>CM065465.1:28344968-30890922 GCA_032872475.1 Leptopilina myrica (nomen nudum) | reverse complement strand
GACTCAGGGACATTTACTGAGTTCTAAAAAAAAGTATATACTTTTTTACAACCGCAGATTCGCTTTAAGTTTGATAATATTAAAAAATTTATATTTTTTGGAACTTTAATGTCAACTGCTGTACAAATTGTGAACCATACTTATTGTTCATAATTTGTGGTTGACTCAGGGATATTTACAAAGTTGTCAACATATTATGAACAATTTATACTGTTTATAATTTTTGTTTAACTCGGGGACATTTACTGAGTTGTCAAAAAAATATAAACTTTTTTCCAACAGCAGATTTGCTTTAAATTTGATATTATTAAAAAATTTATGTTTTTTGGAACTTTAATGTCAACTGCTGTACATATTATGAACCATACTTATTGTTTATAATTTTTCGTTTACTCAGGGACATTTTCAGGAGTTTTAAAAAAAATATATACTTTTTTCCAACAGTAGATTCGCTTTAAATTGGATATTATTAGAAAATTTATTTTTTTTGGAACTTTAATGTCAACTGCTGTACATATTATGAACCATACTTATTGTTTATAATTTTTGTTTGATTCAGGGATATTTTCATGAGTTGTCAAAAAAATATATACTTTTTTCCAACAGTAGATTCGCTTTAAATTTGATATTATTAAATAATTTATGTTTTTTGGAACTTTAATGTCAACTGCTGTACAAATTATGAACCATAATTATTGTTTTTAATTTGTGGTTGACTCAGAGACATTTACTAAGTTGTCAAAAAAAATATAAACTTTTTTCCAACAGCAGATTTGCTTTAAATTTGATATTATTAAAAAATTTATGTTTTTTGGAACTATAATGTCAACTGCTGTATATTTTAAAAACAATACTTATTGTTTATAATTTTCTTTTGGCTAAGGGGCATTTACTGAGTTCTAAAAAAAATTTTAACTTTTTTCTAACAGTAGATTTGCTTTAAATTTGATTTTATTAAAAAATTAACTGAAAATTTATTTTAATGTGATTCATTTCTTTGCAGGCTTTAGGATACCTGTGAGAGGAAATGTTACTTGCTAGAATATTTGGGATTGTTGCAGACCTGCTTGGAGTCTCCGATTTCGAAGGAATGTGTTGCAATGGAAGTGCAGAAACTGAAGTGTAAGTCAAAAAATATTAATTATGTACACATGTTTTTTCAAGATGAAGCATTTTAACTAAAAAAAATTTTTAATAAATGTATGTAATACATTTTAATTTAATAATTATATTAGAAATTTAACTGATTACTTTGTTATTTAAATAAAGAGTCCAAAAAATAAGCAATAAAAGTTCATAATAAATTAAATATTACGTATTAAAAGAAATGCAGCATAAATTTTTAATAGTATTTGTTTTCATTTTATTTGATAGTTTCAATTTCAATTCTTTTTTTGAAAAATATCTTCTTCTATTAGCCAACATTTAAGTAATTAAGAATTTGAGGGAGTAGTTAATCTCTTTTTGTGAACATAATCGTTAACTATTTTTGTTTTATTGTCTTTGTTTTTTTATATGTGTTGAACATAAAATTTCTTACAATAAAATGTCATATTACTATTTTAATTTTAATAAATATTCCGACAAATTACTTATTAAAAAATAAGGTTAATAAGAATTGAAAACAAAGAAAAATTAAAAATAAAATTGGGTGTAAAATTGTAAAAAATTAATTAGATAAAAAAATAAGTTTGATTTGAAAATTTTATTAAAGAATTAGTTTGCAAATTAAAAATTGAACAAACACACAATTAGTATTTGATTATTTATTTTAAAAACCGCGTTAGTATTTATCTGTATTTAAATTTTTTTCTTTCGTTTAATTCACTCAAAAAATTTTGTTTGTAGAGACGAAGGAACTCTCGAGTCCTTTAACAGATATCGGAGAGGGAACATTACTTCAAATTCCAGAAAATGCTGCAGACATCCCTAGAACCTTCAAATCCAGAGTAATAAGAAGAAAGGGAATAAAAAAATAAAAGGGGTAAGTCAAAATATATTGAAAAATTTTGAAAACCATTGGTTCTAATAGTTATCGACGACCTTTCAATAATATGGATTAGAAAGAACAGTTTACAAACTAATATTCCATTACTTCTTTGTAATAAAAAAGTTCTTTATATAAAAAAATTATTATTTTAGGTAAAAGTATGAAAGTAGGAATTTCTTAACAACCACTGTGGAGTAAACGGAAAGATGAACAGGACGCAAAAAACTCTGAAGAGAGATTTATAATCAATGGAAAATCTGAAAAATAATTAATATTTAGCAACATCCTGCCTCAACTCATACCATTATGAGGTAAGTCAATGAAATATATTTAATTTATAAATTCCCTTCTTACATCCTACATCTACAAAAAAGTTTTATTTAGTTGAAAATATTCTAATATTGGTTGAAAAATAAATTTAATTCAAATGGAAAATTCAAACTATAAACATTTGTCACAAAAAGTATATTATATTAATAAAACAAAATTATGAAAATGAAATTAAGAATATCATTTTTATAATTTGTTTTTATTTTATTGCTTTCATTTTCTTTCATAATTTCTAAATTTTATCTTTTATAAAGTAACTTAAAATTTTCATTTCAAGTAACTAAATCAAATTTATTGTAAATTAAAATTTATTGGAAGACAAATAAAAATAATTTGTGTCAAGCTCCGAAGAAAGGTATCTAAGAAGCAAAAAATTTGAGGTTATGTTTCTAATTTTTCAAATACAAATACAGAAAGAAAATAAAATATTAATTAAAAATTATTTATCTTCAAGTCTTCATTATGTTCAAAATATTCAGTAAAAATTGGTTTCATATTCAAATAATTAAAAATAAACTTTTAATCAAGAGAAATCTAACACGACCCTAACCTATAATTCGTTTGCTTCTTAGGTACCTTTCTTCGGAGCGCGTCACATTTGAGTAACATATAATATTAAAAAGTATCAATTTTAAATAAAAATGTAAAATTTGTAATAATTATAATTTATTATACACTGAAATACAAATTTATTAGATTCAAAATCCAATTAATTGTCTATTGTCAAGTAAATATTTACTTGAATCACACAATATTTATTTCAATTACATAAATTTGTATCAATAATTATTTTTGACATCATAATTTAAAGCTAATTATTTTTTTAAATATATTTTTTAAGCAAGTAATTTGTTATTTGAATCAGAAAAACTTTTTTTGGGTGCATAAATAAACTTTAAAAATGACTATTGAAAAGAATTGTAAATAAAAATGGTCTATTTAAATAAATAGTGTGAATTAATGTTGAAAAGGTAAAATTAAAAAATTTGTAAATGTAAAAGCAAAATATGAAATTTAAAACTATAAATTCTTCTAAATTTTAGAATGTATAAGCAATTAATAAAAAAATTAAGATAGTTCTTTGATTGTTTTTTTCTTCTGACTAAGTTTTCATTAACTTTCGGAAAACAGCTCTTTTTTAGATCATTTTCCGAACTTTAATGTCAACAACTGTACATTTTATGAATAATACGTATTGTTTACATTTTTTTACTGACTCAAAAATGTTTAGTAGATTCTAAAAAAAATCATAATTTTTTTAACAGTAGATTTACTTTGAATTAATACTTCTTAAAAAATTTCCAAATTTTTCAAACATAAATGTCAACTGCTGTACATTTTATGAACAATACGTATTGCTTATAATTTTTTTTCTGAATCGTATATATCTACTGAGTATCCAAAAAAATTGTAAATTTTTTTCGATCAGTTGACAAGCTTTTAATTATTTTTCATACCTCAGGCACAAAATAGGCGCTTTTAGATAGCAGCCGACAGGAACTAAAAGCCATTCATTTGTCCACTTGAATGAAAATGGCGACCTTTTCTTCCCATTGGCAAAAAACAGCTAGTTCCATGCGTTATTTGTGCTCATGGGAAAAAAAGGCCGCCATTTTCATACAAATCGAACAAGTGAATGACTTTTACTCCCTGTAGTCTACTATCTGAAATCGCAACTTTAGTGCCTTTGAAATAAAAAATATCGTAATTGCATAAAACTGCTGTACATTTTATGCACAATACGTATCATTTACAATTTTTTGCTGACTCATGGATGTTTTCTGAGTTCTCAAAAACATTATAAATCTTTTTTATCAGTAGACTTGCATTAAATTGCATCTTTTTACTTAATTTCCAAATTTTCCGGACTTTAATGTCAACTGCTGTACATTTTATGCACATTACGTACTTTTTAAAATTCTTTTTGAATCGCAGATGCCTACTGAGTTTCCAAAAAAATTGTAAATCTTTTTAGATCTGTAGATTTGCTTTTAATTAGATCTTTATAATAAATTTCCAAATTTTCCGAACTTTACTGTCAACTGCTGTACATTTATGAATCGTATATGTCCACTGAGTTTCCAAAAAAATTGTAAATCTTTTTCGATCAGTAGACTTGCTTTAAATTGCATCTTTTTATTTAATTTCCAAATTTTCCTTACTTTAATGTCAACTGCTGTACATATTATGAGCAATACATATTGTTTATAATTTTTTTCCAAATCGCAGATGTCTACTGAGTTTCCAAAACATTTGGTAATCCTTTTTGACCAGTAGATTTGCTTTAAATTAGATCTTTTTTATAAAGTACCAAATTTTTCAAACTTTAATGTCAACTGCTGTTCATTTTATAAACAATACTTATTGTTTATAATTTTTTGCTTGCGGAGGGACATTTACTGCGTTAGTTTTTAATTTTATTAATTTTTTTTCAACAGTAGATTGGCTCTAAATTAGGTTTTTTTGAAAAGTATTAATTTTTAAAAACTTTAATGTCAACTGCAGTACATTTTAAAAACAATACTTATTACTTTTGTTTATTTATATTTATTTGATTATAACAAAGGATGAAAAAGTTGATATGTTGCTGTATAATAAGGTATGTAACATTTAACCTTTTTTTGAGTTCATTAGAAATAATATTTTAGAAATATCATTCTGGATGTACAAATTGAATAATACATTCTAATATTATAATTTATTAATTTAATATTGTTAATGTATTTATTATTATTTATTTTATTATATTATTATAGGGTCAGTCCATTATATTTCACCTAAAGCCGTTGCGGCCTATTTTTAAAAAAATCTCATAATTTGTAAAAATGATGTTTAATATCCGTAGATTTTATTTTTGAGAATTATTTTATAAAATTTTTTGATTTAAACATAGAATTTGAATTTTTAAGTTGAGTTGCACAGAAAAAAGGTTAGATTGACAGTTATGAAAATTTAATAAAGAAGCATGGAAATAATTTAGATCATACAAATTTCTTGATTGATATTTGTTAAAAATGAGCTAATTTACTTGTATAAATAGATTATTATGTAAACAAACCCAAATTAGTAGATAAAAATTGATTTCAAAACTTGACTATAAAATGTCAAAAGTCACTACATTTTATTTACACTTTTCTAAAAAGTATATAAATATTTAAAAATTTATTACTATTTAATGTAAAGTATTTTTAATGTACTTTTATAATATGTGCTAACTTTTTAATTTTATAATATAGAAATATAAAAAATTTTACCTTTAATATTGAGTGTTTCATGATTTTCAGTGATTTTAATCACTTATTTCTTCTCAGGCGGTTAATCAAAAAATCCAATTTTTGTCTTAATATTTAAGTTTGGCCTTCTTTTTCATTCTATTAAATTTTGGTGATGGAGAACGAACTACTTTTAAGTTTAAATTTAGTTTAAAAAATCTGCTGAAAAACGCATTTTTTTGGTTAAAATGCAAGTATTTTTATAACACTGAAGTTGGCTATCTTAATAGTCTTGCAAAAATCTACTTGTATTTAACCAAAAAAATGCGTTTTTTCAGCAGATTTTTTAAACTAAATTTAAACTTAAAAGTAGTTCGTTCTCCATCACGAAAATTTAATAGAATGTAAAAGAAGGCCAAACTTAAATATTAAGACAAAAATTGGATTTTTTGATTAACCGCCTGAGAAGAAATAAGTGATTAAAATCACTGAAAATCATGAAACACTCAATATTAAAGGTAAAATTTTTTATATTTCTATATTATAAAATTAAAAAGTTAGCACATATTATAAAAGTACATTAAAAATACTTTACATTAAATAGTAATAAATTTTTAAATATTTATATACTTTTTAGAAAAGTGTAAATAAAATGTAGTGACTTTTGACATTTTATAGTCAAGTTTTGAAATCAATTTTTATCTACTAATTTGGGTTTGTTTACATAATAATCTATTTATACAAGTAAATTAGCTCATTTTTAACAAATATCAATCAAGAAATTTGTATGATCTAAATTATTTCCATGCTTCTTTATTAAATTTTCATAACTGTCAATCTAACCTTTTTTCTGTGCAACTCAACTTAAAAATTCAAATTCTATGTTTAAATCAAAAAATTTTATAAAATAATTCTCAAAAATAAAATCTACGGATATTAAACATCATTTTTACAAATTATGAGATTTTTTTAAAAATAGGCCGCAACGGCTTTAGGTGAAATATAATGGACTGACCCTATATTTTTTACCAACTGTGTACATTCTTTGTTTCTATTATTTACATATTTATAGTTTTATTGAATAAACAAAACTTTTATTAACTTTTGGTGAAAAGAACTTAATTTTAAAAATTTAGTTTGTAGCATATAATTAGTAGCATAAATCTTCGAGTTTTTTTACCTTTAATTAAAAAAGTAATTAACATATACATATTTAGTATTAATTTAAGAAATTTTTAAAGTTTTAACAAATTTTTATTGTTAACTGTAAATGTTTTTAACATTAATTAACAAAATTCTATTTTTTTACATTTTTTTGACATTTTACGCAAAAAATAATTAAATATAGTTAACTAAAAAAGTAAAGGGTATTGTGTAAATGTTTAAAAATTGTTTAAAAAAGTTTATAATGTTGTTAAATTTTATTTTTAAAAATTAATATTTCGATCTTTTTAATCCTAATTTAAATTTTAATTTCATTAAATTATCCAGTATGTAATCAAAAATTTAAAAATAAAAAAGTAAGTTGCTGTTTTTTTCTTTTGTTGAAAAGAGATTCTCGAGTGCAACATGAATAAAAATTAATAATTATCCAAATTTAGTATTATTAATATAAACATTATTATTATATAATAAAATTTGCAATCGAAATAAAATAATAAAAATAATCTTTTTTGTAAAGGGTGCTGTTGGTTCGTGCCGGGTCGAGTCACCAAAGTTCTTCGTGAGCGATCGAAAGAGAAGTGGAGACAGAAAATGTAATAAAACACCGGACTAGCCTGGAAAGGAAGGAAGGTAGCAATGTTGTCGGTTTTTGGCATTATAAAATGATTTGAAATGATTTTTTCAAGTTATTTATAGACCTGTAGAAGAAGAAATAAAAAAGTGAAAAGGGTAAGTCACAAAAATATCAATATTTAAATTTTATACACTAGAAAATATGTTTTAGATATTTAAATCTAAAATTTGTTTTTTTATTTTAAAACCTTTTATTTCTATAAAAAAATCTTTTTATATTTAAAAATATAATAATTAAAAGAAGTAAAATTTTGTAGAATTTCCGGCAAAATTTTAATTTTAAATTAATTAATAAATTTTATTTTCCGGAATTTTTAAATAATTTAATAATTTTTCTCGATGAAACATCTTCAAGAAAAAAAAATTTTACCCTGACACAACGTGTCATTAATATTTCACGAATCAAACTTAAGAAATATTAACAATTAAAAATAGAAATAACGTTTATAATTTTTAATCTTTTTGTTAAAGTTAATTTTAAAATTTGAACTTTTCTAATTTAAATTTGATTCTGAACACATTGTTCCTAAAATAAAAAATGCTTTTCTAAATTTAGATAATTATTTGGTTTTTGTAATAAAAAGAAAAAAAGGTTTAAAATAAAATTAATTAAAAAATTAAAACAAGGAAAATATTAAAATTTCTACTAATTTTTATTTTAAAATTGTACACCATTTTTTTAGTTTTTACTTTCTTTTTTTTCTTTGTTTAGAAATTGTTGTCGAAAGTAACTAAAAGTAATATATTTGTAATAGTTATTGAAAAACACTTTTTAAATAAAGAATTTATTATTAATGGACAAATAATTTTAGACGTAGAAGTTAATTTTTACAATTAATATTTTTTTTTGCAGAGACATATTTTTCTTCTTCTTTTTGTCATCGCAGAGAAGTTGGAAGGAAACCAGATTCAAATGAAGACGCCGAAGAGTGATTAAAGGCATTAGAAATCTTTGACATCTTATGAAGAATTTAGATTTTATTGTATTAGGTCATATTATTACTTAGCTAGGTAATTTAAAACTAAAAATGTAATTATATAGCTAGGAAATTAGTGAAGTATTTTTAAGAAAAAAAATTTTTATTCTTCATTCTTCAAGAGGATTCATCGTCATTCGGAGTCAACTTCAACATTGCGAGGTGAGTGAAAAAACAATACTTTATTATCCTTTATTCCATCCTACACTTAGAAAATATTTTATATTTAATTTTAAAAAATTCTAGTAACTTTATTCTTTACTTAAAAACATTAATTTAAGTATATAATACACATTTTTTCAATATTGAATTAGAAAAAAATTATTTTCAAATGAGAAGTTTTATTAAATAAAAAAAGGTTTTTTAATAACATAAATTAGTATGCTTTGAAATTAAAAAAGAAAAATATTTCTTACTAATTTTAAATATATATATTTTCATTCAAATTTTTAACTGTTTTTTAGTACTTTGATTTTCTTTGTAACTAACATTTTAATTTAACATTATTAGCAAATTTTTAAATTGTTTATTTTAATGTTTGCAATAACTCAGAATTAGAACAATTTTAATCCCTTACTGCAAACAAAAAGAGTTGACGAAGACCCTTGGCATTGTTCAAGAATTTGTTTTGAAATTGTTTCGTTTTGAAATTTTTTAAAAATAACAAGAAATGGATTTCTTAATTATTATTAATAATTAATTAGCTAAACAATGTTATTAACGATCCAAAAATATTAAAATTATTTCAAAACAAATACTTGAACACAAAATTCATAAAAATAATAATATTGAATTAAACATACGAAACTTTTTATAGGAATTAAAATAGTAGTACTAAAATTAAATATTCTTTAAAATAATAGTTAAGAGTTTAAATATTGTAAAAGAATGGAATTCATACAAGAAAAAAACTTCAGGTGAAAAAGCTTACAAATTTTATTATAATCGCATAAGTGTTAGTTACTTTAATTTTAGACTTTCGTTAATTTTAAAATACATATATCTGTTGCAGTTGAAGTTTTTTTCATGCAGTAATTAAAACATTTTTTAAATAAATAAAAACACAGATATATCAAATATTTATTTTTATTACATTTCACATTTAATTTATTTATTGATTAAACGTCCAAGCGCCCGTCCTGTCGGAAGGATGTTCCAAAAATAAGGCTTTTAAACAAAGTGAATTCAATTTTTCTTTTCCGGAACTCCTTGGGATTTCAGTAGACGAAAAGACGAAAAAATCCATATATTTGACTTTTAAAAATAACAATATTTAACCATTTTTCAAAGCCCTCAAACTTGCTGTTTCTAAAAAGTAAAAAAAAACATTTTTTCGTAAATTTAATGTAAAATCCACAAAAATCAATATATTTTGGCCGGTCTAGTCTCTTTTTCTTCAGAATTACAAATTTTAGATTTTTCTAAAATTGTCTGAATACCTTTCTTGCAATTAAAGAATTTAAAAATTACTTCTAAAAGGAAATTCTATAAAGAAAATGTTGTAATATTGAAAAAACTTCTATTATTAGTAAAACCTAAAATTTAATTTGTACAATAGCGAAAATTTTAAATTAGAAAAGACTTCATATACTAAATCAAATTTAGAGTTTGTATTTTCACATAGAAATTCTTATTCTTTCTTTTAATTCATTAAAGTCATATTTTATTTTTTAAAATTAAAAAATTATTATAAATCGGAATCGGTGAAATTTTTTATATTTTAATTTAGTGGATGAAATTTCTTTGATAAATCAGTAGAATTTTCTAAAAGATCAATAAAAACTATTGATTCTTAGTGGAATTCTAGTGACACTGAAATTCTACTGATTTATTTAAGAAACCTACTCTACCTTCTGTCCTTGTCTATCTTTTCTGTTCTATAAATTTGTTCTATTGATTTAAATAAATATTAAATATAACAATTGTCAAAATATTTTTAAGAAAAATTTGTTAAAAATGTATAGGAGTTACTATGCATTTATCAATAACGAATGAAAAATTAAAGAATTTGATTCTTTAAAAAAGTCTTGGACATTTCTTGTTAAATTTTAAATAATTTAAATATTAAATATAAAAATTTAAATAATTATATTATATTATAATAATCGACATAATTTTTCCTCACCTGAAGTTAGCGTTAATTATAACAATGTTTTGTTTTACAGTTTAAATTGATTTGTTAAAAAATGGAAAGTTAATTTATAGCCTGTGTGTAAAAAAATGTGTAGAAAATTTTATTAAATGTGTAGTGTTTTAATTTGTTAGCTTCTTTAAAAATTAAATTTTGAATAATATTAATCAAAAACTCTGGAAAATTAATTGAATTTGGGAAGGCTTGTAACTAAAATTTTTATGTACTTCAATGTTTCAAGCAAATAAAGAATAATAATTAGTTAAATACAGGGACCAACACGGACACGAAAAAACATGAAAATTCGTGTCGTGTCCCTACCGTGCCTTGACACGACACAAAGTACGCCTGGTAATTCGTGTCGTGTCTCGACACAACACAAATTTCGATTGCTAATTCGTGTCGTGTAGTGTCAAGGTACGACACAAAGTACGCCTGGTAATTCGTGTCGTGTCTTGACACAACACAAATTTCGATTGGTAATTCGTGTCGTGTAGTGTCAAGGTACGACACCAAGTTCACTTGGTAGTTCGTGTTGTGTCTTGACACGACCCATATAAAATTTGTAATTCGAGGGGAACTTTGTGCCGTGTCAAGGCATGACATGAATTACTAAGTAAACTTCGTATCGTGTCAGGACACGACACGGACACGACTTTTTCGTGAAAGTCCCTGGTTAAATATTTGTTTTACAAAAGTTATTAAAATTTAATAAATTAAATTTGGAATTTTTATAAAAAAAATTAGGTTTTTGAAAGATCGTAACTAAATTTTTTTTAAAAAAAGGTACTTGAATTCTAAATAATAATTTAAAAAAATAAAAAAATTGAAAATTTTGCCAACTTAATATATAATAAATTTTGAATTTTAATTTAAGTTGCTGTTAGAAATATTTGGCATTTTCTATACGAATTGTTAAAATAATTAAATTTAATAAAAACCCGTAAGAAAAATTATATTTTTATAGAAATTAAGGACTTTCATTAAAATTGAACAAGCAAATTTTAAAAGCAACAATGGAAATGAAAATGTTTTGATTGTTTTATATAAAATTCACTTATTTTGTGAAATAATAAATTATATTTAACTATCTTCTTCTTTTAAAGCAGGTAAGAAAACAGACGCAACGGAAAATTGACTCAGGTAGAAGGAGAAAACAGGTCGAAGGAAACAAAAGAGGGGAAAAGGAAAACCCCAAAGTCATTACCTTTCTTGTTTATAAAATAGGATTAATTTCTCTTTCTAATCGTCAATTGTGGAAAGGTCGACGACTACAAATAATATTCAAAATAATTGAAAATTTAGTTTCTTTCTACTTACATTTTAGGGAAAGAAATTAAAACTGCTGAATATTATTTATAATAAATAGTTTTATTTTTTGTAAAAATTTTAAGAATTCTGACCCAAAAGAAATTTATACCATACATTAAGAAATAATTGTTTTTATTTTATTTGGAAAATTTAATTCATATATAGATTAAAATTTTATTATTTTTATTATATTATATTTTTTATTTTATTTAAAAATTCTATCTAACAATTTAATGTATGGTATAAATTTCTTTTTGGTCAGAATTCTTAAAATTTTCACGAAAAAGAAAACTATTTTTTATAAATAATATTGAGCAGTTTAAATTTATTTTTCTAAAATGTAAGTAAAAAGAAACTAAATTTTTCAATTATTTTGAATGTTATTTGTAGTTGTCGACCTTTTAATAATCAGCGAATAGAAAAAGAAGTTAATTCTTTTTTGTAAACAAGTAAGATAAGGACTTTGGGGTTTTCCTTTTCCCCTCTTTTGTTTCCTTCGACCTGTTTTCTCCTTCTACCTGAGTCAATTTTCCGTTGCGTCAGTTTTCTTACTTTCTTTAGAAGGAGTAGTTAGTTAAATATAATTTATTATTTCACAAATTAAGTGAATTTTATTAAAATTATTAAAGTTTTTTAATTATTTTAAACTTAACAAGAAATGTTCACGACTTTTTCGAAGTTTTTAATTCTTCATTCGTCTTTAATAAACCCAGAGAGTAAGTACTATCAATATTTATTCAAATATCTATTTCTATTAAAATTATATTAAATTTATTCATGTGAAAATTAATTTGAAATCTTTATTTTTCCAGCTTTGGCGTCGACTTGCTGCAACAGTTTTCCATATGAAGCGGAGGAGGAATCACCGGGAATATAGGGGTAAGTTAATTAAATACACAAATATTTTCTTTTCTTTTCTTTATTATTTCTTTAAAACATTTTCTTCTTCTTACAGTGTCTATTCTTTTAGACATTCTTTTTCTTTCTTTTAATTCTTCAAAGTAATTTTTTATTTTTCAAAATTAAATAATTACTGTAAATCTAAATCTGTGAAAACTTCACAGATTTTAATTCAGTGGACTATGTTTCTTAAATAAATCAGTAGAATTTTCTAGAGGATCAGTAAAAATCTATTGATTCTAAGTGAAATGCTAGTAAGAATGAAATTCCACTGATTTATTTAAGAAACATAGTCCACTGAATTAAAATCCGCGAAATTTTTACAGTTTTAGATTTAATTCTTCTTTTAATTTTTCTTTGTTTTTTTTTATTTCTATCTTTGTAGCAAAAACGCACTTGACTTATTTAGTGGAAATAGGACAATAACCTCTTCCACTAAATAAGAAATCGGGAATTTTCACCGATTATTAATTGAAAGTGCAATATTTCTCTTTTTATTTTTCTTCTCTTTCTTTCTATCTATCTTTAAAATCTATCTCTTTCTTCTATCTTTGTAGTGAAAATGCACTTAACTTATTTAGTGGAAACAGGAAAATAACCTCTTCCACTAAATAGAAATCGGAAATTTTCAAAGTGCAATATTCTCTTTCTTTCTATTCTTTTTCTATCTATCTTTTTTCTATCTTAGCATTTATTCTATCTTTCTTTCTATCTATCTATTCTTTCCATCTTATCAATACTCCCTCTCCTCTCCTAACTTGGTGGGATGGCTTGCAACACGGCTTCCTTTTTGGAAGAAAGTCGCCTCCAAAGTTTCCTCCCTCTCCTGACTTGGTGGGATGACTTGTAACACGCCTTCCTTTTGGAAGAAAGTCGCCTCCAAAGTTTCCTTCTTCTCCTTCTTTGGTGGGATGACTTGTAACACGCCTTCCTTTTGGAAGAAAGTCTCCTCCAAAGATCCTCTTCCTTTAAGCATCCCAGGGGAGAGTGTGACGACTTTCTCTCCCCACCTGGGAAAAGAAGTCGTCCTCGAGGAGATAGTTTCCGACTTCGATCTCCTCGAGTAGGGAAGTTGGAAATGACCGAGTCTTTCCACTTCCCATCAGAAGTCGAAGTCAAGGAGAGGAGACAACAACTCTCCTTGAGAAAGAAAAAGAGGAAGGGTGCACGTCAATTTTTTTTTGAATTTTTCAGCTCTAGAGGTCGTCATTCACAGTGACCTTCTTACCCGTTCGACTTCTTCTGGAATCTAGAAAGTCGCCATCCCCTATCTGAGGACGACTTCTTTCTATCTTCCTACTCAAGGAGAGTGAAGTCGACAACTTCTCTCCTTGAGGACGACTTCGTTTCCCAGGTGGGGAGAGAAAGTCGTCACACTCTCCCCTGGGATGCTTAAAGGGAGAGGATCTTTGGAGGAGACTTTCTTCCAAAAGGAAGGCGTGTTACAAGTCATCCCACCAAAGAAGGAGAAGAAGGAAACTTTGGAGGCGACTTTCTTCCAAAAGGAAGGCGTGTTACAAGTCATCCCACCAAGTCAGGAGAGGGAGGAAACTTTGGAGGCGACTTTCTTCCAAAAAGGAAGCCGTGTTGCAAGCCATCCCACCAAGTTAGGAGAGGAGAGGGAGTATTGATAAGATGGAAAGAATAGATAGATAGAAAGAAAGATAGAATAAATGCTAAGATAGAAAAAAGATAGATAGAAAATGAATAGAAAGAAAGAGAATAAAAATAAAAAGAGAATATTGCACTTTGAAAATTTCCGATTTCTATTTAGTGGAAGAGGTTATTTTCCTGTTTCCACTAAATAAGTCAAGTGCATTTTCACTACAAAGATAGAAGAAAGAGATAGATTTTAAAGATAGAAAGAAAGAGAAGAAAAATAAAAAGAGAAATATTGCACTTTCAATTAATAATCGGTGAAAATTCCCGATTTCTTATTTAGTGGAAGAGGTTATTTTCCTGTTTCCACTGAATAAGTAAGTGCGTTTTAGCTACTAAGATAGAAATAGAAAAAATAAAAAAATATTTTAAATTTAAACCTGTGAAAATTTCGCCGATTTCAATTCAGTGGACTATGTTTCTTAAATAAATAAGTGGAATTTCACTTATTTAAGAAACATAGTCCACTGAATTGAAATCGGCGAAATTTTCACAGGTTTAAATTTAAAGTATTTTTTTATTTTGAAAAATAAAAAATTACTTTAAAGAATTTAAAGAAAGAAAAAGAATTTCTAAAAGAAGAGACACTGTAAGAAGAAGAAAATGTTTTAAAGAAGAAATAAAGAAAAGAAAAGAAAATATTTGTGTATTTAATTAACTCACCCCTATATTCCCGGTGATTCCTCCTCCGCTTTATATGGAATGAAGAATTAAAGACGTCGGAAAAGAATTCGACACGTCTTGTTAAAGGAAGTAAGAAAACTGACGCAACTGAAAATTCACTTAGGTAGAAAGAGAAAATTTTCGAAGGAAACAAAAGAGGGGAAAAGGAAAACCCCAAAGTGATCTTACTTGTTTACAAAAGAGGATTAACTTTTCTTTCTAATCGTCAATTGTTGAAAGGTCGACGACTACAAATAATATTCAAAATAATTGGAAAATTTAGTTTCTTTCTACTTACATTTTAGGAAAATAAATTAAAACTGCTGAATATTATTAATAAAAAATACTTTTCATTTTTCGTGAAAATTTCAAGAATTCTGACCCAAAACAAATTTATAATATACATTAAGAAATATTTGTTTATTAATTTTATTTGAAAAATTTGCAAAAATTATTTTTGATTTCTATTTTTATTATTTTTATTTTCACGAAAAATGAAAAGTATTTTTTACCAATAATATTCAGCAGTTTTAATTTATTTTCCTAAAATGTAAGTTGAAAGAAACTAAATTTTCCAATTACTTTGAATATTATTTGTAGTCGTTGACTTTTCAACAATTGACGATTAGAATGAAAAGTTAATCCTCTTTTGTAAACAAGTAAGATAACGACTTTCGAAAATTATCTTTTCTACCTGAGTGAATTTTCCATTGCGTCATTGTCGTACCTCCTTTAAAAGGAGTAGATAATTAAATATTAAATATAATTTATTATTTCACAAAATAAGTGAATTTTATAATATAAACCTAGAAAAACTATAAGAAAAAGTCGTGGACACTTCTTGTTAAATGTAAAATAATTTAAATATTAAATATAGAATTTTCAATAATTTTATAAAAAATTCACTTTATTTGTAAAACTATTATTTCAAAATTTATTAATTAATTATATTTAACTAACTACTCCTTCTAAGGGAAGTAAGAAAACTAACGCAACGGAAAATTGACTCAGGTCGAAAGAGAAAACAGGTCGAAGAAAACAAAAGAGGGGAAAAGGAAAACCCCAAAGTCATTACCTTTCTTGTTTATAAAATAGGATTAATTTCTCTTTCTAATCGTCAATTGTGGAAAGGTCGACGACTACAAATAATATTTTAAAAAATTGGAAAATTTTAGTTCCTTTCTACTCACATTTTAGGAAAATAATTAAAACTGCTGAATATTATTTATAATAAATAGTTTTATTTTTCGTGAAAATTTCAAGAATTCTGACCCAAAAGAAATTTATACCATAGATTAAGAAATAATTGTTTTTATTTTATTTAAAAAATATGCAAAAATTATTTTTGATTTTTATTTACAACTGAATAAATTGTTAGACAAAACTTTTAATGTTACTGTATATATGAATAAAATATTTTAAATAAAATAAAAACAATTTGTTCTTAATGTATACTAAATTTCCTTTGGGCCAGAAATTCTTGAGATTTTTACGAAAAATGAAAAGTATTTTTTTTAATAATATTCAGCAGTTTCAATTTATTTTCCTAAACTGTGAGTGGAAAGGAACAAAATTTTTCAAATATTTTAAATATTATTTGTGGTCGTCGACCTTTTAATAATCAACGATTAGGAAGAGAAGTTAATTCTTTTTTGAAAACAAGTAAGACAAGGACTTTGAGGTTTTTCTTTTCCCCTTTTTTGTTTCGTTCGACCTGTTTTCTCCTTCTACCTAAGTCAATTTTCCGTTGCATGAGTTTTCTTACCTCCTTTAAAAAGAGTAGTTAAATATAATTTATTATTTTACAATATAAGTGAATTTTATATGAAACAATCAAAACCACACGCGTGCAAGCGCGCGTGAACTTTTCTTTTCCGTTGTTGCTTTTAAAATTTGCTTTTTCAATTTTCATGAAAGTTCTTAATTTCTATTAAAATTTAATGTTTCTTACGGTTTTTCATTAAATTCAATTATTTAAACAATTCGTATAGAAAATGCCAAATATTTATAACAGCAATTTAAATTAAAATTCAAAATTTATTTCAATAAAAGTTGGCAAATTTTCAATTTTTTTAAAATTATTATTGAGAATTCAAGTACCTTTTTTCTTCATTCATAATAAATTCTTTATTTAAAAACTATTACAAATATATTACTTTATTTGAAAAATAACTAAAAGTTTAAATTAGTTATTTTTAATTTTAAATATTATTAAATTACTGTTACGAATAAATAATTTAACAAATTACAAGCTTCAGTTAAGGCAAAAACGTTAGTGAATAATTTACTTAATTAAATTATAATTAACAATACCTATTAAGTAAATTTAAAAAAATTATTATCTAATGTATAGAAAAATAATTTATTAAATTTAAAATAAATATATCAACTTAAAAAATGCATTATTAAATAATAAATTAATATTAAATTCATTATAAAAGTGATTAACAAAAATAATTTGTAGTTTAAATTATAGTCTAATTCATATTATATGGGGTTTCAATAAATATAATCCTCATAATCTCAAACTTTTTTAGTAAATTTCGCAAATAATTTTTGAACAAAGGTAAAAAGAGAAAATAAAAACTAAAAAAATAGTGTACAATTTTTAAACAAAAATTAATAGAAATTTTAATTTCAACTCAATAAAAATTTTATTGTTCATTTTCTTAGTAATAATAAGATTTTGAAATTTAATATATACCTTTTTCTTAGAGGAACAAATTAAGTGTGTGGAAAGATTCAATATAGTTATTGTTCTTCTCCATTGTTTATTAATTTTTGTTATTGTCGAGACAAAAATATAAAACATACAAATATTAAATATTAATAAATGCAAATTTAGATCAAAATTTTCGTTTAAAGATTAAGCATAAAATAGAATCAACAGGAATAAGTTTCCATAAACTACAAAATATTCCTGTCGGCTGAATGTAACCTTGTCAAGTACTCTTCAGGGTTTATCAATTCATCATCGTGTGTGATTTGAAAAATCCATCGTGATACATCTTCAGGGGGCATTTCTCGCAAAGTGATCTATGCAATTAAAAAACTCTTTTCTAGAGATGACTTTTTGACGGCATATGAAATAATTGACATGTTGTACAACAGATTACCATTAAAAGAAGAAACCCAATTGTAGCTCTCAACTAAGATAGTTGAAAACAATACCAATCTGGTTTCTTTTGAAACGTCCACGCTTTGCAACAGTGCCAAGGTAAATTTAAATGCTTAGTATTCTAAAATAGGCGTTTGCTAGTCACCTTGGGAGATTAGTCTTAACCCATCCAATTTCACTTTTTCCTTTTTTCAGAAAACACTCTTTTGACAAAGATATTTGTAGCTTATTATTCATTAGTTTTTTGTTAAGCACAAGTTTTAAACATTTGTATATTTTACAATAATGTCTGACAAGTGTATTATGTTTTGTTTTTTATTTGGCTACAATTAATTTTCTAAATTGGCAATTACTTATTTTTAGGCAATGTAAGAATGTCATTTTGTATATATGTAAATAATAAATTAGCTTATGGATATAAAATAATGAACTTAAGCATCGTAATCAACAACCTCGAAAACCCGTCTAAGTATGTTGTTGTTGTAAAATAGTGTTGCAATGTAATGAATGTCACAAAGGGTTTTAAAATTTATGAGCAAATCGGGGATCTAATAATTTTTTAATATTATTACATACTACTCTTAATATTACAAATTAAAATTATAAAATAGTTTTTTATCTAAAGAAGCAAAAACAACTTTAAATTTGAGAAAAATGGTTCACAAAATAATTGATAAGCGGAAATTACATTCATTAACATATTTTGAATTAAAGATAAATGAAAGTTCAAAAATTATTTATTAACGATAAATTAATAATTAACTTTTTTAATAAATCAAAGAAGTAATGATTAAATTTAAATATAAATAAATGGAGAAAATGTAAAATACATAATAAATGGAGAAAATGTAAAATACATAATAAATTAAATTAGACACAGTACATAGTTAGTTTAAATCAATTAAATAAACAATGAAATAATTTTAAAAAACATTTTTTAATACTTAAAATAAATAAAAAACACAGTTTAGAAAATTAAAAGCACTTAAAATAAAATAAAAATTAAATAACTTAATAAATTTTTTTATAAGACTTACAGTTTTCAGTGTCTGTCATGCCCGATCTGGTCTTATCACTCCCATTACATTTATATAATAATAAAATTTTAAATAAAATGAAAAAAATTGTTAACTAAAATTTGTTTCGGTTTTAAAAAATATGACTTCTACTGATCGTAGTTAACACTCTCGATAAAACAAGTTTTAGCTTTAGCTTATTTTTTACAAATAAATATTTTGTAGATTCTTAAACCTCATAGTGAATAAGTAGATTTTTAACTAATTTATGAATCAAGTGAGTCAAAAGATTTGTCATTACATTAAAAAACATGTTGCGTTCCCTCACTACCAGTTTAACGAGTATATTGGGAATGTTCATAAACTTTGTGTGACTGCTCAATTCAAAGCCAACTAAGGATATACCAACGGATGTTCATGAGCTTGGGTCACGGTTTAATTCCAAACCCCTCGTTCTAACAAATTGGCTCTTGTTACACCAATCGAATAAAAGCTAAAAGTAATCTAATTGCTTTAAGACAATACTCTTGACTCACTTTCTTCAAATAATGTTCTTAAATTATTATCACAAAAAATATTACAATTTACTTTTATTAATCTACGAACATTGTTTACAGCCAAAATAATTATTTTTGAAATATTAAAAGTAGTAAGCAATAATATTAAGGGGCAGGACCGAAAAAATTTCAACTCAATGAAATTTTTATTGTTTATTTTCTAAGTAATAATACAATTTTGTATTTTAATATATACCTTTTTCTGAGAGGAACAAATTAAGTGTGTGGAAAGATTCAATATAGTTATTGTTCTTCTCCATTGTTTATTAATTTTTGTTATTGTCGAGACAAAAATATAAAACATACAAATATTAAATATTAATAAATGCAAATTTAGATCAAAATTTTCGTTTAAAGATTAAGCATAAAATAGAATCAACAGGAATAAGTTTCCATAAACTACAAAATATTCCTGTCGGCTGAATGTAACCTTGTCAAGTACTCTTCAGGGTTTATCAATTCATCATCGTGTGTGATTTGAAAAATCCATCGTGATACATCTTCAGGGGGCATTTCTCGCAAAGTGATCTATGCAATTAAAAAACTCTTTTCTAGAGATGACTTTTTGACGGCATATGAAATAATTGACATGTTGTACAACAGATTACCATTAAAAGAAGAAACCCAATTGTAGCTCTCAACTAAGATAGTTGAAAACAATACCAATCTGGTTTCTTTTGAAACGTCCACGCTTTGCAACAGTGCCAAGGTAAATTTAAATGCTTAGTATTCTAAAATAGGCGTTTGCTAGTCACCTTGGGAGATTAGTCTTAACCCATCCAATTTCACTTTTTCCTTTTTTCAGAAAACACTCTTTTGACAAAGATATTTGTAGCTTATTATTCATTAGTTTTTTGTTAAGCACAAGTTTTAAACATTTGTATATTTTACAATAATGTCTGACAAGTGTATTATGTTTTGTTTTTTATTTGGCTACAATTAATTTTCTAAATTGGCAATTACTTATTTTTAGGCAATGTAAGAATGTCATTTTGTATATATGTAAATAATAAATTAGCTTATGGATATAAAATAATGAACTTAAGCATCGTAATCAACAACCTCGAAAACCCGTCTAAGTATATTGTTGTTGTAAAATAGTGTTGCAATGTAATGAATGTCACAAAGGGTTTTAAAATTTATGAGCAAATCGGGGATCTAATAATTTTTTAATATTATTACATACTACTCTTAATATTACAAATTAAAATTATAAAATAGTTTTTTATCTAAAGAAGCAAAAACAACTTTAAATTTGAGAAAAATGGTTCACAAAATAATTGATAAGCGGAAATTACATTCATTAACATATTTTGAATTAAAGATAAATGAAAGTTCAAAAATTATTTATTAACGATAAATTAATAATTAACTTTTTTAATAAATCAAAGAAGTAATGATTAAATTTAAATATAAATAAATGGAGAAAATGTAAAATACATAATAAATGGAGAAAATGTAAAATACATAATAAATTAAATTAGACACAGTACATAGTTAGTTTAAATCAATTAAATAAACAATGAAATAATTTTAAAAAACATTTTTTAATACTTAAAATAAATAAAAAACACAGTTTAGAAAATTAAAAGCACTTAAAATAAAATAAAAATTAAATAACTTAATAAATTTTTTTATAAGACTTACAGTTTTCAGTGTCTGTCATGCCCGATCTGGTCTTATCACTCCCATTACATTTATATAATAATAAAATTTTAAATAAAATGAAAAAAATTGTTAACTAAAATTTGTTTCGGTTTTAAAAAATATGACTTCTACTGATCGTAGTTAACACTCTCGATAAAACAAGTTTTAGCTTTAGCTTATTTTTTACAAATAAATATTTTGTAGATTCTTAAACCTCATAGTGAATAAGTAGATTTTTAACTAATTTATGAATCAAGTGAGTCAAAAGATTTGTCATTAAATTAAAAAACATGTTGCGTTCCCTCACTACCAGTTTAACGAGTATATTGGGAATGTTCATAAACTTTGTGTGACTGCTCAATTCAAAGCCAACTAAGGATATACCAACGGATGTTCATGAGCTTGGGTCACGGTTTAATTCCAAACCCCTCGTTCTAACCAATTGGCTCTTGTTACACCAATCGAATAAAAGCTAAAAGTAATCTAATTGCTTTAAGACAATACTCTTGACTCACTTTCTTCAAATAATGTTCTTAAATTATTATCACAAAAAATATTACAATTTACTTTTATTAATCTACGAACATTGTTTACAGCCAAAATAATTATTTTTGAAATATTAAAAGTAGTAAGCAATAATATTAAGGGTCAGGACCGAAAAAATTTCAACTCAATGAAATTTTTATTGTTTATTTTCTAAGTAATAATACAATTTTGTATTTTAATATATATCTTATTCTGACAGAATCAAGTTATCGAGTGTGTGGAAAGATTCAATATAGTTATTGTTCTTCTCCATTGTTTATTAATTTTTGTTATTGTCGAGACAAAAATATAAAACATACAAATATTAAATATTAATAAATGCAAATTTAGATCAAAATTTTCGTTTAAAGATTAAGCATAAAATAGAATCAACAGGAATAAGTTTCCATAAACTACAAAATATTCCTGTCGGCTGAATGTAACCTTGTCAAGTACTCTTCAGGGTTTATCAATTCATCATCGTGTGTGATTTGAAAAATCCATCGTGATACATCTTCAGGGGGCATTTCTCGCAAAGTGATCTATGCAATTAAAAAACTCTTTTCTAGAGATGACTTTTTGACGGCATATGAAATAATTGACATGTTGTACAACAGATTACCATTAAAAGAAGAAACCCAATTGTAGCTCTCAACTAAGATAGTTGAAAACAATACCAATCTGGTTTCTTTTGAAACGTCCACGCTTTGCAACAGTGCCAAGGTAAATTTAAATGCTTAGTATTCTAAAATAGGCGTTTGCTAGTCACCTTGGGAGATTAGTCTTAACCCATCCAATTTCACTTTTTCCTTTTTTCAGAAAACACTCTTTTGACAAAGATATTTGTAGCTTATTATTCATTAGTTTTTTGTTAAGCACAAGTTTTAAACATTTGTATATTTTACAATAATGTCTGACAAGTGTATTATGTTTTGTTTTTTATTTGGCTACAATTAATTTTCTAAATTGGCAATTACTTATTTTTAGGCAATGTAAGAATGTCATTTTGTATATATGTAAATAATAAATTAGCTTATGGATATAAAATAATGAACTTAAGCATCGTAATCAACAACCTCGAAAACCCGTCTAAGTATGTTGTTGTTGTAAAATAGTGTTGCAATGTAATGAATGTCACAAAGGGTTTTAAAATTTATGAGCAAATCGGGGATCTAATAATTTTTTAATATTATTACATACTACTCTTAATATTACAAATTAAAATTATAAAATAGTTTTTTATCTAAAGAAGCAAAAACAACTTTAAATTTGAGAAAAATGGTTCACAAAATAATTGATAAGCGGAAATTACATTCATTAACATATTTTGAATTAAAGATAAATGAAAGTTCAAAAATTATTTATTAACGATAAATTAATAATTAACTTTTTTAATAAATCAAAGAAGTAATGATTAAATTTAAATATAAATAAATGGAGAAAATGTAAAATACATAATAAATGGAGAAAATGTAAAATACATAATAAATTAAATTAGACACAGTACATAGTTAGTTTAAATCAATTAAATAAACAATGAAATAATTTTAAAAAACATTTTTTAATACTTAAAATAAATAAAAAACACAGTTTAGAAAATTAAAAGCACTTAAAATAAAATAAAAATTAAATAACTTAATAAATTTTTTTATAAGACTTACAGTTTTCAGTGTCTGTCATGCCCGATCTGGTCTTATCACTCCCATTACATTTATATAATAATAAAATTTTAAATAAAATGAAAAAAATTGTTAACTAAAATTTGTTTCGGTTTTAAAAAATATGACTTCTACTGATCGTAGTTAACACTCTCGATAAAACAAGTTTTAGCTTTAGCTTATTTTTTACAAATAAATATTTTGTAGATTCTTAAACCTCATAGTGAATAAGTAGATTTTTAACTAATTTATGAATCAAGTGAGTCAAAAGATTTGTCATTAAATTAAAAAACATGTTGCGTTCCCTCACTACCAGTTTAACGAGTATATTGGGAATGTTCATAAACTTTGTGTGACTGCTCAATTCAAAGCCAACTAAGGATATACCAACGGATGTTCATGAGCTTGGGTCACGGTTTAATTCCAAACCCCTCGTTCTAACCAATTGGCTCTTGTTACACCAATCGAATAAAAGCTAAAAGTAATCTAATTGCTTTAAGACAATACTCTTGACTCACTTTCTTCAAATAATGTTCTTAAATTATTATCACAAAAAATATTACAATTTACTTTTATTAATCTACGAACATTGTTTACAGCCAAAATAATTATTTTTGAAATATTAAAAGTAGTAAGCAATAATATTAAGGGTCAGGACCGAAAAAATTTCAACTCAATGAAATTTTTATTGTTTATTTTCTAAGTAATAATACAATTTTGTATTTTAATATATATCTTATTCTGACAGAATCAAGTTATCGAGTGTGTGGAAAGATTCAATATAGTTATTGTTCTTCTCCATTGTTTATTAATTTTTGTTATTGTCGAGACAAAAATATAAAACATACAAATATTAAATATTAATAAATGCAAATTTAGATCAAAATTTTCGTTTAAAGATTAAGCATAAAATAGAATCAACAGGAATAAGTTTCCATAAACTACAAAATATTCCTGTCGGCTGAATGTAACCTTGTCAAGTACTCTTCAGGGTTTATCAATTCATCATCGTGTGTGATTTGAAAAATCCATCGTGATACATCTTCAGGGGGCATTTCTCGCAAAGTGATCTATGCAATTAAAAAACTCTTTTCTAGAGATGACTTTTTGACGGCATATGAAATAATTGACATGTTGTACAACAGATTACCATTAAAAGAAGAAACCCAATTGTAGCTCTCAACTAAGATAGTTGAAAACAATACCAATCTGGTTTCTTTTGAAACGTCCACGCTTTGCAACAGTGCCAAGGTAAATTTAAATGCTTAGTATTCTAAAATAGGCGTTTGCTAGTCACCTTGGGAGATTAGTCTTAACCCATCCAATTTCACTTTTTCCTTTTTTCAGAAAACACTCTTTTGACAAAGATATTTGTAGCTTATTATTCATTAGTTTTTTGTTAAGCGCAAGTTTTAAACATTTGTATATTTTACAATAATGTCTGACAAGTGTATTATGTTTTGTTTTTTATTTGGCTTCAATTAATTTTCTAAATTGGCAATTACTTATTTTTAGGCAATGTAAGAATGTCATTTTGTATATATGTAAATAATAAATTAGCTTATGGATATAAAATAATGAACTTAAGCATCGTAATCAACAACCTCGAAAACCCGTCTAAGTATGTTGTTGTTGTAAAATAGTGTTGCAATGTAATGAATGTCACAAAGGGTTTTAAAATTTATGAGCAAATCGGGGATCTAATAATTTTTTAATATTATTACATACTACTCTTAATATTACAAATTATAATTATAAAATAGTTTTTTATCCAAAACAGCTATTAGGATTTGTATAATTAAAAAAAATTAAAATTGCTCCTTTAGAAATATTATTAAATAAATAATTATTTATAAATTCGTCAATTCTAATTGATAAGATTTTCCTCTTTTAGGTTTTATATGAAATGTCACTCACAATTGAGCGATTCCATGTCAAGTGATCAAGGTGGAGAAAAATTTTTCTCTAATCGTAGCAAAACTTGGGGCTTTTGTAGTACTCATAAATAGTAATTTTTCGTAAAAATATTTTTTTACCTAGTCCAATATTTTCCGAGGGGGAGGGGGTTAAATTTTTGTGCTTTTCAGTACAATGCTTATTTCAATAATTTTTTACTCTTAAACAATTAAACATACAAATTTGACAAAGTACATTTTGGAAAGGTTTTTTCATCCTCTGTCGATTGAAAATAAGCATTTAAAAAAAAAATTTTTTGACCAAAAAAAATCAAAATTAAAAATAAATTTCAATTTTTGAGGGAGATGGATACGATTTTTTTTAAACGAAAGCTGAGGTTTTTTCCTAAAAGGACATGTAAATGATAAAGTGGGACTAGAATGTTTAAACATTGAAAAAAAGAATATTCTCCAAAACGGAGCTAAAAACCGGGTTTAGAGCGCTCCGGCGAGTAGAAAACTCTTTTTTTCAATGTCAAATTTGTATGTTTAATTGTTTAAGAGTAAAAAATTATTGAAATAAACATTACACAAAAAGACCCCTTGATCACTTGACGTGGAATCGCTCAATTAGTAAACAGTTTGAAGCTGGGATCAAAAGATCAATTTTCAAATTGATAACTTATTTTTGGGTATTGTAAGAATGAGATTCTTCATATTAAAAATTATAGAGGAAATAGGGATATAATAATAAATATTGTCGTCATTCAAATAAAACAAGAAAAAATAATTTCAAAATATAACAAATTTGGATAAATACTTATATAATATAATTTACATAACACGTTACATTAATACTGAGGAGTAACAATATTTTTTTATTATTTAAAGAGTTTTTAATATTTTTTTTAATAAGAGTTTCCAGTTGTAAGCCAGTAACGTAACAGTCTTTTCAATATGTTCATAACTTGAAAATAATAATTTCTAAAAATTTTATTTTAATAAGCAATATTGGTGAAAAAAAATAGATTTTAAGTCGAATCGAAACAAATTTATTAATTTCTTGTTATTTAAAAGTTACGGACAAAATAAAAAAAACTGTTACGTTACATGATTCGCAAGTTGCCTATATATATATATATATAAATTTAATATAATACATTTTTTTAAATACATAAAAAATTTAAATTCATTAACAATTTTTTTATTAGAGATAAATAATAGTTGAATAATTATTAATTAATGCTTAATTAATTATAACTATTAAGTAATAATTGATTAATAATTTTTAATTAATACTCAATTTAGTTAATAAGACAAATAATTAAAGATTAAATTTTTTTTATTTTTAATAAAAAACTAGCTGTTGGACCAGTCTTCGACGGGTTTTACTTTCTGCTAATATATTTGATAGATTGTCTACCCGCCAGGAATTGAATTTTACTAGGAAAAACTAATAATTAGTAACCATAACCTATTTCGTTAGGAAAATATTACAATTTGAATCAGTGACAGATTTTTTTCTATCAAATTTGTTATTCAGGATTAGTATTTGTCAACTTTTAGTGCTTTATGTGTTTGTAGTACTGCAATTAATGTATTGAAATTTAATCCTAAATTTACACAAGCATTTGGAGTCAAAGTCGAGTCTAATTTTTAATAATTGTGTCGCAATTAGACCCTACGTTAGGATTTCTAAAATCTAAATATAATATATATGTTTAAGCTAAAAGTAGGGCTTACATTTTGACTCGGGTCTGTTGTCATAAGTATTACATCAATAAAATTAAAGTATAAAGAAGTTTTCAAAAACCAATTAATATAATAAAACTTTTACAATTTGTTAAGAAAATTACCGATTTTTTTCCTGGTAAAATTAAATTTTCGCGGCTATTTATCGGCTTCCCTGCACAATTGGTAGACACTTTGTTAAATGTATTATATAGTATAAACTAAAACCCGTCAAAGACTTCTTAAAAACGAGTATTTTCATAAAATAAATCAATTTTTGTAGCCATCTGCATATTTATTTATGGCTAAAACTAAAAATCAAGTATATTTAAATTTGTTTAAAAAAAATAAACCGGGTAAAATTTG
The DNA here is from genome assembly GCA_032872475.1 of Leptopilina myrica (nomen nudum). NCBI lineage: Eukaryota > Metazoa > Arthropoda > Insecta > Hymenoptera > Figitidae > Leptopilina > Leptopilina myrica (nomen nudum). Next base: position 30,863,439 of record CM065465.1, on the reverse strand, counting down.
GACAAAGCCGGGAATTTTGTTAAAAGAACATAGACACCCTGCTTAAGATTTGTCTTTACATTCCTCAAAACATCTTTAGAAGTTTAATCAAAAAGTAAAATAACTTTACTTTATACCATGTAAGCTTTACCCAGTAGCATAATGATAGTATCGTATCAAAAGTGACTTACAATTCTAGATATCCTGCACTATCATTTTTTTCATAAAATATTTATCATCATCAAATCAATTAAAAAATGTAAGGCGATTTTAAAAAGGCACATTTTTGACGTTAGAAGTGATGAAAATTAAAATATTTAAAGTCTAACGCCCTTGATTTGTTTTGTATTCTTAATTTAGTTTTAATTAGTATTATGTTTGTTGTTCAGTACAAAATTGTACAAAAGGGTCTAGAGCCCGTTTATGATGAAAATAAAATCATAAAACATCTCCATTTTTAAAGTTTCTGAAGTTCCTTCTATTAAAAAATATTTAATGAATTGGATAAATAATTATGAATTGCATTATTTTGACGTCACAATCTTAATCAAAGACCTCAAAAATACTGCTGAATTAAGTTTGATAGTAATTAATAACAATTATAATTTTTTCGATTTTTTGATATTGAAAATATTTGTATACTTACATCTTAGTCATACTATTTTTTGTCTAAAATTATGCTAAAATGTGACTAAATAACATGTAATACTTCATTATAGATAGTTTAAAAGCAGTTCATTAAAAGATATAAAATTTGGATATTTGCGATTTTTTTAATTTTTTTAAAATCATGTTTATACTTTCATCTTACAATTACTTATAGGACATTTTTTTTGTAAATCTGTTCTAGAATGTGATTAAATAACATGTTATCCTCAATTTTACAAAGTTTGAAAGCATTTTTTTAAAAAATGTAAAATTTGAAAATTTTTGATTTTTAATTTTTTTGAAAAAATTGAATATCTTCCGTTCTAATAAATATTTTTTAAATCTGTAAATTTAAAAACCTTTCTTGGCCTCATTTTGTCAAATTTGGTTTCAAACGGTTAAGCCGTTTTTAAGTGATTCGTGAACAAGATTCTGTGACATACATACATACGCACATACATATACACGAAATTTTATATTGTCATTTTTGGAATCTATCTATATCTATACCTATATCTATATATATAAGATGAGGCTTTTGTCTGTACATTGCTCAGCAATCTAAAATTCTCCATATAATTATTCCTTTTGAGCATCCAAGATTCCAAAAATTATATATAGTATATATAAGATGAGACTTTTCTTTGTACATTGCTCAAAAATCTAAAATTGCCATATAATTATTCCTTTTCAGCATCCAAGATTCCAAAAATGATATATATAAGATGAGACATTTGTCTGTACATTGCTCAGAAATCTATAATTTTCCACATAATTATTACTTTTCAGCATCCGAAATTCCAAAAATGCCAATAAAAAATTGCGTGTACGGAACATACGGACATACGTCCGTATGTCACAGAATCTTTGTTCGTGAGTCACTTAAAAACAGCTGAACCGTTTGAAACCAAATGTGGCAGAACATTTGACCTTAGGCCAAGAAAGGTTTTTAAATTTACAGATTTAAAAAATATTTATTAGAACGGAAGATATTCAATTTTTTCAAAAAAATTAAAAATCAAAAATTTTCAAATTTTACATTTTTTAAAAAAATGCTTTCAAACTTTGTAAAATTGAGGATAACATGTTATTTAATCACATTCTAGAACAGATTTACAAAAAAAATGTCCTATAAGTAATTGTAAGATGAAAGTATAAACATGATTTTAAAAAAATTAAAAAAATCGCAAATATCCAAATTTTATATCTTTTAATGAACTGCTTTTAAACTATCTATAATGAAGTATTAAATGTTATTTAGTCACATTTTAGCATAATTTTACACAAAAAATAGTATGACTAAGATGTAAGTATACAAATATTTTCAATATCAAAAAATCGAAAAAATTATAATTGTTATTAATTACTATCAAACTTAATTCAGCAGTATTTTTGAGGTCTTTGATTAAGATTGTGACGTCAAAATAATGCAATTCATAATTATTTATCCAATTCATTCAATATTTTTTTAATAGAAAGAACTTCAGAAACTTTAAAAATAGAGATGTTTTATGATTTTATTTTCATCATAAACGGGCTCTAGACCCTTTTGTACAATTTTGTACTGAACAACAAACATAATACTAATTAAAACTAAATTAACAATAGAAAACAAATCAAGGGTGTTAGACTTTAAATATTTTAATTTTCATCACTTCTAACGTCAAAAATGTGCCTTTTAAAAATCGCCTTACATTTTTTAATTGATTTGATGATGATAAATATTTTATGAAAAAAATGATAGTGCAGGATATCTAGAATTGTAAGTCACTTTTGATACGATACTATCATTATGCTACTGGGTAAAGCTTACATGGTATAAAGTAAAGTTATTTTACTTTTTGATTAAACTTCTAAAGATGTTTTGAGGAATGTAAAGACAAATCTTAAGCAGGGTGTCTATGTTCTTTTAACAAAATTCCCGGCTTTGTCCAAATTTTACCCGGTTTATTTTTTTTAAACAAATTTAAATATACTTGATTTTTAGTTTTAGCCATAAATAAATATGCAGATGGCTACAAAAATTGATTTATTTTATGAAAATACTCGTTTTTAAGAAGTCTTTGACGGGTTTTAGTTTATACTATATAATACATTTAACAAAGTGTCTACCAATTGTGCAGGGAAGCCGATAAATAGCCGCGAAGATTTAATTTGATCAGGAAAAATCGGTAATTTTCTTACCAAATTGAAAAAGTTTTATTATATTAATTTATTTTTAAATACTGCTTTATACTTTTTTAAAAATACTTCTTGATAAAGTTAAAATAAAATATAAATAAATGAAAAAATTGTAAAATAAAAAATAAATAAAAAAAATACAATAAAATATTAGTTTAAATTAATTACATGAACATGAAAAACTCAATTATTTAATAATCAATTGAGTTGTAATAATTATTAATTTACTTGACTTACAGTGTCCAGTCTCTGCCATATCCGATGTTCACTCAACAATCCCATTATTTAAATAATAAATAAATAAAATTAAAAAAAAAAGAAAAAAAAATTTACACTGAAATTCGTTTAGATTTTAAAAAATTATGACACGTACTATTATATTTATAACACTATAAAAAAATTATCACGTGTTAATCCTCTTCGAACGTATCCAATTTGTGGCAACACAACTTTTCACTTGACCGGCTCGAGGTGTACTGAAAAATTCAAGAAAAGAATTTAAGTTTAAAAATTGTTTCCCCTCTTTCTACACTTTACAGAGGTCAACGAAAGACTAATGTTGTAATTTGATAAGTAAAAATTTTGGGGTTTTCCGAGATTCTCAAAATGGGACACCCCGCGGCGACCCAAGGTTCTCAAACTCAGTTTATTATTGTTTATATTTATAGAAAAACAAACGATAATAAACTTACAGTATACGAACCTTTTGTTTCCTCGGGGTGTCCTGGGGTAGCATCTCGAAATTTCCCAATATTAATTAATATTTCAAAAATAGAAATAAAATTTTTGTGAATTTTAAAAAATGTAAAGAAAATAATTACTAAAAATAAAAAAAGTTAACTTATAATGACTTTATAATTTCTTGGAAAATTACTCATTTTTAAAAAAATATAAAAATTTTCTAATAATTATTTATAATTTTTACATGTAATAAAAGGGACAAAGGAGATGTTGTAGAGAGGGTAATGGCAACATATGTCTTGAAAATTTATTCTTTCTCTCACTCTTACGGAATAAAATAAAATTTTCAGAAATATTACCGAAATTATTTCATACATTCGACGCCCCCCGTCAATATAGTATTTACTCGAACGCCAGTGTAAAAAAGCGTTAATTTAGAAAATTGTGCTTTATGGTTGAGTTTTTTTTATTGTTTATACTCCTGCCCTATTGGCCCTACGCACTTGACAAGAGTCCCAGAGGAATACTTTTTTGGATTCAGCATAACCATTCTAACTTAATTTCTATATATTATACCTAATTTACGTCTACAGACGGCTTTATTAGGAGTACTCGCATTCGCCTAGACCAGCTGTTAATTAGGTAATTCACGTTTAGGTCATTAAAGGGTAAATTTCATTTTTCATTCCAAATGACAGATCTTCAATGTTTTTCATTTTTCGATAATGTTTTGTAAAAAAATTACATTTAATTGATCAAATTATTTTCCATAATTAATTAAATATAAGCATCATATGAACTTTAAAAAATTAAATTAACCCTTTTTAAAATAAATGTGAAATAAGACTATGTTAAACAAACAATTGATTAGACACCATATAGCACAATTTTTAAATAAACGCTTTATTGCACTAGCGTTCGAATAAGCACTATATTGACGGAGGCGTCGCATTATTTTTTCGCAAAAAAAGCAAAAGCAATGACGTGAAGGCGATAAAGACAAATAACTTCTTAAAACCAACAAAAATGCTCGCATTTATAAAAAGATTTTTTTTAATTATTTTTTTATGTTTCATAATTTTCAAATTTCACAAATCTACAAAAGAAGGGCAACTTTAAAGCGATTTTTCTCTAAAATGGCTAATGGGAATAATTTCTATGAGTAAACGTCTGGAAGCTGCAGAGTTTGTATTTTCACATATTCCTGGAAAATAAAGGTAACTTTAATATGAAGCTAAAGTTACCAACGTTAATTCACCGCAAAAATGAAAAAAAAATATTAATTTATTTTTGACCCATATAAAACCTCTAAACCCTAATATAAAAAAAACCACTTCACTGGCAGGGCGTTCCAAATGGCGTTCCACGCGCCGAGGCCCAGACTGGCAAAAACATATACGTATAATATTACCATTCATAATAATAAATAATATAAATTATTTATACATGTTATATTTATATATATTATTAATAATTATATCATTATATTGCTTCCTCATACTGAGGAAGTATTGTAATACCAAAATTTTTCAGGTTCGATTTTTTAACATATTTTTATGTTATTTGACCTTAGGAGTTCAAAAATGACATTTTTACAAAATGTCATTCCGTATGTGTGTGTATGTGTGTGTGTGTAAACATCACATTTTTATAAATATCTCCAATTATAAAGAGCTTTTGAGCTGAATTTTTTTTTAAATTGTAGGTCTCATCTGCGGACATAAAATGAGAGTACTTTGAGATAGATTAATAAAGTTTAACTATTTATTTTTTCGATTTTTAATTTTTCAAAAAAACGTTTTTTGCCCATAACTTTAAAAAAATGTTAGGACACCTATAAATGTTTTTCTCTAATTTTTTAGAGTTTTTTTAGACGCATCTTTTAAGCCCACAATGAACATTTTTCGTTCATATTCACCGGAGATATTAAACTTTTAAAAATCAACAATTTTGGAAAATAAGACTTTTTTGAGAATTTTGTTGAAAAATGTAGAAATAACATTAAAACCATAGTTACCAACTTGTATAGAGCATTAAAAAACCCTTCGATTGACCTATTTTTGAAGCTATTTCGATTAGAAATAAAGAAGTTATTGATATTTTAAAAAACAGAAATTGTGAAAAAAACAATTTTTCATGTGAAAGTATTAAATAAAGAGAAAAAAATATTACAGCACTTAAGAATGATTGTTCAAAATTTATACTTAATTGTTATTAACATCTCTATGAGGAAGCAAAGTGTTCATGAAATAAACACAACAAGATTTACGAAAACGAATGAAATGAGTACAAAAATTATAACAAAAATTTATAACTTGGCAGCGGTTTTATAATATTGTAATATAAATATCTTTTTTTAATAAAAATACAAGTTTTATAGTGTAAAAATTGAAAAAAAGTGGAACGCCATTTGTTGAAAATTATTAAAAATAGCCGATTTGAACGTTCAGAAAAACGTTGAAAATCACAAAAACTAAAATTTTTGTTGTGATAATCTTGTTCCTTGATGTCTAAACTATAGAAATATTGATTTACAACAGTTAAATGTGGTGTACACTCTTTAAAAAAAGAGTCTGGGCCTCGGTGCGTGGAACGCCATTTGGAACGCCCTGCCAGTGAAGTGGTTAAGAAACAAAATTTGTTATTTTTTTCAATATTTACGGAATATCAACTAAATTAATAATTCCTCCGCCTGGTTGACAATAAAGAAATGTTCATAAACTGTACAGCAGTTGACATTAAAGTGATAAAAAAATACAAATTTTTATGAAGAATCAAATTTAAAGTTAATCTACAATTACAAAAAATTTATTATTTTTTTAAATCAGTACATGTTCCTGATTCCGAAAACAATTATAAACAATAAGTATTGTCCATAAACTGTGCAGCAGTTGACATTAAAGTTCGAAAAAAATATTAATTTTTAGAAAGTTAAAAAAAAAGAGTTGAAAACAATGAAAACAGAAGTAGAAAAATTAAAGAAAGATAAAATTGATTTAAGAAAATGTATGGAAGAGCTAAAAGCAAGAGAAGTAGAAAAAGATAAGTTGATTGCATTAATGGGTGACAGGATAAGCGAATTAGAAGTAAAGATAGGGAATTGTTTTGATAGAGAGTCAAGATCAGAAAAAGACTCAATGGGTGATACGGAAATTAGTCAACAGAACATGGGTAGTCTTGCTGGTTCTGGGTGAGTTGCTGAGTCTGGGAGGATTAAGTGGTTATGAGGTGAGCAAAATAAAGAGAATGTTAGAAATAAATGATAGAACTTTAAGGAAAAATAATATAGTAATTAGAGAAGCAAAAATTGAAAAAGAAAATCCTAAAGATTGGACAATCGAATTTTTGAGAAACAAACTAAATGTAGAGGGGGGAATAGAAAACGCGTGGAGAAGTGGACCAGTAATTATTGCAAAAGTAGAATCCTGGGAGAAAAAAATGGTAATTTGGAAGAATAAAGCAAAACTTAAAGATAGTGAAATTTATATTGAACATGATCTTTCTTGGGTAGAGAGAAAAAAACAGGAGACTATTTTAAAATGGGCTAGAGAACAAAGAGAAAAAGGAATTGAGGTTAAGGTAGGTTTTGGCAAAGTCAGGGTAAATGGGGTTTGGTCCTTATGGGAAAAAGTTGAATCAGAAATAAAGAATCAGGGGCTTCAAGAGAAAACGCAAAGGGAATGTGATCAAGGAGATCAAAATGAGATTTTTTAATAAATAACCAGAAGTGGAAAAAAGGAATAAAAAAAAGTAAGGAAAACAAAGTAAAAGAAAAAGGTTGGAAATTTATGTTTTGGAATACGGCGGGAATTTGGATTAAAGATAAAGACTTTTGGAAATATATTGTTGAGTTTGATTTTATTAGTTTATCTGAAACCTGGGTAGATGAGAAAGGTTGGGAAACATTAAAGAATATTTTACCTACATCACATTTGTGGGAATATGTGCCAGCTTCTAAAAGTAATAAGAAGGGAAGGGCGAAAGGTGGATTTATTATCGGATTAAAGAAAAGTCTGGATAAAAATAGTAATATTTTAATTCAAGTGCAAAGGGAAGGGTTAATAAACTCGTTAATTAAAATAGAAAATGTAGATTACATTATTTGGTCAGTTTATAATTCTGGAAACTTAAAAATGATAAATGAAGATCTTGAAAAAGTAATTGATTCAGATATAAATAAACGTTTAATTATAGGGGGAGATTTTAATATTAGAACTGGGAATTTGGGTGGTAGATTAAATGAAACTCGTTTTGGGAACGACTTCCGGAGAAATAGTAAAGATCGTACAATTAGTAATGAAGGCAAGGATTTAATAAATAAAATTCAAAGCAAAGGTTGGTATTTAATGAACGAAGTTTATGAAGGTGATTGGGAAGGTGAATATACGTATGTTGGTCCTAGAGGAAGCTCTGTCATAGATTATATTATTGTAGATGAGGAATGTATAGATGCTGTAAAAAGATTCAAAGTCGATGAGAGGGTGGACTCTGACCATATGCCTCTTCTGCTCATTATCAACGGAAAAGGAAATCAGGAAAGTATAAAAGAAGAGAAGAAGAAAGAAAAGGAATTCATCTGCTGGTCGTTGAAATCAATTGAGGAGTATCGAGAAAAAACAGAAATTCCAGAACATGATACAGGGATAACGGAAACAACGATAGAAGAAAAATGGTGCAAATTGAAGGAAATCATCTCCAAGGCAATGGTGAGAAAGAAAAATGTGGTAAAACAAAGGAAAATTGGCTATAAAATATGGTGAGACAGAGAGTGTACAAAAATGAAAAGAAAAGTAAGAAAGTTACATTACAAATGGAAGAAGGGTTTATTAGAAAAGGAAAAATTGTGCGAAGAGAAGAAGGAAATGAGAAAACTATTCAAAAGTAAGGAGAAAGAGAAGAAGAAGGAAGAAGAAATAGAATTGAGTAATATTAAAAGTGAAAATGAAGTGTGGAAATTTCTTAATAAAAAAAGAAAGAAGAAAAATAGTGTTAAAAGTGAAATAAGTTGTAAACGCTGGAAAACACACTTTATGCAGTTATTAGAAGGAAACGATAGCCGCAGTAAGGAAAATAGAAGTGAAGATTTTGTATACGAGGACGTAGAAGAAGATTTGACAAGTGAAGAAGAGATTGGTAATATAGTTATGTAGTTAAAGAAGTATCCCCAGCGAAGCATATAGATGGGTAGGTACAGATGTGAGAAAAACATTAGTTGATTTAATAAGGGGAATATGGAAGGAAGGAGAGATCCCATTGGATTGGAAAACGGCTATTGTAATACCTTTATTTAAAAAAGGAGACAAATCAAAAGAAAAAAATTACCGCGGAATATCTCTGCTTCCTTCAGCATACAAGATATATATAGAATTACTTAGAAGTAGATTAGAAACAGAAGTGGAAGAAAAAGGGCTTCTACCGGAAACACAAGCGGGCTTTAGAAGAAAAAGGTCATCATTGCATAACATATTTATATTGAATTACCTATCACAAAAAGCAAGGAAGAATAATGAAAAACTTTATGCAGTGTTTGTGGATCTAAAAAAAAGCATTTGATACTGTTAACAGAACTAAACTTTGGAAAGTACTGGAAGAAATGAAGATAACCCAGTGGGCAAAAAACCATCATTGTTTTAAAAACGTTCCAAAAGCGTTTTTAGAACGTTTCATGACTGCCAAATAACATCCCAAATACGTTATATGTTTCGAAAACGTTTTAAAATCAATGGAACGTTTTTGGAATATTATTTGGCAGACATGAAACGTTCTAAACACGTTTTTGGAACGTTTTTAAAACAATGATGGTTTTTTGCCCACTGGGAAATGACCGATTAGTGATGAGAATTAAAGGAATTTATGAAGAAACTATAGTGAGGATCAGAGGTGACGAGGAAATCTCAGAAGAATTTTGGGTCAAGAAAGGTGTGAGGCAGGGGTGTGGTCTTAGTCCTCTTCTGTTTAATTTGTATATGATAGGAATGAATAAAATGTTAAAAGATAGAGGAATAGGTGGTGTGAAAATAGGGAATGTAAGGATTTGGTCTCTAGAATACGCAGATGATTTAGTACTTTTAGCCAACAATAATGTCGCAATTGAAGATATGTTGAGTACTTTAAGACGCGTTTTGAAAGATAAAGACTTATTATTAAGTACAGAAAAAACTAAACTTTTAGTATTTAACAAAAAAAGGGAATGAAAAAAAGGCTAATCTAGTATGGGAAGGTAAAATTTTAGAAGAAGTTGAAGAATTTAAATATCTAGGTTTTGTTTTTAATAAAAATGCAAATTACAAAGATCACATTAAGGAGTTGAAAGCTAAAGGAATGATAGCAGCTAAGCAAACATGGAGTTTAGGAGAAAAAAGTTGTAAGGGCGATTTTTTGAGGAGATGGAAACTTTTTAAATATCTAGTTTAGTGTTATGGCTTATGGGGTAGAAATATGGGGATGGGAGGCTAAAAAATAACTAGAAAAAGTGTTTATGGACTATTTAAGGTGGATACTAAGGTTGGATTTCTATACTCCGCGATATTTAATTACAAGGGAAACAGGGCTTGACCAATTAAAGATAAAATGGGGACCCAGGGCTATGATTTTTGAGCAAAGATTAAGAAATATGAGTGATGATAGACTAGTCAAAAAATGTTGTCAGGATTTAAAAGAAGAAGGTAGAAGGTATTAATAGAGGTAGAAAGGTTAATGAATAGAAATTGTGATATTAATAATAGGATTAAAAGAACGGAGCGTGATATACAAAAGCAAAAAGAAGAATGTAAAATCGAGACCTCAAGATTTAAATTTAGGTACAAAGTTATCAAAGCAAATGCTAGAAGGCCAAAATATCTAATAGACAATAAATAGGGAAATGGATTAAATTTAATTGCGAAAATAAGATACGGAAATTTTGAAGATTATAGGAAATATTGGTTAGACGTCGAAAAAAGAAAATGTAAATTTTGTAGTATAGGATGGGATAGACTAGAACATTATGTAAAAGATTGTGAAATAACAAACGGTTGGTTCATAGAATTAGGCGATACTGAAAGGGAAAGATTGTTAAAATTGACGGATTGTAGTAATGGAGAGGTAAAAGTGAGGATAATTAATAAAGTATGGAAGGAAAAGAAAAAATTATAAATAAAAATGTGTTAAGGTTATGTTATTCAGTGGTCACGTGCCCCATTTACTTTACTATGGAAAAACTTCCCACTGAATAACATGACCTTAAAATAAAACAAGAATGAAAGAGAGCGATATATATTTAAAGATGGATGTGAGGAGCGATGAAGGTGTGGTTAAGTATACAATGTAAACCAAGTCCACTTCTGGGACAACAGGCTGAAGTTCCAATAAATAATAAAAATAATATAAATTTTTAAAAAGAATCAACTTTATAGCTAAACTACAATTACCAAAATTTTTTTTTTTTTTTTTGAAAAATCAGTACATGTATCTCAGTCAGCCAAAACTTATAAAAAATCAGTATTGCTAATAAACTGTACACTAATTGACATTAAAGTGATAAAAAATATAAATTTTTATAAAGATCAAATTTAAAGCTAATCTACAATTACAAAAAATTTATATTTTTTTTGACACATGAGTAAATGTCTCTGAGTCAGCCAAGAATTATAAACAATCAGTATTGTTAATAAACTGTACAGCAGTCGACATTAAAGTGATAAAAAAATACAAATTTTTAAAAAGAATCAAATTTATAGCTAACCTACAATTACAAAAAAATTTATATTTTTTTCGATAACTCAGTAAATGTTTCTGACTCCGAAAAAAAATATAAACAATAAGTATTGTTCATAAACTGTACAGCAGTTGACATTAAAGTTCAAAAAAATATTAATTTTTAGAAAGTTCAAATTTAAAGCAGATTTACTGTTCAAAAAAAATTTATATTTTATATTGACAACTCAGTAAATGTCTCTAATTTAGCAAAAAACTATAAACAATTAGTATTAAAATTAAACTTTACAGCAGTTGACATTAAAAGACGAAAAAATATAAATTTTTACAAACATCAAATTTAAAACAAATTAGTATATACAAAAGTTTATATTTTTTTTTAAATCAGTACATGTATCTGAGTCAGCCAAAAATTATAAACAATCAGTATTGCTAATAAACTGTACAGCAGTCGACATTAAAGTGATAAAAAATAGAAATTTTTAAAAAGAATCAACTTTATAGCTAATCTACAATTACAAAAATATTTATATTTTTATTGATAACTCTGTAAATGTCCCTGATTCCGAAAAAATTATAAACAATAAGCACTGTTTATAAACTGTACAGCAGTTGACATTAAAGTTTAAAAAATATAAATTTTCATAAAGATCAAGTTTAAACCAAATTTACAGTTACTAAAAAATTTATACTTTTTGTTGACAACTCAGTAAATGTTTCTGACTCCGAAAAAAAATATAAACAATAAGTATTGTTCATAAACTGTACAGCAGTTGACATTAAAGTGATAAAAAAATTTATAAATTTTTAAAAAGAATCAAATTTAAAGGTAATCTTCAATTACAAAAAAATTTTTTTTTTTGGAAAATCAGTACATGTCTCTGAGTCAGCCAAAAGTTATAAACAGTAAGTATTGCTAATAAACTGTACTGCAGTTGACATTAAAGTTCGAAAAAATATAAATTATAATTAAATTTAAAGCCAATCTACGTTTCAAATAAAATTTATATTTTTTTCGACACATTAATAAATATATTTGAGTCAGCAACAAATTATAAACAATAAATATTGCTATTAAACTGCACAGCAGTTGACATTAAATTTTGAAAAAATTTTAATTTTAATTAAAATCAAATTTAAAGCATATCTACTGTTAACAAAATTTATATTTTTTTGAAAAATCAGTAAATGTAGCTGAGTCATCAAAAAATTATTACAAAAAATATTGTTAATAAAGTGTACAGCAATTAACATTAAGTATTGAAAAACTTTATTTTTAGTTAAAATCAAATTTAAAGCATATCTACTGTAAAAATTTTTTTTGCTTTTTAGAACTCACTTAATGTGTCTTAGTAAAAAAAATTATTATCAATAATTATTGTTTATTAAAAGTACAGCAGTTGATATTAAAGATCGAAAAAATATAAATTTTAATTTAAATTTAATTTAAAGCCTATCTACTGTTTTAAAAAAATTTATGTTTTTTTTCACACTTCAATAAATGAACCTGAGTTAGCGAAAAATTATGAACAATCAATATTGTTAATAAAGTGTACAGCAGTTGACATATAAACAATATTATTGTCCACGCATCTACTATTTTATATCTACAATATTATAAAATAATTTATACTTTTTATTACTTACAAATTATTTTCCATAGGGATAACCGGACAATTTAACCTGAATTCTCCTCTCCTGGTAAATGGACTGCTCTCTCAAGAAACTTTTCCAGGCCTCGAAAATTGAGAAAATTTTATTTTATTTATTTGGTGAAGATAATGTAAACAATTAGCAAAAAACTATAAACAATTAGTATTAAAATTAAACTTTACAGCAGTTGACATTAAAAGACGAAAAAATATAAATTTTTACAAACATCAAATTTAAAACAAATTAGTATATACAAAAGTTTATATTTTTTTTTAAATCAGTACATGTATCTGAGTCAGCCAAAAATTATAAACAATCAGTATTGCTAATAAACTGTACAGCAGTCGACATTAAAGTGATAAAAAATAGAAATTTTTAAAAAGAATCAACTTTATAGCTAATCTACAATTACAAAAATATTTATATTTTTATTGATAACTCTGTAAATGTCCCTGATTCCGAAAAAATTATAAACAATAAGCACTGTTTATAAACTGTACAGCAGTTGACATTAAAGTTTAAAAAATATAAATTTTCATAAAGATCAAGTTTAAACCAAATTTACAGTTACTAAAAAATTTATACTTTTTGTTGACAACTCAGTAAATGTTTCTGACTCCGAAAAAAAATATAAACAATAAGTATTGTTCATAAACTGTACAGCAGTTGACATTAAAGTGATAAAAAAATTTATAAATTTTTAAAAAGAATCAAATTTAAAGGTAATCTTCAATTACAAAAAAATTTTTTTTTTTGGAAAATCAGTACATGTCTCTGAGTCAGCCAAAAGTTATAAACAGTAAGTATTGCTAATAAACTGTACTGCAGTTGACATTAAAGTTCGAAAAAATATAAATTATAATTAAATTTAAAGCCAATCTACGTTTCAAATAAAATTTATATTTTTTTCGACACATTAATAAATATATTTGAGTCAGCAACAAATTATAAACAATAAATATTGCTATTAAACTGCACAGCAGTTGACATTAAATTTTGAAAAAATTTTAATTTTAATTAAAATCAAATTTAAAGCATATCTACTGTTAACAAAATTTATATTTTTTTGAAAAATCAGTAAATGTAGCTGAGTCATCAAAAAATTATTACAAAAAATATTGTTAATAAAGTGTACAGCAATTAACATTAAGTATTGAAAAACTTTATTTTTAGTTAAAATCAAATTTAAAGCATATCTACTGTAAAAATTTTTTTTGCTTTTTAGAACTCACTTAATGTGTCTTAGTAAAAAAAATTATTATCAATAATTATTGTTTATTAAAAGTACAGCAGTTGATATTAAAGATCGAAAAAATATAAATTTTAATTTAAATTTAATTTAAAGCCTATCTACTGTTTTAAAAAAATTTATGTTTTTTTTCACACTTCAATAAATGAACCTGAGTTAGCGAAAAATTATGAACAATCAATATTGTTAATAAAGTGTACAGCAGTTGACATATAAACAATATTATTGTCCACGCATCTACTATTTTATATCTACAATATTATAAAATAATTTATACTTTTTATTACTTACAAATTATTTTCCATAGGGATAACCGGACAATTTAACCTGAATTCTCCTCTCCTGGTAAATGGACTGCTCTCTCAAGAAACTTTTCCAGGCCTCGAAAATTGAGAAAATTTTATTTTATTTATTTGGTGAAGATAATGTAAACAATTAGCAAAAAACTATAAACAATAAGTATTATAATTAAACTGTACAGCAGTTGATATTAAAAGACGAAAAAATATAAATTTTTACAAACATCAAATTTCAAACAAATCAGTATATACAAAAATTTATATTTTTTTTTGAAGAATCAGATCATGTATTTGAGTCAGCCAAAAATTATAAACAATCAGTATTGCTTATAAACTGTACAACAGTTACCATTAAAGTTCGAAAAAATATTAATTTTAAGAAAGTTCAAATTTAATGCAAATTTACAATTACAAAAAAATTTATACTTTTTTTGACAAATCAGTAAATGTCTCTGAGTCAGCCAAAAATTATTATCAATCAGTATTGTTAATAAACTGTACAGCAGTTGACATTAAAGTTCGAAAAAATATTAATTTTTAGAAAGTTCAAATTTAAAGCAAATTTACTGTTCAAAAAAAATTTATATTTTATTTTGACAACTTAGTAAATGTCTCTAATTTAACCAAAAACTATAAACAATTAGTATTAAAATTAAACTGTACAGCAGTTGACATTAAAAGACGAAAAAATATAAATTTTCACAAACATCAAATTTAAAACAAATAAGTATATACAAAAATTTATATTTTTTTTTTAAATCAGTACATGTATCTGAGTCAGCCAAAAATTATAAACAATCAGTATTGCTAATAAACTGTACAGCAGTCGACATTACTCTCTAAATTTGAATAAGCGAAATTTCACTGTTTCACAGCGATAAGTATACAACTAATTCCAAAAAGCGTATATACGCTAATTAATTAGTGAAATTTCACTGATTTTTTAGCGAAATTTCACTAATTCGCAGCGTATATACGCTAATTAAAATCAGTTGTATACTTATCGCTGTTTCAGATTTAGAGAGTAAAGTGATAAAAAATAGAAATTTTCAAAAAGAATCAACTTTATAGCTAATCTACAATTACAAAAACATTTTTATTTTTATTGATAACTCTGTAAATGTCCCTGATTCCGAAAAAAATATAAACAATAAGTATTGTTCATAAACTGTACAGCAGTTGACATTAAAGTTCGAAAACATTAATTTTTAGAAAGTTCAAATTTAAAGCAAATTTACAAATTACAAAAAAATTTATACTTTTTTTGACACATGAGTAAATGTCTCTGATTTAGCAAAGAATTATAAACAATAAGTATTGTTCATAAACTGTACAGCAGTTGACATTAAAGTTCGAAAACATTAATTTTTAGAAAGTTCAAATTTAAAGCAAATTTACAAATTACAAAAAAATTTATACTTTTTTTGACACATGAATAAATGTCCCTGATTCCGAAAAAATTATAAACAATAAGCACTGTTCATAAACTGTACAGCAGTTGACATTAAAGTTCGAAAAAATATAAATTTTCATAAAGATCAAGTTTAAACCAAATTTACAGTTACTAAAAAATTTATACTTTTTGTTGACAACTCAGTAAATGTTTCTGACTCCGAAAAAAAATATAAACAATAAGTATTGTTTATAAACTGTACAGCAGTTGACATTAAAGTTCGAAAAAATATTAATTTTTAGAAAGTTCAAATTTAAAGCAAATTTACTGTTAAAAAAAAATTTATATTTTATTTTGACAACTTAGTAAATGTCTCTAATTTAACCAAAAACTATAAACAATTAGTATTAAAATTAAACTGTACAGCAGTTGACATTAAAAGACGAAAAAATATAAATTTTCACAAACATCAAATTTAAAACAAATAAGTATATACAAAAATTTATATTTTTTTTTAAATCAGTACATGTATCTGAGTCAGCCAAAAATTATAAACAATCAGTATTGCTAATAAACTGTACAGCAGTCGACATTAAAGTGATAAAAAATAGAAATTTTTAAAAAGAATCAACTTTATAGCTAATCTACAATTACAAAAATATTTTTATTTTTATTGATAACTCTGTAAATGTCCCTGATTCCGAAAAAAATATAAACAATAAGTATTGTTCATAAACTGTACAGCAGTTGACATTAAAGTTCGAAAACATTAATTTTTAGAAAGTTCAAATTTAAAGCAAATTTACAAATTACAAAAAAATTTATACTTTTTTTGACACATGAGTAAATGTCTCTGATTTAGCAAAGAATTATAAACAATAAGTATTGTTCATAAACTGTACAGCAGTCGACATTAAAGTTCGAAAAAATATAAATTTTCATAAAGATCAAGTTTAAACCAAATTTACAGTTACTAAAAAATTTATACTTTTTGTTGACAACTCAGTAAATGTTTCTGACTTCGAAAAAAAATATAAACAATAAGTATTGTTCATAAACTGTACAGCAGTTGACATTAAAGTTCGAAAAAATATTAATTTTTAGAAAGTTCAAATTTAAAGCAAATTTACTGTTCAAAAAAAATTTATATTTTATTTTGACAACTCAGTGAATGTCTGTAATTTAGCAAAAAACTATAAACAATTAGTATTAAAATTAAACTGTACAGCATTTGACATTAAAAGACGAAAAAATATAAATTTTTACAAACATCAAATTCAAAACAAATTAGTATATACAAAAATTTATATATTTTTTTTAAATCAGTACATGTATCTGAGTCAGCCAAAAATTATAAACAATCAGTATTGCTAATAAACTGTACAGCAGTCGACATTAAAGTGATAAAAAATAGAAATTTTTAAAAAGAATCAACTTTATAGCTAATCTACAATTACAAAAATATTTATATTTTTATTGATAACTCTGTAAATGTCCCTGATTCCGAAAAAATTATAAACAATAAGCACTGTTCATAAACTGTACAGCAGTTGACATTAAAGTTCGAAAAAATATAAATTTTCATAAAGATCAAGTTTAAACCAAATTTACAGTTACTAAAAAATTTATACTTTTTGTTGACAACTCAGTAAATGTTTCTGACTCCGAAAAAAAATATAAACAATAAGTATTGTTTATAAACTGTACAGCAGTTGACATTAAAGTTCGAAAAAATATTAATTTTTAGAAAGTTCAAATTTAAAGCAAATTTACTGTTCAAAAAAAATTTATATTTTATTTTGACAACTCAGTAAATGTCTCTAATTTAACCAAAAACTATAAACAATTAGTATTAAAATTAAACTGTACAGCAGTTGACATTAAAAGACGAAAAAATATAAATTTTCACAAACATCAAATTTAAAACAAATAAGTACATACAAAAATTTATATTTTTTTTTTAAATCAGTACATGTATCTGAGTCAGCCAAAAATTATAAACAATCAGTATTGCTAATAAACTGTACAGCAGTCGACATTAAAGTGATAAAAAATAGAAATTTTTAAAAAGAATCAACTTTATAGCTAATCTACAATTACAAAAATATTTTTATTTTTATTGATAACTCTGTAAATGTCCCTGATTCCGAAAAAAATATAAACAATAAGTATTGTTCATAAACTGTACAGCAGTTGACATTAAAGTTCGAAAACATTAATTTTTAGAAAGTTCAAATTTAAAGCAAATTTACAAATTACAAAAAAATTTATACTTTTTTTGACACATGAGTAAATGTCTCTGATTTAGCAAAGAATTATAAACAATAAGTATTGTTCATAAACTGTACAGCAGTCGACATTAAAGTTCGAAAAAATATAAATTTTCATAAAGATCAAGTTTAAACCAAATTTACAGTTACTAAAAAATTTATACTTTTTGTTGACAACTCAGTAAATGTTTCTGACTTCGAAAAAAAATATAAACAATAAGTATTGTTCATAAACTGTACAGCAGTTGACATTAAAGTTCGAAAAAATATTAATTTTTAGAAAGTTCAAATTTAAAGCAAATTTACTGTTCAAAAAAAATTTATATTTTATTTTGACAACTCAGTGAATGTCTGTAATTTAGCAAAAAACTATAAACAATTAGTATTAAAATTAAACTGTACAGCATTTGACATTAAAAGACGAAAAAATATAAATTTTTACAAACATCAAATTCAAAACAAATTAGTATATACAAAAATTTATATATTTTTTTTAAATCAGTACATGTATCTGAGTCAGCCAAAAATTATAAACAATCAGTATTGCTAATAAACTGTACAGCAGTCGACATTAAAGTGATAAAAAATAGAAATTTTTAAAAAGAATCAACTTTATAGCTAATCTACAATTACAAAAATATTTATATTTTTATTGATAACTCTGTAAATGTCCCTGATTCCGAAAAAATTATAAACAATAAGCACTGTTCATAAACTGTACAGCAGTTGACATTAAAGTTCGAAAAAATATAAATTTTCATAAAGATCAAGTTTAAACCAAATTTACAGTTACTAAAAAATTTATACTTTTTGTTGACAACTCAGTAAATGTTTCTGACTCCGAAAAAAAATATAAACAATAGGTATTGTTTATAAACTGTACAGCAGTTGACATTAAAGTTCGAAAAAATATTAATTTTTAGAAAGTTCAAATTTAAAGCAAATTTACTGTTCAAAAAAAATTTATATTTTATTTTGACAACTCAGTAAATGTCTCTAATTTAACCAAAAACTATAAACAATTAGTATTAAAATTAAACTGTACAGCAGTTGACATTAAAAGACGAAAAAATATAAATTTTCACAAACATCAAATTTAAAACAAATAAGTACATACAAAAATTTATATTTTTTTTTTAAATCAGTACATGTATCTGAGTCAGCCAAAAATTATAAACAATCAGTATTGCTAATAAACTGTACAGCAGTCGACATTAAAGTGATAAAAAATAGAAATTTTTAAAAAGAATCAACTTTATAGCTAATCTACAATTACAAAAATATTTTTATTTTTATTGATAACTCTGTAAATGTCCCTGATTCCGAAAAAAATATAAACAATAAGTATTGTTCATAAACTGTACAGCAGTTGACATTAAAGTTCGAAAACATTAATTTTTAGAAAGTTCAAATTTGAAGCAAATTTACTGTTCAAAAAAAAATTTATACTTTTTGTTGACAACTCAGTAAATGTCTCTAATTTAGCAAAAAACTATAAACAATTAGTATTAAAATTAAACTGTACAGGAGTTGACATTAAAAGACGAAAAAATATAAATTTTTACAAACATCAAATTTAAAACAAATTAGTATATACAAAAATTTATATATTTTTTTTAAATCAGTACATGTATCTGAGTCAGCCAAAAATTATAAACAATCAGTATTGCTAATAAACTGTACAGCAGTCGACATTAAAGTGATAAAAAATAGAAATTTTTAAAAAGAATCAACTTTATAGCTAATCTACAATTACAAAAATATTTATATTTTTATTGATAACTCTGTAAATGTCCCTGATTCCGAAAAAATTATAAACAATAAGCACTGTTTATAAACTGTACAGCAGTTGACATTAAAGTTTAAAAAATATTAATTTTTAGAAAGTTCATATTTAAAGCAAATTTACTGTTCAAAAAAAAATTTATACTTTTTGTTGACAACTCAGTAAATGTTTCTGACTCCGAAAAAAAATATAAACAATTAGTATTAGAATTAAACTGTACAGCAGTTGACATTAAAAGACGAAAAAATATAAATTTTTACAAACATCAAATTTAAAACAAATTAGTATATACAAAAATTTATATTTTTTTTAAATCAGTACATGTATCTGAGTCAGCCAAAAATTATAAACAATCAGTATTGCTAATAAACTGTACAGCAGTCGACATTAAAGTGATAAAAAATAGAAATTTTTAAAAAGAATCAACTTTATAGCTAATCTACAATTACAAAAATATTTATATTTTTATTGATAACTCTGTAAATGTCCCTGATTCCGAAAAAATTATAAACAATAAGCACTGTTCATAAACTGTACAGCAGTTGACATTAAAGTTCGAAAAAATATAAATTTTCACAAAGATCAAGTTTAAACCAAATTTACAGTTACTAAAAAATTTATACTTTTTGTTGACAACTCAGTAAATGTTTCTGACTCCGAAAAAAAATATAAACAATAAGTATTGTTTATAAACTGTACAGCAGTTGACATTAAAGTTCGAAAAAATATTAATTTTTAGAAAGTTCAAATTTAAAGCAAATTTACTGTTCAAAAAAAATTTATATTTTATTTTGACAACTCAGTAAATGTCTCTAATTTAGCAAAAAACTATAAACAATTAGTATTAAAATTAAACTGTACAGCAGTTGACATTAAAAGACGAAAAAATATAAATTTTTACAAACATCAAATTTAAAACAAATAAGTATATACAAAAATTTATATTTTTTTTTTAAATCAGTACATGTATCTGAGTCAGCCAAAAATTATAAACAGTAAGTATTGCTAATAAACTGTACTGCAGTTGACATTAAAGTGATAAAAAAATTTATAAATTTTTAAAAAGAATCAAATTTAAAGGTAATCTTCAATTACAAAAAAATTCTTTTTTTTGGAAAATCAGTACATGTCTCTGAGTCAGCTAAAAGTTATAAACAGTAAGTATTGCTAATAAACTGTACTGCAGTTGACATTAAAGTTCGAAATTATATAAATTATAATTAAATTTAAAGCGAATCTACGTTTCAAATAAAATTTATATTTTTTTCGACACATTAATAAATATATTTGAGTCAGCAACAAATTATAAACAATAAATATTGCTATTATACTGCACAGCAGTTGACATTAAATTTTGAAAAAATTTTAATTTTAATTAAAATCAAATTTAAAGCATATCTACTGTTAATAAAATTTATATTTTTTTTGAAAAATCAGTAAATGTAGTTGAGTCATCAAAAAAATAATAACAAAAAATATTGTTAATAAAGTGTACAGCAATTAACATTAAGTTTTGAAAAAACTTTATTTTTAATTAAAATCAAATTTAAAGCATATCTACTGTTAACAAAATTTATATTTTTTTTTTTAAATCAGTAAATGTAGTTGAGTCATCAAAAAAATAATAACAAAAAATATTGTTAATAAAGTGTACAGCAATTAACATTAAGTTTTGAAAAAACTTTATTTTTAATTAAAATCAAATTTAAAGCATATCTACTGTTAAAAATTTTTTTTTTGCTTTATAGAACTCACTTAATGTGTCTTAGTAAAAAAAATTATTAGCAATAATTATTGTTCATAAAATGTACAGCAGTTAACATTAAAGTACGAAAAAAAGAAATTTTAATTAAAATTAATTTTAAAGGCTATCTACTGTTCCAAAAAAAATTATTTTTTTTGACACATCAGTAAATGTAGCTGAGTCATCAAAAAATTATTACAAAAAATATTGTTAATAAAGTGTACAGCAATTAACATTAAGTTTTGAAAAAACTTTATTTTTAGTTAAAATCAAATTTAAAGCATATCTACTGTTAAAATTTTTTTTTGCTTTTTAGAACTCACTTAATGTGTCTTAGTAAAAAAAAATTATTATCAATAATTATTGTTCATTAAACGTACAGCAGTTGATATGAAAGTTCGAAAAAATATAAATTTTAATTTAAATTTAATTTAAAGCCTATCTACTGTTTTTAAAAAATTTATGTTTTTTTTCACACTTCAGTAAATGTACCTGAGTTAGCGAAAAATTATGAACAATCAATATTGTTAATGCAGTTGACATATAAACAATATTATTGTCCGCGCATCTACTATTTTATATCTACAATATTATAAAATAATTTATACTTTTTATTACTTACAAATTATTTTCCATAGGGATAACCGGACAATTTAACATGAATTCTCCTCTCCTGGTATATGGACTGCTCTTTCGATAAACTCTTCCACGCCTCGAAAATTGAGAAAATTTTATTTTATTTATTTGGTGAAGATAATTTAAACAATTAGTGATATTTATTTAAATTTTGTTGAGTAGGGAAATAAATTTTTTTAAATTAAATACTGCTTACCTCAACAAAGGAGATCGAAGAATACTGTGACAAATTAATAAAATTACACAGTTTGTTGGGGAAAACCATCAAAGCTGAAAAGAAGGGAAGGGGAAAGTTCTTAACTTGACTTTGTACTTTTATTGTCGTTTTTGAAAAGATAGAGAAGGACGGAGCGAAAACAATGCTGTGTACAATACCAAGGTTCATCGTTATCTTGTTTACAATAAGGGATTAATTTCTATCTCAAATTTTAAATTATGGAAAATTCTTTTCAGAATTTTTTCATTACAATTTTTCACAAGAAAAAATTCAAATATACTGTATTTAATAAATGAAATATATCTAAAAGTTTTTACTCATTATTTTTTGTTTTTAATTTCTAATAATTATTATCCTTTTAACTATTTTAATGTTATATTTATTATTTTTTAAAACATTTTTTACATTTACTTTAAAAATAAGAATTTAATATAAATAAATATTAAAACAAAAGTAAAATCAAGTAAAATAAAAGGATACTGAAGGAAACAAAACAAAAAAATACTAAAAAACAACATAAAAGTATACCAATGGAAATATTATTAATTAAATATATATTTAAAAGTTAAATAATTGTAAATAGTAATAATAATTTTAAAATAATTTTGACAGAATTGTTAATTAAAAATTTAAAAATTAAGACTTTCAATAATATTAATTTAAAACATTTTCAATATTCAATTACTTTCTGGAATTTTAAACTCAAATTCTTCTGTAATTCAATTATTTTTAATAATCTTCGAAATAGTTTTTTTACGAATTTTTAATTATTCAGAAGTTTTTTATTTAAATATTTAAACATTGTAAAAAATTTGAAACAACCAATCATATTTATGTATCAGGCTTCGTGTCTTCCATGGTCGAACCAATCAGAATTAAGAATGCAACTTGTCCAGAAATTAGAGAGTACAAAATTTCCATCTTGTTTCACATCTACAAAAAAAATTTTTTCCCTGTCTCTTTGATTGACAATTTTTGTTATCCTTCGTGTATTTATTCCTTTATTATTATTCTAGTGTAGTTAAATATAATTTCATAGCAAAAATGGTGAGTATTTGATAAATTTGTAAATTAAACAAAGTGTTCACTTTTGTGAATAATGAGTAAACTGTTTTTAAAGAACAACATTTGGAGCATGTGGACTAACCTAACCTATAAATTTACCATTTTCTTAAATATTTTGCATTTTTCCTCGAAATTCTCTATTATTCCGTATGGTTGACGGAATTAATTAATTATTAAAGAACAAGAAGTTCGTCGAGTTAGTTATTTTTGAAACGAGAGGAAATAATTATCTACTTTATTTATCTTGTTTCTTTAATTGAAAATTGGCTTTAATTTTTCCAGAAACCGTTGATGTTACACGGGCACGAGCGTGCGATAACGAAAATTAAATACAATCGGGAGGGAGATTTATTATTCTCAGCTAGTAAGGATAAGAAACCAAATGTTTGGTATTCATTGAATGGAGAGAGATTGGGTACATTTAATGGACACAATGGTTCGGTATGGTGCATTGATGTCAATTGGGATACGACTCGATTTATGTCTGGAAGTGGTGACAATACTTTAATGATCTGGGACTGTGAAACAGGTAGTTTACTGTTTTTATTACGAGAAGAGTATTTTTCCAGTCATTTCAAACTCAAAATAATTCAAAAAAATCAACTTAACTTTAATTATTTTTGATTTTAAAATAAAATTCTTCTAAATCTAATTATTTTTAAAAAATTATTCAAATTTTCACTTACTTTCGAGACAATTCGAATAAAATTTGTTTGGAGAACTGATTTCTTTTCTTAAATTTTGAATCAAACTTCAAAAGTGTAATAAAATTCCAAGAAATCAATTATTTGAATTTAAAAATAGTTTAATTTTTTTAATAACATTCGAGGAAAAACGTCATGAAATATAATTATTTCTAAAGATTGCAACTGTAATTCATCCAAAATTCAATTACTTTTTTTTTAGAATTTTTGAATAAAATTAATGGAAAATTTTAATAACTTGTAAAAGAAAAATATGATAATTCTGATTATTAGTTATTAATAAAAGTTTCGTGTGATATTATTTTAATGTTTTCGATGAAATTTGCAATTATTAGGAAAAGTTATTGGAAAGCTGGAGACAAACAGTTCAGTGAGAACGTGTTCGTTCAGTTATTCTGGAAATTTAACGGTGTACAGTACTGACAAGGCACTTGGTCATCAGTGCGAAATGTTCATCATTGACACGAGAAATGTCGATGCCGGCTTGTCGAAACAGGACACAATTCACCGAATTTCAATTGACGGTCCCAGGATTTCGGCCGTTCTTTGGGGAGCTTTGGAGGAGACGATCATAACTGGTCACGAGGATGGTGTCATTAACATCTGGGACGTCACCGTCAGTTTCGTTTTTAGTTCTCTTCAATTTTATTTTCTATTTTCTTCCTTCTATTTCTATTTTATTTTTCCATTCCTATTTTTTCTATTTCCTTCCTCAATTTTTGTTTTCTGTATTTTTATGTCTTTCTCTATTCTTTTCTTCCTTTTTTGTATATTATTTTTGCTTTGCTACATTTCTATTTTATTTTTCCAATGTTTTCTTCTATTCCTATTTTCTTTCTTCTGTATTATTTTTGTTTTACTATATTGTTGAAGTAGAAAACCAACTTAATCGTTTAATTTCTCCTACAGACGGGAAAGAAAATAAACACCAACAAGGGACACAAGACACAAATTAATGACATGCAGATGAATAAAGATGGAACCATGTTCGTCACTGCATCCAAAGATCACACCGCTAAACTTTTCGACAGTGATTCGTTAATGTTGTTGAAGACGTACAAAACCGAAAGACCCGTGAATTCAGCAACGATATCTCCAATTCTAGACCATGTAAGTTCTCCGAATATTTTCTTCTTGTTTTCCTTTTTTTTCACATAATTCCTTTAAATTATTAAATTCCTTTCTAATTTTTTCCATAATTCCTTTAAAAAAAAAAAAAGATAAAGAAAAATAGAAGAGGAAAATAAATCTAACTTTCTTCCAGGTGGTACTGGGTGGAGGACAAGACGCCATGGACGTAACAACAACTTCGGCGAGACACGGAAAATTCGACGCTCGCCTATTCCACATGGTCTTCGAGGAAGAATTCGCCCGTCTAAAGGGTCACTTCGGTCCAATCAATTCCCTAGCATTCCATCCAAATGGTCGCACATTATCAACAGGCGGAGAGGACGGTTACATTCGAATCAATACTTTCGATCAATCCTATTACGATTTCCATTTCGAGTATTAAAAACATCAATTTTTCACCTAGTGCAGAAAAAAAATACCCAACTTGGACTATTTCGCCAAGGTGCAAGTCGCCCCCTTGACTTTTTCCACTCAAAAGTGCAAAATAAATCTGTAAAAAAAATTAAGCATTAATTTTGACAAAAATAGTGCAAAAACATCAATTCTTGGAAAAAGTCCCTTAATTTTTATAATTTATCTTGTTTCCACGAAAACCGCGAACTTTGTATTTGTATGCAAAAAAAAAATTCATCTATGAGAATGTTTTATAATAATAAAAGAGCAATAGTAAAAGAAATATTTTTTTTTTATTTACCAAAAAAATAGTAAATGCAGTTTTCTATTTAAAAAAAAACATGATAAATTATAAACCACAAAAACTTAATTCCTATTTTAATATTAACCATCGATGTTAATATTTTTAAACAATTGACACAAAAATAATTTACGAATAACTCTTAACATTAGGGTGGGAAAATTTTTCTCGCAATTTGCAACAAAAAATTTTTCGCACTTAATTTGTATTTTTTGTATTTATCTCAATTTGCGTAAAATTTTAACAATAACCATACACATTTGAATTTTTTATGATCGAAGTTAGCAGCAATTGAACGGAGACAATTTTTGGGATAAGGACGAAATTAAAGACTTCACAACATTTATTTGAATGTTTCAGTCTTTTTAGTAAAAAAAAAAATATTTTTTTGTGAGATAAATACCAAACACTTAAATAGTAATTAGAAGTAAGAGGTACGCTCAAAATAAGTAACATTTTCTTTAGCCCTTTGAATCGCTATTGTAACTTTTTTCGTTCTCTAATTCTTCCCCTAAGAAAAGGAATTTAGAAAATTTTTACTTGATGACGATTTTAAATAATCGCGTAGCAACCGAATTTTTGATTTAATAAACAAAAATTTGGTTTTAATTCAATAAACAGAACTTTGATTCTTGCTTTTTGATTTTGTAAAGAAAAATTTGGTTTTTAATTGTTCAGGATTGAGAGGTAGGGAAAACTTAACCGTATTTTTTTTTTAATGAAAATATAGTTTGTGAAAAAAAACCTGCGATTTCTAGTACTTGAATTTGAAGTTGGTTTTGACCAAGTATTGAGATCTGACTTGAGCGACATCGTAGACGATGTACTCGTTGTAGAGGAGGGCGGATTTTTTTGGTAATGTTGCTGTGATTCCGGGGCCGTAGGGAATTTCCACTCCGTCGCTTGTCTTGTGAACGACAGAGGGATCAGGATGCGTTTGACCGCGACCGAATGTTGAATGTTTTCCAGTTGGAAGTTTCTCGACGTATTCAGCTTGATAGCGTTCGTACATATCGCCAAGAGCAACTTCGCAAAGAAGAAGAAGACCCGTTGGATTTGCCGAATTTGTGCAACAATAGTTGGCCGATTTCGAAACCATATCGGCAAAGTAAATACCTGAAAATAATAATTGTTATTTTAATTACCATTTTAATTAATTAATTATAAGTTTAATATTATTTCATTATTATTTAATTATTTAAACTTACTGAAATGAGGAAAATTTATCAATTAATAAAATTACGCTTTCAATGAAAGGTAATTTAATAAAAAAATTAATTATTCAATGAAACACAAGCACTAAAAAAAAAAGAAAATTATTTTCACGATATAAATTCCAATATTTTCTTCAATTTTTCACAAAGTTCCTTGAGAATTTTGATAAAGAAAAAAATGACAATTTACCGGAAATAATTTTGAAAAACACTTGTTAACAATTCAATTTTACGAAATTTCAATTATTCGAAAATTTTTTCAATGAAATATATTTTCAAAAATCTAACCAATTTTTAAAAAATCTGAATAAACTACTTCACAATTTTTAATAAAAATTATTTAAAATATTCAAATATTCTGAAATTTTAATTTGAAACCTTTTAAAATTTACTTACAAAAAAATTGTAAACGCAATAGTTCTAAAATTCAACTATTTTTAGAGTTTTTTTCCAAAAATAATTAAATTTTTAAGAGTAAAATTATTTTTACTTACAAGATTCAAAAATAAATTATTTTTAAAAATAAAATAATCTTAGTTAAAAAATCATTCAGTACATTAAAAAAAAATAACTCTAAAAAAGTTCAATTATTTTAGAAATATTGAATAAAAATAATTCAATTCTAAAAACAATTCAATTATTTTCAAATAATTAAATAAAAATATTTCCATTTGGAGAAGAATTCAATTATTTTCAAGACAATTTTAATAAAATTTTCCGTATAAATTCAATTATGTACAATAATTTTACTCAAAAATTTTAAAAATAATTGAATTCTAAAAAAGAAATTATTTTATTTACAAAATCAAAAAAATTTAATTTTAAAAGTAAAATAATATAATTTTACTTTCAACAAAAGTCATTTTATTTAAAAAACACTAAAATAATTAAATTTTAAGAATAAAATAATTCTACTTATAACGTTCAACAATAATTGAACTTTAAAAGCAAAATTATTTTATTTACGAAATCCAAAAGCAATTGAATTTTAAAAGTCAAATTATTTTTACTTAAAAAATGCAAAATTAATTGAATTTTAGTTTTAAATAAAATTGTATTACTTAAAAAATCAGAAATTAATTTAATTTAAAAATTAAAAATTACTTAAAAAGTAAAAAACCAACTCAATTTCAAAAGTAAAATAATTTTAAAGGTGAAAGATTTTTTAAATAATTTTACTTAAAAAGTTAAAAAATAATTGAATTATAAAAGCGAAATTGTGTTATTTAAAAAAATTCAAAATTAATTGAATATTAATTGTAGAAAATTTTGTTCTTGATAAGTAAAAAATAATTAAATTTTTAGAGTAAAAAAAGTTACACTTAAGAAGTAAAAAAATCGAATTTCAGTTTTAAATAAAATTATTTTATTAAAAAAATTCAAAAATAATTGAATTTTAAAATGTTTCTCGAAAAATCGAAAAATAATTGAAATTCAAAATTTTTCCAATTGAAATTTTAGAAAATTTCAATTTTAAATAGTTTTAATTAAGAATTTTGAAGAGATTATTTTTTGCATTTTATTATTTAAATGTTTAATCACTTAACAAAAATTTAATTTTATACTCTGTTAAGTTCAATTATTGTCAGATAAAAGAACTTAAACTTTTGTCTTAAATTCGTGGTGATTTAAATTTTATAAGACAAACGAAAACAGAAAATCAAGAAGAATTAAACCTTTCCAATATTTTCAAAAAGTTGCTAAACATCAAATTCTAAAATTTTCTGATGAATTATAAAAATTTAATAATTTAATAAATATAATTAAATTTAATTTTATCCGTTCTTTTCTTAAAATTCCCTAATTTCTTTGACTTAATTTTTTAATGTTTTTTTTAAGATCTTTTAAAATGAAATTTTAATTTTCCCGACAAAATGGGAAAATACCAAAAAGATTTATAAATAAAAGAAAAACTCACCTTTTCCGAACATGTAACCAGTGACTGGTGCCTCAGGTGGAGCAATACGCAAACCTTGCGACAAAATACCAGCAAAATTCGTCGTTCTCGAACCGTGCCACAATAATTTTCGATTATGCAACTTCTTAAATGGTTTATATCTCCTATCTTCTCCCTGTCTCTTAACAATATAAATATCCTCAATCTCCAAATCGTATTGTTGATGAGTCGCTGCATGAGTATTCTTAACGTACTGCTGAATAACTTTAAACTCCTCGCTCTCCTTGCTCATAACATCGATTTCAGATTTGAGTTGCTCGTAATGCGTGTCAATTGGATGCACAGTCGAATCTGCCTTGACATTCAACAAATTATAAGCAATTTCAATTTCCATCAAAGACTCCAACATTTCCGTCTTGGCCTTAATCTCCTCCTCGGTGCTAATTACCGTCGGATCCTGAACACCAAAATCATGTGGCACCAGTGTATAGAATCTATTCGACGCCTCAATCAATTGCAATCGCGATGGATTTGATGTTTTAATTAAATTCAACGTATCATTTAGTACAACGAAGGCTTTTTCAATTTGCTTCTTCGACAATTTGCCGAGGGGCATTTTTTCCGTATCGATTTCAAATTCCTTCATCACTTGTTTCATTGCCTTCACGTCGAAGATGAGTTTAATCAGATCTTGCACTGGTTTCTTCAAATTACTCTTGAGTTCCGATTGGAAGATATCTCCGTCCACCATATCGTCACCGTACTCAAGATCCAGTGGATACATTAATCCTGGTACTTTGACAAAATTATCCCGCCTTTGCCAGGAATTTCCAGTCTTCTCCTCATACATTTCCTCGAACTTTTGAATACATTCCTCAAGTGACATTTGTTGCGTTTTCACTCCACCGATAGTCGTTCCAATTCTTCCCCAACTTCTGTGGAGCCAATATCTCTCCTTTGAATCGTGTTTGAGAATTTGCATCTTATAGTAGCTGTTACGCTTGCTCTGTATATCGGTGAGGCCTAAATTGACATTGAACTTTTCCTTGCCACGTTGATAAACTTGGGCAACATCCTCGAGTTTACTGTCCGGATCGACAGCACCGCCACCCTTAATTTTCAATTTCACTTTTCCTGAACTCGATTTTTTCTCCCACATACTCTTGCCGCGGCTTGCATTCGATTTTTCGGCGCATTTTGAAATTCTCACTGTTGGATCACCGCCCCAGGTGCAAATACTCTTCTGTTGAATTAGAGCGACAGCTGAATCGGTGAGTGATTTTGCTTCTTCGACAAAATCTTCGGAAATCACGTGTATGTCGAGTTCTAAAGCATCCTCTATGCGGACACTCATTTTTTTCACTTCATTCTCGGTGGAAATCACTGCGGTGACGGTGTCATCGATTTTTGTCACCACTTTCCCACCTAAGCGTAGAATATCCGTTTTCAACGACTCTTTGTCTGTCTGTAGACGTCCGGCAAATAGGAAATTCATATTCTTCAGTGGTTTTGGTCCGGCATCGACTTTTGGACCGTCGGTCACGTCCTCCTCTTTCTTCACTGCACTCGAAACCGAAGGGGCTGTTATTTTGAAGACTCTCTCCAGTACTTTTGACTTGTAAGACGACCTATTATTGAAAAAATGATCCAATTGTTAAAAAAAACACTATAAATTGTTAAAAAAACACTATAAATTGTTTAAATGAAACTAAAATTGTTTAAATAAAACGAAAATTGTTTAAATGAAACTAAAACTGTTTAAAAGACACTACAAATTGTTTAAATGAAACTAAAATTGTCTAAATAAAAATTTATAATTTCGAAATTAAAATGAAAGCAAAGAGAAAAAATTATGAAGAAAAAAAACTTACAAAAAATTATCAGTGTCCTTCAGATCTTTTGGAATGACGAATTTCCTTCTCTTTGGACGAGCAACAATTTCCTCGCATTTAGCCCATTCGCTAACGTCACCAGTGCATTTGTATCCAACTCCGGATTGAAATTTAAACTGACCACCGCACTGTTTACACGGATCCAAGGCACCAAATGTCATTACATCAGCCAGCATGTCTTGAAGCTTGAAAAAATGAATAACACAAATAAATAACATTTAATGAAGTAAATTAATTAGATTGTTTATTAATTACAAAAATGCAAATAAAACGCTCCGCAAGAATTCAATTATTTTTAAACAAAACTGGAAGCAACTCAATTATTTAAAAAAAATGTCACAAAAGAATTTAATTTTATTCTTAATTCGTTATAGAAATATTTCAAAAGAATTCAATTATTTTCAAAAATATTAAAAAACTCTTCGAAACTAAAATAAAATAATCTTCAATTATTTTTTTAAACAGTAAAATCTTTGCAAAAATTCAATTATTTAAAAAAAAATGTCCCAAGAGAATTCAATTTTCTTTATACTTCGTAAATACAATTTTAATTGTATTTAGTTGAAAATATATAAAAGAATTCAATTATTTAAAAAAATTTAATAGAATTCCTTGCAGAAATTCAATTATTCTTGTATCTAATAAAATTCGATTATTTTCGTAAGTATTAAAATTACTAAGAGGAATTCAATTATTTTTAATACAATTTTCATATTATCCTAAACTGCTGAACGTTCAAATGAACGAAATTTATTTATTTCCTCTAAAAATTAAATTTTTATTGCAATTATTTTGCTAACCAACAAAATAATTACTCAGTTTCTAAACGTAAAATTTGAGTTTAAATTTTTTTTATAATTGGTAATTTATTAAAATATCTGCAATAAAAAATATTTCGTTTATTTGAACATTCGAAACTTGAAGATCATATTTTCATTGAATTCTTTGAAAGAAAAATATTATTTCTATAAACTTTTATGAAATTCATTAAAACAGTAATTGAATTATACCTATTAAAAAATATTCCGTAAAATTCGTTGCACAAATTCAATTATTTTCATAAAAAATAAAATTATTCGTAGAAATTGAAATATTATTAAAAATTTCAATAAAATTCTAGAAAAGAATTAATTTTTTCAACACTATTTTATAACTAAATTCATAAACAGAATTTCCAGAATTGAATTATTTTCATAAATAATATAATTCTTCATATTAAAAAAATTCATATTATCATAAAATATTCTCTCTTTAAAACTAATGATTTAAACGAATTAGAACAAAGAATGATATAAAATTTCTAAAAAAATTTTTTTTAATTTTACATTACAGAAGACATTAAAAAATAATAAAATTCAAATTTTCCTACAATTTTTTATAAAAATATAATTTTTTCTCATGTTTTAGAATGTCAAATTAAATTTAGAAACTTATTTATTATTTTTCATTGAGAGCAATTTTGTTTAATTAATTTTTGTTGTAATTTAATCTCGAAAGCCTTGAAATATAAAATTTTATTAATTTGAAAATTCAAGACATTTAAAAAGTGGACAAAAAAAAAGACAAAAAAAGTAGAAAAAATCAATTAGAAACAACTAAATTCGAATTGCGAACAGATTACTAACGAATAGTAAAAATACAACGATTATTAAGATAAATAAATAAATTACCGCGAATACCAAAAAAATACTAATAAACAAAAAATATAATTACACTTGACGCGCCCTCAGGAACAAACTGCTCATTTTCAGCCAATAATTGCGTTAAAAATGGTCTTGTATAAGCATTCTTCACCAATTGATCGCGAATTTTAAACATTTTTTTATTTTGCGCTTGCATTTTTTTCTCCTCCTCAGCATCCTCGGGTTCATCTTTAACTTTAATTTTCTTCGCTTCGGGAATTTCGCTATCCTTGACTTTTGGAATTGTTGTCTTCACCATTTTCTGATCCTCGGCTGATAAATTCTTAAAACCACGAATATTACTGCCAGCATCGAAGAATTCAAGATCGTTTCTTATTTTCACAAAACAAGGAACATGATGCCAACGATCAATTCCACCGTAAGTTCTACCCTCTTCACTGTCGAAATCCTTCTTGGAAATTCTCACATCTCCCTTAATTATTACCTCCTCACAGGCACGACACTTTGCTCGACTTGATTTCGAGTATTCCACCAGGAAATCATTATTATTCGTTGCATTATTTGTTCTTTTTCGTGATTTTCCTTTTTCTTTCGAATTTCCCGAATTGGCTGCACCGCCACCTGTACTTGCTCCTGAAATTTGGCGACACAAAAATTAATAAAAGCGAGAAAATTTAATATTAATTCCTTTAATAATGATGCAATATTTTTATTTCTATTTATTTTTATTTAACTATTGGCCGATTTCAAGGCTAAAAAAGAAATTTCAGGGTTGCCACACTTCTACCCTTTTCAAATTCCCTGACTTTTCCAGGTTTTCCAGGTTAAAAAAAGGAACTCGATGAAAATTTTGTATATATTAAAAATCATTGAAATTCTGACGAGAATATTATTGATATTCGAGAAAATAATTGAATTTCGGAGAAAAATTTTATTCCTTCAGGATTGCCACAAATATTTAATTTTATTTTTCCCTGACTTTTCCCTGATTTCCAGACAAAATTCTCATTTTTTCCCTGACCATAAAAAATATTCTGATTCACTCTAAAAATTATTAGATACTCAAAAAAATATTCTATTAAATTTATTTACAAATTTCATTAACTGTAAAATTATTCAAAAACATCAATAACTAAATTTTTAAATAAATATTAAATTATTACTTTTCCACAGGAATTAAAATTCTTCAGAACATTCAAATTCAAACCTTTTTGAAACTCAACAATTTATAAGAATATTATTACAAAACATAAAGAAGGCGATCACCTTCTTCATGTTTTGTTATAATTTAAATAACCATGAAATTTTTCAACAAAAATTTAATTATTTAAAAAAATCCTTCGCAAGAATTCAATTATTTTTAAAAGTAGTAAATTTTCTCATAAAAATTCAATTATTTGAAAAAAATGTAATAAAATTCGTTGCAATAATTCAATTATTTTCATAAACAATAAATCGAATATTCGGTAATTTCATTTTTTAAATCAATTTATATTAAAAAATTCTAGAAAAATTCAATTATTTAAATTGAAAAATAAATAATTTATTGAATAATTGGATGTTTGTTAAAATTGAACTGTCATAAAGAATTTTATCAACAAATTTTTAAATAATTCAATTCTTTTGACAAATTTTAATAAAATTTTTAAGAATAATTACATTTTTCGAGGAATTTGATTAAAATATTGTATCTAAAATTAATTAACATCCTGCGATGAGTTTTATTATTTATGAAAATAATTTTAAAAAATTTCCAAAAATGTTATTAAAATTTTTCTAAAATAATTGAATTTCGGGGGAGAATTTTATTATTTATAAAAATAATTAAATTCTTGTAAATAATTGATATTTTTCAAAAAATTTTATAAAATTTTGTATATTAAATAATTGAATTCCTGTGAAAATTTTACTATTTATGAAAATATTTGGCTTATTTAAAAGAAATTTATCAAAAATTTGGTAAATTCTTGAATTCCTGTGAAATTTTTCCAAGAATTTTTTTTAAGTTTTTAAAAATAATTGAATTTAGAAGAAGAATTGTATTATTTATAAAGATAATTGAAATTTTGACGAGAATTTTTAAAAAAATTTTGAACATAATTGAATTTTGGAAAAGAATTTTTTTATTTTTAAAGTTATAATTGAAATGACCAGAATTTTTTTTGAATTTTTTAATATAATTGAATTTCTGCGAAAAATTTTATTACTTTTGAAAATAATTGAATTTCTGTAATTATTTGTAACTTTTCCAAAATTAAATTTATTTAGTATTTTTAACTAAAATTCTTTTGTCAATCTAGTATTTATGAAAATTGTAAAAATTATTAATTACATAATTTATAAGTCATAATTTTATGATAGTTCTTTAAAAAGAAATTATAGTCTGAAATAGAAAAAATTCAAGATTTTGTATTAAAATTCGTGGTTATCCCTGACTTTTCCCTGACCAATTTTACTTCCCCTGAATTCCCTGACTTCCCTGACCTGTGGCAACCCTGAAATATTTAGAAATCGTAGTTTAATTTTTTGGATAAGTTTTGTTAAAATTTTATTTATTTGTTATTATTCAATTTAAAATAAATTAAAAATTGTATAGAAAAAGAAAAAAGTAGTTTTTAGTGGCACAATTACAAAAAAACGTATTGAAATAGTAAAAAATCGTAAAAAGGTATAGTAAATAAATTTTAGTAAATAAGTGCCAAGTCTGTAATTACAACAAAATTTAATACTATACCAATTTGTTCCTTAACAAAATTTTGATCCTCCCAGCGAATGCTGTCAAAATGAGCAATATCTCCAGTCGTTTTTGGTCGATTCTTCGAAAAGAAACAGGCCTTATGAAACCATTTTTCCATTTTTCCATCATGGAACGGACTCTAAATAATAAAAATAAAAAAAAATGTACACCAATTCAGTAAAAACATGAAATGAAACATAATTTTAAAAAAACCTGTTAAATTGTTTAACAACTTATATAATTTTCAAATAATTACATTTATTATTAAACAAACAAAATAAAATTTAATTTCAATCTTCTAATCAAAGAAAAATACACAGATGCCGTAAAAGATATGAAAATAAATAGAACAATAAAATGTTGCGCAGTAATGTTTCATAAAGAATTTCTTGTAATCTAAAAAGCATAAAAAAATGTCAAGTATAATTATAGGTTAGAAATTCATTTCAACAATACTTTTGCGTAACACAAAATAATATAACAAGTAAAATTGAATATTTTTTCTTTGTCTACGATTTTTTTTACCTGTACGACAGAAGCAAGCCTCAAAGAATCCTTGGGAATTGGATTTTTACATGCCTTACAGCTAGCACGACCACTTTTTGCGTATTCCACGCGAAACGGAAGATCGGACATTCTTCTTTCTTCTTTGTTTCACGTTTTATGGAAAATAAATGTAATACACTATTTTAACAGAATTTTGTTGATTTCCAAAGCACAAAAGATGAGCACCTTTCACAACTTGCTCGCACAGACCTTCTTTCATTGAGAGAATTCGGCGCCAAATGGTGTGGTGATCTTTTTCTTTCTTGTTTCACCGGTTG
Source organism: Leptopilina myrica (nomen nudum) (assembly GCA_032872475.1). Lineage (NCBI taxonomy): Eukaryota > Metazoa > Arthropoda > Insecta > Hymenoptera > Figitidae > Leptopilina > Leptopilina myrica (nomen nudum). Next base: position 30,827,207 of record CM065465.1, on the reverse strand, counting down.
CCGGCTGTCAGGCACTGCGTTAGTCAATTGACGAAAACTTAATTTTCAGGTTATGTTCGAACGGAAGAAGTGAAAAACGGAAGTTAATATTCAAATTCAAAAATAAAACCTATATTACATTTTTTTGTCTTTCACAAGAAATTTTTTAAAAGAACGTACCTAAATTGTAAATAGAAAAAAAGAAATTTCAAAAAATAAAATAATTACCAAAAAATATGAACAAAACTCGAACCTTATTGGGTTCCATTATTATTAATAAATTGCTAAAATTTCTCTCTATTAAAAAAATTGTGACGCGCTCCAAAAAGTCACTTAAGAAACAAAGTTCTTTAAGGTTATGTTTATACTACTTTTACCTTAATTAAAACTTTTTTTCTACTTCTATAAATTCAAAACCAATTTTTACAGCTTACTCTCGATTAAAATAAAGACTAAATAGTCAATAATTTCTATTCCCAATCGATTTTCTTTCTGAATTTCTACTCCAAACACTATGAACATAACCTAACAATTTTTTTTTTCTGGAGCACGTCGCAAAAAATATTTTCATAACGAATTCAGTGAAAAATAAAAGTCTACATCAGATTGAAGTTCATTAAACATTTTTTTATCGTCAGCCTAAGGCTTTTTATATAAAAGAATGATTTATTTTCGATTAATTTCTTTTTTTTTACACAAACAAATAAAATTCTACAGTTTCTCGCAAGGAGTGAACAAGTCTGAATTTTGGATCGAAAATTATATATATATATATGTATAAGTAGATAAATTCTCTGAGCGACACTCGCAAATGAATCTTGAATTAAAAATACAAAAAATTGTATATTTTTTTTTATCTAAAATCAGCAGAAAAAAAGTTAACTTAAAATTTCATTTCCTTAAAAAAAAGTACTTAGCTAAAAATTTAGCCAAAAAAAAGTAATTTAAAAACGGATTAAATTGTACGCATACAATTTTTTTTTGTTTTAATATTGGACGCAAATAAAATATAAATTTCTTCAAATTTACAGCCTTTTTCTTTTATAAGATTATTAATTAAAATTAATGTTCTTAAATTAAATTTTTTTTCCTCAACATTATGCAAAAATTATTTAACTATAATTTTCCTTTGCATTCCGCACAAAAAAAAATATTTTTTTTTCTATTCGCTCGAAAAAGAAGAAGAGAATTGAAGCAAAACATTTAAGATCAAAGAAAAGCGATATAGTAATTAGAAGAAAACAAAAATCGATGGACTGACACAAAAACTGAAAAATTCGCTGAACGACGATTTTTTTTACCTTTTTTTTTTGTTTTTAATACAATGTTGGTACACTTTTTTTTTATTTTCGCAATCACTAATTATTCATATATTGTACAAATTATTACAGTAAACTATATAATTTCTGTAATTACGTCTATGAATGCTCTCAGTTTTACCAACATATGGATCACCGTTTAATAGTGGCTGGCAAATAGCCGAGTTTTTTTTTCTTTTTTGTTTGTTTTTTTTTTCTTTAAATAATACAGCCGCCTGAGTGCAAAAGCACACCATTTATTATAACCCTTCGCACGAAATACGTTTTCTCTTCTAAAATTATTCACTTTTTTTTCTTTTATTTTTACCTATAATAGTAACGTACAAAAATTATGAGAAGTCGAAATTATTTAAATTAAACCCGTTACTCTCTTTTCTTTTCTTTTCATTCAAAAAAAAAGGACTATCTACATTGTTAATATATGAGCCTATTTAAATCGTAGTTTTTTTTCGCATATGAGATAAAAATTATTTAACTAAAATAATAATTTTTTCCCTCTCGCTCAATTCACAGGAAAAAAAATAATAATTCTTCGTTTCGTTTAAGAAAAAATCTTTTACAGGCCCTTTATATTTATAATAAGCAATAGTTTGGTTTCTTTTTTACTTTCTTTTAAAGAAAAACAAGAAATATTTCGACTCGTAAAGATAAACAAATTGAACTTTGTTTTAAATTTAAATATTCTGTTTTTCGTGTGTATTGTTTGCGAGCGCATTTGTGTATGTTTTTTTTCGCTTTTTTCCGGTATTTTTTTTTTTACTTGATTATATTATATATTCTATATATTTTTTTTTTAATGTACAATTTGTTGTTCTTGAAAAGAGCGCAAAAAATAAAACTGCGGATATATTTGTTTTTATTACAGTTCAAGTGACACTTTGGATAAAGTGTCCAACTTTTACATCTTTACATTCTTCTGGTGATATTAAAAAATCGGGTGCGATTTTTGGAGAGAAAAAAAAGAAATTTACAGGGGGAGTGTGTGGTCTATTTAGTTTTCTTTCTTTTTTTAAGTAAAAAAAAAAGAATCAACATTCAATTAATATCTAGTTAATTAATTTAAATCTGATCAAAATAATTAATTTTTTTTCGGTACTAATTAAATAATTAATTAGAAAAAGAATGTCCCAATACCCTTGAAAAAAAATTTGTCTTCTTGGAAAGATTGTTTTTCTTTTCAAAGCTTGAGTGTGTAAAATACTAGTTTACAAAAAGGATTTACAATTACAAGCTTCCAGTAATGAGAAAGAGATCCATTTTTTTTTTGTTTAATAAACACGACAAGACACGAATATATTTGTGTAGATTTTCGAACAATCATGAGAGACGCGTTTTTTAATGAGGATTTTCACGACTCTAGGATCAACGAAGGAATCATACTGAAGGCCACCCTTTTTTTTATCAATTTTCTTTTTTTTACAGTCTATTTTCTTCTGTCTGATAACAACAATAAAAATTCTTAAATAAATATATCAGGTATAATCGTCGATGGAATATTAATTATTTTTTCGCAGTCAAAACTAGTATTTTTTTCCAAGAGGGAAAAGAGAGAATGAGAGAGAGAGAATTATGTTTTTTAGGGGGGTATCGGTTCAATTTGTGTTTGCTTTTCTTTTTTCATGTTTTTCTTTTGTATTTGTGTGAATGTGTGCCTTAAGCATAATATGCATACACATGTACACTTCGCGTCGATCACTGTTTTGTTTGTTTGTTTTTGTTTTTTTTTTTCTTTCAGAGAAGAAAAAAAAGAGAAAAAAAAATATATATATATATAAACGACAGAGACCATTATTGGAGTACCACAAAGTTATGTTGTGAAATTTAATGAAACGAGTTGCACGTATCACTCTGCTGATGATTGCTATTTACCTCGACCATGACCAGATCTAGTTGTTGGTTTAGCTGGTTGTGGAATAATTGTTATTTCGTCGTTGATTTTCAATGGTTTCAATAGTGAATCATTGGAACGACTTGATGGTGACGAAGGCGCGTTCTTTTTGTCTATAACTCGCTTGGCGACAACACTGTGAGCCGAGTAAACGTGATTTTCGAACTGCTTATACATTCCGAATGTGGCAGTGCAAACTGTGCATTTGTACGATAAATGAGCCGGTTTCAAAGTCATACCATGATCCCGCGCTACATGATTTAACAGCTTCCATTGGTATACCTTGAGAAAAAAATCAAACAGTTAAAAATCATTTCCATTAAAAAACAAAATATCTACTAAAAATTGCATTTTGAAAAGAACCATTCGCTTAATATAAACACAAATTATTAATATTTATATTCTAACAGGATTGATACAAAAAAAGCGATAATTTTGACAAGCGAATCGCTTTAAACTTAACGAATTAAAAAAATTTTTATTAAATCTTATAAATCAAATTATTATTAAAAAAGTTATTAATTATTATTATAAAATTATTGTTTTATTAATATTTATTTTATTTAATCTTATTCTTTGCATCAAGACGAATCGATTGGTGTATATAAAGTATAAATTGTATGAGAGTTTATAGAGTTAATGACAATTAAAGCAGAAAAATTACCTTTTTTTATCAAAAATTTAGTTCTTTCATCAAAATTATATTCCAGTACAATAAAAATTTACTCATTTTTCTCAATAATCTTATCCGTTGCATTAAAACGGATCGATTGGTATATATAAAGTATATATTGTTTTTGAATTTATAGAATTAAACAATTAAAACCAAAAATTCGCATTTTTATTAGAAATTTATTTCTTTCTTAAAAATCATGTTGCCTTATAATAAAATGTTACTCTTGACTTAAAAAGAAACTAAAAATCTTCATTTCATCAAGACGAATGGATTGATGTATAAAAAGAATATATTTTATTAGCATTAATAGAATTAAATAAAATGATAAAATTCACTTTAAAGCAAATTTTTTGCTTATCGTAAAGAGGAAGCAAAATGTTCATGTAATGCACATCTTAATTCATAACTTGTTTCTAAAGTATCTAATTAAAGTCAATTAGTAATTCCAGGGCTGCAATGATTTAAATCTTGCAATTTAAATCATGATTTAAATCAAAATATTTGTTTAACTAAAATTATTAGATATTTTTTATTTTTTATAGATAAAAATCAAATATTATTCTTATTAAAGCATTTTAAATTAGTATTTTTATTTAAAGTTTTAAATTCAAAAAAGTAAAAAAGAATAATATAAAATATTTAATATTTGTAATTGATTTTTACCCTCATTTTATAATGACTACTTTATTTTAAGCGCGTTGACCTAAAATTTCATATTTTCTTAATAAAAATGAAGTAGTTTTTGACGTGTTTATTATTTTATTCATTTTATAATTTGCAATGTTAAAAAAACGAACTTCCTAAAAATAAATATTTAAAAAAACAGTATTAAAAAAATTGATTTAAATCAAAAAAATCTGATTGATTTGATTTTATTATAAAAATCATGATTTTTATCAGCCCTGAGAAATTCAATTATTTTTAATTCAATTTTACAAAATTTTCGATGATAAAAATATTTTTAAACTAAATTTTGAATAATTGCAATTGAAAATTTTTAAAGTAATTGAATTCTTAAAAATTTGAATAATAATCTGCAAATGAAAATGGTCAGGTTTAGAATAATTTAAAATTGAATTACTCTTATTCATATTTTGCGAAATTCTCAATCATTTCAAGTTTTTTATCATTAGAATTATTTAAAATTAAATTGTTTTTAATAAAATTTTACGAAATTTTAAATTGTTTCTAGTTTTTTATTACAATAATTTAAAATTCAATTATTTTTAATAAAATTTTGTGAAATTTTCGATTATATTTAAAAAAATTTCAACCACTTGTTTATAAGTATTATGATTCAATCAACTTTGAAAAAAGAATTGAAATATTTTAAAAACTTAGTTCTTCAGAATTTACAAGACTTTTAAAAAATTAAAATTTTTAATAAAAATTAGAATTTAAAGATTATTTTAAATTGAAAAGTTTATAAAAAAGAATAAATGAAATTCAAATCAAAATAATTACATTTCTTAAAGAATTTTATTACAATTTTTTAAAAAATTTCAATTTTCAAAGAATTTTAATCTCATAATATTTATTAAATAACTGAATATTTTAAAAAGTAAGCATCAAAGAATTCAAATTACATCTAAAATAATTTAATACCTAACAGCTACTAATCCAAATTTTTATTAAATAATAAATTTAAAAAAAAGTTTAACATCAAATTTTTTTTGTTTAATTTCAGTCTTGGGAAATTTTATTTCAAATTCCGAAGAGTTTGGTTTTTAAATTATACTATTTTTTTTAATAATTAATTTACACTAGATTATAAACTAAAAATTTTTTATATTTCAATTGCTGCTATAAAATAAATAATAATAAAATACTTATTAAAAAATTTAAATGTTTAAAATTTAAATTTTTTAGTTTTTTTTAAATACCGCAAAAATTAGGTTTCTAAGAATTTTGATTTCAATTTATTTTAAGACACTGTCCTTTTTATAAAATAATTTAAATTAAAAAGAAATTATTAAAGAATTATCAAATTAATGGAAAATATTTGTAAAATTGAATTGAAAATAATTAAATTTTCAAAGAAATTCGAATTTTACAAATTTTTTAATTTGTTTGAAAATTCGAATTTTCTTGAAACTCTAACGAAATTAAAATCATAAATAATAATTATTGTTAAAATACAAAATAAGGACTTTAATTTCAACTCTGATGAAAATTTCTAATTAAAGAGAGTAAATTTCGAAAAATTAAAAACTTACCCTGCCACAAGCTGGACAACGACCTGCATCTTTACCCTTATTAGCAGCTTCCTGCATACTTGACGTAACAAGTCCATGAGATCCCAACAAATGTCTCTCCAACCCCTGTTGATAAGAATTTTTCTCTTAATAATAATCATAAACTTTAATTATAAATTTAAAAAAAAGTACTCTAAGACTACGAAAATTAGAAAAGAAAAATACTCCTTTTATTCCAAAGAGAAAAAAAGACTAAAAGTTCTAATAATTAAATAAATAAAAAGTAAAATATTTCTTACCTGATCCGTAAAGAATCGAAATTGACACTTCTGGCAGTTCAGAGGAGGTCGATTATAAATCATCTTTGGATGTATTTTAACTTTATGTATCCATTGCATATGATTTCGAAGTTGTTCTAAATCCTAATGAAACAAAAGAATTCAATTTAATTATTAATTATTTTGATTTTGAAATTTATTCAAATGAAAAAAATTTTATTTAAGTCCAATATTTTGAAGAATAACTGAACAAAAATGAAAAATATTGAAATATGAATAATATTGACTATTTAGTAAGAAATTAGGTTTTTAATTTTGTAAAAAGAATAAACGGAATAAAATTCAAATTAAAAGAAGTAAAAAATAAATAACGTCTATTTGAACGTTCGCAACTTCATCAAAAAATTTTTATAATTATTAAATTTACTCAAATCGATTTAATTTATCAAAAGTTAGAAATTAAGAGCAAATGTTAAAATTAATTATCAATTGAACTAATTGAAAGTAAAAATATTTGTCCAAGAATTTTTCCTCCTTCTCACCTTTATATAGCCGTCGCAAATCTCACATATGACAAATGTACTCTTATTGCCAGCGGGTCTGGACGATGTTGCTGATACAGAGGACTGTTGCTGCTGTTGATGTTGCACTGTCCGTGGCAATGGTGTAATTGATATACTCGGCTGCGGCAATGCCTTTGACGAGCTACCTTTCGAGTTTGCAACTGGATTCTGCAAAATCACACAATGCACATTACTTACAAATTTACAACGAGCTTTCATATTCTTTTTCCAAAAAAATCTAAACAAGAATCTTAATTCTCATTTAATAATAAAACAAAGAAAAAAATAAAAGTAAAATAAATAAAAAAAAATAAACAAACAAATAAACAAAAAAAAAATTATAACAAAAATCTCAGCCAATAGATTTTTTCTTTTATCAGCAAAAAATTCAATACGACAGGCGGTGGGTTGTGTTAATATTTCCAATTTGTTTTGTCAAAGAACTACCTGAAAAATTTTTGAAAAAGAAGTTGCAATATTGCGAGTTCATGCAAAATTAATTTAACATCCAAAAAAATAGCAATCACTAACAAAAATGTCAATTTCTCCCATTTTTTTTCAAAATTCTGTTTCAAATAATTTCGAATTACTCAAATTGTGCAAAATTTCTATTTATTATTCTCTCCATTTAATTTTCGTTTCAAAAAAAAAAGAGAATTCAATTACAAGTTGTATATAAAATTTCCAAACACAAAAATTAAGTTACCAAACGAGTTTTAATTATTACAATTCAATTGAGGGAAAATCCACTTTTCGTTCGGAATTAAAAGTATGTACACAATTCGAGTTTACGAAAATTCGAATTTATATTTTCTACGTGAATAGAAAGTAAAAAAAAGTTAAAAATTTAATTAAAAACACCAAACACTATATATATATATTTTTTTTTATTACAGAGAAAAAGTCTCTCCTCAATTTTTCTATATAGAAATAAAAGAATGAAAAAGAAGATTTGAAATATATGGATGAGGAGTTATTTTGTTTTTTAACACACATCGTCATCCATGCGAATTCGAACTGCTTCTCGACGATTATTTACCTGTGTCAGGGATAACCTAGACTGAGAGGAGTCGTTTACGTTGGATACAAGTGCAATGGGTGCGGATCGACCGGAACTGCCGCCACTGGTGGTATTCACCCCCGATACAGCAGACATGACAGTCCCAGAGCCACCCATCACCTGTCACCACCCATATATTCCTTAATCAACTCTTTTTTCAACTACTACACAACATTTTTATCAATCAAAAAAGAAATAGAACGATTTGAAAACTCATTTTCTTCTAATTGTTCATCACAAAAAAAAAACAATCGCACAAATGGAAAAAATAGCAATCAAACTACTTGTTCTTGTCTATTATTATTTTAATAACTAAGTGTATATTTTAACTAAATATATATTCTGACTAAAAATAAATTTTAACTGAATATATATTTTTACTAAACATAATTTAACTAAATATAATTTTACTGAAATAATTTTTTTACTAAATATAATTTTACTGAACAATTTTTTTTACTAAATATAATTTTACTGAATTTTTTTTTTTGTAAAATTTTTTGAAATTTCCCTGATTAATTTTGTCTGACCTGTGCCAACCGAGATTTTAATATTTAAAATACTTTGAACATTTTTTACATTCTTTATTAATTATTAATATATTTAATACGTAATTTAACTTTGTAATTAATAAATATTTTAAAAATTTCGAGATCAAGAAAAAAATATTCAAAAATACTGAAAAATATTACATTAATATTAAAATATTAATTAACAAAAAGAAAACTTTTTTATTTGCAAGCAATAACGATTATTTGCAGAGAGTATTCGCAGCTGACGACTAATTACAATCAAGTAAAATTAATTAAACTACTTAGTTAATGGAGCAATTAATTAATTATTCAATATTAACACTCGAAATAAATGAAAACTGCGTTTACTTGAAAGTACCAATTATGGAAATTGACACTAAAGTTTGAGATTACTTTTAGCTGCGACTTTTCGACCAATAGGTAAAAACGAGAAAAAAACATAGAATCATGAAAAAAAGGGTAGAAAACAAAATTAAATTTTCAATTTTTTTTGACAAATATCCCGAGAATCGATTATAAACTAAAATTAGTACACGGATTGCAAGAGGTTTTTAGAAATGATAAATAATTCTGCACTAACCTAACCTAACCCATAAATTGAGACGTTCACTGTAGAATCATTTTTTATTTACTGGATTTAAAATTTATCCTCTAGGGTAGCATCAATCTAATCTTTTTCTTTCTCTCTCTCTCTCTCTTTGACTCTAAATTATACAATGATCGTTTCAATTTAAAAAAAATACGTCACACAGACTTTTTAAGCTAGAAATTAAATAGAAACGAAGTACTGCGAGAAAACCTACGAAAAAGCTCGAGGAAAAATTTATCCAAGGAAAAATATTGGTTACAAAAAGGAAAAACTAAAAGAAAAAAAAGAATAAAAAGAAAAAACTGAAAGAAAAAGGTAAGAGGAAAAAATTGAAAGGAAAAAACTAACATTAACAAGAAACTAAAAGTAATAAATAAATAAACATTTGATTAAAAACTATAAAATTTCGTATCTATTTTAAAAATAAAAATTAAACTGTCCCGATTGTTTAAAAAAATTCCAATAAAATTCTTTTAGAAAGTTCAATTATTTAAAAAAGAAATCCAGTGAAAATTCAATTATTTCGAAAAACTTCACAAGTAATTTAAAGATAATTGAATTTAAATATTTAAAAAAAACTAATTTTCTTTAAATTTTAAACAAGAAATTTTCTAAATTTTTAAATTAAATCTTTTTTAAAATTGACTAATTGATAAAAATTTCAATTGACAACACTTTCGAAATTTAATTATTTCAAATGAAATTTTCAATATTATTTGCCATAATTATTAAAATAAAATTCTCAAAATAATTACTTAAAAAAAAATCTCTAAGAAAATTAACATTTATGTTCAATTATTTTTAACCCAATTTTACAAAATATTCACTAATTTTAAAATTCAAGGTTTAAGTTGTTCAAAAATATTTTTAAACAAAATATTGAAGAATTCTAATTTCTAATTACAAGTTTAGAAAAATAATATTGAATTCTCAAAAATTTTAGTGGAAAATCGTCAAATAAAAATTTATCTTTAAAAAATAAATTAAACAAATATTTTTCAAAAAAGCAATTTTTAGAAGTTTTTCATTCTAATTATTTAAAATTCATTTACTTTGAATATAATCTCTCAAAATTTTCAATTACTTGTTTCGGTTCGGTTTTTTTTTACAGATAATTGAATTTTTCAATTATCTTTATAATTTTATAATTTTTCTTTAATTATCTTTAAAAAAAAAGAATTTGAAATATTTTCAAAATCTAATTTTTCAGAATTTGAAGTAAAAGATTTCAAAATTTTAATTTTTCATAAATAATTTTAATTTGTTCTTTAATTTCAAATTTCAAATTTATTTGAAATAAAGTAAAATCGAATAAAATATAATTAAATTGCTTAATGAATTTCATTACAGTTTAAAAAAAAATTCGAATTTTTAAAGAAATTTAATTTAATAATTCTTAAACAATTGAATATTTCAAAAAGTTAAGCAGCAAAGAATTCAAATTACATCTAAAATAATTTAATGACGAAGAATTACAATTAAAATTCTTATCAATTGGTTGATTTCGAAAAAGTTTAACATCAATCTTTTATTTCAAATGTTAAATCTTAAGAAATTTTTACTTTATTTTCAAATTTCAAATATTTCAAATTCCGAAGAGGTAGGTTTTTAAATTATTCCAGCTCCATTTTTTATTTTAAATTTAAATAATTGAATTTCTCTAAATTGTAAACTAAACTTTAAAAAATTTTAATTGTCACGATATAAATAATAATGAAATATTTATTTAAATAATTGAGTAATGTTTTATAAGTTTTTAAAGTATTATTTAAAACACTGCAAAAGTTAGGTTTTTGAGAAATTTTCATTCAATTTATTTTCAATTCTGTTGTTTTTTAAGAAGATTTAAATTTTCAAAAAAAAATTAATGAATTCATTTATTTTTACAAAAGAAAAAGAGACCAAAAGTAAATGAAACTAAGAAAACGAAAATAAAAAGAAAAAGCTAGAAAGAAGAAAACTAAGAGGAAAAAAACTAAAAGGAAAAGGAAAAGGAAACTAAAAAGAAATCAAAGAAACTGGAAGAGACAAAACAAAAACGTAAGAAAATAAAAAGGAAAAAAACCACAAGGAAAGAAAAACTAAAAATAAATAAGTAAAAAACTAAACAGAAAAATTGCTAAGAGGGAAAAATCTGTAAGGAAACGAACTAAAAGAGAAAAAGTAAATAGAACTAAAGAAACCCCTAAAAAAGGAAAAAACAGTCAAAATGAATGAAAATAAAAAACTAAACAGAAACAATTTAAAAAGAAAGAAACAAAGAAAAAAATTAAAGAAAATAGTCAATTAGAAATAAATGAAAATAAAATGATACTCAAATGAAAAAACAAAACCGAAAAGGATACTTAAAACAAATGAAAAGAAAAAACTGAAAAGAGAATGAAAAAAAAAAATAAAATCGATAATCACCTGGAATATTTGGTTGCTGCCAAATTGATAAGCAGTGGGTACCAATAATCCGGACGATGTCGGTCGATACATCATTCCAGCGACACCCTCTGCAATAAAAAAAACAGAACAAAAATTGCAAAAACAATTTGCACAAAAAAATTTCCAAAAGAAGAAAAAAAACCCACCTTGTCGAATCGGTGAAGCACCAGGTCTCAATGTCTTTAAGTCCGTGTACCTTGGTTGCATTGGCGGACGACCTCGTCCACGTCCGGGCATCGGTGCCGGTAATAATTTCGGTAATAACGGTTGCTGTCCCTTTGCATTCATTGCCATAGCCAATGCACTTGGACTCGTTGGCATTGATTGTCGTGCACGATTTAAACGCGGTATTTTCGCCGGTGGTTCCCAATCGGTGGCTGGCTCCAAATTTCTCTCCGGTCTGAATTTCTTAGCGCATGCAATAGTGTGTCTCGTCAATTTGCCCTTTTGATTATCCTCAAACGGACAATTTGGACACTGATGAAATGCCGGACCCCTCTCCAATCGACCACGTGCATTATGCTCAGCCTCCATGTGAAACAATATATCATGCGGACTGCGTATCTCCATTGGACAGAAATTACATTTATAAACATAATTCTTCATGTGCGGTGTTTCAAGATGATGTTGCATTACAATTGTCGATTCAGTTTTAAAATTACAGAATTCACATTTCTTCATTTCTAAATGGAATGGTTCATTATTTTCTTTACTAAATTCTAGATTTTTAATTAGTGAATTAATTGCCATTTGCGTTTCGGCCGATGGTGTGCCCTTGCCCTGCTTTCTTTTTTGCGTTCGTAAAAGATCAGTCTGCACGAATTCTTGCACAAGATTCATTCCAATTTGCATGAAGAATTTGCCTAATGGTAATTCAAAGTATGTTTGTACTTTGTTGCGATCGTCGGGTTTTGTTTCGGTTTTTTGCTTCTCGTCTGGTGATAAATCATCATTGTCGTCCTTCTTACTGTGTTCGCTTTCATTTTCACTGTCGTCGGGATTCTCCTCTTTCTCCTTTTCCCTCTTTTCGTCGGCGGCTTTCTTCTCTTCTTTCTCGACTTCCTCGATGCCTTTCTTTAATTTTGTGAGGAATTCCTTCATTGGATTGATGGGGGGCTTTTCGTATACGTAAGGTACAATGAAGGACGGTGCCTCAACGACGAACATGTCGTCGGTGAGGGCTGGTAGGACCTGAGCTGGTGATGGTATCGGTGTGACTGTGGCCGGTTTTGTTGGTGTCGATTTCATCGGTACGGGTGTGATGGTTGTTCGCATATTTGGATACATTGATTGTGGTGCCATGCTCATTGGAACAACGGAGAATGACGTGGAACTTGGGACTGATTGGGGTTTTGCGTTACTACTTATAGGCACACCACCCCGTCCTGAGAGTATAGAATTTGTGTCTATTATAACTAAAGTGGGTTCCTTCTTTCCGCCCTTGGAGGCTTTGCTACTGGCGGCAATTTCCACGAGCCTCTTTGTATCACTGACAACAATTGTCGTTTTACTATTCTTGATCGGGGATTTGGATTTGGAATTTTCTTTGTCTTTAATGTCGATACCGGCGAGGGGATCCTCCATTTTTATCTCCTCAATGTCAGAGCCGTCGTCGGGCGCCTCGGTCTCCTCCGGCTCCTTTTCAATGTAACTAGTCCTCTTGATATTTCGCGAACTACGCCTCGGTGTAATATTACTAAGATCCACTTGTTTTCTAGGCTTCTTCTGCTTTGGCGAACCCTTCAACGAACCATCCTGCTCCGAATTGTGTCCATTACTCTTCGATGAGTCAGTGATCTCCTCAATATCCGGACTACCGATACTACCATTCTCCTCACAAATTTTCACGTCCGATGTGTCTAAACTACTGTCTATTATTTCACCACTCTCATCAATTTGTTGAATATCGCTACTGCCGGACGTTCGCTTTTTATTTGTTGCCTCTGGCTTCTCGATTGTGAAGACATCATCGTTGTCTGAATCGATTTGCGTGATACTCTCGTCCAAGCACTCGACGTCCGAATTATTACTTTGCGCGTCAACGTCCATTGCTTCATCACATTTTGAATCTTTCGATTCTTTGACATTTTTCGACACTTCACTAACATCAGGTCCATTCAACACTTCCATTGAATCCGACATTTTCGAGTGATTCGACAATTCAACAATGTCCTTGTCGACATTCTCTCTCGTTGAACCACGTGAATCTTCGGGATTATCATCGAAAGTCTCCCTCATTTCAACATCGTCGTCGTCGTCGTCGTCATCATTTTCCTCATCGTCAACAGTTTCAATGCCCATAACTCTCTCCGAGTCTTGAGCTGCTGCACTGTGACTTTCATTTTCATCATTCGAATTGTCGTTGTCCTTCGTATCAATTGCCTCTACTTCCGCTGTTCCAGGATCATCCTCATCAACATCATTCGACTCATCATTAACAACATTATCATCATCATCGTCGTCAATTTCATTCACTTCCTCCTTATTGCCCGGGGAATTTTGTTCCTCGCACGAGTCTGCAAATTCCTCAGCATCAGCGTCGTCGTAACCTCCATTGACCCCATTTGGAATTATTTTATCTGACGAGTCTAAAAAGAAAATCATACCATTAGATCCAAGTTATTTATAATGGGAGAGCTTTTTAAATATTCACACTGTGACCGCAATTTTACATAAAATTCATTGATCCTAATATTCACGTGTAAAAATAAATTTCTTTTCATTTCGAAACAAGCAATAAAATCAAAAATTGAAACTCAATACAAAATCCAATATAAAACTTAAAATAAACTTAAAGGAAAATTGAAAAATTTTCATTAATTCAATTATTTCTATTTTATATTTTCCCTCATTTTTCTTTGCAGAGAATAAATTCTTTTCTTAGTGAAAAAAAGAAAATCAATAATACAAGACTTTAACGGATTCAATTATAAATAAATCAGACTTCTCTTGCAAAAAAAAACATCATATGCAAACAATAAATTAAAATCTTTTTCTAAAAGTAGGGCATACACGGAAAAAGACATAAGATGAGAAATTAAAAATTTCCATAGTGTAAAAAATTCATTTTTTTTCGACATTGATTTGAGTCGTCTGGTAAAAAATGATTGGTGTATTTTAAATGAAGTAGTATTAGTAGTAGTAGTATTCTTTTTAACTAGAAACAAAATGGCGTTCAGTTTCGTGTATTGACCAATCAGAGAACTCGGATTCACTGGAAATCTTTGCACACCGCTTAGAAGAGTATTTTTATTCATATTAATATTTTAAAGATTCATATTATTTTCATTTTCTTGAATATTCATATCAATATTTTAAATATTTAAATTATCCTTTCAAATTATTCGTATTATTTCAATTATTCACATTAATATTTCAAATATTTTTATTATTTTTCCAAATATTAATATTTCAAATATCTTTATTACTATTTTAAATATTCATATTATTTTTAATATTTGAATATTTTCAATATTCATATTAATATTTGAAATCTTCGGATTAATTTTTTTTTTTATTTATATTATTAATATTTCAAATCATATATTATCGAAAAATGCACTTTTGTAATAATTTACAAAATAAATCTTTCTGAAATTTACTCTTTGTGCAATTAAATCGAAAATAAACTCGAACGATTCGCAAACGAAAATAGAATTAATTATAATAATAAAATTATTGAATAAATTAAATACATCCAATTTTAGAAAATTTTTCTATTAAATTACTTTTTATGTTTCGAATTTATAACAAATTATGTTTGTTTTTTTTGTTTTGATTCGTTTATATTTAAAATCGAATTTCATTTTGAAATTATTTTCTATTAAATAATTGGACTTGGTAAAAATAATTCCAATTATTTTTAGGAATAGTTCTTTAACTATTCCTGATTCGAGCTTTGAATTTAACAATTATACTTTCATGAATATTTACAGTAATCATTTAAAGAATTTAAAAAATCGATTTCGTTTTCTCTCTCTCTCTCTCTCACACACAGGAGAAACTTGTGGATGAAACGTTCGAATCGATTGAATTTATCTCAAAATTAAAATTTCTCGGTAATTCGGTAATTCGGAAATTTGAAAAAGTGAGGTTAGATTCGTCGTTTGTTTAAATAAACAAACAATTGGTAATTGATTAATCTAAGATCTCCTTTTTCTCTCTCTTGGAAATTAGAGTTAGACTCTTTAAATGATCACCCAAACATCTGATTATACCACCAACCTTAAAAAAAAAATTAGAAAAAATTAAAATTGTGAAAAATGCAAAAAAAAAAAAAATGAAAACAAGAAATTAAAAAAATAATTATCGACAAAAAATTATACCTTTCAGAAGAGTGTCAGCATCATCCTGGCATGGGTCCTTGACCAAGGGATCTTCCAACGTGCCTTCCATGGGGTCACCGTTGTTTGACAGATCTAACCAAGAACAAAAGAGAAAAAATTTTTTAATTTCCTGGAAAAGCCAAGAAGAAAAATA
Organism: Leptopilina myrica (nomen nudum); assembly: GCA_032872475.1. Lineage (NCBI taxonomy): Eukaryota > Metazoa > Arthropoda > Insecta > Hymenoptera > Figitidae > Leptopilina > Leptopilina myrica (nomen nudum). The sequence continues at coordinate 30,811,218 of CM065465.1, read as the reverse complement.
AGCTTCCACATCCGCTACAATAATCATCTTGCATCGTCATATCATAATCGGAGGGGGGTTGAAGATGTTCGGGCTAGAATTTTTCAAAATGGCGCTCTACAAGTTCCGCACTACCCGGATCGGTTGGGCGCGCGTTGCTCCTAACCAAAAAAAAAAAAAATCTCCACTTCACCACCAGGTTATATATGACGATAGAAGAAAAAAAAATCCCCCTCCAAACACTAAATCCCCCCCCCCAAAAAAAACAACACTATTTACCTGTACACTAAATTGAAAATTAACACTTGCATCTGTTGCGGGTGGAAGAGAGGGAAATTAATTTTTTATATGTGCGCAAAACAGCAGATGCTCCGAAAAAAAGGGCGGAAAAATCGTCCTGGCGAACACTTAAGCGTCAATCCGTCAAAAATCGGCGTCTAATCACACTGCGAGAAAATAAATTAATCACCTGCTCTTGTCTGCCACCGCGTCCGAGACGAGAGCTAGTCAGCTCTCTGCGTGCACCTCTCCTCAACCTTCTCAACCTACAACCTTACACCTACCGCCACACATAGAGAAGCGTACTTCGTACGTCACCGACAGGAACTGAACTTCTTCACACAAGCGCAAACAACGCGTGCACACACACAGACACGTAACCGAGAGACTCATACACCAACACGAGTGTGACACACACACACACAGACACACTATATGTAATAAAATTATTAATATTAATAAACCTATAATATACCGAAAAAATACAAAATTCAACAAAATTACAAAAGTCCTCACTGAAAAGTAAATCCCAACTCTTTCCTTTTTCATCCCTATTGGAAACTAAACAGAAACATTTCTTACTAACCTCTAAACCTCTTTAACGAGCATTCCGAAGATCGCGTGGCACGTCGAACACGAGATCACAACCTATATGATCATATTCAAAGACAGCGTTTCTTTTTTTTTCTCAAATACTCAAAAGGAAGTAATGTTTCGTTAAAGAAAACATTCCCCCGCAATATCTCTTGAATTTACAATTTGAAGTGTTTCTCTTGACAGAAACGGGAACACAAGCACCTGCACCCCGAGAGAGTTCGTTGATCAAGGAATAAGCATCCCGATTAGCAAAAAGCAAATTACATTTGCCTTCTCTTGACACTTGACGAAAATGTGACAACTTTGGTGAAAAAAAAATTCAATATTCAGAAAATAAGTTGAAACACAGTTCCGATGCACTAGAGGGTACACACTTGGGGGGGAACCTGAAAAATCATCGCCCCCGGAGAAGGTTCATCGCCGAAAATCCTACGACAGAGGGCAGTTACGGCGTCATGCACAAGAAATATAATGTTAAAAAAAAGTTTAGTCCCAGGGCCGTATTGTTGCTCTCTTTTTTAGCAAGAAAAACGTCTTTTCCTCGAGGGTGCCTCTATTCGTGTTAAGATGGAATGGAGAGAGCTTTCTCACGATTTCTCTACTTTCCTATATATATACACACCATCTAGCAACAAAGATCTCAAGTCCTGGAATGATGATCATATAACGGTTTTCCTGAACACATTTCCCTGTACTATTTTTTTTTAACCTAATTCTCTGATTAGAGATTAGAGTCATCACTAAATTACATACTTGTGATTATTTTCAAGTTTCAACTTTCAACACGTGTTTGAAACGAATGAAATGTCAATTTTTCCTTTTTTTTTTTGGGCAAAATAGTAAAAATTAGTCACGTGAAACAAAAAAAAAAATTAATTTAAAACCTGACCAAATGGAAAAATAGTTTAAAAAAAGGTAAATGGGGGAAAAAAATGAGCGTCAAAAGAATAATTGTCATGTACCAACGATTTTTAGATGTTAGGAGAAAATTCTCGTTGAAACAAAGTAAATAATTTATAACTGTTCCCATTCGGCCATTGCCGTTATTCCTTACGTTTATCTATCCGCTACACGGCCTTCGCCTGCAACGTTTCATGCGAGCTCTCTTGATCTCGGTGAGAAAAATCACTTCAGGAGCAGCAAAAGTTATAAAAGATCTCTCACTCTCTCTCACACTATATTGATGAAAAGATTCCCGCGAGAATCACTGGCGCCTTTGAATTTTGCCGCGAAAACATATGAAGCACGTGCTCGTGTATTCAAAACTCACGACTTGTTTTTCTCACATTACTGGTTTTAAAGGGTGTAAATTGAAAAATTTCCCCAACATAATAGAAAAAGCACAGAAATGCTTGCAACGAATGCGGGGTACTGTTTTGTGAAAAGCCGTGGTGATGACGACGCCCGGGGTGAGGGGGTGACGGCGGTAAAGGGGCGGGAGAGCGTCAGGAGAAGGGAGGAGAGAGAAGAGCATGGTGCCCTGTACAAAAGTTACAGCCCTGTTATACAATTGTATTATTTCCACTATACAAAAAAAAAAAAAAAATTACCAAATCCTTAAAAAAATCTGAAATTCAAAAAAATTAAAAAATTTTCTTCCTCTAAATTAAAATCAGAAATCCCGCCAATTTTGAATTTTGCTTACTTTCTCGAACAGTCGAACAGCTGCCGTGATGGTCGGCTGTCCGTCCGATCGTGATTATCCCGCCGTCCAAACGAGGCCCGACGAGGATCGTCTTTTTCAACTCACTCACACTCTCACACTCACACACACACGCGCGTGTTTTCCTTTTTTCCAAATAACGCTTTATTTAGAAACACTTGTTTTCAATTAACACGAAATAAATACACGTAAAACATTCAAAATTCGAATAATCCCAAACAAATTGTTCTTACATTGAGATAATTTACTTATATTTTCTGTTTATTTGGGCATCGACGTCACGAATTCTCCTCGTTCCGTCGTTGCTCGTCGCAAACTGCCAAAATGGCGGCGCTGATCACGTGACAGCAAAAATTTAATGACGTACTTCAGAAGCATTAAAAAAGAGAAAAGGAAATTTTCCGTTGTCAATTTTCAAACATTGAAATATTACCAAATCTTACCGGGAATTTATCCCGAGAAGCTATCCTTTTTTTTTCATTAGAATAATAGTTATAAAAAATTGTCAATTCAATTTTTCTCATAGGCTTTTTTAAATTTCAGCGGTTTTTCGAACTTTAGGTTTTCAAATTTTGAATATTTCTAAGATGAAATTTTCAAATTTTCAACATTTTTTTTTGTTTTAAAGTCTCAAGCTATTTGAAATAGATAAATAGAAATTATTTTAAACAAAGTAGAATATTTTTTATTTACAATAGTATTGTTAACGTTATTTTTCTCGTTTTTGAAAATTTTTTTCTTTTTTGTAAAACTGATTTTTAATTAATTTTTTAATTTATTTATTCAATTTGCATATTCGGTTTTCTGTTAAAGTGAATCTGACTTTTGAATTAAGAGAAAGTTTACTAATTAATTATAATTTTCGACAATTTTTTACTCACATTTTTGTAAATGCGTCAATTGCAAAATTTTCCGATAACAAATTATCAATAAAAATGATTTTAAACTTCTATTGATTGAATTTATTTTATAATTTTCGGCCAAATTGATTAATTATTTTAAAAAATGCTCAATTTAAATTTATCCGTTTTTTTTAATTTTCAAAAATGGACATTTTTAACTCTAAAATTCTTGATATTTGCAAATAGTTTTCAATTTTAAATCGCCAATGCTAAGAAATAAATTTGCCAGAGAGTATTTGTGAAAAAAATATTTATAAATGGAAAAATTTGAACTAACCGATGTACAGATTAAAAATTATTCTTCCTCCTCCTCGTCATCGTCATTAAAGGACAAAACAACTTTCTTCTGTTCTTTTTTTGGCTTTTTAATTACAGGAGAATCAGTTTCATTCGATTCCTTTGACGACGGTTTTGTCTTTCGAAAAATTATCGGTTTCGAAAGATCAGCCGGTGCATTTGCTTCTTCTGCAAAAAAAAAATTTTTTCACATTTTAGTATTTATTGTAATAAAAATTAACATTGACAATAGTTTTCGAAAAACAATTATTTTATGTAAAGAATAAAATTACCCTCTTCTTTTTGTTTTTTAAATGCGTCCGCTTCTTCTGCAGTCAAATCTCCACTGTTCAGCACCACAACTACAGGTTGTTCCTCTTCTCTGTCTTCAAAATCCTCTTCAGTAGCTTCCGGTAATTCTCCTCTCTGGATTTAATCAAAAAACTTATTATTATGTTATAATAAACAAAATATTTATCATAGAATAAATAAACTTTCATCTGAATGAGAGTTTCTATTGAGCAAAGAGGTTATGTTCGTACTTGTCATTGTCTCTTTATTGCTAAATTAAAAGTGTTAATCTAAAAAAAATAACCAAAAGAAATGCGTCGTAGTTAAGAAAAATATACAAATTTCATACAAAACTAATGGAAATTCTATAAATTTTCAAACAAAAGGCAAAAATTTCAATAAATTCAATAGTGTATTGTTCACCTTAGTATCAACTGTTGGTCCCTCCTTATATCCAGCCTGAATTTTCAAATCTCTCAAAAATTTCGGTTCATCAGGCTTAATAAATGCCACACTGTGTTTTTTTAACGACATTACACTAATAAAAATTTCGGCAATTAACAAAAATTACAATAAACACATGCAACAACGAAAATAATTACAACATTCGCGTTCAGTTGGCGCATTCGACACTAGGGGGCTAATCAGCTGTTGATTTGTAAACAAAAATTTAAGGTTATGTACACAAAACTTGACGTTTCGTGAAATCAACAGAATAGAGGAAAAATATTATTTAAACTAAACTAATGAGAGGAAATAATTAATAAAAAAAAAGAATATAAAGAAAAAAGAACCAGTAACAGGGATCAATGTGATTTGTTTTGTTTAATATCAGAAATAACAATGGGAATATTAATTTTTTATCCCCCTTTTTAAATAGAGTTTCACTTTAAAAAAAATAGTAAATTTTCAAAGTGAAAATTTTTATTTTTCTCTATAAAATTTATTTTAGATAGTTTTAATATTTTTCCTCTTAATTGTGATTGGAAATTAGATTTTTTCGAAATTTTTTTCTATTAATTGTTGGTTTTTTTTGTCTTCCTCCGTAGTTTGCAATTTTTCTAAATTTTGAAACGGAATTTTTGTTATTTTTGCTACCGTTACTTTTATTTTAAAATGATAAGAATTCTGCTAAATATTCAAGGTAAATTGCAGTAAAATTTACTTCAAACTTAAGTAAAATGTTCTCTAAAAACAGTAAAATTAGATTATTAAAAATTAGGCTTTTGGAATAACTTTAAATGCTTCTAAAATTTTTAACTTCCAAAAATGTAAATATTTTTGTCACTTCCTTAAATTTGCATTTTATTAAAAAGACATTCTTTGGTTTATTGACAAAAATTAATTCTTACTTCAATAAAAAAAGGTAATTTACACTATTTTCCATTTTTTGGAGTAAATCTAAAAGAAAATTGAATAGATCAAGAATTTTGTCTATTTGAACGTTCGGAACTTTATAGAAAAATTAACTTTATTTTATTTTCGAAGAGAATTTCTTTTAAAAATTAGAATTTACTTCAGAAGTTGTAAAATTTATTCTGAAAATAACAATTTTAAACAGTGAATTGTACTTTCGTGGAAAATTTTTAACATTTTAATTTTTTAACAATTTTTATACAGAAAAAAATTACTTAATTCACACAAAGAATTACTTGTTTATTATTTTAAAAAATATTATTTTCTAACGAAAAATTTTTATTTAAGTCAATTAAATTGTATTTGCTCTTGAAATATTGAAATTTGTGATTCAAATACAATTTATTTGACAATATGCAAATTATTTTTAGTCAAATTAATTTTTCTCCATAGCAACTTCGAAATGAGTAAAATTTACTGTCATAAAAATTACTTCCAGAGGAAATTTTATAATTCCCAAGAAACCTTTATTAATAATAATTAGTAAAATATACTTTCAAGTTAGTAAAATTATTTCTAGAAATGGTACAAATTGACAAAAACAATTTAACGATTTTTATAAGTTTTTTTTTTTTACAAAAAAGGGAAAAATATTCAAGATTTTAAACGTTTTTCGAAATCAAAAAGAGGCTATAGTTTCTTCAGTAAGAAAAAATGGAAAAACAGAGAAATAAAACAAAAATGAAAACCAAACAAAGAGGAAAAAATGACAAAAAACAGTTTGGAGTGATTAATAAATCAAAGAAAATGAAACGAAAAAAATTTTAAAAATTAAACAAAAAGAGAACAAAACAAAGATGAAGCGAAGTGAAGAGACAATCAAAGAAGAGAAAAAATGATAAAAAACATTTTGGAGTGATTAATAAATCAAACAAAATGAAACGAAAAAATTAGAAAATGAAACAAAGAGAGAAGAAAACAAAAATACAACGAAAAGAAGAGAAAATGAAAGAAGAAAAAGCGACAAAAGGAAAAACGTTGACTAGTGATTAATAAATTAAACAAAATTAAATTAAAAGAAACAAAACGAAGATGAAAAAAAATAAAAAAGCAGACAAGAAAATGCGACAAAACGGAAAATATTTTGAAGAGTGATTAGCAAATCAAGCAAAATGAAACAAAAAATGAGAACCCCAAAAGAAAAAAACGACAAAAAAGAACAAATTCTGATGAAGTGATTGATAAATCAAACAAAATTAAATTGGAAGAGAGCAAAACAAAGATGAATCGAAAGAGAAAACCAAAGAAGAAAAACAAAAACAAAACATTTTGAAAAGAAAAAAACATTTGATTAACAAAATCAAATAAAATTCTCCCAAAATTCGAAGATCGATTAACAAAGTCTAATATTCAACATGGTACCATAATTTATTCCACTAAAATCATCAGTATATAAATGACAATAAATTCACAATCTCGTGACTTCAGAACTATTCATAGCTCTTAATTTATTATCCGAATGACTAGAGCGACGATGTCTATTCTGTGAATGACCAACAGTTCCCGAATAATTATTCTCATCTTGTTGTTGCTGTTGCTGTCTCTTATGTTTATCGACCTGAACAGCAATAAATCTCGTTCCAGGACCGTCTAGGCATTCACAACTAACACTCGAACCTTCCAATTCGCCCTGATATGGCGATGGAATCAATAGGCTTTCCGTGGATTTTGTCGGTTGAAAACAACGATTCGAACTCGAATAAACAGTCGTCGTCGTCGTCGTCGATGTTCCCGTCGATCTTCGTTGTGTTGAACCACTCGTTGGGGTTTTTGTTCGATGTGAACCTTTCCCAGGCCTTTCAGCGCTGTGCGTCTTAACCGACGCAGTATCAAGATAACCATAACCAAAACCATAACCACCGAATGCTTTCGTCGTCAAATTATCCCAGGATTTCGGTTTCGCGTACTGCAAACAATTTGATTGTCTAGGATGATGATTTGGGTCCCAATAGAGAGTGTCAGTACTCAGAGATGTGGAGCATGAAGCGGCACTCTCGACAGTGGTGGAAATTTCACTGCTTGTTATTGAATGTAAACTGTGACCCGAGGCACGAGAATAATTGTGCGATTGTTGCTCACGATGATGATGATGATGGTGATGATGATCAGTTTGTTGATGTTGATGTTTTTGGTGCTTTTGTTGCTGTTGTTGCTGTTGCTGCTGCTGCTGCTGCTGCTGTTGGTGGAGATTTTGCTCGTGTCTCGCTCTTCGTTGTTTTTCACGACGTCTTCTACTTGGCACACAATTGGGATCACAGCAGGGACTCGCTAGATCGTAGGCGTCTAAACTTCCACCATCTGATGTGTCACGACGACGAGAAGCGCTGATACACGCCACACACAAATTGTGCGCAGTATGCGATGTGGAATGAAGCGTTTGTGTTTGATTTTCATTATTTGAATTGCAATTTTGTTGGCTACCTTTGTGTGATTTTGATTTCGCTGGCGTTCCAAGGAGACCGTTCGATTGATGATAGCTGTGACGAGATGATGTGCCCGATGTTTCGCTCGGTATTTTCGATAGGAAATGATGATGATCGCTTCGTGAACGTGGTGGGCCAACTGCCACCAAACACGCGGCACTTCTTGGTATTAGGAATGGTCGACCGTCAGCGTACTAAAATTCAAACAATTTGATTAATTTTTCTTTACTTTTAGTGAAAAATTAATAAAAAAAATTTAACAAATATTTTATTCTTTTTATAAACAAATTAACAAATTTTTCATTCTTTCTATAAATTAAACAAATTTTTCCTTTTTTTTAACAAACGAATGATAATAATGGTAATTAAAGGGAAATGTTTCTTAATTTGATTTAATGAACAACAGTTATCTGAATCGGACTGATAGTAAAACGAAATTTAAGGCGCTTGATTTTTTTTAAATTCAGTTGAAATAAAGTCGTAAAAATTTACCACAGAATATAAAAGTAAATGCTCGGTGGAACTCGCAGGACGACAGCATTGAACGGTAGTAGGATTCAAAATCGAAGGCTGCGATGGCTGATTGGAATTGTTTGAGGAAACATTATTAGGCGTTCGTTTACGAGCTGGTAGTGAATGTGTTTTCCAACGGCCCATCAAAATTGATCGTTCCCTTTCGCAAAGTCGTTCCAATTCATTGAGACGAGACTGCAGAGCTTGTTGCAATTTTATGTAGCGCATATGCAATCCGACCTGAAATTTGAAAAAGAAATTGTCACAATTGTTTAGAAGAGAAAAAGAAATTTCCTTAAATGTCTCTAAAATAAAAGAATTGTCCTTAAAATGTCTAAAATTAAAAAATTACCATAAATGTTCTAAAATAAAAATAGAAATTTCCATAAATGTCTAAAATAAAAACAAGAGACTTTAATTGAAATTCATAAACAAATTTTGACACAAAAATGAAAAAAATCAAGTAAAAGAATATTTTCAATAAATAAATTTAAAAAAAAAATTTTCATAAATATTCTAAAAAAATACACTTTTATCAAGTGAATTAGAATTGAATGTCATAAATTAAAAATTGCCATATTCGCACACCTTTTTGAGACAATCTTCAAACGAAACAACCATTCGCATTCTGGAGTCGCAATTTTTTATAAAATTAACCAAAGTCTCGTGATCGGCGCGATCCATTTCTTGGCCATTTATGGAAACAATTACATCGCCAACTCTCATCCCAGCTTTAGAAGCAGGTCCATCGCTTTCGACGTAATCCACATAAGTCACCATTTCCACTTCCTGTTCTCTTTTGTACTGGATTCCATAACTCTGTCAAAAAAAGGGAAAAAAAATTCTAATCAAATTAGGAAACATTTCCCTTTGCCTTAAAGTTACAAAATTTCTTTTCCAACTTATTGAGATTTTTTCTTTGCAAACATTTCCATACCGATTATGAATTAGATTACTTCCAAAAAAATTTTTAATCTAATAAATAAAATTCATAAATTATAAATAAATAAATATAAATAAATAAACAAAATTAAATTCATAAATTTGATATAAATAAAATTTGCACTATAATTTAATTAATTTTCAATTAAAGTGAAATAAATATTTCATTTAAATAATAAAACAAAAAAACAAATCGAAAAGCAGTATTGTATTTTCTTTCTAAATGTTTTGAAAATAAAAATAGTGCAATAAAACAAGAAACAAATGAAATATGAGAAAAATTAAAATACCTGTAATGTGAAACCGTACGAGCCATTTTTTTTCTCAACAATAATTGTGCGACGTCGACGATTTTCGTCTGAACGATTTGCTCTTTCGGATTTCGTTCTCTCTAAAACAGCCTGAAAAACCAATGTTCCTCAGTTAATTAACACATTTTAAATATTTACAAACAAAATTCATTTACAACCAAAAGGAGAAAATAAAAAAAAATCGTTAATAAATTGAAAAATCAATAAGTTCCGTGTCATTTAATGAACTTTACAATTTGATGAATATGCAAATATGAAAATAGTTTAAAAAAGATAAATTCAATATTAGATGCTAATTGAAAATAATTAAAGTTATAATTTTACAAGTAGATTTAATTTTAAATAAAAACTTGGTAATTTTTCGAATTAAAGTTCTACAATTAAGTATAGTTTTTAAATTAAAATTCTAAAGTTAAATTTATTTTGGAATTAAAATTGTACAATTACATTTACTTTCAAAATTAAATTTCTCATATTAAATTTAATTTCAAACAAAAATTTCAAAATTATATTTCACATATTAAATATAATTTCAAACAAAAATTTCAATATTAAAATTCTGTTTCTAGTCAAATTTCGACTACAAAAATTAATATAAATTTTTTTAATTTTTTACTATCAATTTAAAATTCTACTATTAAATTAACTTTTAAATTAAACATTCTACAATTGAAATTAGTTTCAAATCAAAATAATTGAATTTAAATTCAGATACAAATTTCTTAATTTATTAATATTCAATTTAAGTCAAAATTCTACAATTAAATTTAATTTAAAATCTAAATTCCAAAATTTAATTTAACTTCGAAACGAAATTTTTTAATTAAAATTCAATTTCAAGTCAAAGTTCTATAATTAAATTTGCTTTCAAAATTAAAATCTATCAATTAAATTTAATTTTAAATAGGAATTTCATAATTAAAATGTAATTTTAAATAAAAATTTTACTATTAAAATTAATATCAAAATTTTATTATTTTTACATTCAAAATAAAATTCTGCAATTATATTTAATTTAAAATCTAATTGCAAATTTGAATTTAATTATAAATGAAAATTTCCTAATTAAAACCCACTTTGAAATCAAAGTTTTACTATTAAAATTACATTTAAAATTAAAATCTATAAATTAAATTTGATTTCTAATTAAAGCTTAATAATTAAATTTCATTTCAAAAATTTTAATTCTACAATTGAATTAAAATTGGAACATAAAATTTTACAATTTTTACTTTAAAATTAAAATTCTACAAGTAAGTTTACATTCGAATTAAAATTCTAAAACTAAATTTACTGGCAAATTAAAATTCGGTACGTAAATTTAATTCCAAATCAAACTTTCATAATCAAATATGAATTACAAATTAAAATTCTCGAATTTAAATTGAATTTGACATGAAAGTTTTACAATTAAATTTACTATCAAATTAAAATGTTACAATTAAATTTACTTTCAAATTAAAATATTACAATTAAATTTACTTTCAAATTGAAATTCTGCACATTAATTTATTTTCAAATTAAAATTTCGTATTCAAATTTAAATTCCAATAAAAATTTCACCATAAAATATGAAATTAAACTTTTAAAAATTAAAATTCAAAAATTAATTCCAACAGTAATAGTTCTAAAATACAAAAATAATGTAAGAAAAGGAAAAAAAAGGTTTATTACACATTCAACAACGCCACTCCAATCCTCTTCATCGCTATTATCAATGCCGGTACGGTGTGTAGATTTCACGTCTGTATTTTGGGGTGAGTTATTCATGATTGCAATCTTCTGTTTCTTAATAAATGGAAAAGAAAAAAACTATTTTGTTTGGGTGGGAGGAAGATCAATTCGATGAGATAAATGAAATGGTTATCATTCTGACTGGATAGAAAAATTGGAAGTTAGACACACTCACAAGTATAAAAAACACTAATTCAACGATGGAAAAAAAGAGGAAATATATAATCCTTGCTACATGATTGCTGACGTCCTAGAGAGAAGATTCACCCTGAACCAACGCAGGCGCCAGAATATCGGCCTTATACCACCCCCCCAATGTGTATTCCGATAAGGGGTTGAGAGAATGAGAGTCGGCGCAATGTGTGGGATCCACGTCCTTTACAATATTCCACTTCCTCTCCCTCTCTCTCTATATATACGGTGAATGACCTACGGTGACAAGAATAACAACTTTCACCCCCTTTTCTTATATATATTTTCTTTAGGGCATACTCATCTTTAATTTTCATTTCTCTCAAACCTCCTACACACTCGCACACTCTTAATTGAATTAGAGGTGATGCGAATCTGAAAAAAATAAACAATTTTATTAAGCATTTTTCTTTTTAAATTGAAAGTTGTCTCTAAATTGAAATTTACTCAACGATCTTTAATATTTTTCATTAATTTTTTAATTTTCAGTAATTTATTAAACGAAGGAACTGTTACGAAAATTAATAATTCAGAGATAAAAATCTAAAAATCCTAATCATAAGGAAAAAAATTAAATTAAATACAAATCTGAAACAAAAATCGTCAAATAAAAAAAAATAATAGTAAATTAGAAAATTATCGTATTAAATAAAAATATAAAACAATTGATTACTCTTTCTTGTGAAAACGTAAATTTTAATTGTATTTTTAAATTAATTTTTTGAAAAGTGTCATTATTACCTCCATTAGTTTCATGTTTTTCTTATTTCCTTTTTGCTTTTGCCTTTGGTTTTTTCTTCTTCTTCTTCTTTTTTTCCTTTCCTTTTCCTTCATCTTTTTTAACAGCTGGAGGATCGAATTCTTCTATTTTTAAAGGAGGAAGCGGCGGCGGTGGTGGTTTTGGTACAGTGTCTTTTCTTAGAAGTAAAAAATTAAAAGAAATTATTTTCTCCAGACAATATTGATTTTAACTGCGTTTGAATACTTTTTTAAAAGCATAAAACACAATATTGTATTTTTTAACATCAAGGTCAGACTATTTATAATTTTAAATAATATTTTTTATCAAATACATTGGGTATTTAATTACTAGACAGATAACAGTAATTATTATTATTATTATAATTATTAATAATAATAGTAATAAAAATATTAATTAAAGTCCCTAAAGTTTTGAACTTTCAAATAAACGCCAATACTTTCATTATTTCTTTAAAATTAACTTTAATTAAAAAAAACTTTTCTTTTCAAAAATTTTGCAAAAATTCTTCGACAAAATTCAATTATTTTAAAAAATAACATATTTCGAAAGAATTTAATTATTTCTACAAATAATAAAACTTTTCTCAGGAATTAAATTCTTTCTTACACAATTTTTATAAAAAATTTCTAAGGAATTAAATTATTTTAAATTAAATTTAAATTATACATTCTCAGAAAAATTTAATTCTTATCAACAATTTTCATAAAATTCTTCGAAAAATTTGAATTATTTTCAAGAATATTGATCAAATTTTTTGCAACTATTTAATTATCTTTTATAAATAATAGAAAATTTGACAGAAAATCGATTATTATCAAAAATTTTAATAAAATTCTGCCAAAAAATTCATTTATCTTTAATAATAATAAAATTCTTGGCGCCCAGAATTAAATCATGTTTTAAAACAATAAAATTTTGCGTTAGCATTCATTTATTTTTAAAAATATTAATAATATTCTCTTCAAAAATTTAATTATCTTCATAAATAATAAAATTCTTCTCGAGAAATTCAATTGTTTTACAAAATTGTACTAAAATTCTTCACAGGAATTCAATTATTTTCAATACAATTTTAATAGATTTTTTTAAAAGAATTCAATAATTTTTAAACGCAATTTTAATAAAATTCTCCCCAAAATTAAATTTTTTTTTATAAATATAATAAAATAAGTAGCAGATATTCAATTGTTATCAACAATTTTCATAAAATTCTTCAAAAAATTTCAATTATTTTCAAGAATGTTAATGAATTTTTGTCAACAATTTAATTATGTTTATAAATAATATAAAATTTTGGCAAAATTCAATTATTTTCAAAAATTTTAATAAAATTCTTGTCAAAAATTCAATTATTATTTTAATTACATTCATTAAATGTAAAAATAAAATTCTTCATAGAATAGAAAATAAATTATTTTCAATACAATTTCTATTAAAATCTTTCAAAAGAATTTAATTATTCTAAAAAATTTTAGTAAATTTCTAATTTATCTTTATTATAATAACAATTCTTGTCAAGAATTCCATTTTCTAAACTTTGATTAAAATTTCAAATAAAAAAATTTAAAAAAAGATTTAATTTCATATTTTGAAAAAATTTAATTATTTTCTACAATTTTAATCAATTCTTCAAAACAATTCAATTATTTTTACAAATAAAAAGAAAACTTTTCTCAGTACTTCAATTATTTTGAATTCAATTTAAATAAAATTTAATAAACAAATTTTATTTACAATTATTAAGAAACGGTTATTTTACAAAGTTGAATAAAAAATTTTCATATAAATGATTTTCAAAATTTTCAAAAAAAAAAAATATTTTACTAAACTTCAATACTCAAATTCAATTATTAACAAACACGATTATTGAAAAAAACTAAATAGAAATTCTTTACAAAATTCAATAAATTAGTTTAAAAAAATTTAATTTTGTGAGTGAAAATAAGGAAAAAATTGCAAATTATTATCAATATATTTTTTTTAAACAGAGCTTTTTCAGAAAAGAATCTCATACGACTTTTAGAATTCACCTCAAAAATAGAAATATGCGAATAGTCTTAGAATTTTTGTTCGTAAATTAAAATACGTGAAAAATCGTTAATCGAAAAAAGTATCTCGTTTATTTGGGCGTTGAATAATTAAAAATTAATAATTATAATTGAGGGGCTGGATGCTATAACGTGTTACGCGCAATTTACTTAACATGACGCGTAACACATTATAGCATCCAGCCCATGAATTAAACTAATAATAATGATTTATATAAATTTTAATTTACTTGAAACATAGTTGAACGTCCTGCAACAATTTTCCATAAGTGACTTGAAGCCAAATGTTCGTTTGTGTTTTTGGCTTTGGATAGAATCCGTGCATTGAACAAAAAGCTTCATCCTCACGTGCTTCTTGTTCTTCAAGTTTTTTATTCCAGCATTCTTCCCAATTTTTTTCTCGTATTTCTCTTTCTTTTTCACGTTTCTCCGCATTGTTATCATCATTTTTTTCCTCCTCATTATTGTTCGATTCTTTTTTTTCTATTTTCTTCTCCTTCTCTTTCATCTCCTTCGTATTCTTCTTTTTCTCCTTTTTCTTTGTTCCCTTTTTACCAGCTTGCTTTATTATCTTTACATCATTAAAATCAACTTCTCTAACGTCAATTCTCCGGGTCGATTCTTTTTTTTCAATTATCTCAGGAAGTTGCAGCTGCGTGTGAATATTACTGACAAATAATGTCAATATTGAATTGGACAGATAAGATATTGCGTGAACGAGAATTTCTTGCCATTCAAGTGCCACTGTTATTTGGCCAGAAATAATTGTAGCCAACGAAACGTATGCTTTTCGAATCTGTAAAAAAAAAGAAATTACACCCGAATTAGAACTTATGTTTTTTTATTTTACGTTTTTCGATTTTAGATAATTTTGTTTTTTGATTATTTATTTCAATTCCAAAGCAAGTGAAAAATTTAATATAAAAGTTTATTATTCACTACAATGAATGAATGAATCTACAATACAATTTTCTTTTGATTTTTGTTTTCAATTTCAAATTAAGTGGAAAAAAATAATTTTAATGTTTTTTTTTTTTATTAATTTTGTAATAATAAAATCGAATCTAAATTACTTCATCATCTTCGAATTGAAAAAAGTGTTTGTGTGCAGTCGATTGTAAATTAAAAAGAAAATTGTCCAGTTCCTTGGAAATTGCCATTTTCAAAAAATTCCAAATATTAATGACCGAAAAATATTATTTTATAATTTTGAATTTTGACTGATTTTGACATTTGGACTCGTTTCGATTAAAAATTCATTTTTGTTTGATCGTCTTTTGTTTCAGAGTCGAAATCCATCACGAAAAAATTTTAAATAGGAATTCATTTTTCCTTGTAGTTAATATTCAAAAACAATTTAATTTTTCTATATTTTATCATTAAATTTTCTTTGTCGTTAAATTTTCTTCGTCATATTAAAATATCGATAATTATAACTAAACAATTTTCTTTTCATTTCGTTATTATTACATTAAATAATAAAATAAATCAAATTTAACCATTGAAAATAAAATAGAGAAATAAAATTTAAATATTAACAATAAAAGAAATAAAATTTAAATACCAACAATAAAAAAATTCAACAGAAATACAAAAATTAAAAAAAAGACAATAAATCAATTAGTTTTGACTGAAACGTACATTTTTTTAAAACTCAATTGAAGATTATCAGTTCATTTATTGAAGACAACAAAGAAAACCAATTGATCTTATCAAAAAAATGATTTATGATTTTGAACTGCAGCCGCATTGTTTTTCCGTTTTAATTCGACAGCCGCATTTACGACTATTCGACTGATTTCCATTTCCGCCAAAGCCAGACATCGAAAAAGGTCTTCCTCTCCTTTCCGACACTGTTGGAAAATTCTCCATAAAACACACATTTCCAGGTGACGAATATTCTTCCACCTTATTGTGATTTCCTCTCGATTTCAGCGATGATTTCAAATTAATCGGCGACGATGGCGGCGGTGCTGGACACTGATTTTCTCCCTCTAAAAAATTCTTCTCTCCACAAACTGCTCTCCTCTCTTTAAAAATAGGATTTGCATCATTAAAGACACAATTTTTCGCTGGCAATTTTTTATCAGATGGAATTTTCTTGCACTGTATCACTGGACTGTTAAGTTCGCCCTTGAATAGAAATGGTTGACGATTACGGGGTATTTGAAATTGTGTGATAATTTTCTTTCCAAAGCAGGAAATTCTCATGAAAACTTGCACTTCGCCGACTGCTTGGCCAGTGGCTGTGGTGATTTTGTACATTTCCTTGCTGGTCGTCGAGGGCGATGATGAAGTTTTGAAAATTCGTTTCTGTAAAACGGTGTTAATGAAATCCTTTGCTTGGATTTGATGACTTCCTATTAGCATCACATCCGGTAAGACACCCGGTGGTAGTTTTTTATAAACCGTCATTGTTATTGGAAAGGAGGTGAGTGGTTTTTCCAAAACCATCGTCGGCAGGGCAAATAGACACGATTTTCCTTTATTGAATACTTGAGAGTCGGAATTTTCGCAGGAACAGTCCTTTGAGTTTGCCGTCTGTTCAATGTTCACCGGTGGTAGACTCAAAATCTGAAAAATGCCAAAAAGAAATAAAAATATGAGAGAGAGAAAGAGAGAAAAGAAATTTAAAACATAGGAAAAAGAAGAAATAGAAAATTTATTTTTTGAAATATGTGAAATATTTTCTGAAATTATATTCAATTCGATTACTTTAAATTTTTTATAAATAATAGATTTTTTTTCACAGAAATTCAATTATTTTCCAAAAATTTCTCAACAAATTTTATTATTTTCTTTTTAAATGTTGCTGAGAAGAATTCAATCAACTTTGAAAATTCTTGGCGAGAATTCAATTATGTTTCAAACTAATAAACTTCTTCGTAGAAATTCATTTTTTTTTAATGTTAATAAAATTCTTCTCAAAAATTCAATTACCTTCATAAATAATAAAATTCTTCGCGAGAAATTAAATTATTTAAAAAAATTTTACTTGAATTCTTCACAGGAATTCAATTATTTTCAATACAATTTTAATAAAAATTTTCTAAAGAATTCAATAATTTTTAAACGCAACTTTAACAAAATTTCCCCCGATAATTAAATTATTTTCATACATAATAAAATAATTCACAGACATTTAATAACAATTTCCATAAAATTTTTCAAAAAAAATCAATTATTTTAATAGATAATAAAATTTTTCACAGGAATTCAATTATTTTTAAACATTTATTAAAATTTCTCGACAAGATTAAATTGTTTAATAAAAATTTTAAAAGAAAATCTCCGAAAGAAATCAATTATCTTCATAAAATGTAAAAATAATGAAAATGAAATTCTTCGTAGATAATACATTATTTTTAATAGAATTTTAATTAAAAGCCTTGAATAAATTCAACTATTTTCAAATTTTTGTACGAAATTCATTTATTTTTATTAATCATAAAATTCTTGTCACGAATTCAATTCTTTAAAAATAAAAAATTCTTTTTAGGAATGAAATTATTTTCAACAATTTTAATGAAATTCTCTCCGAGAATTAAATCATTTTCATAAATAATAAAATAAGTCGCAGAAATTCAATTATTTTATGAAAATTCTTGTTTGTTTTAATACAAGTGTAATTAAATTCCACTAAAGAATTCAATGATTTTCAAAAATGTCAACTAAATTCTTTATAAGAATTCAATTATTTTGAATGCAATTTTAATTAAATTCCTCGAGAGAATTTAATTATTGGCAAAAAATTTATTAAAATCCTAAATAATCATTAAATTATATCAAATTCAAAATTATAAAAGTTACAAAATTTGTAACATTTTTAAAACAAAACATTAAAATAAAATAATTTTTTTAAAGTTAAAAAAAATTACAAATTGAATCCAGATTTCTAATTATAAAAAAATTCAGTTAATTATTATTCTTTGTTAGAATTTAATATTCAAAACATTAATTTATAAAATTTGAAAATTTCGCAAAGTAATCCCTGTAAATTTTTAGAAATTTACATAAATTTTTGCAGAAGAATTTTTGTTAATTCTGAAATTTTTTTTTAATTTTTCCAATATTTTAAAAATATTCACTAATTTAATTAAATTTTTTTAATTCAAAAATTTACTTGAAATGACACACAAGTTGTTGTTGGAAGCAATTGATTATGCATGGCTTGAACCAAAGGAATGTTTACTTTGCTGACGAGAAATTCAATTAAAAACAATTCCTGCTCCGAGTCACTCATTCTGTCTTCACTGTTCTACACTTAAAAATTTTAATTACACAATTCAACACCTTTTAATTACTCATTCTTTCCTTGAAAATTTTCTCTTTTCTCGAATTTTCATTTTAGAATTTGCAACATTTTTTCTTCAAAATTACAATTTAAAATTTTTCTTTTTCATAAATTTCATAACCTGAAGGACCTGAAGGAGAATCAAAATAAAATTCACGCTTGTTTTGTTTCTTTTCTCCCTCGAACGATTTTCATATTATTTTTCTTCTTTTGCTTCCATGTCTCTTTTTCTATTTTATTATATCTCTCTTGTTAATATTTTTCTTTATTTATTATTATTTTCTCTCCAAATTGTATATTATTGTTCATATTTAAATTGTGAGAAATATTACAAAAGAATTGTTTTTTCTTTTTTCAATTTAAATTGTGCAAAATAGACAAGAATTATTTCTTCTTTTTTCAATCTAAATTGTGAAAAAATATTAGTAACAAATTTTTTTTCTTTCTAAATTGTGAAAAGTTTTAAGTAAAGAATTATTTCTTCTTTTTTCAATCCAAATTGTAATTTATTTTTAATGTCCAAATTGTAAAAAATATTAGTGAAGAATTATTTTTTATTTTCTTCCTTTTCTATCCAAAGTGTATTATTTTTTTCTAATATCCAAATTGTAAAAAAATATTAGTAACAATTTTTTTTTTCTAAATTGTGAAAAAGTTTTAGTAAAGAATTATTTCTTCTTTTTTCCATCCAAATTGTCTTTTCTTTTTAATATCAAAATTGTGAAAAATTCTAGTAGTGAATTATTTCTTATTTTTCTATTGAAAGTGCGAAAAATGCCTGGAAAAGAATTATTTCTTCTTTTTCTTCTTTTTGGGTGTTTTGACTTTTTTCGGAGCCGAAGTTTCATCCTCGGTCTGCGCCTCACGTGTCTCTTGTCTAATCGGAGGTCCTCTCTCCGGACCCTTGGGGGTTTTCATCTCAAGTTGAAGATCCGATTTTTCATTGGGACCAACGAGGCCCTTTTTGCCAATTCTCAGAATAAATATATCATGATCGGGATCCAAATTATTCGTTGCATCAGATTCGGGAGCAACGGTAACTGTCGGCTGCTTATTACCATCGCCAACGTCCAAAAGACCAGAAACCTTCAGAACCACAGCTTTTCCACAAGGTTGACTTGGTCCCCTACTCGACTGAATGGGACCAATTTGTTTCCTAGAATTATCTTTATTGCAATTCGCTGCATCATTTCCTGTAATTTTCGTCTGCATTGAAGAAGCTCCCGACGATTTCGTTGTGACCGCAAAATTTAAACCACAAGGCGCGCACGAATGGCGATTTTGAAACGATGCTCTCGAACTACTAGTCTCGGAATTTTCACAAATATCTATTTCCCTCGAGTCGATAATTCGACATTTATACGATAAACTCTTGTCGTTAATTTTATTTCCCTTGAAGACAAAGGATTTTTCACCCGTTGTTGGCGCTTCAAATTCAGTTGTAATACTCTGTCCATAGGATGATAGTCGAATGAAAACTTTAATTCCACCAATTTCTTCGTCCTTAAAGAAAAGGGGAATTTCATTTTCGAAAATTTGCGGCGGTGGTACGCCAACGTGCCAACAATTAAACATTTCTTTTCGCAACGCTGCAAATTGCATTGTCATATCAATTTCACCTTCGCCAATGAATACATCGGGTTTTATTTGTTCAGGCATTTTTTTTCTCACATTCAATTTGATTTTAAATTCAGACATTCTTTTTGCCACCACATTTTGTCCAACTGAAAACATCACTGAACGTCCAGCATAAAAATATTCAATATCATCGGAAATTCCAATTTGTGGCTCGAACATTAAATTAACTGGTGTTATTTCAAGATCGTTGTCCTTAAAATCAAGGAAATGAAAGTTGACACAAGTCGGTACAAAGAACATTTGATTTAATTTCGCCAGACGCTCCCCTCGAATTTCATAAATATAAAACTCGAGGAGAAAGAGAAATTGTTCCTTAAATTCTGGTGGCGGAGGTTGTTTCTCCCCAAAGACAGGTGTTGGTTTTATTAGAGACATGTTCTTATCCTCAATCTAGAAAAAAAATCTAAAATTAGATTTTCATTTCCGGTTAGTTTTTTTTCCTTCTTCCTCACTTCTTGAAGAACGAAGAATGATAAGATTAGAGATGTCTGGGAAAAAAGGAACTTGTGTAATTTAGATTAATTTCAAAACAGATTTTACATTTTTTTGATAAAAATTTATGTTTCACTCGAATGAAGTTGGAAGAGACGTTATTCAATTTTTTTTAATTTCAATTAGTGCATTATGGATATATAGATATAATATTGCGTGAATATATTATTTCTCACAAAGGTTATTGACTTCAATCGTATTAAGTGGGATTTTGTTTGACTAAATTCTTTCAACACGTGTCAATCAAATTTCAAATCGGAGTTAATGACAGTAAAAAAGAGCAAATAAAAGATAATTGAGACAATTTTCCAGCGTTATTTTAATTTATAGAATATTTCAAATATTCTTTTTTTTCATAAGAAATATTTTTTTCAATAAGAGAAAAAATATCCACAGAAAAAATGATTTACAGAAAGAAAATATTCCCAAAAACAAAAAGGATTTCCATACAGAAATTATTTTCAATTTCATTAAAAAAATATTTCAATGAAGAAAAGATTCAATAAAAAAAAATAATTTTCATAAAGAAAAAATTTTCACCAGGAAAAGGTGTTTTTATAAAGAAAAAATTTCCACAGGGAAATTTTAAAAATCAGTCGAAAAAAACATTTTTTAAAAATAGTGGAAATTAATCACGAAAAAAAGTCATAATCCTATCCGAAAACTTGAAATTTCACAATGCAATAAAAATTAAGAAATCGTTTCAATTATATTATCAAGTTGGAAAAACTATCTTAGACACGATTCAATATTTATACGAGATTAAAAGTACATGATTCCTCATTTTCCTGATTTCAATCATTTTTCTCTTTCCTAATTCTTTAATGCCACGTGTGGCTTATCATCAAGCAGATTTCGGAATGAATTTTATTCGGTTCTTTGAAAGTCCGTCACGTTCTATTAATCTCATGAGGGCGTTTTTTTATTTAACACAACTTTTCAACCCAGTTTCTTGAACCTTCACCTCTTCATTACGACATCAACATTAAGTCACCTACTTTTCTGTTCTAGCGGAATTTTCTCAGCTTTTTTTTCTCCCTCTCTCTTTCTCTCTCTCTCTCTCTCTAAACTTGGACCTATTTCCATTCCTACAAAAAAAAGAGAACTGTTACTTTAAATTTTTTTTAATTAAACATTTTCAATAAGGAGGGACAATTATATTAACGGGAAACATTTCGAATAAGAAAAATCCGTGGGGAAGTTTCAATCAACTACAGTAGTTATTAATTTTTTCTAATGTTAATAGTAATTTATTGTCTCTGCGGGCGAATGAATTGGAAAGTGGTTGATATTTAAAATTTCTAGGAAATTTGAGTGAACGTTAATAAATATAATTATAGAGAAAAATTTTATCTCTCACGAAATTTAATTGCATTAAAATTGATTTGTTCGAAATTTGAAAAAAGAAAAATTGAATATGATAAGAAAAGATATATTTTAATGGAGTTTATTTTTAGCCAAGCAGTTGATATAAAATTGATTTTAAAAAATAAATCATTTAATCTACACAGAGAGGGTTAAAAGATTAAGTAACGATCAAAGGTAAAAAGGAAGAAAGTAAAATCTTGTCATTAAAATAATTAAAATCGAAAAGAAAACAAAAATTATTGACAAGTTTTTGTAACTTTTGAATGAACAAAATATTTTTCATTAAATTATTTTCATTCACTTACTGAAGAATGAAAATTAAAAAACGTAAATTTAACATTTCGAAAATTTATAATTTTTTAATAGTGACGCAAAATTATTGTATAATAAAATTTGAATTCGAGGAAGAAAAAAAGGAAAATTCATTCAGAATATTAGAAAGATGGAAAACAAAAATTCAAAATCATTTCTTCAGAAATGAAAAAATGCAGTATAAATAATAAATATCAATAATTAATTAATAATAAATATTATTTGTTATCGACAATTATTGAGATTAGTAATGAATATCTTCATGTTTAGTCTCCAAAAGTGTTTTTGACCTTGTACTTGGAAATTATTTTCGGAACATATGCGGGTTATTTAATTAACGAAATCCGATCCTTTTAAGAAGCGCAGGAGAAATAAATTCGCTTTTGATATTGTCTGGGAAATTAATCGTTCTCAATTAAAATAAAATGGATCTTGACATTGCTCCTCTAATGTCAAGGCTTGGGACATCGTTCTAGGTCACTATAAGAAAACGTGTTCTGTTTAAAGAACCGAAGCATTCATTGTTATTTCGTAATTGAATATAATCTAATACTATAACCAACTTTTGAGATCAAAGAACGTGCGGAAATTGCCGTGCGAAGAATTAATCGAATCTTTTTCTATTCACGATTTAAATATTCTGAAACAAAAGAATTATTGTCAGAAACTATTACCTTATTATTATTTATTTACTACTATTACTTACTATTATTTTTATTATTCTTTTTATATTACTAATTAGAGAGTTTATTTATTTATATTTTTATGTTTTACACTATATTTATTTACTCTTCTATTATTTAGAGAAATTGTTACTATTTTTGCTAAAAATTCTGAG
Source organism: Leptopilina myrica (nomen nudum) (assembly GCA_032872475.1). Taxonomy (NCBI): domain Eukaryota; kingdom Metazoa; phylum Arthropoda; class Insecta; order Hymenoptera; family Figitidae; genus Leptopilina; species Leptopilina myrica (nomen nudum). Next base: position 30,787,947 of record CM065465.1, on the reverse strand, counting down.
AAATGAAAAAATATTGTATCAAAAATAAAATAAATATGAAAATAAATAATAAAAATTGCAGAAAATACTTGAATTATTAACTCGAATATTAATTAAACACAAAACAATTTTATACTGTCAATTTTCTAGTGAAAAAAAAATTTGATATCTATAACACGTGGATCTTGAAAGAATAAATATTTTTTTTACGCCTTAAAAATCTTTACGTCTTTAATAATTTAGTGCTGAGTATTTAAAAAAAAAACTATCTGCGATTAGATCATATTCCATGGATAAAAAATTCCTTCTGCTCTACATTATTATAATTGTAAAAAATAACAAAAACATTTACGTAATTATTCTTAAATACTATTTTGTATAAGAACGAGCAAAAATAATTAGTCTTTTTTGGAAATAGGTTAATTAGAAATAAATACTGTCAAACAGTAATGTCTATATTATATTCATTATCTTTCTAATTATAGAAAGATTTATTAAAACAAAAGTACTCTGCAATTAACAATAGATTTTAAAAAATAATCACAAATAGAACGTATTTTTTTTCGACAAACAAATTGTTAAATCATAAACGAGAACGATGACTTTGAGATTAAATGTTTGTTATAAATACGACTAATACATTGAATAATTATTATATAATTATAGTTTGAGATGTATCCATTCTTCTTTATAATTTTATAATTGTATTTTAATTTTTAAAATTTGTTTTATTACGAGTGGAATAAAAACTAGTGATTGAAGTGAAAAACAATATGACAACAATTCCAACAATTCTTTAACATAACCTCAAAATTTTGCAAACAATTCAGAATTATAAAAAAAAGAAATTACGCAATCGAATTTGAATTCAAATGCAATATTTATAAACGAAAGTAACTTAAAAACTTACTTTTTGTGAATAATGTAAATTCCATTTAACCGGTTTGTAAACACGTGACAATTTGTATATTCTTTCTTTAAAGTTTAAGATCCGAATATTAATTTTCTGTACTGTAATGGACCTTTTGCACAATATTAGCAATCGTTCGTTAATAATCAAAATACACTTTTATAAACTTGTTTTTCAAAAATGATTTCAAAACACTAAAATTCAACACGAGGAAAAAACCGTTGTAAACACAGGGGGGAAAAAAGCTTCTGCTACCCGAACATCTGTCCAGTAGCGCTCCTGGTGGCGATTAGGGAAAATAACGGACATAGTTTCCGGGAGATAATAACCTGCTTTCTTTTCTTTTGGAGTGCAAAACACGATATGTGTGCATTCGTTCGCCGGTTCGCGCAGTTGCCTGTGCGGCGTGAACTCTTATAATTTTTTTTTTTAATACATAAAATAGTTTCCTTTCTAAATTAAAAGTGACTATAAATTTCACGTGTAATGAGTCGAAACTAGTGCTTCATTTTAAATTAAAGTGCAACATTTTTTAAAAATTAATTTCTGAGAAGAGAAAAAAAAAGGCCAGGTAAGCTTCAACGTACAAAAGTACCCACGAGTCTTTTTAACCCTTTCTATTTTCTACATATTCGTTTTATTCGATACCTACATATAAAACTATTCCCGAAATCAATGATCGACCCTCTCTTAGTTTTTATTGAACATTCGAAAAATGATGAAAGGGTGGAAATTTGTGAACTTTATACTCAACGGAAATTGATGTTAAAGTTAATTTTTATTTTCTATTAATAATTATAAGCAACGTCAATGCTGTAACCGGTTATAGAAATTGGTTCAAGACGCGTGGGTGTAAAATATGATGTAATAATTTACATTGTAATTTACCCGAAAAAAAGTCAGTTTTAGGTTATTTTTCCAAAAGTAAACTCTTCGGGAGAATTTTTTTTTCAAAAAAAAAGTAAAGAAACTATTTTTAATTATGAAATTCAAACACGTGTTTCGTAATAAATTCCCAACCACGTGGAACGAAACCTTTTCTTCTTTTTCGGGGAGTTTTGCGCAAAAATTAGATCACGAAACTGTTTCTGATGCTGATACATTATATACCGCAGTATGATGTAACAACCTTTTGGTGTTTCGAGTGTAATAAAATAAATTTAGTATGCAAGATAATAGAAAATTCGAAATAAAATTATTTTTTGCTCGATGGCAAATTATTTTTTATTTTAATATTCGTTTTTTTTTTGTTTTATAGAAATAAATATATACTTTTTTTTTGTTAACATAATTTATTCTTATTTGACAAGAGTAAAACACGGGAAATATTCGTTCTACGTTATAAAATTTAAACTGCATACTAACTACATACGTCACATTTATCAACAATAAAGGAATAGAAGTTAATTTTTTTTTCTCTTTGATTCGAAGGAAAAGAAAAAACGGAAAAAACTTTGCAAAAGTCAAAACCCGTTTTACAAATTTATAGAAAATATTGAATTTCGAAATATCGACACTCTATTCAAATTTATGTACATAATGCTCAAGGAAAAATGTTTCTCTTCTTTTTTTTTATCAACAATAGACCTTTTATTTACTCGTTATTTTTATCATGAAATTAAATATGGCCTATATATTTTAATTATGGCACGTGCAAAAATTGAAATCTTTGACATTTTCTAAATTTGTAAAATTCGGATTTTTTTTTAGTATTTAAAATCAAGAAGAGATTTTTTTTCTTAATAATATGAAAATATATTGAAAAACGAGAAACTGAGAAATACGATTAATACGATTAATACGGCTTTTAAAAAAAAATGCTAATTGAGAAGAAACGATGAATATTCCTTTTTCCCATATTAGCAATATGCTCTCTGTTAATTTGTAAATTAAAATATTTTCATTCAAATTTGCTTATCACATTTAAATACCTACATCGCGTATCAATCGTGATTTATTGTTATGCAACATCTTTTTTTTATCCTCTCAATTTTTTTTTTTATTAATTCTAATTATTTCCTCGCGCACATTTCACTCATTTTTGTAAAAGAGAAAATTTTTGTCAATAAAAAGATTGTAGTTAATTTTAAATTTTATAAATTTCCACCAAAGGGAATTAATTTTAATTTCAGAAAATTTTTGTCTATAAAAAGAATTGTAATTAATTTTAAATTTAATAAATATTTGTCAAGGAATTAATTTTAATTTTTAAAAAAATTTGTCAATTGAAAGAATGATGATTTATTTTAATTTCAATAAATTTTTGTCAAGGAATTAATTTTATGTTTTTAAAAATTTTCGTCAACAGAAAGAATTGATATTCATTTTAAGTAAATTTTTCCCTTCTAATTAAAGCAGATTTATATTTTCTAGTCACAATGAAAAAAAATAGTTCTTTACAATTTTTCATGATATATGTGTATTATAGAGTCCGAGAACATTAAATTAGTGTGTATAATATTTTATCGTAAAAAGTTACATAAAAGCACATTTCTATCGATTGAAATACGCAGAATATTTTCATTATGAAAATGTTACGTTTTTTTTTAAAGAGACATGTTTTTAACTCTATTTAAACTAAATACATCTGATTAGAAAAATTTAATTCGTCCCTAATTTGATGAGTTAAGAAATTAAATACGAGCAGGTGGTTCATAATGAGGAGATTAAATAATTTTCTCTGAGATTAAAATGCAGATGAATTATTCATAAATGTTACTCTAATTCGCGTAGCCTTTTAAATCTCTGTCAAAGCTTCTAGTCGATAAATACTTCTCTAACTGCATGTTAAGAATAGAATACTACTTTCAAAATTCCTCAACTACTTGAATTCTCTAATTGAACCCTTTTTTCGCTATTTTCCTTTTTCTCAAATTTTATTTACTGTTTTTTATTTAATTATTAAATATTTAATTATTAAATATATCAATTTAATTAATTTGTTACTGTTATGGAAAAATATTTTTAAATAATTTAATTATGTTAATTTATAATAATTTATTATTAATTTATTTATTTAATTTATTTATTTCTTTATTTTATTAATTTTTTTACACCATTAATTTACAATTATTTTTCATTTCATTTATTTATTTTGCAATATTAATTTCCTAAATATTTTTCAATTCACATATAGGGATATTGTTATTAAATTTTTTTACGTAAGTCCCGGAGGATGCAACTTAATTGTAAAGAGTGCAGAAAAAAAATATTTCAACAATATTTAATCAGTGTTTAGTCTTTTATAATAAGAAAAAAGCTGAATTTACGTTTAATGTTTTTAATACGTTAAGAAATAAAGTTGTATTTTTAATTATAAGAAAAAAGCTTTTCACACAATAAGGAAAAAGTTTCAAGGGAAAAAAAATTCACGCACATTGTTAAATTGATTTTCGACGAAAAAAAATAATTACATTATTTTTTTATCCTCTTTTATACAGAAAAACAACATTTTTCCTCCTTTTGATGTATCTCTTTTTATTTTATTTTTATTTAAAAAAAAAGAAGTGAGAAATTAATTCTTTTTTAAGAAGAGAAAAAAGTTAGAAATTAATTTTGTTACGGAAAAAAATAAGAAAACAATTTTACTTATTGAAAAAATTAGGGGAAGTTAATTTCTTTCGGAAAAAAGTGTGAAAATAATTTTGTTTCGTAAAAAAAAGAAAATAATTTTACTTATTAAAAAAAAGAGACAATTAATTTCATTAGAGAGAAAAAAGTGAGAAAATAATTTTTTTGGGGAAAAAAATGAGATAATGAAAGAAAAAACAGAAATTAATTTTTTTTTAGGACAAAAATAAGAAATTTATTTTTTTAGGGTTAAAGAGAATTTATTTTATTCATAAAGAGGAATTAATTTTATTTATTTTACAAGAGTAGGAAGTTAATTTTTCTAGGAAGAAAAAATGGGAAATTAATTTTTTTTTCAAGAACAAAAAATATTTTAATAAACTCTGAAAAGGAAAAATATAATTTTTTTTTGTCGTAAATTAGAGTCGAAAATTTTGTTTTAAAACTATTTGAGCAAAATTTAATTTTCCATTAAGTGGATTGTTAGAGACAAGAAATCGAGTATAATCGCAATCCGGGGTTACAATAACAATATTGAGTCAATTGTAAATAAAGTAAACTTGATAAATTCTAGAAGATGTGGGAAAAATTTATTATCAATCTCTCTATCAGTAAAATTATTTTTTCTCTCAATCGTATACAACTATTTATTAGAGATAATTCCGTTTAAATATTTTTAAATATTTTATAGTAAATATTTACAATAAAAAATAATATAATAAATACCATAAAATATGTAATAAAATAATTATTTTATTATTTCACATTCTAAATAAATAATTTTAAATTTTATTTGTTTAATTATTTATTTTTCTTTTTTTCTTTTTTTTATTAAACCATTTTTCTATTGGTTTTATTCATTTTTATTATTTTTTTCCATTTATTTACTTTTCGTTTCTATAAATTTATAAAGAATAAGTCAAAATCAGTGTTTTGCGAAAATAAAAAGAACAAAATGTCATATTTAATAAAATTAGATAAATAATGAAACGTGAAAAATTTGTTTTCATGTTTTTTAATAAAAAAGCTTGACTCAAAGTTTGAAGTAATATTTTTTTCATTTAGTGTGGATCTTTTGCAATAAATATTTTTTAACCCACTAAAATTATCATATCTTTGCAAATGACGTCTGATTCTTTTTACAGAACTAAAAATCTATTTTCAAAAAAATAAAAATGTTAATCTGTGAAAACAAGTTTTGCTTTCCATTCAGAGATTTTTTTTCAAGTTTTAAAAATGAGATGAGATAAGAAAAATTTTAAGGATGCTGAAAGTCTATTAATAACAAAAAATACTAATAAATAAATAAATAAATAAAAATGTGTTAATTAATAAATAGAAATAAATAAAAAAATATTCTAATGAATAAATAGAAAAAAAATAAAAACACTAAAAAGTAAATAAAAATTTAATACACAATATTAAAAATTGTTTTTTGACAAAATAATTTACTATCTACTTAATTTGTTTATTTATCATTAAATTAATTTTTTTCTAAATGAATCTTTTTTTTGTAGAAAAATGAATGATTAAAAATTGTCCAGGAAGAAAATTATTATCTTGAGTGAAAAACAAAATTTTTTGCAACAAATATTAAAACGACAGAGGCGCATTCATCAATAATTTTATTCCGATAAGGAAAGCTCATCCGAGACAAAAGGCAATTAATAATTAAAATATATGAAAGAGTGTCTCGAGAGAGGAAACTCAGGTCAAGGAATTTTATTGATCAGCAATATTGTAGAACTTTTTGATTCAAAATGTAATTATAAAAAAAATATTTATTTATTTTTTCTGTTATACTGCTTTCTCTGTTTAACAATTATTTATAATTCATTTAATTTAATTTACGACAAAAACAATAATAATGTTTAAAAATATATAGAATTTATTTTTTTAGAAGAAAACAATTTTTTATGAAATTAATTTTTTTAGGAGAAAAAAGTTCCTATGGAATTAATTTTTCAGGAAATAAAAATTTCTATAGAATGAATTTCTCAAAAAAAAAAATAATTTCAATACTCTTTTTTTGGTTAAAAATAGTTTTGAAAAAATATTCTTGACGCAAAACCAGTGTATTTATTCTAAAATTGATGTATTTTCGTAACAAAGAAAGAAATTTTTCTTTTTCGTCTCGAGAATTTCGTTTTTTGTCAGTGAATCTTGTTCAGAAATATCTAAAGTGACTCTTGGTTCTAAAAGACAGGGATTCTCAACTATTCAAATTTTTAAAGGTACAAAATTCTATATAGAAAAATAAAAATATATATTATCATCTATTTTCTTGGAATTAAATTGTTGCAAGAAAACATTTTTTTTTGTCTTGAAAAAAATAATTAAAGTCGATAAAAAATTTTTTAAAATCAACCCAAGAACGAATTTTATAACAAGGAAAAAATTTTCTGTATTGTAGATGGAAGAAATTCCCTAAAGAAATTTATCAAATAATCTCCAGGGCTTTTTTCGCATCTCAATTAGATTAACGGTAAATTATTCTTTAACTGGTTAGCTTCTAGTCGAGGAATGAAAAAAATATTTAAATCAGTTAGATATTAGAATTAGAATGATTTATACTCTGAAGTTATTAATGGAATTATATTTTCTATCTTTTAATATTGTAAAAATTAATTTTTATTTATTTAATTTTTAATTATTCATTTATTTCTTTTTACTTATTTATTAATTATTAATTTACCGTCTATTTAATTTTTATTTCCTTAATTAGTTATATTTCAATTCTTTTATTTAATTTTTATTTATTCATTTATTTGATTATACTTTGATTCTATTGTTTAATTGCTAATAATTTAAATGTTAGATATTGTTTTTCAAAAAAAAATGACTTCAATACGTTTTGTACCAATTTTTCTATCTTCTTATCTCGTTAATAATTTCTTGACAAACTAAACGAACAAATGGAATCTATTAACTTGCTATTAATTAATTATCTAAAAATTTGAGGGAACAGGGCACTTCCTCTGCCTACAACGTTACTTGTAAAATGATAGCACGCGAGTCCCAGAATAAATTCGAGTGTAATTTAATTTTACTGTCTCGTTGTCATCTAATGAAATGTCTTTTGATGTCCTATTATTCATCTCGATTGACATTCTCTATATAAAATCGTATTAAATTTTTAATCTTTTATAATTTCTTTTATCATTTTTTTCCAACTTTTTTTTCGTCAAATTTTTCGTTTTATTCATTTCAATTTTTTATTTCATTTTCTTATAGTTTTATTTTTTATTTTATTTCTTTATTTTTATTTCCATTTTTTCTCGTTCTATTTTCTATTTTTTTTATTCCTATTTTGTTACACTTTTTTATTTTTTATCTATTAAAAATGTATTTCGATTTTTTATTTTATTTTCTTATTTTTATTATTTACTTACTTATATTTTTCATTTAATTTCAATATTTTTTCTTCATTTTATTTATTAATTTCTATATTATTATATTATTTGCTTATTTTTATTTTCCATTTTTAATTTCATTTTCTTATTTTAATTTTATTTTTGCTTTCAATTTTTTAAATTAATATTTAATTTTTTTACTTATTTTATTAAGCGTTTTAAATTAATTTTTAATTTTTTTACTTATTTTAATAGCGTTTTGGAAACTGTTTGTACAGAAAATAATTTGAAAAAATATTTCCTTCACGAGGAAGCAATTATAAATTATTTAAACTGAATGAGTAAAATAAAAGTGTGAAAATAATAAAAATTTTGAAATTCTTTTTAATCACATTTTTCCAATTCCTTTTTTTTAATCTGAGAAGAATAAAAACGTGTCATTCTAGAAGTCGTAGAATAATAATTTTATGGGCAGATTTCAATAATTGTTTAGTAGAATTTCAAATGTTTAGAATATTTTTATGGGCGATTTTTTTTAGTGTCAATTTCTTACAATTTTTTTCCGTTTAAAATTATTATTAATTATTTAATTATTATCTTGATGATTATTAATATTATTTTTATTATTATTATTATTACTTGTTCAGTTTTTATTTTTTTAGTACAGATAAAAATCGAGTGAAAAGTGTAATTTTTCGAAAATTGTTTCCTCTTTTTTTTCGCCTTTGGTGCCAAAAGAAGTGTAGTTTTCTTTTATATTTTTTTTTCATTTTTTTGCATTGAAATTGTAAATCATGAATAATGAGCGCGAACAGTAACAAGTCATTTCAAACTTTATTATTACCGCATCTATTTTACAATGTGAGCTTTAATAGATTCAAGATAATTCATTGGCAAACAAAGATGGATTTCTAAAGAAACATTTGTCAAAAGATTACTTCACTCTTTTATGAATTATTATCAAACTATTGTTTACTGTTTAAAAGAAAAGTTGTTGATTTTAAATGCTGCACGGTATTTATATTTTTTCCCATAATTTCAAATGAGTCCATAAATTAAGTAAAATGAGTGCTAATAATAATAATTCATCAATTACGAACAATGGGAAAATTAAGTTTTGTAATTTGTTGAAAATTATTTCTAAACAAGAGAAAATAAAGAAAATTATTTTTTTTAATTTATTTATTCATCAATAAATAAATTTCCAAAATGAAATTATTTAAATAAAATAATAATAATATTAATAATTATTATTATATTAACAGTAGAAAAGTAATAATAAAATAAAAATAATTTTTTGTATTAAAAAGCAAAACTTTGAAATTAAAATTAAAAAATTAAATTTCCGACAATTAAAATACACATTAGATTGTAAAATGTGGTCAGATAAGAATAAATAGTTTTTTCTTGTCACTTTTAATCGTGTCTCAAATATAACATTAATAAAAGTTTGTTAAAGACTATTTTTAAATTCAAACTTTATTTTTCATAATCTACATGTAAATAGATATTGTAATTTTTATTTTTTCTCTCTCAAAAAATCGCTCTTTCGAGAGACAATTTCATTAAGAAAATTTTTAATTTCGAAATAATTTGATAAAATTGTGATGACAAAAACATACGAACAATCCTTAATGTTGTAATTTTGTTATCTCAATTGCGTTTGACCTTAAAATTCATTTTGTTAAATGAAGTCATTTATGATAATTTGAACCAATTTTAAAAAAGTTTTATTTATCCATTTTTCTCATAATTAATCTAAATAAAATATTTCTTCATCGTAATTATATTTAAGTATTATTTGAAAATGACTATGGGAAAAATTCCATTTCTTTTTGGAAAACAGAAAATTGAAAATATTTTTATTTGAAAACAAGTATAAAAAATTAATTTTATTTTGTTTAAAAAATAAAATTAATAATAGTAATATAAATAAAAAATAAGAAAATAATAAAAATTAAAAAATTAAAATAAATCGAAAATTAAAAAATTGAAAAATAAATTAAATTTTGAAAAAAGCGACAGTTTTATTTTATATTCTGCTGAAACATTGGTTTCGTTTGAAAAAACAATGTTGAGATAATAAAATTACATTTATGTGAAAAATATTGGTATACTGGAATTTTATTTTTTAATTTTTTTAAATTATATAAGTTTTTTTAACTGACGCAACTAATACGTATTATATATGAAAATATTTAAACAGATGGTTGATTCTATCATATACGATTTTATACCGGATATTATCCCGTGTATTAAATTGAAGCATCAAATATGTACCTCGACTGGTCTGATAAAATTTTTTTTTTACAATTCTCTTTTGCATTTTTTTGTTATTGTTGCAAATTCTATAGAAATATATTTATTTACCTACACGAGTAAAATAGTGAAAATGTAAACATTGTTTGTTTTTGGCCTAGTTTATTATAAAAAATTATTTGTTTCTTCAGTCACGAGAAAAATAGGCAAGAATTAATAAAATGTAAACAAAAATATTTTTAATCTTGAAAAAAATTAAAATAACTGATTAAAATTGCAATAATAAAATAAGGAATTGCAAAGTAAACATTATTGAAAGTATAAACGCAGAAAGAATGAAAAATCATCGTCGAGAAGGAATAATAAAAGTTATTTTCGTTATTTTTAAATTCTTTACAAGCAAAAGAGAAATCAAAGTCTCAATGTTAAAGGTTAGGAATATTTTTACAATTTAATATTAAAGAGAAAATTTTTTATTTATTTCGCGAATTGTTTTGTCTTCCAGTGCGAAGAGTTTTTTTAAATAGTAAATTTTCCTCTTAAATAATCTAATCTAAAATAAGTTTTTCCTGCAAAATTTTAATGAGAGAGAGAGAAAAAAAATGCTTTTCATTTCAAAAGACATGGGTGAATTTTACAGGAAACAAGATTGAAAAAATTCTGTAAATGTTTGCCTGTAAAGTTAGAAATGGAAATTTTTTGATAATAATTTTAAATTATTTTGTTTCAGGTGGATTTGTGAAAATACAAAAACAAGAAGTCAAAAATGGTGAGTTTAGTATTTTTTATAGAAGAATTAAAAATTTTGTTAAAGAAAAATTATCTACTTTCAATTTTGGAGTAAAAAAAAACCAAATTTTTTAATAATAACTTTTTTCAGGGTGAAGAAAAATATAAAGATAAAGCTCCTACGGAGATGGATACGTTCCTTCCCCAGGATGGAAAGAAAGAAGACGTCTTACCGAACAAGTGAGTTTTAAATAATTACGAGAAAATTTGGAAAGATACCAAAAAGCGAGGGAATTCAGAGAAAGGAAACGTTAAGAAGAAAAAAATACAAAAAAGAAATAAAAAAATAAATACAACAGTAAATAAGAAATTATTCGAAAAATATTTAAAAAAAAACCCAAGTGAAAAATATCATTCGAAAATAAAGGAATTATTTGTTTAACAAAAATTATCTCCCGAATAATTGTAGTAAAAATAGTAGAAAAAAACTACGTTTAGTAAATTAATTGAATGGGAAAAAAGTGTGTAAAGAAAAAGAAAAAAAATCTGCGAACGCAACAATTTCATTGATAAATTTGTTCGTTGTGCGGTTATTAATTAAAGTCTTCAATTAATACAATCGGAGTTTCCTTTCATCAATGAGATAAATGATCCTGTCAATCGAATTGTTCGCAATTTGCCTAAGTGCTCACTACCTGATAATTATGCACAAACATGTTGTGCGAATTCCTTGACCTATTTATAATGACTATACATCAAGAAAACCAATAATCTAGTAGCCGTATATCTGAGATAATTTTTTTTCTTTTCTTTTTTTTTTTGACTGATAATTTTATGAAAATGAACTCCCAGTAATAATAACTTTGTAAAAATTTACTTATAACATATAGGGAATTTTTTCTTATCAACTTTTTGCTATTTTCTCTCTTGTTTCTCTTTATTTACAACTTTGTATTTTTAATAATAATTCAACAAAAAAAAAAGTTATGTAAAATATTCGATTTCTGTTCTTTATAAAAATGTGATTGTCACTTTTCTTTTCTTTTTTTGCAACTGTAGCGAAATTCAGAACATATTTATAAATTTGTAATCAACGATTTAAGAAATTATATTTTTCTAAGCAAATATTTTTCGATATTTTCGTTTAGATAATTTTCAAGAAAATTTTTCTGAGTAAATATTATTTATTTCAATCTGTTTATAAATAAAAAAAGATTTGTAAATGGAAGAACTTGATTGCTTTCTGTGTGGAAAATATTTCTTTTTTCCAATTTAAATATTTATTAATATTTAAATACTGATTGTAAAACTTGTAAACTTTACCGACGTTGATTTCTCTAGTTTTCGTTTCTTTTTATTTTCAACAATTTAGAAAAATAATTTTTTTATATAATATAATTTTTAATTACAATTATTTATTTATTTATAACATTTACAATTTTTTTACAACAATTATCAATTATTTACTTCTTTGGTTTCTTTCTAATTAAAATTATTGCTTTAGTTTCGTTTTTGGACAAACTTTGAGTCATTGTTATTTATTTATTATTAATTTTATTTTATTATTTAATTCAAGTTATTGTTTAATTTCTTCGTTATTTATTATAATTGCTTAGTGTGCTTTTTGCTTCAATCGAGTTACTGTTCAATTTTTTCGGTATTATTTTATTTTTATTGTTAAATTTTATTCAATTTTTAAATTTCATTAATATTTTAGTAGAATTTTGTTTAATTTCTTCGTTATTTATTTATTTTTATTCTTGAAATTTAATTACTATTTAAATCAAGTTACTGTTCAATTTCCTTATTATTTAGTTATTTTTATTAATGTTTAATTTTATTTCTTGTTTCAATGGAGTTATTATTAAATTTCTTCGTTACTAATTTTTTTTATTTTCCAGATACAAGGTTCAAGTATTTACACGGGATCTGGAAAATGGATACGACGGAAAGGCATTTGATCCCTTTAGGGAACGCAAAGTAGATAATCCAACGACGTAAGTTTTTTTTTATTCGAAATATTTTTTTCCAAACTCTAAAATTTATTTTGAATTATTTTCTATTCTTTTTTCTCTTTGAATTTCTCACCAATTTGTGAAATTAAGATTTAATTTTTTTTTGGTTATTATTTTTATAAATTACTTGTTTTTGAATTAGTTTTTGTGAATTAGTTTTTGTAAATTCTTTTTTGTGAATTAGTTTTTGTAAATTCTTTTTTGTGAATTAGTTTTTGCTAATAATTTTTTATGAATTAGTTTTTGTAAATTATTTTCATACATTATTTTTTGTAAATTGTTTTTGTAAATAATTTTTGTTATTTAAATTTTTGTGAAATTTTGTAAATTAAAATTCTTTTCGAAGTAAAGTTGAATTTGTAGTTAATCTAAGTTGACTTAAAAAAATAGTTTTTAAAATTAAAAAAAAATCAAATATTTTGATTGAGACGAAAATTCTTCTCTATTTGTATTTTTTTTAGATAATTATTAAAAAATTGTTTCATTTTTTTTAGGGATTGCGATACACTTACTCATTTGTTAAAAGCTTCTCTAGGAACTGGAATTCTCTCAATGCCCGTTGCGTTCAAAAGCTCTGGACTTGCGCTCGGAATTGTTTTCACGATACTCGTAGCTTTTGTTTGCACACATTGTGCCTATGTCCTTGTGAGTACTCATTCGAAAATTGTTGCAAATTTAAATTTCCCATACGTCCCCCTGCGAAAAAGGGAATTTCATTAATTTTGTTCAAATTTATTTTATTATTTATCATTTTTTTTTCTTCACAGACAATTTATAAAAATAGGACATCTTTTTTGAGATGAATTTTTATTTTAATTTTTGAATTAATTAAGTAAAATGAAAAATTTAAAATATAAAATAAAAAAAAAAGAATTCGCTAATTAAACATTGAAAATTTTTTTCCACAGGTAAAATGTGCTCACGTTTTGTATCACAGAACAAAAAGAACGCAAATGAGTTTTGGAGATGTGGCGGAAGTTGCCTTTGCAAGTGGGCCAAAATGGGGTAGAAAATTCTCGAAATTCTCAAGGCAAGAAAAAATATAATTTTTATTGTAAAATTATTATTTTTATTATAAAATTATTATTTCTATTATTAAATTTAAATTTAGTTTAATAAGAAATATTTCAAGTTAATTAATTTCATTAATTAATTCCGTTACAGGTATCTCATTGAAATAAGTTTGTTTTTAACTTACTTTGGTACCTGCAGTGTGTACGCGGTAATTGTTGCAAAAAACTTTGAACAAGTTATTGAACATCATACGGGAGAGAATTACAATGAGAGATATATGATAGCTGTTTTATTGGTGCCTTTGATTTTATTGAGTTGGGTGCCCGATTTAAAATATCTCGCACCAGTCTCAATGGTAGCAAATGTTTTTATGGGAACTGGTTTGGGAATTACATTTTATTACCTAGTGAGAAATCTTCAACCACTTAATGAAATTCCTCTACTGGCACCGATTTCCGGCTTTGCGAATTTCTTCAGTATAACTATTTTTGCCATGGAAGCTATCGGTGAGTATTTTTATTTTTCATCAATTTTCCAACAAAATCAAGTTGAAAATTCATTAAAATAATTTTTTCAAATTAAAAATTCAGTCTGGAAACATTACAATTATTTAAAAAAAAATTGTAACAAAATTCTTCGCAAAAATTCAAAATTATTTTATAAAATTTTGATAAATTTTCTTCATAAGAATCCCATTATTTCAGATTCAAAATTATAAAAGAAATATTTTCAAATGAAGATAATTTGGTTTATTTGATTTTTTTTGTTTAATCTTCAAAGCTTTTAAATCAAAGAATTTAATTAATTAAAAAATTTAAAACAACGATTATTAATTTAATATTTATTTTCTAGGAGTGGTAATGCCTCTTGAAAACAGTATGAAAACTCCACAGCATTTTACGGGCATTTGTGGAGTTCTCAATAGAGGAATGTCTGGCGTTTCAATGATTTACATTCTTCTTGGATTTCTCGGATATTGTGCCTATCCAGACGATACTGCTGATTCTATCACTTTAAATCTTCCAGTTCATGAAATGTAAGTTTTTTTCAGAATTAAGAATCTAATTATTGTCAAATTAATTAATTAATTTCCTCTCGGAAAATATATTAAAGAAAAAAATTAAAATAAAATAAAAAATTGTACTTTTCTTGTTATAGACCCGCACAGGCTGTTAAAATACTCGTTGGTGCCGCTGTCTTTTGTACATTCGGTCTTCAATTTTACGTCTGCCTCGATATTGGATGGAATACAATTAAAGACAAATGTCAAAAGAGACCTTTACTCGCTAATTATATAATGAGAACAGTCCTTGTCACCGGATCAGGTACGAATTACATTAAGAACATTTATCTCGAAATACAAAATTTGTGGATGATTAATTCTTTAAAAAAATCCTAAATATCAAAACTGAAGTTTGCAACGTTTTTCAAAAGAAAGGAGAAAAAAGACACGAATTTAAAGTCGAAATAAATTGTCTATTTTATCAGTTTCGTTTCTTAAACTCATTGCAAACATCAGCTTGTTATTAAAATTAGATGAAATTAATAGAAAGGATTTTTGTTTTCATTTTAGTTCTATTGGCAGTGGCCGTGCCGACAATCGCCCCATTCATCGGTTTATTGGGAGCTTTCTGCTTTTCAATCCTTGGACTCTTGATTCCCGTTTTCATTGAAACTGTCACCTATTGGGACATTGGATTCGGACCGGGAAATTGGGTAGCCATAAAGAATGTTATTATTTGTATAATAGGCGTCTTGGCTCTAGTATTTGGATCTCGAAGTGCCTTGATTGAGATCATTGATATGTACATGCGTGGAGGTGAATCCTCTAATAGTCTCACTAATCAATATGTTGATGATGATGATGATAATCCTTTCCTTAGCGATGGTGCTACAACGATTGCAAATTTACTTACGAATGCCACGTTAAATTTATAATTTAGTTTTCCTTCTTTTTATTGCCATTTCCAATCGAAGAGGCTAAAAACTTGTCTCATTTCTCAATTTTTTTTTTCAAGCCTCCGACTGACCTCAAGACTATAAAATTTTACTCTCAGAGAAAACATTTTCTTCTGCCTTTTACTCTCTCTGTATTTCGAATATTTTTTATACACTTTGGAAAAAAGAGGAAATGAACGACAAAAAAAAGAGGAAAACAAAAAGTGACGAGAAATTCAGAGATAGCATTTCACGAAAAACTACTTTCTTAAATTTATATATAAAAATATCAAAAAGCAAAATTATGTACATTAATGAATTTAAAAAGTTAATTGTGTAAATTACTTGTCAAACACGAGTGGTATACATAATTGAATAATTAAATGTAAATATTCATTTTGTAATACAATCACTAATCATCGTTAACAGAAAGTAAATGCGTACATTACTTTTCAATGAAAGTAATTTATGAAAGTGATAAAGAAAAATAACATTTTTTAGAAACTATTTTTGCACAAACGAAAGAATATTGTAACAGTCAAAAATAATTAATTAATATTTAACAGTCAAGAATATTAATGATATTGATTAATATTTAACAGTCAAGAATATTAATATTATTAATTAATATGTAACAGGAAACATGAAAATTTAGTTAATTGTAAACTTTTAGACAAATAAAAAGGAACATTTGAGAAGTGATAAATTTTCAAAAATAAACTCTCATTTGTTTACTTTTTTCTTCATGTTAAAGCGCACTGCTTCAAAAACCAAGTACAATTAATAGAAACGGAAAAAATTTAGAAGTAAGTAGCGAATTGATTTTTTTTATTTATTTTATTTTTTTTTTTTAAGAACAAACTTCATTATGTTAAGACAGACATTAACAGTATTCGACTTTATAGGTACATCTTATTAAGTTCTGATTCATTCTCTGACTTGACGAAAGAAAATTAATTACCAACTTGTTTAATAAGCATTATTGTTAACTTTATTGAGAGAGAGAAATTACTTGAGAAGCTCCATACACTGTCAAAGTAAATACTTCACTTGAAAAATTGTATTTTTAATCAAAAAAAAAATTTCTATTGTTATTAAACCTTTTGTGTGAATTTGAAAACAGAATATTGATTGTAAACCATTTTTGCAAAATGGTAAAATTTTATATTATAAATTGTACACAGTTTATTGAAATTTAACTGTTGGTAAATTTCTTATAAATTTTTTACAACAAAGAGTTTGCAAGTGTGACTTTTTATCTGTAATTTTTAATGCAGAATTGAAATAGTTTAATATTGTAAATTTTTGACGAGAAATTTTAATGTTGACAGAAATGGAAATATTGAGAAAATAATTTTCTAATATATTTTTGAATCAATTTTTTCTTAAATATTATTTTTTTTATGAAAATTTTAGCAAAATGAAAATTCAGTTATTGATCACTTTGTAAAACTAATAAATAGCGAAGAAATTTAATTTTCGACCGAATAAACGTACATAAAGTATATAAAAAATGTCAACTGTTTTATTCTCGCAATTAATTTTTTTTTATTGACATGAGAGAATTTGTAATTTTTACCATAGTTTATAATATAAATTAAGATTAATTTAAGTTTGACCTTTCGAATTAAGATTGATTTAAATTTAAGCTTTTAGTTGAAATCAATTTAGATTTTAAGTAATGCGTGTTTGATATAAAGTTCAATTTTTAAGCCATCGTTTTATGTTTTAATTTTAATGATTAATTTTAAGGTTTAATTTTCTAAGTTTTTTTGTAAAATAAGTTAAATTTATAATATAATGGTCTTAAAATATTAATTTTATATTAGGTTTCAAGTAAATTGGAAAGAAAAAAAATAAAAATTAATCACAAGTTTACTTTTTTTTCATTTCAGAGAGAAAATTGAAATGTAGGAATATTATTTTTAATACGCAAAAAAAGAGAGTTGCATGTACTTGAAAAATTTCTTTTTTTTTTAATCGGACTTTTCAATCTTGATCTAAAATTATATCTGAAAGTGATTGAAGAAATTCCACTCAGACGTGTATATTTTAAAAGTATCTTCTATTGACACAAATCAGTATTGATCCGATTAGCAGTCGGATCAATTGCAGACTTCCGTTACTTTTAACATTTTAATTTTTAACTCCTTATTCATAATTAAATTTACACCTTGTTTTTAAGTCTACTAATTATAGAATTAAATATTTTCGGTAAATTGCTGAGTGCGTTAGAAGTATTGTTTAGTAGTTCATAATTATTTAAAGGAAATTTGATGCATTTATCTTTTTGGTGACAATTTTTAATTTTTGAGAAAAAATTTGTCGTTTTAGTGATTAATTATATTTTCAATCACATTTTTACATAATATTTTTTTATTACATTTTTCTATTTTATTTTTTATGATTTGTAATATTTTTATTTTTATTATTTATTTATTTAATTTTTCTATTAAACATATTTTTTTACACGGAATATAATATTTTAACTAAATTTAATTTTAATTTTTGATACACTTTCTATATTTTTATTTAAAAAATTCGCAGTGCACTTTATGCATTTTAATGAAGAAATATGAATTTTCATAAATTTTTCTAATCTTTAAATATCAATAACATGGAAATTGCTTCGAAAGAACTTTAGATTAGAAATACTTTGCACTTTTTTAGGTAAGAAAAAAATTTCACAATGAACCAGTTGGAAAATAATATTTCTGTTCTAACGAAAAGTGCGAGAGAAATAACCGAAAAAAGTGAAAAGCAACAGGAAAGCAGAAAAATTGAAAAATCTCCAAATAAATTATTCCAATTGTTGTAAGTATATTATACGAAAAACTTGACAATTATTCAAATCTCAATTTAGTAAAAATATTAATTAAATATTAAATTAAATTAAATTTAAATTATTAAATTTTTATTAAATTTATTTTTTTTAATTTAATTGGAATAAAATTATTTCAACCGTAAAAGAATATATTATACATTAAAATTATTCGAAAGAAATCATTTTCCTTATTAGTTTATTTTTTATTAAAAGAATTTTTATTTGAGAGAAATATTATTTTCCTTATTGGAAAAAATAAAACTTTAGATTGAAAACAATTTTTGTAAATTATTTTTAAAATTTGTTAAAAAAATCACCAAGATACATTTTATATTGATTGTAAAACTATATAAATTAGTTTGAGAAAATAGATTTTTTAGAAATTGTATTTTCTTAATTCACGTGATGAAACAAAAATCGTTAAAGTTATTCGAAGATAATAATTTTATGTTTAATCAGCTTATTCATTTTAACTCTGTTGTAAAAATATAGATTAGAATCTTTGTTCATAAAAAATTTATTGATATATTAAAAAAGATTTATTAAAAAGGCAGTTTTTTTTTAAACAAGTTTTAATAGGTGAATATTTTTTTTTCTTTTTAACGTTAGAAAGAGATAAGAAATAAATATTTTATGGAAGGGTTACAATTATTTTTTCAATTGTATTGAATTTTTGAATTTACGAAATTTTTCAAATTGAATCAAATTAATTGAATTTTATTTATGTTAAATTAATTTAATTAATATAAAAATTTAATATAATAAATTCCTTATGCAAAGACGTGAAATCAGAAGTTATTTTCCATAAACAATTATAAATATAGAATGTATGAAAATAATTAACAGTATATTATAATTATTAATGAACGTTACGTGAGGGTAGAGTTAATTAGGAATAAATTTCACTGAATGAATAAAGTTTTAGGCAAAAAATGAAAGAGGGGGAAATAAAAGAAGAGGGAGATGAGTTTAATAGTGCAGCACGTCTCACTATTAATATAGTATTGTGAATTCAAAGAAGAAGAAGTCAGTTTGAAGAAGATACAGACACAATTTTTATTTCATATTTTTAAATATATTCAATGAAGAAAAAAGTAAAAATTCAAAAAAATGAAAAATAAAAACTAAATAAATTTAAAAAAAATCGAAAATTAAAATTAAATCTGTAGAAAATAAAGAATAAATATTAAATAAGTAAAAATTAAAAAAAGTAAAGAATAAAAAGTTAAAAATTTGAAAAATAAAAAAGAAAGCAAAAAAGTACAAGATTAAAAGCAAAAAAATAAAAGCATTAAAATAAAAAAGTAAATCAAAATAATAAAATAGAAATGAAATTAAAATAATTTCCTCAATATAAAAAATAAATTTTGTGAAAAATCTATTTTTAACTCAAGTACCTACTTAATCGACAAAAAAAATAATACAAAAAGTTTAATTTTTCCTGTTTGAATTATTTACAATACTTTACCATTTTTCTTGCTAAAAAACAGTGTGTTGACAATTTACGAAAGATTTCTTTTGTGAAGGATGCCAAGTCAGTGAGTATCGTTCAATTAAAATATTCAAATAAATTTTAAAAAAAATTATAATAAATCTTTCAAAGAATTTAATTTCTACTGAATTTATTTATTACAATAAATTAATTCAATTAATTCAATTGAATTACAACCTATTTATTTTATTTTAATCGAATTAATTAATTTAATTCAATTTATTTATTGACTTATTATAATTTTTTAATTCAGCGACAAAAAATGGTATTCACAATTATTAACATAATTCTCTCCGGAATTATAATAAGTTATTAAACATAATTTTATTATCTGTTTAAATTCCAATTAGGACCGTAATTTTTTCTCAAAATCAATTTTGTAATAAGTGTTTGTCTTGAAATATAAATATTTGCAATTAATTGGGAGATAAAGATTTGAACTATTTTTTTTAACGATTAAAAACGAAAGGTTTAATCGTTGATTAAATATAATTGAATATAATTAAATATAATTGAATAGAATTAAATATAATTGAATATAATTGAATATAATTAAATATAATTGAATAGAATTAAATCGAGTTGAATAGAATTAAATCGATTTAAATATAATAAAATAGAATTGAATATAATTCACTAACGTGTGAAAATTTCATTAAAGATTTCTATTTAGTGTAAAAGTTCAATTTTTTTTTAATAACAATATTAATAAAAAAAGAATCACAAAGAAAAGCCATGGCTACAAATTAGAATGCAATACAACGGTCATTGCTGACATAAATTATTTTTCCAAAAATTGATTTCAATTTTTTTTTCAATGAAAAAACAAAAATTTATTTTCATCTAATTATTAGAGGAAAAATTAATTTTTTCTTTTTCAATTGAGGCCATTAACTTTTTGAGAGTTTTCTTTGAGATGAGAGATAAGATTAATGACAAGTTTTAAAGCAAACACATGATGAAGAGTCCCTGTATAATAATTGATAGAGATAATATCGATTGATTAAATTCCTCTCGGAAGTTAAAAGGGATGTAACTTTATCAACCATATCAATTACACTTTAAATGATTACATCTTAATTCTAATATCGAAAACTAATCGCCAAAGATTATATTTTAATCTTATTGATTATATTATAATAAAAATATTTTCTTCCCGTTCGGCAATTTCTTAATTAAAAAGTTTTGCGTAATTAGGGGGAAAAAATTATTTTTAAATCAGAGCAATCGATTTTAAGAAATAATTATAATATTAATAATAATAATAATAATAATAGTAATACGTTATTAATTTTACACGTTAAAAATTTTATTAATAATAAATTACTTCTTTGTAATGATTGCACTCTAAAAATAATATTTTTTGATTATTTACAGACAAGTTCAACTTGCCTCAAGAGATGGGGAGGCGAAATCTCAAAAACAAAACGAGAAAACTTTTAATCCCTTCACCGAACGTGATGTGAAAAATCCAACAACGTAAGATATTTTCCAGAAATTATTAATTATAATATAAATTATTAACTAAATAGATAATTTTGACAAATAGGTAAAAATTTCTATTTTTAATAATAATAATAATAATAATAATAATAATAATAGTAATTTTAATTATTCTAATAGTAATGTAATTAATTGTAGAGATGGTGAAACATTTACTCACTTATTGAAAGCATGCCTTGGAACTGGAATTCTTTCGATGCCATTTGCATTTACGTATTCTGGACTTCTCATCGGTCTCGTGGCAACATTTCTTGTAGGATTCGTTTGCACTCATTGCTCCTATATTTTAGTAAAATGCGCCCACACATTGTATTATCGTACAAGAAGAACGCAAATGAGTTTTGCAGACGTTGCCGAGGTGGCATTCGCCACTGGACCTAAATGGGGAAGAAAATATTCAACTTTCTTCAGGTCAGAGAAGAAATAAACACTATTTTTTCATATTTACGTCAAATTAATTAATTTACTTACTCAATCACATTTTACATGTGTCTATTTAAACCAATTTTATCAATTTTACCCATTTTACCCTATATATATATATAAAAGTTGAACCATTTGGTAAAAATTTTGAGGTTAGGTTTTAAAACTTGCATCTAAATTTTGACGATTTTTTCGTTTCAATTGATGGAAATTTTCTTGTAGCGTAGCAAAACAATTTCATTCCTTTCTTAATCATTATTATCACTATTTACTGATTCACTTATATTGTTTAATTGAACGATTGTTTGCGTTTTGTTTCGTTTGTAAATTGCAATATACCAACTGCCTGACGGTTAATTGTTATTTTGCAGGTACTTCATTCAGATTTGTCTATTCGTCACTTACTTCGGAGCAGTGAGCGTCTACACAGTGATAATTGCAAAAAATTTCCAACAAGTCTTAGAACATTATGCTAATATACAAATGAATATACGTCTTTTAATAGCGTGCTTATTACTTCCGTTAATTGTTTTATGCTGGATTCCGAATTTAAAATATCTCGCACCATTCTCCATGGTTGCCAACGGTTTCATGGGTGTCAGTTTGGCAATTACGTTTTATTACTTGATCAAATATTTTCAGCCCTTAAACAAAGTACCATTTGTTCAAAAGTTTGAATTATTCCCGAATTTTATTAGTATCACCATTTTCGCCATGGAAGCAATAGGTGAGTAATTTTTTTTTAATTAATAATTATTTCTCCTCTTCTTCTTCTTTTTTTCAAATTTCGATATATCGATATCTATACAATCGATTATCGTTAAGCTGCGGCGGCGACGACCAATCAGAAGTGTTGTTGATTTATGAGGTTATGAGCGATTTAAAAGTGTCATAATGTGTCATTATCGTCATTATTTACTAATTACTTAATTTCTGATTGTCTTCGCTTAGTAGTCGTAAAAATAAAGAAAACGGATTAGATTTATTATTGTTGACTAAGAATGTTATCTTGTGAAGTATTATGGAATAGAAAAATGCCGAAAAAGTTCAAATTCCGTTAATGAAATAATCACAATAAAGGAACGAAAAGTTGATGATAGCATTGTTCTAATTTTATCGTTCATATTTTTTAATATTTAGATTTTAGAATTATCATTTTTTCTGTATATTATTCGTATAATATTCGTAATATGTTTTTTTTAATTCGTATTTTGTTTTTAATGGAATATTATAATTTAACTAATATTTTTATTTGTATATTGCATATTTACATTTTTTTAGTATTTTCTATTTGTATGTTATTTTTATATTTAAATTTTGTATTTTAATATTTTTGTTTGTGTTTTCTATTGATTTTCATTTGTAATTCGTATTTGGATTTGAATTTCCTATTTTGTATTTTGTATTTTTATTTGTATTCATGTTTTGTTTTTTATTTTTATTTGCATTTATATTTTGTATTTTAATTTTTTTATTTGTGTTTTCTATTATTTACATTTGTATTTCGTATTTTATATTTTAATATTTGAATTTTTCTTTTTCTTTATGTTTTCTACGTTTATTTATATTTTCTATTTATATGTTTGCATTTCTTAATTAATATTGCATTTACTTTTTGAATTTCTAATTTTAATATTTTTTTATCTGTATTTTCTATTTTTACATTTGGATTTTTAATGAAAATTTCAGGCGTGATGATGCCGCTAGAAAATAATATGAAAACGCCGCAAAATTTTATCGGTATTTTCGGAGTTCTCAATAAAGGAATGTTCGTAGTTACTTTAATTTATGCCCTTTTGGGATTTATGGGTTATTGCGCATTTATCGATACAACAAAAGATACCATCACTTTGAATCTTGGAGAAGAACTGTGAGTAGTAAAATAATTTATTAGAAAATAAATAAATTTGACCCTAAATTAAAACAAAAAAAGGCTGCAAATAATTTTTATTATCAAAAATAATAAATTCTATTTTATTTTCTTTTTCTAGTCCCGCCCAACTAGTAAAATTATTCATCGCAATCGCCGTATTTCTCACTTTTGGTCTGCAATTTTTCGTCTGCCTGGACATTGTTTGGAATGGACTCAAAGACAGTTTTGAAAAGAAGAAAATTCTCGCAAATTATGTTGTTAGAACTGCCATAGTGACGAGCGCGGGTAACTTATTTTCTTCCACTCGCAATTTTTTTTAATTAAACAATCAATAGCGATTGAAAAAGGAAGAACTATTTATTTAATCAATTAATATCAATTGTTTAATTAATATTTTTTAAATTTGCTCATACGATTCTTTTTCTAAATGAAAAAATTACTTTTCCAGTTATTTTGGCGATTGCAGTGCCAACAATTGGACCATTTATCGGTCTAATAGGCGCGTTTTGTTTCTCGATCCTGGGACTTTTAATTCCCATCGTAATTGAAACGATGACCTACTGGGACATTGGTTTTGGTCCAGGAAATTGGATGATCATAAAGAATATAATTATTGGCATTATTGGACTCATTGCTGTTGTTGTTGGCTCAAAAAATGCCGTATCAGACATCATTGCCGAGTATTCAAAGTGAAAAGAAAATAATGTACAATTTCACCGGCAAGAAAATTACAAATGATTCTATAGATTTACTTATTTAAATAATACGTTGAGAATGAGGGAGAAAAATTGCTACTTATTATGTACAAAAAAGAAATTGTCGAACACCAAGAAGAAGTAGAAGAAAAAAAGTAGAATTTAAGGAACTTGAGATGAAAATCACGACTGAAGAAAATAACTTTTATTATCATTGACGACAACTATATACTTTATTAAACTCTATAACTTGAAATTAAGTCAAAACGGAATTATTTCTCCGATTGAAAATGCCAATCCAAAGAAAATGGAACTCGAAAGTCGCAAGTACTTTTTTTATTATCGCATGAAAAAGTATTTTCAATTTAATCGAAACCAGTGGTTTAACTTATTTAATATGCGTAGAAAAACAAACTCTTATGCTCTACTTATTAAATCGAAGATAAGTTTTTTTACGTGTAGAAAACATAGGATAAATTAGTTGTAATTTCTACAAGAACAAAATATAATTCGTTTTTTTGAAAATTGATTAAGTCTTTAATAATTCATTCAGTTTTCAATTTTTTTTCCTTTCACCAAAAAAAAAAAAATTATCGAAAATACAAAAAAAAAAAAATAATTGGAAAAATTAAAAATATAGAATTAAAAATTTTTTAAATGGGTAAAAAATAGTTAAAATTTCAAAAAAGGAAAAAAATTAATTTCGTGGTCTAAAAAAGAAATTTCAAATATATTATAATATTCAGAGAGTGAATAATTCTGAAAATATTCGAAATCCATTAACATGAAAATTACGGTTGAAAATTGAAATTAATTCCAAAGTTTTTTGTTGTCACACTCACAGCAGATGGGACACAATTTTTTTCCCCCCTTTTCCCTAGAAAGAAAAGGAATTAAAAATAACTTTTCTTTTGAAAGGCTCTATAAATAGATCATCTATCTATAAATAGTTTTCCATTAGAAAAAAATTAAATACAACTTTAAGTTAAAGTAATTTTATGACTGATATAGTCAAAGATATACAGTATCAACAACAGGACAAAACATAAACTAATAGATTTTTCGGAACGTGAGGTTTTGTTAATGGATTTTCCAGTAGGGGGAGAAGGAAGAGAAGAAGAAAATTCCTATGGAAACTCATTTGCTTCGAAAATCATTTATATGTTTAACGTTCTTCAAGAGAGAAGTATCTTCAGAAAAATTGACACTTTTTCATTTCTGAAAAAGTAGTTGATTTTTAAATTTGGTCAAAACTCTCAGGTAGCTATTTTTTTAAATAAAAATATTTTACTTTTTCAAAACAATTTTTTTTTTAATTTGGATTTTTAAATTAAAAGATAATTCTCTAAATTAAAAGATATTCTCTAGTTTCACTGCAGGGAATGTAAAATCTGAATATTCCTTCAATTATCTCACCTACTGTTTAATTTAATTTTTCTATTAATTTTCTATTTTTCTTTCGCTATTCAATTAATTTCTCTTTAAAAAAAAGGTAAAATATTTTAATAACGATAATTAAAAATACACGTGGAGAATATTTTACTATCGAAGTGAATTATCTTGAATTATTTGCTCATAAAGTCACGAATTCTGTTATTGAACGTAATTATTTACAAATGAAAAAAATAAATATATTTTCTTTGTATATTTTTGTCAGGTGTCATCGAATTTAAAGATTGCATCAGCTTTCAAATTTTGCCGAAAATGTATTTTTTTCACACTTTTTTATATTATTTGTTCTAATTTTTTTTTATTTTTATTATAGAAGGTAATTTTTTCATAAAACGATAATAAATATGATGTAATTAATTTCTTTTTCTGATATTATTGAATTCTTTTCTTTCCAACAGGCCAATTAAAAAGAATTAAACAAAAATGGATAAGAACGCTTTCCCTCTAATCGAAAAACCAGGAAATGGAACTCAAAAGTAAATATTATTTGTTTAAAAAGAATTTTAATTTTCGGAGAAAAAATTTAATTTGATAAATTAACCCTTTGTCCTTTTTTGTTATTCTAAATAGGAAAAATAACACAGATGAAGAAGTGGGACGAACGGAAGATTTTGATCCTTTTGCTAATCGGGACCTGAAAACTTCAACGACGTAAGAATTTTTGTCTTCTTTCGCTTTTTTTCTCATTTTTCTATTTTTTCTATTTCAATTTATTGTTATTTTTTCCAATTTTTTCAATTGTCAAAAGAATTCTACTGTTTTTTTTCGAAAAGAATATAAATTTTTAAATTCGGGAAAAATTCTTTTAGTAGAAAATTAGTTTAGATTTTTCTGTCTTCTTTGCTATTTTAATTCTTTTTCTATATTTTTCTATTTTCTCTATTTGTTTTAATTTTTTGTGTTTAAATAAAAAAAATGTACTTTTT
This sequence comes from Leptopilina myrica (nomen nudum), assembly GCA_032872475.1. Taxonomy (NCBI): domain Eukaryota; kingdom Metazoa; phylum Arthropoda; class Insecta; order Hymenoptera; family Figitidae; genus Leptopilina; species Leptopilina myrica (nomen nudum). The sequence continues at coordinate 30,760,992 of CM065465.1, read as the reverse complement.
TATTTTTTCGGAAAGAATATAAATTTAAAAATTCAGAAAAAAATTCTTTTAGTAGAAAATTTATTTAAATTTATTTCTTTTTTGCTATTTCAATTATTTTTCTAAGTTTTTCTATTTTTTCTATTCTAATTATTTTTATTTTATCAATTTTTTTATTAAAATAAAAAATTGTATTGTTTTTTTCCGAAAGAATATAAATTTTCAAATTCGGAAAAAAACTCGTTTAGTAGAAAATTTTTTGGAATATTATTATTTTTTTCCTATTCTAATTCTGTTTCTATATTTTTCTATTTTTTCTAATTTTAATTTTTTCTATTTATACAGAAAGAAATTGTATTTTTCTATTTTTTCGAAAAGAATAATTAAACATTTAAAAATTCGGAAAAAATTCTTTTAAGTAGTAGAAAATTTCTTCGTTATTTAAAATTATTACTTTGGAAAAAAAATTGGAATAATTTCTAAATATTTTTGTAAATTTTTCTCAATTATTTCTTAATAACTGTAAATAAAAAAAATGAATTTCATTTTCAGAGATTGTGATACTCTTATGCATTTATTGAAAGCATGCTTAGGATCTGGTATTTTATCAATGCCTGACGCATTCACTAATGCAGGTTCTGTTATTGGATTGATATCAACTTTTCTTGTTGCCTTCATTTGCACACATTGTTCTTATATTCTTGTAAAATGTGCACATGTCCTCTACTATCGATGCAGAAAATCGCAAATGACCTTTCCGGAAGTGGCGGAAACTGCATTCGCCACAGGTCCAGAATGGGGTAGAAAATTCGCAAAACCCTTCGGGTAAATTGATTTCTATTGTTATATTTATTAATTAATTTCACAACCGAGTGATAAATTAATTTATTTTTTATCATTGTTATCACAATTATTACTTTTTGTTTTTATTTTACGAGAAAAATTATTATTAATACGATTATTGAATAATAAAATTTTCAATTACAGATACCTAATTAAAATTTGTCTCTTCATAACATATTTCGGAGCAGTGAGCGTTTATTCAGTGATTATTGCCGAAAATTTCAAACAAGTATTGAATCATCATTTAAAAGCAGACATTGATGTACGAATTTTAATCGCATGTTTACTGATCCCACTGATTCTTATGTGTTGGATACCGAATTTAAAGTATCTCGCTCCATTCTCAATGGTGGCGAATGGTTTTATGGGAATCAGTTTGGCAATTACATTTTACTATTTAATTCATAACTTTCAATCATTGGATACAGTTCCAATGGCAGCTCCTATCAGTAAATTTCCAAATTTCGTCAGTATCACCATATTTGCAATTGAAGCTATCGGTATGGATAATTATTTATTTTTCACAATTTATTAATATTATGGTAAAATATTATTTTTAAATGATAAATCTAATTCTTTTGTATTTTCAATTTTCTTGTAGGTGTGATAATGCCTTTGGAGAACAAAATGCAAAATCCAAAGAATTTCTTGGGCACTTTTGGAATTCTCAATAAAGGAATGCTGGGAGCAACTATTATTTATGCAATTGTTGGATTTTTGGGATATTGTGCATATGTTGACAAAACAATGGCTTCTATTACTCTCAATTTCCCCCCAGAAGAAATGTACGTTTATTTTTTGATTTCTTAGAAATTCATTTCTACTTTTTCCAATCTTTATTATTTTTTACTTCCTTTTCCTGTTTATATTACTTTTTATTCTATTTTCGCGATTTCTATTCTTTTTTTTATTTTTCTATTTCTATTTTTATTATTTTTCTCCTTTCTTTTTTTTATTCTCATTAATTTATATTTTATTTATTTATTTAGCGTTACAAACGAATAGAAAATTTATATTTATTCTTTGATTATTGTCATTTTTTACTTTCTTTTACTATTTTTTGTTCCACTTTTCAAATATATATATAAATATTTATTTATTTAGAGTTATAAACGGGTAAAAATATGAATTGAATTTCTGCATTTTTTGCTTAATTGAAATTAACAGGAAAATAATGATTTTTTCAGTCCCTCGCAAATTGCGAAAATATTTATCGGCTTAGCGGTTCTCGTGACATTTGGATTACAATTTTACGTCTGTTTGGATATTGCTTGGACTGCAATGAAGGATAATTTTAAATCGAGACCAACCATTGCTAATTATGTTTTAAGAACAATTCTCGTGGTATTATCTGTTATATTGGCAATTGTCGTACCAACAATCTCACCATTCGTTGGTTTAATTGGAGCCGTTTGTTTCACGATCCTAGGTCTCTTGATACCAGTCGCCATTGAAATGATAACATTCTGGGACGAAGGTTTCGGTCCATGTAATTGGATTCTCATCAAAAATATTTTAATCGTCATTGTTGGTTTAATAGCGGCAATATCGGGCGCTAATGGTTCCCTTACACAAATTTTTGATTTGTACATGATACCGTGATGGAATTAGTAGCATTTTTTTTTATACTTCGACTACTCGCTTTCGTTTAGGAGTTAATTCTTTTTTACGAGTAAACAATTTTTTCTACAACTGCGTATTAAATAGTATTTTCTGAAGACTGTTTTTTTAATTTTTTCTAAATATTGTAATAAATTTTAATATATATATATAGAGAGAGAGAGAGAAATAAAATGTACCTAGAATTTACTAAGAATCTCATTTTAAATAAAGGAAAATTGTTAAATTGAAAGAACAAACTTATATAGAAAATTGTCTAGTGTATTTTTAAATTATTCACTTTCACATTTACATAGTGTTTACAAATTTTCTCCTCTGATTTTTGTTTTGAAAAGAGAAGAAAAAGAAGAAGACTTTCAGTATTTACAAAATAGAATTAGCGTTCTTTGCATGTTTGTCTATAAATTAAATTCAAAATTAATTGTTAACTTAGTAAATAAAGAAGGAAACCATTATTTTTCCAGTGGTGCATAATTGAGAAGTTTCTCGATTAAATCCACGTGACCTAACAGCATTCTGCGGCAACAGTATCTTTTCAAACCCAGTGAATCAAGAGCATCGCTGTAAAAGAAAATTTCATTTTTTAAACAATTAACAATTAACTTTGAATTTAGTGAATTTAGAAACAAGTGGAATTATAACAAAAACAAAAAGAAATTTTGTCCTCATTCAATATTTGTAATTGACCTTATTTTTTCGTAAAAAATAATAATTTATACCATAGCAACAAAATACTTTATTTGTTTTATTTTTTATTTAATCAAAATCAAAAGAAAGAATTCAAAATTTTGAGGTTATGTTTTTTGTCACTTACCCTTCAGTGTAGTCAGCTTGCAGTAAACCCAAATAGGACTCCCATTTATTTCCCACAACTTTACCGCATGTAAAGCAACGAACTGGAATAATCATTGTTAATAATAAACTAATAAAACCTTGCAAAAACTTTAATTTTTAACAGTTTCAAACAAGTGTTTCAAGCGTTTTAACAAAGACGTCAAGTCGTCAAATACTCAAGTGTCAAGCATGCTTAAGCTCTATTCACACTTCACTTTATTATCCCATTTGTAGCCAATCAGAGTGCTCTGTTAATCGCACGGCACATTCCCATTTGCTGTTTTGTTTATTAATTATTATTTTTGTGACAACAATAACAAACAAGTAAATTTATATTAAAAGTATTTAATAATTTTTAAAAAATTTGATATTAAAATATTTTAATGTCGAAACATTTGTCTACCCTCTAGTTTTTAGGGAAATTAGAAGAAAATTATTTTGCAAATAATTATTATCAACCAATCAGAGTGCTTTGGTAGACGAACGTTATTTGCGCATGCCCACAACTTAAAAACCACAAGAAAAAATTTTTAATTTTTTAAAACAATTTATTTTATTTAATATTAAAACTAGTTTTACAAATAGAAAAATATTCACTTATATATTGTGATTTATTATTTTTTCTCTCAGTAATATAATAATTATTATCATTTTTCTCCTATCAATTAATTAATATTAAAAAAAAATTATTTTTTAACCTAAAAAAATAATTAATTATAATCATACTCAATTTTCATTAATTATTCGTATAATTACTTTAAGTGTTCTACGTGTTACGTGAAAAATTTTACTTGGAAATTAGTGACAGCTGCGTTAAATAAAATGCAAAAATAGCGGTAGAGAGGCAAAAATTCAAAAAGAGTGAGAGAGAGAGAAATTGAGAGAGAGAGCGCGTAATATATATCGAACCCCCGAGCATCGTAAACACAGAAAATCGGATTGGGCCGTCTTTTTCTTCTTTGTTCTTTAAAATTAAACAAATAATGTTAAAATATTACTTGTACATTTTAAAGCATTGTTTATTAATTTTAATATAAAACCTCGGGTGTGCTCGTGATTATCCGGAGAGTGCTTGCTAATCAGAAATTTTGGCGGCTCACCGAGACGCGGACATTACTGACAGTTTCGGTTATGTTAAAGAAGGGAAGTTTGTACAATATTTTTTCAATATTTTAAATAAATTTCATATTATCGAGTCGCGTTTTTTCCAAGTTTTTTGTGCGAATAATTTCATTATTAGAAAATCGGTGTTTTTTGTAATCCTGCTAATCTTCTTGGCGTCAAGGTTATAACTTACGAGATCTTCTGGTATTGTCAAAATCAGCTGCCATTACTACTATTTACTTTTCACATGCGTTTGATTTCCATCTATATCACGATTCAACAGTTTATATTGTATCATTTTTTTTAATTTTATTTAATGCTACTAATTTTAAATTTTGTCTGAAATCAATTGAATTTTCTAACAACAATTTTCTTTAGTTTTAGAATTATTTTCATTTTCATTCGTTTTGCAATTCTTGCGTAGCATCATTGTTTTCATTTTTCAAGTGTTTGTTCTGACAAAGGACACTCAGTTTCGGCGCAGACAAACGACGAATAAATAATTTACACCGGTTTTATTTTGTATTTAATGAGCATACTTGTGTTTGTATAACATGAATATACAAACTGTTGATTGCTTACGTAGTAAATTTATATCTACCATATGAGAGTTAGATTGAAAATTTAAATTAAAAATTTTCTTTTCATTTAAAAATTACGATGTAAATTATATTTTTAGTTTTCTTTAATATATAATTTGTATTTTTGAATATAATTTGTAGATGTTTTGTGGAATTGTGAATTATTTTGTGGAGAACGAAATAAACAAGGTCGAAATTTGTTACTATGCGGTGAATTTGGTCTACTTGTGATCCAGATTTTGGGAACAGGAAAAGGTAATTTTTTTTAGTATTTGTAAATAATTGATCATTTTTAGGTTGAAATTGCGATTTTTTAGATTTTCCTTTCAATAAGTTTTATTAATTGAACAATTGTGAAATAGTTTTAATATTTTTCTTCTTTACAGGTGAAATTTTTAATACATAATCAAGGAAAGAATAAATTAATAATATTAATAAAAATAATAAGAGTGAGAGAAAGGGACGTGGAAACTGTAAAAATTAAAGTGTATGTCAGTAAATGCATAGATTGAGAAAAAAAAATGGATCTTTACTATACTTCTCAAACGAATGGAGTTCCATTGGAATCAAAACTTGCTGTCTACATGGTAATGTATTTAAATATTAAATTAAATAAATATAATTTTGCAAAAAAATTCAATTATTTAACAAAATTTTTTATAAAATTCTAAGCAAGAATGCAATTATTTACAAAAATAGTAAAATTCTATACAAAAATTCAATTATTTTCAACAATTTGATCAAATCGATGACAATTCAATTATTTTTATAAATAATAAATCTTCATAAGAATTCAATTATTTTCAAGAATTTTAATCAAATGCATCGCAAGAATTCAATTATTTAAAAAACTAATAAAATTCTTAAAAAAAAATTCAATTATTGTTAATAATTTTAATAAAATTTATTACAAAAATTTATGTATTTTCATAAATAATAAAATTCTTAACAAAAATTCGATTATTTTCAAACAATTTAAAAAAAATTCAATTATTTTCTGAAACAGCAAAATTCTTCGCAAAAATTCAATTATTTTTTGAAATAGCAAAATTCTTCGCAAGAATTCAATTATTTTCTGAAATAATAAAATTTTTGACTGAAATTCAATAATTTTAACATATAATAAAATTTGTTGCAAAAATTCAATTATTTCCACCAATAACAAAATTCTTTGTAGAAATTAAATTATTATTTGCAACAACAATAAAATTCTTCGTGGGAATTTAATTATTTTTACGAAAATTCCGAACAAGAATTAAATAATTTTCGAAAGTTACAAAATTGTTCATAATAGTTCATTTTTTTTAATAAATAATAAAATTTATTCAAAGAATTTCACTATGTAAAATTTTTTTTTAAATAATCTAAAGTATTTCAAATATTAACAAAAATTTTGATAGTATTCTATATAATAATTCCATGAAATTCAGAAATAAACAAATTACCCACGAAAATTAAAATATTTTTAAAAGTTATAAAATTCTTTGCTTTAATTCAATAATTTTCACAAAGTTTAATGAAATTATTTTTTATAATTAAAATATTTTTACAAATAATAAAAGACATAGAAAAATTTTTATTAATTATAAAATTTTGAATAAAATTCTTCAAAAGTATTGAAATATTTTCAAAAATTTTGATAAAATTCTTCGTAATAATTAAATTGTTTTCAGTAATAAGAAATAAAATTTTCCACAAGAATTTAATTATTTAAAATAATATTTTCAAAATATTTATTTCATATGGAAAAAATTATTCATTTGAAACAATATTTATAAAACTAAGAACTAAGAAGAATTAAATTCTTTTCGAAAATAATAAAATAATAAACAAATAAATAATTTTTTACAGAAATACAATTCTTTCTAAACATTTTAATAAAATTTTTCACAAGAATTCAATTATTTTTATAAATAATTCTTCGAAATAATTTAATTATGTCGATAAATTAAAAAATTATTCCCGAAAATTAAATTATTTCGAGTCATTTTGATAAAATTCTGTGCAAAATTCAATTATTTTCTTAAATAACAAGAATTAAATTCTTTTCTTAAATAATAAAATGATTTTTAGGACTTCAATTATTTACAACAAAATTTAATAAAATACTTGGCAAAAATTAATTTTTTTTTTTAAATATTTACATTTTTTCATTAATAATGAATATTGTTGCATGAATTCAACTTATTAGCAGAATAAGAAAGAAGTAAATATTTTTGATGAAAACTAGAAAAAAGCCGGGAAAATAAAATATAGGATAAAATTTTTTTCAATTTCGTCAAGTGTCTAAAATAAGTTTTTTCTTTGTCATCAAATTTTATTTTTCGATAGCAATTTTTTTACTACTTTTTTTTAAATTTGAAAGCTACTTTTTACTACTTTTTTTAAAAATTAATTATCGAATTCGAAGTCTGGAATATTTTAATATATTTATATTATTCTTGTTTTCTAATAATAGATAAATATATTTATTTTGTTCTTGTTTTCCAATAAATAATGAAATATAAATTTTGTTCTTCTAGAATCGACAAAGTCCAGGGATAACGCTAACCCCAACTGCTATGAATTCATCAGTTGTAACCAAACAATTGTCCAATCTCTCTCTCGATTCGCAGAAAAAATCGCCTGGTCCTGCGGAATTTATTCCAGGACGAACCTCATGTCTCACTAGCAGTAACAGCAGTTCACCGAATCTTTTCAATAATTCCTATCATTCTCAGGAAAATGTTGGTGGCACTACTTATTTTTATCTCGGAAATATGTCCGATACCCTGACCTCTGAAGAGGGTACTTCTGAAATTGTGAGTAAACAAGAAAAGCAATGTCTTCGTATCAATAATAATTGTCATTGAAAAGATTTTTTTATTTAAAAAATATTTACTTGCAAATACTTATTTGCGGAAATATTTATGAATGAATTTTCTTCTCAGGCTGGAAATCTTGGTGCAGGACAAGTGGGTTATGTTTATCCAGGAACTCCCTCTCATCTTCATCCTGTGAAACCTACGAAATCCTCAACAAATAGTACATCGGCGCCCTCAACGCCTCCACCGCAATCAACTCCCAGCTATTTCGTTAGTGAGAATCTTCGAAACGATATATTCCAAAAAAACGCTTTAACTTTAGAACAACCAGATTTAGTTCAGTTCCCCGATTTGCCCAATGAAGTTGACAGCTATCACGAATTGTGCCCCTTGGAGCCAATTCACAAACCTGTCTCATCGGTTCTCGGTTATCAAACATCAACGTACAAAGCGACCAACATTAAAACTGGAACTCGTTACTGTTTACGCAGAGTGCACGGTAATTAAATACTTTTATCAGTTATACTATAAATAATGATAATCGAGGTATTTTTATAGAATAGAATAGAATTTACTAAGAATAAAAATATTAGAATAAAATTAAATTTATTAAAAATAAAAATAAATAGAATTTATTTAGAATAAAAATAAAAAATTGACACTAATGTTTAAATTACAGATTTCAGATTAGGTAATACGAAGTGTATGATTCTGGTTGACATGTGGAAAAGACTTGCCCATACGAATTTAGTGCAGTTGCGAGAAGTTTTTACCACTAAGGCCTTTGGTGATCATTGTCAGTATAATTTTAAATAATTTTTTTTTTGAAATTTTCTTTTTCTTTTTTTTTGGTATTAAAACAGAAATATTGCAGCCATGGTATTTGTTTACGACTATCATCCTGGTTCGGAAACACTTTTAACGAAACATTTCTCGGCGACTGAACTCAATGGATTTGCCGATCCTTTTTCTTCTGAACCAAATTCATCGAGATCGTTTACGCACTCGAAGAGCAATATTTTGAGACAACAGCACAGTAACTTGCTTCCTGAGAGTGTTATTTGGAGTTATATTATTCAACTTACGGCTGCACTTCGAGTTATTCATGCAGCAGGTGATTAAAAGAAAAGGAGAAAATATTTTTTGAAAATACTTATAGTTTCAAATAGAAATTGAATTTTTTTCAATTCGAAAAATTCGAATAGAAATTCAATTTCAATAGAAGAAAAATTGAAAGGAAATGTCGTAAATAAAATTAATTGTTTATTGTGAATTGAATTTATTAAAATTGAATAATGAATGTTGATTATTAAATATGAAATTAAATTGGTTTTTAGGACTTGCTTATAGATGTCTGGATCCTACCAAAGTATTACTTACCTCTCGAACTCATCTTCGATTGAGTTGTGTGGCTCTACCAGATGTCGTCACGTTAGATGGCAATGCAACGAATCCTTTGGGTCTTATTCCCCATTATCAGCAGGAGGACTTGATTGCTTTAGGAAAAATGGTTCTCGCTTTGGCTTGTCGCAGTCTTTTGGCCATTCATCGTGACAATATGCAAACATCTTTGGAGCTCGTCGCACGATCCTATTCCACCGATCTTCGAAATCTTATTCTGTTTGTATTTCCAAATTTTTTATTTTCCAAATTCATTTTTACAAAACTATATTATTTATTAATTTTCTTCTCTCTTCATAATTGTACATCAATTTTAATTTTATTTCGTATTCTCGACATTTTATCATAGATTTATTAACTAACAGCAGAAAACGAATAAGGCTGTATTTAAATTTTTTTTATTATTTCATTATACAAATTACTAAATTTTTTTAATTTTAAATATCAACTTTAACTTTTTTAATGAATTTAGATTCAAAACTTTAAAAAAATTCGCTAATTAACTAATTAATTAATAAGTATTATTTAATATACTTTGAAACAATTCATTTATTTTTATAAATATTAATTTTCTTCACAAGAATTCAATTATTTTCATAAGTAATATAATTCTTTGTAGGAATTTAATTATTTGCATAAGTAATAAAATTCTACAGAGAAATTTAAATATTTTCAAAATTTTAATCCAATTCTGTTCAGAAATTTAATAATTTTCCAGAATTTAAATAAATTTCTTCATTTTTCACAATACAAAATAAATAAATTTAACTATTTTCATAAATAATCAATTTTTCGCAAGAATTCATTCATTTTCGTAAAGAACATAATTCTTCACAGGAATTTAAAATGTCTATAAAATTCTGCACTGAATTTCAAATCTTTTTAAGAATTTCGATAAAAGTTGTTTATAAGTATAAGTAATGCAGTTGTTTTTAGAAGAATTCAATTATTTTCAAAAATTTTAATAAATTTCTCTATAGAGAAATTCAATTATTTCCATAAATAATACAATTCTTCCAAGAAAGTAAATTATTTTCAAGAATTTTAATAATTTTTTTCCCAAGAATTCAATTATTTTCATAAATAATACAATTCTTCGTTAGAATTTAATTATTTTCGTAAGTAATAAAATTGGACCGAAAAATTCGAATATTTGCAAAATTTAAATAAAATTCCGCCAAGAAATTCAATTATTTTCAAGAATTTTAATAATTTTTTCCCCCAGAATTCAATTATTATTTTCATAAATAATAAAATTTTTCTCAAGGATTAAATTATTTTTTAACGTAATAAAATTTGACAAAGGAATTCAATTATTTTGAATGCAATTTTACTAGAATTTATTGATAGAATTGAATTATTTAAAAAGTTTTATAAGATTTCTTAAAAGAATTCAAATATTTTGAAATATTTGCTATAAAATTTTTTGAAAGAATTCAAATATTTTGAAATATTTGCTATAAAATTTTTTGAAAGAATTCAATTCATTAAAAAAATTTCAATATAATTATTTATAGGAATTCTAATATTTTCAATAGAAAATAAATGAAATTTCTCAAAAAAAATTTAATTTTCTTTGATGGGTTTGAAATTTTATCAAAAAGTTTGATTTTCTTTGATGGTTTTGTAATTTTTTCAAAAAGTTTAATTTTCTTTGATGGATTTGAAATTTTTTTCAAAAAGTTTAATAAAATTGTAGACAAGAAATTAATTATTTTCAAAAATAATAAAGTTCTTTTTAAATAATGAAATTCTGTGAAAAAATTCAATTATTTTGAATTTTTTTTTTATTTCCTTAAAAGATTTCAGTTATTTCCAAAATAAAATTCCTTGAAAGAATTCAATTATTTTTAAAAAATTTAATGAAGTCTATTATTTTCAATATATTTTTATTTAAATTTAAAAAAAAATCTATTTTTATGGAATAATTCCAGATACAAAAATTGAAAAAAATCGAATTATTAACTAATTTACAAAATAATTATTCTTTATTGTTTTCAAAAAATATAAAAACAATTTTCGCAGGAATTCAGTTACTTTTAATAAAATTCCTAAAAAACTTGAAATACTTTGAAAGTTTTTTTATTAAATTCTTTATGAGAATTGAAACTTTTTTAATACAATTATAAATTACATTCCTCCAAAAAAATACAATTATTTTCGAAAATTTCAATATAATTCTTTAGAAGAAATTAATGTTTCCTATTTTTTTTTATTTCTAAAGCATTGCTAATAGTGTAGAAACATAAATAATAAATAGTAAATTTTACAGGTATCTTCTTTCGAATCAACAACGAAGAAGCGTTACGGATTTGATGCCAATGATCGGCGCGAGATTTTACACGCAATTAGATGCGGCTCAATTGCGTTCCGATGTACTTGAAAATGAACTTTCCAAGGAGCTAGAAAATGGAAGACTGTTCAAATTAATTGTCAAGCTGACGACAATAAACGAGAGGCCTGAACTTAACATGGAGCCAACGTGGGCTGAAACTGGGGACCGCTATATGCTTAAATTATTTAGAGATTACGTTTTTCATCAAGTCACCGCTGAAGGTCGTCCTTGGCTCGACATGGCGCACGTCGTTTCCTGTCTGAACAAACTCGATTCAGGATCCTACGATAAAGTAAAGAAAAATGAAAATAGTTCTTTTTTTCATAAACTGGTTAATTTTACGCTATTACAAAAATTTTATTTTCTTCTTTTAAAAAAAAAGGTCTGTCTGATGTCCCGGGACGAACAAAGTGTGCTGGTTGTGAGTTACGCGGAGCTACGACAATGTCTGGACACATCATTCGAGGAACTGGTACAATCTTCAAAAGAAGTTGCTTAGGTTTGTCTCACTTAAATGTTATTGACCTAAACAGCACTTACCATGAATGTGATATCAACATTTAGGGCTCTATCGTTTAAAAACAAAAAAATACAAAGCTCCCTCTCGTGAGGAAGTGAATAAAACAAAAAGTTTATTCACTTTTGATTTAATCGATGATTTTTTTAGAATTGAAAAATCTTAAAATTTTTATTTTTATTTTCTCTATGTTGAGCAAAACAATCTTAATATATAATTATATTTAAAGTATATTGTATAAGAATAATTAATTATCTGTAAATTGTGAATCATTAATTTAAGCTCAATTTTTTTCTGGAATATAATTTCAATATTATGCCAATTAAAAAAAGAAAAATTGAGATTACATCGATTAGATCCCAGGGAATAAACTTTAATCTTTAATGTATATAATCTTACAAAGATGTCACAGTGAATAAAATGAAAACAGTCCATTTAAAAAAAAAGGTTCTATGAAAAGAAATAGAAAAAAAAATACTTGTACACAAAAAATGCGCTCGTGAAATGAAAATCTTAAAAGAAAAAAAAATGAAAATACCTACGAAACATTTTTTTGTCGTGTAGGTATTAGATTTAGAATACAGCTCATAAGCATTAATTTTGAAATAAATGTTTATTTTTGAAGGCAATCGTATAAAGATCTTCTCTTTATTCCCTCGAGAAATCTTTCGTCCTTTGCTTTAATTTTTATCTTCATTTTACGATTTTTATTTTCAAAAAAATTTTCTTTTTTTTAGTTAATATTCTTTTCTTTGTTTCGTTTATTTTGTCGAAAACCGAAAAGATTTTTTTTCTGTTTCTTATTTATTTTTGTTTTCATTTTTAATATAAAATTTTTGATTTCAATCTCTAGAAATTTAGAAATTGAAATTATCACTTTGGAAGAATTTGTTTCTTTCGAGGGGAAAAAACACAAAATTGCGATAAAAAGTTTATAAATAAAATTTATCTTCCGTAAAATCTTTTCGTATTTCAGAATTAATTTTTTGAACCAATTAAATTTAATACCTATTTTTTCTGAAAAAAGCAAAAATTGTATTATTTTAATCACTGTCCTGGAAATCTTTTTTCATTTATGTCTTTAAATTTTCGTTTTTATTCAATTTTATTATTGTATTTTCGTTTTTATTTCGTCTTAAGTTTCTATTTAGTTTTAATTTGATTTTTATTTTCTATTATGAAAGCAACATTGATTTTTTTCCATTTATTAATTCCTTTAGAATATTTTATTTTACAGGTTCAACGATGAATTATTTATTTGATTCTCATATATTAGTATAAAGTTTTATGAAACGTAAAATGTTTTCGCCAGACGACGATGCGATCCCTCTTTGGGTGATGGTTGCAATCACTTAAACTTGATCTCAATTGGACATTTAATTCAAGTGTAGAGCAAGCACACATACGGGCTATCGAAACCGAAATAAAAGCAAAGAGCATTACGTTCTGCGTCAGTCAGGTTAGTTGTGGGCTTTAGTCACCGAGGCAATGAGGGATGTTATCCAACATGATTCCCTTTAATTGTGTTAAATGAAACCGTGATTTCCTTCGCTAAACGAGAGTATCGCTCTTAACAGCTGTTGCGCATCGAGAACAATGTTCATTTATGACCGCGTGGCTCTTATTATTAGAAACTTTTATCTCTCCAACATATATCCATATAGGACCACACAATATCTACTCATGGATGAAATTTTATTAAAGATATATCGATAAATATATATGACAGACTGTTGGAGAGAAAATAGAGCAAACCCTGACGTACTTAGGCTTCCACTATCTTTTTATGAACGTTGTAAAAAAAATAGACACTCATCCCTAAATTGCTCGACATAGGAGAATTAATATTAGATTATTCAATCAATTTTCATTTTAGCTTCAAAATAAGCTTTTCACCTTTTAAAACTTTTTTTCCCCTTTTTTTCACTTCTTCTTTTTATTTTCTTCACTTTTTCTTCTTTTTCGATTCTTACTCTATTTTGAGAAGAATCAAATATGAATCAAATTTTGTATATAAATAAATTATTTTAATAATCAAATTATAGGTATAATAAAATAACTTAGGATTCGAAATTTTTTGAAACAAAATTATTTTCTACTGACAAAATAAAAATATTGGAAATTAAAGGTCTTTTTTAATAATTTGAAATAATTAATTAGAATAATTTCAGATACAACAATTTAATAACATTAAACTATTAAATAAATTACTAATTAATTACGATTAATTATTGTTCTCCAAAATAGAAATAAAATTCTTCATAGAGATTCGAATTATTTTCAATAACATTTCTTGAAAAAATTCAATTATTTCTAAAACTTTGACAAAATTCTCCGCAAAGATTTAATTATTCTGGAATATTTTTATTAAATTCTTTATGAGAATTGAAATTTTTTTAGTACAATTTTAATTAAATTTCTCAAAAAAATTCAAGTCTTTTCGAAAATTTTAATAAAATTCTTCGCAGAAATTCAATTTTTTTCTTAATTTATAACAATTTCCGAATTAATTTAATTTTTTAAGAAACTTGTATTTTATTTTTATAAATATTAAAATTCTTTACAGAAATTCAATTACATTTAAACATTTTAATTTAATTTTCCTCAGAAATGGAATTATTTTCATAAATTTTAACAATTTTCGCAGAAATTCAATTATTTTCCAAAACATTTTATTAAAATCTTTTTGAGAATTGAAATATTTTCAATTTAAAATAATCCAATTAATTAAAAGAAAGTTGATAAACCTTTATAATTTAATTATTTTTAGGATTAATAATAATATTCTTCGCAATAAGTAAAACCAATTCAGAAAATGTTAATTAAAATCTTTATGAGAATTGAATTATTTTTTTAATTAAATTTTTTTTAAATATAATTCAATTATTGTGGAAAATAATAAAAATTCTCCCCAAGAATTCAATTATTTTCATAAATAGTTTAAATATTTAATGAAATTTAATTAAAAATTTTTAATTAAATAAAATCTAAAATAAAATTATTTATCTTAGAAAAATTCAATTACTCAAAAACAAAATGTTAACTACAATATTTTTCACGGAAATTCAATTATTTTCAAACCTTTTGATAAAACTCATTATAAGAATTTAAATATTTTTTAACGCTATTTTCATTAAATTTCTCATAGGAATTAATTTCTTATTTTTAAATATTTTAATTTAATTTTTCGCTCTGAATTTCATTATTTTTGAAAAAATTGTAGAATTTTCTGTATAAGAATTCAATCAAGTATTTCCGATTCAAAAAAATTGTAAAAGAAATATGTTTAATTGAAAATCATTTGGTTTAATTAATTTTTAGTATTATTTAAGCTTCAAAGTATTAAACCAGAATTCCATTAGTTTCGAGCTTCAAAGAAATAAAAAGAAAAATTTATTATCAAAAAAAGTTGGGAATTTAAAAATTTTTGTTTGATTTTTAGTCAATTGAGAACGAAATAAATATTTTAATTTAGTTGAAATATTGATTAAATTTTTGAATTTCCACCAGTGTTTTTATTTTGCCAGGAGAAAAAATTCCTGTTCAGAAATCTTTCGAATTTTATTGTTCATTGTTAAAATAATTTTTTCTTATTGATTATTTATTTGTTATTTCGGAGATTCAAGACTTGAAAAAAGAAATAAACGTTTTCTTCCAATTTTTTTTTAGTTCTAAATCAATAGGTTTAGAAATTGCGATTCTATTGCTACAAGTTAAATTCTATCATGTTTTTAAAAGTATTCCGCAAAATAATTTAACAATTTTGGAATACTAGTATTTTTTGGTACTAAATTTTTGAAAATGGGTTTTAGAAATAGGACATTTTTGCGATACATTTTTATAACCTATGGTGAGGAGTAATTAAAATTTAAATGGCTACCACAACACATACAGACGGACTGTTAATTTTGACATGAAAAGTTGATGATTAATTAAAATGAAATTTATCACCACAGATACAAAGTGTTATATAGGGGAAGTTCAAGGGTTAAATGGTCTTTACAACTCATTCTCGTTGGTTCAATAACCTTCTCTATATACATGTAAATGCTAATGTCGTAAATTTTTAACGGACTACATGTTTAGTTTCATACTGGATGATCTCTATATAGAACTGAAAGTGTGAATAACTGGTACTTGAACTGGCAATTGAGCTATAATTACAATTTATTTCAAGTCATACGTGTGGAAAGCTAGATAAACTTCATTCTTGCATTATTCTTCAACATTTCAGAAACATAAAAATTCATCAAAACGATTAAAAAAATTATTACTCACCAGTCACTCTTTATACATTTATATATATATATATATATATATATATATGTAGACGATTTTTATTCTCTCGCTGAATTTATCTTTTCGAATCATGATTTTCATGGAGGAAAAAATTCTTTTAGTATTTTTTTTTATTTCCTCAATATTCAATAAATATTTTCGCAAAAATGTCATTATTTTGACAAATTAAAAAATTCTTTATTGAAATAGAAATTAAATTATAATTCTTTTTTATTTTTTCTGTAAGAAGAAATAATTTTGTCAGGGAAATATTGATAAACTTGTGACCACCCTGATTTTTAATATTTTTTTTATTTCCTGAATATTTTTTGAATATTTTCTTTCAGTAATATTTATCTTCACACTAATATTTATTTTCTCAAATAAAATTCCAACGGAATTATTTCTAGCAACGATAAACTCCTCGACAGTGTTAAATCTGACAAATTGGGAATTATATTACTATTGTTAACAATTTTATTAAAATAGAGTGGAGAGGAAATATTAAATTGTCACGGATATTATAGAGAATTGGGTACAATTTATTTCTGAGTGCATTAAAAAAAATAAAATTAACCCCGAGATGTTTTTAAAATGTTTGAAGGCAGAGGTTGAAGATATCAAGATTGGTAAATTTACGTGACTGGAATTGATAATGGTTTCCGCCCTCAGACGCAATTAACGTTAGAACTGAACGTTTTCACATTTGTCTCTGATTAAAAAAAAAAAGAGAGAGAGAGAGAGAAGCAAAAGGTTTGATAGGTTCTTGGTAGATCGAGAAGGATAAAAAAAAACTGTGACCTTTAATCGAAGTCCCTTAACTACATAAGGAAAATTCAAGAAGCAAGGTATAGAATGGCATTCATTTAGTTTGAAAATAATCGCGAGTAGAAAACGAGGTATACATAGAAACTTGGAGAATGAAGAAGGCTAATGGACCCGGAGGATGTGGAATCAAAGAAGAAAATTGGAATGCCACTGGCTCATCACTCATGTACTGGGTATAAACACAACAACGAGCACTGCGAGGGAAATCTTTATTCCAAAGAGAGAAATCAGAAAGTAAATTAGCAATTCATTTTGAGATTATTATTTTTTTTCTTCCCTCATTCGTCGAGAGGCTGAAGGTAAATAGAAATTGTTATTCGAAAATTGACGAGACAATTTTTTCTCCAATTTTTAGAAATTATTTTCTTTATTTTCTCTTCAAGTTGCAGAAATTATTTTTTTACATTGTCTGAAATTCTAAAACATATTTCTTTATTTTATCAATTTTAGAAATTATTATTTTCATCCTAATTTTTCAAAATTATTTCCGTATTTTGTCTAATTAAAAGACAAAATTTCTAAAAATGACAAAATAAAAAAATAATTTCTAAAAATTAAAACAAATCACAATTTCTAGAAATATTGTTTAAAAAAAATAATTTAAATAATTTTTTTATTTTGTTACATTCTAGAAATTATTTTTCTAATTTTGTTTCAATTTAAAAAATAATTTCCATAAATTATAAAGAAAGTATTTTTTTTATTTCGACAATTCTAAAAATTATTCTTTTTTTCTTAATTTTTAAAAATTATTTCTATATTTTGTCACAAATTAAAAAAAAATCTCTACAAAATTGAAAAAATAAAGACAAATTGCAATTTCTAGAAATTATTCCTTTTTTCTTCATTTTTCCAAATTATTTCTTTATTTCGACTTAATTTCTAAAAATGACAAAATAAAATAATAATTTCTAAAAATTAAGAAACAATAAAAAATAATTTCAAGAAATGGCAAAATACAAAAAAAATAATTTCTAAAAAATATAGACAAATTTCAATTTCTAGAAATTATTTTTACAATTTGTCTTTTTCATTTTATTTGTCGTATTTTTTTAATTCATTTTTTTATTTTGTTACTACAAATAACAAAATAAAAAAATAATCTCTAAAAATTTAGACAAATTGTAAATATAATTTCTAGAAATCAAGGCGAATTGTAAAAATAATTTCTAGAAATCAAGGCAAATTGTAAAAATAATTTATAAAAAATAAGATAAAAAGCAAAAATAATTTTTACAAATGATTTTCTATTTTATCTTTAATTTTTTTATTTCCATCTAGTTTTGAGAAATTATTTTTTATTTTCTTCTCTAAATTTTCATTTGTCTTAATTTTGAGAAATTACCTTCACTTCACGTTTCTTTCAGATATTCCGTTTGAGAAGAGCTTTATAATAGTCTTATTATAAAACATGGGTAAATCTGGAATTTATAAAAAGTTTGCACGGAGAATAATTTTCAATTCGCTTGCTTTTCAAATGGAGAGAGTTTCATTTTGTTGGATCTTCGGTGAGTATTCCTTTCAATACGATTAAATATACAATTAAAATAATATCGTTTGAATGCGTATAGTTTTAAAACAATTACTATATATATATATGCCACTATTTCAATTTCGTTTTGTATAATATACAGAGATTTCTTTCTTTTATTCATTTGCAGATTATGTGGGTATAATTGTTTCTTCTTTACAATTTATTCTATATGCACATAAAATATTTTATAATTCCACTGTGGATTTTTTTTCATTTACCTTTATGAATAGAATTTTAATAAATATCCTAAATTATTATTACATCAAAAGTTTAAAAGCTTTTTTTAGAAACTTTCGTATATATTAATGAAACTTGATTAAAAAAAACTAACTCTCGGTATTTCGTTTCAGAAAATATTAAAAAAGTTTTGTTTCAAGGATTTAGTGGAACAATTTTAATAATATTTTGATATTTAATTTTCAATGTTTTTAAATTTAAGTTTAATATCTGATTTTAGTAGTTATTTTATTAATATTTGATTTTTCATTTAATAATTTTTTTTTGTTCTTATATAATTAAATTCATATATAAATATTTTGAGGTAATTACGTTTCTTGCACAAAATAATTGAATTTCTGCGAAAAATATTATAACTAACACACTTTTAAGTAATTGAATTCTTTTTAGAAATTTTCTTACAATTTTTTCAAATAATTGATTTTTTCGAGAAATCTTCTTCATTATGAAAATAATTGAATGAATCCGAAGAATTTTATAGATATTATTTAGGGAAATAATTAAATTTTTTCAAGAATTTTATTATTTTTTGAAATAATTGAATTCTTAAGAAGAATTTTTTTATTTATATGTAAACTTGAATTTTTTCGATGAATTCAATAAAAATTCTATTAAAAATAATTCAATTCTGATGAAGAATTTAATAAAAATGTTTCGAAATAATTGAATTTTTGTAATGAATTTAATCTCACAATTTTAAAAAATAATTTAATTCATTTGCGAAATTATATTGAAAATTATTGAAATCATGCAGAAAATTTTATAAATTATGAAAATAATTGAATTTTGGCGAAGAATTTTAATATTTATGAAATAAATTGAATTTTTTCGAGGAATTTAATCGACATTTTGTCAAAATAATTGATTTCCTACTGAGATTTTAATAAATTTTAATTACTAAAATAATTGAATTCTTGATTAAAATTTAATGAATTATCAAAATAATTAAATTTTTGAGATGAAATTTATCTTAATTTTTAAAAATAATTGAATTCTTTTGAGAAAATTTTATTGAAATTGTATTTAAAAAAATTGCAATTCTGCAAAAAATTTTATGAATTATATATGAAAATAATTGAATTTTTGCCATGAATTTCATTATTTTTAAAACTAATTGAATTTTTAGAAAGATTTTATTACTTATAAATGAAATAGAAATTTTTTGAGAGTTTTAATTAACCTTCTATTAAAAATTATTCAATTCTGATCAAAGAATTTAATTAAAATATTTGAAAATAATTGAATTTCTGAAATGAATTTAAATTAAATTTCTAAGAAGTATTGATAACTATTTTCATAAATTTTTTTGAAAATAATTTTTGGAAATAATTGACTTCTTGCCAAAAATGTTATTATTTATATGACAATAATTTAATTCTATTCAAGAATTTTATTTTTTATGAAAAGAATTGAAATCTTAGAAAAAATTCTATTAGTTACTAAATTAATTGAATCTCTCGCAAAATTTAATCAACATTTTGTCAAAAATAATTGCATTCCTGCTAAAAATTTAATAAATTAATAAAATAATTGAATTTTTGTGAAGAATTTATTGTTTATTAAAAAAAAAATTAAATTTGAGGAAGAATTTTATTATTTACAAAATTCATTGAATTTTTGCGAGTAATTTAATTTTGTCAAAATAATTAAATTATTTTAATGAATATGTTTTAAACATTTATAAACAATGAAATTCCTGCTAAATTTTTGTTATTTTCTACGAGTAATTAAATTATTTTAATGAATTTAATTAAACCTTTGAAAATAATTGAATTACTTGGAAAAATATTGTTAAAAATTTTATAAATACTAAAACTCGTGTAAAAAATTTGGAAATATTTTAATTCTCGCGACCAATTTTTTGTTGATGAAATAGATGAATTTTTATGTAGAACTTTAATATTTAACAAAATTATTGAATTCTCGAAAGAACTTTATTAACATTTTTTAAAATAATTAAATTATCATAAAGAATTTTGTCAAAATTTCTAAAAATAATTGATTTTTTGCGAAGAATTTTTTTTATTGATAAAAATAATTGAATTCCTCCAAAAAAAATTTTATTATTTATAAAAATAATTGAATTTCTACAAAGAATTTTATTACTTATAAAAATAATAATTGAATTCCTGCACAAAATTTTATTATTTATAAAAATAATTGAATTTCTGCAAAGAATGTTATTCTTTATAAAAAATAATTGAATTCCTGCAAAGAATTTTATTAATTTCTAAAAATAATTGAATTTCTGCGAAGAATTTTCTTATTCCTAAAAATATATTATCAAAATAATTAAGTTTCTGCAGAGAATTTTATTATTTAGAAAAATAGTTAAATATGTTTTAAAGTATTTTCTTTTTTTATAAAGAATTTAATAACAAAATTTCTATATAATTGAATTTTACCTCAATTTTAAGGAATAATTGAATTTCTGAGTGGAAATTTTATTATAATAATTGAATACAACTTTGTTTTTTCAATTGTGACTTGAACTTTGTTTTTTTTTTAATTTTGTCTACAATTTTATTTTTTCAAATTTTGCTACAATTTTGTTTTTGCAATTATTTTTTTTACAACTTTATCCTTTTAATTTTGTCTACAATTTTGTTTGTTTTTTTTTGCAATTTCGCTCTACAGTTTTCCTAATTTTCTTCTATGTTAAGAATATTTTTCCCGCTAATTAATTATTTACTGGAATTCACAATAATATTGTCATTAGCGTTATTTTGTTTGGCATGTTTTGATGACATTTGAATATTGTTTTAAGAGAGGCGCATGAGAGTGGCGCGCTTAAATTGGGAGGAAAGAGTCGCCACCCAGGTCGTAGGTCGGATGTTGGATTTGGTATTTGGATTCACAGAGAGAGAGAGAGATAAAGAGAGAAAGAGAGAGATACGAATCCAGCCAGCGCAGCCGCGTTTAGCCGCGCGTTGCACAAGTCGTGCACCACCACCATATCGCCATCAACATCGTCATCGCTATCAACGTCGTCGACGCCGCCGCCACCACCACACCATAGGCCCCTTCTCGTTGTAATCTCATCTGAAGCAGCAGCTCCTGGAAAACCAGCGCCAGTCGCCTCTCGTCTTTTGCATCGGTTCCGCTTCTCATATAGTCTCTGCCACCAATAGTTGGACTATCACTCTTCTTCTTCTTCTTCCTCTTCTTCCACTACTACTACCACTACTACTACTACTACGATAACAAAAAAAGAGCGCGCGAGGTATGTATTTTTTTTTCATTCAGAGAGAAAGAGAAAACAAAAACAACGTTTACAATTTTAGCCGCGAATTTGAAATTTGTCGCTCGTGACGATAAATTTCCCTCCCAGAGAAAAAGAAAATTGGAAGAGATTTTTTTTTCTTATTGATCTTATGGGAGAAAAACAACGAGAGAAGACACACGCAAACACTGATGCCTAGAGTATATTGCTCTGGACCGCGTTTCTACAATGCTGTTCTCATTGATTTTCTGCTCGAAGACCCGCCCCGCACCGGGCATACCACCAGGAAGTAGTGCGATTTGTTTTGGTGATTTTGTTGCAATTTTTGTCCTTTCATTGAATGTCGAGAGAAAATGCAACCCCTTCATGTCCAAGAGAAAATGAGACATCTTGGCTGGATCGAAAGTGAATTGTTTCGAATGTTTTTTATTTTTACACTTTTTTCGGTTTGTTATCGTTTTGCGAAATTTAATTCTCTTTTTTGAATTATTACGAGTGTGTTTTACACTTTTTCTCCGTTTGTTATCAATTTTCGAAATTGAATTCTTTTTTGAATTATTACGAGTGTTTTTACATTTTTTCTTCGTTTGTTGTCAATTTTCGAAATTGAATTGGTTTTTGAATCATTTCGACTGTTTTTTTTAATACTTTTCTTCGTTTGTTGACAATTTTCGCAATTAAATCCTCTTTTGAATCATTACGAGTGTTTTTTACACTTTTCCTTCGTTTGTTATCAATTTTTGAAATAGAATTCTTTATTGAATCATTTCGACTGTTTTTCTGCATTTTTCTTCGTTTGTTATCAATTTTCGAAATTGTATTCTTTTTCAAATCAGTTCGAGTGTTTTTTACATTTTTTCTTCATTTGTTATCAAATATTTTTCGAAATTTCTTTTTGAAATTGTCATGTGAATTATTTCGACTGTTTTTTAACACTTTCTTCGGTTAGTTATAAGTTTTTGAAATTTATATTTTTTTGAATCATTGCGAGTGGTTTTTAAACTTTTTTTTCGTTTGCTATCATTTTTTGGAATTTATTTTTTTTTGTATCATTTTGAGTGTTTCTTTTCACATTCTCTATGTTTGTTATCAAACCTTTTACGAAATTTCATTTTAAAATTTCTTTTTGAATAATTATGAATGTTTTTTTACACTTTTTTTAATCGTTTCTCAAAATATTCCTCGAAATTTCTTTTCGAAATGTTCTTTTGAATTATTTCGAATTTTTTCTTACACTTTTTCTTCTTTTTGTTGACAAAAAATTTTGAAAATTTCCTTTTGAATTTTTTGGAATATTTTTTTACCCTTTCTTTGGTTTTTGTAATGAGTTTTCGAAATTTGTTTCTTTTTTTAATCATTTTCAGACTTTTTCTTCGATTGTTATCAAACATATTTCGAAATTCCCTTTTGAATCATTTCGAATGTTTGTAACAATTTTTTTTGGTTTGAGATTATTTTTCAAAATTTATTTCTTTTTTTTAATCATTTCGAGTGTTTGACAAATGACAATAATTTCTCAATTTATTTTTCACTTTTACAATTTTATTTTTTTTTTAAATCTAAATTTAAAATTTGAATTTTTACATTTCTCATCGCAGGAAAAAAATATTTTTCTGACTAAGAATAAATGTTGACATTGAACTGTAAATAAATCATTAAATTCCTTTCAAGCTGAAATTTATTGACATTTTATTTTTTTCTAAATAAGTTTTGAGTAATTTTCAATTGCTTTAATTTAATTCAGAAAAAATTAGAGTTTTTCTATAAATAATTTAGATTAATTTTCAATTAATTTTATTTTATTTTATGAAAAAAATTTAGATTTAATTATTTTTCAATAAATAATTTTGATTAATTTTTTATTGTTTAATTTAATTTCATCCAAGAAATTGAAATTCACTTATTTTTGAACAAATAATTTGGATTAATTTTTGAATAACTGTTAATTACTTTAATTTAACTTAATTTAATTGAAAAGAAACTTGAATTTCAATCGTTTTTTCATAAATACTTTGGATAAATTTCTAATTGCCTTAATTAAATTTAGTCTAGAAGAAAAATTGAAATATATTTATTTTTCCATAAATACATATAAATAATTTGGATTAATTTTCAATTACTGTAAATTTAATTTAGTCCATAAATTTGAAATTGTTCTATAAATAATTTGAATTAAAATAGAATTATTCAATTCTATTTTCCATTAATTAAGAAATCACTTTTAATTTAATTTTAATTCGAAAACTAAATAAATATTTGAAAACACTTTCTTTAATACACTTTGGTGATAAAGTGACTGAATTTTTTTCCCTTCTCGTTGAAAAGAGTATAGAAGAGACCTTTTTTTTCTTGAATAAATTTTTTTTCGTCCTGTTTTAGAGTAATGTGAAAAATAGAGACAAGTTCGTGTAAAATATATCGTTACTGCTGGAAAGTTTTGTTAATCGTTTCTCGATATATTTCTTCTCACTCTCCTCTTTTCTTTTTTTTATATATATAATGATTGCCGTAAGTCCTTAGGAAAAAGGAATCGTTTCAAGGAATAAAAAGAAGAACTTTTAGTGTGATAAATATATTTGAACGAAAGACAAATCTCCTTTTCTCGAATATTTTTAACTTTCTATTTTTAAAAATAACTCGTTCAATTTTATCATGTAGTTTTTGGAATGTCACTGTGACTTTTTTTAATTCTCTCGAAATATTATTTTTTTGTTTGCTATTTTAATAATTACGTTTTTTTAGGGATGGGGGAATTAATTTGAAAGTTACTTTTAATTACCGGAATTAATTCATAATTAGTGTAATTTCTTTTTAAGCTTTAATTGGTTCTAATAGTTGATTAGCTCTGAATGTTCTAAAAATGTGTTTTTTCTGTACTTTTTATTTCTTTTTTTTTGCTATTAATATTTTGTGGGAGTTAATTTTTTTACAATCATAAATTTTTGCAATTAATTGTTTTTTAATTTCTGATATTTTTTTACAATCGTACATTTTTTGGCAATTGTTTTTTAATTTCTGGTATTTTTTACAATCGTACATTTTTTGCAATTGTTTTTTAATTTCTGTTTTTGTTTGTTTTTTGCCATTTCTTTTTAATTTCCATTATTTTCGTTATTCTTCATTATTTTGCTATATTAGTAGAAAAATTTGTTAACGAATAGAGAAAGTTAGTCTGAAAAAATTTGCTGAAATGGCAAAATCTTACTTTTTTATCAACTTTATCTTATTTTTCGTTGAATAATTAGCTTCCTCTTTCAGACTTCTTATCATTGTGCGTTTCACTTACAGAAAGAAGTCATTGTGGATCTAATTAAAACTTATGGTGTACATTTTCTTTTGCTAATTAATGTCGACTAATTTTTTTTCACGTGGTTTAACTGTTAATTAGATAATTTTTTAAAAATGGATTTTAATTATTTAAGTGGCTATTGTAAATTATTATTATCAATCTCAGTAATTAGGTGAATTTAATAATAATTTTTTTTTTCGGTTTCGATAGAAAAAATTACAATTTCTGATATTCGAGGGATTATTTTCACAAAAAGGAAATTATGACTAATAATGACTAATAATAAACATGGAAATGTTTTTACATCATTGAATCGAGGAAACTAGGGGAGAGAAAATAATAAATTGAATACAAATACGAATCCATTGAATATATATTTGTTCTATTTGAAGATGAGTTTTATAACGCTTTCAAGTAAACTTCTGTTGAATACAGGTCACAGAGCATCGATGATCACCTCGATGGAAACTTCACTAGAACAAGAAACTTTTGTTTGTGAAACTTTCAGTAAAGCTAATTTTTCTATTTGTAAAATGAAAAAAAAAGAGAATAAAACAGTTACAAGCTGGGAAAAAAAGATTCTTGAACAGAATATTTTACAATAATTTTTTTAAAAGTGACAATTATCAAACAAAACAAAAAAATATTTCGAGTGAATTAAAGCAAATTATTTTGTGAAACAATTTTTTTTCTTTCAAATCTTTAGTATTTTTTTTTTGGTAATAAAATTTTTAATACAGTAATAATGATGATGATCGAAAGAAAAAAGTTTATCTACACACTTAAAAGTTCTTCATTGTGAAAAATTAAACGAGTTGAATTTGAAATTTGGTGTAAAAACCTGAAAAGATTTCCCTTAAGAGGAGAGCCAATAAAACTGAATAAAAAATTATCGTTTCGCTTTGGAAAATCTTGGGCTGTTCGGGGGGAAAAAAGAGAAAAGGGGGAAAAAAAGGGTCCAATTCCAGTTTCATGGTTGCAAATAATTCATAGCTTGTGTGTTCTTACATTCCACTAGGTTTGAAAAATTTAAGCGTATAAAGCAAAAGAGAAATTCGTTAAAAGAATACGAGAGAGGTGTACTTGAATTTTATGTTGAATTAGAACTCGGAGAATCGTAAATTTTTATCTTGCTATAGTTTCCGGAGCTTTTTAACTATATTTGATTTCTAATTCTGTGAGCTTTAATAAAGAATCTCTTTGATAATTCTCTATTTTCTCTTTTTTGCAGAAAAATTCAATTGGAGCTTATATTTTTTTAATTAATGGTTTATTTCACTTTAATTTCATTTATATTGAATTTTAATTTCATTTACTTTTCATTTACAATTTAACTGAAAATCATTCTAATTGAATTTGAATTTAATTTAATTTAAGTGTCTTTTAGATTTTAATTTAATTCCAGTGTCTTTTAATTTATATTTTTCAATTTTAATGGCATTTACATTTTTTTTTCTTCTTGTTTCGTTTTAATTTTTTAATTCTCATTTCATTTTAATTATTTAATTTAAATTTTCACTTCATTGAATTTTTGTTTAATTTGCTCTTCATTTAAATTTAATTTTTACTAGACAAAAAAAAAATGAAATTTGAATCGTATTTAATTTTTGACTCAATAAAATGTTTTTATTTTAAACTCCATTTGAATTTTTTAAATCTAAATTTCGTTTAAATTTTTTAATTTTAATTTAAGTTATTTGTTTTATTTCAATTTTTCAGTTATTTAATTATTTCACTGAAATTAGTTTTAGTTTTAAATTAATATTAACTTTGATTTCATTGAAATTCTATTGAAATTGCTTTTAATTTTAAATTAATCCTCAATAAACTAAGTAAAATTTAAATGTAATTATAGATTTAAAAACAAATAATTATCGTCACTAAATAAAATTTAATTTGAATAAAATTTAAAATAAAGGAAATTGAAATTAATATTACTTTCAATGAAATTTAGTTTAAATTTGTTTTAATTTTATTTTAATTATCAATAAAATTAAATAAAATATCTAGAAAGTTATCAATTCTTTGAGTGAAAAATTTTTTGACTTGAATAATTGATAATTTTCTTGGTATTTTATATTATCTTTTCCTGAGTTATAAATTTTGCTACTGATTAAATGGAATTAAATTCGAATCAAATTAAAGATAAAAGATATGTTTTACTTGAAATTTATTTTATTGAGATTAATTCTAATTTGATTTGAAATTTAATTTCATTAATATTTAATTTAATTAGCTTTTAAATTCAATTTAATTTTCGTTAAACTAAAAATAATTTAAATTCAAGTTTAATAAAGTGGAATTTGTTATTTACTGGTAAATTAATTGAATGTTTGATTAATTAAAATTGTCTATTTACTTTTGTAGTGTAATTTAATTTTAATTGAATTGAATTACAAAATTTAATAGAATTTCGGAACTAAAATACTGATTTACATAATAATTAGAATGTAATCACAGTTTTTGATTCTAATTTAATTATTAAATTCATATTTTTGTTCTGAAAATAGAATTTTGAATTATACTCTCCGCACGTATTTTTCTATTATTCAGAATGAAATTTCGCCTTCCAACTGGTGTAGAGAAAAAATATTTTTTCAAAAAATTCTTCCTCTCGCAATTTCTTTATTCTTATTTGTGGTTTTCCACTGTTTTCTCAAATATTTGATATTTACCTTTCTTGTTTTAGGACATTCGTCTACTTCACTATATTTCACGGGCGAATCCTTAAGGTTTAATCCTTCTCGGTATACTCGAGGGGGACACAATTCATCTTCGTCACAAAGTATATATTACATAATATAATCCTTATAATAACAGAGAGAGAGAGAGAGAGAGAGAGTTGAGGCAATGCCGCCACATTTGGTTTCGTTTTTGAGTAAATGTACGGTTTTGCTTTCACAAACTAATCCTCAAAGTAAAGGGGGTTTCTCTAAATCTTAAACCACTGAACTCGAAGAATGCCACCATCGCTTGTGTTTGTGTGTTCAAAGCATCGAATTCAATGCGGTTGAACGTCAAATGTAATTTCGTGATTTCCTGTAATTGCGTTCAACGGCTTGAATTCAATACATATTGTGTGTGTGTATTATAGCCTCGCGAGTTCAAAGGATTTCGTTTCTCGTTTATTTTCCACTGATCTCTCTCTCTCTCTCTATCTCTCTTTCTTTTTCTTGCTTTTCCAGGGATGTCTACTAACTGGGAAATCCGGGAATTACCCGGGAGTTTAATTTGACCAGAAAAAAACGGGAATAAGCCAGAAATTTTATGCCGAACCGGGAATATTTTCACCAAATTAGACAAAAAAAATACACACTTAAAATTTTGTAATAAAATTGAAATTGAATTAAATTTTCGCAAAGTATTTTTGAAAATTCTGAAAAATAAGGTTTTAAACATTTTCAATTCTAATTGTTTCAAGATAATTGAATTTTTATAAACAAATAATTGAAATTTTTTGCTGAATTCATTAATTACTTTTGGTAGGAGAAACCTTTTTTTCGAATTAATTGATTAATTTTTTGATGAATTGTTACAAAATACAAATAATTATATTATTTTTAAAAATTCTTAAATTTAATTACTTTTCTATATAATTGAATTTTCGTCATGAATTTTGATATTTTTAAAAATAATTAATTTCTTCTGATGAATTTTATTACAATTAATGACAAAAATTGAATAATTTCATAGAATATTTTTAAATAATTAAATTTGTGCGAAGTACTTTATAAATTTACGAAAATAATTTAATTTTTATAAAGAATTTTATTATTTTTGTATTATCATTGAATTCTCGTCATGAATTTTGTTATTTTTAAAAATAATTAATTTCTTCTGGTGAATTTTATTAAAATTAATGACAAAAATTGAATAATTTTAAAGAATATTTTTAAATAATTGAATTTCTGTGAATTATTTTATAATTTATAGTCTAAAGTAAGTGAATTTCTGTAAAGAATTTTATTATTTGTCAAAATAATTATGAATTCTGGCGAAGAATTTTGAAAAAATTTTGAAAATAATAAAATTCCTGGAGAGAATTTTATTATTTTTAAAGATTATTGAATTCCTTCGACGAAATTAATTTTATTTACAAAGATAATTGAAAATTTTTGTAACTATTGCAATTTTTTACAGTTTATGAAATGTAATAAATAAATTCCTTTAAAAAATTGTATTTAAATTTTTCTAAAATATTCAAGGGAAGTTAGTAATTTAATTATTTTTAAAAAATTGAAAAATTCTTTGTTTAATTCAATTATTTTCCAAGTTTTCAATTAAAATTATAAAAAAACATTATTTTGGAAAAATTTCAAAAAACTTGTCAAAAGAATTTAATTATTCAAAATAACTCTAATAGAAATTATTGAAGCCATTTGTAAATTTATTTTTGTTCAAAATCAAAAAGAATTTAAAGTTGATGAGACAAAAACCGAGAAAAATTATGTCAATGTCGGAAAAAAGTGGGAATTTAGTTAAACAAAAATAGTAGACACCCTGATTTTCCCTTCACAAAAAATTTGAAGAATCGCAATTAAGAAAAATTATAATAATTATTAGAAAAAATATTCTTCCGAAAGCAAAAATTTATTTCTTCTGAATTCTGTATTTTCGTTTTTCGTCGGATCTGGATTTTTAGGGAAAAAGTGTTCTTGTTTCGAAAATTTATTTACTTGAAATCTGTATTTTTCGTCGAATCTGAATTTCCATTCAAAGAAAGAATTTTTTAGTAAAAAAAAGTGTAGAAAAATATTCTTATTTCGAAAATTTTTGTATTTATTTGCACTTTGTATTTTGTAATTTAGTCAGATCTGAATTTTGTAGATTAGAAGAATTTTTATTGAGGGAAATTGTATGATAAAAAAATATGGAGAAAGGAGGGAAAAAAATACACTCACTGAAATTTGACTATGGAGCAATTTTCCAGCTGCTGTTTATATTTATTTCGAAATATGGAAAATGACCTTAGGTTTATTTATCTTTTAGTTGGAGGATTGTTGAACTAGATTTTAGATAGAATCTTTCGAGGGTTGCTTTCGAGATAAGTGGAAGTAACCTTCGTGGGTGTAAAAGAACACCCTCGCCTACTGAAAGTCTTCCATGTCATTCAGGTAGATAGTTAAGAGAAGATATTTGGTTTCAAGTACTTATCTCAAAGTACTTTCGGCCTTTTAATTGAATTTCGCCTTTGCAATTTTATTCGCAATTCTCGCTTCTTGCTTTAATCATAATGAATTATTTCATTCTTTGAACATTCTTCATTCTATTTTCAATTTTCTTTCTCTTTTTTATTTTTTTCTTCTATTTTCTATTTTCTTTCTCTTCTCTATTTTATTTTTGATTTCTATTTTCTTCTATTTTCTATTTTCTTTCTCTTCTTTATTTTATTTTTGATTTCTATTTTCTTTCCGATTTCTATTTTCTTTTCGTTTTCTTTTTTCTTTTTGATTTCTATTTTCTTTCCGTTTTCTATTTACTTTCTATGTTCAATTTTCTTTCTTGTTTCTTTTTATTTTCTATTTTCCTTCTAGTTTATGTTTATTTTCTCTTCGTTTTCTTTTGTATTTTCTATTTTCATTTAGAGCCAACGAAATTTTGCTCTCGGTATATTAAAAATAAATTTTCAATTTAATCCCCCTTCTTGACTAATTTAGAATTCATTTTGCCCACTCGGTATTTATTTGCCAAGTGAAGTATATATATTTTTTGCTTGCAAGTCAATGAATCCAATTTTTCAGACACCGCGCACATCCTTTGACAATATTGTGTGTGTGTGTGTGTGTGTGTGATTGATTGAAAAATGAAAACCTGCCAATAAATTAGGAAAATACGGAAAAAAGCAGCAATAGAAGAAAAATTTGCATTAAAATAAAATTGAAAATTTAGACGAAAGAATGGAAGAAAAAAGAGTTGTTAGAGAATTTTTTTTAATCAATTCATTTTTTTTGAGAGAGAGAGGGAAAAATAGAAAGAGTCGGAGGGCGAGAAAAAAAATTTTGTCCAAATTTTTATATTGCATTTTATTTCCATTTATCGTTTTTTATTTCAATAAATTATTATATTGTAATATAGAGAGTATTGTATAGTGTAGTGGCGATCAAAATAGATTTCAATTAGTACGGGCATTTGCATTGAATATTAATTATCTCTCGAGATCATATGGGTGATTATTTCAAAATAACAATGATCAGAGGGAATTTATTTTGGAAAAAAAAGCCCCGGTTAATCTAAAAAGTGATTCAAACATCCCAGTTCAGTGGTGCGTCCCATTTATTCCGATAAAACTCGAAGCTTCTCTTTGAGTTTCAAAAATAAAAAAAAAAAATATTGTAGCCAAAGGGGCAAAGGCAGTCCTTGACGTTGAAAAATCACTTCCCTTTAACCATCAAAAAAATGCCGAAATGAGTCTTCGAAATATATATATATATTCTTTTCGCTAAATATCAAAGTTCTACTTTTAAAATCAGCTCCCGATTCACAGTCGGTCTGTCACCCACTGTCGTTGAAAAAATTTTTTATATATTAGAAAAAAATTTCTCCAAATTTAATTAATTTAGCTTCCTAAAATTTTTTCTTATGATTAATTTTAGATTCAAAATTTTGAAAAATTAGATTAATTAACTAATTTTCCTAAATAATAATAATTATTATTTTTAGAAAATTTTCACAGGAATTTAATTGGTATCAAATTCTTTGCAAAAAAAATGACAACTCTTTTTACTATTCACTTTTTGCACCATTAACTCTTCGTAAATTTACTCTTTGTACTATTAACTCCCAATTTTTCCAATTACAATATTAAACATGAAAAAGAAATAATTTTCCAATACATTTTCGTAAATTTTCGAAAATTTTGCGGAAAATAATTAAAATACCTTTCGAACAGCGTCGATTAAACTATGTGATTTATAATAATTAGAAAATTATAGCCACAAAATTGAAGTGAAATTTACGTATATAATATTATAAGTTCTCTATCTATGCGATTAATCCTTTAATTAAGGTAATAATATAATTTATGATACATCTGTGTATTCAGCTTCTGCACCAATATACAATCAAGCCCTATTTGATCTCATTTCCATATTTAACATCTCATACTGTGGCAATATTGTTTCATCCAACAAATGTTTGAGTAGTTGAAATTGTTTTATAAAACGACACGAATATTTCTCCCTTTCGCTCACTCTTTCTCTCTCTCTCTCTCTCTCTCTCTCTCTTGTTAATTCCAAAATAACTCCAACGGACATTTTCAAATAAATCCTAACCATTTTTTTTCGATTCGGAATTTTTCCAATTTTTCGTTCATTAATTTAT
Organism: Leptopilina myrica (nomen nudum); assembly: GCA_032872475.1. Classification (NCBI taxonomy): domain Eukaryota; kingdom Metazoa; phylum Arthropoda; class Insecta; order Hymenoptera; family Figitidae; genus Leptopilina; species Leptopilina myrica (nomen nudum). Next base: position 30,728,265 of record CM065465.1, on the reverse strand, counting down.
TCCAAGCATTCGCCCATTATTTGAAATTATTCGAAAAAGAATTTTTTTCTGGCAGAAAAATTTGTTCTATTCTCGAATTTTTTTCTCAAAAAATGTTTTCCCATCAGAAGAATTTTTTCTATTCACAAGTTTTTGGGCAAAAAAAAAAAAATTTTCTGCAGGAAAGGAATTTTGGAGAATATATTTTTTGTTATTGGTAAAAATGTTTTCGTTTCGTTTTTGTGTCTAATATTCTAATGGAGTATTTTTTTTTGTTTTAGAAAGAGAGAGAAAAAATTCGATATTCTTTTTCGATTATATTCTTCCATTTAACGATGTTTCAATATTTATCTGTGACTAATGATCATCTACTATACCTGTGAGATGGAATATTTTCCCGAGGCAGTAAATCAAAGGCACATTCAATCTAAATCTTTCCTATTTCTATTCACGAGCATTGATTGAATTTAATGAGTCATTTCTTCACTGGTCAGCTCTCGAGAAACTTTGGTCAGAAAATCGAATTCTATTAATAAAATTGATATAGGAGAAAAAGAGGAAGAAAAAAAACACGAATTTACGCTTGATAGATTATTCTAATTAAATCTCAAGGCTTTCCTCGCAATTTCGATAATTTGATTGATGAATTTTGTTCAACAAGAGAGGAAAATCAAAAATTTCGTCCCATTTGGTGTAGTTAATTATTTTTTTTTCGGAAAAATTAATTCTTTGTTCAAGTAATTATTTTTTGCAGGGGAAATTATAACTTTTCGTATTAATTTCTTTGTCGAAACAATTGATTTTCGTTGGGAAAATTAATTTTTTTGAATTAATTATTTTTGGTTGGAGAAATTATTTTTTATCGAATTAATTTTCTCTTGCTTTCCAGAATACTAGCTCAGCTTTCTTCTTTTTTTTCGCAAATAAAAAATTTGTTTTCAAATGAATTATTTTTAACCGGAAAAATTAATTTCTTTTCGAATTAAATAATTTTTTTTTTGCAGAATTCGTCGTTTGGTTTTTTCCTCTTTTCGTAAATGAAAAAAAGGCAGTTTCGTTTCGTTTATATAATACATGGTCTGTTTATATATGGGTGGAAAGAAAGAATTCTTTATTTTCAAAGAGAAGGAGGAGAAGAAGAAGATGAGTTAAAAAAGAGGGGAAAAAAAAAGCTTTTGACCCGAAGTCTGTCTCTCGTGTGTGTATGTGTGTTTGTGATACATTTTGGATGGACAGGCTATTGTTTGGTCTTTTATATGACTTATATAGTATCCTCATGTCAGTGCCTTGGGTGGGCCCTCTCTGGAATCGTCGTCGTTTGTCGTTTTATATATACGACACAGCCAGATAATGTGTCGGATATAGACCAATGCACCACGACTGCACTTGCAGCATGGACGAAAAAAAAAGAAGAAAAGAGAAATAAAAGAAGAGTCAAGTGTAGCAGGAGAAAGAGTACGTTGATCCGTGAAGATATTTCCTTTTTGCAAAACTATATTTACATTTCACAAAAGCTCTCACGTTGTACTAATTTTTTTTAACATCAAAGAGATATATACAATAATAATTTATCTCCAACTATTCGCATATTCATTCATTGCAATCAAAATTCAGAAAAGAGAAAAAAAAATTTTCCGTTTTTTCAATTTACAAAAAAGGGGAGAGATTAAAGCCAAAAAAGGAATTGATAAACATATTTCAAAGGAGGTTGAAAAAATAATGAAAAGGAATTTTAAAATATATGTTTCAAAGAAGGAGAAAAATTATTTTTATAGGAGTGCGAAAAGTCAATGAAAAATAATTGTTAAACGAATTTCAAAGGAGGTGAAAAATTAAAGAAAAGTTTGGAAATAAATTTCAAAGCAGGCAAGAATTGAGGAAAATGAATTGAAAATTAATTTCAGAGGAGAAAAAATTAAAACAAAAATTTTTTGAGACTAACTTTCGAAAAGAAACGAAAAGTTAATGGAAAAAATTTGAGAAATTAATTTCAAACAAGGTGGAAACTTATTACAAAAAAAATTTAATTTACATCTAGAATTGTTTTAAAATTTTTCTAAACAATTGAATTCTTTTAAAAAATTTTACTAAAATTTATCAAAAATAATTGACTTCCTGCGAAGAATATAATTTATTTAAAAAACAAATTTAATTCTTGTAAAGAAATTCATTGAATTTTTCAGTAAATTAAATTTTTTCTAGAAATCTATTTTAAATTCTATCGAAAGTAATTAAATTACTGTCAAGATTTTTTAAAATTTTTTTAATTAATGGAATTACTTGGAAGAAAATTATCAAAAAAAAAAAATTGTAAATGACAAAATTTCTATGAAGAATTTTATTATTGATGAAAATAGTTGAAATTCTTTAAAGAATTTTATTATTTCTGAAAATAATTAAATTCTTGAAAAGAGTTTTATCAATTTTTTTGAAAATAATTGAATTACTGCAAAAAATTATATTACTTTCTAAAATAATTGCATTTCTGACAAGATTATTTCTATTATTAAAAATAATCGAATTATTATAAAGAATTTTATTAAAATCTTTGAAAATAAAATTATTTTAAAAAATTTTTAATAATTTAAATTTCATAGAAGAATTTTATTATATATAAAAATAAAATAAAAATTCTGCTAAGAATTTTGTTATTTTTCAAAATAATTAAAATTTTCTAATCGATTTAATTAAAATTGTTGTAAATAATTAAATTTTTGTACTAAAATTTACTATTTTTGATAATAATTGTATTCTCGTCAAAAATTTGTATTATTTATGAAATTAATTGATTTCTTAATATGAATTTTATAAATAAATTTTGAAAATAATTGAAATCTTGTCCTGGGGAAGAATTTTATTATTTTTTGCGGAAATTTAGAACAACAAGAAAGTGAAAAAGAAAATTTTAAAAAAGGCAGAAAATTAATACGAAAACGAATTGATAACAAATATCAAAGGTGCCGAAAATTAGAAGAAATTAATTGAAAACCGAATTTCGAAGAAGGCGGAAATTAAATTAAAAAAATGCATTAACTAATTTTGAAATATGTCGAAAAATTAAAAAGAAGAAATGATAAATAGATTTCAAAGGATAAAAAAAAATTAAAGGAATGAATTGAAAATAAAATTTCAATGAAGGAAGAAAATTAGTACGAAAGGAGTTGAAAAATAAATTTCAAAGAAGGCGAAGGAAATATTTTTCGCATTGTTCAGAAATTGTATGAGAAATTCAGATTGATGATAGGAAAAAATGGTTTTGTGTTTGGTTTTTAATTTTTTTTTTTTGTTTTTTTTTTTTTTTTTTGTTAACGAAGTAAACTCGTTTGGTGAGTTTGGAGGGTGGAAGAGTGTAAAAAAGGCACGCGGATAACGTGGGTTAGATCTTTTCTTGAAAAATAACATCTCTTCATTACTGTAACAAGCAGAGTTGATATACAGTGCACTTATTTTACAAGCTTTTACGAAAGCACATCTGCGCGAGCGAGGAAAAAAAAGAACGACAAGGAGCGAGAAAAAGAGAGAAGATAATTTTAAAAATAGCTTCCTCCACCTTGGTCACATACGTAAGAGCATCTCTAATTAAACAGAGAATTTTCTCATGCACACGTTTAATGATGAACTATATACATTTATATTCCAACAGTGAATACAACCAGGACAAGTTTCCTAATTGGCATATTATGTTATATAGACGAAACCAAAGATTTTCTTTTCCATTGTTTTAAATCCACTGATGGCTACAGTACTCGACTTTTCTTTTTCTCATTCTTCTTCATTCTTTTTCTCCCCCTTGACAATTGGACAATTTTTCAATATAGTATTCGTCATTTAGTTGTACTCTAATTTTGTGCAATTGTAGTGAAAGTAAAATTGTGGGTTTTTTCTCGAAATGTTCTTCGATATTTCTCGCAATTTTTTCTAAATTACTTTTCTTTTGTTTCTCTTTGAGAATATTCCAGAATACTCTAAGGGAAGAGTTTAGAGACATTTTCAACTATAATCAAGAAAATGTTTTAAATATTCCACTGAATTATTTTCATACGTCAATTTTTTTTTTGAGAAATTCAATGGTTCAGAAATTATTCTAAATCCTCATGAATTTAAAAAATTTATTTTTTTTCACGGATTGGCAAATTTTGTAAATCGTATGAAATTTTGTAAAAAAAATATTTTCGTATCAACGAGAAAATTGTCGAATAAGAAATTTAATTTAGGCTTCAAATGTTGGAATATTTTTATTATTCAATATTTTAAATTGGAAAATTCATTTTTGTTATTATAAGAAATAATTTCTAATTGTAATAATTAAAAATTAAACAAATTCTTCTCAGAAATTTAATTAAAACTTTATTTAAAAAAAATTAAATTTTCACATAGATTTTAATCTAAATTTTTGTAAATAATTGAATTTTTATAAAAAAATTTTAACTAAATTATTGTAAATTATTGTAAATAATTCCAATCTTTAAAAAAAATTGAATTATTCTCAAGAATTTTATTTAAAAATTAAAATATAACTTAATTCCTGAGAGGAATAATTGTATTATTCATAAAAATAATTAAATTTCTGCAGAGAAATTTGTTATACCTAAAAATAATTGAATTATTATGAAGAATTTTATCAAAATTTTTTAAATAATTACATTCTTTCAAAGAATTTGATTTAAAAATTTATAAATATAATAAAATTCTTACTAAAAATTTCATTATTAATAAAAATATTTTAATTATTAAAAAAAAATTATAGAATTTGTAAAAGTAATTAAATTCATGAAAAAATTTAGTAATTTATGAAAATATTGGAAATTACGAGAAGAATTTTGCTATTTCTAAAAATAATTAATTTTTTGCTAAAAATATTTTTTAATTGTTTGAAAATAACCGAATATTTTTGAAAAATTTTATTATTTATGAAAATAACTGATTTTTCAATAATAATAAAAAATAATTAAACTTCTGCTAAGAATTTTATTTAAATTCTTGATAATATGCAATTGAATTCCGAAAAACAAATTTTTTATTGTTGAAAATAATAGAATTCCTTTGGACAATTTTATTGATAAAGGAAAGAATTCAATTCTGATTTTTAAATAATAATTATTTTAAAATACTGTTTTTAAAAAAATGCCTTAAAAATAGTAAAAATAAAATTCTTCATTCCTAAATATTTTTATGAATACAAAAACATATTTTCTACAAAATTGCACATGGCATTAAAAAATTTTCCAATTTTCTTTTATAAAAACAAAAATATGTTTTTTTTTGACTTTATTTAAAATATTTTCTAGATAAATTTTAAAAATATCTGTGTACTCTTTCCTCATAAAGAATTTTTCAAAAGGAATTCGAGATATTCTTGTGTTTGTGCTCAAGAAGAATCAAAAGGGGGAAAAGTGTGCTCGAGAAATTCTAAAATTTCAAAGTTGTTAATTTTCATAATAGATGAGAAAGTTCGTTAATTATTAATTGTTCTCAAGTTAGGAGAGAGAAAGCTTTTCCAAGTGTTGGAAATTTAGAAGTTGAATTTGGAAAATTTTCATAAATCATTAAACTATATATATAAAGGTTTGTGAAAATAAAGTTGAATAATATCAAGTTTTTGAAGAATTTAATTTTATATAGAGAAAATTTTCCCCCAAAGCTTACTCCAACTATACTCTCGATTGCTGTTAATTTAATAAAATTCCAATTGCAAGAATCAATTTAAATTCTTTCTAGACTAATAAAATTGGGAAAACATTCCAAGATCAAAGCTTTTTGCTTGAAAAATTTTTCTTTTTTTCATTTTTACGTCCTAAAGAAAAACCTTAAGAATTTTTGTCTCTTTTCGGTGTATAAAAGAATTTAATCAATTTCCCTGGGAAAAAGTATTTTATCTCATTTTAAAACAGTTCTACTTGTCTTTTTTTTTTTAAAAGTCCCGCAGAGTAAAAAGAAAAGGGAAAAATAGAAAAGAGAAAAAAAAGTCTGTAACTTGAGAAGAGATAATTATTTAAATTGTTTCCACTTTTCTGTATTTTGTAGTTGTATTTCTCTTTCTTTGGAAGAATTTTTTCTCCCAAATCCTAAGAGGCAAATATTTAAATATCAGGTCTTTTGTAATTTCCTTCTTCTTCTTTTTGGTCCATATTTTTCTGAAATGGAAATTTCGAAAGTTTGTTTTAATGTTTGTCTAAGATTTCAAATCATTGAGTATAGCGAGGTGTTTGAATTGTAAAAAACTTTTCAGCATTCTTCCCCCCTTTTACGTTTGGGAGTAATTATTTCTGAATTGGTGAAGAGATCCAAACTGGATATTCAAAGCTATTAAACTTTTCGACCCAGAAATTCACTTTACAAATTATTTCCCAAAAAGGATGATGAGGAAAAGTTCCACGACGACTTTTCTTTTGTTCGAGCTCATCAACAATCACAATTCCTTCTAGAAATATATTTTTGCACTGGAAAATAATTTTTCGTAAACTATTTTCTTTTCGCTTTCTCTGTTCTCATAGAGGAAGAATTTTTATTTTTAGACCAGGATTTTATTTAAAATTTTGACTATTTATTCAAATAAATTGTATAATTTTTTTTTTAATTTTTTGCGAGCTGAATTAATTTTGTTTAGTCTGAAAACTAAATTGTCAGGTGGAAATAAAATGGAATTTGCAATTTTTTGTTTTAGGTATGGATTCGTGTTGACATTCTTCTTCTTCTTCTTCTATTTTTTCTCATTGAAATGGAAGAATATTATTTTGGAATATACTTAAGAGAGAGAATTTGTGGAATTTCGTTTCTCATTTTGTGAATAGAGTTTTATAGTACACACGTATATAGATGTGATCTTAATCGAACAAAAATACAAAGAAATATAAACACGTGTTATAGAGGAAGGGTCGGTTGAAATCTTTGGCCTTGGGGTATCTATTCGCGTTAAATTGCCTCCACGAATATAATATCATCATGAATAAACTTAAAAGTTCTGCGACGGTATAAGAGAGGCGTATGTAACTTGATATTTTTTTACACCCCCATTTACACCCTCGTACATTTTGTGCGCCACGTCAAAATTCACAAACTCTTCAACCCTGATATATATAATTTTTCGAATAAAAATATTCTCCTCGAAATAAAATAGCAAAAAAAAACGGTATTTCAAATAAAAATTTATTTATATGGGGAAAAAATATTTCAGAATATTGCTTTTTAATTTAGTTTGCAATTTTTTTTTGTTCGTATTTTTACTCGTTGATGAAAGTTTCGTTAAAATATTTTTTAATTTTAAGTTTAATTAGGTAATTGCTTTTTTTATTTATTACTTTATAGAAGCAAATTTAACGAGCGCGATATGCGGAATTATTTTCGTAAATAATGAAATTCTTTAATCATATTCAAATTATTTTCTAAAAATACAAAATTCTTCGAAGTAATTCAATTATTTTCCACAATTTTAAGAAAAATCTTTGGCAGAATTCAATTATTTTCAGAAATAACAATATTCATTGCAGAAATTTAATTATTTACAAAAATTTTAATAAAATTTATCACAAGAATTCAATTATTTTCACCAATAATAAAATTTATCAAAAAAAATCTATTCTTTTCATAAATATTAAAGAATTCGCAATAAATTTAATTATTTTTAAAAATACTAAAATTCATCACAAAAATTAAATTATTTTCTAAAATAACAAAATTGTTGGCTGATGTTCAATTATTTTCATTCTTTTAACTTAAAATAAAATTCTTTGCAGAAATTCAATTATTTCCAGCGTTAAGACAATTCTTTGCAGAAATTAAAATATTTTCATTAATAATAAAATTCATTAAAGGAATTCCATTATTTACAGAACTTAAAATAATATTCTTCAAAAAAATTAAATTATTTTCAGAAGTAACAAAATTCTTCGCGAATATTCAAAATATTTTTATAATTTACAAAATTCTTAGCATTAATTCAAATATTTTCAGAAAGTTTAGTAAAGTTATTGTTAATAATTAAAATATTTTGATAAATAATAATATTTTTTGTAGGAATTTAAATATTTTTAACAGTTTTGATAAAATTATTTATAATTTATAAGAATTAAATTAAATTATTTAAAATTTTTGATAAATATTAATATTTTTTGTAGGAATTTAAATATTTTCAACAGTTTTGATAAAATTATTTATAATTTATAAGAATTCAATTAAATTCTTTACAATAATTTAAATTATTGTTAGAAATAACAAAATTTATCACAGAAATTCAATTATTTTTTTTAAATAATAATATTTTTTGTAGGAATTCAATTATTTTCAAAATTCAATTAAATTCTTTACAATAATTTAAATTATTTTCAGAAATAACAAAATTTTTAGCATAAATTCAATTATTTTTATAAATAATAATATTTTTTCTAGAAATTTAATTACTTTCAACAGTTTTGATAAAATTCTTTATAATAATTCAATTATTTTCAAAAATATTAAAAATTCTTAATAATAATTCCATTATTTTTATAAATAATAATATTTTTTGTAGGAATTTTATTATTTTCAAAAATTTTGATATATTCTTTATAATAATTTAATTATTTTCAGTAATATAACAAAATTTTTTCAGAAATTCAATTCTATTCATAAATAATATTTTTTGTCGGAATTTAATTATTTTAAGAACTTTTTTAAAAAAATTTTTTATAGTCCTAATATAATTCTTCACAGGAATTTGTTTATTTTAAAAAAAATTTCTCTAATTTTTTGCAAGAGTTTCTCAATTTAGTTCTAATACACTTTTTTTTAATGATTTTTTCTATTATTATTATTTTTTATTAAAAACAATTTTTGTAATTAAATAAATTTATAATAATTTAATTTAATATTTAAAATATTTGCCATTTTTCTTTTACAATTTTTTTTCTCCGCATATTTCTCGCAATTGGGGATAGAGATATTTTTTATTATGTGATGATGAGAATGATGATGTTCTTTAGGTGAATAATTTGACCTTCTTTTATGGAGATTAATATATTGTCTATTAATGGAAATTAATGCAATCTATTAATAAATTTTCCTTATCACGCTCAGTGTGTTTTATCTATACATAATAATAACAGGATCAATATTAGCGTGCCCCTTATTTTTATGGTTCTTTTAACTCTTTCCACTGTCCATCGCACTTGTTGAACGATTTTCGTCTTTTTCTCTTCAATTTTTCCATTGTCTTTGATTTTTCTGAATTTCGGAAAATTAGGCAAAAAAAATTTTTTAAAATATTTTTGCAGTTAATAGTAAAATAGTTAGAGAAGGGAATTTTTTTTTTAATTTTCAATGGCAATAATGAAGTATAAGGTGAATTTTTGAATAAAAAATATTTTCTTTTTACAGAAATCCAGAGAGGAGTAGAAAATTTCCTTGAATGGTCAAAAGAAAAAAAAAAGTTACGCTTATGTAATAATAACTTTATATGGAAGTTTTCTGTATATGTGGATATATAAACGAAACTCGTCATCGTCGTTAACACGTGCCTTTTATAAGTTTTGGTCTCGACAACTTTTGCCTCCGTTATCATCAAGTTTCGTATATAAACGGAGTTTCTAAAGACTTCTGTCAGTTTCCTTCGGTCCTGCGAATCTTCAGAGAGATGTCTTCGTTTTCTTGGCACGACCTATCCTATGGTGCAAAAGCCAATGCACCAAAAGACGGGTTTATAAAGGCAAAATCGTATTGAGAGACTCGCTATGAAGAAATTTGTCCCTGTTAAGGAAATTTTGCTACTCCAACTGGATTTCAATTTTCCATATTTTATACAAAAAAAAAAAGAAAAAACGTGACTCAAAAACTTTTATTTTTTCTAAACTGAATTTCATTACTCTTGAATGATATGAAACTTGAAATATTATTTCTTTAGCTCTAATAATGCAGGAGAATTTATTTATATTAGTTGCGTGAAATATTTCTCTCTCTATTTTCTTTATTTCACTGCTTTTATAATATTGAACAAAAATTCCGTAACGAGAAGAATTTAATTAGCTTTCTGTCGAAAATATTTCAAAACCAAATAATTTATTCATCGAATAAATAATAAATAAAATAATAATCTAGATTAATAATCGTTGTATTCCTCATGCCTGTTCGTAAATTGAATTTAGTTCAATTTCTTTGCCACTTGGTTTCGGAATTTTCAAATTAATTATTCTTTTAAATATATTGAACCTTAAAATTAATTATGTTATAATTTTTCTCATTTTTAATTCGAAATAACTTTATTTGTGCATAGAATTTTATTAATATTGGTTGAAATAATTAAATTCCGGCAAATAATATTATTATTTAGGAAAATAATTTAATTTCTGAAAAGAATTTTATTATTTCTGAAAATCATTAAATTCTTGTTAAAAATTTGATTAAAATTGTCGAAAATAATGAACTTCTCGGGCAAATTTTGATTAAAAGTGTCGAAAATGATTATATTTCTGCAAAGAATTTTATTTTTTGTATCAAAATAATATAAATACTTGAATTACTGCGAAAAAATTATATTGTTTACGAAAATAATTGAATTTCATCAAAGGATTTAAATCTTTATCAAAATTACTCAATTTCTGCAAAGAATATTGATATTTTTGTAAATAATTGAATTGTTACAAAGAATTTTAAAAAAAATTCTTAAAATAATTCAATTCCGTCAAAAAATATTATTTTTTATAAAAATAATTGAATTTTTGCTAAGAGTTTCGTTAATTCTAAAAATAATGGAATTCTTGAGAAGAAATTCATTCACTTTTCAATAAGCAACTCAATTTTCACTAAGAATTTTATTACTTATTGAAAATAATTAAATTCGTAGAAAGAATTTTATTAATTATAAAAATATTTGAATTTCTTCGAAGAATATTATTTAAAATTTTGAAAAAATTTGAAATCCCGCAAAAACTTTTATTGTTTATGAAAATAATTGAATTTCTGTGAAGAGTTTTGCTATTTCAGAAAATAATTGAATTCTTCTGAAGAATATTTTTTTTTTATTAAAATAATGAAATTTCTAATGAGAGAGCGTTAATTATGCTAATAATTGTATTCTTGTGAAGAAATTTATTAATATTTTTAAAAATAATTTGAATTTATTACAAAGAATTCTATCCAAATTTGTATAAGAATAATTGAATTCCTAATTTCCATGCAGATTAAAAGTAATTAAGTTTCTACGAAGAATTTTTATTATTTATAAAAAAGATGAAAATAATTTAATTTATGAAAAAACGAATATTTTTCATATTAAAGTTTAAGTATAATAATTTTTTTTTTCTAAAAGAAAATTCTTTTTAAGATATATTTTCTTGAATAATTTTCACATTTCCTTCTGATATGTTATACGAGAAAAATAGCAATTTTTGTATTCGAAATTTTCGCACTCTCGAAATAATTCATTGAAAAATGTTGAATTTTTTATTAATTTTATACTGGTAACATTTCTTTGGCTTGGATCTGAATTTCTAAAATTCAGGGGAAAATCCTATTCATGCAAGATTGTAAAGTAAGCAATAACTATATCACAAAATGTATTCCTTGGGCGGGTTGTAGAAATGTCAAGGGAAATCTGAAAATCACAAGAAACTTTCAAGAAATTTCAAGTCTTCATGATTTTCGTATTTAAATATTTATTGAATTTTTATTTTCTCTGCAAAAAAAATTTCTTGACTTTATTTTCAAAAAAGAAAAAGAGAAAAAAGTAGATCAAAAAATGTTTTTCAAGTAATTTTTTTAGTCTCTAAGAGAAGGAAGAATGGATCAAAATATATTTGAAATTATTTTTTTTTCTCTAAGGGAGAAAAAGATCAATAAAAATTTTAATTTATACAAAAATTAGTTTTGAATGTCTGAAGTAAAATTATAATTCCTTTTTCTATTTTACAGTCAGAGGAGTATTTTTACTCTCAAAGTAGAATTTCGTTTTTTAATTTTAAATTTAGAATCGAATTTTTTAAAAATTTAAAGTTTAAAATTTCAACTGTTAATCCAATAATAGAATTTTAATTTTTATCTCCCTTTTCTGAGTGAGAAGTTAATAATGAATAATTTGACAATTTTTAGGAATGAATTTTCAAACCGAGGAGAGAGAGAGCGAGAGAGAGAGAGACAAAAGGCAAAAAAAGGAATATTATTTTGGGCGAAAAAAAAAGTTGGAATCTAATGTGAAGAAGAAAAGCGTTAACGAGAGGATAATTCGAGATTTAATAAAACCCGTCGCCTTTTCAGAATAATTACCTCTGTAGCGGCACACAGTTGTAATAACTGAAAGCTGGTGGAAATAAGTGAAGATAAAATGAAGAGAGAAAGAGAAAAAGAGAAAGAGAAATGATAACGACAAATGGTCAAGTGGCTCGAGAGAAAAGTAGAGATAAAATAGACTGTAAAAGCAGAGATTTGGTGGACCATGTGCATTTGACGAGAGACAGAGAATCACAACTCTCTTCCGTATTGAAATGACAAGTTTATCATTTCACGACCTCGTTTTAGGCCTCCATAATCGTTTGTGTACTATTTCCGCACTAGTTGAGTATATTCAAGTCGTGAATTTACTCGTTATTTTGAGGAATGACGAGACTCCTCTTCTCTATATTATATAGTGTTCTCCACTCCTATTCGTTTCTATTGTCTAAACTATTGATTCGCATGGGAACAAAAAAACAATTTTCTTTTTATTTTTCATTTAAAAATATTATTATCATCTATAACGTTATAAGAATTCTTTCAATTTCTCCTTAATTAGTGGCTCTTTTGAAATTTTCTACTGAAAAGAGTTAATTAAAAATTATCTCAATTTTAAATCGTCGATTTTTTCCACGTTTTCACACATTTGCGATTTTTTTCTCTCTTTTTTCTAATTGTTCGATTAAAAACTAGAATTGCTGTTTAAGTTTCTAAATTTAAATTTAAAATTAAAATTAGATTTCTAATATATCATTCAATGGATTTCTTTAACTGTCTAATTATTATTTAAGAAAATAATTGAATTTCTGAGAAGAATTTTGTTATTTCTGAGAATAATTGAATTTCTGCGAAGAATTTTGTTATTTCAGAAAATAATTGAATTCTTTTGGAGAATTTCAATATTTTTCAAAATAATTGAATTATTGCAAAAATTTTATAACAATTTCTTAAAATAATTGAATTTCTGTAAAGAATTTTTTTAAGTAGAAAAATAATTGAATTTCTGAAAAGTAGAATTTTAATAAATAAATTATTCTATAGAATTTTATCAAACATTTTTAAAAAATCGAAATATTTGAATTTTTGCGAAAAATTTTGATATTTTATAAAATAATTGAATTCTTGTGAATAATTTGATTAACATTTTCTAAATAATTAAATTCATGCTGAGAATTTTATTTTTTATTAAAATAATTGTAAAAAAATTGAATTATTATAAAGAAATTTTAATAAAATATTTAAAAATAATTGAATTTCTGTTCAGAATTTTATTATTTATAGAAAATAATTTAACTTTTTTAAAGGATTTGGTTATTTTTAAAATATAAGATACAAGAATTGAATGATTATAAATAAGATTATTAGAATTTTTGAAAATAATTAAATTTCTTTGATGAATATTATTTTTAATTATTTAAAAATTGAAATTTCCGCAATAAATTTTATTATTTATGAAAATACTTGAATTTTTGAGAAGAATTTTGATATTTCGGAAAATAATTGAATTCTTGTGAATAATTTGATTAAAATTATTGAAATAATTGAATTCATGGCAAGAATTTTATTTTTTATCAAAATAATTGAATTTTTTCAGTGGATTTTTTTATTTATTTGATAATAATTGACTTTCGGTGAAGAATTTTTTTTTTCTGAAAAATAATTGAATTATTATGAAGATATTTTAATAAAATATTTAAAAATAATTGAATTTCTTCTAAAAATATAATTATTTATGAAAAAATTAAATTTCTGCGCAGAATTTTATTATTTATAAAAATAATTGAATTTTTGAAGAGAATTTTGTAATTTCTGAAAAATAAGATAAAATAATTGAATGATTCTATAAAAACTTTATTAAAATGTTTGAAAATAATTGAATTTCTTCTAAGAATATTATTTTAAATTATTTAAATAATTAAATTCATGCAAAGAATTTTATTGTTTATGGAAATAATTGAATTTCTTCAAAGAATTTTTCTATTTCTTAAAATAATTGAATAATTTATTTTAGAAAGATATTTATTTAGAAATTCCAGAAACTTAATGATTATATTCACAAAGAAATGTATTGGAATAATTTTTTTCTATCTATTAAGTCATTTGTAGAGTTGATTATTTTAGAATTAATCAGAATATTCTTTAGCAAAAAATCAAATTTCTATTTTTGGAAATGTTGAAAAAATTCAAGTGGAAAAGAAAAATCAAAATTTTTCTGCGTTAAACCAGATTTTTTTGTTGTTGAAAATTTGAGACAAAAGGCTATAAATAAATATCAGAGTGGGCTCGTGAGTTGATTATAATATTTGTCACAGGTCAAAGGACCATCTTCTCTTAATTGAACGTATGCGATGATTCGTCGTTACGTGAGTTAATTTGCATTTAAAACATAATTGCACAATTAACTTGTTCCATAGAATTGAATCGTCAATTAGTGCCACGCACAAATTTAAATCGAAATCATCAAAGTTGCACGCACACACTCCCCTTTTATTATTTTCCACCCAAAAATTGTAGAAAAGAAAGGAAAATATATTCCAATACACGAGAAATTTTCAATTTAGAACTAAATGAACAATTAAATTAAATTATTTGTAAATTAATTAATTTATATAATTAGAATTAAAATTTAGAATTACCTTTCGAGATTATTCAAATTATTCAAGAAAATAATTAACTGAGGATAAAAAATTATAACCAGTTCTATGATCGGACAATTATGAAAGCAAGAATTAGGAAGCAAAAGAAAAAGATAGTGGAATAAAAAAAAGGAGTGAATTAAATTTAGAAATTTAAAAAAATGTAGTTAATGAAAAGAATTAGTTTGCAATGCTACAACTCGCAGAAAAATTAGAATTGAAATTAAAATTGAAAAAAATTGCAAATGAAAACGGAGAAAGAAGTCCAAGATTTAAAATTGAGATACTTTTTAATGAACTCTTTTTAGTTTATTTTTATTTTTTTCAAAATAACTTTTTCTCTTTTTATTTTTTGTCGGACGATTCGAATGATTTTGCATTTTTCGATTCAAAATCTTTCGCCTTGAAATAAAAGGATATAAAGAAAAAAAATTATTTCAAACAAGAGAGTGAATTTTTTTTTATGTAGATAAATTTTTGCTCATTTTCAAATCCACATTGTGGACGATAGAGAAATATTTTCAAATGTTTGAAATTAGCGTAACTTGACCCTGGATATAGAGGGTTTTAGTAAGTACATTCTCAACGTAATCCTGGACCGCCTCTGCACTTCCCTATTAATTAAAATCGTGACTGAGGTGGATGTATTACCATGAAACCTACGTTGCGTTCCGAGGTTCGTTTGCTCTCGAGAGCTTTAAATAAAAGGGCTTTAGAGAATAATCGTGAAGCTTCTTCTTCTTCTTCTTCTTCTTCTTCGTCATCGTCGTCTTTCACTTTTTTTTTGTAGACTTTTTGCTGTTTTTCTTACCAAACTGTAGATCCAAGTCTAGAATCAGTCCAATTCTAATTCTCTCCTCTTGAAAAGGAATTATTATGCATCTTTAAATAGAACCGTCTCTTTTTCTTCTTCTTCTTCTTATTTTCATCGTTGAATGATAAGAAACAACAAGGTACCCCTTTGTCCGTAAGGATAATGCTTATACAAATACTGACAAACATTTGTCTTTTCGCATACAAAACGGAATAGTGAAGCTGACCCCGGAGGTTGTGAATCTTCTATCTCGCTCCAATTATTTTTAAGTAACATGCGATTAATAATGAAAAAATATTCTCTCTGGAAGATATAGATATTGTGTACACTTCATTGAAGAAAATGAGAACGGAATATAATGATCCATCCTCGGATCCATTGCTATTAAGTTCTTTCTAAATTATTCGAATTTTCTCATCGTTCAAGATTTTTTTTTTCTTTTCGTTAAACATTTTTCCCCTTCGTTATAGATTTATTTTTTAACTAGATATTTTAAAAATTTTATTTTCGAAAAAAGATTTTTCCCTTCATTTAAGATTTTTCGAATTTTGTTTTCGAAATGAGATTTTTTTCTTTGGCTAGGAATTTTTTCTTTAACAAGATTTTTCGAATTTTCTTTTTGAAAAAAGATTTTTCCCTTCGTTCAAAATTTTTACTTTAACAAACTTTTTCGAATTTTCTATTCGTAAAGAGGTTTTTTTCTTTGGTTAAAAATTTTTTTCTTTTGTTTAAGACTTTTTCCCTCGTTTTCAATTATTTTTTAAAAACAATTGAATTTCTTCAAAGATTTTTATTAAATTTAAATGAAAATTAAATTTCTGCAAAGGATATTTTTATTATTTATAAAACTTTATTTATTCCTGTGAAGAATTATTTTTGAAAATAATTGAATTCTTGTGAAGAATTTCATTCAAATTTGTAAAAATAACTTAAGTTCCAGAGGCGAATTTTCTTATTTAAGAAAATAATTTGAATCCTATGAAGAAATTTTATTAATTACGAAAATAATCAATTATTCTTGAGAATAATGAAATTTTTATCAAAGTAATTGAATTCTCGTTTAATATTTTATTTAAATTATTACAAATAATTGAATTTCTTTAGAGAATTCTATTAATTGCAAAAATAATTGAATTATTATAAAGAAATTTAACAAATTTTTGGAAATAATTGAATTTCTACGAAGCATATTAAATTAAATTTCTCTAAATATTGAGAATCTCGCAAAGAATTTTATTGTTTATGGAAATATTTGAATTTTTGCAAAGAATTTTGATACTTCAGAAAATACTTTAATTCTTGTGTATGATTTGATTGAAATTATCGAAATAATTGAATTCATGCCAAGAATTTTGTTTTTTATCAAAATAATTGAATTTTTTGTGACTTTTATTATTTATTTGAAAATAATTGAATTTTGTCGAAAATTTTTTTTATTTTTGAAAAATACTTGAATTATTATAAAGATATTTTAATAAAAAATTTGAAAATAATTGAATTTATTCTAAGAATATAATTATTTATGAAAAAATTGAATTTCTGAGCAGAATTTTATTATTTATAAAAATAATTGAATTTTTAAAAAGGATTTTGTTATTTTTGAAAAATGAGATAAAATAATTGAATGATTATAAAGAAATTTATTAATTTTTTAAAAATAATTTAATTTCAGTAAAGAATATTACTTTAAATTATTTAAATAATGAACTCTATGCAATTAATTTTATTATTTTTGAAATTAATTGAATTTTTTAAAAGAATTTTGTTATTTCAGAAAATAATTTAATTTTTGTGAATAATTTGATTTAAATTGTTGAAATAATTGAATTTATGCCAGGAATCTTACTTTTCATCAAAATAATTGAATTTCTGCAAAAAATTTTGTTATTTTTGAAAATAATTGAACTCTTGGATCGTTAATGATTCCTTCCTTCGTCAAACATTTTTTCCTTCCTTAGAAATGAATTTAGAGAAAATAACCCGAATAAAACATTTTTTTCGCTGTTGATTAAATTTTAAAAACTTCCATTTTTTGATTCTCGTGATTCTTTTTTAGATTCTGTCTGGAAATATGTAATGAATCGTAATTTTTTTCTTCTTCATCTTTTCTTAACTCAGAGAGAGAGAGAGGGTCAACTTTGAAGTTGCCAGGCTACTTGAACTGTTAGAATAATTCCCAATGGGGAATTTTCAATTCCTAAGTGGTATTATTATTATTAACTGTGAAGAAAGCCAATTCTGAAACAAAGAGTAAAAGTAGGGCAAAATAAAGAACAGGCGGAAAATCAAGTTTTTAAGTTTTGATTAATTAATCTCTTCCTCTATAGACTCGTAATTCACTTTTGCCAATGAATGAAGTGTGCAAAGTAAAAAGAAAATTTTTCTATACTTCTACGTTTAAATTTAATTTTTATATTATTACTTCATCGCAAGTCTGGGAATTTTTCAAATGGATAATAAGTAGAAAAGTTATTTCTGATTTAAACATGTTTTTTTAACAAAATATTATTATCTTTTTTAGAGCAAAAGATCATTTTCTTTTTTTTTAAGAAAAATATTTTCTTCTTTTTTCGAGAAAAATATTTTCTTCTTTTTTTGTGCAAAATATTTTCTTCCTTTCTGAGTAAACTATTTTTTCACCTTTTTTGAATAAAATATTTTCTTTCTTTTGAGTAAAATATTTTCTACTTTTTCAGCGGAAAAAATATATTATTATTCTTTTTATTTCGAGCTAAAAATTGTTTTCTCTTTTGAAAAGCAAGAAATAAAAAATTTTTTATTCTCTTTTATTTCGAAATAGATTCGGAATGCTTTGACTATTTATCAAATTTCACGAGTCGAAATCCAAACGAGTGGTTTAATTATTATTGAGATCTCTGAAATGCCAATTATTTTAACGGGGAAAAAAGTGACATTCTCGAATTCAGAAAAAGTCGAACTAATTGGCCAGTGATTAATCCCTGTCTTATAATCTCTCTGTAATGAAAGACTCTCTTGTCCAATTATTGTTTTCGAAAAACTCGTATTTTTTTTCTCAAAAGTCGCGTTGTAATTTTATTTTTCCTCTCAACGTGAATATTATATTTGTAAATTAAATTATTTATTATTATTATCATCGATAATTAGCAAATTTTTCGCAAAAATTCAATTATTTTTAAAAATTTTAATAAAATTCTTCGTAAGAATTCATTTATTTTCTAAAATAACAAAATTCTAAGCAGAAATTCAATTATTTTCAAAAAAAAAATTAAATTCTTCATAGAAATTCAATTTTTTTCCAGTTTTAATACAATTCTTCATTAGAATTCAATTATTTTGATTTTTTTAAAATAATTCAATTCTTTGGTGGAATTTAATTGTTTAATAAATTCTAAATAATATTCTTCAAAGCAATTCAATTATTTTTTCCAAAAAATTTGTGAAAATTCTATACAATAATTTAATTATTTTTGCAATTAAGAATTAACAAAATTCTCTGGAAAAATTTAATTATTTTTAATAATTTTAATAAAATTCCTATCAAGAATTCAATTATTGTTAAAAAAAAATTCCTTCGTAGAAATTCAATTATTTTTCAAAATGTAAAAAAAATATTCTTTACAGGAATTCAAATATTTTCATAAATATTTAAATTCGATGCAGAAATTCAAATTATTTTTAAAAATAATGAAATTTTGTCTGAGGAATTAAATTATTTTCATAAATAATAAAATTCGTCTATGGAATTCAATTATTTTTCAAAATAAAAAAAAAAATTCTTTGTACAAATTCAATTATTTTCTGAGATGAAAAAATTATAAGCAGAAATTTAATTATTTTCATAAATAAGAAAATTCCTCACAGAATTTAAATTATTTTTGTGAATAAAAATATTATCTAGAATTGAATTCAATTATTTTCATAAATTTTAATAAAATTCTTTCCAAGAATTTAATTATTTTCATGAATAATGAAATTCTTCGCAGAAATACATTTTTTGTTGGAAATTGTAGAAAAACTGTTCTTCCACAAATTTTTTGTAATAATTACATTTTTTTTCAATTCATAAAATTCTTTGTTCAATTATTGTTTATACTTTTAATAATTATATTCTTTGCAATAATTTATTTATTTTTATAAACAATAAAATTATTTCTAAGAATTCAATTATTTTCATAAATAATTGAAGTGAATTCATAAATTCATTGCGAATGAAAAATTATCAAAAAAGTAAAGATTTAAAAATTAACCAGCAAAAAATTTCGTGCCTTTGATATATTTAATCATTCAAGATAGTCGAAATTTTGCAGCGAATATGTAATTTATGATAATAAATTGTGCCAACGATTGTCAAAAAAGAAATTAATCCAATTTTTTCTCTTTTCTTTTTGCAGGTAATCCAAGATGAAGTTGTGGTGGAGTTTGATTTTAGTAGGACTCGTTCTGTCGATAATGATCACCACAGCAACCGCAGACCTGTGGGAAGAAAACGATAAGGAAGTTCTTGTTCGAATAGGTCGCGCTACCAATACTCAACGCGGTAGGGATTAATTTAATTAATTAAAATCGACTCTCATTATCAATTTTCAACCTTTGTTACCGGCTCCAATTTCCAATAATTATAACGCAAAATTATTTGCAAAAAAAAACTTCTCAAGTTATTTCATGCTAAACTATTCCGTCAATAATTAATTATTAGTTGAACCTATATATGTACATGAAACCATTGCAATTAATCAAGTTCGCTCGGCTAATTTTCCATGTATAAATTGTATTGAAAATTAAATTTTTAGTTACTGAAAATTGAAACTGAGAGAAAATATGGAAAATTAGCCAAAATTCGAATTTTAATTCTTTCTTTTTCGAAAGGAATTATTTTCCATAGTTTCCGATGGAGATTAAATAATTTTATACTCTATAGTATTTAGTTTTGTTTTCATTCTGTTTTTAAATCAAAAAATTTTTTTTTCAATTATTTTGTAATAAAAAAAAACCTTTTTTTCAAATTATTTTATAATAAAAAATCATTTTTTGAATTATATTGTAATAAAAAATCATTTTTTGAATTATTGTGTAATAAAAAATTATTTTTTAGTAGAAAAGCTTGCGAAGTTTTGTCACAGAGTAATTAGGAAAACTTTTTGGATTTTAATCGGAAAGCAAATATTTATTTATTTTCTTGTTTTTCTAATTAAATTTTGGAAAATTTATAAACTTGAGAAGAGTGAAGAATATTAAAAAAAAAAAATGAAGAGGGGTTTTTACAAAATGAATAAGAAAAGTTGTTATCTTTATGCGGGAGTTTTTTCTATAACATTGTTGAGCCCCCAGATGATGTTGTCAATAAAGTTTGCAATCTCGGTGGTTGTAAAAGAGCAAGATTGTACACATATGATAGCACTTCCGTTTTTACAGGTTCCGGCAGCTCGACATCGTGCAGATATTCCAAAGGTGAATGGTCAGAATGTGATACCAAGACCAATACACGCTCTCGAACCCTCACTTTGAAAAAGGGAGACAAAGGATGCGAACCATCAAAAACCATTTCGAAGAAATGCAGAAAAGGTAGCTATTTTTTTAACTCAATTCTTTCTTAATTAACAAATATAATTCTTTTCTTGTTAATTGATTTTCTTTTTTACTGACAAATGCTACAAGCACAAAACGAGGTTTTCTTTTTTTCCCCTTATTATTATCAAAATTATACAAAACTGTTTTGTAATAGATTGTATAAGAATTCGACGAAATAATTTTACTATTTCTATAAAATTAAATAAAATTCTTCGCAGGATTTAAATTATTTCCATGAATAAAAAAATTCTTGCATGGAATTCAATTATTATTAAAAAAAAAATTCTACCCAAAAATACAATTATTTTCATAATTAATAAAATTTTTCACAAAAATTCAATTATTTTCAAAGATAATACAATTCTTCCCAAACATTCAATTATTTTCATAAATAGTAAAATTCTACGCAAAAAATCAATTATTTTTAACAATTTTAATAACATTTTTAACAAAAATTCAATTATTTTCAAAGATAATAAAATTGTTCACAAAAATTCAATTATTTTAAACAATTTTAAGAATATTTTTCACAAAAAATCAATTATTTTCAAAGATAATAAAATTCACCGAAAAATTCAATTATTTTCATAAATAATAAAATTCTCCCAAAAATTCAATTATTTTTAACAATTTTAAGAATATTTTTCACAAAAAATCAATTATTTTCAAAGATAATAAAATTCACCGAAAAATTCAATTATTTTCATAAATAATAAAATTCTCCCAAAAATTCAATTATTTTAAACAATTTTAAGAATATTTTTCACAAAAAATCAATTATTTTCCAAGATAATAAATTTCTCCGAAGAATTCAATTATTTTCATAAATAATAAAATTCTTCGCAGAAATTCGATTATTTTTAACAATTTTATAATAAATTTTTTTTAAAAATTCAATTATTTTTAAAAATTATCAAATTTGTCTCAGGAATTCAATTATTTTTTAAAATATTCATAAAATTCTTTAAGAAAATTAAATTATTTTCATAAATACTAAAATTTCTCAGAGATATTAAGTCATTATTAAAAATTTTAACAAAATTTTTCACAAAAATTCAATTATTTTAACCAATTTTAAGAATATTTTTCACAAAAAATCAATTATTTTCAAAGATAATAAAATTCACCGAAAAATTCAATTATTTTCATAAATAATAAAATTCTTCGCAGAAATTCGATTATTTTTAACAATTTTATAATAAATTTTTTTTAAAAATTCAATTATTTTTAAAAATTATCAAATTTTTCTCAGGAATTCAATTATTTTTTAAAATATTCATAAAATTCTTTAAGAAAATTAAATTATTTTCATAAATACTAAAATTTCTCAGAGATATTAAGTCATTATTAAAAATTTTAACAAAATTTTTCACAAAAATTCAATTATTTTCAAAAAAATAAAAAAATGTTCACAGAAATTAAATTATTTACAAAAACTGTGTTAATTAAAATTAAAAAATCAAAATTTTAATTATTATTTTTGACAAATCTGATAATCTTAAAAACTTGAAAGTAATTGAATTTTTTTCAGAATTTGATTAATATTTTTGAAAATACTTAAATCATTTGGAGAAAATTTATTAAAAATAATTAATTCCCTGACAAGAATTTTATTATTTATTAAAATATTTCAATTAATTTAATGAACTTCTTCCTTAACTTTTTTTGAAATTAATTACATGTTTTTAAATAATTTTAATTGAAAAATATTGAAAGTAATTAAATTCTGTGATAATAATTATTTCAAAAATTTAAAAATAATTGAATTCTTTTCTGAAGTTATTATAATTTTATAAAGTAATTTAATTTTTTCTAGAAATTTGATAAAAATCGTATGGAAAATAATTGTTTTTTCCACGAGAAATAAATAAATATTTATTATTTAAATTCAATTACTTTATTATTTGTAAAAATAATTGAATTATTTTTAAGGTTTTTTTCAAAATAATAGGTTTTTTTTTAATTTTAATTGAAAATTTTGAAAGTAATTTTATTTAAGGGCATTTGAACCACTATGACGTCACAATGTGTAAAAAGCATGAGTTTTAAAATTGTGACGTCATAATGGTTCAAATGCCCTTAAAGAAGAATTTTTTTAAACACGTTTATTTGACAAAAATTTGAAAGAAATTGAAAATAATTCAGTTATTTACAAAAATAATAAATTACTCCATGAGAATTTAATTATTTTCAAAAGTAATAAATTTCTTCGTTGAAATATAATTATTGAAACAAATTTCAATATCAAATTCTAGAAAATATTTATAATTATTTTGTAAAATTTTGATAAAATTCAAATTCGGAATGCAACGATTATTAAATTTAGTTTTTATTTTTTTCAATTTCCCTTCTATGAAAAAAAAGAGATGCCCCGAAAATGTAAAGTAGTATAGAATAATATACTTGAAATAAAAAATAATCTTCTTCTTTTGAATGCAAACATAATTTTCCAAAAATGAAAGGGTATTGTAGGATTTAATAATTTTAATTGAAGAATTATGATAACGGAATTTATGGTGATTTGATTATATGCGTGGAATCAGCTTGCCGATATGAAAGAGGCTCGTGGATGGCTTGCGAGAACCAATGGATGGCAAGAATCGACACCCTGAAGGCGAACAGTGACACGACCTGTGAAAAATCGCGACGCGTCACGAAGAGGTGCAAACCTGAGAATAATACAAAGAAAGCAAAAGGTATTTTCTTCCCTTCTTTTTTTTTTGCTCCATATATTTCAATTTTTTTCGTGTCCTAATTTTTTACATGTTCAACGAAAATGAGAATCGTTAATAATGTCTTTAGATTTTATTTTTAAATTTTTTTTTGTTATTTCGTTATTTTTGTGATTTTATTTTTTAATCTAATTACATGATTTTCCTTTTTCTCTAATTTTTATATTATTCAAAATAATAAAATTTTTCTTTTACTTTTTCTTTTTATTATTTGATGTTCCTTCTTCTCCAAGTTTTAATATTATTCAAAATAATAAAATTTTTCTTTTATTTTTAGGTGATCGATCGAACAAACAAAAATCAGGTAAGCAGTAAAATTTCTTGAGAGAATCGTCGTTTCACTCACCGTTGACGGCGATCATCTTTCACAACGAACAATGAAATCAGATCCTGCTGTTTTCTCAGTGTAATATTGATTCATCATCCGACTGCAGAGAGAGGAAAGAAAACTCGAAAATCAGATATTATGCCCATCCGCAGAATGTTCATATCTTCACATACAAAAACGCAAAAAAAAAGAACTTCTGTTCAAAGGCACCCACTTTGTACCTCGAATTCCCCCCACGAGGACAAAGCTCTTCAATTTATCATTGCTAATCTCGTCGTTTTTAAAACGATCGTCGTCAGTTTAAAAAAAAAGGCACAAGAGTCTGAGGATCGCTTCCAATTTTTTGTGGCCAAAAAAATATATATTAAAAATATATATTGATTAATGATTTATGAGCTTTCTATTTACTATCCTCTGAAGCTCTTGTTTTTCATTTAGAAAACTTTCTAACGTTCCAAATTTTTTAAACCCATTTTTATCTTTTTTCAAAAAAAAAATGCGGTGAATTGAGTAGATATTAATTCGACTAACAAAAAAAAATGTGTTTCCGTTTCTCAAATTCATCCGAATTTTTTTCTTATTCTCGAGGAACTGTCAATTATATATAAAAGCTCTGAATTCCTCTAGAATAAAAAAAACGCCCCTAACAAAATTTATATTTCTACAAAATTACATTATTAATAGACTAAGATTAATAATAGACATAAAAAATTTAATTTTGTTGTCATTTTTAATCAAAAGAAAAAAAATTACTGTCATTACTAAAATAGAAAAGTAACGAAAATAGAAGAAACTAGCGAAATTTTTCTTTAACTAACATTATTTTTTATTTCTTTAAAAAAAAAGCATTTTAAAAATATTCTCGAAAATTTCGAGCAATCGCCGCTGAGCAGGAAAATCAAATGTTGAACGTTTTTACTATCTTCCATAAAAAAATCGATTAACGTTAGAATTGTACGGTATAAATAGTAAAACCTAGAGACTTATCTCGAAAATCAAATTAAAATACAATAAACAATTATATAATTATAAATATCAAAAAAGAAAATTCTCTCATTTTTTTAAGATACAAAAAGAAAATCAAAAGTAATTCTTTTCGAACACTTTTTTGGGTAAAATAAATTTGTATAAATATCTGCGAACAAAAGAGTCGAATTAACAAAATTAGCAAAAAAAAAGTTCTTTTTTTTACCAACGTAAAAGTAAATTTCTTATCCATATCATCATTAAAGTAAAAAAAATCTATTAATAGATTAATAGCTCTTCCTATGTTTCACTAAGACTCTTCCAAATCCTAAATCACTACGTAGTTCTATCAAAAGTCCCATAGAAAAAATCTCCAAAAAACTATTTCAGGATTTTCAATTCATTTCTTGAAAGAAAAAAAATATTTAAAACGACTTTTAACATTTAAAGAATAGTTAAAAATATTTTTAAACATTTTTTAAAACTAAAATAATCAAAACTAAAAAGAATTTTAAGAAAATGTATTTTTTTAGTCCTTTTTTTCTTTCGGGAAAAAATTTCATCTTTTCCACATTCAATCAATGAATCGAAGATCCTCAAAATTCAAATTTCAATTTTCAAGTTGAAACATTCAAAACAAAAAACAAAAACAGTAAGGAAATTGAAAAGAAAATTGAAAAATAGAGCAAGAGTTTTCTCAATGGGAAATTTTTAAATGTTAAAAATGCATTTGTAACATAGCATTAGTGCTCGATTACAAATAGAAATGAAAGGAAATAAAAAAAAATTGTTTTCGTCGAATTTGTCGACACAGTAGAAGTGCTACTCATAGATTTTTGACTCTTATTCTTAGCGAAAATAAACTAATTATAAATCAAAAGAGAAACAAAATCTTCGAAAGTGAAGGTCAATAGAACAGAAATTGTAAAAAAAATAATTATTTACGAAAAAAAATTTAATTAAAAAGAGATTTTTTAAAACAAAATTTTTCCGTAGGAGAAAAACTGAGTATTAAATATAAATTAAAAGAAAAATTGATTATTTAAAAAGGAAATAAACTCGATAGTCAAAAGTGATCTCTCGTGACTCTCGACAATTTTTATCTTTCTTTCTCTGAGCAAAAATAAAATATCGAGTGAAATTTTCGCTAAGAGACTTTATGTAATTATTACATAGTTTAAGCTCGTTAGCTCGGTAGTTGCCACTCTTAAGTTGTGCATTTTTACTCGTTAAGTTTTTTTTTTAAAAAAGGGCATCATCGCCGCAGTTTTGCTATTAACAGCAAAGAGTTCAAATTTAAAATAAAAGAAGAAAAAAAAAGAAGAAGAAGAAGAAAAATAAAATAAAAATAATGCAAAAAAAGAAAGAAAAAGAAACAACACTGTTGCGACAAAAAAAATATAATTACTTTTTGAAATTTTATGAAATCCCGCATATACATTTCGATATTTAGTCCAGTGGATTATATTTGAATAACAAAAAAAAATAAAAGAATAAAAATAAATAATTAATAAAATACAAGTAAGAGTACGTCAGTGCGTCAAATTTGCAAATACTATCATTCTACAAAATTATATGAAAATAAAACTGTAATCTACGTGTGTAACACAAACCCGGTGTTGTTGTCAATAAATAAAAATTATATACTACACATTTTCTTTATATTAAAAATTATAAATAATTTATTTTTATTATTATTAAAATTGCGAAATTTTTTATTTTCAAATGTCAAATTTCATTTTTGAATTATTTTTCATTCGGAATTTCATAAAATTCATTTATTTATTAATTGTAATTACTTTTTGAAAATTTTAATCAAATTCTTCTCTAAAATTTAATTATTTTCATAAATAATTCATAATCAATTATTTTTCAAAATGTAAAAAAATTATTCTTTACAGGAATTCAATTATTTTTAAAAATAATTAAATTTGTATCAGGAATTAAATTATTTTCCTACATAATAAAATTCGTCTCTGGAATTTAATTATACTCATAAAATATAATTTTCTTAA
Source organism: Leptopilina myrica (nomen nudum) (assembly GCA_032872475.1). Lineage (NCBI taxonomy): Eukaryota > Metazoa > Arthropoda > Insecta > Hymenoptera > Figitidae > Leptopilina > Leptopilina myrica (nomen nudum). The sequence continues at coordinate 30,701,068 of CM065465.1, read as the reverse complement.
GATTTTTCGAAAGAATTAAATTATTTTTAAAAATATTAACAAAATTCTTCACAAGAATTTAATTATTTTCATAAATAATCAAATAATGGTCAAGAATTCAAAAATTTTTAATATTTGCAGAAATTCAATTATTTTTCAAAATGTGAAAAAAAATTCTTTATAGGAATTTAATTATTTTCATGAATAATAAAATTCTCTGAAAGAATTCAATATTATTTACAAAAACTTTTAATAGAATTTAATAATAAAAAATTTAATTATTATGAACTTCTATTTTATTTGCTTAGTTCATTAGGTTTTTTTTCTTCTATAAATAACAAACAAAAACATTTTAAGACGCTTATAAATTTATTAAAAATTTAAAATTACATATTAAAAAATATTTTTCACTTAATACAATAAAAGTTGTCTTTGCACTTGTCTGGTATAAATTTGTTGTACAATTAGAAAAATCTAAATTCTTACAAAACTATTCGATTTTACTTTAAAAATGGTAAAAAGACTGAGATTCATTTTGCCCACAAAAGTGGATAAAAAAAAATTTGTTCATAAACATCTAGAATATAATTATTGGTAAAAAAAATCTATCTAACAATTGCTTTAAACAATTGTTCTTTAAATTTCATAAAAAATATTTTTTTTCATTTGGAAAATATGTATATTATATTATAGAAGTCTCTAAAAATGGACGGAGTGTTTTGTAAAGCTTCTATATCTCTAAAATTAAGTTATACATTTTTAAAAATGTATATTGCAATAATTTCAAAAGCGTGCCATGCATTACTAATATTAATAATTTTTTTTGATAGAATATTTTTTTTTTAGAAATAAGAGTGGAATTTTTAAATTTTAGAAACATTTCGTATTTGTTATTATTATTTGGGAAAATTCAGCTTTTATAATTTTTTTGTCTTGAACTTGAGTATTTAATTAAATAGTAACTATTTAGTTAAGTATCAATTGATTGAGTATTTAAAAAAATGAATTAAATGTTAGAAGTATTTAATTTACAGAAACCATTTCGTTTAAGTATTTGGTTTTTTTCTATTATTATACGGGAAAATTCAGTTTTTATTATTTTTTTCAATTTATTTTGAAGTTGAACAAGTATTTAGTTGAATATTAAAAATATTTAAATAATGTTTCTACTTAATTAGAATATTTTTATTATTTTTTGAAATTCTGAAGTTAAACAGCATTTAATTAAATAGTAGAAGTATTTAATTAAATATTAAAGATAATTACTAGACTATTAAAAGTCTGTAATTAAATATAAGAAGTCTCTAATTAGATATTTTAAAGTATTTCATTAAAAAATACTTAAACGTTCCTCTGGAATGCTCGAGATAAAAATAGAAATATGTTTCAAAAGTTAAAATTTCCACTAAAAAGTATAAAAAAAATGTTTTAAAAAAGTTTTCTTAATTTCATTTTCAAGCCATGGAGACGGAGATTTTTCGTGAATATGTCTTTTCCTCCCATTCCTCGTCGGAGGGGAAGGCGACATTTCGCGTTTTGCAAAATCTCGGCCCATGCTTTAATAATATCATTATGACTCCAACAACGAAGAGAGTCAAGCAAGCACTCGCCGGCCAAAAGATATGTAATCCCATTTTTACTTTTTTTTTTGGTTTTGTGCGTACCTCTTTTTTTTTGGCTCTGTACTTAACTAGGCAGATAGTTTTAAAAAAAAGATATATCTGTATAGATTTTGTACAATGGCAGTAGTGAAAAATATGGAATGGCTTAGATTTCACTTTCTCGTTTATGTAATTCTATATATTCTTCGGGATGTGTTGTTGCCACGTCTAATTCGTCTTTTTGATAGTCCTCAATAATTTGTGGCCGATGATGAACGTAGTTCTGAGATCCTTTTTCTAATTCCGTTAGGTCGAGAGGTGGATTATTGTGTGGCGTCACTGACCAAAGCGGCTGAATCCACCGGTTACCTGAAAACGAAATTTTGTCAGTTGGTAATTTTTATTTGTTCATTTTTTTTTTTTGAGAAAAAGAATTCTTACTTTATTTCAATTTAAAAATTTCAAATTGAAATAAATAATTATTTTAATTTTACTTCTGTATTTCTATTTTATTTTATTTTCCGATTTCAATCTTATGTTTCGACTTTTATTTTATTTTTCTATTTTTATTTTCTTTTTTGATTTTTCTTTTCGATTTTTTATTTTCTTTTTCTACTTTTAATTTTTTTATTCTAATTAAATTATCAATTTACCTGTGTGTCTGTCTTGCCAATATCTTCGATGCCTTGAACACCAGCAAAATGTAACGTTCAAAATTATGAGAAAAATTCCAATAACGGAACAAATAGTGATGGTCACGTAAAATGGGGTGAAATCACCAAATAGTTTGGGTCCAGTATTATATTTTAGATATTCAGTGCGATCGTCTAGAACGGACATTTTATAACTTTATTATTTCTGGAAAAAAGAAACAGGAGAATATTTTACTCAAAAGAACTTATTTTATTGAACAATTTCTTTCAAAATATGGGAAAAATTTATTCGCCACTCCTTTAAACAATCCGATGAAAATAAAATTCAGTTAAATAATTAAATAACATTGAATTTAGAGTTTATTTGAAATCGAATTAAATGAAACTAAATTAAACTGAATTAAACTAAATTAAACAAAATTTAAAAAAATTAAACTAAATTAAAATAAATGAAACTAAATTAAATCAATTAAAATAGAATAAAAATTTTAATCCTAGTTTAATAGTAAACTAAAGTAATCTTAAAGCAAACAAAATAATCTTTAATTACAAAGCTTCTGAATTACGAATTAACTCCAAAAAATTGAATTTTCGAGGTTTTTATTCACTAAATACAAAATAAAATTACGTATTGTAACATATTTTATTTTTCAAAAGTGTAAAAAATAAGAAAAAGATGAAAAAATATTCAATTACTCCAAGTGAATCATTTTTAAAATAAAGAGCTGCGTAAAAAGTGAATAATTAGGCCGGCGAAGGCGTGGCGACAATTCTATTCATTAGAATGAAGAAGTAAAATAATAAAAAATACAAACACTTCAATTTTTCCAAAAAAAAACACCGTTACTGAATAAAACAAAGTCCCATTAATAAATAATAATTAAACTCTCACAACTTTTTTTGTTTACAATTTTGATTTTTTCTAAAATAGAAAGTAAAAATATGTGCAGCGTGGCTGACGGTTGATAATTAATGAGTTATCGTAAAGGTTTGTAAAACATACAGAATACAACGAATACGTACCATTAAAGAATAATCTCCTTTTTTCACCACTTCAATTGATGGAAATCAATTAAAAATTTCCACTATAATATAATTTCAAACTACAAGTAATTTCAAACATTATTTGATGGATTTTTCAAAGAAAATTTTAATTAATTTTATAAATTGTTTGGGAGACCACTACATTCCACAACTTGTATTGGGCGGGGCGGTGGATATAAACTGCTGCGATCAGTGGTGGGGATGGAACGTCATGCTTTCAAAAAGGTGACTTCATTCACGTATGCTCACGAGAGAATGCACGCGCATTGAAAACGCTCACTTAAGAAAACTGGAAAAAAGCAGATAAAAAAAAACTTGAGAGAAAAAGAAAATAGAAAAGAAAAATTTGGGGAAAAAATAAAAAGTAGATTTTTTTTTCAAATGATGGGCAAATTTCTTTTTTTTAAATTAATTTAGGAATGTTTATTTGTTATTTTAATATAAATGTTTATTTTAATATTTTAATATTTTAATATTATTTTATTATTTTAATATTATTTTAAAATAAAATTTTACCTCCATATAAACATTCTTTTGCAAGAGTGACTAATTGCGTAATTTAGCGATAATGCAAACATTTTCCAAAGAAGCGTCCATTGATGTGTAATAAACTATCCGACAATTGAAACCGGCATTTCTTAGAAATTCCAATCGACCCCAATTTAGAAGCATTTTCACTTTTCTTCCCATTTCTTCTCGCTCCTTGAAAATCTTCAGATCGTTCCTTCAAAAAAGAAAAATACCTTTTTTTACAATTTACTCCGAATTTTACAAGAAAAATTATATTCGTATTCTTTTTTATAAATATTTTCTCTTTAAAGTTTCTTTTAATACTTAAAAAAATTCCGAATCTAATTTTTCCTTTTTTGAATATTTATATTTTTCTAAATTAACACCTAAGAAAATTCTCACTTCCATTTTTCCTGTTTAAAATAATTCATACTGAAGAAAATTTCATTGACTAATTTTCCCTTTATAAAATAAATAATTTCTCTAAATTTACACTTACTGCAATTTTTCCTTTTGTTCGCAAGTGACGTCTTGATTTTTCGGTTTTGCATTCTTTTCAAAACCGCAAGTCGCCCAACTCGCGATACTGCAAAGAATTGGAAATTCGTCGGCGGAAAAATTGCAATTTTGTAAATATTCTTTACCAACGTAGGACGAATATTCGCAGCGATGATGACAGCAAAAGGCGATAATGAGTCCATTAACTTTACACGAAGATTCATCTTGTTTCGCCAAACATCTTAAAGTCAAATCTAGAAAAAGGAAAATAGAATATTACATTTTTATCAATTTTTTTAAACTTTTTAAGTGAATAAAACTGGAAATAAATAAATAATTTCGATTTTAGGGAAAAATTAAATTACCTGTTGCACAACCACAGAGATGTTTTGCGATTCCAACTATTGAATTCGATTCTCCTATTTCTTCGACTTTGTTTAATTTCAAATCGGCAATGTCCGCTCGTATTCGCTTAACGTTTAAGGGATTGTCTTCATTTTTCAATTTATTGTCCTTCTTGTGCCGGTGACTCGAACGATCGACGAGCAAAATTGAAGATCCACTTTGTCCTTTAATCGCCTGCGCCAACCAGTAAGTCAGTTTTCCTGAATTTGAATATATTGTTCAATTTTCGAGCCGAGTATTTAATTTAACTTCTAATTTGAAATTTATTTTTATATTTAATTGAAGAATATTTATAAACTTTGTAAAAAAAGGCCGAAATATGATTTTTAGGGTGTTTAAACTATTTTCTAACAAAAAGGCTTTTGCCTTTTTAAATAGTTACAAAATAATTACAAAAAAACTGTTTCAACAAAAAGGAAATATTCATTTACAAATACTAACTTGTAAATATTAATTCCTGAATATTAATATTAATTTATTTATAAACTTAATTTTTTTGTCCATAACTTTCTTTTTTTTTTGTTTAGTTTTCATTTACCTCTTCCTGCGCCAAATTCAATGAAACAGGTGTTGTCTTGAATTAATTGAGAATTCTCCAAGTGTCCTAAGAGGGAAGAATTTTGCAACAAATGTCTCCTTGCCGCATGTCCATAAGTGGGATTATTTAATTCTTCAGTGAGTACTTCGTGATTTAAAATTATTTCCGAAATTCCCGGCAAATGAGCTGCAAAAAGAGAAAATAGTTTCATACCACGAATGCGAATTAATTTGAATATATTTAAATAAAGAATAGTTTAATGATGAAAACTATTTTCATACCATAAGCGGAATTAATTTTATCAATCACAGAATTTACTATCGATGGGTCAATTAACGAAAGTCGAATATGTGTCGGCTGTTTTAGATCCACATCTCCCAAATTGATTCCCTTCACAATATAAGCAGGCTCTTCTTTTATTTTTGCATTACAAACCTTTAAGTGCTTTGACAATTTATTTTCGTAGCATGTGCTGAAAAAAAATGATCCAAAGTATTAAAAAAATATCAAATTATTCTATGAATTTTTGTTTTCAAATTAAAAAAATCTAGAGTTACGATTACAATTTTTAGAAATTATTTATCTTTGCATTTAATTAATAATTTAATTGATTATTTCATTAATTTTGAAAAAATATCTTTTAAAGATAGTATATTCTTAAATTTTAAAAAGAATAAACTTAAGACAGATATTTGAAATAAAATACTAACTGCGTGGAATCTAAAGGACACACAATCCTTCGTTTTTTAGACAGATTTTCACTTTGATTCGGTTGATGTTCACCGCAAAATCGATTATTCTTTTTCACTGTCATTCGACAATAACGCTTCTTTCTCTCAACAAAATATTGACAATGTTCACCCTCCATTTCTTTATTTTCCAATTGTCATAAATATTTAAAACGAAACACTGAAAATAAATGACAAAATCTGTGAAAACTGTTACAATAATAAAAATAAAGAACAATATACCAAAGATACAATAACAAACAAAATAACTCATAAATACATATTGTAAAAACTATATTTAAGTAAATTAAATTACCCAAAAAAAAACAAATTAAATTTCCAAAAAAAATTAACAATTGTGTTTTAAATTTGAAATTTATGTTAATTTTTCGTCGTGCGATAGGACATTCACCTCAAACGTCAAAGACACGTGTTTCTCTCATGATCCAATAAGTATTGAATAATGAATGTCGTGTAATTTAAATCGTAGATAGAAATAAAATTTATACTATCAAATATATACTGAAGAGACTTATACTCACAAACCACAGCAATAAAGATAATTTATAATAACAATAAAAAAAAACTCTTCCTCTTCCCTAGAGTTGAAACATAACCTCAAAATTTAATTTCACTAAAATTTCAAATAACCCCAGTTTAGAAAATTAACAGTTGAAAATTCAGTATTCTTTTATATTCTCCCGTCACAAGTCTCATTACGCTATTTATTTAATTAAAATACAAATAAATAATTAAATTATAAATACAATATGTACACAAAAACAAAGTCGAGTTCACAACTTGTCAACATTTGAAATAAACACGCATCGTATCCAATCAGAAGTGATTTTCAGAAAAGAAACATTCTGATTGGTGGACAAAGTGGACAAGTCGTAAATTAAAATATGGCTGACATTTTTATAATGCATACATAATCATATAAATGTGTGTGTACAACTTATACTCCATGTTCTCAACTTGAAGCGGTCGATTTTTTGACGAAACCAAGAACAAAGGGGAGTGAAAAGATTTTCTTTAATTACCAACAGTGAAATGAATATTTACAATAGTGATAACTTTTCAACAAGTTAAGAATGTTGAGAAAGCATTTAAAAATGTAAAAATTGAATGTTGATCGAAAGTTGAAGCAGTTTGTCTCATCACTGCTGACATCAACTCATACTCCACGACACACAAAAAGGTTACAATGGTTGAGAACCGTTTATTAGTTTTATTACTAATTTTTTAAATCCTTTACCAAATATATATTTAGCACCTGTTTAAAACACCTTCTTTTTTAAAGGGCAACTTTCTTTTCAAATAGAATCGTATTTTTCATATTTGGGAAATTTTCTTTTCTCTTCTCAATACCGTATTTTTCAACATTTGGAATTTTGTTTCCTGTATTTATTTGTTTTTAATTATTATACATATTTCTAATAATGATTTTGACGAAATTTTAAATTCCCAACAATTGTCAGTTTTGTTTTTTTTTTTAAATAAAATAATAGAAAAGTTTGCTTTTTTCTTCGTTAAAGTATTTCTATAATTATATTTTTAGTACAATTCAAATTCGATATTAGAAGTGGAAAATTATCAACTTTCTTCTATGTTTGTTTGGTAAATTGTTTTGAATAGTTTTGTTTTTTTTCGGCTCTTTTTTTTTCAAATGTTTTAACAAATGTTGTTTTTGAAAAATTTCAGTTTGCCTTTGGAAATAAATTCTTCTGTCGATAAGAATGGCAATGAATCCAGCATACTTTGGTTTACCAATGAATATGGATAGAGTTTGCAGAATTTGTCTTACGGAGAGTACAAATTTATCACCAATATTTTGTTCAAATCAGGAAGTGGTGCAATTTTCGGAAATATCGCAAAAAATACAAATTTGCGGCTCAATTGAAATTCAAGAACAGGACGGTTTGCCTTCTTTAATTTGTAACGATTGCATCTTTAAATCGAGCATTGCCCATGAATTTCGGCAACTTTGCCAACATTCCGATGCTCGTTTACGACTTTATTACAATAAACCTTCGAAAAGTAATGTGATGGTACGTAAAATTTTTATTGAGTTATTTTCAAGAATTCTATTATTTATAAAAAGTTTTCAATTATTATAAATTATTGTATTGTTTATGAAATATATTTTTCAATTATTTTTTAGAATTTTATAAAAAACTTTTAAAAGTAATTGAAGTTAACAAAGAATTTCAGTTCTTATGAAAATCATTGCATTTTTGTAAAGAAAATTATTATTTAGTAAAATAATTGAATTTTTGATCGAATTTCTGCCATGAAATATGTTATAAATATATGAAAATAATTGAATTCTAGTTAAGTGAATAATTTTATTAAAATTTGTTTATATAATTGAAATCTTGTAAAGAATTTTAATATTTATAAAAAGAATTTAATTCCAGTTACAAATCTTATAAAATTTTTTAAAAATAATTGAATTTTTGCGAAGAATTTTGATACTTTTGAAAACAATTGAATTCTAGTGAAGAATTTTATTAAATTTTTTTTAAATAATTGAATTCTTGTACGGAATATTGTTGTTTATAAAAATAATTTTATTCTAGTTTCGAATTTTATTAAAATTTTTTTAAATAATTGAATTTCTTTGAAGAAATCTAATATTTTTGAAAGTAATTGAATTCTTGTGAAGAATTTTATTATTTATAATAATAATTAAATTCTAGTTAAGAATAGTAAATACATTCATTTAAAAGGAATTTAATACTTTTGAAAATAATTGATTTCTTGTAAAGAATTTTATTATTTACAAAAATAATTGAATTGTAGTCAAGAATTTAATAAACCTTTTTAAAAATAATTTAATTTCTGGGAAGAATTCTAATAGTTTTGAAAACAATTGAATTCATTTGAAAAATTGTTTTACCATTTTCTAAAAATAATTGAATTTCCGTGAAAAACTTTTTTTTTTAAATAATTGGATTTTTGTGAACAATTTTATCGCAATTTTTCAAAATATTTGAATTCTAGGCCAAAATTTTATTTGGTATTCATGAAAATGATTGTATTTCAACTTAATTTTCTTGAAGAATTTTATTAATATTTTTAATAACAATTGAATTCCTGTGAAAAATTTTATTATTTATGAAAATAATTGAATTTCTGCAAAGAATTTGATTATTTATAAAAGTAATTGAATTATTGTAAAAAATATAATTATTTTTGAAAATAATTGAATTTTTGTGAAAAATTGTATTAAAATGATTAAAAATAATTGAATTTCTACAAAGAAGTTTTTTATTTATAAAAATAATTAAATTTTTGGGAAGAATTCTTTTTTTAATAATTGAATTGAAAAAAGTATTTGAAAAAAAAGTATTGAAAAAATTAATTCAATTCTTGTGAAGAATTTTATTATTTCTAATAATAATTAAATTCTTGAGTAGAATTTTATTAAAAAAATGTTGATTAATTATAAACAATTTGTTAATCATTTTTAACAATTGAATAATTTTAATATTTTTAAAAATAATTGAATACCTGTGAATAATTTTATTAATTTTTTTTAAATAATTGATCTTCTGCGAAAAAATGTAGTATTTTTGATAATAATTGAATTCTTGTGAAATAGTTCATGAAAGTTATTGAAAAAATTGAATTTCTGCGAAAAAATGTAATATTTTTTAGAATAATTGAAGAAGAAGAATTTTATTAACATTTTTTAAAATAATTGAATTCTTAAGCAAGATTTTATTATTTATGACAATTATTTAATTTTACTGAAGAATTTTGTCAAAATTGTTATTAATAATATAATTTTTAACAGGAATTTAAGAAGATAGTTGAATCCCTACGAAAAATTATATTATTTATGAACAGAACTTTATTTTTATGAGAAATTTTATTTAAAAAATTATCGAAAATAATTATTTTTGATAATTTTTCATGCGAAGAATTTTATTAAATTAAAATATTTTTGAAAAATAAATATTAAATTAATTTGTTCAATTTTCTTAATAACAGAATGTTTTAAAATTCTTTATCTAAAATTATTCAAAAATGAAATTTGTCATTTGAAAATTCAAAATTTTGTAATTTCCATAATAATATTTAGAATAACACGTTTTGCTTATATTATGCTACTTATTATTTTTTAAAAAGTAAATTACATTTCTAAATGTATTTTGTTTCACGATAAAGAATTTTTCATTTACTTTAATTAATTTTTTTTGTTTTCTTTTTCAGGAGAGCAGTACACAGACAGATCCCCAAACTCGAATTGTGATATCGAAAAAGTCAACAAATCAGGAAAATAATTACAACGTTAAGGAAGAGGAACTTCACATTATCTCTGAAATACAACAATCAACAGAAGCTTTTACACACGAGCAAGTCTCTTTGAATCAAAATCCCATAACTATACACGGTGAAAAAATGTTTGATTGCAATCTTCGATTCGAGGAGCCTAATAAAGAGACTGAGAGAATGACTGAAGATTTAGCGGTTGCCATTAATGAAACAGTTATAAATGCATCAGTAATTAATGCAAACGTTATTGATCCCATAACTGAAAGTGAGATTCATCCAAACAGCATTCATCCAAATGTCATAAGTGTCGACGTCGTCACTGAGAATCCCCTTCAGATTGCATGCTCTGAAGGATTAATTATTCCCACCGATGATAAAATTGATTCAACAAACAAGACTGACAATAGAATGGACCATTATATCGACGAACAAATGTTGGTCGAAAGTTTAGAGGACCAAGAAGAGACAACAACAACAACAACAACAACACCATCGAAACGTACATCAAACCGTAAAGTGAAATCAATTCAAAATAAAACTGCCTTTAGCGATGAGGAAATTGATGACGACTATTACGATCAAAGTAGTGACAGTCAAGATTCCTTGGAACCAAAATTCAAATGTAAAATATGTTTAAAACGTTATTCAACGCAAAAGGGTCTCAAGAAACATTCCCTAGTGCATGACAAAAAGCACAATTGTGACATTTGTCTAAAAACATTTTGCAAATTAGAAAATCTCGAGAAGCACAAATTAATACACGCGACAAAGCCCCATGCATGCCAATTGTGTCATACGTCATTCTCAAAACCGCAAAGTCTAGTGAAACATTTAAAGTCGCACACGGAGAAAGTCAATGATATTATAAAGCAAATAAGTGACGATCCACAGGAATTGAATGAGCCAAAAAAAGAGATGAAAATCGAAGACGATAATGATGATGATGATCAATTATTGACGGGGAATAATGATACGGACGACTTTCAAAATACTCCGGAATTATTTAAATGTGAAATATGCGGTCAATATTGTTCGACAAAGAAGAATTTAAAGCGACACACACTTATACATGGGGAGAAGAAATATTCTTGTTATGTGTGTAAAAAATGGTTCTTCAGACCTGATACGTTAAAGAAGCATGCTGAGAAACATGGTCATGGTCTGTTAGACAATTTGATAGAGGACAATAAACTCTTTGATTCGGACGACGAGCCATTTCCGAATACAGGGGGGAATATTTTCGGTGACAATGAGACGGCGAAAAAGGACGAGAGCGATGAGGATGGAACTGGCGAGTACAAATGTCAACATTGCGATAAGATTTTGGCAACGAAGAAGGGTTTACGACGACATGTGTCGATGCATAAGCCAAAAGCGGAACCAGTTACTTGTGAAATTTGCAAAAAGGTATCTATCACTTTCCTTCTGCAAGTATTTTTATTTTCTTTCAATTTTTTTCCTAGTCAGGTTTCATAGTCTGTCACCTTTTCCTCTTTTTTGGGAAAATTGTTTATTAATTCTAATTATTTATTGGCAAAATCTATTTATTTATTTATAAAATTTATCAAATTAAAATTTAATTATTTATCTATTTTTTCACCGGTTTCATTAATATTTATTTCGTTAATTTTATAGAATTTCGTCTAGTTTGCAAATTTTTTGTGAATATTTTTAATTAGAAGTTTCGTTTCTATAAATTTTTCATTACTTATTTTATTTAAATTTAAAAAAATGCAACTCTGACTTTTTTTTTAATTTCAATCGATTAAAGTCTTAGTTGACTCTGAATTTAATTCGTCGAAATTGCTAATTTTTTTCATTCCAAATCATTTTATTTTTAATTAAGCTCAAATTCGCTTTGATCAAAATTTCAATTTTTCCAAATTTTCAACGATAAAACTGATAAATTTAAATAAATGTAATTCAATTCTTTCAAGAAATTTTGATGAAGTTATAAATTCTGGAGAGGATAGTTATTAAATTTTTTTTCAAATAATTGAATTCCTTATGAAGTATTTTATTATTTATAAAAAAGAATTAAATTACTTCGAGTATTCTTTATTTTGAAGAATTTTACGAAAATATATGTAAAAATAATTGAATTCTTGAGAAGAATTTTTTTATTTTTGCAAGAAATTGATTTTTTTAAAAGAATTATATTAACATTTTTGCAAGTAATTGAATTATTTAGAAGAATTTGACTGAAACATTTTTAAATTTAAATAATTGAATTATTATAGAGAATTTTAATATTTATGGAAAAAATAGAATTGTGAAAAATAATATTGAAATTATTGAAAATTAATGAATTGCTTTAACAAATTTTATAAAAACTGTTTAAAAGTAAATGAATTTTTTTGAGGAATTTAATAACAATTGAATTCATTCCAAAAATTTTATTAAAATTGTAGAAATAATAATTGCATTCCGGCGAAAAATATTAATATTATTTATGAAAAATCATTTATAAATTCTTTTAAAGATTATTACAAAGATTATTTTAAATAATTGAATTTTGCGGAGAATTTTATTAAAATTATAATTTTTCAGCGAAAAATTTTATTATTTATGCAAATAATTCAGAGTATTGTTAAAATTTTTTAAAATATTTTAATTCATTGGAGAAATTACATTGAATTCTAATGGATTTTGATAAATAATTGAATTTCTGAAAAGGAATTGAGTGCATTTTAGTATTTTTAAAAATATTTTATTCCTGAAAAGAATTTAATTATTAATGAAAATAATTGAATTTTTAACCAGAATTATATTAAAATTTTTATAAATAATTGAATTTTTGCGTAGAATTTAATTATTTATTAAAATATTCTATTCTTGAAAAGAATTTTATTATTTAGAAAAAGAATTGAATTTTTGTATAGAAACTTTAATTTTTATCAAAAAATTATTTTTATGAATAATAATTTGAAAATTTTAGAAAATTAATTGAATTATTTCGAAGAATTTTCCTAAAGTTTTTGAAAATTATTGAATTTTAGTGCCGCATTCTATTATTTATTTTATAAACAATATTGTATTTTTGATGAAAAATTGATTTCTTCTAAAGAATTATATTAAAAAGTTAGAAAAATAATGAATTATTTGAAAGAATTCTATTAAAATTTAGAAAAATATTGATTTATAACGCTGAATTTTATTATTTTAAAATTTTTAATTATTGTGGTAATTTTTTTCATTTTTAACAAAAATTTGATTATTTTTATGAACTATATTAAAATATTGAAAAATAATTGTATTATTATATAGAATTTTATTATTTACGAAGAAAATTGAATTTAAGCATACAATTTTTATACTTTTCCAAAAAATTGAATGGATTTTTTTATTTTTCTAAAAAAATGAATTTTTTTAAAGAATTGTATTAAAAAAAAAATGTTAAATTTGTAATTGAATTATTTCCAACAATTTGACCGAAATATTTGAAAATAATTGAATTTCAGCGCCGAGTTCTTGTGTTTTTCAAAATAATTGAATTTTTTTTTAGAGAGTTTTATTATTTATGAAAAGAATTGTATTTTTGAAAAAAAATTTCTTATTTTTCCCAAAAAATTGTTTTTTTAATTACATTAAAATTTTTTAAAATAATTTAAATATTTCGAAGCAATTTAGTAAAATATTAAAAAATGATTGAATTGTTCTAAAGAATTTTTTTTTTTTTTAAAGAATTGAATTCATTTAATTTTGTCATTATTTGGTTATAAAAAAATTTTATTATCTTTGAGAAGAATTTAATTGTTGTAAAGATTTTTATTTGTTTTGAAAAGAATTGAATTGTTATAAAGAATTTCATTTCTAATGAAAAGAAATGAATTGTTATAAATGTATTTGTTATAAATTGAATTTTTCTAATGAAAGGAATAGAATTAATTAAATTGACTCAATTTTTTATAATTTTAATTCCTGTCTCGTCGAAATTAACAAAATTTCTTTTTTTTCCTCTCAGGTTTGTGCGAGTCAAGCCCGACTGCTGATCCATCAAAAGACCCACAACAAACCTAAGGAAAAAGTACCTCGAGAATATCTCTGTCACATTTGCAGTAAAGTTTATCCAAGTAATTCATCATTAACATATCATATGCGAACTCACAGTGGTGTCAAGCCTCACGTTTGTAAAACATGTAACAGTGGATTTACAACGACAACAAGTTTAGCGAATCACATACGAATTCACACCGGTGACAAGCCATTTGTCTGTCACGTGTGTAGTGCAGCTTTTGCCGTGAGTTCGGCATTTAGACGACATTTAACACGTCACACTGGCGAGGCGAATTATCTCTGTAAAACTTGTGGCAAAGCATTCAAACGACTCAGCACCCTCAAGGAGCACACTTACACGCATTCCGGTGAGAAGCCATACGTTTGTAAAACATGCGGCGCCGCTTACAGTCACAGTGGCAGTTTATTTGCCCATCAAAAACGTTGCCGAGCACAATACGGCGAGACAATGGTGGTCGAGGAACATCACACTGTTGCTCATCACATTCATGTAAATAATGTGCAATCGGCCGTACGCTCACTAGCTGTGATAGGGCAAATGTTTTAAAAAAAAGGGGAATGCACAATCATTTTTTTTTCTTTTTCTTCAACGAAAAGTCAAAAAAAAGAAATTGGATGTTTTATTCCAGCAGAAAGGAATCTCGACTTGGAAAAAATATTCTTGCAAAAAGTAAGTCGTAGTGATTTATTTTTCTTTCCGAAATTGTAAATTTAAGCTTTTTTTATTCGATTCTTAGTTTACAAAAAATTTAAATCGATTTTAGAAAACTTTTTCGTTTTTAAATAATCGATAAGAAATCGAAATTTATTTTTACCATATTCAGAAGAAATTTTTTTAAATCAAATTAGGAAGCACCAGGGGCAAAAATATTGAAATAATTCAATAGTTTCTAGTAGGAAAATTTTCCAAAATTTGCATGTTTGAAAAGTTTTGAATATTCATAATATGAACGACGATATTTTTCTTACTTTGTTGACTTTGAATTTTATTAAAAAATATTTTTCTGTGATTAAAAAATTACCTATTGGTTTAAAATTAAGCATAATTCAGTTACACTTTTTTCATTTTGGTCCAGTAATTTTTGGGAAAATATTGGAGCAGAGAAAAAGGTATTTTGTTCATTTGAATGTTCGAAACTTTAGAAAATAAAATTTGGTTTAAGTAAATATAATTTTTTTTTTAAATCAGGGTTGCCACAGACTCAGGAAGAATAGGCATAATTAGAAAAAATCAGGACAAATAAAATTGTTCAGAAAAATCAGGGAAAAGTTAGAGAATTTTATAAGTAGTGGAGAAATATTAAATTTTTAGAATTAAAAAAAAAATTCTGGACTTCAGTTTTTAGACATTATTTATAATTTTAAAATTCTAAAAAATATATAATATGAAATTACTACGAAATTCAATTAAAAATCTTGAATTTTTTAAAATTTTGGACAATATTTGAATTTTACAGAATGTGAAATTAAATTTATTTTGAAAAATTTAGATTTCAAGGATTAAAATGATTTATCGAATAATTTTGTTTAAAAAGTTCAAAAAATAATTGAGCTTTAGAAAAATGACATTAACAATTTCAATGAATAATTAAATTTCAAAATTGAAATTAGAAATTAGAATTTTGAATAATTTTAATTAAATTTTCAAGATTTTTATTTTTTTTCTTTCGTGAAAAATATTATTTATGAAACTAATTGAATTTGTAAAAAGAATTTCATCAAAATTATTGAATGCAATTGAATTCTTTTGACAAATGGTATTAAATTTTACAAAAAAATTGAATTCCTTGCAAGAAGATTTACTATTTATAAAAATAATTGAATTCTTGTGAAAAATTTTAAAATAAAATGACGAAGCATTTTATTTTTTTTAAATAATTAAATTATTTAGAAAAATTTCATTAGTAACGTTTATTATAATAATTGAATTCTTATAAAGAATTTTAATTAAAATAATTGAATCTGCATAATATTGTGTTAAAAACTTAAAAAGTAATGGAATACTTTTAACAATTTTTATA
Source organism: Leptopilina myrica (nomen nudum) (assembly GCA_032872475.1). Lineage (NCBI taxonomy): Eukaryota > Metazoa > Arthropoda > Insecta > Hymenoptera > Figitidae > Leptopilina > Leptopilina myrica (nomen nudum). The sequence continues at coordinate 30,684,790 of CM065465.1, read as the reverse complement.
AAAAATTAAAAAAAATATTTGAACTGTTTCTAAAAATAGTATTGAATTTTGAAAAAATTATTGAATTCCTTGCAAAAAAATTTATTATTTATGAAAATAATTGAATTCTTATAAAGAATTTGTTTTAAAAGTTTTCAAAATAGTTGAATTTCAATTTAGTTCAAGTTTCTTTCTTTGAATAATTAAATTTTTTACCAACTTTCTTAAAAATTATTAAAAATAATTGATTTTGAATAAAATTTTCTCCTGGCAACCCTGTTATCATTAAATTTAAATTTTCTCGGAGCTAAAAAATAAATTACTACAACGAGATCATTAAATCTTTCTCTTGTAGAATATTACTTCTCAGATAAAAAATAATTGACATAATCTTGAATCGATTTTTCAATTATAATAATAATAATAATACTAGTAATAATAATGAAATATTTTTTTATCCCGTCCTATACAATTGAGCTAATTCACAAATCCAGAAAAACAAAAAAAAACTGGTTCAATCGAAGATAATCACACAGCGAAATTAAAAAAATAAGAAATATATATACATAGTACAATTTTTGATAGTTCAATAAGAGTGATCAATTGGACACCTGTAAATATTAATAGGCAGCTGAAAAGTTATTTTTTTCCCCTCCACCCTTCAAATTTGTAAATCATGCTTTTAGCTTTCTTCCCTTTACATGTTTTTTTCTTCATCGACGAGCTTTAGTGCCATTAGAGCAGGATTGTGTTCCAAACTATCGGGTGTTACTTAATTAAACTCATCATTTGTTTTTATACTCTATTTCAAGGGTATCCTTATTAAAGAATAATTGCCAGAAATATTCATTCTTCCAACGCCATAAAACAAAAGATAAAGAAAAAGTAAAAGAAAACTTTGAAATGTACAGAAATTGTTTGCAATTTGAGACAAAGTCTATAGAATTGTTTCTTACATTCTACGATTCTGATTAAAAAGAATGCACTGAGTACTTTTAAAAGAATTGTGGATATGAGAGAATGAATGTGATTTCATTAAGAAAGAAAAGTCTCAGTTTAATTACACTTTGATACAATAGATTATTGTAATTATAATGCATTTTTATTAAACACGCTTAAATATTATTTTTTTGTTTCAATCGATGAACGATCCTTTTGCTTTTTACTTTCATAATCCTCTACTTTTCAATTTCAATTTCAATTCTAATTTCAATTTCGTTTCCAATTCCAATTTTAATCTGTATTCTAATTTGAATTCCCATTTTTCTACTAATTTTTAATTTTTATTAACAAATTTAAATTTACAAAAATTTACATTTATGTACAAAATATTTTTTTCTACTTAAGAAATAGAAAAAAAAACAATTTAGGGGAAAAACTACTTTGGAAATAATAAATATATATTTTTTTATTATTCTCTTATGTATACAATTCATTGGCAATTAAAAATCTTCCAATTAGGAAATAATTGGATCAAAATATATCGAGATATAAAAAATGTTATTCATCATCGAGTTTCTTTTTTAATAATCGATATCTCCGCCAAACTGAAGCTCTCGTTCTGTTTAGAATTTTCGCTAAATCGGCAAACACGTGCGTTTGATTATCTGAATTTGAAATGTCTTCAATGTAATTGATTATCACTTTGTCTTCTTCATGCGTATACCTTTAAAAAAAAGATCTCATTAATTTTTTCCCCGAAGAAAAATCTTTAAAAAAATAAATTGTTTCGGCCAAAAAACAAAATTACCCCAAAAAGAAATATTTTGCTTTAAAAACAAATTGGAAATTTCATTTTTGAATTTAGAAATATTGGCAAAAATTTCCTCACCTGGTTTGCAAATGTTCCGCGTGTAAATTTTTAAATCGATGATAAACACTGTATAATGTTCTATTTGGCAGGCCATTCGCTAAAAATTGTACAAATCTTTTCCTCTCGTTAACGTTTCTCACTATGAATTTAGAATTTATCTTCCAATTTAAAAGTGGTTGATAATTTTTAGTGTCCCAATCGTGCAGCTAAAAGAATACACGAAAACGTTTTGAAAATTAAATTTAAATTAAATTATTAATTTCATTTACTTTAATTTAAATTATTTTTTTTCTTGAAATAATAATTATTGATTTTTTTTCTAAATTTCGAACTTACTTTACAGAATTCTTTCCAGTTTTTATTAATAATTCGATCCTCTTCTGGAGTGTAAGTGCCTTTTTTTAATTCGACAAATTTTCGAAAACGTCGAATTGTTTCTGGACTGGGTGCATGGGAGCCGGCAAACGATTCAAGTAAGTGCTGCTCTGGTACTTTGTGAATTAATTTAACTATTAAAGTCCGCAACACCTGTTTTATATTTAAGAAAGATTATTATTTTTCCATAATTGACAATTTAATTTAAAATCTTTTCGTACAATTGGCAGAAACTATTAAATATTAAGCTATTTAAGGGGGAAATAAAAGAAAAATTACGTCTGTATCCATCTCGGGAGTTAAATTCTTCTTTTTGTGCTCGTCAAGATTTTCCTCACTTTCTTCCGTTTCTTCGTCAGATTCCTAAATAAAATAGTAATTATTTTTTTATTTTTAAAGATTTAGTTTAAGATGAAATTTTAAATTAAATTGTTAATAATAGATAAACCATTATAATATTAAAAAGTAATTAATTAGATCTCAATAAATAGTAAATAAACAAAATGAAAAATATTAAAAATTATTTTCATGATGAAAATTTGAAGAAAAGTTACCGATTCAGAATTATTATTATTTGATCTACTTTTGTCAAGATTTTGTTCTTCAATTTCTTGGGGCAATTTTTCAAAATTATTTTTTTCTTTATCAAATTTCTCTGGTATTCTTTTCCTTCTATTGTAGATTTTTCTCATGATTTTCTTCTGTGGATTTTCGTCATTATCAGCTAATGCTTCCTCTACATTTTTAGGTTTATCTTGATTTTCTTCTTTATTGTCATCTTGTAATTTATCATCAATTTCGTTAGATGAAATTTGTAGCATTTTCTTCCGTTGCTCAATAATTCTTTCCATTTTCGTCGGCTGTTGTTTCTCGCTTGATTCCAATTTTATCAAATTTTCATTAACATCTTCATCACTTTCGTCAGATAAAATTTGTACCCTCTTCTTTTTTCTCTCAAAATTTATTTCCCGAGTCCTCTTTTGTTGTTGTTTTTCGCTCATTTCCTCTGAATCTGAGTGCTGCAATATTAATTTGTAATTAATTTAAATTGCGTAAAAATTAAATGTAAAATTTCAAATTAAACTTAGTTACTTTTAATTCTTATTTTTGTTGGTTACGAGTTTTTTTTTTCTCTAAAATATTTACCGTTGACTCTTGACTACTGCGATAATTATCAATATCCTTTTTTCTCTTACGATTATTCGTTGTTATTTTTTCATTCAATTCTTCATTGTCATTATCCAATTCTTTTATTTCGTTCTTTATCCTGACCAATATTTCTGACTTTGAGACCTGAAATACAAAGAATAATTAACAAAAATTGTAAATAGAAAAAAAAATAGTAGAAAATTATTAAATTTATTTTACCACATCTTGATCAACATGAGAATGGTCTTCATCATCATCATCTAAAAATCTCACTTTATTTCTACTATCTTTAGTATCACTCTTTTCGCTCTTTTTTTCATTTTTAAATATTTTTGACTTTTGATCCTACATAAAATATTGTTTTTAGCGGTAATATTAATATCTAATAAATTAGTGTCGTTTTTTAATGCAAATTTCATATTCTACTTACAGGATTTTTTCCATTATTCTTGATAATGGATAATCGAGATTCCTTTTCCATTTCTATATCTCTAACGTCAAATAAAGAGCTACCATTATTTTCATTTAAAAAATCCTGTTTAATATTTTCGATATTTTCAATTTTCCAAGACATCTTTGTAGGTTAAGTTTTGTTTATTCTTTATTCGCATATAAGAATAACAATATTATTAGTTTCTTCTAAACAAAATCATTTCGAAAAAGAATATCGTCTAGTAAAGTTCCATTCTTTCAATAATGTTTAATAAACTTTTAGCAAACTATTATTTTACATAATATTTATTGTAAAAATACGCTTCTGTCAGAAACACGTTGAAAAACAATGAATACATTTCATAACATTAAGCTACATTTGCAATTTTGTACTCCAATTTTGCAATTTGCAGCATGAGGATGGACCTTTAGGCTAGGCGGCCATTTTGTTTTCCACTCCTCGCTGCACATTTGCGCATTGGCCGTGCACTGGTTTCGACCTGTTTGGTACTCGGCGTTTGAATCCAAAAAAAGTCTGAAGTAATCTTGCTTTAATTAACGATAAATATTCTTTACTTTCTTTATAATAAAGTTCCGTAAGTGTATTTTGCCTTTTAGAACAAAAAAGCAAGTGGAAGAATGTATAATAAAATAAGTCGAGATGATTTTTATCGGTGAGTGCTCTTTGTATATTATTATATTTATTTCTAGTATTTAAATTATTGTTTATCTCTGAATTCATTAAAAGCAAGAACATATTTTAGAAAAACAAATATATTTTTACTCTGAAAACAAATATTTGCATTGAAAAAGTTCACGTCAAATTCTAACCTTAAATTTTTTCCCCACTGTGCAATAATTTGGAAAATTATCTATTAATGACGTATTTTAAATTTAAACAAAAGGGGAAATTTATCGGAAAATTGTATATGCTTTTAAATATTTTGGAAAAATTTGAGTTTTTTTTTCAAAATGATCGAAAAAATGTACATTAAGCCAAGTTCGCATTCTATGAATTTTGCAATATGCAGAGAATGGAAACGCGGCTTTAACTTTTGATGGTCGGCCATTTTGGATTTCTTGTACACTGCGCATTTGCTTCGCGCTGGTTTAGTTCTGTGTTTAAATCAAAAAAATCCCAGAGAATCGTGAATTATTTTTGAAAAATATTTTTCAAATTAGTAAATTAATGTATTCTTGGTATTTTTTTTGTTAAGTAGTAGCAGAAAAAGGAGGAAGCGGAATAAATTTGATGGACGGTGCAGATGAATTCCTTGCCTATGAGAAATCCAGAGTAAAAATCTTCGTCGGTGAGTACAATCAAAAAATTTCTGGTATTTCGGTTATTAAATAAGTTTTTTATCTAAATATTAAAATAGTGACAAAATTTTTTTTGCAATAAAGCGAATTAATAAATAATAATCACAATAAAGCGGTTGATATATTTCACATAAATTCTAACCTCAAAATTGTATAATAATTTGGAAATTTGTAATTATCACAATTTACTTCTCTTGGTTTAAAATGTTCGCAGCATCTACTTGAAAGATAAAATTAGAAAATTAATTAGTATTTTTGCAAATATATTTGAAGAATACGGAATATATTTTAAAAATTTCGAATTAAAAATAAACAAAGTTTACTTAACGAAAGTAAATACAGTGCAAAAAAAATTTTTTAATATCAAAAGCAAATGAAGTTGGCGCTTAATTAAGAATAAAAAATATTTTTTAAAGTTTAATTTAGACTCTTAAAAATTGCTGACCAAATTTTTTTTTGTCAAAGAATTAGAATAATTTGAAATTGAAAAATTGTTTTGGAAATTAAAAAATAGTATATTTTTATTACTTAAATTCGATTAAATTGAATGAAATTTGATTAACAAAAACGAGGGAAAGGATTTTTTTTTATTAAAATAAAATAAAGGAAAGAGGAAAGTAAAAACCAATTTTTTTGAGCATAATATTTTAATTCTCAGAATCAAAGATTATAAAATAGATGTATGTATTTGCAATTTAAATCTTTTAAAGTCTATCATTAAACATAAATCAATTAATATTTTGCAATGAGAGAATCATCAGTCTATCTAATTAATCATTTAATTCTTAATACTTAATTCGTATAAAAAGTTATAACTTTTTTTCCATTAAAAAAAAATCTATATTATGACGCACGATGCTATTTTAGTCATCTATCAAATAATTGAAACTAAAAAATAACTTCTTTTTTTAAAAAATAAAATTTCTGATTAATTATTTATACATATGCCCCAGCATAATAAATCGTTTAAAAGAACATTTAATTTTCTTCTATATAATATCATTCTTTTATTTAGCAATTTTTTTTTATTTTTTTTTTTTAAGCGAAAATTGCTGATCTAAAAATTAGTTCATTTTATAAATTCTGAATTCATTTTTCGTCTCTAAATTTTTAGATTTTCGTCTAAAAGAATTTTTTTTGCTTTAATCCTCATCTATAATATCATTGTTTTGTTTAGCAATTTTTATTGATGAAAATTGCTGACCTAAAATTTTCATTACCTCACCGTGTTTCATACTCTTTCTATTTTGCTTGACATTTTGATAATTTTCCTTCACGTAGAGAGCAAATGCCGATGGATCCTTTGTGCGCGATGGCGTTTTCATTTCAACGTTTCCTGATTTTGTTGTTCGATTAATGAATAATTCGAATTTTCCATGACAATAGCCGCAGCGTTTTAGTTGAACATTTAGGGATTTCGAGTGTCTCCCAATGCTGGAGGAAGAGAAAAAAAATTAATATTTTATAGTGGGAAAAAAAATATTTTTTTTTCTTCCCATTTTTCTTTTACCTGTATCCACAACTTGTACACTTGTACGTGTATTTCGTGTGGATTTTATAATTGTGACACACGCTGACTGGCGGTAATTCGGGAAACACTTTCACGGCTTTTTTTGCCCTGGAAAAGAATTTGAATAGTACTTGTTTATTACAATTTAAATTTTATGATCTTTTCACTGAAATTTTTCAAACGAACGAAATTTAATTTTCCATGAATGTTTTTAAAAATTTTTTATATTAAATGGAAAAGAATGTAAGTTCAGCATAATTTGTTTTTAATATACAAAATATTTTCCAACAAAATAAAAAATCTTAAATAAAAATAAAATCTCGTTTATTTGAGCATTCGGAACATTAGCGAAATTTAAGAACTTCAAGTTTTTAAAGTTGAAATAAAGGGAATATTTTTTTCTAAATTACTAATTACTTAGTAATTTTTATAGTGAACATGAAAAACTTAAATTTTACATTCAGAAACTTTACAAGAATTTTTAATTACTTAGTGATTTTTGTAGTAAAAATCAAAAATTTAAATTTTACATTCAGAGACTTTATAATAATTTTTTTTGACAGTGTCGCAAAATTATTGTAATAAAATTACAATTTGAAAAGTAAATAAATTTCGTTAAATTTTCGATTTAAATGTTTCAATTTGAAGAAATTTAATTCTTTTTTAAAGAAAATGAAAAAATTTCAAATTATTTACCATCCTTTCCAAATCGGCCCGTGACCGTCTGAAAGTTCGTTAATTATCCAGGAAGCTGCGTGACACAACTCGTGTACTAAAGTATCTCGTAATCGATCGGGCCTGTCCAATACCTAAAAAAACAAACAAATTGTTTTATTTTTCCAAATAATCTAAAAATATTAATTTTTCTTTTCTTAAGATTTTAAAAGTTCAATTGAATGAATATTTTGTTTTTTAATAATTAAAAATAATAACTTGTAAATAAAATTCAAAGTAAAAAAGAAGGGAGAACAAAAAACGAACCTTAGTTGACAATACAATTCTCGATGATCTGGTTGTTACTCCCATGCTCTTAATTGATTTTTTATTGTAACAGAAACCAGCAGTTCCTCGCATTCTTGCACTCCAATCAATTAGCATATCTTTCGGCAATTTATTGTCGAATATTTTTTCATTATACATCGTGAAGAGCCGTTGACAAAGTACTTCTTTTGTCTTCTTAAAATTTTCTCGAAAAACTCGCGCGTCCGGATGGGCATTATTTATTGGGACCGAAGCATTCAAGGAAGCCAAAAAGCTAAAATTTTTCTTTATTGCTGAGCTCTTGGCATTAATTGAATTCGAAGTGTGTTGGAAAGTTTTCTTGATAGCTAAAACAAAACATAATAAAATTAATTCTAAAAAATGATGAATAAAAAAAAATAAAACAAAAATACTATAATAATGTAAAAAAAATAATAATACTCATAATAATAATAAAAGTCTAACTTATTTAAGTAATATTCAGGGCTTTAAAGTTGAATTTTATTAATTGAAAAAAATAATTAAATTATTTCGAAGACTTTTATTTAAATTTGTTTAAATAATAGAATTCTTGCGAAGAATTTTATTATTTCAGAAAATAATTAAATTTATGCAAAGAATTTTATTAATTATAACAGTAAATTAATTCTTGCAAAGAGTTTTATGAAACATTTTTAAAAATAATTTGAATTCTTTCGAAGAATTTTATCATTTATGAAAATACTTGAATTATTTCGGAAAATAGAATTTTAAATTTTTTAAACAATTAAATTCAGGCGAAGAATTTTTTTAATTATGAAAGTAATTGAATTATGGTAAAGAATTTTATTATTTATGATAGAAATTTAGTTATTGTAAAAAACTGTATTATTTAATGAAAAATAATTCAATTATTTACTAGATAATTAAAATTTTTCGAAAAATAATAAAATTCATGCGAATTAATCAAATTTCCTTAAATTTGTATAATTTTTATAAATTTTTAGCATATCTAAAATAATTTATTTTGAATTATATTGAAAATTTATGAATTTTATCCAAATTTGAGGAAATTGCATTTTTTTAAAGACTTCTATTAAAAATTATTAACAATAATTGAATTTCTGGGAAAATTTCCATTACTTCGGAAAATAATTGAATTCTTCGAAGAATTTTATCAATATTTTTGAAATGAATTAAATTGTATTGTTTATTATAAAATAATTGAGTTGCTGAGAAAAGTTTTATTATTTTAGAAAATAATTGAATTTCTGAGAATAATTTTATTATTTTTTGGAAAATAATTGAATTCTTGATAAGAATTTTATCAAAATTTTTTTTAAAGAATTGAATTACGGAGAATAATTTTATTATTTATAAAAATAGGAAATTATAAAGAAATATGATTGATCCTATCGGCAAAGAATTTTATTAATTATCAAAACAATTGAATTATAAAGAATTTTATCTAAATTTTTAAATTATTAAATTCTTTTAAGGAATTTAAAAATAAATTGGAATTCGAACATGTTTTTTTAAAATTAAAATTGTAAAAAATGATTAAAATAACTACCGTAATTAATATAATTGTTATAAATAATAATAATTTAAACTCACGTTTTTTTATCACAGTTTTCGGCTCTATAATATCGTCCGGATCAAATTCACTGGTCGAACTTGAAGATTCCTTCTCACTAAATGACAATTTTCTCCTATTATTAAAATTAGATGTTTTTAAATTATCTATTGGTTCGTCGTCCGTGTCGGGATCACAAATTGCCATTGCCCTAAAAAATATAATTGTTTTAATTTTCTCTTTTTTCTTTTGTATTTAGTTTATTTAAAAGTGGGAATATTAGGAAAAATAAGGTGTTTCATTTAACAAACCTTAAAGTAGTAGTTGATGCAGGTGTATTCGTTATTTTTTTTCTGTAGGTTTTTTCCGGATTTGTTACGGCCGTGTAGTAAGAACTGGGAACACTTTCGTCACTCGACGAATGGTCATTAATAAAACTGTCAATATTTTTCCTTAATGTCTTGGTCACTTTTACCTCCGTCCTTACTTTTCGGGTTGAATTCAGAGCTGGTCTTACATTTTGTACGACTGGAATTCAAAATAATTGAATCAATTGAAATAAAATTAACTAAAAACACAAAAATTAATTAAATCGAAATTAATTACAACGAAATTAGTTACAACAAAATTAATGAAAACGAATTTCGTTACAATGAAATTAATTCTACCAAAATTATTAAAACAAAATTATTTAGAATAAAATAATTAAAAACAAAAATTAATTAAAATATAAAGTTTTGAACGTTCAAATTAACGATTATATTTTTATTACTTCCTTTAATTTGAATTTTATTTACAAACTATTGTTTTTTATACAAGAAAAATTAATTTTTAATTAAGTGTTCAATTATTCTTTATTTCCAGTAATTTTTTCATGATATTCGAGCAAAAAAAAATATTTCGTTCATTTAATTATTCAAAACTTTAGGAAAAATAAATTTATTATTTTTACATGATCCAAAAGTATTGAATGTTTATAAGAAGAAATTTTTTTTATTAAAAATATTTTCAAAAATTACTAATTGCTGAATAAGAAAAACTAAATTTTTACACTTAGAAACTTTAGAACCAATTTTTCTGACAGTGAAGCAAAATTATTGCTATAAAAATTCAGTTTGAGGGGAAATAAATAAATTTCGATTACTTCAACGTCTAGAATTTTTAGGTTTTGAATTTTCAAAAATTTAAACTTAAATAAATTTTTTTTAACTTACACTTTCCGAAATCAAGATCTTCCTCACTCTCAGAATCGATATTTAATTTTGAACGTGGTTTCCTGAAGTTAAAACGATTTTTGTTAATATATAAATGAAAAATAATAATTCTAAATATTTGTAGAAAAATTGCCAATTTTGCCATTTATTATAAAATATTTGTAAAATACTTTTTTGAAAGAACACTGAAAAAATTAATTGATTCAAATGAGTGATTATTTGTCTAATATCAAGTAAATATTTACTGGTATCAAATAATTTTTATTTGAGTCAATTAAATTGTATTTGCTTTAAGTACAGAACTTATTGATTCAAATAAAATTGATTTAATTTAAACAAAAGCTATTTGTTTCAAATAAAAGTTAGTTGATTTAAATGAAAGTTCTTTGATTCAAATAAAATTTATTCGATTTAAATAAAAGTTATTTGATTCAAATAAAATTTTATTGAATTAAATAAAAATTATTTGACTCTAGTAAATATTTATTTTACTCAAATATTCGGTTATATTTGAATGAAATAAATTTGTTTTCCAGTGAAGACTAACCTTTCAGTTTGTACACCTCGATCTTTTTTGACGACGGGTGGCTTTCTCGGTTCCGATAAAATAATATCGGCTTTTGCTCTCCACGTGTCTCCATATAATTTATCCAAAAAATCAATGCGATCGTCACGTTTCTTCTCCGTTGGTTTCGTTATTTTCGAATCGACTGTCGGTGTAGTGGCAATATTTTTTCTCGGTGCAATCACAGTTACCGATTTTCCAGAAATTGTTTTAGTTTTCCTCAAATAATCGTCCATTCTCGTTTGTCGTTTACCACCAGATTCTGTTGTCTTTGTGCTTGTCGATACAGTCACTTGATTATCACTTCGTTTACTCGTATCAATAGTTTGATGATTTTCGATTACTGGTGTACGATTTTGTATTCGTTTACTCGTATCAATAGTCTGATGATTCTCGTTTATTGGTGTACGATTATTAATTCGTTTATTCGTATCGACGAGTTTTAGACCTTGGAGAACGTTAGTTGCAATGTTTATTGGTGTTGTCAATTCGGACTGTTCTACATTTCGTTTTTTATCGGAATGTAATTTGAAGAATTTTTTGCGATTATTCGGTGTCTCGTAATTAATTTCCAATCGTTCTAAACTACTGTTGCCGGAGCAAATACTATTTCTGTTACTGCCTGAAATGTGACTGAAGGAACTCTCGTTATTGGTGTCGGGATTGTTGGACATTAACCAGTTGGCTATTTCTTTACGTTTTCTTGCTGAGAGATCATTGTAACCGGGATCATTGGGAGCAACTGGTGGTGGTGTTTGGAGAATTTCGAGAGCTCTTTCTTTTCGAACTTGTATTACTTTTGGAGTATTTTCCTCAAATTCCGAATCAGTTTCGGCGATAACATTCGAATTTTGTTGTATTATCTTTTTTTCAATTTTGCCTTTATTTGATTTTGTCGAATTATCCGATTCTGTCTCATTGATGATATTCGATTTTTTGAGAATTGTCTTTCGAGTTGATTGCGGGGAATCGGATATTTGACTTTTGTCACTTTCACTGGCGGAGAAATAATTTAATTGCTTCGATTTGACAATCTTGAGAATTTTCAGTGCTTCCGCCTTGGAGAGTTGATGATTTTTAGTGACTTTGCGGGGGAATAATTTTTGATATTTCGTGCTGCAATAACTTGGACTCACGGTTGATTTTGTGTTTAATTGATTATTTTTTACTCTATCGATTGGTTTGGAAATTGATTTATTGAGATCTTGAGATTGTTCTATTGGTTTTTGAGATGCACTCACGTGAGATATTGACGAAATTGGAGATGGTTGTCTTCTTTTGGATTTGCCTTCGTTTGAGGAGGAACTTTTTGATTTTGTCGAAGCCGTCGACGCTGTATCGTCCGATGTATATAAAATACTACATCTTTGTCTTGTTTTAAAATTATTAAAAGGTTTGAAATTGTTTGAAATTCTTCTCTTCCCGGTAAATCCAGATGAAGTATTTTTTTGATCATTGTATTTGAGAATAAAATCTTCTGTATCGGATTCTTCTGACGACGATGATGATGATGATGAAGAAATGCAGATATTTTTGTCTTGAAATTTTTTTACAATACTGGATTTTTTAAAATCATTACTGTCACTGTCGGTTGAGTCGCTAATGACAATTACTTCGTTTACTTCTGAATTGGACGAATTTTTTTTACTTGACGAATTGGTGAATTTGTAGCTTTGTGTTGTTGCATCGTCAATACTGCGATTTTGAGTCTCTGATAATCGTAAAACAATATTTGATGAACTTGTTGTTCTTGTTGATGCTGTTCTTGAATAATCGTCCGTTATTTGTCCTTTGTCACTAGGACTCCAGTTTTCTTTATAATCATCATAAAGATCTCTTCTTGACAGTTGGAACTCTAAAAAATTCGGATAATTAAAAATTAGTAAAAGTAGTTTTCTAATTGTTCGATTTTTAGTGACAAAAAAATATGGGAGAGAAAAAGAAGAAAAAAAGTCAGAAAATTAAAAATTAATGCAGGTCTAAATTTTTATTAACAAAAACATATTTGAAAAAGAAAAAGAAATAAGAAATAAAAGATAATTAAAAATTAATGAAAATAATTTTCCAGTTGTTTAATTTTTAGTAACAAAAAAATATTTGAGAAAGAAAAACAAAAGGGAAGTAAAAGATAATTAAAAATAAATAAAAGTAATCTTCTAGTTTAATTTTTAGTGACAAAGAAAGAAAGTCTGATAATTAAAAATTAATAAAGATAATTTTCTGCTTGGTTAATTTTTAGTAAGAAAAAAATTATTTGACAAAAAAAAAGAGAAAAGAAACTAACAAAATAAATTTTTGTTTCTACAGGTGAAAATTTTTCTATATTCAAAAATCGAAACACGTGTGAAAGAGAAAAAGACTAAAAGCCTCTCAACTTATAAATTCAATCAAAAACTTACTTTTCGTACTATTTGTCCTCCGATTAGTCACAAAAGACTGCATGCTTGTTGTAAAATTAACAAAACTTGTTACTAAATTCTAAAATTAAAAATCTCCCTTTCGCATTGTAAATCGTCACCTAAAAATTAGATTTAAAAGATCAGTCACAGATCACTCTTGAAACAGAGAATATTGCACATAATATACTATTTTCTGTGAAAGTATATTTCTTGTGAATTCTCAGTATTTTTCTTTTATCTATGATTTTCAATCAAGGTCGTCGTATGTCAATATAAACACAAATAATTATATTAGCAAAAAAAAATGCAGACAAAGTATATACACAATCTATGCGATAATCTGAGGTTAGGTTGTTCAATTTCAAGTAATTTTTGAATTAAAAATTCTACTTTCGTTAAAAAATGATTAAGAATAACAATTATTATCAATCACTGCGAATACTGATCACTGATATCGAAGTTAATTCAAACTAAAAGACAATTTAATGAAAACTGAAAATTTTCGACAATGTTTGGAAAGTTTAACACGGATATAAACAAACAGTAGGAAATAATGATTTTACGTTTTTTTCACAATAGAATGTAGAGTAGTTTTAGTAGACACTATTTATTTTACTTGAATATTTATATTTTAATTAAATTTGCAAACCTTTCAGACAGAATAATGTAAAATTTGTTAAGATAAAATTATTGTTTACACTTGTAGCGTTTGAAAGAACATTTTAAAGTTATTTAAACGGTAATTTTTCGATCGATAAGTTAGTTTTTGTAGCAGTTTACCGACAGATGGGAATTACGAATTTTTTCGAAACTTGAAATTATAAGTTTTAATATCTATTATTGCCTATAATATAAGATTAAATTTACAGAATAATGGATTTAAAAGAATATTTTGTTTATATTTTTAATTAATTTGAAAATTTAAACTAAATTCTTTTTTTGAATTATCGCGCCACGTTTGCATGTTCTGCAATATGCGGGGAGTGAGATCGAGGCTTTACACTTTCGGCCGTCGGCCATTTTGGATTTCTCTCCCCACATTTGCGCACAAGCTCCGCGCTGGTTTGGTTCAGTGTTTAAATCCAAGAAATCTTTGGGAATCGTGTTATTGTTTAGATAAAGAGTGTTATTTTTAGTAGTGAATTAGTGTTTTTTGTGTTTTTAGTGTCGAATAATAGTGGAGAATTCGAAGGAAGCGGAATAAACTGGATGTTCGGTGCAAGTCAATCCCTTTGCCAGTGGAAAGCGAAAATGCAGAAAACTTCACCGGTGAGTGATTTATTTATTGTTTTTCGACTGTTTTTCTCAATTTCCGAAAGGTGGGTTCTCAAAATTTGAGAGACGGACCAATTGGGAATTAATTTTGCAAAAAAAAAGAAAAGTGCGTTGAACTTAACCTCAAAATTTGCAACTTTTTTTTTGTTATCAAAAACTTTTTTTTTTTTAATTGTTTTTCTGTTGTTTTCCTATTTTTTAACTACGGGAGTATGAGAAAATAGCAATACAGTGTCGAATATATAATTCTGGAAGAGTTTCGATCGCGAAATTCCGAGAATTGTCCGCTAATCGATTATTTAAAGAGGCGGAAAGTATTTTTCCGTAAAGGAAATCAATATTTGTGTGGTAAAAGGCAACTATTTTTGAATATGAGACGAAAAAGTGTACGTGTGGTGAACTTGTAAAGTGAAATAAATTTTGTTGGTGCAGTAAAATAGGATTTATGGTGATAAAAAAAATTTACTCTGGAAATTGAACATATATTTTCCATTGTCATAAAAAAAATTGTCGTTTAATATCTATTGCTGAAAGTTTTTCTCGATAGACACATTTTTAGCGTATATATTGGCATCGTACATTTAGAAATTGAGGGATAAACCAACAAGTGTAATATTTAGCACATGGGACGCATATAACACTTTACGATATTGCCAGGTGTATATATGGTATATATTTTGCATCAACATTCTATTCATAACGCAGGAAGTTTATTCAACACGTAAAGTGCTGCAAATTAGGTTGAATATTGAAGACTTTGTGTTGAAATGTGTATTATTTTGTGTATGGTCACCGTAATTATTATGTTACATAGCAGGTTAATTACTATATATACGTCTATATAATAGAACGGAGAATTAATTATTACTTAGTGAAATAATAACATAATGATTAAATTTATGAAAATTTATTCATCCATTCTGAAAATATATTCAAATAAAATCCAACTTTTTGCATTCTCAACTGAAAATTCAACTCTTGCGGGGTATTTAAAATTCTAATCAGAAAAAAAAGTTTAAAAAATTTTTAAAGGTTTGTAAAATTTGAAAAAAAAATAATTAAGAAAAAAGAGTTGAAAATTACCTTTGAAGGTCAATTAATAGAATCGATTTTAGTTCTCTGTTCTATTCTTCGTTAATCTCAAATTACAAATCTCGTAGATTTAATCTCTTTAATTATTTCCTTTCTTAACTTGATTAGATTCTCGATATGTTCCTATTTCTATATTATATGGCTGAATGGATTATTTTAGGAAAATCTTTCTTTTTTTTAACTGATTTTCGAATTCATTTGAATAATATACTTTTTCTGTGTCGCGAACGATTTCGTTGATGGATAAATATTAAATTCTTCGATAAGAACATATTTGCAATTCCAATCTTACTTTTCTCGTCCAAATTGAATGGGAAAACTTTTCGAGAATTTGACACGTTTACTTTATGACAGTTTATCGAGTTTGTTTTTCAATTTTTTTTTTTTTTGTGAAGCAAAGAGAATATTTTTCTTCGATATTGAGACACGAGGGCTTTTTTTCAGGAGTTTTTTCCCAAAAAAATATTTTCTTTTAATAAAATATATTTTTGTAATATAAAAAAATAAAAATCGTAAAGAGTGAAATTAAAAATCTATTTTTATTTTTCAATATAATTTGTATTGAAATGTGAAACTAGAAAAAAAAATTATTTACAAAGTTGAAAATAGAAAAAAAATTTATTTTCAAATATGGAGAAGAAAAAATAATTTATTTTCAAATATGAAAATTTATAAAGTTTATTATTATTATTTTTGTAAAGAGCATATAATATATATTATGTTTTGTGAATTTAAAAGCCTTTTAACGAAAGAAAAGATTTCGTTTCACAAGGAAATTTATTTAGACGTTAACTATGAAATATAGTGATTCCATTTGGTGTAAAGAGCTTTCGTATGAAAAAAAAAATGTTAATGCCCATCATTTTCCTTTTGCTAACTAAAGGGTAATTCCATTTTCCATTCTCTGTAATTTACATCTATATTATAAAGTCTTATCTTCACTTCATTTCACTGAGACTTGAAATAATAGGATATGTATTATATTTGGGTGGAATATAAATTATCGCAAAGTTAGAAAATCTTTCCACGTGTATTATTTCCAGTAATACTAAAAAAAAAAAAATGAAAAACTTTTTGTTTTTTGCGCAAAAGTAACTTTAAATCATTTCGGATTATGTTTAACTTTTATTTATGCAAATCGTGTGTAATTAAAATCGAAAATTTTTTTCTCTCCATTGTGTTTAAAATGGAGCTTACTTAATTTAAAAACTTATTTATCATTATTTATTATTATTATTATTATTATTATTATTATTATTATTATTATTGTAAGTAATTTTTTAATTCATTGGACTATTAATTAAATTTTTGAATTTTATTTTTAATTATTAAAGTGGTGAAAGAAAATATTGAATCATTGAGGGATAACATTAATTTTATTACAATTCTTGTACACATTGAATTTCAGTTATAAATTAATTAATTATACAAACGATTTTAATTATAAATTGAAAAAATAATAAACTACATGCTTTTCGAACTTTTTCCTAAAGTTTCGAACGTTCAAATGAGCGACAATTTTTATATACTAATATTTTATTATTTATTAACTTTACTATTTAAATAAATAAATTGAATACAATTCATTTATTTATTTAAATGAATTAAGTACAATTTATTTATTTATTTAAATTGAATACAGTTTATTTATTTATTGAAATAAATTAAATACAATTTATTTATTTATTTAAATAAATAAAAATAAAATTTATTTCTATATTTATTCATTTATAAATAATAAAATTTATAATTTATTCAATTCAGTTGAAAATTATTTTTTTAATTGCAGACAACAATATTTTGTGAATAACATTAAAATTAAGTGAGGTAATAAAAATATAGTCGTTCATTTGAACTTGAAAAATTTTTTACAATATTTATGATACAAGAATTCTAGAAGTCGATACAACAATATACAATAAATTACAAAAATAAAATTTACTTAATTGTATGACAATAGAGAAGAATAATTATACCTTTTGATAAAAAACGTAAAAAAAAATTTATCACATTTCTTTATATTTCTATTTATTTTTTTTTTTATACATTTATATATAACATTTTGTTGCATGAAAAATATAAACATTTATTTTTTGTCCAACAATTTTGAAATTTACAAAAAAAGGAAAAGAAATTGAAGAATTGATTGTTGTGTATATTTGGAAAAAAATTTATATTTAGAACAAAATTTATATTTAGAAAAAAAAATTGTTTTATAATAATACAAATTTAGAAATATATTGCAAATAATATTAGAAAAAAATCTCTTTGTTTGATTGATTTGTTTTGATGGTTTTCGATGATGGTGATTAAATTGGTGTTTCCGAAGGGGCATTAGTTTCTTCTTTAACAGTTGTGTGACATTTTATTTGGCCATTGCAATTTTGCACAACAACTGAGAATTTTGTCGATTCCAATAACTTTTCGGATGTTTCGTTGATATTAACTGCTTCCGATGCCATATGGCCTTCTTCTTTTTCCTCAGTAAACGATCTCATTCGTCCCGAAGATCTTGAATTTTGTTTCGTGAGATTTAAACTTTTTCTGTAACACACACAATTGTGTATGAATTTTTTTTTTTTGACTGCATATAGATATTCAATATATTGTTTTATTATTATTATTATTATTTTTATTATTATTATTATTATTATTATTATTTATGAAAAAAGAGAATAGAATCGGTTCTGTGTCAATCAGAATATTTTTTTATTCAATTTTTTATTCGCACGTCTAGTGTTTTCCTGTTTTTCTCTGATAAATGCGAATCTCGAAACAATGCAATGACAATGGAATTAAATATATTTTCTAGCTTTCATGCTTTTTTTTTTCTTTTTTTTTGTTATTGTATAACGTGTGTTGAACAATTTTTGCAAAAATGAAAAAAAGAAATATTTTAATTACTAAAAGTGTTGTTTTTAAAATTTCAATATTGATTCCGTTCAATTTGGCTTTCTTCCAAATTGAAAAAACTTTTGACGTTTGAAATTTTTTTGTCGTAAACACTTTTTATATGAATTATTTTTGTTTATTTGATTCGAATAAAAATTATTTGATTCAAGTAAATATTTATTTGATACTTTTTTAAATTCGCTGATAGTTGGAATAAAAAAAATTATTCTCAAAAACTTTAATAAAATACTAGGAAACAATTCAAAAAATTTTAATAAAACTCTTTCCATAAAGATTCTTATATAATTTCGAAAATTTTTTCAAATTCTAATAAAACTCTTTTAAAATTATACAATTATTTTTATAAAGTTTTCAAATTTTAATTATATTTTTAATATCTACTATTTTAGTTAACAAAAATAAGTCCTAAATAAATTCAATTATTTCAACAAAAAAAAAGAAAATAAAACTTTTGGTAAGAATTTAATTGTTTTCAGAAATAATAAAATTTTCACTGGAATTTAATTATTTGAACGACTAATTTTATTAAATTTTTCTAAAAAATCAATTATTTGAAAGATTTGTGTAAAATTCTTCGCAATAATTCAATTATTTAGGAAAAAAAATTAATTAAATTCTTCGTAAAAATTTAATTATTTTTATAATTTCTAAAATTCTTCCCAGGAATTCAATTATTTTTAAAAATAATAAAATTCTTCTCAGGAATTCAATTATTTTTATAAATAATGAAATTCTTTTCAGGAATTCAATTATTTTTAAAAATAATAAAATTCTTCTCAGGAATTCAATTATTTTTATAAATAATGAAATTCTTTTCAGGAATTCAATTATTTTTAAAAATAATAAAATTCTTCTCAGGAATTCAATTATTTGAAAAAATTTTAATAACATTCATTGTAAGTATTCAAAATTATGTTCATAAATAATAAAGTCCATCACAAGATTTAATTTCAATACAATTATTTTAAATGAATTTCTCGAAAAATGCATTTTTTTTTGGAAATTTTATTAAAAATTCTTTTTAATAAATTTAAATTTTATTCAATTATTATAAAAAACTTTGACATTATTTGTTTATTAGAATTCAATAACTATTTTTAAAAAATTTTAATTAAAATTCTTTTAAAAATCCAATTATTTTCAAAAATTGTGATAAAACTCTACAAGAATTCAATTCTATGAAACATTCAATTATTCAATTAATTAATTATTGTTGTATTCAAATCATCGAATCCTCGTAGAATTTTCTAAAAAGAATAAATTGAATTAAAATAGAATTTCAGTTAAATTTTTAGATAATAATTAATAAAATAAAACTTAAATTATTTTCAAAATTTTGATCAAATTCATTATAAGAATTCCATTCTACGAAATATTCATTTATTTATTTTTGATTTAAAATAATTGAATTCTCGTAGAATTTCCTAAGAAAAATTGAATTTTACTTCAATTTTCAGATAATAATTAATAAAATAAAATTTTCAAAATTTTGATAACACTTTTTATAAGAATTCAATTCTACGAAATATTCAATTATTTAATTAATTATTTGTTTTTGTATTCTAATAATTCAATAGTATTAAATTTTTTTCTTAATAAAATCATTAAAGTTTTTAAATAATTTTAATTAAAAAATACAACAACTAAAAAATGATTGAATTTTGTAACATAAACAAGTTATTCTAATTTAGCGAAAGTTTTAACTAAAACAACATAATGAAATTTATGTTTTTTTAGGTAAAATTTCATTTCTGTGTTCATTTAAACGTCATAGTAACTGTCTATTTTTTTATTGAAATATGTATTTAAAATTAAAAATTAAATTTTTAGTTTTTATAGGTAGAAACATTAGAAGTTTAGTAATTTAATTTGGGAAAAATAAAACTTTTTTTTGTGTAGCTGATGGTCAGAAATAATATAATAAAAGAAGGAAATGTTCGAAAATTCGGAAAGTGGATTGTAAATTGCATATATAAGCCAAGAGTTCTGTTGTCCAAGCTTTCGGGGTGGCGCGGGTAAACTGTAAATTCCACAACATGAGAAAGTGTCACATAAGTCACACAGAATAGTGGGACAATAAACTTGTGCAGAATTAGGTACAATATGGTGTGTGTAACACCTTTCTACTATGAAATTGCAATAGGACAACATGCTTCCTTTTTTCCATTCATAAATGTAGCTGCTTTTTTTTATTTATTTTTTTTTTGTTGAAAAATACAAGTCATATATAGAGACAAATTCACTATAATTCATCTCACTAATATCCCACGTTATTTATACGGGACAATATATTAGTTGCAATTTTTTGTTTTTTAGCAGCTGTACATCTTCATTTTTAGATAAATTCTGCACTAAATATTTTGATTTCTTATTCAGAAGAAAAATCATTTAGAAATTCACTGAAGTTACTCTCTAAATCTGAATTAGTAGAAAATTACTAATGAAATGGTGAAAAGTCGTCCACTAAATGATTTAGTAATAATTCTACTAACAATTAGTAAAATTTTACTAATTCTTAGTAGAGCGTTACTAATTGATTAGTAGAGTTCTACTAACAATTAGTAGACCTGTTTTATTAATAGTCGATAAAACAGTTTCACTAATTCTTTTAGTAAAGAAGTGACTTTTAATTAGTAGAATTCTACTAAAACATTAGTAGAATTTTACTAAAAATTAGTAATATTCTACTAATTAAAAAAGTGAAAAGTCGTTCATGAAAACTACTAAAAATTAGAAAAATTTTACTAATGTTTTAGTAGAATTCTACTAATTCAGATTTAGAGAGTAGCGTCGAAAAGAATTTTTTGTGACATTAAAAATAATTAAATTAGCTTTCAGTGCTTTAAACATTTTTTAACTCCAGAGTCTTCTTGAAAGTATATCCAGAGATGCCACGCAACCTAAAAAATCTAAAAATGCCAAGGAATGAAAAAAAATAAAAAAAAATTGAAAAAAACATGGAAAAGTCAGGGAATTTTGATCGAAATCCTGTAAAATTGTTGTTTCCTAATTGTATTTATTTTTAAAATCTAATTTTACTTAAATATTTCAAAATTAATTCAATTTTAAAAGAGTTGCGTTTACGATTTTCATAATTAAATAAACTTGAACAGATTTTCATTTGAATTTTTGTAAAAAATCAATTTTTAATGAATTTCATTAGAAATTTAAAAAAAATGTTAATAACTGAAATTAGTCAAATTTTTAAATATATATTTAATTGATTTTTAAAATAATGGATTTACTAATGAATTTTAGTTAAAATACTAAAACAAATTGAATTTCTGCAGTAATTAGATGTTACTGCAGAAATTCAATTAGTAACATTAGTAGTAAAATTCTATTCAAAAATTCAATTATTTTATTTTTTTTACAAATTCTGCAAAGAATTAAATTAATTTAATAAATGTTAATAAAATTATTTTGTAACAATTCAATTTTTTAAAAATAATTTTTATAAAATTCTTTGTAGAAATGTAATTAATTTCAAAAATTGTCAAAATTCAATTATTTTCAATGTTTACTATTTTAATAAAATTGCACAAAAGAATTCAATTATTTAAAATGAACTTTTATAGAATTAGTCTCAAGAATTCAATTATTATTTTCAAAAGTAAAAAATTCTTCTTAAAAATCAAATTATATTGAAAAATTGATAAAAATTTTAGTCAAAATTTCAATTATCTTTATAAATAATACAATTTTTTTCGAAATTCAATTATTTGAAAATTTTTTTTATAAAATTGTTTATAGAATTTCAATTATATTATTATATATTATTTCAAATTTTATCTAAAACTTTAACTGAAATTAATTTTCAAAATCAATTATTATCAAAAAATTCTACGAGAATTCAATATTTAAAATACGATGATAATTTATTGAATAATTCAATTCTAAATTTTATCAACAAATTTTTGAAATTAATAGAATTCTTTCGACGAATTTTCATAAAATTCTTAAGAATAATTAAATTTGTTAAGTAATTCTATTAAAATTGTATTAAAAATAATTAAATTCTGGAATGAGTTTTTGGAATTTTTATTTTTTAGAAAAATAATTGAATGTTCGTGTAAAACATAAACATTTTTGTTTAATAATTGAATTCTTTGACTATAAAAATAAATATTTTAGTAAATAATTGAATGTTTCTTAAAATTAAAATTTTTATGAATAATTTTATCAAAAAAATTCTAAATAATCCAATTCTTTTGACAAATTTTTAGAAATAATTTCATTTTTCGAGAAATTTTATAAAAACTCTTCATACATTAAAAATAATTGAAATTCTGACAAGAATTTTATTAAAATTTTTTAGAAACGTTTAAATGTCGGAGAAAAATTTTTTTATTTATAAAAGTAATTGAAAATTGACGAGAATTTTTGTAAATTTTTGAACATAATTTGATTTTCTACGAAGAATTATATTACTTTTGAAAATAATTGAACTCTTGAGACGAATTTTATAAAAAGTTCTTTTTAAATAATTAAATTCTCTTGTAAAATTTTATTAAAATAGTAAACATTGAAAATAATTGAATTTTGACAAATTTTTGAAATTAACTAAATTTTCTACGAAGAATTTTATTAAAAAATTTTTGAAAAAAATGAAATTTATTGTTACAAGAGAATTTAATTAAAATTTTTGAAAATAATTTAATTCTTTGAAAAATGAAGAAAAAACAAAATAATTGAATTTTTGAGTAAAATTTTACTACTTTTAAGAATAATTGAATTCATGCAGTAAATTTAATTAATTTCAGAACAATTTTAGTCATTAAATTTTTTTTTTTAAATCTAGGCTTTTGAAAGTTTCTAATCAAATTCATTTAAAATAGAAATTTTACAAAATTTCAATTGAAAATTTATTTAATTTATTTAAAAATAAAATTATTGATGTTTTTGAATCAGTTTCTAATTAATATTAAATGTAGTTTTCAAAATCTGAAAAAATTTCATTTTTTAACCTGGATAACTTCAGGAACACTAAAAACTCCTCTCTAAATTTGAATTAGTAAAAATTGTTAGTAATTTGAATTAGAGATTGACTTTTTGCTTTTGAATTAGTAAATTTTATTAATAAATTACCTAGGAATGACTATTTATTAGTAAATTTTACGAATTCAAAAGCAAAAAGTCAGCCACTAATTCAAATTCGTAACAATTTTTACTAATTCAAATTAAGAGAGTTAGGAGGAATTGAAAACACTCAGAAATAAAAAAATTTAAGTGATTTTGTGTACTGGTGGATCAAGGACTAAAAATTAGATAGTTACAAGTAATTAAAGTACCGTCAACAGGGGTAATTATGGAACAAAAAACGCGAATTTTTGAGTTTCTTCTCCACTAAAAATCTAAAATGTACAAAAAAATTTTATTAGCTATTCAAATATATTGTGAACATTCCTCTAAAGATTTCCTTCAAGTTCCATTTACAAAAAAAATTTTTTTGACGGAGTTATTTAAACATAAATATTGCTCCATAATTGCCTTGCATTTGGGGCAATTGTAGAACAAATTATTATAATTCATTATAAAAGCAAGTATAACAAATTTTCTTTATGTGTATATTAAGAAAACTTTATTTAGAACTGCAGAGTAACATAATAGTAGATAATAATAGTAAATTAAACGCGAATTTAATTCCAAGAAATTAGTAGATTTTTACATTTTCTTGAAATAACCTTTCCACTTTTTCGATTTTCAATCATTATTTTCTCGTTGCCAATGACAATAAAAATAAAAACATCTGAGTAACTTTATAGGCAAAATATTAAACTATTATTTAAAACAAGAACCAAATTAAAATAATTTACTACACAAATTTTACATAAAGAAGAATTACTCGTTCCATATTTACCCCTGATGTTCCATAATTACCCCGGTTGACGGTATTTAAAGTTTTTAAAGTATTTAAAGAATTAAAAATATTTAAAGTTTTTAAAGTTTTCAAAGTTTTTAAAGTATTTAAAGAATTTAAAGCAGGGACCGTCACGGAAATCAAATTTTGATTTCGTTACAATATTCCAAAACAAAACGAAATTATTAATGTATTTTGATTTTGATTCTGTAACGAAACAAAATTTACTTCCTATTTTGATTCTGATAATGTAACGAAACAAAATTTACTTTCTATTTTGATTCCAATACTGTAACGAAACAAAATTCACATCCAATTTTGATTCTGATACTGTAACGAAATAAAATTTACTTCCTATTTTGATTCTGATACTGTAATACTGCAATTCGGTTTTCTTATAGAAACAGATATCGATTCGAATTCTATTTCAGATTTCGTTAGTAAAAACGATATTATCTTCTGATAAATTTGACATTTGCAACAAAATTTAGGTTCAATCACACTTCCACATGCGCAGTATTATTTTATCAAAATTAAAACAAGAAAGAATTTTGATTTTGATATTAGAACTAAAACGAAATAGAGTGGAATTATGATTTTGATATTGGTACCAAAACGAAACACAGTTGAATTTTGATATTGGAACCAAAACGAAATAGAGTGGAATTTTGATTTTGATTTTGATATTGGAATCAGAACTAAATAGAGTGGAATTTTGATTCTGATACACATATCCGAATCAAAACAAAAGTATTTTTTAATTTTGTTTTGATTCCGTGACGGTCCCTGATTTAAAGTAATTAACCATATAGTAAGAAGAATAAAACTTCACGGCTAATAAAAATTTACAAAAATGGTAAAAATGATCTTACTGTGAACTGCGATGCCTTTCGAAGAGACTTCTTACGCGAATAATTTGAGATCCTCTTCTTGAAGATCCATAGGGATCGCGAATACTGCTGAGATCGTCCCTGCCAACATGTGAGGCAGTCGATTTGCAACACAGTGTCTCCTTGAAAGCTACCCTGTATTTAGCACTTATAACATTATATAAAATTGGATTCACAGTTGTACTGAAGTAATACAATACCCCAGCTATTGGATACAACCAGTCGTTCACACTGGTCAAGGCTCCACTCTCGTCATAAACGTAGATCAACCTTTGCGCGTGAAATGGTGCCCAACAAATAAAGAATGTGATTACCACAGCAGCTGTAGAAAAAGGGGCAAAAAAAAATCATGTTTATTGTTAGAAAGTTACATACCTTAGAAGCAAATACAATAATTTAATTGTTGCCCTTTATTCGTTTGTATAGTCGTCATAATTCTCATAACAATAGTTTTATTAATTCTTTTAGACTCTTTCATATAAATATCTAAAAAGAAAGTGGAACTAAAGAGTTGAATCTAAATTCAAAAACTTCTTAGTAGGGATTTGGAATATTCTTTGTTTGAAAACTTTTCAACAATTTATATAATATCGTATGAAACGAAATGTCGTTAATTTGAGAGGATTTTCCTATGTTGAGGAAGAATTGAACAAACAAAAGTTTGTCAGAACAAAAGTTAGAATTCTATTATATATCGTATTTTAAATTAAAAGAGTAATTTTGAATTCGTTTCAGGTGGAAAGATGGAAAATTTAATTTTTAACGTTTTGAATAATTAACAGTTGCATTAAATATTGAAACTATAGAATTTTCTGTAAGTAGAAAGTAGTATAGATGACAATTAAAATTTAACGAATAATGTTTCCAAATAATTAGAAATTTTATGCCAAACTGGGAATATTTTTACTATATACATTAACAAAAGTTTTATTTGTGACGCGCTCCGAAGAAAGGTAGCTAAGAAGCAAAAGAATTATGGCTTATAGGTTCGTGTTGAATTTATCTTGATTAAAACTTTATTTCTAATTATTTGAATTTGAAACAAATTTTGAAAGAATATTTTCGATATAATGAAGACTTGAAGATCAATAATTTTTGTTTAATAATAATTAATTATCTTTGTGAATTTTTACTTAAAAAATTAAGAACATAACCTCAATTTTTTTTGCTTCTGCGCTACCTTTCTTCGGAGCGTGACACATTTTAATTTGTTTTTGAAAAATCCCTTTTATATTTCAATTTTTATAGATACTTGTACTGTTCTCTAAATTTGAATTAAAAAGTAATTAATTTCATAGTAAAAAATCAGTTACTGATTCAAATGCAGAATGTAAATAAATTTCAAAAAAAAAAATTATCGAATTAATAGAAATTTTGTAAAATTGAACTAAAAATAATTAAATTTGTTAAGGAATTTAATAAGAAACTTTTTAAATAGAAATTTCAAAGTATTTTAATTTAATAATTGACAAATAATTAAGAATTTTAAAGTGTCACATTATAATGTATTCATATTTCTTGGTACGAAGATTAATGATTAACATTTTTATTACTTGATTTAAAAACAGATACACACTTTCAATTTTTAATAAAGTTGAATTTTTGCAAAGTTTTTTTTTTAAATTCTGAAAAATGAGATTTTTGAATTCTATTGTTTCAAGACAATTTAATTTTCTAAACAAATATTCGAAGATTTTCGAAATAATTGAAATTGAATTTCAGTTAAATTTTTAGATCAAAATTAATAAAATAAAAATTCAATTATTTTCAAAATTTTGATAAAACTCTTTATAAGAATTCAATTCTAGGAAATATTCAATAAGTTTTCAATTAATTATTTATTTTTGTGTTTAGATAATTGAATTCTTGTAGAATTTTCTGAGAAGAATTGAATTAAAATTGAATTTCAGTTAAATTTTTAGATTAATTTTTTAATTAATAAATTTAAAATTCAATTATTTTCATCAACAAATTTTGATAAAACTTTTTATAAGAATTCAAATCTAGGAAATATTTAATGATTGTTCAATTAACTGTTTATTTTTGTATTTAAATAATTGAATTCTCGTAGAATTTTCTGAGAAGAATTGAATTAAAATTAAATTTCAGTTAAATTTTTAGATTAATTTTTTAATTAATAAATTTAAAATTCAATTATTTAAAAAAAATTTGATAAAACATTTTTTTTAAATTAAAAACATTTTTATTGATTAATTTAAAAGCAGATACACACTTTCTTTTTTAAAATAAAATTTTATATTTGCAAAGTTATTTAAAAAATTCTGTAAAATAACATTTTTTGAAAGTTTTTAATTATTTTGTTTCATGATAATTTAAATTTTATATTAACAAATAATAGAAAGTTTTTGAAATTATTAATATTAAATTTCAGTTAAATTTTTAGATATTGATTAATAAAATAAAAATTCAATTATTTCCATAAACAAATTTTGATAAAATTTTTTATAAGATTTTTATTTCACGAAATATTCAATTATTCATGTATTTATTTATTTTTGTATTCTAATAATTGAATTCCCATAGAATTTTCTGAGAAAGAATTGTGTTAAAATTTGTTAAAAAAATTGAATTAAAAACTTTTTCACAAATTGAATTTTTAAAAGTATTTTAATTTAATAAACGTCAAAAATAATTGAAAATTTTTGAAATAATTGAAATTTATTTACATTTTATTAAAAATAATTGACTTCTTTTGAAGGATTTTATTTAAATTTTTCAAAAATAACCAATATAATTTTAATGGAATTGAAAAATCAAATTTTCAACTATAATTAGAAAGAGTCAGGATTATTTTTAAAAAATTCAAAACATTTTTTATTCAATTCAATTATTTTACAAATTATTAAAAAAACATTATTTTTAAAAAATTGAAAACATTTTTTGTTTAATTCAATTATTTTACAAATTTTTCATTCAAATTATTAACAAAACATTAATTTTAAAAAATTGAAAATATTTTTTGTTCAATTCAATTATTTTACATATTTTCGATTGAAATGATTTTCGAAAAATTTAAAGTCAAAATAATTTAATTATTCATAAAAACTCGATGAAAAATATTTTTGAAGCCGTTTGTAGATTTATTTATGTTCGAAATAAAAGTAATTTAACATTGATGAGAGGAAAAAACAGGGGGAAAATTATGACAAAGCTCTGCCGGAATTTTCTCGTCGAACTTTGATTATTAATTATGATAAGTGTAAAATTAAAGATTTGCACACAATTCACTTTGCCAATCTTTCTTTTTTTCTCCCTCCTCTACTTATTTATGTTGGTGTTTTTTAAATCTTGAGGGTTAAGTCAATATTGTTCATCATTCATGTGCAACTTCTTCGGTCTGACTTGAGGTTTGGCTCTGCTACTTGAGATAAAAGTAGTTAGAGTAGATACGTGATCCGACACATTGATGGGTGGGCGGGAAGTAAAGTACACGAATTCTAAACTTCAAACGTATCATTTTTTACCCTCGCGATTTTTCTCCCTTTCTTCTATACATTTATGAATAAATTATATTCTTCTCGTCTTTTCGAAAATTCGCCTGACTCTGACAGTGAATTAGATTAGTAAAAATAAAATATAGTAATAAAAAAAGGAAAGTAAGATATATTTTTACAGTGTACAATAGTAAGTAAATATAGAATAGTAAATAAATCAAATAGAAAATGTAAAAGTAGTAAATAAATCAAATAGAAAATGTAAAAATAGTAAATAAATCAAATAGAAAATGTAAAAGTAGTAAATAAATCAAATTGAAAATGTAAAAATAGGAAATAATTAAAATAGAAAATGTAAAAATAGTAAAGAATTAAAAAGAAAATGTAAAAATAGTAAAGAATTAAATAAAAATGTAAAAATAGTAATTAAATCAATTAGAAAATGAAAAAATAGTAATTAAATCAAATAGAAAATGTAAAAATAGTAAAGAATTAAAAAGAAAATGTAAAAATAGTAATTAAATCAAATAGAAAATGTAAAAATAGTAAATAATTAAATAAAAATGTAAAAATAGTAATTAAATCAAATAGAAAATGAAAAAATAGTAATTAAATCAAATACAAAATGTAAAAATAGTAAAGAATTAAAAAGAAAATGTAAAAATAGTTAATAAATTAATATCGAAAATGTACAAATAGTAAAGAAATTAAATAGAAAATAAAAAAATACTAATTAAATCAAATAGAAAATGTAAAAATTGTAAATAATTAAAATAGAAAATACAAAAAATAGTAAACAATTGAAAAAGTAAATAAATAATATGTAATAGAAAGTAAATTATCTATTATTAAAAAAAATAAATAAATTATTTTTCAGTCAAAGAAATTATAAATATTGAACAATAACGGAAAATATCTTTGGAAAAAATTTATTTTCATTTTTCATTTAATTTTCTTTTCTTATTGACGTCTAAAATATCATTAATTATGGATTCATTGAAATATCTATATAATCATGTAATTATTATCATTTGCATATTGAATATTAAGTTGTGTGATTTCCAATCAGCGAATTGTCTAAAATGTATCCGCATTTGCAAAATGCACTATCAATCTCGTCAAGTAGAATGATTGATTGAAATCAAGACGTGATCTGATTGAAATAGTTTGTTTGACATTGCAGAAGGGTAAATTTTCTATAAACAAATTACAATTATTACGTATTCAGGACACATCTTTTTTTTTTTTTTTTTTTTTTTGGTAAACAAACTCTCTATAAAGAAATTTCCATAAAAGTTCTACTATAAACAAGTATTTATATAAAAGAATTTAGTTTTTTATTTATAAAAATAAATATTTTTTTATTTAGTAATTTTATTTTATATTTTTGTGTTTTTTTATTTACTTTTGTTGCTGTTTTATTTATTGCTTTTTTGCAATTTTAATTTGTTTGATTACTGTTTTATTAACTGTTTGTTTACTGCTATATTAGCTATTTTAATTACTGTTTGTTTACTATTTTATTTGCTGTTTTAGTTATTGTTTTATTTGCTATTTTTTACTGTCTTATTTACTGTTTGTTTTTTATTTTATTTACTGTTTTGTTTACTATTTTTTTTATTGTATGTTTACTATTTTATTTTTAGTTTGTTTTAGTTACTGATTGTTTACTGTTTTATTTGCTATTTTTACTGTTTTACTTACCGATTGTTTTCTATTTTATTTACTGTTTTATTTGCTATTTTTTCTGTTTGTTTGTTATTTTGTTTACTGTTTTGTTTACTATTTTATTTACTGTTTGTTTACTGTTTTATTTGTTATTTTTTTACTATTTTATTTACAATTTTATTCACTGTTTTTACTGTTTTTTTTACTCTTTTTTATTGTTTTAATTATTGTTCTTATTACTGTTTAATACTGCTTCATTGACTACTTTTAACTGTTTTATTTAATTTTTTTTACTGCTTTAGTTTGTTTTTAATTATTCATAAAACAGTATTTATTTAATAATTGAAACAATAAATTTTATTATATAATTAACACATGAAATAAGTCAAAATAAGTTTTATTTTTTAATTATACAAGTAAGGACCCACCTCTTATACTTGAAACTTTAAAATATGTTAATTTTACTCTCCCTGCTTTCACGATTTTATCACTGCGTTGCATATAGAACTTTGTTATTAAATCCTGTTAAATTTAAGCCAGACAAGCAAATTTTCCTTTTTTTTTAATTGTTTTGGTAATGTTTTTTTAATTTTTGTTTTGTTCTCTGTTATACAAACTTCAAGAATAAAATATAATATATTGTACATTCTAAATTTGAATCAGATAAAAGTCATAGTTTTAATTAACAATCAGTGATTTTCACCGAAATTCAATTATTTAGAAAATTTTTAATAAAATTTTTGTCAGAACTTTAATTATTTTTAATATATTTTATAAGATTCGTTTCATCAAATTTTTCAAACAAAGGAAATTATTATTAAAAATTTTATTAAAATTTCTTAGGAGAGTTCAATTTTTATTTAAATTTTTAGAAATAATTAAATTTTCGAAAGGTTTTAAATTAAAATCTTTGAAAATTGATTTTAAATGTAAATTATTGTTCAAAAATTCTACGAGAATTAAATTTTTTATATAAAAACAAAGTTAATTTATTAAATAATTCAATATTTCTTAAAATTCAATTTTGGTAAAGAATTTTACCAACAAATTTTTTAAATAATAGAATTCTTTCGACAAAATTTCAAAATTCTAAAGAACAATGAAATTTTTTGAGAAATTCCATTAAAATTGTATTAAAAATAATTAAAATTCTGCAATGACTTTATGAAATTTTTATTTTTTTGATAAATAATTGAATGTTTGTCTAAAATATAAAAATTTTTGTTTAATAATTAAATGTTATGACTATAACAGTAAAAATTTTATTAAATAAATGAATGTTTCTTAAAATTGAATTTTTATAAAGAATTTAATCAAAAATTGTTTAAATAATTGAATTCTCTTGACAAATTTTTGGAAATAATTTCATTTTTCGAGAATTTTTATAAAAACTGTTTATATATTAAAATTAATTGAAATTCTGGCAAGAATTTTATTAAAATTTTTCAGAAACGTTTGAATGTCGGAGAAAAATTTCTTTTTAAATAATTGAATTCTCTTATGAAAGTTTATTAAAATAGTAATCATTGAAAATAATTGAATTTTGCCAAATTTTTGAAATTAATTACATTTCTACAAAGAATTTTATTAAAATTTATTTTTTAAAAAATTGAATTGTTACAAAAGAATTTAATTAAAATTTTTAAAAATAATTTAATTCTTTGAAAAATAAAGAAAAAACAAAATAATTGAATTTTTGAGTAGAATTTTACTACTTTTAAGAATAATTGAATTTCTGCAGTAAATTTAATTGATTTCAAAACAATTTTAGTCATTAAATTTTTTTTTAAATCTAGGTTTTTGAAATTTTCTTCTCAAATTCATTTAAAATAGAAATTTTATAAATTTCAATTCGAAATGTATATTTAATTTATTTAAAAATAATGTTATTGATATTTTTGTTTAAGTTTCTAATTAATATTAAATGCAGTTTTAAAAATCTGAAAAATTCCATTTTTGAACCTTGATAACCTGGAAAAGTGAGGGAATTTGAAAAGAGCAAAAGCATGGCAACCCTGAATATACGGAAGAGTAAAAACAGTTGATAGAAAATAGAAAAATTAGAAGAATAAAAAATAGAAAAAGTAGAAGTAGAAGTAGAAGTAGAAATAGAAATAGAAATAGAAAATAGAATAAGTAGAATTTATGAGTAATTTCTATACGTACTGAGCATTTGTATGATAGTCTTCTTGGATTGAGCGTGTCTGTTTTCTCCGTGAATAGTACCTTCGAGAGAGTGCCCCAAAGATGTACTTTGTATCGTGCGACCCATTTGCGTGTAGAGTGCAACCATCAGCAGCATTGGTAATAGAAAAAATATCAAACAACTCAGTTCATACAGAGGAAAATCAGGCATATTGTCACGAAGCATTGCACACATTGCGGAGTCTGTGGAAATATTCTCCGATCCTGCAAAACAAAATCGGCAAAATACATTTTTAATCTCAATAGTTCCTAAAATCATTTAGGCCCGATTTCACCAACACCGATTATAAAAGTTAATCAATGATTAAATCCTCAATTAACCAATAAGAAGCATTTAAAATGTCTTTAATGATTGATGAACTTTTAAAATCGGAAGTTGGTGAAACTGGCTCTTAAATCAACAAACTTTGCTAACTTAGAGTTTAGAATTTTTATTTTAATTTATCATTTTTTCAAAATTGCAAAATTGTAGATAAATAATTTAAAAATTGTAAACAAGGAACAAAATTAAATTTGATATAGTGAACAAACATTTTGCATTGAAATTTTAATGCAGAAGTGATCGGAAGTTTGTTTTGGTTGTTTGGTGATGGAGCATTAAAAGAATAAAACTATAGAGAGTAATGCCATTAGAGTTTATAGTTGGCGAATTGAAAGAGGGAATGGGGAGGAGAAAATATTATATGGACTTTAAAGTTTTATGTAGAATCGATGTCTATCAATAACGGTTTCAACACAACACGACTGACTGAGAGCTATGTATTCGCCTGTTTGGATATTGACGTGTGTATATAGTGGATTTTGAATATACTCACCAATAGGATAGTGCAGGTAATTTACGTTGGTATACACCGCGAATGGAATTGCGCATACAAGTGCTAACATCCAAGCAAGGAGAATAAATCTCAGTGGACGTTTCAAGCCACTCATCGCATATAGATGCAGGGGATGACACACTGCGACGTATCTCTCCATTGAGAAGGCCACTATCGTTAATACTGACACGTAAGAAGACCTTTAAACACGCAAAATTACTTATTTTCATCATCAAATTAAGGAATTCTCTTCAAATATCGATAAAACTTTTACTAACAAGTACTAAACCTCACACAGCATCTATAAATACTTGCAGCAACATTGACAATTTTGTATGTTTCAGGATATCAGGCTTTTCGCACTCATCTATTAAAACCTACTGTTTACTATTTTTTAAGTTATGCTACTATTTGGCTACTTTTTTTTAGTGTTCAGTCACGAAAAGCTACACTAAAAAAAAGAATTGTTTAGTATATTTCGTAATGATTGCGAGCAGTTGACAATTTTTGAATGAGGACTTTTTTTGGAACAAACTGTAACAAACCAAAAAAAAGTCCTCATTCAAAAATTGTCAACTGCTCGCACTAGTTACGAACGATATTTTTCATAACAAGGTGCAAAAAAGTGCCCTTTTTAACACCGCGTTATGAAAAATATATATAGGACTAATAAACTTCTTTTTTTGTTACAAAATTTTGTTGTTACCTGAACATAGAAAAAATTTGAATTGTTAGGACAAGAAAAGAAACAATCTTTTTGTCTGTTTCTGTTTTTTTTTGTGATGAGAATTTCCTCTATTTTAAGGTATAGGTCTCCGACTACTACTCTTGTAAAAATTAATTTTTGATCGATTCTCTTCAAAATTTTGAGAAAATGTTTCTTCGGGTGCCCTTTAAATGTGGTAAAAATTTAAAAACCCTTTGCCATCGTAAAAAAAAGCCTTATCGTGGTTGAACTTTTTTCTATTTTTAACATAATCGCATATGTAAAAGTGAATGTTTAAACATGAATAACTCAAAATTTAACATTGCAAAGGGTTTTGAAATTTTTACCACATTTAAAGAGCACCCAAAGAAACGTTTACTGAAAATTTGAAGAAAAACTATATTGAAAACTAAAAAAAACTATTATTAAAAAATTAAAAGCAAATTCTTTACAACGATTTAATTATTTTCAACAAATATTCGAAATTCAATAATTATTTTCAATGTCTAGTATTTTCAAAAAAATTTGCAATTCATGTACATACTAAAAATATACAATTTCAATTATTTTTAATACTATTTTTCATTAATTAATTAATTTTGTTTTGACAACTAAAAATTTCCGCAATAAAATTCTTAGCAACTATTCAATTATTTTCATAAATAAAATTTTATTTAGAATTTTAATGATTTTTAATAAAATTTTACAGAAATTGCTTGATAATGTAATTTAAGGTTTTAAAATTTGATTTCGATTCCCCGAAAAAATGAGATATTTAAAAAAATTTTAGAATTTACAGAAATTCAATTGCTTTTAAATATTTGAATAAAATTGTTCGAAAAAAAAACACTTATTATAAAAAGAATTGTAATTAAATTTTTTTTTAAATAATTCAATTTATTCAATTTGATTTTAATAGAATTCTTCCCAAGATTTTAATTATTGACATGAAAAATTCTTTAAAAAAATTCAATTATGTTGATAAATATAGAAATACATTCTTGAAAAATTTATTATTTTTAAGGCATTTTAAAAAAAATTCTTTGCAAAATTCATTAATTTTTATAAATAGCAATATTCATCACAAGAATTTAATTATTATTAAAAGTAATAAATTTCTTCTTTGAAAATCAATTGTTTTCATAAATAATCAAATCCTTTTAACGAATTAAATTATTTAAAAAAAAATTATCCAAAGTTTTCTACAGAAATTCTATTCTTTTTAAATTTTTTAAGAACATTTTTCGCAAACAATTCAATTATTTTCATATATATAATTCTTTTCAAGAATTCATTAATTTTTGAAAATTTAAATAATATTCTTAGTAACTATTCAATTATTTTCCAAAATCATAAAATTCATCGCAGAATTTTAATTATTTTTAATATAATTTAACAGGAATTGCTCGAAAAATGTTTAAAAATGTCTTAAAAATTTAACAGCTTCCGAAAAAAACAATTACTTAAAAAAATATTTTTTTTAAATTCTATGAAAGAATATAATTCTATACAAAAATATTGGAATTTTTTACACGAATTCAATTCTTTTCAAATATATTTTAATAAAATTGAAATAAATCAATTATTTCAAACACAATTTTAATTAATTTTTTTTTAAAATAATTTAATTTATTTTTTTAGACTTTAATTATTTCAAAAATATTGTAATTAAAATCGTTCGCAAGAATTCAATTACTTTCAAAAATGAATAAAATTCTTTTTAAAAATTTAATTAGTTTTGAAATAATCTAATTAAAAATTTTTTTAAATTAAAAAAATTTTTTAAAACAGAAAAAAAATTAATAAAATACCATACAGACATTTAATTATTGTGGAAAATTTTAATAGAATTCTTTGTAAAATTTAATTATTTTTAAAAACTTTTCGCACATCAATGAATTTAAATATCTACTATTATCGGAAGATTTCCAAACCGAATTCAATTATTTAAAAAATTTGTTGTTGTAAAAATCTTCGTAAGAATGCAATTATTTTCAAGAATAATAAATTTTTTTTTAGGAATTCAATTATTTAAAAATAGAATTTGGATTAAATTAGTTAAAAGAAATCAAGTATTAAAAAATTTTTATAATATTTTTCGCAAGAAAAGTAGTTCTTTCACTTCTTTGGTGAATAATAAAATTCGTTGCAGGAATTAATTTATTATTAGGATAAGAAAGAAGGAAATATTTTTGATGAAAATTGGGAAAAAGTTGTGAAAATAAATTATAAAGTGGAATTTTCGTTTGTTTTGTTAAGTGCGTCTAAAGCAAGTTTTTTTCGGTAGACAAGTTTAATTTTTCAATAACTACTCTTTTACTACTTTCCTTTAGTTTGAAAGCTTTCGTTTTGCTACTTTTTTAAAAATATTAATTATCGAGTGCAAAGTCTGCAATATTGAGGCAATATTGTCAATTTTACTGCAAGTTTAGATGCAGTTGAGG
This sequence comes from Leptopilina myrica (nomen nudum), assembly GCA_032872475.1. Classification (NCBI taxonomy): domain Eukaryota; kingdom Metazoa; phylum Arthropoda; class Insecta; order Hymenoptera; family Figitidae; genus Leptopilina; species Leptopilina myrica (nomen nudum). Next base: position 30,648,175 of record CM065465.1, on the reverse strand, counting down.
AACTAGTAACAAAATTTTTAATTTCCCTGCATTTTCATAAAATTCGGAAACTTTTTGCATGAAAAAGCAGATAAATATTTTTGAGAGAGTTTGCAAGTGCAAATTTTGTGTAAAAAATAAAAATAGTGTCAAACTACGTTTACTTCATTGTTTGCAAATTGTGAAAACTATCGCATTACAGTAGAATGAATTTCGTGCGCATATGGTGAAAGTTTTTAAAAATGGAATTTATAAGTTTGGAGGATCTCGCCACCGCGTACAAAGTCGTCGTACTTGTAATAAATTTCCAATTTAGACTGACTTCCTTTTTCGCGGTCTGAGTTTGAGTAAACTTTGTATGAAGTCATGTTGTTTAGATAAGAAACAGTGCGCTCAAGTTTAGCTATAGATATTTAGTACCAGGAACGAGATCATTCCTCATGATAGAAATACAAAATGAGTATATGTCCGGCTCTTTTGACCAACTTTTTCGCCGCTGCTTCCTCTTTAATCCTCGTGCATGAAGAAGGAATTTTTTTCAAAAAGTTGCGATATTATAAACAATTTGTAATTTAATAATTATGTTAACAATATTTTCAGTCGAACATAAGCAGTTTCTTTAAGGATTGAGACGAATAAAAACAATTAATCTTAAATTGTTGCATACGTTTTTTGTCTCAATGATTTTGATTTTTTTTTTTAGAAATATTTTAAGTTTGAAAAGTGTTTTATATTATTTGTTTTTGTGCTTATTTTTTGTTGTTGTATAAATAGAGAAAAAGTTGGAAAAGTGGAAAGATAAAAATTACATAGCAGAAATAGTTCCATAAACTTTGCCCCGCAAACAATAGAATATATATATATATAGGTTATGTGTGTATGTAAGATTGAGACTTACGTTTCTGACACAAATGCTCTTATTTTGCATAAAACAACTCCAAGCGCCCAAGGATATTGCTGCCAAAATACGTAGATCTCGTTCGGTAAACCTAAAACAACGATAAACTTTATTTACCTATGGTAATTTAAATTTTCTTCTTTATTATTGTTATATCATTTTGTTTAGTGCTTGATTCTCTTCGATATTTTCAATAATAATTTCAAGTTCTGCGTATGTACAAACTTGTGGAAACGATAGAAAATAATTACTATTATTATTATTTTTTATTAAAAAATTATCTAATTGTTATTGTATTTATTTTTTGGTCATATTCATAAAGAAATAAAGGTAAAGAAATAGATTTAATGTTAGTAAAGTCTATTTTTCCATCCGGTTTATTTTCTCTAATTTTATTCATAAATAAGATTTATTTACATTTTTTTTTCTGTTTCATAATTTTGTTAATTATTACTATTATTTATTTTCTAAGTAAAAGGAAACAATTTTAGTTCAACGCCATGAATGAATGTTTTCTATTCATTTCATTTCGTTTATGAGAGAATTTTCATGCCGTCTAGGCGGCAGTTTAACGAACTATTTTGGCGCGAAATTCAAATAATATAAAATTTGATTAATAATGTGAGTAACGATAAAGGTAATAATAATAATGAATAACATTAGTGTTCTTTTTAATTCTTTTTTAAATTTTCTACTTAATTAATGTCTTAAAAAGCATTAAAACTCTTGCGAAGAATCTCAATTTATAACAAAAATTAAATTGTTTTAAAGAATTTTAACCGAATTTTTGAAAATAATTAAATGTTTTGAAACAATTTTTAAGAAATTTTTAACAAATTTTCAAAATAATTGTATTTAATTGAAAACATTAAGTATTTTAAAAAATAAATGTGTTTTGTTGAGAAAATTTATTAAAATACCTGTAAAAAAATTAAATTCCTGCGATGAGTTTTACTATTTAAAAACATAATTTAGTTTTTCCGAAGAATTTTTGAAAATAATTGAATTTAATTAATATTTTTAAAAATAATTGTTTTCTTTCGAGAAATTTTACTGCAATTAAATTAGAAATAATTGCTTTCCTTTGAAAAGTTTTATTATTAATAGAAATAATTAAACTTCTTGCGAACAAAATGAAAAAAAATTTCAAATTCCTGATTGAATTTTCTTTGAAAAATTTCTTTGAATTTTTTTAAATAATCTACGTTTTTAATAATTTTTATTGAAATTTTTGAAAGTAATTGAATTTTAAGAAGAATTTCTTACAAGTTTTTAAAAAAATTGCTACTAATAAAAAATTATAGTTAAATACTTTATTGTTGAAGTTTATTAAAATTGTTTTGAATGTAATTGAATTTCTGTGGAAAATTTTATTATTTATAGAAAAAATTTAATTCTAGGGAAGAATTTTACTATTTTTAAAAATAATTCAGTTTTTCCGAAGAAATTTATCGTAGAATCCTTAAATATAATTGAATTTAATGAATATTTTTAAAACTAATTGTATTTTTTTGAGAAAGTTTAATACAATATTAAATTAAAAATAATTGCATTCCTGTAAAGAATTTTGTTATTAATAAAAATAATAAAATTCTTGCGAGAAATTTTTGTAACAAATTTTCAAAATCCTGATAAATTCTTTTGAAAAATTTCTTTGAATTCTTTTTAAATAATCTATTTTCCTTAATAATTTTAATTGAAAATTTTGAATGTAATTGAATTTTATGAAAATTTTTTTTCAAGTTTCTAAAATAATACTTTCTGTTAAAAATTATAATTCAATTCTTTATCCTTCAAGTTTATTGAAATTGTTTTGAATTTGAATATAATTAAATTTCTGTGAAAAATTGTATTATTCATAGAAACTATTTAATTCTTGCGAAGAATTTTAATATTATCAAAAATAATTCAGTTTTTCCAAAAAAATTTTATCAGAATTTTTGAAAATAATTGAATTATTTCCAATGAATTTATTAGAAGTTTGGAAATAAAATAAAGTTTTTTGAAAAATTTTATTAAAAATTAGAAAAAATTTTACTGAATCCTTTAAAGAGAAATTTTATTAAATACTTGAGATAATAAAATTTTTATAAACAAATTGTCGTTGTTATTTAATTTGTAAAGAAAATAATTTAATATTTTACAAAAATTTTGAAAATGAATGAATTTCGAAAATAAACTTTACAGACAATCATTTAGAAATAATTTATTTTTTTTATATGAAATCGTATTTTTAAAATTATTTTTAAAAGAATTGAATGTTTGCAAAGACTTTACTAAAATAATTTAATTGTTTCAATGGATTTATGCAAATTTCAGAAAATACTTGAATTCTTTCGTGGAATTTTCTTTAAATTGTATTGAAAATAATTTAATTTTTGAGAAGAATTTTAATATTTATGAACATAATTATGATAATAATAGTAATTATTATTTTTTGTAAAAATCTTGTAAAATTAATTTGACCAAATATCTAGTAACGGACGTAAAATTATTTGAATAATGATAATAATAATAATAATAATAATAATAATAATAATAATAATAATAATAATAATAATAATAAATAATAATAATTATAATAATAATAGTTATTATTATTATAAAAAAAAGAATTTATTTTATTAGCTAAAATTAGTAACCAATAATAGCAGTTCGGTTTTGCAGTAATCAAGAATTTAATTTAAATTAAATGAAATATTCGAGGCCGACAGGAAGACATTTCTCTTTAAATTAATTAACAAATGAAATGAATTTAATCTAATGATATTGAACAAGGGTTTTATTGATAGGTGTGTCTATATCATAACAACGGAAACTAGATACATATATATACACCAGAGCTTTTCTTAATGTATCTTATAAACCGCTTATCTATACTCCTCTACGTGATCAGTTTTGTTCTCTAAATCGCACGAATACTGTAAATTGGAAATTCCTTCTGATTTTGAAATTAGTTCATCGCCAACTAAATTGTTGTTGAAATTTAAACTTAATTTATTTTTTTCATCAACCAAAAATAAAAGGGAAACAAATTTATTTTACTCATAAAAATATAAATTATTCATATATCTTGCTAACAACAACAACATTTTTTTTTTTTTTTGCTTAAACGATAAATAGTTGTTATTTCATTCAGTATGCTATTCATCACTTGTTCCATTTCGTAAATCATCCGTGTATATGGGGAATTAGCAAATTTAGAGCAAAAGTTTTTTTTCTACTAACTCTTTGGTTTTTTATTCGCAAAAGATTTGAAGAGAGTTTTTTTTAGGTTTTTATATATAAAGTAGAGTTTCGCTTTTCTGGTTGATCTTGGCGAAAGTTTTTCCTTATGGGTAGAAATTTTCCTGTTTTTTTTTGTTATTTAATGTTTAGCATTATTTTTGAAGATAGGTAAATTAAATAGTAACATAATTTTATTATTTACTATTTAAATAATTATTGTTTGAATAGTTTCACTATTGAAACATAAAATTTGAATTAATGTGGATTTAAAATTAATATATTGTTGAAATTAATTTACTTTTATACAATTAATATTCTCGTTAAATTAATATACTTTGAAAATTAAAATAGTCGGAAAATAAAAATACTCTTAAAATTAAAATACTCTTCGAATTAAAATACTCTTAAAATTAATATTTAAAACGAATTAAAATTAGTCAAAATAACTAAACTTTTTTTCTTTAGTAATAACACTGTTAATATTTATTTAATGTTCCACGAAAATTTTCTGAAATCTTTTAAATACACTTTTTTCTTTTTCCTTCATTAGTACACTTTGAAAAGTTGAAGTCCCAAGACTTTAATTAAGTAAAAAAATCCATCTCACACTTAATTACTGTCAACGAGTTTCATTTTGTAATATCAAACTTAAATTTATTTCTCAAAAAGAAAAGAACGAAATTTTGTACATGGACAGAAAAAATTTTCTATTTTGAAAGTTAATTTCGTTACAAAAAAAAGCAAGGAATCTTTTACTCAAGTTTCTTTAATTAATTCGACAATTTTAATTAAAAATTTAAAATTCTCGAAGATATTTAAAATTAACTTGAAGTGAAACTAAATCTTGTGAAAAGTAATTATCGTAATTATTGATAATTTACTGTTGTTAATTAATTTCGTTCTTTGTAAGGTTAAGTGTTATTTTTTTAAAAAACAATAATAGTTGGAATGAAAGTAAAAAAATTGTTTAAAAAATAAAAAATAAATAAAAAAAAATTAATTTAATTTTTATTTACAATAAAAATTGGTTCAAAAATTTAATTTGAAAATACAAACAGTTTAAAGAATAATGATATTTGATACAATTAATTAAATTCAATAATGTTGAATAAAAAAATTAAAAACAATTAAATTTGAACAATTAATTTTATAACTTGTAGTTTTCGGTGCGAAAAAATTGTCACAATTTAATCACGAGACATTTAAAACAAAAAATGTTTTCCTTATGATTTTTTATTCGAATTATTCGAGCGTTTATAAAATTATGATAGATGGTTTTCAGATGATCGATTATATAGTCGCGAATAAAAGACAAAAAGATTATTTGAACAGTTATCCCTCTCTTACAAAAAAATTGAAAATTCAGAGAATTTTTCCACATAAATGACTTTATTATTATTGAATTTTAAAAGTTTTTGTTTTTCTAACTATATATACACTTATTTAAAAATAAATTTAAAATCACCTTTATTTTTCTGAATTAACACTTATTTTAAATAAATTAAAAAACTTTTTCTATTTTTAATTTTACAAATTAAAAATCTCTCTTACTTTTCAGAATTAACACTTATTTTCAATGAATTTAAAACTATTTTTCTGAGTTTAACTTTTTTCGTCTAGAGGCAATTTTCCTTTTTATTAAAATTAAGAAAGTCCTTGTTTTGGAATTTTAAACAAAAAGTTAATTATTATTTTTTTGCTTTGAAAAGTTGGTGAGAAAAAAAATATAAATCAAGTATACGAGAAAAATTTTTATACATAAATCCCAAAAGGATTTGGATTTAATTCTTCAAACTGATACTTATGAATGACTTTCCCCCAAAGTGTGATCTATTCTGTATTTACATGTTCCATTTCGAATGCATCGATTTTCAAATGCGTATTTGAAAAACAAATATATTTTCTCACCTCCGCGAGTTTATCATATTTGAACATTTTTTTTGCTTTTGCTTTTTGATGAAGCGATAAAATGAATTTGGAATAAATTTGCAATTTAAAATATGTGAAACGTAAAATAAAATATAATTATACAAAAATTACTATTTTGGTTTAATTATATTTTTCCAGAGTTAAGATATAGAAGCTTCTTTATATTATGGTAACATTTTCTGTCTCGAAAATGAATTTTAAATTAATTGAAGTATTTTGTGGTCAATAAATTGCTAAATCCTTCCGGTGAACGAGAAACTTAAGCTCAGCTAATTGGAAGAAATTGCATTGTCTTCTAATAAATATTTTTCGGAGAAACATATTATTCTTCGTTTCCTCCATTTGTTTCATTTAAGTAATTTTTGTAATAAATATTTAATTGAAATTAAATTTTTCATATTTATTTTCTACTTTTTTTTATAAAGTAAACTTTACTTTATGCCCTGAATTAAAAAAAAAATTATTTATTGATGTGAAAAGCATTTCCTTTTTAGTCTCGTTTATTTCTCATTTTGCGTGTATATTCTCCATCTCATTCGTGCGGTCGTTTTGAAAAGATTAAGATGCTGAGTTAAAAAAAAGTATATATACTCTTTGAATAAAACGTGATGCTGAGTATATTTTAGAAACGCAGCGTATGGAGTTTCATTTTTTAAAGAAAATCTCGAGATTTACTGGTTTTCATTTTAAAATATAAATATTATTTGTGAAAAGATGGAGATTTTTTTTTTCTTACATTTTGATTCTTGAGTAGAATAAATGATAAGATTGGAGTATAAAAGTTTCGGGGGGGTTCTTTTCTTTTCTTTTTTTTTTTACTGTTGTGTTTAGGTCAACGAGTATCGTAAAAATTGAATTTCAAATGAGAGTATTGCAGGCAGAAATTTCTTATTAAAATTCAATTGTTATTTACTGCCTGCAGTGATTTTCTTTTGTCCTAAAAATTATTACACGTTTTTCTGCTTTTCGGTATTTTATCGTTTTGGAAAATTTTTGTTTTATTTTTTCAAGTTCATTGTTGGTAGTTTTTTTCGATTTCGATCGAGAGGTGTTTAAATTAAATTATGTTAATTATCATAAATGTGAGGCAGGTCTCCACTTGTGATGAGCCGAAAATTCGGATAAATAAAGAAAAAAATTTTTGTTATTGATACAATCGAAATTTGAAAAAATAATTCAACCAGTTTTTGAAGAACTCTTCGAGTCTTCGAATATTGGAAAATTAAGTGCATTAAATATTACAAATATTAAAAGTGGATAAAAGTAATTAAAAATAAATAAAGAACATTTTTATTTTCAACCATCGTATTTATTTATTTTTATTTATTTTTTTTGTTTATTTTATTTTGAATAGAGCCAAAAAGTGTATTTTTGCAAAAACTGAAAATTTGGAGAGGAAATTTAATTTTGTTTTATTCTTGAAAGGATCTCAACTGGGAGGTTTCCTTTAAAGCTGAACTTGTCACAAAGATTTATCCATTTCGGCGCACTTAAGTTGACCCCAAATTGTAGGGAAGTTGCAATAACATTTATAATCGATTGCATTTCAAAGAGACACTTTTACCTTTAAAAAAAAAGATGGATGGAAAATCGGTAAATTGTTAATAAATAGCATTTTATATTGTGAAAAAAAACGAAAGAAGGAAGTTTATAAAGTTTTATTGAAGTCTTTTCGGTTCCTAAGTATGTGAAGACATGTTCAATTCCTATATATTTAACTCTAGATCCTGACTGAGAAAAACCACCGATCGCTGAGGAATTTAATATCATATATCTAACTTTAAAATGCTCGATTCTTTACGCCAGACACATTTTCGGTTTTTCTTTTCTTACATTTTGGCCAAATTTTTTTTTTAATAAATTTACTTTTTCGGTAATTTTTTTGTTTAACACTTTTTCTGAAATTTTCTTTACATAATACTTTTTCTATAATTTTCATTTACGTTTTCCGTAAATGTTATACTATTTCAAACATTTTTTTAAAATACTTTTTTGTGTTGGAAAATATTTTCAGAGCAAGAACAATTATTCCGAGGTTTTTTTACAAAGATTTGACAATAACTACCTTGTTTGTTTTATAGAACATTTTTTTTTAAATGGTTTTTTTTTCTTTTAAAAGCGCTGGGGAAATAGACACCATTCGAAAAAAAGAAGTATATATCCGGAAAAGTGGGTCAAATTATTGGATTTTTACGCCACATAACCGATTTTTTGATTTGTAACAAAACATATATATTGTGCTTCCTTGGATATAACTTTTTAACAAAAATAATTGGAATGGCAAAATATTTTTGAATTATTTTTTATAATTATTTTTCGTTTCTGGTTTTTTCACGTGAAGAGCAGTTTCGATTTAATTTTCCATTTAGTTTTTCTCGTGAAGTGCAATTATGGGGATTAAAAAAATACCGATGTGAATTTTTTTTTCTATACGGTAATAGATTATCTTTGATAACAATTAACAATTGAAAATAATGGAAATATGTTTGGGAATTACGATAACAATTGATAAAATAAATTCAATCATTGTTTATAGATTGTCGATGAGGTTTATATTTGTTTTTGTCTGAACTTTAAATTACGTTTGAAAAATTGAAATAATGGTTTGAAAATAAAATTATTGTCCGCTATGTAGTAAAAGAAACAGTGTCAACTAGAATGAATATTTTTCGTGATAAAAACATTTCAAATATTTCCACTGTGAGGAAAATTAAACTTTCGTAAAATTATACTATTATTTTGAATTATTGTATTTTTTTTACATAGTTTGTGTATAGAGAGAGAGAGAGAGAGAAAAAAAAGAGAGAAATTGGTTTTTGCTACAGCTGTAGCCAAACAACACGCATATGCAGATTATTTTCACAGCGGTAAACTTTTTCCGAGAATATAATCTTTCTTTTTTTTCTGTTTTTATTTTTGAAATCGTAAAATAAAATTGTTAAGAGAAACATTAAAATATTATGTTTCCTTTAAAAGTTTCAAGGAAAAGTGTAGAGGAGAAGATTTTTCTTTTTCGCACGAGAATGTTATAATGAAATTAAAGAAATTAATGTTGCACATTTTCTCTCACGAACAAAAAGGAGAATGAATTTATGTTTTACATTATTGTTGCAATTAAGGTTGTTTATTATTTTTATTTTTGTATTTATTTTTTTGCAAATAAAAAACTCTCTTAATTTTTCAATTGTGTTTTAAATGGAGAAAAGGAGAATTAACTACAGAAGGGAAAAAAATATAATTGTTTTACTTTTTTTCACGTTGAGTAATGGACTTGGAATTTCGTTGAACTGTTTGAAATTCTTTGGCATTTTGAGAATTTATTTTTGAAACTTAGTCGAAAGTTAATTTTTTTGGAATGAAAAATTTTTGGGAGTAAAATTGAAACAATAACGAAGGTTTTATTTCTTCCAGGTGTGGACATGCAGAAGCAGAAAGGGACTTAGTACGTGAAAATGAAAAATACAGATGAATAATATAAAAAGTAATTTGTAATTAATACAATCGAAATTGAAAAAAATAAACCAGTATTTGAAGAGTTTTCAAATACTGGAAAAATTGGATGCATTAAGCATTGCCTTAAATGCATAAAAGGGGTTAAAAACAAGTAGTGGGATAAGTAGAAATAAATAAGTAAGGATAATAAGAAAAAGGTTGGAATTTTTTTTTAATTTAGTTAAATTAAAATAAATTGTATTTAGCGAATTCGGTATTTAATTATTGTTAAAAAAAAGTGGGACTAAATTTGATGAAATAATCGTCTTTCAAAGTGTGGACTGTTAATTTATTTGGAATTTACTGCGAGGGAAACTGTCCAAGTTTATATAGAGTGAATAGTCGGTGGACATAAATTTTGGGTATACAAAGCGCGTATTTAGGACGTGAGGCGCTTTGATCAATTATGGCTTCTCATCTTACCGAGAACAAGAAGCAGCAGATCGGACACAGCCAGGCTAAATAGATAGTAATTAGTCGCCGTTTGCATGGTAGGATTTCTTTTAATAACAATGCAAGTGATCAAATTCCCAAAGACTCCGGTGATGAAGATTGTTGCATAAATCAACGTTATCGGTATTACAAGTTCCGAGGGCAAATGTTGAGGTCCCAATATCTTCGTCAAGTACTCCTGTTCACTGAGATTATCGAAAATTGTTATATTCTTCTCAAAGTTATCCATTTTTTTTGTTTTGCTATTCTCTAGTTCCGATTTTCGTATTTGTTTAGGAATACACTATTATTCCTGATTCAGAATTAGTCTCATGTGATAACTTTTCCTTGACGAAAAACAATTTTCATTCCCCTTTCTTCTTCACCACTTTCACAAATTTTCACTTTCGGTTGTCCACTTCGTTAGTTTTCATCTCAGTCTTTCGGTTTTTTTTTAATTTGCAATTTGCAACAATTCGGTTCGGATTGATTTCATACTTCTTTTTTTATGTTTTAAACAATTTGTTTAATTGTACAGACGTTTCTAAAAATTAAAACTTTTTGCCTTGAATTTAGTTTTATTAATAGTTTGTGCAAAAAATATTGAAGGTTTACATTTTTGAATTTAGAAGATAATTTAGTTTGTTTAGTTGTATAGGGAAAAGATTAGGTTCGATTTGTTGTTGGCATTATTTTTTATGAGGGAGTGTTTTTGAATGATAAGAAAAGTGAAAAATTATTGGAAAGGACTGCCGTCGGGAGAAAACAGGACATCGAGTCCTTCGGGAGAAGCACGCGGTTCGATGGTCGGCGCACAAGTGCCATGAGAGCGGGTAAATCTGGTACGATTAAACCACCCCTATATTTCTGTAAGTAGAAGCGCTTCAAACCGAACCTCCTTCCATATGGTTACATACTCAAACAATCATCGCGAGTCCACAATTTTGTCGAAGAAAAAAAAAATTGTTTCTCCTCTAAATCAAACAAATTTTTTATTTTACATTTATACTTTAGTAAAACTTAAAGTAAAAATTAAATAAAAATATGTTTTAGTATTTTTTTTTTATTAAAAATTAATAATTGTAAATGACTTTTATGTTATGACTAATGACTTTTGATTTGGAACAGCCTGAATTGAATGGGTTTAAATTGACACCTAATTCTATTTGTAATTAACACAATAGTAAATTGAAAAATTAAACCAACTTTTGATGAAGTATATTTAAAGTTTTTAAATATTGGAAATTTCATTTGACATTTTGATTAGAAAAGGTACGAGCGTTATAAAAAAAAAATAATCTAGTTTGGTACTTGGAAAACTAATTTTCTTTCTTTCAAAAAGTAAAGCTAGTTGAACGATGTAAATTACGCTGATAAATTCATGAGACGTCGATATGAAACTTGAAAGGGAGGAATTGTCATGGACAATTACGTATTCATGAAAATCTTTTGAGAAAGTGACTGATGCACATGGCGTTAATTAACCCAAAAGTAAAAGGGCTCGACTATTTTCAACGCGGGATGAAATAAATCTAAAAATAATTAATATTTAAATAATAAAAATTTAAATTTGAATTTAATTTTAAAAAAATTTAATTTAAATTTGAAAAATTAAATAAACTTTCATGTAATAAAAAATTATAATTAGAAGTAGATAAAAGAGTTGTCGGATGATCTCCGAGTTGTTAATAAGTCGATAGATTTTCTTCGGCGTCAGATTTCGACTTTGCGCTTTCAATCAGAGAAATATAATCCTCAGGAAATCTATAGTACTTTTAGTCACTCGCCTAAGCTTTTCCAATAAAATCAATATAACTGTCAAACCTCAAGGATATTAAGGAGAATAAAAAAAATAAAAATGATATTACGGAACTTTTTTTTCGGATCATCGACTTATAAGTATTAACTCCATAAAAGATATAAATGCCCCAACACTCTTTCTCTCACTCTCGAAAGAATAGTGTTGTACTTTTACACATTTAGTTTAAAAAAAAAATTGTCGCGCATTTTTCTTTTTATAAATTGACTTTAGTAACTTTTTTTTCAAGAAACGTCTTTCTATGACAAATATAATAGAATTTTTCTCTCTTTATTTCCAGATTATTGAGCTGCATTCGGACACACGGGAACAGAAAGAAATCCAGGAAATGATGTATGTGAGTACATTTATATTTAAATCAAAGAAACTGTGAGTAGGATAAGAATTTTTTTTCAGGAAAAAAGAAATCTTTCTCTTTCCCTCGTGTATTGCGGTTTTTTTTATTAATGAAAAGTCGTGTTGCATTTCACCGTGAATAAAAAGGGAAAATGGAATTTATATTTATAACATTATAACTGAATTTAAAAGTGAGGAAATTTTTTTAAATGGTTACAAGAGAGACAAAGGTGGATTTTTATTGGGTTTTTTTGTTTAGAGAAAGGAGAAAGACTTACAAAAGTGGAATCTTGGTGTAGGAATGAGTTTTTAAAGCCACAAGAAGCACTAAACTCTATGTGCGGTTAGTAGCACATTCTGCAAATTTCGTTGAGATTAAATTTAATGTTTTGGGGGTTTAATCTTTTTTATTTTACTTTTATTATTACTTATTATTAATATAATTAATAAAATTAATTTTCATATACTTTTAAAATACTTTAATTATATTATTTATTATTAATAGTAAATAACATCACGTTACTACAATTAAAAGATCAAAAAAAAAAGTATCTACAGATGAATAATTTAAAAGTAGTTTGTAATTAACACAATCGAAATTGAAAAAAAAGCCAGTACATTATTCTTATTATTTGATATTATTAATCACTAATTCAAATAATATTGTTTTATTACGATTGTACTGTTTTATTAGTTTTTTTTATTCTGCTTGGTTATCTAACTGATTTTTTTTTATTTTTTATTTTTTTGCGAAGCGAATGTTGTCATAAAATTATTTTTAAATTCCAATCAATAACGAAATATGCTTAATTAAATATTTTACGTCCTCTTTAATTGGAAGCTGCTGTTCAATTTTTCATTCCACTTGAATATTCATGGAATCTTCTAATATTGCAATTCTATTATTATTATTTTTGTCTTTTGTGATGATACATTTTTTTCTTACTTTTTCCTCATTTATATTTTCTATAAAAATTTTCCAATCTTCTTTTATATTCTTTTTTTTTGGTACACGTTTTAGGGTTTTGTTTTTTGTTCCCTTGTTTATTTTTTAAAGTTGATAGTTTCTTCTATGCGAAAAAGTCGAAATTTTTATATTAAACAATATATTTATGATTAATAATAGATTAAAATTTTTTTTGACTTCAATTTTAATTGGTCGTGTGGATTTTTTGTTTCTATTAGGGAATTTTTTTAAAAATTGAAAAAACATGGTTAAGTCAGGGAATTTTGGTAGAAATCTTGGAAAATAGTTGTTTTCTAATTGGATTTATTTCTGGAAATCTAATTTTACTTAAATTTTATTTAGAATTAATTCAATTTTAAAAGAGTTGCGTTTACGAATTTCATAATTAAATAAATTTGAAAAGATTTTCAATTAAAATTTTGTAAAATTTCTATTTCAAATGAATTTGATTGGAAAATTTCAAAGACCTGGATTTTTAAAAAAACATTTAATGACTAAAATTGTTCTGAAATTAATTAAATTTACTGCAGAAATTCAATTATACTTAAAAGTAGTAAAATTTTACTCAGAAATTCAATTATTTCGTTTTTTCTTTATTTTTCAAAGGATTAAATTATTTCCAAAAATTTTAATTAAATTCTTTTGTAAAAATTTCATTTTTTCAATAAAATTCTTCTTAGAAATTTAGTTAATTTCAAAAATTTGTCAAAATTCAATTATTTACAATGTTTACTATTTCAATAAAATTTCACAAATAAATTCGATTATTTTAAAAGAATTTGAATAAAATTAGTCTCAAGAATTCAATTATTTTCAAAAGTAAAAAATTCTTCTCAAAAATCAAATTATATTGAAAAATTGATAAAAATTTTAGTTAAAAATTTCAATTATCTTTATAAATATAACAATTTTTCTTCGAAATTTAATTATTTGGAAAAATTTTAATATAATTCTTGGTAGAATGTCAATTATTTTTAATAGATTTTATAAAATTCGTTTTACCAAATTTCTCGAAATCCAATTGTTTACAATATTTAATTTTACTGAATTTTAATTATTTAAACTTTATCTAAAATTTTAACAGAATTTTATTTTAAAAATCAAATATTAGAAAATTCTATACGAGAATTAAATTATTCCAATACAAACAAAGATAATATATTGAATAATTCAATTTTTCTTAAAATTCAATTCTGGTAAATAATTTTATCAACAAATTTTTTAAATAATAAAATTCTTTCGACGAATTTTCATAAAATTCTAAAGAATAATTAAATTTTTTGAGAAATTCGATTAAATTTGTATTAAAAATTATTGAAATTCTGCAATGATTTTTGGAAATTTTTATTTTTTGGCAAAATAATTGAATTTTCGTCTAAAATATAAAAATTTTTGTTTAATAATTAAATTTTTTGATTATAAAAATAAATATTTTACTAAATAATTGAATGTTTCTTAAAATTGAATTTACATAAAGAATTTTAACAAAAAGTCTTTAAATAATTGAATTTTTTTGACAAATTTGAATAAATTTTTATCAATAATTTAATTTTTCGAGAAATTTGATAAAAATTGTTCACACAATTGAAAATAATTGCAATTATGCCACGAATTTTATTAAAATTTTTCAGAAATGTTTGAATGTCGGAGAAAAATTTTATTATATTTATAAAAGTAATTGAAAATCGACGAGAATTTTTGTAATTTTTTCAACATACTTGGATTTTTGCAAAGAATTATATTATTTTTGAAAATAATTGAATTCCTGAGACGAAGTTTATTAAAATTTCTTATTAAATAATTGAATTCTTTTGTTAAAACTTTTTGAAATAGTAGACATTGAAAATAATTGAATTTTGACAAATTATTTTGAAAAAGATAAAGATAAATTTTTATTTTTTGAAAATAATTTAATTCTTTGAAGAATAAATGAAAAAAAATGATTTTTTGAAAATCCTAATTTCTATGTGAAAAAAAATGATTAAATATTTATTAAAAAAATAAAATTCTTTTTGTTTTCGAATAAGTGTTTGATTAATGATAAATGTAGTTTTAAAAATCTGAAAAAATTCTATTTTTCAATCTCTGGATAACCTGGAAGAGTCAGGGAATTTGAAAAGAGCAAAAGCGTGGCAAAGTAGTTAATTTTTTTTTGAGGTTTGCTTTATTATAGATTAAATAGAAATTTTTTTTTGTTTGAAAAAAAATGAGAGGTTGGTGATAAAACTTTGAAATTAGGACGTATTTCTTGTGGGGAATATAGAAATTAATTGGCTCTTTAATAAAGTTGCACACTAGATGTCAGTTTCTTGTGCTTCTTCAACTTGCGATCGTTTTTCAATTCATTGGTCACTTTGTCCTTGAGGAAAAGTTCATCGTCAGTTTATCATAAGCAATCCTTCTCTCTTAAGTTCTTAACTTTTCGTAAACCTCTGCCGAATAATGATTTTATGTCATTAAGTACTTCTTTTTGCAGTAATTAAAAAATATTTGATAATAATTACAATATTTGTAATAATGATACTAATAATATTAATAATAATTACAATAATTGTAATAATGATACTAATAATAGTAATAATAATTACAATAATTGTAATAATGATAATACTACTACTACTACTACTACTACTACTACTACTACTACTACTACTAATAATAATAACTTTAGTTATTTAAAAAAATAGGATTCTATTTATTATACACGATTCAAGCCTTTCGTGCTTGAACGTAAAATAAAATAGCAAATCAAATGAATAAAAAAAAAGAAATTTGTAATTTATACAATCGAAAAATGCACCAACTCGTGTACTTTAAGTACATTAATAATTCTGTTTAAGTAATTTAATTTTTTAATGAAGTCTTTCAAGAAGTAGTAGTTGAATTATCTGATTTAAGTTTCGAGTGATGAAAATTCTCAGTAGATGAAGTGCTTGCATCCTCCGTGTAAGTGGTATCATTATCTTCTATCAGCTTTTTTCTATAATTCTTTTTCCTACTTCTTGATCCATTTTCTGATTTTTCCGCCACTGAAGTCGACTCTAACTGGATCACATTTGTGGTACCACGAACATAAAACTGGAGAATTTCTTTTTCCTCCTGTGCAATGTAATTCGGCACATTCAGCATCAACTTCACCCTTAATTCGCTTGATAAGATTTGAGCTTCCCTCGGTAAATATATTTGATATTCTCGAAATTCATACGTCGAAATTCCTCCACTGTATTCAAATTGTGGCGTGAGGATTAAAATTAAAGTTCCACATATCAGGAGACATAGATATAGCTGTAAATTTTTTTTTACAAGTGAAGAAAATTTTAGCAAACATTAAAAATATTTGGAATATTTAACAATAGTTTAATAAGTTCTTGTATTTTTGATAATTTTTAATAAACATTTTTTTAAGAATAATGATTAAGTAGATTCATTAGTTTTATGTGCATGTTTGAATATTACAAGGCAGTAAATAATTTGCTAAAATGCATAATTTGATTGCTTCTTATGTAATGCAGGTTTAACAATATGCTATCATAATCAAGAAGCGATTTAGTTACGTGTGTATGTGTATGCTACTAATAAATTAAATTATGATTGATCGTTAAAATAAATTGAGCTTTAAAACGAACTTAAGGAGAAAGCCGTTTTGAAAGCACTATAAATTCTTTAAGAGAAAGGGGGAAAATTTATAAAAAAAAAATTGGATCTCATTTATATCAGGAAAATAAAATTTAAGACCTTTGTGATTTACGCATTTTGAAATTTATAATTTATATTCTATTTTCAACCTATCAATCAAATGAAACACGCACGCAGTTTAACAAGTGAGAATTTAATTTCCTGAAGTTGGAAATGTGCTGAAAATTAAAGTAAATCGATAATTACTTTTTATCGATAAAATTGGATAAATTTTAAATTTAGTATATAAATTACGTAATGTAGAATTTTTTTTTATTCGTACTAAAACTTCGACAGCGATATTTTAATTATTTAAATTGTTTACCATATCTTTAAAATCATAGTTACTAATAACAATGATTAATTGTTCTTAACCATAATAACAATTAATTGAGCATTAATCATAATAACAATTAATTGAGCATTAATTTTCTGGAAATATTCTTTTTCGGTAAAAAAAATGTTAATTACCCTTGTAATTGATTTCATTCCTGAGAGTTGTTGAACAGTACCTGAAAATGAGTTCATGATCACCGACCACAATTGTCTGTTGAGGAGGCAAATCGATTCTCTTAAATATAGTAGCGGTGTAGGAAAATGCTTTATATTTTCATCTCTTTTGCAATTTGATATTATTAGTGTTTGCCATGCGCCGAAAGACGTCATCGATATGATTTCAATTTTTATATGGATCAAACAGGAAAGGGGGGGATTTTAATTTTTTTTTTATTTAGAAACTACATTTTACATTTTTTTTCCTCCTCTTTTCTTGATTAGACTGACGTATGGAAGTTTTTATAAATACTGAAGTTGACAACTATTGTTCTCGTCCACATTTTGACAGAGGAGCTTAATTCTAGTATTGTTTTTAAAAACAATTGAAAGGTTTTGTTAAAATAAGTAAGAGGAAAATTATCACTTTGGTAAAGTTCAGAGCGTTTCGATGGTTTAGAAAACAATACATTCTTTATTTAAATATTACAAATATTTTTGTAATTGTAATATAAATAATAGTGTCAGTAATTAAAACATATAATTGCAGTTTTTCTCGAGAGGGAATAGGGAACGGGAGAAATTCATTTTTCACCAAAATGTCAGTTACGTATGTTTTTTTCGTTGTAGGTCAGTATTATTTTTGTGCCATTAAGTTTTCTTCTAGTATAATTACTCGCGAGAAGTTTTAGTTCAAGGAGTAATAAAGTTAATGGCAAAGTATGATAGTAATCCCTCCCTCTCTGTAAATTCTTGCAGTGACGTTTCAAATTAATTGCAGTAACCAAAATTTTACATGTAACATCTTTAATCAATCTTTTGCTTCTTGTTTTGTCGATAATTTTTTTCAATTTAAAGTAAATTTCTTATTTTTCGAGAGGAAAGGGAACTAAAATTTCTCTTGGGAAATTATTCTTCTACTTTTTTTTTATTTTTTTAAACAGTTCGATGAACAACAAAATTTTTTTTTAAATGAGAAGTTTTCTTTTTTGTAGAGAAAAGAAAAGTTTAATTCATGATTTTTCGTTTATAAAGGTTGTAAATTTTACAGATTCCTAATGTTCCTAATGTAAAGATTCTGACGAAGGAAATTAAATTTTTTTCATGATGATATTCATATTCTTTTGGAATAATTTTCAGACACTTGTTTAAAATACAAATTCGAAAGATTTTAAGGGTTTGATTTTGTTTTTGATTTTCATAAAAGATAGTAGGTTTTAAAAATAAATATTGGGGAAGTATTTGGTTCATTTGAATTTTTGGAACTTGCGGATCACACAGTTTGAAGTAATTTGTAGACAATTTAACAATCAGTTCAAAAATTTATAATTAGGATACAGTTCAAAAATTTATAATTCAGAAGCAGTTGAAAAATTTACAATTTAGAAGTAGTTCGAAAATTTACAATTTAAAAGCAGTTCAAAAATTTAAAATTAAAAAGCAGTTCAAAAATTTATCATACAGTTTAAAAATTTATAATGAGGATACAATTCAGAAATTAAAAATTCAGAAGCAGTTCAACAATTTACAATTTAGAAGTAGTTCAACAATTTATAATTAGGATACAGTTTAAAAATTTATAATGAGAATACAATTCTAAAATTTAAAATTCAGAAGCAGTTTAAAAATTTACAATTTAAAAACAGTTCAAAAATTTATAATTAAGAAGCAGTTGGAAAATCTATAATTTAGAAGCAGTTCCAAAAATTTACAATTTAGAAGCAGTTTAACAATTTATAATTAGGATACAGTTCAAAAATTTACAATTTAGAAGCAGAAGAAAAATTTATAATTTACGAGCAGTTAAAAAATTTTTAATATACGAGCAGTTGAAAAATTTATAATTTAGGATACAGTAAAAAAATTTATAATTTAGAATAAAGTCAAGAGTTTGCTTGAAGAATTAGAAGTAAATGATAATAAATAGAAAGTACATAAAGTTAATTATTTTCAAATAAATAAATTACTTAGTGTGCTTTGTATGTTTAAAGAATAAAAGGCGAATTGAATTCTAGTGGAATAATGGAATTATCTCTTGTACAAATACACAATTCGTTTTGTTGTAATTCTTTTCTCGAATCAAGTTGGGAGTGTTTGTTTGAAAACTTTTCTGTACAGTTAATGTTCATTAGAAACATGCAAAGAAAGAGTTTTTTTTTATTTCCATCTTTTATTGATAGTGTTGCGCTTATATTGGTCCGTATTGTTCTCATTCGGTTCTTCTCACATTTTTATAGGCTGCAAAGTTTTGATTTTATTTTTTTTAGTGACTTGGCGCTATTTTTAAACACTCTGTTTGGATTTTGGATTTTACTTCAAAATTTTTCGGAAGATGTCAAATTAAGTTATAAAACGAATCTTGAACGTTGTTTCGCAACACTTTTGATAGAGTTTTTTGTCTCATTTTTAATGTCAATTTTAATATCAGGAAAACTGGGATTGTTTTTGCTGTTGTAGTTGCTTCACGGTTCTTTTGTCTAAAATTGATTAATTGTTTCTTAAATTTGTAGTATTAGATATAATTTTTTTGTTCTTGTGTAAAATAATGGATTTTGTACCTAAATGATTGTTTTTAGGCAAATAATTTTTGGTACCAAAATGATTATTTTTGTACAAATAATTTTTTGGATCAGACTGATTATTTTTGATGTAAATAATTTTTGGTACCAAAATGATTATCTTTGTAAAAATAATTTTTTGGATCAGACTGATTATTTTGATGCAAACAAAATTCGTTGTACTCGTGTAGAAAAGTATAATTACTTTTTGTACTTGTGGAAAAATGATGATAACTTGTTTTTTGTGTTGTTGTATTTTAATTGCTATTAGACAATGTTCTCGCAAATACTGTTTTCGGTTTGTTTTGAGGAATCAGTGGTGGTTTTTCGGACTTTAACAGAAATTGTAATGCAGCATATAGTTTCCTTGAAAGCTGCTCTATAGCGAGTGCTCATGACATTGTATAAAATTGGATTGGCAGCCGTGCTCATATAATATGATAAGCCACTGAGAATAAACAGCTCATCCGATCTATAGTTTGAATAGACGCTATAAATTCTTTGTGTATGAAATGGTGCCCAACAGACAAAAAACGTTACCACCACTGCACCTAGAAAACAATTTTTAAAGTTCATTTTATCACCACCTTGGTATAATACAAATAATACTTAAAGTATTTCAGTTAATCATTAAAATTTACTTAAAGTATTTGAGTTAATCATTAAAATTTACTGAAGTATTTGAGTTAATCATTAAAATTTACTTGAAGTATTTGAGTTAATCATTAGAATTTACTTGAAGTATTTGAGTCAAGGCTTAATTAAAATTTGCTCAAAGTATTTATGTCAATAATTAAAGTTTTCTTAATATAATTTAAGTTAGCTTCATCTCTTGAACAAAAGAAAGTTTTTGTTTGAAAAATCCGCAAACATTATTGATTGTATATAAAGTAAAGTAAGAAAACAAGAAATGATGAATCAGAATCGAAAAGATTAATAATGTTTTATCACTGGAAAAATTTATTTGATTCAAATAATTGATCACTTGGTGATCATCAAATAATTTGAACCGAATAATTTTTTATTTTGTCGGTTTTCGACATATTATGATGTAAAATATTGACGTACAAAGCATTTTAATTATCGATTTTCTCGCCTGTAGTTGTTTGGACTCGAAACTATTCGAATGTTGATCCTCCGAAATTATATTATTTGTGCTTCTATGAATTTTCAAACCCATTTTTATGTACAAAATTGTGATTAGAATCATTGGCACTAGGAAGAAGAGCACGAAACTTATTTCCAAATAGGGATATTGAAATCTTCGGGTTGCGCATATAGCGGATTTTTCTGATATTATTATTCTGCCTGAAATTAGTTGATTAGTTAATTTTTTAATTAAGTAATTAATTAATTAATTAATTAAATCACTGTTTCGAAAAATTTTTTTTTAATTTATTTTTAATTTATGACTATTTACTTCTTTTATTGCTTCCCCTCGAAAGAAAGTCTTGTTTAATTATTGCAAAAAATAGAATTTCATAATTTCGCTCCAAAAATTTGATTCAATGTTTATTGAAAACTGTCGCTAAACAATACACTCTAAATTTGAATCAGTGAAATTTCACTGATTTTTATAATGAAAATTGCGACTAGTTTTTTTAAAATATTTTTTTGTGTATAAATAATAAAATTTAGGAATTGGGTGGAATTTTTTTTTTCTATTTTAATTTTGTGTATAAATTTAGGAATTGTATAATTAACGTTTAATTGATTACCATCAGTAATTCACTGATTGAAATTTATCTAGAGTGTACCTTGCCAGTAAAACATGTGTGACACTATAGAATTTAAAGCAGTTGGAATGGCTGTAATGATTCCGCCAAGCCAGCAACAAAAAATCACAATTGTTGGTCTTTTTAAGCCACTTATTCCTTGAAGTCGAAAGGGGTGACAAATAGCGACATACCTTTCTAATGAAAATGCCATTATCGTCAACACAGATACATTACAGGACCTGGAAAAAGGGGGAATTAAAATTAAACCGCGAGAGCAACTAAAAAGTTATTAGATTTTTTTTTTTATTTTTACACAACATATGGTAAAAACTGTCGGAATGCAACTGAATTTATCAAATTTTGTTTGTAGTAGTAATAATAATATTAAATATTTTTAAAGATTATTATAATAATTAATTAATTATATTAATTAATATAAATTATTATAATTACTCTTATTATTATTTAAAATAATCAATATTTTAGATTTTTATTTTATCAATATTTCAATTAATTCTTTAACTAATTTTTGTTAGACAATATCGAAAGAAAAAAAGATGGTAAATATCGAATTCTTACATTTCCAAAATGTAGTGTGAAAGTTTGCAAAAGAATGAACCCAATGGCCATGGATATCTGTGCCAAGAATCCATGATATCAATTGGCATACCTGAAATATTTTTTAATAAATATTTTCCATAACTTTAAAATATAAATTTCAGAATTTTTAAATTATAAATATAATGTTTTTTGCATTTTTCGATTAATTGGAAACATTGCAAGAAAATACAAAAGCAAGCAAAATTTGTTAAAATCGAATAATAGATAATTTAAATAATTGAGGGGCTGGATGCTATAATGTGTTACGCGCCATTCACTTAACATGGCGCGTAACACATTATAGCATCCAGCCCCTCAATTTCAAATAACGAATTGCTTATCGAATATAATTGTTACATTTTTTAACATACGTTTAATTGATTTTTTAAAATAATGAATTTATAGAAGAATTTTAGTTAAAAACACTAAAACAAATTGAATTTCTACAGTAATTAGATGTTACTGCAGAAATTTAATTATTTTTAAAAGTTTAGTAAAATTCTCCTCTGAAAGTTAATTATTTTATTTTTCTCTTATTTATTCTTCAAAGAATTAAAATATTTTCCGAAATTTTAATGAACTTCTTTTGTAACGGAACAATTTGAATTTTTAAAAAATAATTTTAATAACATTCTTTGTAGAAAATCAGATTCTGTTAAAAAATTTACAAAAAATGTTATTAAAATTTCAGTTATTTTTATGAAGAAAATAATTGTTCTCCGAAGTTCAATTATTTGGGAAAATTTTAATAAAATTCTCGGCAGAATTTCAATTATTTTTAATATATTTTATAAAATTCGATTCATGAAAATTCTCGAAAAACAAAGTTATTTTTAAAAATTTTATTAAATTTTGTTAAAAGAATTCAATTATTCTTGAATTTTTAGAAATAATTAAATTTTCAAAAGGTTTGAAATTAAAATCTTTGAAAATTTGAATTTTTTATACTTTTAACGAACAATTTTGTAGAATTAATTTTTTAAAAAAAGTTTACTTGCTATTTTTTTTACTGTAACTTCTTATAAATTATTTTTATCATAACGATTATTGTTTTTTGAATTTTTAACTAAAATTATTCTTTAAATCAATTAATTTTAATAATTTTCGAAAAAGTTCTTTAATAATTTTCAAATTCATTTGTTTACAATATTCAATTTTACGAAATTTTAATTATTCGTAAATTCTCCAATTAAATATATATCTATGGAAATAAAAACATAAAATTTTAACTAAAATTCATTTTAAAAATTAATTATTACCAGAAAATTTTACGAATGTCGAGAAAAATTTTATTATTTATAAAAGTAATTGAAAAATGACGAGAAATTTTTTAAAGTTTTTTTTTTCAAATAATTTAATTCTTAAAACGAGTTTTATTATAATTTCTTTTTAAATAATTAAATTATTTTGTTAAAATTTTTTGATATAGTAGACATTGAAAATAATTGAATTTTGTTTTTGACAATAATTATTTTGAAAAAGATGAACATAAATTTTTGTTTTGAAAATAATGTAATTCTTTGAAGAATAAATAAACAAATTGATTTTTTTGAAAATCCTAATTTCTTATAGAAAAATAATATTAATTAAATATTTATTTAACGAATTTATACCAAACATGTGAGTAAAAAAATTTTTTTCAAGTAAATTCAAAAAATGTTTGGCATTAATTTGAGCCACTTTAGCATCAATTTAATAAATTCACAAAAAATTTTATTAATAAATGGTAATTTCTACAAATGTATTAGTAAACTTTTATGATTCAAAAGCAAAATTTACTATGAACGCAGAAACAAAATTCAGTCACTAAAATTGAAATTAATAAATATTTTTACTAAATGCGGAAAATTTGAAGAGTAAGGAAATGATTTCAAATATTTATTTATTGATTAATAATTATAATATTAATTAATGATTTATTTTTGATTAATTTATTATTAATGAATGATTTATTAATTATTATTTATTTTTTTTATTATACTATTTACCTATTATTAATAAGAGTAAATCAGAAACGGCTAAACTGAAGAGATAATAGTTGGTGACATTTTGCATTGATGAATTTTTAATTGTCACCATGCACGTCGCCAAGTTTCCAACTATGCCGATGAAAAATATAATTAAATAAATGAAATTTAAAGGCACTGCTATAATTAATGGAAATCGTTGTGGACCAAGAGCTCTGTTAAGTAACTCGACTTCTGAAATATCTTCCATTTCTATTTCAAAATTAAAATTGCAAAATTCTAAATGAACTTTTAATTTTATCATTTGTAGGGCGAGAATTTTCTTTTAAGAAAAACGTTCTTTATAAAACATTATTACTGTGAAAGTTCTCGTCGCACTAGATTTGAAAAAAAAACAATTATTAATATCGTGCAATGTTTAAAAATTTTGCAATTACTTAATTATTATTTTTTTTACTATATAGTATTATTTTTTTATCATTTATTATTATTTGTTTATTAATAATTTTTTATTTACACTGTTTTCACTACTAACTGTGGATACAAGAAAGATTCTTGTTAATTATTATTATTATTTAGCTTTTTTTAATATTATTAATATTTTTATTATTATTGCTTCCTTATAGAGGCAGTATTTTTGTTATTATTTATTTATTTTAAAAAACGGGATTTGTCCTTTCGTTAATTATTGCGTTAATTGTTATAATTACTCATTTTTTTTATTCAGTTTTTTATTAATATTATTATTTTGTTAATATTAATTTATTAATATTATTATTTTTGTTGTTATTAATTTGTTAATATTATTATTTTTATTTCTAGTATTTATTTCTTATTTCTTTATTTTCAATACAAACGGGACTTACCCTTCGTTAATTATTGCTATAATTGTTATAATAAATTGTTATTATTAATATTATTATTATTATTATCTTTATTCACTTTTTAATTAATATTATTAATACTATTTTTATTATTATTATTACTATTTTGATTTTGATGATATTTATACTGTGATAGATTTTATATTATCATTTATATTTTTTACTTAATATATCAAACTAAATGTTGCATTAACTTTAAAAAAAAATTGTAAACTTTATAAAAAATTATTTGTCACAGTAAAAAATCACTGGAATTAGAGAGAGAGAGAGTTTGAATTTATTATAATATTAATATAATGAGCATTATCACTGACACTGTGAAATCACTTACTGACTGGGAAAATACACGATTGGTCAATATAGAGAGTTCTGTTTAAATCATTTGTGTGTTGTATATACAAAATCAGCTCTAACATCCGTTTAGATTAGAAAAAAGGGAAGTCTAATCATTTTTTTGTTCACTTATTTTAAATCAAAAATTGCATTTGCTTCTTCATTGTGTGTTAATTGAATAATAATAATGATTATAATTAAAGAAGAATTACATTTATCTACTTTTAATTTGCTGTAAATAATAATAATTGAAATTTATGTCTTTAACATTATTTACACTATGTTTACTATTCAGTTTGCACTTCAAAGTTGCACATTCAACTAAATTACTATGAGAATTCTATTAATATAACTCTAAAGCGTTTTACGTGAAGATATATATGTATTTTATATTTTCGGATGTGTGTCCAATATAATGTGAGGGAAATTAATTTATATAGATTTATTTTGTAGTATTATTTTGTTTTCTGTGTCGTTTCCTATTTTTTGTAGTTTTTATTTTTTGCATAATTTTCATCTCTATGTTGTGTTTTATCTTTTTTTTTATTTTTCTTACTTTTATAGTATTGTTTTCTGTATAGTTTTCTTTTTTTCAATTTTGTATTTTGTATAGATTCGGTTTTTGTAATTTTATTTTTTGTATATAGTTTCGTTTTCTGTCTAATTTTGTTTTTTGTGCAGTTTTGTACTTTTTAATAGTTTTATTTTTTGCCTAATTTTATATTTTGTATGGTTTTGCATTTTTTAGTTTTATTTTTTGGTTAGTTTTGTTTTTTGTATAGTTTTGTAGTTTTTTAAAGTTTCGTTTTTTGTTTATCTTTTTCTGTTTAAAGTTTTGTATTTTTTACAGTTTTATTTTTTGTCTAATTTTGTATTTTGTACAGGGTTGTATTTTTTTTATAATTTCGTTTTGTGTTTTCCTTTTTTTTGTATAGGTTTGTATTTTTTATAAAGTTTATTTTTTTGTCTAATTTTATATTCTTTAGTTTTTTTTATAGTTTACAATTTTTCGTATCATCCGAAATTTTTAAGGTCATGTCTGAGACAAGCATCGTTGTCACATATTGTGATTGATGGAAAATTTATTTTGGCACAACTTGCAATCGAATGAAATAGGATTTTGTTGTGAAATTAGAGAACAAGAATTTTGTTATAGACAAAAGTTTTTATTTTTTCCCTTTGATTTAGTTTTTTTTTGTAAAAAATATTTCTTTTTCGTCGATAAAATAAATAAACGTCAATTTTCAATTTTTTAGTAAAATTTTTCCGAATAATAGAAATCTAATTTATCATTTAATTTATCAACGATAAATAATAATAGATATCTAATTTATCATCTCGATCATGTTCCTCGTTAAATTGGAAAGTAATTATCTTTTTTTTGAGAATTATTAATTTTTACCATCCTTGTGATGACTTTGCAATAAAATGTCGGACATGAAATTAATTTATTTTTACCCTAAAACTATCATGTAGATAGAATATTGGAGATTTGTTAAATAAATAAATAAATTTAGTATTTAAATAAAATTAATTAAATTGGATAAAAAAATTAAAAATAAATTTTTTAATGAATCAGTGAACAATGAATAAATTAATTTTTTTATAAATAGAAATTTTTATATTTAAATACTATTATTATATTTACATAATACAATTAAACATTATAACATTTTGTACAATAATAACTATAAACAAACATTTTTTTTCTTATAATCTATAACAATTTACAAAAAAACAAAAGAAAATAACTATTAACAATCGTGAAAAGTTTGATCATAGAAAACTGTTGGTAATATTTTCCGTAACTTGATCTTTCGATTCGGAACATTCATTACTTGTTTGCATTTTCACTGAAGAATGACGACTTTTATCGAGAAGGGCTCGAGTTGAATGATTATCAGAATATAATAAATTACTCTTCCTTGAATTTCCTTTAGTATCGAAAGCATTATTCTTATTATCGGATTCTTGATCCAGATTCGAGAGGAACATTTCTTTCGCCTGATTGATTGAATATCTGCAATAAAAGAAAAAAAGTTAATGAATTTTCCGTTAAAAAAGTTTTTCTTCTTAGTTTTCTAAAAAGAATATTTTTTTATTATTTTTCGATTCATTTGTGTTTCTCTTTATGTTACACATACTTTTTTGTGTGACTTATAATTAATTAATTAGCGTGACCCAATTAATGTTTACTTTTACATTTTTAAGGAGACAAAAAAATGGGAAACGTTTTTTTTTTTTTGCTAAAAAAAGGCCTTTTTTATTTTTAAAAAGAAGCAATTTTATTTTTTAAAAAGAGGCATTTTTATTATTTAAAAAGAGTCATTTTTATTATTTAAAAAGAGGCATTTTTTGTTTTTACAGAAAAGGCATTTTTATTATTAACAAAAAGAATTTTTATTTTTATTAGAGAGACTGGAGAAAATATTTTTTTTTTGAAAATAGAAGTGAAGAATAATTTTTGGGAAAAATTAGAAGTGACAGTACATGTTTTTTTGACTCTCTGGCGACAAATTATTATAAAGGGAGGATAATATATTTTATAGACTTTCACGTGCACGCTCGTTAAATTTATGCAACTACAAGTGCTTCGCTCCTATCCTATAAGTTTGAATTGCATGCGACAAAATCAGGTCCTTTTGTCTAAATTGAAGCGTAAAAAAAACAATTTCAATTTATATTCAAAAGGTTTAATCGTTTATACAAAAAAAAAAAAACTGTTTTCTATATTTGTTATCGATTTTCTAAATTTAGTAGCAAGTTTTCTACGCTTGGCGTAAATTTGTTTCTGCGAATTCTAAAAAATGTCATTATGTGTCTAATTCATTTCGTTTGTGAGAGAATTTTCATGCCGTCTAGGCGGCGATTTAGCGAACTTTTAGGCGCGAAATTCAAAAAGAGAAAAATTTAATTAATGTTTTAGTTAATTTATTTGTAAAAAATAAATAATAATAAAAATAGTAATAGTAATAATATTAATAATAATAGTACATAATAGTAAAAATAATAATAATAATAATAATAATAAAAATAGTAATAGTAATAAAATAAATGACCGGAGGAGAAATAAATTGCCGATGATTGATAATGATGAATTTCTCACCTGAAAGATGATTGAATGTTTGATGTGCGTTTCGTTTGATCAGAATTCAATCGCGATGTATTAATCTTTGAGAAATTGGAGAGTCCTTGTTTTTTATCGCCTTTACAACAAAGTGTTTCCTTGAACGCTTTTCTATAACGTGAACTCATAAGATTGTACAAAATTGGATTGATTGTTGTACTGAAATAATACAAAAATCCACTAAATATATATAAAAATTCATTTAAATCCGGATAGTAATCGGCATTCGCGCCGTAAATGTAAAATAGTCTCTGCGTGTGAAACGGTGCCCAACAAATAAAAAATAATATCACAACAGCACCTGGAAAAAATATTGATATTTAAAATTTATTTTGGCAATTTTTGTTTCGAATTTCGCAAATAATTACTTAAACAAAAATTTTTTGCAATAATATTTTTAATAAAAATTTGTACAGTGATATTACTGTACAAAATTCTGTACGGTAATAATTTTAACAAAATTTTGTACAGTGATAATTTTAACATAATTTTGTACAGTACAAATTATGTACAAAATTCTGCACGGTAATAATTTTAACAAAATTTTGTACAGTGATAATTTTAACATAATTTTGTACAGTAATAACTTTAACAATTTTTGCAACAAAATAATATTTTTATCTCCTTTCGCAATGCAAAATGCGAAACTGTTTTTTTTTTTGCAATAAAAGATAGCGTATAATGTGCTATCTGTGTATCGCAGTATCAGTTTTCAATAATAAAAAAAATACAGACATACACTTACTTAGCATTCTGATGATACTCTTTCTGGATTGAAATTGTTTCGATTCGGTGTGAACGGAATTCTGGTTGAAAATAGGCCCCAGGGAATTTCTTGCGCTCTTGTGGATTTTTAAGCCCATTCTCACGTAGAGAATGAAAATTATTATCATCGGTATGAGAAAGAATATTAGGCAGCTCATTTCGTAGAGTGGATAGTGAGGCATGTCCGGTAGGAGCATTGCGCAAATTGCCGAGTCTTTTGATTCGATCCCCGATTCTGAAATGTGGAATTAAAAAAAAATTTATTGGTGAAAAAATAAAAATTTACTTTCTAGTTCAGTAATTAGAAAAAATTGTTGGAAAAATTAATTTCGCTTTGTCGCACTTTATCCCCACTTGAGAACGCCAAGGTCGCCGCTAGGTGGCAGTTCAGTTTCCAGGAAGATTGGCGTCTTCCTGGAAACTGAACTGCCACCTGGCGATGACCTTGGCGTTCTCAAGTGGAGAAATTCATTTTATCACTTAAAAGCCTTTTTTATAATTAATATTAAACAATGTTATTGTGAAAATATTGAAATTCAAAAAAGAAATTTTAATTTGTCTATGATTTGAAATATTTTGTTAATATTAATTTCAATTTGGAGGTAAATTAAAATATTTTAATATTCATTTTAATTTGGAGGTAAATTAAAATATTTTAATATTAATTTTAATTTGGAGGTAAATTAAAATATTTTAATATTAATTTTAATTTGGAGGTAAATTAAAATATTTTATTAACATTAATTTTAATTTTGAGGTAAATTAAAATATTTCATGAACATTAATTTTAATTTTGAGGTAAATAAAATTTTCCTATAATTCACTTGTAATTTGGAAAAATTTTTAATGCTGAAAAATTATTTTCATGTTTTGAACGTAAACATAGTGAGGGAAAACAATAAAATTCTTACTCGGGGGATATTCCACGTAATTAAGTTTCGTATAAATGATAAATGGAATAGCTGATATCATGGCAATTGACCAAGAACCCAAAATAAAACTAATTGGACGTTTTAATCCACTCATCGCGTTTACACGAAAGGGATGACAAATCGCTAAATATCGTTCCATTGAGAATGCGACTATTGTCAAAACGGATACGTAAGAGGACCTGAAACAGAAATTTTTGCAAAAAAAAAAGAAAATTATTTTTTATGATAGGTTAAATTTTTTTTTAGTTTTTATTTGAGAAAAAAAACTTACATTTCGGAAACGTAGGCTCTTATTTTGCATACAGTGAGTCCGAAAATCCATGGATATTGCTGCCAAAAGACGCTTATTTCATTCGGAAGACCTAAAAGAATAAAAAAAATTAGAAAAAATTTTTTTTATTGCTTTTAAAGCTTTGTGAAAATATAATTAATCTAATAAATGAGAAACGTAAAAATATTTAATAGAAATGTTAAATAATAATGAATTGACAATCGTTTGGTGAAAATCCTTAATTAGCAGAATTAATTTAAATTTATTAATTTGAATTAATTCTGCTAATTAAGGATAACAGAATTAATGATAAATAATTAATAATGATTAAATTTTAGGAAAATTCAAAAATAAAAATATAATATATTAGTATTATTTATTATTTTGTTATATTAATATTAGGAATTTTAACATTATTTAATTATTTTATTAATACTATTTTTTTAATTTATTAATACAATTTTATTATTTTATATTAATATTATTATAATTATTATTTTATCAATATTATTTTTTCTTGTTGTAAAATGGCTTCTGATCCCAAATAATGATATTTTTGTAACAAAATTTTCCAACTAAATAATGTGTCTAAACAATTGCATTGCATAATAAATAACTTAGTGGAATTTGTTTATTGTAAGGTAAAGTTAAGGCGAGACATAGTGGCAATGGGGGGGAATTAATTTTCTCTAAGACAATTTACGGGCGTCTTATGGGTAATTAGTGACAAGGATTAGACTACGGTACTAAGAGAATTAGCGACTATTTACATCACATCGTAAATAAAATTTCTTCTTAATTCACTTGTCAATTGTTAAACAAAGTATTTAGATTTTTTTATTTTTGTTTATTATAACTATTTATTTGTTAAGTAACTAATTCATTTATTTATTTTTAATTATTATAATTACTCTCTAAATTTTTACAAAATTAATCAAATTTACTGATTTGGAAAAAATACTTTTTAGTACTGGAAAAATAGTAAAATACTAATTAGTAAATTTTGCAAATTTCAAAAAAAGTACTTCTTACTACTAAAAATGTAGTAAAATACTAATCAGTAAATTTTACCAAGAATAGTAATTTCTACTTATTTATTATTAAATTTTATTAATTCCAACAAAATACTTTTTATTACTGAATAAATAGTAACATTTAAATAGTAAATAATTGGTAAATTTTAGTAATTATAAAAAAAATATCCTTTACTAATTAAAATTGTAAAGTACTAATTAGTAAAAGCGAATTCTAAAAAAATACTTTTAACTAATAAAAAATAGCACAATACTATAATTAGTAAATTTTACTAATTTTAGAAAAATACTTCTTCCTATTAAAAAAAATAGTAAAATACTAATTAGTAAATTTTACTTATAATTTCACTTATGTCAATTTCCACAAATTTATTAGTAAAATTTACTTACTGAAAAGCAAAAAGTCGCAAACATTAATTCAAATTAGTGTATCTTTTTACTAATTTCAATTTAGAGAGTAAATAATTAATAAGTTAATTATTTTTATAAACATATTCTAATAATTAATATTTATTTATTTTTAATTATTACAAATTGCAATCTATTGTTATTAATTTAATAAAAAAAATTATTGGAAAAAAATAATGAGAATTAGAAATTAATATTTGATGTTATTAATTTTTCATTAGAGTTTCGTAAATGGATAAGAAATCAGTCCACGTACTAGCATTGGAAAAAATAGCGAAATTTCTTAATACGATTATTTTTTGTCGCTAATAAATCTTTTTCGGTAGATGGTACTTGAACTTAATTGCTTTCAAGTTAATTACATTTTTGTCGTTATCACTCTAGTGTCTTTTGGCCATTAACGACCGAGCCAGAACCAAAATCTGTTTGATCAAAGCACGTAAATTTTCTCAATCTCAATTGTTCTAAATATTTTTACATGATCGATGCTCTTTATCTTTATCTTTCTTCTTTTTATTGTTTTTTCTTTTTTTCATTTTTATTGTTCGCTATTTATTTTAGTTTATTCAAAAAATTAGTTTACGAAAAAAGGGGAAAATGTCCTTTTGTATTTTTTTTAGCTATTTTCTACTATAATTAGTTAGATTTTACTAGTTTATAAATTAAAAATTAAGATAATATTTTAATAATAATTAGTTACTATTAGTTAATTAAGATTTAGAGAATTTACTTAAAACAATAAAATTATATTTTTTTCGTTTTTTTGAATTGGTAGAAATATTCACTAATTTGATTTGGTGACTTTTGTTTTATTTTGAATTAGGAAATTTTACTAATAAGTAGTAGTTAATTACTTATTGATAGAATAATTTGAATACTTTGTTATTAGTAAATTTTATTAATATTATTTTTATCATTATATTATTAAATTATAAAAAAATTAAATAATCAACAATAATGAACTAATAAATAGTAATTTTCACTAATTTATTAGTAAATTTTACTAGTTCAAAATGAAAACGTCAATTTTTATTAAATTAGTGAATATTTAAATACTAGTTGTTTGTTGAATAATTCTTGGAAAAATTCGAAAAATAAATATTCATAAATATGTTAACTAATTCAAATTTTAAGAGAAAATTTTACTAATAATCTAGTAAAAATGACTAATTATTGGAAAAAATTTGCCATTTTAAAATCAAAACTCCTGTTATGATTGAATTAGTAAATATTTTAATATTAGTTGTTTCGTGAGAAATTCTAGGAAAATTCAAAAAATAAATATTAGTAAAAAATTGAAGTAATTCAAATTTTGAGAGAAATATAATTAGTTGGATGAACTAATAAATTTGTAATTTCTACAAATTTACCTACTAATTTATTAAAACTAATAATTCGTAATTTCTACTAATTTATTAAAACTAGTAATTCGTAATTTCTACTAATTTATTAGTAAAATTTACTAATTCAAAATTAAAACGTCAGTTTTTATTAAATTAATAAATATTTAAATATGAAAGAATCGAAAAAAACAATTTAATAAATAATTGTGTAAAAATTTACTAAATATTTAAATATTGAATAATATTAGTTGTTTTGTGAGAACTTTCAAAAACGAATATTAGTAAATATTTTAACTAACTCAGTTTTTGAGAGAAATATAATTAGTTATTTTTTACTAATAAATTCGTAGAAATAACTAATTATTGGTAGAATTTTCTGATTTAAAATAATAAAAATCAGTCAATATTTCTAATGAAATAAACATTAAAACATTAAATTTTAAACATTTTCTAATAAATTAGTAAAAACTACTAATTATTAGTAGGAATTATTATTTATTAGTAGAAATTATTATTTATTTGTAGAAACTATTATTTATTAGTAAAATTTACTAATTTAAAATTTTAATTACAAAAAGTCAAATTAGTCAAAATTTTCACTAATTAAAATTTAGAGTGTTGGCTTTGAAATAAATTTTCCCCTCGATGCAAATTTTTGTTTTTCGACAAAAAAAATCACTTTTTATGAGAAAGGGAAAAAAATTGTTATTAAAAAAAAATGAGAAAGAGAGATGATAAGAAGTGAAGATTTTACAATTTGATATATACACGTGTGACTCTTTATTATATCATTAACCCTGTATTTTTTAATTAAAAAAAAAAAATTAAAAAAAAATAATAATAATTTCTCATTTTAACATTTCCATCAATGTTGACACGTCTGCTGACGCAAATTCCTACGACATTTTAAATCCAATAAACAGACTCAACTGAGAAAACTCTCGACACCTATCGTAAATTTACACGAAGATTAATTTAAAGCTCGTTATCTTCTTCTAATAGTCAGAAGTCATTTTTCAACACAACACCAGTGCTTTTCCCCTAATTACTGTAATTGATTGCAAATATTGAAAGCAACACACTTTTTTTCCCCCTCTCTCATTATTTCTTATGAAATGCTATGAAAAAATAATTGTCATCATTATTTTTAATTAGATAAAAAGAAATGTAAATCGATATTGTATTTTGAGTAATTTGCAAATTGATTAAATATTTTTTTTTATTTATTTTTTTCATTTATTATTATTAATATTTATTATTTTTTTTTAAATTTATTATTTATTTATTATTTTTTATTTATTATTTATTATTCATAATTTATTTATTATTTACCATTTATTATTTTTTATTTATTATTTTGTAATTTTTATAATTTTTTAATAACTTTTTTTTAATAATTTTTTTTTATAATTTTATTTTTTAATTTTGTAAAATCTTCACTTCTTATCATCTCTCTTTCTCATTTTTTTTAATAACAATTTTTTCCCCTTCTCATAAAAAGTGATTTTTTTATCGAAAAACAAAAATTTGCATTTGAGGGAAAATTTTATTTTAAAACCAACACTCTAAATTTGAATTAGTGGAATATTTATATAATATTTATATAATAATAATATATTTTTTTATTTAATCGATAATAATTTATTAAAAGAAATTTTTAAATTTGTTTAATTTTTTTAATAATTTGTTCTTTATGTATAATAATAATAAAATTTATAATTTTAAAACTAACACTCTAAATTTAAATTAGTGGAATATTTGTATAATATTTATATAATAATAATTTTTTTTTATTTAATCGATAATAATTTATTAAAAGAAATTTTTAAATTTGTTTAATTTTTTTATAATTTGTTCTTTATGTATAATTAAAAAAGTTTTTCTAAATTAAGTGCTATTAAATACTATTAAATAATTATCTAAATAATTTTTTTAAAGTAATTAAAAAAGTTGTCAGAAAATTATTAAACAATAATAAATAGTTACATAAATGACATAAAAATATTAATTAGATTGTAAATTTTACTATAAAATAATTAGTGGCCATTTTATGGTGTGTAAATTTATTAATTTCTTTTGGCTCAATTTGAACATTATTTGGCTTGAATATTATTATTATTATTATTATTATTATTATTATTATTATTATTATTATTATTATTATTATTAATATTATTAATATTAGTATCGCTATTATTATTATTATTATTATTATTATTATTATTATTATTATTATTAATATTATTAATAGTATTAAATATTAAAAGCAAAAACTATTTTGTACCATAAAAATTAAATACTAAAAAAATTGTGTTCTTTTTTAATTACTTTGTCACTTTCTATTGGATGGGTGTTATTTTAATTAAAATTCTTATTTAATTAAACACCGACCTTATATATACATATAAATTCACATTCAGGACAAATTTTAATTACTTTCACTTACATGAGGATTTAAAATCAGTTATACTGTGTTATTTCGTTGGAATTTTTATATTATGATAGTTAATAAGTTTTTTTTTGATTGGCAAGAAAAAAAAGGGGGATGGGGAAATAATGATTAAAAATTCAATTTTCCAAATTAAATAAGGGAAATTAGAATATTTTGTTCATCAATATAATATGTTATCTGTGGAATTTGTTGAATTTCTTATTCTTCTTCTTTTTTTTTTCTTTTTTTTTTTTTCTTCTTGAACTCACCGAGAACAAGTAGAATAAGGTCGGATATGGCGAGACTGAAGAGGTAGTAGTTGGTTGCATTCTGCATTGAGGAATTTTTAATAATTACCATGCAGGTCGTTATATTTCCAAAAATTCCAGTGATAAAAATTATTAAATACGCGACGGTTAATGGCACTGCAATGTTTAGTGGTAAATTTTTTGGACCTAGAACTCTATTTAAATAATCGACTTCCGTGAGATTCTCTAATCGTAAATTGTCCCAAAAATCCTCCAAATCTTCTTCTGTTGTTGACTCCATTATTTTTTTGGTTTTTGAGTTCCTTTTTTTCTCCTTTGTTTGCCTTTGGAAATATTTTCTTGATTTTGTCTTGAAAACAAAAATTAGGATTTATGAAAAAAACTTTAATTTAATTAATTTGTTAATTAATTAAATTAAACGATTCGATTTTAGATAGAATTTAATTTTAAATACAATTTTTAAAATCAGACTTTGAATTTTTTTTATTTAATCTATTTATTTATTTAATATTAAAAAGTTTACAAAAAAGGGATAGTATCATTTTTTTACTGATTATAATTATATAGTATTCTTTAAAAAAATTATTTATTTATTTCCAATTAACTTTTCTTTCAATTTGAATAAATAAAAATCGACTTTTAGTTAAAAAATAAATAATTCAATGTTAATTTAAAAAATTATTTGCTTTCGGTTTTAAAAAGATAAAGTATTTTTAATTAAAAAAAAATAATTTTCATTCAATTTGAAAAAGTAAAATTCTACTGTCAATTTAAAAAGGAAATAAAAATTTACTTTCAATTTAAAGAGAAATAAAAATTTATTTTCAATTAAAATAATATTTACTTTTAATTGTAAAGAGATAAAAATCTGTTTTCAATTTAAAAAAAAATAAAAATTAACTTTCAATTTTTAATAAATAATTTATATATTTAATTTAAAAGTATAAAAATCTACTGTCAATTTAAAAAGAAATGAAATTCTAGTTTCAATTTAAAAATTAATAAAAATTTACTGTCAATAAAAAAAAAATCTTGTTTCAATTTAAATGTATTAAAAATCAACTTTCAATTTTAAAGAAATAATTTATTTCTAATTTAAAAAAATGAAAATCTACCTTCAATTTAGAAAAAAATAATCTACTTTCATTATAGAAAAAAATCTACTTATAATTAAAAAAATAATTCACTCCCAACTTTAAGAAAATAAATTTTATTTTCAATTTTAAACACCAGTGAAAGTCTACTATCTATTGAAAAAAATTTTATTTTAAACTGCAAAACATTTTTTTTTAAATGAATAATTTTTTTTTTAATATTGAATTAATTGACATTTCCCAATTGACTTTTAAATAATCGGAGCGAATAATTTTCGTATGAACGAATCGTTAATATTCAAGGAAACTTAAATCATTTTGACCCGAGTAACTGCCGAAACTAGATATCAAAAGTGTTCGGCTGTAGTTTAATGCGAAAAGGAATAGAAAAAAAATTAATCAAAATTAATTAGTTCGGACTGAATTAAATTTTGAAATGACGAATTTCAATCGCAAATTTTTTTGTTTTTACTGAAAACGAATTTATTCTATGAAAAGAAAATTAATTAAGATAATAAAATTGATTTAAGAGAAAAAAATTAAAATTATTTAAACTAATAATTATAATAAATAGTTAATAGTAATAATTGAATAATTAGTTGAAAAAAGGAATTTACCCTGAGAAAAAATTTTTTTTAATTCAAAAATAAGTAGTCTACCAAAAAAATATGTTTGAATTAAACATATTTTATAATTGAATTAAGTATAATTTTTATTGAATAAAAATTATTGTGTTTAATTCAAAGATAATTTTTTGTTGCCTCTATAATAAAGTTTTATTCAAATATATTGTTTTCTCAGTGTAATTATTTTAATGAAAAATATAAAAGATTAAATCAAACAGTTTTAAGAGTTTAATTATTATTTAATTTTTAGTTAATTAAAATTTTTCTTTAATTAATTAAAATATGAGGATTTATAATTTTTAAAGATAATGTTCTTGAATATTAATAATTTATATATGCAACGTCTGTCAAAGAAAATAAGAAAATGATGTATTTACATTTTTGAAAAAAATTAAAATTTTTTTGCAATCACTTCTATAAATCTGTTAATTAGATAAGATTTTTTTAAGTCTCCATATATATGTTCGAAATAATAATCTCAGATAAGAAATGATAAGAGACTCACTACCATTTGATATTTATTAACAATTAGCAACTTCGTTTGTTGATTTATTACAATTGAAAATTCCCTCTCGCCTATTCTTGTCTCTCATCTTAATTCATTTTTTTTTCACATTATTAACTTTCATAATTTATTTTCTCCTTTTGCAAAATTGTTTTTCTGAATTTACGGAAATTTTAATAACTGCATTATTTTATGGTGAATATTTTTTTAAAAACATAATATTTTTTATTTAATTTTTTAGTCATAATTTAATTTTTCCAAGGGGGATTGAACTCGGGACCCTAGTATTTTAAAAGCAAGCGCGTTAAT
Organism: Leptopilina myrica (nomen nudum); assembly: GCA_032872475.1. Classification (NCBI taxonomy): domain Eukaryota; kingdom Metazoa; phylum Arthropoda; class Insecta; order Hymenoptera; family Figitidae; genus Leptopilina; species Leptopilina myrica (nomen nudum). Next base: position 30,609,754 of record CM065465.1, on the reverse strand, counting down.
CACAGGGCTAGGACGCATTTTTATTTATTGATACTTTTTATTTTTTTTCCTTTAATTTAAATTTTGTTTTATTTGACTGTAAATAAACTAATTACTGGTAATTAATTAATAATTACAATTTTGCAATTTTTTTTTAAATTCATTTAATTTAATTGTAAATAAAAATATTACCCTCTAGTTATTTTTAATTCAATTCAATTTAATTATACAAATAAAATAATTACTCTCTGATTATTTTTAATTTAATTTAATTATGAGTTAATTCTCTTTTATTATTTTTTTATACTCTTTAATTATTTTTAATTCTATTTAATTTAACTATAAATAAAATAAATGATTTATAAATCTCAATATGTGAAATTTCATTTATTTATTATTTTTTTTATAAAGAAAAACTAAAAAAAATATCTTATATTCAATTCAAAATATAAAAATCTGTCAATTAAAACAAAATTTATTTTCTTTTGTAAAAAGATAAAATTGTTTTCAACTTGGAAAAATGAATAATAATAAAATAATTAGTTAAATTTTTTTGATACAATCTTTAATTGGTAATAATTTAATTTTAATTATTATATTTTAATTATTGTAATTATTTAATTCGAAGTAGAAAAAATGTAAAATTTATTATTATTAATTAAATTATTATTATTATTATTATTATTAATTAATTAAAATTTTATATTAAATGTTCTTAAAAAATAATTCAGAAAGAAAAATAAATTGATTTCTCAAGGAGAAAATGATGAAAATTGTCTTGAAGAAGGAAAAAGTAAAATGGAAATTCGGCACCACTTGAAAGAAGGGTGAAAAAAAAAATTTTTTTTCTCCTTCTTTTGAAATTAAGAACATAAATCAAAGAATAATAAATTCAAACTCACTTGTGTCTGGAGAAAGAATTTTCTTTCACCTTTTGGAGTTTTATAAACTCCAAACGTCACCGTTTTCCAATCCAAGAATAAATTACTTTTCCTAGTTCAGCTATCAACCCTCTTTTTCGAGATATAGAATAAAAAACGATCTGCGATACGTCAGAATGTCCATCCTCCATTGAAGAAACTGTTGATTATAGAGTTTCATTTGAAAAACACAAATTTCTTTTTATTCTACATATAGATTCACGGAAAATTAATGCACTTCACTCTATTCAATTTTAGAAAACTAACACTCTCAATGATAAGAGTTGAGAACGACTCGTTATTGAATCTCGTTTCTCTAGGAGAAATATTTTTACTGTTATTATTATTATTATTATTATTATTATTATTATTAATAGAATTCTTATTAGTATTGTTATTCTTTTTTGTGTATTGGTGTTGTTCTTATTATTTTTCTAATTATAATTGGTAGAAATAATATTATTAGTGTTAGTATCACTAGCAATTTATTCTATTAGAATTAGCGTCACTAGTAATTTTTTCTATCAAAATTTTCGTCACTAGTAGTGGTTCTATTAATGTCAGTGTCACTAGTAATTTTTTTATTAATATTAGTGTCACTATTAATTTATTCCATTTAAATTAGAGTCACTAGTAGTTTTTTCTATCAAAATTAGCGTCACTAGTAGTGTTTCTTTTAGTGTCAGTGTCACTAGTAATCTTTTCTATTAAAATTAGTGTCCCAAAAAGTGTTTGTATTAAAATTAGTGTCACTACCAGTGTTTGTATTAGTTTTAATGTTAGCAGTAGTGTTTCTATTAGTGTCAGTGATGAATAATAACAGTGTTAGTCAATAATAGTGTTAGTGTTAGCAAAAATGATAATTTTACTATTAGTATTAGTTTTCCTTTTTTTTAAAAACGAAAAAAAAATACATTTCACGTATTTACATATTTAGAGACGGTATTTTGGTGATTTTCGATAAATTTTCCCCCTTTTTATGAGTGACACAAAAACTTTATAATAATTAATTCTAGAGTATTTGACTTTTGAAGCAGACTCTCTTCTTTATTCAATACTGACTGAGAGTTGGTACCATCGTGTCTCGTGGAACAACTCTCGCAGTGACTTCTTTGATAAGAACAAAGGTGAATGATGGATTTCAAAAGCGAGAATATTGTTGATGTCGAATTTTTATTGTGCTCAGGGAAACTTTGTTGGTCTTCCTTGTTTATTTTGGAAAATTGAAAGAAAATTATTTTTCACTTAAAAATTGTTTGTCAATATACTGGGAAATTAATTTATTTGATTTATTGCCATTTCTATTTTTAATCTACATTTCAATTTTTTAATTTTATTTTAATTTCTCTTTTTTATTTAAATTTATATTCTTATCTCATTTGTATTATTATTTATATTTTTTATTCCAATTTTAATATATTTTTTTATTTAGTTTTGAATTTTTATTCTAATTTCTATTTTTTATTACAATTTCTAATTTTTTCTTTAATTTCTATTTTTTATTTTAATTTCTATTTTTTGTCGGTTGTGAAAAAAATATATACTTGTATGTAACAATTTTTCTATTAATCAAATAATATTTATTGAAGTAAGATAATTTTTATTTGACTCTAATAATTTTCATTGGAAACAAATTTGTTTTATTGGAGTCTAATAATTTTTTTTTAAGTCGATTATTTATTTATTTATTCGTCTCAGAAACAATTAATTATTTTATTTGTTTCAAATAAACATTTTATTTGTCAAAAATAATTTTTTTTCATTTAAATTTTCAAATATTGAGGATGTTTTTTTTGAAAAAATAAAAAATTTTATTTGAAAAAATAACATTTATTTAAACAAAACAACATTTATTTCGAAAAAATAAAATGTATTTGTAACAAATAAATTTTATTATTTATTTAAAGTGAAATTGTGACTTAATTATCATAAATTCCGATTTTTAAAAAAACTTAGAATTAGAAAAATCCGAATGGAAGAATTTTTAAAAGAAATGTTTACATCATTTTTTTAAATAAAAAAAAATTCTTGGTTCTGAATGAAAAAAAAACTGGTTTTTTGTTTATATTCATGGAATTTTGCAGTTTAATTGACAATTAGGTTGGTTATTAAAATTAAACTTGTTCGATACAAACATTTTTCCGATTCATCAAAATTATGCGTAAAAATATTATTTAAAAAAAGAAATTATTGAAGTGCATTGAAAATTATTAACATTTTAATGAATTTCTCATTCAAGGTGAATTCTCGTGAGAATTTGAATTTCAAAAAGTTAAAATTGATGTTTAATTTTAATAATAATTCGAATGGAACAAATAAACCTAATCTGGTGAAGGATGCAATTTACACTTTGTTATTTTCTTTGATCGATTATTAAACACGATATAAAGTCTCCTGTTTGAAAGCTTTATAACCACGTCGATGCAAAAATATTCATACAATATTATTGATCGTCAATCTTTTCATCAATAATTATGTTAAGAAGAAAATATTCAAACGACATACCGGTTTTTTGTATTATTTTATAATAAAAACTTATTTTTCTTAAATTAAAAAGAAAAAATATCAAGAATTTTTTGTAAAAATTTTTAAAAAATCCAAAAATTTATTTTAATTATAAAATATAATCTATTTAGATCGAAGAAAATAATTAAAATTATATTGTTATAAAAAATCGAATTGCATTCGTGGGAGAAAAAAATAATTTCTATTTAAATTAATATTTATCCAAGAATATAAATTCAATGTCGTGGCTTGTATCAGTTTTTATAGATAAAATTCTTTATCAAAAAATCGTTGCATTTTACTTATTCGATAGTCACGTTCAAATGTGTACACAAATAAATGTGTGTATGATCGAATTGCCTCAGGGGTTTACTATTTCATTTTTTTTTTCCTTTTTTTTTTGTTATCAGAATTGCCACAGCAATTTACAATTTTCTCACAGTTGAATGCAAGTCGCAAGAAAAGTACAAGAAATGGAATAGAAACAAAATGTTTCAGCCTTTTGAAAAAAAAAATAATAAAGAAATTACACTCGACTTTATATCGAAAAATAAATAACAGTCGAGGACAATTATTGAAGAGAGAGATAAATAAAAAATTTCGTTCAAAAACAGAGATTCTGTATATTGTTAAGAAAATGTTTTTTTTTTATCGAAAAAGTTCTATTTTCTCGAAAAAAAATTCTGTTTTCTGGAAAATTATATTTTTTCTTCTGTTTTTCTCGACAAAAATTTCTGTTTTTAATAGAAATTATATTTCCCTCCCCCCGAAAATTACATTTTCTCTCTCTCTCTCTCTAAAATAATATTTTTTTGCTACTGGTTATTAATTTCCTGTTTAGTGAAAAAAAGATAAAAATTTCAACAATCATAACGAACTTTATTTTTGTTAGCTTTGTCTCTTATCACATAGCTTATTAAGATTCTATGATTCAGGAAAAGATAACAGTCGCCTTCTTTTCTTGTTTTTTGTTTTTTAAACACACAGAGAACAATAAAATTGTTTGGAAGGTACCACGTGGTAGAAAAATATACTTGATATTTTCGAATTATAATGTACACATTAATAAAATATTTACATCAATTGGAGATCTATCAATTTACATATTTTTTTTTTAAACTAGATTTTTCTTGGCACACGACACATTCTACTCTAGCTACGTATATAAATGCACTTTACAGTCATTGTCATGTGAATTCTTCTTCTTTCTTTCTATCTCCAAAAAAAAATAAACTACGATTACTTTCAGGTTTTGGACAAAATTCTCTTTTTGGAAAGAATTTTTTTTTCCCCCAAAGTTGCGAACGTTCAAGTGAAGAAATTTGTTTGTTTGTTGTTGAAGGAAATTTTTATTCGGATTTTTCTTTTACTAGAATTAAAACTTATTTGTGTTAATAGAGAAAAGAAAAATTATTTTTTTGTTTCTGAATGTAAATTTTAATTTTTTCCGCAGGTGGGAAAATTCTTCGTTTGAACGCTTAAAGTTTTAGGAAAATTTAAACGTTCATTTTTTAAACAAACATAATTTAAAAGTTCAGAATATTAGGAAAATTTTCCATTAAAACGTTTAAAGTTTTAGGAAAATTGAAAAAAGTTAAAAATAATTTAAACGTTTAGAACTTGAGGAAAATTTTTGTTCATTTGAACGTTCAGAACTCGAGGATCGTGTTTCTTTTCTGTTTTCGTGAGAATTGAATTAATTTTCGTTAAAGTGGAAGAGTTTTTTTTTGGAAACTAGAGAATGGGTTGTAGGCAGTTAATCGGAGTCAGAAGCTTCGGTACTTGAATCGCTTTCAGTTTCGGTTGTGTCGTGATTTAAGGGTCGTCTATTCGTGTTCACGAAGAGATCGTCTTCCTCCTTTTCCTCATTATCCTTTGGATCGTCTTCCTCTTCGTTATCAGCGTCGCCATTGCTCTCGTGTCGCTTCTGTTGAAATTCCTGGGGCCAACAATTTTGCGACTGCAAATACTTTATGTGCTCCTGAAAAAAATAGTTTTTTTGCTCAATATTCCTCTTTTTCTCTAGATTTTGAATTTTTTTACGTTCTCATTTTGTCCTGTTCTTAATTTTGCTGACACTTTGATTTTTATTGACACTTTATTTTACTCCGAGAGTTTTTCACATTCTGTTCGAAAATAAGTATTTGTTTTCGATTTAGAAAGAGAAAATTTGTTTAACGTTCGTCTTACCCTTCTTAAAATCTTAACGATCTCTCCTTTAACTTTGTCGCCCTCAGTGATTGGCTCGATGATAACGAAATCGCCTCTTTTAACCCAGATGTTGTTTCGAAACTTTCGTGGCATTGATATAAGGAATCGTTCTCCGTTAACATCCATTGCTTCGTGAAGGTTATTTCCTCTTGATTCTATCAGTTGAACTATCGATTGAGTCTCCGATGGCACACTTAAATCCTCCTCAAGTTCCCTGGCTACGTGTTTGCGTTTTGTTGACTTCGACATTTTCAACTGAAAAAGAAATTCAAATTTTTAGTACTTTGCACATTTTTTGGCACGATTTGTTAAAATATTTTCTAATTTTGCTCATTTTTATTCTAATTTTTATTTTTTATTCCAATTTTGCTAATTTTTATTCTACTTTTAAATTTTTATTCTAATTTGAATTTTTTATTGCGATTTTGCTAATTTTTATTTTGTTTTATATTTTTTATTCTACTTTATACTTTTTTATTGTAAATTTTTTTTTTATTCTACTTTTTTATTCTAATTTACATTTTTTATTTCAATTTCTAATTTTTATTCTCATTTCTACTTTTTAATGTAATTTCTGTTTTCTGGATCTATTTTATAATTTTTATTCTAACTTCTTTTTTTATTCCAATTTTGATAGTTTTTTAGTCTGATTTCTATTTTTTATTCTACTTTTAAATTTTTATTCTAATTAAAATTTTTTATTGCAATTTCTAATTTTTGTTTTAACTTCTTTTTTTATTTCAATTTTGCTAGTTTTTATTTTAATTTCTGTTTTTATTCTAATTTCTATTTTTTTTATTGTAATTTCTATTTTTTAATTTTTTGTTTAAATTTTTATTCGAATTTATATTTTTTATTACAATTTCTAATTTTTATTCTAACTTCTTCTTTTTATTTCAATTTTTCTAGTTTTTATTTTAATTTCTGTTTTTTAGTCAAATTTCTATTTTTTGTTCCACTTTGTACTTTTTTATTGTAATTTATATTTTTATTCTACTTTTTTTTATTCTTATTTAAGTCGCCTGAAACTAGCAGTAGCAACCAGCGGCCTCCCATAGGCGTCCACCGCAAATATATTCAACATGAGCCCCTCTACTTGCAATTGCTAGAAAACTATTATAAACTTGCAAAAAATATACAGATACAAAACAAAAACAGAAATAAGATGCCAAACACATAAAAAAATATAAAAATAAATAATATAATTGTTTATTATAATAAATAGCAGTCAACAATTAATTTTAAAAAATTACATTTTCACAGAAAAATCTAATTTCTAAAAAATTTAGGGGGGTACATAACATTAAGAATAATTTATTATTACTCAGGACATATATCTGAGTAAGAAAAAAAATATAAACAATAAAAATTAATTTAAATAATGTACAGCAGTAGATATTATTTTTCGAAAAATTGCATTTTCACAGAGAAGTTTAATTTGTGAAAAATTTAAGGGGGTACATAACGACGGGAATATTTTTTCTTACTAAGGACATATATCTAAGTAAGAAAAAAAATATAAACAATAAAAATTTATTTAAATAATGTATAGCAGTAGATATTATTTCTCGAAAAATTGCATTTTCATAGAGAAGTCTAATTTCTGAAAAATTTAGGGGGGTACATAACGTTGGGAATAATTTATTTTTACTCGGGACATATATCTGAGTAAGAAAAAAATATAAACAATAAAAATTAATTTAAATAATGTACAGCAGTAGATATTATTTTTCGAAAAATTGCATTTTCACAGAAAAGTTTAATTTGTGAAAAATTTAAGGGGGTACATAACGACGGGAATATTTTTTTCTTACATAGGACATATATCTAAGTAAGAAAAAAAATATAAACAATAAAAATTTATTTAAATAATGTATAGCAGTAGATATTATTTCTCGAAAAATTGCATTTTCACAGAGAAGTCTAATTTCTAAAAAATTTAGGGGGGTACATAACATTGGCAATAATTTATTATTACTCAGGACATATATCTTAGTAAGAAAAAAAATATAAACAATAAAAATTAATTTAAATAATGTACAGCAGTAGATATTATTTTTCGAAAAATTGCATTTTCATAGAGAAGACTAATTTATGAAAAATTGAGGGGGGTACATAACGTTTGGAATAATTTATTATTACTCAGGACATATATCTGAGTAAGAAAAAAAATATAAACAATAAAAATTAATTTAAATAATGTACAGCAGTAGATATTATTTTTCGAAAAATTGCATTTTCACAGAAATGTTTAATTTCTGAAAAATTTAAGGGGGTAGAAAACGTTGGGAATAATTTATTATTACTCAGGACATATATCTGAGTAAGAAAAAAAATATAAACAATAAAAATTAATTTAAATAATGTACAGCAGTAGATATTATTTTTCGAAAAATTGCATTTTCTCAGAAATGTTTAATTTCTGAAAAATTTAAGGGAGTAGAAAACGTTGGGAATAATTTATTATTACTCAGGACATATATCTGAGTAAGAAAAAAAATATAAACAATAAAAATTAATTTAAATAATATACAGCAGTAGATATTATTTCTCGAAAAATTGCACTTTCACAGAAAAGTTTAATTTGTGAAAAATTTAAGGGGGTAGAAAACGTTAGGAATAATTTATTATTACTCAGGACATATATCTAAGTAAGAAAAAAAATATAAACAATAAAAATTAATTTAAATAATGTACAGCAGTAGATATTATTTTTCGAAAAATTGCATTTTCACAGAAAAGTCTAATTTCTGAAAAATTTAGGGGGGTACATAACGTTGGCAATAATTTATTATTACTCAGGACATATATCTGAGTAAGAAATAAATATTCCCGTCGTTTTGTACTCCCCTAAATTTTTCAAAAATTAGACATTTCTGGAAAAGTGCAATTTTTCGAAAAATAATATCTACTGCTGTACATTATTTAAATTAATTTTTATTGTTTATATTTTTTTTCTTACTCAGATATATGTCCTGAGTAATAATAAATTATTCCTAACGTTTTCTACCCCCTTAAATTTTTCACAAATTAAACTTTTCTGTGAAAGTGCAATTTTTCGAGAAATAATATCTACTGCTGTACATTATTTAAATTAATTTTTATTGTTTATATTTTTTTTCTTACTCAGATATATGTCCTAAGTAATAATAAATTATTCCCAACGTTATGTACCCCCCTAAATTTTTCAGAAATTAGACTTCTCTATGAAAATGCAATTTTTCGAGAAATAATATCTACTGCTATACATTATTTAAATAAATTTGTATTGTTTTTTTTTTTCTTACTTAGATATATGTCCTTAGTAAGAAAAAAATATTCCCGTCGTTTTGTACTCCCCTAAATTTTTCAAAAATTAGACATTTCTGGAAAAGTGCAATTTTTCGAAAAATAATATCTACTGCTGTACATTATTTAAATTAATTTTTATTGTTTATATTTTTTTTCTTACTCAGATATATGTCCTGAGTAATAATAAATTATTCCCAACGTTATGTACCCCCCTAAATTTTTCAGAAATTAGACTTCTCTGTAAAAATGCAATTTTTCGAGAAATAATATCTACTGCTGTACATTATTTAAATTAATTTTTATTGTTTATATTTTTTTTCTTACTCAGATATATGTCCTGAGTAATAATAAATTATTCCCAAGGTTTTCTACCCCCTTAAATTTTTCAGAAATTAAACATTTCTGTGAAAATGCAATTTTTCGAAAAATAATATCTACTGCTGTACATTATTAAAATTAATTTTTATTGTTTATATTTTTTTTCTTACTCAGATATATGTCCTGAGTAATAATAAATTATTCCCAACGTTTTCTACTCCCTTAAATTTTTCAGAAATTAAACATTTCTGAGAAAATGCAATTTTTCGAAAAATAATATCTACTGCTGTACATTATTTAAATTAATTTTTATTGTTTATATTTTTTTTCTTACTCAGATATATGTCCTGAGTAATAATAAATTATTCCCAACGTTTTCTACCCCCTTAAATTTTTCAGAAATTAAACATTTCTGAGAAAATGCAATTTTTCGAAAAATAATATCTACTGCTGTACATTATTTAAATTAATTTTTATTGTTTATATTTTTTTTCTTACTCAGATATATGTCCTGAGTAATAATAAATTATTCCAAACGTTATGTACCCCCCTCAATTTTTCATAAATTAGTCTTCTCTATGAAAATGCAATTTTTCGAAAAATAATATCTACTGCTGTACATTATTTAAATTAATTTTTATTGTTTATATTTTTTTTCTTACTAAGATATATGTCCTGAGTAATAATAAATTATTCCTAACGTTTTCTACCCCCTTAAATTTTTCACAAATTAAACTTTTCTGTGAAAGTGCAATTTTTCGAGAAATAATATCTACTGCTGTATATTATTTAAATTAATTTTTATTGTTTATATTTTTTTTCTTACTCAGATATATGTCCTGAGTAATAATAAATTATTCCCAACGTTTTCTACCCCCTTAAATTTTTTAGAAATTAAACATTTCTGTGAAAATGCAATTTTTCGAAAAATAATATCTACTGCTGTATATTATTTAAATTAATTTTTATTGTTTATATTTTTTTTCTTACTTAGATATATGTCCTTAGTAAGAAAAAAATATTCGGCGTTATGTACCCCCTTAAATTTTTCACAAATTAAACTTTTCTGTGAAAATGCAATTTTTCGAAAAATAATATCTACTGCTATACATTATTTAAATTAATTTTTATTGTTTATATTTTTTTCTTACTCAGATATATGTCCTGAGTAATAATAAATTATTCCCAACGTTATGTACCCCCCTAAATTTTTCAGAAATTAGACTTCTCTGTGAAAATGCAATTTTTCGAAAAATAATATCTACTGCTGTACATTATTTAAATTAATTTTTATTGTTTATATTTTTTTTCTTACTCAGATATATGTCCTGAGTAATAATAAATTATTCTTAACGTTATGTACCCCCCTAAATTTTTCAGAAATTAGACTTCTCTATGAAAATGCAATTTTTCGAGAAATAATATCTACTGCTATACATTATTTAAATAAATTTTTATTGTTTATATTTTTTTTCTTACTTAGATATATGTCCTTAGTAAGAAAAAATATTCCTGTCGTTATGTACCCCCTTAAATTTTTCACAAATTAAACTTCTCTGTGAAAATGCAATTTTTCGAAAAATAATATCTACTGCTGTACATTATTTAAATTAATTTTTATTGTTTATATTTTTTTTCTTACTCAGATATATGTCCTGAGTAATAATAAATTATTCTTAATGTTATGTACCCCCCTAAATTTTTTAGAAATTAGATTTTTCTGTGAAAATGTAATTTTTTAAAATTAATTGTTGACTGCTATTTATTATAATAAACAATTATATTATTTATTTTTATATTTTTTTATGTGTTTGGCATCTTATTTCTGTTTTTGTTTTGTATCTGTATATTTTTTGCAAGTTTATAATACTTTTCTAGCAAATGCAAGTAGAGGGGCTCATGTTGTATATATTTGCGGTGGACGCCTATGGGAGGCTGCTGGTTGCTACTGCTAGTTTCAGGCGACTTCTTATTTACATTTTTTATTTCAATTTCTAATTTTTATTCTCATTTCTACTTTTTATTGTAATTTCTATTTTCTGAATCTATTTTTTAATATTTATTCCCAATTCTATTTTTTATTCCAATTTTGCTGATTTTTATTTTAATTTATATTTTTTTTATTACAAATTATAATTTTTATTTTTTAATCCAATCTGTTAATTTTTCTTTTAATTTCCAATTTTTTAAAACTATTTTTTAATTTTCATTTAAATTTCCATTTTTTATTTCAATTTATAATTTTTAGTCTTTTATTTTGTTTTTTATTTTCATTTTTCTAATTTCTATTTTTAAATCTATCTTTTATTCTATTTTCTATTTTTTAGTCCAATATCTATTTTTTTATTCTAATTCTAAATTCTAATTCTAAATTGAAGTAAAAAATAAAAATGGATTCAGACACTAAAAATAAAAATACGTTTAAAAGAAAAAAATAGCAAAAACAGAAAAAATACAAAGAAAAATAATTACTTTATGAGAAAAAATGCACGAGTAAAAAAAAATCACAATCGAACATCATCAGCGACATCTTCCTTACGTCTGTCACTTTCCACATTAAAATTATTTCTCGTCTTATTCTGCCCGAATTGTGTGCCAATATTTCCCCCTGATTTTTCAATAGCCTTCCAAATATCTAAACTCTCGCCAGGCGCAATTTCATAGCCAGCCTCAAGTCCATGCGGATTTGACGGCGTTTTACAATCGAGATTTGCGTCCTTCCTCAGAACAGTGTCAACTTCAACTGACGTGAAAAAAGCCACCGACATTGGCAAGTCCTTCAAGCCAAGTCTTGAGGAGCAAAAAGATCGAGTCAGCAAATTTGTAATGTGCATCGCAAGTGCGGCATTATATTTAAATTTACTCGACACTAAGTAGCGAATTTCGTCGTGAAACGAGAGGCAAAATCGTGCATTATCGCGCATCAGCCATCGCATCGATACCAGCATCAAGTGCAAAAAATCCACCGCTCCACTTTGAACAACCCAATTTATTTTTGTCGGCAGATATTTATCGACGTCCACCTGTTGGCCCTCCAATGCTCGACTCAGTCTCGCGTTCAAGAATGGCGTAACCGGCTCTGAACTGCCGGCAATCTCCTCCAGTCTGTTGAACATTGCCGATTCAGAGCCACCGATCCATTCACCTCTCTCGAACATTTCGTTCACTGTGCGACCGTAGATCTTTGCTAGCTTGAATATTAATCCTCCGGAATATTCCTTGTCGGCTAATTCCTTACTAACGAATTCCTTCTTCAAGCGGTAGACTTTTCGTCCCTTTGTCAAGGCGAACATTTTTTTCGACTTTGACGCAGCTTCGGTTTCTGTCATCGTCGGATTGAATTGTTTCAAAAGTCGCTCGGCGAATCTCTGCCCGGCGCCGTAAATTCGAGCGTAATTGATGACCTTCGCGTGATCGCGTGATATTCCAATCGCCTTCGCAGTGACACTGTGCATATCGGTCCCTTCGGCTTTATTACCGATCAGAGTCATCCATCCAAAAGGTGTTGCTCCATGGATCTTCGCGTGATGAGCGTCGCCAATCACCGAGGCGATCCACAATTCCTGACTGTCCACGTCCGCTCCAACGATATTATAACCCGGAGGCGCTTGAATCATGGCACGCAACTCGGATCCTATTCTCTCGCCATGGGCATTCGACGCCGTCATCCAAGTCGGCTCCACAGCTCTTCGTGTCAAAGTCCCAGAGACCACAACTTGCGGAAGAATCGCTCCGTATCGCATTTTTCGTTTTCTCCAAGCACCCTTCTCATTGAACCACACAACCAATTGGGAGTGAATTCGGTCCCTATTGTTCCGCCAATAGGACAACATTCTCGCTATCTTGAGAACTGAAGTTGCACTCACGTCGAGACCAGCGAGCACATTGTCGGAGAATTTATTCAAAAAATCCTTCGCTAGAGGATTGCCGACATTCTTCGACACTCCGTCCTTGTGCGGGAGTTTGAAGAACCAACAACAATTGTCCATGTCGACATTGCACCAAACTCCACTTCCTTTGTAGAAAATATCCTCGGGATTCTTTCTCTTCTTGTCTCGCCAAAATTCCGTCTTTGATAATTCGCTCTGTACTTCTGAGTCCAAAGTCATCATGGCGTGATCGATTTCGATTTCTCCGTTCTTTTCCTGTGGAAGTGGACACTGTTGGAGCAATTCCTTCAAGGGGATTTGTGTCTCAATGCTGAGATCTCTGTTGTAGGGGACTAGAAATCCCCAACCGTGCTCGCGAATATAGTGTAGGGGATAATTCTCCCAAGTTAGATTCAAAATCTTCGGTACTACTTTCATGGAAGTGCTGATATTTTGTGCTCCTGGTAGCCAGTCGTCGTCGCTTTTTTTGTTGCATAATTTGCGATACCATGTCGGATAGCCCGGCATGTGTGGCATTTTCGCAGGAAGATAATATTTCGTGTCGTGTAGATAGGAGAATTTCTCCTCTAGTGGATCGATTTCTTCTTCTTCTTCTTCTTGTGTTTTCTCGGTGTCTTTTTCTCCAGGTACATTTTTCCCCCTAAGTTCGAAACGTTTGGCCCTTTCCTCCCTTTCTCGAATCATTTCCAAACGTTTCTCCTTCGTCAGAACGGATTTGATCCTAACAGTCTGGGTACTCCAGTCCTGGTCCCACATCCACAGGTCCTCCTTGTACTTTCCATCGTGCATCAATCTGCAGACCTCGGCCGCTCTCTTTGATAAAATAGCCTTTGATTCGTGGCTCAAATCATCGAAAGTCGAATCAGCCTCCTCAATATAACGCCTCCAGTTTGAATTCACGGGTAAATAGGCCGAGCCAAGTTCCAACATTCCGGCAAATGTGACTGGATGTGGAAATCTTTGTTGAAATAAAGGAAAGAGAGCTTGAAAGACTTGGAAAGTCGAGCGAACATCATTGGCGCAGTACTTCATCATGTCGTTGAATTGCTCTCGTACTTGTAGTAGTGTGCCGTCGACAAATAAGTCGCGAGCCTTTTTATCGATTTTCTGTCCACAATAGAGTTGGTAAACGTCAGCCAAATTGTTCAATGAGGAAAGATTGCGCAACTTGTCATCAAGGTTGTTGTTGTCGTCGTTGTCTTCTTCTTCTTCGTTTTTATTTGACTTTAAGAGGGCTCGTTGAAAACTGTTGATTCCACTGATGCATACATGCATTGACATTGTGTCGATGAATCGCGTTCCGGTTGAATTCAGCCAATATTGCTCTTTAATTCGAGCACGATCGTAAGAGACATTGTGACCGATTATTAATTTGCCACGTTTTTGGAAATTTGTTAATTTTGTTCCATAATCGTCGGGCGTACTCTCGATGGGGATTAGATAGTCGTCGGAGAGATAATTGTCCTTGACGACATTCGAACCTTCGACGAGGGATTTTGACACCCAACCGTACCATGCATTTTTACTGACTGCTGTCGCTAGGGTGGGGAGTTGTCCTTCACTCACGCAAACTTCCACGTCGAATATTAAACCGTCTTCTTGTGGATAATCCACTTTTTCCGATCCAAATTCTGTGTATCTGGAAAATTAAACAGTTTTACATTTTTTTTTTTTATTGGAAACATAGTAAATTTTTTTTCATTTTAATTTTGATTTTAAAAAATGTTTTTTATTTACATTAATATTTAATCGAGATTGCCACACTTTAGGAAAAGGAATTCGAGGAGAAAAAATTCCGGGGAAAAAGTAAAATTCTGCTATTGAACGTTAAAATAAACGATATTTTTATTACTATTAATTTGTATTTTATTTAAAATTAATAATTAAAAAAATTTATTTATTTATTAAAAATTATTTTTCATATTCACAAAAAATAATTCTAACTCAAATGTTAAACTTCTATTATTTTTCATTTCAGAGTTAGTTATTTTTAAAGTTTTACAAATAGAAAAAAATTTCGTTTATTTGAAAATTCAAAACTTTGGGGAAAGTAAAATTGATCTGGCAAATTAGAAAAGTTTAAACAAAAATTCTGGTAAAATAGTAAATATTGCGGAATTCAGAAGATTTTGATGAAGAAGAAGAAGATTTCGGTTGTGCAGAAGATAAATTATTTTTAATATTGACGAAATTAATTCTTAATTGAAAATTAAATATTTAAATAATATTTTTCATTTCACTGAAATTGTATGTAATGTTTGTTTATAGTATTGAAATTGTTTGTAATTTTTGTTTATAATATTGAAATTGTTTAAACAGAAAAAATGTTTCGTTCATTTGAAAATTAAAAACTTTAGGGAAAATAAAATCGGCCTAAAAAAAATGGGGAAAAATCAAGGATTTTTTTTTAAGTACTGGAAAAATAGTAAAGTGTTTAGAATTTAAAAGAAAATTTTTTTAATAAGTGAAACCTTCGAAAATATTTTAAAAAATTGACTATGAAAAAATTATTCGTTACAAAATTTTACTTGACGAATAGTTTTACTAGAAAAATCGAAAAATAGTTGAATTTTAGAGAAGTTGCGTTTACCATTTTTATTATAAATAATTGAATTTATAAAACTGTTTTCAATTGGAATTTAAGAAATCTGAATTTTATATAGTTTTAATTAAAAGGAATTTTAAAGGGTATTAAATTAAAATTTTACAAAAGTTGAATTTTAAAAGTTATTTGAAAATAAAAATTCAAAATTGGCAAGTGTAAAAATAATGTAAATTGATAGAAACCATGAGTAAATTAGCATTGAATTAATACAAATTCAATGACAGTACATTTTTAAATTTCTTTTTGTCAAACAAATTGAATTATAAATTCAATTTTTGTTGTGAATTATTTTAGATAAAATTCCTTTCTTTTTTCTTTGAATTTTCAAAGGAGTTTCTCAAAAAACATTAAAAATAATGAATTTAAAGATGAAGTTTAGTTACAAATTTTTAGAAAATAATTAAATTTAAATCTTGAAAAAGTTACATTTTTGAAAAGTTCGCGATTTTTATTAATAATAATTCAATTTCCAGAGATTTTAAATTGAATTTTGTGAAAAATTGAATTTTTAATAATTTGAATTCAAAAATTCACAAGAAAATAGTTTTGGAAAATTCTTATTTAAATTTCATTGAAATTAGTTGAGTTTGTGAATTGTGGTTGGGAAATTTTCAAATAATAAAAAAATTCGTAAAATTAAATTGTAAATAAGTGAATGTAAACAAATCTCTTTCAGGTGATTTTTATTTTTCTGTAACTAACTAACTTCTACAATAAATTTTCTTAAAAAATATTATTACTAATGAAAAATTAATTTAAGAGAAGAATTTCAATTGAAAATTTAAGAAAATTGAATTGAATTATAATCTTAAAAATAATTTCGAAAAATTTTATTTAATTTCTTAAAATTTTGTTGAATTCTTCTAAATTATTGAATTGGAAGTAATTTAAGAGAAAACAGATTTTAAATGGATATTTTCGAAAAATTCAATTACAATGAAAAAATATTAATAATATTAATAATAATAATTAAATATTTATCTTAAAACATTTTTAATGTTTCGAAGAATTTTACAATTTAATATATTAACAAATAATTGTAATAGAAACATTTTTTGCCTATCTAATAAATTTTCGATTGAATCAGAATATTTTGCAGGGAAAAAATCTTCTTTTTTTTCTTTCAGGAAAAAAAAGTCAAAATTCTGTCTGGAAATCCGGGAAAAACAAAATACAAATTTTGTGGCAACCCTGAAAATGTAATAATACATGTTTTATTATTAAAAAAGGCAAAATGTCTATCAAAGTTCTGAACGTGGAAATTTAAACGAAATTTATTTATTTTCTTCGAAATAAAAATTCTATTGCAAAAATATTGCGCTGTAAAAATATTATAATGATTCTAAATGTTTTATTGTGGTTTTTCTTTTTTTTATAGTTAGTAATTTGAAAATTATTTAATTGACAAGAATTTCGTTTATTTGAACGTTCAAGACTTGTGACTTTTAACTTTTAATAAATAATTGGAAATATTTGAATAATAATTGAAAATATTTGAAAATAATAAAATAGTAATTAAAATTGGTAAAATAGTAAAATAATAATAATTAAAAGTAATAAAATAATAATTAAAAATAATAAAATTAGAATTGAAAATAATGATAATAAATAATAATAATAATAATAATAGTTAATTGTGAAATAAACTCACTTTGTCCATCCTTCTTGAAGAATCCATTGTTCAGGAGCTGGTGGGATTTTTTTAATGAGCTCATTCACAACTTTCAAGTAGGGTTTGATTTGTGATGTAGCAATATTGTAAAAATGCTCCTCAATATTCTTTCCCTCCAAACTTGGCAATTCGACATTCACATTTGGTAAGCGAATTTGTTTATCGACATTTAATCCAAATGTTTCTAATTCTTTTTTTATCGAATCTAATTTCTCTGGTGAAACAAATGACTGGTTTCCTTCTGGAAAAAGTGTCTTAAACAATGATGATGATAGCATTTGTAAATGAATTTCATTTTCACGATTCTCATCTGTTTTTAAATTAACATTGTTCTCATTTTGTTCTTGAAAATTTGCTTCAATTGTAGTCGTATTGATTTTTTCCTGTATTGGTGTGGAATTTTTGAATCTAATTACTTTGAATTTTGAATTTTTTAAATTGCGATATTTATTATTACTGGTTGGTGAATTATTTTCCTTTGATTGTAATGATTTTACGGTTCTTGGGGGTTTTTCATAATTTTTACTCTCCTTGAGGATAAAATTGGCACAGAGATAATTGTTGTTGGAAAATGTGGAAAATGAACGTTTTTTTATTGAATAGTGAACGTTGGATAGTTCTTCTGGATTTTTTGTTGCAATGTAGCTTTCGGCGGGGAGTTTATTTGTTTTTACACTGTAGCCTTTGTATTTTTGTTTTGGTCTTCGAATTGATATGAGTTCTGGTAGGACATCATAGGACGATGTTTTAATATCCTTTCTCATAAATTTATACTTATAATTCGTATTATCGTGTTTTGAGGTTATGCCATTGTTTTCAGCACTTGCTTCTTTTTTGCGAATAATACGTAATTCATAGTTCTTTCTGTCGTCACGAGCGAAGTCTTTTAAAACATTGGAACTTTTGTATCGCACTGATATATTTCTAAACTTTAAAATCATCTTTTAACAAATTTAATAAACACATTTCTATATACGAACTGAATTATTGTAAGTCCTACACGTGTGCTGTTTTTCTAACAAAAAAATTATGACGTATTGTGATGACAATTTTGATGGGGGACTATATGTGTTATTATAAAGAAAAAATTACCTGAAAAGTATTGTAGAAAAGCTTAGCGAAATACCTTTTTTTCTTCTGTCTATCGTTTCAAGGATTTTTCAAGTATTGAAAATTCAATAAAATCAAATTATTAGACGCGAAAGAAACTTTGTAAATGCGCGATGACAATGCGCTAACACAATGGCGTTTTACTCCATTGGAAATTTTTAAAAATCGATAAAAAAAAGTAGTTTTGAAAATCATTTTTATGAAGCTAATATTAATTAGATGTTTATTTACGTTATTTACCCTTATTTTCTCATTGTTATTGGGAATTTTACTTTGTTTTTGTACTCGAAAATTTTTATTTTGCAAAATTAGGCGTAGGTTCGATTTTCTCGTTATACGGCACTGTCTTCTTTGGCGCCATTTTCAAATGAAAACATTTTTTTGTTAAAAATAAATTGTTTATGAAAAATTGATGAAAAATAAGTACTAATAACTTTATCAATTTACTGTTTTAGGAATAATTTTTTCTACTCGTGTTTTATTGAAAGGAGTTTTTTTTTATTGAATCAATATTCTCACTATTTTTCTTTCTCTCTTGCACTTTTAAAAATGGCGTCTCAGAGGTGTGGTATCATAACCTCTTTCTGCTATTTCTTTTTGTGGTTTCTCATATTTCAATAATAAGTCAGTATAACTCTCTGTGATAAATGATAACTGATAAAATGGTAAAATTGTGATGGTGGGGTGGAAGTGGCCATGAAAGGTGACAATCATTATGGATAACTGGATCACTGTATTTATTACAAGTTTGCGGTATTGACATCAAAATGACATTTCTATGTTGATGCACCAAAATAAACCGCAGGAAAACAACTTTACGATGATTTCTAAATTGTTGTTTGTCTGCGGAATACTTTCAGTCTCATTAAGTGACTAGTAAAATACTGACGTTTTACCAACTGTCATTTAAAATGCAAAATCATTCAAAATTTTAAATATCTCACATTAATTACAAGGTAGGACATTGCGGTTTTTGTTATTTTTCCACCTCTTGTTAAAA
This sequence comes from Leptopilina myrica (nomen nudum), assembly GCA_032872475.1. Classification (NCBI taxonomy): domain Eukaryota; kingdom Metazoa; phylum Arthropoda; class Insecta; order Hymenoptera; family Figitidae; genus Leptopilina; species Leptopilina myrica (nomen nudum). The sequence continues at coordinate 30,590,253 of CM065465.1, read as the reverse complement.
ATTGTGTATTTTCCCTCTCAAACGTTATTGTGAACTTTGACATTGTTGATTTAATTCAATAAATTAATTGATTCTAATCATTCATTAATTAATGGAAAAGAATTCTAAAAATTAATTAAGGGAATTTGAATTAAAAATTTGATGTTTAGAATTTTACATCAATTGGAACAATTTAAAATTATTTTCTAATTTGACGAAATTGTTTATTTTTTTCTGTTTTCGTAAAGTATTTGGTTTGGTTTGTTTATTACACAAAACTATGTATTTGTCTCGTTTATTGACAATTTGGATCGTGATAGTTTTTACTCTTAAAACATGTGTGGGTTGTACGTTTTTATTGATTTTCTTCTTGCGTAACGAGGATTAAAAAAAAATTATTCATAAATGTTAGATATAGATTTTTTTCGTGAACATAAAAATAGAATTGATATCGTATTCAATTTTTTTAGTAACTTTCGTTCTTGACTGTTATTGAAATTTATAATTTTACACTTTCACGTTGCGTGATAACTTTTCATTATTATAATTTCTCTAAAAAAACGAACAGTTATTATTCTCTTGAATTTAATAAATAATAATTAACATTAATAGTGAGAAATATTTTCCATTGTGATGAAGTTTTACAATTTTCTGTAAATTATCCAAAACATCTTCACTTAAGGTTTGAAATTATGTTTTAAATTTGACCATTTTTGATAATTTATACATTTTCTTTTCATTTTTTTCTTTTACCTAGTAATTATATTATTTTTAATTTTATTTGTTTAATTATTTTCTCAGAATTATTCTCAACCAAATTTTTCAATTTATTTTATCAATAATAATTTTTCTCCTTTATTAATTGAATTTTTTATTTTTATTCGTTTCCTTTTATTAGTTTTCTCTTATTATTTTTGTTCTTTTAACATTATTATTTTCTTGTTATTAATATCTTTGATTTTTTCCGAAATTGTTCACAAACAGATTTGTCTATTTCTTTTATTAATTTTAATACTTTTTTTCATTAATTGTATTTTTATTATATTAATTTTTTATTTTTTCTTGTATTAATTTTATTATTTTTATTTTATTAGTTCCATTATTATTATTAGATTATTAATTTTATACTTTATTTTTTATTATGTAGATTATATTTTTTGTTTGTTCATTTTATTAGTATTATTGTTTTTCTTTTATTAATTTTATTATCTTTCTTTTATTAATATTTATCAATTGTTTTTTGAATTATTCACAAAAAAATTTGTCAATTTCTTTGAATAATTTTATTCTGTCTTTTCAGGGTTGTCACAAGTCAGGGAATTCAGAGGAAAGTCATGGAAATTGTTTTCAAAAGTTAAAATTCAATTATATTGACAACATTTTTAAAATTATCTTCAAAATGTCAATACTCTTTTGTAAATAATAAAATTCTTTCTGAAATTCAATTATTTTCAACAGTTTGAATAAAATTGTTGGAAAATTTTCAATTATTTTTATAAATAATAAAAATCTTCTCTAAAATTAAATTTTTTTCTTAATAAACAAGACTTTCTCATTTTTTATAAGAATTTGATAAAAAATATTCTCCAAAATTCAATTATTTTCAGAAATTTTAATAAAATTCTTGGCAAAATGTCAATTATTTTAAAAATTTTATATTAATTTCTTCGTAAATATTTAATTATTTTCTAAAAAAAATTAAATTCTTCTCAGGAATTTAATTATTTTTATAAATAATGAAACTCATCGGAAAAATTCAATTATTTTCATAAATAATAAAACTTTTTTAAAACTTTCAATTATTTTCAATAAAATTTTAATCGCAATTTTAGAAAAATGTATTTATTCTTAAAAATTTTATTAAAATTTATTTTTAAAAATTTTAAAATTGAAAACTTTAGATAAAATCTTTATGAGAATTTAATTTTGAGAAACATTAAATTATTTAATAAACTATTTCATTTTTGTATTTGAATAATTGAATTCTCGTAAAAATTTCTTATAAAAATATATTTAAAAATGAATTTCAGTTAAAAATTCAAATAATTGAATATTAAAAGCATTAAAGCGTAAATTTTTCAAAATAATTTAATTTTCATGAAGGTTTGAAATTGAAATCATTGAAAATCTGAATTTTATCATATTTATAACTTAACAATTCTGTGGAATTTTTTATTTTTTAAATAGTTTAATTAAATTGTTTTTAATTATTTAAAGTTTTTTTTTATTTATATATTTCATTGCAGAATTTTTAAATAATCAAGATTTCGTAAAATGTAATAATTCTTAAAAATTCTTCTTCAAAATTTAATTATTTTAAAAACAAAAATCTAACATTTTAGTACAATTTTTCAAAAGAATTTAATTATTTTCATAAATAACAAAAAATCTCGAAGGAATTAAATTATTTACTATTTTTTAACAAATTTTTTCGCAATAATTAAATTATTTTCTTAAATAATAAAATTGTTTACAGGGAATCAATTATTTTTATAGATAATAAAACTAATCGCAGTATTTCAATTATTTTTAGTGCAATTTTAATCGAATTGCTCGAAAAATACGAATATTCATAAAAATTTTATTAAAATTCGTGAAAAGAATTTAATTACTTATAAATTTGTTTATAAAATTATTTTTTAAGAATTCAATTATGAAAAACATTTCATTATTCAAAAATTATTTATTTTTGTATTTAAATTATTGAATTCTTTTAGAATTTTCTCATAAAAATCGATTTAAAAATGAATTTGAGTTTAAATTTTAGATAATAATAATTGAATACTAAAAGCAATATTCTAAAAATAAATTTTTTAGAAATAATTGATTTTTGAAAAGGTTTCATATTGATAACGTAAATAAAATATAATAAATATTGTTTTAAGTTGATGAATTTCAAAAAGGTTTGAATTTGAATGTTTTGAAGAATTTTAATTCCATTGGAAAAATAATTTTTTCTGGAAAGTGGGGAAACGAAATGAAATTTTTGTGGCAACCTTTTTTTTATTAATTGTATTATTTCTATTTTAGTAATTTTTGCTATTGTTCTCATTATTTGTATTGTTTTTCTTCGATAATAATTTTATTTATTTAATATTTTGTTTTTATTTGTTGTCGTTTCTTATTTTTCTTTTATTAATTATTAATATTTTTCTCATCTTTTTTCTATATAATATTTTTGTAATTAATTATTTATTCATATTTTTGATTTTTTAAAATTCTAGTTTTATTTTCTTCTAGCTTTATTTTACTTTATTACATTGTGAAAAATATTTTAGATTCGACAATGGAGGATTACACTCCGGTCGATGAGGACTTTCCTGGACGACTATTGCATCAGGCTGCACTTTGGGACAATGCGGAACTTCTCGAGGACCTTTTGGGAGGCGAACACAATCAGTACATAAACAGTCAGGATTCGTGGGGACGAACGGCTCTTCACGCAGCGGCAATAACGGAAAATTCACGATGTCTCGAAGTTCTATTGTCAGCCGGTGCAAATCCAAATATTGCCTGCGGTCCACGAGGTCAGTATCGTACACCACTGCATATTAGCGCTGAATATGGTCACGTGTCGAATATCGAGAAGCTTCTCGAGTTCAAAGTTGATCTCGGTGTTTGTGATAAAAATGGATATTCACCATTGGACGTGTCCGACAAAAAGGAGCACACAAAATGTTCCGCTCTATTGAAACAAGCCGAGGAGAAATATGAACTCGAACGATTAGCATCTCACGCAGCATTGAGAGGAGTTTGCATGCAGAGCGATGTGACAGCGGCGCGAAACATCATTCAAACTTTGGGCAATGATTTGGAAATTATCATCAATATGGCGCCGAATGGAGCGAATACATTGCTTTTTATTGCTTGCGAAATGGGACAGAGGGAAATTGTTCGTTTATTATTGGAGAATGGTGCTGATTGTCGAATTCATTCGGTGACGAAATACTGTCCATTGTACATTGCTTGTTACAATGGTAAATTAGAAATAGTTGAACTTCTTCTTCGTCAGTTTCCCAAGCAAATACAGTCATTAACTGTCGAGAAGTGGCTACCGATTCATGCAGCTGTGATAAATGGTCATTACGCCGTCTTTGATCTTCTGCTCAAATTCGAATATCCCCAGAATTTATTTCAACGATTTAAGGATCCATCCGGGGAATTTGAATATGAGATGGCGTTCGATATTAATACACAAGATGTTACGGGTCAAAATATTCTTTATATTTCAAGTATGTTGGGTAATTTTAGAATAGTTGAGAATTTGTTGAATTATAGGGTGAAGGCGAGGAAGATAAAGGAGGAGGAGGCGGGAAGTGCAACACCAGTGCCGATGTCGAAGAGAAGAATATCGAGTGGTATTCAGAGATTAATGTCGAGCTTGAATTTTAGAAATAAATCTTCTGAGAAGAAGGACGATTGTATTTGTCCATTGTATTTAGATTTGTATTGTAATAATAATACGGAAACGGCTTTGCATGTTTCGGTGAAGGGTCGTCATTTGGATGTTGTGTCGGCTTTGTTGATAGCTGGGGCAAATGCGAATTTACCGGTGAAAATTCTCTACGATCAGTTAGATCCAGAGTCGAGTTTTTCGACAGTCTTGGCGATTGCTTGCGAGAATCGGGACGCGAAGATTGTTGATCTTTTATTGAAACACGGAGCGGTTGATAATGAGTGTAAGGCTTTGAAAATTGCGGCACAAAATCGGGACGAAACGCTGACTGCCAAGTTACTTTCGATAAAAGCATTTCCCGACTCGGAGTATAAGATTAATAAGAAGGCAATGACTGATAGTACGCAATCGTCGCATTTTTCGGCTTTGTCCAGTTTCGGTAATGTTACTTATTCGACTTTATTTCCGAACGTTCCTACTATGATTAATTGGCATAATCAACAGTGTCGTTTGTCGCAAATTCGGTCCCAGTGGTTTGTCGACGCGGTATTGCACGTTAATAAGAAGCTTAGTGCGAAGAATAACGATCTTGTGCTTTATGCCATCACGAGGATTGACATATCCCATAATTCTATTACGTCCGTTCCGTCCATGGTTTTCTATCTGCAAAGTTTGAAGTATCTGAATATGGCTCGCAATAAGATCGATACATTGACAGCGGAGTCGAAGAATCCGAAAGATAAACTCTGTCCGGTTATGGAGGAATTGTATTTACAGGACAATCGACTGGAGCAATTGCCCGAGTTTTTGATGAATTTTCCAAGTCTCGAAATTCTTGATGTTTCGAATAATAAACTTCAGTGTTTGCCGAATAATCTTTGGCGAGCGCCAAAATTGAAGGAGCTGAATGCTTCTTTCAATTTACTGCGCGATTTGCCGAGTGAAGTATTTCAGAATATTGATAAAAAATTCGATCGCGACGATGCGATTGGACACAGTCCGAGTTTTCGGAATTTAGTCTCACAGATTGAATTTTCACGGGAGAATTCGGCCGATTCGATGGACTCGTTCTCGAAAATTGCCAATGCGAGGATCATTGAAATTGAACGTCCGCACGTTTGGACGAAGTCGGTGCAGGTTTCGGAGAAAATCACGGACGATCACACGGAACCTGGAATTAGATCCGTTTTGTCGTCGTTGAACCTAGCGCACAATTTGTTCAACAGTATTCCTGTGGCTCTGCCCTGTTTGGCCGTGAGTTTAGTGAGATTGAACATGGCTTATAATTCCCTTCGATCAATGAGTCACATCACGTCATATCCGGCGAGTTTGAAGCAACTGGATTTGTCCAACAATCAGATATCCTGTTGGCCGAGTTTGCCACAAGTTGACGCCGATGCCGATTCTATGGAGCAAGCCACCACTGCCTGTTATTGTCCCACGACGAATATTCAATCGCCGATTGGTCCCAGTAATCGACAGACGGCAACTTCACTGCGTGACGTTGTTTTGATGTCGGTTTGCACTCACAGACGTCACTTACGTTTGGAGAATCTAAGGACTCTAGTGCTGGCGAATAATTTACTAACTCGCATTCAATTGACCTCGGTCGATGACGGTGAGATTGGCAATGACGAGGAGAATGGCGACAAGTCCTCACGATCCTATCCCAATTCGAAATTGTACCTCCTCTTTCCGAATGTCAGCATGTTGGATGTGAGTAATAATCACTTGAAAGACATTCCGCACAATATTTACGAACTCAGTAATCTTTCCGTTCTGAATGTGAGTGGCAATGTCGACATTGTGGAACTACCGCCTCAAATGGGTCTACTTTCGCGATTGTGGAATTTGAACACACAGGGTTGTAAATTGCAGGAGCCATTGAAGACGATGATTGAGTCGAAGAAGTACAAAACTATGGACGTTATTGGTTATTTAAAATCGGTTCTGGAGGATGCAAAACCTTACGCTAGGATGAAATTGATGATTGTTGGTATTCAAGGAATTGGTAAGACGAGTTTGCTGGAGCAATTGAGACAGGAGGGAGAAGTGCCGAATAAGAAGAAATCGGCGGATCATTGGGCGAAACGAATGGGGAATAAGAACATCAATGCGAAGACAGCTCGGGGGACGATTATATCGACAGTTGGGGTTGACATCGGCGACTGGATGTACGAGAAAAAAGTCCGCGGTCAATCATCTCACGGAGGTGTTTATTTTCGAACCTGGGACTTTGGGGGACAGAAGGAATACTACGCGACGCATCAGTACTTTCTGTCGAAACGGAGTCTTTATTTGGTTGTTTGGAAGATTACCGATGGTTTTAAAGGCGTTGCGGAGATTTTCCAGTGGCTCGTGAACATACAAAGTAGGGCGCCGAATTCGCCGGTGATTATTGTGGGAACTCATTACGATGTATCGAACGAGCAGAGTGAAGTACTGCAGCAGCATATTAGGGACAAGTTCATAAACGTCGTGGACGCTGAGAAATGTGGACTACCTAGAGTTATGGAGACTATTGAAGTCAGTTGCAAGACGAGGCACAATATCAAAATGCTCTGTAATTTGATTTACGACGTTGTCTTTAGTCTCAGATCACCTGGGAGTAAGGAATTGCTTCTCGAGCAACGAGTTCCGGCGAGTTATCTAGCACTTGAAGAAGTTGTCGTTCAACTAGCTCACGATCGTCGACTATCGGGTGCTGACCCTGTTCTTCGTGCCGATCAATATTACGCTACGGTGCAAAGTGAATTGACAAAATTACGCCGATCGTTTCGCGATCCTGCCGAACTACATCAGGCTACTTTGTTTCTGCACGAGAATGGAATTATTCTCCACTATGATGACGCGACACTTAAGGACCTTTACTTTCTGGATCCTCAATGGCTCTGCGATATGCTGGCACATGTCGTTACTATAAGGGAAATAAATCCGTTCGCTCGTTCCGGAATCATGAAACTAGACGATATTCAACATGTTTTCAAGTCTTCGACAATCTCCTCAGTGGACACGCAAGGTTACATCGTGAGTTTGTTGAATAAATTCGAAGTCGCTCTTACTTGGGACTATCGGACACTACTGATACCTTCTCTCTTGCCATCCGAAGAGGATATTTTGCGGAACAATCAAATTATCAAAATCCCGGTAAAAACGCGTGGCTGGCACACGAGATCGAAGAAGATTATCACTTCGCCAATGTTTCCGTTTCCGAATTCGTCGAGTACGGAGAAGGCGAATTTAGAGTGTTCGTACTTGACGTCGAGACCACAGCCGGATTGTTCGATAACGAGACTTCTTTTGATGTCCTATTTCCCGAGTGGATTTTGGTCACGATTGATAACGAGAATTCTGGCCGACGATGCAATTGTCGATGTTGTCATGTCGTTTCTAACACCCTTTAAGGATGCAGTCGACGAGAAGATCTTTGCCTCTATGCTCGACACACACGCCGAATGGATTCTGTGGCAAACTGGAATTGAACTTCGTTACGCTGGAGTTGTTCTTCTTCGGCTGAAGGAAGTGAATTATAACTTGAAAAATTCTCCGTACGATTATAGGCAGTATAAGTTCAAGCTCAAGCAGGATGGAATTTGGTGCACGGTCGATTTGAAGAATAGTGCGATTCTTGAAATTTGGTTCCCGGTGGATACACTAGTGGTGAAGCAGCCGATAATTACCGAAGTGTCCGAGGACGAGCCTGTTGGATATCAGGCGATTGTTGTCGATCCCCAACCGGAGAGTATGCCACAATTACTGGCTTTGATTGTCGATCATATAGACATTCTGTTGGAGGATTGGTATCCAACATTGGGAACTAGATTCGTTCATACTTCCGAGGGGAAGTTGTTGGTCACTCGACTGATTCCGTGTCCTAGGTGCTTGCTGAATAATGGTGACAATGACGAGGATCAGGACAATGAGGAAATACAGAGTTACTATCAGAATCGGGAGAGACAAAGTCAGGATAGTTATAAATCGGATGGTGACAGTGGCGTGGGGCAGGATGACGGTTCAACCTCGAGTCGAATGCCATCGTTAGAGGGGAATCCGGACGTGAAACACTTTCTCAATTCGGAGGGAACACTTGTTTATTCCTGGATGGTGGAGGAGTGTATTTTGTCCGCGTATAGTAATAAGACGATTAGTTGTCCGAAACATTCGGATATTCCCCTGTCGCACATTGCGCCGGATATTATTTTCATGGATCTTGGCTCTAGGCACTTGATAAAGTCGGATGATATTAAACGGGGGAAGATGTTGGGACGTGGGGCGTTTGGTTTTGTGTTTCGTGGTATTTGTCGTCTGCCTGGGACGAATAGTCGAGCGGATGTTGCGATGAAGATGTTGCAACCGGTTCCACCGGGACCGAATTCGAAGCAGTCGGCGATATTGGCTTTTAAGGCCGCGCAGAGCAAGTGGGATCGTGATCCACTGCAGTACGCTTGTAAGGCTTATTGTACAGCGAGGCAGGAATTGAATATCCTGTTGACGTTGAGACATGCGAATATTGTTCCCCTTGTGGGGATTGTGATAAGTCCTTTGGCGCTTGTTCTCGACTTGGCACCCGAGGGGGCTTTGGATAATGTTTTGAAGAATTATCGACGATCGGGGGCTAAGTTGGAGCCGTATACGCTGCAGGCGATTATTCTTCAGGTGGCGAAGGCTGTTGAGTATCTGCATCAGCAGCATGTTATCTATAGGGACTTGAAGTCGGAGAATGTTCTCGTTTGGCAGATACCTTTACCGTTTCAAGACCATCCGGACCATCCGGTTCATGTCAAAGTCGCTGACTATGGAATTTCGAGGCAGACTTTGCCATCGGGTGCTAAGGGCTTTGGAGGAACGGAAGGCTTCATGGCGCCGGAGATAATAAAGTACAATGGCGAGGAAGAGTACACGGAGAAGGTGGATTCGTTTTCGTTTGGTATGTTCATTTATGAATTGATAACACTGAGGCAGCCGTTCGAGGGCCATGAGGCTGTCAAGGAGTGTATTCTCGAAGGAGGCAGACCGCCGCTAACCTACAGAGATTTGCACCATCCGTGTTATGCTCTGGATTTGATGGTTATTTGCTGGTCGCAAAATCCTAAGGATCGACCAACAGCGAGTCAAATTGTGTCCATAGCGTCAGCGCCCGAATTTGTGCACCTAATAGACGTGACTCTACTGACGGAAAGATCGAGAGTAACGGCAATTACTATGTCATCTAGAAATCTTGAGGAGAACACCACTGGGGATGAAATTTGGCTCGGTCACAATAATGGCGAAATCGACGTTCTTTTAGGAACCCAAAAAGGTTGGTTACAACACGTCCGGATAAACACACCTGTAATACCGTTCGCAATGTGCGAAATCGACGGTTACATTTGGATTGGCGACAACGCTGGTCAAATACACGTCTATCTTGGAACAAATTTCGCCTGTGTTGCCAGTTATCATCTTGACGATGGCAATAGTAGTTCGAAAATTGTCGGTCTAACCTATCTCGAGCATTTGAAGCAATTCGCCATCGCCTTGTGCAGTGGGAAATTGTTTTTAGTATCCAATTCCTTTACGCAAATGAAGAAGAGTGAAATTGTCGGCGAATCGAAGGATAATGTGAAAACATATTCCCTCGCCATTGTTTGTAAGAAACGACGTATTGTGGAATTGTGGTTGGGTCAAAGTTTCGGTAGAATCAGTGTCTATATTCTAAAGGATGGGAATTTGATCGACACTGTTGAAATGACACACGGCGTTGGTGAGAGTGGTGACAAGAATTTATTCGCCACTTATCTACTGAGCGCTGAGAATTCAATTCTATCTTACACCTGTCCCGGTTGTGTTGTCTATCAATGGGACACGGAGGGTAAACAGATTGTTAATAAACTGGACATGTCGAAATTGGTGCCTTGCTCGGAAAGTTTGAAATCGATTTCAATTGAGGAGAATCTCACTTCGGATAAATGTCAAGTGACAAGTATTGAGTCGTGTATGAATCAGCTTTACATTGGAACAACTTGGGGATGTATTGCGGTTGCCGAATGCAATTCATTGAGGCCGATTACCGTTTTTCGACCATTCGAAAGTGAAGTGTGTCAAATTGTTTCATTTAAGTCGACGAATAAGAAGAGAATGATCTTGGTGACTGTTGGACGTGGTTATCGGAGTTTAATCACGAGGTACACGGATTCGCCGATCGATAGTTTAGAAGCGGAGGATTTAAAGCATAATATGTATACTCTTCTCTGGAGATCGGAACACTGGTCAGCTGCCTGAGTCTTGCCCGTTTTATCCAAGTAAATTCTATTTATTTTTTTATTTTTTTGATAATATTTAATATTTATCATTGATCAAGTTTTGTGTAATCGAAATTTTTGCTAATTTCTCTATATTTTGTTTTATGAATCGAATGTTTTGAAAAACAAATCAGGAGATGTTCTCCACATGCGAACGTCGAGGTCACCGCTAGATGGTAGTTTCAGTTCTTTCTTGGAATTTCTCCTGCCATCTAGTGGCGACCTTGGCGTTCTCAGGTGGTGAATTGAAACCAAAAGTTTTTAGGGCAATATTTATAACGCTTTTTATTTAAACTAGTACTACAAAATTAGAAGAAATTACAATTTTCTTCAGTGTGTGTCACAAATAATTTATTTATTTAAAGTAATTCCCCAACTCATTAGTTTCGAACTTTTAGTAATTAGATACTTATATTAAAAAGAAAAAAGTCTGATAAAAAAATGAATAAATGCAATTTCGATACGAAAACTGCATTCCCAAAGAAGTAATCAATAATTGAAGAAGAGTATAATTTTTATATAGAAATTACGATAAGGGATAAAGTCACAAATAGTTTCAGTATTTACGTAAACGTTCTTTTTTTATTAAGAGACAAATATAGTACTTATAGATTTATAAATAGCAGCTAAAATATGTTTTGCTAAATATATTGCTATATAAAAAACAAAGCTCCTTTGTGAGGAAGTAAAAAGGAAATGATAAAAAGTCGCTAAAAAATATTATTGAGTATACGTTGCTAAACATTATTGAATGTTTTTGCTAAAAAAAAATATATAAAGTGAAATTCTTCAACTTAAATATCACAATTGTTTTTTTTAAAGGAACTCGTTCTTAATACATTAAAAATCTAATTGTTAAGAATATTAACGATTATATTAAATAAGACGATGATTGCAATAATGATCACAACATAGGATAAAGTTAATATTTGAGAGCACTATTTATTAAAACCACAGTACATAAATTAATGTATAATGTATACCGGTTACTAGTTGATAACTACAAATCACATGTTAAATATTCTAAAATCGAAAACGTCCTTTAAATAAAATTTTTTTAAAAATATTGGAATAAAAATAGAGGACGAGAGAGGTTTGGAAAAACCATCAGGACGATAGAAAGAGAGCTGGAGTTCTTAACGTCCACTTTTTTGTCTTTGTTCTTTGACGCCTGCGCTTTATAGTCGCGCATGCGCAGTTGCTTTTGGCGATGCGCATGCGTCTCCAAAGAGAGATAGAAGAGGGGACGTTAGGTACAATTTTTCTCCTTCTATCCGCCTTACTCAAGTTCTCTATTTTTATATCTTCAAGAAAAATATTTAAAAATTGTGGTTTTTTTCCTTTCTCTCTTTATTTTTATAAAGAAAAATGTTTCGTCAATTTTCTTCAAGTTCGTTTAATTCTACTACATTGTGGTAAACAAGTTCGTCACCTTCGTAACGAAAGCAGGCCTTGAAGAAATTACCATTTAACATGTGATCGAACCAATAAGGAACATCTGTTTTCATTTGCCCATAAGGGATTTCATTTATTCTAAACCATTGTGGTGTCATTTCTGAAAGAAAGCAAAAATTAAAATTTTGATAAAATGAATAATATTGAAAGTAATTTTAAAAAAAATTGTTTTTTACTTTTAACAAATATGTGACACTCCAAGAGAAAAGGGACAAGGAAATTTTAGGTGATAATTTTACTTTCACTATAAACGTTGCTTTTTGTATTATTAACCATATAAACTATTGAATTAATATTAAAAATATTAAATTAATATTAAAAATATTAAATTAATATTTAAAATATTAAATTAATAAATACAAAAAATTATTAATATTAAGAAAATTAAATTACAATTGAAAATATAAAATTAAATTACCATTAAAACTATAAAATTAAATTACAATTAAAAGTATTCAATTTTTACTAAAATTGAATAGAATTAATGAAAATATAATTTTAAAGAATTCAAAAGTCGCGAAACTAAAAAATTTTTCTCTTGTCTCTAAAGGAGGGTCACAAGTAAATTTGTTAAAATTTGTTAAAGAACGGTGAAAAATGTATAATAATATTAAGATATTAGTTATAAATTTAGTGTTAGAAATTAAGGCATTACTTGCGTCCTAACGAAATTATATATACCGAATATTGTGATATTCATAGGATTATAATGTTTTTTTAGACAAAGTATAAAAAGCAATCATAAGTGTTTATACAGAGAATTTTTTTTTTTTTAAAAGTGGTACCTTCGGACTTTTCAAATGTTTCACTATCAGAATAAGTATCAAAAACGTGAACCACAAAAATGGTATCTTCTTTTCTTCCATCAACGTAAAGTGCTCCAAGTTTTCTCAATTCACCAGTTAAACCACATTCTTCTCTTAATTCTCTATGGCAAATGTTAAAAAATAGTATTTTACAAAAATCGTATATATATATACATAAATAAGTGAGCACAAAAATACAATTTCTATATATATAAAAAAATAGACAAAGTGCTTGCATTTTAAAACTATAAGATGAAAATCAACATTTTGATATATATTTGGAATTTTTAAATAATAATTCCAATTTTTATTGCAAAAAATTGGAAGTTTCTTGCAGTTGTATTTGTATATTGAAAATAAATTATAATTATATTATAATTAAATTATTAATTAATTAATCGTGAATAAGTCGGAAATTTTACGTCAAACTGAGAATTTTTTTACCAAATTAAAAATTTTATTTCTATATTTAAATAATTGAATTCACGTCGAATTTTCTGATAAAAATTGATTTCAAATTTAATTTCAAGTAAAAAAATTCTCCAAAATTCAATTATTTCGAAAAATTTTAATAAAATTTTGAGCAAAATTTATCAATTTAATGATTTTTTATATTTAATATTTTAATAAAGTTTTTTTTAAAAGAATACAGTTATTTAAAAAAAATTAATTCTTAAATAATGAATTTTTTATAGAAGTTCAATTATTTAGGAATTTTTTTTATAAATTTCTTCGAAATAATTAAATTATTTTCACAAATAATGAATTTTTTTCATTTCAATTATTTTCTTAAATAATAAAAGTTTTTCTCAAGAATTTCAATTATTTTGCTTGAAAAATATAATTATTCTTAGAAATTTTATTAAAATTCGTCGCAAGAACTCGATTATTTAAAAATTTATCGATAAGATTCTTTATGAGAATTAAATTTTAAGATAATTATTCAATAAATTATTTATTTTTGTATTTAAATAATTGGATTTTCATAAAATTTTTCTAATAAAAATAAATAAATATTGGAAAAAATTTTATTATTTTAATTTATTTTTAAAAAATCGCTTTTTATTTCAATTTTTATAGATATGTATACTTTTCTCTATAAATTTGAAAGAAGTAAAAATAATTAATTGGATAGTAAGAAATTAGTCACTGATTAAAAAAAAATTAATTCAAATAACTCATAAATTAAAAAATTTTTTTTTTGCCAAAATCCCATTGTTATCAAAATAATTTTAATGAAATCGAAAAATCAAAATTTTAATTCTAATTATAAATAGACAAAATTATTTTTAAAAAATTGGAAAAATTCTTTGTTGAATTTAATTGTTTTGAAAACAGTCAATTAAAATAATTAGAAAAAACATTCTTTTCAATGAATTTAAAGAAACTCGTCAAAAGAATTTAATTATTTATAAAAACTGTAATAAAAATTTTTGAAGCATTTTGTAGATTTATTTGTTTTGGAAATCGAATAAATTTAAATGTTGATGTGCAAAAAAACTGAAAAAATTTATTAAAACATTCGGAAATTTTATTAAACGAAAATAGTAGACACCCTGTTGTCGCTCTCCGAAGAAAGCAAAGTGCTATTAATAAGCAGAAAATTTTAAGGTTATGTTTGTCCTCGTTTTTAGCTTAATTAGAAGTTTCTGTATTTAATTTCAAACTAAAAATTATATTTATAAATTATTTGAGATGTAGTCATGACAAATATAAGTGTTTTTTATATTAACAGCTGATACTTTTCGTGTATTTTCATTAAAAAATTTACAAACATAACCTAAAATTTTTCCCTTCTACTATTTTTCTTCGAAACGCGACACTTATATACGAATGTTATAATTTAATTATAATAAATTATAATTTACTATATTGTAATTATAAACAATAATGTTGACATAAAAAAAAATTATTTTAGAAAAATAATTTTTTAATTTAGGATATTTAATCTTTTTTTTGGGCTTGATTATGTTTTTTATAGTATCTAATCAAATTGCAAGATTATATTCGAATAGGTTTTTCTCATTCGATAATATAGTCTATAGATGTTTTAGAATAACTATTGTGATATTTTTAACCCAGGCATTATATATAAAAAAAGTGAATTATTTATCGTCGCTTATCTATTTATTTTCATATTTAAATATTAAATATTAAATATTACTCAAAAGCAGTACTCATTTTATACGATACATATATTTTGAAAAGCAACTAGTCTTTTTTTTGAAAAAGCATTATTATATTGTTGGTTCATTGTAATAAGGTATTGAAAAAAAATGAAAGGAAAACAATGTTGACCTCAATAAATCTAATCTTAAAACAATGAGTTTCTTTATTAATTAATGATAATTATTAATTTATACCAACTGAAATATTTTCTTTTCAAAATTAAGTATTGATAAAATTTTTTTTTAATTGGTTATAAATTTATTAATTAAATTTTTAATAAATTTACTATTTATATTAACTTTGTTGAATTACTAAAGTTTTGTAAATAAAATTTAAATTAATTAATAACAATGTTTAAATTTGAAATTTAATTAATTTATTTATTATTTTAAATTCCGATAGTTTTAAAATTCGAATAGCAAAATAAATCAAAAGTAAAAAAAATTTTTTAGTCGATTCTTATAATTTTATTGTAAACTTCATTTATTGTAAATTTATAAATAATTTACTATAATTTTTCTTTATATTTGATTTATTTTCATGTATATATGATTAATAAGAATTATAATTTTGTAATTAGTTAATTATAATTCCTATTATTATCATTACTATATTACTTACTAATAATTGATTTTATTCTTTAATGTTAATTTTAATTTAAAAATATACTTTTACAATTAAATTTTAAAAACATTTTTAAAATAAATGCATAGATATTTTAATTAAATGAAATTATTATTTTAATTAATTAAAATGATTTATTTATTTATTTAATAAAATTGTTATTAATAACTTATTTAGATATAAAATTAATTTTTTAAATAAATTATAACAAAAAAAAAATTTTTGTTTATTAATTAATTGCAGAGTTTATTTATAAAAAATTAATTGACAGTGAATTACATTAGTTTATGAGAAATAAATTGTGTAGTTTATTGAATTACAATTTTCTTGTTATTAATCCATAATATTAATTAATAAACGTATTTTTTTTTTGCTTTTAGTAAATATTTGTTTAAAATTCAGTTAGAATATTGATAATAAAAAATGTAATCCAGAAGGAAAATAAAATTAATTTATTAGAAAATTTATTAATTTTACTATTTATATATTTTATAAATAATTTATTAAAATTTTTATTTATAATAATATAATAAATAATGAATAATTAAGTTGTAATAATAATATTAATAATAATAATTGTAATAATAATAATAATAATAATAATAATAATAATAATAATTATTATTATTATTATTATTATTATTATTATTATAGTAATAATAATAGTAATAATAAAAGTACAGTAAAAATTGTTTTTATTATATTAAATAGTATTATATATAAGTTTTATTTTTAATTAATTATTTAAATTAATTATCTAAAATTACCGTCGTGCTCCATCAAGAATTGATTCATGGTTTTCCACTTTGCCGCCAAAACCGTTCCACAGTCCTTCGTCGAGTCCTCTCATTTTAAGACCCAACAGTATTTGTGGATTTCCCCCATTTTCATTTTTCACAAAAACTAAAGTAAAAGGTTTCTCGTTTTTTGATGCCATCGTAGATGGATAATCAACTGTTTAAAAGGTAAGAGAAATCTATAGAAATAGGGGAAATAAACAACAGCTTTCTCTTCATGAATAAAACAATAAAATATAAAGAAGACAATTTTCGAATTATTCTTATTTTTCATAGATATTTTTTTTCTATTTTTTTTCTATTTTAATACATTTTTTTATTTACACTTTTATTTTAAATTGAAAGAAAATGATTTTTTCCTCATTTCGAATTAAGAAGAAAGGAAATGAATTTTTTTTTGGTTTTGAATTACGCGCGATTAGTCACGTGGCTTGAAAACAACTACTTGAGTCATGTTGCGGACAAGAAAAATGTATACATTTTTTTAGAGAGAAATTATAAAAATCAAACTATAATCGTTTATTGAACGTTTGACTTTCGTTTTTATGTAAAAACTGAAAGTCTCTTGTAATATGTTTAATTATTTGGAGAATTATTGTAAGAAGAAAATTAAAATCTGATGTTTAATGTCACATGACAGCTGTTTGCTGACGTCACATAGGCGAAAGCAGCGCCACGTAACGGTTATAGTTTGAATTATGATTTTTTGTGTTGTGTGCAGTGCAGCAGTTGTAAAGGTAAACTGAACCTCAAAATTTTCATGAATTGTTAAAATTTATTCTTTCCATAAATTGTATATTAAATAATTTTCGAATTGTAGTGCAAAAAATTGTAGTGTTAGATAGTGAATATAATTAGTGATAATTTTGCAATAGTGAGAAAATGGACTCATGGTGGTTATATTTAGTTGTTTCGGCAACTACTTTGTGTTTCGCCAAGAGCCACGTAGCCGGCTCCAAGGTGATTAGCATTCGTGGTATACATCCGACGAAGATTCCACTTTATTCACCGGATCAAGATTTTCATTGTCTTGATGGTAGTTTAATTATTTCCTTTAGTAAAGTGAATGATGACTATTGTGATTGTGTGGACGGCAGTGATGAACCCGGAACATCGGCCTGCTCAAACGGCTCATTTTACTGTCAAAATTTGAGTTATAAGCCGAAATACATTCCCTCGGGTAGAGTTAATGATGGTGTTTGTGATTGTTGTGATGCCAGTGATGAGTATGAATCGAATTTTTGTGTAAATAATTGTTACGATCTTGGACATTTGGCGAAATTGAAAGCTGACGAGGCGCAAAAAGTCGCACGTGAGGGAAATGATATTCGCAATGAAATGGTGGCAAAAGGTATTTATTGTTTGTATTTTCCATCATTTCAAGACTCATTTATATTTCATTTATTTTCGTTTTTTTTTGTTTCAACTTTTTGATTAGTTAATGTAATCTTATTTTTAATTTAATCTCATATTTTATTTAATCTTATTTTTAATTTAATTTATTTAATGAACATATTTAATTTAATGCCTTATTTTTTGTAGCTAAACAAATAAAAAGCGAATTGCAGCAAAAATTGTCGAAACTTCGCACCGATCATGAGGAATCGGAATTAATAAAGAAGGAGAAGGAGGGTTTGAAGAAGGATGCTGAGGAGAAGGAGAAAATTGCTCTGGATAAATACAAACCACCAGAGCAAGAG
Source organism: Leptopilina myrica (nomen nudum) (assembly GCA_032872475.1). Lineage (NCBI taxonomy): Eukaryota > Metazoa > Arthropoda > Insecta > Hymenoptera > Figitidae > Leptopilina > Leptopilina myrica (nomen nudum). The sequence goes on along the minus strand of CM065465.1, from coordinate 30,572,046 downwards.
AAAAGTGAACATGAAAATGAAGAAGTACGGGAAGAAGAGAAATTAAATGAAGCTGAAGATTATTTCAAACTTTTGGACTCTGATGAAAGTGGTACTGTAACTATTATTGAATTGCAAACGAGAATTACATTTGACAGAGACAGAAATGGTGAAGTTTCTGAGGAAGAAGCGCTCTACTTTTTGAACAATCGGCCAGAATTAACAATGCAAGAATTTATTGACTCAGCTTGGAAGAATATCAAACCGTTCCTCATGTTAGAAAAAGGTAAAAATCATTTTTTTTTCTACTAAATTTTAATTCTTTTTTATTATTAAATTATTAATTCTTATTAGTAATACTAATTAATGAAGATGGAAAATAAATTCAATATTGTTCACAAATTCTTTTTCAATTTTACATAAAAATTTAAAAAAATTATTAATTTCTTTAATGTAGACGGAAAAAAAAATTACAAACTATTCACTATTTTATTCACGTTTTTCGTCGCCTATTATCATAATTAACTATTTGCTTTTTTTAAATCGAATTATCAGTCAGAAGTGACATAAGAAATTAAATTATAATGTAATTTAAATTTCGCCGTGACAAAATAATTTTTTTTTTATTACTTTTTTAACTAGCAACAATTTTTGAAAAATTTTAATATAATTCAAATTCTACAATTAGTCACATTTTTTAATATACATTATTAGTTATTAAAAATAATGGATTTACAGAAGAATTTTATTAAGAAAAAACACTAGAGAATTGAATTTTAGAAAAATTACAAATACAATTGCAAAACTTTAATTATTTTCAAAAGTAATAATGAATATTAATGAATATTAAGTTATGGAGATTCTGAATAAAATTTTTATAAATTTAAAGAATATTCAATAATAATAATAATGGTAATATTAATAATAATAAATATAACCTTTTAATGAAAACAGAAATAAATAATTATACTTTAGGCTTTACCAATCTTTGATATCAAATGTAGAAATGAAACTGTGGTTACTACCAATGACTAACTTTAGATATGGACAGAGCTCCGGAAAGAAAATTAACTATTGTTATAAGTAACGTAAAAGCAATAAAATATTTTTTTTTCTCCACTTTAAGTTTTTAATAATTTTATCAATATTTTTATTTCTATTTTTTATTTATTTTTTTATTTTTATTTTATCTATTATCTTTATTTCATCTATTTTATTTCTTTATCTAATTTTTTATTCTATTATTTTATTTTATCTATTTTCTTTCATTTCTTTCATTTTTTTCATAAACAAAAAGTTTTGAATGTCCAAATGAATGAAATATTTTTTTAATAGCAATATTTTCATATTCATTATTGGTTTACAAGAATTCAATGATTTTCCTAAATAAATTTTCACTGATGTTAATAATTCCAAAAATTGAACTATTTTTAATGCAATTTTAGTTAAGTTATTCTTTTAAATTTTAATAAAATTCTTGCAAAAAAATATTCAGGCCTCGGATTTTACGACTTTTTTCGACTATTTTCAAATAATGCGAATTTTTTTAAAAAATTGCGACTTTTTCGACTTTTCTTCCAAATTTTGCGACAAAATGCCATATTTTTAGTATAAAATGCAACTTATTTCGATTTTTATAACGTGAAAAGCATAAATATAGACAAATCTTTGAAAATTTATTTTTGAATAAGTTTTCTAATTAAATGTTTAAAATATTACAATTGAAAAAGATTTTAAATAATTGAAATTCTGTCAAATTTAATTAAAATTAAATCATCTTTTCAAGTATTTTAGTACAATTTTTAAAAATTAAATTTTTTAGAAATTTAATTGAAAATTTTTTGAAATAATATTAAATTCTCAACAATTTTTGTGAATAATCTTCAAGTGTGAATTTAATAAAATTGAAAATTAATAAAAAATAGGTATTAAAAATAATATTAAAATAGTTTTGAAAAAAGTAATTCTCTAAATGTTACGTTCTAATTTTTTTTAAATTCTATTATTTTCCATATTCTTAATATTTACGAGAAAATTTAAATAATACCTAACATTAAAAATTTTTAGAATTATTTTTAACATTTTTGAGAAAATAATTATATATATTAAAAATTTTCAATTAAAATTCTTCAAAAAATTTTTTTTTAAATTATTCTTCACTAATTTTTGAAAGAAATTAAATGAAAAAAAATTACAATATTTACAAAGAAACTAATTTTTAGAATTGTTTTATCATAATTTTTTAAGATTCAATTACTTTCGAATAAAGTCAATTAAAATTTTTAAAAATTAATATTCTTGAAGTTACCAGAAATCATTTATAATTAAATTTCTTGGAAAAATTTGATTAAATTTTATATATTTTTAAAAAATTCAATTATTTTCAAAAGATTTTGTCAAATTTTGAATTATTTTTCAAAGGTTTTACTAAATTTAAATTATCTTTGAAAAGATTTTACCAAATTTCAATTTCTTGGACATTTTTTAATTGTATTTATTTGTAAAACAGTTGTATTGATAAAAATTATTTAGAAATATTTTGAAGAAGATAATTTTACGAATTTCTTTATGAAAATTTTTGAAAATATTCTACCTAAATTATCTTACAAAAAAATAAATAAATGAATTTCCAAAAATGTAATAATACATTTTTGCCTATAATTCAAGACTGAATGTGTCTACATAATTAAAGTAAATACAATTTTTGTCTAAATTTAAAGGAAAATTAATGATTTTGGAAACTGGATAATGAAAATTAATGAAAATGAGCTTCTAATTTTTTTAAATTCAATATTTTCAGTATTTTCAATTACACATTTCCAAAAAATCAAAAAGATACTAAACTAATAAGATTTTGTTATTTTAAGATATTTATTTATTTTCGAAAAATTACATTAGAATAATTTTTAAAAGCTAATTATTAGAATTGTTTAAAATTATTTTTTTAAGATTCAATAAAAATGTCTGAAAACTTGAAAAACTCACTTCACAAACCTTCCTTTAGAAAAGTCTTAAGCTAACTACACAATTTTTCCTGTTTGCTCGATTTCGTGCACCGAAGATCGAGTTGGGAAATTGTTGTTTTCTTTTACAAAACTCAGTTGCTTTTTTGCATAGTTGCATTTTTCACCTTGTTTATATTTCTCAGTCTGGAAGATTTATTTATAATTATATTTCCAGGTCTCTTCAAGCCGGCAGGTGACGAGCCACATGAGGGAAATGTGGAGGAGGCGCAAAATGTTGAACACGCGGAAGGAGGAGACGAACCAGAGGATCACGAGGAGCATGATGAACATGAAGATCATGAAGATCATGATGATCAAGACGATCAAGAAGACCATGATGCAGAAGGCGAGGAGGAAGGCGATATAGAGAGAGGAGAGGACAAAGAGGAACGTGTACCAGAACCGGAAGAACCCGCCAAGTACGATGAAGAGACACAAGCTCTCGTCGATCAGGCGAACGCTGCGAGAAATCGTTTCAACGAAGCGGACAAAGCAGTTCAAGATCTTCTCACAGACATTAAGAAAGTGGAGGAAAAATTGTCCGTTGACTATGGAATTGACGGTGAATTCACCGCACTCGATGAGCAGTGCTTCGATTACACGGATTTGGAATACGTCTACACACTTTGTATGTTTGGAAAAGCAACTCAACGATCGAAAAACGGTGGCAGTGACGTTAATCTTGGCTCCTGGAGCAATTGGCATGGACCAGAGGAAAATAAATATTCAAAAATGAAATACGATCATGGTTACACCTGTTGGAATGGACCGGCGCGTTCGACAATTGTTACATTAATTTGTGGAATGGAAAATAAACTCCTATCAGTTGCGGAGCCAAGTCGCTGTGAATATGCAATGGAACTGTCAACACCGGCAGTTTGTAAATTAATGCCAGAAATTCTCGATACACACGATGAATTGTGAAAACACAATTTTTCTTACTTCTATATATATATATTTTTTTTTAATATTTTGGTGTTTTTATGTAAAAACAGACACACAACAACAAAACAGAGATTTTTGCAAAAAAGAAAAACCAAGGAAATCGAATTTTGAAAAAATTGAAATTCGATATTTTGCACACAAACACAAATACACTTTATTCTGTATATGATGGAACTCTAGTTTACAAGATAGGTAATTTTATTTACTTTTTATTTACATTTATTATGTGCATATCTATTTGATAAGAAATCATTTTTGCTCAGTGACTAATCGCGTACGTAATTCACACATCGAATCAGTTTTATTAATTGTAGATTAATATTATATTTTAATTTATTATCAATTAAATTCTAAAAGGGAATTTGTCGTGGGAAAAAATTGTATTTTTTGCTCGCTAATTTTTTTCAACTCTTGATAATGTGAAAATTGAAAAAGGGTATAAAAAGTTTTCATTTATTTTGTTATAATTTTATTGAAAATTAACATTAACTATGTTGATATTTTTCGATGAAATTACAAACCCGTTGGGTAAATTAATTGCACAAAATTTTGAACCGTGGCAGATAAACGAAATATTTTCATAAATGATTGCAATAAAAATGGTAAAAACAGATTTTTTTAAAAACTTAACGATTTTCTTGACAGTAACGCAAAATTGTAATAAATTATAATTCACAATTCATTATAATTAATTAATTAATTAATTGGTTAATTAAATTATAAATAAATTACCCTTGGAATTTAATTGATTGAAATAATAGAATTGAAAATTTCTCTAATTCCACGAATTTAATAAATAATTATTTTAAGTTCTGATATTCTGTAACTTTTCATACTTTATCGATAAGTATTTAAAAAAGAAACCCCCTGTTTTTCGAATCGTAAGTTTTAATACAATTTTCTAAAAACAAAATTATAAAAAAGGTTTTAATATTTTCTTCTTTAAATTGTATTAGAATTTTCGATTTGATTCAAAAATCGGGAGTTGTCATCAATTTAAACAGAATTAATAAAATATGTAAACGGATATACGAACAGTGCTAAAAGTTGAAACTTCTGTGATGAAAAATTTATCAATTTACTTAAAAAAAAAAAAAAAAGAAACGAGTATAATTTTCATTACTTATATAATATTCCAAATGAATTTCAACTCTATATACAGTAGAGAGAATATCTTTGAAATAAATTTTTGTATATACGTATATAAAAGAAATAGGAGAAAAAAAGGAAAAGCATAGAAAAGAAAAAAAAATTCCTTCGTGTTTTAACTCCTTTTTTCTCATTAATTGAAGCAATAAGAATTTTTAGCATTTAAACACCAAAAATTGTCAAACGTTTATTGTTTGATATTTATTGTGAATTTGAAGAGAGAAGTGAATTTTTTCTTTCCACTTCAAATATTACGATTTAAGTGAACATTAATTATAATGACAAAAAAAAATGATAAATACAGTGTTTAAATTTAAATTAAATTGTTGAATGTTTGAAATTTAATTAACCTGTGATGTATATGGCGAAAAAATGACTGCGCTTTTTTTTGGGCTGCAATTATTTTTCGAACTATGGAAAATTTAACGAAATGGTTAATTTTACTACATTTTTAGTTGGGTAAAATTTTATTATAGTTTCGTAAAATTTTACTTATAATTTGATTCTCTATGAGGGCAATCGTTTGATTTTAAGAATAAACAAATATTTTATTTTAAAACAAAAAAAGAAGATAGGAATTAAGAAACAAGACGATGAATTTGATTTTTGGGCATTTATTTTATTTACAATTATGATATTTATATATATGCTACTGTACAACAATAACTTGTGTTGTAATCATGTTCTAAATTCTATGACAAGCATATAAGTCGTTTTAATATTTTACTGTCATGAACGTTGTAAATTCACTCACTTGTTTTTTTTATAACTTATCAATACACAGTACAATAATAAAGCAACAGATTTTTTTCTTTTTTTTTCACAAAAATATATAAAAACCAAGACAAAATTTAAATATTATCAATTCTCTTTAAATGCATATTAATCGAAGCAACTATTTCGTAAAAAAAACAATTTGAAATTAATAAATTATATAAATATTGTACACATACGAATTCTGCAATCGAAACTACAGACAGGATTTTAAAAAAATTTTTCTCTATATTAACAATAAACAATTGTGCTCTGCACAAATATAATTTTTTCTTCAATTTTGACTTTTGTTTTGTGGGTGAAATTTAGAATGTTTATTATCAACGATTAGAGAAAAGAAATATTTGTTTTACTATTATTTTTAGTTCTTAAAAAAATTTTCTTTTAGAGAAAAATTGTAATAGAAAAATATTTTTTCTTTCTATTTTGTTGATTTATAATCGTTGTAAATTTCACCACGATAAATATAATTTGCAAACCTCATTGAGACAAGGTTTTTTGATTTTCTTTCTCTCGAAATAATTTTTTGTTTTCTGCGGAAATTGATTCCAAACGGAAAAATTTATATCACTTTTTCTTTAAAAACAAAAAAAAAATTTGATTTTTTTTTTATTTTTTTTTTGAAAAAAGGATTTTTGAGAAATTTATTTGCCAAGTCTCTCGAACATAATCAATTTCTCTTTAAAACTCTTGGTATCAGTTGACACCTCCGATATGTTGCCATTAAGCATATTCTGTAAGTCCTCGTCATTTTTATTCGATAGTAAATTGTTAAAGAGCATTTTGTTATCTTCTGGTTTCACTAGGGGAGACGTTGGAGGTGAGGTTTGATTTTTCTTCAAAAATACATTTGTTCCGCGTTGATTGTTGCCATTATCACTTGCCATTTGTGTTACTATTGTGATAGCCAATAATTGATGTATGTCGAGATTTTCCTTTGATTCAGACGATTGTCTCCAATATGATTTGTCATTAGGGATCACAGAATTATTTTCTTCATTACCATCGGCGTTAGCCGATTCCTCTGTCGATGTACTGTCGAACAATGGGTCCTGTAAATTAAATAGAAAATTTAGAAAATGTTCCTACAGAGTTTTCCTTTTGTTGAAAAAAATATTTCCCTCCCGTTCATTTGAAATAAATATTTAAAAATTAATATTTCTTCATAGGAATTGAAATTCTTTAAAAGATTCAAATTAGGATTTTTTTTTGAAATTTAACAACTTAAAAGAATATGATTAGAAACCATGAAAAAATGGATCCTTTTTTTATGGTCTCTATAATAAATAATTCAAGATGACCGAGTGGTAAAATTATTATTTTGTATATAAAAATATTTTTATTTTAACTTCTTTAAAAATTATTTTCAATTATTATTAATTATTAAATTTTTTGAATTATCTGAATTATTATAATAATTATTATTATTGTTCAATTATTATTTTCTAGAATTTTTGACAAAAATTCTTCTTTAAATGAATTATTTTCTAGAGTTTTTGACAAAAATTCTTCTTTAAATGAATTATTTTCTAGAGTTTTAGACAAAAATTCTTCTTTATATAAATTATTTCTAATAATTTTTGAAAAAGTTCTTTGAGAATTTTCAAATCCATTTGTTTAAAATTCAATTTTACGAAATTTTGATTATTCGGGAATTTTTCAATTAGATAAATATTAGAAAATAACAACTTTAAAAAAATGTCAAAAAAATACAACTGAACCTTTAAAAAAAAAAATTATTTTACAGAATTGTTAATTAAAATCCTAATTTTAAAAGATTTTAATTTGAAAGCTTCTCAAAATTCAATTATTTATAAACATTTATTTTTAGAAATGCTTATATTATTTAAAATTTTAACTAAAATACATTTTTAAATCAATTTTTATGAGAAAATTCTAAAAGAATTCAATAATTTGAATACAAAAATAAATAATTTGTTGAATGGAATATTTTAAAAAATAATTTACAAACAAATTTTTAAGTAATTGAATTCTTTTCTCGAATTTAAATAAATTTTTTTAAGAATAATTATATTTTTCGAGCAATTCGATTGAAATTGTACTAAAATTAATTAAAATTCTGCGCTGAGTTTTATTATTTATGAAAATAATTTGTTTTTCTATAAACAAATTTATTATTTGTGAGAATAATTGAATTATTGCGAAGAAATTTTTTAAATAATAGTAGAAATAATTTAATTTCTGCGAGATTTTTAATATTTATGAAAAAGAATTAAATTCTTTTGGTAAATTGTACTAAATTTTAAACTTTTGTAAATAAAAAATCGTTGAATTGAGGAAAATTTTTTAAAATAATTGATACTTGAAAAAAAATTTTTATTAAAACTTTTGAAAATAATTATAATTTAGAAGAAGAATTTTATAAATAATAATTACTATGAATTTCTGCAGAAAAATTTTGTTATTTTTTAAAATAATTAAATGTCAGCCAAGAATTTTATTGCGTTTGTTAATAATGGAATTATTGTTAATTTATTTATTTAAATTTTCGAAATTAATTAAATTCTTTCGAGGAATTTAATTAAAATTGTATTTAAAATAATTGAAATTTTGCGATGAGTTTTTTATTTACAAAAGTGATTAAATTCCTAAGACATTTTTTTATGAAAATAATTAAATTCCTAAAAAGAATTATTTATGAAAATTGTATTAAAAATAATTTAAATTTTTCGTTGAGTTTTTTATTTATGAAAGTGATTGAATTCCTAAGAAGAATTTTTTTTATGAAAATAATTGAATACCTGAAAAGAATTGTTTATGAAAATATTTGAATTATTGTCAAGAAATTTATAAAAATTTTGAAATAATTGAATTTCTGTAAACATTTCATTATTAAAGAAAATAAATGTTTGCGTAGAGTTTAAAAAATATCTTTTAATTAATTCAATTCTTTTGGGAAATGTTATTAAAATAGTAGGTATTGTAAATTAATTGAATTGAGTAAAAAATTTTACAATAATTGAAATTTTGACAAGAATTTTATTTACTTTTCTGAAAATAATTGATTTTTTGTGAAGAGTTTTTATTACTTTTGAAAATAATTTAATTTTAGAAATGAATTTTACTATTTTTAAAAATAATTGAAATTCTGACTAAAATTTTAAAAAATTACAAACATAATTGAATTTCTGTGATTAATTTTATTACTTTTGAAAATAATTGAATTTTAGAAAAGATCTTTATTATTTATAAAAATAATTAAAATTTTGATTAAAATTTAAAATAAAATATTACGAACTTAATTGAATTTCAGCGATTAATTTTATTACTTTTGAAAATAATTGAATTTCTGAAATTAAATTTGTAACTTCTCTGAGATTAAATTTTTTAAGTGTTTGTAACTAAAATTCTTCTGTAAATTCATTATTTTTAATAATTCATGAAATTTATATTAAAAAAATTAACTAATTTGTAAAGAATTTGAATTAAAATTTTTTAAAAATCTAAGTTCTTTAAAATTTTTAATTAAATTCATTCAAAATTTAATTTTTATAAAATTTCAAATTAAAACTTTTTCTCGTTCATCTATTTAGGAAAATTGCAACGCAACTAATTTAAAATTCAATTATTGTTGAAATATTTATGTAAAATTAATAAATTATTCGTTAAACAATTTATAAATAATAATTTTATGATGGTTCTTGAAGAATTAGGTTGATGAAAAGTAATTATTGTCAAAAATAGAAAAATTTGAAGATTTAGTATTAGAATTCGTGGTAATTTCGTAGTTTATGAGACAAAGGAAAAAGTCACTAAAATTCCGAATTTTTTTCTATAAATTCCAAAAATGTAATTTTTTCCCTATATTTTTAGTAAAAATTCCTAAACTTTTTCTTTGAGTTTCCCTGACCTGTGGCAACTCTCTTGTGGTTATGAAAAAAAAAACTTACGGATTTATTATCCCCCCGGTCATTGGCATTATCCATGACTTCATTCTCCCTTCTCTCTTGTTCGAGATCCTTTTCTAAACTGTCGAGAGTTTCTGTACTGTCGGAGGATTTATTTCTTCTATCCGAACCAAGAGTATCAGTGCTTCCAAGTTCCGAACTTTCCGATGACTTTTGAAGTCTTGGCTTTGGAACAGGAGTTGGTCGTCTGTCTTCGCATTGTGCAATGATTGGCGATGAATCGACGAGATTTTTACTTGGAATTCTCTTGGGTGGTCTTCTCACTCGTCGGCTTTCTGCTATTTCGTCGAGTTCAGGATTATCCGAACTTTCCGACGAGCGCCAAAAGTTCTTTTTATTACAACAATCCACGTCAATATCCATTGGTTTCGTTTCCATAGCTTCGAGTCTATCAAAACTGTCCGTGGATTCGGAAAATAGTTTACAACGCGTTCTTCTGTCGCGCGAGAGATTTATATCCGATGCGCTACATCTTTTCTGCAGGGAAACTATTTCCTCGGACTTTTGATGATGACCGAGTGCTTCGAAATTCTCGGTTGACTTAGACATTACTTTCGCCGCGGACCTGGAAATTAGATTCGATTTTTTTTCTATTAATTTTTTTCGATTACAGATTTTTTTTTTAAATTTTTTTCGATTACACAATATTTCTGTTTATTTACCTGTTTTCTATTAATATCAATATTATTAATTAATCAATTAGTAAAAAATATATACTATTAAAATTATTAAATATTAAATATTAAAAATGACAATTTTTTATTTATTTGTTTCTTTTTTTTGTAGAAATTTACCTGCGTGGTCTGAAATCGAAGCTACTGCGACGACGTTCGATAGAATCGTCACTGGTGAGAGCGTCGATGACTTCCAAACTGTCCGAAGATTTTGAAACTCGATCGATGCTCTTTGAAATTGGATTTAAAAATCGTCTCGTCGACGATTTTTGTTTTGTCTCCTCATTCTCGACGAGTTTGTCGAAACCCTCCGTCGATTTGGAGAACCATGGTAACGAATTTTCGAGACTGTCCGGAGACTTGGAGAGACGATTTGAAGACGATCTTCGACGTGGTAATTTGATTTCCATTTTTTCCAAAACTTCCGAACCTTTCGAAGTTCGATTAGAAGGCCTGCGGGTTAGAAAGGAAAATTAAATTAAAATACAATCTTCACAATCTTTATTAAGATTTTTATCTTAATTTTCAGTCTCTCTTTCATAATTGATCTCATTACTTTCATCTCACAACAATCTTCATTTAGAATCTTATCTTCTAATCTACTTAGTCTTTAGCTGCAATTTTATTTTCTATTTTATCAAGGAAAAAAAAATTTATTGTGAGAAACTTGATGATGTCTTAATTCTCATGTCTATTAATCATGTTAAGGGAAGTAAATTTGCTTCAAGTTCGAAAAAGTCAGTTTATTAAAAAAAAAAAAAAAAACCTTAAAGTCCGTAATTTGATTGAAAAAGAATGAAAAGTTCGTAAATTGCATACGATGTAATTTGGAGAATTTTAAAAAAATTACTTATTGCAGAAATTAAATTATTTTCAAAAGTAATAGAATCCCTCGCACAAATTGAATTATTTTCGAAAATTCTTTTTAAATTTAAGTCAAAATTTCAATTATTTTTGTAAATAATAAAATTCTTCTCTGAACATTAATTATTATTTATAAATGGTAAAAAAATTATTTGAAAATTTACAATTAATTTCAATGGATTTAATAAAATTTTTGAGCAAAGTTTCAATTATTTCTATAAATTTTCCTCGATTCAATGATTTTTAATAAAAAAAAATCCAACATTTTAGTACAATTTTCCAAAAAAATTTAATTATCATCTTCATAAATAAAAATCTCGCAGAAATTAAATTATTTATAGTATTTTTTTTTATATAAATTTCTTCGCAATAATTCAATTATTTTCATAATAAATTTAAATTAATAATAAAATTCTTCTTTGAAATTCAACTACTTTCAAAAATTTTACTAAATTTTTTTACAAAATTTCAATTATTTCGAAAAATTGTTTGCAATTCAATGACATTGAATATCTACAATTTTAATAAAATTTCCCCCAAAAGAATTCAATTATTTAAAAAAATTCTAATAGAATTTTGCGCAAATTTTATTTTCGAATATTAATTTAAATTCTGCAATAATTCCAGATTCAAAATTGAAAAAATTCAGGTATTAACAAATTTACTAATTAATTATTATTTATTGATTTCGAAAAACTTTTAATAACATTACTCAAAAGAATTGAATTAGTTAAAAAAATTTTAATTGAATTCATTACGGAAATCCAATTATTTTCAAAAAATTTTCTTAATTTAATGATTTTTAGATACAAAAGTCTAACAGTTTAGAAAATTTTTCCAGAAGAATTTAATTATTTTCGTAAATAATAAAAATTTCTAAGAAATAATATTATTTTTAAACATTTTTTTCGCTATAATTCAATTATTTTCATAAATAATAAAATTCTTTCCTGAAATTCAATTATTTTTAGAATTTTAATAAAATTCTTGGCAAATTTTTTTTTTTTTTAGAAGAACTGAATTATTTTTAAAAAATTAATTGAATTCTACGCAAATATTTAATTTTGTTAAAAAATAATAAAATTCTTTTTAGGAATTTACTTGTTTTTACAAATAATAAATCTCATTGCTGAATTTCAATTATTTTTAATAGGATTTTAATTGAATTTCTCAAAGAATGTTATTATTTAAATTTTTATTGAAATTGGCCCAAAGAATTGAATTAAAAAAAACATTTAATTATCCAATAAATTATTAGTTTTTTATTTAAATAATTTAATGCTCGTAGAATTTTCGAATACAAATTTATTTAAAATAGAATTTTAGTCAAAATTTTAGATAATAATTAAATATCGCAAAGCAATTTTAATTGAGTTTCTCGAAAATGTTGTTATTTTTTAAATTCTTATTTAAATTCGTCCAATGAATTGAATTTAAAAAAAACATTCAATTATCCAATAAATTATTTATTTTTTATTTTAATAATTTAATTCTCGTAGAATTTTCGATTAAAAATTTATTTAAAATAGAATTTTAGTCAAAATTTTAGAAGTAATTTTAATTGAATTTCTCGAAGAATGTTGTTATTATTTAAATTTTTTGCAAATTCCTCTAAAGAATTGAATTTAAAAAAACATTCAATTATCCAGCAATAATTATTTATTTTTTTATTTAAATAATTTAATTCTCGTAGAATTGTCTAATAAAAATTTATTTAAAATAGAATTTTAGTCAAAATTTTAGATAATAATTAAATATTAAATATAAATGAATTTTGAAAAACATTCAATTATTAAATAAATTATTTATTTTTTTATTTAAATAATTTAATTCTCGTAGAATTTTCTAATAAAAATTTATTTAAAATATAATTTTTGTCAAAATTTTAGATAATAATTAAATATCGCAAAGCAATTTAAATCGAATTTCTCGAAAAATGTCGTTATTCGATTTAAAGTTTTATTAAAATTCGTCCAAAAAAATATAATTTCTTAAAAATTTTGTTGATAAAATTCGCTATGAGAATTATATTTAAAAAAGAACATTCAATTATTCAATAATTTATTACTTTTATAAAGAAATTTAATTTATAGTTCGAGTAGTGATGAAATTCTTTTTTCAGATTTACAATAAAGTAATTTGAATTACTTTCTATTATTTTGAATTACGCGCTCTGGTGGAAACTTTCTTGTCCAAGTTCCACCAATCAGCGATCAGCACTTACTCGCGGTGGCGAAAACTCGAACTAAATAGTTAAAATGGCGGTTAAAACCACGTGCCCCGTCATTTGAAAAAGTAGAAGTACAGAAGATGAAGAAAAAGGAGTGTTGAAAAAGTAAAAGAAGTTTTTTTTTGTGAAAAAGAAAAAAAGTACCGTCTCGTGATTGATCGATTTTCCGGGGAATGATCCTCGCTATCGACGCCGATGGTGTCATTGAAAGTACGTGATGGTGTTGAATCTAAACTATCAGGCGAAAGGGAAATGACACTGCTTTGCTTCCTGGGGAGTTTGGCCTCCAATTCCTCGAAGATGTCGGAATTTCTCGAGAGTCGACTCGAGGATTTCCTCAAAATTGAAACATTCTTCGATTCAACTGGTGAACTGGCATTACTACTACTGACTCCACTGCTGATGAGCTCAAGACTGTCGAGTGTGTCCGAACTCTCGTTTATCGTCGGCGGAATATTGCTCGTGATGATGATGCCATTTTGCACGGCATTTCTCTTCGGCGGCCTTCTATTCTTCGGTCGGACCGATATCCTGTGATGAGCGGCCGTGTGATTCAAACTAGCAGTCTCCAGTTGTGCTGTAAGTCATTTCAATTATTTACTTTACTTTCTACTTGAAAAATTGAAAATTTTACATATGTTTCAATTATTATTTTGTTTTCTGTGTAAAAATGGAAAATATTACATATATTTCAATTATTATATTATTATCTGTACTTGAAAATATTACTTTTAAAGATTTAAACGAAAAAAAATTTTTAGGTTATGTTTGTGTTTTTTGAGTTCATGTGCTGATCGAAATATTTATAAACGAAAATATGCAGTAAAAAATTAACATAACCTAAGATTTTTTACTCCTGAGATCTTTTCTCGAGATACGTCACATTTAGATATTTAATTAATTCTCTTTTTATTATTTCTTGCACGTAACAATTTTTTAGGTATTTTATTTACATAATCGATTTACGAAAAAATGGAAAATCGAAATAATGGTGAATAACTGGAAAAATTTGTAATAAATTCTATTTAAAAATAATTTAAAAAAAAAAATTGTAATAATTTCTATTTAAAAATAATAATTTATTAAAAATAATGGATTCATAGAAGAATTTTAGTTAAAAAGACTAAAGAAAATTTAATTTCAAAAAAGTGTTACAATTTTTTACAAAAATTTAATTATTTTTAATGAAATTTTGAATTTTTTCTAATTTTCTTCATTTTTACTTTTTTAATTCGCGAGAAAATTTAAATTATCATTATAAATGTAATAAAATTTTTCTCCGAAATTGAATTAATTTCGAAAATTTTAATAATATTCTTTGCAAATATTTTAATTTTTTACAAAAATTGTTCTCATTTCATTGATTTTTAATTTCTATTTTTATAAAAATTTTCTAAAAGAATTCAAATTATTTAAAAATTTTTTTAATAAAATTCTACGCGAACATTTAATTGTTTTCATAAATTTTAACAATTTCCAGAAGACTTTAATTATTTACAAATTTTTTTCTTTATTAATTTCCTTGCAATAATTCAATTATTTGCATAAATAAAAAATTCATTGCAGAATTTTATTTTTTAAAATACAATTTTGATTCGATTACTCAAAAAATATAATTATTAAAATTTTTATTAAAATTTGTCGAAAGGATTTAGTTAACAATTTTTTGATTAAAATTAAAATTGAAATTAAAAATTAAATTATTTAAATTATTATTTACAATTTATTTAAATATTTCTTCGCAATAATTAGAGTATTTTTAATATAATCCCGATAAATGTAACTTTTCTTAAAAATTTTCGTAAAATTCGCGAATAGAATTCAATTATTTGAAAATTTGTTAATATAAGTCTATATTAATATTCGATTTTAAAAAACATTCAATTTATTATTAAGTAAATTATTTATTTTTGTATTTCAATAATTGAATTCTCGTAGAATTTTCTAATAAAAGTTGATTTGAAAATAAATTTTAGTTTTAATTTTACGTAATAATTGAATATTTAAAGCATTGTAGCGTGAATTTTTAGAAATAATTGAATTTTTGAAAGGTTTCTAATTAAATTTTTTGGAAATTGGAATTTCTCATATTGTTAACTAACAATTATGTAAAACTAATTTTTTTGGAAAATAAAGTATTTGTTTTTTTGCAATTTTTTAAAGTTTATATTTCCTAATATGGATTAAATTGAAGAATTTCTGAATAATTGAATTTTTACATAAAGTTGAATTGTAAACAAATGGATTTAAAAATTATCAAAGAATTTTTTAAAAAGTTTCAAAAAATACACGATTTAAAAAAGAATTTTAGAGAAACATTTTTAGAAAATAATAATTAAATTGTAATGATGAAAATAATTTTGTAGAAATTTGTATTTGGAATAATTTATATTTATTATATTATATATTATATATTAAATATTATTAAATAATATTAAATAATTTAAAATAATTTATGAAATAACAGATGGAATAATAATTATATAAATCATATTTATATTTATAATTATCATTCCTATTTAACATTTTTCTCCTGCCTCTTATGGACTTGAGGGGAGCAATTTCATAATTACGATGCATTTTTAGTTATTTCTCGCAATATTTTTTTTTGTATCAATTAATATTATTACGAAATAGGAAAAGAGAATTAATTAAATAATAATTAATAAGTGAATTAATTTCACTTACGTAAATCCTCCTTTTGCGTCGAGGCAATTCGTTCACTGGAATCTTTTATCGTTCTTGTTACCTGGAAAGAGAGAAAATTATTTTTCATTAATTATAGAAATCATAATATCGGGTGCAAAGCACTAAATTTTATTATATGATGATGATAGTTAAAAAAAAATTATAATAAGAAAAAAAAGAGTTAAATATTGTGATAATGTATTTATCGTTTCCTCTGCCTGGGAATTTTTTGTATATACCGTTTTAGAATATTCTAATCAATTTTACAATCAAGTTGAAAATTAAATATTAAAATATAAAATAGACTTTCTTAAACAGGAAATCACTGTCATATCCGTCGAGCGCTATCCTCATTCATCTACTTAAAAGATTTCTATTCGCAATAGTAGGACGTATGTCTATTTTGAGAAGTGTAATAAAATATGACAAGTGTGCTCAAAGGAAGGGAGATTTCTAAAAAGCAGAATTTTTTCTACTTTATTTTTTCTGGATGATTTTTTGTTCGAAACAATATTTTTGTCAGATAATTGTTTTTTCGATAAATAATTGCTTTTGGATAATTATTTTAGCTAAACAATATTGTTTCTAGACAAATATTTTTTTCTAGATCACTATTTTGTATAAAATATTTTATCTAGACAAATATTTATTTCTAGATAATTATTTTATAAAAATTATTTATTCGAAAAAAATTTTACTACATAATTAGGTTTTGTAAATAATTTTTGCTACTTAATAATTTTTTGTAAAAATTTTTGCTACTTAATTATTTTACCTAATTATTTTTTTGGAAACAATAATTATTTTGTGTACAAAAATTTGTGCTAGTTAATTATTATACAAAATTATTTTTTTGTAAACAATAATTATTTTGGGTAAGAAATTTTTTTCTAGTTAATTATTTTACCTAATTATTTTTTTTTTGTAAAAACAATTTTCTCTAGATAATTATTTTTTCAATAAAAAATTGTTTCCAGATCATTATTTTAGATAAAAAATATTTTCTAGATAAATATTTTTTCCTGAATAATTAATTTAGCTAAATTATTTATTCTTTGAAAAATTTCGCTAGATAATTACTTTTTGTAAAAAATTTTTCCTAATTAATTATTTTATCTAGATGAATTTTTTTCGAAACAACTTTTTATTGATATAATTATTTTTTCAATAAAATAATGTTTCTAGATAATTATTGTAGCTAAATTATTTTTTCGAGATAATTATTTTAGCTAAATTATTTTATCGAGATCATTGTTTTTTCTGAAAAAAATTTTTTTCTAGATAATTATTTTTTTATTAAAAAATTGTTTCTAGGCAATTATTTCAGCTAAATTTTTTTCTCGAGATAATTAATTTTTTCTAAGAAAAATTTGGTGGATAATGATTTTTTGTAAAAAAATGTTTGCTAGTTAAATATATTATCTAAATTATTTTTTTCGAAACAATTTATTGTAGATAATTATTTTTTGAATAAAAAACTGTTTCTAGAAAATTATTTTAGGTAAATTAATTTTTTTTGCATAAATGAAAAAGAAAAAGAAATATTTTTCGCGCAGTGTCATTTGTAAATAAATCTTTTTTCCATTTGGAGGGAAAAAAAGAGGAATGTTTTTGAAATAACTGTAACCGTAACGTTGGTAATTAATTGTAAGATAACGAGACATTCTAATGATTTTAGGATGGGGAATCATAAATAGCAAAGATTATAAATTAGCCGCCGGTTGTTGAGTTTATATAGAGAAATTATCATGACACTGTGAATGGATTCCTATTTGCTGTTCTTCTCGATGCTATCTGCTTTTCCTGTCATCGCATTCAAGTATATGATATTGTCCCTGGAATATCGCAAACGTTGTGCACGTTAATTCTAACGGTATGGGATCTGTCAAGTTGCCAAGTGCAATCGCTTATGTATATGTCTACCATTCGTAAAACCGGTTGCAGGTGCCAATGGTTTATTTTTTTATCCCCCTTCTTCCACCCCCCATGGTTTGACAATTTTCGAAGACAATCGGTTATAATACTTTTTCCCATAATTCGCATTTTTATATTTTTCTTTTCTCTTCTCTTTTTTTTTTATTCGAATTTCAATTTAAATATTAATTTATTTAGTGCAAAAAAAAAATTATTACAAGAGTAAAAAATTATGAAGACTGTGGACTAATATTGGAAATTAAAAATTGAAATCCGTTTGAATTAATTTTCAAACGCTCTGAATTTGATTATAAATAATTGTAGAATTTAGGGAATAGTAGAATTTGTCCAGGGGAATCAGGGATTTTTTTTTAAAGTACTGATAAATATAATCATTTCTTAGAATTCATAAGAAAATTGTGAATTTTGCTGCGCATTTTTTGTTTGCCTTATAAAATTTTTAATAACTTTGAAAATAACTTAATTAATTATTAAAAAATAATAAATCCATAGAAAAATTTTAGTTTCACAGTTCAATTATTTTAAATTATTTTAATAAAATTCTTGGGTGAGTTTCAATTATTTTCAAAAATCTTCCTCAATTCAATTAATTTTCAACATCTAGTATTTTAATAAAATTTTCCAAAAGAATTGAGTTAATTCAAAATTTAATTAAAAAATAATTTTTAATTAGATGAATAAAAAAATATTTTAATAAATTCTTCACAAACATTTAAATATTTTCATGAATAATAACAAATTTCTACAAGAATTCAATTATTTTCATATGGGAATAATAAAAATTCTCTTGAGGAATTCAATAATTTTTATAAATAATAAAATTGTTTTTAGGAATTTAATTATTTTCATAAATATTAAAATTAATCGCAGAATTTAAATTATTTAAAATTTTTAGTACAATTTTAATTGAATTCCTTGACAATTTTATTATCGAAATTTTTTCTAAAAATTTAGATATTTTTAGGAATTTCAATAAATTTTTTTGTAAAATTCAATTATTTTTATATGTAACAATATTTATTCGAGGAATTTAATTATTTTTGAAAGTAATAAATTTCTTGATAAGAATTCAATTATTGAAAAGAGAATTTGTATACATTTTTACGAAAAGATAGAATTCTTCTCAAGAATATAATTATTTTTATAAATAATAAAATTTTTCTGAGGAAATAAATTATTTTTATAAATAATAAATCTCATTGCAGAATTTTTAATTATTTTTTAGTATAATTTTTAATGGAATTCCCTCAAAGAGATTCAATTATTAGTCTTAAAAATTTTATTAAAAATCGTAAAATGAATTTAATTATTTAAAAAGTTGTTTATAAAATTATTTGGAAAAATTAAATTTTGAAGAATATTTCATTATTTAACAAATTATTTGTTTTTGTATTAAAATAATTGAATTCACCGTAAAATTTTATATTAAAAATTGATTCAAAGTTGAATTTTAGTTAACGAAAATCATATTTACTATTTTAATGAGTTTTTCAAATTTATCTTTACAAATAGTAAAACTTTTCTTCAAAATTTAATTACTTTCAAAAGCTTTAATTAAGTTTTTAGCAAAATTTTTATTATTTTCAAAAATTTTCCTTAATTTTTTGATTTTTAGTTTCTATTTAAAAAAAAAATTTCCAAAAGAATTCAAACGATTTGAAAACAAACTTAATTAAATTCTATTGAAGCATTTAATTATTTTCCTAAATAAATCCAATTTTAATAAAAATGCAAAAAATTAATTATTTTTGTATTTAAATAATTGAATTCTTGTAGAATTTTCTAAAAAAAATTGATTTAAAAATTATTTTAAAAAAACTTAATTCATTTCTAGTGGAAGCATTTAATTATTTTCCTAAATAAATCAAATTTTAATAAAAATTCAATAAAATATTTTTGTATTTCAATAATTGAATTCTCGTAGCGTTTTCTAAAAAAATTGATTTAAAAATTATTTTAAAAAAACTTAATTCATTTCTAGTGGAAGCATTTAATTATTTTCCTAAATCAATCAAATTTTAATAAAAATTCAATAAAATATTTTTGTATTTCAATAATTGAATTCTCGTAGCGTTTTCTAAAAAAATTGATTTAAAAATTATTTTAAAAAAACTTAATTAAACTTTATTGAAGCATTTGATTATTTTCATAATCAAATCAAATTTTAATAAAAATTCAATAAATTATTTTTGTATTTTAATAATTGAATTCTCGTAGAATTTTCTAAAAAGAATTGATTTAAGGATTTTTATTAAATTTTTAGATAATAATAATAATAATAATTGAATATCCTGCATTAGAGCATAAATTTAGTAAAATAATTAATAATTGAATTCTTTCGAAGAATTTTAGTAAAATTTTTAAAAATAATTACATTTTCCAAAGAATTTACTTCAAATTGTTGTATTAAAAAAAGTAAATCTTATAAAGAATTTTATTATTTATATGAAAATAATTGAATTAAAGAAGAATTTTAATTAATTTCTTTTAAAATAATTGAACTTTTGTAAAGATTTCTATTATTTATGAATATTTTATCACACTTTCATGTTTTTTTTAAATTCTAAATTCAGTTCATGGTCTGATATTTTCTAATGAAAAAATATTTTTTTATTATTTTTAGTCAAATTGTTTTGATAAAAATTTTATTATATAGAAATTTTTATAGAAAAATTAATATTTTTATAGAAATTTAGATAGAAAAATTAATCTTTGTAGAAATTTAGATAGAAAAATTAATTTTTGTAGAAATTTAGATAGAAAAATTAATTTTTGTAGAAATTTAGATAGAAAAATTAATTTTTATAGAAATTTTGATAGAAGAATTCATTTTTATAGAAATTTTGATAGAAAAATTAATTTTTGTAGAAATTTACATAGAAAAATTAATTTTTATAGAAATTTAGATAGAAAATATTAATTTTGATAGATAAATGAATTTTTATAGAAATTTTAATTTCGATAGAAAATTCATATTTTCTATTTATAATGATGATTCCTTTTTCTATTTTTTGCATATTGGAGAAAATGAATTACATTTCTATTTTCTAAAAAAAAAGGAAAAGAAAAAAAAAGCAGAAGAGAAGAGAAAAAAGCAAAACTCATTCTAGGAGAAAATGCATAAAATTGAAAATAGATTATTCTATTAGTGCGCTTCTTTTTTTCTTTCTATTCTTCTCATTTGAACTCTACCTCACAATCACTTTTCCTACGACTTATCGTAGGAAGACGTTGCCTGTTCTCGGCTCTCGACCTAGTTTGAATCTCGATACCGTTCTTCTTCACTTCACTGTAGATCTCGTAGGCGGGTTCCTTGCTACCATAGACACCAATCGAGATCTTTGGTGGTGAACTCTTGCGGTTCTCCTCGTTTCGATTTATAAGACGTCGTCTCTCCACGGGATTCAGATTTAATTGTTCAATTATCGCTCGGATATTTGTCGATATATTACTCTCGCGATGTGACACCACCATCATCACGGATAGATTTTTATTTTTCTTCTCTTGCACTATTTACTTTATTTTAATTTAATTAAATTGCACTATTTACTTTATTTTAATTTAATTAAATTTTTTTTTATTTTTTTATCATTTAATTAAATGTTTTTTATTTTTTTTATTTTTTTATTTATTTATTTTTGTATTTAGACTTTTCGTTTTTACTTGAGTCGATCTTCAACAATCGACAGGCCAATTAGCCAAGCAAAACAGCTCCGAGGCTCTGTAATAAAACTCGTGTTCTCAGGATTTCTCGCACTTGAGTTACACTATCTTTTGCCCTCATTTTGCCACTGAATCCTCATCGCTTCCCACGTTTTGACCTCTTATACCTCGAAAATCGAGTAAAATCATTTTAACTCAAGGTGCATTGCGAAGGAATTTATTTCATTCGAATAAACGATTAGGTTTCGCTGTTAATAAATTAGATAAATCGATTCAGAGGGAAAAAATTTATGGAATTTGTTTCAAATAAATATTCAGGAAGTTTTTACTTCTACTTGAATTTTAGTAAAACTTTATAGAAATTTAAACCATTTTATTATTGATATTAAGTAAATATTATAATTAGTATTAATATAATAGAAAATAAATTTTTCTATTTTTGAATTTCGCGCCTAAAAGTTCGTCATATCGCCGCCTAGATGGCATGAAAGTTCTCTCACAAACGAAGTGAAAAAAAATTTCTACATGAATTCTACACTGAAAGAAAATGTATATTAAATTTGGTAAAAGTCTTTTGTACTTTGTGGTAAAAGTGCAACAAATCGAAATTTTGATATAAAAAATACTAAACATTAAAAAAATCTATGTGAAATTTAGTAAAGTTATAGTAAAATTTAATAAAAATTATTTAATTAATTATTATTTAATTTTTATTTAATTTTTATTTAATTAATTATTATTTTATATAATTATACTAAATCCCACAAATTTTTTTTTAATGTTTTGTATTTTTTTTGTATCAAAACTTTGGTTTTTTGCACTTTTTCCCCAAATTGCAAAATACTTATACAAAATTTGATATACATTTTTTTCAGTGTAGTAAAACTATATAGACATTTACACTATTTTTTTTATTGATATTAATTAAATATTATTATTAGTATTATAATATGTTATAAATTAAATTTTTCTTTTTTTGAATTTCGCGCCTAAAAGTTCGTGAAATCGCCGCCTAGATGGCATGAAAGTTCTCTCACAAACGAAATGAACCAAATAAGCCAGGAATTTTGTGCCAAACCGGGAATATTTTTCACCAAATTAAAAAATTAATTTCTGCATTTAAATAATTTAATTCTCGTAGAATTTTCTAATAAAATAAAATAAACTTGAAATTGATTTCAAAATCCATTTCGAGTAAAAAAATTCTCGAAAATTCGATTATTTTCGAAAATTTTTATCAAAATTTCTTAATTGAATGATTTTTAATATTTAATAATATTATTTCAATTGTTATAGATATTTTTAGTGTTTTTAAAATTTTAATTAATTTAAAATAATTAATTAGATAGTAAAAATCAATCATTGATTTAAATATTGTATCTAAATAAATTAAAAAGAAATTATCGAATGAATAGAAATTTTGTCAAATGCAACTGAAAATGATTAAATTTGTTAAAGAATTTTATTAGAAATTTTTTAACAAATAGAATTTTTAAAGTATTTTAACTTAACTATTAATAAATAATTAAATTTATAAAATTGAAAAATCAAATTTTAAATTATAATTATAAACAGACAAGATTATTTTTAAAAAAGAGAAAAAATTCTTCTCTTAATTCAATTATTTTTTAATTTTCAATTAGAGTTATTTAATAAATATTGTTTTCAAAAAATTTAAAGAAACTCGTCTAAAGAATTTAATTATTTATAAAAACTGTAATGAAATTTTTTTAAGCTATTTGTACATTTATTTATGTTTGAAATCAAAGAAATTTTAAAGTTGATGAGAAAAAAATTTGAAATTTTGAAACCAAGGCACAAAAGTGAAAATAAAATTTGAAACAAAGATAAAAATATAATACAAAAATGAAATTTTTCAAACTAAACTGCAAAAATTGTTTTTGAGTGTGAAAAATAGTATTTTCCTAATAATGGCAAATCCGATGAAAGTAGAAATTGTTTTGTTGTCTTTGAAAATCCGAGGAAACGGAAATTGTTTGAGATTGTAAAGATAAATTAGAAATAAATGCGGAACGCATGCAAGAGAAGCATGTCCCATAACTTTCTATTTTTTTTTCGCTTGATTATTAATTACAAAATGCTTTGAATGATTTCTATGATAATTGCTTCGGTATAGACGATATGGAAATAATTTTTACTACATTATACTAATTAATTGATCCACTTAGAAAAGCAATATTATTGCACATTATAATTTAGAATTCAGATATTACAAAATTTTTAATTATAAATTATTTTCTTCTTTTAAAATCGTGATAAATTTTCAGGAACAATAAATCTTCAAGATATGTAATTTAGTTTTTGTAATTATTAACTCTTTTCAATTGGTAATATTTTAATTGGTTATTTTCTTAATTGCTGGTAAATTTTGTGCTTAGGTTCTAAAGAAGGAAATAATATTTTATATTATAATAATCTATTTATTATATTTTATATTATAATAATTTATTTATTATTATTTATAATAATTATTTTTTTTATTTATAATTTATCTATTATTATAATATTAATATTTTTTTCCTTAAGTAAATAATTTTATATTTAGTCCAAGTAAATTATTTTTGTTAAACAAATAAAAAATTTTTATTGTATATTTTCGTGAAGAAATTATTACGAATTTATTGTATAACGAGTGTTAATAAAAAAGTAAAACTTAAAAATTAGGGATTCGAAAGTATAAAGATCAAAAATTACGTAAACAAATTATAAAAATTTTTTCAGTGAAACACTTTTGTTTGTTATGAAAAAAAAACAAAAAAAAAAAGAAACAAAAAACGAACAAAAGAATTTTGTTGTCACAATAGACGTTGAGTAACTTATTCCGCGGAGAGAGAACAATATCGACCTAACAGATAAAGATATGGGGTCTAAAGTTGACAGATGATATTCCTTTTATTCTTCGTGACAAACAAACAATGGAAAAGACTTTTCTGAAGCATTAGATTCCTGAGCTTAGCAACATAGATATACATTTTGCCCACTTTACTTAAATTCCCTATTACTGTATTAGTTTTTTTTTATTCTTTTCTATTTTTGCTTGCGTATTTTTTACACTGCAAATAGAAAACTGCGTGTAATTTAATTCCATCTCGTATAGATATTTTTCTTTTTTTTGAAACTCTCGAAATTTAAGAAAGGCAAAAGCAATCACGATTAATGGTCAAGAAAAATAATTCTAGTTCTGCGTTTCTTAAATGAATAAACACAGTGTGGGATATATACAATATTATAATCCAACTGAATTGGTTTTAGGAGAAAAAATCTGGTTAATAGAATCTAATTCGAGATTTGAATTCTTAAACAAATTTTTTATGAATTTAATTTTTTTTTCAATTAAATAAATTACTATTCAAATAAATTGAATTTAATTACTTGCATTACTTTTCAAATAAATTCAATTTAATCCAATTTAATTAATTAAATTACTATTCAAATAAATTTAATTTAATTAATTTAATTACTTTTCAAATAAATTCAATTTAATCTAATTTCATTAATTAAATTACTATTCAAATAATTTTAATTTAATTAATTTAATTACTTTTTAAATAAATTCAATTTAATCCAATTTCATTAATTAAATTACGATTCAAATAAATTTAATTTAATTAATTGAATTACTTTTCAAGTAAATTAAACCTAATCCAATTTAATTAATTGAATTACTATTCAAATAAATTTAATTTATTAAAATAAAATTGAAATTTATTTGAATAGTAATTCAAATAAATTTAATTTATTAATTAAATTTCATTGAATAGTTTAATAATTAAATTTTATTGAATAATTTAATAATTAAATTCTATTGAATAATATAGCAATTAAATTTCATTGAATAAATTTTGTAGTACAAAAAAATACAGTTTTTTCAAAGATATCAATTTGAGACAAAAAAAACTCATCAAAATTTTTGCATCGAAGTAATTGTGATAGATTTTTTTTGGCTCAAAACTGTGATTGAAAAAAATAATTTAATTTTACGAAATTTAAACATTCAATATTAAATAAATTTGATTTAATTTTTTTCCTGGGATGGAAATAGTAAAAAAAAATTGTAGGCAGTTAAAAAAAAATTTTCTGAAAAATATTTTCTGGATTTTTTTCTTTCTTTCACTTTAAATTCCTTTTTGTTCTTTTCTTATGGAGTTGATATTATTAATGTAAATAAATCAAAGTATAGAGTGAAAAAAAAATTGCAAAGTGAGTTGAAATTTTTTTTTTATTTATTTTTTTTTGTATGGGACCCGTCATTGCATAAAGTGAATGGATGGATCGATCGATCGATCGTCCCAGGTCGTGGTTCAAACCTACGCTTAGAATCGCCCACAACGATTCTGATTCTGATAAACCACCGATTTCCTTTTACATTTCATTTTCACTTAGCAAAATATAAAGCCACCATTAGTTTTAGAATTTTTATTTTAAATGAATTTCAATTTATTTATCGCAATTAGTCTGCACGAGAAGAAAAAGATTTTTTCAATTTTTTTCGATTACATTTGAAAAAAATTTGACTTTTTTCTTCTTTTTTTGAAAGATGCAACTTTTTTTTATTTATTTTGAAAAATTGCGAAACAAAATACCACTTTTTTTAAAGTAAAAAATGCAACTTATTTAGATTTTTAAAGCGTGAAAAGTATAACTGTATTATTATTTTCCAAAGGTAACCCTACAACGCTAATTTTTTTAAATTTTGAATAATTTTTCGAATAAAATCTGGGAAATATAGAATTAAAAAAAATTTGCAATTGAATTTAAATATTGTACAAATTTTAATAGTTTTCAAACATTCAACAAATTCCTTTCTATTTTAAAATTTTTATAAAATTTCAATTTGTTTTTCAAAAGATATTATCAAATTTCAATTAAATTAAAATTTTTTACTTTAAAAAAGGTTGGACAAATTTCAATTTATTTTTTATAAATTTTGCCAAATTTGAAATATTTTAACAAAATTTTGTACAAATTTCAATTGTTTTCAAAAGATTTTATCAAATTTCGATTATTTTCAAAAGTTTAGACAAATTTTAATTATTTTTTAAAAAAATTTGACAAATTTCAATTATTCTTCAAAAATTATTTTTCTTAAATTTTGCCAAATATTTAAATATTTTTCCAAAATTTTAACAAATTTGAATTATTTTAACAAAGTTTTGTACAAGTTTCAATTGTTTTCAAGAAGTTTTGTAAAATTTTATTCATTTTCAAAAGTTTTTGTAAAATTTCAATTATTTTTCAAAAATTTTCACAATTTGAAATATTTTAAAAAGAAAAATTTCGTTCAAATATTATTTAAAAATAATTGAAAAGAATTAATTTTATGAATTTTTTTTAATTAAAATTCTTTGCAAATATTATGTCTTAATTACTTTTAAAAATAAACATTTACTATTACACTGAAAAAAAAATTTATTTGATTCAAATAACCGATTATTTGACTTTTATCAAATAAATATTTACTTAAATTAAATAATTATTATTTGAATCAATTAATAATATTTGCTTCAAATATTGAAATATTTGATTCAAATATTCAAATAAATATTCAAATAAATTTTTATTTCAGTGTATTATAAAAAAATGAAAAAAAAATTTTCTATTTGAATAATTGAATTATCGAAAATTTGAAATAATTGATATGCGGTTCAGTAGAAAATAATTGAATTTGGAAACGGTTTGTAGTTATAATTTTTCAAAATTTAAAAATTCCAGAAAGTTTTTTAAATTTTTTATTTTCGAAAGGAAAATTTTTTAGGAAGTATTTAAATATTTGTTAAAAAAAATTATTTAACTTTTTAATAATTGAATTTAGAAAGCAGTTGAAGAGGAAAAAGAGGGAAATTAAAAATAAAATTTTTAATGACAACATTGAATTAAATTTAAAAATTTACTAATAAATTATTTAATTAAGTTAATTAATAAGTTAATTTTTGAATTATTTAATTAGTAAATTTTTGAATTAATTTAATTAATTAGTAAGTTTCTTAATTAATTCAATTAATTAGTCAATTTTTCGATTTTTTTCTATTTCTGATCAATCGTAAAAATATCGCAAATTAAAAATTGAAATCCATTTGAAATAAATTGTTAAAATCGTTATTTTTTATTATTAAATAATGCAACCTTAGAAATAGTGCGAATATTAGCAAACTATTAGGAACATTTTATCACACTTTTGATATTTTCTTTTCTCTTTCTAAATTGAGTCTGAAGTCTGTTGTACTGAAAAATTGTTGTAAAAGAAAAATTTTAAGAAAAATTCAAAGAAAAAAAAGGTAATAAATAAATGGGAAACAGGTGAAAAATATGAATTTATCGTTATGTGAGTTTTTTTTTTGCACTTTTCACACCTGCTTTTTACCAGTACAGCTGCACTCGATCAATGAATAATTTAACTTTTATATAGAATATATATATATATATATATATATATATATATATATTTAAGCCGGATAGGTGTAGGGCCTCTAACCGGAAATTGCGGAATACAATAATAATTTGTCACTCTTTGGCCTTTGCGAAAAGACTTTAAACTATATATGGAAGAGAAAGGAGCACGCAGGCAAAAAGGGAGGAAAACAAATGAAAATATATATCCAAGGCCTACTGACCTCAGACGAGTAATTGGTTAAAAGAAGAATAATAATTATTGGTTGCGATAAACTATAACTATTAGAACAAGAAAAAAACAAGTAAAAAATAAAGTGGTATTTTCTTCTTTCTTTCTTCTTCTTTTTATTATTATCGACAGAAGAAAATTTCCAATTTGCGAATTCGAGTCGTATTTATGGTCAAAAATATATATATAACGACAGAATGGCGAGTAAAATTGAAATCATGTTTCGATCGTTAGTTTCTTTTTTTTGTAGTCGCAATTTCTTGAGAGAGAGAGAAAAGTCTTTTAGGCACTTTTTCATTGTGCAATAATCTTGACCATAAAAATTTTTTTTAAGCCTCAGGCGCACTCACCTCGAGATACACAATCTTCAAACACTTATTACTAATCGGGTGAATTGCAATTGACTTTTATTTTATCGTGGGAAACTGACGCAGTTTTCTAATTTACATTTTCAAAGTGGAAAAAAAGGAAAGAAAGAAATAAAAAATGGAAAAATACAATCAGAAAAAATTTCTATTAATTGCAAAATATATAGTTTTTATTTAATATTAAATAAATTTTAACAAATTAAATTATTATTGAAATTGAATTGAAATTAAAAACTGAAATAAAATTGAAAGCGATTGAAAAATGTAATAAAATTGAATTCAATTAAAAACTGAATCAAATTTGAATTCAATTGGAAATTTAATTGAAAACTAAATTAAAAATTAGAGTAAATTTAAAACTGAATTAAATTGAATTAAAATTGAATGAATCAAAATTGAGATTAATTGAAAATTGAATTTAATAAAAATGAATTGTAATTGAATTTAATTGAAAATTGACGTAAATTTGTATTTAATTGAAAATTAAATTTGAAATCTAAATCAATTAATAATTTAATAACTTATTAAAAATTAAAGATTGAATTAGAATTAAATTCAATTCACAACTGAATTAAATTTGAATCAAAATTCAATTCTAAGAGAAACTGAATCAAAATTGAAGTAATATTTAATTCAATTAAAAACTAAATCAAAATTCTACTTAATTAAAATTCAGTTTAACATAAGAATTAAATTAAAATTAAGATTGAATCCAAACTTAAAATTAAATTAAATTTATGTTAAAAGTAACTTTTTAAATGAAATTAAAAGTGAATTAAATTAACAATTGAATTCACAATGTATTACATTAAAAAATTACTTAAAATTGAATGCAATTGAAAATTAAATTGAAATCTAATTCAATTAAAAGTAAATTCGAAATTAAAATGAATTGAAAATAGAATTGTAATTGACTTCAATTAATAACTGAATTAAAAGTAATGTAAATTGAAAATTCAATTCAATTCAATTCCAAATGAATTAATATTGAATTAAAATTGATTTAAAACTGTTTTTATTTAAAAATAAATAAAAATTTAGTAAAAGTAGAATGAATTGAAAATTATATCGAAATCAAATTGGATTAAAAACTAAATTAAAATGTATAGTGAGTGGAGAATGAAATTCAATTTAAAAATTAAATCAATATTAAAGTAAAATCGAATTAAAATTGAATTAAAATTTATTTTAATAAAAAATAAATCAAAATTGAGTAAAATAAGGTCGATTTGAATATTAAATTGATATCGAATTCAATAAAAAAAAATAAAAATTAAAGTAAATTGAAAGTTGAATGAAAATTTATTTTAATAATTCGAAATTAGTCAAAATTGACTGAAATTGAATTTAATTAGAAATTAATTTGAAATTGCTTCCAATTAAAAACAAAATTAAAAATTGAATTGAATTTAAAAAAATGATTCAAAATTGATTTAAAATCAAATTAAAATTGAATTGAAATTGAATTACATTGACTTAAAATTGAATTGAAATTGAATTACATTGACTTAAAATTGATTAAAATGAAAATTAAATTGAAATCGCATTCAATTAAAAACTAAATTTAAAAATAAAGTAAATTGATAATTGAATTAATTAAATTGAAAATTAAATGGGAAGTAAATTCAATTAAGAATCGAATTATAAATCAATTTAAGGTCATTTGAACCATTATGACATTACAATTGATGCAAAGCATATATTTTAATGCTGTGACGTCATAATGGTTCAAATGCCCTTAAATTAAAAATGAAAGGAATATTGAATGAAATCAAAAACTGAATTAAAAGTAAACTGAAACGTTTTATAAATAAAATTAAAATTAATTAACAAGCATTCTCAGTTTCATTAAATAACAAAACCTGAAGAAAATAGTAAAACTTTAATTAGAAGATTGCTTTTGAAATCAACCGCAAATCACCTTGAATTGTATATCTAGAGAAATGGTGTATAAATACGTATACACATTCAAACCAAGGAAACACTTTTTTTCTGTTAAAGATTAATTAAACAATTAAATATTACGAGATAAAAGAATTCACGGAAATGTTTCAATATACGAAGGAATAAATTTTTTTTTATATATATAAAATTGCATAATTTGGAGAGAGAGAGAAAGAAAAGAATAATATTAAATGAAATTTTAGCGGTGAAAGTACTTTTGATTATACTGTTACAGAAATAATGAACGTGATAAAAAGAGAATGAATTTTATTATTTACAATTTATTGATATACTAATTACTTTCTTCGTTAAAATCGAGTGAGTGAGAGAAAGAGAGAAGTAATGTATTAATTAAATTCACGAAACTCGTTAATGTCTTTATTTTAATATAAAATGTTGAATTGGATTTAATTTTGTATTCCATATGGGGAAAGAGAATAAATATTTTATGAAACCTCGTATAATAATGTAGGATAGAAGGGGATGACCTCGGCTCTATATTCATATAATAGATACTTTTAAATTTATCTACATATATATAAACTTTATCAACACTGTACACAAATATGTGCAATTACATACATTCACGTGTGAATGGACTATGAAATTTTTTTTTTCTTCAAAGAGTGGAGAGTGAATTAAAATTAATTATATTGTTCTCTGAATCTGTTCTATATTTTCTTTCGAAAATTTTTAGTACTGCTTTTATTTTATTTTTTGGTTTATTTACATCTTTTTATTATATTATTATAATTTTATTTTAATTTATTTTTATTATTATTATTATTATTATTATGTATTATTTCTTTTATTATTTTTATTGTTTTTAGTGTTTTTAGTGTTTTTAGTATTTTTAGTATTTTTAATATTTTTAATATTTTATTAAATATTATTATAATTAACAAAATTTTTAATTAATTTAACTGAGTGTATTAATAACAATGAATTTATTAAAATATAATTAATTGTTAAATAAATTTATATAATAAACATTCTACATATGTAGAATATGAAATATTTACAAAAAATAAAATAAGTACTAAAATTTGACAGCAATTTTTACTAATTTAGATTTAGAGAGCGAACATTTATTGTAAATAAATTTAGCAATAATATTAATTATAATAATAAAAATAAATAAAAATTATTTTAAAAAAATAATAAAAATAATAATTTCTAATAATAATAATAATAATACTTTAAATAATAATAGTAATAATAATATAATAATTAAAATTATCAGAAAGTCTGACAAAATTTCACTAAATTTACTCTCCAGTTTTGAAGTAGCAAAAATTTTCACTAATTGAAATTAGTGACTGACTTTTTGCTTTTAAGTTAGTAAATTTTACTAACGAATTAACAGAAACTGAAATTTATTAGTAGTAGTAGTAAAGTTCAAATTTAACATTAATTCGAATTCAATAAAATAATAATTCAAAAGCTAAAAGTCAGTCACTAATTTCAATAAGTAAATATTTTTACTAATTAAATTTTAGAGAGAAATTTTCTTTTACAAAATATTTACCAATTTTTTTTTTCATCGAAAATGTTTTTATAAAAAATTTTTTTTTAAAAAATGCATTTCTCATTGATTCATTAAAATTCCATTGGGCTTTGAAAACAAAAATGAAAACTTCCTGTTCTAGTTTGAAATTCATTGACGTATAATGATAAGGTAACAAGCTGTAACAATCTTTTAAATCCGAGTTCCAGTCGTCAATGTGATAAACGACAATTGTTGAAAACATTGACATATTATTTTTCTAAAGAATTTTTAAATAAATATTGCATGCTGAAACAGGAGGGCAAGACATTTTTTTTTAAATTAAAAAAATAATTTTGTTCCTCAGGAAATTTTTATTGAGAAATTAAGAGAAAATTTGTAACAACAAAAATATAAAAATATTTAATAGTTGAAAATAAAAAAGAATAAAATAAATGATATTAATAAAGGTAAATAAAAATTATATTATTGAAAAATAATTCTAAAGGTATGAAAAAAATAAATAGGAAAAATTCTGGGAAAATTCAAATCATTATATTATTATTTTTAGGGATTATTATATTACTATTATAAAATTATTATATTTATTAACTGAATTAATTAAGTAAATTACAATTTTTATTAAAATTTTATTCTATGCTTTCGATATTATAATATTAATCAAATTATTACTTAAATAATAAATAATAATAAAAGTTAATGTTAAATTAAATGAATAAAATAAAACTAATTACATTAATTTAATAATTAATAAATTAAATAAATTAAATTATTCTGACAATAATAGTTAATATTGTTATAATTATTAATTAATAATAATTAATAACTATTATTATTAAAGCTATTAAACTATTAAAAAAAGCTACATATTATTATTATTATTTATTTATTTATTTGTATTCGATGTATACGGACAAGAATTGTCCATAAAAAAAGTAGTTTGGAAAAAAGTAGATTTTTATACATAAGCTCGTAAATTATAAAAATACCATAAAAAAATAAAATAATTTTTATTTCCTATTCGAAATTTATTCGGTCAGCTGGGAAGGTATGTAAATTTATTTACGAGTTTGACACTCTTAATGTGCCCACACAACAACTCTTTCCTAATTAAAAAAACATTATGCAAGGATTTTTTTTTGCACGAAGTGTGTATTTCGAGATTCGTAGGTTGAATTTTCTCAAACTCCTTTTTTGACAAGTGAATCATCACTGGAAATGTGAAATGAAATACACTCTTTTTTTTTTAAAGAAGACGAAACTTTATTCGAAAAATGACTAAAAAAAAGTTTTTTAGCCACTAAATAAATTTTCATAATTATTCAAAAAGTTTTTTAGCCACTAAATAAATTTTTTTAATTATTCAAAAAGTTTTTTAGTGACTGAAAGTATTTTCTAATTATTAGAAAATCTGTTTAGTTACTAAAAATTTCGTTTGATAATTAAAAAATACTTTTAGCAACTATAATATTTTTTTGGTAATTGAAAAAAATTCTCTTAGTAACTAAAAATGTTTATTTGTTACTAAAAGAATTTCATAGTTATTAAAAAAGTTTGTTAGTTTCTAAAAATATTTTTTAATTATTAGAAAACCTCTTCAGTTACTAAAAATTTTGTTTAACAATCAAAAATTCTTTCAGTAACTAAAAGTTAAAGTAAAATTAACTGAAAATTGTAATTATTAAAAGAATTTTTTAATTGCTAAATAAAATTTTTTGTAATCTGAAGAGATTTTCTAATAATTAAAAAATACTTTTGAAAATTAAATAACAAGAAAATAACAAAAAATAATGAAAAAACAAAGAAATTTAATAAATTTTAGATGAATTTTACAATATTTGTTAATAATGTTAGAATTGTTTATAAATATGTGAATAAGAGGATGTTTAAAATGGAAATGTGGCACGCTGCGAATAAAACGAGCAATGCTCGTATTTCCGTCGCATTGTCGCTGAAATCGAGAGAAAATATGCAGGTCGAGAGTAGAACGTGAACATAAATCCCATGAAAATGAACATACTGGGTGAACTTTTTTTCAACACTTCATTTTTCTATTTCTATCTTGAAAATTAATTTTTCAAAAAGGAAAAAGAAATTTGAGTCGCTTGCAATTTTTTCTTTTCTTTCACTTTTAAATTTTGAAAGCATCAATTCGATCCAATTTGATACCTTTAAGGAAAAAAATTTTTTTTGGTTTATAAATTTTTACTGATTTATTCCTTTTATGAAAATTTTAATGGTTTTTTTAAAATTATTTTTAACGAATATTTTTTAAGGGGAAAATTACTTGAATTTTTTTTAATTGTAGTTAAAATTGTCTTTTGTCCCTTTTTGGTATTTTTTTTCATTTCTCTCTCTAAATTATTGCTGAATTAATTTATTAGTCACTAAGTTATTATTGTAATTTAGAATATAATTTTTTTAAAACCGAAAAGAAACAATTTTATATCAAAGCCATGACTCGTGTACTTTTTTTAGCTTCATTTCGCTTGTGAGAGAACTTTCATGCCATCTAGGCGGCAACTTGAGGAACTTTTAGGCGGGAAATTCAAAAATAGAGAAATTTAATTTATAACATATTAATATTCATTGATATATAAATTAATATTAATTGGTATTACTTGGTATTAATTTATATTAATTGGCATTAATTAATATTAATTGGCATTAATTAATATTTAGTAATATTAATAAAATTTTACAAATAAATAACAATAGAAAAATGTATTTAAAAATTTGTTAACTTATAAATTAATATTAATTGGTATTACTTAATATTTATTTATATTAACTAAATTTTACAAATTAATAACAATAAAAAAAGGAATTAAAAAATGTTTTAACTAATAAATTACGTAAAATACTGTAAAAGAAAATATAATTTCAATTACTTTTTATATTTTCAAGTTAGTCTTTTATTGATTTTCTAAGCTGACTTATCGATTAGTTAGTGATTTTTAACAATAATATTAAAAGCAGATTAGACGATATTAAAAGATAAATTTTTTCCCCACGATTAATAATAGGAATAAAAAAAATAATTATTATTATTCTCGTCCTAGAATATTGTAATTGTGTATTATATTCTTTAGAAATAATGTTTTTATATTCAAGCACGTCTTAAATCGCGTCATAAGAACAGGTTAATGCAATAAAAGAGATTTAATTTACGGTCTTGCCTCGTATTCGTCTCACTTTAAACTGGATAAATACACAACAGTCAGTGCCTTGTTATACAATGACATTTTTTTAACAATAAACATTTCCTTAATTATTCCCCTCACAAGGCGATTCTAATTTTTTTTTCACTGAAAATTTTATTTTCTCATGTGAAAAAAAATAAATTTATATATTTTACGCAAACACTTTTTTTTTATAAACGTCTCGTGTGAACGTTTGATAAACAAAATTTAAATTAACTTGAAAATTATTAATAAGACGATGATGATTAAAATAATAGTTATTAATGAAAAAAATTACTATCATAATAATTATTAATGAAGAATATTATTAATGAAGAATATTATTAGTAAAAAAAATTATTAGCACAGTGATTATTAGTAAAAAAATTATTAGTACAATAATTTTTAGTAAACAAATTATTAGCACAATAATGATTAGTAAACAAATTGTTAGCACAATAATTATTATTAAAAAAAATTATTAGCACAATAATTATTAGTAAAAAAATTATTAGCACAATAATTATTAATAGTAATGTTATTAGCATAATAATTATTAATGAAAACATTATATTAATATACTAATTATTAGGAAGAAAAAATTAATAACATAGTAACTATTAATAAACAAATATTTATTATTTAAAATTATTATTATTATTATTATATAATATTGACAACTAATTGGCAAAATTAGAGTGCTAATTTTTTTTTTATTTTAATTAATCTTTGTTATTAATTTTTATTATTGATTATCAATATTATCATTAATAAATTTTTATAAAAATATAATAAAATATTTTTATAGAAATTATTTCTGCATTTATTATAATTTGTGGTGAATTGATTTTTACTATAATTAATTTCTTCACACGTGAGGAAGGAATATTATTATTTGAGAGTCAATCGTCATTTCCAGGAAAAGAATGACAATAGTAAAAAAATTTCTTAATGAAGTTAAAGATAAAGAAAATGCCCACTTTCAGTTTCTCACATACAATCATAGAATTTGATACTAATTGTACGTCAATTAATGGAAAGTTATAAAAGAACTCCCTAATAGGATATTTTATATAGTAGAACTTTCGCCAAGAATAGTAACAAATTCAATTGAGATGAAAACTTGTCTCGGAAATTTAAAAATTATTTGCACTAAAAGTTTCCTTAATCTATGAATAATGCGAGAGTTTTTCAATTATTATTTTGAAATTAAAAACGTTTGCAACAGAGAGCAAACATTATTATTATTATTATTATTGTTATCATTATTTTCATTATTACTTTTATCACTATTTTTATTTCTATTATCATTACTTTTATTATAATTATTATTATCATTATTTTTATAATTATTATTATCATTAGAATTTTTTTTATTACTTTATTATTATTGTCATTTCTTATTACATTATGATTTTTATTATTAGATAAACGGTTATTTTGTCAATCTTAAAAAAAATTGGACCCATTAAATTACGAAATTCATGATTTTTAAATTACTTGTTGCCAAACGGCAATAATGTTAATTTCTCCACTAAAAAATATTGTAAATAAAAAAATTTGGATAGAATAAAATTATGCTGAGTTTAAGGTTTCAATTTTAGCTTCAGGTATACGAAACTATTTTTTGATTATTCAATAGATAATTAAACATTATATATTTATCACTGAAACAATAAAAAGTGTTGAAAATAAAATTTTCACGGTGATTACATCTATATATATATATATATATATATATATAATTTTTTTTACAATGACTTTATAGAGAAATCATTTAATTTCTCTCAAGTAAATGACCAATATTACCGAGCAATTTGTATGAGAAGGAAAAATAGAAAAAAACAAAAACAAATAAACAAAAAAACTCGACAAATTTTCTTGTGAAAAATAAATTACTTGCGAAAATATTTTTACGAACGTGAGAAAAACTTTCTCTATTCATTATATAGATTGTGTAGAGAATTGCAAAAAGTGCATTTTTTTTAGTTGGAAAATGAAAAAGATTTTTAGTATTTGGTGAAGTTTTTAGGTGATTGAAAAATTTTTGATAGTAATTAAAAATTTATTGTAGTATTTCAAGGTTTTTTCGATAGTAACGAATTTTTTTTAGTGAATAAAAATTTATTTCGACAAATAACAATTTTTTTTTTGATAAATAACAAATAATTGTAGTAGTTAACAAATTCCTCTGGTAATTAAAAAAATTCTTTCAGTAACTAAAATATTTTTTTTTTTGCAATGGAAAAATTTTTGTAACTAAAAAACTTTTATAATATTATTTAAAAAATGTTGCTAGTTACTAAACAAACTTTTTTAATTATTAAAAAAGTTTTTTAGTTACTAGCAACATTTTTAAATTATTAAAACAGTTTATTAGTCGCTAAGAGAATTTTTCAATCACTAAAAAAATATTTTAATTACTAAAAGAATTTTTGATTGTTAAACAAAATTTTGAGTAATTGAAGAGGTTTTCTAGTAATTAAAAAATACTTTTAGAAACTAAAAACTTTTTTAATAATTACGAAATTCTTTTGGTAGTAAATAAAAATTCTTTTTAACAATTAAAAAACATTTTTAGTTACTAAGAGAATTTTTTTCAATTACCAAAAAAATATTATAGTTACTAAAAGTATTTTTAATTGTCAAATTAAATTTTTAGTAACTAAACAGATTTTCTAATAATTGGAAAATACTTTCAGAAACTAAAAAACATTTTTAATAATTACAAAATTCTTTTAGTAGTAAATAACATTTTTTAACAATTAAAAACTTCTTCGAGTAACTAAACAACATTTTTATTAAATAAAAATTCTTTTAGTACCTAAAAACTTTTTTAGCAATTAAAACATTATTTTAGTAACTGAAAAACTTTTTTGGCAATTACAAAATTCTTTTAGTAGTAAATACATTTTTTTTAACAATTAAAAACTTCTTGGAGTAACTAAAAAACTTTTTTAATAACTCTACAATTTTTTGGAGTAACTTAAAAACTTTTTTTAATAATTCAAAAATACTTGTAGTAACTAAACAACTTTTTTTATTAATTAAAACATAATTTAAGTAACTAAAAGCTTTTTTAGTAATTAAAAAATTATTTTAGTAGCTAAATAACTTTTTTAAAAATTAAAAAATTCTGTCAATAACTTAAAAACTTTTTTATTAATTAAAAAATTCGTTTAGAACGTAAAAAACTTTTTTAATAATAAAAAAAAAATTTTTTTAGTAAACGAAAAAATTTTCCTACTTGTAATTGAAATGAATTTTTATTTATATTGCAAATTGGCGATTTTTCCCCATATTTTCTTTAAAACTCACTGCACACAATATTGATTGAAGAAAAAGCTCCGAATCACGTGGCAGTGCATGGATCTTATCTAATCTAATCGAGTCAATAAGAATTACGCGCTTTCTCTGAACGAGAACCAGTGAAGCAAGGGTTAAGGAGCGGTACCAAAATTCATTCAAGCGAAAACATCACAGATTGACCTGAAATAAGTTGAAGAATCTTCAACTGCAGTGGCAAGTGTGAGATGAGACTTTTTCCAAACATTTTTCAATTCAAACAAAATAACATCAAAATATTTTTCAATCACTTTCCAAGAATTATTATTGAAAAAAATTCTTCAAAACATTTATTTTCATTTTTTCTTTCAGTTTTCTTTCTTGTTTGAAGAAAAATGAAAGAAGAGAAAAAAATGTTTCTTGAAATGAGGAATTCTATTTTGTAAAAAAAATGAAGCAACGGTTTCGTAAAAATATTTTCAAAGCAAGAACAGATTTTTTGTTTTAGTACAAAATTAAAAAAAATTTTTTTCATAGGAAATTTGATGGTTTTGTTGAATTTACAATTTAGTTATTAATAGTAAAATTATAAATTAGTTAATTGTTCGAATTAAATAGTTTATAATTTAGAAATTGTTAAACTTAAATAATTTGCAATTAAATAACTATCTGACATAATTAATTCATAATTTAATTATTATTTACTTTTTGTCAATTTAGAATTTAATAATTATTGAATTCATTTAATTTGAAATTAGAAGGGACAATTTTTTTTCAATTTCTACCGTTCTACTAAATTATTATATAATTGTAGGTTAATTAAACTAAATAATAATTAAATTGTAAGTAAATTTAATTAAATAACTATTAAATTGTAAGTGAATTTAATTAAATAATTATTAAATTGTAAGTTTATTTAATTTAATAATTATTAAATTGTAAGTTTATTTAAGTTAATAACTGTTAAGGGCATTTGAACCATTATGACGTCACAAGTTTAAAACTCATGCTTTTCACACATTGTGACGTCATAGTGGTTCAAATGCCCTTAAATTGTCAATTAAATTATTACTAAATTTAATTAATTTACAATTTAATAATTATCAAATTGAATTAATTTACAATGTAATAATTACTAAATCAAATTAATATACAAGTTAATAATTCTTAAATTTATTTAATTAACAATTTAATAATTAATTTAAAAATAATTAACAATTTAACAATTAATTTAAAAATAATTTACTATTTAATAATTATTTTATTTAATTAACTTACAATTTGATAATTATTCAATGTAGTTAATTTACAATTTAGTAATAATTTAAAAAAAACGGAAGAAATAGAAAAAAATTTTCCCATATTCCTAATATAGGGAAACAATGTTTATTCTCTTGCCAATATTGAAAGGAGAAAGAAGAAATACAATTAAAAAAAAACATTTAATTGGATTTCGTAATCGCGCAATTAAAGCGAAAATTTGCGAAATATGAGTTATTTCTCTGAACGAGATGTTCGTTTTCGTAAAAGCAGAAGCATGCTTCTTGCTGTTGTGCGTTTTCGATTGTGATATACGCGATTCACCGACGCGAATAGGAAGAAGGAAGCATGCTAATTTTCATCCTCGACTCGTACCGACAACGAGAGTTTTCTAACCAATTGATTCGGTCTGATTATCGAACGTAAACCTATTCCCCATTATACGCCAGTGTCATCTACCTCTTGCATATATTTAAAATAATCAAAGTTTTTATTTTTTCATAGGTTTTTGATGGGAAAATTTATCTTCCGAATTTAAATTTACAGAAATTTGTAACATTGCAATTATATTGTATAATTGAACCAGTAATTAAATTTAATTACTACTAATTATTATAAAAAATATTATTAGTATTAGTATTATTGTGGTTTTAAAACAAACCTGGCGCAAATATATTTAAATACACTATTATTACAACCAGAGAAAAAAAATTATTTAAACCAAATATAATTTCGAGTCAAATAAAAATTTTCTCTAAATCTCAATTAGAGAATTTCAAAATAGTAGAATTTCACTACAATTGTTCGTAATTTTTCATAGACGACTTTTTGGGCAAACTTTTTGATAATTAAGAAAATTGTAAAAAATGTTTTTGTGAAAAAAATGTAAATTCTACTTTGAGTGCAAAACGCTTTTTATTCGATAACAAAACTTTAATCGTAAATAAATAATTCCGTGACTATTTTCAAATCTTGCGAGCATTTTCCGACACATTTAGTACTTATTTTTTATTAATATATTTTCGTCCGAGGCCTGTTTTAAAATTACAAACGTTAACGTCAATGAAGTAATATCGAAATATTAAATTGCAAAATATTTTAAAAGTAGAATTCAAATAAATGAATTGTTAATTTAATTTGTTTGAATTTACCGAATTAATTTTTTGTTGAATTAAATTAAAATGAAAAAGATGAGTTAATATTAAAATAATGTAATAAAAATAATAATAAATAAAGTAAATAAAGGCAGAATAATAATGGTAAAATTTAAAATATCTAAATTTACTTTCTTAATTTGAATAAGTGAATTATTAATTTGTTTACTGAATGTTTATTAATTTGAATAAGTGACTGACTTTTTGCTTTCGAATTCGTTTGTTTCATTAATTAATTAGTGAAATTTACTAGATTTTAGTTGAATCTACTATTAATTATTTATTTGAATTTATTTACTGGAAAAATTAATTTCTTGACTAAAAAAATTCGAAAAAGCGAAAAAGTGTCGTTGAATAAAAATTGAAAGTCATTTAAATTAATTGCTAAACTCTCCAAATTGGATTATAAATAACTATAGAATTACGAATATTGACACGAGTACCTTGACGTTCCCAAGTGGAGAAATTCATTTCGTCCATCAAAAACTGTTTTCAATTGAATATAATAAAAACAAAAGTAGTAAAAAATAAAATTAATGGTAAAATAAAAAATAAATTAATAGTAAAAAGTAAACCGATTAGTAAAATGAAAAATAAATCTATAGTAAAAAGTAAACCGAATGGTAAAATAAAAAATAAATTAACAGTAAAAAGTAAATCGAATTAGAGAAAAAAAAAAAAATTTTCGGCTCTTATAATTGCGATTGCATAAAAAAATTTTAGTGCCCGAGAATACGTACAAGCGGAAAAGGAAGAATCCCTACAAGTTTAAACATTTCTGTCTTGCATGCAATGATTATAATAATAATAATAATATTATTAACATATATTGTGCATT
This sequence comes from Leptopilina myrica (nomen nudum), assembly GCA_032872475.1. NCBI lineage: Eukaryota > Metazoa > Arthropoda > Insecta > Hymenoptera > Figitidae > Leptopilina > Leptopilina myrica (nomen nudum). The sequence continues at coordinate 30,530,033 of CM065465.1, read as the reverse complement.
TAGAAAAAAGAAATTATTACTATTGAGCTTCTAGTCGTGTTCAAGTGAAAGCATTTTTTTCTCAATGTATACACACAATATTTTTATGCTATTCGGAATATTTAAATTTGTTCACTCAATGATAATGATAATAATAATAATAATTATTATTATTATCTTGCATAAGAAAAGCATGCGTGCTTGAAGAGAAAAAAAAGAACGGACATAATCAGAAATCTCTATCTTCCGTTCCAGGAGCAATTACAATGACATTATCGAAAGTGCACACAGCACGAACTTGAGAGAAATTAGATCACGAAAAATGATGAGAATATAAGATATGGAAAAAAAGGAACATCAATAATTCATTAATTAAGGCGTAGTAAATTTTTGTATAGACAGAGAGAGAGAGAGAGACGAGAAAAGAATAGAATAAAGGAAATAAGAAAAAAAATCCATTGCGGGAAAAAAAACTTTTTATCAACACGATAATGTTAAGTTAGTAAGGTACGATTTTCTTATCGGTTCAATTTTGTATTGAAAGAACATTTAATCAGTAGAATTACAAAAAGGAAATAGAAAAAAAAATCTGGTTGAATTTCGTTTGGGTTTTAATAGTTTAAACGAATGAGTGAATAAATAAACAAATAAATGAGTAAATTAATAAAAAAAGGAAATAAATAAAAAAGTAAATTAATAAACAAATAAGTAAATAAAAAAATAAAGAATAATAACAATAACAATTAAAATTAGCAAAAAGTTTAACAAAATTACACTATAAATAAAAAAGTAAATAAATAAACAAATAAGTGAAAAAAAATAATAATAAAAATAATAATAATTAAAATCATCAGAAAGTTTAACAAAATTCCACTATAAATAAAAAAGTAAATAAATACCTACATAAATAAACAAACAAATAAATAAAAAGAAAACAATAATAATAAGTAAAATTGTCAAAAGGTTTAAAATATTCCACTATCTGATTATTAATTTTTCTTTTGTAAAAAGTTTTCCGTTTTTATTCATCGGAAAAATGTTTATAAAAATTCCGAGGTTGTAATATTATATTTATAATTATAATGATAATAATAATAATTATAATAATAATAATAGTAATAGTTAAATTCTCTGTAAAATATTTTGACACGATTTTTGTGATTGACTTTTTTTTACTGTATTTATAATTCAGTAATTATAATAATTAATTGTAGAGAACAAAATTATTCCCAATATTTGAAAATTCGATATAAAAACGGGATATTATTCACTGTTATTTTTCTTTTTCACTTTTTCGATTCACTAAATTTTTTGAATGGTATGTAACACAGAACTATTGAATCACAAACTATTATAGAAATAATATATGAACCACATTCTTGTTAATTTTATTTTTCATTAATTTAAAGTCTCTTTCATTTAAATAAAATTATTTTGTTGTGAGTAATTTAATAGAATAATTTCTATAAAATTAATTTAATAGAATAATTTCTACAAAATTAATTTAATAGAATAATTTCTACAAAATTAATTTAATAGAATAATTTCTACAAAATTAACTTAATAGAATAATTTCCATAAAATTCATTTTTACAAAACTATTTTCAATAAAATTAATTTCTATGAAACTAATTCCAATAAAATTAATTTCTGTGAAACCAATTTTAATAAAATTAATTTCTGTGAAACTAATTTTAATAAAATTAATTTCTGTGGAACTAATTTCAATAAAAATTAATTTCTTTAAAAATTAATCACTACAAAATATTTTTTAAAATTAACTCTTACTCTCTGAATTTGAATTTGTAAAGATATTTATTAATTTGAATTTAGTGACTGACTTTTTGTTTTTAAATTAGTAAACTTTACTAATAATGTGTATTTTCTATTAATTTATTGATAAAATTGACAAACGCAAAAGCAAAAAGTCAATTACTAATTCAAATTATGGTAAACATTTTTTCTAATTTAAATTTAAGAAGTATAAAATTAATTAGAATAAAAATTAAATTGTGCAAAATTACAACAAAAATTAATTTCTATAGAATTAATTACAGTAAGAATTATTTTTTATAGAATTAATTATTGCAGTAAAACATTAATTTCTGTAGAATTATTTATTGCAGTAAAAAATTAATTTCTACAGAATCAATTACAGTAAAAAATTAATTTCTATAAAATTAATTACAGTAAAAAATTAATTTTTATAAAATTAATTACAGTAAACATTAATTTCTATATAAAATTAATTATAGTAAAAATTAATTTCTATAAAATTAATTACAGTAAAAATTAATTTCTATATACAATTAATTATAGTAAAAATTAATTTCAATAAAATTAATTACAGTAAAAATTAATTTAAATAAAATTAATTACAGTAAAAATTAACTTCAATAAATTCATAGAGAACAAAAAACCGTTTAGAAAGTGACACAGAATTCAGTTGGGCATTGGTAAAAAAAATCCATAAACACAATTTTTTTCCCCGCAAAAAACACAATTTTTGTCATTTTCAAACCTCACAATTTTTTGTTTTTTTTTTTGTTTAACGAAACACACATTGCGCTTAAGAAGTTCGTGCCGCGTTCGCGAGAGTCACGGCGCAAAGACTGGATAACGATGGGTCCTTTCGCGTATCGTGAACATGCTTTGGGGATGGAGTCAAGTAAAGTGGGGGCGGTTGACTTTGGAGTGGCAATGCGACCATGAGTGAAGGGACAAGAGAGGGTAAAAAAAACGATCGAGGGTCGGACCTGAAAACTTTGCAGTAACGGTCTCTTATACTTTTCCATGTACACCTCTGCCAGCTGTTTTCTTTCATTACTTATTATTATACTTTGCAGAGAAATTGAGCGATTTTTTTTCTAATTTTTTTTTTTTTTACTCAATTTATAATCATTTTCTAATTTTGTTTACTGATGAAAATTTTATTACCAATCAGGTTCGCTAACGAGTATTTTTTCATTTTTTTGTTACATTCCCCTGTCGTGAATCAATCAAATTTTATCGTAGTAATTATTTATTTACTTGTTTATGTTTATTTATTCACTTCATTTACTAAATTAGTTTTTTGTGAAAATTTATAATTAAAATTCTTTGAAAATTGGCAATGTTTAAAGGAAATATTTTTTAGAAATATTTGTTACAAATATTTTTTGTAGAAATATTTGTTACAAATATTTTTAGTAGAAATATTTGTTACAAATATTTTTTGTAGAAATAATTGTTACAAATATTTTTTGTAGAAATATTTGTTATAAATATTTATTCTTTACAAATATTTCTTTAGGGAATATTTATTTGTTATAAATTTTTATTCCTTACAAATATTTTTTTACATGAATTGATTTGTTGGAAAAATATTTTACAAATATTTTTTTGATTTGAATTTATTTAATGCAAATATTTCTTTAGGAAATATTTGTTTGTTATAAGTTTTTATTTCTTACATATATTTTTTTACATGAATTGATTTGTTGGAAATTTTTATTCTTTACAAATATTTTTTTACATGGATTTATTTGTTGGAAAAATATTTTACAAATATTTTTTTGAGTTGAATTTATTTATTATAAATATTTTTTTATATAAATTTTTTTTTAGGAATATTTTTTTTTTATATGAATTTATTTACTACAAATATTTTTTCGATGTGAATGTATTTATTAAAAATATTTTTTCGATATGAATTTATGGATTACAAGTATTTTTTTAGTTTTTTTTTTTTAAACAAAAGCAAAAAATTTTTCACTCGCTAGAAAATAATTTTCTTCACGGTTATAAATGAGGAGGATTCGCATAATTTGACATTTCATCAGTGTCAGTTTTCTATAGGTTTGTTATTTACGTGACATTTGTGTTGTATTTATGGCGGAAATCAACTTCCAAGCATTTCGCCACGCAGACTGAACAGCACCATATAGTTTTATTTAGTCAATTCAGAAAAATTCATGCTAGATAACTTTTAAACTTCAGGGGAATCACAAAGTTGGAGAAAAAAATAATTTAATATTCATTTGGAAAAAAGAATTCCATTTTTATTCAAGATTAATTTATTTGATTAGAAAAGAAATTTTTTTTCTAGAAAATATTATTAAATTTGACAACATTTAAATTAATGATTAATTGAATTGAATGAATAATTTAATAAATAATTAAATAAATATTTAAATAAATATTTAAATAAATATTTCAATAAATATTTGAATAAATATTTGAAAAAATATTTAAATAAATATTTAAATAAATATTTGAATAAATATGTAAATAAATATTTAAATAAATATTTAAATCTATACTTAAATAATTATTAAGTAAATATTTAAATAATTATTGAATAAATATTCGAATAAATAATTAATTAAATATTTAAATAAATAATTAATTAAATATTTAGTTTAATTAATAAATAAAATTTTTTTTGTTTAGAAAATTGTGAAAATAGTTAAAATGAAGAAATTTTGAAACTACAATTTGAATTCTGTAACAAATTCCTTCATTTCGCGAAAAATTGAGGTTTATTATTTAAGTTTATTGCTGAAGCACATATATGCCATAAAAATTCGAACCAAGAAACGGGACTGCCTTTGACGACTCATGATTGTTATGTTGGGAGAAAAATCTTGAGGAGTGCCACAAAGATGAGAGAGGAGTCGAAAGATGAGAAACAAATAGAAATAAGAAATGAAGGGTATATAGTGACTGTTTAGACAGATAATAAACGTGAAAGAAAAGAAAATAAATAAAAACCGGTATTTGCGGGAGAAAAATCGATTTATTTTTAAATTCAACTTTTTTTTTTTTGCTTATAACATTTCAGTTGCTTCTCAATAGCTTTGGAATTTTTGATTTACATTTGAATAAAAAGAGATTTTTTTAGTCTTTTGTAATTTTGTTTTTGCAATTAAATTTTTAAATAAAATTTTAAAATAATTTTTTTAAATACTAATTAAATTTTTCTATTTCGATTGAAAATAAATTTTTCTTTTATTCGAAGAAAATTTATTTAATTTTTTTGAGTCAAAAAACAATTTGTTTCAGAGAAATTTTCTTTTTTAAATTAAAGAATTATTTGATCGACTTTATTTTAATAATAATGTTTCTTTAATTTAAAGAAAACATTTTTTTTGATTCAAGGAAAATTTGTTCAAAGCAAAGAAAAGTTTTGTGAATCAAAATAATTTTCTTTGAATAAAAAAAAAATTTCCTTTGAAGAGGATTTTTGGCTGAAAATTAAATCTTTGAATAAGATTTTTTTCTGAATATTAAATGTTTGAATTAGATTTTTTTTGAATATAGAATATCAAATCTTTGGATAAAGAATACAAAAAAAGTTTTTGAAAAAATTGACGGAGAACAAATTTTTTGGTTGTTGCTTCATTTGAATAAAAAATTGTCTTCACTGTCTATTTTTTCGATATCAAAAGTTATTCCCGTCACATGACTAAGACAATGTTTTCGAGAAACCGTGTCTGAGCAACCGAAATTAAATCAATAAAACTATTGGAAACACGAAACACGAGCCAAATTGTCGAAATCTTGGAGAAATTAAAAAAATTTACAACTTTCAAATCACAGTAAAATATATGTGGGGAAAAAATTTATGACCTTGAAAATCGTTGAAAACAATTTAATTTTTTACTCGCATTGTTTTCTACTCAGAATTTCTCTCTACTTGAAAATTATTGAACAAGTTTAAATAGTTAAAAATAGTTAAATTTCATTGAAAAATTATTTAATTATTTTCATTGAAAAATTATTTAATTATTTTCATTGATAAAATATTTAATTATTTTCATTAATAAATTGTTAAATTATTTTCATTAATTAATTATTTAATTATTTTCATTAATTAATTATTTAATTATTTTCATTAATTAATTATCAAATTATTTTCATTAATTAATTATCAAATTACTTTCATTAATTAATTATCAAATTATTTTCATTAATTAATTATCAAATTATTCTAATAATACTAATTAGTTATTATTAATTAGTTTCTAAAATAGAATAAAATTATTAATGAATATAAATAACTATAAAAATTGTTAATTAAAATTTTTATAAGCAAAAATAGTTGCTTAAAATTTTTAACTATAAAAATAATTAAGAAAATAATTAATTAAAATTTTCAATCACCAGTTTGATTAATTAGAGAAAGAAAATTTAAAGAACCCGCGATGTAAAATTGTATGTATAATAAAAATTGTAAAGAAATTATCCAACAAATTGCTATTGATAATAATTGACGCTAATTTTCGATCAGTTGTATAATAATTAACGTCTGATTCATTAAAACAAAGTATCTTTTGGATTTGCAAACTGCCAGTGTAATTTATTTACAAAAGAAAGATAAAAAAAGAGGAAAGTTTAAATTTTCTATCATTTCCTACAGTTACTCAAGCGGTTTTCTCGCTCGAAAGGAGATGAACAGTCGGTCATAAATTGGCAAATTCTTTACGTAAGAAAACTTCCAAACCTTCGTTTTTTCTAAATTTGCAAATAAATTGCGCTGGGGAAAATTATTTAAATATATTTATTTATTTATGTAATATCTAAAAAAAAATTGTAATTTAGAAAGAATTGTGAATATATATAATTTTTTATTTTTTTATTTATTGTTCGATTCAATATTCTATTTATTTATTTGTTGAAAATTTAATTAAATTTGTAACTTATATTAATTATAATTAATAAGAAAAAAAATTAATAAAATAAATAATAATAATAAATTAAATTAATAAGGAAAAAATAATTTAATACTTGTGGAAGAATACTAAATATCGATTTAAATTAAATATCTGTAGGTTAATTTAACTCTGTTTTTAAAAGTTTTTCTTTAAGAACGAAAACAAGAACCAAAAATTTCCAAAGACCAAAAAAATTTAATTATTTTTCTTTCTTTTTATTTGAAACATTCAGAATTAATTTTTAAAATTAAATTTCAGTTTTTACATTGTCTAACTAAAGCGGGAATTATCTACTGATAAAGAAGGGGGGGGCGGGTTGATAAAGAAGAATTCTTTAAAAAAATCATGTTAAAAAAATAGTTTTATCAAAATTTCAAAAGTATTTCCCCGATAAGCATTGCAAAAGAATACAAATTTTTTAAATTAGAAAATTTAATGAAAAAGAAAAGAAAATTACACTTTTTATCGGTTTCATTATCACTTGTCGGTAATTGAGAATTTTTTCAATAACAAAAACCAATGGTAAGAAACTTCTTTACCAACTCATGGTAAATAGTCATTTTGCGCACTAGTAGAATTTCTCTTTATCATCATTTTGATTATTTTCAAATTTTTTGTTTTTTAAATTAACTTTCTAACGCTCTGCTTTATCGTGTAATTTGTTATTATACAATTGAATTTTCCTTTTTGATCAACTTTCTAAAATTTGTTTAATGCCATTTGGAAATTTTAGATTTAATTCCGATTTTAGAATTTGCAAACACATTATATACTATTTATGCATAGTTTAATTAGAAAGTTGAAAGATTATGTTAATATCACTATGTATACAAATTTTTAAGCAAAATAGATTTTATTAATTATATATGTACATGTAGAAAGTTATAATTTTGAAAAATTGATTTACTCCACTTTTCGAAAATTAGACTTGACTTTTGATAGTTGCGAAGTAGAGTGAAAAAGTTGGTGCTTTTTTTGTTAAGAAAAAGAAAATTAATTTCAAAGAACTTAAAATTGAAAAAAGACAAACAGTAACAAATAAATAATAAATAAAAGGAAGAGAATATTTTTTCAAAATTTTGAAAATTTTTGGCATTGAAAATTAATTAAAAATATTTATTAATTATAATAAGAGTAAAATTTAAATAATTAAATTAAATTGTCGCTTCTATAATTTGACTTAAATTATTTTTTTCTCTTTCTAAAATTTAATTCAATGGGTTGACATTTATTTTTTTTTAAATTAATTTGAACTTTATTTATTTTTTTTAAATTTGATTAGTTTACGTTTTTAAAATTTTTTTTAAATGGATATTATTTAATTCAACATAAAATTCTTTAAGTACAATATTAAACGCAACTTTGTGAATGTTCTTCCTGTGGCATCACGCACTTTGCTAAGTAACGGTTATTACTTTTCACGACTACCACTTTTATACTATATAGATTCACAAAAGCGACTAAAGCACTCACTCGAAGAAAAGAATCCGCCCTGATTTTCCACGTTTTCTCACAATTCTAAAGAAACTTTATAGCTCGAGACAAAAATGGCTTTAAAAATAGAAAAAAAAAATTTTTTTTTCATAAAATAAAAAGAAAAGTCCGAATGTCATTCAGTTTAATCGGTTTCTTAAATGCCTGAGCATGAAACTTATTGTTACTTTTAGTATTATCCACAAATAATAATAGAAAAGAATGGGTTTCCATTTTTTAAAAAAAAAGTGAATCGTCAGATTTAATTTACAAATGGATAAGAAGGAAAAACAAATTAAAATAGAAAATTCTGTCTCTTGGATATAAATTAAAAAAAAAAATTTTTCGTTGGTTCTTGATGTAAAAATTCCTGGACTGAATTTTCAGTATTAACTAAAATTTACTGGGGAAATATTATTTTAATTAAATGAGTTATTAAAAAAATTTATTACTGATAATAATAATAATTATTTTTATTATTATTGTTATTATTATTTCAAATTAACCAAAATTTACTATTGCAATATTACTGTAATTAAACCAGTTATTAAAATTCTTTTATATTAATTATAATAAGTATTAATTTATTTTTTTTATTATTAATATTATAAATATTATTATTATTACAGGCCTCGGACGTGGAACGCTCGGCAAGAGATAAAAAATGGTTATTTAAAACAAACCTGGCGCATATGTATATATTTTTACATCCAGAGAAAAGTTTATTTAAATCAAACATAATTTCAATTAAATGAAAAACACTCTTTCAATCTTAATCACAGAATTCTACTAACAAAGAGTGAAATTTAACTTGAACTATTCGTAATTTTAATGAACAGTTTTAATACAATTTTTTATTTCTAAATTCAGCCCGAGGCCTGTTTTGTTGATTATAACGACACTGAAGTAAAATAGAAATATTTAATTGATTGAAAAACATAGTGGAAGCAAAATTCATTTAAATAATCGTGAATTAAAAAATTTGTTTCAAAATACCGAATTAATTTTTTGTTGAATTAAATTAACTGGAAAAATCAATTGAAATTGAATAAAGTCATAAAAATAGTAATAAATAAAAATTATATAATAAACGTATAATAAAAAGTATTATGTAAATGTACTTTCCAAGTATTTAATTAGTGGAAATTTTTACTAATTTTAATTAGGGGCTGCCTTTTTGTTTTTGAATCAGTAAATTTCATTAATAAGTTAGTTAAAATTACTATTTATTAGTTAAATTTACAAATTAGGAAACAAACAGTCGGTGATTAAATCAAAACTAGTAAATATTTTAACAAATTCAGAATTGGAAAATACATTAACTAATTTTGGATTAGAAAATACTTTTACTAATTTTAAATTAGAAAATACTTTTACTAATTTTAAATTAGAAAATACTTTTACTAATTTTAAACTAGAAAATACTTTTACTAATTTTTAAATCAGAAAATACTGTTACTAAATTTGAATTAGAAAATACTGTTACTAAATTTGAATTAGAAAATACTTTTGTTTATTCGAATTTAGTAAATATTTTAACTTAAATATAAAGAGTGAAAATATTTAACTATAAAAATTAATAATTTTCTTCAATACAATAAATCTTTACTAGAATTAAACAAATGTTTACTCGAATCAATTAAATACGTACTTGAAGCAATAGTAAATATTTACTTGAGCCGAATAAATATTTATTTAATTCAAGTAACTTTTATTAAAATCAAATAAACTTTAATCAATAGTTAAAATATTGAATTAGTTTTTTTTAGCATTGTATAGTTTTTGTTTGAAGCAATTTTTTAGTATTTGAAACAAATATTTAATTGGTTTGAAAAAAAAATTATTTGTTTCAAATAAACATTTTTTTTTGCTAATAAACAACTTGATCGGTTATTAGAATAAAATAAATTTTCTCCTTTGTAAAAAATAAGTAATTGCGATTATAATGATTGATTTGAATTGATTATAAAAAATAGAACAAAAAGAAAAATAAGGTATTTCATGAAATTAATTATTTAACGTAGTGTCATTATTTGCATATGTCCGATCGTCTAAAAATTTGAGCTTTGATCTAGTGTGGGGAGCACAACTGCTTTAGTAATGATAATAATTCATTAAAATCTAAATGTGCGTCCGGCATGTTTATCCGCATACTGTTCATCGTCGAAGACAGGGCAATGTTAGAAGGAGAGTCGTGAAAATTTATCGCTCATTATCGCGGTTCAAGTGCTGTTTAGTTTCTAACGGTATGCTGCTACTTAAAGTGTTGAAAATAATTATTTGATTTCGGTGAGTGACATTGTTAATAAAAATAGGGTTATTCTCTACAACGCCTCGGAATACTGAAAAATTATTGTAAATAATTTATTATTTAGTAATTAATTAATTTATTTATTACAAATTAATTTATTAATTTATGTTTTTAATTCTACTAATAAGAACCAATTACTAAATTAATTATTAGATAATATATATATTACTTAATAATTAATTTGAATGTTAATTTACTAAATAATTAATTGATTTGTCAATTCAATGAACAGATTTATTAAGTATTTAACGAATTTATTTATTATTGAATGAATTTATTTATTATTGAAAGAATTGATTTATTATTGAAAGAATTTATTTATTATTGAAAGAATTTATTTATTAATTAATTAATGATTTAGTTTATTAATTAACGAACGAATTAATTAATTAGCTGAACGAAAGCATTGAAAACATTTGCCATTAAAATCCATGAAACGTTCTTTAGAACTTTTTTTTCAAAAAAGATCAAAAGTAATTAGAAAATTTTATTCCCTTTGGCTCTTTGATTGTAACTTTTAATTAAAAAACGGATAAAGAAAAAAGAAAGACAGAAAAATTTAATCCAATAATTAATTAACTTCATTCAATGTTTAATTCTTCATTTTTTTCTGAATGTGCATGACATTTCAACTTTATCATAGATATACATTTATTTCCTTCATTATTTTTTTCCCTCCATTTTAAATTAACTTTGTCTACATTTTTTTTTCTCGCAATTTTTATCGCTGTATTCCATTAATTTTTTTTTCCATTTCGCTCCTTTGTCTCTCACAAAACTCTGAAATGGAACTTTCATTATATTATATATATATATATTGAGAGCAAAACACAGGGAATAACAGTAGTGAAAAAAAGAAGTTTTAACTTAAGAACTCAATTTAGCAACTCTTTATCTAAAAGCATTTCGAGCCTATAATTGTTGGGACACGAACGTGAGAAATCTCTTTGAATTTTCCGCACGCCTTGACCAAGAGTGCATTTAAAAAACCGTTTTCTCGCTTGGATTTTTTATTGTCCAGTGAAGGAGGAGTAAAGGAAAAAATAGAAAAAAAATCCGCGAGTAAAATTGCAGTATTTTTATGACTTTTTTCACGTTTCTCGCAATAAAGAGGCAGAGGAAACCATCAGAAGAAGATTAACTAACGGGGTTGTTGTATCATTCTCTCTATTCGCCACCTGTTGCTGCGCACGAGATTTTACAAGAGGATTTCTATTTTATTCCCCTGTCAGCTGTTTATAAACAGACATTTATAAATGTATATTTAAAATCTGTAATGAAACACTCACTCGTGTTTGCGAATCCTCTGACTTCTCCTGGATTTCGTAACTTCCAAAGCGATTCTGCAAATGAAAATTGATTCAATTATTTAATTTTATTGATTGGAAATTTCTTCAGTTGCGAAAATGAAAATTAATTAATTTGACGAAAAACAATATTTAGGTTCATTATTTATTTGTGACGCGACGGTTTCTGAAGATGGGAATTTTTAGATAGGAAATTAAAAACGAATTTTAATTTTGAATGTGACTAAATGTAAAATTAAAAACTATGCACAAAAAGAATTTTAAAATATTATTAATGTAATTATTTTTATTAATATGATTATTTTTATTATTATAATTCTTTTTTTTATTATTGTTACAGGGCCTCAGATGTGGAACGTTCCAGTACGAGAAAAAAATTGATTGAAAACAAACCTGGCGCAAAGGTATTAATTTATTTGGTTCATTATTTATTAACTGAAGATTTATGACGGTTTCTGAAGAAATTTTGAATTATACACGAAAAGAATTTTAAAATAATTTAAGAATTATAAAATATTTAAAGACTAAAAAAAGTATTGAATGAATTGAAAAATATGGAAAGAATTTAACCCTCCTGCGCATAAAGCCGAATATATTCGTCCAACTATTTTTGTTAATAACTTTTGTTTAAATTAACATTAAGTGATCTATCAAGTTGCAAATTATTTCTTAGGGATAAACAAATGTTATTAAATTATTTATGACACATTATATTATTTATTTCACAATAAACATTACTTTTAGAATGCTTAAAACAATAAAAAAAAATTTTTTTTGATTGAAATGTATGCGCAGGAGGGTTAAAAGTACTGAAATAATTAAAAATAATAGTGAAAGAAAACTTGGTTCGATTTTACCTATTTAATGCAAAAAAGATCAAAGTGGAATTTAAAAAACGAAAAGCAAAAAAAAAAAAAGATTTTTTTTTTAGAAAAGGGAAAAGATTAGAAAGAGAGTTCGTTTACCCCCATTTTTATGAAACAGCAGAGCAAATGCTGCAAAATGAAACGTGTCAAATTTTTTTTTTTTTGTTGAAATTTTACACTGAAACTTGAGAGAGTTTGGTACACTTGATATATATGTATATGCAAGAAAGAATCTATTAAAACATTAGAGAACTGCATTAGCTGAGAGTGAATATAACTTTCAACTGACAGCGATATGTAGAATAAAAGCGCTTTTTGCAGTATCTCACCTCACACTTGTTTCCTGCTGATAGTGAATATGTCAGTTTTCAAAGTGCGCGCGGGAAACAAGTCTCATGACATCAGAATTTCATAAAAGAATATTATAACAGAGCAGACAAAGAAATCACACGTATGTATATACATTTTTAAGAGTATGGTTTTTATTTGAAACGATGAGTGATTTTTATTTTTATTTTGAGATAGTTTCCAAGTTTTATGTATAGTGATGCTAAATGGCGATAAGTACGTGATCAATTCTAAAGAAATTAGTAACCATTGATCTATAGTGTGCTGTATACTAATATACATAAATACTTTTTCTTTTAGATGTTTTAACTAAAAATTTTTCTTGAAATTAATTATTTTTAACAATTTTTGAAAAAATTGCGTTGTGAATTCGAAAACCAATTTTTGGACTTAAAAAAATTTATTTGAGACGCAAAGAACCGATTAAGTGATACTGTTATCAATTAAATATTTACTAAAATCAAATATTAATTATCTTACAAATGAATAATTAATTATTCGATTTATATTAATGTATCCAATAATTTTAATTTTAAATAACTATTGGATAAATAATAATTATTAATATATTTTTTTGTTTGTCTAATTATTAATGAATCCAATAATTTTAGTTTTAAATAATTATTAAAGAATGGAATAATTTTAATTTAAAATAATTATTGGATAAATAATTATTAATGAATCGAATAATTTTAATTTTAAATAACTATTGGATAAATAATTATTAATGAATCAAATAATTTTAATTTTTTAAAATAATTATTAGATAAATAATTATCAATGGTATTTGAACCAATTTACTTCAGTATTTGAATAAAATACCTATACCATTTAATTGACTGCAATAAATATTATTTGATTCAATTAAATATTTAATTGATAATCGTCATAAATTAATATCGGTTATTTAAATCAAATCAATTTTTTTTCACTGTACAATTCAATTTTACAAAAAATTTCGATTATTCACAAATTCTTCTATCAAATATATAAGAAAAAATAAAAACTAAAAAAAATTAAATTAAATTTTTCCAAATTAATTAAATAAATTTTTATTAGAAAATTCTACGGGATTTCAATTGTTTAAATAGAAAAATTAGTAATAGTTTTAGTAATTTAATTTTTCATAAAATTGAATTCATTTGACGAAGTTTAATAAAATTTGTAAGAAAAAATTAACATTTTTCGAGAAATAATTGAACTAATAAAAATGCGATGAATTTTATTATTTAGGAAAAATAATTGATTTTCTTATATTTTGGAAATTTTTTTTAAAATTCGTTTGATAATAGAATTATTTCTATGAAATTTTTACTATTTATGAGAATAATTAATTGTTTACGCAGAAGCTTATTGAAATTTGTTTTTTAAATAATTGAATTCTTTTGGAAAATTTTATAAAAATTAGTTGATTTTAAAAATTAACAATCATTAAAGTAAGGAAATTTTTTGAAAATAATTAAAACTTTGCTCAAGAATATTGTATTAAAGCTTTTGAAAGTTATTTATGAAAATAATTTAATTTTATAAACAATTTTTTAAATAATTGAACTTTGTTGACAAACTAATAAAATTTTTAAAAAATAATTACATTTTTTAAAAAATGTCATTAAAATTAAAAATATACGATGAATATTATTATTTATAAAAATAATTGAATTAAAAAACAGAATTTTATTATTTAAAAAAAAATGATTGAATTCCAAATAAATTTTTATTTTTGATTAAAATAAACGAATCCCTTAAAAAAATCTTTTTATTAAAATAATTGAATCCCATAAAAAATTTATTAAGAATAATAATAATAATAATGGAATTATTGCTAAGAACTTCTAAAATAATTTGTAAACAATTAAATTCGCGTGAAATTTTTCTTATTTTTGAAAAATAATTAAATGTTTTCGTAGAATTTTATCGAAATTTTTTTATCTAATTGAATTCTTTTGCAAAAATTCTATTAAAATAGTTGATATTAGAAATCATCAAGTTGAAGAAAATGTTTGAAAATAATTGAAATTTTGTCAAGAATTTTTTGAAAATAATTGAAATTTCGTTAAAAATGTTATTAAAATCTTTGAAAATTATTGAATTCAGGAGAAAAATTTAATTATTTATAAACATAATTGAAACATTGACAATTTTTTTTTAAATTTTGTGAATATAATTGAAGTTCTGTCAAGAATTTTATTAATTTTGAAAATCATCGAATTTTTGCAAAAAAATTTGTAAGTTGTCCAAAATTCAATTCTTTAAGTGTATTTGAATAAAATTTTTGTATAAATCTATTATTTTTAAAAATGAATCAAGTATTTATAATATAGAAATTTATGTAATTTTTAAAAATAATATTACATTTCTTAAATTTAAATTATTTAAATTGTTAATTTAATAATTTATTAATTATTTAAATTATTTAAATTTTTCAAAAGTTTAATTTTTTTTAAATGTCCAATTAAATTCATTTAAAATTGAAATTAAAAAATTTTTTAATTAAATTAAAACCTATTACAAAGTTTAGCTTTTTATGAATATTCTAAACTTAACTCTAAAAATTCAATTCTAAAATGTTCAGGTAAAATTATATTCGTCAAGTAATTTACAAGTAATAATTTTATGATAGTTTTCTAATTTTGAATTTCGCGCCTAAAAGTTCTTGAAATCACCGCCTAGATGGCATGAAAGTTCTCCCACAAACGAAATAAGACGAACAAAAGTACATAAAAGAAAAAAAAATCTCTTCGACAGTTTTCTGAACCTTTGACATACTGAATAATTAGCTTGAAAATATTTCCCATCAGTAAATTTCGCGTTTCCTCTATAGATTAAAAAAAAAAAAATTCAAAACTAGTTCATACAGATTACTGTAACAATAAAAGTTGATGGTAGAGAAAGAGAGTTGAAAGATAAACTTTTGTTTCAAGAGAAAAAGAAAAGTGGGCAATGCAAGATTTGAGAGAGAGAAAGTGCACGCGATAGCAAATCTAAATGACAAAGGGTCGTGAACCTATAATATGGAGACAAGTTTGTAATCTCGAAGTCGAAATGTATATCTTGTATGTAAATACATATACATATACTGACTTGGGAGGAATCCGTGGAGGTCGTAGAGGCTTGATGGTTCCGGTTCTCTATGACTGTCTTTATTTGCTCCAGCACCTGCAAACAAAACGTGCTCTAGTCAGTCTCAATGTCTCACCGCAATCCACTTATGAAACACGCGACGCGGTTCACATAATACACATTCATTTTTCGCCTTCATTCATCGGCTTTTCAATTATTGCAGGAGTTCAATTTTTTTTTCCCCTCTAAGTCGACATTAATTTGTGTTTGGAAAAAGTTTCATTTGAAAAAAATGTCTCAATATTTCTTTTTTTATTGTTGGTACTTAGTAGTACTAGTTAATAGGTGCAATTACTAACACTGCTAGTTGGTAAAAGTACTACTTAATTACTAATTAATTAATAACTTGTTAACTACTACTGGTTAATAATTACAGTTCCAAATATTACTAGTTGTTAATAGTACTAGTTAATTACTTATCAACTATTACTAGTAGTTAATATTTAATAACTATTACTAGTTAATAACAATTGCTACTAGTTAATAGTTGATAAGTAATTAATGAGTACTACTAACAACTAGTAATGTTTGTAACTACAACTATGAACTACCAGTTAATAGTTATTAAGTAATTAATTATTAATTATTAATTAATGTTACTATTAACAAATAGTAATGTTTGTAAACTACAGCTATTAACTACTAGTTAATAGTTATTAAGTAATTGATGTTACTATTAACAACTAATAATATTTGCAACTTAAACTATTACTTCTAGTTAGTAGTTAAAGTTACAAACATTACTAGTTGTTAATAGTTATCAAATAATTAATTAGTAATCAATTTTACTATTAACATCTAGTAATGTTTGTAACTATAATTACTAACTTGAAGTTATAGTTATAGTTAACTATAATAGTTATAGTTACAAACATTACTAGTTGTTAAAACTACTAATTAATTATTTAATTACTAATTAATTAATTACTTATCAACTATTACTACTACTTAATAGTTAATAATTATTACTAGCTATTAATAGTCCTACTTAATAGTTATAGTTACTATTACATAATACTTATAGTGACTATTACTTATTAGTTATAATTATACATTTATTTAATTGTCATAATTACTAATAGTATAATTAATAGTTATAGTTACTAATAGTACTAGTTGTCAGTAGTGACACTTTTTGACTAGTGAATCATAATACTAAGCAGGAACCAATTACAAACCTAAAACTTATTTTTGAACCCAAAAATAATAAATATGATAGACCTTGTTTCGAATTGCCATTGTTTTTTTATTTATAATTTATCAAAACTTTTGAAACCTAAACAAAAGAATGAAGAGTAAAAGTTTTTCTCTAAAGAAATAGTAAAACAAAACTAAAAAGAAATCCTCATGAAAAATAAATAAAAGTATAAAGTTTTTGAAACAAAAGTCCGTTGGGAATCGAATACAACTTTTGGTTTAATCTTAAGGATCTTTTTTAAAACTAAAGCTTTGTGGTGAAAATAAGAAAAAACTTTTTTTTAAATCGAAAGAAAAACATTTTTTTTCTAAAGAAAAAAAAGCGTGAGAAAAGCTTTTTTTTTAAAGCGAGAGAAAAACATTTTTTTTGTAGCGAGTGAAGACCATTTTTTAAAAGCGAGTGAAAAACTTTTGGCATTTTTCAAAGTAATAAGGAAAAAGCATGATAAATTGTTTATATATATATATATATATATATATATATATATATCGTGAGAAATTTTCGAGATGAATTTGTATTTGAATTCTAAACGTGAAAGTGCACTAATATACAATCATGCCAACTACTTGAACAGATTATAACTGGAAATGCACTTTAGGAATAAATTGTCTTTTGCCCGAGAGTGTCTTCCACGGACAGTTGACTTTCACTCTTTTCTTTTGTGAATTTTACAATGTGTATTGAAATTTACAACAATAATATTTATACAAGACCTATTTTCGACCTATTTATTTTAATGATATTTAGAGAAAGAGATATTTTTTTAAGAAAAAAAATTTTAATAAAGAGATTATTTTTTTGTATTCGTCTAACAAGCGGTTAATTTATCAAAATAGTAATAATTGAAAGTCACTGAATCGTTTAATGAAGGTTATTTTTGTATTTTTTATTGTTATTGTAGTAGTTTAATCGTGTCTCAATTTATCATTAGAATAGTCTTTAGAAAATTCTTATTGTTTAATCTTTTATTTAATTTTAATAAAAATAATTTTAACCAGAGAAAACTAGCGACTGTCACGAAATATTTATTATTTGAAAAAGTAAATATATTTTTATTGCTCTTACAGAATTTAAATAATTTAATTATTTGAAAAACTAAAAATATCTTTGCTATTTGTACAGAATTTAAATAATTTAATTATTTGAAAAACTAAAAATATTTTTGCTGTTCGGACAAAATTTAAATAATTTAATTGTTTGAAAAAGTTTTCAATATGTTTGTTTGTATAAGTTCAAAAAATTTTATTTAGTATGAAACGAAAAATTGCTATTGAAAACCTGTTCAGACTTGCTTAGAATAAAATAAATAATTTCTATTTTCAAATATTTCACTAATTGATAACAATTTTTTTTTTATTTAATTTACTTATACAATTTCATATAGAAAAATATTTTACTAGCATTTAAATAGTATAATAATATAATAATAATAATAGTATAATATAATAATTAGTAAAATGTCAAATGTTATTTTTAAATTAATTATATATTTCATTTTCATTATTATGTTAATAATATATTATTTGTAAGATAAATATTTTTATTAATAAAATACACTGATTATTTCTTTTTAATTGCTAGAAATTAAATAGAAGCAATTATTGTATTTTTTAAAAATAAAATAGAGGAATACGAATAAAGGACATAAGAGACCTGAAAATGCATAAGATAGAAAGAGACAGCTAGTGTCTTAACGTCTTCTCGTTTGTCTTTGTCTCTCGACGCATGCGCGACTATCGCAAGTAGCTACTGCGCTTGCGCCACTCTCATTGGCAGAAAATAGTGGCGCAAGTACAGTTGCTTCGCTGGCATCTGTATGCGCATGCGTCTTTAAGGAAAGAGCGATGAGAGGGGACGTTAGGAACACTTTCTCTCTTTCTTTCGGTCTAACGCTTCTGTTTATTCGTACAGACCCACGTGTTCTAATTTAATCTCTACGATTTTTGTCCTTGGTAATAATTAATCACAATAATTTTATTATTTGAATGAGATTTTTATAATTTAATATTTATATATTCAATATTAATATATTATATTATTACTAATATATTATTATACTGTATAATATAATATATTATTATTTATATATTTAATATATAAATATATTATTATATTGATATATTTAATATAATAATAATATTTATTTTATTATAATACAAATATTTATTAAAAAATTTTATTTCTCGTCTAATTGAGTAAAAATTTTTATTTTGCAGTAACGCGCATCACACCGCAGGACTTCGATTGAAATCGAAGACGGAAAAGTACTTGACAGGACACCGAAGAATGTGGACTTGTCCGGAATCTTCTATTTCAAAGTGATAAGGAGAGAGAGGAAACACGAGACGTAAAAAGGGGTAAGTCGAAAAATATCGATAAGCGAGTATTTTTTTTTAAAATATTTCATAAAATAAAGAAAAATGTTTTTGTCTTTGAAACTATAAAATCGTTGCTTTTAATTCTTTAAAGCCACGTGGTGTCAGTTTTGGCTAATTTTTTTTCTAAAACACAATTTCTTTTTCACAATTTTTTTTAACAATAAATAATATTAGTATTTTTTGTTTTTACTATAAATAATTTGTCTATATTTAAAAAAAACTTTATAACTTTTTAAAAAATTTTGAAAAAAATAAATTAATAAAATTGAATCTAAAAAAAGTTGTAATATTATTTTTTGGTTTTTTGAGAAAAAAAATTTTGAGAAAAACAAATACGTAAATAAAAAACATTTGCTTAACACATTGTTTCTAAATTAAAAAATTTATTTCAAAAAAATGTAATAGTAATAGATTTTCTTCTGTGTAAAAATATTTTAAAATGGAGAAAAAATGAAAATTATTATTATTATTAAATGAAAATAATTAAAAATTTGACAAATCGTTAAAGTTTAAAATATTTAGTAGACTTTAAAATAATTTAGAGTTCTAGGGAAATTTTTATGTTGTAAACAAGAAAGTTAATAACCTTTGGCAATTGTAAGCGAATTTGTTTAAAAATTTAATTTTTTTATTTAGAAAATTAAATATCTAATTTATTACAAAAAAATGAAGTCTTTTAAAACGAATTTTATAGTAGACACAAAATTTGTAAAAATAAAAATTAATAATATATAAAATACGAAACTTATATCATAAAAAACTAAGAACTAAATTAGTAAATATAATTATTAATTAATAAATAAAAATATAATTCTTGTTCTTCTAAAATTTTATTTTTTGACTATTTTTCATTTTTTATGAAAATTGTGTAGTGAAAAATGATCGAGAATTTTGAAAATTGTTAAATATTTTATTATTTCAATATTTAGTAGATTTTTCAATAATTTAGAATAACAAGGAAAAGTCAATTCCTTATTGTAAACAGAAAAATCAATGACCTTCATAGTTGTTAAACAATTTGTTTTGAAATTGCCTTGCTTAAATAGAAAATTTAATTTCAAATTTACAAAAAAATTCAATAGTTTTTCGTGACAAATTAATATTTATTTCTGAAAAACATTTGTAATTATTTACTTTCCTCAACAACAATAAAAGGTTCGAAATGAAAATTGAGCCTTTCCCCCCCTCTCCTCCTTCCTCGGTGAATAGTTTTTTCGCCTTCTACATTAGTGAGTTTTCGGTAGCAACTTATTTTATTTACCACCTTTGTTGGGTAATCAATTTAATATTAAATTTTATTTATTCAAATACTTGAATATTGTTCAATATTTTTATAACTAATATTAATTTTAAGTGAAATAAATGCCTCAATAATAATGAAAAACAAAATTTTATCTGTCGAACAGGATTTGCAAGAGTATTCAAATTACAACGCATTTTTGAAGAAAGGAATTCATATCACTCTGGATGGTCATTTTTAACCATATGTAAGTACCAGAAATATTAATTCTTTTAAGCACAGAATTTATAATAGTAAATAATAATTTAAATTAATAAACAATACAATGTAATAAAAAAATTATACAATAAGAAAAAAATTGTAATTATCAGGAATATATTTATTGCAAAAACCCGTATAATATAAATTAGATTTATAACTTCAACAACAAATTATTTTAAATATTTTTTTAAATTTCTGCAACACTGGATTTATTATTTATTCATTATTTTTTAATAATAAGATTTTTTAGATTACCAAAACATTAAAAATTTAAATTTAATAGATTATTTATTAATGCATAAGTCAAGTAATTTTAATATACTAAAAAGCAATAATAATAGAAATAACTAAATCAAACTTGTTTGTTTACATAAATTATTTATTTGTAATAGTAACTAAAAAATAGTTTTTAAATGTAAACATAATAATAGGAAATAATAAAATCAAACTTATTTGTTTAAATGAATTATTTATTTGTAATAGTTATTGAAAAATAGTTTTTAAAAAGTAAATTATTATTAATGGTAAATATTTAAAAATTGTAGTTCCGTTAACAAATGATTTATTTGTAACAGAAATTTAAAAACATTTTATAAATAAAGAAATTATTCCTAATAGAGAAAGAATTTTAGACGTAGAAGTTAATTTTTACAATTAATCTTTTTTTGCAGACATATTTTTCGTTTTTTGGCATCAAAGAGAAGTTTTGAAAAGGAAACAAGACTTAAGCGAAGACAACGCAGACTGATTGAAAACTTTACAAACATTCGAAATCTCATGAAGTACTTAGCTTTTATTGTATTAGGCTAGATTAAAACTTAGCTAGGAATTTTGAAACTAAAAAAAGCAATTAGCTAGGAAATTATAGAATTAAGTAGTTTAAAAAAATATTTATATTTTTCAAGAGGATTCATCACCATCATCCAGAGTTAACTTCAACAAAAAGTGGTGAGTCAAAAAAATATTACTTGTTTATAAATTTTTGCTGGCTCAGGGACATTAACTTAGTTACAAAAAAAATATGCAAACTTTTTTAAAACAGTAGAATTGCTTTAAATTACATTGTTTCGAAAAAAATTTTATTTTAAAAATTTTTAATTACAACTACTGTAAATATTATAAACAATACTTATTGTTTATAATTTTTTATTGACTCAGGGACATTTGCTTAGTTGCAAAAAAATATGCAAATGTTTTTCGAACAGTAGATTTGCTTGCAATTAGATTTTTTTTAAAAATTTGTTGTTTTTAAATTTTTAATGTAAACTGCTGTAGATATTATAAACAATACGTATTGTTTATAATTTTTTGGCGACTCAGGGACATTTGCTTAATTACAAAAAAAAATATGCAAATGTTTTTGAACAGTAGATTTGCTTAAAATTAGATTTTTTTGAAAAATTTTTAATGTAAACTGCTGTACATATTATAAACAATACTTATTGTTTATACTTCTTTGTTGACTCAGGGACATTTGCTTAATTAGAAAAAAAGGAAATTTTTTGGAACAGTAGATTTGCTTAAAATTAGATTTTTTTGAAAAATTTATATTTTTAAAATTTTTAATGTCAACTGCTGTACATATTATAAACAATACTTATTGTTTATAATTTTTTGTTGACTCAGGGACATTTGCTTAATTACAAAAAAAAATATGCAAATGTTTTTGAACAGTAGATTTGCTTAAAATTAGATTTTTTTGAAAAATTTTTATTTAAAAAATTTTTAATGTAAACTGCTGTACATATTATAAACAATACTTATTGTTTATAATTTTTTGTTGACTCAGGGACATTTGCTTAATTACAAAAAAAATGTGCAAATGTTTTTGGAACAGTAGATTTGCTAAATATTATGTTTTTTTGAAAAAATTTTATTTTTAAAATTTTTAATGTTAACTGCTGAACACATTATAAACAATGCTTATTGTTTATAATTTTTTGCTAACTCAGGGACGTTCACTGCGTTAGCCGCAAAAATTTTAATTTTTTCTGGAACAGTAGATTTGTTTAAAATTAGATTTTTTTGAAAAATTTATATTTTTAAAATTTCTAATGTCACCTGCTGTACATACTATAAACAATACTTATTGTTTATAATTTTTTGTTGACTCAGGGACATTTGCTTAATTAGAAAAAAAATATGCAAATGTTTTTGAACAGTAGATTTGCTTAAAATTAGATTTTATTGAAAAATTTTTATTTAAAAAATTTTTAATGTCAACTGCTGTAAATATTATAAACAATACTTATTGTTCATAATTTTTTATTGACTCAGGGACATTTGCTTAATTACAAAAAAAATGCAAATGTTTTTGAAACAGTAGATTTGCTTAAAATTAAGTTGTTTGAAATTTTTTTATTTTTAACATTTTTAATGTAAACTGCTGTACATATTATAAACAATACTTATTGTTTATAATTTTTTGTTGACTCAGAGACATTTGCTTAATTACAAAAAAAATGTGCAAATGTTTTTGGAACAGTAGATTTGCTAAAAATTAGGTTTTTTTTTAAAATTTTTATTTTTAAAATTTTTAATGTTAACTGCTGAACACATTATAAACAATGCTTATTGTTTATAATTTTTTGCTAACTCAGTGACGTTCACTGCGTTAGCCGCAAAAATTTTAATTTTTTCTGGAACAGTAGATTTGTTTAAAATTAGATTTTTTTGAAAAATTTATATTTTTAAAATTTCTAATGTCACCTGCTGTACATACTATAAACAATACTTATTGTTTATAATTTTTTGTTGACTCAGGGACATTTGCTTAATTAGAAAAAAAATATGCAAATTTTTTGGAACAGTAGATTTGCTTAAAATTAGATTTTTTTGAAAAATTTATATTTTTAAAATTTCTAATGTCACCTGCTGTACATACTATAAACAATAAGTATTGTTCATAATTTTTTGTTGACTTAGGGACATTTGCTTAATTACAAAAAAAAAATATGCAAATGTTTTTGAACAGTAGATTTGCTTAAAATTAGATTTTTTTGAAAAATTTTTATTTAAAAAATTTGTAATGTAAACTGCTGTACATATTATAAACAATACTTATTGTTTATACTTCTTTGTTGACTCAGGGACATTTGCTTAATTAGAAAAAAATATGCAAATGTTTTTGGAACAGTAGATTTGCTTAAAATTAGATTTTTTTGAAAAATTTATATTTTTAAAATTTTTAATGTCAACTGCTGTACATATTATAAACAATACTTATTGTTTATAATTTTTTGTTGACTCAGGGACATTTGCTTAATTACAAAAAAAATGTGCAAATGTTTTTGGAACAGTAGATTTGCTTAAAATTAGATTTTTTTGAAAAATTTTTATTTAAAAAACTTTTAATGTAAACTGCTGTACATATTATAAACAATACTTATTGTTTATAATTTTTTGTTGACTCAGGGACATTTGCTTAATTACAAAAAAAATGTGCAAATGTTTTTGGAACAGTAGATTTGCTAAATATTATGTTTTTTTGAAAAATTTTTATTTTTAAAATTTTTAATGTTAACTGCTGAACACATTATAAACAATGCTTATTGTTTATAATTTTTTGCTAACTCAGGGACGTTCACTGCGTTAGCCGCAAAAATTTTAATTTTTTCTGGAACAGTAGATTTGTTTAAAATTAGATTTTTTTGAAAAATTTATATTTTTAAAATTTCTAATGTCACCTGCTGTACATACTATAAACAATACTTATTGTTTATAATTTTTTGTTGACTCAGGGACATTTGCTTAATTAGAAAAAAAATATGCAAATGTTTTTGAACAGTAGATTTGCTTAAAATTAGATTTTATTGAAAAATTTTTATTTAAAAAATTTTTAATGTCAACTGCTGTAAATATTATAAACAATACTTATTGTTTATAATTTTTTATTGACTCAGGGACATTTGCTTAATTACAAAAAAAATGCAAATGTTTTTGAAACAGTAGATTTGCTTAAAATTATGTTGTTTGAAAATTTTTTATTTTTAACATTTTTAATGTAAACTGCTGTACATATTATAAACAATACTTATTGTTTATAATTTTTTGTTGACTCAGAGACATTTGCTTAATTACAAAAAAAATGTGCAAATGTTTTTGGAACAGTAGATTTGCTAAAAATTAGGTTTTTTTTTAAAATTTTTATTTTTAAACTTTTTAATGTTAACTGCTGAACACATTATAAACAATGCTTATTGTTTATAATTTTTTGCTAACTCAGGGACGTTCACTGCGTTAGCCGCAAAAATTTTAATTTTTTTTGAAACAGTAGATTTGCTTAAAATTAGATTTTTTTGAAAAATTTTTATTTAAAAAATTTTTAATGTCAACTGCTGTACATATTATAAACAATACTTATTGTTTATAATTTTTTGTTGACTCAGGGACATTTGCTTAATTAGAAAAAAATATGCAAATGTTTTTGGAACAGTAGATTTGCTTAAAATTAGATTTTTTTGAAAATTTTTTATTTTTTAAATTTTTAATGTCAACTGCTGTACATATTATAAGCAATACTTATTGTTTATAATTTTTTATTGATTCAGGGACATTTGCTTAATTTAAAAAAAAATGTGCGAATGTTTTTGGAACAGTAGATTTGCTAAAAATTAGGTTTTTTTGAAAAATTTTTATTTTTAAAATTTTTAATGTTAACTGCTGTACATATGTTGAACAATACTTATTGTTTATCATTTTTTATTGACTCAGGGACATTTGCTTAATTAGAAAAAAATATGCAAATGTTTTTGGAACAGTAGATTTGCTTAAAATTAGATTTTTTTGAAAATTTTATATTTTTAAAATTTTTAATGTCAACTGCTGTACATATTATAAACAATACTTATTGTTTATAATTTTTTGTTGACTCAGGGACATTTGCTTAATTACAAAAAAAATATGCAAATGTTTTTGGAACAGCAGATTTGCTTAAAATTAAATTTTTTGAAAAATTTTTATTTTTAAAATTTTTAATGTCAACTACTGTACATATTATAAACAATACTTATTGTTTATAATTTTTTATTGACTTAGGGACATTTGCTTAATTTAAAAAAAAATGTGCGAATGTTTTTGGAACAGTAGATTTGCTAAAAATTAGGTTTTTTTGAAAAATTTTTATTTTTAAAATTTTTAATGTTAACTGCTGTACATATGATGAACTATACTTATTATTTATAATTTTTTGCTAACTCAGGGGCATTTGCTTAGTTCCATAAAAAATATGCAAATGTTTTTGGAACAGTAGATTTGCTTAAAATTAGATTTTTTTGAAAATTTTATATTTTTAAAATTTTTAATGTCAACTGCTGTACATATTATAAACAATACTTATTGTTTATAATTTTTTGTTGACTCAGGGACATTTGCTTGATTACAAAAAAAATATGCAAATGTTTTTGGAACAGCAGATTTGCTTAAAATTAAATTTTTTGAAAAATTTTTATTTTTAAAATTTTTAATGTCAACTACTGTACATATTATAAACAATACTTATTGTTTATAATTTTTTGTTGACTCAGGGACATTTTCTTAATTACAAAAAAAATATGCAAATTTTTTGGAACAGTAGATTTGCTTAAAATTAGATTTTTTTGAAAAATTTATATTTTTAAAATTTCTAATGTCACCTGATGTACATACTATAAACAATAAGTATTGTTCATAATTTTTTGTTGACTCAGGGACATTTGCTTAATTACAAAAAAAAATATGCAAATGTTTTTGAACAGTAGATTTGCTTAAAATTAGATTTTTTTGAAAAATTTTTATTTAAAAAATTTGTAATGTAAACTGCTGTACATATTATAAACAATACTTATTGTTTATACTTCTTTGTTGACTCAGGGACATTTGCTTAATTAGAAAAAAATATGCAAATGTTTTTGGAACAGTAGATTTGCTTAAAATTAGATTTTTTTGAAAAATTTATATTTTTAAAATTTTTAATGTCAACTGCTGTACATATTATAAACAATACTTATTGTTTATAATTTTTTGTTGACTCAGGGACATTTGCTTAATTACAAAAAAAATATGCAAATGTTTTTGGAACAGCAGATTTGCTTAAAATTAAATTTTTTGAAAAATTTTTATTTTTAAAATTTTTAATGTCAACTACTGTACATATTATAAACAATACTTATTGTTTATAATTTTTTGTTGACTCAGGGACATTTTCTTAATTACAAAAAAAATTTGCAAATGTTTTTGGAACAGCAGATTTGCTTAAAATTAAATTTTTTGAAAAATTTTTATTTTTAAAATTTTTAATGTCATCTACTGTAAATATTTATAAACAATACTTATTGTTTATAATTTTTTATTGACTCAGGGACATTTGCTTAATTTAAAAAAAAATGTGCGAATGTTTTTGGAACAGTAGATTTGCTAAAAATTAGATTTTTTTGAAAAATTTTTATTTAAAAAATTTTTAATGTCAACTGCTGTACATATTATAAACAATACTTATTGTTTATAATTTTTTGTTGACTCAGGGACATTTGCTTAATTAGAAAAAAATATGCAAATGTTTTTGGAACAGTAGATTTGCTTAAAATTAGATTTTTTTGAAAATTTTTTATTTTTTAAATTTTTAATGTAAACTGCTGTACATATTATAAACAATACTTATTGTTTATAATTTTTTATTGACTCAGGGACATTTGCTTAATTTAAAAAAAAATGTGCGAATGTTTTTGGACAGTAGATTTGCTAAAAATTAGGTTTTTTTGAAAAATTTTTATTTTTAAAATTTTTAATGTTAACTGCTGTACATATGTTGAACAATACTTATTGTTTATCATTTTTTATTGACTCAGGGACATTTGCTTAATTACAAAAAAAATGTGCGAATGTTTTTGGAACAGTAGATTTGCTTAATATTACATTTTTTTGA
Source organism: Leptopilina myrica (nomen nudum) (assembly GCA_032872475.1). NCBI lineage: Eukaryota > Metazoa > Arthropoda > Insecta > Hymenoptera > Figitidae > Leptopilina > Leptopilina myrica (nomen nudum). Next base: position 30,501,956 of record CM065465.1, on the reverse strand, counting down.
AAAATTTATATTTTAAAAATTTTTAATGTTAACTGCTGTACATATGATGAACTATACTTATTATTTATAATTTTTTGCTAACTCAGGGGCATTTGCTTAGTTCCATAAAAAATATGCAAATTTTTTGGAACAGTAGTTTTTCTTAAAATTAGATTTTTTTTAATAAATTTTGTTTTTAATTTTTAATGTCAACTACTGTACATATTATAAACAATGCTTATTGTTTATAATTTTTTGTTAACTTAGGGATATTTTCCTAATTACAAAAAAAATATGCAAATGTTTTTGGAACAGCAGATTTGCTTAAAATTAAATTTTTAATGTAAACTGCTGTACATATTATAAACAATACTTATTGTTTATAATTTTTTTTTGACTCAGGGACATTTGCTTAATTACAAAAAAAATGTGCAAATGTTTTTGGAACAGTAGATTTGCTAAAAATTAGGTTTTTTTGAAAAATTTTTATTTTTAAAATTTTTAATGTTAACTGCTGTACATATGATGAACAATACTTAATATTTATAATTTTTTGTTGACTCAGGGACATTTGCTTAGATCCATAAAAAATATGCAAATTTTTTGGAACAGTAGATTGGCTTAAAATTATACTTTTTTGAAAAAATTTTTTTTTTTTAATGTTTATTGTAAATTGCTGTACATATTATAAACAATAAGTATTGTTTATAATTTTTTCTTGACTGAGGGACATTTGCTTAATTACAAAAAAAATATGCAAATGTTTTTGGAACAGTAGATTTGCTTAATATTACATTTTTTTGAAAAATTTTTACTTTTTAAATTTTTAATGTCAACTGCTGTGCATATTATAAACAATACTTATTGTTTATAATTTTTTGCTAGCTCAGGGACGTTCACTGCTTTAGCCGCAAAATTTGTAAACTTTTTTTGGAACAGTAGATTTGCTTAAAATACGATTTTTTATCAAATTATTATTTTATAAATTTATAATGTCAACTTCACTCAAATTTGTAATTTGTTTAAATAATTTATTCGTAACAGTAATTTAAAAATATTTTTTAAATACAGAATTTATTATTAATAGAAAATAACTAACTCATTCTTTTAGTTCTTCTTTAAATATAATAATATATTTGTAGTAGGTATTAAAAATATAATTTTTAAATAAAGAATTTATTATTGCTGGAGAAAGAATTTTAGGCGTAGAAGTTTATTTTTACAATTAATATTTTTTGCAGAGACTACTTTTCTTCTTTTTTGGCAACGCAGAGATGTTGGATGGAAACAAGGTTCAAGTGAAGACGCCGAAGAATGATTGCAAACAATAGAAACCTTCGACATATTATGAAGAACTTAGCTTTCATTGTATCAGGTCATATTATTACTTAGCTAGGGATTTTGAAACTAAGAATGTAATATAGCTAGGAAATTAGTGAAGTAAGTGGTTTTAAGAAAAAAAAACTTTTTTATTCTTCATTCTTCAAGAGGATTCATCGTCATTCGGAGTGAACTTCATTCTTTCGGGGTGAGTGAAAAAACAATATTTTATTATCCTCTATCCCATCCTACACCCAGAAAATATTTTATATTTAATTTTAAAAAATTCTAGTAACTTTGGTCTTTATTTAAAACCATTAATTTAAGTATATAATACACATTTTTTCAATATTGAATTAGAAAAAAATTATTTTGAAATGAAAAGTTTTATTAATTGAAAAAAGGTTTTTTAATAACAAATTAGTATGCAAAAAATTAAAAAAGAAAAATATTTCTTACTAATTTTAAAAATAAATGTTTTTTCAAATTTTTTACTGTTTTTTAGTAGTTTGATTTTTTTAAACTAATACTTTAATTTAATATTACTAGAAAATTTTAAAATTGTTTACTTTAATGTTTGCAATAACCCACAATTTGAACAAAAGAGTTGACAAAAACCCTTGGTATTGTTTAAGAATTCTTTTGAAACCCTTTAGTTTTGTAATTTATATATAAAATTTATTAAAAATAACAAGAAATAGTAGTTTTATTATTATTGATTTCATAATTTTTATTAATAATGAATTAGCTAAACAATATTATTAACGATCCAAAAATATTAAAATAATTTCAAAACAAATACTTGAACAAAAAATTCGTAAAAATAATAATATTAAATTAAAAATCCGAAACTTTTATAGGAATTAAAATAGTAGTACTAGAATTAAATATTCTTTAAAATAAATTGTTAAGAATTCAAATTTTGTAAAATAATGGAATCCATACAAGGAAAAAACATTTCAGCTGAAAAAACTGCAAATTTTATTATAGTGGCATAAGTTTTAATTAATTTAATTTCAGATTTTCGTTAATTTTGAAATACATTTAGCTGTTTCAGTTAAAGTTTTTTTCATGTAATAATTTAAAAAATTTTGTAATAATTTAAACACAGATGCACCAGTTATTTATTTTTATTAAATTTCACATTCAATTTATTTATACATACATTTCTTTACATATTTTAATTCATTTTACTTCTAATTATAATTACAAATTTTGGATTTTTCTACAATTATCCGATTGAGTGACCAAATTGTTCTTGTTTCTTCTTTTTTCCCTTCAATCTTCACATCTAAGTAATATTCAATAGAATTCTAAACTTTAATTATAATACGAAAATTTTTACTAGTTTGAATGATTAGAGATGACTTTTCGCTTTTAGATAATTTGTGTAATGCTTCTCTTCTATTATAAAGAATTCAAAAATTACTTCTATGAAGAAAATGTACTATTTAAAAAATTTATTTTATTAGTAAAAATCTAAAATTTAATTTGTACAATAGCGAAAATTTAGTCAATAATTATGATCCTCAAGTTTTGAACGTTCAAACGAACAAAATATTTTTTATTGAAGATATTTTAATAACTTATTAATCATAAAAAAATTTTGAAACTGAAATTTTACGTTTAGAAACTCAGTATAAATAATTTTTTGGTTGGTGACGCAAAGTAATTGCAATAAAAATTTAATTTTCAGAAGAAATAAATAAAGTTCGTTCATTTGAACGTTCAGAACTGTAGAATCTTCAATAATTGAAATTGGAAAAACTTTATATACTAAGTCAAATTAAGAGTTTGTCTTTTCTCAAAGAAATTCTTATTCTTTCTCTTAATTCTTTAAAGTCATATTTTAATTTTCAAGCTTAAAAAATTATTTTAAATCTGAATGCATGAAAATTTCCTCGATTTCAATTCAGTGGATGAGATTTTTTTGATAAATGAGTAGAATTTTCTAGAGGATTAATAAAAAACTATTGATTCTCAGTGGAATTGTAGTGACAGTGAAATTCTACTGATTTATTTAAAAAATCTACTAAACCTTCTGTCCTTGCCTATCTTTTCTTCTCTATAAAATTGAAAATTAGGATTTTGGAAAATTGAAAATTTTGTTAACTTTTATTGAAATAATTTTTGAATTTTAATTCAAGTTGCTGTTAGAAATATTTTGGAATTTTCTATACGAGTTGTTTAAATAATTAAATTTAATGAAAAACCGTATGAAAAATTATATTTTTCTAACACACGCACCGAAAGTACATCATTTCTTACCTATAAAGAGGGTGAAAAGAGTACGTATTTCCCGGAGCTAGGGAGAGAATGTTACTTTCCCTCCTTGTGACGTCATAACAGGGAGGGAAAGTAATACTTTCTCTCCCCGCTGTGATGTCACGGGGAGAGAAAGTAGTATTTTCTTCCTGCTGCTATAATTTCAATTTTTTTTAATAAATGCAAAATATAAAAAGAGTTATATATTTTTTAAAATTAAATATGTATCATATTGTTATTTTTTTAAAATTAATAATGGATTTTAAATAAATATTACAACAAAAAATTCCGTTAAATAATTGCATATTTGTACTTTCATTTACGTGTGTTAGAAAAAATAGTATGTGCACCACGGAAGGAAAATGATTTTCGCCTTGTTTGTTTGCAGTTCTCCCTAGGTGCACAATATACTATTTTTGAGAAATTAAGAATTTTCATTAAAATTAAAAAAGCAAGTTTTGAAAGCAACAATGGAAAAGATAATTTTTTATTATTTTATATAAAATTCACTTATTTTGTGAAATAATAAATTATATTTGAATAACTACTCCTTTTAAAGAAGGTGAGAAAACTGACTCAGGTAGAAGGAGACAACAGGTCGAAGAAAACAAAAGATAGGTAAAGGAAAACCCCAAAGTCGTTATCTTAATTGTTTACAAAAGAGGATTAATTTTTCTTTCTAATCGTTGATTATTAAAAGGTCGACGACTGCAAATAGTATTCAAAATAATTAGAAAATTTAGTTTCTTTTTATTTAAATTTTAGGAAATAAATTAAAACTGCTGAATATTATTTATAAAAAATACTTTTCATTATTCGTGAAAATTTCAAGAATTCTGACGCAAAACAAATTTATAACATACATTAAGAAATAATTGTTAATTAATTTTTTTTGAAAAATTTGTAGAAATTATTTTTGATTTCTATTTTTATTATTTTTATTTTCACGAAAAATGAAAATTATTTTTTATAAATAATATTCAGCAGTTTTAATTTATTTCCTAAAATTTAAATAAAAAGAAATTAAATTTTCTAATTATTTTGAATACTATTTGTAGTCGTCGACCTTTTAATAATCAACGATTAGAAAGAGAAGTTAATCCTCTTTTGTAAACAAGTAAGATAACGACTTTGGGGTTTTCCTTTTCCCCTCTTTTGTTTTCTTCGACCTGTTGTCTCCTTCTACCTGAGTGAATTTTCCGTTGAGTCAGTTTTCATACCTCCTTTAAAAGGAGTAGATAATTAAATACTAAATATAATTTATTATTTTACAAAATAAGTGAATTTTATAATATAAACCTATAAAAACTATAAGAAAAAGTCGTGGACACTTCTTGTTAAATTTAAAATAATTTGAATATTAAATATAGAATTTTTAATAATTTTATATAAAATTTACTTCATTTGTAAAATTTTAATTTCACAATTCATTAATTATATTTAACTAAGAACTCCTTCTAAAGAAGGTAAGGAAACTGACTCAACGGAAAATTCACTCAGGTAGAAGGAGACAACAGGTCGAAGAAAACAAAAGAGGGGAAAACGAAAACCCCAAAGTTTTCTTTCTGACCGTCAATTACTGAAAGGTCGACGACTACAAATAATATTCAAAATAATTGGAAAATTTTAGTTTCTTTCTACTTACATTTTAGGAAAATGAATTAAAACTGCTGAATATTATTTATAAAAAACACTTTTTATTTTTCGTGAAAATTTCAAGAATTCTTAATGTATGTTATAAATTTCTTTTGGGCAGATTCTTGAAATTTTCACGAAAAATAAAAAGTGTTTTTTATAAATAATATTCAGCAGTTTTAATTCATTTTCCTAAAATGTAAGTAGAAAGGAACTAAAATTTTCCAATTGTTTTGAATATTATTTGTAGTCGTCGACCTTTCAGTAATTGACGGTCAGAAAGAGAAATTAATCCTCTTTTATAAACAAGAAAGGCAAACGACTTTGAGGTTTTCGTTTTCCCCTCTTTTGTTTTCTTCGACCTGTTGTCTCCTTCTACCTGAGTGAATTTTCCGTTGAGTCAGTTTGCATACCTCCTTTAGAAGGAGTAGTTAGTTAAATATAATTGATTAATAAATTGTGAAATAATAATTTTACAAATGAAGTAAATTTTATATAAAATTATTAGTTTCTATATTTAATAATCAAATTATTTTAAATTTAACAAGAAGTGTTCTCGACTTTTTCGACGTCTTCAATTCTTCATTCGTCTTTGAAAAATCCACAGTAGGTACTATAAATATTTTATCAATTTTTTTCTTTTAAATGTTTTGACAATTGTTATATGTAACATTTAATTAAATTAATTATAGAAGAAAACTTCTGTAGTAATTAAAAAAAGAAAGTTTAAAACATTGGGTAAAAAAATTATTAAAATATCTATTTCTATGAAAAATTATATTTAATTTATTTAAGTGAAAATTAATTTGAAATTTTTATTTTTTCAGCTTTGGCGTCGACTACCTGCAACAGTTGTCCATATGAAGCGGAGGAGGAATCACCGGGAATATAGGGGTGAGTTAATTAAATACACAAATATTTTCTTTTCTTTTCTTTATTATTTCTTTAAAACATTTTCTTTTTCTTACAGTGTCTATTCTTTTAGAAATTCTTTTTCTTTCAATTCTTTAGAGTAATTTTTTATTTTTCAAAATAAAAAAATACTTAAAATTTAAACCTGTGAAAATTTCGCCAATTTCAATTCAGTGGACTATGCTTCTTAAATCAGTGAAATTCCACTGATTTATTTAAGAAACATAGTCCACTGAATTGAAATCGGCGAAATTTTCACAGGTTTAAATTTAAAATATTTTTTTATTTTTTCTATTTCTATCTTAGTAGCTAAAACGCACTTACTTATTCAGTGGAAATAGGAAAATAACCTCTTCCACTGAATAAGAAATCGGAAATTTTCACCGATTATTAATTGAAAAGTGCAATATTTCTCTTTTTATTTTTCTTCTCTTTCTTTCCTTCTTTCTTTCTATCTATCTTTGAAATCTATCTATTTCTTCTATCCTTGTAGTGAAAATGCACTTGACTTATTTAGTGGAAACAGGAAAATAACCTCTTCCACTAAATAAAAATCGGAAATTTTCAAAGTGCAATATTCTCTTTTTATTTTTATTCTCTTTCTTTCTATTCTTTTTCTATCTATCTTTTTTCTATCTTTCTTTCTATCTATCTATTCTTTCCATCTATTCCCTTTCCTTACTTTGGTGGGATGACTTGTAACACGGCTTCCTTTTTGGAAGAAAGTCGCCTCCAAAGTTTCCTCCCTCTCCTCTCCTAACTTGGTGGGATGACTTGTAACACGCCTTCCTTTTGGAAGAAAGTCGCCTCCAAAGTTTCCTTCTTCTCCTTCTTTGGTGGGATGACTTGTAACACGGCTTCCTTTTTGGAAGAAAGTCTCCTCCAAAGATCCTCTTCCTTTAAGCATCCCAGGGGAGAGTGTGACGACTTTCTCTCCCCACCTGGGAAACGAAGTCGTCCTCAAGGAGAGAAGTTGTCGACTTCACTCTCCTTGAGTAGGAAGATAGAAAGAAGTCGTCCTCAGAAAGGGGATGGCGTCTATCTAGATTCCAGAAGAAGTCGAACGGGTAAGAAGGTCACTGTGAATGACGACCTCTAGAGCTGAAAAAATCGAAAAAAAAATTGACGTGCACCCTCCCTCTTTTTCTTTCTCAAGGAGAGTTGTTGTCTCCTCTCCTTGACTTCGACTTCTGGTGGGAAGTGGAAAGACTCGGTCATTTCCAACTTCCCTACTCGAGGAGATCGAAGTCGGAAACTATCTCCTCGAGGACGACTTCGTTTCCCAGGTGGGGAGAGAAAGTCGTCACACTCTCCCCTGGGATGCTTAAAGGGAGGATCTTTGGAGGAGACTTTCTTCCAAAAGGAAGCCGTGTTGCAAGTCATCCCACCAAAGCAGGAGAGGAGAGGGAGGAAACTTTGGAGGCGACTTTCTTCCAAAAGGAAGACGTGTTACAAGTCATCCCACCAAGTCAGGAGAGGGAGGAAACTTTGGAGGCGACTTTCTTCCAAAAAGGAAGCCGTGTTGCAAGCCATCCCACCAAGTTAGGAGAGGAGAGGGAGTATTGATAAGATGGAAAGAATAGATAGATAGAAAGAAAGATAGAATAAATGCTAAGATAGAAAAAAGATAGATAGAAAAAGAATAGAAAGAAAGAGAATAAAAATAAAAAGAGAATATTGCACTTTGAAAATTTCCGATTTCTATTTAGTGGAAGAGGTTATTTTCCTGTTTCCACTAAATAAGTCAAGTGCATTTTCACTACAAAGATAGAAGAAAGAGATAGATAGAAAGATGGATAGAAAAAAGTATAGAAAGAAAGAGAACAAAAAGAGGAATATTGCACTTTGAATTAAATCGGTGAAAATTTCCGATTTCTTATTCAGTGGAAGAGGTTATGTCCTATTTCCACTGAATAAGACAAGTGCGTTTTTATACTAGTTTATCGCAAGGGAGTAAAAGACCTTTTTCTGTTTCAGGAATGAAAGTAATAAAAGATGACTCACGAGCGGAAAAATCAAGAAAAAATTCATCTCATCAAACTGAAGAATTTCAATCAACGTACATAATTTTTTTTATAGTGAACTCTACTTTAATTTTTAATTAAACAAAATATATAACATTGTATGATGGAATGAATGTATAAATAAATTGTATAAACTATATAAATAAATTATTAAGAATTACATAATTAAAAATACTAATTATTTTTTCATTGTCTTTAGTTCCTATCCTTTTAGTGTTAAATAATTTGGAAGACAAATAAGAAGAAAGGTCTTCCACTCCCCAACTACGAGTGCACCAATTATTGCTATAGAAAATAATTTAATCTTTTAATGTGTATCATTCTTTTAAAATAATTTTTATTTTTAAGTTTTATCATCCAACGTTTAATACTATATTTTATTAAGAGTTTTAAATTTTTAATTGACTCTAAACACATATTATAATCAAACAATATTAATAAATTATAAACGACTATAAAAATACGATTTTCTAAATGGCAGTAATTAGTGCACAAATTTAAACTAACTACTGTTAAAATAACAAAGAAAGAAGAAAGATAGAAACGAAAATAAAAACTGATAGAAACTAATAGAATTGAATGGTGCATTTTTAGTTAATTGAAGTAGTTGTAAATATATATTTATTTAATTATTAATATAGTAAGGGTGGACAACTACATGTATTTCATTATTTAGCGCAATTTAAATTAAAAAAAAGTAATTTGACACATAATTATAAATGTTACTTCTAAAGTAGAATTGAAAAATATTTATTGAGCAGGGCAAAAATTGTAATTAATATAAGTAAAATAAATAAAATTATGTAATTAAAATTAATACAACGTTAAGTAGTAAATTAAATTCAAAATTAAACAATTAAATATTAACAGCAATTTAATATTAGATATAATTAAAAATTCTATTAGATCTATCAGCTTTTTTAAATGAAAAATAATTTCAGTTTAACCTTCCGTTGAGAAATTTATAAAATAAATAACAGTATTACTAAATTTAAAATAAGAAAATAAAATTTAATTTTTAATGTCATGAAAGTACAAAAATTTAATTAATTAAAAACAGAATTTTGTTTATTATTAATCACTTAGTAAAAAAATTAAATAAAAAAACTTTTTATCCAATGAATCTCAATTAAATTAATTTCTAATCAGGGTTGAAATGAATCACTTTTTTCAACGGAAAGTAAACTATTATAATTTAAATTATTTTTTTTTAAGTAAAAAATGTATTTTTTGACTTACCCCTTAAATTTGGTGAAAAGATGTTGGAATAATTTCGTCAGGTGGTGACTCCTCTTGCGTTTAAATAAAATTCTCTTGTAAAATTATTTTCATTTCCTAGCTAAAATAAATGCATTTTTTGTTCGAAAATTCCTAGCTAAATAATTTCCAATTTTACAAAATACAAAATTATTCTAAATTTAACAAATATTTGTAACACTCGACGAGAAAGATCCTAATACAATAAAAGCTAAAATACAAATCAAATGTCGAAGATTCCAGATGTCTTGAGTTTCTGTAAAAAAATAAATAATTAAAATTTACTCCTACATCCAAAGTCCAGTTGTTTAAAAAAAGTATTTCTTTGTATAAAAAAATGTTTACTATTTTTAATTTTAAACAGAATTTTTGTTACAAAAAATGTTGTGTTAAAATTGACAAGATATTTAATTCAAAGAAATAAAGTTAATAAGTAATTTGGAATTTTAATTATCAATTGGTAATTAATAATAAAAGTTTAAAAAAATTCAAGAACTTCTCATTTTTCAGGAGAATGAAAAAAATTATTCAACTTATATTTAAATAAGACGAACAGAAATAGAAAAATTTATTAATTAAAAAAATGTTGAAAGAAACATTAAATAAAAAACACTTTTGTATCCTTTTGGTACTTACTCTTTATCAAGAATGACACGTTAATTCCTTGTTGCACTTCGACATTATTTTTGATATTAAAAAAAAGTTAATAAAATTCAAATATTAAGAAAATAAAACTTTTTCTTCAACTAGTTGCACCATCGAAGAAGGTCAATGAACTGGATTGAAATTGGAAACTCACTGAAGTAGAAGGCGAAAACTGTTCACCATGGAGAGAGAGGGAAGGAAAAAGGCTCAATTTTAATTTCGTACTTTTATTGCCGTTGAGGAAAAGAAAGACAAGGATGGAATGAAAACATCAAATTCTCTACAATGCCGAGGGTCGTAAAATTTCGTGTTTACAAAAAGGGATTAACTTTCCCCTCTAATTTTGAGTCACCGAAAAATTTACTAAATATTCAAATATTTAATGATTTTCAAAATTTTCAATAATTTTCTATTACAAAATTTTACCAAAAAATTAAATAGTCGATAAAAAATAAAATATTACATTAAAATTAATTATTACTAATTGTTTATAAAATTAATACTTATTACGAAAAATACTATTATTTTGTTGAAATTTTCTTTTATTTTTAAACAAAGTAATTTCGAAAGCAGTTCCCCGACAATTCCAAGGAAGAAAAAGAGGGGGAAGGGACTCAGCTGAATTTTAATTTTGTTCCTTTATTTATTATTACATACTTATTATTTATTTTACTTTTTATAGAGTATTTCAACTTTTTTCTTAAAATTTGTTAACAGAAAATTATATAAATTTTGGAAAATTATTAAATATTAATTATTTAGTGAACTTTTTAAAATAATTCTGAATTGAAAGAAAAAATTAATCTCTTGTTGTAAACAATGAGAATAAAAAACAAAATTAAAATTCAGCTGAGTCCCTTCCCCCTCTTTTTCTTCCTTGAAATTGTCGAGGAACTGCTTTCGAAATTACTTTGTTTAAAAATAAAAGAAAATTTCAACAAAATAATAGTATTTTTCGTAATAAATATTAATTTTATAAAAAATTAGTAATAATTAATTTTCATATAAAATTTTATTTTTTATCGACAATTTAATTTTTTGGTAAAATTTTGTAATAGAAAATTATTGAAAATTTTGCAAATCATTAAATATTTGAATATTTAGTAAATTTTTCGATAACTCAAAATTAGAGGGGAAAGTTAATCCCTTTTTGTAAACACGAAATTTTACGACCCTCGGCATTGTAGAGAATTTGATGTTTTCATTCCATCCTTGTCTTTCTTTTTCTCAACGACGATAATTATTATTACAAGTTTCCTGTTTTTGAATATATATATATATCTTTTTAATTTTTATAAATTTTTTTCTGAATTAAATATTCATTTACTAAAATATTAAATAAAAATAAACTATTCCTAAAAAATTTCATATTAATTATAAAATATTGATTTATTTCCTTAATATTGAAATTTGAATTTCACGTTAAACACAATTTCAAAACTAATACTCAAACAATGCCGAGGGTTGTAAACTTTCTAGTTTGCAATAAGGAATTAACGTTTCCCTCTACTTTGGAATTATTGAGAAGTCCTTGAATTTTATTAAAAATAATTTCTAAAATTATCAGTAAATTTCGACAATTTTGAAATAAAAGAAAAAAGAAAGAAAGAGAATAAAACAAATAAAAAAATGGAGTTACATTTAAACATAAAAATTAGTAGAATTTTTAATATTTACATTGTTTAAATGTTTTACTTTTTAACTTTTACCTTTTCTAATAGTAATTTTTTCGATTTGGAATTTTTTCTTTTCTTTTTATTATTGAAAGAAAATAATTATCTGAATTTATGAAAGTGTTTCTCAATTTAAGAACAATAAATTCAGAAACAAATTTTAATACAAAAAATTTTAATTTTTAAATAAACATCAATGATGAAAAGATTAAAAGTTATAAATTTTATTTCTATTTTTAATGTTCAATTCATGCACGTGGTGTTAGGAAAATAATTTTTTTTTCTTCAAAATGGTTCATTAAGAAAAATGAAATTGATTAAAAATTCTAAAATTAAATTTGTTTAAAATAAATTAAATTAGTTATTTTTAAATTAAATTAAAATTGAAATTTTATCCAAAAATTAAAAATATTCGACTTATTTTTATTATTATATTTTAAAATAGAAAATGAAGCTTTTTTTAAAATAAAATGTTTAAAGAACGATTTTTAGATTTAAATAAAATATTTTACCAAATGTATAAAATTTTAATATTGATATTTTTTTGACTTACCCTTTTAACTTTTTTATTTCTTTCTCTTCTTACTTCTTGATTCTTAAATCACTGGAAAATTCACTTTAAATCATTTAATCTTGCCAAGAACCGCCTATATACCTTCCTGTCTAATATAATTACAATTTCGAAAAAATTGTCGAAAAATTCCTAACTAATTTTATTCTAAAAGCAATATTTATCAACACTTTGCGAATAACGTCCTAATCTAATGAGAGCTGAGCGTCTAATGCGATTTCGAGGATTTCCGGGCAAGTTCGGTGTCCTATTATTTTCTGTCTTCATTTTTCTTCCGATCGTTCACGAAGGACTTCGTTGTCTCTACCCGGCACGAACCAACAGCGAAGATTACAAAAAAAAAATTATTTTAATTTTATTTCAATTATAAATGATTACAAATTTTTTTTTATTGAATTAAATAATTATTTTGGAATTTAATTTTTATTAAAGTAGACCAATTATTTTATAATAGTTAATTTTAAAATTTTTTGGATTTGAAATTCAATATTATAATTGAGTCAGATAATTATTTTAAAATTCAATTACAAATGAAAATTAATAAAAAATATTTTTAAATTATAATTATAAAATTTTTAATTCTTGACAAATTGAAAATTAAATATTAGTAGAATAATACTTAAAATTTATTGCTATTGAATAATGAATTTAATTTAAAATCAATTATTCCCGAGTCTAAAATAGTCGAATACATTTTATTTTATTATTCTTTTTTTGATATTTTTATTTATATTCTTTGCACTTTTAAAATGAAAATTTAATAAAAATTATTAATTAATACGAAATTAAAATTTAATAATAACTATTAATTAATACGAAATTAAAATTTAATAATAATTATTAATTAATACGAAATTGAATCTATTTAAAAAGCAATTGAAATTCCAAAATATTAATTTCCAATCAAACAGACTGAATAACTATGAAAATAGAAAAAAATAGAAAAATAAATTTTAAAAAAAGAAAAAGAAAATAATTTTATTTAAATAAATTTTGTTATTAAAAAAAAAAATGGCACTCACCCTCAACGATATCCTTTGCCTTTGGGCCACATGTGACTTGTACTCTCGGTTGTGCTCTGCCTCGTCTCCAGTATTAGATTGCCTTCGCTGAAATAAAAATTTCAAGTCAATTTCAAGAGTATGACTAATCTTTTAAGGAGAAAAATCATCGCCTTAACTTTCATCGTCTATCAGAACGGAACGGGCGGACACTTGAATAATAACATTATAAGGGAAAAGATATCAAAATTAATTCATCTTTTTTCATTTATTCACTCTCCTTTTTTTTCTTCTTCTTCAACTAACAAATATAATTAACTACGACACGTGACTTGCTTTCAGAATTTCTCAATTACTTGCGAATTGTATTACGAATTATATAAGTAATTAAATTCAAATAAAATATTTCCAATTAAAAAAAAAGTTATTAAAAAAAATATCAAATAAACATTTAGTTGAATTGAATAATTTTTGTCTATTTATTTATTTAAATCAAATATAATTGATTCGTAAATTTCAGTATTTGAAGCAAGTGCGATTAAAATTGTCCCGAAAAATATTTGATACAGAAATAAATATTTAATGTAAATAAATATTTGTTTATTTAATTAATTTAATTCAAATAGATATTTGTTTAATTAAATCCATTAAATTGAATTGATTAATTTAATTAAATTGAATATTTATTTCCGTGTAAAATAATTTTTTTAGAGACAAATAATTTTACGATACAAATAATCGTTTATTCAACTGAAATAAATCTTCTTCACTCTAATTAAAATAATTACATTAATTAAGATGCAATAAAACTGTCAAAATCTAATTTTAGATTGCAGATCTCGTTTCTCGATTTTTTTCCACTTTGCACTTTCTTTTTTTTCTTTTTTTTTTTTTTTTGATAGTTGAATAAAAATTTCCAACACTGAGAAAAAAAGAGGCAATTGTCGATTGAAAAAGTTCTCTTTTTTCCGTGCCTAAAAGCCCAACGTGATTCTATTTTCGCCGTTGACCTTATTGCAGACTGAAATAGGCGCGCGCTATGCATTCGCACAAGTTACCGGAGCATAAGTTTACCAGATGCTGAGAATGGATCTTTCATTTCTTAAGAAGTAATGTGGAAAGTGCGCTTTAAAAAGGGGTTAAAAAAAAAGTAATCGAAGTTTCTCGCAATATCTACAAATTCTATTTTATGTCTCGAGAACATGGAATACTAAATGGAAAAAGAATTTCAATTTAGTGCCACTATACATAGTCCCATAAAAAGGAAAAATATATTTCCTAATGGAATCGTGAATTAGTTTATTTCTATATTTACTGCTGTTTAATTATTTGCTGAAACAAATTTCAATTTAATGCTTAGTATTTTTTGTTGAGTTCAAGAATTTATTTATTATATTCAGTATTGCGGTAATTGAAATGATAATTAAATTATTCAATTATTATTTTCCAGAATTTTTTAACTGTAATTCTCCTTAAAATTTTTTTTTTTTAATAATTCATTTATTATTTTCCAGAATTTTTTAATTGCGTCATTCTTCTTTAAATCTTTCTTTTTAAAATAATATTTAATAATTTTTTTTTTAAAGTTCTATTTGAAAATTTTTAAGAAAATTTGTTTACAATTCAAATTTTATAAAAAATTCAATTATTCGGAAACTTTTCAATAAAATTGTGACGCGATCTGAATTAAGAAAATAAATTTCAAATAATTTATACAAAATTCAATTAAACTTTTTCCAAAAAATTAATTGTATAGAATTGTCAGTTATAAGTATGAAAAATTAAAAATTGTTTTCTATTTTAATTTGAATTGAATTTGAAAATAATTGAAATTCAGCGATAAGTTTTAATTTTTGCAAAAATAATTGAATTCCTGCTCGGATACTTATTAAATTTTCTTCTAAATAATTGAATTCCTGAGAATAATTTTATTTTTTTTGTAACAATAATTGAATTTAAGTGAAAAATTTTATTTATTTGTAACAATAGTTGAATTCTTGCTCGGAATTTTAATAAATTTATTTTTAAATAATTGAATTTCGAAAAATAATTCTATTTTTTGTAAAAATAATTGAATTCTCGTGAAGAATTTTATTTAATTGTAAAAATAATTCAATTTCGGTGAATAATTTTATTATTTGTAAAAATAATTGAATTCCTGTGAAAAATTTTATTTATCTGTAAAAATAATTCAATTCTTGACAAGAATTATTAAACAATTTTTAAATAAATCAATTCTTTAGAAAAAATAAATAAATGTAAATAATTGAATTTTCGCTAAAAATTTTATATATTTGCAGAAATAATTGAATTAAAAAAATGTATTAAAGTTCTCAAGTAATTGAATTTTTTTTTGTAAAATTGGAATAGAATTTTATAAAAACTCTTAAATAATTGAATTTTTTTGGGAAAAGTTTATTCAAATAGTAGAAATGGAAAATAATTGACTTTTGACTTTCTGTAAATAATTGAATTCTAGTAAAAAAATTTTATTTTTGTGAAAATAATTGAATTCACGTGCACAAATTTATTTATATGTATAAATAATTTAATTCTTGCCAAGAATTTAAAGAAAAAATCATAAATAATTGGATTCTTTTGAAAAATTTAATTAAAATAGCAGAAATTGAAAATAATTAAATTCTACTGAAAAATTTTATTTTTGTGAAAATAATTGAATTTGCCTTGAAAAATTTTATTTATTTTAAAAAATAATTGAATTTTGAAGAAAAATTTTGTAAAAAATTTTAAACAGTTAAATTCTTTTAAAAAATTTAATTAAAATAGCAGAAATTGTAAATAAATAAATTCTACTGGAAAATTTTATTTTTGTGAAAATAATTTGAATTTACTTTGAAAAATTTTATTTATTTGTAAAAATAATTGAATCCTGAAGCAAAATTTGTAAAAAAAATTTAAACAATTGAATTCTTGTGAAAAATTTTCTTAAAATTGTAGAAATTAAAAAACAATTATAATCAGCCAAATTTTGGAAAATAATTAAAATTTTTTCACGTATTCTATTTAAATTTTTTGAAAATAATTGAATTTTAGGAAAGAACTTAATTATTTATGAAAATAATTGAAATGTTGACAAGATTAAAAATTTTTTTTTTAAATATAATTAGATTTCTACGTAGAAATAAGTCAAAATTTAAATAAAGTAATTTGTATTCTACACAATGAAACCAAAAATAAATTAAATACCAAAAAAAAAATAAAAAAGCTAGTAAATTAAGTATCAAAATAATTTAAACAGCGCTGAATTAAATATTAAAAAAGAATTGAATAAAAAAATTAAAATAAAAGAAAAAAAAATAAAAATAAACAGAAAATTAAATACAAAAAATAGTAAGTTAAATTAAAAAAAAATTAATTAAATACGTAAAATGAAAATTAACTTCAACAAAAGAAAAGAACTTAATCAAAAATAAAAGTAAATTAACTACTACTAATATATTCTTAATCAACAGCAAATTAATTACACAGAAGAAAAATTAAATACAAAAGAAAATAATAATAGTAAAAATAAAAGAAGTCTAAATTTAATTAAAATGTCAATGAAAAAAAAGAAAGAAAAGAATCAATGGCACAAAAGTTTAAAGTCAGGTTGAGAGAATGAATATTGTAAAATTATTGAAATAAACTCTCGATTATCTCGAGCCGGTTATTGCGAAGAATGCAGTTAAGAGAAATATTATGATAGGAAGGATGACTGTAATGATTTTCCAGTCTGACCTCATCTTCGGGGTTTACGAGCATTCCAGCTACTGGTGTTAGGGACCTTTGAACACTTGGGCAAAATGTATAACGCTCAAGATGAATTCCGCGAGATTTATTATCACTGTCTGTTTTATTTCGACAGACTGCAAACAAACGTTTATTTTTTCGCCATCACTTTTTATTGTTAATTTCATCCTTTCCTCTCTCTCTCTCTCTTTCTCTTTCCTGCTTGTTCTTCTTTTTGCTCTTTTTTCCCTTTTCTTTCTCTTTCTCTTTTTTTTATTCTTTCCCTTTTTTCTTCTTCTCTCTCCCTTTTTCTTATTTTTTTTTCTTTTTCCTTTTCTTTACCTTTATTTAATTAGTATTAGATTTTCTTTAGATTTTTATTTTATTAGTTTCATAGTTTTTCTTTAGTTTTGCATTTTATTAGTTTTAATTTTTTTATTCTTCTCTTAGTTTTTTATTTTTCAAGTTTTTCATAAATAAAAATAAATTTACTCACATATTTTTGAAAGTAGAAAAAAATTGAGATTTTAATTTTGTCAAAAAAAAAAAAAGAAAAACTCACCTCAAGGGTTGTAAGAGATTCGAGAGATAGGGGACGAGTGTGAGGCACTTCTCCAGGAAAAACACTGTCATGCGAAACTGATAGTTGTCCGGCTCCTCCTCGAAATTTCGTGAAGGAATCATCCTCACCATTTCTCCTCAGAAAGACGCTGAAAACATTAATTCACATTTTAGTCTCTATCCACTGTTTTCTACTCAATAAATTTCATTCCGACTATTCACAAGCAAAATACAGAAAAAAAATTCGATACAGATTTTTTTTTTTTGGTTTTACAGTCTTTTTCATTAAATCCACTTATTTTCAAACATAAAAAATGAAAATTATCTCTCATCAATAAATTACATGCAATTAAATCGGAAAATTCTTTTTGGGAATAATTTTTAAATGTTTTTTCCACAATGTTGTTAATTTATTTTTTACTGTTACAATATTTTTTAAATTCTTTTTTACACGCACAAAAAAAATGTTTTCAACTGTAAATAAATTACAATTTGAAAAATTTTCTATTTTTGTGGCATTTTTTTCGAATTTAATTGCAAAAGACCGTAAAAAATCCAAGTACACAATTTTACCAACTAGACGAATTAAAAAATGCAGAAAAAAAAAATTAATTGACAAAAAATAAAAGGAGTAAAAAAATGTAAAAAGCAACATAGACTCGTAACGACAGCACCAAAAAGTATCATTAAAAAATATTTATAATTGTAAGAAGAAAAATTTACCAGCAATAATGCAATAATGAATAATGAAAAAAAGCTTTCACTGAGACTAATTAGCCTTCACATTAACATTCTCGGATTTCATAGCCTCGCTTATATGGACACGATTTCACTATATACATACATATGAAAATAAATATATATAAAATGGTTTATATACACAAAAAACGACGACGACGACGACGTTAAAAATTGAAATATCGTTCATTAAAAGAAAAAAAAAATTAAAATTTTTTCCTTTGAATGAGAGATTTATATGTATATAATATTTACTGTTTGAAAGTATTCTCAGACTTCAATGACAAGACTATTCCGTATTTATCTGGCCAGCCAATTTGTTCTATACTGAAAGAAAATTTTGAATAATGATCTCTAAACTCTCGTTAATTGTATTATATAAATGTCAAGGAGGAGAAAAAGCGATATTTTTTTCGGGGACGAAAAATAATTTTTTTTCTTTTTGATAAAAAATTCTAAAAGAAAATTAAAAAAGCTCTCGCTCAAGAAGCGTTTTTTTTGCAAACATTTATTTTTGTCTTTTATTTCTCTTTCTATTAATTAAAAATATTTCACTCTCCTAATTTTATTTTTATAACTTAAAATTATATTCCATTTCTACTTATTTTCTATTTTGAAATAAAATTATTTCCCTCTCCTAATATATATATTTGAAAATAAAAAATTTCAATTTCAAAAATTAATTAATTTTCTTTACAAATAGAAAATTTTAATTTAAAAAAATTAATTTTCTTTGCAAATAGATAATTTTAATTTAAAAAAATTAATTTTCTTTGCAAATAGAAAATTTTAATTAAAAAAATGAATTCTTTTTGAAAATAAATAATTTTAATTACAAAAAATTAATTTTTAATGCAAATAGAAAATTTTAATTACAAAAACGTAATTTTCTTTGCAAAATAGAAAATTTTAATTTCAAAAAAGTAATTTTCTTTGCAAATAGAAAATTTTAATTACAAAAAAGTAATTTTCTTTGCAAATAGAAAATTTGAATTAAAAAAAAAATTAATTCTACAGAATTGTCAAACTTTAAACAAAAATAACTGTGAACCTTACTATAAATCTACTCTCAGCGTGAAAAGAAAATTATAATAATAAAAGAAAAACAAATTTCGCGAAGCAATTGAAGAAGAATTGCAAAACAAGTTAATGACTCTGTAACATTTTTTTCTTTTTTAATAATCTAAAATTAAAAACCCCTTTTATAATTGCAATGAGTTGAGGATTTTTCTTTTTTTTAAACCACAGTCTACATATATATATATATATACAAATGGTTTCAAAATGTTAATTGTTTGTTCTCGACTTATGTACATTGTATCGTTATTTTATAAAATAGACAACAATGTGAGGAAAAAAAAACTCAAGTAAAAAAAAAAATAAAAATAAAAGACATTAAAAATGCCTCTTTACCTTTCTCTGTCGCAGGAATCCGTGAGAAGTTCACTAGCACTTCGACTACGTGCCTCTTCTGTTCGCCCTCCAGGATGTCGCAAAGTGACTTCCTCACGATCGCGAGCCAGTAAATCACCATCAGTTAGGCCGGAAGTGAGACGAGAATCCGCCGCTCCACGGCTTTTTCTCCTAAATATCCTTCGTAGTCCTCGCAATGGGTGGAATCGTCTCTTCTTTGGTTCTAAAAGAAAGAAAGAAAGAAAGAAATAATAGAAATAATAGAAATAATATTAAAAATAATTATAAAAAAATAACAATAGTAATTATTTGCTCTCGTAAAATTACCACTTGCGAGAGAGTCGATGGCGCCCTCTGGAAATTAATCCAAGCGCGGGCTTTTTCAAATCTCAAAAACTAGGTTTTCCCTTTTCAGACAAACTAATTTAATAACAATAATAATTTTATACTACTACTCCACTGAAAAAAGTTATTTTTCTTCGTTTTTAAACCAAATAATTTAATATTACTGCAACACTGAAAAAGATTTTTTTTTCGTTTTTAAACAAAATAACTTAATAATACTACAACACTGAAAAAAGTTATTTTATTCAAATAAACGATTAATTGACTATTATTAAATAAATATTTACTTGAACTAAATAATATTTATTGCAGTCAATTAAATGGTATTTGAACCATAAACTTCATTTTTAGACAAACTATATTAATATTACTAATTAAGTAAAACTATTATTAATATTATTAATATTATTATTATTATTATTAATAAATTATAACAAGAAATAGTAATTATCAAATTCAGGGTGTCTACCGATCGAAATTTTTTTTTCTTAATGCGAAGATTAATAATTAAAATTTTTATTAGTTAATTAAAAAACAACACTCTTGAAATTTTTTAATAAAATTGAATTTTCGCAAAAAATTTTTTTGAAATTATAAAAAATAAAATTTATGGAAATTTTTAACTCTATTGTTTCAAGATAATTGAACTTCTAAGAATAAATAATTAAAAAATTTGAAATAATTGAAAGTTCTTTGAATTTGATTAAAAATAATTCAATTCTTTCAAAGAATTATATTTAAATTTTTCAAAAATTATTAACAGAAGTTAGAGACAAAATATAATTTTATTTTTAAATTATAGAATCCGTCCTAAAGTTTTAAATCAATTTTTTTGCTTTTAAAACTTATAATACATTATTAATGTTCAAAAATTATAATTAACTTCTCCTAATCTTTGATAATTTAAAATATCCGAATGTTAAAATAAATGATATTTATTTATTTATTTCTTGAGCAAATTGAATTTTTATTAATTATTAAGTAAATAATTAATTTTTACTGCTTATTATTGTACCAAAATTTTAAATAAAATTCTTCGCAAAAAATGAATTATTTTCATAAATAATAGCATCTTTTGGAACTATTCAATTACTTCTATATAAATAGTAATTTATTTTATTATTTTATAAAAATACTAAACAATAACTTTCAAAATTATTTTTAAAAAATAGAAAAAATTATTTGTTCAATTCAATTATTTTTTCAAATTTTCAATTAAATTTACGTAGAAAAAACACTAATTTTCAAAACATTTAAAGAAAAACTTGTCACAAAAATTTAATTATTTATTAAAACTTTAATATAAAAATGTCAAGTCTGTAAATTTATTTGTATGTTTGAAATCAAATAAATTTTCAGTTTAATGGGATAAAATAATCGGAAAAAAATTATGACAAAACCGGGAAAAAATTAGGAATGTTGTTAATCAAAAATAGTAGACACCCTGTAAATTCTAAAAAAAATGGTCATTACTTGTTGTCATAAAATTACCACTAGTGAGAGAGACAATAGCGCCATCTGGCAACTATTTCCAACGCGGGCTTTTTTAAATCTTAAAATTTACTTTTTTGTTATTTAATAAACTAATTTCATAATAATAATAATAAAAATAATTCTAATAATAATAATAATAATTATTATTATTATTATAAAAATACTGATAATAAAAATAATTAAACAAAATATTAAAAATAATAATAATCGTTATTATTATTATTATTATTATTATTATTATTATTATCAAATAATTATTATTATTATGAAAATACTGATAATAAATATAATAAAACAAAATAGTAAAAAAAAATAATAATAATAGTAAAAATAGTAGCAGTAGTAAAAAGAGTAATGTAATATATAAAATTCGATAAATATAAATAGTAAAAAAAGTAAAAAAAAATAGTAAAATATAAAAATAAAAAAAGTAGTAAATGGAGAAAACTTAATTATCTGTTTATGAAAGTCTAAAAATATTTCTACGTGACATTTTGAGTCGTTGACATGTAATTCACGAAGGAAATTATTGCGAGTATTGAAGAATTATTTATAGAGACTTTTATGTTACATTTCGCAAGGCGAAAAAGATAGGACATGGTGGTTTTTCAATGGACAATGTAACCCAGTTTTTACTTATAGTGTGTAAATACATATACATATAGGAATAAATACACATTGCGAGATGGAAAGGTGTTGCAGCTGGGACAAAAGTAGGAGGGGGGGGAGCAGAAGAAGAGGAAAAATGTACACACGCGACTGACATGATTATCCACAAAGCTTAATGCGGCGCACTGCTAACCCAGAGGCTGGCTTTTGATATACTAATATTATATACATTTACACAGACTCCTTTTCATTCTATACTATAATTCTCCTAATTAAATCTCTCCTCCCTCCTCTTTCTTTCTCACTCTTTTTCTTTTTTTTTCTTTTTTTCCTTTTTCTCTCTTTTTCGTATTTTCTTTTTTTTCTCCTTTTCTTTTTTCTCTTTGTCTTTTTCTCTCTTTTTCGTTTTTCCATTTTTTCTTTTTTTTTTTCTCTTTGTCTTTTTCTCTCTTTTTCGTTTTTCCCTTTTTTTATTTTCTCTTTTTCAAGAACTTATTGTATTTTACTCCACAGTTTTCTTCTGAAAGATTTACTTTTAATAATAGAAAATAAAAAATAATGTAATTATATTGAAAAAAAAAATTTTTTTTGTGAAAATAATTGAATTTCTTTGAAAAATTTTATTTCTTCTCTCAAAATAATTGAATTCTTGCAAAGTATTTTAATAAATATTTTTTAATAATTGAATTCTTTTTCGAAAATTTGTTTCAAATAGTAGAAATTGAAATTAATTGAATTTCGAATAAATTTCAAACAGTAGAAGTTGAAAATAATTGAATTTGGAAAAAATTTCAAACAGTAGAAATTGAAAATAATTGAGTTTGGAAAGAATTTCAAGTAATAGAAATTAAAAATAATTGTATTTCTAAAATATTTCAAGTAAGCTGGAATTTCAAGAAGGAATTGAAAACAATTGAATTTTAAAAAAATGGAAAGCAGTAGAAATGGAAAATAATTGAATTTTGAAAAAATTTCAAGCAGTAGAAATTAAAAATAATTGAATTCTGATAAAATTGAAAGCAGTAGAAATTGAAAATAATTGAATTCCTTTTAGAAAATTTGTTTCAAACAGTAGAAATTGAAAATAATTGAATTTGGAAAAAATTTCAAGTAATAGAAATTAAAAATAATTGTATTTCTAAAATATTTCAAGTAAGCTGGAATTTCAAGAAGGAATTGAAAACAATTGAATTTTAAAAAAATGGAAAGCAGTAGAAATTGAAAATAATTGAATTTTGAAAAAATTGCAAGCAGTAGAAATTGAAAATAATTGAATTTGGAAAAAATTTCAAACAGTAGAAATTGAAAATAATTGAATTCCTTTTAGAAAATTTGTTTCAAACAGTAGAAATTGAAAATAATTGAATTTTGAATAAATTTCAAACAGTGGAAATTGAAAATAATTGAATTTGGAAAAAATTTCAAGTAATAGAAATTAAAAATAATTGTATTTTTAAATAATTTTAAGTAAGCTGGAATTTTAGGAATTTCAAAAAGTAATTAAAAACAATTGAATTTTGAAAAAAAATGCAAGCAGTAGAAATTGAAAATAATTAAATTTCGAAACAATTTGCAAGCAGTAGAAATTGAAAATAATTGAATTTTGAAACAATTTGCAAGAATCAGTAAATTGAAAGCGATGCAATATTTTTATTTTTCATTCTTACTATTTTCACAAATAACATGAAAACGAAAAAGAAAATTTTTTATAGACAAATTTTTTTCTATCAATAAAATAATTGAAAGAAAAAAAAATGAATTTACTACGCTAAAGATATAATTTTAATCTAAAAATGAGGCAATTGAATTATTGGATTTGATAATGAAAATGTTATGTAGTGTAGTGATAATTTATCAGTTCTGAATAATATTCAGCATAATCTGATAATAATTATAACCCACGGAAGCAATGATTAGTCATTAAAGGAAAAAAATACCATTGACAATGATAATTTCGATCTTTACGATGTGATATAATACAAAATTAATCGCGCGACATTTATACTTTAATAAAGTATACTATATATATACTCTCATGAATCAAATTTATTTTTATAATTTAAAAAAAATATTTTTCCACTATTTTTGAAAACGAATCAAATTTTATTTTCATAAAAAAAGAAATATTCCACTATTTTGAAAATTAAGAAATTATTTATGATACTTTCAAAGTTCTTTGAATACTTTTTTTTATGAAAATAAAATTAAAAGTACTCTCTGAATTTTAATTAATAAAAAAATGCTTACAAATTTTAATCAGCGACTAACTTTTTGCTTCTTAATTAGTAAATATTACTAATAAAATAGTAGAAATGATTATTTATTAGTAAAAATTTACTTATTTTATTTTTTGCTTTTAAGTTGGTAAATTTTACTAATAAATATTCATTTCTACTATTTTATTAGTAACATTTACTAATTCCGAAGCAAAAAGTTAGTCGCTGATTCAAATCAGTAAATTTTACTAATAAAATAGTAGAAATTATTATTTATTAGTAAAATCAACTAATTTAGAAGCAAAAATTCAGTTACTAATTCAAATTAGTAAATTTTAATAATAAAATAGAAGAAATTATTATTTATTAGTAAAAAATCTACTAGCTTCATTTTTTGTTTTTACAAGTTAGTAAATTTTTCTAATGAAATAGTAGAAATTGTTATTTATTAGCAAAAATTTACTAATTCAGAAGCAAAAGGTCAGTTGCTAATTTAAATTACTAAATTTTACTAATAAACTAGTAGAAAATATTATTCATTAGCAAAAATTTACTAATTCAGAAGTAAAAAGTCAGTTGCTAATTCAAATTAGTAAATTTTACTGATAGAATAGTAGAAATTATTATTTATTAATAAAATTTACTAATTCTAAAGTAAAAAGTCAAGTTACTAATTCAAATTAGTGAATTTTCTTACAAATTAAAATTTAGAGAGGGGGGTAATTTTTTTGCCGAGTGCGTCACAAATGCAATAAATAAAATATAAACGAAAATAAATTATAGAGACTAAAATAAAAATTCAAATCCAAAAATAAAATAAAAAATTCAATTCTAAAAATAAAATAAAATTGTTTTTGTTAAATATTTGTTGATTTATATTGATAGCAAATAGAAAAAAAGACGAGTTTGTAAAGAAAAATGACGAATTTTAGTTTTCCTTTCTTGTAATTTTTTAATATATTCCAAACATATGAAGGTTGAGTGGTATTGAATTTTTCTACCATCAATGTCCATATTCACAATATCCGAAAGCCTTGATGCAAAAGAATTGTTTGATGTTATCGAGATTAAATATTCACTTTATGGTTACTGCTCTGCTATCATCCCCTCTTCTCAATTCTCAATTGATAGCACAGCATTTTACCCTCTATTATAATAATCGATTCTTCTAGTATGCTCTTTACTTCTTTTTTACCCCTCTCTCTCTCTCTTTTTTCCTTTCCGTTTTTTCTCTTTTTCATTCTTTAATTTTTTTCCTTCTTTCTTTTTTTTGCTCTATTTTTCTTTCTTCATTTTTTCTTCTTCTTTCTCTCTCTTTCTTTTCTTATTTTCTTCTCACTTTTCCCTTTTTCTTATTTTCCTTTCTTTCTCCATTTTTTTTCTCTCTCTTTCAGTATTTTTTTTTCTTTTTTCTCACTTTCATTCTCTATTTTTTCTCCTCTCTCTTTCTTTCCCTCATTTTTCATTTTCTTTTCCTTATGATTTTCTTTTTTTAGAAAGAAAAGAAGAAGAAAATAGGGAAAGAAAAAGAAAAATTGGAGGAAGCTCAATTTTTTCTTTTTTTTTCTTTTTTTAGAAAGAAAAGAAGAAGAAAAATAGAGAAAGAGAAAGAGAGAGAGAGAGAGAAAGAAGAAAATAGGGAAAGAAAAAGAAAAATTGGAGGAAGCTCCATTTTTTCTTTTCTTTCTCTATTTTCTTCTTTCCCTTTCTTTCTCTATTTTCTCTCTTTTTCCTTCTCTTTCTTTCTTTCTCAATTTTTATTTCCTTTTTTCTCTCTTCTTATTTCTTCTTTTCTTTTTCTCTCTTTTTCTCTCCTTTTCTTTTCTTTCTTTTTCCCTTTTTCTTTCTTTCTTTTTCCCTCTTTCTTTTTTTCTTCATTTTCTCGTTTATTTTATTTTTTATTTTTTCTATTTTTTCTCTCTTTTTCTATTTTTTTTCTTTCTTTTTTTTCTCTCTCTTCTTTTTCTATTATTAGAGCCTATAGCAAGAGGGGGTGAAAAACTTATTTGCTGATCGCAACAGTTTGCAGAAGCACGATTGTTGAAGGTACTTAGACTGCATTGTTGTGATGCATATAGGGGGAGAGAATGGAACAAAAAAAAATTACGACCGCGCGACTCACAACTATTTCCTGTGGGACTTGTCATTTTTATGTATATATATATACACACACACATTTTATGCCACACAAACAAAAATGTATTCATTTCTCCATTTCAAGTCTTTAGTTCCATCAGAAAATTTTTTTTCTCTCCTTCTGCTCTTTTGCTTCTTTATACTATGTTCCACTTGCATAAAAGACGAGAAAATTAAACTCTGCATCCGGAGACAATAGAATTAAGACTAATTTTATTGTTTTACGAATAATAATCATAATACTAATATTAATAATAATAATAATCATAATAATAATATTAATAATATTAATAATAATAATAATCATAATAATAATATTAATAATATTAATAATAATAATAATCATAATAATAATATTAATAATATTAATAATAATAATAATATTAATAATATTATTGTTATTACGAATAACACAATAATTATTGTTTAAATAATAATAATTATTATTGTGAATAACAATAATTATTATTTAATTGTTTAAATAATTTTACGTCCGTTTATTAAATTATATTTTATTTATAACAAAATAAAAACAAAATCAAATTGATTTGACAATAATTATTATTGTTATTCGTAATAACAATAATAATTATTGTCAAATCAATTTGATTTTAGAACTATTTTTTTATTATTAATAATATTATTTATTTAATATTTTTATCAACCATTATTATTATTTTATTCTCCAGCAGAGGCAGAGAGAGAGAGAGAGAGAGAGAGAAAAAAATTCTTCCCATTGTGAATGAATTTAAAATTCATGATTAATTTTTAAACTCTTCGAAAAATCAGAATTAGATTTTGTATTAAGCAATAGTTTTAATACCACTTTTAATTAGTAGATTTTGATTTAAATTTTCAACGGGAGTTGAATGTACAGACTATATATATATATATATATATATATATATATATATATATATATATATATATGCGAATTGCAACAAGTATTCGTTAGTCATTAATTATTTTTCTAGAATTGAAAATATATACTCTCATATATGGAGGAAATAAAAATAGTTTTAAAACGGTTTAGCGCATGAAAACGGTTTTTATTCGAAACTCACGAAGTAGAACTCATAAATTCAATCAGAAATTCTCACAGTAATTATACTTTCTGAGGAAAACTGACATCAAGTGTGTTCTGCTCTTTTACAGAGTCAATTATTAGAATTAACCTCGCAATCAGTTTTATAACAAAGCAAAACAAAAAAAAAATGCTACTTTATTTTATTTTTGGATTTGAATATTTAATTATATTTATAAACAGAAATAATAAAATGGTAGAAATTATTATTTATAAAATTTACTTACTTGTTTTTTACTTTTAAGTTAGTAAATTTTACTTATATAATTGTAAAATTGTAAAATAAAATAATAAAATTGAAGAAACTATTATTTATTAATAAAATTTACTAATTAATTTACAATATATTATAGAATATAATTTAAAATTTTACACACAAAAATTATACAATTGAAAATATAATAAGCATTTTTTTCTTCCAAGCGCGTCGCAATTTGTATTGTTAATTATATTTTTCGAATTTTAATTTTAATTATTGTTTTAATTTAAAAATAAGAAAAGGCGTCAGGTGGATAGAGAGAGACAGAGTATACGCAACGTCCCATCTTCTTTCTCTCTCTCTCTAGAGGCGCATGCGCACAGACGCCAGCGATCGTCACTAGAAGCAACTGCGCCTGCGCCACTATAAACGCGCATGCGTTGAGAAACAAGGACACAAGAGGAGGGGGGACGTTACGCACTCTAGCCGTCTCTTTCCATCCACCTGACGCGTTTTCATACGAATTAAAAAAAAATTTTCCCAATCTGAATTACTAAAAAGAACTGCTCAGTCCTTTTTATCAATTCAAATTGATAAATTTTTCTTATTAGCCAGACTTTTAAATTCGAATGTTTTTTGGTAAAAGTTTGCTTACTCCAAAAAAAATCGATTAAAAGATACAAAAATACGAACTGCTAAAACGAAATTCACTTCTGAGAGAATTTATATCCTGTATAACAACATCTAATAGAAAAAAAATCAGAAAATCATAAAACCTACTTGCAAAAAAATTTCATTGCGAGAAAATGATGATAAATAAATATTGGAATTTTCTTTATACACGAAGAGAGAGAGAGAGAGAGAGGAAAATGTGGAATTTTCTAAAGAATCTGTCTATAAATATCAAATTCAGGAAGATATGGTCGAGGCCGGAATTCTCAAGTGTATATTGGAATTGCGAGTGTATTTGATGTAATTAAATATCTACCCTACATTCAATTTAGCTACAGGGAAACATCTCCATCAACAGAATTTCACTTGAAACTCGGCGAGCAGTGGGTGGAATCATCATTATCATCATCATATATTGGGAGAGGAGGGAAACACTATTTAATTAGCGAAAATCCTCGCGTCTCGTTAAGTTTCACGGTAAATCGAGAGCAGAGGTGTTAAAACGGAAATTTCAACTCGAATGTTGAAAATCGTACAGCGAAAATTACATTTCGGCACGGCACGATTGTTCGCGATAATCTTATTTGCCACGTTTTTTTTATCGAATTCAATTACTTTTTTATTTTCTTTTACATTTTTTTCTTATCAATTACTTTTTTCCCCAACACTATGATGACTTTTAAAATTTTTCCCTTTTTTGAATTTCGCGCCAGTAGTTCTTGAAATTGCCGCCTAGACGGCATGAAAATCCTCTCACAAGCGCAATGAAGCGAATAGACTAGAATTTGAATTAAACAATTTTTAATTTAATTATTATTTTTTTCAGTATTATAATACTAAGGAAAATATAAAATAAATGCTATTTGCATTAAAAACTAAAATTATTGGTTCAAATAGAATTAATCTATCAATCAAAAATTTTTCTTTTTTGAATTTCGCGCCTAAAGGTTCCAAAAACTACCGCCTAGACGGCATGAAAGTTCTCTCACAAGCGTTATGAGGCGAATAAAAATTCATGAATCTTTGTAATGCTATAACATTATTTCCGTTCAGTTATAAAATAGAAAATGTTATAAATTACAATATTAATAATCAGGAACTAAATTATTGATAATTTATCGAGTGAATTAAAAAAATACCAAAGAGTACAATAAAAAATACTAAAGAGTGAAATAAAAAATAGCAAAAGGTAAAATAAAAAATACTAAAGAATAAAATAAAAAATACGAAAGACTGAAAAAAATACCAAAGAGTTAAAAACAGTGTGCCAACAAAAAAACAAAATAAAAAACTAATTAAAGCAAAACTCCTAAATTTCAGGAGGAAATTCGTCTAAAAAATATTTGTTAAAAAATTGATTTAGAGAAAAATAGAAGATTTACAATTTTGGAAAAGAAAATAAATCAGGGAAAATCGATAGAGAACAAATAGCGAATCAATATAAATATACGGTTCACGGTTCACAAATAGCACACAGTCTATTGGTTCCCTGGCAAAATTGTGCTCGAGAAGCGTGTCAAAAATTGAACGCGAACAGAATTCAGATCGGAAGTTGAATATCGTTATTCAATTCTGATATATTGTAGGATACATAATTCAACTTCGATTCGCATAGAAAAAAAAGATTTTCAATTCTGATTTCACGTGAAGAAATCATAAAAGAAAAAAAAGTTAATACAAAAAAAATTAATATTAATATACTTTTATCAGAGTAATTACGTTCATATGCCAATTTACATCGTAATAATAAAATAAATAATTAATTAACCATAGTAAAAAAATATATATTTATTGTTATATAAAAATTATTTATGTATAAATAAAAAAAGTGTATAAATAAAAAATAAAAATGTGTTAATAAAAAATGTATAAATAAAAAAGTATAAATAAAAAATGTATAAATAAAAAATGTATAAATAAAAAATAATATATAATAAAAATCAATAATGAAAAAAAATATTTAAAAAAATGAAAGTAAATAATAAAATAAATAATAAAAATAATTAATAAAAATGAATATTTAAAAATGAATATTAAAAAATAATATTAAAAAATAAATATTAAAAAATAATTTAAAAAATAAATATTAAAAAATAATTAAAAAAAAAATAAATCTCAATTTCAAAAAAATACAAATATTGCAATAGAATTTCAAAAATTCCACTTTGCAAACTCAGTTAATTAATTATTTAACTATTAATTCATTGAAACATGTTTGCCAACATTAAATTTGTATGTTTATTAAATGAATTCTTGAATTGCGTAAAATTTTCACCACTCATGTGTATACGCAAATCGCGCCTCAGCAATTAATTAAAAAAAAAATTAAGGAAGAAAAAAAAATACGTTCTAAAACCAGTTCAAATGAGGAGTTTAGAACGGAAAAAAATGCACTTAACACATTTACTGACCCAGATTTTGATAAATTAAAATTTTTTCGCCTCACTATATATACCATTTATTTTTCTCTCAAATATCAAACGCAAAAATAAATTAATAAAACCAATTTTTAATTAGCTAATTTTCAAAAATTAAATATTAAATATAAACTAATTAAAGTTCAATTATTGTTAATATGTTCTTTGAATGTATTATCTATTCTGTAATTATCTTTCCAATTAAAATTTTTTTTTAATTCGTAATAATCAAAATTGTAACAATTGTGTGCGAACGTAATTACTCTGTAATAAAGCTTTTAAATAATATTAACTATTTATATGAATTAATTAATTTTAAAAATTTGTTATTGTTACTATTATTATTGTAATTATTAATTTTATTATTTCTCTATTTTTATTATTTTTAATATTATTTTTTACTATTAATTTTATTATTTCTCTATATTTATTATTTTAAATATTATTGTTACTATTATTTTTAATTATTATTCCTATTTTTATTATTTTTCATATTATTCTTACTATTTTTGTCACTATCATTATTATTATTATTATTTATTATTATTTATTATTATTTATTATTATTTATTATTATTTATTATTATTTATTTATTATTATTTATTATTTATATAAAAAATAAAAATAATAAAAATAGGAATGATAATTAATATTTTTATTATTCTTATTACTATTTTTATTATTTTTATTATAATTATTATTATTTTGTTTAGTTTTTATTATTTTTGATATTATTATTTGCATTATTTGTATTGTTATTAAAATAATTTTAAATTTGATTGACATTAAAAAAAAATTAAAAGACTTAATTTAAACATTTTCTTTCAACTGTCTCTCCAGTGGAAGTTTTCTACAAGTATTTTTCCTTTCATTAGAGAAAAACATTTTTATTATTTAATTCACGATAACGAAAAAAATGTTTTGAAAAAGAATTTCAATCAAAAATTTTTTTTTCTTCATTATAATTTCAAAGCACGCACAGCACGCTACATATATAAATTTATTTTTTACTGTATATTTAATTGATATCGTATACATTAAAAGAAAAAATTTTTTTTTCTCCTCGTAATGCCACTTTCGTAAGATATATAGAAATTTTCATGAATTTAATTCCTGGTTTAATCAGTCGAGAATTAAATGTTTATTTTGCATAGCGACAGTGTACCATGAGAGTGTACATTCTCCAAGATGTGAAATTGGGTCATGGACAATTGTCAAACAGTCGATAAATGAATAACCTAATCCACCATGCTCGTTAGTCGCTTTATGTGAGTTATCTGATAATAAAGCTTTTTCGGTAAAATTAAAAAAAAAATGTTTTTTTTTTTAAATTGTGATCTCAAACAATCGCGCGAAAATCTCATCAATCAAACTAATTTGTCCAACTGACATTCACTATAAAATTGTTGTTATAGATATTTTTGAATTTCGAAACAAAACGGGTGTGAGGAGAAAAAAAAATTAATTACATTTTAATTGCATTTTCTTTTCGCCGTATAAGTGAAAATCCATTTTTTTCCATTTTATCTCGCGAATATATTGGCATTTTTGCATGAAGAGAATCGTGACGAGGAACTAATTGAAAAACGAAATGTGGAACATTCTTGTAGTTATCGTGAAAATGATGAATTTTTTATCTCACACATTTTTTCTTCGATATAAATATATTAATACTTTTTTTTCGATATTTAGAGTAATTAATTGAATATTAATTGTGATTTTTTTCCAAATATACTTATTTAAAAAATTATAATTAATTAATAATTATAATTTATTTATAATTTTTTAAATAATTACAATTAATAGTAATTTGTTTGATAATTATAGTTAACAATTTCTGATTCAAAAATATAATTATTTTTGTTTAATAATTATAATGATTAATTTTTGTTTAATAATTTTAATTAATAATTTTTGTTTAATAATTATAATTAATAATTCTTGTTTATTAATAATAATTAATAATTTTTGTTGAATAATTATAATTAATAATTTTTTTGAATAATTATAATTAATCATTTTTGTTGAATAATTATAATCAATAATTTCTGTTTAGTATTTATAATTATTAATTGTAACTATTTAATAATTATAATTATTCAATAATAATAAATTATTAATGATAAGAACGAAGAAATTTGGATGAATACTAATTCTTAATAATCGTAAAGTGTTACTAATTTTTATTAAGCATATTACTATTCATAATAAATAATTATCATTAAATCTAGTCAAATTTTATAAAAAATTTCCCCCTGGGATTAAAGTTATTATTGATTTAATTTCTCATTTTTTTGAATTTCGCGCCAAAAAGTTCTTGAAATTGCCGCCTAGATGGCATGAAAACTCGCTCACAAACGAAATGACGCCAATCGATGCTATCAATTATTAAATATTACATTATAATATAAGAATTGATAATATTGATAATATTAATAATGATAATAATTAAGAACAGATTATAACAATAATAATTAATAATAACAATTTTAATACTTAATAAAAATTACTAACAATATTACTAATAGTAATTAATTAATATTGATATTGATAATAATTATATTAATTACATATTAATAATTAAAATTATTATACAAATAATTAATAATTATAAATTTTTAATTACTTTTCTAATAATTGCTTTGGTTTACAAAGAATTGGTTAATAATTATTAATTGTTAATTATTAAATAATAAAAATAATAAAAATAATAAAAATAATAATAATAATATAAATATAATAATAATAATAAATAAATTTTAAAGTAATATCTAAAACTGTAACAATTTCCTATTCAACATTTTTCTATTTGTATTATAAAAAAAATGCGCAGAAAAAAAACTACTTCAAAGAATTTTATAGTCATACGTAACAAATAACGATAGCGAGTACAATAAAAATTGTTACCTCACTGAATTTGATTTTTCAAAATCATTTTTAAAAAAATCCACTTAAAATTATAATTTACAAATTATTTTCAATTTTTGCCATTAGAGAAAAAAATTCCACATTTAAAGAAATGAAAATTGATTTTTATATAAAGAAAAAGCCTTTGGAAAAAATAATTTTCATTTTCAAAAATATTTTTAAAAAATGTTAAACAATTTAAAATTGTATTTAAAAAAAATTTTTAAACTAAATAATGAATGAATGAATAAAAAATATAATATTTGACTCACTCGGAAGGCGAATACTATCCATGAAGGGTAGAGCAGAAATGGGAAGAGGGCTCAATTTTACTTTCTCACTTTTATTGTCGCCGAGAGACAAGAAAGACAAGGACGGATTGAAAATAACTTCTCAAAGAATGCCGAGGGTCATTGAACTCTTTGTTTACAATCAAGGATTAACTTTTCTTTCTCTAACTTTGAATTGTTTAAAAGGTCAACTAAATATCAAAAGTATTGATTTTCTGAAACATTAGTAATTTTCGAATAAAATTTTACGGAAAATTTTTTTTTTCTAATTACATTTAATTTATTTAAAATTTTTTAAAGTTTTTTTAAAAAAAACAAAATTGTTTCGCTATTTTTAATTGAATTTTATTTCTTTTAAACATACATCTTTTTTATTTTTTTATTATATTCCTTTTATTTTACTTTTTCTACAATTTTCTTTTTTCTATTATTTTAATTGAATTTAATTTTTTTTTATTATTTTCTGTTTAGGTCCCTGAAGTTACCATCGATGCTCGGCATCATAAAATATTTTTTTTACAAAACCAAAAAAATTACACAATTTTTTCCAAAGATTTAAAATTAAAAAAAATACTATTAAATAGTTTTCTACTTCTTAGGTGAATAAAAGGATTTAAATTAGTTAACATTTTTTTACTAAAAATAAGGAAAAATACTTTTCGATGCTGAGCATTCGATGCCAACTTCAGGAGCCTTTCTTTTTACTCTTTTTAAAAATTATTATTTGACTTAAAATTTTTTTTTGACAATAAATACAATTTATTACTAATAAAAATATTATTAATAATAAATTGATGAATTGAAATTAAGTAAATTGTAAAAAATAATATTAGAAAATAAAAAAATGATGAAAAAGTAAAATTAAACAATTAAAAAAATAAAAAATAATTAAAAAATATATGTTTAAAGAAAAATAATATAGTTAAATAAAAGATAATAATAAATTAACAGAAGTTGATAAAATAATAATTATTTTGGATCACTCTTTTTTTCGAATAAATTTCAAATACTTTCCAGGTAAACGAAACAATTTCAAAACAAATTCTCGAACAATGCCGAAGGTCATTAACATTTCTGTTTACAATAAGGGAGAAAATTTTTCCAAATTCTTATTGTGTGAATATTCAAATATAATATTTAATATTCAAAGTAACTTTTTCTAAATTTTCGCTAAAAAAAATTGTGTTTACTAAAATTATACAATTTCTTGTTTTTATAGCCATCATTTTTTTTCTTACTAAAATTATAATTTTTTTTTTCTTTATAGCCAAAAATTTTTTGGCAAGAAAATTTTTCTAATGTCAAGGAATTTTTAAAAATCAATTCTTTTTGGCAAGCCTTTCTTTTGAATTTTCATTAAATATTTTCAAAGCGGACTATTCTAAAAGTTGCGTATAAAAAATTATATTTAAAGAACTGTATTTCAAAAAATCAACGACAATATTTTTCTACTTCTTCTAATTTGTATTTTTTTAGGAAGAAAAATATATTTTAGATAATAATTATTTAATTATAATAATTATTATAATTATAACGATTATTATAATTATAATAATTATTTAATTATAATAATTATTATAATTATAACGATTATTATAATTATATTAATTATTTAATTAAAATAAATTATAATTTTTAACTAAATGTTTATTTTCGATAATTTTTCTTTTTTGGATGGTAATTTTCAAAAACACTATTTTTTGTTTTAAATATCAATTGTAATGGTATTCTATTTTTTTAAATTAATTATCAATGGAGAGAATAAAGACGCGCTTTGGATAAAATTTTTTTTTGTATAATAAAGAACAAATAAGAAGTAAAAAAAGAAATTGTCCTTCATTAGAACGTTGGAAACTTTAGGAACTTGAAAAGTAGCATCAGGAGTAAAAAATGTAAAAAAAAGTAAAAAGAAGAAAGAACGAAAAATAATAAAAACTTACCTTTTGGTAATGCGTCAACGCTGTGCTGGAAATTTCGTAGTCGCAGCGGACGCTGATCAATGGGAGTGGGAGAAGCTTCACGAACGCATCCCATGAGACTTAGTGCACCTCCAACGCCACCTCCACTGGCACCACCACCTCCTCCTCCTCCTCCTCCACTGGTAGCAGTCGTCATTCCACTCGTCTGAAACATGTCGAAAATCCATATTCCAAAATATGACTCTCTAATAATTCTCCTTATCCAAACAGCGAATAGTGACGACGAGCTTCCCTCATTCTTCCATCCCCCCTTTTCCCGCTTATGGTCCCATTCTTCCATAACCCCCACTCTTTTTCGTTGTACACAATATTCTATAGCTCGAAAATTATTAATCCCTATCACAGCGAGACAAGTGTACTTGAAAAAAAAAAAAATTCCCCGCGACGCTCTACGTGACAATGAGAAAATGTCAATGGAAAAGTTCTTGTCGAAAACCACTTGGTGCTTATCGATCCAAACACCCTGACCTTAGAAAATTCCACTCTCACGTTTCTCCTCGAAAGATGCAATTCAGACTAGTGGAGGATGCAGTCGTGGTTTCTGGCCAAGTGCGCCAGATCGGAAAACAAGAACCAAAAGTAGAAGAAGAAGGAGGAGGGGATGAAATGAGAGGAAACTTTTCAGACGAGAGATTTAGAAAAAAGGGTTGGAAAGGGGGGAGAGGGGGAATTATTTTTTAAAACTGAAAAATTACCACATTTTGAGAAATGTACTAAATAAAAATTCACCACTTTTTACTCCTATATATGGAAAAATACTTATTCGGATAACTTCTATTTTTATTATTTTAATTAAAACCCATTTTCTGGATCTTCGGAAAAACAGGAAATAAAATGATAATGAATAAAAATAATAAAATTAAAATAACATTTGCTAATTTACTAAAAGAAACTAAATTATCCTAAAGTTTTCCCTTCCTTCTGCTTTGCAAATTTCGAGAAGTAGATTTTTTAATTTCTACTCAATTTTACTATCAGAATAGTAAAAGTTACTTTATTTGTTATTATATATTCTTTCTCCTTTATCTTTACTTTGTATAATTTATTTTTATTTTCCCTCATCTATTTTTAATTTTTTTACTCAGTTTTATTACTTTATTTTTTCATTCCTCTTTTTTAATTTTATTCAATAGTATTCAATTCCTTTTATTTACTTTTGTTATTTACTTTATTCCTAATTATTTTTATCTCATTTTCTTTATAACGTAGAAGAATAATTTTTTATTCGTCTAACTTTCTGAATACTGCGATTCATGAAAAAAGGTCCACTTGTTAATTTAACTAAAAATTTTTACTAATATTTATTAGTTTTCTATTTAAACTTTATTAACAAATTAATTAATTAACTTAAAACCCTGTACAAAATTAGGGTGAAAAAGTTATAAATAAATAAATAAACTAAACAAATAAAATATAAAAAAGTAAATAATGAAGCGAGAGATTATAAATAAATGAATAAACAAAAGAAATAAAATAAAAAAAGTACAAAAGAGTAAAAAAACAAAGCAAATAATGAAGCGAGAGAAAATCAAATTAGATCAGAAAAAATCGGATAAATAAAATGCAGAAACTCAGTATTTAAAATAAATGAATAAAACGAAAAAGACAAAAAACCAAAAATTAAAAATACAAAAAATAAAATTGAAGTAAATATTATGAAGAAAGAAAATCAAATAAAAAAAATTGAAATAATAAAATAAGTAAATAAAGTAATATAGTAAGTAAATAAAATTTTAAAAAAGTAAATAAAATAAAAAAAGTAAATAAAATAAAAAAAATAAAATAAAATAAAAAAGTAAATAAAATAAAAAAAATAAAAAAATAAATTGACAAAAAGAAAAAAATCGAAGCAAATTGACGAGAGTAAAAAGTAAAAGGCAAGAGAAAATCAAATATAAATAAAAGAAATGAAATGAATAAAAGAAATATAATGAATAAAATAAACAATTAACTAATGCAAATAAAATGAATTTAGTAAATGAACGAAATAAAAGAAACCTTATAGAATAAAAAAAAGTCAAAATATAAAGATAGAAGAGAATAGAAATGAAATAAAAAAAACACTATCATGAGCGGATGAAATATTCATTTCCTTAAAAAAACTATAACTATCATCGAAAGACAAAAGCAGGAATTAAAAATGAGATGAAACTATATAAATTCAAAGGGGGAAAAAATCAAAGTAAATAATGAGGCGAGTGTCAAGGTGAAGAGACACATTATATTCGAGCTCAATCGCATTATAAAACAGTCGAGATTTTTACTATGCAATTCGTATGAATAATAAAAAAAAGCGTTTTCGCGAATTTCAATATTTTTAGAAAATTTCATTTTTACTGCGCATTGAAGATAATACCAACTCTCTGGCAAAAGAGTAAAAAAAAAAAATTCCTTGACACAGTATTTATCTATGGAATAAACTAACGCAGTGCGGAATTAATTAAATTAATTAACAATATTAATGAATTTTAAATAAGGAGCAAAAAAAACTGTTTGCTTTTCCTTATTTTAAAAAAAGACATTTTAAAGTAGTTTTCATTTTTTTCAAAGAACAAATAATTACGTCGGTGAAATTCGTAACGTTTATAATCAACGATTGTAAAAAAAAAGAAATTATTTTCCTACCAAAAA
Organism: Leptopilina myrica (nomen nudum); assembly: GCA_032872475.1. Lineage (NCBI taxonomy): Eukaryota > Metazoa > Arthropoda > Insecta > Hymenoptera > Figitidae > Leptopilina > Leptopilina myrica (nomen nudum). The sequence continues at coordinate 30,463,253 of CM065465.1, read as the reverse complement.
GAAATAAAAAATTTTTGTTCACAAATATTTTTTTTTTGTAAATCATTATTCAAAAAATTAAACCTACTATTGTTTCTAGAAAAATTAATAAAAATTTGCTTAAAAAATATTGTTCTTCAGAAATCGTTGACTATAAACCTTGTGAACTTCACCAACGTAAATAATTCCCTTAATTTTAATTTTTCCAAAAATTACTAGAGTGATTAATAAATTTTGTTACAGTAAAAAGGAAACAAAAAAGCAAAATTTAAAGATAGGAAAAAATGGAAAGACAAAAGTAAAAAATGAAAATAAAAAAACATTACAAAAAGAAAAAATTGAAAATGGAAAAGGAAAGAATAGAAGAATATTTTCCATAATTTTTCTGTTCCAAAAAAAGTATAAGAATGGAAAAATTAGAAATAGAAAAAATAGACAGAAAAGAAATTAAAAAGTATACAAAATAAAAAAATTTTAAATAGTATAAGAATGCAAAAATTGTAAATAGAAAAAAACAGAAAAGAAATAAAAAAAATTCATAATAAAAAAAATTAAAATAGAAAAAAATATACAGAAAGAAAATAAAAAATAGAGAATAAAAAAATTAAGACTAGTAAGAATTTTAAAAGTTGTAAATAAAAAAATATACAGAAAAGAAGTTTAAAAGTAGGGAAAATTATAAAATTAAAAACAGTAAGAATGGAAAAATTGGAAATAGAAAAAAATGCACAGAAAAGAAATTAAAAAGTAGGGAAAATTAAAAAATTAAAAACAGTAAGAATGGAAAAATTTGAAATAGAAAAAAATGTACAGAAAAGAAATTCAAAAGTAGGGAAAATTAAAAAATTAAAAACAGTAAAAATGCAAAAATTGAAAATAGAAAAAAAAATGTACAGAAAATAAAAATTAAATAATAGAGAAAATTAAAAAAATTAAAAATAGTAAGAATGGAAAAATTGTAAATAAAAAAAAATATACAGAAAAGAAATTGAAAAGTAGAGAAAATTAAAAAATTAAAAATAGTAAAAATGCAAAAATAGAAAAAAATGTACAGAAAATAAATTAAATAATAGAGAAAATTAAAAAAATTAAAAATAGTAAGAATGTAAAAATTGTAAATAAAAAAAATATACAGAAAATAAATTGAAAAGTAGAGAAAATTAAAAAATTAAAAATAGTAAGAATGCAAAAATTGAAAATAGAAAAAAATTTACAGAAAAGAAATTAAATAATAGAGAAAGTTAAAAAAATTCAAAATAGTAAGAATGGAAAAATTGTAAATAAAAAAAATATACAGAAAATAAATTAAAAAGTAGAGAAAATTAAAAAATTAAAAATAGTAAGAATGCGAAAATAGAAAAAAAAATACAGAAAAGAAATTAAAAAATAGAGCAAGTAAAAAAAATTTAAAACAATAAGAATGGAAAAATTGAAAATAGAAAACCACCTAAAGAAAAAGAAATAAAAAATAGAAATAACAAAAAACTTAAAAGCAGTAAAAGTGCGAAAATCGAAAATTAAAAAAAAAGAAAATACAAAAGAAGAAGAATGAAAAAAAAAGAAAATAAAAAAGAACAACAAAAAAAAGAAAATAAAAAATCAAACAATAGAAAACAAAAAAATTGAGGGATACAATCTACAAAGAGCCGCTCTTAATCCCCCTCGATTATAATAAAATCAGTCGAGATAAGGAGCGATGATAATAATAATAATAATAACATGATGGTGAAGGGTCAAGGGAAGGCAATCAGCTGATCCAGGATACATTCACTTGGACCTGGATCGAGCGGGTCAATTGAGCTACTGTTTTCATGGAACAGATGGCATATCTTTTGCAATGGGTCACGAGATGGTAGCCATGGTTACATGAAGAGGGTGGTTTTGCTTGCAGCTTGCATCGATTGCACCCTCGCAACCCGTTTAGCCTTGACCTTGGCACAGCTGGCTGTGCCAACCGCGAGCAATGAGGATTACTCTCGCGCAAACGTCGCCTCATTGTCGAGTGTGTGTTTGTGTGTGCAACAAATCCACCTCCCTCACTTTCCGCGAATAAAAAAAGTTTTAATTCATTTGCCCAGATGTCCTCTCGCGCCGCTTTATCTCAAGCAACTAGTTTTGGGATTTTAATTTTAGTTTACAATTCGTTGCTACAAGAAAAAGAAAAATTTGATTCCAATTTTGCTACCAGTTTAAAACAAGTTTTGGTCTTAAATTGTTTTGCAACTTGGTACCATAGTTGGATCCAAATTTTTGGTACCAGTCTGATGCAAATTTGGGTGCCAGTTTGATTCAAATTTCAGTACCAGTTTGATCCAAATTTTGGTACTAGATTGATCCAAATTTTGGTATCAGCTTGATCCATAAACATCAGTATCAATTTAGTACCATTTTGATTCAAATTTCGGTGTTTGAACCAATGTTAGTGCAACATTACAACTTGGTAACAGTTTGATCTAACTTTCACTATCAATTTCGAGCGAATTTGATCCGAATTTTGGTACCAATTCGAACCACACGTTAGTGTCAATTTATTAAAACTTGGTACCAGTTTGATTCAAATTTTGGAACCACTTTGAACCAAATTTTGGAACTAGTTCGATCCAAATTTTTGTACTAGCTTGATCTAAATTTTGGTTTCCAACGAATTGATTAAAAATTTGGTCCTAATTTTGGTAGTAATTTGACTCAATTTGGTTCAAAATTCGGTAATAGTTTGATACAAAATTTCTTTATCAATTTCGTATCAATCTGGTACCAGTTTGATGCAAATTTCTTTGTCAATTTGGTATTAATCTGGTGCCAGTTTGAAGCAAATTTCATTGTCAATTTGGTATCAGTTTGATTCAATATTTTTTACCTAATTGTTGCACTATGATCGTTAAAAATGTTACCAATGTGTTACAACTTGGAACCAGTTTCATCTAATTTAATACAGTTTGGTACCAAACATTGGTATCAATTCGGTAACAGATTCAAATTTTAGTACAAATTTAATACAATTTAGTAACACTTTGAAGCAAATTATGATATCATCTAGTTTTTAATTTTTGGTTCTGACTTTGAAACAATTTAGTATTATTTCGATGAAAATTCTGGTAAATTTGAATAATTTGATACAATTTGGTACCAGTTCGAATCAAACGTTGGTATCAACTTTAGTGCCAATTTTCATTCAGATTTTGATACCAGTTGGAACCAAATTTTAGTATCAAGTGATCAAAAACTTGGTACCAGTTTGTTCGAATCTTCAGTATCAATTTAGCGTCAATTTGAATCAGATTTTGGTACCAGTTTGAAGCAAATTTTAGTATTAATTTATTTATTTTGCGTAACATAGCAAAATCCCTTAGGCGAGGTAATTTTGTTATTTAATTTCACTGCACGCATTTGGAGGTAAATTTTAAAACGCATGACATGACAAGCAATTACTGTGGGTAAACAGAGATTATACAACACCGACTACATATCGTTAAGATAGAGATATCGATAAATGTGAACGCTACGGCAATTTTTTTATCGCAGAGAACGAAACCGATTCTATATGTGAAATATAAATTTCAATTACCTTCGAATTCAATTCATTTAGAAATAAAGTTTCAAAGCAAAATACTAAAGAAAAACTAATAAATAAACATTTCCACTAAAAAATAAATAAAAATCTAAAATTCGAGTAAACATGAAAAAACTTGTAAATAAAGTAACAAATTTAAATTACAGGACAACTGATTCTAATTCAAAAAAAATTAATTACAACAATAATTTTAACTTAAATCATAAATTACAACAATTATTCTAACTTAAAGCTTAAATTACAAGAAAAATTCTAAATTAAGGCGTAAATTGCGACAATAATTCAAAATCTAAATTAATTACCAATCACTTCACTAAACTACCGAGCTAATGAACTTTCAGCCTTACTTTCAGCGAAACTAGAGATAAATTTTTATCAACCATTTTCCGTTCCACTTAGTACATATATATATATATATTGAAAGAGAAAAGTCTTTTAAACACACTTTTTTTTTATCAAACTTTTGGCTAAGAACCAAAGAGTGTGCCATAAAAAATAAAATTGTGACACGAGAGTGAAGAAGAGTGTTTTTAGTCTCGATAAGAGAGAAACGATTATCGATAATATATCTCTCGCAAGTTTTATACACATAAATATATGAACATACACACACCGGGGATAATAATTTTCCAGAGTTAATCGTCGGTTATCGGCTATAAAATAATCACCTGCGACGCTTGGACGATTTTCCGGTCATGGCAAAATTCAAGGTCACATTGTATGTTGAAAACATTTATGTGAATTAGTTGACTTTACACAATCAATTTAGTACTCAATGTACTATCTATATATGTATTTTTTTTTAAAGGTGTGTTACCCCCTTTACGCGTTTACATATTCAAATGATTTATTGTGCAATAAAACTTCCGATTGACAATGACACACTTTTTTTTAACGACACAATATTGTTTTTGAGAGGCGCTTTTCTTGAAAATTATATTGATAAAAGAAAAATGTTAACGAATTGGAAATGGAAAAATTAAAATAATTAAAAGGGAAGAAATTTAAAAAAAAATAATTTAAACAAATTAAAAATTTAAACAATAATTTAAATTTAAAAAAATAAAATAATTCAAACAGAAGAAATAAAAAAAAATTCAAACAGCAAATTAAAAAAAAACAAAATAATTCAAACAGAGCGAATTGAAAAAAACAAAATGATCGAAAAAGAACGAATTAAAAGAAAACAAAATAATTCAAACAGAGCGAATTAAAAAACCAAATAATTCAATTAGGAGAAATAAAAAACAACAAAATAATTTAAATAGAAAAATAAAAAAAAAATTCAAATAGAATTAAAGACCAATTCAGACAGAATTAGAACCAAATTCAAACCGAAATTAGACCAAATTTTTGAAAAAGCATTGTTTAGGAAAATTTTCTTTAAAGAGAAAAAAATGACTCACCTAGTAATTAAATTGTCATCTCAATTGGAACTCTGCCTATTTCGTAAATCTGCAACAAAAAAAAGAAATTTTTCTTTTTAGAAATGAAATTATTTGATTATAAAATTATTAAAATCAGCTATTCATTTGAATTAATTTTTTTTACTATTTTTTCAATTTGCATTTAAAATTATTTCCCATTTAGAATTACATTTAAAATTAGATTTAGAAAATTATTTATGTAGAATAAAAAAATTATTTAAATAATTTCAAGACCGATTGGAAAAAAAATTCCAAGGGGAATCGAACCCCGACCAATCCTGACGCTAACAAGCACTTAACCACTATGACCAAATTTCCTTTTTTTGATTTGCAACTGTAGCAGAAATTATTATTTTAAACGTACAAATGATTACAAAAAAATACATTTTATCAGAATAATTAAATACTTCTAAATTGTTTTGTCCGATTTTACCTATTCAATAAAAGTCAAATAAACACAAAAATTTTATTTTCTTGTTCTATTTTTTTTTAAATAATTAGAAAATATTTTCTTACTTTCATGGAACTTTAAAGTAACTTCTTTCCTTTATAACAATTTCGACAATTTGAAAAAAATTATCTACTTTTAAATAGAAAATAATCGAAATTTATTCATTTCAATTTCACGACTGTCACTGTTTGGAAAAAAGAAATAAAAAAAAAAAATTAATGGCTGAAATACGACTTATTTCGTGAGTGATGGGAGGATATCTAGGATACAACTAATCTCAGTCTCAGTGGAACTTAAACTCAACCCTAAAAAGTTGAGCCAGACTTCCGTATCGGAATCAATAAGAAAAGTCTGGGCGTTCTTCAAAAATTGTCGTGCTCACAAGGGACACACTGATAGAAGACAAGAAGAGTTTTGCCACACCCAAGACATGCACCAGGCCTATAAGGTTGCTATTTATAAAAGAAGAGTGAACGAACGGCCACAGCAGTCACTATAATTTATCATCACGAGGAAAATCCAAAAATACCGGAAAAAGTGGCAATTTTCATTCAATTTTCTAGAATTATGCAATTTTTTTTCTTCTTCCTGCACTTTATTAATTAGATTTAGCTAAAAATAACCAAATTTAGTTCAAACCTACCAAATGACTAGATTTAGTTAAAAATAACTAGATTCAGCTAAAACTAATTAGATTTAGTTAAAACTTACTAGATTTAGTTAAAAATAACTAATCATTAGTAAAATCGTGAAGAGCAGTTACATTTGTCATCCAATAAAAAATCCCATCACCAAAAAGAAAAACTATTTCCAAAAATCTAAACCGGCAATAACAATAATTCTCGTTCGGAAAAAAAACAAAAATCCCTAAGAGTCCGCATATTCTATTCACCAGAAATTTTAAAAGGTTGGACTCTAAAAAAAATCGCAAAAATTCCGCGTTGGAAAATTGTGTCGCGCAATGTAGATGCAAAGAATAAAAACAAAAAACAAAAGAGAGATTAAAACAATGGCTCTCACGCGGAAACTCATTTGAGTGTGCCTAGAGTTTTCATTTGGCTTTTTTCCGCGAGAGAGAAAGAGAGAGAGAGAGAGAGGGGGGGGAACAAAACCAGCACAATATTGCTTCCCTCTGTATTTTTTTTGTTCTTTACCTTGTTTTTTCTTCTACTATTTTTTCTTTTTGTTTTTTTTTCTTTTTTTCATCTAGAAAAGTCGGAAACGTGAGAAATCTGGTGGATTCTTTTTTTCCGTTAACAAATCCACTTTCCTCGCATAGATTGAGTGCAATCTCTTATGTATATAAACTATATACGTATCCACGCCAGATTACGCGCTCTAAAAATTTTTCCAAGTACTTACGCAGCATATAGAGAAAAAAAAGAAGATATACGAGATAAAACTATGGAGACTTCATGTGCTCATTTATCATATATATATATATATATATATATACGAAAGAAAACAATAAGATAAGTCAAAATGCGCGAAAGGAATTTATTCAAACAGATGAAATTGTTTGAGAACTAATTTTCAATTCCCTAAGAGAACAATGTTTCGCAGCAAAGATGGAAAAAAAAGTATTTTAAAAAAATTAATTTTCAATTAGTGGTAAATAATTTATACCATTTATTACTCAATTACTAAATAATAATAAAAGAAGAATACTAGGAATAATATTTTCTGGTTTTTGTCAAAATTGAGCAATTATTAAATAAAGAAAGTAATAAAAACAATGGTGAAAAATATAACTGACAATGGTCGTAGTCGTTAAGGCACGGGAATTAGTGAGTGAGGCTAAGGGGCAGTGGTTCGGTCCCCAGCGCCTGTATTATTATTTTTTTTACTATAACTATTACTGTTACTATTACTGTTCCTATTACTGTTACTATTACTATTATTATTACTATTACTATTATTATTACTATTATTATTACTATTATTATTACTATTATTATTACTATTTCTATTATTATTATTACTATTAATAATGTCTTAGTGCATTTATTGTTATTTATTTCTTAATAAAAATACCCAAATAAATACCTAATTAAAAATCTAAAAGTAAACTGCCTCCGAGAATAACTTCGAAAATTGAACAGTACTATAAGACAAATAATTACATTAATTCATAATCCATCCCAATTTCAACTCCCTTGGTATCAAGTTCCCCTAATGGCGCCCCTAATTTATTAACTGACATAGGTAAATACTTGCAACCAAGATAAATTCAAAAATGAAAAAAAATTAAACGAAAAAGTTAAAAGTTCAAAATAAAATTAAAATAAAGGAAAAAGGGGGTTTAAAATGTAAAAAAAAGATAAAAATTTAATTTAAAAATAGAATAAAAATAGAATAGAAAGAGAATAAAAATAGAAAAAAATAGAAAAAAGTGAAAGAAAAATAAGGGAGGAAGGAATGAAAACAGAGAATCAAACAGGAAATAAAAAAAGTGGCATAGCTACGAAAAGAGGAAAAAAAGGACTAGAAATAAAAATAAAAAAGTGAGAGAAGCAAAAAGGGAATAGAAAAAAAGGAAATAGAGAATTAAATGGAGAAAGAAAATAAGAGACAAATGAAAAAAGTAATGGAAACAAAAAGGGAAAAAAGTAAAAGAAAAAGAAAAAATTAATATCACTATTTTATTTCTCTCTTAATTTTTTCTTTCTCTTCTATTTTCTTCTATTCTTTAATTCTCTCTTACTTTTCTTTCTCTTTTATTTTCTTCCATTCTCTAATTCTCTCTTAATTTTCTTCTTTCACTTTTATTTTTTTCCCTTTCGTAATTTTCTCTTTTCCCTCTTTTATTTACTATCTACAAAATAGTAATAGTAGACAAAATGGGAAAAAGAGAAAATTAAGAAAGTGAAGAAAATAAAAGAGAAAGAAAAAATTAATATCACTATTTTTTTTCTCTCTCTTTTATTTTCTTCCATTCTTTAATTCTCTCTTAATTTTTTTTCTCTTTTATTTTCTTCCATTCTCTAAGTCTCTCTTAATTTTCTTCTTTCACTTTTATTTTTTTTCCCTTTCGTAATTTTGTCTTTTTCCCCTTTTTTATTTACTATCTACAAAATGGTAATAGTAGACAAAAAGGGAAAAAGAGAAAATTAAGAAAGGGAAGAAAATAAAAGGGAAAGAAAAAAATTAAGGAAGAATTAAGAATTAAGAAAAGAATTATGGAAGAATGGAAGAAAATAGAAGAGGAAGAAAAAAATTAATAGAGAAATAAAATGGTGATAGTGAACAAAAAGAGAAAAAGAAGGAAGAAAAGAGAAATAAGAGGGGAAAAGAGAAAATTAAGAAAGGGAAAGAAGAAAAAGAAAGAGAGCAAACAAAAAGGGAAAAGAAGGGAGAAATGAGAGGGAATTAAGGAAGAAAACCAAATAAAAGAGAAAGAAAAATTTTAAGAGAGAATTAAAAAAGGAAAGAAAATATAAGAGAATGAAAAAATCAAGATATAGAATTAAAGAAGAGAAGAAAATAAAAGAAAAAGAAAAAAGCGCAGAGAGAAATAAAATGATGATGGTAAATAAAAAAATAAAAAGAAGGGAGAAAACAAAAAATAAAAAGAAGGAAGAAAACAAAAAAATAAAAAGAAGGAAGAAAACAAAAAAATAAAACGAAGAAAGAAAACAGAAAATTGAGGAAGGAAAGAAAAAAATTATGACAGAAATAAAATAGTGAAAGAGACAAAGGGAAAACAATAAAGAAAAAAGAGAAGTAGAAAAAAGGAAATTAAAATAGAAAGAAGCATTCAAAAAGAAATAAAAAATAAATAAATAAAAAAAGATAGAAAAAAAAGTGATAGAAACAAAAAAAGAAAAATAACGGAGAACAAAGAGAGAAACAGCCAAGAATTTAAATTAAAAAAGTGATAGAAGAAGGAAAGAAGGAAAGGAAGAAAAAAGAGATCAAAGACAAAAAAAATAGAAAAATTCAAAAACTAAGCAAAAAATAAAAACAATTTTTTAATACAAGACCTTAAAATAAGAAAAAGAAGAAAAAAAGAAGTAGAAAAAATACGGAAAAGAAACAAAAAAAAGAGAGGAACAACCACGAAACCTGATTCGGATGCTGGCCTTTCATGTGCGCAATGCGAAATGATATATACACACAAAACGCGCACAAACACACAAACGCACCAATATTCACAATTTTGAGACATGTTTATCTTATTTTCTACAGTTATAAAGTAGCAATTTTTGCCAGTTTCAAAACTACCGGTTTTCAATGCATGAAGGAGTATTTTAACTTGCTCGCCATTTCTGACATTAGCATATTCGCTACGTCTCTCTCTCTCTCTCTCCCTGGAAAGATGACTATCGAGGAAAAGGTCGATGATCTCTCTTTGAACCCTCATGGTGTGTGCATGGGCCAAGCTCATCATACATACATATATATATATATATTTATATGATGACTCGAAATGTATAAGCGAAGAGGTATCATCATAACACAAGTGCGTGACATCCGTTCAACGATATTCGCCTCTAACTTCATCGCTATTGGAAATTATACGCGCAGCGAGCCAGTAAAAAAAAACACGAAAATTACTAGAGAGAGAAAGAGAGAGAGGAAAAAATGTAGAAAAATAAAAAAAAAATTTCTACTTTTCTACTTTTTTTTTACTTGCTTCGAATTTTTAATATCTGTATTCTGAAAATTTGATTTCTTCTTGGCTGGTGCAATTGCACTTTAGGACACACGATGCGGGGAAAATAATAAATTTTTCAGGGGAAATTTATTTCGCAGAGGTCACGATTTTTGAAAGTGCACACGAGCATTCGAAAAAAAAGGTTTTTTTTTCTAACTTATTCACGGCTGGGAATATTTAAATGCAACTTTAAACGATTGGAACGAGTTGCAATATTTAAGATATGGCGTCGTGCACGGAAAGCAGAAGCATTTTATGTATAGCTGGATATACGTCGCGTAAATTTTTTAGTCTCGAGTGGACACAAACATTTTATTTCCACTCCAATCTATACCGATTTTAAAGATTCAGACCTTTGGTTTTCCAAATTGCGCCACGGCCGAGGGGCTATTGTCACCGATTTCTAACTCTAGAGACGCGGGTTCAATTCCCCTCGACTGCGAATTTTTTTCCACCTCAAAATGGTTTACTAGCTTCGACTTTCCAAAGTAATGATCGTAGTGACAATAATAATAATACTAATTAGTATTATTAATAATATTAATAATAATAGTAATAATAATAATAATAATAATAACAATAATAATAATAAATAATAATAATAAAATAAATAAAAAAATAAAAATTAAGTGAAAATTAAAGAAGGGAAGAAAATAGAAGAGAAAGAAAAAATTAAGAGAGAAATAAAATAAAAGTAAAAAAATAAATAAAAATAAATAATAATAGTAATGAATAAATAAATAAAATAAATAAACAAAAAGGGAAAAGAAGGAAAAAAAGAGAGAGAGTAATAATAGACACAACAATAAAGACAATAACAGCAATAATAAATTAATAATAAGCACAAAAATAGCAATGGTAATAATAATGAAAAAATAACCAAAGAACAATAAAATTAAGAAATAATATTAACAACAATAAAAACATAAAGTAATAATAATAAAAAAATAAAAATAAAAATAAAAGATTTATTCAAGCAGTGTGGGATGTGTAAAGCAGACAAACCTCTGGGATTTTCTGTTGAGTTAGCACGCAATGAACCACCCAACTTCCCCGAGAGAGAGAGATGACTCATTTGACTCCCACTTCACTGTCTTTACTCCTACCGACTAATGCCGCATACTCTTTAGAGGAGGGTTTATAAGAAGTTTGTCACCCAGCCCGCAAGAGTAATTGACCGTTCGAAAATACTGAGGCCACAATACAGATAATACTCAATAAACACAATTAGCTAAATCAACTCTTCAAACAAAAAAAAGAAAGCTAAATTGCTTCTATATATAAAGAGCTTTGTCGACAACCAACAATAAAACACTACTTATTTTTTTTTGTTTTGTTTAAATCAAATATTTTTGTTTTTCCCAATAAATATGGAAAATATATGACGTGCGACATTTTTTTAAACAAAAAATTTCATTCGACAAAAATTCTACCCATTTTTAGTATTATTTTAATTTTTTAGTATCACTTTAACTAATTATAAATATAAATTATAAAAATGAATAAAAATAAATAAAAATATAAAATTATAAATAAATAATATATAACATAATAATATAATATATAATATAATAATAATAATAATAATAATAATAATAATAATAATAATAATAATAATATATATATATATATATATATATATAATAAATTTACATCTTATAAATTCTCGAATATCATTAAAAATTATGTAATGAGTATAACTTGATTAAAATATTTTAAAATAAACTGAATTTCAAAAGAATTGAGTTTACAATTTTTTTCTTAAATTTTAATAATCCAAATTCTTTTTCAATTTTTTTTTCAATTAGGTTTCATATACTTATTGAATAATTTATTAAAATTAAAAATTAATGGATTTATAGAAGAATTTCAGTTAAAACTAATGAAAAAAAAATTTCAATTTGTAAATTACGAGTGTGACTGCAATTATACAACTGTACACGTAATTGAAAAAATTCCTATCTTTTTCAAAAAAGATAAAATTCTGCACAATAATGTAATTTCGTTCAAAAATTTGTTTTTCAATTCCCATCAAAATTTCAATTATATGTTAAAATCTTGTTTATACATTTTTTTGAAAAATTTCCATTATCTTTGTACTTAATAAATATCTTCTCCGAAATTCAATTATTATCAAAAATTTTGTAGAAAATTCTACACGAAACTTCAATTATTTTCCAAATTTTTTTTCAATTGAATAATTTTCAATATCTACAATTTTAATGTTTCCAAAATAAAATTTCTAAAATTTCAATAAAATTTCTCACAAACATTTAATTATTTTCATAAAAAGTAAAATTTTCAAAGTAATTCAATTATTATGTTTTGAAATTTTTTCTTAATTTCTTCTGCAATAATTATTCAATTGTAAACATCATTATTCAATTATTCAGAAATAATAAAACTCGTCGCAAAATTTCAACTACAATCTTAATACAATTTTAACAAAATTCTAAATTCTAGAAAAATGTTATTAATATTCAATATTATTTTCAGAAATTTTAATCATTTTTTTTTCTGCAATATTCAATTATTTTTATAAATAACAATTTTTATCACAAGAATTGAATTATTTTCAAAAATTAATCAAAATTCTTCAAAGAAATTTAATTATTTTCCAAAAATGTAAATAAAATTTATTGTGAAATTCAATTATTTTTAAAAATAACAATATTTGTCACAAGAATTGAATTATTTTCAAAAAAAAATAATAAAATTCTTTGAAGAAATTTAATTATTAATTATAAAAAAATTTTTTCTATTCTCTTTCACATTTCAATTATTTTTATAATTATAGTAAACTTTTTCGTCGAAATCCAATTATTTTTAAAAGTTTCAATAAACTTCTATACAAAATTTCAATTACTTTAAAAAAAATTTGCGAAAAGAATTTAATTATTTAAAAATGTATTGACAAAATTCGTTATGAGAATTAAACTTTAAGATACATTCATTTAATGAATAAATTTTTTTCGTATTTAAATAATTTATTTCTCCGAGAATTTTCAGAAAAAATTAATTAATTTGAGTTAAAATTTTAGAGAACAATTAAATAATTATTATTATTTTCGAAAACGTTAAATTAAAATTCTTATAAATTTACTCTATTAAACTTATTAAAATTTCTTTAAAATCATGTTCATTTTCGTAACTAAAATATTTTACTATTTGAATAATTATTTAAAAAATATTCTTCAAAAATTTTAATTATTTTTATACATTTTTTCGAAAATTCAATTATTTTTTAAAAATATTACTAAATTTCAATTATTTTTTAAAGCTTTTACCAAATTTTTTAAAATTAATTTAATTAATTTCTTTATTATAATTTTTATTATAATTTTGAAACTATTATACCTGATAACATCTTTGGAAAAAAATACAGTTCCGATTATTTTTCAAAATTGAATTTTTGTATTAAAATAATTGTCTCCTTGAGAAACTACCGAAAAATTATTAAAAGTAATCGACGATGATTTTTGTGAATTTTCAATTTATATCTCGAATTTTGTACAAAAAATAAGAAAAAGGAAAAAAATTGTTATTTTTCCATAAACGAATAGAAATGAAATTTGTTATAAAAGTAGAACAATTATTATCCGCGCAGAAATAAAAGAAAAATGGCTCTGCAAAAAATCGAACAATATATAAGAATTCGATTTTTGAACAGAGGGTGAAAGAACTTTCTTTAAGAATAGCCGCGTTTAAATTTAGTTCCCCTTGAAAGGAGAAAAACGTGTGTGATTTATTACAACTCCTTGCTACGGAAGTAAAATTCGTGTTCGACAAAAAGACTCCTCTTTTTTCCCTCGTTTTGTTTTTTTAATCAAGTCATCTCTCTCTCTCATCTCACTCTTTTTTTTTTCTTTCAAACGGAAGTGTTTAAAAATAATAATGACTTGAATCATAAAAAAGTGCCCACTATAACTTTTACACACACACACTCTGAGATTAATTTTAGAAAATCCGGAAGTTGTCAAATATTTTTAAGTAGTACTTTCACGCCTTGAATTTTTTCTTTTTTTTTCATATCCGAATCTTTGGAAATTTTTCGAGAATTGTATTTAGAATTGTAGTTGAAAAAATTTAGTATTTTACAAATATAGAACTTGGAGAGTTTTTAGAATTTAGAATTCTAATAAATATTTTATACGATTAACTATTAGAAAATTGAGAAATTGTATTAAAGCTAAAGTTTTGAACGTTCAAATGAACGACAATATTTTTTTCACTTCTTCCAATTTTTATTTCTTTACAAAAATTAGTTTTTTTAAATTAAAACAAATTAATTCTAAACTTGTATTTCTTTACAAAAAATAATTTTTTAATTTAAAACAAAAATTATTTTTGTATTTTTGTACAAAAAATAATTTTTTAATTTATACAAATTAATTTTTGTATTTCTTTACAAAAAATAATTTTTAAATTTAAATAAATTAATTCTAAACTTGTATTTCTTTACAAAAAATAATTTTTTAATTTAAACAAATTAATTCTAAACTTGTATTTTTGTACAAAAAATAGTTTTTTAATTTAAAACAAAAATTATTCTTGTATTTTTGTAAAAAAAAAATTTTTTAATTTATACAAATTAATTCTTGTATTTCTTTACAAAAAATAATTTTTAAATTTAAATAAATTAATTCTAAACTTGTATTTCTTTACAAAAAATAATTTTTTAATTTAAACAAATTAATTCTAAACTTGTATTTTTGTACAAAAAATAGTTTTTTAATTTAAAACAAATTAATTACTGTATTTCTTTATCAAAAATAATTTTTAAATTTAAACAAATTGATTCTTAACTTGTATTTTTGTACAAAAAATAGTTTTTTAATTTAAAACAAAAATTATTCTTGTATTTTTGTACAAAAAATAATTTTTTAATTTATACAAATTAATTTTTGTATTTCTTTACAAAAAATAATTTTTAAATTTAAATAAATTAATTCTAAACTTGTATTTCTTTACAAAAAATAATTTTTTAATTTAAACAAATTAATTCTAAACTTGTATTTTTGTACAAAAAATAGTTTTTTAATTTAAAACAAAAATTATTCTTGTATTTTTGTAAAAAAAAAATTTTTTAATTTATACAAATTAATTCTTGTATTTCTTTACAAGTAATAATTTTTAACTTTAAACTAATTAATTCTAAACATGTATTTCTTTATAAAAAATAATTTTTAACTTTAAACAAATTAATTCTAAACTTGTATTTCTTTACAAAATTTAATTTTTTTAATTTAAGCAAATTAATTCTAAACTAATTTTTATTTAATTTCAATTTAATTTTGTTTTTGGGTAGTAATTTTCGTAAACACTTGAGGTGAAAATAAATTTCGTTCATATGAACATTCCAAACTTTAGCCAAATTATTTTTTTAATAAACAAATTTTACCAGTTTAGAAACTGAATGACCCAGTTTAAGGAGAGGAAATTTGTTTTCGAATGAAGAAGAAGAAGAAGAAGAAGAAGAATGAGAGAGGAGGAGAGAATTAATGAAATGGAGCGTGTGTGTGAGAGAGGAGAAAAAGGAAATCTTGATTGCTCTTTGGTTTGCGTTGAAGCTTGAGAAGGTGAGACAAAGCACTTTGTCCCTCTTTTACAGTATGACAATGAAGGAGTAGGACTGTGCTTTTAGTTTCTGGTGTGAATAGACGACACTTGTCATTTACAGTGAGAGTTACTGCATATGGAAAAGATGTGTTTCCGCAAGTGGATGCTGTGTGTTTTCTGCAAGGCTGTCGAGTGCATTTTTCACTTTACGGAAAAAAGGGGTTTTTATGGAAACTTGTTTCGAAACATCTTTTCCATATATGACTCGAGGTTCAATTAATCTTCCTCTCCTCAATGCCGCACCTCTTTTATTTATACATATATATATGTTTGTGGAATATGACAAGAGTACAGATACAAATTGGAATATAACCATACGACAAAATGGAATAAAAAAAAAAAATTCCAAAATAAAGGAAATCAAATTTTTAATTAAAAAAAAATTTTTTTTTAATTAAATTTCTTTTCTTAAATTTCCAAATAGCAAAATTATATTCTCTAACTATAAATAGTGGCAAAAATTTAGTCTAACATTGCTTAATCAACTCAATTATAATTTCAGACCTCGGATTGACTTTATGGAGCAAAAAAAGTCGCTTCAGTCAATTAAAAAAAAAAAATACAAAAATTAATTAATTATTTAAAAATAGTAATAAAAATAATTGAAATTATTTGATGAGTTCTATTATCACTGAAAATAATTGAATTCTCGCATAGAAATTTATCAAAAATTTAAATATTTAGTTCACAAAATTATTCATTTTTTGGAAAATTGAATTTAGAAATCAGTGAAAGGGGACAATCACACTGAAAGAAAATTTATATTAAATTTTCTAAAAGTGCAATTTGGGAAAAAAGTGGCAGCACACAAAAATGCAAAAAAAAAATGCAATTATTTAAAATGAAAAATTTTCATAATATTCATTATCTTTGGAAAAAAAAAATTATTAAAAACAATACTTTATAAAATTCATATATGGAGAATTCAATTATTTTTTAAAGTTTTAAGAAAATTTTTCGTAATAATTCAATTATTTTCATAAATAATAAAATTCTTCTCAGAAATTCAATTACTTTTATAAAACGAATTTCTTATAACAACTATAACCCTTACGAAATTAAATTATTTTCTACAATTTTTAACTCAATTTCATTTCGAAATCAACTATTTTTAATTTTTCTTCCAATTATTTAAATACAAAAATTCAATTTTCCATACTTAATTTCGTTTTTGTTGAATTTTAATAAAAAATGTTGGACATGATTGTTTTTCCAAAGTGTTGAAAATAATTCTCGAAAAAAAATTTTAATCTCATTATTTTTTCTACGTATTTAAATTTTCAGAAATATGTAATTGAAATAAAAAAATAATAATACCTAGAATTTTAAAAATTTACAAGGAAAAAAATCTACAAGTGTTACTTTTTTCAAAAAATATTTTAATATAACTTTTAGAAGCTAATTTTCATTAATTCATTTTTAAATAATTTAAATTTGAAGAAATCTTTTAAAAAATTATATTTTATATTTTCTAGAAATAATTGAAATTTTTATAAAATGATTTTAAGAAGAATTAATATGTGATAATATATTTTCAAAATAATTGCGAAATTTGGTAAACTATTTTTATCAACATAATTAAACTTTCGTGTTTCTTTTTAAATAATTTAAATTACATAAATATTTTTTTAAATATAATTAAAATTTGGTAAAATCTTTAATAAAAATAATTGAAATTCGATAAAATCTTATTTAACAAAAATTTATACTTGAAAATATATTTTAAAAATTAGTAAAATTTGATAAAGTTTCTTTAAAATAATTGAAATTTGGTAAAATCTTTAATCAAAGTGATTTAATTTTGAACTTTTTTTTTTAAAGAATTAAGTGACGTAGTTTATGAACAACTCCTAATAAAATTTTTAGATATAATTAATTTGTTCTCGAATATAAATAAATAAATTATTGTTTTCTCAAAAATGTTACAAATAATTCTAAACAATTTTAACATCTGTCTTTAATATTTTACCTTCGGTATTTCAATTTTAGGAATTTTAGAATACTTAGAAAAAAAAATTATTTTTAATTAAATTTGCCAAAATTTTAATTATTCAATAATTTCTTAATTCAAAAAAAGATTTTTCTTTTCGAATTATTTAAAAAAAAATTAAGTGAAATTTAGTGTAATATATATTATATTTAATACCAAAAATGTTAATTCAATTAAAAACTTTACTAAATTCCACACAATTTTTTTTTAATGTTTAGTATTTTTTATATCAATATTTCGGTTTGTTGCACTTTTTTCCAAAATTGTAAAATACTTTTACAAATATTACTACACATTTTCTTTCCGTATTTAATCAACATTTAAGTTTAGAAACATATTTTTTGTTTAAATCACATCGGTGAAGTTCGCAACGTTTATGATCAACGATTGAAAGAGAAAAAAATTATTTTCTTACTAAAAAAAATCATATTTTTTGTTCACAAATATTTTTTTTGTAAATCATTATTAAAAAAAAATTAATCGTAACTATTTTCTTTTCAAAAATTTATAAAATTTTTTTTTTCTAAAATCGTTGACTATAAACGTTGTGAACTTCACCAATTTTTTTTTAAATCAAAACAGAAAATATATTTGAATTGAATTAAATATAATTATTTATAGAAATAAAATTTTTTCAATCAAAGCAATAGATGTTTATTCCATATATTCGGATTTGCTTACAAACTAATTTCAATTAAACAAAATCACTTAAAAACATTTTTCTTTTTTAAACATTAACATTTATTTAATGAACATTACTTAAAAATCATGTTTTCCCACAATGAAAAAAAAATTATTTGATTTAAATAACCGATTACTTGACTATTGTCAAATATTGTCAAATAAATATTTACTTAAATCAAATAATTTTTATTTGAATCAATTAAATAATATTTGCTTCAAATACACGTCGGTGAAGTTTGCAACGTTTATGATCAACGATTAAAAGGAAAAAAAATATTTTCCAACCAAAAAGAATAATGATTTTTGTTCACAAATATTTTTTTTTTTGTAAATCATCTTTCAACAAATTAAACGTACTATTTTTCTGTACAAAAATTTATAAAAATTTGCTTAATAAAATAGTTCTTTTCAGAAATCGTTGATTATAAACGTTGTGAACTTCACCAACGTTCAAATACTGAAATATATTTGATTCAAATACAGTTTATTTGCTTCAATAATTTCTATTTGAATCAATTAAATAATATTTGCTTCAAATACTGAAATATTTGATTCAAATACAGTTTATTTGCTTCAATAATTTTTATTTGAATCAATTAAATAATATTTGCTTCAAATACTGAAATATTTGCTTCAATAATTTTTATTTGAATCAATTAAATAATATTTGCTTCAAATACTGAAATATTTGGTTCAAATACAGTTTATTTGCTTCAATAATTTTTATTTGAATCAAATAAATAATATTTGCTTCAAATACTGAAATACTTGATTCAAATACAGTTTATTTGCTTGCATAATTTCTATTTGAATCAATTAAATAATATTTGCTTCAAATACAGTTTATTTGCTTGCATAATTTCTATTTGAATCAATTAAATAATATTTGCTTCAAATACTGAAATATTTGATTCAAATACAGTTTATTTGCTTGAATAATTTTTATTTGAATCAATTAAATAATATTTGCTTCAAATACTGAAATATTTGATTCAAATACAGTTTATTTGCTTCAATAATTTTTATTTGAATCAATTAAATAATATTTGCTTCAAATACTGAAATATTTGCTTCAATAATTTTTATTTGAATCAATTAAATAATATTTGCTTCAAATACTGAAATATTTGGTTCAAATACAGTTTATTTGCTTCAATAATTTTTATTTGAATCAAATAAATAATATTTGCTTCAAATACTGAAATACTTGATTCAAATACAGTTTATTTGCTTGCATAATTTCTATTTGAATCAATTAAATAATATTTGCTTCAAATACAGTTTATTTGCTTGCATAATTTCTATTTGAATCAATTAAATAATATTTGCTTCAAATACTGAAATATTTGATTCAAATACAGTTTATTTGCTTGAATAATTTTTATTTGAATCAATTAAATAATATTTGCTTCAAATACTGAAATATTTGATTCAAATACAGTTTATTTGATTCAAATAAAAACTATTTGATTCAAGTAAATATTTCATTGATAATAGTCAAGTAATCGGTTATTTGAAATCGAATAAATTTTTTTTTTCAGTGCATAGTGTAGTAAAAATTGCAATTTTCGAATCTAGAATATAAGGGCTATTCTGTGATTTTGATAAATTCTGTAAAAATCTGTTTAAAACGGGGAACGATTTTCCTTTTTCGAAGGGGATATTAATCGTCGAAGATGATAATGTTTAATGGGATGGTTAATAGCAACATTGTTATGGCGTCAGGTAGCATAATACAGGCGTTACGAGTCAAACTGCGGCTGACGGGAGTGAAGTACCGTTATCGTTTTATTATGAATTACCTCCGTGTCTGGTACCTCCCTCTCTCTTGACATACAGTATACTCTCTCTACACAGAATACTCTCTCTAGTCGAACAATTATCTCTCTACTATATACAATACAATCCGTAACAATCTATAAATATCCAGATATATATATGTATATTCCAAGTCTAATTTTCCGATTCGCAATAAGTGCACAAAAGTCATAATATCGAGACTGAAAAACGAGACCGAGGTATAAAACGTAACACACTATTCCCACGCCATGAAACGGAATGAGCATCCCATCCCAACCCACACACACACATATACACTTATTTAAAGTGTAAATATGGAGACGCGAGCAGATCGTGAACGCGGATATACACGCGCGGCGTCGACAGCATATCAGAAGCTTGAGAGAAATACGCGATAAATAATACATGAAATTTGTTAAATGTGTGCGAGTGTAACACTCGAGGCAAATGCAATAATAATGCACCACCTTATAGACGTTGGCATCTCTAAATACCCCCCCTCACGTGTATATGAATGAAAAATAAGGGGGAGGATTGCACGCATCTACTCTGTACAATCATGTCTCGTAAATGTCTTCTATATTCACGATCATGATAATATAAATATGTTTGTCGAGTAAAGAATATGAGTTCGTTTTTGCAAATAATTTATTATTGAAAATCGAACCGTTTTTTTTTTAGAGATCGATACTTGCATGTGGACTACTGTACTCACGATTGCCACGATTTTGTATGATAATTCAATTTTTTTTTACACTGTAAACCGAATTTAATTAATTCAAAAAAACCCGATTAATAATTAAATAATAATAATTAAACCCGATTATCAATTAAATATCTAATTAAATCAAATAATATTTCTCAAAGTCAATTATTTGCTTCAAAAACTGCACTGAGAAAAAATTTTTTTTTTAAACCAAACATAAGCAGTCAACCAAAAAAAAAAATATATTTAATTTAAAATAAAAAAAATTATGTTTGATTAAAAGCACAATAATTTTGATTCAATACCTAGTAAGTTTGGTTCAATAAAAATTACGTTTAATTCGATAATAAAATAAGTTATTATCGAATTAAACGTAATTTTTGTTGAACCAAACTTACTAGGTAAATCAAAATTATTGTGCTTTTAATCAAACATAATTTTTAATCGACTGTATAACAAAGATAATTAATTATGTTTTAGTAAATATTATTTGATTCAAGTAAATATTTAATTGATAATAAGCAATTAATCGGTTATTTGAATCAATTAAATTTTTTTTTCAGTGTAAATATGATTTTAATAAATTTTATTCTTGAGTAGAAATTTCTCAAACTTCAATTATTTCCAATGTCTACTATATATTTCAATAAAATTTTACAAAACAATTCAATTATTTTCAATGTCTATACTCTATTTCAATAAAATTTCACACAACAATTCAATAATTTTAAAAAGAAATATAATAACAAAATTCGTCACAAAAATTCAATTATTTTCAAATCTAATAAAATTCCTTGTAGAAACTTAAAAAGTCAAATTATGTTCCAAAATTGCCAAAATTTAAATTATCTTTATAAATAGGTATACTAAAACTTTTTTCCGATCTTCAATTATTTTTAATTTCTGAAAATTCAATTTTAAAAAACGTTTAATTATTATTAAATAAAATGTTTATTTTTAGAGTTAAATAAATGAATTCTAGTAGAATTTTCTAATAAATCATGATTCAAAAATAAAAATATAATTTCAGTTAAAATTTTAGAATATAATTGAATATTGAAAGCATTATTGAATTTCCAAAAGATTAAAAATTTTAGAAAACATAAATTTTGAATTTTTTATACTTCTTACGAATAATTCTATACAATAAATTTTTTTTAGAGTCAAATTGAATTTTCATTTTGAAATTATTGGAAGTTTTTTATTTTCTATTATATAATTTTAGAATTTTCGAATAAGCGATGAAATTTTGTAAAATTGAATTATTAAAAAACAAGTCGATTTTCAAATTGTCATTGAACTTTTGGAAAAATTATCAAAACTAATAATTGATTTAAAGAAGAATTTTAGATAAAAATTCTAGAGTACTAAAGTTGTTCTTCTATAAATCCGTTGTTTTTAATAATCAAATCTATATTTAAAAAAAATTTAAATAATTTAAAAAGAATTTTAGTCATTAACATTTTTTTTTTAATTTAGGCTTTTAATAATTTTTAATGAAATTAATTAAAATTTTATAAAACTTTTAATGAAATTCATTGGCAGGATTTCAATTATTATCAATACAATTTTAATCGAATTTCTAAAAAAAATGTAATTATTTTGTAGAATTTTGTTAAAATTCGTCGAAAGAATTCTGTTTTTTTAAAAAGTTGTTGATAAAATTATTTACCAGAATACTCGAGCAATTTGATGAAACAAATTTTATAAAATCATATTTTATATAAAATATATAATTCATATATTAAAAATAATTGAAATTCTGTCAAGAATTTGATTAAAATTTTTCCAAATAACTGAATTTCGGAGAAAAAATGTATTATTTATAAAGATAATTGAAATTTCGACTTAAAATTTTTGTAAATTTTTCAACATATTTTGATTTTTACAATGAATTTATAACTTTTGAAAATAATAGAATTTTTGAGACTAATTTTATTAAAATTCGTTTTAAACAAATTAATTCTTTTGTAAAATTTTTTATTAAAATAGTAAACATTGAAAATAATTAAATTTTGCCAAATTTTTTAAATTAATTACATTTCTACGAAAAATTTTAATAAAATTATTTTAAATAAAATTGAATCGTTATAAAGCTATTTCATTAAAAATTTTCAAAATTACTCAATTCTTTGAGTTTTTAAAAATTTGTAATCAAATTAATTTAAAATTCAAATTTTACAAAATTGGATTGAAATTAATTACTTAATTTCTTGAGGCGGAATTTAGAGATGCAAACTTCTATAATGAGATCTTATTATAGAAGAAAAGAAAAAGAGGCAGTAAAAAACTAAAAGACAAATTATATCGTTGTTTCTATTATGAAAAAACAGTGGCAAAAATAAATTTTATTCGCCATTAAATAAATAAGTGAATATGAATTATTACGAATTCAGATCTAATTAGGGCCCTTTATAATTTTAATTTATTGAACAATTTTAATTAACATTTTCTCATGCTTGCGCGATTACGTATATCTGTAATCGCGATCTCCAGTAGTACTATGGAACTTTATAAAAGAATAAAAAGAAAGAAAAAAAAAGAATTTTAAAATAAAATAAAAAAAAAATAAAAGAATTTTCATTTCACGAAAAAAATTCTAACACCTCCAAAATACACCAAATAATAATTATTTTCGACGCCAACTTCTGGACAAAAAATACCAGAAAAAGTACTGTTAATTTTGTACTTTTCTTTTCTTTTTTTAAATAAAATTCTACGAGTGATATTCATAGGGAGAATAAGAATTTTCCTGAGCATGATAATCGTGGTTTTCAGTATAACCACAAGAAGAGAAATAGGCGTTATAAAAAAAAGAGAAACATTAGAAACTCACCCGCGGTATTAATTTAATTTCTATCTACATAGTTCGCAATTACGTTTCTTTTTTTGCAGGCAAAATCTTCTCAAAGTTAATTAAGCCAGGAGCGAAAACTAATTTATAAGTAAACAAGTAAAATTACTTTCAAAGTGTTCAAATTTATTTATATATATAATTATATATATACATTTATTTTGCTATACGTGAGAAATTAAAAATACATAAACAAAACATGCGTTCTCGAAAATTGTGTTTAAATCAAATTAATTGTACTTTCGCTGCGACTAATTTTCAACATCATTGCGTCGTCGTTTTCATTATATACAACATCCTCGCAATTTGATGATTAAAATTATCACAGCGATAGTCGTATCAAAAAGTACTTCTTCTGATTCAGATTTAAAGAGACAATTTTTAATTTATTTATTTATCAATAATAAGGATAGAATTTATTTATTTATTTATTTAAGAGTCAAAAAATTTTTAACTTAAATTTACTCTTTAAATCCGAATTAGATTTCCCACCTTTTTTCTCATCAACTTCAAATTTATTTGATTTCGAACATTAACAAAAATCTACAAATGGCTTCAAAAATTTTGATTAGATTTTTTAATGAATAATTAAATTCTTTTGACGAATTTCTTTAAATGTTTTAAAAACAATGATTTTTAAATAATTTTAATTGCAAATTTGAAAAATAATAGAATTAAAGAAGGAATGTTTTCAATTTTTTTTTAAATAATTCCGTATCTTTAAAATTAGAATTGAAAATTTGATTTTTCAATTTTATTAGTCACTAACTTCCCTTGATTATTTTCGAAAAATTTTAATAAAATCCTTTAAATGAATTCCATTATTTTTAATGAAATGCAAAGAAATTTCAATTGTTCCAAAAGTTTTGAAAATTTTAAAATTTTAAAACAATTGAAATTTGATCAAACATTTTAAAAATAATTGAAATCTGGTACGAATTTTCGAAAATCATTGAATTTTTGTAAAACGTCAACTTGAAACAAATTTTTAACAATTTTTCGAAAGTTCTTCGAGAATTCAATTATTATTTTTGAGAACTTCTCTTGATTATTTTCGAAAAATTTAAACAAAATTCTTTAAATGAATTAAATTATTTTTAATAAAATGTAAAGAAATTTCAATTATTTAAGTTTTCAATCGTCTTTTTTGATAAAAATTCAATTATCTTGAAAGAATAGAATTGAAAAATTTCCAAAAACTTATTTCTTCGGAACTTTCAAAAAAACTTTGCAAAAAATCAATTTTATTTAAAAATGTTAATTCTTGGGGTTTTCCCAGTTAAATTAAATTTTCAGCTATTTCCCAAGTATAGTAGAAATTATTTTGTAAACATTTTGGAGAATTTTGATAAAGAACAATTTCCATTTTATTTTCTAAACCTTTTTGGAGATTTAAAAATTATTAAAAAATCATTTTTATCAAAATTCTCCAAAATGATTACAAAATTTCTTTTCAATTTTTTGTCGAAGAGAACTTTCTAATTTTTATATTACATAAGCGGCTTATCAACACATTTCCAAATCGTAACATAAATTTAATTTAAAAAAAAAAATTAAAATCCGCTCTTCGAATTTTCAGAGAAAAAAATTCTAATTTCCTACTCTATAAAAATAGAGAAACACAAATCACAATGAAATTTGTCTACAGTCATTTATTCCCTCTCACAAAAAATTTCTACCCTCTCTTTCTCTCAAATAATTGCAAGAGAAATCCGTTCAAGATTTGCCATTGTGACTTGAGGTTAAAGTTGGCGAACGTTCAAGAAACGGAATTTATACATTATAAGAGTCTGGAAAAGTAACTCGGTAAATAGAGTCAGACATGTAGGTAGAAAGAAGAAATTGCACGCAAGTACCATGAACTTTCGGGGAGAGGAAAAAAAAAAAAAAAAAAAAAAAAAAAAGGGAAAACATGATGAGCCTTTGTCGAAGAAAAATTAACAATTCAAAATGATGAAATTCAAATTGGCAAGAATTGAAGGGAAACAGAAACGAAGCGACCCTGCAATTCAATGTTAAGGGGAATTCCCATCGGCCCCTCAACCGCAAAGCCAACCTCCCCACGTCCGATTAATTACACTTTTCATGCACAGTCTGTTAATATACTTCTGCACACTTAGTTTTATGAATTTCGATCATTAATATCATTGCCAACATAGGAAGGGAAACGTTTATATTTGAAAGGGAACTTCATTCTAATTGCCTCTTTATACTGGAGAGGAGTGTCTTCTTAAAACGAGAATATTATATAACCCTAAAGATGAGTTAATTTCTTTTTTTGTGAAATTTATTTAAAATTCAAATTCAAGTCAATTAGAGTTTAATTTATACACTGGGAGAATCATTTATTTTTAATGAAACAAATTTAGAACTTAAACAATAAATTTAAATTTAATAAAATTTAGAACTAGACTTAAATTTAATAAAATTTAAAACTAAATTTAAATTTTTTAAATTTAAACCTAAATTTAAAACCAAATTTAAATTTAATAAAATTTAAAACAGAATTTAAATTTAATAAAATTTTGAAACTAAATTTAAAGATAATAAAATTTAAACTTAAATTTAAAACTAAATTTAAAACCAGATTTAAATTTTCTGGAATTTCAACCTAAATTAAAAAATGAATTTAAACTTAATAAAATTTAAAACTAAATTGAAATTTAATTTAAATGTAATATAACTTAAAAGTAAATTTAAATTTACTAAAATTTAAACCTAAATTTAAATTTAATGAAATTTAAATTTAATCGAATTTAAAACTGAATTTAATTGTAATAAAATTTTAAAACTAAATTTAAATACTATACTAAATTTTAACTAAATTAAAACTGAATTTAAATTTAATAAAATTTTTAAATTAAATTTAATAAAATTCAAAACTAAATGTAATAAAATCTGAATCTAAATTGAAATTAAATCAAACTTAACTATAAATTTAAATTAAGTCCAATTTAAATTTCTAATTTGAAAAAAAGGAATGCAAAAGATAAAATGAAATTAAAATGCAAAGTATTCGCGATGGAAAAAATTACTTATTTCCGGGTGATGATATAAAAGGACAAAAAAAATGTTTTAAATATAATTAATTAGAAATGATTTCTATTGTTCCTAATTGTTTCCTATTTGAATTTTCATCGACTCGGAGTGATCAGCAGAATATTTACAATTCATCATAATTAATTAGACTTTATTCATTTAAATAAATATACCACAGTGAAAGAAAATAATTACGAAATTAAAAATAATTACTTTCATTACATTAAATTGACAATTAAATTCAAAGTATTTTTTAATTTCTAATTTCTAAATTAAAAAATACTTTTACGAAAATTTCCTTCAACTTCTAGAATATTTGAAACTTTTTTAGAACGAATAACAAACATTAGTAAAAAAATATTCGTATTAATAAAATTTTTCTTAAAAGAATAACAAACATTAAGAAACGATTTTCGAAAATTGAAAATGAAAAATGAAAATTGTAAATATTCTTCGATTTCTTTTATCCAAAAGGGTATTCTTGAATAAATAAATTTCCCAATCCTTTTAATAAAAAAAAAGTTCGTTAAATTTTAATAACTTCCGATATGAAGAATAAAAAAAATAGTTTCCCTATTAATCTTCGTTCGAGATAGGGGAAAAAAAAAATCCCCGAAACTGTGCCACATATTTCTCGTCAATATTAAAAACCACTTTGTTCTCTCTCCAAAGTTCAATCAAATTCCAATGAATTCTCACTTATGTGCGCGCCTATATAAATTTATTTATCCTTTTTATTTTTCATCGAATCAATTTTTCCTCTTGAAAAAAAATGTACAACCGCAATACTGTACATATTTTCATATTTCCGCTCTTTTAATATAGAATTTCATAAAAAAAAAAAAAAAAAAAAAAAAAAAAAAACACTGTGAATGAAGAAATAAAAGGAAAGTTACCTTTTATTTCTTATCTCAGCCCTCAAATCTAATTCAACAGTTTCGGATTTATATTTTTTACGCTCGCCCACTTTAAATTGCTCTCATTATATCTTTATAAAACAAGTAAAGTGAATAGATATGCGATTTGTTCAAAAACAAAAATTTCCAGGAATAAAAATACCGTAAGAGAGTTTTTTATTTCTTCGTTTCTATTATATTCTCTCTTGGAAGTTTATATAGCATTATTCTCGAATTGTAATTGCAATATTATTTTATATTTACAATTTTATGTTGGATTGTTTCTTCAAAAAAAAAAAAGAAAAAGAATTAGATGTCTTACTTGGAATAAAGTAATCTCCATAAATTTTTTGCACGAACTGTTGATTCATCGGATAGAGACTTTAAGAAATTGGTGATTTTATTTTAACCAAATTTTATTTATTTAACCGAATTTTTATTTTGCCGAAGATTTATTTTAATGGACTTTTATTAATCCGAATTTTTATTTTGCCAAAGATTTATTTTAATGGACTTTTATTTAACCGAATTTTTATTTTGCCGAAGATTTATTTTAATGGACTTTCATTTGACCGAATTGTTACTCTTTCGAACTGTCATTTAACCGAATTGTCATTTGTCCGAATTATTATTTTTCTTAATTGTCATTTTACCGAACTGTCATTTAACCGAATTTTTATTATTTTTTATTATTATTATTTTTCTTCATTGTCATTTTACCGAACTGTCATTTAACCGAATTTTTATTTTTCCCCAAAATTTATTAAACCGAACAATCATTGAATCGAATTATTATTTTTCTAAATTACCATTTTACCGAATTTTTACTTTCCCCAACTTTTATTAAACCAAACTGGCATTTAATCGAATTATTATTTTTCAAAATTGTCATTTAAGAAAATTATTATTTTCCCGAACTGTCACTCTACTGGATTTTTATTTTCCCGAACTGTCACTTCACTGAATTTTTATTTTCCCGTACTGGCATTAAATTTTTATTATTTTCAAATTTTCAATTACTATTTAACCAAATAATTTACTGTTCTAAACTATTATTTAAGCAAATTTTTTTTTCTCGAATTGACATTTAACCGAATTTTAATTATTTTAAATTGTCATTTCACCGAATTTTAATTATTTTAAATTGTCATTTAACCCAATTTTAATTATTCTGAATTGTCATTTAACCGAATTGTAATTATTTTGAATTGTCATTTAACCGAATTTTAATTATTTTGAATTGTCATTTAACCGAATTAATCATTTTTTCAACTGTCACTAAACCGAATTGTCATTTAACTGAATTTTCATTTGCCAGAATTTTTACTTTCGCGAACTTCTATTTAACCGAATTTTCTTTTTTGCAATGTTTTATTTAACCAAACTTTTATTTGTCCGAATTGTTACTTTTCCAAACTGTTACTTAACCGAACTTTCATCAGACCGAATTGTTACTTTTCCGAAATGGCATTTAAGCGAATAGTTATTTTTCCAAATTACAACCTAACCGAATAGTTATTTCTCCGAACTATCAATTATGGGACAAATTTGTCATTTTTTCGAATTCTCATTTAACCGAGTGGTAAAAAAGTTATCGAAGAAAGGAATCTTGGTTCAATTTCTCCACCTGAGAACGCCAAGGTCGCCACGAGGTGGCAGGGGAAATTCCAAGAAATCTTAACTGCCGTCTAGCGGCGACCTTGGCGTTCTCAGGTGGAGAAATTGAACCACGATTCCTTTCTTCGAAAACATTCTAATTTCAGGCTTTTTTTAACGAAATAATTAACATATTAATGAAAAAAAAATAGTTGCTAAATGATTGTATATGGCGAAAAAAGTGTCAAAAATACCAAAGGTCGTCTAAAATTGCAATTTAATCGAACTTTCCCGGAGTTTCAAACCTCCAACGGAATATTTCTTCAATCACCGGATTTCAATTGCATTAAATGAAACGACAACTATACAGGGATTATATTCTCCTCTCCAACGTCAATAATAGCAAAATTACCAGCGGGAAATTTGCAAGTTCAAAGTTACACTCTCATCATCGTTTCTGTGTGTCTGTGCAATATAACGGTACAAAAGGAGGCGAACAAGTATCAAAATGATAATGTTCCAATTGAATCGGGGAATAATCAGGTGAACCGGTCCGTGGGACAAAACCGAATAACCTGAGGACCCGTATTTTCCCTCTGCGACTATTTCACCGTTAGGCAGGTGTTCATTGCTCCTCTTATCTGCGTCAAGAGGAGAGGAGAGGTGTATAATCAACGAGAGCAGTATATATGTATAGAAAATGGCTTTTACATATATATATATATATATATATATAACTATATAGTCATCATCACACCTCGATTTCAACTGCTGGACATATATGTGTGGGCGAATGATTCTGCAAGTGCAGAACTGAGAATGACTTCCGGGCCATCGACGGCTCGTCCAATTTCGAATTAATTACTACAAACGCCTCCAACCTCCTATGGCTAATTGGCACGCTAATTGCTATCGTTGATGCGTGAACGCCCCTAGCACCACGCGGTTAGGAAGATTGAAGTCGCGAACCTTCCATTAGAAGAGACGTCATTGCAGACTAATAATTAAACTCTAACGTATAAATTCTGTTTTTTTCTCTTGTTATTTTTTTGTTTTTGTTTATGATTCCGTGTTGTCTCTCTCTCTCCTTGTTTTTCTCTCTTCTTTCTTCGTCTCTATATTTTCCCTCCTTTTTTTCTTTCCTCTTTTTTCTTCACCTCCATCTCTCTTTCTTCATCTATCTCTCCCCCTCCCTTTTTTCTTTCTTCACCTCTTGCCCTTTTTTCTTTCTTTCTTCACCTCTATCTTTCTTTCTTCACCTCTATCTCTCTTTCTTCACCTCTTCTCCCCCTCTCTTTCTTTCTTCTTCACCTCTCGCCCTTTTTTTCTTCCTTTCTTTCTTCACCTCTAGCTCTCTTTCTTCAACTTTAACTCCCCCTCCGTTTTTTTTATTTTCTTTTCTCTCTCTCTCTCTCTCTTCTTTTCTTTTTCTGTTTTGCATCAATCGTGCAGCATTGAAACTTGCAATTAGAAAGGAGCATCATCGCGGAGGTGTTGGTAATAAATTGCAGATGAATTTCCGGCATCCCAACAGTCACTTAATTATTTTACACATCGTATCAACTCGATATGCAGTATATAATAATGTACCCACACACTTGCAATGGATAGTCCAAAGTGATTCAATTATTTTTCACGAGATTATTATCTTATTAAAAAGTACCTTCGGCAAGTTCAGTGTCGACTAATCATATATTTCCTTCACGTGATACAGAAATCACCAAAAAAAAAAAACAATTCTAGAAAATAGATAGTGTCTGGTATTTACTTTCATCTCTTCAGAAAAATAATACTAAAAAAATAATCTAGAGAGAGAAAACATTATTCTTAAATCAAATAGAAAAAAATAATTTTAAGTGATTTTGTTTAAATAAAATTAGTTTGTAAACTTAATCCTAATTTATAGAAAACAGCTATTAGTTTGATTCAAAAATATTTTGGTTTAAATAATTATATTTAATTCAAACATATTTTCTGTTTTGATTTAGACAAAAAATATGTTTAAAAATTTTATACGTTTAATTAAAACTTAAAAGTCGATTATGAATAATTTAAAATCAACCACAATTTATGTTTGAATTAAATTTAATATTTCTTTATACGAATCCAAAAATATGTTTAATTTAAACAAAATACTAAAAAATAATCTACTACTTATTTTCTTGGACTTTTTTCCAGATTATTTCTGTCATTTCTCCCGCGAAAATTCAAATGTTTACTTAAAATAATTGCAAATAAAATATTTTGCAGGAATTCAATTGTTTAAAAATAGAATTTGCATAAATTTTTTTCGAAAAAAATACATTGTTTTTGAAAATATTTGTTGTAAAATTCTTCGGGGTGATTAATTATTAATTATTTAAATTAATTAATAAATTTAATTTTAATTAATTCTGTTTAAATTTGAATTTAATTTTTTAATTTTTAAGGAATTTAGGAGTATTTTTAAAAAGCTTTAACGCAATTCTTCAAAATAATTCAATTATCTTGAGATAAATATCAAAATTCTTCTTTTTAGAACTTCAATTATTTTCACGAATTTTAATAAAAACCAATTACTTTCATAAATAACAATATTTATCATAATAATGAAATTATTTTCCAAATTAATTAAATTTGTCACAGAAATTAAATTATTTTCGAAAAATTTAAATAAAATTCATAGAAAAATTTAAAAATTTTAAAAAACAATATTCATTTGAAGAATTTAATTACTTTCAATATTAATAAACTTATTCTTCTTCAAATTCAATTATTTTTCAAAAACTTTTATAAAATTCCAGTCAAAATTCGAATTATTTTTACAAATAATCAAATTCTTGACAAAATTTAATTATTTTTCAAAATTTATTTTAAATTATTCTAAAATTTCAATTATTTTAAATGTAATAAAATTTCTCGCTACAATTTAATTATTTTGAAAATATTTGTAAATAAAACTTTTTCAGGAATTCAATTATTAAAAAAAAAAGAATTTGCATGAATTTTGATCGGGGAAAAAATAAAATGTTGTTAAAAACATTTTTTTTAATTCTAAAGGATAATTACTTATTAATTGTTTATAAATTATTCAATTATTTTCAGAAATTTTACTAAAATTCAATTATATTTTCAGAAATAACAATATTTATCACAGAAATTCTTTAATTTTCCAAAAATTGAAATAAAATTCTTCTTCGAAATTCAATTATTTTTAAAAATTTTTTATAAATTATGTCTATCAAAATTCAAATATTTTCATAAAAAACAATATTTATCCCGAGAATTGAATTATTTTCAAATCAAATTCTTGGTAAAATTTAAGAATTAAATTTTTTCGATAAAATTTAATTATTTTTAATAATCAATAAAAAATTCTCGTCAACATTTCAATTATCTTCATAAATAGCAAAATTCTTAGCCGAAATTTAATTATTGTGGACGTTGCACGATTTTTATAAGTGTTTCTTTTTTTTATTTCGGCTCTTTCGTGCAATTTTATGTTCGAAAAATAAAATTTTTAATTTCCTAAAAAATATTAACCCCTCGAAAATATGATTTCATGTTTCAAAAAATCGCCAAAAGTAGTTTAAACTACTCAAGGATTTTATTATTTCACTAATACTAATAAAATTACTAACTCTATTTAAAGATATTACAATTTTTGTTTTGACTCACGTGATCACTGGAAATTTCCAACTTGCATGTCTGAAACAAAAATTTAATTCATAAAGCAACTAATTAATTAATTTTTCATTTAATATTTAATCGTACAACAACTATTATAAAAAACATAAACATCAATTCTTCCTTTTCCAAATATTTTTTTCGACAATATTGCAAAAAGAAAATACTAATAAAATCTAATTTCTTTATTGAATTATTTTTTTTATTTATCAACTTAGTGTATATGTTTCTTTTGGAAAAAATAAATTGAGAAAAATTTTCCAAGTTTTTTTTAACACACATATATAAGAATAATGTATATGTGAGAAGCTCGAGAAAATGGCAACATTGCTGTCTATTTTCGTAAGTTCCCGTTTTACGTTAATGGACCTGGAATGCAGTTTAACCTGAACTTGCGTCGCGACATTTCAAAACAAGTCGAAAAAAAGTCATGAAACCCTTTTCTTATATAAATCGAATACCTTGTGTGCACATTTTTCCCCAGTTCTATGGCTGTCAATATATAATAAAGAAAATATTCCTTTTTGCAATTTATACTCTAAAAATAGAGAATAAAAATATTCTCTATTTCACTTCAAAAGTAAAAAAAAATTCTCTGATTTATTGCAAACGGAATAAAAATATTCTTTTCGAATTTTCTTCAAAGGTAAAAAAATATTCTTCTCTTACTTCAAAAGCAAAAATAAATGTTCTTTTGTTATTTACTTCAAAAGTAAAAAAAGTGTTCTTTTGTTATTTACTTCAAAAGTAAAAAAAATGTTCTTTTGTTATTTATTTCAAAAGTAAAAAAAATGTTCTTTTATTATTTACTTCAAAAAAATATATTCTTTTGTTCATGACTTCAAAAAAATATATTCTTCATTAATTTATCTCAAAAGAGTAAAAATATTCTTCTCGAATTTACACCAAAAAAATTTTGTTTTCTGTAATAAATTACGCATTAATTTCATTATATAGGTCCCAGTATCTAATTAAACTGGTTTTTAGTAATTTTACTTTCATTTCTCTCGGGATCTTCCATTGTTATGTAAAATCGGAAGAATTCGGTTTGAAACAAATCATTATCTCTTAATTGCTAGCCTACTGTTTAATCTAAGAAATTAAATCTACATTTCGAAGTTTTGTTAACTTTGAACTAAATTAATTTTTTTACACCTTCATTCACATGAGAAATTATTATAATTTTTTTTTTAATTTTATAGAACAAAAAAGAAACCTCCGTTAGTGTTTGCATCACTACCGTTTTTTCTAATCTTAGTTCCCTAATTACAGAATCTCCTAAAAATTCATTAAATGTTTTGAATGTTTTTTTTTCAAATAAATTTAATTGAAAATTTGAAAAATAATTGAATTGAACAAAGAATTTTTTCTTTGTTGTTTTTTTAAATTTTCTTTGATAAATTTTCGTAAAATTAAAATAAAATTCTTTGAAAGAATTCGAATATTTTTCAAAAAATGTAAAGAAATTTCAATTATTTCAAAAATTATTATGTTTTTAATAATAACTTTAACTTTCAATTATTTTTTTATAATAATTCAATTATCTTGATACAGTAGAATTGAAAAATTACAAAAATCTTATTTTTCAGAATTTTCAAAAAAAAAACTTTGCAAAAATTCTAGTTTAATAAAGAAAATTTTAATTTTTAATCTTTGCACAAAGAAACATGAATATATATTGGAATGTTATTTATTGAATCTTCATAAGATTCAATTATTTATCAATTATTAAAATTATTCATTTTTATATAATACAATTTCAAAATTTACAAACAATTAAAATTTCAAGAAACATTTGTAAAAATCAAAATTGGTGCCAAATAATGATTTAGTACTAAAAAATGGTACCAAATTACGATTTAGTGCCAAAATTGGTACCAAACTACGAATTACTTTCATTTTTGGTACCAAACTACGAATTACTGCCATTTTTGGTACCAAATTACGATTTAGTACAAAAATTAATACCAAATTACAATGTAGTACTAAAATTGGGACTAAATTATAATTTAGCACTAAAATTGGCACCAAAGTACGATTTAGTACCAATTTTAGTATTAAATGATGATTTGGTACCGAAAGTGGCACCAACTTACAATTTAGAACTCAAATTGGTACCAAAGTAGTACCTTTCCTTCCACAGTGTCCCAAAAGTGTAAAAAAAAGTCACAACACTGAATAAATCGTACCATAACAAACACTTGTTCACCACAACAATAATTAATCAAAAGGATATGACAATTAATCGAGAGACTCAGGTGGTTCTTTATAAATAGAGAATAATATATATATAAAGAATGAAAGGGCGACGACGCTGTAAGTGCAGTTGGCTATAGGCGTATGAGAGTTGATCTTAGGGCGGATTCCCACCACCTAACCGGTCACGACTAGGGTCGCAAATACAGTTTGCAAAACACTCACAACGATTGGATAATGCCGGTTTCACTATCGTCCTCTCAACATCGCGATCGCCATTGTAGAAGAAAAGGCTACATTATGGTGGGGGGGAGATCTACACTCTTTAAACTTTTCTCTCGTCGATCGATAATAATTCACAGCATGTGATCACTACTCCAGACCCATAAATCGAATCTCTTAAACATCTCTCTCTCTCTCTCTTCTATATTAAACCTTTCCTAAAGATTAAGTCTTCATTCCTCTCACATCAAGTTTCTTCTTTCTTATTTCTAATTTTCCCCAAGAAAACCATTTTATCATCATATAACATTAAATCACTTATTTTGATTCCAATCAACCAGAATAATCTAAAATTAAATCCATCATTTCTTTCCCGAATATTTTCCCTTCCACCTCAAGTAGAATCTAAAATTAAATCCATCATTACTCTGCGGAATATTTTTGTCCCATCATCAAAAAAGTATGCTACCAAAACTTAATTTCGAAAAGTAAATTCATTTTTGTAACAACATTTTTTGCGACCAGTTCTACTTAATTTTTCGAGGTCTGTTATTTGGTTTTAAATAAGAAGAGAGGAAAATTTAGATGCCTTTTTATTTCTAAAAGTTTGAATGAAAAAAAAAACTATAAATTCAGAAGTAAAAGTATGTCAGCAATTGAACATGACATTTAAGAGATGCACTTCGACAAAGTTCACTATCAGTGTTCCTCTGCGGCTAAGAAATCAACTAATTATCTCTCGTATCTAGAGAAAGTAATGAATCATCCTTGCTAATGAAAGGGTATGAAAATGCGAATCACAAGAGAGCAGCAGAGATGATTTATGAAAACTAGATATGGAAAAAGAAAGAAACATATTTTCCCTGTCGATCGTAAATAAAGATTTCAAATTTAATTACCCTTTCTGACTATATGTATATGTATATATATATATAGAGAATTTCTAAAGAAAACAGGAATAATAATTTTGTCAATAAGAGATCTCGTTATCGACTCTCTACCTACAATTTTCTCCATCTAGTTCAAGTATGTTTATGAATATCTAAGCTTCTAGACTCGTTTAATATTCCTCTGAGTCACCCAGACGTTGGATTCTTGCGTGTGTCTGAAGAGTTCGAAAGTGACACTCAGGCGCCACTAAAGCCTATGCATAAATAAAGATACTTTACATAGGTAAATACAGAAATACAATAGTTGGTATTTTTCGCGTTTTCAAAGACACAAAAATGGTATTGTTTGAATTTTAATTCCAAATGTGGCAAACAATCCTAGAGGTCTGCTTTAATGATTTGAAAAGCAGACTTTTTGATGTTACAACTTTCTTGAGAGTGGCAAATTTTGATGCTAAAGTGATTCAACTTGATGGTAATTTAAGTTTAGATTGAAATTTGCATCTATTTTTATAGTTTTTTGGTACCCAATTTTGGTTTTGGTACACAATTTTGATTTTGGTACCCAATTTGGCATTTGATAGAATTTACCTAACAGAAGAGATTTAATAATATTAATTAAATATAAGGAAGAAAGTATTCAAAGAACCAAACACAGAGAGCACAGTTTTTCCATCAGGATATTTTAAGGCAACAAGCAAATCAAAAGTATTACAAAGCAATGTTTGTTTTTAGTCTCAAAATTTGTAATCCATAGGAAAACGAGAAAAGAATAAAGAGAGAAGAGAAGGGTAAAGAAAGAGAGCCCTTTACAGCACAGCAGGTGCAGGATTCAATAACAAAATAAATATGATATAAGAAGGGAGAAGGGCTGTTATGACTTTGAGAGAAGAAGAAGAAGAAGAAGAAACAGGTTTTGAAATGGATACACAGTGGAGGCACGCAGAGGCACGTGGCGGATAAATTTCCTTTAGTGTTGCACATCCTAAGCAGAGAGTATATATGAACTTGGTTATATGAGAATAAACTATCGTCCAAGGATCTCCGCGTCTTCTTGAAGGTAACACACCGGTAATGTGGTCTGAATACTTCATAAGGCAGAGCTTCCAGACACATTCGCGCAGGCACACGCGTCTACATCTTGTCGATATAAACATGCCTTCCAAAACTGCACCTGGGTTCCAACCGTGAACAAGCAGGTGCCATATGACGAGGGTGAATGTAAATTACAAGTCTAATTAATGGGTCTAGACGCACTCATACTTTTCTTGACAAATTCCACCACAATCATCATCATTATCATCTTCTTATTCTTAATCAATTACTTCTTTTTCTTAAACATTTACTTCTTTTTGATCATCATCATCATCATCATCATCATCATCATCATCATGTATTTAAACCAAACAGAAATTTTGGGACCAAAGAGAAATGTTTTGCTACCAAGTAGAAGATTGGTACCAAACACAACATTATTTGAGCCAAGCAGAAAATTGGGATCAAACGCAGAAGTTTATTGCTATCGCAAATAGAAAATTATTTGAATCAAACGGAAGATTTGAACCAAACAGAAACTTGAAGCAAACAGAAGATAAGAACCAAACAGAAGATTTAAACCAAACAGAAAATGGGAACCTAACAGAAAACTTGAAGCAAACAGAAGATTCGTACCAAACAGAAGATAGGAACCGAACCGAAAACTTGAACCAAACAGAAATTTTCTACCACTAAACAAAATATTTAAGCCAAACAGAAAATGGGAACCTAACAGAAAACCTGACCCAAACGGAAAATGAGAACCCAACAAAAAACTTGGGCCAAACAGAAGATTTGAACCAAACAAAAGATTCGAACCGAACAGAAAACAAGAACCTAACGAAACACTTGAGCCAAACAGAACATTTGAACCGAACAGAAAATGAGAACTCAACAGAATTCGCCAGCGATAAATTTCCATATTTGCGCCGAATTTTTGAAAGTTGGAGAATTCTCCATTTGAAACCCAAGCATGCATAGATGTTGGAAAAAGTAACGGCAGCAGAGGTTAAAGTACTGCGGGAAAATTTCTGTGACATGCATTTAAAATCAAAGGTACAAAGGTCACATAGGCGCCTCACTCTCAGGTAGGTGGCATATACTGCTATCGATCGATGGAAGAACCAACGGCCTACAGTTTTGAGGTCGTCGTCCCGAGTCAAGATAAACCTTTGTGAGGTCCCATTTATGTCACTCATATACCTCGTTGTACACATTTTATATAAAGACAAAGTCCACTATTTCTCGATTCGACACGATCAATGAACAATTGCGATTTAGCCTGAATTCTCCCCTATATATATATTCTCTATATACGGATAAAATAAAATAAATTCTATTGTTAATTACAACCAATGTTTTTCGTTTCTTTTCAATCCTCTTCACATTGATAAATATCACTTTTTTCAAATACTTTTCCATTTCTAATTTTTGACACTTGAATACTTCTGAAAAAATTTCAACCAATTCTTAAATTATTCGAAGCATTCTGAATGCTGTGTTAATCATTAAGTAGCCGAAAGATACGAGCGTGTGGTTTAAAGTGCACAGAGTGGTTTTTATGGTTTTAATAAGTAACAAGAAAACACATATGAATATTTTAAAGAAGAGTGAATGTAAAATTCAGAGAGAGAGAGAGAGAAACGAGAAAAAGGACAACAATTTAATAAACAGGATGGAATGTGGGCGATGCAGGGGAAACCAAACTGTAATGTCCGGGAAGTTGTCCATCGAACTCGATGATATGACGAGTGTATAATTTTTCAGAAAATAATTTCTAGTCACAACAAATTCTTCTCATAATTTTTAGATATTTTCCCGCCCCTCTTGTTCCTTTGTAACAAAACAACTGGATTCACCCAAAACAAAAATTCCACAGAATTTTACTGTAAAGTGATTTTGATTCTGTATAAATTTTTACAGATGGAGTAAAATAAAAAAGGGTACCATTAACACTAGTATAAAATAAAAAAAGGGTAAAACAACATTCCCAAAAAATAAAAAAGAGTAAAACAACATTACCAAAAAATAAGAAAGGGTAAAACAACATTAGTATAAAACAAACTCCAACCATAAAAAATCCGACATGGATTTTCAATTCCCCGTACAGCTCAAGTGGAATCAACTGATCCCAATTCAGGAAATGAACGGCTCCGACGTATGTAGGACAATTTCGATAAATCTAGGTTTGAGAAGATAGCTTCATTCGATTAATCCAAATGATGAGCATTGAAAGCTGTGCGCTTACATTACATACAAGCATTCAATTTTGATTGAAAACTCAAAGATGAGATTTGGGATGATGAAAATAATGATTGGATGATGAATCCCCAATTTAAATATACAAAACATTCTTTTGAAGGTTAAAATATTTTTGTTCCCTCACACAGAGCCATTAAAATATGATCTCGCAATGACCCATAAAAACATTTTTTTTTGATATAATTTATAATGATTTTTTTATTGACACCTGGCGTCAACACCTGCGGCATAAACAGAGAAAGAGGATTGAAGAATATAAGTTTCGGTCCGGCAAACGAGAGGCCGCGGGAATTACGTAACAGAGAGTGCTCCGTAAAAGTCTTACAACGGTAATTCGATTTGGCTTCCTTCTATGGGTTTGGTAAACCCGTTTTCTTCCTACTTAACGATCGAATAAAAATGCCTCTCAATTTACAGGGGGGTTTTTTTTTATCAGCATTGGTAAGGTAGGTTCTGTTCCAAATTTCATGTGGTCGCTTTTATTAATTCAAAAAAGAAGAAAAGAAAAGAGGAAAATTGTAATTCATGATGATGAAAATGATTCATAACGGATCTTAAGTACGGTACAAGTTTCATTATTCATAATTGGATCGTATTTAATTGCAAGGAAGGATATTCTGTTATTACGCTAATCACTCGAAACAAGACTTACTTCAAGTTGAACTTTAATTTACTTAAAATCTATATTAAACTAAACCGAAAGAATTAAGAACAAACATCTTGAACCAAAATCTGTTAGAAAAACAACAAGAATAGTATTTAATTTGAAAAATTACTTCGATTTAATTTTTGCGAAAACTAAAATTCAAGACGTTTAGCACTGTAACTATTGTACTATCCTTTTCCCCCAGAGACCTTGTGGAAATCAATATATCTTTTTTTTCCACAAAGCATTTCCTGAGAACGACAGAAATAATGTACGCGGAATCTGTTGATGCCTCGAGGGAAATTCGAAGAGTCAGTGTTAATTTTTAATGACCGTTCCGCTTATACGACCATTATATTGGAATTCGCGTGATAAACTCCCACACTATAAATAAAAAAAAAACATTCCCAATCCAAAAGTAAAAATAATTTCGAAAGAAAAACGAACGTTCAATGTTTGGGCAAAAAAAAAGAAACAAACTTTCTACTAACTGCCAGACACTTTGATAAGATCAAAAGAGGATTAAGTTGCATGTAAAAATGTAAACTTTTACGAAAACCGTGAAATTCGATAATGATGCGAATCACGCGACTTCTCATGCAAGACAGAGTCTCTCGTGAATCGATTGCCCGACTTACGAAACTTTTAGTTTTGATTGAGTAACTTTCTGGCGCAAAACCCCGTGTGTTGAATATCACAAAAGACAAAAAAAAACAAAGTGTTTCCCGCGCACAAAAATCAAGATCCATATAATATTGAATTTGTGGTTTTGTTGCTTTATTATTATTTCACTAAAACCGCAAATATCGAATGACGTCAAAAATCATCGAGAGAGAGAGAGAATATATTCAATTTCACCAAATGGGTCATGTAAGAGATTGACCAAGTATCACAAAACAGTTGAGATGATTAGAGCGAATCAAAATCGCTTTTACCGCACATATTATTATACATATATACTCTTCTCGATATACACGAAAGAAAAGAAGAGCCAAACTCTCGCTCTTTTCAATTCACTCTACGCTCTTTAAAATTCATTATAGCGCACACTAACGGTCTATTTATTACAAAAGCGTGTAATTTTTTATTATTATTGGTGAAAAAAAACGAAATTTTATGTGTATTTTGCTGGATAAATGTGCATTAAATCAGGAATTAGTGACTTCAATGAGATTGAAAGAGTTCAGAGCCAAGGGAATTGTGGATCGAAATAATTGAGGAGAGAAAAATTAAGAGTCGAAAGAATTAAGAATCAACCGTTCGGTTGTTACAGACCATTTTTAAATACATAAAAAAAATCGAGAGGGAATTAAGAACCAAAGTATTTAAGAACACGATAAATAAGGAACCGAAGGAATTAATAACTAACGAAATTAAAAATCGAGAGAATCAAAAACCGAAAGTATTAAGGAACTAAAACAAGAGTCGACAAAGTTACAGACAGATATTTTTCGATACCAAAAAAACTCGAAAGAATTAAGAACGAAAAGAATGAAAAGCGTCGAAAGAATTAAGAACCGAATAAATAAGAACTAAAACATTTAAGAACCGAAAGAATAAAGAACCGCCAAAATCCAGAACCAACAAATTGTCACAGACATCTATTTTTAAATACCGAAGAAGCCAAAAGAATTAATAACCGAAAAAATTAAGAACCGTAAGAATCAAAAACCGAAAGCATTAAGAACCAAAACAATTAGGAATCAGAAGAATAAAGAATCAGAAGAATAAAAAATCAGAAGAATAAAGAATCAGAAGAATGAAGAACCAAAGTAATTAAGAATCAGAAGAATGAAGAACCAAAACTCTTAAGAATCACAAGAATGAAGAACCAAAACAATTACAAATCAAAAGAATTAAAAAACCAAAACAATTAAGAACAGAAAGAATTAAGAATCAAATGAATCAAAACCCGAAACAATTGAAAACAGAAAGAAACAAAACAGAATCAAAACAATCAAGAACCAAAAGAATAAAGAATCTGAAAAACAATGAAGAACCGAAAAACCGTCCTCAATTCTATATATATACAAAAATGACAAAAATTATAATCCACACCAAACAAGAATTTCACGAAGCATCTGCTATATTTCAAGTAAGGAAATCTTTCAAGCGGATCCGCGCATCAGAGCTCTTGGAATTTCAAGACGAGTGAGCTGCAGGAAAGACAAAGTGTGATACGAATAAGGAAGAAGAAGAAGAAGAAGAACGAAGGGAATGGTGGTAAGAATTCTCTTTGGTAGTTTTCTCACAGATCACGTGAGAACCAGCGAGGAAACCCCACTAAACGAAACCAAGGATGTGGGTGGTGTTAAATTACGGTCAGCTTCAACCCTATGGTCTTTCCTCTTTTTCTTCTTCTTCTTCTTTTTGAAAGCAAGATCTATGGTCATTTTTACGCAAAAAAAAAGAAACAAGCAGTTTCTTTGTGCAATTTCCGTAAAAGAATTCCATTCTTGTAAATGTATGTTAAATTTGCAATTTCGAAAAGTGAGAAGCAATACAATGGTATCATCTTTCGTGCGGGTATATCACGAAAGATGATCATCTGTATTATTTAGGAGAAGATGGATAAGATCTGCATTTGCATCTGAAGAGAGAAAATACCTGGATTGTGTATTTTTGTTTATCAACATAAGCCTTTAAGGATTCTACTATGCATACTGTTCAGAAAAGTGTATTTTTCCTTATTAATTTTTTGCATACCATACAGAAAAGTTAGTTTTCTACAAACAAACCTATACTCTCAAAATTAGAATGACTAAATTGTCAACTAGCGCGAAAATACGGCATTCAGTACCAACTTATTCAGAAAACGGATCATAAATTTATGCTAGAATCCTAAGAGCG
Source organism: Leptopilina myrica (nomen nudum) (assembly GCA_032872475.1). Lineage (NCBI taxonomy): Eukaryota > Metazoa > Arthropoda > Insecta > Hymenoptera > Figitidae > Leptopilina > Leptopilina myrica (nomen nudum). The sequence continues at coordinate 30,420,217 of CM065465.1, read as the reverse complement.
AGATTTAATTTCTATTTTCTGCTACAAATTAAAAAGTCGATTATAAACGATACAGACGATTTAGCACCATCTTAAATGCAGATTAAAAATGGTTCAATCCATTTAGCACACCATCTAAAATGCAAATACAAAATAGTACAATCCGTTCGCTATCATCTACAATGCAGATTTTTTTTAAACTTATGCTATTAATCCGATAGCATCATCTCCGTACTTTAGATCAATTCTCCATAAAGTTTAGTATCAAAAGACCGAAATTTATTCACTTTTGTAAATTTTTACTTCCTAAAGTTGCTCACTAATTTCTTGTCATTACAAAAGTTGTGATTAAAATAGAACCTAACAATTGCGAGAAAATTCGAACCAAGTTGCATTTGAACGAATGATATCTCAAGAAGGAAGGGAAAAAATTTTTTTTTTCTCCTTCAAACGAACATTTACACCAAATGTAATATCTTGTGAAGAGCAACAGTGCAGACTACAATGAGGAGAGAGAAAAAGAGTTGAAGACGGAGGGATTGGTTCGAGGGAAAAGAGGATAGTCCCGGTAATGAGTCGCGTTGTCGGCAGCAAGCAGAGCGTAGCTGCGCGGGCCAGTGCGCATTCACATTTATGTCGAGTCGAGAGAACAAACTAGCCCGCAAATTACAAGAAACAAAATAAACTTTTTGATTGGAAAACACAACCGCGAGAGAAAAAAATCTCTCCTTTTCAAATATGTTTATACAATTTGCAATAGTTTTCAATATGTTTATACAATTCGCAATATATGCTACCGATAGTTAATCCATAGCATACATTACGAATCGTATAAAAACCGCATATTTGAAGACTACACAGAATCAAGTATCTTTTCTCAATGATTTCATTCAATTTTCTCTCTGCCTTTTTCGCACAATATATATGCGCGCAAACAGCATTATGCTAAAGCAGTTCGAAAGAATTCTTCCGCATCTCATCTTTAATAAACAGAGACCTAGGTTCTCACGTTAAATTCATAACTCTCGTCTCTAGAAACTAAGGAAACAACTTTATTCAAAGTGGTTCGAGTCCGGACTTATGTCGGTAAATGTCGCTACAGGAATCTGTGTCCAAGAGAGGACCCGAATTTAACTATTATTTACGTCATTTAGGAATAAAAATTCTGCTAATATCTTCTTCCATCGGCTAATTCATCATCAGAAGAAAAACTTTTCCGGAGTACTCTTTTGAGTTAAAATAATTTCTAGGGGGACCAATGCGGTTTTCGACAAGAAAACCTTCGCCATTGGTAATTTTTGAGAGAAGAAAAAATGGATAATATTGATATTCCTCACACGAGTGCTTTGGAGTAACCAAACATATTCAGCATTCATCATCATTCAAGATGCGATCGCCTCCGTATAACCATAATATAATACAAGACACGGAATGCTCCATACACACACAGAGGGTATTACATCGTTCAGAACACACGTCGGTCACATCCTGATTGATGTATACACACGTCCTGAAGGTGTGTTACATATTCCTGCTCCGCATGATAAATTAAAAAAAACAACATAACACTGAATGGATCCGAAATTATCGCTATTTTTTTTGGTCCCTCTATCTTCTGCGCTTTTGGTATATTCACACAACATTAAAAAGTTTATAAAGTTTTTTTTACGATAAAAAGCTGATGACTCGATGTGTGACCACGATATAGTGAATCGCTTCCGATCAAAAAAAAGTTTGTAATCCGCATAAGGTGCGAGATTACGTAACATTCCTTTATCCATTAAAAAGGAACTACTTTGTTACAGACAATATCTCTCGTGATAATTGAACCGATACTTGCGGCAATTTGAAAGTAATTCAATCTCATTTCACAAAAATTATATAAGACAATAAAGTCAATCTCAACGATGCAAGAAGACGCGCTTTTGTAATTCAAAGTGGCTTTCTATAACGAACAAAGGGAATAAATTCTCTATACACGATTACCATATATTGGTTAATAACTCTCGATAATTTGTCTTCCTTACTCCACAAATCTATCTCTTCGAAAACGATTTCAGTTTTAGATTTCCTATAGAGAAACTATATCCTTTACCAAACATTTAGTTCCTATATCGAAAAGAAAACGAATCCATTTTCTCAATAGATGCGAAATTATTAAAGTGGGAGTTGTGCCCGTAATGAGTCAACTTTTCAAAACTTTCAAAGGAGTTTGAAAAGCCATATTCAATCAAAGAAGTTGATTGGTTCGTTAAAAGCATTTCTTTCTCGAGAAAAACATTTTGGAGAGAGATTCAAACTTTTAGTCCATTAAAAGAGAGGTGGAATACTAAAAAGGGTTTTGGTAGAAAAGGTATGCAGAAGGTACACTGAGAAAGAATATACGTTGAAAAAGGAGTACACACTGAAAAAAGAGACTAAAAGAGAGTTTGAATCACACTAAGATCTTGGAATTGAAAAGAATGTCTAAGGTTAACTTCACCTCCTATAAATATCAAAAGTTTCATCTCTTAAGCAACATCAGTTTCTTAATATTTGCAACAAAAGACTGTTATAATCTCCAAGAGGGGAAAAGTTAAATTCAGACTTTCAAAGAGAATAAATTTTATACTGAATACTTTTATAAAAAGTATCGAATATCTTAAATCGTATCCATACAATGACAGATTCTCCTTTTGGTATATATTATATAGAAGAGAAAAAGCGAAACCTATAACCTTGGCCCTCGTTTATCGTTTAAATGAGAAAATATATACGAGAATATATCTTGTGCAAAAGATTGGGTCATAATAACGGGACTCTAACCACGTAAGTTCATCTCTTCAGGGGATTTCAGAGTGCTCCAGTTTTCAAAATACCAAACATATCGGCGTATATCTCTCTCTCTCGAATTTTATGCTCTTTGAAATGACCTTTCATTTATCCTTCCGACAGGTGTCCGTCAAATCTATCGTAAATAAAGGGAATTTAGAATTTTATGCTTTCAGGGGAATTGCCGATAAGTCGAGATATTTTAACAATGTTGTTATTCTTGCTTGTAACCTTGTTACTTGCGAAACGTAACCCATAAATAGTTGTCAGTTGTGAAACCTAATCTACAATATTAGTTGTAAAACCAAATCTTTAAGTAACCCGAAGGTACAATTGTGGTATTTGTTTGTGATGAACGTCTTCTATTCAAAAATTTGGCCAAATTTTGGTTACAATTTTAAGAGTCAATGTTATGCTAACTTTTCTGAATGGTACGCAGTGGAAAAATGAATTTTTCACAACAGTTTTGCATTTTCTCTAGTTTAAAAAATACGAAAACACAATCGTGCCTCACACAATTCTGTTTATATCTATTCCTCAGGATCTAAATCCACAAAAGGCGAACTAACCCCGCAATGAACTTTTGTGCTAAGATAATGAAACATGATTCTAAACCTCGAGATCTCTTTTCACATTTTCATGATGTGGTCGTTAATCAAAGACTCGAGTGAATTATGGAATCTCTCTATTTCGCATCTTAAATAATAATAATAATTTAAAGATGAGGGAAAAAGGAGTAATCATTGTGCGGTGAAAACAGGCGCATAATTATGGGTTATGCACTTGGAAGACATTTGTCCCAGCCTCACAAGTATATTAAAGCAATAGACATCTGTGTATTGAATGCTCTATGCAAATGAGTTTATAAACTAATAATCCACAGTGAAGATATTATGCATTACGTACACCTCATATTGATCCATTCAATTCCATCAAAAGATGCCTATCTATTTTCACGACAGAATTTACATAACTCAGCGCTAAAATTTCATTTGCATACAAAGTTGCTCGATTCGAAATTATACAAAAAAAAACACACACGTCACATGGGATCAAGAAATGTCAAATAAAATTCTGTATTTTTTAAGAAAAAAAAAATGTAAATGAATTTCGAGAAAGTTAAATATATACGAAAACCTGAAAGACACATATGATTTCATTTTTCGTTTCAAAAGGCGAATAAAATTTCCTACATGACAAAAATAAACAGGTTTTCATTCAACAATATATGTATCGAAAAAGTATTAAGAACAGTGTAACTTAAAAACTAGTTTTAAAACTTAATCGTGACAAAATTAAAAATATACCTTATATAAAGTATACAGACTTCGTAATAATTCGATAATTAGTTTTTGAAAAAAGCAAAAAGTATTGTTTTTAAACCAAAAAAAATGTATAGCTATCGAAAAATTAAACTTGACGACTCTTACTTTCTCATTTCTTTTTCTTTAAATTTAATTCTTTTTGTGAAATTTATTTTTTTTTTCTTTTTATACTACAGATATTGAAAATAATTGAATATACCTCTAAAGTACAATATATACGCGTTTATCAAAGAGAGAACATCAGAAAAGGAGAATCAGTTTTGAATTGACAAAAAAGGCACGATTTGCCTTTGACTTTTGTTTCCATAACGACCCTACTTTCTCTCGTGAGCGTCTATTATATTTATTATAACTGTGAATAAAACCACATGAACTTGACAACCCGCGAGTACGAGACACATTATTTCGCTTCCAAAGAGAGCCTCACGACAATAGCATCAATTTACTTTTCAAAAACATTTAAATTATGTTACGCATAAATTATCCATTTATTTGTTTATACACTTTTACTAAATGTAAACACAAAAAATACAAAATCCCCCATGGGAAATCTCTCTTTTATAATGTCATCTCCTCGAATATAATTGATCTTCGCGAACAATTGGTTAATTAAATACATACCGTCTGTCTTCATCGCAATACAAAAAAGAAATAAGAAACAAATTTTCTAAATCTATCGTTGGATTAAAAGATCAACAACAAAAGTTAATAAATTATATATAGACAAAAAATCTCATGTGATTCATTTTTCATATTTTTTCAAAATTATTTTGGCAAAATTCAATTATTTTCAATGTCTACTATTTCAAACAATTTTTAACAAAAGAATTCAATTATTTTAACGTTTGTAAAATTCACAACGTTTATAGTCAACGAATTCAGAAAAAAAAAATATTTTTTAACGCAAATTTTTATAAATTATTCTAAAGAAAATAGTACATTTATTATTTTTAAATAATAGTTACAAACAAAATATTTGTGAACAAAAAAATTGTATTCTTTTTGGTAGGAAAATAAGTTTTTTTTGCTTTCAATCGTTGATCATAAACGTTGGAAACTTCACAGACATTTATTTTAAAAACTAGCTAATAAATTCTTTGCAAAAATTCAATTATGTTCGGAAATTTTGCAAAAATTCTCGTCAATTTTCAATTACTTTTATAAATTATAAAATTTTTTTCAGACATTCAAAAAATTCTAGAAAATTTTAATAAAATTCTTAGCAGAATTTCAATTATTTTTAATACAATTTTAATCAAATTTTTAAAAAAATAAAATTATTTCTAAAAATTTTATTAAAAATTTGTCAAGAGAATTCAATTATTTAAAAATTTGATAATAACATTCTTTATGGAAATTCAACTTTAAGAAACATTCAATTATTTACTAAAATATTTATTTTTAAAGTAGAAAAAATCAATTATTGAACAAAATTTTTTTATAATATTCTACACAAACATTCAATTATTTTTCCAAAAAATAAAAACTTCAAATAATCATTGCAGAATTTCAATTATTTTTAATACAATTTTAATTGAATTTCTCAAAAAATGTAATTGTTTTGTAGAATTTTTTCAAAATTTTTCGAAAGAATTCTGTTATTTAAAAAATTTGTTGATAAAATTCTTTACCAGAATTGCATTTTAAGAAAAATTGAATTTTTAATAAATTTTCTTTGTTTGTATTTAAATAATTGAATTTTCCTAGAATTTTCTAAAAATAATTAATTTCAGTTAAAATTTTAGTTAAATTTTAAAGTTTTTATTTCCTTACATATATTTAATTGGAGAATTTACGAATAATTAAAATTTTGTAAAATTGAATATTGTGAACGTTTTCCAAATCCATTTGGATTTGAATATTATCAAAGAATTTTTTCGAAAATTACTAAAATTAATTGATTTAAAGAAGAATTTTAGTTAAAAGATTTTAAAGATAATAATCGTGATGATGAAAATAATTTTTGAAAAAATTACAGTAAAAAAGTAGCAAGTAAACTTTTTTAAAAAAAATTAATTTAACAAAATTTTTTGTTAAAAGTATAAAAAAATTCAAAATTTTCAAAGATTTTAATTTAAAACCTTTCGAAAATTTAATTATTTCTAACAATTTAAATAATAATTGAATTCCCTTAACAACTTTTAATAAAATTTTTAAGAATAATTAGGATCCTAAAGTTTTGAACGTTCAAATGAACGAAATTTATTTATTTCTTCTAAAAATTAAATTTTTATTGCAATTATTTTGTGTCACTAACAGAAAAATTAATTACTGAGTTATTGTAAATGTAAAATTTTAGTTTTCAAATTTTTTTATGATTAGTAATTTATTAAAATATCTTCAATAAAAAATATTTCGTTCATTTGAACGTTCAAAACTTTAAGATAATGAATAATAAATAATACATACATAAATAATAAAATAATAAATAAATAATACATAAATAATACAATTTTTCTCCAAAATTCAATTATTTGGAAAAATTTTAATAAAAGTTCTAGGCAGAATTTCAATTATATTTAATATATTTTAGAAAATTCGTTTCATCAAATTTTCTAAAATAGATTAAAAATAATTGAAATTCTGCCAACAACTTTTATTAAAATTTTTCCAAATAATTGAATTTTGAAGAAAAATTGTATTATTTATTTTTAAATAATTTTAAATTTCTAATTAAATTCATTTATAAAATTCCAATTTTTAAAAATTTCACATGAAAATCTTTCCAAGTTCATTCAATTATGAAAATAAACGCAACTCTTTTAAAATTAAATAAATTTTGAAATATTTAAGTAAAATTAATTTTCAATGATAAATACAATATTAGAAAAGAAATAATTTTCCCGGATTTTGATTAAAATTCCCTGAATTTTTCCAGATTTTCAGTGTTCCTAAAGTTTCGATAATGTTTAAATGAAGAGCAATATTTTTTTACTGCCTCTAATTTGAATTTCTTTACAAAATTTTTTTTTATTAAACCAAATTGATTCTAAGCTAAATAAATATTATTTAATTTCAATTGTTTTTATTTTCTTGATAGCAATTTTCAAAAATACTTGAGACGAAAAAAAATTTCGTTCATTTGAAAGTTCGAAACTTTAGCCACATGATTTCCAGGTTTGCCCGGCAACTTTTGTTTAACAATGATCCCCAAGTTTTGAACGTTCAAATGAACGAAATATTTTTGATTACAGATATTTTAATAAATTACAAATCATAGAATAATTTATAAACTAAAATTTTACGTTTACAAACTCAGTAATTAATTTTTGTGGATAGTGAAATAAAATGAATGCAATAAAAAATTGATTTATATAAGAAACAAATAAATTTCGTTCATTTGAACGTTCAGAACTTTAGGATAATGTTTAAAAAAATTCTCGATTATATTTTCCTAAATTTTTTTCCACGCTAATTTCACGAATATGAAATAAATTTCGATTAAATTTTGTTATAAATTATTTTCTAAATTTTTCTCTTTTTATTTTCTTCTATATTTTTCTGATGAGAGAATAAGATATTCCGAAGAGCGAACACAACTTCTTGATTATCATCGCGGATACTCGAGTGGGGTGCGCGGATAAGATACCAACCAATATATATAGTTGGCAAGTAAATGAAAATTTACGCGAGCAAAATATGTGCAACACGTGGAATCGTCCATTGGATGGGTAACAAAAGTTAAATATTCTTGCGAGCACCAAAGTATAAATAGGGAGGAGGAGGAGGAGAGGAGGGATTATAAAGAGGGGAGTTTGGTATATATCTAGAAGGGTGTATTTTCTCAGTCCGTGTAAATTACTTTACTTTGAAAAAGGCGAGATAAGACCGACGAACAAGTACATGCGCCAAGTACCTTCATAAAATTCACGTTACTTCCTCCCTCTCAAACTGCAACTTTTCACTCTTTTAATACGTATATATATATATATATATATATATATATATATATATATACTGATACGAGATAGAATCTCGTCGAGTCCAGGGATAAGGTTAAAGACCTTATCCACACGAACCAGTTCGATCGGAGAGAAAATCTCTCGCCTACAAACGCAACAAGACAAGAAAACAAAACTTGATTTGCACTAGATATGTACACAAGAGGAGGGGCACACAACTACTTTCAATGTCACCTTTAGCCAATAAATTTTTTACGATTCATAGCCGAGGCGAAATTCATTGATAAGAAAATGTACCGGCTTTGAACCTATTATAGAACCGTATATATTTTATATTTACGTGCTATATATACAAGTAAAATGTCATTCGTATAGCAGGATATATATTCGTGGTGAAATCGGGAATTGGATTTAAAAAAGAAATATTTAATTTTATTTTTCCCTGATTTCCAGACGACAAAATTTTCACTTATTCCCTGACCCCAAAGAATATTCTGATTCACTCTAAAAATTATTAGTTAATCAAGAAAAAATGTTCTATTACATTTATTTACAAATTTCATTAATATTGTAAAATTATTCAAAAACATCAATAACTTCTTTTTTAAATAAATATTTAATCATTATTATTTTTCTGTAGGAATTAAAATTCTTTAAAACATTGAAATTCAAATCTTTTTAAATTGAACAACTTATAAGAATATCATTAGAAAACATGAAGAAGAATCTTGAAGAAAAACATTATGAAGAAAAACATCTTCATGTTTTTTAATAATTTAATTTACCATAACATTTTTCAGAATAGGTTAATTATTTACAAAAATCCTTTAAAAAATCCTTCGCAAGAATTCAATTATTTTTACAAGCTGAAAAATTTATCAAAAAAAAAAAATTAAATTATTTTTAAAAATTTGTAATAAAATTCGTGGCAATAATTCAATTACTTTCATAAATAATAATAAATCGATTATCCGTTAATTCATTTTTAAATCAATTTTTATTAGAAAATTCTAGAAAAATTCAATTATTTAAATTAAAACATAAATAATTTATTGAATAATAGAATGTTCTTTGTTAAAATTTAATTCTCATAAAGAATTATATCAATAATTTTTTAAATATATGAATTTAATTTGACAAATTTTAATAAAATTTTTAAGAATAATTACATTTTTCGAGGAATTTGATTAAAATATATATTGTATAAAAAATCATTAAAATTCTGCGAGGAGTTTTATTACTTATGAAAATAATTTAAATTTTCTTAAAATTTCCATAAAATAATTGAATTTTGGAGAAGAATTTTATTATTTATAAAGTTACTTGGAATTTTAACAAGAATTTTTTTTTTAATTTTCAAACACAATTGGATTTCTGCGAAGAATTTTATTACATTTCTAAAATAATTTAATTCTTCCAATTTTTATTCAAATTTATAAAAATAACTGTATTTATGTAAAGAATTTTATTATTTATATAAATAATTGAATTCTCACAAAGAATTTTATTCCAGTTTATAAAAGTAATTGAATTTCGGTGAAGAATTTTTTTATTTATAAATATAATTGAAATTTTGAAAATATTTTTTTTTTAATTTTTGAAAATAATTGAATTTTTGCAAAGAATTTTATTAATCTTGAAAATAATTTAATTCTTCCAATGAATTTTATTCAAGTTTATATAAATAATTGAATTCTTACAACGAATTTTATTCAAGTTCATAAAATTGAATTTCGGTGAAGAATTTTTTAAATAATTTATATTTTTCGACAAATTTTATGAAATTTTCTATTTTAAATAATTGAATTCCAGTGAAAATTTGATTACTTATGAAAATAATGAAATTACTTTGAATTCATTAAAATTGAATTCCTACAAAATTTTGCCAAAAATTTTAATAAAATTTTTAAATATAATTGAATATAGATGAAGAATTTTTTTATTTATAAATATAATTGAAATTTTGAAAATATTTTTTTTTTTTAATTTTTGAGGATAATTGAATTTTTGCGAAGAATTTTATTAATCTTGAAAATAATTTAATTCTTCCAATGAATTTTTTATTCAAGTTTATATAAATAGTTGAATTCTTACAACGAATTTTATTCAAGTTTATAAAATTGAATTTCGGTGAAGAATTTTATTATTTATAAAAATATTTTTATATAATTGATATTTTTCGAAAAATTTTAATAAATTTTGTATTTTAAGTAATTGAATTCCTGTGAAATATTTGATTTCTACTTATGAAAATAATTGAATTATTTTGAACAAATTTATTAAAAATTGAATACTTGAATTTTTGTGGAATTTTGTCAAGAATTTTATTAAAACTTTTAAAAATAATTGAATTTTAATGAAGTATTTTATTATTTATAAAAAAATTGTAATTTTGACGAGAATTGTTTTTAAATTTTTCAACATAATTGAAATTCTGCGAAGAATTTTTGTAACTTTTGAAAATAATTGAATTTCTGTAATCATTGGTAACTTTTCCAAAATCTAATTTTTTTTTTAGTATTTTTAAACTAAAATTCTTTTATCAATCTAGTATTTATGAAAATGGTAAAAATTATTCATAAAATAATTTATAAGTCATAATTTATGATAGTTATTATTAATTTTATTTAATTATTATTATTATTTATTATTAATTTTATGATAGTTTTTGAAAATTTAAGTTATAAAACAATATTACAATTATTGAACATTTTTTCGCTACAAATGAAGTTTTGAATCATAGAATTTTCGTCAAATTGCGTTTGTGAGAGAATTTTCACACCATCTAGACGGCAATTTCCGGAACTTTTAGGCGCGAAATTCAAAACAAGGGAAAATTCTAGCGAATTATTCGGTACTATTTTTTAATTTTTGAATTTATAATTTAAATTAAAGTAAAATTCAAAAATTCAAAAATTCAAAAATGCTTAAAAGGAGTTAAAAATTAAAAATATCTGCAATTTGTAAATTCGAGAGAGATAGTAAGTTGCATAATTTATTATCGTTCGTTTGGATAACCATATTAACCATATACAATGCATAAACGATTACATTGATTGGGTTATAAAAGGAATAACTGATAAAAAGATTAACAGTGAGCAATTTATATTATTCTCGACGACACACAATTATTTCTATATTATCATTTTGCGATCTATGTATTCTATATATATATATGTATATATATTTATATAAACGCTTTCTTCTATCTAAACATGTTATTAATCATTTAAAAATAAACCCTATTGTCTTCACGATAAAATTCTTATGTTTCGATAACATTTTATTGCGAACAAATCTTAATCAAGATTTTCTAAAGTAAGCTATTCAATATCAATCAAAGGCAATTCAGTGCAATATTTTATTTCAAAATCAATTTCGAAATTTTCATGAAAGTATTTTATTCTAACTCTCTTAGATAAAAAAAAAAAAAAATTATATTGCGTAAAAATTGACCAAAAAATTAGAATTTCAATTAGTAAAAAATTCCCCTTCTTTAAATAAGTTAAAATTTCTACCAATTTTTTTTACTAATTTTTATTTTTTGTTTGCTTACTAATTTACTTATTTTTTACTAGTTTATTTATTTTTTAATAATTTACTAATTTTTTTTCAAACGGAAAAAAATATTTTGAAAGAGGAGTAAACAATTTAAAACTTCTAAATAAAATGTCTAGCCAAATTAATTTTTGATAATTATTCAATGGGGATTTGAAACTGCAGTACTTTTTACAATAAAAATTACTAACAATTTGGCAATAATTTCGAGAGAGAGAGAAAGAAACTTTCGTAAAGTCAAATTAACTTATGACCTTCAAGGTCATAAGGTTTTGTTATTGCCGGAATTACAATTTATATACCTGGACCTTTAAAAGGGTCTCGAAGGGAAAAACCCGTTTTCAATATATATATATATATACTTAGAAAGTAATCAAAAGAAGATAAATTCAAAAATATTACTAAATTATGCGCAGCACGTGCAATGTATTCATTTTTAACGCCGCAACGAATTAAACATTCAAATTCAACCAAAATATCAAAAATAAAATATATATCTATTTTACACTTTTGGAATTATTTCAAAACATAACATAAATATTCCTAATTAATTAGTTTAATTTAATAAAGAAACCAATTAATTGAAATAAAATTAAAATAAACGAAAAATTAAAATAACAACCAAATTAAAATCAACGGAAAATTAAAATAAACTTGAAATTGGAATGAAAATTAAATTCGAAAACCAAGGAGATTGAAATAGAAATTAAATTCGAAAAAAGGAATTGAAATAAAAATTAAATTCGAAAGAAAGAGATTTAAATGAAAATTAAATTAAATACTACATTCAAATGGTAATTAAATTGAAGTAAATACGAAAGTGAAATAAAAATTTAATTTAAAAATAGTTTCATGCCTAAAAAATCAATTAATCAAAATTAAATTGAAATGAACGAAAAATTAAAAAAAAAACCCCAAATTAAAAATAGCACGAAATTAAAATAAAAATGAAATTAAAATTAGCATGAAGTTAGAATAAAAATTAACCTAAAGTAAACACAAAGTGAAAACAAAAAAGAATTAAAATAAACACAAAACGAGGAATAAAAAATAATTAAAATAAAACACAAAATGAGAATAAAAATTAAACTAAAATTTAATCCTCCATCTTCTGCATTAGCAGTTATTAAGAGATCACACAGTGAATATTAAATTATCAAATCTACTATATACGAGAAATTAATTTCAAAATTTCAAACGGAAAAAATTAAATGCCATTTCAAGAGTATTAACGATGGAGATGCAGATCGAAGATATGGTTTTTTATTGCATATAATAAAATTGAGATCAGGTCGTGACATTTCGAGGTGGGATTTATTATGGCGCCTTTCAGGGCGCACCTAAAACCAGGTCGTACGTTATACCTATCCTCATTTCCTAACGAACGCAACCAATGACGATTATGATGATGATGAGGTCAAACCACAAACATAATATGTATTTGATCAAAAAGGCACGCCTGCCATTATTAAAAAAAAAAAAAAAAAGCAAAACAAAAATGTTACGTCGCAACAAAATTGCGCAATTCATTGTTATACACTCTTCGTAAAGCTATCCGGTCTCTCATTCTCTCTCTCTCTCTCTCTCTCTTGTTCGGATAGAAAACCACTTTGCATAACTAATCTAAATCGAGAACTAACTTCTAATTAAAATCTCGTTTACTTTTAGAAAACGAATTCTATAAATATCGCACACAAAGAGACAAAAAAAAAGTTTAAATTACTCTTCTAAATATTTTGACTACTGTAATCAAAAATAACGATTAAGGAAAAAAATCTCTCTAATTAGGGTTAATTAGGGTTAATTGTACAAAGTGTCACACCTAATTAGCATCTAAATGACAGTGCATTCACGTAGACTTTAAACAAAGTAATTTTTTTTAAAAAGAAAATAACATATGCGCTAACGAAATAATTTATTTTCTTCAATTTTTAACTATAAAATTCTTCTTTTCGATTATGGAAAAAATTGTTTTTAAATTAACTTAATTAAATAATTAAAAAATTAAATATTAATTAATTAACTAAATAATTAAAAAATTAAATATTAATTAATTAACTAAATAATTAAAAAAATAAATATTAATTAATTAACTAAATAATTAAAAAATTAATTACTTAATTAAACAATTTCAAAACAAATTCAATTACGTTTATTCAAAAAAAAAATTATCAATACCGAATTCTTAATTTCATGAATAAAAAATTTTAATTTCTATAGATTTTAATTTCGAAATTTAATTATTTATAAAATTTTACGCTTCAATGCTTTAAATATAATATTTAATTATTATTCGCAAAATTTTAACTAAAAGTAATTATTAAGAATCAGTTTTTAATAAAAATATTTTAAGAAAATTTAAGTATTTAAATAATAAAATAAACTTTATAAAATTTTTTAAAAATTCATGATCTTAAAGTTTTGAACGTTCAAATGAACGAAATATTTTTTATTGAAGATATTTTAATAAATTACGTATCATAAAAAAATTTAAAAACTAAAATTTTACATTTACGTTCAGAACTTTATAGGATCCTAAAAATTCAATTAAACTTTTTCAAAAAATTAATTTCAGATAATTGAATTGAAAATTCAATTATATAGTCTTAAATTTGAACTGAATTTAAATTTTAAATTAATTATTTTTAAAATGTTTTTCCAGAGATTCAATTATTTAAATGCAAAAACAATAATTTATTAAATAATTAATTGAAATAATAAAATCTCTCTGGAAAATATTATTTTTAAAAATAATTAAATGTTGACGTAAAATTTTATATTAAAATTTTTCGAAAATAATTGAATTTCCTAGAAAAATGTATTATTTTTTTAAAAAATTTTATTTTTATGAGATTTTTTTTTTTTTTAAACATAATTGCATTTCGGCAAAGAATTTTATTTCTTTTGAAAATAATTGAATTTCTACAATTATTCTTATCTTTATTGAATAATTGAATGATTCTCAAAAATAATTTTAGAAACAAATTTTTGAAGTAATAGAATTCTTTTTTACTATATTTTATCCAATTTTGAAGAATAATTATATTTTTCTAGGAATTTCATGAAAATTATAATCAAAATAATTGAAATTCTACGATAAGTTTTATTTTTTATGAAACTAATTGAATTATTGCAAAAAAATTTATTAATAAATTGGTAAAAATTTTTGACGAAATAGTAGAAATTGAACATCAATCGAATTGAAGAAAATTTTAAAGAGTAATATTGAAATTGTATTAAAATTTTTCGAAACTAATTAAATTTTAGAAAAGAATGTTCTTATTTATTATTTTTTAAAGATAATTAAAATTTTGACGAGAATTTTTAAAAACTTGTGAACGTAGTTGAATTTTATTTCAATTTTAGTAAAATAATTAAACATACTTTCTTACTTTTGTAGCAAAAGATAATTAAAAATTACGACAATTATGATAGCCTGATAAAGTATAATAATTATAAAACAAACAGTTTTCTAAAATTATTTTAAAAAAAACACACTGCAAACAAATAAAATTAAGAAATAAATTCTATTTCAAATCAAGTTATTACATTTTCAAGTATAAAATATTCTCGACCGGATTTAAATAAATACTCGTAAATATGTTGGAAACAAAAATAAATCCTATACAGAAGCTATAAAGTATGTATATGTATATTATTTTGAAACTAAAATTAACCAATGAGAAATTATATAAAAACATCATCATCAACAAGAAATGGCCGTGAAAAAAAGACAAGACTTGCACAAGGGCACATTTATAAAGGAAAGGGAATAAAAGTTAATTTTTCTTTTTTTGAAAATTTCGAAAGGGGGGAATAATATAAAAATGAGGTCACAAAGATGAAACGTAAATAATTTTCAATATTATAAAGTGAGGAAATCAACAAAGAAACTCTGAATCGTATGTATATATATACTATACACATACTTTAGGTCGAGATCACATTCCCCTGGTCCAGCCACACAATTTCAAGGCCACGACGTAGCCAGACTACTTTATACTCTTGGCCTTCCTCTCCGCGACCAGGATAAACATTTAAAATGATTCCTCTCATATATTTCAGATTCCGAGTGATTACAAGTCAGATAACTATTAAATATTTCATAAAAATCATAAAATATGCATCTGGAGAAATTTTTTTTTATATCGCGCCCATAAAATGTTTTACTATATCCAAAACCGTATTTAAATGTTGTAGAAGAGTCGTTAAAGTTTGACAGAGAAAAAAAAATGACAGAATGAAAAAAAAAATTATTCATTCGAAAACGAAGAGGGAAAAAAAACTTATATCGCGTATATGAAAAATGACATTTTTTGTTAATTTCCTTCAATAATTGAAAAAAATATTAATCCATAAATAACAAAAAAAAAGATGTTTCTCGAAATAACTTTCATTTATTTCAATTATCCGAATTACTATTGTAATTTAATTTACTATTGTAAAACAATTCAAGTTTTTTCCCCTGTCAAATATTGTAATTTATCAAAAAGTCGAATAAAATTTTATTCTTAATTATTACTCTCGACAGACGTAAAATTTTTAAGTCTACAAGTAAAAAAAAAACTCTTTTATAACATTAATCAAATACAATAATAATAACAATGTACTGTTAAAGTCATTGACCATGCCAAAGGAGAATAAAAAACGAAACGAATCATAAAGCGAGGAAAGAGTAGACAAGACAATTTTTAAGAAATAAATTTCTAGCCGGTCTATTCTCTCTAAGGAAAACGAGTTTTTAAAAGACAAATATTCGAAAAAAAAAAATTTTCACTTTAAAAGAATAATTATCTTTTGAAAATAATTTCATTCTCCCAAATGGAATTGTATTATTATTGTATTTTTAGTACTGTATTATTATAGTATTTGATTAATTAATTAATTTACTAAGAGTTTTATTTTAATTTCGTCAAGAACTTATTGTAATTAATTGAATTTCTCTATTGAATAGCAATTTACTGATAGTAATTTCTCACATTGAAGTGTCGGCCATTAGAAATAGTTTAGTATTTAAATTCTTTTTTGACATTAAAAAGGAATGCCATATTCAATGTAAACGATTCTGCTTTTCGAATGGAGCAAAGCAAAAACAAGGTGAGAAACGAGACGTTAAACTGTGTATTTTCCCTGTATGTGTATCTTAAATGTATGCATCCTCGAATTCCATTCCTTACAACTTTAAAGCGTGAGGGGAAACAAGGAATGCAGCTCCGATAAGGACCTATACACACAATCGTGTATACCTCTCGTATTGGATTATCAATTTATTTCCCTAATGGCTAAAAAATTTATCTCCCGAAAAAACCCCCCCACCTGACGATAAAACACTCTTAAAAGACAAAAGAAACAAATATTTGGTTAAGCGTAGTCAAATTCGCAAAAAGTTTCTATAAATTCATCCGAATGCTATTCCGTTTTTCTTTTTGTAAATGAAAATTATTTTCCGCAAAACCAACAGGTGGCTGCGCTGAATAACAGTAGTAGAAGTTAATTGACAATTATCTTATCAGTGCCTAATCATACACGACTGAGTAATATTTATATAAGTATAAAGCTCTTACCTTGAAAAAAAATTGTAGCGTAATGTGAAAAAAACCTCTCCGGGAATATAAGTCGTGTAAGGCCGATAAACAAAACAAAGACGTCGACGATAATTGGTACAGGTTGGACACACGGTTCTCGATGAGATGAATAAATATCTGATCTTCAAAACTTTTTTCCAATAGCACAATACACTTGACAACACACTGAGACCATCACAAATTGTCGCTTCAAGACTGACAATATAGCATTACTTTTTTTTAACAATAAAACAACACAAAAGATTTTACATGCAATCTGTTGAATCACAAAAACCAAAAAAGAGATATATATATAGAAAATGTGCACAACACAACCTTCCAGTACGGAGGTTGAGACGCAACTTAACCGACTAACCGAGTTGTTCCAGCAGCTCCTTGTGCTCCATTCACACTGTTGCCGCAGCGCCGCCAGTGGCCGACGCTCGAACCAACTTCGAGATATCGATACTTGAGTCGTATGCAAAAATTTCAAATGCGTAATTTGTAAATTGAAATTTATTATTAATATTTATTAATAAAAAAAACAAACGTACAGAAAAGTTATCGTAATATGAGTGAAATAAAGTAGCGAACTAAAATATGAATAATTGGGGGGAAAATAATTATTATGGAGCAATAGACAAAGGGTGAAAATTAACAATGGGTGTTTACGAGATTTTCGCCCCAGGGTGCCTTGCCTGAGTCGACCAAAGGTTTTCAAACTCACTTTTATTTTCGTTTGTTTTGATATAATAAATAAAAGGTAATCAACTGAGTTTGAGAACCTTTGCGGTCACCTCGGGGCGCCCTGGGGCGAGCCTATTGTCATCACCTATAATGAAATCGAGAAGTGTGAAGTTATGAACATATCGAATCGAGGTCGAAAAGAATTTGAATTTCAAATATTTTCAAATTTCTCGCACCGCGATTTAATATGTAAATTAAAATAATGTAAATGTAAAATAAATATAACTATCAATATTATTCTAATTACAATTCTTATTATTCTCATTAAAATTAGTATTAATAATAATAAAAATAATAATAATATTACTTTTGTTACTACTTTTAGTAAAATTATTTTTTTATTATTATTATTATCAGTAAAATTATTATAAACATTATCTTATTTTTATAACTATATTATTAACATCATAATAATTATTATTACAACTATTGTTACTGTAACTTAAATTATTATTATTTTAATTATTTATTATTATCATTATTATTATTATTATTACTATTATTATTGTTATTAGTTTTGTATATAAATAAATAATTTCCTGACAATAATTTACTAAAAAATTTCGTTATCTTCTGATAAATAAATAACTAAATAAGTTTTAATTAATTTAAAATAATAAAATAATATAAAAAATAAATAATAAAATTAAATAAATAAAGACAAAACAAGAATAAATAAAACAACAAATTAAAAAAATAAAATGTACAAATTGAATTCTACAAAATAATAAATTAGGAAAGAAATAAAAAATTAATTTAAAACGAAAACAATTTATAGAAAAAAAATTAGTTAATTAATATTTCCCTGATTTATAATTAATTACAACTATAATTGAACAAATATATTTCCATTAAATAATAATTAAATAATTTTCACGCATTTATAAGAAGCATTACTTTTTATTGTTATTAAAAATTAAAAATATTCTAAACAATAAAAAATAATTAAGTAATTATTAATTAAATCGATAAAATTATCAAACAAATGCAATAAAACAAAAATTTGGTTATAACTGTTATTAATTAATAAATTTATTAACTTAATTAATAAATTTGTTAGAGTTAATTATTAATTCGAAAAAATGAATTAGAATTAATAATTGTTAATACTAAATTAATTATAATAATTAATAATTAATAACACCAAATTATTTATAAATCTAATAATATAAAGTTATTTATAAATAAGTAATTTTGTTAACAACAGATATTTTTAACCAAAAAATTATTTATACAAAATAAAGAAAAATGTTAAGATGATAATTCAATTGGTAAAAAGAACAGCGTCAATTTTTTTTTTTTTTTTTTTGATTTGGTCAATGTTTTATTTATTTATTCAATTTACTTTAAACAATATGTTCATTTGGGAGGACAATTATTTCCCCATAAAATGAATACGATGTAGTAAATACGTTCCTTTTTACAATTTATACCATATACACAATAATATAATAATTAGAATAATGACAATGCCAGCCTAAGGCGAGAAATGTAAAAAAAGAAAAAAAATATTGAAGAAAAATTGAGTACAGGTCGATAAATTTATCGAACCGCCCCGTCGACCACAACGTCATTTCTAAACTATATATATATTTATATATGTTCAGTTACAGATTGCTTTTAAAAAATTTTTTTTTTTTATTTAAATGTAATTCTATATCTCTCTCTTTCTCTCTCTTTCTCTCTTTTGCTTCTCTGGACAAAGCCTCTCAATGAGATTACTATAAAATAGGTAAAAAAAGCCCTGTTCACAAAATATTTTCGCAAATGTATATTATGTATACATATTGTCACTGTGCTTTTTCTCTTTGCTTCCATTTTTTTTTTATTAATATTTGTTTTTTTTAATAATCTTCACTATATAAGAGATGATAAAATGTGTATAATTGATTCTCTTTTCGATATATTACAATTTCTTTTTTCTTCTTTTTTTTTTAAATCGCATTTATGTGTTTATTTTTTATTTTTATTCAAGCGAAATAGAAGCTTCATAATTTTTAAAAACTTAAATATTGTTCCTCAACAGAGAGGTGCGAGATTTGAGGGGGTTTCGGTGGGGGAGGGAGGGAAAAAAGACGAAAAAAAGTAATTACATAAAAATAATTCCCAGTGAGTTTAGTAGAGAGAAAAAAAAATTTCTCTTTCTTTATCAACTAAAAGAAATTTACTTAATAATAATATTTTCGAAAAATAATTATTTTCGAGAAATAATTATTCTTTTAATAATTATTTTCGAGAAACAATTACTATATTAATAATAATTTTCGAGAAATAATTATTATTTTCGAAAAGAACAATCAAATTCACTTGATATAAGTAAATTATTTTAGTTCAAAAATAATTTTTTTCCCTTTTTATTAAAAGTACCAAAGCCCATCGACACGCATTCTACCAAGGCCGAATATATTTTCAGTTTTTTCAGCAGACCCATTGAATTAAAAAAATTTTCTTTAAATTACCAATCAAAACAAAAATAATAAAAAAAATAAAGCAAAAAAGAAAGAAACTCGTCGACAGTATTTTTTTTTGTATCAGAGTTTTTTCAAATTTGTTAATTATTTTCACTCTGATTTCAAAAAAAAAACAAAAAAATAGAATAGAATATATTACAATTATATTTTTAAATAAGACTTTTCAATGTCTACGATTTTTTTTCTTGCACAATTGAAACAATATTAGTTAAGTAACAATTATAATATTAGTGTCAACAAAATTTAATTTATCAGAAAAAAATGTGGCTTTGGCTGTTTCGTTCAGCCTCCACGCCAATAAATATAATAATTAATTAATAATAATTATTATTTAATTGCATAATATAATAATAATAATAATAATAATAATAATAATATAATAATAATATAATAATAATAATAATAATATAATAATAATAATAATAATATAATAATAATAAAACTAATAATAACTAATAATTAATAATAATAATAATAATAATAATAAGTCAAATAAATAAAAAGCAAGTAGTAAATATAATCTTAAGCGAGTTTGGTCTCTCCTTGGTGTGCTTTACATATCTCTTTCTCTATATTTCATCTCGTTGCGCTCTCGATATTTCACCAGCATTTACAATTTATTTTTCTATTCAAATTCACATT
This sequence comes from Leptopilina myrica (nomen nudum), assembly GCA_032872475.1. Taxonomy (NCBI): domain Eukaryota; kingdom Metazoa; phylum Arthropoda; class Insecta; order Hymenoptera; family Figitidae; genus Leptopilina; species Leptopilina myrica (nomen nudum). The sequence continues at coordinate 30,399,218 of CM065465.1, read as the reverse complement.
CTTTTCTGCGCATTCGACAATACAGAGTTTTGTGACGTTAAGCGCTTTCAATTAAATATTACAATTTTTGTTTTTTTTTTCAATTTTGTTTAATCCCAAAGAACTAAAATCGCTTTTCTTCACAATTAATTTCCTATTATAATTATAATTTTTAAAAATTTCACTTAAATTTGAAAATTCTATTTAAAAAAAAGGGTCGGACTTGGATTTATTTAAAAATAAGAATTAAAATCTCCGTTTTTGAATTTTTTTTTTTTTGATTAAAAAGAAAAATATTTTCATTTTTACAAATGTTTTTTTTTCAATTTTCGTAATATTAAAATAAGTGTTTTTTTTTTGAAAAGCATTTAATTTTGATCTCTTTAAATGAGATGTTAATTTTGGGTAAAATTTAAAAGAAAAGAATGCTTCGATTCCAAGTCCGGATCTTTTTTTTCTCTCAATCTCGTTGCATAGTGTATAAAATGTTCAATGAAAGGCCTTGGTCATTATTTAATTGTTTAAATATTTCGAACTCTGCCCAATAAACAAACAAAAAAAAACTCGTTGTTCATTCTATTTCTCTCTTTCTTTCTCACTCGTTCTCTATCTCTTTCAATATTCTTAACTCATCGCTCGCTCTCTTCACAAAGTGAAATCATTTTCCAAAAATAAAAACAAAATTTTTTCGAAGCCAACTATTTTTTTTGAAAAAAAGAGAGTGAGAATGAAGTTTTGTTTTCTTGTATTCAAGAACGTAGTAAAATAATTACAATATAGTATAATTGCAATAACATAATTATGTAATAATAATAATAATAATAATAATAATAATAATAATAATAATATTAAAAATAATAATATTAATATAATATAATAATATTAATAATAATAATAATAATAATGATATAATAATACAATTAAAATAGTATTTTCATACGGATACATAAACATTGGTATGCAGATGTATCTTTATATTATATTTATATAGTATATATAAATATAGTACAAGTAGCGTAATATAATGGACCAAATTTTTATACTAAACAAATTGCAGTAATGATATTAGAGTCACGCTTTTTTCACACTTTTCCGCAATTTTTCTACAAGTCGAAGAGGCAAATTATTTTCTTATTTGTTGATTTGGAATTTGGAAATCAAATCCGAATTTTCTCTACAATCACTGGTTTTAATTTTTCTTTCTTTAATAATTACTGAATTAATTTATTCATTGCAATTTCTGTTAATTAATCTCTGGCTAACGCTTTTTTCTTTAAATTAATTGACCAATTAATTTATTAATCAAATTTATCAATTGCAATTTCAGTTTATTAATCTCAGGCTAACGCTTTTTTCTTGCAGTAATTTATGAATTAATTGATTAATTAATTTAATTTAATTAATAATTAATTAGATTCAATTTATCAATTGCAATTTTAATTAATCTCCGGTTAGCATTATTCTTACAGTGATTAATGAATTAATTTATGAGCTACAATTTTCCCTAATTTTTCAATTGCAATTTTAATTAATCTCTGGTTAGCAATTTTTTTTCCTACTTTTAATAAATTAATTTACTAATTACAATTTCAAATTAATCTATTGATTGCAATTTTAATCAATTAATTCAATAATTACAATTCGAATTAATTAATCACAGTAGTAAAAAATATCAATAAACGACGATTTCCAAAGGAAATTTTCACCATGTCAAGAAAATGGAAAAAACAATTTGTCTCAACGAATGTAAAAAAAAATTAAGAAATTCGAACTGATTGAAATTATCTGCGCTCGGGATCATATTCAAATCGCTCTCAAAATTTCTTTCTGTTATGTTTTTTCGGTAAAAAAGGGGCGTGATAAATTCCTCAAAAAATTGATATGCATAAACTTAAAGGAACACTGTGGACCGATAACAGTGGTTCTGTTTCATTTTTCTCTCGCAAGAATCATTTAGGGGGGGCGGGGAAAAAAGTGTCCAAAAAGGCAAGAATCGCGCAATTTTTTTTAAAGAGGAAAATAAAGCTGATGAGTTTCGGGCGTGATATACAGTATTTTATCTTACAATTAATGTTCATGAAAATATTGAAAATTTTTCTAGTTCTTTTTTTTTTTAATAACGTTAACAAGCGTCCTTTTGGTCATAGAAGTGCTTTTTTCTTGTTTCTTGTTTGATATATAAAATTGTATCCCCTGAACCATTGGACCGCATTGAGTTTTCTAAACTACTGCCCGTCTATAGCTTTTCTTTTTGATTTTTGCCCTTTTTGACACTTTTTCGTTTACAAAATATTTTTTTTTTTTTTGTCGAAATAACTTTCACTCACAAATATAGAAACTTAACTCTTCACTCTCTCTTTCTCTCTCCCTTTTTTTCAGTGCATTCATTTTTGAATCGTAATCGAATTTATTGCAAACACAAAAAAATTGTTTCTCACTTTTTACATTGTAATTTTTCAAAAAAAAATTTTTTTTTTAATAGAATTTACTGTTTTTGATTTTTAAATAAATTGGTTCAATTTTGTGTTTACAATCTCGATTGCGAAAATGTCAACTAACAGCAAGCATTAATTGGAGCGTAAAATATTTAAAATCCTTTCGTAGTTTCTCTAGGCTCGTAAAAGATTGTTTTATTTTTCAAAACAAAAGAAAAAAGGAAAGAAAGCCGACTCACGTAAGAGAAAATAATAAATTCGCAGTGAATTCTTCGATTTCTTTTTTTCAAAGATACAAAGAATCGATTCTTTTTTGTGTCACTTTCAATTTATTATTTTCTAAAGCAGAAAAAATTAAAAATCGAGAATTTTCTTGGATTTTCTTTCTTCTATTTTTTTTCAAAGTACTTTTTTTCCGTATTTTTTTCATTTTTTGGTGATTTTTTATTTTAAAAACTAGAAAGATAATCTGATCAAAAATATTCTCGCAAAAACGTAGCAAAAATCGGGGCGGGCTAGCCAAACTGGCTCGACGGAAAAAGCAGTTAGGCTACCCTCAAGGCGGCGGCACTCATAATATACCTATTTACAAAAATATACACATGAGCAACTTACTTATTTAATATTATGTATAATGCGCTCGATTCTTCATCACTCATTTTACGCTTTACATAATGTAATTTTTTTTTTCGTATATGCACGTACTTGCTTAAAAAGCTTGTTTTTTTAATTATTTTCTATTACCACTACTTTCCCCATTACATTCTAAGTAATGTAAATAATATTGTAATATATGAAATTTTTTGCTGTACTTGCGTCGATTGTTGCGTACTCGATTCTCTATTTTTACTAATATTGATTATCTACACATTTGCGTGAATAGAGTTTCTTTTTTTTCAAAAAAATTACGTGACAGGAATTTTCGGATTCTTTCAATTTAAAGACAAAATGGAAAAAAATATTTAACTAAAAAAAAGATGAAATTAGAAAACAAATGTAATTTCAAAAAAGTGCAATTGAAATCAAGTTTAAGAAAACTGAAAAAAGGAATTAGAAAATTAAGTAATAATTTTCAATTCATTTAATTTTCGAACTTTGGAAATATTTTTATTCTACGCAAATTGTTTTTCAGTTACTTTAAATATTTATATTTACTTTCAATATTTATTTACTCATTAACTTATTTCAATATATATTTAATTTAACGATTTTCTTTAAAAAAAAGAAAAAGAATTGCGAAATTCCTTCTCCACTTTTCCGAATATTGACTTATTTATTGACGTGCAAAAATAATTTGCGATTTCAAGAGAAAGATATTTAAAATTGCCCATGATTGGGAAAAAAAGATTAAATCACACATTATCTTACGCTAGTAATTTTCTATTTAAATTCCTTTAAAGTTTTTTTTTCCTCGAAATCGTGGGGCAATTTTAAAAAGCGATCAATATTCTCGGGAGTCAGAAGAGGGAAAATTTTTTTCGTTAATTTCCATCAAGTGTCAAATTTACAACAGAGATTAATTTCGTCGCTAAAATAATATTCGTAGAAGAATAAATGAAAGTGAAGTGTGAAAAGAATTTATAAACTAAAAGTTAGAATGAAAAAATGAAAAAAAATAAATTGAAGTAAAAAGTATTTTACAATTTTCGTGGAAAATGCAACAAAAAGGGGAAAATTTTCTAATAGTACTAAAATTTGAAAAGACAGTCGGAAATATAGTATAATTTTGAGTATGACAAATGTAAACAATGTCAAATCAATTTTCATACAAATTTACTAAAGTTCGAATTGTTTTGTTTAAATTTTGGTATTTTTCGTAAAAAAATTTTCGTTTATCGCATTTTTTCCCCATTTGTAAAATATTTTTTCTTCTAATATTTATTTTCTTGACGTGTAAAGAAATGTCGGAGAATAAAAAGGAAATATCGAACATAAAAAGAAGAGAAAAAAATCGAAAAAGAGAAAAGTAGAGATAAAATAAAAAAAGAAAGAAGAGAAGAAAGAAAAAAAAAGAGTAAAAAGAGAAAAATAAAAAGAGTAAAAGGAGAAAAAATATAATGAAGAGTAAAAAAAAGATTTAAAACGAAATAAAATTCTCTCGGCTACAGAAAAATTCCGAATATTCCATGTCGACGTAATTTTACCTCAAAGAAAAAGAAAAAGAACCGAAAATACTCTAAACACAAAGTCGCGTCATTGAACCGATGGAATTGCGACTTAGGAAATTTTTTTTTTTTTTAAATGGATTCGAGCAAAAATCCTTCGGCGAACAGACGCGCAAGCGCGCACTTTGTTTGTTTATTATTTTTTTTCCTTTTCCTTCACGTGCACACGCATATATTGTACACACGCTTCAAATACTATATATGTATATATAGAATTTTTCGTTATGTATATATATATAATCACTTTATATACGTAATAAACTATATATTCATCGTGTATTCTTATGGATTTGGATCACTTTAACGACATTATTTATGCTTCAGGTAACCTGCAGACTTCCCGCGACGAGGAGCGAGAGCGCACGCTCCTGTGGCACTTTGTTTTTTGTTCTCCTTTTTTTTCTGTTTTTTCTTTTTTTTTTTTTTGTTATTGTATCTACTCACGTTTTACAAAAAAGCAAGACACCTCGGAAAGAAAAAAATAGAGAAACATTTACAATTTTTTTTTCTGTTCCTCATCTCTATATTCGCGTTCTAGACCCTTAGCCAAAGAATAAAGTACTAACAATTCTTTTTTTATCATTTCTACTAAGTTATCTACATGATTTTTTTTTTGTGTTCAATTTTCGAATTCGAGAGCAATGGTGGTTTGACGAAGACAAACGATTTCTTTTTTAGGGGCATTATTATAAAATTGTTCTGTTAATTACAAAAAATTTTGTTTTTAAATTGTATTTATATCGCAAAAGTACAATAGAATTTTTTTTGTAGCTTTTAAGTTCTTTAATTATTTGCAAATATTGCTTGTCTCTAAATGTACAAAATCGTCATTTGGTTCTTCGGTGAGGGGAGGGATTGACTATTCTGTCATTTTTTTGTTCCATTTTGTGATTAGGTTTTATTTTTTAAAGGCAATAATTGTCGCCCACCATTGTATTCTCTTAATTCTCTGGTCGCAACGAGAGGATTATCGACAGGAATAATTTAGCAGTCTTTGAAGTTTAAAGAAATCGCTCAGAATCACGAGGTGTTGAAACACTTGATGAACCTGAACGTTGTTTTATCCCTCCAGGAGACGTGTTTCTCGCTTTAGTTTTGTTTTTTTGTGGGCGAGAAACTTAAAAAACCCGTTCCTTTAAAATACCTCAAGCACCTTTTTTTTATTTATATATATATGTATATATGTTTACGTCTGTTGTGCTCGACGAACGAAAAGAAAAACTGAATTTCTAAAACACTAGTTTTAGCTCAACAAGTTTTTTTAAGAGTCTATTCTTTTCTTTTGTTTACGTAAACAGACTTGAATACGTTGACATGTTAGGAGGGAGAGCTGTGATGTAATTTGGAGTTGGTGGTCGGGGACTGTGCCACTGAGGTCAAAGGGCTCGCATTTTATTGATCCCTTCTAACACATAATTCACGAGATCTCGCAGTGAACTTTTCAATGTTAGAGGACCTATTTTTCCATCCAGCTCGATGAAAAACTCTGCAACAAAAATGAGGAATTTGTAAATTATCAAATTTTACTTGTCTTTTTTTTCATTTTCAATTTTGAATTGAGAAGAAGACTATTACTCACTTTTGTGTTCCCCGGTTACTAAAGCATTCGCCTGGTCCCAAAGATCGTGGCCACTCATGAGTAAACTAAAATGATAATTCTGACTGGAAAAAGCGTTGTAAACTCCTAGAGGAACACTGACGTAGGAAGCGGCTTGAAGTTGTTGTCCGTTGGCGCATCTGTGAGCCAATTCTCCGCTACTGTATCCGGAACTTTGGCTTCCAACCGAACCCACCGAACCTGCTGGCGATGGTGTTGGCGACAATGACGGCGTGCCCTGGCCTTCCGGCTGAATCGGCGTCGATGGATTCTGCGCGAGGCAATAATTTCGTGTAATTTTTCTCATTTCGCATAATTGCAAATTATTTACTTAATTGAAACGATTAATAATTAATAGACAATAATTAAGATTCGTACCTTTTGGTAATAATCAGTGAGGACCTTCTGATGCTCCCTGACTTCGACTTTTCTCATTTGATAGAGTTTCATGTAGATGAGAGACTGGCACCATAGACTAAAAAGAAAGTATCTCGTTAATAAACTCGTTAATCATTAAATTTTCATATACACACTTTTTTCGAACATCCACGTCACACAATTGGTGGATCTACCACCCATTTGTTTACATTCCTCTATTTCTGAAATTATTTATTTCGTTATACACTAACAAAAAAAAAATATCATAAATAATTAACATTTCCAATATTTAAGTCTTCTTTTTATTACTATTATTCTTTAACAAAATTACAAAAGAAAACGATTTTTTCCATACTTCATTGCAGAAAAAAGCAAAACTAAAAATCAGTCCTTAGGAAATATTCTAAAAAATCATTTTCTAATTCACTTTTTTAAAGTATAGATAATATTTTTATTCTAATTTAAATAAAAATTAATGTCTTGAATTTTAGAAAAAACAAATTAAGAAATACAGAATAGAATCAATTTCATAAGTGTAAAGTAAAAAGGATAAAACTACTAAAAAGAGGAATATGCGAAAAAAAAGTAATGCGAAGAGACTGTCACACAAAAAAAAATTTTCAAACGTTTGCACAGATTATTACTTAAATAAATAAAACATTTTAAAAAATAATATATGGAAATAATTACTTCAAAGCAATTACTTTCAAAATGGAGAAAATTGAAAACAACTAACCTTAGGACAATGAGTTTGGTATTTATGCTGCTTTCTGATGCATGTTGCGTCTTAAACTTCGAGGAAATGAACCTGAAAAGAGTAAAAGAAAAATAATTAGTAAAGTAAAAAACTAATTAGAAAATCGAAAAAATTCGGAAAAATAGAAAGCGTAAACTATGACTTTCGTTGTCCTGATTTGATTATATAATTTTCAATTATGTAAATTTGGAAATGAATTTTTGACAAAAATTGAAATTTCTTTTTTGATTAAAAGCGAAGAAACTTACTTAATTAGACTGAGAGTGTCCCTGTACATGGTGAAAGATGATCTTTCAGTTACGGGATCATTCTCCATGGTACAGCCAGTGAGAACGAAGTACATAACTGCTTCAATGTACATCATGCCCTGAGCCGTGGTGTCGCTTTCAACATCAGCACTATGTTTCAGCCGTTTAGCTTCTGTCAGGTACTGATTCTGGTCCCTGAATTGCAAACGAAAATTTTCATTTAGTCCCTTTTTTCCATTAAATTTATTTTCATTTAGTCCAATTTTTCCATTAAATTTATATTCATTTACTCCAATTTTTCCATTAAATTTATTTTCATTCATTCATTTATTCATAATTTATATTCATATTAAAAATACATTTCATCCAAAAAATATTCTTCTTACCGAAGAAGAGAAAAGAAAGAAATTTTCTATGTTTAAATATGAACAAAATTATTTATTTCTCTTTAAAATTTCAATATTATTAAAAAAGATTTTTTGGAAAATGTTGATAGTGGAATTTGTGGAGAATAATAATTATGAAAAAAAGGAAAAATTCCTCACCTCTCGTCGTCTTCCTTAACATGAACCGGAGGATCGAAATAGGAGAAATAGAGACGTTTTGTTTCAGGCGGTGGTAATTCGTCCAAATCTGGTTTTTCTTCCCGCTCGTGATTTGTTGGTTGAACGTCAGACTGCTGTCGAAGAAAAATAGTTTTTAATTTCAAATTATAATTCGAAAATAAAATAAGAAAATTTGAAAGAAATTAAATATCATCGTTCGATCCTTTAAATAAGAAAAAGTCAAATTTTTTATTTTTAAAAGAGAAATAAGTTATAAGAAGTTAAAAATAATTCTTTAATTTATTCAAAAATTTAAATGTTTTCAATACAATTTCTAACGAAATTTTACGAAAAAGAATTCAATTATTTTCTGAAAATTTAATAAATCCTTCGAAGCAAAATACATTTATGCTCAATCAGAAGAATTCAATTCTTTTCTTAATTTGTTGAAAAAATGTTTCAAAAGAATTCAATTATTTTCTTAGTTCTCTATCAGATTTAAAAAAAATTAATTATTAAAAAAATAATAAAATATTAAAATATTTTTATTTTAGCAAAACTTCTTTAAAGAATTAACTTTTTTTAATTTTTAATCAAATCTGTCAAAATAATTAAATCTTTTGCCAAAATAATTCAATTCTTTTTAAAAATAGTGAAATTTTTTGCATAAATTCAATTTTTAATAAAATTTTATGAAATAATTCAATTTACTTTAATTTTTAATAAAATTTTTCGAAAGAATTCAATCTTTTTCTTAATTTACTGTAAACTTTTTCAAACGAATTCAATTATTTTTATAAATAGTAAAATACTTTGGAAAAAATCAATTTTAAAAAAATATCATGAAATAATGCAATTTATTCTAATTTTTAATAAAATTTTTTCAAAAAATCCAAATATTTTAAATAATTTTAATAAATTCTTTGCAGAAATTTAACTTTTTAAATTTTTAATAAAAATTTTGAAAAGAATTCAATTATTTTTAATAAATAGTAGAATTCTTTGTAAAAATTTAAGTTCAATACAAATTCATTTAAAAATTAATTTTTTTTTATTTTTAATAAAAATATTCGAAAAAATCAAAGTATTTTCTAAAATTTTTAATAAACTCTTTGTAAATATACAATTTTGAAAAAAATTTTCGAAGGAATTCAATTATTTTTATAAATAGTAAAATTCTTTTGCAAAAATTTAATTTTAATAAAATTTCACAGAAGAATTAAATTTTTTTAAAGTTTTAATAAATTTTTTTTAAACATTCAATTATTTTCTAAAACTTTAATAAAAACTCCTCGGAAAAGTCCGATTTTTAAAAACGTTTTCAAAGAATTCAATTATTTCATGGAAGAATTCATTTTTTTTAAATTTATTTTAAAATTTTTCGAAAAAAATTCAATTATTTTTAAAATATAGTGAAATTTTATGCAAAAATTTAATTTTGTTATCTAAATTTTAAGAGTTTTATTTATTATTTTCCATATTAAAATTCCTTGATTGAATTAAATTAATTTTTGAAAATTGTAATAAAATTCTAAGAAGAATTTAATTATTATCCAAAAATTATAATAACATTTTTTAAATTTAATTATTTAATTTTCATTTCAACGAAACACGATTATTTTGAAAAGTGGAAAGAAATTTAAATAAAATTCAATTACTTTAAAAATTTTCAATTTTAATTGTTCAAGAAACTAATATTTAAAAAAAATGTAAAGATATTCTTCAGAATTTAAATTTTTTAATGTAAATATAATAAAATTCTTCAAAGAAATCCAATAATAAATTTTCTGACAAAATTCTTTGCAAAAATTCAACGATTTTCAATAAATTAATTTGAAAAATGAAAATATTCAAGAAGAAAAATTATTAAAAAAGTTATGAAACAAAAAAGCTAACTAATTCTACACATTGTGACCAAATTATCGAAATACGATTATTAATTTATAGATTTTGAATTATATTCGTTAATTAACGGAAAGAAATTTATCATTCGGTTGTAATTTTTCTAATTGAGGAAGAAATTAACAATCGCTCCGAATTTTCTCTTGGATAAATTAAAAAAAAAAGCCTAAGTGAGAAATTGATTCGGAGAGAATGTTATAATATATTCGTTAATGTTTCTGGAAGGAAAGAGGGGGAAAAAAAATAATTAGGAAACCAATGAAATACCTGATTAGCTGAGGGTCTGGAAGCAACGACATCAGACTCCAAGTGCTTTCGTTTCCTCTTCTTCTTCTTTTCCTTGGCCTCGTCCTTGACTTTGACATCAACCGAGCACACAGTACTCAAACTCGAAACCGAGCTACAACTCAAATTGCGTTTCCGCTTGGGCGCATTGCCGTTGAAAGCACCACTTAAACCCGAACCGGAACTGCTTGATGTGTTCATTAAACCGGCACTATCACCATCACCTTTACACATATTAATAATATTTACAGAACACGGTTTCATTTCCAATTCGGTTTTAATCACAATGTTTTTCGTGTCCATTGAACGCGATCTACTATTAACGTCTTGCGTTGTTGGATTCTCAACAATTTCACCCTCCTCTGGTATTGTCATCGACGTCGTCGTCGTCGTCGTCGTTGACGTCGACGTTCTTTGCGCGGACGATGAATTTTGTTGTTGTTGTTGTTGTTGTCTGGAAGACGGCCTCGTGTCAGGAAGCTCGGTACGTTGTCTCAGTTCTTTGCCGCGTGAAATTTGCGGTATATGGGAAATTCGACTTAAATCAAGTCGACAGAGAACACTAGGTAGACCATTAACAAAACTAATTGGAGGTATCGGAATTGTGGAAGTTTGCGACGAGAGCCTCTTATAGGGACTTTCTCCACCTGTTGGAGTATTTGCCGATGTATATTCCTCGACGTATATACCGCATTTGCCGCCACCTTTGCCGCCCTTGCCACCTTTACCGCCACCCTTGCCACCGCCCTTTGCCGATGAGAATAATTTCCTAAGAGTGTCACTCTTCTTTTTGTCCTGAACATTGCCGCCGTCTTCCTCCTGCAATTTTCCCGATGCCGGACTATTGTCACTGTCCGAATTGTCCGGCGATGTTGTCCTCGTTAATGGAGCTCGTGGTCTGGGAGGTACTCGAGCGACCTGCAAAATTAATTTCAAAAAATTATTATTTTACGTATTATAAATTCAAATTATTCTATTATTGCATTCAAAAGAATTCAAAATCACTTTTAAAGACAAGAATTTATTTTTCAAATTCCTTTAAGTGGTTAGAAATTTGTCTAAATTGACAAGAAAAAAATTTATTCTTTTTTCTCCTCATTTTCAGACAGAATTTCGTCTCTTTCTTTGATTATTATGAAAAAAAAATCCAAGAGTATTTCAATAACAAAGTGGCATTCAAAAATTTTAATCAAATTCTTCTAGGAAATGCAATTATTTTTACTAAAAGTTTAGTTACATTTCTATTATTCAAGAAAATTTCTGACTATACTTGTTTTTAAAAATTCAATTATCTTTGAAAAATAGAATTGTTTAATCCAAAGTAATAGAATTTATAAAAATTTCAATTATTTAGAAATGTTGAATTACACTTGTTTATAAAAATCCAATTATCATGAAAAATAGAATTGAAATTTAATTCAAATTAATAAAGTTTTACAAAAATTACAATTATTCGAAAATTTTCAATTCAATGTTTAGAAAATTTAGAGCTTTAATGAAATAGAATCTTTCGAAACCTTATTTTTCGCAAAATTTTAAATTTAATTCCTCTTAATTTTAAATAATTAATGAAAAATTTGAATTTAAATAAATAAAATTCTTGATAATTAATAAGCAAAATTGAATAATTACTCTTAATAATAGTTGAATTTTAATCCAACTATTTACTAATTATTAAATCAAAAATCTTTAAAAAATTAAATTTTTTCACAATTTCAAAATAAATTCTTCAAGAAAAATTAATTATTTTCAATCTAATTTTACGAAATTTATACCAATTTAATAATTCAATAAAAAAAATCGTCAAATAAAAATCTAAAATATAAAGAAATTGAATTAAAATTTTTTAACAAAATTTTGAATTTAAATCTCTTAAATTAACTAATTAATAAAATTATCTTTTTTTCAACAAAAATTTTAATACAATAATTTAATTACTAAAAGAATTCGAGTCTTTGTAAAATTAAATTATTTAACAATTATTATCGGAAATAAAATTTCTTGAAAAATCAATTCATTAATTCTTTAAAAATTTCTAATAAAATTCTACAACAAATTTAATTAGTTTGAGTTCAAGTTCACAAAATTTTCAGTAATTAAACTTCCCACATAATAATTGTCGGATAAAATTTTAAAAATTTCAATACCTTCAAAACATTGAATTCATTTCTCAAAAACATAATTTGTCCAGAATTTTCAATAGAATTATTTAAAAATGTAAATTTTTCAATAAATATTTACTTTTGAATAATTTATTCGCAATAATTGAAATGTTCGGAAATTTTTGTTTAAAATCTTCTAAATTCCAATTATTTTTGGAAATTGATATTACGACAATAAGTTCAAGTCTAAATTTTCCAATCAATAGGAAAATTTAGTATTGAAGTTTTTTTTCGGAGTTTCAGTTATTTTCAAAATAATGTTGAAAATAGACAAATTTTTAATTTATAAATTAAATTATTCAAAATTTGCAAAACTTCTGTTAAACAAATATTGAAAATCTTATCGTTACTTAATTGTAAAAAATAATTTATTTTGAAACTCTTTGTAATTTTGTTTTCATATTTCTAAAAATTTTCACTAATAACTCTTTCAATATTTAATTATTTCCAAGAATTCATAACTACAATTTTTCTCTAAATCAATTAATTTCCATAATTTTCAGAAAGTTCAACGAAAAATCAATTATTTGAATACGAAAATTCTTCTCTTTTTCTAAAAATTACAACTACAACTCTTCATAGTGGTTTTAAAGTTTCTAAGAAAATAAGAATATTCAATATAACAATTTAAGTTTTACAATATTACTTTTCAAAGAACGAAAATAAGATTTTTTTTTTCACTATTTCCAGAAATTCGATATTTTTTTTACTACTTGAGATAAAAAATTTCCTGACTTTCCTTATTTTCCTGACCTGTGACAACTCTTTTATTAGCAAAGTTCATGAAAAAAATGACTTTCAACAAAATTTTCAAGTTTTTCAAAAATATTTACAAACGAAATTCAGAAAAAGTCAAATCAATAAATAATAATTTTACTTTTCAGGACAAAAGTCTGTCGATATATGCGAAAAAACTTTCTTTCATTAAAAAAAAAAATTCAGTAAAGTTTACAACGTTTACAATTGACCATTGAAAGGAAAAGAAATATTTTTCTTGACAAAAACCAAAACAGAATTTTCCAGTCCGAATTTTTCTTTTCTTTGATTATCAAAAAATTATCAAAAATATTTCTTTATACAAGAATAACCAAAAAGCGACAAATATTTAAAGAAAAAAAATAAAAGTTGAATGAGTAAATTTCATGAAGACAATAAAAATACTTTTAGGTATAAATTTTGTCTTTTTCTAATTAGTGATCACAAAAATTATGTAAAACGTATTTTCAAAATAAAAATATGCAAAAGTTGAATAAGTTGAAGAAGTAAAATAAGAAAAAAGAAACAAGTATTAAAAAGTAAATGAAATAATAAATAACTTTGAAATAAGTAAAATGAAAATTTAAATCTTTCCCCTAAATCGTCGATTATGAACATTGCCAACTTGAACTTTAAATAAAACTCCACAATGAAAAGTTGAATATTGATCGAAACTCTCCACATAAAGTACCGTCTGAATTTTAAACGCAACCTGTTAAAATTCGATCGACTGGAAAATCGAATAAATTCCCGTTTTTACCCTAATATTTATGCGTCCCAGACGTACCTGAATTCTGCTATTCCTCACGGCCTCACTATTCGTAAATTCAGAATCGCTGTCTGAATCGGAATGGTAACCAGAATTATTATTATTATTATTATTATTAGTGACTCGAGATCTCGGCCTCCTGGGATTACTTTTCGTGGGGCTCTTCTTCTTATTATTATTATCCTGTTGCTTCTTGGGCGATTCAGGGATTTTGTTGCGCTTAACGGAGACCCGCCTCCATCGGGACTCCTCATCATCAGAACCACTATTCTTATCCGAAGCATTTCTATTATCATTAACATTATTATCATTATTATCATCATCATCGTCATCGTCATTTGACGAGACACTCAATCTCGAGCGGCGTTTCACCGGAATTTTCACCGACGACGCTGGACGTTCACATTCGGAATCACTGGAGGCGGCCGGCGATCTCGCATCGCTCGCATCGTCGCTCGTTGTCAATGTGGGCTTCGAGGTAGGCACCTTTTTCTTTAAACTATTGACACTGCCGCCAACACTTGACGAGCCAGCGCGTGGTCGACTGCGTTTCGTCACATTCTTCATATTCTCGTCTGACGCGCGATGATTGTTGTTTGGTTTGGGACTTTTCAGTGATTTTCTAGGTCGACCACGTTTCCGCACGTCTGGTGGTTTTGGTTTTTCTGGCTCCTCCTTTGCCGCGGGTTTCTCCGTGTCTGATTGCTGTTCACTGTCGCTCAGCACGCTCATCATTGTCGAATTTCGCGTTCTTTTTAGCGCCTCGTCCAATTGCCAATCGTGAGCGCCATTTCTGCTTGTCTCGCGACGTGATCTCGATTCCGCCTGGGCACTCGGCGAACCCGATCGTCTCGACGTGTCATTCTGGAAAGAAAAAATTCATTATTCGATAAATTTGCAACCCTTTGTTTAGAAAAATTCTGTTCTCCAAAAAAGAAAAGAGCAAGAGGAGGATTTTTTTTTTTTTCGAAAATTACCTGTTTGGTTTTGGTGTCAGCGTTCTGCTCGCCAGAATTTTGAAGAGCGGCTGTTTTGTTCATGAACGAACTGAGATCCCAACGGCGTTTCGATTCCTCGACGGCGGACGGCGGTTCCTCGACGGGTGCGGGCGGCGAGACGGAGGGCGGTGTGGTGGGGCCCTTGACGGGCGGTTTTGCCACTTCATCTTCCGAATCGTCGCTACTGTCCGAACAGGAATCCGAGCCGGAATCCGAGCTGGAACTCGCGCTTCCAGAACTTGGCGGCGCTTGTCCAGGTGGACTTGGAGGTCTTTGGTGAGCCTGAGGAGTTGGCGAACGTTTATTATTCACTGGACTTGAAATTGTTGGCGAGAGCATTCTTGGCGGCGTGGGCATCGGCTGCTTTATCAATGGCGACGCTGCCGGTGGACTCAGAGGCCTTGGCGGCGACAGTGGACCAATTGGCGACATTCCCATTGGCGACATTGGCGGTAAGGGTGGTCCAGCTGCTGACGCCATTACCGGAAGTAGAGGTGCCGTTAAACTGCAAAAAGAAAAAAAAAGAGGAGCTTTTAGTGAAATAAATTGGCGAGTAAAATTACATTTAAGTAAAATAATTGAAAATAAGTAAAAATATTTGAAAACAAGTTAAAATAATAAAAAATAAGTAAAAAAAAAGAATTAGTGAAAATAATTAGAAATATGTAAAAATAAATAAAAAATAATAAAAAACAAGTAAAAAATTAAAAATAAATAAAAATAATAAAAAAGCAAGTAAAAAATTAAAAATATGTAGAAATAAATAAAAATAATAAAAAAACAAATTAAAAATATGTAGAAATAAATAAAAATAATAAAAAAACAAATTAAAAATATGTAAAAATAAATAAAAATAATTTAAAAAAACAAGTAAAAAATTAAAAATAAGTAAGAATAATTAAAAATATGTAAAAATAATAAAATAAAATATTTCTAAACTGTTTTTCTAAACATATCAAATTGTGAGAAAAAAAGAATCAAAAATGTTGTTACGCAACATTTTGGCTTCTTTTTCTTCAATAATTCTTCAATACATTTTTTCGTAAATTTAAATTCTTTCTTTAAAATACAAAAGTATTTTTAAATAAATAAAATAAAAATTTCTTAGAAACATAATTTTTTGCATAATTTCAAATAAAACTTTAAAAAAAAAGTAAATAAATTTTTAATTCTGATTTATTTCTTAACAATTGAAATTTTCTAAAATATTTAATTTACAATTTACTAAAATCCAATTATTTTAGTTAAAAATTAAAAAAAAATTAAAAACAATAGAACTAAAAAATAATTGAAAAACCAAATTCTTCGGAATTTGGTAAAAAATTTCTCAAGACAATTTTTTTGTACAAAATTTAGATAATAAACTTTTCAAAGTAACTAAAATTAATAAGAATTTTAATAGTAACTCTTTGACATTAAATTATTTTAAATGCAATTTGAATTCTATGATATGCTTATAATTTTTCAAGTATTCAATTATTTAACAATTTTTCGATTTTACTTAATTTAAAAATAAACTTTAAACTTAAAATTTTATTACAAATTTTAATTTAGTTAAAATTTTTAAAAACTTTTATTCTATTTTACATTACATAAAATATTAATTCTTATTTTAAGATAATTAAATAATGATTCAATTATAATCCGTAAAAAAATAATTGAAACAAATAATTGAAAATTTTTGAAATAATTAAAAAATTTTGCAAATTTCTTATTAGAAATAATTGAATTTTAAGGTAATTTTAATGGAAAACTTGTTAAATAATTTTTTTAAAGAAAGATTTAATAAAAAATAAATATTTTTTTTCAAAATTTAATTTTTCTTTAAAGATTTTTACTAAAATTTTTGAGAATTCAGATATTTTCTTAAATTTGAAAATAAAATTATTCAAAATTTGTTTAAATATATTTTTAAACAATTGAAACTTTAAATTATTAAATTTGGGGGAAATCTTGTAAAATTGAATGGAAAATAATTGAATTTTGAAAAATTGTAAAATTTAATTGAAAGTAATTGAATTAGAAAATTCTATAGAAATTCAATTAATTAATTTAAAAAATTATAAATTTATTTTATAATTGCATGTATTTTAAAATTGAATTCTCATAAAGAATGTGAAATTTCTATTACGAACAAAAATAATTAAATATTTATGAAGATTTTTCTTAATTTTTTTTTTGTTGTAAATAATTGAATTCCTTTGGAAATCATTATTAAATTGCTCATAATACTTGAGGAAAATCTTTGAAAATAATTGAATTGTCAAAAAAATTATTTCTACTGAATTGTTAGTAAGAAAAAATTTTTTAATTCTCAAAAATTTTTTTTAAAAACTTTTTCATAATTAATTTTTATTGGAAAATTCTACGAGAATTTAATTAATTTAGATAGAAAAGTAAATAATTTACAGGGTTTCTTGTAAAAAATTTCATTATTTATGAAAGTAATTGAATTATTGTGGAACAATTTTTTTTTGTAATTTTGTAAATAATTGAATCTCTGTCAAATTTTTATTGTTTACTGAAAATAATTGAATTCTTCAGGAAATTTTTATTAATATAGGAAACTATTGAAGATCATTGAATGGAGGAAAATTTTGTTAAATAATTTAATTTTGAAAAAGAATTTTAATAAAATTTTGAGAAAAATAATTGAATTTCGTCGAAGAATTTTTTAGTATTTATAAAGATAATAATTGAAACTTTGACGACGATTTTCTTCAAATTATTGAAATAATTGAATTTTCTCACAGAATTTTATTACTTTTGAAAATAATTGAATTCTTCTGATGAATATTTTTGTTTGAGAAAATAATTGATTTTTATAAAGAATTTTATTAAAATTTTTAAAAATAATTGAATTTTGAGGAGAATTTGTAACTTCGAAATTCAATTTTCTCAGTAAAATTCGAATTATTAAAATTTTTTTAAATACCTAACTTTTTCTGTATTAAAATTCTTGGTAATTTCATAGTTTATCAGGTAAATATTTACAACAAAAAAATAATATAAAATAATAAATAATTAAATACCAAAAAACAAAGAATTAAATACAATCAAATAATGTCAATAACTTACTCGACAGAAAGATCTGGTATCGGTCTCGATGGTAAAATCTAAAAAAGACAAGAAAAAAAAAGAAATTATTGTCGATGAAAAACAAGTAAACAAGATATGCGAAAATATTGTATTTTGTTTTTCGGTGTATGCGGCAATTTTTCTCACCTTATCCACTTCATCTTCGCTATCTTCAGAGAGGCTCAAGTCACGTTCCAAGTTCCTGTAACATTCAAATAAAAACTACCGTTTAGAAAAGCAAAATCATATAATATATAATATAGAGAAAAACAACCAAGAGTAAAAAAAAAAATAGAAAACAAAAGCAGGAAAGAAAAATAAATTATATATCTGCGTGTGAAAATGAATATTTAAATGGCAATTATTTGCACAAAAATTATCAATTTTCTAATTTATTTATTTTTTAATACACACATAATAATTACGAAAACAAAATTCAAATATGCGAGTGATTATCAAACGGGAATTTAAACACGCTCATATTCTTCAAATTCCGTCAAATGATAACGCGAATCGATAAGTTCAGAAATTCTCCTAACCGGTTGATTCCAGTGGAATGCAGATTAATTTTCTCACGAGAGAGAGAGAGAGAACTTTACCTAAATTAGCCGCATCCAAGTTCTATAAACTTTGCGATAAAAAAAAATTAAATATCCTTTCTTGTTTGGATCTTTGTCTCAAATTAAAAATTGTCCGCAATTTTTTCCAGATTTCTTTCGAATTTTACGAACATTCTTCTGAATTTTCCGGATTTCTTCTAATTTTCTCCGGATTTGTTTCAAATTTTCCGGTTTTTTTTTACTGAACATTTCATTTCCAAATCAAATTATCCGCAATTTTTCTCCAGATTTCTTTCGAATTTTATGAATATTCTTCTGAATTTTCCGGATTTCTACTAATTTCACCGGATTCGTTCCAAATTTTCCGGTTTTTTCTGGATTTTTCCCACTGTTTTCCGGATTTCTTACCGAATTTTCCAAATTTCTTCTTAATTTCTCCGGATATGTTCCGAATTTTCCCGTTTTTTTTCTCTAAATTCTTCTCGATATTTTCCGACTGTTTTCCGGATTCGTTTCGAATTTTCCACTTTCTTCTGAATTTTACCGGATTTCTTTCGACTTTTTTGCATTTCTTCCAAATTTTTTCGCGGATTTCTTTCCAATAGCATTTTTTTTTGTAAATTAACTCGAAATTTTTTTTTCCAGACAATTTATAAAAGTTAATTTTTCAAAAGGAAATAAAAATGTATAAAAGTAAATGAAAAAAAAATGTATAAAAGTAAATGAAAAAAAATGTATAAAAATAAATAAAAAAAAATGCCTCTTTAACAAAGTGTGTAATATATATACAAAGAGAGACAGAGAGTGTGAGAGAGAGAGAAATCTCTCCTGGGGAAGTTGTGCGACTAAATCGACAAATTCCAGTGAGTTGAAATATTCTCGGGGGACTATATAGAGAAAAGAAAAATTGCATTTGCTGAAAAACCTTCCACTGCGGATCGAGAGATTGAAGCATTTCATTATAAAGGGAGAAGTGGCAAGTAAAGTGGCAGAAAGTAGAAAGCAGCAAAGTCAAGTGGCGACCACATATTCAACGATATACACAAGGCGGACATCGACCCTCCGCAAACTCATCAACACGCAACCTCTTGGCGGGCCCTTTTTCAATCCTAGGAGCATCAGCCACTCCTTTTATATCCGATAAAATTACCTTTTCAAACCGCACACTATACTACTACTAGATTTCCTCTTCAACTCTGAATTTGCATCTTCAGAATCTCTTTTTTTTCTTTTCTCTTTTCTCTCTTTCTTCTCTTTTTTTTCTTCTTCTCTATTTTTTTCTTCTCCCCTCTTTCTTCTTCTTTTTCTTAGGCTTCGCACTCATGAATTTAATTCAATTCAATTTCGCAAATGAATTCAATTATTCAAAAAAAAATAATACTACTGCTAAATTTTAATTCAAATTAAAAATGTAAAATGTAAAATTTTACAAAAATATAAAATGTATTTAACTAGGAATATTTTTTTCAATAAATGTGGCAAAAATTTGTTCCAAATATTAGTTACAATTAGAAGTTAATAATAATTTAGATTAATGTAGAGGAATAAGAATTATTTAAGGAAGTACAGTTATTTTTATAAATGTTAATGTATAAAATTAAATTTTATACAGAATTAACATATTTTATTTGTAAAGTTACTGAAAATTAAAATTCATAATCCAGAGATTCACTTAATAAAAATTAAAATTAAAATTGTATTCTTCAAACTAATTTTATTAAAATTTTGGTTTAAATAAGTGAATTCTTTTTGTGAAATTTTATTAAACTCTAGCAAACATTGCAAATAATTGAATTTTCATTTAAATAATTGAATTATTTTGTGAAATTTTATTAAAATATAGCAAACATTGCAAATAATTGAATTTTCGTTTAAATAATTGAATTATTTTGTAAAATTTTATCAAAATATAGCAAATATTGTAAATAATTGAATTTTTGTTTAAATAATTGAATTCTTTTGTAAAATTTCATCAAAATTTCTCAAACATTGAAAATAATTGAATTTTGGTTTAAATAATTGAATTTTTAAAAAAAAAATTTTATTAAAATTTCCCAAACATTGAAAATAATTGAATATTGGTTTAAATAATTGAATTATTTTGTGGAATTTTATTAAAATATAGCAAACAATGAAAATAATTAAATTTTGATAATTTTTTTGAAATCAATTAAATTTCTACAAAGAATTTTATTAAAATTATTTTAAAAACAATTGAATTATTAAAAAAGAATGTTTATTAAAATTTTTGATAATAATTTAATTCTTTAAAGAATAAATAATAAAAGAAAATAATTAAATTCTTTAAAGAATAAATAATAAAAGAAAATTATTGAATTTCTCAGAAGGATTTTACTTCGTTTAAAAATAATTGCAAGAAACTTTAGGCGCGAAATTCAAAAAAGAAAAATTCGAGTTACAATTTGTTTCGAAATTCATCAGGAAAAATTCAATCAAAATTTACTCCTTTCAAAGAATTTTCATTTTAAATAACAAAAAAACGGGAGGGGGTAAAAATTTGTTCCAAATATTAGTTATAATCAGAAGTTAATAATAATTTAGATTAATGTAGATTAATTTAGAACTATTTTTATTAATTTAGATTAATATAAATTAATTTTAATTAATCTAAATTAATTTAGAAGAATAAGAATTATTTTTAAATAAGTAAAGTTAACTAAAAATTTTCTAAAGTGCATCACTGAAACTTTCCCCCAAAAATTCAACTAATGCTCAATAGCATCCAAAATTAAAAATAAAAACAAATGTTACAATTTTATAACAAAAAAAAATTTTTTTCTAAGATCCAGATAAATCAGTTGCACACACAAACACACGCAGCATCATCGTTCATCATCCATTTAGGCTCGGTCAATCATAATACACGTCCGCAACTTGAATGAAATACCAGTTATCTCCGCCTATTATCCTTTATTATTTACCACATTAACCGCCTCTGGTCATCGTCTAATATGTTAATCTTCATCCCTCGGCTATTGATCTCATCTTTATTATCATTCAACGTTGCGCGAGAGAAATATTCTTACTCTCTTCTTTTGATAAAAAAAAAAAAAAAAAAAAAAATTGCTAGCAGGGAAAATCTTGTCATCACACATTGGAAGTTTAATTTCTCATCTTATACTTTTTATAACATATTCAATATTTTCTTCTCGGCAATTTTAAACAATAATTGCAAAATAAACATACTTTATTCGAAACGTTAATAAAGATTAAAATTAATAATCCAGAGATTCACTCAATAAAAAGTAAAATTTAAATTCTATTCTAATTTTATTAAAATTTTGGTTTTTCAAGCAATTAATTTTAATAATTTTTTATAAATAAGTTGATTCAAATAATAATAATAATAATAATAATAATAATAAAATGATAATAATAATAATAATAACAACAACAACATTGAAGTGTTCAAATAATCTTAATAACAACACGATGATTCCTGTATGAAGTTCACTATTTTTCGCTTGTGAGAGAACATTCATGCCATCTAGGCGGGAATTGCAAGAAACTTTAGGCGCGAAATTCAAAAAACAAAAATTCAAGTTACAAATTATTTCGAAAAAATCATCTGGAAAAATTCAATCAAAATTTACTTGTCTCAAACAATTTTTCTCAGAAATGATTTGCAAATTTGACCCAAACGAAATTTACAGGAAAATTGGCATTAAGAGAATAGTATAAGGAACAAAAAAAAAAATTCTGTCTAACGCTGGGTCTTATATTATTTTCCGTCAATTTTTTTTTTTTTTTTTTGGCACAATGCCAGGAGGCAAATGGCCAATCCTTATATAGCTGTATAATAGATTAAAAAAGAAAAATGAAAAAATGTAGGCGTTAAATCCTAAGTAAATGAAAAGTAAGTAGCAAAGATGGTTATATGCATGGAAAAGTCTGGGCCAACTGTATCGATTGCTTGCTTTTGCTTGCAGTATATGAGTGTATACACACAGAAGGCAAAAAAAAGGGGGGGAAGGTGGAAGCTGAAAGTGCGGGGGTGTGAGAACCCGACGCTCTCTCTCTCTCTCTCTCTCTTCGTCGTCCTCGTTGTTGGTACGCCATCGGCGACACGAGGGTCACCAACCCGCTGCAAATCAATTTCACTATAGTCGAACTGAACTGAACTGCTTTTCTTCTCTCTTTGGGAACAAAGAAATATTATCTCTCTATCCCTTAGAACCAATCGTTTTAACAAGATGGCCTCATATTCTCATCAGAAAATTTCTCTCTCTCTCTCCTTATTTTTTCTCTCTTTCTGCCCTTTTCTCTCTTTTTCTTTCTCTGATTCTGTTTTTTACTCTCCTTCTATTTTTTACTCTTTCTTTTTCTTCTCTCTTTTCTTTCTTCTTTTTTTTCTCTCTTTCTATTTTGCTCTTCCCCTTTCTCTCTTTCTGTATTTTTCTCTCTTTCTGTTTTCTTATTTCTTTCTGTTTTCTTCTTTCTTTCTTTCTTTTTCTCTCTTTCCGTTATTCTCTCTCTCTATTTTTTCTCCCTTTTTCATTCTCTCTTTCTATGTTTTTCTCTCCTTCTGTTTTTTTCTCTTTTCTTTCCTTATCTTTCTTTTTTCTTCTTCTTTCTTTCAATTGTTGTCCCTTTTTCTTTCTCCCTTATTTTCTCTTTCTTTTCTTTTCCCTTTTTTCTCTAATTCTCTTTCACTCTTGTTCGTCTTGACTAAACACGATATCAAAAACAAAATACACTGAAAACAAAAAAATTTATTTGATTCAAATAACCGATTATTTGACTATTTACTTAAGTAAATATTTATTTGATAATAGTCAATTGAATCAAATAATTTTTATTTGAATCAATTAAATAGTATTTGCTTCAAATACTGAAATATTTTATTCAAGTAAATATTTATTTGACAATAGTCAAATAATCGGTTATTTGAATCAAATAAATTTTTTTTAGTGTACGAACAAAACTATTATTATTATTATTATTATATTATTATTATTATTATTATTATTTTATTTTATTTTTATTATTATTATTATTATTATTATTATTATTATTATTATTATATTATTATTATTATTATTATTATATTGCCATTACTATATCGCGATTATTACTTTCCCATAAAAAAAAGAAAACTCTCGTAATTCCATAACAGCTCTTTTTTTTCGAAAATGAAAATAATTTCAACTGTTATGTTTATTACACTCGCTTTGGGATTCCGTTTTAATCGCTTTGCGACCGATCAGCAATATTCTTCATGAAACAAAATATTCTTGGAAAAGAAGAATTATTATTATTGGTCGGTGAGATTTCAAATTGGTTTGCTTTGTGACGCCTGCTGTTTGCTACTTATTCTTCTGACTTGTTTGCTAAAAATCATAATTACAAAATTACTCCTTTTACGGTTGTTGTTTTTTTTCAAAGCCCTTTTCTTTCTACCCCCCTCCCACCTTCTTTTTTTTGCAGTAATACTTATAACAAAATAATTACCACTCATTAGTTGTGTTCTTTTTTTTTTCATTATGGGAAATATTTTCCCTTGCGCTGTGCGATGTGCGAAAATATCATAATAAATATAACCTTTGACTGGAAATGATTTTTTTTCGAAACTTTTCTAATTATTTTCACTCTTTTCTAGATTTTTACTTCACTATTTTTCTAATTAAATAATAAATTAGTATATAATTAATTCGTTGGATAAATATTTTTTATTTTATTATTTTTATCACGCCATTTAATTTTAATTTTTTTTTTTTTGAGTGACGCTCACTTGAAAATTGTCAAATTGGACCAAATTCCAAAAATGTGTATTTTTTATTTTATTGACATTTTTTTTTGTATTTGGAGCAATTTGACAATTTTCAAGTGAGCGTCATACTAAATAAAAAAAATTGAATGGTAAAAAAATTAAAATTGAATGGTGTGAGATGAAAATGATAAAATGAAGAAATTAAAAAATAGGGAAATATATTCGCGAGTAGAGGGGAGGGGGAATAAAAAGAGCCTCCTTTTATACAAGGTGTAACTGAATCGAATGCCGTTGGCAATGCCTTCTCACGATTAACAAGGATTTATGACCTTGAGTCCGTGGTATACCGTCTAAGTCCCCTTCTGTCGATGGTTATCGATGCTTTACTAGCCGACCTTCTCGTAAAGCGAGCACCTTATCCCACTTGAAAGGGTCTTCAAAAAAAAGAAAAAGAAAAAGCAAAAAAAAAACAAGAAAAATAGAAAAAGAAATATTTTTCTTTTTGCTATTTTTTCTTAATAAAGAAAAAGAAAGAGAAAAAAGAATAAGAAAAAAGCAAAAAGAAAATGAAAAAGAAAAAAAGAAATTTCGCTTGTTACGAACTATGCGGAGTTTATTACTCCTCAAGATTTTTGTGACAAATGTGTAAATTTGGACCATTACTTGAATTTTCGATTAAAACTATAAAAATTTATTTACAATTTCTCTAGATTCACTGTTTAATAACCTTTTGGATGATTGGAAATTTTATTACTCCGGTCTAAAATACTCGAATAAACAATAGAACGTTGCTTTTGCGATTAAATTCTTGTATTTACAATGAAATACTCCGCTCTATGGAGAAACAGTAAAATAAAAAATAAGTAATACAAAAGATACTATAAAACAAATATTAATAAAATAAAAAAATAAAAAAAGTAAAATAAAATAAATAATATTAAATATATTAAAAAAATAAAAAAATAAAAAAAGTAAAATAAAATAAATAATATTAAATATATTAAAAAAATAAAAAACAATACATTAAAAAAAACAAAATACAAGAAAATGCATTAAATAAATTAAAATAAAAAAATAAAATACAATTAAAAAACAATACAATAAAAAATAATAAACAACAAAAAAAACCCCCCGAAATCAAAAATAAATTAATGTTCACTAATAACTAAAATAATTTAATTTCTTATTAGTTGACAATTTTTCTATTTATCAAATTGAGACGAAAAAGAATCGAAAGTGTTGCGAAGCAATTATCTCAATTTGATAAATAGAAAAATTGTAAATTAAATATTTAAATTACTAATTAGTAATCACTAGTTATTAATTAGTAATTAGTAAATACCAATTAATTAATTACTAATTACTAATTATTAAATACTAATTACTAATTACTAATTACGAATTTTACTACCATGAATTTATTTAGCTTCGATAATAATAAAATAATAAAAATAAATATAAAAAATTTTAATAAAATAATAAAAAGAAATATAATAAATTATAATAAAATAATGAAAATAAAATAAATAAAGAAATAAATAAATAAAAAAAAAATTATCCTATAATTAAAAGAAAAATGTGTAGATTTTAATTAATTCCGCTATTGTAATTTTTACCGTATTGTATAGAAAAATATTAAAATTTAGTGTGAAAATAAAGTATATAGATAAAAAGCAGGCGATAATTGCCATTCGCGAATAAAACGGTTGATTTAATAGAAAAAGAAAAAAATCCGTATCACTTTGTGCATATAATGCAGAACAGATGTGAATCTACAAACTCAAGAATTACACATATACCTGTTAATAAATTGATAAAACCAGTTTTTCCCCAAGTGGCAACAAGAATATGAATTTTAAATATCTAATATCCAGTTTTCACATATTGGGATTTATTATTAAGTATCGTCGCAGTGGAGAAAAAAAAATTCTTCTTTTTTTTCAAATAGCCGATTATAAAGCAAGATACCACGTGCCGTAAATATTCATTCATGTGATTTTATATAGTTATTTTTATTAAATTTTTTTTTATTATTATAGATTCGAATTATATTTTATATATATTTAATATGCAAAGAATAATACGAGTTTTCTTATCGCCTGGAAAAACTAAATTTTCCTTAAATAAAATTTTTACTTCTTTAAATTAGCGATAAAAATTATTTACTAGCATCGAATTGTCGAGTAAATTAAAAAAAAAGTTTTATTTACATTATTAATAGGTAAAAAATTTAATTCTTTTGAATTTCGCGCCTAAAAGTTATTGCAATCGCCGCCTAGATGGCATGAAAATTCTCTCACAAACGAAGTGGAATTAAAAAAAGAATTTTTTTTTCATTATACCCAAGGTAGAGACTACATTAAATAAGAGAATAAAAGTAGTAAAGTAATAAAAAATAAATAATAAATAACAATTAATATCATAAATAAATAATAAGTAATAAATAAAAAAAATAAAATAAATAATAAAAATAATTTAGCAACTAAAATTAATTTTTCAATAATTTTTTTTCACTAAAAAAATTAACTAACACTTAGGAAAAATTCTCCCTAAAGCAAGTGGCTCAATTTTCGCACTACTTTTTTATTTACAAAGGAATCAGAATTCTATTATTTTAATATAATTTAACACTGTATTTTTTTTCTTTTGAAAATATTTTTGAAAAACAATTTTGCAAGTTCTTTACTTTAACTTTTGAGAGGGAAAAAAACGTTTCATAAGTTACGAAAAATTCGTAAAAGACACTTAGAAACTTTATCCCTCTTAAAAAGGAAATTCCAGAGAATTTTTGACGTTTTTGTAAAATTTATTTTCAAAGCAAAGAAAACAAAAACTGTTTTTCTAAAAAGTTTTCGAAAACTTAAAGTTTGGACATTGACATCAAAGAAGTACACAGAGTATAAGAGTTGTAAAAACTCTTTGTTTTATCTTCTAGGATATTTTTTTTTTACTCTTTGCTATCTTTTAGTTTTTCTCTGTCATTTTCCCTCTAAATCCAAAGAAGTTAAAAATAACAAATTTTTCAGTAAAATCATAGTTGAAATTTTCGATTTTTTTATTATTATTTAAAATAGAGTGAAAAATATGTATAAATTAAAAGAAATGTTAATTTATTTAATAGTGAGCTATTATCAAAAATATTAAATATTTCTTTGATTAATTAAATATTTTTCTTATACCAAAATAAGAGTTAAAAGATAATAATTAATAACTTTTAAATTATTATTTTTAAATTAGTTAAATATGAAATATTATAAATTATTCTGAAACATTATTAATGATTAGTTCATTAATTAATAATTATTAAATTGTTCGTGAAAAATAATTATAAGGTTAAATTAATTAATAATTATTAAATTATTCATAAAAAAATTATTATTAAATTAAATTCATTAATAATTATTAAATTATTCATAAAGAATAATTATTCAATTAAATAAAACTAATAGTTATTAAATTATTCATAAAAAAAATAAGTACTAAATTAATTAATTAATAATTATTAAATTATTCATAAAAAAAAATAATTACTAAATTAAATTAATTAATAATTATTAAATTATTAATAAAAAATAATTACTAAATTAAATTAATTAATAATTATTAAATTATTAATAAAAAATTAATTACTAAATTAAATTCATTAGTAACTATTAAATTATTCATGTAAAAATAATTATTAAATTAAATTGATAATTATTTAAATAAATAAATTTAAATTGATAATTATTAAAGAAATAATGATTAAATTAAATTGATCCGCAACTTCTTAAAAATAAGAGGCAAAAAAAATGATTTCAAAAACAAGCAATTACATGACAAAATGAAGAAATTAGTGAACAACACTCGATTATGAATAATGTATAATAACTTTATAATAAGCGAACAGAAATTGTGTCACTTTTCTTAAAGGAAAGAGGAAGCGAAAAACAAAAAAAAAATATATAGCAACCAACGCGAGAGTCAGTTTAGCCTCAAGAAAGCGAAAACCTGCGCGTGGACATAATAGCGATCTTGTGATAACTGCGCCGAGACGGATCGACACGATAATTATATACAATTAGAATGGTCAGTGTTTTGCTAAGTTTGCGCTAATAGGAAGTTTCTTGTTAATCGTAAAGAAGATAAATGCCTCGACAAAGTTCTCTCATCTCTATTTCTCCGTCTCTCTCTCTCTCTCTCTCTCTCTTTCTCTATTTTTTGTGTCTCTCTCCCTCCCTTTTTCACTATTTCTCCCTCCCTTTTTTAATTTTTTTGTCTCTCTCTTTTTCTCTATTTATTTTTTTTCTCTATTTTTGTCTCCCTTTTGCCCCACTTTTTTCTCTATTTTTTGTCCCTTTTTCCTCCACTCTTTCTCTATTTTTTTGTCTCCCTTTACCCCAACTTTTTCCTCTATTTTTTGTCCCTTTTTCCCCTACTTTTTTTTCTATATTTTTTTGTCTCCCTTTCTCCCACTCTTTTCCACTATTTTTTATCTCTCTTCTCTTTTTTACTTTTTTTTAAATTTTACAAAAATAGAGAAAAAGAGAGGAAGGGGGGGAACTGTATTTATTTATTTCTATCTCTCCTCTATTTTTATATAAATTTGTCTTGTTGAGTGTGTGTGTCAAGCGAACTAATTCGAAGATGATGAGCGCGACATTAATTTTACAATTAAATCTCGGGGCAAAAATAATAATTTAATGACAAAATTGTTAGATCGTGGAATTAAATCTTCGCGTTGACAAATGGGTTTTGTTTCGAATTCAATATTGTTGAAAATAAGGTCATGAGTGTCTTGAAGCTATATAGAGGCGTTAGTTAATTCCAGGGTAATATTTCAAGAAAGAAAGAAAAGAAAAAGAAAGAAATATTATAAATGTCTGGAGACTTGACGAGACATTCAATTCTTAACACGCTCCTCGCAATTATGTCACGGAGTAAATTTATTTTCTCCCACCACAAGTGAAATCTTTTTTCGAATTCTATTGGTCATGATTATTGATAAATTAATATAACTATTATTATAATTTTTATTATTTTTATTCTTATTATTTTTATTCTTATTATTTTTATTATTATTATTTTTATTCTTATTATTTTTATTATTGTTGTTGTTATCATTATTATTTTTATTCTTATTAATATTATTTTTATTCTTATTATTATTTTTATTATTATTGGTAAAACTAGTTATCATAAGAAACAAAAGAAGAATAAAGTCAACGGCCAGTGGTATACTTATATACTCCGCCCGGTTCGCACCGCTTGCGAGAGAACTCTCATGCCGTCTGGACGGCGACTCCAAGAAACATAATGGCGCGAAATTCAAATTCTAATCTACGTTATCGCGAAATTAAAATTGAATAAAAAGAGCATTCTTTTATTTTGCTCTCCCCTCGTTAATTTCGAACAACAAACGAGCAAAATTCTTGCCAAAAGAGGACAATTTTCGTTAATTATTTTCCAAGCGATTATCGACGTTCATTAAACAATCAAAGTGATATTGCAAATTCTGTTAAAGATCCGATTTGGATAAAGAAAGACCATTAAAAAAATTTTTTTAGTGCTCGATGGAAGAGGGCGGGGGAATAGAAAAAAAAGTCGATAAAGCAAGAGAGAGAGAGAGAGAGAAGGTAAATAATAACAATTAAATAAGGATTAAAATTTCGATATTGGACTGATTGGATCGTATGATCATTAGTGAAGTCAATGTGTGTGTGTATATAGATGTATGTATCCTTGTAAGGGATCAGCATATCGTGTGTTGGTTAAGTTGAACGGTGGATAGTGAGCAAAACTGCTAATCCAGCTTTACGAGGTAGATAATATCGAGCTTTGTGTACCGAGTGGAGAGTGGAAGACGAAGGACGATAATTCTCCTTGGATATCCAATAAGCAAGGAAAGCGCTTGCCAAGTGCCAGGATCGAAGATTATACCGAAGAGAGGGAGAGGGAGAGAGATTGTCTACCGCACATACACCTTGTCAAGTGTATGGTGTGCATGGAAAAGTAACGCTCTCTCTCTCTTCTTTCTCTCTTTATTTTTCCACCCTTTTTCTCTTTTGTCTCTCTCTTTATTTTTTCCTCTTTCTTTCTCTTTTGCCTCTTTCTTTTTCTTTTGCCTCTTTCTTTCTCTTTTGCCTCTTTCTCTCTCTCTTCTTTCTCTTTTTCCCTTGTTTTTTACTCTCTCTCTCTCTCTCTCTCTCTCCCTTTCTCTCTTGTTTTTACTCTCTCTTTGCCATTTTCTCTTCTTTTTTATTTTCTCTCCTTCTTTTTGCTCTCTTTTTGTCCCTCCCTTCTTTTCCGCCCCTGATTAAGGAAGCGTGGCCAAATTGTCGCCCTCCCCATCAGCGTGTGGGCAGAAAAAGAAGAAAGACATCATCCACCCTTGAGGACAATTTTCACACTTCGTAATAGGGGAGAGAACCTTTTCACTATTCTCTTTAGGTGCGACTACTAAAATCTCTCTCTCTTTCTCTCAAGATTTGTCACACTATTGTTATTTCTAACCCATGGGGCGTTAAAAATTGATGGTAAATTTGTAAATCCCGTCTTCTTCTCAATCAGCAATCACTAATTTTTCTTTTTTCCTTCTTGAATTTAATTGACACATTATTTT
This sequence comes from Leptopilina myrica (nomen nudum), assembly GCA_032872475.1. Lineage (NCBI taxonomy): Eukaryota > Metazoa > Arthropoda > Insecta > Hymenoptera > Figitidae > Leptopilina > Leptopilina myrica (nomen nudum). The sequence continues at coordinate 30,368,272 of CM065465.1, read as the reverse complement.
TTTCTTCTTTGTTTCCTTTTTTCTTTGTTCTTTAGGACTGGAATTATTTCTCCGTTTTGCGGTTCAGTTCGAATCACTCACTTGTGCTCAATACTCGCAAGGATCCTTATATACACTCCGCTCAGTTCGTACCGCTTGTGAGAGAACTCTCATGCCATCTGGACGGCGACTTTAAGAAACATAGTGGCGCGAAATTCAAATTCGACTTGTGCGAAAAAACTAGATTCATCGCGAGGAAAGTAAATTTTAACTTTATAATAATTATGAAGAGGATGAAATACGAAAGAAGAAGACACGTGTATCTGATTAATGAATTTTATCGTTAGGAATAATGACAAAGGAAGAGAAAGAGAGAGAGAGAGAGAGAGAGAGAGACATATGGAAAAAGAGATAAAAAGACAGAAAGAGATAAAAAGAGAGAAAGAGGTAAAGAAAGAGAAAGAGATAAAGAGACAGAAAGAGGTAAAGAAAGAGAGAAAAAAATAGAGAGAGAGAATGAAAAGCGCGAATGAATGTAAATCAAGCGAGGCAACTGATCAGTTAAAACACGCAATCAATAGAGAAATGTAATTAGCTTGAAGAACCTGATCAGTTGGAAAGCTGAAATCCAATTAACTCAAGTATTTGACCGGCTAAAGTTTCGGGTCAGCTGAAACAGTATTCATCTCTCTCGCTCTCTTTCTCTCTCTCTCGTTCGTCCCGGACTGCTCCGTTTTCAGTTACCCAATTAATTTAAGTGAACCTACTACACTTTAAAGAGTCAAAGTATAAAATCTAATTTAAAAAAGAGCGATTTTTACACGACGTCATATATACCGAGGCGCATCTCTCGTGCAAAGATCAAAGCTTCCGTAACAAGTATTTCGCTCATTGCTCTGACAGAAGGTCGATACATCCGGTCTCACTCTCTCTCTCTCTCTTACTCTCTCTCTCTTGCTCTTTTTCTTTCTCACTCTCTCATTTTTTTCTCTTTTACTCTTCTGATTCTTTCTTAATATCCGTCTTTTTTCTTTTCTCGCGGTTTTTTTATTTTACTTGGTTTTTTCTCTTTTGGTTACACACTCTCTTTTTTTTTACTATTTTACTCTCTTTCCCTCTCTCTATTTTTATCTCTATCTCTATTTTTCCCTTTTACTCTATGTTTCTCTCTTTCTCTATTTTTCTCTTTTACTCTCTCTTTCCCTCTCTTTCTCTATTTCTCTCTCTCTTTTCCCATTTTTCTCTCTTTCTCTATTTTTCTCTCTCCTTCTCTATTTTCTCTCTTTTTCTATTCTTATCTCTCTTTCTCTATTTTCTCTCTTTCCCTATTTTCCTCTGTTCCTCTATTTCTCTCTCTTTCCCCACTTTTCTCTCTTTCTCCAATTTCCTCTAATTTCTACTCTCTTTCCCTATTTTTCTCTCTCTCTCTTTCTTTATTTTCTCCATTTCTTTTTTACTCTCGCCCTCTTTGCTTCTGTCTCTAGTTTTTCTTCTTTATTTAAACTCTCTTCTTCTTTATTTTTCCTCTCTCTATTTTTCTTTCTCACATGCACTCTCCTTCTTTCCTTCTGTTTCCTTTACTCTCTTTCTCCATTTTTCTCTCCTTCCCTCTTTCTTTTTTCTCTATTTTCTTCACTTTTTTCTTTTTTTTTTCTCGAAAAGAAAGAAACAGAAAAACAGAAAGAGACAGAAAACGAAGAGGGAGAGAAATAAGAGAAGAATAAAATAAAACGGAAAAGGAAGAAAAAAGAGAGGGAGAGAGTTAATAAGAGAAGGATAAAGAAACGGAGAAAAACGAGAAGAAGAGAAAAAACGAAAGAGAGAAACAAATAAAAAGAGGGATTTAGGGACAGTAGGAGAGCAATAACGAAAGAGAGAAAAAAAATAAAAAGAAGGTTACGGACAGTAAGAGAGAGAAAAAATAGAAAGAGGGATTGGGAAAGTAAGAGAGAAAGGAGAAAAAGAGACAGAAACAAAGAGGGAAGAGAAGAGAGACAGACAAAATAGAAAAGAATGAGAGAAACAGAGAAAGAAAGAGGAATAAACAAAAGGATAAAAAAACCGAGAGAGAAAATTAAGAATGAGAAAGACAGAGAGAGAGAGAGAGAGAGAAGAAAAAAGAAAAGGACAAAGAAAATAGAGAGAGAGAAAACAAAGATAGAAGAAAAATATATATATATATATAGAGAGAGAGAGAGAGAGAGAGAGAGAGAGAGAGAGAGAGAGAGAGAGAGAGAGAGAGAGAGAAAACAAAAATAGAAGAAAAATAGAGAAAGAGAAATCAAAGATAGAAAAAAATGGAGAGAGAGAGAGAAGAAAAAGAGAAGAATAGAGAGAGAAAGAGAGATTTCCACGAGGTTAATTTCAAAAAGAAACGGAAATAAGTGTTTTTGCTACTCGCTGAAGCGTCGTCGTCATCGTCGTCGTCGTCGTTCTCGTCGTGCTACAGTCACGAGAGTTCAGGTGCTTACCCACAGCTAGAACTTGTGGAGTAGGTAGTAAGTTCTTGGGGGCCATTAATAAGAGAGTGACTGTGAAATAGAGGAGGACAGGAAGAGAGGTGGAGAGAATCTTCCGAGTTTGAGAGTGAGCGAGAGAGAAAACTGCAGAGTCGGTTCGGTGGCAGAAGGTGGATGAGGAGAAATAAGGATGCCAGAGAATAATGCAAGGACCGAGGGAGAAGAGGTGGGGAGGGGGGGGAAGGACGGAGAGGTAAAAGGAGAACTTGGAGAATGAAAGGAGGGATGGAGGGAGGGAGAGTAGATTCCACAAGCCAGACTAGCGAGAGAGCTGCTTGTTGCGAATAACTTCGGAAGTTCCAACGCACTCTCTCTCTCTCTCTCTCACTCTTCTTTCTTTGTTTCTCTTCCTCTCCTTCTGTTTTCCTTTTGTTCTCTTTCCTCTTCTTTATCTTTTCTCTTCAATTCTCATTTTCCCTCTCTATTCAGTGTCATTTTTCTCCTTCTTTCTAGTTCTCTTTCTCTCTTTTTCTAATTCTCTTTCTCTCTCTTTCTATTTCTTTTTCTCTCTTTTTCTATTTCTCTTTCTCTTCTTTCCTATCTCCCTTTTTTTCCTACTTCTCTCTCTCTTTTTTCCTATATCTCTTTCTCTCTTTTTTACCTCTCTCTTTTTCTCGGCTTCTCTCCTTTTTTTCTCTTTCTCCCTTTTTTCCTAATTCTTTTTCTACATCCTCTTCCCTTTCTTTTTCCTTTCTCCTTCTGTTCTTTCCAATATTTTCTTATTTTCTCCCTCCACTTTTCCTCTTTTTCCTCTTTCCTTCTTTCTCCTACTATTTTAGTTAAAATGGTAGAATAGAGTAATAATAGAGAAAACAGTAAAAAAAAGGGGGAGAATTTAAGAGAGAAAATTAGAGAAGGAGAGAGTAAAATAGAGAAAGAGGGAGAAAAATAGAGAAAGAGGGAGACAAACAGAGAAAGAAGAAGAAAAAAAGGGGGGATAAAAAGAGTATAAGTAAGAGAGAAAAATAGAGAGAGAGAGAGGGGGAGAAAAGCAGAGAAAGAAGAAGATGAAGAAAGGAAGGGAGGAGAATAGACTGAAAAAGAGAAAAATATAGAAAGAAAGAGAGAGAGAAAGACAAAGAGAGAAAAATAAAAAAGGGGGAGAAGGAGAAAGTGTAAGTAAAGGAAAAAAATAGAGGGGGGAATAGAAAAAGAAAGAGTGTAAGAAGAAGAGAACAAAGAAAAATAGAGAAAGAGAGAAAAATACAAAGAGAGAAAAATAAAAAGAGAGAATAATAAATAAAGGGGGAGAAGAAGAAACTGTAAGTAAAGGAAAAAAATAGAGGGAGGAATAGAAAAAAAGAGTAGAAGAAGAAGAAGAAAACAAAGAAAAATAGAGAAAGAGAGAGGGAAGAAGAAGAGAAGAAAAAAAATAGAGAAAGAGAAAGGGAAAAAGGAGAATGAAAAATAGAGAAAGAAAAGAAGAAGAGAAGAAAGAAAAATAGAAGAAAGGAATGAAGAAAAGAAAGAAAAGTAGAGAAAGGAAAGAAGAAAAGAAGAAAGAAAAATAGAAAAAAATGAAAGAAGAAAAGAAAGAAAAATAGAAAAATGAAGAAGAAGAGAAGAAAGAAAAATAGAGAAAAAAAGAGAAAAGAAAGTAGAAAGCAAGGAGAAAGAGTGGGAGAAAAATTAAGGGAGAGAGAGTAGGAGTAAAATAGAAAGAGAGAGAAGAAAATTGAGAAAGAGAGAGAGAGAGAGAGAGAGAGAGAGAGAGAGAGAGAGAGAGAGAGCCATAGACTCTGATATCGCGGCACACAACTAGCGTTGGCAATAATTTCGCCCTCTATCCGGCTTAAGAATGAGTAAGTGTATAGGAGTAAATGTGCTCGTCTGCGAGAGAGATAGCGTTTCGCGCTTCACCTCGTTTAAAGTCCAGAGCTATATAGAGTCTATATAATCGAGAGAAGAGAAGAAAAAAAAACAGCAGAAAAAAAAAAAACCAGTAAACACTCCGGCAAAAAGCTTTGGCCAGTGAAAAAAAAAAGTTTCAAGCTCGCTATTAGCTTGGGAATAACTGGGATCAGGCTTTAAAACCTGGTGGAGCATTCTGTTCATATTAATGATCGGAAGAAGCCATTCAAGTGTTACCAGTCGCGCACGTGTGTAGGTGTTACATACAAGTGTTCGGTTGTGCGCTCTCTCAAAATAGGTTCAATACACTTCTCATTCTGCACGAAATTTCAGTTTAGAGAAACGATCGCCAGACGGAGAAAAATGCTCTCCCAGAAAAAATTTCCCCTCTCGTTTTTTTGTGTTTCTCCCTTAGGAGAAAAGCTCTTTTCGTTCAGGACAGAAGCTTTCGATTTTTACTTTTGAGTTCCTTTTGCGGTTTCTTAAATTTTTGAAAAATTATTTTCTCCCACACTTGAGGAGAGCTTCACTCTTTGTAGAAGAAAAGCTTTTCTCCTAAACGAAAAGAAAAAGGAGTTTCTCTTCTCTTTGTTTCAAAATAAAAGCAACCGAGAGGAAAAAATTTTGGGACTCCTCTCTTTTTAGGAGGGAAGCTTTTCTCCTAAAAGAAGTCCTAAAAGAAAAATTTTCTTCTCTTTGTTTCAAAATAAAAGAAAACGAGAGGAAAAAATTTTAGGAGAGAAGCTTTTCTCCTAAAAGAAAAGGAAAATTTTCTTCTCTTTGTTTCAAAATAAAAGAAAACCAGAGGAAAAAATTTTGAGAGAGTAATTTTTACTGCTGGAGAAAAGCTCCGTTCTTTTTAGGAGAAAAGCTTCTCTCCTAAAAAAGACAAGCTTTCCTCATATATGGAAGAGAGAAAAAGACAGTTTCAAAATTAAAAAAACAAGAAAATGAAATTTTTGGGAGAGCATATTTCTTTGTTCGAGGAAAGCTCTCCTCTTCTGGGAGAAAAGCTTCCCTCCCAAAAAATGATGCTGTCCTCCTACGGGAGAGAAAACGAAAATAAAACACGAGGAAAATTTTTTTTGGGACAGCATGTTTCACAGTCTGAGAAAAACTATTCTTTTTTAGGAGAAAAGCTTCTTCTCTCCAAATAAGTGAGAAGCTTTCCTCTCGTATGGGAGAACAAAAAGTTCTACGAAAAAAAAGAAGTGAGAAAGTATCTGTGAAAAATGGTGTAAAAACAGTTGCAGTCGATTTTATCTAATATAAAAAGTTTTTCTTCCACGAGCCAAGTTTTTTCCCCCCTTCGTTTAAATAATGATGATGATATGATGATTCAAAAATGCAGTCTCAACTTTTATAAAGATTAGTTACAAAATGGAATTTATTTGCAATTCTCTCCTCGGAAGTTCTATAATTACCCTCAAGAGTCATTTTGCAAATTTAAGTCTACAACGAAAAACTTTTTTTCCTAACTGTGACTTATATTATTGATCCTGGCGAATTTTTCCTCACCAAAACTTTTCTCTACCAAACGCGGAATACTTCAGTCGCATTTACCGTGATGCTGCAAATATTCATCGCAGGGAGAAAAGAAAATTTTCGCTCTTTAAATTTTTACAGATTAGGGGAAAATAAATTTTTCTTGTCTTCTATTTTGAGTCGAATTTTTCCAATTGTTCGTCAAAGTTAAAAGGTTGTCCGAACGTTGTCCCAAGTTTGGAAAAAATCCTGGCAACGCAGATTTAATTTAATTTTGGTCGAATTTTTTCGATTGTTCGTCAAAGTTTAAAGATTGTCCGAACATTGTTCCAAGTTTGACTCGAAATTAAAAAAAAATCCTGGGAACGCAGATTTAATGACTAAAAATCTTTCCTTAGAGAATTTGCCATCTATTTTCGGCTCTAAGGGTGAAAAAAAACTCCTGGGAGCGCAGATTAAAATACAATCTAAGAGAAATCCAATTTAGAAACGATATCCCATAGAATTATTAATTCCAAATGCTCGGAAATAAGCTTAATATTATCCAAAAGGGGAAATGATAATTTAATTTCGAATAGCCTTTGAAAATGTAATAATCTCCTTGATATGTTTCTTGGATATATCTATCTATTTCTAGCCGTCGTCGTATAGGATTTACATTAAGATATTATAAGCCACTCTTTGTTTAATTCTATTATTTTCAAAAATTGGAATTAAAATGATTGAAAAAAAAATTTTTCTCCAAAGAATTTAATTTACTTGAAAAAATCTCTAATAAAATGATATAAAAAAGTTTCAATTTCTATCAATAGTTTGTATCAAATGCTAAATGGAGAAATTTAATTATTTTCTATATTTTAACAAAATTCCTTGAATGAATTAATTTATTTCAGAAAATTGCAATAAAATTCTGAGCTGAATTTAATTATTATCGAAAAACTTTAATAAAATACCTTGAATGAATTAATTCATCTCAGAAAATTGTAATAAAATTCTGAGCTGAATTTAATTATTATCGAAAAACTTTAATAAAATACCTTGAATGAATTAATTCATCTTAGAAAATTGTATTACATTTCTGAGCCAGGAATTTAATTATTATCGAAAAAAAATTAATAAAATTCAATAATTAAATATTTAATTTTAACTATTAAGAAATGCCGATTATTTTAAAAACTTGAATGAAATTTGTTCATAAAATTCAATTACTTGGAAAATTTTCAATGAAAACTATTTTTAAAAAAAACTCCACTATATTTAAAAAGAAAAGAAAATTTCAACACAGTTTTTCACTGATATTAATTATTTTCATAATTAATAAAATTATGCGAAGTGAATTCAATATTGTTCTCCTAATTTAATGACAAAAAATTTTTTTTCAAGAATTCAATGATTTTTCATTGATTAATTTTAAATGTGAAAAGATTTGAATGGAAAAATTATTAAAACGCTTGTCAAGTTCGTTAAATTTATGATCAACGGTGGGAGGAAAAAAATTATTTTCCTACTAAAAAAAATAATATTTTTTGTTCACAATAATTTTTCTTTTGCTCACAATTATTTTTTTTGTAAATCATTATTTAATAAAATTAATCGTAGTATTTTTTTTTTAGAAAAATTTATAAAAATTTTTGTAAAAAAATATAAAAGGGGGTGAAATTGAATTTGCAATTGAAATCGATATTCAAAAAGAGATGGGAATTCTATAGAGCAGTTACAATATGATGATAAGGTATAAAGAGAGAGAAAAAAAGAGAGAGACTAGTGTAACAAACGGAGAGATCAAAGCCAGTGGGAAAATTCTTAAGGAAAGAGAAAGAGAGAGGAAGATGCGGAAAATAGACGGTTATTGAGATTTCTCCGAAATTCCCCATCTGTCATTATGTGGGAGGGAGAAAAAAAAAGAAAAAGCAAATAATACGAATATAACGATTCTCAAAGGATAATTTCATTACGCTTCAAAGTTATAATTTTCATTTATTCCCTACAAAGATTTAAAAAAGATTGTATATTCAACTTTATCCTGTAGTTTATTCCTATTAGTTTTCCTCATCCTTTTTTTTCTCTTTTTCTCTCTTTCTCTCTTTAGTCATCTACTCACTGTATTTCATCTTTCATCTCTTATTTATCTTTTACTTTCTATTTACTTTTTATTTACTTTTTAATCTTTACTTATTATTTACTTTTTAATCGTTACTTATTTTTTACTTTTTAATCTTTACTTATTTTTTACTTTTTGATCTTTACTTATTTTTTAACTTTTTAATCGTTACTTATTTTTTTTACTTTTTATTCTTTACTTATTTTTTTTGGCTTTCTAGTCTTTACATATTTTTAACTTCTTAGTCATTTCTTATTTTCCACTTTTTGGTTTTCATTAATTTTTCACTTTATCTGTATTTCTTTGAAAATTTCTATTTCCTTTTTCCTAATTTTGACTTTTCATTTTCGCTTCTTTTTTTCATCTCTATTATCCTTTCTCGAAAGAAAAGTTTGTTTCCAACATTTATTTATTTATTTACACTATTTGCGTCTTTTTTTTACTACGTTAATTAATTAAAGTCACAAATAAATTTTTCCACAAGAATTCATGTATTTAAAATAAAAAATGTTCATAATATTTATTTGTATTTCAATAAAAGTTAATTAGTTCAAAGTGTTTGAAAAATTCGTTTGAAGAATTCAATTATTCTCAAAAATAACGAAATTTTTCACCAAAATTCGCAATTTTTTTTTAACATTTTAATAAAAAATTTTCGTAATGATTCAATTATTTTCATGAAAATTATATTCTTCTCAGAAATTCAATTAATTTAATTAATTTTGAAAATTCTAAAAAAATTATTTTCAACTATTCAATTTATTTCATAAGCAATAAAATTCTTATCAACTATTCAATTCTTTTCATAAATAATAAAATTCACCGCAAAGATTTTAATTATTTTTAATACAACTTTTACAGAAATTGCATAAAAGTAATAAAAATTTTCAAATATTTGAATAAAATTGTTCGAAAGAAATCCATTATTTTAAATACAATTTTAATTACATTTTTTTGTTGTTCAAATAATTCAATTATTTATTTAGATTTTAATAAAACTCTTTGGAAGAATTCAATTATTTACCAGAATTATTCTTCGAAAGAATTCAATTAATAAAGATAAATACCAAAATTGTTATTAAAAATTAAATTATTTCGAACAATTTCAATAAAATTATTTACAGAATTCAATTATTTTTTAAAGTTAGTGAATTTCTTCTTAAAAATTCAATTATTTAAAGAAATTCTTATAAAATTATTCATAGGGATTCAATTCTTTTGTATAAACATTTTATTACAATTTTTCGCGATAATTCAATTCTTTTCATAAATAATAAAATTCGTTTCAGGAATTCGAATATTTAAAAAAAATGTTAATAGAATTTTACTGTTATTTCTCAAAAAATGTAATTATTCTTTAAAAATTTTATTTTCATTCACCAAAAAAAATTTGAACTATTTAAAAAAATTATTTCCTTAATTCTTTGAGAGAATTCAATTATTTACAAAAATAACAAAATTTTTCAAAAAAATTCAATTGTTTTCGAATATACTTAAATAAAATTGTTCGCAAGAAATCAATTATTTTAAATACAATTTTAATTTTTTTCTTTTTGTTAAAATAATTCAATTATTCTTTTCAATTTTAATAAAACTCTTTTCAAGAAATCAATAATTTACATTAATAATTCTTCAAGTGAGTTCATTTATTAAAGATAAATAACAAAAAATTATTACCGAAAATTCAATTATTTTCAGGAGTTTCAATAAAATCATTTTCAAAATTCAATTATTTTTCTAAACAACAAAATTCATCACAAAAATTACTTAATTTTTTAATCTAATAAATTTCTTAAATTATTTTCAAAAAATATAAGAATTTTTCCGAGGAATGTAATTATTTTTAAGAAATATTTTACTAAAATTGTTCAAAAGAAATCAATTATTTAAAATACAATTCTAATTACATTTTTTTCTTTGTTAAAATAATTCAATTATTCTTTTAAATTTTAATAAACACTTTCCAAGAAAGTAATTATTTACATAAACAATATTCTTCGAATGAATTCAATTACTGAAGATAAATAACAAAATTATTCACAAAAATTCAATGATTTTGAGGCATTTTAATAAAATTGTTTGCAAAATTCAATTATTTTTATATATAAAACAATATTCATTGGGAGAATTCAATTATTTTTAAAAGTTCACAATTTTCTTCTGGGAAATTTAATTATTTTAAAAAATTCAAATAAAATTATCGTACGAGTGAAGCAATTAATTTGTCGAAAAATTAAAACCTCTGTCAAATTTCATTAAATCAAATTTTTCTATTTTGAAAAAATTAAATTTCTCCTAAAACCTAAAGTTTGATATTTTTCTTACAAAAACCACCCAAAAAATGAATTGAAAAAAAATATTTCCAAAACTTTGACAGTTACATTTGAAAACGTAGGCTAAGTTCTGAATTTAATAGTTCCAGTCAGGTGGCAATTAAAGCAATACGCGATGGTACTCTGAAAATGGTGGTAGTTTCCGTTAATTGTGCAAATTACACAAAGAGCAAAAAAAAAAGAAGAAAAAAATTCGAGAACATTGCGTAACGGACGAAAAAAAAGATAATTCCAAGATATATAAGTCGGAAATCGGATTAGCTTTTTTTTTTTTTTTGTTCGCCTATTTTCCCGAATGGAAGTGAACTGCTTTGAGGATTTGTTGTCTTTTTGGAGAAACGCGGGCTTTGATTATCAACAGTTTGCAGTAATGAAGGAGAGACAGTAAAACGAGAAGTTTTTATCAGCTTTGGGGAGAAGTGGAGCGTGACCTCACTTCCAACAAGAGTTGGAACGATTATGTTCAATAATTCTTTATTATACATCGACAATGCTTCTATAAGTTCCCACTTCTTATTTTTCTCTCTTTGTCCCTTTTTTCTCATATTTTTTTTATCACAAACTATTTCAATTTGAATTAGTTAATTTTTTCACTAATTTTTAATTAGTCACTGACTTTCTGCTTTTGAATTAGTAAATTTTACAACAAAAAAAATAGTAGAATCTTTTGTTGATTTCAAGTAGTGACTGAATTTTTGCTTAATTAGTAAATTTTACTAGAAAATTAGTAAAAATTTGTACTTAGTTCAATTAGTTACTGAATTTTGCTTTTGAATTTGTAAATTGCATTAAAAACTTAAAAGAAATTGCTATTAAGAGAAAATTGGGAAAAAATTAGTAAAAATTGCTAAATGTAAATAAAAAAAAAACTAAAAATTGTTATTAGTGAAATTTACAAAAAAAATTACTAAAAATTGTTATTAATGAAATTTATTTAAAAAATTACTAAAAATTGCTTACAGTACCAACCAAAAAAAAAATTCATGAAATTAGTGAAATTGACTAAAAATTTACTATATTTAATAGAAAAAAAATTTTACTAAATGTACTGAAAAAAAATTCACTAAATTTACTAAATGAACTAAGAAAAATTTTTAAATTTACCAAAATTTACTAATAAAAAAATTGACTCACAAAAAATTTACTCACCAGCAAAAAAGTCAGTCACTAATTCAAATTACAAAACATTGTTACTAGTTGAAATTTAAAGAGATTTTTCCTAAATCCGAGATTTAGGAAAAAAATACCAATTTACAAATTATCAAATCTGTATATATTTATAATATACAAATATTTCTCGTGAATGAAAAAAAAATTGATAATCGGAATACAATGGGTGAAGAATAATAGAATATTTTTATTATCGGGGAATTTTTCTTCTTTTTTTCTACAATTCTTTTTATCAATCAAACGTCATTCCAGAGACGATTGCAAAATATTGCGGATTGCCTCGTCCTATGACGAAATTCCATTCACTTAATTCTACCATTAAAAGTCTGTAATTTTATACTCGCAATACTCGTAGTTCTTGAAATTGTTTCTTGTCTCAATTTTTGTCGGCTTCTTTTTTTTTCTTTTTCATTTTATATTATATTACGAAATATTATATTTACCTGTGCACATAATAATAATAATAATAATAATAATTTATCTTCTTTGCAAAATTTTTAATTTTAAGGATAAAAAAATATTTCATTTATTATTATTTATTACTATTTGTAATAATAATAATAAAAATAATAATTTTTTTTATTTCTACGTATTTTTTGCCCCTTAGCATTATTATTATTATTTTTTACTATTTTGTTACTAGAATTGTTATAAAAATAATTATTATTTTTACTATTATTTATTACAATTACTAATAATAATAATACAAATACTAATTATTTTTTTTTATTTCTACATAATTTTTTGACCCTTAGCATTATTATTATTATTTACTATTTTGTTACTATTATTGTTATTACTTTATTATTATTACTATTATTATTATTATTAATATTGTCATTTTATTTAATATTTATTACTATTATCATTGTTATTTCATTATTTATTATTATTATTATTATTATTATTATTATTATTATATTATTTTTTTATATTTTTTATTTTTTAATGATTTTTTTATTTTCTTCATTATTAATTTACTGATCCAAATTTTGAGACGAAGGCAAGTAATTTTTCGTTAAATTATTATTTAATTATTTTCCCCTAAAAAAAAGGTGATTTGTATTATTTCTGAGAAAAAAAGTGTAAAATCCAATTTGTTTCAATTAGCATCCCGCGCACAGGAATTGAATATTTAACAATAAATGTCAGTTCCTGCGCAGCGAAGATGCTATTAAATTACTTTGGACGGTGTATATATATATAAGTATCGAGAAGTGCAATAAAAGATGACATATAATTAAGTATAGTTCATCAAGCGACCTTGAGAAATTACAAAGTTAACTGAGACAGTCTGTTGGAGGAGAGCGAAGCCTATTAAAGAGGATTTACCGGCTTTACGTTCATAAGTCGTCGTTACGAGTTCTCGGTTACACGTTTTAACATTCTGGCTTTGACTTTTTGTACGGAGCGCAGAGCTAAGGGTCGAGAAAGAGAAAAACGAAAAAGAGAAAAAGAAAACAAAAAAAAGAAAAAAAAACAACAGAAAAAAAGAAGAAAGAAAAAATAAAAGCAGAAGAAAGAAAAAATAAAAACAAAAAAAGAAGAAAAAAAATAAAAACAGAAGAAAGAAGAAAGAAAAAATAAAAACAGAAGAAAGAGAAAAGAAAAAAAGAAAGAAAAGAATAAAAAGAAGAAAACAGAAAGAAAAAGGGAGAATCCGTGAAGAAGATCCGGATTCAAATTATAACCTCGTGATGGAAAATTAAACTTTTACTGCCACTTGGACAATTTTTAACTATTAATAAAATTATTCTCGAACAATGGGATTTATATTTTCAATTGTATTTCAGAAAAAAAATATTTTGCAAAGTTCCGGCTCTGAAGAATTGAGAGAAAAAATGAATCACAAGTGTTGCGAGGCAACATATTTTTTATTCGTTTTTTCGCTCAATTTGATATTCTTTGAAAAATTGTGTTTTCGAACTCAAAAAATAATAAAATAATATCAATAATAATAACAAAAATAATAAATAATAATAATAATAAAAAATAAAATAAGAATATTAAAAGTAATAGAATAATAACAATAAGAATAATAAAATAATAACATTAACAGTAACAAAATAGTAAATATTGAAAAAAATAATAAATAAAAAATAATAATAATATAATAAAAATAATAATAATAATAATAATAATAATAATACTAATAAAAATAATAGAATAAAAAAATTAAAAGAAAACATTAAAGTGAATTCTTTTATTATTAATCCTATTTTTCATCACAGAATTTGAATTAGTAAATTTTACTAAATATACTAATTAATAAATATACTAAATAAAGTAGAAAATTATTAGTAAAATTTATCGCAATTTTGAAAGAAAATAATTTTATTTCCAAAAAATTTAGTCCGTGTGCGGTGTCTCTGTACATTTTGCAAAAAAATAAAGAAATACCAAAATTCTCTAAATTGCAAATTTTTCTCATCATCATTATCTTCTTATAAATTCCTTCCTCCCATTTTATATCACTAACTTTAAATGAAAAATTCAACTCTTAATTCTTTTTAAAGTGAATCCTTCTATTCAATTATAAAAGTTGAGGGTTAATATTGTTTTATCTTTCTCCCGACAGTATTTTATTTTTCCTATATACATATATATATATATATATATATATATATATATATATATATTCAGAGGCAGGAAAAAGTTTTCTAAAAATCTTTTCCGGTACAGTGATCTTATCCCGTCAAAACTTTTAGTAGCGGGGAGGAGGGGGGAAGTTTCAAATCTCTCAAAGTCGAGAAAAAGGGATAAAAGAAAATTTCCTCTCTCTCTCCTTCAATATTCCGAGTGCGAGCAGGAAAATCGCTATAATTACGAAAGTATTCGTTGAAATAGCGAAAATATTCATTGCAATAACTAAAAATTTCGCTAATATAGTGGAATTTGTAGTTGTTCCAGGTGATGATTTTTTTTCGTGTACTATAACTGTAAATGTATTTTGTAAATTTTTTTTGTAATGTATTTTGTATTTTTTTGTAAATGTATTTTGTAAATTTATTTTATAAATGTATTTTAAATTTTTTTTTGTAAATGTATTTTGTAATTTTTTTTTGTAAATGTATTTTGTGAATTTATTTTATAAATGTATTTTAAGTCCTTAAAGTTCTGAACGTTCAAATGAACGAATCTTTTTATTACATTCTTTTATGTTTCAATTTTTGTAGAAAATATTAATTTACAAATGAAAAAATGAATTATTTTCTTAACATTTGTGTTAAATTTTTCTTTTAATTGTCATTTAATGATAATAACATTGCAAAATATTGAAAAGAAAGAAATTTCGTCCATTTGAACGCTCAAAACTTTAGAGACATTGTATTTTGTATTTTTTTTTTGTAAATGTATTTTGTAATTTTTTTTTTAAATTAATTTTTTAATTTTGTTTGTAAATGTATTTTTTAAATTTATTTTATAAATGTATTTTGTATTTTTTTTTTGTAAATGTATTTTGTAAATTTATTTTATAAATGTATTTTGTATTTTTTTTTGTAAATATATTTTGTAAATATATTTTGTAATTTTTTTTATAAATGAATTTTGTAATTTTTTTTGTAAATGTTTTTTGTAAATATATTTTATAAATGTATTTTGTATTTTTTTTGTAAATGTTTTTTGTAAATTTATTTTATAAATGTATTTTGTATTTTTTTTTGTAAATTTATTTTATAAATGTATTTTGTATTTTTTTTTGTAAATGTATTTTGTAAATATATTTTGTAATTTTTTTTATAAATGAATTTTGTAATTTTTTTTGTAAATGTTTTTTGTAAATATATTTTATAAATGTATTTTGTAATTTTATTTTATAAATGTATTTTGTAAATATATTTGTAAATGTGTGTAAATGTGTATTTGAAAATGTATTTTGTATTTACAAAATATTGCATACTGTAAATAATATTTTGTATACAAAATACAAGTGCAAATGTTATGGAGACGATTCACGTATGAATATATATATGCACATCACGAGAGAGAAATGCGAAACTTTGCCTTCTATTACTATGCTCAATAAATCCGAGTACAAGTTGGAGAGGAGAAGTTCGCACGGTAGACTGGCTACGCGATATCGTAACGACGTAATAAAGCTGAGAGCAATTTACCAACTATCAGATTCTGCGTTACGCCGGAAGAAGATTGGGTCCGATCACTTTTCGCCTTAGTGCATATACACAGTGGCGTAGTAAAATTCAATTACAAACATAGTCACGTTACTTTAAATCAACTGCTTATTGCAAATTTATTGGGAGAAAGTGCTTTTTTCGAAACAACCATTTTTTGCGGTTCAATTTTAATTATCATTTTTTAGCTGTTCAATTTTTGTAATTTTGGTATTTTTAGTAATCTTTGTATTTTTAGTAATTTTAGTATTTTTAGTAATTTAATAATTTCTGTATTTTTTGTATTTTTTGTATTTTTAGTATTTTTAGTATTTCTACTGTTCACTAAAGTTTTCAACTTTCAAATAAAAGAAAAATTTTCGATCTTCAATATTTTTCAATATTTATTATCTTTTAATGAGAATTAAAAATATGAAAAATTTATTGAAGAAAAAAAATTCAATTTTTAAGTTGTAAAACAATTTTTTTTCAAATAATTTAATTTTTCCATTGAAATTCCTCAAAATAATTGAATTTTCGTTTACAATTTTGTCATTTATCTTTAATAATTGAATTCTTGGAAAGTATTGAATTAAAGTTTAAAAGAACAATTGAATTATTTTAAGAAAAAATGTTTATTAAATTTATAATTTAAAATAATTTATTTCCTGCGAACAATTTTATTGAAATATTTGAAAACAATTGAATTTTTATTGAAAAATTTTATTATTTTTGTTAATAATTGAATTTTTTCTAAAGAGTTAAAAAAAACAATTTTTTAAAATAATTCAATTTTTTGGCGAATTAAATAACAATTTTTAAAGAATTATTAAATATTTTGAGCAATTCTTGTAAAATTATTATTATAATTTTTTTAAATAAATGAAATCCCGTGATACATTTTTATTATTTATGAAAATAATTGAATCATTGAAAAAAAAAGTTTCATTAAAAATGTTTACAAAAGAATTGAATTTTTTAAGAAGAAATTTGTTGCTTTTTTTTAGCAATTCTTGTAAAAATTCTATTTACGTATTATCTTTAAATGAGAATTAAAAAAAAATTTACATATTTATTTTTAAAAAATTCAATTCTTGACTTAAAAAGAAACAAAAAAATTTTTCTTATTTAATTTTTTAATTTTTTTAAAAACGGGAAATGTAATAAAGAACCGAGTCGCTGTTCTCATAATGAGAAGTGAAAGTGAGTCAAGCGAAACTTGCCCTTTATCAAATTTGCCTTAGAAATTTCTAGGTCCAGTGATTTGAGTTTGACATTCATCGGAAGGGATGTTTCATTAAAGTAACAAGTTTATCGCGACAATGTTTGCTGAAGAGATTTTTTTCTCCTTTTCTTGACTTCTCTTTTTTTGCTTCTCTCAATTTGCATAAGAAAAGGTAAATTTTAAAAAACGGTTAAAAATAACGCAAATTTTTTTAATCTAATTTCATTCTAATTTGCAATAGTTAGTTATTAAATTAAATTAAAATTTTTTTTTTCAATTTCAAAATAAATTACTTTGAATTGTTTTTTACTCTCTTAGTTGATTATTAACTAATTATTAGTTATTTTCCACTAATAGTTAATTAGTTTTTACTAACAATTATTTATTCATATACAAAATCAGTGGTTTTCTATCAACAATTAGCAGTAGTATTTCATTCGCATCACTTCGTTTGTGAGAGAACTTTCATGCCATCTAGGCGGGAATTTAAAGAACTTTTAGGCGCGAAATTCAAAAAATGCAAAATTCAAAGGAGTAATTTAATACTAATAAATAATTTCATAAAGAAAGAAATTGTTCCGAATTTATCTAAGTAGTAACAAATATCAATTAAAATAATTAAATAAATAAATAAACAAACAAAATAAAATAACACTTAATATAAATTCAAACCCAAAAATAGTGGCGCAAAAAATTCGTA
Source organism: Leptopilina myrica (nomen nudum) (assembly GCA_032872475.1). Taxonomy (NCBI): domain Eukaryota; kingdom Metazoa; phylum Arthropoda; class Insecta; order Hymenoptera; family Figitidae; genus Leptopilina; species Leptopilina myrica (nomen nudum). The sequence goes on along the minus strand of CM065465.1, from coordinate 30,350,797 downwards.
AGAACGGGACAAAAAATTGTTTCCTAATGTTCTGAAATAATAAACACACTTCTTTTTTATTTGCTTTCAATTTTTCTTTTTTCCTTTTTTTTTTGCTTTTGAAAAAATAAAGATTGACGCGATCAACTCCCACGCAATAAATATATGAACCTTGCGCCTTTGTCAGAAACGAACAACATTCCAGAAGGTACTAAAATCCCCTGACGATCGTTTCTTCTGCACGTGGTAATCGTACAATGAAACGCAATGGATGGAAAAATGTATAGTTTCGCGTTGACCTTGCATTGATTTACGCTGTTTCATCTTTCCAGGAAAGTTTTACAATAACGCAAAAGAGAGAAAGAGAGATAAATTTTTCAAAATTATAATTTAGATTCTTCGGTTTTTAAATTATTCTGTCAAAAAACAGCGGCAATAATAAAAATAAAAATTTATTTACCGCATTAATGCGAAACGAGAGGGCAATTTTTATTTTCCTACGTATTTTGACACTGAATGAGTGAATTTAAATAAATAATTTAAAAAAATAATTTAGATAAATAATTTTAAAAAATAATTTAGATAAATAATTTAAATAAATAATTTTAAAAAATAATTTAAATGAACAATTTAAAAATATGATTTAAATAAATAATTTAAAAATTAAATAATTACGCTGATACTAAACAAGCAAATAATTGAAAAAAACATAAATAATCACGTTGAGTTTAAACAAGAAAATAAATAATAAATAATAAAAAAAATACTAAAATAGAAAACTAATAAACGAAAAAACAAATTGTTTAAAAAATAAAAAACTAGAATAATAAATACGTTGATACGAAATTAGTAATTGAATAATAGAAAAATATAATAAAATAGAAAACTAATAAATAAAAATAATAAAAAAATAAACAAAAAAGTAAACAAGAAAAATTGAAATTAATTTTTTTTATTTAATTAATTGTTTTTACTATAAAAATAAAATGGCAAAAAATAAATCTCTCTCTCTCAAAAAAATCCACAACAACCCCTGGCTGATTATAATTTGAATTTAATTTTCCTAATTGTAGTCAGTACGTTAATTAATGAAACCTAATAAGTTTGTTAATTAAATCTTGTATTCAGATTACTGAGCGTTGTTTGCTTCAATATCAACGTTAAATTTTCTCTTAGTGAAAATGACTATTTTACCCCCATAATAAATGTGAATATACATTAGAATAAAGTCTAATAATTTCCATACAGTATATAGAATTAACATAAAACTTTCATGGAAAAATTAATCGACATGAAATAGACGACAATAAGACGAGAAAAGTTTTAAATATGGCAGCATTATATATATATATATATATATATTTAAACATAAATCGCCAAAGGAAGTTAATCCAAGTATAAATTGAAAGCACGCGCGTTTAAATAAAAGAATTATATTGTGAGAAGGCCAAAGCGACATTATCGCAAGTGGGGTCGGGTTTTCTTGCGCGAATGCATAATTAATTTCCATTTGATAGATTAATGGTCCAAGCTCTCTTTCAACTTACACTTCAATAAAATGTCCAGGGAGGAAAAAAAATTAAATCCCTATTTTTTTTTGCTCTGTAAAAAAGAAAATCGAATATTGATACTTTCTGTTTGCGGATAAAATATATATATACAATTAAGTGAATTAATTAATTTATTTCTCAATAATATAATTTAATACTAAAGTAAAACAAAATTATTCGCGTTGGATTTTTATTTATAGTTAATAAAAAATTGGAAAAAGCAAAAAAGGAGCAAAAATAAAGAAAAATAATTAATTTTTAATTTTTTTAAATAGAAAATAGGAAAAAATCGAAAAGGGAAGATAGGAAATTAATTAGTTATTTAATTTTACAATAAAAAATGGGCAAAAATCGAAAAGAAGCAAAACTGTAGAAAATTAATTTTTTTGATTTTACAATAAAAAAAATCGAGAAAAGGAGAAAAAATATAGAAAATTAATAAATTAAAAAAATTTTAAAATAAAAAATACGAAAAAATCGAAATATAGAAAATCAATTAATTTTCCAATTTTTAATTTAAAAACGAAAAGATAGAAAGTGAATTCGAATTTTTAGAAATAAACTCAATTTTAATAAATTAATTAGCTAATTTTATAATTCATTAATTATTAATTATTAAAATTTCAATGTTCTCAAACGAAAATTTAAAAAAAAAACAAAAAATTTTTCCAAAAAAAAGTGAATAGCTTTGACAAAAAAAGAAATGAAAAAACAGAAAGAGTTTAATAAAGAAAAATATCAGTTATATTTGCTTCAGAATAAAAAAAAAGGGAAAAATAAAAGCGAACCAACGACAAGAAAAAAGAGAATTAAAATCGTAAATTTTCAAAAGCGGCCAGAATAACCAAAATTCAATTTCCTTTTTTAATTATTAAATTCAATTTCAGTATAGTTAATTATTTTGGATGCAAATGTGGTACTTACGCGGAAAGTCTGCTGGTAGCGTGTCTCTCACGTTCTAAAACAAGCAAAAGAGAAACAATTAGCTATTTATAAATGGAAGATAAATCTTGGAGAAAATTTACATTTGACAAAGCAATAAAAATTCAAACTTGTTTCAATTCTTTTTTTCTCACTCCAAAGAAATTCCTTGTCAATATATTGCGGTTATTTATTATTTTTTTTTTTGGTTTTGAATATTTTAACAATAATGAGTCGATTATTATCGATAATAATTTATTAGCTAATTATTATGATTTATTTTTGTAAATAAATTAATAAATAAATAAATAGCTAAATAAATAAATAAGTAAATAAATAGCTAAATAAATAAATAAATAGTTAAATAAATAAATAAATAGCTAAATAAATAAGTAATAAATATTTAAAAAAAAAGAAATAATAATTTTATAACTACAATAAAAATATTTAAAAAAAAAATTATAACAACAATAATAATATTTCAGAATCAATTCCTAGCATTGTAATTTCTCTATTTCGTTATATGCTCTCAAGTTTCTAAAAAAATATTTACAATAAATAAACAAAATTTTATATATTCATTGTTTCCGTTTTATTAATTTACTATATTTTTTAATTTTGTTTTATTTATCAATTAAATTTTTTTTTTTATTTTCTTTCATTAATTATATTTATTTTTTTAATTAATTAATTTAATTTTTTATTTTAAAAACAATTATTTATTACATTCATTCTATTATTTTATTCATTGATATTATATTGTCAATAATAATCAGGAAAAATTGTCAATTATTTTTAACGTCGTGCTGTTTGTTATTTATTACTATTTGTATTAACGTCGTAAATAACTTTTTAACATTCGTAATTAACGCTTCAAGGAAAAAAAACACAATTTTCACACGAAAAACAATAACAATTTTTTTTTCTTCACAAATTAATTTGTTTGTTTAAATTGAAAAATATATCAATAGTTGAATTGTTTCTGAAAATAATAGTACTTTTGTTATCAGGAAAACTGCGTTTTTTTCCCCTCTAAATTAATTCGAGAAAAACTAAAAAACAATAAATAATGCGCAACGTAGAAGAAAACTTTTAATATTTTTAATATTTAATTTTTTGTATATTCAATACACATTTGTTAATTTAATTTTTTTTTGTAACAAAATTAATTGTCAATTTAATTAAATTAATAATTAATAATTAAAAATATTAAAAATAATCTAAATATAGATCACGCTTTTGTTTCTAAATTTTATATTTTTTAGATGTTGATAGTCAAAACATTAGCTAATCTAGATGTGGATTGAAATTTTTTTTATTAGTCAAAACATCAGCTAATCTTGATCAAATTTTTTTATTAGTCAAAAACTTTAGCTAATGCAGATCTAGATGTAAAGTTTTTAATTTTTTAGATGTTGATAGTCAAAACATTAGCTAATGTAGATTAAATTTTTTTTACATGTTGATAGTCAAAACATTAGCTAATGTAGATGAAAATTTTTTTTATTTGTCAAAACATCAGCTAATCTAGATCTACATTTTTTTATTAGTCAAAAACTTTAGCTAATGCAGATCTAGATGTAAAGTTTTTAATTTTTTAGACGTTGATAGTCAAAACGTTAGCTAATGTAGATTTAAATTATTTTATTTTTTACATGTTGATAGTCAAAATGTTAGCTAATCTAGATCCAGATGAGGCTTTTATAGACAAGATATATACAAGATCCCTAACTGGACCAGCGCGATACTGATCCAAAATTATGCAAAGTGCCTTGCGTTCGCAAAATAGCTAAATAAATAGCCGATTCCAAAGAGGGGCTCCCAACGATCAGTAAATAACTAATTATAAACAATGAGGCGAAACACGTATTCTGTATAGTCTACATTAGCTAACGTTATATACATAGGAAAACAGTGTTACAGAAAATATATACCAACGCAAATTAGTCGAAAATTGTTCAGCGAATCGTCGAATCGATTGACGACCCCCAAGATGGTAGTTGTGGCAATAGTATAGTACTAGTACTAGTAGTCTAAACCGAGTCGAGGTGTAATTAAGCTAAAATCGGATCGATAGTTTCAAGCCAGAGCTTTTAGTTTGCTTAATAGCTTCGGGTATAATTGGATAACAATGAAATATCCACACACAGGGTAACATATATATATATACAGTGGGTAATATGTTTTTGCGATTATAAAGCATTTCAGGATAGTAGCAAATAGTAATGGTAATAGTATTAGTAGTGGTGGTAGTAATGCAAGATACCGTGTTTCTGCTGCTGCTGCTGGTTTGAAGAGCAAGCACGCAATAGCAACCAATCCATTTGACTTACAACCTTGACCACATTACGCATTCCCTTCCTTTTTAATCGACAACCTAAACACGTTCGGTTTTCCTACATTCTACATATCTCTCTCTCTCTCCGTATCGAACAAAATAAAACCATTTTTTTTTCTCTTTTTCATATTTTATTCACCACCAGCTACTAATACTACTAACACTACTAATACTACTAATACTACTAATACTACTAATACTACTAATACTACTAATACTACAAATACTACAAATACTACTAATCCTTTACTATTACCATATTACTACTAATATTTCCATACAATACTTGTTTTACTATTACAATTATTTACCGAAACAATAATATTTAATAATTTCTCTAAAATTAGAGCTGAATTAAATTTTTCTTTTTGAATTTCGCGCCTAAAAGTTCCGAAAATTCCCGCCTAGACGGCGTGAAAGTTCTCTCACAAGCGCAATGAAGATTATGCAAAACTCGAAGTTTTCTACGCACCATGGATCGTAGAATGACCATGGAATCTAGTAAAAACAGTTCTAGTAGAAAATAAGTAATAAAAAAACAATATTAGTATTAATAATTAGTTTTTTAATAATAAAATAGCAATATTAGTATTGCTAATTAATTTATTAATAATAAAATAACAATGTTAGTATTGATAATTAATTTATTAATAATAAAATAACAATGTTAGTATTGATAATTTATTAATAATAAAATAGCAATACTAGTATTGATAATTAATTTATTAATAATAATAATAATAAATTAATATTAATATTGATAAAGGAAAAAAAATCCACTGGAGTAAATTCGAATATAACTAACGGCACGCAGGGATGTATAAAATGGAGAATATTATTGTATGAAAGTTTTAGTTGTACTGCAAAAAAAAAAAATGAAATAAAATATGAAGCGATATATTCCCTCTTGAAAAGGTTTTTAGTGATATATAAAGCGGCTCGACAATGTCGATCAAGTTGTAAGGTTTGGAGTCGCCCCGAGAATACAATGACCCACGATGAAAAATAAGAGAGGGGATCTCCGGTAGCTATGAGTAACTCGTGCCAGTGGTTATTGCGTAAGCAATAGAACATTATAACGTGCAATATACACATGCACGCAAATCATGGGAAACAGAGTCCGAGAGAGTCAATTGTCTATGACTCTCTCTCTCTCTTTCTCTTTTTCTCTTTTTTCTCTTTCTATTCACTTTCTGTCTTTTTTCTCCCTCTTTCTTTATTTCTCTCTTTTTTCTCTTTTCTCTTTCTGTCTCTCTTTATTTTCTATATTTTTTTACAGTCTCTCTTCATATTCTCTCTCTCTTGTCTCTTTCTTTTTCTATTACCATTTTCAAAATTAGTTCGAGAGAAGAAAAAAATAATTTTGCCTCTTTCTTCTTCTTCTTTTTATATTTATATTCTTTTCTTTTTTAACTAGAAAAGAATAAAAATAAGAAAAAAATGAAAATGAGAAAAAAAGGGAAAAGAAGAAAGAAGCAAAAAAGAGAAGACAGGGGGAAGAATTGAAGTTTAAGAAGAAGAAAAAAAAGAAAGAGAAGAAAAAAAGCAGAAAAAAAGAAGAAGAAAGAAGCAGGAAAGAGAAGAAAAAAGAAGCAGGAAAGAGAAGAAAGAGCCAAAAAAGAGAAGAATAAAAGTAAAAGAAGAGAAAAAATAGACAAAAAGAGAAGCAGAAAAAGAAAAAAAAACAGAAAAGAGAAAAATTCCGGGAAAAGAAGATGGAAGCAAAAAGAGATGAAAATACAGAAAAGTATAAAAATACAGAAATAGAAGAAAATACAGAAAAGAGAAAAAAAATATAGAAAGGGAAACAGAAGCGATAAAGAGAAGAGAGACAGGAAAATGCAAAAAAAAAAGAAAAAAATACAGAAAGAGAAGAAAATACGGAAAAGTAAAAAAAAAATACGAAACGAGAGGAAAAGAGAAAAAGGGGAAAAATACAGAAAGAGAAGAAAATACGGAAAAGTAAAAAAAATACAAAACGAGGAAAAGAAAAAAAGGGGGAAAATATAAAAAAGAGAAGAAAAGACAGGAAAATGCAAAAAAGGAAAAAAAAATACAGAAAGGGAAGAAAATACAGAAAAGTAAAAAGAAAAAGACAGAACGAGAGGAAAATACAAAAAGGGGAAAAATATAGAAAAGCAAAAAATGCAGAAACAGACGAAAGAAGTAATGAAAAGAAAGAGAAAAAAAATACAAAAAGAAGAAAAACAGAAAGAGAAGAAAATACAGAACGGCGAAAAATACAGAAAGCGAGGAAAGAAGCAATTAAGAGAAGGAAGAGAAAAAAATTCAAAAAGGACAAATACAGAAAGAGAAGAAAATACAGAAAAGAGAAGAAAATACAAAAAATGAGAAGAAAATACAGAAAAGCGAAAAATCCAGAAAGAGAAGAAAGAAGCAGAAGAAGGAAGAAAGAAAAAAGGAGAAAGAAAAGGAAGAGACAGAAGAAGGAAAGAAAAAGGGAGATAAAAAGAAGAAAGACAGAGAAAAGCAGAAAGAAAGAAGAACGACAGAGAAAAGCAGAATGAAAGAAGAACGACAGACAAAGGCAGAAAGAAGGAAGAGTAAAGTGTGTGTGTGAGAGAGAGAGAGACCCCAAAAGTCTACTGCATGAAATCTTCACCTTAACTTGATTTAACCATCGGAAGTAAGTCAGTTCTGTCCTTTCAATGTTTCCTGACATTAATAATTTATTTCGAAAGAAGAAGTAGTCGCAACTAGTTTGAGAACTCGCTTTGGTGTTAATCCTCCGGTTATTGATTACTTTGCCACATTGCTGGGTTGCCTGGCATGAGAGAAGGGATCGACGATGGACTCGTGTCAGGGTGTAGTGAAACGTGACGAGGCACAAAAAAGGGGAAGTCCATTTTAAAACGCTTCTCTTCTCTTCTCCCTCCCTCCCTTTCTCTCTTATTCTCTTTTATTCTTCTTCAAGCGAAATCATAATAAAAATTCATTTTCACGCTTTAGTTTCATTTTTTTTAGCATCTTCTCCTCAATAATCTTTACACTTGTTCATTATATAATTATGCAATTAAATCGCATTGTGAACTCGGCCTAAGGATGCGATTTTTGCAAATTCCGTTGTGGACTCGACTTAAGAAAGAATGTAATTTTCACCTAAGACCTAAGAAACATTGTAATTTTCACAAAGTTTCTTAGATCGTTCTTCCTTTACAACTCAAGCTATTGAATAATTTTTTTTAAAGTGCAGTTCATACGGTTGTCAAATTGCATTGTTTGGTTGTGTTCACAATAGTCACTTGTAAGGTAAAGTTGAGGCATTATTATCGCTTTTGTAACCTAAAAGACTTTAAATCGAGTCCAATAATAATTTTCGCCTTCTTGAATCAATTATGAACTCAGCCTTACGGTAAACGCAACCTAAAGTCAAGTCCACATTGCAAACTCTTAAAGTTAAGCCTACGCGTTGAAAATAATAAATTCTATTGTTTCTAACGCCCCTAATTTAATTTTGAAATCCCTTTCGAGTGTGAACACAGCCTAAGGGGGGAAATTCCAAAAAAGATAATTGGCTTATTGTTTCCCTTCTCATCACTATCATTTTCTGCGCGCGCAATTGGCGCCTTTTTCAAAAAAGTCACTCTCGTCTTTTCCAAAAACACAAAAAATTTAAATAAACGAAAAAAATAAATAAATGCGACGAAAAAAAATGAAAATGTATTAAAAAAAATAAGAAAAATGCGAGCAATTGTGAAATGCGTTTCCTGTTTCGCGAAAATTTCTCATCATATCCCGGAGTAATTATAACATTCATCTAAAAGTACTTTCGCAGTTCCCACCAAGGATTGAAACTTCCGCTTTCAACATGGCGGCTATCAGCAGCTTGGAAGCAAACTGTGCTCCACCTAATAAACTTAATTGATTATTCAAGACACGTTTACGTCCAAACTTAATTAATTTTACCATCATCAAGAAGCTTCAAAACTATCGTGTATAGAGAGACGAAAGAGCTAACATCGCAAAATTGCCCTGTTTTACATTATCGCGTGTCCATATATATATATTTGCTGTTGCTGGCGAGGGAGAAGCGAATTTTTGTTTGTTTTTGAAACAATTCTATTTGGGGCAGAATGTTTGCAAACACTATTTGAAACATTATTTGAAACATTATTCAAAACATCATTCGAAACATTATTCCAAACAGTATTATTTTAAACATTATTCGAAACATTATTTGAAACATTATTTGAAACATCATTACAAACATTATTTAACACATAACTTGAAACAGAATTCCAAACAATGTTTGAAATAATGTTCCGAATTGTGTTTTAAATGGTTTTTCAAATAATGCTTCAAACTACGTTTCAAATAATGCTTGAAGTAATGTTACAAATAGTGTTTCAAATAGTGTTTGACATAATGTTTAAAACAATGTTTTCAATACGAATTTTTTTTAAAGTGAATTTTGAAACAGTGTTTCGAGTAATGTTTTAATTAAGATTTCAAGAAATGTTTGAAGTACAGTTCCAAACAGTGTTGCAAATAATACTTCAAGAACAGTTTGAAGTACAGTTCCCAACAGTGTTGCAAATAATATTTGAAATAATGTTTCGAAACATATTTAAAAGAGCAATTCAAATAATGTTTAAAACCATATTTCAAATAATGTTTCAGATACTGTTTGAAATGTTATAAATACTGTTTGAAATGTTTTGAATACTTTTTGAAATAAAGTTTCGAATGTTAGTTCAAATAATGTTTCAAACATTGTTTAAAATAATGTTTCGAATAACGTTCCAAACAATAATTCAAATAACGTTTAAAATAATGTTTCGAAGAATGTTCCAAATAACAATTCAAATAATGCTTGTAATAATGTTTTAAATAAAAATTCATGTAATGTTTGTAATAATATTTCAAATAAAAATTCAACTAATGTTTGTAATAATTTTGTAAATAACAATTCAACAAATGTTTAAAATAATGTTCTACACTGCAAAAAGAAGTATCTTAATTTAAGATGTTTTGGTAGTCATTTCTAAGATGTTTTGGTAGACACTTTCCAGTTACTTAAAACATCTTAATTTAAGATGTTAAAAGTATCTTCGTACACATTTTCTGTGGTATTTTTGGGGCAAAAAGTTTTGAGGTTAACTATGGGCTCTTATGGAAAACACTTTATGTATCTTAATTTTTAGTAACTTACACTTATGGCGCATCTTACGATTCTCAAGTAACTTATCGCTAAACATCTTATTGCAACAGAAACATCTTAATTTAAGATACTTTAAAGAACTTACAAAAGTATCTTACTTTTTTAAGATGGAAGAAATATCTTCATCACTGCTAAAACGTATAAAGCATCTTAAATATCAGTAAGACGCTTTAGAAAACATCTTATTTTAAGATGTAAGACACCATTTTGCCATCTTACATCTTATTTTAAGATATCAAAAAAGACACCTATTTTTGCAGTGTAAATGTCAATTCAAGTAATGTTTGCAATAATGTTTCAAGTAAAAAATGAAATCATGTTTGAAATAATGTTTGTAATGATGTTTGTTACGATGTTTCAAATAACAATTCAAACAAAGATAAAAATAATGTTTCGAATAATGTTTCAAGTAACAGTTCAAATAATGTTTGCAATTATGCTTCAAATAATGTTTATGATAATGTTTCGAACAACAATTCAAATAATATTTGTAATGATGATTCAAATAACAGTTCAAATAATGTTTGCAATGATGATTCAAGCAACAGTTCAAATAATGTTTGTAATGTTTCAAATAACAATCCAAACAATGTTTGGAACATTATTTCGAATATTGTTCCAAATAACGATTCAAATGTTTGAAATGCTTCAAACATAACAATTCAAACAATCTTCGAAATAATGTTCCAAACATTGTCGCTAATAATGTTTCAAACAATGTTTCAAATAAAGAACAACGTACAAGTTACGTAATGCTTCAAGGATCAGAGGGGGGATCAGCAAAAAAATGGCGCTACCATATACTACAAACAATGTTCGTAATCCTATTTCTTAAATTTAATGTTTGAAATGCTTGTATGAAATATTTGTTTTAAATATTTGTGTGAAATATTTGTTTTCAATGTTTGTTTTAAATGTATGTTTGAAATGCTTTGACTGCCACGTGGTCTAGTGACAAAAATACTTGATCAACTTCACGACATGCGCACCTGAGACAAGAAGATAACTGACGATTCCCTGAAGGACCTCGAACTTGGTATACATCTCACAGGAGCAAACCAACTGCAATAACAAACACTGAAACAACTCATCTAAAGCACTAGTCCACTAATTCCACAATAAACTCCTTAATCCAAAATCGCTTCACCCAGAAATCTTGATTCACTCACGATTCACACACTTTGGTTCCTCTCATCATACCCCTTGGGGGTCTTTCATTATTTAATCCTCAATACATCCTTTTGCGAGTTGTTTTCGTTAATTTCGAGTGTCTTCACTCGACAAGAACACTTTCTGAAGGATGATGATAAAACACTGCCTCAAGGATGATGATAAAACACTTCGTGAAGGATGGTGATAAAACACTTCGTGAAGGATGATGATAAAACACTTCGTGAAGGATGATGATAAGACACTTCCTGAAGGATGATGTTAAAACACTTCGTGAAGGATGATGATAAAACACTTCCTTAAGGATGATGATGAACCTTTTCCTTAAGGATGATGATGAACCTTTTCCTTAAGGATGATGATGAACCTTTTACTTAAGGATGATGATGAAACTCTTCCTTGAGGATGATGAGTTTTCTTTGGAAGAAAGAAGGGGTTTTGTGGTTCTTTACGTTGGGAGACAAATTGTTTTAGAGGATGTGGAGAAGTGGGTACAAGTATACAGGTAATGGAGTGGAAAACGGTGAAGGGGCAAAAGAGGAATGGAAAACAGAATTAGGGAAGAAATTAGGAGAAGAAAAAAGGAAAGGAGCAAAAGAAGATGGAAAAATAGAATAGAGAAACAGAAGAGTAGAAGAACAGCAAATTCCCAACAACCACATAAACAAATTGTTTCGGATTTCGAATTCCAAAAAGATGAATGAGAGGGAGAATTTTTTCCGCCGTTTTATTGGGAAAATGGCGCGCAAAACGGTTGGAGCATAGGCCGTGATGTGTGCATTCGCAAAGACGCGGCTCGGTTGACTGAGACCGGCGGCTCGCTGTACGAACCCCATCGTCGTCGCAGGGCTGTGTTGGCTGTCGATTCTCTCTGATGGTGTTAGGGACTGCAGCGGCAGAGTTGTTGTCGTTGTTGTAGTAGTGGTGGTGGTGGTAAAAGTGCGTGTATATGTGTAGAGACCGACCGGTACGTTGCGTTTCTGTCGGCCTACAGACGGCAGCGTTCACCTGCGTTCGCCGATGGCTTTGTTGTGTGTGCCCCACTCCTGCCGCTGGTGCCTCCCGGTCTTCCTGTGTATCCGGAACGTGTGTTTTGCGCTCGCTTCGTCTTGTAGATATTGTGTAGAAAATGTAGAGTATAGACTACTTCACTCAACCTTCTTCTATAGTTGTAGTTTATCGTATGTATGCTCTCATATAATAAGAGATCCTCTCGTCGTTGTCGTTGTCGTCGTCAAGCCGGATTGGACAAGTCGCTTTTGCATTCGCTTCTTCTTCTTCTTCTTCTTCTTCTTCTAATTCTTGTTCTTTTTTTCCTGATTTTTGTGATTTTTTCTTCTTTTCGTTGTTTTTTGTCCCTTTTCTTCTTTTCTGTTGTTCTTCTTCTGCTATTTTGTCCTTTTTCTTCGTCTTTTGCTTTTCGTTTGGTATTTTGTCCCAGTTTGTCATTTCTTTGTTCCTCTTTTTGGATGTTGTCCCAGTTTGTCATTTCTTTGTTCCTCTCTTTGGATGTTGTCCCATTTCGACGATTCTTGTTCCTCTTTTCGCCTTTTGTGCCAGTTCGTCATTTTTTGTTCCTCTTTTCGCCTTTTGTCCCATTTCGGCATTTTTTCTTCCTTTTTTCGTATCTTGCCCCATTTTCGTCCCACTTTTCTTTTCTTTGACTTCCTCCTCTTATTTGTATCCCACTTATATTTTTTTCAACTTCTTCGTCTTATTTTTAACGCTTTTAAGGTTTCTTCTTCTAAAATACCAGAAAAGAGACAAAAATAAGAAGAGGAAATCGTTTTTCATCTTTTAGTCATTTTTGTCCCACTTTTCTTTTTTGACTTCTTCGTCTTATTTTCATTCTCTTTTGAGATTTTTTCTTCTAGAAAACCTTCGAAAGGACTAAAATAAGAAGAATTCAGGGAAGATGGGTAAGTTTTAGTTTCTTTAGTCCCTTTTTTCCCCTTTAATTCTTTTTGTCCCATTTTTCGTTTTTCCTTATTTTGGTTCTTTCCTCGTTGCTAGAGGAATGGGAGTGCCAAATTTGCCAAAAAAACAAGTGCGAAAGTAAGGAGAAAAATATTGTACGAAGTAAAAAAAAGGAATAGTAGAAATAAATAGGAGAGGAGTAATAAAAATCAGTCAATCTAATCATAATTCGATCAAGTTGTTGTCGACAAATGGACGACAACTTTTGACAAAAGCAATCAAGTTCCCTTGAAGGAAATGACATGACTTAACAAGAATAAAGCACTTCCTTTGTGTAAAATAACTCTGTCTTTCTCTCTTTCTCTTTCTCTCGTATATTCTTGAGTTTTATTGACAATTCGCGAAGAATATTTCTCTTGAGAATAATGTTTTGAAAACTAATTCCAAGTGCGGTATAATCTTGAAGAATCTTATGTGTGTCTTCGTGTATGTATTATATACAAATAAGCATCACCTGGTCGTCGTATATATATCCTCATCTAACTAACCTCGTTGAAAAAGTGAAAAACAGGACAAGCTGGAAGGAGCCAGGTGTGCGTAGGCCCTTGATTTTTTTGTTCCCACAAGGTGCGTATATCAGCATTAGAACCGGAATTGATTAAGAATTCTATTAGAAATGATTTTGCCAATGCAACAACCCCTTTTTTCTTTCTTACTACTATATGTACTATTATATTATTACTTTGTGACCTTGTAACCTTTTTCTCTATTCCTGTTTCCTCGTGTCCTTGATTCGAACGAGAAATTTCTTCCCCTTCTGCCTCGTGGCATTTGTTTTCTTTGGGTTTTGAAAAAAGAAGATTTAGGTATTCTTTTTGGAGTCGAAGAAGAAGAAGAAGAAAAGGGACACAAAAAGGGAGAAGAATTAAAAAATAAAAGTTAAGAAGAAGAAATAAGGAAGAGTAGGAAAATGAGAAAATGAAAGAGTAAGAGAAAAGGGGAAAGAAAGAAGGAACATAGTTCAGAAGAAATAAGAGAGAAATGATGCAAGAAAACTGATAAGGAAGAAAGAACGGATATGATGAAAAAGAGGATGTATGAAGAGTAAACTGCGACTTTTGCTAAACAGATATAGTGTGAGACAGGTTAGACATGCGATAAGTCGATAAATGCGTTTAAGCAGATCTCGATAGTGAAGGCTAATGTAAACAGTCGACACAGACTGCGGTGTGTATCATTATAAGAAGAGATTACAGAAGTGAAAGATCATATTGACACACACGAGGAGTGTGTACGTATATTTCAAAGAGAGGACATGTGTCCGCATCAAACGAGAGGAGACATGTTGCACTCTCTCTCTCTCACTCTCTTTCTCTCTCCCGTGTGTGTGTGTTATAAGCGTGGCACACGCCACGATAGGCGGTCGAGACTACACCTGTTTTTCGGAGCAAGATCTGGTCAGACCACCTTGCCCCCAAACCTGCAAGAATCGACTCCAAACCAACCACCTTTACCTTCTCTTCTCCTCCTCCTCCCATATCCCTTCTTTCCACTGTTTTTACTTTTTCCTCTCTTTCTCCCTAACTCTGCTTTTTCTTTTCTATTTCTATTTTTCTCCTTTTTCCTTTTCTTTCTTTGTTTTTTTTTCTTTTCCTCGTCTCTTTCTTTGTTCTTTTTTCTCGTCTCTTTCTCTCTTCCTCCTTTTTTCTTCTCTTTCCTACTTTCTTCTTCTTTTTTCCTACTTCTTTCTTTTCTTTCTTTCTTCCCTTTTTTTATCTTCTCCATTTTCTTTCTTCTTCTCTATTCTGTTTCTTTCTCCCTTTTTTCCTCTTTTTTTGCTTCTCTTCTTTCCTTTTACCTTTTTTCTTTGTCTCTTCCATTCTTCAAAAAGAAAAGAAAAAACATAACTTTTTCTTCTTTTCTACTCTCAATTTCTTCGTCTTTTCTCGTCCACATTGTGTCGACTGAAACGATCGGAAGTTCAACAGAGAGTAAAGAAGGGGGGGGGGGTTAAGGGGATGCCAATAAACCAGTATTTTCGTGCACAGCTCGTCTCGTTTCACTCTACCGACTCGCAGACTTTGCGAGAGAGATCCCTCTTTCAAATTAAGGCGATAAAAACGCATAAATTCGAGGACCACCGATGTCTTTCGTTATGCTATTTAGGAGTCAACAACTTATTAATAAAAAAAAAATCTCTCTCTCTGACAAAATATCATAAATGAGCCAATTGTATTTTAATTTATTGACCCTTTTAAAGAAGAATGTCAATCTTGTAATTAAAAAATTTTTAAAAATCGATTCTTTAAATAAATATTTACCAGAGTTATGATCATTTAAATAAATATTTACCGGAGTTACGATCATTTAAATGAATATTTACCGAAATTGTGATCTTTTAAATAATTATTTAACTCCAGTAAATGTTTATTTGGTAAAAAAAAGCAAGAAATCTGTTATTTGGATCAAATAATTTTTTTTTGATTGTATGAAAGAAGAGAAGGAGAGACAGAAAGAGAGTTTAAAAACTATCTTTTATCTAGCCAGGGATTTTTCTTTATACATATATCAAAACTGAAAGTGCGGTTTATGAGAGGAATGAGTCCATGGTCGAGACGTTTGTTTATAATCACTTTTTAACTCGCGAAAGTAAGTTTCTTTATTGCTCCTGTACTGTGAAAAAAAATCGACAAACTTGTGGAAATGGTTTCTGTATATATATAAAGTTCCCCCGATTCTATGGGGAGCATTCACTTTTTTTGAAAGGTTTGGAAAAGTCTTTTACTAACCATTAACCATTAATGAATCATATTTTTAAAACAATAATTCTGGTTGAAAAGTGTCACTACTGGTTGAAAAGTGGTACTCGTTCAGAAGTGGCATACTGGTATTTAGACATATTAATGGGGGGAGAGAAAAAAGAAGAGACACTGTACAGGAAAAAGAATATAATAGCGAGTCTCCGACAAACAGGTGAATTTGTGCGACGCGGTTTCCTGGTGATTACGTGTGCAATGCAGACGACATTTTGCAACGTCATGATTTCCAAGGATGAAGAGCCATAATCGAGAAAGACCAACGTGCTAAATTACCACGATCCTTTCTTATATGTTTAGACATCTTTTTGTATACAGAAATTTCACCACGCATTTGTATACAGAAATTCCTCAACTTCATGCTGTACAACAAACTTTCAGTTACAATAAATTTCGTAGCCATGATTATAGGTACAACAGATTTTTCAGTTACAATAAATTTTGTAATCCTGATTAGGTATAACAAATTTTGTAGCCACAACTTCTTAGGTTCTACAAATTTGGAATCATAACTTCTCAGATACTATGATTTTGGAACCACAACTTTTTAGTTACAACGAATTTTCAGCTACAACAAAGTTCTAGTCACAACTTTTTAGGTGCAACAAATTTCTACAGCCACAACTTCTTAGGTTTGGGAATATTTGTGGCCACTGTTTTTCAGGTACAATAAATTTGCAGCTGCAAAACGATTTGGGACCACAACTTCTTAGGTTCTACAAATTTGCAGCTACAACAAATTTCTGACTACAAGTTCTTAGGTACAACAAATTTCTAGGCATAACTTCTTAGGTTCAACAAATTTTTGTAGCCACAACTTCTTTAGTTCAACAAATTTGCAGCTACAACGAAATTTGTAGACACAACTTTCTAGGTACAACAAATTTGTAGCCAGAACTTTATAGTTAGAACAAATTTGTAGCCAGAACTTTCTAGGTCCAACAAATTTGTAGCCAGAACTTTCTAGGTCCAACAAATCCGCAGCCACAACACAACAATTCCTTATATAGTCACAACTTGGCAGCTACAACAACTTTCCAGCTCGAAAATAAAATCCAACGACTGGAAAACGAGAGGAAAATTGAAAAGCGCGCAAAATGAGAATTTCCATTTTCCAATTTGTTTCATATAAGTGACTTTGAAGGTCATAAAAAATTACAGTGTCTAGGGACAGTATAAGCGCCCATTGCAACATTTCTAAGAACCGAATGTATACGAGGCAACCAACACTGCAACAGCACCTAGTAATAGCCTCGTCAAGTTTATGATAATGGCATAGCAACGAGCAACCACACTCATTTCAAAGTTGGCCTGCTGCTGCCATGCCGCTTCTGCAAGAATACATATACGCAATAAAGATCCTGCGAGAAACGAGAAGTTTACATTTATATGTGTGCGGTGAATGTTCTTCCCCTTATTTTCCTTTTTTTCTTATTTTGATTCACACACACTCACACAGACAGAAGAAAAGAAAAGGGTGGTTCCCAATTGAGGAAAGAGAGAAGACTCTTACTGTAACATATGTCCGTTGTTGACCCAATTTTCAAGACGTTTTTCAATTTATTGCAGTATATGTTTGCTTGCCTTTTGTTATGGAGCTGGTAAATTTGTCTTCGAATTTATTTCTCCACGTTCGTTTTGTTGTGTTTGGGTGAAAACTTCTTGTAGTTGGAATTTTTGTTGTAAAATTCTTTCAAGATTCGAATAATTTTGAAACAATCAGTTACGGATTGTTGTAGCTGCAAATTCTTTCCCGATTCAAACAATTAGCTAGAACGGATTGTTGCACAATTTTTTGAATCTTTAAAAATTTGTAACCTTAAAAACTTTTGTAGCTGCAAAATACTTTCAAGATCGAAACAATCTGCTACGGATGCTACAAAAAAAGCTATGGATTGTACAACAAATTCTTTGATGAATTCAACTACGGATTGTAGAACAATAATTCGTAGCTGACTGTTTGAATCTTCAAAGAATTTTGAACCTTAAAACATTTCTGGAAAAGTTGTTGTAACTGAAAATTGTAGCTACAAATCCTTTGCAGATTCAAACAATCAGCTACAACGGATTATAATCCGTTACATTATTGTTGTACCAACAAACCGTTGTAACTGATTTTTTGAATTTGTAAAAAATTAGCAACCTTAAAGACTCCTAGAAAATTTGTTGTACCTGAAAATTTCTTACCCTTCAGCAGTGTCAAAAAAAACGTAATTTTGACTCCTAAACATACAAGAGAATTCGGTACAAAGTACAATAAAAATCAATGCTATTCAAAATTTACATGCTCAATCGAAAATCCTTGATGTGAAACAAAAATTATTCAAAACTACGATAAATAAAAGCATTGAATGCTGGAGAAAATGAAAGAAAAATTAGGCTAAATTAACCCTTATCGCGCAACACATGTGTCCTGCTTTTTGTATGAGAACAGATGGCTCACGTGAATCCCCAAATGCCATCGTTGTACTGATTTTCATTTCGTATTCTGCACTTGAAAAACGTTATTCACATGTTTTGTCGCGCAAAATATCAAACAAATATTATAAATCGGTGGGTTTTTCTTTCTAACTAAAGCGTTTCACAAATTCTGGTGCCAAAAAAAATTATTTCCTAGCAGCAACAAAAAAAAAATTAACTCTGTCTAATTAAATTGAAGAAGGTTACCCAAGAAAACGAGTCTAACAGGAAATCAATGGACTTGAACATAAAATTATCGTTCGGTCACGTTAGGTCGATGGTTTTGCCGTATACGAGAGGCAATCATTTTGCCGAGGGAATAACAATATATAAACTTGAGGTAGGCAAAAAAAAAACAAAGAATAAAGAATCAGGAGTGAAAAAAAAAATGTTTCTGAAGCAAATTTTAGTGGCTCGTGTCTCACGCGATCAATGGCAAAGATGGATAAGTTGATTGGTTGGCATTGGGTCTCTTGCTGATTAATCAATACCTCTCGAAGGTCATAACGAACATATAGCCTGCACACGGGAACAAAAGTTGCAGCTTATAACAGTGTTTAATAGGATTCAACGCTATGAGCAAAAGTTGCAAATGTGAAAGGGAGAGAGAAAGAGAGAGAGAGAGAGAGAGAGGGCGACCTGTCCCTAGACTCTCGTCTCTTACATAACACGTTTTACATTATTTTTTTTTCTTTCCGAGAAAGTCACGACTATTTTCTAAATTCAATTTCAGCGAAAAAGAAGGTACATCGATATACGTTATTATGTCACAGGGACAATAAATTTATTTTCCAGTAATTTCTCATTTATTTTCCGCAATTATAATTAATGATCAGTTGGTCACGTATTAATTTAGTTGATTAACGTAATTATCAGTGGATTAATTCAAGTAATTATTATTATATTAATTGTCACAAATTTTATTATATTAATTGACACAATTAATATTATATTAATTGACTCAATTATAATTATATTAATGGACGCAATTAATATTATATTAGTTGACACAATTAATATTATATTAATTGTCACAATTATTATTATATTAATTGTCACAATTATTATTATATTAATGAACACAATTATAATTATATTAATTAACGCATTTATTATATTAATTGATAAAAATATTACTATACAAATTAATACAATTATCGTTGCCATAAAGGCATTTGAACCATTATGACGTCACAATTAGTGAAAAGCATGAGTTTTTAAATTGTGACGTCATAATGGTTCAAATACCCTTAATTAAAATAATTATTATATTAATTTAAAAAAATATTATGTTAAGGTTTGATTAACATCAAAATTTTAATATGTATTCAAATTAATTGTTAAGGTTTGATTAACATCAAAATTTTAATATATATTCAAATTAATTGTTAAGGTTTGATTAACATTCAAAATTATAATAGATATTCAAATGAATTGTTAATGCTTGATTAACATTTTTAACTAGTAATATAACATTAATTAACAAAATTATAACTAATAGCAACGTGAAAGAAATAAAAATTAATTTTTTTGGAAAAAGATTGAAAAAAAAAAAATTTGAATAATTATTTTCCGTGAATATTTTGATCGCAAATGAAGAAATTAAACGGAATAATTCGATGGACAGAAACCACGAAAGCAATATATTGACAATGTGGGTCACAAGATGATAGACGTAAATGTAAAATTGTGTCAAGTTCGTCGGTCGGTCGTCGTCTTTGCTGTTGTTCATTCACTCAACAAAGAATAACAATAAATATAAATCATATGTAAGAGGGGAAAAAAAAGTTAAAAGAAAAATATAAGTACATCATTTAAACGACTCTCATATATCACAGAACATTCCTTATACATAAATATATATATATTTAATGTTGATAAGACATTATAATGCAAAGAAAAAAAAACTAAAGAAAAAAAAATTGAAAGGAAAAAATATTTCGCGAATACTAATTGTGAAAACATTTTTTTTTTCTCCAACTATTTGTCACATTGAGTCATAAATCACGAAAGAGAAATTTCCTAAACTTTCGCTCATCTTTTCTATATCATATTGATTGCTTGAAAAAAAATTATGAATAGCAAATTTTATTTTTTATCAATAATTTTATTAATAGCAAAATTAGAAATTACAATCATTATTATTGAAAATATCGAATTTTAACAAAAAATTATAGTAGAAATTTTTTGAAATAATTATTTTTGATGTTTAAATAAAATCCTTTGGACGAACTATTGAATTATTGAAAATTATTGAATTAATTATTAAAAATAATTGTCATTTAATTCAAAAAAGATTTCAAACTAATCAATTAGAATTATTAAAGAAACAACAATATTTGTAAAAAAGGGAAGATAATTCATCAAGAGAAATTAATTACGATTTAAAAAAATTTAAATGCGTTTCTTCGCAAAAAAAAATTAATTATTTTCCAATATGACAAAAAGCTTCGGTAAAATTCAATTATTTTCATAAAAAAATAAAATTCTTCAAAGAAATTCATTTATTTTTAAATTTTTTTCGACAAAAATTCTTTGCGAGAATTTAATTTTTTTTTTTCATGAAATTCTCCTTCAAGAATTTAATTTTTTAAAAACATTTTTATAAATAAAGGAATTCAATTAGTTTACAATTTTTTCATAACATTCTTTGCGAGGATTCAATTATTTTCGTTATTAATAAAATTTTTAGCGAAAAATTCAATTATTTTCATAAATCATAAAATTCTTTAAAGAACTTTAAAAAAAAAAAAATAAAATCTTTGTAAGAATTCAATTATTTTTATTAATAACAAAAATCATCGCAAAAAATCAATTATTTTCAAATTTTCCGATAAAATTCTTTGCAAAAATACAATTATTTTCATTAATAATAAAATTCATTTCAAAAATTCAATTATTTTTTATATTATAAAATTCTTTAAATAAATCCAATTATTTTTGAAAGTTTTAAAAAAATTCTTTGCGAAAATTTCTTTATTATTATTATTTTCAAACATATTTTTAAATAATAAACTTTTTTTTGTACGAATTTAATTATTTGTAAATTTTCTCATAAAATTTATTGCGAGAATTCAATTTATTATTTTCATTAATAACAAAAATCTTTGCAAAAATTCAATTATTTTCAATTTTTTTTTACGAAATTCTTTGCAAAAATACAATTATTTTCATTAATAATAAAATTTTCGCGCAAAAATTCAATTATTTAAAATTTTCTTCCCAAACATTCTTTGCGAAGATTCAATTATTTTCATTAGTAGTAAACTCTTCGCAAAAATTTCACTTATTTTTATAAATAACAAAATTCATTAACGAAATTCAATTATTTTCAAATTTTTCCATGAAATTCTTTGCAAAACTTTTAATTATTTTCATAAATAGTAGACTTTTTTTGCGAGCTTTAAATTATTTTTATGTAAATATATAAAAAAAATTCTTCAAAGAAATTCAATCTTCTGGATTATTTAGAATATTTGTTAATCCATCATTAGAATTATTATCATTATTATTGTTATTATTATTGTTATTATTATTGTTATTATTATTATTATTATTATTATTATTATTGTTATTTTTTTAATTATTATTATTATCAGAATTATTCAGAATAACCAATATACAAAAAACAATTCTCAATCCACTTCTGGATTATTCAAATTAATCGCCAATCCACTACTGGATTATTCAATAAATTTTTTTCTACTTGCCAATTTTGGAGTCGGGTCTGATGATTCACGCGTCTCACTCTTTTCTTTTTCGACCCTTTTTCCCTTATTTTGCACTCACTATAATTTAATAACAATACACCTCTTCTTCTCGTGGTTACTTAAATTCTGTCCCTTGAAATTTCCCTTTCCTACCCTTTCTTCCGCTCTTCCTCCCTTCCCTTCGTTTTTCCTACAAAAATTTTTCTTTTTCCCTTCCTACTCTCGAAAATATTCTGTTTATCCTAATTTATGACCTATTGTCTCCAAGGTGAATAATACAATTCTTTCTATTTCTCCTTTGACCTTCATTCTCAAAACAAACAATTAACCAATGTAAACATAACGAAAAATAAAATATTAAATACGCAGTCGAACAATTTTATTAATTTTTCATTATTAATTTTAACGAACAACATGAAACACTAATTGTCGAATTGAATAAATTTTTCATTTATTAATTTCCTTTTTTTAAATTTAATATTAATAATATTAAATATTATTTAGTAATAATTATTAATCTTTAATTAATAATAAATAATTGATAAGTACAAAATAATAAATAATTATTTGTTTAAAAAAAAATTGAAACAAGAAAAATAATTGAAAATAAGAACAAAATCGAAGAAAAGAGAAAATTAAAAAAAACGAAGATCGAAAAAGGAAGAATTGTGAAAAATAGATGATCAAAGAAAGAAAAAAGTACTAATTATTACTAAGTAAATTATTAATTAGTGATTGTTGTTTGTTTGGCCGTATATTAATTAATTTGTGGCCTAAAATACGGTTTTCTTTTTCCTACGCCTTTCCATTACTTTATAAACAAAAAATAAATTATTAAAGCGACTAATTAATAATTGTTAATGATTGATTAGTAAAAAATAATTAATAACTAAAAAATAATAAGTATAATTATTTGTTATAATTAATTTAATTCCCCTCCCCCTAGTGGAAAGAACGAAACGATAATAAAAAGGCGAATCCTTGGAAGAATTTTTTTTTGTATCCTTTATTTTGATTTAAAAGTATTTTTTCTAAAGGTGAAATTACTTGTGGGGATTCTTTTTTTTTTGCCCTCTATCTGAGCATCTCTAACTACCCCGGAAAGTTGTCCATTATTCGAAATGAGAGCGATAACTTAAAGTCGTCTGTAGGGACGAGGCGTCGCGTCGCGGCTACGATGTCGTTACTATATGCCCACAACGCGTGTCTTCAAATCATTAAACTTTAAGCGTATAATACCGAACACACTTATTGCCATTGTAACTTTTCCTCGTTTACGACTAAACTGTAAATACCTATATATATATATACACCTTTTTTTATGCTAATTATACACACCTGAAACAATAATTGTTTATTATATACGTATACTTGTGTATATTAATTATATTATTGGAAAAATCTCATTATGATAATCTCCCTTCTTCGAAAGTCAATTCACGCGTGTGAATTAGTTTCTTAGGCGCATTTTATGTTGCCTCTCTCCTTTATTGGCAAACAATTATTACAATCGCTAATTGATCATTAACAGATAGCTGAGTTTTATAGTCGTTAAATGAAGAAGAAGAGGAGAAAGAAAAAAAATGTCTCTTTTTTGTTTACATATTCGAGGGGGGGAATTTATTAAACGATGTCCCATTAGTTGCTGGAATGGTAATTGAATAAATATTTTAATTGAGTGGTATAATTATTTTCAATATTTTTACTATTTTTATTATTTATTTTACTATTTTGTTATAATTTTTTTATTTTGTTATAATTTCATTATTTTGTTATTATTTTATTATCTTATTATTTTTTTTCTTTTATTATTTTATTATTATTTTCTCCTTTTTTTATTTTCTTACTATTTTATTATTATTTTCTCCTTTTATTATTCTCTTACTAATTTATTATTTTCTCCTTTTATTATTTTCTTACTACATATTTTATTATTATTCTCTCCTTTTATTATTTTGTTAATATTTTATTATTATTTTCTTACTATTTTATTATTATTTTCTCCTTTTATTATTTTCTTACTATTTTATTATTATTTTCTCCTTTTATTATTTTCTTACTATTTTATTAGTATTTTCTCCTTTTATCTCTGTGCGCATGCGCCTCTAGAGAGAGAGAGAGAGAGAGAGAGAAAAGAGGGGACGTTACGTGCACTCTGTCTCTTTCTATCCACCTGACGCTTTTCTACTTTATTTCGTCGAAATTCGCGTTTCCTACATTTCTATCTAAATGGAAAAAAAAATAAAATAGTAAATGAAAAGCAAATAAAAAAGAAAAAAAATTAATAAAGCAGTAATCGAAAAAATTAATATCTACAAACAGATAACAATACTAAATTTGTAATAAAATTGTAATTGTAATTAAAAATACTGAATAAAAAAAAAATACCATCAAAATGAAAAAAAAAAAAATAAACATTGCATTGTTCATGAAAATAATCCAATTCCTCGGAAGAATTTAACGAAAATATTTCGAAAATAATTAAATTCCGGCAAAGAATTATATTTACTTATTGCCATTTTGAAAAATAATAAAATTAGTATAATCGAAGGAAAGTAAAAAAATCGAAAAACATCGAATTCCTTCGAAGAATTCTAATTATTATAACTTTAATATTGTAATTTTTAATTCATTTTTTTTTATATTATTTTTTTCCAATTAATGTTTAATATTTTTTTTTTTTTTTTGAAGAAAGAGAAAAAAAGAAGCGTCGTGACTTGTTCGTTTCGATTCTAAATAATTCTGCGCGTGGAAATTTTCATCTTCTTGCAATTTTGCACACGGAACGCGTCGATTACGAGGTACGGAAGGTTTTTCGGGCAAAATTAGATTACGTAAAATTAGATACCGCAAAATGCGGCGCGCGCAACAGGGATGCACGACTATATACATATATATATATATTTCGTTCAAGTCTTTTTGAGCCGCTCTGCAAAACATAATTGAGCAGTTTCTCTCCTCCTGGTCATCGAAATTATCTCCCGCCAACACACACGCGCACACTTATACTAA
The DNA here is from genome assembly GCA_032872475.1 of Leptopilina myrica (nomen nudum). Lineage (NCBI taxonomy): Eukaryota > Metazoa > Arthropoda > Insecta > Hymenoptera > Figitidae > Leptopilina > Leptopilina myrica (nomen nudum). The sequence continues at coordinate 30,325,742 of CM065465.1, read as the reverse complement.
TAATATCAAAACCTCTTTTTCTTCTCGCAAATTATAAAGCGTCAGAGCTTCTCGATTCTCTGAACTATTTAGAAAAAAAAAGAATTAAAAAAAAGAATTAAAAAAAAGAATTAAAAAAAAGAATTAAAAAAAAGAAATTAAAAAAAAGTTAAAAAGACGAGGTTCAAAAAAAAAGTTCAAAGAAAGAAAAAAGTTAAAAAAGAAGTTTAAACAAAAAAAATTTAATAAAAGAAAGAAGTTCAAAAAGAAAAGGTTGAAGCAAAAAAAATCCAAAAAAGAAGAGGTTCAAAGAAATAACAAGGTCCAAAAACAGAAAGAAGTTGAAGAAACAAGAAGTTTGAAGAACGAAAAAGTTCAAAACAAATGTTCAAACAAAGAAAATAGCTGAAAGAAGAATACTGAAAAAAGAAAGAAGTTCAAAAAGAAGTTTAAACAAAAAATTCAAAAAAGAAGAGGTTCAAAGAAATTAAAAAAGTCCAAAAAAAGAAAGAAGTTTGAAGAAAGAAAAAAGTTTTAGAAAATGTTCAAACAAAGAAAATAGTTTAAAGAAGAATACTGAAGAAAGAAATAAGTTCAAAATGAAGTTTAAACAAAAAAATCCCAAAAAGAAGAGGTTTAAAGAAAGAAAAGTGTTCAAGAAAAGAAAAAAAAAAGCAGAGAAAACTTGAAAAAAAGAAAAAAAAAATCGAAAAAAGTTGAAAATGGAAAAAGTCAAAAAAAAAGAAAAAGAAGAAAAAAGCATCAGTGACAATGATATTAAAGAAGATATTATTTAGTCTACACAAATTGTAATTCGAGGTTGAAGTGAGCCTGCTTACATTACACCGCTAAACGTTATTCACGGTGCTTTCGAGGGTCACAGCGCCCTGCTGAGCTTAACAAGCTACGGAATTCCGCTTCGTGTCGTGGAAGATCCAAAACCAGCTTTAGAGGTAGCGTTTAATAAGAAAATGGGAGCGACAATTTTCTCTGCATTTCATTTTCTCTCTCTCTCTCTCTCTCTTTTTTTTCTTCTTTTTTTATTTCAAAAAAAAAGAGAAAACTATCTTATGTCACGAGTAATTCACTCATTGTCTGCGATTCACCTGTTTTTTTTACACAATCCTTTCTCTTTTTTAATCTTTCTCTTTTTACTTTAAATACTTCTCATTTTCTTTTTTCATTCTCATTGTAATAATTTACTTCGAGAAATTTTGATTTTTTTAGTAAAAAAAAAAAAAATTCTGTACAATCAGTTCAATTTCGTTATTTAAATAATAGTAATAAATAGTTAAAAAATAATTATAATAATAGTAATACGTTAAATAATAATAATAATAAAATAATAATAATAATAATAATAATAATAATAACAAATAATAATAACAAATAACAATAACAATAACAATATATATCAGATAGAAATTCACATAATTTTTTTCAATCAATATTAATGAAATTTTTTTGAATTTCCCGCCTAAAAGTTCTTGAAATCGCCGCCTAGATGGCATGAAAGTTCTCTCACAAGCGAAATTAAATTAAATCAAATTTCTACATAAATTTTACAATATAACATAAATTTAAATTCAGACAATATTTAAGTCGACGGTTAGTTACATTATTATAATAATACACCGAAAAACAATATTTGATTCAAATAACCGAATATTTACTTGAATCAAATAATTTTTTATTTAAGTCAAATAAATTGTATTTGAAGAAACTATTATTTAATTGATTCAAATAAAAATTCTTTCCTTCAAGTAAATATTTATTTGGCGATAAAATAGTCAAATAATAAATTCTTATAATTATTATTTGAACATTGAATATTGACTCAAATATTATTCGAATCAATTAAATTACGTTTATTCGATTCAAATAAAAATTATTTGCTTCAAGTAAATATTTATTCGGCGATATAAAATAGCCAAATAATAAATTATATTATAATTATCATTTAAATATTGCACATTGAATCGAATATTATTTGAATCAAATAAATTACGTTTATTCGATTAAAATGAAAATTATTTTATTTAAATAAACATTATGTGATTCAAGAAAATATTTATTTAAATCGAGGAAATATTTACTTGCGCAATTATTATCAAATAATTATTTACCTGACTATTATTTCGCAAGTAAATATTTACTTGAATCAAATGAGTATTTACTTAAATCAAATAATTTTTACTTGCATCAAAAAAAAATTTGCTTGAGACAAATAATTTTTATTTCAATGAAATAAAATATTTTTAATTCAAATAACTCTTTACATGACTATTATTTTGCAAATAAATTTCTACTAAAATAAAATAAATATTTACTTGAATCAAATAATCTTTGTTTTGAAATAAATAAATTTTATTCCAATCAAATAAAAAAAATTATTTATTTAATTCAAGTAATTGATTACTTTTTGACTATTATTTGAATTAAATAAATTATTTTTATTTTATTAAAATAAAAATTATTTGATGCAAGTCAATATTTATTTACGATATAATAGTCGATTAATCAGTTATTTATTACTATTATTATTATTATTATTATTATTATTATATAATTATAATTATTATCGTAAATAAATATTGACTTGAATCATTATTTACTTGAATTAAATAATTATAATTATTATAATAATGTAATTTTTTCATTATTTACATTAACGGAAGTTTTCGTTCGTTTCTTTGAATAATATTTGTAATTTGTCAACTTCTCGATATTAGAAACTTTAAAAATTTCGTCAGTACTTTTTTAATCACACAAATAGGTTTTTTTTTATAATTGTTTCCTCTTCTCTCCTTTTCTCTCTGTCTCTTCATGAAAACAACACTGAATCCTAACAATCTGCCAAGGAGCTTTCTATCTTCTTTCTTATATTTACTCGCGGAGACTTGTTTTTCCCTGACAACATCAGAAAGTGGTTGGAGAAAATTCGCGTTGTAATTTATAAGCTGTTAAAAGCCACTTTCTTCATGGTATGAGCGCGCGCGCGCTCCCCAACCCAAATAATAGTTTTATATAAGGAAACTTGGAAAAGTTGCACACACACATTTTCCTTATAAACTCTCCCAACATTTTCCTCCAAAGAAAAAAAAAGAAGCAATTTTTTTTCCTCCCCCTCAATTTTCATCAACATTAACCATTGTTTCTCTAAATTTCCATTTTTGTTTTCTTAAATTTCCCAAACACAATAAAAAAAAACTGGCAACATTTGAAACAAAAAAATAAAATGAAAAATGAAAAAAAGTAGAAGAAAAGGAGAGTTGGAAATTTCACAAATTCAACGAAGAATATAAATCGAAGGAAAGTACACAGTATATATATTTTGTATATAAAGATAAATGGTTTTCGCTTAATCAAGAGAGTTTATGGCAAGTGAGCAAATAATGAGAATATCTTGAATATCTTGAAAGTACAAAATGGGACTGGCAAAGTCTGCGCTTGATAAAATAAAATAGCTAAACAGTGTTGGAAATAATTCTCCACATGTGTGTGTGTGTATATGGAAACGAGTGCATTTGAGTTAAGAATGAGAGGAATTTCAACTCTATATATCTCTCTTTTTCTCGAGCATTGAAAAATCTGATGTCTCGCTTGCGTGCACCATTATCGTTTCCGTTAACAAAGTATGCGGAGTAGAGGAACTTGGAGTACGTATAGAACGGAAAAGAATCGAGAAAGAAAGAAATAAAGAGAGAGAGAGAGAGAGAAAAAAAGAGAGAGAAAGAGAGAAAAAAAAGAGAGAGAAAGAGAGAAAAAAGAAAAAGATAGAGAAAAAAATAAAAAGAGAGAAAAAGAGAGAGAGAAAGAGAGAAAAAATAAAAAGAGAGAAAAAGAGAGAGAAACAGAGAAAAAAGAGAGAGAAGGGGGTTCAAGGTTCATGGCACACCAAAGAGAGAAGACTAGACTCTCTCTCTCTCTCGCAGGAAGTCAATCTCTCTTTAAAATCGTCTCTTATCCCTAGAATCGAATTTCATTATCGAAAATTTTTACGAATTTGAATGAAAAACTAATTTTTTGCTTTGGAAATTGCTAAATTTTACTGATAAATAAAAATTTCTACGAATTATTAATTAGCAAAAATTTACTAATTCCAAAATAAAAAAGTCAGTCATTAATAAATTTTACCACGAATTCATTTAGTAAAATTATTTATTTAGTTTTTTCTATGAATTTATTTGTAAAATTTTCAAATCAAGAGCAAATAGTCGACCATTAACGAATTTTACTGATAAATTAGTAGAAAATAATATTAATTAGCAAAATTAACTAATTCAAAATAAGAAAGTCAGTCATTAGTAAATTTTACTAATATTAATTAGCAAACATTTACTAATTTCAAATAAAAAAAACAGTCATTAGTAAATTTTACTACGAATTTATTACTGAAATTATTTGTTTATTTTTTTCTACGAATTAATTGATAAAATTTTCAAATCGAAAGCAAAAAGTCGATTATTATTAATAAATTTTACTGATAAATTAATACATATTACAATTAATTAGCAAAATTTACTAATTCAGAATGAAAAAGTCAGTCATTAGTAAATTTTACTAATAGATTGAAATTTCTACAAAATTATTGGTAAAATTTTCCAAATTAAAAGCAAAAAGTTAAGAATTTTACTGATAAATCAGTAGAAATTAATATTAATAAGAAAAAATTTACTAATTAAAAATAAAAAAGTCAGTCATTAGTAAATTTTACTACGAATTTAATAGTAAAATTATTTATTTATTTTTTTCTACGAATTAATTGGTAAAATTTTCAAATCGAAAGCAAAAAGTCAATTATTATTACATCTATTACTGGAAAATTCGATTATTAATCTATTTATTAGTAAAATTTCCAAATCAAAAGCAAAAAGTCAATCGTAAGTAAATTTTTCTATAAAATGAGTAAATATTAATATTAAGTAGTAAAATTTACTGATTTACAAAATTTAATCAATTGTCAGTAAATTTTTATTAATAATAGTAATTTTTATACAAATAAAAAATTTTAATTAATTTATTGCTATAGTTTACAGATAAATATTACTTTCTACTAATTTATTGTGCCATTTTCCTAACAGATAGTAATTTTTACATATTTTTATTTACTAATAAATTTTACAAAAAATTAGAAATTTTATCAATTTACTAGCAAAAATAACTAAATCAAAAGCAAAATGTCAGTACTTAGTAAATTTTACTACTAAATAATAATTTTTAATAATTTATTAGTCAAATTTACAAATTCAAAAGCAAAAAGTCAGTCATTAATAAATTATAGTATTAAATGAGTAGAAATTAATATTAACTTGCAAAATTTATTAAATTTGTGTGTAAATTTAATTTACAAACAAATAATTAGTGACTTTCTACTAATCGAAATTTTTATGCAAATAAAAATTTCTACTAATTTATTACTAAATTTTGCAGTTAAATAATTTTTTAGTAAATTTTAGTAGGAAATAATAATTTTACTAATTTATTAATAAAATTTACTAAGTAAACCATTAGATTTTATTAAAATGCACATTAATTACCAAACTTTACGAAAAAATAAAAAATTTTACAAATTTATTAGTGTAATTTACTAATAAATTACTTTTCGCTTTAGAATCAGTGAATTTTACAAATTTATTAATGCAATTTACTAATTCAAAGGAAAACATTTAATTTTACTAATAAATAGTATTATCTACCAATTTATCAATAATATTTACTAATTCAAAATTAAAAAGTCAATTACTAGTAAATATTACTAAGAAATTGTAGTTTCTAATAATTTCTTAGTAAATTTTACTAATAGATAGGAAATATGACTAATAAATTGTAATTTTAATTTTCTTACTAGTAACTTTTACTAATAGGTAGTAATTTTTACTAATTTATTAGTAAAATTTTCAAATCAAAACAAAAAAGTCAATTATTGGTAAATTTAGGGAATAATTATTATTTCTATCAAGTAATAGTAGCATTTACTAATTTACAAGAAAAAGGCAATAATTAGTCAATTTTTTTAGTAATAATTCTACTAATTTATTACTAATAGATAGTAATTTGTACGTATTTTTTAATTCTTTAGATTAACAAAATTCAGTAAATAAAAAAATTGGTTTCGAATTTTAATTTACTCTAATTTTCTTTATTTTCGAAATCAGTAAAGCAACGTTTAAAGTATTTAAGTAGAAAAAGAACTTTGAGTGCAGCCAAGGAACCAAACGTGTCTGACCTTGCCTGGGAGTTTCTACTTATGGGAACTTTTATATTTATCAGTTTCACTACTACTTTTCAGTTTTGACTACAATTTTTTTTTTATATTTAACATCACTACTTTAGTACCATTTTTCTCCAATATTTAATTTTACAACTAAATTCCTTAATTTTTCTTTTTCTCCGAATTCGAATTAGCAAAAATTGTTACTAAATTTGAATTTCCAACTGATTAAATATATTTAATTATAATTTCAAAGAGAGTATTTTTTCCCAACGTTTTGTTTTTACAATTTTTCTTCTTTTTCTATGATTTTTCTCTTCGACAATATTTCACCACAATTCACTTCATATCTTATTCTATCTTTCTTTCTTTCTGTCCATAATTTTTTTTTCTTTCCCCCTTTTTTTTAAACAAAAAGTAAAGGAACTCTGTTCTTCACACCATAAAAGACCCAGTGGTCGTAAATTCTTGCGCCTCGAGAACGACAAGAAACACAATTGCTTCTGCATTTACTTGAACGATATTTCTACTGTTCAAGACAAGGGTCATTCGCTAAATTTGGCACCACATACGTCATCTAATAAATATTTAACGCATCGCCCTCTCTCTCTCTCACTCTCTCTCTCGAAATATACAACCTCAACATTTCCAATGCACATAAAATAATATCAAAAAATAGTGGAAAAAAAATTATTTTCTGGAATTTTTTGCGTTTTTGAATATTTTTTATTTACTTTTATTACAATGAAATTTTTGTATTTAACTAACCAATTACTTGACCATTATATCGCAAGTAAATATTTACTTGAATCAAAGAAGTATTTACTTGAATTTAAATTAGATTAATATTTACTTTAGTGAAATAAATTTTTATTTGAATTAAATAAATTTTTTTTTATTGAAATAAAAGTTATTTTATTCAAGTAAATACTTATTTGATTCAAATAATTTTTATTACAATTATATAAAAATATTTTATTTCATTTAAATAAAAGTCAAAAGTAATCAATTATTTGAATTAAATAAATTTTTTGTTATTGAAATAAAAGTTATTTTATTCAAGTAAATACTTATTTGATTCAAATAATTTTTATTGTAATCAAATAAAAGTATTTTATTTCATTCAAATAAGAGTCAAAAGTAATCAATTATTTGAATTAAATAAATTATTTTTATTTGATTGAAATAAAAGTTATTTTATTCAAGTAAATACTTATTTGATTCAAGTAAATATTTATTTGATTCAGATAAATATTGACTTGCAAAATAATAGTCAAGTAATCAATTATTTGAATTAAATTATTTTCATTCGATTGAAATAAAAATCATTTGTTACAAGTAAATATTTATTTAATTCTAGTAAAAATTATATTTGATGTAAGTAAATTGTTATTTGATTCAAGTAAATATTTACTTACGAAATAATAGTCAAGTAAAGAATTATTTGATAATAATTGCAAGTAAATACTTACTCGAATCAAATAAATATTTACTTGAATCACAAAATGTTTATTTGAATCAAATAATTTTTATTTGAATCGAATAATTTTTATTTGAATCAAATAATTTTTATTTAAATGAAACAAAAAAATTTATTTGATACAAATAATTTTTAAGTCAATATTCAATATTCAAATAATAATTATAATATCATTTATTTGACTATTTCAACGCCAAATAAATATTTACTTGAACCAAATAAAAATAATTTTTATTTAAATCACTTATTTTAGTATTTGCACCAAATACTTCGATTCAATTAAAAATTATTTCATTCAAATAAATATTCACCTGAGAATAGAAAAGTAATTCGGTTATTTAAATGCAAAAAAATTTTTTCACGTTCCCTTAAAAAACTTTTCCGCAAGGCAATTCGCGGTTGACTTTCTTAAAGAGTATTTTCAAATTCGCAACCATCGACGTGAGGTCGCTACTAATGACCATGGTTATTAAGGACAAGGAGAGTAGAATTACAAAAAAAAAAAAATAAACTTGTCAATAAAATTTAAACTCTATCTCCTTTACACATTATTTACTCTGCAAAAAAAATAATTAATAAATAATAAATATAAAGAAACCGCAAAGTTTTCCAATTTTGAAAAAAATAGACTTTTAATTAAAAAATTTCTTTTTCAATCGTTTATCATTGAAGTGCGGGGAATAGAGGAAAAAATTTATTATTATTGTTATTTTTATTGTTTTATTACTTTTGTTATTTTTACCTTTTTATTGTTTTCATCACTTTTGTTATTTTTACTTTTTTATTATTTTTACAACACCTTTTGTTTTCACTTTTTTATATTATTTTTATTACTTCTGTTATTTTTTACTATTTTATAACTTTTTCATTCAAAGATCAATTTAATAATTGTTGTAAATATTTAAACAAAAAAAAATTTACTCATTTAATTACGGTAAATTGTTACAACTTAAAAAAAATATATTTGACTTATAGACTTTTTGTACTAAACAGTTTTATTTGTTTTAACTTTTAAATAAATTTTATTCGCAAATAAAATAAGTAATAAATTATTATTTAAATAAATAATTTCAAAAGCTCGAGACAAATATTTATATTTAACTCAAATAAATTATTATTTAAATAAATAATTTTAAAAGATCGCGACAAATATTTATTTAACTCAAATAAATTATTATTTAAATAAATAATTTCAAAAGCTCGAGACAAATATTTATTTAACTCAAATAAATTATATTTTATTGGAATAAAATTATTCCCCCTAATAGAAAATAATAAATAATCGTAAAAAAGTGGAAAATAATAAACAGTAGTAAATAGTAAATAAATAATAACAAAATAGTAATAAACAATATAAAAAGTAATAATGATAAAAAGTAAATAAACAATAGCAAGAAAAAAATTTAATTTTTGCAAAGAATTTTATTATTTATAAATAAAATTGAATTGGTTCGATATAAATAAATAATAGTAGTAAATAAATATTAAAAATTATTAAAAAATAATAAATAGTAATATTTGAAAAATAAATAATAGTAAATACTTACAAACAATAACAAGAAATATTAATAAATAGTAAATAAACAATGGCAAAATAATAGTAACAAATAATAATAATAATACAAATTTTATTATTATCATTATTATTATTATTATTATTATTATTATTTTTATTATTATTATTATTATTATTATTTTTATTATTATTATTATTATTTTTATTATTTTTATTATTTTTAATATTTTTATTATTTTTATTTTTGCTACTATTTTTATTGTTGTTGTATTGAATTTTGATCTACACTTATTTGCCCATTCATTATTGTAATTAAAAAAAAACAATAACAATAAATAAACATTTTTTGTTTCTCAATCAGAAAATTGCAAAAAGAAATCAATATTTGCATTAAATGATTAGATGAAAATGCATAATAGTATAGCCTCGAGGTGAACTTTAATTGATGGAACAATCTGTTTGATGGGAGCATTAACGATTAACGAGTCTCTCATTGAAGAAAGAAGCAGTGTTTTGTGTGCAGTACGTGAGCCAGAAATGGGGTTGAAGAAGTGAGAGAGGGTTGTGAATAAAGGGAAGGGAAAAGAAAAAGAGGTCTCTTTACTGCAAAATGGAGGGTAGGGTGAAACTCTCCTTTTCTCGTTGCTCAGATGCACGTGACTATCGCGACGTTTTTCCGTCAACTCGGTACGTGCTTCGTTATTTTTCTTCTCAAAAAAAAAAATAGAAAAAAAATCCCAAACAAACAAAATACAACGAAAAAAACTTGGTAATTTCATTAAAATAACTTAAAATTCCTGGGTTTGGAAACGAAAAAAAGTCCTTGGGTCTTCTTTACAAATTTTTACGGAGAAGACAAGTTTTACTACAAAAAGAAAAAAATAAATAAATTCCGCTAATTATTGACCGAGATAAAATCACCTTAATTCCAATTTCTTTGTGTCACTTTTTTTCTTATCGACATTTATCTTCTCTTTATCGTTCGTTCACATTATTCAGCGATGAATTTTTTATCAATTTTTTTCGCCATTCTGTCACTACTTTCTTTTCTTGTTCTCATTTTCTTTTTTTTAATTTTATTATCAATTTCTTTTTTCTCTTTTACCTTTTATTTGTACATTTTATTTTTTATTATCTTTTTTTGTCTCAATTTAATTTTAAATTTAAATTTACTAATAAATTATAATTAAATTATAAATATAAGAATTATCATAAAAAAAAAATTTACTAATTATTGATTTTTTTCTTGTAAATTAATTAGTTTGACTAATTAATATTAATTTCTATTAATTTACAAGTAAAAATTTACTGACGACTGACTTTTTGCTTTTTAATTAGTAAATTTGACTAATTAATATTAATTTCTACTTATTTACTAGTAAAAATTTACTGACGACTGACTTTTTGCTTTTTAATTAGTAAATTTGACTAAGAAATAAGTAAAAAATACTTACTAGTAAAATTTACCAATCACTGACATTTTGCTTTTGAGTTGATAAAGTTTACAAGTAAATTAGTAAAATTGCAAATTATTTGTAAAATTTACAAATTATTGACTTTCTTGCTTTTGAATTAGTAAATTTTACGAATAAATTAGTAAAATTTACTAACAAATTAGTAGAAATTACCATCTATTAGTCAAAATTTACTATTGATTGATTTTTTGTTTTTTTATTAGAAGACTTTAGGAATAAATTAGTAAAAATTACTATTTATGAGTAAAATTTTTAAATGACTAACTTTTTGCACTTACATTACTAAAATTTATTACATAATTATTTTCATTTAAAAATTTTACTTACTAATTATTTTTATTTGGAAATTTTACTTATTAATTATTTTTATTTGGAAATTTTACTAATAAATTATTTCTATTTGAAAATTTTATTAATAAATTAGTAGAAATTACTATTTATTCGTAAAATTTAAATATGACTCACTTTTTGCTTTTGCATTAGTAAAATTTACTAATGAAGAATATTTTCTCTTAATTTTTTGTAAAATATACTAATTAATTATTTTCATTTGAAAATTTTATTAATTAATTATTTTTATTTGGAAATTTTACTAATTAATTATTTTTATTTGGAAAGTTTGTTAATAAATTTTCATTAGTAAAATTTACTAATAAAAAATATTTTCTGTTAATTTATTAGTAATATTTACAAATTAATTATTTTTATTTGGAAATTTTACTAATAAATTAGTAGAAATTATTATCCATTAGTAAAATTTACTTAATAATTTTTCAGAAATTAAACAAAAAATATTTAAAATCTGTCAGTAAAATTTACTATTTAAAATTTAGAGTGTATTTTAGCAATTTACAAATTTAGTATTTTAGTAATTTACAAATTTAGTAATTTTTCGACTGACAATTTTTTTAAAAACCTTTTTCTCCTATTCCTCCTAAAAGTCAAGATTTCGCATTAACGCAAAAAAAAATATCGCGCTAATTATTATTATTCCCTATATTCGTTTGAAAAAATTTATATCATAGCTATGATAAAACACTGGATTTTCTTCAATTGCAACGATTCATTTGCAATGCGGTTTAAATTGTAAATCGATGAGTGAATATTGTATAAACGAGTCGCGCAGGAATCGTTCAATTAAATCGATTTGCCCGAGAGAACAAAGTGTACTGAATTTTCAACGAAAATTAAACCGACCACATCTCTCGTTTTTTTTATTTGTTCCTCCCTCTTCTCTTTTTCTAGCAGAGTTTTCTCATTCACAGTCGTTGCTCTTTTCCAATACAAATCATCGAAATGAAAAAAAATGCCCGAAACAAAAAATAGAAAAAAAAACAACAAAATAAATAAATAAAAACAATTTGTTTCTATATATCTTTTTTTTTTTTTTGCTCTATGTCAAACCTAGAAAAATTTCATCAAAAAAACTTTTTACACTCATCAATAGTACGTCAATCATTTTTTTTTCATTATGACAATGTTTAGTTTTGCTTTAGGAATATTTGTTTCAAGTTTTAACAAATTGAAACAATTGAATTAATCTGAAATTAATGGAAAACAAATATAAAAAAATAATACGAAAAAGAAACTAAAAATCGGGAAATGTTATTGAAAATCTTTAAATTAGCAGTGAAACTAAAGATGAAAATTAAAATTGGTAATTTAGAAATTACTAATTAGTTAAAGAATAGTTACTTATTTTTTAGTAACTACTTTTCTAAATTTTTACTATTTTCCAGTAATTATAAATTTTTTCTTCTTCTCAATTTTAAATTAGAAAAAATATTTACTAATTTGAATAAAGTGACTTTCATTTTGAGTTTGAATTAGTAAATTTGACTAATTTGAAAGCTAAAAGTCAGTCAATTGGTAAATTTTACTGATAAATTAGTAGAAATGACTATTTATTAGTAAAATTTACTAACAAGTGACTTTTCCTCTTGAAATAGTAAATTTTACCGATTAAATAGTTTTTCTACTAATTTATTAGTAAAATTTATTAATGACTCACTGTATGTTTTGGAATTAGTAAATTTTACAACTAAATTACAACAAATTACTATTGACTAGTACAATTTACGATTTCAAAAGTACATTCGGTTTTTAAGTACATATTTTACTAATAAATAGGAAATTCTACTAATAATAAATAGTAATAAGTAATAAATAGTAATTTCTACTAATTTATCAGTAAAATTCACTAATGACTAATTTTTTTGTTGAATTAACAAATTTTACTAATAGATAGTAAGTTCTACTACTAATTTATTAATAAAATTTATTAAATTACTTATATATATATATATATATTTATTACAATTTTATTATTAAATTAGTAAAAATTAGTACAAATTTTTATTAACTTATTGACTAATTAAAAATTAAAAAAAAATTTTGTTATCTGATTTAGTGGCAATTTTTTTTTCATTTTAATTCAATTTAAGAGAAAATAAAACAGAACCAAAAGTAAGAAGTAAAAACTAAAATATGTGTATAAAACTTGTATGCAACTCGTCACTTTTATTTCATCTTGTTTTATATATATAAAAGCTAAGACTAAAAAAGATGCACTTTTTTCACGTCTTTCCAGCTTCTCGAAATATATTGCGTCATAATTCGCGCAAACCTGTTTTTCACGATCTTTGTTCTCTTTTGCAGTTGACTCTAGCAAGCGAAACAATTTTTTTTTTGTTTCGGTCCTGCAATAAAACTGTGCAACTGCGCAAGATGAGTTTTCTTGAGACTATATGTACTGAATAGCGAATTAATTAAATCAACAGAGCAACCATAATCCTTTCATTATCTCCAACTAAAATATATAATATCACTCTCGGCATTATTCACCGTTAGATTTCTTCGAGTGAAAAATGCCTCGTAATTAACATTTTAAACTTGTTTTATTTTTGAATTGAAAAAAAAAATCACATTTCGTTGTGAATAATAATAATGAAAAAAAGTTGGTAAATTATCGAAAACTAATTTGTTCATTTAAACTGCATAATTAGTGTCAACTAAATAATTAATTCAAACGAAATAATTAATTTTCACTATTAATTTAATTTTTAACTAATAAATTTTGACTATTTTTTTAATTGTTAACTAATAAATTTCGACTACTTTTCTAATTTTTGACTAATAAATGTTAACTACATTTTAATCGACATTTTATTTATTAGTTATAACTAATAAATTTTGACTACTTTTTTAATTGATAACTAATAAATTTTGACTTTTTTCTTATTTTTAACTAATTGATATCAACTATTAATTTAATTTAAAAAAAATTAACTTAAAGAATTAATTAATTTAAAACTAATTGTTGAATTTAAACTAATTATTAAATTAATTCAAACTAATTACTATAAATTAATTTAGACTAATTTATTTAGACAAATTACTAAATTTATACTAATTAATTAATAAAATTTCCAAATAAAAATAATTAATTAGTAAAATTTCCAAATAAATTAACAGAAAATATTCTTTATTAGTAAATTTTACTAATGCAAGAGCAAATAGTTAGTTCTTTTTTAACAGATGGTAATTTCTACTTATTTGTTAGTAAATTTTAATAATAATTAATTCGTAAAATTTACTAATCCAAAAGCAAAAGTCAATTAATAGTACATTTTTACTAAAAAAAAAAATAATTTCTACCAATTGTTAGTAAATTGTACTAATACACTGTAAAAAAAATTTATTTGATTCAAATAACCGATTATTTGACTACTATCAAATAAATATTTACTTGAATCAAATTATTTTTTATTTGAATCAATTAAATAGTATTTGCTTCGAATACAATTTATTTGATTCAATTAAAAATTATTTGATTTAAGTAAATATTTCTTTGATAATAGTCAAATAATCGGTTATTTGAATCAAATAAATTTTTTTTTCATTGTAGATAGTAATTTTTATTATATTTTATTAGCAAAAATTTCCAAATCTAAAACAAAAAGTCAATGATTAGTGGAATTTTACAAATAATTACCAATTTTACGAAATTTATTAGCATAATTAACTATAATTCAAAAGAAAAATGTGCGTAATTAGTAAATTTTTGCAAATTTAGTAATAAATTCCAAGTAATTTAGTAATAAATTCCAATTAATTTAGTAATAAATTCCAAGTAATTTAGTAATAAATCCCAAGTAATTTAGTAATAAATTCCAATTAATTTAGTAATAAATTCCAAGTAATTTAGTAATAAATCCCAAGTAATTTAGTAATAAATTCCAAGTAATTTAGTAATAAATTCCAATTAATTTAGTAATAAATTCCAAGTAATTTAGTAATAAATTACAAATATAATTTAGTAATAAATTACAAATATAATTTAGTAATAAATTCCAAGTAATTTTAATTTAATTCAAAAAGGAAAAAAAATTTCATTTGGAAATTGCGGTTATTTTTCGAAAATTATTTATAACTAGGATTTAATTAGAAATTTCCCCCTCCTTCAACTTTTTTCTTTTGCCGAAAATGAAATCACTGACAAAAAGGTGTGAGTTTGTACTTTGTAGATGTATATATATATAAAGTTGACAGAATAAAGATTGGTAGAAAATCAAGGGTTAAGCGGTATTTGCCCGCGAGGCATAGTCGGGACTGTCGGTAAACGGGAAATCTCGCGGATAGAAACTCAATCCGGAACTCGTTCCACCGGCTTTATCGGACGACGCAGGCAGCCCAACCGGAAACGAGGGTCGAGCTAACTGGATTCCTCGACATAGCTGTGTGACCCTGGTCTGCCTGCCTGCCTGCCTGTTACTAGTCTCTGTTTACAAGGAGGATAGCTTCGCGCAATTCCGCATCCCGATAATATCTCTCTCTCTCTCTCTCTCTCTCTTGTCTTCATTAGATAACTGCTAATCAGCCACCCTATTTAGGGTCCGCAAAATCCAAACAAGCACACACAATTTATACAATGTTTGCCAATCAATCAGTCTGATATTATCAAACAATTCGTGTACCTTTCCGGTCACTATTATTAACCACTTGATTGAAAATCGAAAAATTACATTTCACTCTTGCTTCTCCAAAAGTAGTCTATTTTTATTTTCATAATAAATTATTTTTATTTTCATAATAAATTATTTTTATTTTCATTATTTTCAGTTTCAAACGTTATTTTTGGTTTTCCTCATTTTTTAAACATCTTTTACTAATTAATTAGTAGAAATTAGAAGAAATTCATAATAATTAGTAGAAACTACTATTAATTAGTAGAAACTACTGTTAATTAGTAAAATTTATTATTTGCCTTCGAAATACTAAATTTCACTAATAAATTAGTACAAATTACTATTAATTAATAAAATTTACTAATTCAAAAGTAAAATGTAAATGTTACAAATAAATTTGTTCAAATTACTATATCAATTAGTAAAGTTTACTAATTAATGACTTAATGGCTTATTAATTAATAATTATTAATTACTTATTAATTAATTTTTTAAGCAATATGTAAATGTTACTAATAAAATAGTTTAAATTACTATTAATTAGTATAATTTATTAATTAATAGTAATTTCAACTAATTTATTAGTAACATTTACATTTTGCTTTGGACTTAGCAAATTTTACTAATTAATAGTAATTTATACTAATTTATTAGTAACATTTACATTTTGCTTTGGACTTAGCAAATTTTACTAATTAATAGTAATTTATACTAATTTATTAGTAAAATTTTGTAATTCGAAGGCAAAAAATAAATTTTACTAATTAATAGTAGTCTCTACTAATTCATTAGAGTAAAGTTTACTAATTAAAAATCAAGAAGTCAAACAATACAAAATATCACTAATAAATAGTAATTTCTACTAATTTCCAAGTTAAAGTGGACTTATTTAAAAGCAAAAAAGTAAATTTTGCTATTTAACAGTAATTTTTACTAATTTCAAAAGTAAAAAGTAAATTTTGCTATTTAATAGTAATTTTTACTAATTTAAATAAATAGATAAAAGCAAAAAAGTAAATTTTGCTATTTAATAGTAATTTTTACTAATTTAAATAAATAAATAAAAGCAAAAAGTAAATTTTTCTATATAATAGTAATTTTTACTAATTTAAATAAATAAATAAAAGCAAAAAGTAAATTTTGCTATTTAACAGTAATTTTTACTAATTACAAAAGCAAAAAGTAAATTTTACTCATAAATAGTAATTTCTTCTCATTATTTACTAAAATTTACTATACCTAAAGCAAAAGGGCATATTCTGTATTTAAAAAAAATACAAAACTTGTCTAGTATTTTACAAAAAATAAATTACAAAATTTTTCTAATCTTTAAAAAAAAATAACTACGAAATTTGTCTATTTTTTTACAAAAAATAAAATTCAAACATTTAACCGAAGTACCCTAGTTTTTTTTTAAACGTACTAAATTATTACAAGAGAAAATTGCAAAAAAAGAAAACAAGGAGAAAAAAAATTGCATCAGTAAAAACTGTTTGATAAATAAAAAGTCGGTTTAATAAAAATTCTACGACTTGAAAATTCAGTTAAATATTAATTCCACTTTATGAAATTTAGCCTCATAAAATTCGATCAACTGGAAATTCGAACTAATTGAGTTTTCGAGAATATTCATGCACCTTGGGGAAAAAAACGATTGAAAAAAGCGTTATTTAAAATATTTTCAAGTAAAATTTCAAAAACCACTTTACAAAAAAAATGCCGTGTTTTTTACTATATCTAAATTTAAATAAATTATAGTTTTACTAAACTAAAATATATGAATTAATTCGATTAATTTTGTTAATTAGTTGCTTTTAAATTGAAATGTTTAGTTTTCGGGATTTTTAAATTCTAACTTCTTATTTAATTTAAATTAATTATATAAAATGGGAAATAAAAATGATTATTTATTAGTAAAATTTAGTAATTTATTTTCTAAATTAGGCAATAGGTTAATTTACCAATAACTGATTTTTTGCTTTTGAATTAGTAAATTTAACTGATAAATTAGTAGAAAGTACTATTTATTTGTAAAATTTCAAAAATTAGTGACTTTTTGCTTGTGCATTAGAGACATTAACAAATAAATTAGTCAAAATGATTATTTCTTTAGTAAAAAATTTATTAGTAAAATTCAAAGGCAAAATTTCAGTAAATAGTTAATTTTACTAATAAATAATAATTTCCTCTAATTTAATACCAAAAATTTACTAAAGACTGACTTTTTCTTTTGCAATTAGTAAATTTTACTACAATAAGTTATATTAGAAATTACTATTTTTTAGGGAAATTTACGAATTCAAAAGCGAAAAGTCAGTCAATAATTAATTTTATACCAATAGATAATAATTTTCTCTAAATTTTTGGTAAAATTAACTATTGACTTACTTTTTGCTTTTGAATTGGTAAATTTCAGTAATAAACAGAATTTTTTGCCAAATTATTAGTATAATTTATTAATTTTTCATTTCAAATGCAAAAGTAGGTCAATATAGTTTATTTTACTAATCGGTAATAAATATTAATTTTTGACTAACTTTTTGGTGAAAATTACCATTGACAGACTATTTGTCTTTGACTTTGTAATTTTTACTAATAAATAGTAATTTTTACTAATTTATTGCTAATTTATTTTTTATATTAATATATTATTTATTAATTCAAGAGCAAAAAGTCAGTAACTAATTGAAATTACCAAAACAGTGAGTAATTATTTCATTTTTGTTTTTATGGTATAAATTTTTTATTTTTTCGAATAATTGCGCGAAAGGAACTGTGCAATGAATATATAATTTTCAAGTATCAATTGATTGTAAATAAAAAAAAAGAAAGATCTGAAACATTTACCAAATGAAATGTGTATTGAATGTCAGTTGATTCGAGGGTTTTCCAATTAATTTCGATTACTCATAGCAATTTCACAAAATAATCAACAGATGACTGTTTTCTATTAAACACCGCAGTCATGCTATTGATCATTAGTCGTATTGCTGGAGCTGTAAATAGGTTCACTTTAATAAGTTATTACTCAACTGAAAACTCACATCAATCAAAATGTCTCGCAAGACACATTTTTTTCATTTTCGTTCAATTTTACTTTTTTTGCTCCATTTTTTTGCAATTTATTTTTGCTCCATTTGGATTTAATATATTTTTATCAATGTTGAGTAAAAAGTCCTGTACCATTTTAATTACGTAATTTTAGGTAAAATTATTATATACACTGAAAAAAAAATTTATTTGATTCAAATAACCGATTATTTGACTATTATCAAATAAATATTTACTTGAATCAAATAATTTTTATTTGAATCAATTGAATATTATTTGCTTCAAATACTGAAATATTTGATTCAAGTAAATATTTATTTGATAATAGTCAAATATTCGGTTATTTGAATTAAATAATTTTTTTTTTCAGTGTAATTAATTGTGTTAATTACAATTTATTTATTTTACTTATTTACTAAAATTTATTACTATTATTGTTATTATTATTATTATTATTATTATTATTTTTATTTTTATTGTTATTCGTAATTTATTATTTAATTACAATTTATTATTCACTCAAAAAATATCTTATCAAAAACAACTATAAATTTTATTACATATAAGGGAAATTGTTTAATATTTCAGGTGAAATATTTTTTCCTTGTTTTAATTTAATTACTTAATTAATGTACCCGTTTAATTGTATCAATATTTAAATTAATATAAACATATTTAAAATTTGAACATGGAGAAAAAATTTATTTTCAATAAATTTCAAATTAATATTTTGATAGTAATGAAATTTTTATTTGAATCAAAGAATTTTTTATTTAAATCAAATAAATCTTATTTGAATAAATAATTTCAGTATTTTAGGCAAATTTCGATGCAAATAAAAATTATTTGTGTCAAATAAAAATATTCACTTAATGCAAATAAATTTTTATTTTCTACATATAAATATTCACTTGATAAAAGTAAATATTTATTTGACTCGAGCAAATAATTATTTGATACAATTAAATGTTTTCTTGATACAAGGAAATATTTATTTGATACAAGTAAAAATTTATTTTACACAAATAAATTTTTAGTTCACACAAGTAATTATTTATAATTGATACTAATAATTATTTATTTGATGAAAATTATAATTAATTTAAATCAAGTAAATTTTTTCTTGACTGTAATATTGAATAAAATTAATAAAATTAATAAAATTAATAAAATTAATAAAATTAATAAAATTAATAAAATTAATAAAATTAATAAAATTAATAAAATTAATGAAATTAATGAAATTAATAAAATTAATAAAATTAATAAAATTAATATTAATTTAATATTGAATAAAATGATTATCAAACTATAGCGAAAATAAATTTGAAAATATATTCTAATGGAAAAACTGTATTCACATGAATATAGTTTGCTGCTATGAATTTGCTTGCAGGCAAATAATGAATTTTTGAATTTTCAAAGACCAATTGAAATTTCACGGTTTGAATGGTTATAATAAATTTCTATATACTCGGAAATTTAATTCAAGGGATATACATTATATTCTCTCTCTCTCTCTCTCCATTGACTTTCGAGTTGTTTTCGCTTATCTTTCCACATAAAGATGAATTATTCTTATGGCCTAATTCCTCGAATCATGTACCTAATGATATTCCAGGGGGAGAAACGTTGGAGGTCTTCGGGCATGCAATTCCCGTGATATTAATAATTAAGATCGCCTCCAGCAATCACTTCTCCTCTTGTACCCTTTTGAGTCATCTTGCCCTCCCCCTTCTCCACCCTCTTCCATCCCTTTACCCGTTATGCTTCGAAGCTCGTCCATCAAGCCAGAGATTCTCTCTCCTTTGCCTTGCTACAGCGAACTAGAGTGGAAGCTACTACCATGTCAGAGACACTTAATATTCAATCACTTACTCGTCACGTTTCTCAGTGTGGCTTGCTTTTAAATAAACGAATCTTGATGAATTAATATTTAATTTCCCTATACCAACGCGATTTTACGTCTCAACTTCTTTTTTTTCACATTTTCTATAAAAAAAAAAGAAAAGCGAATTGTGTCTCTTTTTTGTTGTAAACTTTCTTCTTCTTTTTTTTTTTTTTAATGATTTTTGGAGAAATTTCGGTTTGAAAATCTGTTCGAATTTTGTCAGGGACCTTAAAACGTTTGTTTGGATTCAAACTCAGAAATTGACTAAGATTCAGAATTTTTTTAACTACAAGAACCGAGGAAGCTAAATAATAAATAAGAGTCTATTTAATTTTTAATTAACTAAATTAATTGAAACTAAATAATTCCTTCTAAGTACTTAACTAAACTTGAACAAATTACTAAATTTAAAACTACCTTATAATAATTACTAAAGAAAATAAATTACTAAATTTAAACTAATTATTTAATTTAAACAAACTTTTAGTTAGTAAAAATGTTTAATAACAATTAAAATTAGTGCCTGATTATTTGCTTTTGAAATAGTATTTTTACTAATAACAAGAAATTTTTTACGAATTTATTAGTAAAATTAATTAACTATTACTGCCCTTTCGCTTTGGAATTAGTAAATTTTGCTAATAAATTAGTAGAAAATTTCTATTTATTAATAAATAAAAAACTAATTACTGACTGGATTTTTGCATTTCACTGAGAAATTAGCGAAAATGATTATTATTTACATGTGAAATTTACTAACTTAAAAGCAAAAAGTCAGTCACTAATTAGTAATTTTTACTGAACAAATAGAAATTTTCTATTAATTTATTAGTAAAACTTACCAATTCTACGGCAAAAAAATTAGTCATTGCTAAAATTTTACAATATAATTAGTGATTTCTTCTAATTATTTAGTAAAATTTACTAATTCTAAAGCAAACAGTCAGTTATTAGTAAATTTTAATGCTAAATTACTAGAAAATATTATTTATTAGTAAAATTCGGTAATTCTAAAGCAAAAAATTAGTCGCTTGTAAATTTTAATGCTACATTACTAGAAACTATTATAATTATTATTAATAAAATTCGATAATTCTAAAGCAAAAAAAAATCATTCACTTGTAAATTCCACTAATAAATTTGTTAAAATTATTATTCATTAGTAAAATTTAGTAATTAATTTTCTAAATTAGTCAGTTGGTTAATTTACCAATAACTGATTGTTTGCTTTTCAATTAGAAAATTTTATTAATAGATAAAAATTTCTACAAAATTAGCAAAATCTACTATTTCAGAGTATTAAATAGTAACATTTAGTACTATACTATTCAAAATTAGTATTTATTCGTCAAATTTACTGTTTCAAAAAGACTTTTTTGTTTTTAAGAATATTTGACTTGTAAAACATAATTTCTACCAATTTAGTATAGTAAAATTTACTTTAGTTTGACATTTGCTTTTGAATTAGTAAATTTCACTGATAAATTAGTAGAAAGTACTATTTATTTGTAAAATTTCAAAAATTAGTGACTTTTTGCTTGTGCATTAGTGACATTGACAAATAAATTAGTCAAAATTATTATTTCTTTAGTAAAAAATTTATTAGTAAAATTCAAAGGCAAAATTTCAGTAAATAGTTAATTTTACTAATAAATAATAATTTTCTCTAATTTATTACCAAAAATTTACTAAAGACTGACTTTTTCTTTTGCAATTAGTAAATTTTACTACAATAAGTTATATTAGAAATTACTATTTTTTAGGAAAATTTACGAATTCAAAAGCGAAAAGTCAGTCAATAATTAATTTTATACTAATAGATAATAATTTTCTCTAAATTTTTGGTAAAATTAACTATTGACTTACTTTTTGCTTTTGAATTGGTAAATTTCAGTAATAAACAGAATTTTTTGCCAAATTATTAGTAAAATTTATTAATTTTTAATTTCAAGTGCAAAAGTACGTCAATAGTTTATTTTACTAATCGGTAATAAATATTAATTTTTGACTAAATTTTTGGTAAAAATTACTATTGACAGACTATTTGTCTTTGATTTTTTAATTTTTACTAATACATAGTAATTTTTACTAATTTATTGCTAATTCATTTTTTATATTAATATATTATTTATTAATTCAAGAGCAAAAAGTCAGTAACTAATTGAAATTGAATATTCTTTATTACTAATTCATATTTAGAGGATTTTTTTTTTTGCTAATTTTAAATAGTAAATTTGAATTTGTAAAAATGTTTACTAATTTTAATTAGTGTCTGGCTTTTTGCTTTTAAATTAGTAAAGTTTACTAAATAAATAGTAATTTCTACGAATTATTTTGTAATTTCTACGAATTATTTTGTAATTTCTACGAATTATTTTGTAATTTCTACGAATTATTTTGTAATTTCTACGAATTATTTTGTAATTTCCACTAATTATTTTGTAATCTCCACGAATTATTTTGTAATCTCCACGAATTATTTACTAAAATTTACTAATTCAAAAGCAAAAATTCATTCACTAAATTTGACTAATAAATAACAATTTCTGCTAATTATTCAGTAGAATTTACTAATTCAAAAGCAGAAAGTCATTCACTAAATTTTACTATAACAAATAATAATTTCTACTAATTTATCAGCAATGTTTACTACAGTCCAAAGGAAAAGTCAGTCAATAATTAAAATTAGTAAACTTTCTCACTACCCTCTAAGTTTGAATTAATATACTATTAGTTGAAGTAGTCACTAACCGTTTGCTTTTGAATTAGTAAACATTACTTTATAAATTAGTATAGAGTGTTAATTTTTATTTAGCAAACATTACTAATTCAAAAGCCAAAAAATCGCAGTCACTTTGTGAAATTAGTAAACTTTTTAGTTTTTACTAAATCAAATTTAGAGCAGTACAAGAATAATATGGATTTTTTTTTGTTGCTTTTTAATCCCTAAAATATGTCGTAAATGCATCCGATTAGAGGGTGGAGGAACTAATAAAGAAAATGCTATACACGATAGTTTCTTTGATACTCGTTTGCATATTCATTTTCAGGGGGAGTTTGTGTGCGAGATCGCGTAACAAGTCACCTCCCCTTTTTCACCCTTCAACTCCCAGTCTGCCCCCTCGAAAGGCCATCGCGGTGTTCATTGTCGCTCTCGCTCTCTCTCTCTCTCTCTCTTTCTCTCTTGCTAGATTTTACGGCTTTCGCCTCTTTCTCTCACTTAAATTTACATCCTTCTCTCCTTCTCTCTCCTTCTCTTTTTTTTCTCTCTCTCTCTGGTTACATTTCTCTCCTTTTCTCTCTCTCTCTCTCTCTTTGCTTGCATTTCTCTCCTTTTCTCTCTCTTTGGTTGCATTTCTCTCCTTTTCCCTCTTTCTCTCTCACTCTTTGGATGCATTTCTCTCCTTTTCTCTCTCTTTCTTTCTCTTTCGCTGTGAGAGAGAGAGAGAGAGAGAGACTAGACTAGAGAGAGAGAGAGAGAGAGAGAGAAATGCATTCAAAGTGAGTGTGAGAGAGAAAAAGAGAGAGAAATGCGACCAAAGTGAGAGAGAGAGAGCTCTCTCTGACGTGCGTCCTCTCGCTTTTCTCGCCACATGGCGGAAGGGTGAGAGAGCGATGAGATGAGGTTGGTTTCCATGGAAACGATCCAGCCAACCATCCTGGTTGAGAATCGCGCCTGCAACCAACCCCAACTTGATCCGACTCGATGGCACCGTCGCTGAATCCGGAAACGAGCCTACTTCTCCGACAGATTTCACTCTCTTCAAAAGTTCAAAACCAAACGCGTACTTTCCGCATCCAATCTTCTTTTCTCTTGTATCTCAACTACCGATCAGTGTTATAATTTCATTTATTGAGCTGTCGAGTCGAAAATTTTCCTCTCCTCTCCTCTTTTTTTTTTTAATATTATAGAGTGTCAATATAACGGATTTTCAAGACTTGTCCCTTTTTTCCTTTACCCATTATACTGAAAGAAGTTCTCCCCGAATTTTCAATTTAGACCCTAAATCCGAATTAGTACTTTCTTTTCCTAAATAATTAACTAATTAAACTAAATAATTAATTAACTTGAATACTTTCCAAATATTGAATTTTGTATAGTTCTCTATACTAATTGGTGAATTTAAATACCCTCCAGATCCAAATTAGTCAATTTTTGTCCAGAGATGGCTTCAAAGCGAAATAAAAACTAAAATATATTTTAGTTTTGGAGTATAGAGAACAAAACTAAAATTGACTAATTAAACCATAATTAATCAGATTATTGAATGGGTCGGTAAAATTTACTAATTTAAAAGCAAACTATTTAAATTTATTATTTCATATTAAAATTTACTTTTAATATTTAAACTTTATATTTAATATATTAAAATTTACATTTAATATTAAAATTTAATTTTAATATTTAAATTTAATATTTAATATTTAAATTTTATATTTAATATTTAAATTTAATATTTAATATTAAAATTTAATTTTAATATTTAATCTTTATATTTCATATTAAAAGTTAATTTTAATATTAAAATTTACAAGTCCAAAGCTCGTAAAAAATTAACTAAATCCGAAACAACACAAAAAGCAAGTGAACCAAAACCCTGTCACTAGACATAACTAAAGACAGAGAGCAATAATCAGTGCATAAAGATGGAAATTCCGATGACAATATTATTAAAAAGTCATTTCACCATTAAATCAAAAATTATTGTCGCCGCACATTTAACCTTGACTTTTATTGCCTGCCATCGAAATTGAATGTATGTCAATCATATAAAAGAAAGTTCTTGAAAGGATTTTTTTTTCTTATTCAACTCGAGGGTTTTATGGACGACCACATAAACACACACTAATATACTGAATTTAACTTTCTCACCCTCTTAAATATTTCTCGTGACGATAATAGTCATAGTATAATAGTAATAGTACAATATAGTAAAAATAATACTAATAATAATAATATAAATAATAATAATAATAGTAATAGTACAATAGTAATAATAATAATATTAATAGTAAAAATAATAATAGTAATAGTACAATAGTAATAATAATAATAATAATAATAATAATAATAATAATAATAACAATAGAAATAGAAATACTGGTAAAAATAATAATAGAACATAAAGGGCAATTTTGCGAATGAAAGAAAATCACGTATACCTGTTGGTCGATTGTTATAAAATGGGAAATAATTCACATGACACCATCACACATAACTTCCCTCCTGTTACAAAAAATAAAATATTTTCTCCTCCCAATTTTTGCTTTTACAGGAACACCAGTGTATTTTTCATCAACATTGAACAGAAACATTTTAACGACCCTCACACTAGCTGTGACTAAAAAAAATATTATTTCTCATCGTAGCCGGGAGAAATAACGGAGCGAATTTTTGACAAAAAATCATTTTTAATCGCGTTCACATATTTTTTTTTTTTTGTCAACCACATTCTTTTGTACTTAAATATTTTTACAGTGGATTAATTTATTCACCAAAAAGTTAATTTAGTTTTTCCGTATTAGAATTTTTTTTTAAATTAAAATTAAATTCAACTTTAATTTAAATTAACTAATTAACTAATTTAACTTTCAATCAACTAATTAACTAATTTAATTTGAATTAACTAAGTAACTAATTTAATTTAAATTAACTAATTAACTGATTCAATTTAAATTAACTAATTCACTAATTTAATTTAAATTAACTAATTCACTAATTTAATTTAAATTGACTAATTTACTAACTTAATTTAAATTAACTACACGAAAAAAAAACCTTTGACTGGAACAGCGATAAAATTCGATAAAATAGCGAAAGCAATCGTTGAAATAGCGAAAGAATTCATTGCAATAATTAAAAATTTCGCTAATATAGTGAAATTTGTAGTTGTTCCAGGTGAAGATTTTTTTTCGTCTAATTAACTAATTTCACTTTAAATTAACTAAAGTAACTAATTTAACTTTAAATTAACAATATTAGTTCTATCCATTACCGAATTAAAAATGTTACTAATAAATAGTAATTCCTAATATTTTAGTTGTAAATTTTACTTATTTAAAAGTAAAAAATTAATCACTGATACAAATTAGTAAACACTTTTACTAAATAATATTTTGAAAGCAAGCAAATATTAGTTAAATAAAAATAAGTAATTTATTTAGTTTCTAGGGCCTAAATTCTGAAAAAATTATTATGATTACCTGTTATTATTATTATTTTTATTATTAATATTTTTATTATTATTGTTATTATTATTATTATTATTATTATTATTTACTATTTATTACTTTTTAATATTTATTATAATTTTCCATTCATCAATAAAAATAAATCGTGAATAATTAAAAAAATAATTACAAAACTAAACATTTGACAGTGATAAACGAAATAGTTTTTCCATTTACGATTTGAAGAATCACTTCTGCTTTTCTTTTTTTTATCATTGTGAGAATTGTGTCGTTATTATATATATATAATAACGATATATATATATATATATATATATATATATATATATATATATATATATACATTTATACATTTCTGTAGTTATCTTGTCACGAATATCACGAGGGTTGTTCGAACCCTAATAAATAATTAATGAACCAAGTAGAAGGGAGATTAGATTCAAGGCATTGCATTTATAGTTGAAAGCTAGGGAGGCAGTTATGGGAGATAAATTCCACTATATCAATTAGTTTATTACTTTTCGGCTAAACAAATTAGTCAGGTCGTTTAGACTTTCAAGAAAAAAAACAATGAAAATGAGCAAAAATAATAAAAATTGAGCGAAAATAATACAAAAAAAAATGATCAAAAATAATAAAAATGAGGGAAAATAATTAAAAAATGGGAAAAAATAAGCAAAAATAAAAAAAATAAAAAATAATATAAACGAGCAAAAAAAATAAAAATAAGCAACAATAATAAAAGTGAGCAAATAATAATAATTATTAATTAAAAAATAGTGAAAGCAAATATAATCGAAACAGGAACAAGAAAATTAATCTATAAACACATTATTTAGAGTAACTGAAAAAAATCTTTTCCCATTTTCAAACTACACTGCAAAAAAATGGAATTGAAAAAAATGGACCTTTTCGACATTTAATATTAAATCCGTGACGGAAAATGGAAATTATTATTGAAAAAAAAGTTATTTCTTCAAAATTTAAATTGAAAATCTTTTTCACTTTTAGAAAAATAGTTTCAAATCTATTTTTTAACCGATTTTCAATTTTATAAAAATAGTTTCAAATCTATTTTTTAACCAATTTTCAATTTTATAAAAAATAGTTTCAAATCTATTTTTTAACCGATTTTCACTTTTAGAAAAATAGTTTCAAATTTATTTTTAATAACCGATTGTCTATTATCAATAAAATGTTTAATTGAATCAAATAATATTTATTGCAGTCAATTTAGTGGCACTTGTTTCAAATACTGAAGTTATTGATTCAAATATGAATTGAACCATTTAATTGACTCCATTAAATATTATTCGATTCAAGTAAATATTAAATTGATAATAGTCAATTAATCGATTATATGAATAAATTAAATTTTTTCTCCAGTGTTGTATAAATTAATAAATAAAATTTTACATAAATTTCGAAAAAAGTGGAAAACTAAAAGCAGACTGATAAAATATTTACTAGTTTTCGGAAAGTTATTATCGTACAAACACACACAGACACAGTGTAAATAATGACATAATTCTGTTGGTATTTTAGAGCGATAATATTTATAACATATAAAATAATCATGACATTAGAGGGAGAAGATAAATTTGGATTGTGAAATCATGGAAAGTTGGGTTGAAAAAGAAGAGAGGGGGAGATGGATGGAACACGCGATAGGTAAATGACGACTGCAACAACTCGTGAATGATTTCCGATGAGATTGAAAACAAGTGATGCTGTTAATGGGGTATTTGACGTCAACGCGTTTAATTTAAGCACAAAATGATGTACGGTGGTTCATTCGCGGTCGTCACGCGCAAACGACAACAACTAAAAGGGACCTGTTAAAAGGGTAAACTTGAGGTGTGTAATTCAAATACACTCAGACCTTTTCGAAAGTTTCAATTTAAAATCCGAGACACGAAAAATAGAAATTATTGTTTAAAAAAAATTCTATAACTTTAAAATTTAAATTGAAAATCCATTTCAATTTTGGAAATATTTTAGAGAAATACTTTCAAATCTATTTCACAGTTACAAAAATTTTAGAAAAATACTTTCAAATCTATTACACTGTTACAAAAATTTTAGAAAAATACTTTCAAATCTATTTCACTTTAAAAAAAATGTAGAGAAATACTTTCAAATCTATTTTACATTTAAAAAAAATTTTAGAAAAATACTTTCAAAACTATTTTTTTATCTCTTTCTTTTCACAGTACCTAATTTCTTTGTTAATACAAAAAATGAACTATATTCTTTTTCGAATCACTGTTCATCTAAGGATATTAAATTTCATGATAAAAAAATAAATGAAAAAATTGTTTTGCAACACAAAAATTTTTTTACGACAAAAATTTATTTTTATCTTTTCGTGACTTTTTCCTGATTTCAAATCAAACTTAATTTCTTCCTATAACTAAAATACTTTTAAAATTCAATTATTATCTACAATTTGGAAATTAATTTTTCAATCAATTTTTATTTGTAAAAATTAAATAAAACTAATTTTATTTTTTATTTTCATTTCAATTCAAAAATTATTTATTCTAGAATTTAAAACTAAAATTCTTCATTAAATTCGATTATTTTAATCGATTTAATTTAATTTAATAAATTAATTTAATTAATTTAAAAGTTAAAAAAAAAGTTAAAAGTATGAAATATGCAAATTTTCAATGATTTTAACTTGAAACCATTCCAAAATTAAATTATTTATAAAATTTGAACAATAATAATGTTTTAGTATTCAATTATTATATAAAATTTAAACTGAAATTTTATTAAAATATATTAAAATTTTTGTAAATAATTCAATTCTAACGAAGAATTTTATTATTTTGAGAAAATAATTTTATTTCTGCGAAGAATTTTATTATTTTTTCCACATAATTGAATTCCAGTCAGAAATTTTATTAATTTTTAAAAATAATTTAATTCTTGCGATCAATTTTATAAAAATTTGAAAATAATACAATTCCTTTGAAGAATTTTATTATTTTTAGAAAATAATTGAATTCCTTAGAAAAATTCAATTATTTTTGTAAAATAAATAAATTTCTATGGAGAATTTAATTAATTTTTAAAAATAATTGAATTCCAGAGAAGAATTTTATTATTTTTAGAAAATAATTGAATTCCTTTGAAAAATTCAATTATTTTTGTAAAGTAAATAAATTTCTATGGAGAATTTAATTAATTTTTAAAAATAATCCTTAGAAAAATTCAATTATTTTTGTAAAATAAATAAATTTCTATGAAGAATTTAATTAATTTTTAAAAATAATTGAATTCCAAAGAAGAATTTTATTATTTTTAGAAAATAATTGAATTCCTTTGAAAAATTCAATTATTTTTGTAAAGTAAATAAATTTCTATGGAGAATTTAATTAATTTTTAAAAATAATTTTATTTCTGCGAAGAATTTTATTATTTTTTCCACATAACTGAATTCCAGTCAGCAATTTTATTAATTTTTAAAAATAATTGCATTCTTGCGATCAATTTTATAAAAATTTGAAAATAATTCAATTCTTTTGAAAAAGTCAATTGATCTTGTAAAATAATTGAATTTTTTTGAAGAATTTAATTAATTTTTTTTAAATAACTGACTTTCTGTGGAGAATTTTATAAATTATTTAATTTTATGCAAATAATTGAATTCTTGATATGAATATTAATAATTTTTTTAAAAAAATAAATTCTTGGTAAAAATTTTTATAAAATTTTCAAGAATTTTTTTTTAAAGGGATTTCATTAAAATTTCACTAAAAATAATTGAAATTCTGCGGTGAGTTTAATTATTTATAAAAATAATTGAATTTCGAGAAAGAATTCTATTATTTTTTTTTTAAATAATTAAACGACTGTAAAAATTTTTATTATCTGCGAGATTATTTTAATTATTACGCCGAATTAAAAAAAAACTTTATAAATTATTCGATTCCCATGAAGATTTAATTATAATAATAAATATTAAAAATCAGTCGAATTGAGAAAACTTTTTGAAAATAAATGTAAATTTTGCCAAGAATTTTATTAAAATTGAATTAATTTTGAATTAAAATTCATTTTGAAATCAAAATTATTTTGTAAGTTTTTGAAAATAATGAAACTTTTGACAAGAACTTAATTAAAATTGAGTTAATTCTGAAATAATTAAGGAAAATTATTCATCCTGAAATAATTTCCAAGTAATAATTTTTAATACTGTCTTAACTTTTTTTGTCGATAAATATTTAAGTCGCCAGAAAATGAAATAAACGATATTTGTGACATTAAAGAGAAATATTTCCCACTAAAAAGTAGAAAACGAATTGCGTTATAGTTTTGTGTATAATAAACGATATCAGCGAGTAAAAATAGTTTTGTAAATAAATATTCTGTTAGCTTGTTTTCTATCTCTTTCTCTCTTTCGAAGAGAGGGAAAATGTCTCAGCAGGTCACATGCTTAATTCATGAAACCACTTCTACCCTTCATCACTGGATTTTTCAATCAAGCCACACAATTTCCACGCATCTTACGCACATAAAAAACTATATTAAACGTTTAAATGAACATTACGAATTTAAAATATTCCCTGAGAAAAAGTGTATTCATTTTTTTTTTTTTGTAGAAAATACTTTCATAATACTCCTCACGTTTTTTCGCTTTTTCGCACTGCGAAAATTGCGCTATAAATCATCATGGCGCATGACTTTAGAATCTTTTAATTAAAAAAAAAGCAATTTAATAAATATCCGAAAATTACGAACTTGTCTTTTTTTTTAAATTGAAAATATTTTTCCTAAATCTTTAATTGAAAAAAATAAAATCACAGTTTTTCTGCGGATACCAAATTGAGACAAAGAGGGAATAAAAATATTGTTTCCTTACAATTTTGATTATTTTTTTCCATTAAAAAAAAATCAAGTGTTTTCGAAACAATATTTTTATTTGTTCAACTTTGATTTTTAATTTGACAATTTTGATTATTTTTTGTCGGGAAAAAAAAATCAAGTGTTTATTCGTTTCTCGTCTCAATTTCTCAATCTGCAAAAAAAAAACGCGATGTCAAAGATTTTACGGACAAAATTTTCGTCAAAGTCACTTACGACGTTGATAATAATTCATGCCAATGGCAAAGTTATTTTACTCTCGAAAAAAGAGAAAAAATATTTCTATCGACAAGTTTCTAAAAATGGAAATCGAAAAACTAGATAAAATTCAAAATTCAAAAAATATTCCAAAATTGGAAATAAAATCAAAATAATATATTCAGAAAATTACTCACGAGGCTTTGTTGTTTCAATCGGCGGCACTTCGGTCAACTGAAAACAAAAATACAAAATATTTAATTAACCATCATCATCATCATCGTTATTATTATAATAAAATTTTTTTTTTTAAACCCCTTTTTTACGAGAAAAAAACCAGAATAATAATTTCACTCACATTTCACGAGAATAGTCTCTTTTTTTCCCCCACCCTTCTCGCGAAATCGACATTATTCTTTCAAGTGGATGGAGAATTGAACAATTTCTATGCGGAAACTCGAAACTCCGCGCGTTGTTTTCAACCTTGAAGTTGTGCATGCAACTTTCGAGGATCAAAAACCAAAGTTTTACGTTTGATGGATAATGCCTGATGCAGATGATGCAAACTATCCTCTCTATTCAGAGCATATAATCCACTGTTTACCGCAAATTTCCTTCTTCAAACGAATTTATGACGCTAAACTTTGTACAATATATTTAATAATAATAATTCGCCCAAACCAAAGACTTGTGTTTAGACTTCCGTCACGCAAAAATTTAAATGCGCGCGGCAAGTAATTAAATCTAATGGCGAAATTATTTTAATCTTAAAAAGTACTCAACTTAAGTGCACTGATCTTAAAAATTGTCTAACTGGTAAATGTTGCATCTTTAAGAGTGCAATTTTTAAGTGTAGTCAGTTTAAGAGTACAAAAATTTATAAGTGTTAAAGTTTAAAGTATTTTCCTTTAAAACTATAATGAACTTAAAAGTATAAAAATTTTAAGTAACAAAGATTAAAGAATTGAATTTAAAATTGAAAGTATTAAAGTTTTAAGTATTAAACTTAAAAGTATCAAAGTTTAAAGTATTGAATATAAATTAAAATTATCAAAGTTTGAAGTATTAGACTCAGAAGTATCAAAGTTCAAAGTATTAAACTTAAAAGTATCAAAGTTCAGAGTACCAAAGTTTAAAGTAGTAAACTTAAAAGTATCAAAGTTTAGAGTATCAAAGTTTAAAGTATTAAATTAAAATTATCAAAGTTTGAGGTATTAGACTCAGAAGTATCAAAGCAAAAAGTATTAAACTTCCAAGTATCAGAGTTTAAAGTATTAAAGTTAATAATATCAAAGTTTAGAGTATCACAGTTTAAAGTATTATTATTATCTTGAATTGATAACTTTTACTAATAAATTAACCAAAATTATTAAAAGCTAAAATATTTGTACATAAAATTTAAAATATTTATATTTTTAATAATATCATAGTTTCAAGTATTAAACTTAAAAGTATCAAAGTTCAGAGTACCAAAGTTTACAGTATTAAATTTAAAAATATCAAAGTTTAAAGTAACTTAAAAGTATCAAAGCTTAGAGTATCAAAGTTGAAAGTATTAAAATTTAAAGTAAAATTTTACTAACTAATAGTAATTTCTATTGATTTGTTACTAAATTTCAGTAATTAATAGTAATCTCTAGTAATCTTTTACTAATAAATTAATCAAAATTATTATTTATTAGTAAAATTAACTATTGACTGACGTTTAGCTTTTGAATGAATAAAATTTTACTAATAAATTAGTAGAAAAAAATATTTATTAGTAAAATTTATTGATTCAAAAGCCAAAATTCAAATCAGAAAATAGTAACATTTATTAATGAATTAGTAAAAATTATTATTTAATAAAAAAATTAACTGTTTTCAAACTTTTTCCTTTAAATAAATAAAATTTGACAAGCAAATTGGTTGGAAAAACTATTTATTAGTAAAATTTATTAATTTAAAAGCCAAAATTCATTTCAGACAATTGTAAATTCTAAAGGTAAAATTTTTAAAATTTTAATAGTAAAATTAACTGATTACTGACGTTTTGCTTTAAATAAATAAAATTTGACTAATTAATAGTACTTTCTACTAGTTTAGTAGTTGACTTTTATTCATTTAAAAGCAAAAAGTCAGTAAATCGTTAATTTTACTAAAAAATAGTAATTTCTACTAAAATATAATTAAAATTTACTAACTAAAAAGCAAAAAATCAGTCATGAGTTAATTTTATTGATAAATTAGTCAAAATTATTATTTAACCATAAAATTAAATATTGACTGACACTTTGGTTTTGAATGAATAAAATTTTACTAATAAATTAGTAGAAAAAACTATTTATTAGTAAAATTTATTAATTTAAAAGCCAAAATTCATTTCAGACAATTGTAAATTCTAAAGGTAAAATTTTTAAAATTTTAATAGTAAAATTAACTGTTTACTGACTTATTCCTTTACATAAATAAATTATTACTAATGAATAGTACTTTCTACTAATTTAGTAGTTGAATTTTATTCATTTAAAAGCAAAAAGTCAGTAAATTGTTAATTTTACTAATACATAATAGTTTTGACAAATTCATTAATAAAATTAACTATTAAACGACTTTCTGCTTTTAAATTAGTAAATTTTACTAATAAATTAGTAGAAAGAATTATTTATTAGTAAAATTTAATTCATTCAATATACCCAAAATTCAGTTAATAGTAAAATTAACTATTTACTGATTTTTTGTTTTTAACAATTCTGACTAATTTATTATCAAAAGTTACCAATTCCAATGCGAAAAGCTAATAAATTTCCGCTAATATATTAGTAAATTTCACTAATTTAATTTTTAAAACCAGAAAAGTCAGTGAATTGGTAAATTAACCAATTATCACAGTTAGAAAAATTACTTATTAAAATTATGAGAAATAAAATAAAATACTCCTGCATCCAAACATTGTTTTCTCAAACATCAAAATATTTAATTTCTCTGATAAATGTTTCCAATTCTTTATGTACGTGGACACGTTTTCCGCATTTTTTTTCGTAAATATTCTCGGAAACTAATCTTTTTAATATCCTCTGAATTATTTCATGCTCCTTATTACTTTTTTCCGCGTACATTTTAAAATCCCTCTGGGTCGAAAGTGGTAGAACAATATTTTTTTTCCCTGTTTCTCTTTTTTTAAATCAACGAAAGCATATCTCTTTCTTATGCAAAAATTCAGAAAGAAAAAAAAAACTTTCTCCTTTATTTCGTGAAATTTCTTTGTGATTTGCGACAGATTTTTTTTTCGACGCAATTCATGAAATTATTTTCCCTCCTAAAAAGGGTTAATTAAGTTATGTACCCTTTTGGTAAGTTTAAGTATACAATTTAAGGTTGCAGTGCATTTGCGGCTTGAACGTGGATTAAAATTTTAAGAGAATTTATAGGGTTTGAGTGTATTTTAAAGTTGAGTGGATTTAGGGTTTAATGAACGGTTAAATGTTTTGAAAATTTAATTTTTATTAAGAATTTAATTTAAACAATCTTTTTAAAATAATTAATCGAAAATAATAAATGAATTTCTGTCAAGAATTTTATTAATTTTAAAAAAAAATTGAATTGTTGTAGTAGAATTATTTTATTATTTTTGGAAAATAATTGAATCCCTGTGAATAATTTTTAAAAATTTCGAAAATTATTGAATCCCTGTGAATAATTTTTTTTAATTTTGAAAATAATTGAATTTCAGAAGAGAAATTTGTTAAAAGATTTAAAAATAATTGAATTTCAACGAACAAGTTTATTAAAACTTTTGAAAATAATTGAATTCTCAAGAAAAATTTTATTTCATGTTTTTGTAAATAATTGGATTTTTAAGATGAATTTTGTTACTGTTTAAAAAAAATTTAATTTCTGTTAAGAATTCAATTAGTTTTTGAATAATTAAATGTTTTAAAAATTGAATTCACACAAAGAATTTTATTAACAATTTCTAAATTATTAATTGAAAATAATTGAATTTCTGTCAAGATTTTAATTCATTTTTTTTAACATTTAAAATAATTGTATTTCTGAAAAAAATTGTATGTTTGAAAAATAATTGTATTTCTGGAAAAAAATTTAATTTCTTAAAAACAATTGAATTCTCGTGAATAATTTTATTACTTTATTAAAAATAATTGAATTCTCGTAAATAATTTTATTTATTTTTGAAAATAATTTAATTCTTACGAAGAATTTTATGTGTATTTAAAAATAATT
Source organism: Leptopilina myrica (nomen nudum) (assembly GCA_032872475.1). Lineage (NCBI taxonomy): Eukaryota > Metazoa > Arthropoda > Insecta > Hymenoptera > Figitidae > Leptopilina > Leptopilina myrica (nomen nudum). Next base: position 30,289,683 of record CM065465.1, on the reverse strand, counting down.
GAATTCCTGAGAAGATTTTTATAATTATTTTATTTATTTAATTTCTGCAAAGAATTTTATTATTTTTTTCACATAATTAAATTCCTGTCAGGAATTTGATTAATTTTTAAAAATAATTAAATTCTTGCGATCAATTTTATTAAACTCTAAAAACAATTTAATTCATTTGAAGAATTCTATTACTTGTGTAAAATAATTAAATTTTCATGAAGAAGTTCTATAAATTTTAAAACTAATTGAATTTCTGCGATGAATTTTTTGGTTTTTTTTTAAATAATTAAATTCTGGTGAATAATTTTAATATTTTTTGTTACAAATAATTGGTTTTTTGCGAAGAATTTCAGTAAAAAATTTAAAAAATACTTGAATTCTTGCGAAGAATTTTAATAAAATTTGGAAGAAGAATATTTTCTTCAGGAATTCAATTAAAAATCCTAATAAAAATAATTGATTTTCTGCGAAGAATTTCAGTAAAAAATTTTAAAAATACTTGAATTCTTGCGAAGAATTTTAATAAAATTTGGAAGAATAACATTTTCTTCATGAATTCAATTAAAATTCTAATTAAAATAATTGATTTTTGCGAAGAATTTCAGTAAAAAATTCAAAAAATACTTGAATTCTTGCGAAGAATTTTAATAAAATTTGGAAGAAGAACATTTTTTTTAGAAATTCAATTTAAAATCTCATAAAAATATTTGAAATTTTGTGGTGAGTTTTATTATTCATCAAGATAATTAAATTTCCAAAAAAATGTTTTTAATTATCTATGAAAATAATTGACCCCCCTTTAAAAAAAAAATTATTAATAATAAAAATAATTGAATGTTTGCAAAGAAAAACATTTTTACATTCTCATTAAAAAAATGAGAAAGTCTTGTTTTTCTGGTAATCGAACTAATTAATAAAATTGACATTAATCCACCTAAAATAGAACAAAATTAAATTGAACCGAATTTAAAAAAAAAACTGTTTGGCACTTTTCCACATGTTTCTTTAAAGTTTTTCTTTCTCCAAAGGCGACAAGAGAAGAATTTTATTTACGTCTACGAGTGTCGAGGAGGTGCGAGAGATGAAATTAACCCACATTTTACGAGATAATGATTTCCGAGAATGCAGAAAAGGGAAGTTGTATATGCAACAGAAGAGAGAAAAAAAAAATTTAGAGTAAAATATCAGTACAGTCCTCCGTATGTTTTCACCCCGTTTCACTTTATAAAATTGTATTTTTTTTTCTTTTTGTTTGTGTGTGTATATAATGAAGAAAGAATGAAACATTCTCGCGGTTGTTTCTTGACACAACGCCAAGTGGCACGAGACTTCTTAGTGCCAAAGCGTATCGGGCAATTTGAATTCTCCCGGTGCACAGTGTTTATATACCGTGTACGCAAGCATGAAAGGAATGAATCGAAAGAGCACCGAGCTCTCAAGATTTCCAATTGGCAATGAAATCCACTCAATGGAAAATTGAAGAGACCCTTTAATCAGAGTGAGACTTGTTTCTAATTTACGCACCGTCATCTATCGCCCCCCCTCTCTATTTTACTCTAATTCTATCTCTGAATTTCGAATACAAAAATTTCATCCAAATTAAAAGAAAGAATAAAAAATTAGGAAAGAAACGAACACTTTTTTCAATTATTATTACAGAAAATTTACTTCATTTATTGAGAATTTTATTATTAATTTATAATTTTCCCACTAATTGCAGTTATCAACTTTTCCGAATTTACACAATGTCAATAAATAATAATTAAGAGAATATTAATACTTCACTTTATCAACGTTTAAAATTTTTTTTAAAATTCATATTTCCTCATTTTCACACTTTCCCTAATTGCAATCTACCTTTTTTTTATTTACTACTCTTTCTAAACGGTCATTTTTCCTCATTTTTTTTCCCCTAATGAAATTTATTTCTCTCGCAGATTACGACAAATGAAGAAGGGAGCAAAAAAAAAAAAAAATTGAACTAAAATAATTTTACGAAAAGAAAAAAAATTGCAACAGACTCCCATAAAAATTCGATTTCATTTCTCTCTAATTTCGAGAGACGAATTTTTTTTCACCTTTCTTCTAAATTCCAAAGGAATATTTTCTCATTTAGTCTCAAAAATAATTCCATTAATAATAATAATAACAATAATAATAATAATAATAATAATAATAATAATAATAAATAAAAATAGTAACAATAATAGAAATAATAAAAATACTAATAGTATATTGATAATAACAAAAATAATGATAAAAATTCCAAGAAAAGCAGGAAAAAAAATTTCCCGATGACAAGATTCGTAATTACAGTAAAAAAAAAGAATTCTCACCTTTGCCAAAACAGGATTGAATGTGAATTTCGACTCCACTTCCTTTCGCGGTGTTTGAGGTATGGCTGTCAATGGTGTTACGGCTGACGTCATTTCCTGAAACAAAGAAAAATAAAGTTTTTTTTTTATTTTATTTTATTTTTTTCTCTAGTGTGACATTCTCCAACAATTTTCTTCAAGAGGGGAAACACGATCCGAGTAAGTCAGACGTACTACTATCGAGCGAGCGTTGAAATTGGAGGAGTTTGAAGGCAAGGTGAGAATAAGATAGAGATGAAGATATTGTGATAAAAAAGAGAGTGAGAGAAAAAGGAAAGTTACCAAAAAAAAGAAAAAAGGAAAGAAAAAAAGAAAGAATGAAGGAAAAAAAGCCCGAAAGAAAAAGAAAACTCACTCTCGAAGGTACTACTTGTTGACTCTAAGGACAATTAATCGTCTTTCGAGTTTAACTCTTCGAGATACGTTTGTTTAACCATGGACAAATATTTAGTCGCGAATGATACTCGATATCGCAAAAAAAAACGTCCCTAAGAGTTCATTACCTGTATTCATTTTTTTGCCACCAAAGGGAATTTTTTTCATTACTAATTTCAAACTCTCTAAATTTGATTTAGTAAAAACGTTTACTAATTTGAATTAGTGACCGAGTTTTTGCTTTTGAATTAGTAAATTTCACTATTAAATTAGAATTTACTATTTATTTAGTAAACTTTACTAATTTAAAAGCAAAAAGTCAGACACTAATTAAAATTAGTAAACATTTTTACAAATTCAAATTTACTATTTAAAATTAGTAAAAAAAGCAACCCTCTAAATATTAATTAGTAAAAAAGAATATTCAATTTCAATTAGTTACTGACTTTTTGCTCTTGAATTAATAAATAATATATTAATATAAAAAATGAATTAGCAATAAATTAGTAAAAATTACTATTTATTAGTAAAAATTACAAAGTCAAAGACAAATAGTCTGTCAATAGTAATTTTTACCAAAAAGTTAGTCATAAATTAATATTTATTACCGATTAGTAAAATAAACTATTGACGTACTTTTGCTTTTGAAATTAAAAATTTATAAATTTTACTAATAATTTTGCAAAAAATTCTGTTTATTACTGAAATTTACCAATTCAAAAGCAAAAAGTAAGTCAATAGTTAATTTTACCAAAAATTTAGAGAAAATTATTATCTATTAGTATAAAATTAATTATTGACAGACTATTCGCTGTTGAATTCGTAAATTTCCCTAAAAAATAGTAATTTCTAATATAACCTATTGTAGTAAAATGTAATAATTGCAAAAGAAAAAATCAGTCTTTAGTAAATTTTTGGTAATAAATGAGAGAAAATTATTATTTGTTAGTAAAATTACATATTTACTGAAATTTTGCCCTTGAATTTTACTAAAAAAATTTTTACTAAAAAAATAATAATTTTTACTAATTTATTTGTTCATGTCACTAATGCACAAGCAAAAAGTCACTAATTTTTGAAATTTTACAAATAAATAGTACTTTCTACTAATTTATCAGTGAAATTTACTAATTCAAAAGCAAATGTCAAACTATAGTAAATTTTACTGTACTAAATTGGTAGAAATTACGTTTTACAAGTCAAATATACTTAAAAACAAAAACGTCTTTTTGAAACAGTAAATTTGACTAATAAATACTAATTTCCACTAGTTTAGTACTAAATGTTACTATTTAATACTCTAAAATAGTAGATTTTGCTAATTTTGTAGAAATTTTTATCAATTAATAAAATTTTCTAATTTAAAAGCAAAAATTTGCTTTTAGTTTAAGTTAATTAATAAATTACAATTTTAATTTTTTATTTACCATAAACTTAGATAATTAATTTAAATAAAATAATCAGCTTGAATTTAAAATTTCAAACAATTAAATAATTCAATTTCGAAACAACAAGTAATTAAAAAAAATAATTGAATTAACTAATTTAAAAAATTGTATACTATCTTTTGCTAATAAATAATAGTTTTTACAAATTTAATAGTAGAATTTACTAATAAATGACTTTTTCCTTTAGAATTAATGAATTTTGCTAATAAATAACAATTGTTTTGTAATTTAGTATTAAAATTGACTAATGACTGATTTTTGCTTTAGAATTAGTAAATAAAATTAATTAGTAATTTAAATTTTATTAACAAATTAATACATATTACTATTTATTATAGTAAAATTTACTTCTTTGCTTGAATTTTTTAGTTAATTAATAAATTACAATGATAATTTTTTATTTCCCATAAATCTACATAATTAATTTAAATAAAATAATCAGCTTTAATTAAAAATTGCAAAAAATTAAATAATTCAATTTAGAAACAAGTAATTAACAAAATTAATTGAATTAACTAATTTAAAAAATTTATTGCTTAATTTTACTAATAAATAATTTTTACAAAATTTTTTAGCGCACTCTTCTAGTTTATGACTTGTTTTTGCTTTAGAATTAATTAATTTTAGTAATAATATAAATAATAATTTCTAGTAATTCAGCATTAAAATTTACTAATTATTATGTCGCTAAAGTTTTTGAACGTTCAAATGAACGAAATTTTTTTTCACCTCAGGTATTTTTGAAAATTTATTATACAAAAACGAAAAATAATTGAAATTAAACAATATTTAGTTTAGAATTAATTTATTTTAATATAATAAATTATATTATTATTTTTAATAATATAATTATTTTGTATAATATTTTTAATATTTTAATTTTAATTTTACTATTTTAATATTTTTTAATAATATATAATATTTTGTATTTATAAATTAAACAATATTTAGTATAGAATTAATTTATTTTAATATAAAAAATAATTATCTTATTATTTTTAATATAAAAAATAATTTTTTTGCAAAGAAATACAAATTAGAAAAAGAAAAAATATATATTGTCGTTCATTTGAACGTTCAAAGTTTTAAAAACATTAATTATTGCAATAATAATAAAATTATATCATTAATAATAATAATAATAATAATAATAGTAATAATAATAGTGATAATAATTATCGATCATTCACATAATATTCTCGAATGAAGCATCTAATTATTTTGAGAGCACGTACAGATTTAATGAGAGGGGAAATTAGTGTTCAGTGAATGTCAAACATGAGTTGAATTACATTCGTCATTTTATCAGAAACGTTGGTAGTTTGCTTTGCCATTAGTTGGCACATGTGGGCGCTGCTCTGCGATGAAAAAAAAGGGAGAGGAAGGGTGGTTTTAATAGTTGGTATTTTCTGTAAAAGGGCGACAAGGTTTGTGTGTGTGTGATGTTTAAAAGAGATGGAGAATTTCTCTTGTGAATTTTGAGACGAAAGCATTACACTTTTGAGAGGGACGTGGCCATTAGATGTTGGCAACTGTGTGCCGCTCATTGGGACGAGTGCAAAACTGAGCAAGTGCAATGTGCAAGTCGACTGTCGACTGTCGAGTTCACTGAGAGAGAAAGAGAGAGAGAGAGAGAGAGAGGCAAGAGGTGCACTTTGCCGCACTGTAACGGGTTTTCACTCCTTCACGTGCTCGGTATAATTACCAAGGGCTTCACTGTATTCACTTAAGTATGGTTAACTCGTATCTATATACACACACGCGGGCATCAAGTATCCGGTCGCTGAATAAACTTGTATCCATTTACTTGTCTATTTTGATATCTTTATTTCGGATATTTATTATTCAATCGTCTTCTGCGCTTTTTTTCATAATCATCTTCTTTTTATTTTTTTTTACCATTCTTTACCCTTTTAACCCTTGTTTATCTTTTTTTCATCCTTTTTTAACCTTTTTTATCCATTTTTATCTTTTTTTTTAATCCTTTTTTACCCTTTTTTACCCTTCTTTCTAATTTTTTTTATTTTTAAACAAAAAAAATGCAATTTTCAATTAATAATAATTTTCAATCTGAGAAGTACAATTTTTTTTTTACTAAGAATTCTAATTTTAATACTAAAAATTATAAGTTCCCTACTAATTTTAATTTCCAAACTAAGAATAGTAATTTTTAACTAAAAATTATAATTTTCCTACTAATTGTCATTCTTAACTTAAAAATTGTAATTTTCCTAATAAATTGTCTTTCTTAACTTAAAAATTGTAATTTTCCTATTAATTGTCAATCTAAACTTAAAAATTGCAATTTTCCTACTTATTGTGATTTTTAACTTAAAAATAATAATTTTCCTATAAATTATGATTTTTAACAGAAAAATAATAATTTTCCTAACAATTCTAATTTCTGAACTAAGAATTTTAATTTTCAAAATAAAAATTGCAATTAGCTCAGATTATACAGGAAAATTACAACTCTCCGCAGTTTAGAAATATTGTAAATTAACTCTGAACGTATAATTTTTAATTTAAAAATTACAATTTTTAATACAGAAATTAGAATTGGAAGGAAGATTATAATTTTTATGTTAAAGATATCATAATTAAAATAAATTATAATATTTACTAATTGTTATTTATAACATTAAAATTATAATTTTCCTACTAATTGTAATTTCCAAACTAAGAATAGTAATTTTTAACATAAAATTATAATTTTTTAACTAATTGCCATTCTTGACTTAAAAATTGTAATTTTCCTAATTAATTGTGATTTTAAACATAAAAATGATAATTTTTCTACCAAGTGTAATTTTTAAGAGAAAAATAATAATTTTCCTAACAATTACAATTACTAAACTGAGAAATGTAATTTTCAAATTAAAAATTGCAATTAGCTCTGAATGTATAATTTTTAATTTAAAAATTACAATTCTCCAGTTTGGATATATTGTAATTAGTTAAGAATGTATAATTTGTAATTTGAAAATTACAATTACAATTTTAATACTAAAAATTATAAGTTCCCCACTAATTTTAATTTCCAAACTAAGAATAGTAATTTTTAACATAAAATTATAATTTTCCTACTAATTGTCATTCTTAACTTAAAAATTGGTTAAGAATCAGTTTTTAGTTTTATGAAAATGTGTTTGTAGTTAAAAAATTAGATTTTAGTTGAACAATTAGTTTTCTAGGTCGAAAATAACATTTTCTGGTTCAAGAATAAATTTTTAGTTGGAAAATTATTTTTCTAGTTCGAAATTAACATATTTGAAGTTTGAAAATAAATTTTTAGTTGACAAATTAGTTTTAAAGTTCGAAAATAACATTTTCTAGTTCAAGAATGATTTTTTAGCTGAAGAATTAATTTTCTAGTTCAATAAAAACATTTTTTAGTTTAAAAATTAGTTTCCAAGATCAAAAACTAGTTTTCTAGTTCGAAAAGAAAATTTTCTAGTTCAAAAATGAATTTTTAATTTAAAAATTAATTTTCTAGTTCGATAATAAGATTTTCTATTTCAAAAATATCTATTTTGTTGAAAAATCAGTTTTCTAGTACAAAAATGAATTTTCAATTGAAAAATTAGTTTTCTAATTCTAAAAAGTAAATTTCGGTTCAAAAGAGATTTGTTAGTTGAAAAATTAATTTTCTAGTTCAAAAATAACATTTTTTAGTTAAAAAATTAATTTTCAAGTTCAAAAACTAGTTTTCTAGTTTAAAAAAAAATTGTCTAGTTCAAAAATTAATTTTTAATAGAAAATTTAAATTTTCTAGTTCGAAATTAATATTTTCCAGTTCAAAAATAACATTTCCTATTTCAAAACCAAAAAATCACAATAATTCAAACAATAATTGCTCCACTTTTCCCAAAGAGTGAGCAAAATGAAGCAAAAAAAAAGTGACTAACCAGTTAAATGACATGTAAAGTATTTCAATATTGAATAATGTGACATTATCACTTTTTCCCAGCAGTGGTGTGAATAAAAAGAAAGAATCTTCCTTCTTTTCACTTCCGATTTCCGGTTCCATTGACTCTCAAGTACTTTTTCTGCATCGTGAGTGACAGTCACGTTCACCCGACACTTTTTTTTCTTTTTTTTTTTCTTCTTTTCCTTCCCTCCACACCTCCTGGTAGAAAGTGGATATAGCATTTTTCAAATGGGAAGATATTTCGATTCTTTCTCTTTCTCTCTCTCAATGTGTTATCTGTATGTGGAGAGCAGCTGGAGATTCTTCCTTTTTATGAGAAATGTGTCTATTTTACGTTTGATGATCAGTCGTGAAATGTCCTCTTCTCTCTCTCGCCAATCATCTTATTCGATGGAGGAAATAACTCTCGAGATTCAAAACAATTTATACAACCCAGAGAGACTATATTGCTCGCAATGAACTTTATTCCCTTGCTCTTTATTCATAAACTCTATTGACGTTTGAATTTGCAAAATGCTATTTGCATAACTAATTCGCGATAGGGAATAATATTTTTTTTTTCCTCCTTAAATCGCGTTTCGTTTGTTTTTTTACTGTTTTATTTTTTAATGTCGTTTTATTTTCTGTTTGAATTTTTTATTCGCGGGAGGAATATTTTTTAGTTTTTATTTTTTTTTTTTGAAATTATTTTCTGAATTCTTTTCTGGATTTTACTCTAAATTCTATTCTTAATTATTTTCTGAATACTTTTCTGAACTCTGTTCTGCATTCATTCCTGAATTAATTTCTGAATTATTTTCTTAATTATTTTTTGCATTCTTTTCTGAATTCTTCTTTCAATTCTTTTCTGAATTCTTTTTTTGAATTTTATACTAAATTCGTTTCTGAATTTTTTTTTGAATTTTATTCTAAATTCGTTTCTGAATTCTTTTTTGAATTTTATTCTGAATTCTTTTTTGAATTTTATTCTAAATTCGTTTCTGAATTCTTTTTTGAATTTTATTCTGAATTCTTTTTTAAATTTTATTCTAAATTCTTTTTTGAATTTCATCTTATATTCTTTTATTCATTTTATTCTAAATTCTTTTCTAAATTCTTTTCTGAATTTTATTCTACATTCCTTTCTGAATTATTTTCTTAATTATTGTTTGCATTCTTTTCTGAATTCTTTTTTAATTTCTTTTTGAATTTTATTCTGAATTCTTTTTTGAATTTTATTCTAAATTCTTTTTTGAATTTTATTCTAAATTCTTTTTTGAATTTTACTCTAAATTCTTTTCTGAATTCTTTTTTGAACATTTTTTTGCAATTTCTCATATCTTGATAATTTTTCCCCCCTCTTTTGTGCCTCGATTTTCGTTTTTGAAGTTTTGAATAATTCTTAATGTGAAGGGGAGTAATTTTTTTTTCTTTTGCTCCTGCTCCAACTTTTATAATATGCTTCAAACTGGATGTTGAATCGCTTATTGCTGGAACGTGCGAGCTCAATGGCGGCGTACGTGCCTTCGTATTATATTTGTTTGCATAATTTCAAGGATATATATGTATATATATATGGTTTCTCGCACCGAAAATATTCGCGATTCGTTATTCGCGAAAAAATATGCAGCAAAAATGACGTCTGCGTACGACGACCTATAAGCCAAGCTCGACACTCGATGACTCATAGTTGGAGCATTCTCATCTTGACGCCATTTTTACCTTACTCATTTCTTGCCCTTTGGTCCCTCCTCAAAAAAAAAACAAAACAGAAAAAAAACTAAAAATTAAAAATAAAATAAAAAACAACTAAAAAACAGAAAAAATAAAAAACGAAACTAAAAAAATAAAAAACTAAACAAACAAAAAATAAAGATACAAAAAAATAATAAAACTAAAAAATTAAAAAACAAAACTAAACAAACGAAAAATAAAGAAACAACAAAATAATAAAACAAAAAATAAAGAAATAAAAAAATAATAAAACAAAAAATAAAGAAACAAAAAATAATAAAACAAAAGACAAAAAAATAGAACAATTCTCGACTATAAAACTTTTGAAATTTTCTTCACGGGAATTTTCTTTAAAAGTTCTTTCTTTAGGTAACAGAAAACCATTTTCGGAGCATTGGCAATATTGAGGGATAGAGATGAAATTTGTTTGTTTTTGTTTTTGTTTTTTTTGTATTTCTAATGAAAAAGATAGTAAGTGCCGTGACTGATTATTCAAATTATAAGTAAACTAATTGCCCAAGTCTTGTCTATTGTGAATTTCTACAAGCTTTTCAGACCATTTATGCGAGGAGGAAGTGATTATTGTGAAATAAGCAGAGCGCAACCGTCACAAAATGCAAGCTGCGTGATGTGAAAATGCCGTTAACGATCATTATGTGGGATATGGTGCGTCGATTATAATCAACACAATTTTGTATTTATATATATATATATATATATATATATATATATATATATATATATATATGACTGACGTTGTACATTTATATATATAAATGTACAACGTCAGTCATCAGAAATCAAGATCACGATTTTATTTTTATACAAATAGCTGAGTGATGAGTTTTTCACTCGACACTTATTGATATTTATTATCCGCGAGAATTTATTTAAATACATATTTAGCGCCAGTGCTCGACTTCCGATTCATCAGTTTACTATTTTATTTTCATTTATTTTTCACTATTATTTTTATTATTATTATTATTATTATTATTATTTTTATTATTATTATTATTATTATTTTTATTATTATATTATCATCATCATCATACTATTATATTATTTTCTACTCTTTTATTTCTATTTAATTTTTACCTTTTTCTGTTTACTCTATTTCTTAATTATTTAATTGATTATTATTAATCAATTATTATTTGCTTCGTAGGAAATTTTTTTACACATTTATTAATATAATATTATAATTAACTAATTTCAATAAATTCTATTTTAAATAAATATTTAAACATTATTATTTATTTATACGGTTAATTCCCAGCTTTGTCACAATTGTTCCCGGTTTTCTTTCTCATCAACTTTAAATTTATTTAATTTCGAACATAAATAAAACTACAAATAATTTGAAAATTAGAGTTAGAGTGAATTTTATTAGACTTTTAGTAAATAATTCAATTTTTTGACCAGTTTTTTAAAAATTTTTTGTAAAATAACTTTAATTGAAAATTTGGAAAATAGGTGAATTAAATAAAGGATTTTTTCAATTTTTTTTTTAAATTATCTTGTCTACTCATAATTAGAAGTGAAAAATTGATTTTTCAAAATTATTGAAATTATATTGAAAAAATGAAAATAATTGAATTTCGGCAAAGAATTTTACTATTTGTAAAAGTAATTGAATCATTCCAAATAATTGTTATTTTTTATTAAAAAAAATTCAATTCCCGAGGAGAATTTTATTAAAATTTTTGACAATCATATACACAGTGATAATTAATTATTTACTTAATAAGTAATAAAAATTTAATTTGCTCTGGAAATAAAAAAAATATCATTTATCTGAATATTCAGAAATTAAAAATTATAAAAATTTATGACAAGATCAATAATTAAAAATGTTCAATAATAATATAGTTATATAAATTTCAAAAGCAAAATATTGATTAGAAACTTGAAGAATTCCTTATGTTAAATTTAGAATTCTGAATTTCAGTTTCAAAATTATAATTTTCAGTTTGCAAATTATAATTAGTAGGAAAATAGTAATTTTTTGTTTAAAAATCACGATTTATAAGAAAATTACCATTTTTAATTTGAAGATTCTAATTTTCAGTTTAGAAATCACAATTAATAGAAAAATTATTTTTTCAGTTTCAATTGTAATTTTTAAACTAAAAATTATTCTTTTATTAGTTTGGAAATTAAAATTAATAGGGAAATTATCATTTTTAGTATTAAAATTATAATTCTTAGTTTGGAAATTATAATTGGACATCACAATTAATAGAAAAATTATTTTTTCAGTTTCAAATTGTGAAACTAAGAATTGTAATTTTTAAACCAAAAATTAATTTCTAGTTAAGTTGAAAATTAAAATTAGTAAGGAAATTATAATTTTTAGTATTAAAATTATAATCCTTAGTTTGAAAATTATAATTAGTAGAAAAATTTATAATTTTTTTAAATTAAAAATCGCAATTTATAGGAATCCTACTATTTTTAGTTTGAAAATTCTAATTTTTAGTTTAGAATAAAAATTCTCAGTTTCAAAATTATAATTTTTTCTTTCGACATTATATTTTGAAAGAAAATTACAATTTTTATACTAAAAATTAAATCTCCCCCTAATAACTTTTTAGTGCGAAAATTGTAACTTTTAGTTTTTAAAATTGTATTTTTTCCTCTCAAAATGATAATTAATTTTGAAAACACTATATATAGAAAAAAATAATTCCCCAAATACTTGTTATATTCGAAATATTTTTAAATATTTCACATTTTGCCGCAAAATATGAGATATAAAAATTTTGAAAAAAAAGAAATAGTTATACTCTCACGAGTATTTTCAGGAGAGAATCATTTGTAAATAATATTATATACATATACCGCGAAGGAAAAGGAAATTTTTTTTTTTCTTTTTTTCTAAAATGAGATTCGGGTAAATTTACATTTTGTTATATGTACGTACCAGTTCGTTAATGTCTTTCCCTCCCTCCCTCCCACTCCCTCTCTTCGCCCTTTCAGTGATTTATGCACTTCCGAGGAAAAGAAAAAGGAAAAACAAAAAGTCGAAAGATAATAACGATCAACGCTGCGTAACATAAAACTGTCATATAAATAATCACGGCACATATATAATAAAACGTGTAAATACAAGTAAAACTTTTCTTCATAACAATGATTTTTTTATTTTGATTTTGATTTTGTTTCTACTTTCTAATTTTGTTTTTAATTTTGATTTCAATTCTAATTTTGAATTTGATTATTATTTTAATTTAATTTTGCTTCTAATTTTGTATTTAATTTTGAATTTGATTATTATTTTAATTTTATAATTATTAATTTTGATTTTTATTTTAATTTTAAGTTTGTTTCTTATTTTGTTTTTAATTTTGTCTTTAATTTTAATTTAATTTTGTTTCTAATTTTGTATTTAATTTTGAATTTGATTATTATTTTAATTTTATAATTATTAATTTTGATTTTGATTTTGATTTTAATTTTAAGTTTGTTTCTTATTTTGTTGTTAATTTTGACTATTATTTTATTTTTTATTTTTATTATTATTTTAATTTTAATTTTTTTTAAAATTTTGTCTTTAGTTTTAATTTTGTTTTTATTTTTGATTTCAATTCTAATTTTGATTTTGATTATTTTAATTTAATTTTGTTTCTAATTTTGTTTTCAATTTTGTCATTAATTTTAATTTCAATTTTGTTTTTAATGACTATTATTTCAATTTTAAATTTGATTATTATTTTAATTTTGATTTAGATTTTAATTTTGTTTTTAATTTTGATTTTAATTCTTATTTTGATTTTGATTATTATTTTAATTTTATAATTATTAATTTTGATTTTAATTTTAAGTTTGTTTCTTATTTTGTTTTTAATTTTGACTATTATTTTATTTTTATTATTATTTTAATTTTAATTTTGTTTTTAATTTTTGTCTTTAATTTTAATTTCAATTTTGTTTTTAATGACGATTATTTTAATTTTGAATTTGATTATTTTAATTTTGATTTTAATTTTAATGTTGTTTGTAATTTTGTTTTTAATGTTAATTTCAACTTTATTTCTAATTTTGCTTTTAATTTTAATCTCAATTTTATTTTTAATTTTGTTTTTAATTTTGCTTTTAAATTTTAAATTACACAAAAGAATGCGTGTTTATATAATTTACTCGTAGATTGCTATTTATTGCGGATTTTGTTTCGACTGTGTAAATTTTATGATTTTTTTTTGGTCTCCACCTCCCCCGAAGGGTTTAATTCATTTTTAATGATATTTTATTGGCATAAAAGAGATTTTATAGAGTCCGATAAACGAAGTGTCTCTAATTGAAGCAGAATTAATATGGATAAAAATTCATAATTACGGTAATCAACCAAGTGTATAGTATAATTGCTGTAAATTATTGTAATTATTGTACACCGATAGGCAGTATATTCGAGATCGTTTAATTCGTATAATCGATTGTTTATTCTCTTTTTTATTTGTTCTTTGTACTTTGTAGAGGAATTTTTTTTTTTAATCAAAGGTTTTTATAATTACAAAAAAAATATGAGGAAGCAAAAAATAATACAAATTATTGTACCTAAATACTTTTACCTGTAAATAATATAATTTTTATGGTATTTAATTATTACTGTAAATCATTTTTATAGTATTTAATTTTTACTGTAATTAATTTTTATGATATTTAATTTTCATTGTTAATAATTTTTACTATATTGTAATTTTTATTGTAACTAATTTTCATTGTAAATAATTTTTACTGTGGAGAATTCCTACTGCAAATAATTTTTATTGTAAATAATTTTTATTATAATTCAATTTTTATTGTAAGTAATTTTCATTGTAAATAATTGTCACTGTAAATAATTCCTACAGCAAATAATTTTTATTGTCAATATTTTTTACTGTAAATAATTCCTACTGCAAATAATTTTTATTGTCAATATTTTTTACTGTAAATAATTCCTACTGCAAATAATTTTTATTGTAAATATTTTTCACTGTAAATAATTTTAATGTAAATAAGTTTTACTGTAAATAATTCCTACAGAAAATAATTTGTACCGTAATTAATTCCTACTGTAAATATTTTTTTTTGCTAGTAAACAATAAATTATTTCTTTTATTTGAAGAAAAATAATTTTTTCTTTCTAGTCCAATAATTATTTTGAAATAAAAAAAAACAAAGGGCGAGAGAGGGAGAAAATGAAGCGAGATGAAAAGTGTGAGAAAAGAAATAGAAAATTATTTTTCCATCAGAGCGTTCATGATCATTGTTGCGTATCTCGTCGATGAGAAGTTGGGCGTGTTTTAGAGTAACACGAATAGTTGGCCCAGATTCAGTGGGTGACTATTTACTGACGGATTGGCTATTTTCTTTCGACTCTTTCGCGCGCGCGACACTTTTAGTTAGTTGAACACTGAGTCATTCGAAAACAACATCTGATCAAATTTTTCACGCTTTTAAACACCCCTGAAAATACTTTTCATTTACGCTTCACTTCTCCTTCGATTGGCAATTCGTTTTTCTTTCAGATTTTTAAATCGATTAGAAATTAAATTTTTGATTTTTAATTCAATTAAATTTAATTAAACTTTGCATTTTTAATCTAATTAAATTAATCAATCATTTAATTTTTAAATCTAATTAAATTAAACAATCATTTGATTTTTAATCTAATTAAATTAAATAATCATTTAAGTTTCAATAAAATTAAATTCATTAAACTTTTGATTCTCAACTAAAATGAATTAATTAAAATTTTTATAATTTTGTTAATTAAATTTAATTTAATTCCTTGATTCTAATGTTTTGTTTACTTTAACGAAACTTTTTTGTATTTAAATTTGAAAATATTTTAAATTCAATTTTCTTGAGCTCAATTTAAATTTTCCTTCACTTAAATTCAATCTATTTGTATGTTTAATTAAATTAACTTGTACTGCATTTAAATTTACTTGTACTTCAATTAGATTTACTTGTAATAAAATAAAATTTACTTGCAATAAAATTAAGTCCAATTTAATTAAATTTACACCCAATAGAATGAAACTTTACACTCAATGGAAAAAAATTCCCCTAATTCAGAATAGAGGAAGAAAAATTTTTATCTAAAAAGAATAGAAAAATAATTTAACTTTTCAATGAATTTATTTTTAATTAATTAAAGTTATCGATGCGAATTAATTTTATTTATTGAAAAAATCAATTTTTCCAATTATTCAATTTGAATTAATTCGTGACTATAAGAAGGAAAAATGGTGTGATTCAATTTTCCCAGTGAAATAAACAGACTTTTTAAGAATTATCTTCTCTAGCCGCAGGGGTTTCGATTTTCTTAATTAGAACCCGATTCAAAGAAGCACTCAATGAGACAGGAAACGGTGAAAAATAAATGAGAAAGCGAAAAGACAAATTTTCAATTCACAGAAAATAAAAAAAAAGAAAGAAAGAAATTTTTTTTCCTACAAGAATGAAGTTTGTGTAACAAATGTTTTTTTAATACCAGAAAAATACAAATTCAAATCCGATCAGTTTAAAAGTGAAACAAAAAAGCGACAACTTGACAATAAATTAATACAAAAAAAATACAAAAATTATTTTAAAAAATACGAAAATTAATTTAAAAAATTCAAAAATAAAGCAATAATATAAAAATACAAAAAAAACAATAATTCTGTTTCTATTTTTTCTAAAGATTCCCCAAAATACAAAAACCGTATTTAGGCCTCTTTATTATTACACAAATTATTATTTTTCCGGTTATAAAAAAATAATACAAAAATTCAATACGGAAAAAATAATTTGGAACTGCGATAATTTTCCCTAGAATAGCGAAAATTTTAATTGAAACAACTAAAAATTTCGCTAATTTAACAAAATTTGTAGCTGTTCAAGATAAAATATTTTTTGCCTGAAAGATACAAATGTAGAAAAATACAAAAACCGTATTTGGCATTTTTTTTTAAAATTATTTTTACAGTTATTAACAAAAAATTTAGAAACAAAAAATTAGAAACAAAAAATTAGAAACAAAAAATTAGAAACAAAAAATTCGTAACAAAAAATAAGAAACAAAAAGAGCAGAAAAACAATTGCAAAAAAATTTCCAACAACAAACATTGAAAAGCAGAGGGAAGAAGAATTTTAGAAAAATAGAAACAAGACAATGCGAGCGCGAGAGAAGGAAAAAAAATGAATGAATGAATGAATGAATGAAGGAAGGAAGTGAGTGAGTTGAGTGAGGAAGGGAAAACAAAAGGATGATGATCTCCGATGAATCTGCGCGTTCATCAAAGAATGTGATATATTCAAGCAGAAGTCATCGTCTTTTGCCATCGTTGCGAGTGCAATTAGCAGTCGCATTTACGATGCCTACTGGCGCAACCAGTATTTTCTCACGGGCCAGCCGTGAGAGAATAATTCATCGGTGCCCTGCGCTCCGCTGGTTCATTCCAACTGCAATGGTGGTGTACTTGTCTATGGTACATCGAATAATATAGGCGCAAAACGACGATATACGGCAGTCAAGTCGTAAATTCTACTCTAAATCGAAAACCCTTTTGCTCCTATAGAGGAAATCATTTCTGAACAGAATCACTATTTTCCTGTATATATATAAGCGTCCTTCGCCCTCGAATCCTCGCTTATTCGCAAAAATCATCGGCAATTTTTCAAAAAGATTTCATAAATAACATTCGCTTTCGATATTTATCCCTTTATTTACAGTAAATTGTTATTTACAGCTAACTATTTTCACTATAAACAATTTTTACAGTAAATTATTTTCACTGTAAACAATTTTCTCAGTAAATTATTTTCACTGTAAACAATTTTCTCAGTAAATTATTTTCACTGTAAACAATTTTCTCAGTAAATTATTTTCACTGTAAACAATTTTTACAGTAAATTATTCTCACTATAAATAATTTTTACAGTCAACTATTTTCCCTAAAAATAATTTTTACAGTAAATTATTTTCACTGTAAACAATTTTCTCAGTAAATTATTCTCACTATAAATAATTTTTACAGTCAACTATTTTCACTAAAAATAATTTTTACAGTAAATTATTTTCACTATATGTAAATAATTTTAACAGTGAATCATTTTCATTCCTAAACAAGTTGACTACAAACAATTCTTAGAGAGAAACTTGATAATATTCAAAAACAATTGAATTCTTGTGAAAAAAAACAATTATTTTTAAGGTCCGTCAAGCTGGAACCTCCACAATCAAATTTTAAATTATAAACTATACCATATTTTAGGGCTTTTTTAGGGCTATTTTTGGGCGGTATTGAAAATTTTTGGGCTCCTTAACATTTCCAGAAAAAAAAAATTTTTGGTGGAGGTGCCCACTTAAGTCAAGCTAGCACCTCCTCTAAACAAAATACAAAAATTTAAAAAAAATTGAAACGCTATATTTTAGGGCTTTTTTAGGGCTCTTCAAAAAACCATATCCCAAATTTCAAAAATCATCCCTTCCCTAAAAACAACCCCTTTCTTCAAAACAGCGAAATATAAAAAATCCAAACTTCGCATATTTGCATTGTCATTTCTAATTTTAATCTTTTTAGTAATTCTAATAGAACTAACAACCCTTTATAAACAAACTACCCCTAACTAATTTTCCACCCTCTTCCCATAAACAACCCCTGTAATAAACAAAGAACAGAAACTATGTATGTATACTATTAAACACTACTTCCGTAATTCTTTCTCAAAATAAATTATTTTAGAGTCAATAAATATAATATAAAAATAATATAAAAATTTTGGGCATCTCTAAAACACTGGCCCGAATTTTTGGGCTTTATTAAAAAAAAATAATTTCAACTTTTAAATTCAAAAATGAAAATTTTTAAATTATTTTTCATGATTTCCATTCTCTCACCTCCTAACTTGTCCCAACATTTTTGGGCATCTCTAAAACACTGGCCCGAATTTTTGGGCTTTATTAAAAAAAAATAATTTCAACTTTTAAATTCAAAAAATGAAAATTTTCAAATTATTTTTCTTGATTTCCATTCTCTCACCTCCTAACTTGTCCCAACATTTTTGGGAATCTCTAAAACACTGACCCGAATTTTTGGGCTTCATTAAAAAAAAATAATTTCAACTTTTAAATTTAAAAAATGAAAATTTTTAAATTATTTTTGTTGTTTTCCATTCTTTTACCTCCTAACTTGTCCCAACATTTTTGGGCTCCTATAAAACAGTTGCCCTAATTTTTGGGCTTTATTATAAAAAAATAATTCCAACTTTTAAATTCAAAAAATGAAAATTTTTAAATTCTTTTAGTTGAATTCTATTTATTTTACCGTCTAATTTGTCCAAACATTTTTGGGCTTCTCTAAAACACTAGCCCGAATTTTTGGGCTTTATTAAAAAAAAATAATTTCAACTTTTAAATTCAAAAAATGAAAATTTTCAAATTATTTTTCTTGATTTCCATTCTCTCACCTCCTAACTTGTCCCAACATTTTTGGGCTTCTCTAAGGCAGTAGCCCGAATTTTTGGGCTTTATTAAAAAAAAATAATTTCCACTTTTAAATTCAAAAAATGAAAATGTTTAAATTCTTTTAGTTGAATTCTATTTATTTTACCGTCTAATTTGTCCTAATATTTTTGGGCATCTCTAAAACACTGGCCCGAATTTTTAGGCTTCATTAAAAAAAAATAATTTCAACTTTTAAATTTAAAAAATGAAAATTTTTAAATTATTTTTGTTGTTTTCCATTCTTTTACCTCCTAACTTGTCACAACATTTTTGGGCTTCTCTAAAACAGTAGCCCTAATTTTTGGGCTTTATTAAAAAAAAATAATTTCCACTTTTAAATTCAAAAAATGAAAATGTTCAAATTCTTTTAGTTGAATTCTATTTATTTTACCGTCTAATTTGTCCCAATATTTTTGGGCATCTCTAAAAAACACTGGCCCGAATTTTTGGGCTTTATTAAAAAAAAATAATTTCAACTTTTAAATTCAAAAAATAAAAATTTTCAAATTATTTTTCTTGATTTCCATTCTCTCACCTCCTAACTTGTCCCAACATTTTTGGGCATCTCTAAAACACTGGCCCGAATTTTTGGGCTTTATTAAAAAAAAATAATTTCAACTTTTAAATTCAAAAAATAAAAATTTTCAAATTATTTTTCTTGATTTCCATTCTCTCACCTCCTAACTTGTCCCAACATTTTTGGGCATCTCTAAAACACTGGCCCAAATTTTTGGGCTTTATTAAAAAAAAATAATTTCAACTTTTAAATTCAAAAAATGAAAATTTTCAAATTATTTTTCTTGATTTCCATTCTCTCACCTCCTAACTTGTCCCAACATTTTTGGGAATCTCTAAAACACTGACCCGAATTTTTGGGCTTCATTAAAAAAAAATAATTTCAACTTTTAAATTTAAAAAATGAAAATTTTTAAATTATTTTTGTTGTTTTCCATTCTTTTACCTCCTAACTTGTCCCAACATTTTTGGGCTCCTATAAAACAGTTGCCCTAATTTTTGGGCTTTATTATAAAAAAATAATTCCAACTTTTAAATTCAAAAAATGAAAATTTTTAAATTCTTTCAGTTGAATTCTATTTATTTTACCGTCTAATTTGTCCAAACATTTTTGGGCTTCTCTAAAACACTAGCCCGAATTTTTGGGCTTTATTAAAAAAAAATAATTTCAACTTTTAAATTCAAAAAATGAAAATTTTCAAATTATTTTTCTTGATTTCCATTCTCTCACCTCCTAACTTGTCCCAACATTTTTGGGCTTCTCTAAAGCAGTAGCCCGAATTTTTGGGCTTCATTAAAAAAAAATAATTTCAACTTTTAACATTAAAAAATGAAAATTTTCAAATTCTTTTAGTTGAATTCTATTTATTTTACCGTCTAATTTGTCCTAATATTTTTGGGCATCTCTAAAACACTGGCCCGAATTTTTAGGCTTCATTAAAAAAAAATAATTTCAACTTTTAAATTTAAAAAATGAAAATTTTTAAATTATTTTTGTTGTTTTCCATTCTTTTACCTCCTAACTTGTCCCAACATTTTTGGGCTCCTATAAAACAGTTGCCCTAATTTTTGGGCTTTATTATAAAAAAATAATTCCAACTTTTAAATTCAAAAAATGAAAATTTTTAAATTCTTTTAGTTGAATTCTATTTATTTTACCGTCTAATTTGTCCATACATTTTTGGGCTTCTCTAAAACACTAGCCCGAATTTTTGGGCTTTATTAAAAAAAAATAATTTCAACTTTTAAATTCAAAAAATGAAAATTTTCAAATTATTTTTCTTGATTTCCATTCTCTCACCTCCTAACTTGTCCCAACATTTTTGGGCTTCTCTAAAGCAGTAGCCCGAATTTTTGGGCTTCATTAAAAAAAAATAATTTCAACTTTTAACATTAAAAAATGAAAATTTTCAAATTCTTTTAGTTGAATTCTATTTATTTTACCGTCTAATTTGTCCTAATATTTTTGGGCATCTCTAAAACACTGGCCCGAATTTTTAGGCTTCATTAAAAAAAAATAATTTCAACTTTTAAATTTAAAAAATGAAAATTTTTAAATTATTTTTGTTGTTTTCCATTCTTTTACCTCCTAACTTGTCACAACATTTTTGGGCTTCTCTAAAACAGTAGCCCTAATTTTTGGGCTTTATTAAAAAAAAATAATTTCCACTTTTAAATTCAAAAAATGAAAATGTTCAAATTCTTTTAGTTGAATTCTATTTATTTTACCGTCTAATTTGTCCAAACATTTTTGGGCTTCTCTAAAACACTAGCCCGAATTTTTGGGCTTTATTAAAAAAAAATAATTTCAACTTTTAAATTCAAAAAATAAAAATTTTCAAATTATTTTTCTTGATTTCCATTCTCTCAGCTCCTAACTTGTCCCAACATTTTTGGGCTTCTCTAAAGCAGTAGCCCGAATTTTTGGGCTTCATTAAAAAAAAATAATTTCAACTTTTAACATTAAAAAATGAAAATTTTCAAATTCTTTTAGTTGAATTCTATTTATTTTACCGTCTAATTTGTCCTAATATTTTTGGGCATCTCTAAAACACTGGCCCGAATTTTTAGGCTTCATTAAAAAAAAATAATTTCAACTTTTAAATTTAAAAAATGAAAATTTTTAAATTATTTTTGTTGTTTTCCATTCTTTTACCTCCTAACTTGTCACAACATTTTTGGGCTCCTATAAAACAGTAGCCCTAATTTTTGGGCTTTATTATAAAAAAATAATTCCAACTTTTAAATTCAAAAAATGAAAATTTTTAAATTCTTTTAGTTGAATTCTATTTATTTTACCGTCTAATTTGTCCATACATTTTTGGGCTTCTCTAAAACACTAGCCCGAATTTTTAGGCTTCATTAAAAAAAAATAATTTCAACTTTTAAATTTAAAAAATGAAAATTTTCAAACTATTTTCGTTCATTTCCATTCTTTTACCTCCTAACTTGTCCCAACATTTTTGGGCATCTCTAAAACACTGGCCCGAATTTTTGGGCTTTATTAAAAAAAAATAATTTCAACTTTTAAATTCAAAAATGAAAATTTTTAAATTATTTTTCTTGATTTCCATTCTCTCACCTCCTAACTTGTCCCAACATTTTTGGGCATCTCTAAAACACTGTCCCGAATTTTTGGGCTTTATTATAAAAAAATAATTTCAACTTTTAAATTCAAAAAATGAAAATTTTCAAATTATTTTTGTTGTTTTCCATTCTTTTACCTCCTAACTTGTCCCAACATTTTTGGGCTTCTCTAAAACACTGGCCCGAATTTTTGGGCTTCATTAAAAAAAAATAATTTCCACTTTTAACATTAAAAAATGAAAATTTTCAAATTTTCTTTTAGTTGAATTCTATTTATTTTACCGTCTAATTTGTCCTAATATTTTTGGGCTTCTCTAAAACACTGGCCCGAATTTTTGGGCTTTATTAAAAAAAAATAATTTCAACTTTTAAATTCAAAAAATGAAAATTTTCAAATTCTTTTAGTTGAATTCTATTTATTTTACCGTCTAATTTGTCCTAATATTTTTGGGCTTCTCTAAAACACTGGCCCGAATTTTTGGGCTTTATTAAAAAAAATAATTTCAACTTTTAAATTCAAAAAATGAAAATTTTCAAATTATTTTTCTTGATTTCCATTCTCTCACCTCCTAACTTGTTCCAACATTTTTGGGCTTCTCTAAAACACTGGCCCGAATTTTTGGGCTTCATTAAAAAAAAATAATTTCAACTTTTAAATTCAAAAAATGAAAATTTTTAAATTCTTTTAGTTGAATTCTATTTATTTTACCGTCTAATTTGTCCCAATAATTTTGGGCTTCTCTAAAGCAGTAGCCCGAATTTTTGGGCTTTATTAAAAAAAAATAATTTCAACTTTTAAATTCAAAAAATGAAAATTTTCAAATTATTTTTCTTGATTTCCATTCTCTCACCTCCTAACTTGTCCCAACATTTTTGGACGTCCGAGAAGTTAGCAATGCCATTTAATTTTTAACCCAAAAAAAATATTGTGCTAAATTGTGCTAATTTTGTGCTATTTTTGTGCCGCAAAAAGTTTTTTAAAAAAATTAAATTTAGATTAAAAAATTTTTTTTTTTTTTTAAATTTTTTTTAAGTACCCTATCAAAAAAATTCCAATAATATAGCCACATAAAATAAAAAAATTGACTATTGTGTAAATTATATTTAAATTATAAACTGGACAAATAAAGCACACAATTAGAAAAGCAATTTTATCACAAAAAAATGCAATTTCAGTAATTTTTTAATGTTCAAGACCACTCTACTCTTAAATTAATATCAAAAATTTGTAAAAATCGATTTTTCTCACAAAGATATTTGTGCTAAACTGTATTAATATAGCAAAAATTAAAATTTATATTTAAAACAAATATTTACTTTCACTAATTTTCTAATTTTAAAACGAATTAAAATTAATTAATTATCAGAAAAATTGTAAAAATCAATTATTCTTTAAAATAAATTTTGTTCTCATTTGTGCACATCAAGCACAAAATTAAAAATTCCTTATAAACACAAAGAATATTTATTTTTACTAATTTTCTAATTTTAAAATCAATTAAAATTAATTAGTTCTCAGAAATTTTGCAAAAATGATTTTTTCTTTTAAATAAATTTTGTGCTCATTTGCGCACATAAAGCACAAAATTAAAATTGCCTTACATGCACAAAAAATATTTATTTTCACTTATTTTCTAATTGTAAAACCTATTTAAATTAATTTATTACCAGAAAATTTGCAAAAATGATTTTATCTTTAAAATAAATTTTGTGCTCATTTGTGCAAAAATGATTTTTTCTTCAAAATAAATTTTGTGTTTATTTGTGCACATCAAGCACAAAATTAAAATTACCTTATAAGAACAAAAAATATTTATTTTTACTTATTTTCTAATCGTAAAACCAATTAAAAATAATTATCAGAAAATTTAAAAAAATCGTTTATTCTTCAAAATAAATTTTGTGCTCATTTGTGCACATCAAGCACAAAATTAAAATTACCTTATGAGCACAAAAAATATTTATTTCAACTAATTTTCTAATTTTGAAACCAAATAAAATTAACTAATTACCAGACAATTTGCAAAAATTATTTTTTCTTCAAAATAAATTTTGTCCTAAATTGTGCACATCAAGCACAAAATTAAAATTTGCCTTACATGCACAAAAAATATTTATTTTCACTTAATTTCTAATTTTAAAACCAATTTAAATTAATTTACTATTACCAGAAAATTTGCAAAAATGATTTTATCTGCAAAATAAATTTTGTGCTCATTTGTGCACATCAAGCACAAAAATAAAATTGCCTTACATGCACAAAAAATATTTATTTTCACTTATTTTCTAATTTTAAAACCAATTTAAATTAATTTATTACCAGAAAATTTGCAAAAAGGATTTTTTCTTTTAAATAAATTTTGTGCTCATTTGTGCACATCAAGCACAAAATTAAAATTGCCTTACATGCACAAAAAATATTTATTTTCACTTATTTTCTAATTTTAAAACCAATTTAAATTAATTTATTACCAGAAAATTTGCAAAAATGATTTTATCTTCAAAATAAATTTTGTGCTCATTTGTGCACATCAAGCACAAAATTAAAATTACCTTATGAGCACAAAAAATTTGTTTTTAGGAGAAAGTAATTTTTGCAAAATTGTGTTATAAAGTTATATTTAATTGTTTTAAAAATTAAAAAATTATCGAAAATAAATGTTTTTTTGTAGGGGAGACCGGGGCTAAACCGGACACGGGGCTAAACCGGACACGTCAAATATTTCCGAAACCGTGAAGAATTTCAAATCGTGTAAATAACCTATGAACGCGCAATTTCGTGATGCATATGCTGCATGAGGTTTTAGGGACGTGTCAATTTTCTTGTAATAATAGTTGCCGTTAATATGTGAAAATGACATTTTTTGAGGTAAAAGTAAAAAATTTTTTTCTTCATTTTTTTGGGTTTTTATCGTTAAAATTAAAGTGCAAATATCATACGGCCATTTTTCTTTTAGCTCAAGGTGTACTGAATTTAGAAGAAAAAAAGTTTAATGGAAAACATTAAGAAGAAAAAATATATTGCAGGTTAATTAATAGATGACGGTGTGGGGCTGAATCGGACATCGTGATTAAAAACAACTAAATCTTTGAATTCTTTAATTTATTTTATATAAATTAACTATTTTATATAATATTCTTTGCTTAGAACCACTTTATAAATAAATAAAGAAAGAATTTATTTTAAAACTCGAATTCGCAAGCGAGTTGCTACAAACAGACAAGCCTGAAAACGGTAATTCATTTTATATTATATTAATTACCGATTTTACATATTATATTATATTCTTCGTATAGAACTATCTACAAATAAATAAAAGAAGAACTGATTTGACTTTTTTTTACCAAAAAAAAGAAAATTTGTATCTCATTCTTTAATTAATTGGCCGTGTCCGGTTTAGCCCCACCAATTTTCGGATTTTCGTTTTTGAGGTAGTCACCTTCGAAGCAATATATCTCTAAAGCTATTGTACTTTTTTTAAATCGAACAAGTGCGATTTGTAGGTGAAAGTACAAGCTTCAAAACGGTATATAACACTTTAGCAAAAAGTATGTTTTTGTATGAGTTTCCTGGTCAAAGACCAAATCCGTCCGGTTTAGCCCCGGTCTCCCCTACTTTAATGGCAATTTGAAAATTTTCATTTTTTGAATTTAAAAGTTGAAATTATTTTTTTATAATAAAGCCCAAAAATTAGGGCAACTGTTTTATAGGAGCCCAAAAATATTAGGACAAATTAGACGGTAAAATAAATAGAATTCAACTAAAAGAATTTGAAAATTTTCATTTTTTGAGTTTAATATTTAAATACATTTTTTTTAATAAAGCCCAAAAATGCGGGCCAGTGTTTTAGAGAAGCCCAAAAATGTAGGGACAAGTTAGGAGGTAAAAGAATGGAAAACAACAAAAATAATTTAAAAATTTTCATTTTTTAAATTTAAAAGTTGAAATTATTTTTTTTTAATAAAGCCCAAAAATTCGGGCTAGTGTTTTAGAGAAGCCCAAAAATGTTTGGACAAATTAGACGGTAAAATAAATAGAATTCAACTAAAAGAATTTAAAAATTTTCATTTTTTGAATTTAAAAGTTGGAATTATTTTTTTATAATAAAGCCCAAAAATTAGGGCAACTGTTTTATAGGAGCCCAAAAATGTTGGGACAAGTTAGGAGGTAAAAGAATGGAAAACAACAAAAATAATTTGAAAATTTTCATTTTTTGAATTTAAAAGTTGAAATTATTTTTTTATAATAAAGCCCAAAAATTCGGGACAGTGTTTTAGAGATGCCCAAAAATGTTGGGACAAGTTAGGAGGTGAGAGAATGGAAATCAAGAAAAATAATTGGAAAATTTTCATTTTTTGAATTTAAAAGTTGAAATTATTTTTTTTTAATAAAGCCCAAAAATTTGGGCCAGTGTTTTATAGGAGCCCAAAAATATTAGGACAAATTAGACGGTAAAATAAATAGAATTCAACTAAAAGAATTTGAAAATTTTCATTTTTTGAGTTTAATATTTAAATATATTTTTTTTAATAAAGCCCAAAAATGCGGGCCAGTGTTTTAGAGAAGCCCAAAAATGTAGGGACAAGTTAGGAGGTAAAAGAATGGAAAACAACAAAAATAATTTAAAAATTTTCATTTTTTAAATTTAAAAGTTGAAATTATTTTTTTTTAATGAAGCCCAAAAATTCGGGCCAGTGTTTTAGAGATGCCCAAAAATGTTGGGACAAGTTAGGAGGTAAAAGAATGGAAATGAACGAAAATAGTTTGAAAATTTTCATTTTTTGAATTTAAAAGTTGATATTATTTTTTTTTAATAAAGCCCAAAAATTCGGGCCAGTGTTTTAGAGATGCCCAAAAATATTGGGACAAATTAGACGGTAAAATAAATAGAATTCAACTAAAAGAATTTGAACATTTTCATTTTTTGAATTTAAAAGTGGAAATTATTTTTTTTTAATAAAGCCCAAAAATTCGGGTCAGTGTTTTAGAGATTCCCAAAAATGTTGGGACAAGTTAGGAGGTGAGAGAATGGAAATCAAGAAAAATAATTTGAAAATTTTCATTTTTTGAATTTAAAAGTTGAAATTATTTTTTTTTAATAAAGCCCAAAAATTCGGGCCAGTGTTTTAGAGAAGCCCAAAAATATTAGGACAAATTAGACGGTAAAATAAATAGAACTCAACTAAAAGAATTTGAAAATTTTCATTTTTTGAATTTAAAAGTTGAAATTATTTTTTTATAATAAAGCCCAAAAATTAGGGCTACTGTTTTAGAGAAGCCCAAAAATGTTGTGACAAGTTAGGAGGTAAAAGAATGGAAAACAACAAAAATAATTTAAAAATTTTCATTTTTTAAATTTAAAAGTTGAAATTATTTTTTTTTAATGAAGCCTAAAAATTCGGGCCAGTGTTTTAGAGATGCCCAAAAATATTAGGACAAATTAGACGGTAAAATAAATAGAATTCAACTAAAAGAATTTGAAAATTTTCATTTTTTAATGTTAAAAGTTGAAATTATTTTTTTTTAATGAAGCCCAAAAATTCGGGCTACTGCTTTAGAGAAGCCCAAAAATGTTGGGACAAGTTAGGAGGTGAGAGAATGGAAATCAAGAAAAATAATTTGAAAATTTTCATTTTTTGAATTTAAAAGTTGAAATTATTTTTTTTTAATAAAGCCCAAAAATTCGGGCTAGTGTTTTAGAGAAGCCCAAAAATGTTTGGACAAATTAGACGGTAAAATAAATAGAATTCAACTAAAAGAATTTGAACATTTTCATTTTTTGAATTTAAAAGTGGAAATTATTTTTTTTTAATAAAGCCCAAAAATTCGGGCTACTGCCTTAGAGAAGCCCAAAAATGTTGGGACAAGTTAGGAGGTGAGAGAATGGAAATCAAGAAAAATAATTTGAAAATTTTCATTTTTTGAATTTAAAAGTTGAAATTATTTTTTTTAATAAAGCCCAAAAATTCGGGCCAGTGTTTTAGAGAAGCCCAAAAATATTAGGACAAATTAGACGGTAAAATAAATAGAACTCAACTAAAAGAATTTGAAAATTTTCATTTTTTGAATTTAAAAGTTGAAATTATTTTTTTATAATAAAGCCCAAAAATTAGGGCTACTGTTTTAGAGAAGCCCAAAAATGTTGTGACAAGTTAGGAGGTAAAAGAATGGAAAACAACAAAAATAATTTAAAAATTTTCATTTTTTAAATTTAAAAGTTGAAATTATTTTTTTTTAATAAAGCCCAAAAATTCGGGCCAGTGTTTTAGAGATGCCCAAAAATATTAGGACAAATTAGACGGTAAAATAAATAGAATTCAACTAAAAGAATTTGAAAATTTTCATTTTTTGAATTTAAAAGTTGAAATTATTTTTTTATAATAAAGCCCAAAAATTAGGGCTACTGTTTTAGAGAAGCCCAAAAATGTTGTGACAAGTTAGGAGGTAAAAGAATGGAAAACAACAAAAATAATTTAAAAATTTTCATTTTTTAAATTTAAAAGTTGAAATTATTTTTTTTTAATAAAGCCCAAAAATTCGGGCCAGTGTTTTAGAGATGCCCAAAAATATTAGGACAAATTAGACGGTAAAATAAATAGAATTCAACTAAAAGAATTTGAAAATTTTCATTTTTTAATGTTAAAAGTTGAAATTATTTTTTTTTAATGAAGCCCAAAAATTCGGGCCAGTGTTTTAGAGAAGCCCAAAAATGTTGGAACAAGTTAGGAGGTGAGAGAATGGAAATCAAGAAAAATAATTTGAAAATTTTTATTTTTTGAATTTAAAAGTTGAAATTATTTTTTTTTAATAAAGCCCAAAAATTCGGGCCAGTGTTTTAGAGATGCCCAAAAATATTGGGACAAATTAGACGGTAAAATAAATAGAATTCAACTAAAAGAATTTGAACATTTTCATTTTTTGAATTTAAAAGTGGAAATTATTTTTTTTTAATAAAGCCCAAAAATTCGGGCTACTGCTTTAGAGAAGCCCAAAAATGTTGGGACAAGTTAGGAGGTGAGAGAATGGAAATCAAGAAAAATAATTTGAAAATTTTCTTTTTTTGAATTTAAAAGTTGAAATTATTTTTTTTTAATGAAGCCCAAAAATTCGGGTCAGTGTTTTAGAGATTCCCAAAAATGTTGGGACAAGTTAGGAGGTGAGAGAATGGAAATCAAGAAAAATAATTTGAAAATTTTCATTTTTTGAATTTAAAAGTTGAAATTATTTTTTTTTAATAAAGCCCAAAAATTCGGGCCAGTGTTTTAGAGATGCCCAAAATTTTTATATTATTTTTATATTATATTTATTGACTCTAAAATAATTTATTTTGAGAAAGAATTACGGAAGTAGTGTTTAATAGTATACATACATAGTTTCTGTTCTTTGTTTATTACAGGGGTTGTTTATGGGAAGAGGGTGGAAAATTAGTTAGGGGTAGTTTGTTTATAAAGGGTTGTTAGTTCTATTAGAATTACTAAAAAGATTAAAATTAGAAATGACAATGCAAATATGCGAAGTTTGGATTTTTTATATTTCGCTGTTTTGAAGAAAGGGGTTGTTTTTAGGGAAGGGATGATTTTTGAAATTTGGGATATGGTTTTTTGAAGAGCCCTAAAAAAGCCCTAAAATATAGCGTTTCAATTTTTTTTAAATTTTTGTATTTTGTTTAGAGGAGGTGCTAGCTTGACTTAAGAGGGCACCTCCACCAAAAATTTTTTTTTTCTGGAAATGTTAAGGAGCCCAAAAATTTTCAATACCGCCCAAAAATAGCCCTAAAAAAGCCCTAAAATATGGTATAGTTTATAATTTAAAATTTGATTGTGGAGGTTCCAGCTTGACGGACCTTTATTTTTAGAAAGTAATTGATTTTCTATAAAGAATTTTATTAATTTCCAAAAATAACTGAATTTCTGCAAAGAATTGATTTTAATTTTATTAAATGTTTTAAAAATAAAAAAAATAATTGAATTATTTAGCAGCATTTTTGGAAAAAGTTGAGAAAATAATTCAAGAACTGTCACGAAATCAATTAATTTTGTTAAATAATTTAATTATTGTAAATAATTCAATTAATTATTGAAAATAATTCAAATCCTGCAAAGAATTCAATTAATTTTGAGAAATAATCTAATTATTTTGAACAATTCAGTTATTTATTGAAAATAATTCAGTTCCAGTAAAGAATTCAATTAATTTTTGAAATAAATTGAAGTCCAATGAAAAATTTTACTTATTTTCAAAAATAATTGAATTTCTGCGAAGAATTAATTTTAATTTTATCAAATGTTTTAAAAATAAATTGAATTCTTCGTAAGAATTTTAATATTATTTGAAAATAATTAAATTCCTGTGGAGAATTCAATTAATTTTTAAATTAAATTGAATTTCTGTGAAGAAATTTAATAATTTTGCAAAATAATTAAATATCAGTAATGAATTGAATTTTTTTTTGAAAATAATTCAATCACTAAAGATAATTCAATTAATTTTGGTATATAATTTTATTATTGCGATGAGTTCAATTGTTTATTGAAAATAATTCAATTCCTCTAAAGAATTTAATTAATATTTAAAACAAATTGAATTACTGCGAAAAATTAATTTTAATTTTCTTTAAAGTTTGAAAAATAGAAAATAATTGAATTATTCAGCAGAGTTTTAGAAAAATTTTTAAAAATAATTGAATTCTTCGTAAGAATATTATTATTATTCGAAAATAATTCAATTATTTTAAAGAATTGAATTAATTTTGATAGATAATTTAATTACTGTGAAGAATCCAATTATTTATTGAAAATAAATAAATTTCTGTAAAAAATTCAATTAATTTTTTTAAAAAATTGAATTACAATGAAGAATTTTATTAATTTCATTTCTGCGAAGAATTAATTTCAATTTTATTAAAAATTTATGAAATAAAAAAATAATTGAATTATTGAGCAGAATTTTAGTACAAAAGTTGTGAAAATAATTCAATTCTTCGGAAGAATTTTGTTAATATTTGTTAATAATTAAATTCCTGCAAAAATTCAATTATGTTTTGAAAATAATTCAATTACTAAAAATAAATCAATTAATTTTTTTAAAAATAATAATTATTATTATACCTCAAGTACTTGCAGTTAATAAAATACCTTAATTACCTTTCAAAAACTTTTCAAATAAACGAGATTTTTCAATGAGTTCTCCAAGAATTCTTAACGGTAAATTTATTTCGAAAATAGGGCACAGAAAAAAAACCTCCACAAATAGAAAAAATTTAATAAAGAATAAAAACAATAAATACAGAAAGTTTAAAAACTAAATTAAAATTTTTGTTAAGACTTTGTAAAACTTTGCTCAAACTTTGCTTAAACTTTATCAAAATTTAAAGCAATTCTAACTAAACGCTTAATTAAAAAACATTTCTTTCACCGAAAAAAAGTAAAGAGAAAATTAATAAAAGAATAAAAAATAAAAGAACAAAAAGTAAATGAATAAAAAATAAAAGAACAATAATTAAATGAACAAAAATTAAAAGAACAAAAATTTAATAAATAAAAAAAAATAGAAAAACGAAGAAAAAATTAAACAATGCTGGAACTAAAAAACTTTCTCGAGAAAAACTTCTCCCCTGACAAACTTCTAAAATTCTCATTCAAGTATAAAAAAATTTTTTTTTCCAGTTTAGTAAAAAAAAAAATAAAGAGAAAATAAACATCACGCTATGAAAAACATGAAAGCAGAAGTGAAACGAGTTTCATTCTCTCCTTCTCGCCTCTATAATAAATTCATCTCGACTAATGGATTTTAAATAGTATCGAGATATTTTATTAATTTTCATAATATTAAAGAGACTAAAGAGTTGTAATTTAAATTGCCCGTGCGTTGATTAAGAAAGATTGAGAGAGAGAGAGAGAGAGAGAGAAAAAAAACTCCCAACATGTAAATATAACTAATTTATTCAAAGACGAATGAAAAATCATTTCGCGTGCACAATTTATCAAAAAAGTCGGCAAACAAATATTTTTTTGCAAATTAATACACTTATCTCGCCGGGGTTGAAATAAATCAATCAGAATAATACGAACATGAAGGAAGAAAAAAGTGAAGAAAAAAAATGTTAGAAAGTAAATTTATATACACACACATGTATAAAGTAGAACATCTCGGTAAGTAATTATTTCGTATATATATGAGAGATTTTAAAACTTTCTAAGAAAACTACATTGCTTGACATAATTTAGCCGAGAGCGTTTAAATATTTTTTAATCCATTTTTTTTTTGCAATTGAAGAACAATTTTTTTTCTTTATTCAATTAACTTTTTAAATATTTTTGTTACCCTTTTTTTTAGTATTTTGTATTTAATTTGCTTTTCTAATTTTAAACATTTTTATTATTCGTTGTACTTAAATTTTTTTTTGTTGATAATTTACTGTTTTCTTTTTTTTCAACACACTCTTGAATTAGTAAAAATATTTACTTAATTTCCACTTTTTTGCCTCTAAAGTTTCAAATGTTCAAATTAACGGAAATTTTTTTGTTTCCAATATTTTCTAATATTATTATTTTTAAATGGCAATTTAAGAAAGAATTTAAAATAAAATTTTTTTTAAATAATTCATTCTTTTAATTTGTAAATTAATATTTTATCACAATTTTTGAATATCAACTTTTGAGGAGTTTTAATTAGAAAATAATTCAATTCCCAAAATTCCCAAAATATAAATTTATAAATTAATGAAAATTACCTTCTAAAAATTAAAATATTTTTGAAGAAAAGTAATTCTTATGAAATTTTTTCCTCGTAATTTTTTAAAATTTAATTATTTTTAATAATTTTAATTACATATTTCAAAAAAAAGAACATTCAAATTTTTTGGAATTATATTTACTACTATAGAGAATGCAATCATGTTCTACATTTTCTTAAATAAAACTCAACAAAAACGAAAAAATATAAAAAATTAAATTTTGGGATTTGAATAATTGGAAGAAAAATTAATAATAATTTATAATATAATAATAATATATAATATATTTATCAACTTTTTTAAAAATTTTATATTTAGTTCTAATTTATTTATTCAAAGACATTTATTTATTTAAAACACATTTATTTATTAATTTAACCACACTTAGTTATTCATCTTTTTGAACCAAAAAAATAAAATCAAAGGTTCATTATTATAGGCACTAAAACTGAATGTCCCAAATCGAATTTTTTTGAATTTCGCGCCTAAAAGTTCTCGAAACTGCCGCCCAGAGGGCATGAAAGTTCTCTCACAAGCGCTATGAAGCAAATTGAATGAATTTGAATAGAGTGAATGGAATTAATTTAATAGAAGAAAAAATGAATCATTAAATTAATTAATTAAATTAATAGAATGTTTAATAGAGAAAATAAATTCTTTTCGAGACGTAGAAAGAAATTAGTTTCGAAATTTGAAGAAAAATAAAAATCAATTCCCATTTTTTTTCTCTGATAATAATCAGTAGTTTCAGTCATCATAAACCCTAAAAGCATTCAATAATAATCATTTACAAACGCAATTCTCCTTTCACAACCCTATAACACAGAGCACAATGGAAATTTGATATTTTCGCTATTTTTTTTAGGGTGAGCTTCTCGAGTACACAATAAATATAGTTATCCCGCCTTTAGGTTTAGGTCAATCATGAGATTACGCTTCTGCGGGTTGAAATTTTTTTCTTCTCAACTTGGACCAGACGTATTATGATGGTGTATGGCAAAAAGATGAATCACGAACTTGGACCAAAGTCGAAGGGAGAGACTACGATGATGATGAGTCATCGTTGTGTTTAAATTGCTTGCCGATCGATAGCCCCATTGGGAATTAGAATTTTGTCATCTCTAAAGCAGCACGAGGCCCTCTCTTTTTTCTCTCCCTCTCTCTCTTTCTCTCTTTTTTGTCTTTATCTTTCTCGCTTTTTCTCTTTTCTCTCTCGTTTTTTTCTCTTTCTCTCTCGTTAGTCTCCGGATTTCGTCTCAAATTTCATGAGGGTGATCTTTTTATACAAGAGACAGGTCTTCTTTTGTTATTTAAACCTTCGCCCTTAATAGTCGGGAAATCTTTTTCGATATATATTTAAATTGTCATCAAAGGGTAATAATTTTACGCTACTTAGTTTTTTAAGAATTAGGAAAAAAATTAAATTAAATTAAATTAAAAATTAAACGAACATGGGAAAAAATTATCCATCTTAAGTTTTTTTAATTTTAAAAAATTTTAATTAAAAATCAAACAAACTTGAGAAGAAATTATTCTTATTAAGTTTATTGAATTTTTAATTTAATTTAATTTAATTTTTTAAAAGTTTTAATTTAATAAGAAAAAAATTAAATTAAAAAAAAACTTAATAAGAATGATTTCTTCTCAAGTTGTTTTAATTTTTAATTAAATTTTTTTCTATTATTGTCAAAAGAAGAAAACAATGAAAATTTTGTATTAGAATTCGTGCGGTAATTTCAAACGAAAAAGAGACAAATTTAGAATTTTTTTTCTTCAATTTCAAATCATTTAATTTTTTCCACCAAATAATATAAAAATCCCTGACCTTTCCTGAATTTACTGACCTGTGGCAACAGTAAACAGTGTAAAAAGTTTTTACCATAAAAAAAGTGTAAAAAATTCAAAACCTCTTCCAATTTCTTTCAAAAAAAAAAAAAAAATTAATCGAAAAAGAAAAAAAATCAACGAACAAAGAATTTAAGTAAGTGGGCAAGGCAACAAACAAAGGAAACAAAGAGGGAAATTCCAGTTTCAGAACTGGGAAACTTTACGACCGTTGTAAACCGACTTTACTTTAGAGATTACTCCTTAAAACTTGAGTATATATACATATATGGAGATCTAACTCTAACGCAAAATTTAGGTAAATTCTCACTCACCTTTAAAATGTCCTCAACATCTGGTGTATTTTCCTCGAGAGCCTGCCTGGAATTGATGCCCTGTAACAAAAAAACAAACAAAGAAAAAAATTAAAACATTATTATTATTAAAGAAAATCCATATTGTGAATTACAATTTTTCATGTAATTTTAACCAGCATCCAAACATTTCAAATAGAACACAAACAAGAACTTTCACTTTTGCCTGTAATCATTTTCTCGTTCGGAATATTTAATTATATAAACATAAACAAGTTACATAAATTTCAATTCCCGAATGATTTAACTTATTAATTCAGCATAACGCGTAATTTAATTAATAAATAGATCTGATTATGCGCAGTTCACTTCGAAAAATTACAGTTTCCTCTATTTTCCATTCTGGCAAATAATTATATTCTCTCTATACGTTAGATAATCAAAAAAAAAAAACACAGTTGAAAAAAATTTTTCCCATTCGGACGAGAAAAAAAAATTGTCATTTCTATCTTAAGCAAATTAGTAGTAAATAGATAACAAATAAATAATACATGAATAATAAATAGATAACAAATACATAATAAATGAATAATAAATAAATATTAAATAAATATTAAATAAATAATAAATAAATAAGAAATAAATAATAAATATATAATAAATAGATAATAAAATTAATAATAAAAAAATACAATTAATAAACTATATTCAAAACATTGAATACGTAAACAAATTTCAATTTCCGTTAATTTATTTCTATTTGATTTTATTCATGAATGTTTTTTGTTAAATTAAAATATTGCTTGGTTTAAATTTAATTTTATTAAAATTAAAATTACCTTTTTTTTCATTTTTTTTTGCTTCAGCAGAAGCAGTAAAGTAGTTAATAAATTTCTCTCAATTAGCTCATGGCAAAATTATAAAACAAAACAAAATGAGCAGTTGTTTGAAATGAAATATTAAAGGATCGCGAACATATATGCATAACCGGTAATTGAGAGAATGAAACCACAATTTTTGCATAGTTCACGGTTATTATTCAATGGGAAAGAAACATGAAATCAAGTTTAATCGACAGTTTGCTTAAGGAGAATATGAAGAAGAAAAAGAAAAAGAGGAATAAAAAGAAAAATAAAATCTTGAAGCTTTATCCATTTATTGATGAAGAAAAAAAAAAAGAAGAGAAATAAAAACTAAACTCTTATTTCAATCTTCGATATAACTACTTGGGTGCACTCAATCTCTTCATCGGCTTTTATCTATGAAACCGCAACTGGAGAATTTATCAAGGAAAACTGAGAGAGAAAGAGAGAAAGAGAAAAAAGAGAGACAAAATAAAGAGAGAGAACAAAAAAGAGAGAAAAAAGACACAGTAACGAAAGAAACAGAGAGAAAAAGAGGAAAAAAGAGAAATACAAAGAAAGAGAGAAACAAAGAAACAGAGAGAAAAAGAGAAAAACAGACAAAGATCGAAACAAGGAAAGAAAACGAGAAAAAAAACAAAAAAAAAGAAAGAGATGAAAAAATGGAGAAAAAAGAAGGAGAGAAAGAAGAAATAACAAAAGAAAGTGAAAATAGAAAAAAATAAAAACAAGGAAAGAAAGAGAGAAAGAAGAAATAACAAAAGAAAGTGAAAATAGAAAAAAATAAAAACAAGGAAAGAAAGAGAGAAAACAAGTGAAACAACAACAAAAATTGGAAAAGAGAGAAAAAAGAAATAAAGAATGAAAGAGAAGAAACAAGAAAAACAGAAAAAAGAAAGAAAGAGAAAATTTGGGAAAAAGAGAAAAACAAAAAAAAGAGAAACAAGGAAAGTGAGAAAAAAGGAGAAACTGAAAAAACAAAGAGGGAGAAATGGAGAAAAACAGAGGAAAATGAGAGAAACAAGGAAATAAAGAGAGGAAAAAAAAGGAAAGAAAGAGAGGAAAAAAAGGAAAAGCAAAAAAAAACAAGGTAAGAAAGGGAGAAAAAAACAGAAGCAGAAATAGAAAGAGAGAGAGAGAAAAATAAGAAAACGAAAAAGAGAGACAAAAAGAGACAGAAAAATGAAAGAGAGAGAGAGAGAGAAAAAATAAAAAATCATAAAAAAGAAAGAAAGAGAAACAGAAAAGCGAAAGAAAGAGAAACAGAGGAAGAAAGAAAAAGAAAAACAAAAGAAATAAGAAAATACAAAGCAAAAAGATAAAGAATAAGTCCAGAGAAGAAACAGGTAGCAATAAAAGGTAGCAGATGCTTTAGTAAGAAGAGAGAAAGAAGGAAAGAAGAAAAAATTGAGAAACAGGGACACGAATAAAATAACCAGGATATATTCTGTTCTGATTAATCGCAATAGGACTCTTTATCTCACACTCGCATTTTTATCTCTTCCTTTTTTTTAGAGTCTATTTTTATCAGAGGGAAAAAATTTTTTTGCCAGAGGGAAATGAACAGCGCGCGCTTCAGTCAGAATCAATTTTCATATATAGCTCAAGTACCTTTTTCAAGGCACAAAATGAGTTGAACCCTTTCCCTAAGTTATATATATATATTTAATAATAAAAAAGTAAAAATGGGGTTCTTTTTCTCCTCCTTTTTACACGATTTAAATATTTTATGAATTTCTCAAGAATTTATTACGGTTTCAGGTAAATATTTATTCGACTCAAGTAAACTTTTGACTCAAGTAATTTATTTATTTGATTCAAATAAATATTTTTTTGATTGAAATAAATATTTTTTTGATTGAAATAAATATATTTTGATTCAAATAAATAATTATTCGATTCAAGTAAACGTTTATTCGAATCAAGTAAATATTAATTCGAATCAAATACAATTTTTTAATCAATTTAAACAAAAAGTATTCGAATCCAATTAATTTTTCCCAGTGTAATTATAATTAAAGTTACAATTAAAATTATATTACAATCCAAAATAAATTTATTTATTATTTATATTATAAATTTATAATAATTAAAAATAAATTTTTAAATAAATTATAAATAAAATTTATAAGTTATAAATCTACTTACATATAATAATTATATGGAAATTTACCTACGTAATAATAAATATTAGTAAATTTACTTATACACCAAAATAATTATTACTAAATTTACTCACATTACAATAATTATAAGTAAATTTCCCCAGATTATAACAATTATAACCTAATTAATGCAACTAATAAAAATTTATTCGTCTACATTGTCTATAATGAAAGAAGCGAAC
Organism: Leptopilina myrica (nomen nudum); assembly: GCA_032872475.1. Taxonomy (NCBI): domain Eukaryota; kingdom Metazoa; phylum Arthropoda; class Insecta; order Hymenoptera; family Figitidae; genus Leptopilina; species Leptopilina myrica (nomen nudum). The sequence goes on along the minus strand of CM065465.1, from coordinate 30,251,183 downwards.
ATTTTATTTATAACTTGATAAATTACAACAGGTAAAATGTTCCAATTACAATTTTACATCAATTTTAATGATCACCGGAGGAAATAACTTCAATGATTATAATTTTAAAGCGCAGTCAAATTTAATATTAATTGAGGTAACTTCAATTTTGAATATTACTACTACAAACCGGAAATCGCTTTTAATTAAATTGAAAACTAAAGGAGACAATTTCAAATTTTTTCTCTCTCTCTCAAATATTCTGCGAAAATATTCGCCACTAAAAAATTCATAGATTAAATCAATAAATTTAAAAATAAAAACTGAGATTACATTGATTAGAAGAGATGAAGATAAAAAGTGAATTAGAATAATTGTCGAGAAAATATATAGTAGTTCCAATTATAATAATTATATATGAAAAAGATTACAATCTGAGGGTTAATTTGAAGAGTGATAATAATAATAATAATTAGGAGAAGCTACTTTCAAAAGAAAATGTACAATTATTACAATAATAAATCGAAACAATGGTAATTACAGAAGCTACTTTCAGGGGAAAATTTACAATTCAAATAATAAATAATTGATATTTAAGAAATTTAATTAAATAATAATTTAATTTATTAATAATTATAAATAATTAATAATAGAAAAAAATTAGTAAAAAAAAACTGTAAAAAGGACGATAAATAACAATTAGTCAATAAAAAACAATATGACAATAAAAAACAATAAAAGACAATAAAAAACAAAAAAATAATATAAAACATTAAATAGTTATGAATTAAGTTACAAAAATTAAAAAGGAAAAATGAAATTAAAAAAAATGTATTAATTTAAAAAAAATTTTTTTTTCATTATTAAATAAAATATATTTATTCATTATCAAGTAAAATAAATAAAATAATTCCCAAATTAATTACAAAAAAGAAAACAATTAAATATGGTAAAAAAAACTTTAATTAAGAAAAATTTAAGGGCATTTGAACCTTTATGACGTCATAATTTAAAAACTCACGCTTTTCACACATTGTGACGTCATAGTGGTTCAAATGCCCTTAAATAAAAAAATTAAATTTCAAAATGAACTGAAAGATTTTAAATAAAGAAAATATTTGTCCTTCCTTTTTAAAGAGCTCAAAAAAATTTAAAAACCAGCGAAAAAAATTGTAAAGCAATAAAAATATTTCGAGAACGAAGAAACAAAACTATAGAGTTATAAGTTTATACAACGCAGGTTGATTTAATCTTTATGACAGAAAACGAGATAATAATTATATTAGCGAAACAATATAAGTTTTACCAAACGATAAAATAAAATGATAAATAACCTATAAAATTTTACACTTAAATAGAAAAAATAAGTTAAGCGAAAATAATTTTTCTTCAAATGATAATTGGAATAGAAAAATAAAACAAAAGAGGACAAACAAAAAATTACAAAAAATATGTAACTTATTTTTTTAATTATTTATTTTTCTATGGCCGTATTTATTTATTATTTATTTATTCATTAATTAATTTATATATTTTATTTATTTAAAAAAATTGTATTTGCTTTAAGTACTAAAATTATTCGTTCACTTATAATTTTTTTAAATTCCAATTTAATTCGAATTAAATTTATTCGATTCAAGTAATTATTTACTTGATAATAGACTAACTAATAAATTACCAAGTAATAGATAAACAAATAATTACTTAGTTTAACCAAATAATTTTGTATAGAAAGAAAAAATTTTGCGTAGAAAAAAAATTGCAAAAAAAAACCATCGAAGCAAAATTTCGAACAATTAATTAATTAATAAACTTAATTAGTCAATTAATTTGTTTAAAAACACTTCCACAAATATAATATTGTCAAAACTCGATAATCGAATTATCACTTGCAATAATAATAATAATAATAACAGAAAAAAAACAAAAAGATAATTTTTCCTGCCAATCAATATCAAATAAAACGATACACGATATGAATAAACATTCAATTTGTGTAATAGAAATGAAAATAATTGCGAAATACATCAGGTGAAAAATTAACGTCAATTCCCACATTTATATGAGAATCAGAACGAAGAGATTGCATATTTTAAAAGCAGGGCACAATAATGCAAATATACGCGGAGCGTTTGAAAAATTTAACAACAAAACGCGAGCTAAAAATTATTATATTAATGTGTAAATTTATTTTCTTTTTTTTTAAATGTAATCAGAAATGTGCGAGGATAATGAGAGTGTGTAAGCAGTGAAATATTGTTCGCGATTGTGCGCATATAATATTATTAAATAATATAAAAATACCAATCTATAAATAAAAAAAGAATTTTTTTTCCCGTCACCCTTTCGATGCCCCGGAATTGATAATTTAATTTTTTTTTTATTTTATACGCGGATGAAAAGAAAATGTATTTAAAGCTTTTACCGGAAATATTAACATTGATTCTATAATTTTTTTTATTTATTAGTTATTAATATTTATTATTATTTATTTTATTTTATTTATATTTATATAAAATCTAATATAATATAAATATTATAAATACTATAAATATTAAATTAAATGTACTGAATATTAAATATTAATTTATTAAATTTAGGTAAGTATTTTATTTATATTATTTATACTTATTATTTATTACTTTATTATTATTATTATTATTATTATTATTTAATGAATTTATTTTTATTTACTTTAATTATTGTACAAAGCCCCTTCATCGTTTGCCACTAAATTTCGATTTTATCCATTGCGCTTGTGAGAGAACTCTCATGCCATCTAGGCGGGACTTTCACCAATGTTTAGGCGCGAAATTCAAAAGTTCAAAACTATACTTTTACCTTTCCAGTCAAATAGTAAAATAATTTACCGTTATTTACTATTCGAAATACGTATTTTTGTATATTTGAAATATTTTCCACAATAAAAATAATAACATAAATAAATATAAATAAAATAACACAATAAATGAAAACAACTTTTTTTCTTTTTAACCTATAATAGAAAATTGATTCTGATTAAATTACCGTCAAAATATTTCCAAACAATGTGAAATTAATTCGCGTCAGATTCGAATCTCGTGACACCTTCGCTCTACATTTTCAAGAAATTCGCAGCTGACAATAGCCACAAAGGGGTCGAATGCCAGAGGCACGTTTATTTGTGTGTGTGTGTGTGTCTGTATGCCTTCTGTAAACGATGACACAATGTTATCTGAACACTCGTCATCATCACACAATTATAAAGCCCCTCTGATTGTTATTCATTTTACTTTAGATTATCGCGTGCTATTTATAACATCATCAAGCGAATCAAACAAATATGGATAAAATTATTCTTTACTTTCTCCTCTGAAAAAAAAATTAATGAACTAAATTTAGTAAAAACTATCATTTCTTTTCTAAAACAAAACAATTTTTGCCACTGAGCAATGTCTTTGAATATTTAATGAACAGTTCGGTAATTTTTTTATTAATTTCTTTAATAACGTTACTGAAAAGTGACACCGAATATTTAATATACAGTTCGGTAATTTTTAACTTCTTTAGTGACGTCACTGAGCAAAGTCTCCGAATATAGTATGTTCTGTTCTCGAAACTATTTGCGCTTGCGAGAGAACTTTCATGCCATCTAGGCGGGAATTGCAACAAATTTTAGGCGCGAGGTGAATCTAATTTTTATTAAATACAAACTTTAGGCTAACAAAATAGAGATGACTATTTTCTTTTAATACAAACTGTAGGCGCGAAATGAAGCGAACTTTTTCAAACACAAATTTTAGCAAAATTTACAGAACTGTTCATTAAATATTCGGAGACTGATTTACGAGACTATTAAAACTGTTAAGTAATAGTAGTAAGTTTTCGACAATCATGTCGAAGAGATTCAGATTCAGAACATCGTCAAACTGAGAAAAGATCGAAAGAAAGAAAACAAAAGTAATGGAAAAGAAACAAAATTATAAACTACAGTAGAGAAAGTAGAAGAAAAAAAAACTAGGGGCGAAGAAAATTGTTCACCTGCAAGCACATGAGGCTAACAAGAAAGAGTTGAAGTGCACAGGAATAGATAATGAACCGTAGAGGGTCGAACCCTGAACTATAATAACAGTAATTGAAAGTAAAGCTCTACTCACATTGTCGAGGTTCATTCTCGGCAGACGGCTACCAGCGTTGTGTAGTCGATTACCACCACCACCGCTGCTGTTGCTGCTGCTACTACTATTGCTGCTGCTGTTGTTATTGTTACTGCTGCTGTTGCTATTACTGCTGGCACTGCCACTATTAGCGAGACTTCCACCAGCATTCGAATTACTTCCCGATGAATTGGAAGGAGGCGGAGGACCCTTTGCCGGAAGTAAACCGTGACTACGATGATCATTGCTATTGCCACCGTGCTTGACTGGCTGTCCAGGATAGCCACCACGTCCTCCGTAGGGTGGCTTACCATCGGCTGGCTTAACGAAACCTCCGCGCTGCGCTGATGCGTGACTCGATGATGATGATGTTGAATTCGAGGAATTGGAGCTCGATCTGGGCCCACCAGGTTTCTTGAACTCCTGTGACGATGGCGAGCTTCTTGAACTCGAACCAGAGCCGCTGGCGAGCCTCGATGCGTGGGCCGGTGCTGGACTCGCTGGCACCCCATCGATTCCTATCAGCCTCTTTGGATCCTCGAGCAAATGTCTCACCACCGAATAGTTGCCTAATTTCGACTGTATCTGCTGCGTCGTTCGGTCTTGTGCATCGGGGTTCACCTGAAAACAAACATTGCGATTCAGTTAGTTGTCATTGGTCTGGATACGTTGTTAATAATCATTGGTCTGCATTAGTCACTAATAATGATAGGGTCTGAATTAGTTGCTGAAAATCATTGATCTCAATTAGTTGTTAATACACATTGTTAACACTCACGGGAAATATTCGCAATCAATCCAATGAGAAAAGGCTCTTTTGGGTACCCTACGGATACTTTCGAAAAATATTAATTGAGGTGCTCGTGCCTGTCGATCTAGACAATAAGACTCAAAAAAAAGACGACTTCTGGACCAACATCGTCGAATTTTTTTTTACCGAAAAGTTTAAGCATCACAACCAAAGCAGAAGAGTCTCCTTGGGTCCTCTAACAATACCTTCGAATTTCCCACTTGCTATTCCCCTTTGTTTACAAATACAAAAATTGTATTCTTAACCCTAAAAATAAATCCGAAAGACTGACTGACGACCTTTCTAAATCCTTCTCGAAAATTAAATGCCAGATTGTTTTTAATTCTCATCCCCCGAAAAGAGGGTTTTTTTTTTCCCCAATAAATAAAGAAAAATATTCTCGTTCTAGGTAAGACAAGAAAGCTAGAAGTGATTACAAGTATCTAAAGAATGCTTTATGTCGATGTTGGTCAAGGTTACGGAAGAAGGGAAGACCATGACCTAATCGCCTCCTCTTTGCACGTCCTATTTGCTTTTTCTCTGCCTCTCTCTCTCTCTGTCTTTCCTCCTATTGTTATGAAGCGAATCAGATATCAATACAGATATTAATACTCCCGGTGAGTGGAATCTTGAAAGCTGAGAATGCGCTCTAGGAAAATGATGACGCTCATGATGAGGTCATGGCACTAATTCGTCCACGTGTTTCATTTTCGCTTCTTTTCACACAATATTCTGAGTCTTTTTCTAGACCAGTCGAATTTTGGTGCACTCTATTTTCAATCTTCTTGCATTCTATAGTTACTTTTGCAAATACAATTTTGTGTTTTTGATTTTCAATCATCAATAATTAGGTTTTGCTGTTTTAATCATCAATAATTAAGTTTTGCTTTTTCCATCATCAATAACTAGGTTTTGCTTTTTCAATCATCGATAATTAGGTTTTGCTTTCTCAATCATCAATAGCCAGCTTTTGGTTTTCAATCATCAATAGCCAGCTTTTGCTTTTCAATCATCAATAATTAGCATTTAAGAAAGGAAAATAAGAAGCACTTTCTCGAAGAATTTTACGATTAATGATTCAACTTGGCAGACGACTCAAAAATGTATGCGCACTTCTGCCAACTATTGTTCTATAAGTACTTTAAACCAATGTGACAATTCAATTTGTGGGGCATTGTGTCCTCTGCGGAAAAGATTATTTACGATTCGCTTGTTTTAAATTTATTTACAGCATAGTATAGTCGTTTTTTCCCACCTCCGTAGAAATGCTTTATGTGTTTGTAATGTATTTCCTTTTTGGAGATAAATTTTTCATTTCCTTTCTGTATTTTCTTTTCGATGAAAAATGCTTTCTTTTGTAGTTAAAAGAAAAAAATTTGCAACTCAAAATAGTTTTGTCAGTTTGTGAATAGAGGAAAACAGAGACTCTATCATGCTGTTGACCCCATTTTCGGAGACGTAGCATTTTGTAAGCATTTCGCACGTAATTAATTGTCATGTTGATCTAATCCTCATAGATTAGCGCCCTTGGTCTTCATCCCATTTGAGACCGTTTATCAATTTGAAAATCCTCTCGCTCTCCCTTCAAGTAGAGAGGTCAATTTGAGAGAATTTATTTATCTTCTGTAATACCAAAACAAGTATTGATTTTGGGTGTTTTTTTTAGTTTTTAACGATGAAGAATTTAAAAAGAAGACAAACAAGATGGAGGGTTAAAAAGAAGGATCAAGACAAGAAGAAGAATGATCTTTCGATTTCCAAAAAGAAGTTCTTCGAAAAAGAGAAAAGTTAGTGAAGTGATTTTTGGCAGAAGCGGTTTGCAACTGTAAACAATATGGGAAAAAGTTAAGGAAGAAAATTCATTGAAAGAAGTTTGAAAAAGTGGTTTTTTTTTGTCTCTACGTCGAGAGGAGAAGGAGGAGAAGAAAAAAGAATCATATATGCCAAGTTTGAGAAAAAGGTAATATATATCCCTGGTACTTGTGTGAAGAAGGAGAAGAAAGAAATTCGAGAAATTTCATGATCGTCTCGGAGGTCGCATAAAAAGACGGAACAGAGTCGAAGGTACGCAGATAGATGACTATATGGACAGTCGGGCAATGGGAATCTTTCGTTGCAAAAGCAAAGAAGATGAAGGGATTCTGCTGTCTCTCTTTCTAATTTTTTCTCCTTTTTCTCTCTCTCTTTCTCTCTCTATTTTACCGCGAGTCTGGCAAAGATCAAGCGCTTCTACTTTTTTTGCCAAGCTTTGCCAGTAAGAATCTCCGACTTGCCATGGTCCAAGTGTTTTGCTAGAGAGATCCTCCTGCTCTACTCACAGACGCTCTCATCTTGCAGTCGTTTGCCAATTGCTAAACATATATCGTCCTCTTTTTTTTTTACCCCCTTTGCCGTTCTTTTAAATTCCCTTTTTCCTCCACAAGCTCTGACAGTTCGAATCAGAAACAGAAGGTGGAAAAAAAAGTTGATAAATTTTTACTTCCCTTCATCCATACAGCAAGAAAGTCTTGACAACTGATTTCATACCAAGTCTTCTTTTCCAATTTATCTACAATAAATAAATATTTAAATAAATCCCTCAAGTTTGTCGAACGACAAATTTATGGCAATCAATCTCCTTACATTGAAGATTGAGTCTGAATGCTCAATACTGAAATTCACAACCGATATAATGCTATATGACAGAGTGACCCATAAAATTCCGTATATGACGACGAACACATCGATTTTTCCATCGTCGAGTAACGCTATCTATATAAATTTCGATCAATGCTAGAAAGAAAATACTCCAAGCACGTATCTAAGAAGTATATGGAGATGATTGGAAAACTTTCTGGTACGACTTGGAATTTCCCGTCTTCATGTTTCATCTTTTATGCGACAAAAAAAAAAAAAGAGTCTGAAAATTACTCGACAAATACATTTCTTAAACGAATGTAAGAATCAAGAGTGAGAAAAATCCGTCAAATATTCTAGAAAACATACCACAATTATGATGCTTTAATTTTTAGGAACAATTTTTTCAACATACATTATAATTCTGATGGAGGAGAATAATAAAGTACAGTAGTTTATACATATAACCCGTTGGGTATATGCAAACTAATTTATTAGTAACGACCACGAACTGGTTGAATCTATTCCGTTATAAGGACCAGACTAACTAGTTAAGTAATTAGTTGCCAGTTGAATAGCTATTAAATTAATTAACGAGTAAACTGAATTATCCAGTTTCATGAAGATGGCAAACGTTGAATATTTGCCCCTCGAAAAAAAAATATCGAACAAAATATTTAATATCAATTTCAAGCAAAAAAAAAAAGAGACCCATACTCTTCGCCAAGAAGTGGACTTCTTTTAAAATCGGAATGATTGAAAGACGCAAAAGTTTTTCGAATCAATTCATTGGAAGTATACATATCTACTTTACAACTCCAAGAGAATATAAGGAATTCTACTCTCTGAACTTTAAATTTGAAAGAGCTTTCACTTGAAGAAACTAGGAATTTAAAGACTAAAACCAATATTCTTTGAAATTCCCCCAAACTCTTTGAATTGTTCAAACTTAAGACGTCATTTAACTTTTAAGCAATTTTGCTTTAAATTATTCAATTCTTTTTCAGCACATAATGTCTATTTATAACGAAATTCATATAATTTCAAAACGATATGAATATGAAAATAGTTATAAAATCTTTATTCTATATTATAAAAATTTATTCTTATACTGTAAATTTTTTACAATTATTTCCATCATTTCATATTAATTATTATTCTTTTTCAATTTTCAAATAAAATTCTTCCTCAAATCAATTATTTTTAATAATTTTTCTAATTACTTTTTCAATAATTTCACATGCATAGTGAAAATTAAATTATTTATAATTGTAAACTGTCCATTATTTTCAAAAGATTATTAAAAAATTCATTAAAAAAATACTACAAAGTAATTGTTTAAAAATAATTTTCAATTCTTTCTGAAATATTCAATATTTTTCAATGATATACAATCGAAAAAGTTCCAAACAATTGAAATGTAATGAAATCATTAAAAAATAATTTAAATTTGATGAAATATTTTAGAAATAATTTAAATTTTGTAAAACATTTATAAATGTGATTGAAATTGTATAAAATTTATTAAAAAAATAATTGAATAATTCAAATAAAAAAAATCATTAAGAAATAACTGAAATTTTGATGAAATATTTGTAATTTAAAAAAATCTTTTTAACAAAATTTGTAATTGGATAAGCCCCTTCGAAAATAATTAAAAGGTTTGCAAATTTTTTGATGAAATTTTATGAAACCTTATAGAAATAATTTTAATTTTTTAAAATAATTGAAATTTGATAAAATCTTTAAAAAATAATTGCAATTTAATAAAATATTTTTAAAAAAAGTTAAATTTTGCTAAAATTTTTGGAAAAGAATTTAATTTTTATTTAATTAAAAAAAATTAAATTTGATAAAATATCGTTTAAAAATAATTAAACTTTTGTAACATTTTTCAAAAGTGAAAAGCAATTGAAAAGTAAAATCATAAAAAAATAATTGAATTTTTGGAAAGTATTTTCGAAAAATCAATGGAAGATTGAATTCTTGTAAAAAATTATATTAGTAATAAAAATATAATTGAATTATTCCGAAGAAATTTATTTAAAAAATTACTAAATAATTGAATTCCTGTGATAATTTTTATTATTTATAATTTATAAAAATAATTAAATGTTTGAGTATATAATTTTATCAAATTTGTTTTTAAATACTAAATTCTTTTCGAAAATTTGATAATGATTGTAAATATATTGAAAATCGTTAATTGGAAAAAAATTCTTGAATTTTATTATTTTTAAATAGATAATTGAAATTTTTTATAAAAGTTTATAGAATTCTTAGAACATAATTGAATTTCGTCAATGATTTATACGTTCCCCAAAAATTTTTTCTTTGTTTAGTGTTTTTAAATAATGTTCTTCTATATAGAAATCCATTTTCTTTTTAACAAAAAACATTAATTAAGTATAAATTAAAAAATATCACAAAAATTAAAAATAATTTTTCTTGTGAATTCTAAAGTTCCAAATATTTTCCTCTGTAAACTTTAAATAATATTTCCCCACTTTTCCTGAGACTTGTCTGAACTGTCTCAATTTTGTACTCTTATCTTTTCTCCACGAATCAAAAAAAAAGTTGCAAATCGGAAGAAATGTTGAGTGAATAAATAAATAAATAAAATTGAAATAAAAATAAATAAAAAAGGAGAAAAGTATGAAAAAATTGACAAAAAAGACGCAAGTAATTCTTGACATATAAAGAGACAAGTTCGAGCACGAAAAAAAAGGAACCAATTTAATTAATCAGTGAGGCGATAAAAGGAGGGATTGCGCAATTTTTTGACCACAAGTGGGAGAATGTTTGATATCAAATAACAATAGAAGGTGTGTACAGAATGGGAAGACTTGTAAATTACACAAGTGATTAACGATCGTGTCTCGTGAAATTTCAGCACACAAATACACACAAACACAATGTGGAAGAAGTTTGAATTGAGAGATATGGTGGATCAGTGAACTGGATTCGATTAGAGTCTGGTGTATAGTTTGGCACAGAGTTTATATTGCGTATAAAGTGGAGAAAACGATGGAGCGTAACGTTTGATCGGCAAGTATAACACTGGGCGGGCAAAAGTGCGGTAATTAATCACGCTTCAGTCAAGGTCTTCGCAGGGAGGAGAAGGAGGAGAGCAAAACGTTGCCTGCCTGCCTGCCTGCCTGGGAGCCACACGTGTTATCTGTATGGGTATTTGTGCCGTAGCACAGGTGCGCTCGTGCGCGAGAGGGCAGGAGCGTTAATTAGCGTTTCATTAGCGAATCGGACCGAAGGTGTCGCCCTCGACTTCTCGCATACTCCCAGGCCAAACGCACTCCAAGCATTAACTCTCCAAGCTTACTTGCCTCAAATAATAATAATAATAATAATAATAATAATAATAATAATTAATATCCAATTGTCAACTGTTTCCTTTAACATTGTAATTAAAAATTAAATATAGTAATTATAATATCTAATTGTCACCTATTTTCTTTAACATTGTAATTAATAATTAAATAATAATTAATATCCAATTGGCAACTATTTCCACACTCACAAAAAAAATATTATTTAAACCAAATATACTTTATTTGACATAAACAGGGTTGCCACAAATATTTAATTTTATTTTTCCCTGATTTCCAGACGACAAAATTTTCACTTTTTCCCTGACCCCAAAGAATATTCTGATTCACGTCGGTGAAGTTTGCAACCGTTTTTGATCAACGATTAAAAGAAAGAAAAAATTATTTTCTACCAAAAAGAATAAAAATTTTTGTTCACAAATACTTTTTTTGTAAATCATTATTAAAAATATTAAACACACTATTTTCTGTACAAAAATTAATAAAAATTTGCTTAAAAAAAATATTTTCATTCAGATATCGTTGATTATAAACGTTGTGAACTTCACCAACGTCAAGAAAAAATGTTCTATTACATTTATTTACAAATTTCATTAATTGTAAAATTATTCTAAAACATCAATAACTTCTTTTTTTAAATAAATATTTAATCATTATTATTTTTCTGTAGGAATTAAAATTCTTCAAAACATTCAAATTCAAACCTTTTTAAATTGAACAATTTATAAGAATATTATTAATAATAATTTTAATTACCATAAAATTTTTCAGAATAGGTTAATTATTTACAAAAATTCTAAAAAAAATCCTTCGCAAGAATTCAATTTTTTTTACAAACAGTAAAATTTCTCAAAAAAAATAAATTATTTAAAAAAAATGTAATAAAATTCGTGACAATAATTCAAGTACTTTCATAAATAATAATAAATCGATTATCCGTTAATTCATTTTTTAATCAATTTTTATTAGAAAATTCTAGAAAAATTCAATTATTTAAATTAAAAAATAAATAATTTATTGAATAATAGAATGTTCCTTGTTAAAATTTAATTCTCATAAAGAATTTTAGCAAAGAATTTTGAAATATATGAATTTAATTTGACAAATTTTTCATAAAATTTTTAAGAATAATTACATTTTTCAAGGAATTTGATTAAAATATATATATTGTATAAAAAATCATTAAAATTCTGCGATGAGTTTTATTACTTATGAAAATAATTTAAATTTTCTTAAAATTTCCATAAAATAATTGAATTTTGGAGAAGAATTTTATTATTTATATAAATAATTGACTTCTTACAAAGAATTTATTCCATTTTATAAAAATATTTAAATTTTGGTGAAGAATTTTTTAAATAATTTATATTTTTCAAAAATATTATGGAATTTTGAATGTTAAATAATTGAATTCCTGTGAAAATTTTATTACTTATGAAAATAATGTAATTATTCCTAATTAATTCAATTAAATTTAATTCCTACAAAATTTTGCCAAGAATTTTATTAACGTTTTTAAATATATATTAAATTTTTGCGAAGAATTTTATTAATTTTGAAAATAATTTAATTCTTCCAATGAATTTTATTCAAGTTTATAAAAATAATTGAATTCTTACAACGAATTTTATTCAAATTTCTAAAAGTAACTGTATTTATGTTATGAATTTTATTATTTATATAATTAATTGGATTCTTACAAAGAATTTTATTCGAGTTTATAAAAAAAAAATTTGAATTTCGGTGAAGAATTTTTTAAATAATTTATATTTTTCGAAAAAATTTTATGAAATTTTCTATTTTAAATAATTGAATTCCAGTGAAAATTTTATTACTTATGAAAATAATGGAATTATTTTGAATTAATTCATTAAAATATGAATTCCTACAAAATTTTGCCAAGAATTTTATTAAAATTTTGAATTATCAAATTGAAATCAATTTTCAGTGATGTTTGGATTATAAATTTTATAAATTCATCGTATATCCTTTTTTATGTATATTTAAATCGAAGATTGGTCTTTTTATGTCAGAGAATAGTGGAGCGGGAGATGCCAAGTCTCGTCAAAGGGAATTTTTATACGATGTCAGGAGAAAAGGAAACTTTGATGGATCGTGATATATTTATATATTTATTTACTCTCCATTTCTTCTCGATGTTTGCCAAGTGTATTTCTGTCTCTGTCTTTCTTTCTCCTCTAGAGCATATTCCATTATTTCAAAATTGACACTGAATGAAATTTAACACTTTGCGAAAAGTAAAGATTACAAACAAATTATCCCTTTTTCGGCACAAAAAACAAAAATTCTTTTCTTATTATATTTTTTTTTTTTTACAGACGAGACGTAAATAAATATTAAATTGAAACAGATGATAAATAAGTATAAAAAAATAGTTAAAATAGTTACAGAGTTGCCACGCAACCTGAAACTCTGGAAAACTTGGAAATTTCAGGGAATTTTATAAAAATCCATTTGTTCATAATATTCAATTTTACCAAAATTCAATTATTCGTAAATTCTTCAATTAAATTTATGTAGAGAAATAAAAACTTCAAAGTTTATCTAAAATTTTAACTGAAATTCATTTTAAAAATCAATTATTATCAGAAAATTCTACGAGAATTCAATTATTTACATAAACAAACAAAGATTATTTTTTGAAAATTCCATTTTTCTTAAAATTCAATTCGGAGAAAAATTTTATTATTTATAAAAGTAATTGAAAATTGACGAGGATTATTGTCAATTGTTTTAAATAATTAGATTTGAGCCAAAGAATTATTTTATACCTTTGAAAATAATTGAATTCTTTAGACAAATTTTATTAAAATTTCTTTTTGTAAATAAATGAATTCCTTTGTTCAAATTCTTTGACAGAGTAGACATTGAAAATAATTGAATTTTAACAAATTATTTTGAAAAAGATGAACATAAATTTTTATTATTTGAAAATAATTTAATTCTTTTGAGGAATAAGAAAAAAATTAATTTTTTCTAAATCCTAGTTTCTATTGTGAAATAATAGTAATTAAATATTTATTCAAAAATGAAGTTATTCATGTTTTCGAATAAGTTTTTAGTTAATAATAAATGTTGTTTTAAAAACCTAGAAAAATTCCATTTTTTAACCTGGAAAAGTCAGGGAATTCGAAAAGGGCAAAAGCGTGGCAATCCTGAATTGAAAAAAAAATTAATTTGATTCAAATAGACAATTAATTGACTATTATCAATTAAATATTTATACTTGAATCAATTAATATTTATTGGAGTCAATTAAATGCTTCAGTTCATAATTGTTTCAAAAACAGAAATTATTGGTTCAAACACCATTTAATTGATTCTACTAAATATTATTTGACTCAAGTAAATATGTAATTGATAATAGTCAATTAATCAGTTACATAATTAATTTTTTTTTCAATATGTAATTAAGAAAATTTTTATATTTGGCAAAGTTTGACGTCCTTCTGAAAATGGAATAATACTTTGTTTGTAGATTTGTGTTTTGATAAATGGTATATATTTTACATCGTCAAGTTGTGATGAGTGTGAAAAATGTTTTGCAATAATTTTCTTTCTTTTTCCCCCTTTTGCTCATTAAGGATGATGAAATGTTGATTAAAGAGGTTTTGTTGTGTTGTTAAGTGTATGCGGATGAGCCAACCTTGCGCTGCTCTGTGATTGCTTATCAAACATTATAACACGCTTTGATATCCATCGTTATCGATTTATCTCCTTACGAGGGGGGTTCTATGTACAAGTATGTTTGTGTATGTCTATATCGTACGTCCAATTACGCTCATAACTTGAGCACCCGATAACTTTCTACGCCAACAATTTGCTCTCTAGTTTAGAAACATTCGTAAACAACAACAATAACACGAATTGAACATCAATGACGTTCTTTTTTTTTATCATTTTACGATTCATGATCAAATGATTTAAGAAAATCATTTAATTCATCATTTGAGTTTAACAAAAAAAAATTACTGCCTTTTCTGACTGGCATGCACAACAACAACAAATTTTAAAGAAAAAAGCCTTCATTTTTAAGAAACCAGGATTCAATTATCAAAAAATAACATGATTTACAATCAAAAATAAAAGTATCGTTCTATTATTTTTTTTTTGGTTTTCGTTTTTAAAAACGTTGTGAACTACGTTGGTGAAGTTCACAACGTTTATAATCAACGATTTCTGAAGAAAAATATATTTTTTTAAGCAAATTTTTATTAATTTTTTGTACAGAATATAGTGGGTTTAATATTTTTAATAATGATTTACAAAAAAAGTATTTGTGAACAAAAATTTTTATTCTTTTTGGTAGAAAATAATTTTTTCTTTCTTTCAATCGTTGATGAACTTGTGAAAATCAAATGATTCTTTTTCTTTAATAAAGAAGTGATTGATGTTTACGAATAATTTTACAAATGCTACTAGAAATTTGGATAATGGATTAAAAATACTCAAACTAAAGTTTACAGCTACTATTATTATTATTATTTTTTTTTTGACGAAGACAGTAGAGTAATTTGGTTATAAAGGACGATGATGGGTTTCAGCGGAAGATCTAAATTTCCCGCAGAAAAGAAGATTATAGATGATCGTTATTTTACTATCACTTCTTGTTGATCCTGATCCTTGGGATCAGATTCACCGCAAGAGGAGAACGACTACGAGGACGAGGACGATGTTGGGGAAAATAGAGGTTTTGAAACTGGGAAAGGAAAGAGGTCGAATTGTGGACGTGCTACAACTCACGCGACCTCAAACGAGACATCCACCTGCTTCACTAAAATGCTGCGGTTTTTTCACTTACATACTACAACTCTTCTTGAAGTTATACATATATATATATATATTTATATGTTTATGTATACATATACAAAAGCAAACCTACTTTAAAAGCGGAAATCCGCTTACCTCACACCCCTGTTCCCCCCCTCTCTCTCTACCCTAACGCCACGCTACATTACATTCAAAGTCACTTTATGCGACACATTCTACGGTTTTCTATATAAGTACATTATAAAAAAGCATCTCTCCTTCTCTCTCTCTCTCATTGCGCTACTTTTCTCTCAATTATTCATCAATTTTTTTCCCACCAAAAAAAACAGAAACCTTTCCTTATTAATAATTATCTTTTCTTGAATTTTTTTTTTCTACTCTGCACCTCAATACGCAAAACTTACGTTGGTGAAGTTCACAACGTTTATAATCAACGATTTTTGAAGAAAAATATTTTTTTAAGCAAATTTTTATAAATTTTTGTACTGAATATAGTACGTTTAATTTTTAGAATAATAATTTTAAAAGAATATATTTGTGAACAGAAATTTTTATTCGTTTTGGTAGAAAAATAATTTTTTTTCTTTCAGTCGTTGATCATAAACGTTGCGAACTTCACCGACGCGACGTCAAAACATTAATTTAAAAATATTTGAAATTTAGAAAAAAATCTTTAGAAAATAAAAAATAATGGAATTTTTGAAAAATCTTTTAGAAATAATTCAAACATACAGTAAACTAGTATGCAAATAATTAAAATTTCATAAATTCTTTACAAAAAGAATTAATTTTTTTTTTAATATTTCTAAAAATAATAAACAAATGTCTCAGCAGAAATTTAATTGATTCTTCCTTAAATCAATTATTTTTAAAATAATTTCTCTAATTATTCAAAAAATTCAATTATACTTATGTACGTAGGAAAATTCAATTATTTATATTCATAATAAAATATTTTTATTTATAATTGAAATTTGATAAAATGCTTTTTAAAAAAATATAATTTGATAAAATATTTGTAATTTGGTAAAATCTTTTGAAAATATTAGAAATACTTTCAAAATACTCAATATTCTTCAAAAAAATTTTAAATAATTAAAATATCATGAAACTTTATAGAAATAATTAAAATTTCAGAAAGTCCTGAAAAAATATTTGAAATTTAATAAAATCTTTAAAAAAATGAAATTTGCTAAAATTGTTGAAAAATAATTTTTTTTTGTTTAATTTAAAAAAAAATTAAATTTGATTAAAAGTATTGAAAATATTATGAATTCTGCAAAATCTTTTTAAAATAATTAAAATTTCAGAAAGTCCTGAAAAAATATTTAAAATTTAATAAAATCTTTAAAAAAAATGAAATTTGCTAAAATTGTTGAAAAATAATTTATTTTTTGTTTAATTTAAAAAAAAATTAAATTTTATTAAAAGTATTGAAAATATTATGAATTCTGCAAAATCTTTTTAAAATAATTAAAATTTTACAATTTCTTTAAAAAAAAACGAATTAAATTTTGGAAAAATATTTTTAAAAAATAATAATCAAATGTCTCAGCAGAAGTTTAATTATATATAAAAAAAAAACATTTTATCATTTCAATTCAATTATTATCTTTAATTTTCAAACTAAAATTCTTTCTTAAATCAATTATTTTTTATTAATTTGTCTAATTATTTTTTCAAAAATTCAATTATACATAAGTACGTACGAAAATTCAATTATTTATAATTGTAAACTGCCAATTTTTGGCATTCAAAAGGTCATAAAAAAATAATTAAAATTGCTTTTTTTAAAAATAATTGTAAATAATTTTTTTTAAATATACAATAGTTTTCAATTATATAGAATCGAAAAATTTTCAAACAATTGAAATTTTATAAAATCTTTAAAGAATAATTAAAATTTCATACCTTTTAAAAATAATAATTGCTAATAAAGTCTTTTAGAAATAATTGAAATTTAAGAAAATTTTTCGAAAAAATGATTAAAATTTGGTAAAATTAAAAAAAAACAAATGAAATTCAGTAAAATTTTTCGAAAAAATTGTATTTTCTACAAACCTTTGAAAAATAATTGAAATTATGCCAAATTTAAAAAAATAATTAAAATTTGAGAAAATCTTTTCAAAAAATATTAAAATTTGGCAAAATTAAAAAAAAACAAATAAAATTCAGCAAAATCTTAAGAAAAAAATGGAATTTCTATAAATCTTTCAAAAATAATTGAATTTATGCCAAATTTTTCAAAATAATTGAAATTTGAGGAAGTCCTTTTTAAAAAAAAATAATAATTTTATAAAGAATTTTCAATAAAACTCTCTTAAAAAAATTAATCGCACAGGAATTAAAACAATTAAAAATAATTGTTTTGAAATTTGAAAATAATTTTAAGTTTGCAATGAATTTTATTGTCTATGAAAATAATTGAATTCTATTATTTACGAAAATAATTGAATTTCATTATTTACGAAAATAATTGGATTTTATTATTTACAAAAATAATTGAATCCATGTAAAAATTTTTATAACTTATAAAAATAATTAAATGATTTTTCTATTATTGTTGTTATTAAAAAATTTATTACTTCTTTACTTCAATATCAATTTTTTTTAAAAATATTTTTATTTTTCCTAAAGTTATGAATTTTTCTGAATAATTATTTACTCAGGGAATTTTGTAAATTAAGGAAATCTTTTGTTTAGCATGCATACTGTTTGTTTTTTTTTGTTTGTTGTTGTTCGTGCCAGTCATAAAAGGCAGTAAATACGACAGAAATAAGATTATAAAAAAAAATAGCACTAATGCTGTAAAATGTGGAGGAAAAAAAAGGGTTCGCGCAGATTACAGTTATTATGAAACAAAATAGAAAGCATTATTCTTAAAATGAGGGTTGGTTATATATGGGAGCTCGCGCGTCGTCATGGGACACGAGTGGAGGATAATTAGACGAAGATAAAAGGGGGAATAAAACCCGCTCGAGTCGGAAAGAAAAGAAAAGAAAAACGAAAGGAAGAACGAAAAATCTCTCTTCTCTCTTTCACCATTTTTCTCTTTCTCTTTCGTTCTCTCTTTCACTATTTTTCATTTTCTCTTTCGTTCTTTCTTTCACTATTTTTCATTTTCTCTTTCGTTCTCTCTTTCACAATTTTTCATTTTCTCTTTCGTTCTCTCTTTCACAATTTTTCATTTTCTCTTTCGTTCTCTCTTTCACCATTTTTCTTTTTCTCTTTCGTTCTCTCTTCATTTTTTTTTCTTTACAGTAAATCAGTATATTTTTTAAATAAATAAATTAAATAAATAAAAAAAAAACAAAGTAAAAAGATAAAGGGGAAAAAAGGCAAAGGTAAGAAAAGGAAAAAGGTAAAAAGTACCAAAAGGTGAGAGAAGGCTAACAAGTAAAAAAAAATGAAAGAGACTAAAAAAGATAGAAAAAGAAACAAAGTAAAAATAAAAAAAACCAAACAAAAAAAAACAAAAAACAAAAGAAAAAATAGCGAAAAAAGCGTAAAGAGTGCGTTCTTTGGTTAAAGGCGAACACATATCGTTGCACCGCCTTCTTTTTCAATTTTAAAATGCACGCGGTACGTTACGTGCCCGGCATCGTTTTATCCGCCAACTCCAGAATTTCGCCTTGTCGCTTCATGCATGTAAAATTTGCATTAAGCGCCCGGGCGTAGAAATGAAGTACATATGTATATATATAAAGAGAGAGAGAGAGAGAGAGAGATCACACAAACAAAACTACGTGGGAGGTATAGGTATACACTCTCAACGGAATATTTCGGTTGACTTCTATACACACGGAATATTCTGTTATTTATGAGCTCTCTCTCTCTCTCTCTCTCTCTCTCTCTTTCACTGTCTCCTACCCCCTCATCTCTTTACAAACACTTTATATTATACATATACAGATATATATATATATAAACGATTTATTAATAAAACATTTCACACACAATATTCCAAAATGGAAATGTCTCTTTGTCTTTCGAATTAAAATCCAATAAATTTCACATATTCTGAATAAATATGATATATATATATATATATATGTACATGATGTGACACGATGTATTCCATAAACAGCATTTCTGGTGTTGATAATAATTATAAAACATGAAGAAATCGATTGCCCCGAGTCTTCGATTTTTTTATGTTTCACTGTTTGCTTAAAAAGTATATCAAAATTAAAAATATCAAAAAATTAAGAAAGTAAAAAATTAAAAATTTTAAAAAGTAAGAAAGTAAAAAATTAAAAACATCGAAAATTAAGAAAGTAAAAAATTAAAAATATCGAAAATTAAGAAAGTAAAAAATTTAAAACAAAAAATCACGTTGGTAAAGTTCTCAACGTTTATAGTCAACGATTTTAGAAAAAAATATTTTTAATGGAAATTTTTATATATTTTTGTAAAGTTAATTAAAATTTTGACTAATGATTCACAAAAAATATTTGTTTTTTGATAGAAAAATAAGATTTTTTCTTTTAATCGTTGATTATAAACGTTGCAAACTTCACCGACGTAAAAAATTAAGAAAGTAAAAAATTAAAAATATCGAAAATTAAGAAAGTAAAAATTTTAAAACATCAAAAATTGAGATAGTAAAAATTAAAAATATCGAAAATTAAGAAAGTAAAAAATTAAAAACAACAAAAATTGAGAAAGTAAAAAATTAAAAATATCAAAAAGTAAAAAATTAAAAATATCAAAAAGTAAAAAATTAAAAATATCGAAAATTAAGAAAGTAAAAAATTTAAAACATCAAAAATTGAGATAGTAAAAATTAAAAATATCGAAAATTAAGAAAGTAAAAAATTAAAAACAACAAAAATTGAGAAAGTAAAAAATTAAAAATATCAAAAATTAAAAAATTAAAAATAGCAAAAAGTAAAAAATTAAAAATATCGAAAATTAAGGAAGTAAAAAATTAAAAATATCAAAAATTAAGAAATTAAAAAATTAAAAATATCAAAAAGTATCAATGTGACTAAAGTTTCGAACGTTAAAATGAAGAACATTTTTAATTGTTTTAGAAAATTACTATTTAAAAAAAGATCCAAAAAATTTCAATTATTTTTCTTACTATTCTAAATTAATTAATCCGAAAATTCGATTATCTTCACAAAGAAATTTTCCACAAGAATTTAATTATTTAAAATGAAATATTTTCATAATATTTATTATCTTTCGCAAAAAAAAATTAATTATTTAAAGCAATGTTTTTTAAAATTATTATAGATAATCCAATTATTTTTTAAAGTTTTAATCAAATTTTTCTGGCACTAATTCAAGTATTTTCATAAATAATAAAATTCTTCACAGGAATTCAATTATTTTTGAAAATTTTAATAAAAAAAAAATCATTTTTTTCAAAATAATTTGTCCATATTCAATTATTTTCAAAGTCGACTATTTCAAAATTTTTTTAACAAAAACATTGAATCATTTAAAAAGAAATTGTAATTAAATCCTTGTGGCGGAATTTCAGTTATTTTTAATATATGTACAAGTTTTATCAAATTTCTCGAAAAATGAAATTATTTCTAAAAAATTTATTAAAATTTGCGAAGGGAATTCAATTATTTAAAGTTTCGTTGATAAAATTCTTTATGGCACATAAATTTAATTAAAGAATTTACGAATAATGAAAATTTTTTTAATTAAAAAGATAAATTAAAATTGAAAAAATCACAGTAAAAAAGTAGCAAGTAAACTTTTTGAAAAAAAATTAATTCTTCAAAATTGTTCGTTAAAAGTTTAAAAAATTCAAAATTTCCAAGATTTTAATTTAAAACTTTCTGAAAATTTAATTATTTCTAAAAATTTAAATAAAAGTTAAATTCTCTTAACAACTTTCAAATGAAATTTTTAAGAATAATTTCAGTTTTCGTGAAATTTCATGAAACGAAGTTTCTGAAATATATTTTAAAATAATTGAAAATCTGCCAAGAAGTTTATTAAAATTTTTCTAAATAATTGATTTTCGAAAAAGAATAATCTAATTACTGCTGAAATTAAATTTGTTTTAGTGTTTTTAAATAAAATTCTTCTACAAATCCATGATTTTAAAAAATCAATTAAAGGTATATTAAAAAATTGAACAAATTACAGAACAAATTTAGTTATTAAATTTTGTTTTAAAATTCTAGTTTTTTTAATTTTTAATGAAATTCATTTAAATACTAGTTTATTTTTAATTTCTAATAAAATTCATTTTAATTTTACTTTTTTTTCCAAATTTCTAATGAAATTCATTTGAAATTGAAATTTTACAAAATTTCAAATGAAAATCTTTTCAAGTTCATTTAATCATAAAAACCGTAAATGCAACTCTTTTAAAATAGCATCAATTTTGAAATATTTAAGTAAAATTAAATTTTTAAAATATTACAATTCGAAAACAACAAGTTTCCAGGATTTCGATCAAAATTCCCTGACTTTACCAGGTTTTTTCCAAGTTTACAAAAATTCCCTGACTCCTTCTAATTTATATTTCTTTACAAACAAAATAATATTTTTAAATGAAAACAAATTAGTTCGAAACAAAATATTGTTTAATTTCAAATATTTTTCTTTTTTGGTCAGTAGTTTTCGAAAAGACTAAAGGTAAAAAAAATTTTCGTTCATTTGAATGTTCGAGACTTTATAAATATAAATTTCGATAAATTGATAACAAAAATGGATCCAACTTTTTTTTTGCATCTTTTTTCTGCCAAAAGAACTTTGAAGAAAAGTGTGATTCCAAAATAACAATGCAGGAAAAATTAAGTACACGTAAACTTGGGGAATTAAATAAATATTTTAGGATTAATATATATTAGAAGAAGAAGATGAAGGAAGAAAAAAAGGGGATTGGACCCTTAAGAGGAAAGTGCTTGAAAAAAAGGTGTTTTGAGAGGTTTCATTTGACAATGAGAATGTGTCGATAGTTGAAGTGCATGGTTGTACATATGGGTTGCAGTGCTCAACACATGTGCCATGAAGACTCTTCGCTCAACCTCGACATCTTGCAAGAGCTTTGACGAAGAAAAGAAGAGAAAAGTGGGGAAAACTCGGGAAAATTGTGTCACGAACTAGTTGTGCCACCTGTTACAGAGCTTTTTCCTTCTTTCAAAAAAAATATTATTTCACGTGCGTATCTCTCACACACATTAATGACAAAATTTTCACTATCCAAATTTCTTTTTCCACTCATCCACTAAAACCTACTATTCACTACTTTTTCAAAATCACACCCAACTAAAAGCTACTAATTTCTCTTCTTTTTTTTACTTCCTTAAATTCGCGAATAAGAAAATCAAAAAACCATTCTTAAATCTACGTTAAATTATAACTCTTTTTTATCATAAATATTTAAATTCTTTCATGAATAATAAAAATATTTTGTCGCTAAATTCGACAAAATAATCTTAACAATAAGAAACAGTTGAAAAAACAATTAACGAAAAGTTTCGTTTATAAATTAGAGAAAATGTGAGATTGATATTGTTTTTCTTTTTTAATAGACTTCGAAACTCGATCGAGTAATCAACGAGCAAAAATCATTCGGTTTACGGAGTCATTGACTTTTCGAGGTGAGCAATTCTCATTTCACTTTAGCGGGAAAGACGCGTGGGAATCTTAACACCGACGAACGTGTAATCTCGATATTAAGGATCTGAAATGGCTTCATTCGATCAACACAAAAAGAAGAAAAAAAAAGAGTAAAGAAGTTGTTCTAGAACCAAGATGAATTCCCACAAGTAACTCTTTGATGGATCGACATTTCTGTTTCAGAGAGAGAGAGAGAGAGAGAGAGAGAGAGAGAGAGAGAGAGAGATTTATATACCATCACTGCAAGAATAGAATGTATTTTTATTTCCCTCTTTGTGGAAATACGAATAATATCGAATTCTTTCGGAAAAAAAGAAAGAAATTCCTCGAATTGTTTGAGAAATATTCTGTTCTTTAATTCTCATCATTTCCAAAATCAAAGGAATCAATTAATCATTTGGAAAAATTAATTTTACAATTTTAAATTCAAATAATTTTTTCCCTTCAATTGCGAAAAATTCTTTTTATACAGTTTTCAAGTTTTTGCATTTTTTTTAACAAATTTGCCTTTGAATGTTTACAATTAGTGCTATTTACAATTTTCAATTCTATTTTTCGAATTGAAATTTTATTGCAATTATTTCCCCCCTTTTTTCTATTTTTAACAATTTGCCTTCGCGAATGTTTACTAACTACAATTTAAAATATTCAATATTGTACATACTTTTCACAATGTTAATTGCAATTAACTGGAATTCAGCAAAATTCCAATTGGAAAATTCCAAAATTTACAAATATTTCATCTATATAATTTGAATTGTAATTATATAGACGTGAATAATTGTAATTGTCCGCTAATTAAAATTTTTCAACACTCAAAATAGAGTGAAAAGGACAAAAGACGCGATGATGATGATGGATAAACGCATAAAAGCGTTATTAACAAATTGAGATACAAATTGGATAATACTTTCGATAATTATATTTCAAGCATTGAGAAGAAAAATGGCAAGGAATGGGCGAGGGAAAATTGATTAAATGAAACGTGTTTGTACGCGAACAGGGGAAATCGAAGTGAAATGGGATGAATTAAGGCAACAGAAACGGGCAAAGGGGGAAACTGATTGAAAGCGTACAGATAAACTAAACCGAATTTGACAGAATTCAATTGCTTTGACTTGTACTAAACCGTCTATAGAGTTAGAGTCAAAACAAAAGCAAAAAAAAAAAAAAGAAAAATAATAATTTACTCATTAATTATCTAATGGAAAATTATTTAATCGTTTAAAGAAAAATTTACTACTCTAAATAATATTAATATACAAACAAAATTAATTATTAATAAAAAAGTCTATTATATTGAATTAGTTAGACTTTTTGCTATTGAATTAGTAAATAATATATTAATAAGTAAAATGAATTAGCAATAAATTAGTAGAAAGTACTATATTTGTCAGTAAAATAGTATACTGAAAAACAGAAAGTCTTTTTAAAATAGTAAATTTCACTAATAAATATTAAATTCTACTAATTAGTCAAATTTAGTAATTCAAAATCAAAAAGTCAGGGATAAATAAATTTTACAAACAAATTAGCAGAAATTACTATTTATTAGTAAAAGTTACAAAGTCAAAAGCAAATAATCTGTCAATAGTAATTTTTACCAAAAAATTAGTCAAAAATTAATATTTATTAGTTATTACTTATTACCAATTAATAACTAATTAATAATTAATTAAAAAACTAATTCAACTAATAATAATAATAATAAAATTAATAATAATAATAATAATTTAATAATAATATTTTTTGTTTTGACTCTAACTCTAGACGGTTTAGTACAAGTCAAAGCAATTGAATTAATAATTAATTAATTAGTAAAATTAACTATTGACGTACTTTTGCACTTGAAATTAAAAATTAATAAATTTTACTAACAATTTAGCAAAAAATTCTGTTTATTACTGAAATTTAACAATTCAAAAGCAAAAAGTAAGTCAATAGTTAATGATTGACTGATTAACTGATTGACAAATTAAAAAAATTAATTAATAAATTTTACTAATAAATAATAATTTTAATAAATTTATTAGTGGAATTTACAAGTAAATGATTTTTTTTGCTTTAGAATTACCGAATTTTACTAATAACTAATAATTTTTAGTAATTTAACATTAACATTTTTTAATGACTAACATTTTGCTCAGAGAATTATTCAATTTTACTAAATAATTAGAAAACATTACTAATTATTTTGTAAAATTTTACTAATGACTGATTTTTTGCATTTTAGTTAGTAAATTTTAATTATATTTTAGTAGAAATTATTATTTATTAGTAAAATTCACTATTTAACTAAAATTTTGCTTTTGAATTTTACTAATAAAATTTTTACTAAAGAAATAATAATTTTAACTAATTTATTTGTTAACGTTACTAATGGAAAAGCAAAGTCAGTCATTTTTGAAATTTTACAAAAAGTATAATAATTTCTACTAATTCATTATAGTGAAATTTACTCATTCAAAAGCAAATATCTGACTTTAGTAAATTTTACTATACTAAATTAGTGGAAATTACGTCAAACATACCTAAAAACAAAAGTCTTTGCGAAACAGTAAATTTGACTAATTTTGACTAATAAATACTAATTTCTACTAGTTTTGTGGTAAAATTTACTATTTAATACTAAAAAATGAATTTTTGCCCAATAAATTGGTAAAAAAAATGTCTATATTTAAAAAACAAAGAAGAACAATTACCACTAAATTTAGATCATAATTGAAAAGCACCAAACTAGATATAGTGTAAAGAATCCGAAAAAAGAAAAAAAATCCTGTCGAAAGTAAAAAAAAAAAAAAAAGAAGGAGAAAGGAAAAAAAAATGAGAATGTAAAAAAGGAAAGATGAAAAATTTTTCATTCCGAAAATTAAATGCTCCGCGATATGTGAAGAGAGGAGAAGGCAACTAATCATCGCAAATGGAGAAAAAGCAAACTCGACGGAGAAAGGAATAGAAAAATGAAAGAAGATAAGAAATATACACACTGTGAATGAAGAGGAAAAGGAATCGGTCCATTTGTGCTCCTCTCCACTCATCCGCGATTATTTTTCTGCCAACCACCACCAGTCGTCGCAGAGTTTCTCTCTCTTTCTTTCACTCTTTGTTTCCCCCCCCCCTCACCACTCCCTTACTACTTTTATACCACCCTCAAGTTTCCGTTTTCCATCCCCTATTTTCTCTGAGCTACCAACAAACGACTCTCTGACATCTCATTCTATCTCCGGTGGTTTCGCTGCTAACCTTCCTTGTTTTGCTCCGTTTCATATCATTTCCATTCCTCTTCTCCCCCCCCCCCCTTTCACCTCTTTATCACCATCTCTCACGCTCGATTCTCTATACTCCCCCCCTTCTCTCTCTCTCACACACTATTTTTCTCCTTTTTTCCCCCTTTTTTTCTTTCTTTCGCTATTTCTCTCTTTTTCTCTCTATTTCTCTTTCTTTCTATAATTTTATTTATTTCTTTCTCTTTTTTTCTCTTTCTTTCTCCAATTTCATTTATTTCTTTCCCTTTTTTTTGCTGTTTCTCTCTTTTTCTCTTTCTTACTCGTTTTTCTAGCTCTTTCTCTCTTTTTCTCTTTCTTTCTCTTTCTCTTGCTATTTCACTCTGTTTCTCTAATTTTATTTATTTTTTCCTCTCTTTTTAGCTATTTCTCTCTTTTTCTCTTTTTTTTCTCTTTCGTTTGCTATTTCCCTCTTTTTCTCTCATTTTCTTTCTTTCTTTCATTTTTTCTGTCCTTCTCTCATTTTCTTTCTTTCTTTCTTTCATTTTTTCTGTCCTTCTCTCATTTTCTTTCTTTCTTTTTTTCTTTCCCTATTTCTTTTTTTTTCTTTCCCTATTTCTCTCTTTTTTTCTCTCACTTTATCTCTTTACTTCTCTCTCCTTTTTTTCTCATTTTATTTTTTTCCTTCTCTCTTTCTCTCTCTCTCTCTCAAATTTCCCCCTCCACCCCTTCGTCATATATTCCATTCTTCTATCGTGAATACGCAACCACCCACACACATTTTCTTGTCTCATTCGATGATTCTTGTCGCGTTCTCTCTGAATCCTTATTCGTAACCCATAGACGCCAGACGTCTACGAGAATGGGGTTAAAAAAAAGCAATGAAAAAAAAAAATAAAGAAAATTGCTCGCTCACATTGTTCGTATTTTTTTCTCTCTCTCTGTCTCTTTATCTCTGATTTCTTTTTTTCTTATTTAAACGAGCTAAAAGTCAAAATCGTCGAAAGTGAGATTTATTTTCCAGTAGCAGACGCATTTTAATTGCGTGACAAAAAATTCTACAGTAGTGCGAAAAATTTGAAAAAAGAAACACTGACAATTTTAATTAGTAACAATATTTACTAATTTGAATTTTTGCTCTTAAATTAGTAAATTTTCCCGATAAATAGTAATTTCTACAAAGTTATATTAGTAGACACATTAATAATTATTATTTAATTACTAGTAATTAGTAATAATTAATTATTAGTTATTATTATTTAATTATTAGTAATTAGTAAAGTAATTTATCAGTTTACTAATTTAATAGTTACCTATTTTCGAATTATAGTCACTTACTACGTTAGTGAAGTTCACAACGTTTATAGTCAACGAATTCATAAGAAAAATAATTTTTTAGTAAATTTTTATAAATATCTGTAAAGAAAATAGTACGATTAATTCTTTGAATAGTAATTAACCAAAAAAATTATTTGTGAACAAAAAATGTTATTTTTTTGGTAGGAAAATAATTTCTTTTCTTTCAATCGTTGATCATAAACGTTGCAAACTTCACCTAATTCACTTACTTTTTTTGCCTTTCAATTTGTCAATTTTACTAATAAATAGTAATTTCTATCAATTCACGAGAGTAAAATTTACTAATTCGAAGGTAAAAATTCAGTGTAAATTAGCAAAAATATAGACTAATTTTAATTAATGACTGGCTAATACAAATTAACTAAATTAAAAGTAAATTATTAGTAAAAATTATTAAAAATTTTAAATACAACTTTTATTAAAATTATTATTCAATAATTTGAATTAGTGTTTGATTGACTTTATGCTTTTGAATTACGAAATTTTAATAATAAATTTGTAGAAATTTCTATTTATTAATAAAATTTACTAACTGATAACCAACTCACAGTTAGTAATGCAAATTAGTAAATACTTTTACCGATTCAAATTCAGGAAAAATGCAAAATTTCTACAGTTAAGTGCGAAAATTCTACAATTATGTGCCAAAAATCTACAATAATGTGCGAGAATATTTTTTAACAATATTGTGCAAGAATATTTTTACAATATTGTAATAACAAAGAAATGAAATTTTAGGGCGAGAGAATATAAATGGAAAATTCGCGAAAATAATGGAATTGCTATTCTTTAATTGCCAATTAATAATTGATAATTGTTAATTTATAATTTATAATTTATAATTTTACTAATTGTGAATTGTCAATTTATAATTTTACTAATTGTTAATTTATAATTGTTAATTAATATTCACTAATTGTTAATTTAAAATTTATAATTCATAATTACTAATTGTTAATTTACAATTGCTAATTAATAACTAATAATTGTTAATTTACAATTGCTAATTAATAACTACTAATTGTTAATTTACAATTGCTAATTAGTAACTACTAATTGTTAATTAATGATTGCTAATTAATAATTGCTAATTAATAACTACTAATTGTTACTTTATAATTGTTAATTAACGATTGCTAATTAATAATTATTAATTAATTATTGCTAACTAATAATTAATAATTGATCATTGCTAATTAATAATTGATAAATCGTTATTAATAATTGATACAACTATAAAATATATTCAATTATACATTAATAAAACAATTAATAAAAAAATAATTAATAACCACAATAAATTACTGTAATTAATTTAAAATTATCGAAATTAAAAATCCCAGTATTTAAAAATATTTATTGCGCCTCAGGAAATATTCCAATAATGTCGGAAAGTATTTAATCCACAAGTAAAAAGTAAAAAAAGAAAGTTGCGATCGATTAAAAGCGGAACAATCGTCTAAGGAAAAAGTAAAACTACATTTTATCATTGCAAGTTTATTGTAATTTTAATCTCTAATTTGACAAATAGAATAATTAATAATGAACCAAATGATGGAACTGAGTTTCAAGTCCACTAAACCAGAAAAATGTGAACATAACTTCAATAAAAAAAACAAAAAACAATCGCATTCAAAACGGTTGCTAGCTTGTTGATTATTATTTACACTCGCAACTTTGTTGTTTCACTTCTCGTTTTTTTTTATTTATTTTACTTATTTTTGTTTATTTGTTTAAATTTGAAACGTAAATACGGATATATCTATAAATATGTACGCAATTTTTTTTTAATGGCTTTTTGGATATTTAAAAAGTGAAATCATTGCAAACAATTATTATTATTGAGGGATAATAATCTTTCGAGCCATTTGAAATGATGTTTTATGTCTATGCGGATAATGGGATGAGTTAACTATCTGTTTAGTTCCAAACTTTATTATTGTTTCGGACTTATTCACTTCTCAACTTTTGCCAATAATATCTTTTTACGATAACATCGTTCCTGTCTTAACAACATCATTAAACTCACGTAATTAAATTTTTTTTTAACGTTCTGCGGCGGTAAGAATATAAAAAAAAATTCGATATGCGTTCAAATTTATTACTTTTCCGGGTAAAGGGTAAAAAGTGATTTCTTTTTTTCCGAAGAGACTATATGGGAGAGGTTTACAAACTTTTCCTCATTTACCAAAACCTGTGACAAAATTTGTTTTCAATTCTGATTTTGATTTTCGAATTTATTCTTTACTTTGTTTTCAATTCTTAGAGATTTACCTTTTTAATTGAATAATTACATAATTGAATAATTACATAATTGAATAATTACATAATTGTATGTAATGTAATTTAAATATTAAATTTTTGCACGACTCTTTCTAGTGAATTAAAAATTTTCAGAGTGTACTTCGAGTTTAATAAAATCAAATTTTATTACAGTGATAAATTATTTTTTAAACTTTTTAAAATTTCAACACAAAATGCACATTTAAAGTAGCGAAAAAAGTTTTTATAAAGTTTCAATTTACAAAGTTAAATTCTTTGGATTTGGTGCGTCCGATTTTCAAAGCAGACTCACGTTTCGGAACTTGCCAACTTTTTTTCACTTGAAAACTAGAGCGCACTTTAAATTTGTCAAAGTTTGTGTAATTTTTTTTCCCCCTTTTATATAAGAAAACAAAAAAATAAATTCTTCAAGGCACAAAACTTACTTTTTCAGGGGATTTTTTCTTTTATTTTCAAAGAATAATCGACATTTATAAATGGAAAGTAGACGGAAATAAATTTTTATACATTTTTCTTCTTCAATTAATTCAATTTATGTCATTTGTTTTTTTTCGAAATAATTATTATTTTCTTAATAATAGTAATAATTCGTTTATTATTATTAATAATTAATAAAATTATATTGAGACATATTCATAAAAATTTCAATTATTTTTTAAAGATTTTTCCACAATTGAATTATTTACTAAAAATGTTCAATTATTTTTCAAAGATTATAACAAATTTAAATTATTTTTTTTTATATTTCTCAAAATTACAAGTATTTGTGAAAAAAAAAAATTATCAAATTTCAATTATTTCTAAAAGATTTCATCAAGCTTCAATTATTTTTTAAACATTTTTTCCACATTTAAATAATTAATCAAAAATATTGTCAATAATTTTAATTATTTTGGAAAGATTGTAACAAATTTAACTTGTTTTTTTTTAATATTTCCCGAAATTTCAAATATTACTAGAAGATTTCATCAAAATTCAATTATTATTTAATTTAATAATCGGTAAATAATTTGTATTTAATAATTTACAGATGACAATTTGTTATTAAACATTGGTCATTATTAATTAATAATTAACTCGTAATTACTAATTGACAATTAGTTATTGATATAAATAATAAATTTTTCCTATTATATTTATTTTTTTTAATTGAATTGTTTTTAACTAAATAATTATTTGTTAAAAAAAAAATGTTTTGCTAATAAATTATTCTTAATAGTAAAATAAATATTTTTAATACTAATAAAGTTTGACTCTAAAAAATTAATTCGAAATAAAGAATTTTTTTCCAAATGAAATTTTCTATTTTCGGTTTTAAATAATTTCTGTTTCGTAATAATGCGAATATATATTTTTTTCATTGAAGTATAAAATAATGGACTCTTCGCTTTATAGTGGTGTAGATTTACAATATAATAAAGATATCGAAAAAGAGTTGAAATTTTTTTTTTTTAATGGACAAAGGAGGGAGGGAGGGAGGGGACAGAAATTTTGTCGTGGTCCACCGATCGAGAGGAATTGTCTGAGTGTGTCCCTGTGATTATTCGAGGCTGGGCTTCCTTTTCGAGTCCTTGAAGAGGCTATTAATTCACCTACCCATTAACGTATCAAGTTTACCTCGACTCTAATCGATCACGAGTAGAAACGATAAAACTATATACCTTCGATTTCAACAAGTATTTCGCTATTATTTATTCTTGAATCTCTTGCGTGCAGAGCCGAACGGGAAACGGGTCGTTTCGTGTCCTTCGAAGGACGAAGACCCATATTATTCTTATAATGTACCTTCGCGTGGCTCTTATTATATCAGTCCACATATATATATACATATAAGAAGCTCATTAAAATGATAATTAGAAAATAAATTGCAGTAACATCATGAGTCGTCGATTACTATTTGTTTTCATTGTTTCTTTCCTTCTCTATTTTCTTTATTATTTATTTATTTTACCATTACTTTTAGTTCGAATTGTTAATTGATAATGACTTATTCATAAGAAGTAATTGATAAATAATAATTAATAATTAATAATTCAGGTATAAATTAAATAATATTAATAAATAATACTAAATAATATTAAATCCCTAAATTCAGACTATTTAGTAGAGAATGGATTAAAATAATAACAAATAAAAATAGAATAATAATAAAATGAACATCATTACTATTTGTTTTCATTTTTTCCTTCGTTCTCTATTTTATTTATTATTTATTTATTTTACCATTACTTTTAGTTCGAACTTTATTTTATTATTATTCCATTTTTATTTCTTATTATTTTATTCCATTCTCTACCAAAATTTTTTTTTATTCTCAATTTTTTATTAATAATTAAAATTAGATAAATATAAAAAATAATTAAACCTTAATGAAATCTTTTTGATAAATAATTGAAATTTGATAAAATCTTTAATAAATAATTGAAGCTTAGAATTTTTTAGGAAGAATTCAAATTTCGTTAAATTTTTAATTAATATTGTGTCATATTTCAATTATTTTTGAAAGTAGCTTGAAAAATAAATTTATATTTAATTTTAATTTAATTTAAATTATTTCTTCTAACGATGTCATGTGTTAATTATTAAATACAAATTAAAAACAATGAAATCAATTATATTAATAATTACTACAATTATTAAATGTATAACAAAAAAGTATTTAATAATGAATTCCAGTAAAATTTATTAATTGTATCAATTATTAATTACCAATTATTATTATTTATTATTTTCTATCAATTTTCAATTAATTTTCAATCAATTTTCAATTAATATTTAATCAATTTTCAATTAGAATAGAATAGAATTTATTTCCTTTAACATTATAAAAAATTGTTTCATGTCTCAATTTTCAATTAATTTTCAATTAATATGCAATCAATTTTTAAATAAATTTTCAATTACTCCAGTAAAATTCTATTATTAAAAGATTTTAAAAGTGGAAATTCTCTTCGAAAAGAGAAGAGAACGTTTAATAGAAATTCTCTTAAAAAAAGTAATTTTTAAATATTGAAAATTACCAAAATAATTTCTAGATTCTCAATACAGGGACAAATGTAACTAAAGAGAGAAAATGTCAAAATATTCCAAGGAAATATTTTAAATAGTGATATTATTTAAATAAATATATAAATAGAGAGAGAGAGAGAATGAGAAGAAAAGAAAAGAGTGAGAGCTCCAGGATTCCTGGAGCATTAGATAGCGGATCACTTGATACTAAAGCGAACCAGTTTCAAGGACCGTGATGTAAATCAAAGGAACAAGAACCCATTGCTCAGGATACGATTAATTAATCCTCTCAGTGGCAAGTGCTTTTGCTCGACTGTGAATCGTATTCAAATGACAGACGAGCAGTCAAGCAGAAACGCTTTAATCGACGCTTCCAGATACAAAAGGTTAAGAGTCTTCACACAGCATCTTTCCATCGTGAGCGCGCAAACGTGAGCGCGCACTGTGTGTTTTCATAGCTCTATATTTATATATGATTTTCTCATCGATTAAAAGCAAACATTTAATATATACCTCGATTACTTCCCCCCCTCTCCTACCCACTACTATCATTCACCATAAATCACTCAATTTCCTTTCAATCAATTCTTATTTCTATTTTCTAAATTAGAAAAAGACGAAATTATTTTTACTTAATTTTTTCTATTCTTTTTACAATCGAACCTAAGCAGGGTTGCCACAAATATTTAATTTTATTTTTCCCTGATTGCCAGACGACAAAATTTTCACTTTCTCCCTGACCCCAAAGAATATTCTGATTCACTCTAAAAATTATTAGATAATCAAGAAAAAATGTTCTATTACATTTATATACAAATTTCATTAATATTGTAAAATTATTCAAAAACATCAATAACTTCTTTTTTTAAATAAATATTTAATCATTATTATTTTTATGTAGGAATTAAAATTCTTCAAAACATTCAAATTTAAACCTTTTTAAATTGAATAACTTATAAGAATATTATTAATAATAATTTAAATTACCATAAAATTTTTCAGAATAGGTTAATTATTTACAAAAATCCTAAAAAAAATCCTTCGCAAGAATTCAATTATTTTTACAAACAGTAAAATTTCTCAAAAAAATTAAATTATTTTTAAAAAATGTAATAAAATTCGTGACAATAATTCAAGTACTTTCATAAATAATAATAAATCGATTATCCGTTAATTCATTTTTAAATCAATTTTTATTAGAAAATTCTAGAAAAATTCAATTATTTAAATTAAAAAATAAATAATTTATTGAATAATAGAATGGTCCTTGTTAAAATTTAATTCTCATAAAGAATTTTATCAATGAATTTTTAAATATATGAATTTAATTTGACAAATTTTAATAAAATTTTTAAGAATAATTACATTTTTCGAGGAATTTGATTAAAATACATATATTGTATAAAAAATCATTAAAATTCTGCGATGAGTTTTATTACTTATGAAAATAATTAAAATTTTCTTAAAATTTCCATAAAATAATTGAATTTTGGAGAAGAATTTTAATATTTATAAAGTATTCTTATGAAAATAATGGAATTATTGTGAATTAATTCATTAAAATTGAATTCCTACAAAATTTTGCCAAGAATTTTATTAAAATTTTTAAATATAATTGAAATTAGGTGAAGAATTTTTTTATTTATAAATATAATTGAAATTTTGAAAATATATTTTTTTTTGATTCTTGAGAATAATTGAATTTTTGCGAAGAATTTTATTAATTTTGAAAATAATTTCATTCTTCCAATGAATTTTATTCAAGTTTATAAAAGAAATTGAATTTCGGTGAAGAATTTTATTATTTAAAAAAATATTTTTATATAATTGATATTTTTCGAAAAATTATATTAAATTTTGTATTTTAAATAATTGAATTCCTGTGAAAAATTTGATTACTACTTATGAAAATAATTGAATTATTTTGAAGAAATATATTAAAAATTAAATAATTGAATTCTTGTGGAATTTTGTCAAGAATTATATTAAAACTTTTAAAAATAATTGAATTTTAATGAAGTATTCTATTATTCATAAAAATAATTGTAATTTTTACGAGAATTGTTTTTAAATTTTTGAACATAATTGAAATTCTGCGAAGAATTTTTGTAACTTTTGAAAATAATTGAATTTCTGTAATCATTTGTAACTTTTCCAAAATCTAATTTTTTTTTCGTATTTTTAACTATATAAAATTCATTTATTAATCTATAGTATTTATGAAAATTGTAAAAAATTGTTTAGTGAAGGATCTTACTAATGAGTTGACAATTGTTTCTTGAAAAATTTAGTGAAAATTTTAAAAATTGTAAAAATTATTCATAAAATAATTTATAAGTCATAATTTATGATAGTTATTATTAATTTTATTTAATTATTATTAAATACCCAACACGCAATTCTAATTTAGAACCTTTTTTTTACCGTGTAAAATTAAATACACTTCCATCCAAGGGGAGAAGGAGAAAAAGAAAAAAAATTCGTAAAGACGAATTAAATCCCCCAATTCCATTGTTTTGAGTGATTCTGGATTTAGGAGTGAAATATCGCGAGTTGGAATTTTTGTTATGAAAAGACTAAAGAGAGAAAGAGTATTATGGAAAATTTTCAAGGGGGAGAATAATAAAAAAGACAGTCAAAAGTCGTGGGGATTTTTTTTTTTTTTTTTTTTTTTTTTGAGGGGGGCATAAAGAATCTTGACAGATTAAGAGAATTTGAGACGAGGCACTACGAGATAGTGAGAGGGATAAGCGCGATAAAATAGAGAGGCAGAAACAAAGAGACGAGACAATGGTGAAAATGTCGAAACACATTTGTGTGAGGAGTGAGTGTATGATGAAAAAAAAGGAGAAAGAGAGCAGAAAAGAAGAAGAAGAAAAAAAAATAATAAAATGAAGAACGTAAAATAAATCTCGTGTGCCATTACGATTTTCTGCAGACAGAAAATTACACCTGATGCTGGATAACCGTGTAAGAGAGACTAAGTTGGGAATGGTCCATCCATGTCACGTGCCACCTTTAATTTTTTTTTTCGTTTTCTTCCCCTTCTTTGACACTTTATTTATTCTTTTTTCTTCTGCGCGACATTAAAACGTATTCTCAGAAATTCCTTTTTTTTTTCTTTATTCAGTTTTTAAAAGATTTAGAAAAAATTTTTCAAACTAGCAAAAAAGACTTGTTTTGAAATTTTATCCTTTATGCACTTTTTTTAAATTTAAAGTTTAAATTTAAAAACAGTTTTTTATTTTTTAAACGACTAAATATTCTGATTTGTTCTAAACATTATCAGATGGGCAAAAAAAAATTTTCTAGTGCATTTATTTACGAATTTGTTTAATGTAAAATTAATCAATGATATCAAAATAGTTTTATTTATAAAAATATTTGTTAACTATTATTTTCCCACGTTGGTCTTTCAAAAATAATTCGAATCTGGGAAAATGTTTTTAGAATAATTCAAATTTCATGAAATCTTTTAAAAAGAAATTAAAATTTGCAAAATTTTCTTTAAAAAAACTATGGAAACTTTATGAAATCTTTTAAAAATCATTTAAATTTGGTCAACTTGTTAAAAAATAATTGAAATTTGTAAAAATCATTTTAAAATAATTGAAAATTCATAAAATCTTTTAAAAATTTGAAAAAATATTTTTAAAATAATTGAAATTTGGGAAAATTTTAAAATTTATAAAAATCATTTAAAAAGAATTGAAATTTCATAAAATCTTTTAAAAATAATTGAAATTTGGGAAAATTAAAAAAAATCAACGAAACTTTGATGACATCTTTTAAAAATCATTAAAATTTGTTCAACTTGTTAAAAAATAATTGAAATTTGGTAAAATCTTTAAAAAAGAATTGTAATTTCATAAAATAATTTTAAAATAATTCAAATTTAGAAAAATCTTCTTTAAATTATTCAAAATTGATTAAATATTTTTTAAATAATTGAAATTTAGGAAAATTTAAAAATTGTTAAAAATCATTTAAAAAGAATTGAAATTTCATAAAATCTTTTCGAAATAATTAAAGTTTGAAAAAAATATTTTTTTAAATTATTCAAAATTGCTTAAATATTTTTTAAATAATTGAAATTTAGGAAAATTTAAAAATTGTTAAAAATCATTTAAAAAGAGTTTAAATTTCATAAAATCTTTTAAAAATAATTGAAATTTAGGAAAATCTTTCAAAAAAATAATTAAAACTCCATGAAATTTTTTTAAAATCATTCAAATTTGGTCATCTTGTTAGAAAATAATTAAAATTTAATAAAATCTTTCAAAAAGAATTAAAATTTCATAAAATCATTTAAAAATTTAAAAAAATATTTTGAAAATAATTCAAATTTGATTAAATTGGTTAAAAATAATTGATACTTGGGAAATTTAAAATAAAACAATTGAAACTTCATGAAATTTTTTAAAAATTATTAAAATTTGGTCATCTTGTTAAAAAATAATTGAAATTTTGCAAAATCTTTTAAAAATAATTAAAATTTCATCAAATCTTTCCAAATTAATTGAAGTTTGAAAAAATTTTTTAAATTATTTAAAATTGATTAAATCTTTTAAAAATAATTGAAATTTTGGAAAATCCTCCAAAAAAACAATTTTTTCATAAAATTTTTTAAAAATCATTCAAATTTGGTCAGCTTGTTAAAAAATAATTGAAATTTAGTAAAATCTTTCAAAAAGAATTAAAATTTCATAAACTCATTAAAAAATTTTCAAAAAATGTTTGTAAAATAATTCAAATTCGATTAAATTGGTTAAAAATATTTGAAACTTGGGAAAATTTATAAAAAAAAAACAATTGAAAGTTCATGAAATTTTTTAAAAATCATAAAAATTTTTCATGGATTGAATCAAAAGTATTATCTTTAATTCAAAGATAATTTCTGTTTGACTGTATAGCAAAGATAAATTATATTTTTCATTCAAATATATATATTGAATCGAAGTTAATGAAAATTCAGCTACGAATCAAATTTCTAAACATAAGACAAGAAAAATAATTATTATCAAATTTAAATATTTTTGTTTACTTACGTAACACCAATGGAAGTAAAAAAGACTCGTGAACTCACCTGAAACAGAAGAAAAAAGAATTCTTTTTTTAGTATATTCTATTCGAAAAATGTCTCCACCTGAGAACGCCAACGTTGCCACCAGATGGCATGAGAAATTCCAAGAAATCTCAACTGCCACCTATCGGTGACCTTGTCGTTCTCAGGTGGGGAATTGCGTCTACATATTGAATCTCAAGATATAATAATTAATATATAAATCGATTTTAATTATTAATTTACCAATTTTTTCCACTCGGAATTAATTTCTTTATTAAGTAAATTACTAATTAGAGATTCACGGTTGGAAATCTTAACTTTTCATGTGATGACAGTGTAAAAATAATGAAATAGAAAATAAGAAGAAAGCAAATAACTTGAAAATGGAAAATAAAAAAGTATCAATAGCCTGAGTTGGATATAAATTTTATTTTACCGAATGACAATAATCCTTCTGTGATGAATACACCATCACATTTGAATTTCTCTCTCTCTCTTTCTCTCCAACTTTCTGATATAATTGGCTAATGAAATTATATGCGCGAACACAAAAAAAAAGAGGAGGAATAAAATGATGGAACACGTTGCTTTCATTAAAAACTGTCGACGTTTTCTGTCATCTAAAACCCACTCCTTTTCATTTCCCTCATTTTCCAGAAAAAAATGGAGGAGGAGGAGGAGAAGGTACATTTTTCTCTTACTATTTGTTCCACAGACTATTTTTTTTTTTTTTGTTTTTTTTCAGGATCTCGGTTTTAACTTTACTTGCGTCCATATAGAGGTGTTAATAAACGTGAAAATTGTATGTGTATGTGTGTATTACGATTCGCTTGACAAGCCATTGCATTATCCCTCTCTCTCACTCTCTTGTATTGATTTCGACCTCCCACACTCTCCGTGTCTCTCTCCGTCTCCATTGCATCCGACTAGTCTAGAGAAACCGTATTGGTTGCGCGTGGCACTGTGTATACGCTTTGTGGAGTGTGCAGTTGTAGACTCTGTGGTTGTATACGAGGTAACTGGTGAGCAGACTTTCACCACCCTTTACAACGATCCTTGTTATATGCACGTGGACACGGTCAAAGACCGGTAGGAGGAGTTACTCGAGGACGACACAAAAAGAGTTTCATCATTTTTTTTTTTAAACTAATAATCCCTAAATATTTCCCCTTCCTCTCACCCCTCTCCCACTTAGGAGAAAATAAATTTAGTAAATAAGTTCCAATTTCAAGAAGTAAATTCTTTTTGTTCTAAAAAAGGAACACGAAAAAAAAAAGTTATTTGATTCAATAAAAATTATTTGTTTCACATAAATATTTACTTGAATCAAATAATTTTTATTCGAATCCAATAAATATTTACTTGCATCAACTAATTTTTATTTGAATAAAATAAATATTTACTTGAATCAAATAATTTTTATTTCAATCTAATAAATATTTACTCGTGTCAAATAATTTTTATTTTAATCTAATAAATATTTACTTGTGTCAAATAATTTTTACTTGGATCAATTAGATATTTACTTGAATCAGATAATTTTTATTTAAATCCAATAAATATTTACTTGTGTCAAATAATTTTTACTTGGATCAATTAAATATTTACTTGTATCAACTAATTTTTATTTGAATAAAATATTTCAGTATTAGAGGAAATTATTATTTAATTGATTCAAATAAAAATTTTTCGATTGAAGTACAATTATTTATTTGTTAATAGTCAAATAATCGGTCATTTGAATCAAATAACTTTTTTTCAGTCACTAATTTATGAAAATAGTCTTTAATTGAAACTCAATTAACTAATTAGTACACTGAAAAAAAAGTTTATTTGATTCAAATAACCGATTATTTGACTATTATCAAATAAATATTTACTTGAATCAAATAATTTTTATTTGAATCAATTAAATAGTATTTGCTTCAAATACTGAAATATTTGATTCAAATACAATATTTATCTGATTCAAATAAAAGTTATTTGATTCAAGTAAATATTTATTTGATAATAGTCAAATAATCGGTTATTTGAATCAATAAATTTTTTTTTCTGTGTAATTAAAGAATTTTCTTAAATTATATATATTTAAATACGTTTCA
The DNA here is from genome assembly GCA_032872475.1 of Leptopilina myrica (nomen nudum). Lineage (NCBI taxonomy): Eukaryota > Metazoa > Arthropoda > Insecta > Hymenoptera > Figitidae > Leptopilina > Leptopilina myrica (nomen nudum). The sequence continues at coordinate 30,210,889 of CM065465.1, read as the reverse complement.
TTTTTCTTTTCATAGGGAAATAATATCTATAACCCATAGAATTAAACCTCAATTATTTTCTACAATTTTTAACTAAGCTTCATCTCGAAATCAATTATTTCTAAAAATTTTCCTCAAAGTGTAAAGAAAATTTAATTAGATATGTAAATGCAAAAATTAAATTTTCTATAACAATTGTGAAATCAAATTTATTATCTTTTGAAAAATAAACGTTTTTTAACTCAATAGAATTAGAAACTTTGCAAATAATTGAAATTTTGGTAAAATATTATAAAAAGAATTCAAAATTTCGTAAATTTTTTTCAAAAAGAATTAAAATTTGAGAATATGTTTATGTATTTAAAATAATTAAAATTTAATGAGATCTTTTCAAAATAATTTAAATTTTCGGAACAACTTTAAAAAAACAATTGAATTTTTTATGAAATCGTTTAAAAATCATTAAAATTTTGTAAAGTTGTTAAAAAATAATTGGAGTTTAGTAAATTTTTAAAAAAGAATTAAAATATCTTAAAATCTTTTGAAATTTATGAAAATTTGGGGAAATATATTTAAAACAATTAGAATTTAATGAAATCTTTTTTAAAAAAAATTGAAGTTTGGAAAATTTTTTTAAAAACTATCGAAACTTTATGAAATCTTTTAAAATTCATGAAAATTTGGACAAAATGTTAAAAAATAATTAAAATTTGATAAAATGTTTAAAAAAATAATTAAAATTTGATAAAATGTATTGCAAATAATTTAAATTTTGGAAAAAAAATTTTTTTAATTGGAATTTGATTTAATCTCTTAAAACTAATTGAAATATTTCAAATTTTTTTTTACAATTATGGAAATTTGATAAAACTTTTTTAAAATAATTGAAATTTGGAAAAACTTTACAAAATAATTGAAATTTGATGAAATCTTTTAAAAAACAATTTAAATTTGTTAAAATTTTTAAGAATAATTGAAATTTGGCAAAAAAGATTTAAAATAATTTAAATTTCTTAAATCCTTAAAAAAACAATTCTAAAAATTTGTTTATTTTTCGAATTTTTAAATATAATTTTTTTTGTATTATTTTTAAATTTTCTTAAACATGTAATTGAAGAAATATTTTAAAAATTAAATTAAAAAAAATTATAATACAAAAAGGCTAAAAATTCCTTCTTTCAAAAAATCTTTTAATATAATTTTCAAAAGCAAATTTTTATTAATTTTCATTTTCGTAAACTTTTTATATTTGAAGTAGTAATTTTCATAAAAATTCCTGAGAATTCAATTATTTTCTAAAATTTGCAATAAAAATTCTCTAAAAGTTAAAGTTTTCCAAAAATGTAATAAGATTCATGAAAAGAATTTTATTTTCAATAAAATTTCTCAAAAATCCATTTACTCCAAAAGATTCTAATTGAATATGCCGAAAATTTGTTGAAAAAAAAATATTCAAAAATAATTTTCAAAAGATGTTTCTTCTTTAAAAAAAAAACAAGGCTTTCGATTCGTTTTTTTCCTCTCAATTTGATATTCATAGAAAAATTGCGTGAGAAAAATAATAAATAGGTAATAAATTATTATTTTCTTTTTTATTTGTAACTTATTATTACTAACTTTTTACTATTCTCTTTTTCACTGAAAAAAAAATTTAATTGATTCATATAATCGATTAATTGACTATTATCAATTAAATATTTACTTGAATTAAATAAAATTTAATGGAGTCAATTAAATGGTTCAATTCATATTTGAATCAAATAAAATTTAATGGAGTCAATTAAGTGGTTCAATTCATATTTGAGTCAATAACTTAATTATTTGAAGCAAATATCATTTAATTGACGCTAACAAATATTATTTGATTAAATTAAATATTTAATTGATAAATTGTCAATTAATCGGTTATTTGAATCAATTCAATTTTTTTCCAGTGATTTATTTATACTTATTACCATTATTATTTATATTATTCAATATTTAATATAAATTAATTATCTTTTTTTACTCAACAAAATAAATTAATTATCTTTTTTTACTCAACAAAATAAATTAATTATCTTTCTTTACTCAACAAAATAAATAAATTATCTTTTTTTACTCAACAAAATGAATTAATTATCATTTATTACTTAATAATGCAATAAATCTGTAAAAAAATAATAAATACCCCAAAGCTAAACACATCCACAATATTCCTTATTCATAAAAATTCCTTAAACGAATGTTTATATACAAAAAAGAAAATTTCATAAACTCCTGAATTGCTTCCAAAGATTGTTTACTGCTGAGGAAACATTTTTTTAAAGGCGCAATATGTAATAAGAATTGAAAAATATTTGAATGATAAATAATAAAAAGGTAAATATAACAGCAGTGTTGAAAAATTTTTCCGAGAGAATAAGGGAAACTCACGGTGAGCGCTGACGTTTTGCATTCTACAAACGCTCGCGCCTCGAAATAGAGTGTGTGTGTGTGTGTGTGGGGGAGGTGAACAAGGAAAATATAGAGCTAAGAGGGGTGAGAGAGAGAGAGAGAGTAAAAAGAGGAAAAAAGCAGTAGAGGTCCGTGTGGATAGCCATTTTTTTGAATCTCGCTACTTCTTTATATTCACCCCCAGGGCCTTCTCCCTCCATCGAAAAGAGAGTTTGAATAATACATAAAGGTCAATACTCTCAATTCGGCCCTTTCGAGACCGCAAAACCAAAAAAAATTTAAAACGATTCAAATGCTTTTCAATGTAAAAAAAACAATAAAGTGCCAGAAAACGCACATCTGATCGTATAAATGCGTTTTCAAATCCCAAGAATCAACAGACATTTACATTGTTTCCCTTGAATATTAAATTGAAAATTATGCGGGCAAATTAAAAATTAGCTGAAAAACAAATTATTTATCCTCGTGGAATTAATTTTTTTTAAAAGTATTTCTTTCATTATATTCTTTTATTTCTAATTTATTTATTATAAAGGGAAAATAAAAAAGCAACAATAAAATTATTTTATTTTTAACTAAAGAAATTATTTATTCTAGTAGTTGAATTAATTTTTTTGAAAGTATTTATTGTTTTGTTTTAACTTTTTATTTGATTAATAATTAATATATTTATTACAAAACATGAAAAAAAAACATTTCTATTTTATTTATTTATTATAAAGGGAAAATAAAAAAATTAACAAAATAATTATATTACTTTTAAATAAAAAAAATTATTTATTGTAGTTGAATCAATATTTCATTATATTTTCATTTTGTTTTTACTTTTTAATTAATTAATTCATTTATTACAAACATGAAAAAAATTAAGAAAATTATTTTATTTTTATTTTATTACTATTTAAATAAAGCAAATTAATGAAACGCTGATTTCAACGAACAATTGGAGCGAAGTTTTGTTGAATTCAACGAGTTATTAATTATTTATTCATAATATAATTTTTAATTAATTATTATTATTATTATTAATTATTATCATTTGATTATTAATATTGTTATTACTATTTTATTATTATTATTATTATTATTATTATTATTTTATTATTATTATTATTATTATTATTATTATTATTATTTTATTATTATTATTATTATTTTATTATTTTATTATTATTATTATTTTTATTATAAATAATAATCCTTTGAAATAGCGATAAATTAAAGGGGCGTGAAGTGATTTTTAAACATTCACTCTCGACGAATATTGTATGAATAAACTATTTATAAAGTTTAATTACAATATTGGTGAAATTGTGTAAAACAGATAATCAATGAGCGGTATATGAACCGTTTAATGTAGTAATTAATGCGCGCCTATATAATAGAAAGATATATTTAGTCACTGTGAAAGCTCATTATGTAATTAATGTTACAACCAAACAATCGATTCGCAATCTATTTTATTTCACCAAAAACCTCAAAATGGCAAAAAAAAAAATAAAAAAAATTTCCAATTAACCCTCTAATTTCGAATTAGTATATAATTATCCAAAATCATCGGATTTGCAGAATAAATGGAAAATGTTGTGCGGTGAAAATAAAATAATAGAAAAAAAATGTAAATAATTGAAATAAAAAAATAGCACCAAACGCATTTCTCAATTTAGTTAAAAATAAATATAAATAAAAAATTATTAATAAAAATAAATATATAAATAACAAATAAATGATAATAAATAAAAACTAAAAAAATAAATGATAATAAATAAAAACTAAATAAATAAATAAAAGAATAAATGAAAAACAAAAAAATACATAAATGAAAGAATTAATAACAAATAAATATTAATGAATATAAAAATAAAACCAAACTTTTCGCAAGTTAGTTAAAAATAAATAAATGAAAGTAATCAAAAAACTGAATAAATAAATAATTGAAAGATAAAATAAATGAAAGAATGAATAAAAAATAATTAAAAATTAATAATAAATAAGAAAGAAAATAATTAATAAATATAAATAAATAATAAATATGAATCGTAAATGTCGAGCATTGTAACAAAAATAATTTTTCAATAATTTACAAAAATATTCATTTCAACGAACCAATATCATAATTCTCGACCCATAAAATAATTCTCATTCACTATTAACTTCGCCTTTGCATTTTTTATTAACATTTTCCCCCATACAAAATTCGCAATGAATTATTGATACGCCATAATTGAAAACTGTATTTTAAAAAAGCATTAAACTATACGTATATGTAAATACAGTAATTAAATCAAGAAAAAAACATCTTGTGCAAGAGAGGACATACTGTCTGCTCTAAATATTATTTACGAGAAATTTTTTCCTTTTTTTTTTGCACACATATTAGAATTTAAAAAATAATTTTTAAAAATGTTTTTTGCAAAAAAAAAAACATAAATATACAAGAAAGTTACAAAGTATTCACACACACATAAATATAAATATTGTAATAATTGTGTAAAAAAAAAGTGCAGTCTGAGACAGTGTAAATCAAAATGACAAGAACATAATATACAAATTTTATGTGCTAATTTGCAATTCTTATTTAACCTGTGAGTTTAGTGTGTTGAGATCGTTTTAAAGACATTTATATTGCTATCGTTAAAGACGTTTAAACTGCGAGGTGAAAGGTCTTCTGAAAAATGGAAAATTTACTTTTTTTTTTTTTGAAAAAAAGAACGAAGATGAAGAAAAAAAGAACTCGTTTTATTGGCCGAGGGCAATTAAAAATTATTTTTGCATATTCAAATGAAATAATAAAATTTCTTTTTAATAAAATGTCATTAAAAAGTGGAATAATAAAAGAATTCCTAAAATGTATTAAGAATGTATTTTTTGCAATTATTATTTTTTATTATTTTATTAATTATAATTAATTTTATAAAAATTTTATTAACTATAATTAATTTTATTAAAATGCTATTAATTATAATTAATTTTATAAAAATTCCACTAATTATAATTAGTTTTATAAAAATTCCATTAATTATAATTAATTTCATTAAAATGCTATTAATTATAATTAATTTGATAAAAATTCTATTAATTTTACAAAATTTCATAATTAAAAAAAATTTTTCCTATAAATAGACTTAAAAAAGTAAAAAACAAGAAAATACGACTAAAATAGGAATAAAAACAATAAAATAAAAATAAATAAAAAAATAAATAAATAAAAGATTTAATAACTAATAAATAAATAAAGAAAATTAATTAGAGACTAGAAATTCAGGAAAAATCGAATTAGAAAATAAAGTAGAAAAAAAAATATTGAAAAGCATCGGTGAAATTATTTACGGAAAACAAAACATTGAGATCGTGAACAATATACATATTGTATATTATATACAGACGATAATGGTGACAATTAGAAAGCATCTTTTGTATTCATAAGAATGAAACTAGACGTTATAACATTGCGATTCAGCGTAGATAAAGCGATGAGCGTTTAAATAAATATCAAATGCTCGCACGTTGAATGATAATAATCAACTATAAATTGACACACGTCTCTAAGCAACTATCAATAACACTGATAGCAATTAATGAGAGTGTTTTGAGTTGAATATTAACGAGAACAAAAATTCCTGTCACACTATTCTTATAAATTTTTAATAAAACGAAATTTCACCATAAAACAGCGCGGAGCGTGGAAATTAATTAAATATTTTGCCTAATTAGAATTTCTTTTCTGTTTGCAATTATTTCACTTCGCTCAATACTTTTAAGTATATACAGTACTTTAATAAAATAATAAATTCAGTAACGTAATAAATTAATAACATAATAAATTCAATAACGTAATAAATTAATAACATAATAAATTAATAATATAATAAATTAACAACATAATAAATTAATAATATAAAAAACTAATGATGTAAAAAATTAATAACATAAAAAATTAACAATATAAAAAATTAACAATATAAAAAATTAACAATATAAAAAATTAATAACGTAATAAATTTATAATATAAAAAAATTAATCATGTAAAAAATTTATTGTATAAAAAATTAATAACAAGGTCCTAAAGTTCTGAACGTTCAAATGAACAAAATTTATTTATTTCTTCTAAAAATTAAATTCTTGCAATTATTTTGTGTTACTAAAAAAACAATTAATTACTCAGTTTGTAAATGTCAAATTTTAGTATCAAAAATTTTTTTATAATTAGTAATTTATTAAAATATCTTCAATAAAAAATATTTCGTTCATTTGAACGTTCAGAACTTTAGGATCATTTAATAACGTAAAAAATTATTGCCATAATAAATTAATAACGTAAAAAATTAATAACAATAGATTAATAATTTAATAATATAATAATATTTATGCATATAATTAGTGATAAAAATTTATAACTTAGTCAAATTAATTTGTCAATTAAATACCTTTTTAATTTTTACTCTTCTAAATCGAAATGTTCCTAAAGTTTTAAATGAACGACATTTTTATTAATTCCTTTAATATTGGATTTAAAAAAAAAATTCTTTTTAGTAATTAAAAATTTTAATTATTACTAAAAAAGTTTTGAATTAGAATATTTTTAATTTTGGTTAAAAATTTTTAAAGATGTGGAAGTCGAAAAAAAATTCTTTTATTGTTATTATTATTATTATTATTATTATTATTATCATCATTATTATTATTATTATTATTAATATTATTATTATTAATATTATTATTGGACACAAAATTAATTACATAATTTATTATAAGAAAAAAATAAATTATTGTTATGAAATAGAATGCGAAGCGCAATTAACGGGAACAAAAATAAAAATCATAAAAGGAAGAATGGAATTACGTAATTGCGTTTACTATAATGAGGCACTAAATGAGCTATAAGCTATTATAATAGAAATCAAAGGATGCATACACTTTTAATATATATATATATTGTATATTATAAATTTATTAATAACTTGTTTGAATTTGTTGCGCGACGGAACATTACCCAATGGATTAATTTGTCCCGAGATGAAAAAAGCAAGTTAAACGAAATAGTGGAGGATTACTTTGACCTTTTTGGCAAATTTCACCGGCGAAAGAGAGAGAGAAAGAGAGGAGAGAAGGTAAATCAATACGCGTTGAGCCAACCTATACACTCACGTTACTCTTTATCTGCCAGTTTTCAAATTTACTCCAGGTTCAACAACATTTTACTTTACATTTAAATATATAACCTTATAAAAAAGGATTTGAAACGCACACGCGGGGTGTGATTTTTTTTTTTTTTTGCGTTCATTAAAAATTAAATATTCAACACGAAAACAATGGACAAAATAAATAAATTTTAATCCCCTTTAGTATCAATTTTTGTCATTTTTAGAAAAAACTGTAACTTTATCATCAACTTGCGAGTGGATTTTCATTCTTAAATTTTCACCCTAGATTGAAAATAATTGCATTAGTTTCGATTTAACCTATTTTTTATTTTATTCGTTCAAGGAGTAAAAGTTTAAATTCCAAAAATGACAATTATTTTCTCAACACGGTTTGCTATATATATATATTTTCGTTAATTACACAAGTTTAGTGTATAATGAAATTGGAAACTTGCGCTCTCATCCCCGTTATGTAGAGGTACGTTTTTGTTAATGAGCAGTAGGAGGAGGCAAGGGTATAAACTTAAATTTAACGCAAATCAAAGTCCCTCGAGCGATTGCTCGTCGATGAATTCGATAATCGTCGATAATTGTGAATAATTATATGAACTTAGGACCAGGTTAATTGTGGATAATTTAAAGCGAGAGAGAGACGAAAACTCAAGAGTTCCAAAAATCTATTTGTCGAAATCACATTTTTTTATTTCACAAATATTAACTTTTCCTTTGAAAATTAAATTTTTATAAAATTTCCATCTTCACAGTAAATTTGAATTTAATTAATAATAATAATAATAATAAGAGTAATTTAAATAATGTTCCAAAATCGTATATTTCGTGAGTTTGAATTTCCCGCCATTTGGACTCTAGAAATAGCCGCCTAGGTGGCATGAAAGTTCTCTCGCAAGCGGAATATCGTAATCTAATTTTCGAAGAAGAATTATTTTATTTTTATTATTTTTGAGGAATAAGATAATGACAACTGTAATAATAATGATGATAATAATAATAATGATAATGATAATAATAATAATAATAATAATAAGAGAAAAAAATAACAATAAAAGAAAAAAATAATTACAAAATGGAGAGAAATAGAGAAAAAAGGAAGAAATAGAAAAAGAGAGAGAATAGAGAGAAAAAGAAAAAAGATGTAATAAAAAGAAATAGATCTATAATTCTCCAAGAGAGAGAGAGAGAGAGATGTTTGAACGACCTCTATAATTTAGCGTAAACTGGCACCTATGAATGTCGCGGGACTATCGGCTCCCGTGTGTATAGGTGTTCCTTTATCGTTAACCCTTCTGCAAAGATGGCATATCGCATGTACGCACGCGCACATAGAATACCAATTACGCAATCGTATTACAGAAATACCTACATCAATCTTCAATACACATTCAAACGAACCTACAAATTATGGGTTTACGGGCTTCGTTTTCCGCTTTAGTTCGCAATCAAAAGGATTAATCTCCCAAAACCGGATCATCGAAAGAATTTCTACTCAACTAAATGGGACATTGTCACCCTTCTTCTGTACATTTATCACTCGCAACTTTGCGAGAGAAAAAAAAACCATTAGAAATTATTTTTTTTAGAGGCAAATTCAAATTTTATTTCCTTTAAAGACAATAATTAATAATGAATTCAAATGTATTTTTTTCAGAGACAATAATTAACGATAAATTCAAATTTAATTTTTCTTTAGAGACAATTAACAATAAATTCAAATTTAATTTTTTTAGAGACAATAATTAACAACAAATTCAATTTAAACTTTCTTTTTAGAGACAATAATTAACAATAAATTCAAAATTATTTTTTTCAGTGTCAATAATTATTAACAATAAATTCAAATTTATTTTTTTCAGAGACAATAATTAACGATAAATTCAAATTTAATTTTTCTTTAGAGACAGTTAACAATAAATTCAATTTTAATTTTTTTAGCGACAATAATTAACAATAAACTCAAATTTAATTTTTTTAGAATTAATTAACAATAATAGTACAAAAAAAAATTAAATTAAAAAATATATTTCTCTTTTGGTCAATTAATTCTAAATCGATCTCAAGTATAGTTTACATGTCACTCGCAATTTGTTACATAATATCGACACTGTAACGTCACGGGAAGATGGATGATGAACACAAATTTTAGTTCACAGTGCTGATAAAGTTTGTTAATAAAATTCAACTTGACCTGTCTGACCCCTTTTTTGGCGCATAGCCAACGAATTGAAAAATGTTCAGATTTCACTCTTTACTACTAGAGAGACTTTTGTTTTCGCTAAATTTATTTAAACGCTTTGCAACATTTACTCTATAATCGTGTTTAAATAGAATTAAAATCAGGTGAGGGTAACAAAAATAAAATAATAAATTTCAACGAAAAAGTAAAAAAAAAATAATATAATAGCAAAAAAGTAAGAGACAAAAATAAAGTAAAAAAAAAAATAGAAGACAAAAATAAAGTAACAAAAAAGTAAAAGAAAAAATAAAGTTACCAAAAGGTAAAAGAAAAAAAATAACAAAACAGTAAAAGAAAAAAATAAAATAACAATTTGATAAAAAAAATAAACATAAAATAGTAAAGTAAAAACAAAATCAATAAAATTCTCCCACTACCAATTTTATCAACTGAAAAATAAATGCACCGAAAAGAAACAAAAAAAAAATTTCCAGAAATTTTAGAAAAGAATTTATAAACAATTTAAAATATAGAGTAAACGCTGGTTTATGATTTCATTAAGGAAGTTTCGTTGATGTGATCATTAAAACCGTTACAAGGTTAAAAGTATGTGTAAAACATTATGCGCGATGTAATTTAGAATTTTAACGACCTTATACGTTTTGCTTTTTGCAGTTTTTTGTGTCCTCGTAAATACAAAAGTGTACGTTTAAGTTAGCGAACCGTTACCTACAAACCGAGCCAAAGTCCCGCTTTTTATTTTTACATATATTTATTTTTCATAATTAAAGCTAACATCTAATTCTAATTTACATCTTTTTTCAAATTTTTTAAAACTTGTAGAAATAAAGCCATTTCTCAATTTTAATCATGTTTTCGCGAATTTTCAAAAACCAAATGTAAAAGAAAAATAATTTTTTATTCTTTGATTTATGAAAAAAAAATGATTTAAAAATTTTTAATCTCAAAAAAGTAAAATTTTTTTAATCTATTTTTTAATAATTTTAAATTATTTGTTATTTTTAAATAATTTTTTAAAAGATAATAGTTTTTCAAATATTTTCAATAGAAAAGTTTCCAAATAATTGAAATTTGTTAAATTCTATTAAAAATAATTGAAATTTGCAAAAAATTTTTGAAAATAATAGAAATTTGATACCTAAAATTGGTTAATTGAATTTCGATAAAAAGTTCTTAAAATGATTCCAATTCGGTAAAATATTTTTAAAAAATTGAAATTTAGTAAAATAAAAAAAGTAAATTTTGTCAAACTGTTTAAAAATAATTGAAATTTAGTAAAACATTTTTGAAATAATTAAAATTAAGTAAAATCTTCAAAAAATAATTTTAATTTGGTAAATTTTTTTAAAAATAATTGAATGTTGATAAAATTCTTAAAAAATAATAGAAATTCGCTAAATTCTTTGAAAAAATAATTGAATTTTAATAAGAAATTTTCAAAATAATTGAAATTTGGTAAAAATTTTTTTTTTAAATTGTAATTTAATAAAATCTTTTTAAAATAATTGAAACTCGTTAAAATCTTTAAAATATAATTGCAATTTGATTCAATTTTTTTAAATAATTGACATTTTGTCAAACTATTTAAAAATAATTGAAATTTGGTAAAACTTTTTTTGAAATAATTGAAATTTAGAAAAATCTTTTTAAAATAATTGAAATTTTGTCAAACTTTTTAAAAGTAATTAAAATTTGACAAAATCTTTTTAAAAAAAATTGAAATTCGGTCAAATCTTTTAAAAAGTAAATAAATTTTAAATTTTGCTAAAATCTTTTTAAAAAATAATTGAATTTAAGAAAAAAAAATTTTCTAATATTTGAAAATCGGTAAAGCTTTTAAAAAATAGTTGAAATTTAACAAAATCCTGTAAAAAAATTATTTTACTAAAAAATAAATTTTCCACTTTCAAAGGAATAATAAATTTTTGTAACAAAAATCAAATTAGTACGAGTCATAAAAATATTGTCGATTATTTCAAAGTTCGAAACATTAGAAACAATGTTAAATTTTTCCAATTTCTATAATTTTCCATTCAACTTTTTTTATAGTAAAAAAATTTTTTTTTTCAATTCCAAAACGTTTAAAAAAATTGTAATTTCCTCAGAAACTGAAACGATAAGAAAGTCATCAATTGGGAAAAAAAAACTCTTTTGCAAAGTTCCATTAATAGAATAAAAAATAATTCCACTCTCCACTCTTTTGAAAAAATAAACGTGACATTTAAAGTGTTATATTCTTCGAATTTTTTGAATTTCTATAAATAAACTTAACTTTTGATAAATTGACTAATTTTTTTTTTTTTTTTTTTGAAAGAGAGGGAAGAGAATTTTAACTAATGATTTAACAACTGTGACCTACTATCTATGAATTCGAAATATTCACCAACACAAACATCACGAACACACATATTATATCCACAGAGACACACGATGTGAAAGTACATATATACGATTATATCTACCGGAAGGACAAAGTGAAGAAGACTGAAAGCACCGGAAAAAGAGTATAAGCACCATATATATACATATATTTATATTATATATATTGAAAGAAAAAAGAAAAGTAAAAAGAAGAATGAAGAACAGCGAAAAGGAAATCCAATGCCATCTGTGAATAATGTTGAAATTATTAATAAATAATTACCATCATTATCTGTACATACAACATTGAATTATTATTTATTACTTATCGTATTATTTACTTCATTTGCGTGATTCTTTTTTTTCTATTTCATAATTTATATTTCATTAATATATGCATACGTTGAAGTTAATTTATAGTTTTCAGATTTTTCTTCTTTTGAAATTTAACCATCTTAAATATAAAATAATAATAAATGTAAAATGATAATAGATATAAAATAATAATAAATGTAAAATAATAATAGATATAAAATAATAATAAATGTAAAATAATAATAAATATAAAATAATAATAAATATAAAATAATAAATATAAAATAAATAATAACAAAATGAAAAAAAATGTCGAAACTAATGAAAAATAACAGAAAGAGAAATTTTAACTTAAAGGAAAAATATTTTCCATTTTAGCAAATTTTTTTCTAGACCAATAATGACTAAATATTGAATAAAATTTTGTATCGTCAATTATTATCGAATATAATAAATATTCAACAATAATTAATGAAACAAGACTAATTAAAATATTATTTTAATAATAGTTATATTATTTTAATAATAGTTATTGTATATTAAAAATAATAAATAATATTTCATACTCATTCGATATTAATTTCAATATTGGTTCGATAGTAATTATTATTATTCAATTACTTAATTATTAATTATTGGTCTTATTCATATTCAATAATATTCAATAATTATTGTTACACTACGAATAAATATTTGAAAACATATTTGAATAAAACATAATTATCTTTGTTACAAAATCAGCGAAAAATTGTTTTTGAATTAAACATAATAATTTTGATTCAATAACTACAGTTCGATTAAATAAAAATTAAGTTTAATTCAATTATAAAATAATGTTTCATTCAAACATTGTTTTTCGATCAGAATATGTTTAAACCTATTTTTTTTATTATGATAAAATATTTTACAATAATTTAAATAATAATTATAATTTAAATATTTTATTTTATTATAATAAAATTTTTTCTTAGTATAGAGAAAAAATTTTGTCAAAACGCAAATATAGAGAACATTTTTATTAAATAAAAAAATAATAAATATAATAAGAAACGAGGAAAAAATATTTAAAATTCAAATTCAAATCTCGAAAATAAGATTCAGTGTTTTTTTCTTCCTTTCTTTATTTTTCTTTTTTGGTAAAATTCCTGCGATTCGTAGCTAGGTAACAAGATTATTGCAAGCAAGGAAAAAATAAATCAAATAAATCTTTACACTGCGACATGAAATTTTACAAATGTCTCTTTTAAATATTCAATAGCTTTCAAACTATAAACATTTCCGTGGAATAAATTTCCACCTTCTATTTCTTTTCTATGTATTTTTTCAATTTTACTTGTGTCATCGGTTATACCTCAATCGATTGTCGTAAAAAAAAAATTTATCACTAACAGTTTACTTTTTTAAAATACCTATATTGTGAACATTATTTCACAGTAAGTACACTTTTTCACCAAAAAGAAAAATCTATTTTTGTTATCAAAAAAAAAAATATATATATATATTCAAGAAAAAAATTTTTTTTAATTACTGTCTTCGATGTAAAACGTAATTTATTAATTTCTTTTTGAGAAATAATATTTATTTCTAAAAATAGTATTATTTTTGAAAAATAGTTTTAATTTTCAAAAATAGTATTACTTTTTAAAAAGAGTAGTATTCTTTTTCAAAAGAAAAAAAAATTATTAATAAAGTATTCATTGCGAGTAATTAATGTACTGTCTTATTTTAAATTTTATAGTTTATTATCAAAATCGAAAACTTAAAGTCGTATCTTTTAAAAAAAATGACAAACAAGAATGTTTTCACGTGCGCCTCACGTGATATTAAGACAAAAATTCAAAATTCTTTGCTACTCGTCCTTGAAATATCACGTGCCATGTGAAACATTGTATATTCATAAATAACTTTAAATCAGATTTAATTGCAATCAAATAATTTTTAATCCTCTAAATCTAATAAATAACATGCTTTTAATCTGCACTGAAGAATTTAATAATATTTTCTTCATCAGCATATTTCAACAAAAACAAAATTTTTCCATTCTTATATTAAAATTGTTTTTTTATATTCATTATTATTATTAATTATTAATATTATTATTATAATTTTTATATTATTATTACTATTACTATTATTATTATTATTATTATTATTATTATTATTATTTTTATTATTATTATTACTATTATTATCATTTTTATTTTTATCACTATTTTAATTATTATTATTTATGAAAAAGCAAAAATTCTAATAAATGGAAATAAAAATGAAATTTCCAATAAATAAGTAATTACATAAATAAGTTTTTAATAAATAAGTAAAATAAGTACATTGCAGTGTAAATTTTTTAATTCAGAAACAAGAAATCAAATTAGTTCAAAATATATTCAAATTACTGAACATTTTGTACTAATTTTATCAATTTAGAATTATACAAATATTTATAACAAAAGAATATTTTTAAACAAAAAAAAATATTTTTTCCTCACAATCAGAAATTATCATTTTTATTTAAAAACTAACCGTGAAAATCACTCGAAGCATTTTTTTTTTGCTATCAATTCATTAACAAAGTAACGTGTGCTGTTTTCAATATAATTACCGATAATTATTCAAATTAACTTTGATAATTAATTAATTACCATTTTGTTTATTAATTAACGAAACGAGACCGTAAGAACGATAATAAATATTCCTTTATCATCACTCGACATTATTTTTCACTAAAAATTCTCTCTCTCTCTTTTTATTTTTACCTATTTTACCTTTTTGCCAACTTTTTACCTATATATATATATATATATATATATATATATATATATATATGAAAAATAAACCCTTCTATTCCAGGGAATAAAAATATAATTATAATCTCACTCATTAAATTCTCTTAAAAATGTTTTTAATATATACGAATCCACAACACCTGTTGCTCTATATTATATATTAAAACTTTTATTAATTCATCACGTTAATGCACCTATATTTCTGTTTATTAAATTTTATCAACCGTTTCCCCCAGTATTTATACAACAATAACAACAAAATTCACCGCACGAACTACAATATTTTTAATAATACTTATTTTCAACTAAAAATTTAATTAAATTTAATTTTAATTTATTCTTAATTTATTTTCATATTCATTTTCATATTTAAATGCGCCTAAAAATTTGTTTTCCGAAAAAAATGAAATTTATCTTAATTCAAATAACTAAGACATTTTTTCCAAGATTTTCCAAATAGAGAAAAAACAAAACAAATCAAAATTCTTGCGAATCAACATTTTCGATTCGTTTCCTTTGTCTTCTCAATTTGCGCCAATCTTGAAAAAAATGTCAATTAATATTTGTTTATGAATTAAATACTTATACTTGACTCAAGTAATTTTTATTAAATTCAAATTAATTTTATACTTGAATTTAATAATTGCTAATAGTCAAGTAGTTGTAAATAAATATTAAATCACACTAAATTTGTAAATTCAGAGAGAATAACAGGACAAAATAAATATTAAAGTTGTAAATTAATAAATTGTAAATTATTACTCTTATTCAATTAATTATCATTATTATTATTATTATTGTTATAATTATAATTTTTTTATTTTTATTATTCCATTATTTAGTATTATTAATATTTTTTATTATTTATGTATATTTAATTATTTATTACACAGCAAAAAAAAAGATATGTTAATATAGAACTAACAAAAAAATTTTTTTGTTATCCCCAATAACGAGAGAGGGAGAGAGGGGGGATTTTCTATCATTTTTCGTTCAGAGTCAAAAATAGGGGGTGGGGAAAGTAGCCGAAAAAAATTTTTTTTGTTCAATTTTTCTCTTATTCGACAATGACCGGAAAATATTTTTTTTAAATGAGGGGGGAGAGTGTGGCAGAAAGAAAATGATATAAGTAATTCGTTTCGTAAATTATTTTTGCTTTTAGCCGGTATTATTATTATTATTATCATCATCACCACACAGCTGTAGTGTCGTAACAAGTAGTGAGATACGTCGACTCGTAAACATTGATTTTCAATGCACTTTCCTTCAGTGGTGTGTTTTACGCCGTTCGGCAATTCTCTTCCGTTTCAAATGCCAGGAGATTGCTGGCGATTTTATCTATCGACAGGGTAGTGTATCTTGAGTAAACGATAAATCTCGAGAAGGCTTAGAAGGAGAGAGAGAGAGAGAGAGAGAGAAAGAAGGAAAAAAAATTTTTAAAAAAAAGGTGAGAGAGAGGGAGGGAGGGAGAAAAGTACAGCAAAAAAAAGAGAAAGATAGTAAAATAGAGAGACGAGAGAAAAAAAAAGAGAAGGAGGAGAAAAACAAAGAAGAGAGGAAAAGAGTGAGAGAGAAGAAAAAAACCAAAAAAGAGAGGAAAAGAGTAAGAGAGAAGAAAAAAAAACAAAAAAGAGAGGAAAAGAATGAGAGAGAGGAGAGAAAAAGAAAAAATTCAGAAATTCACGTATGTATATATTTCGAGATGCGGGGTTTCCCGGTTGTCAATGCGTGTGAGAGAGGTCCAAAATGGATATCCTCAAACCTAACCAAGGGTTGTTTCCGATGCTTTGTGGACAGCTGCCATATAAACCTCCACCTCCTCCTCTTCCTCCTTCACCTCTTTTCCCCCTCATCACCCTTCACACTTCCGATTTCAACACGCATTACGCCCCTCTCCAATTCTATGGACTTATCTGAACAACGACGACTTGTGCGAGTGCTATAGGGGTATCCATAAAATTAATTGAGATTCATTTAGCCCCCGAAAAAGCTATGGGCAATTTCCCCAAATTACGACAATAAAACGAGAGGGGCAATTTCAAAAACGCATATAAAGAATAATATTATTTCGATCAACTATTTTATTATCTATATATATATCCACTCGCGCCATTCAACAAGTATCTATATATTTTATTCTCCTATATAGTCAAATTTTCTCCAATTTTTAAACCAAAAAGAAAATCTTTAATTTAATTAATTTATTTATTTATTTATTTAAATAAATTTAATTCAATTTACTTATTTATCTATTGAAATAAATATACTATTAATTAATTTTTAAAGCTAAATTTATAATACAAATTTCTAAATATAATTCTTCATCCAAAGAAAAGTAGATTAAAAAATTTTAATTATTATTAACCTAATTAATTATTAAGGGCATTTGAACCATTATGACGTCACAATTTATATGCAGTATTTGTTTTAAAGCAGTGACGTCATAATGGTTCAAATACCCTTAAATTAAATTTCAAAATAAATAAAAAAATAAAATAAAAAAAATAGTACACTGAAAAAAAAATTTACTTAATTCAAAGAACCGATTGTTTGACTATTATCAAAAAAATATTTACTTGAATCAACTACTTTTTATTTTATTCAAATATTTCAGTATTTGAAACAAATATTATTTAATCGATTCAAATAAAAATTATTTGATTAAAGTAAATATTTATTTGATAATAATCAATAATAATCGGTTATTTGAATCAAATAAATTTTTTTTTCAGTGTAGAATAAGTAAAAAAAGTAAACTAGAATTAAAAAAATCAACCAAAAAAGTAGAAGATTCGAAATAAATAAACAATTAAATTTTAAAAAAAGAGAAGTAAATTTAAAAAGAATTAAAAAAATTTTTTTCAAATAAATTAAAATTTTAATGTTTTCTTTAAAATCTAAATTCGAATGAATGGCAATGGACCAGCTTTTGCTGCGACTGTCCGTCAAATTTTTCCCAAAATAGACAAAAACAATATTTTGAAATAAAATAAAAAAATGCAAGTAACCAACAAAAATAACATCGTTCCTTTGAAACTTTCAAACGTATCTTTCACCATTCCCAAAGCAAATTTGAATTATAATACTGAAAATATTAAAATTCGCTTAAAATTCACTAAAACAGTAGAAAAAATTTACTAAACATTGGAGAAAATATTTTTTTTAGGTTCTTATTTAGTTAGCAAATATATGAAAAGATTATTTCGTTTTTTTAAATGAAAAGAAAACCGAAGAAATAGAAAAAGAATAAAAAATCTAACAAGAAAATGAAGAAGAAGAAGAAGAAGAAAAAATAAAATAAGAAAATAAAAAAGAAGAAGAATAAAAAATAAAACAAGAAAATGAAAAAGAAGAAGAATAAAAAAGTAAAATAGTAAAATAAAAAAGAATAAGAATAAAAAATAAAAAAAAAGAAAATGAAAAAGAATAGGAATAAAAAATAAAAGAAGGTAAAAAACAAAAGAAGAAAAAAACAAGGAAAGACCGACAAAATAGACAATGAAGAAAAAAGAAAAGAAATAGAAAAAGAATAAAAAATAGAATATGAAAATGAAAAAGAAAAAAAGAAGACGTAAAAGAAATAGAAAAAGAACATGAAAAAAAACAGAATAAGAAATAGTGAATTAAGAAAGAAAAAGAATAAAAAATAGAAGAAGAAAATGAAAAAGGAAAAAAAAGAAGAGAAAGAAATAGAAAAAGAACAAGAAAAGACAGAAAAAGAAATAGAAAATAGAGAAGAAAGAAAAGAAATAGAATAAGAAAATAAAAAAGACAAAGAAAAAAAAAGAACATGAAAAAACAAAAAAAGAAATAGAGAATTAAGAAAAATAATGATAAATAGAAGAAGAAAATGAAAAAGGAAAAAAAAGAAGAGAAATAAATAGAAAAAGAACAAGAAAAGACAGAAAAAGAAGAAAAAAAATAAGAAAAGAACTAGAAAAATTAAAATAAAATCCCACCGAATTGCAACGCATTAAAATACAACAATACACCGAAAAATAAATAAAAAAAATTCCCCCGA
This sequence comes from Leptopilina myrica (nomen nudum), assembly GCA_032872475.1. NCBI lineage: Eukaryota > Metazoa > Arthropoda > Insecta > Hymenoptera > Figitidae > Leptopilina > Leptopilina myrica (nomen nudum). The sequence continues at coordinate 30,191,634 of CM065465.1, read as the reverse complement.
ATAAAAATATTACATAAAAAAACCAAATTCAAATAAAAAGCTCACATTATGTATTTTCATACGCACTCTCGCAATTTAAAAGTCTACACTAAAACTGAATGAATATATATGAAGTTGTTTAAACACAATTTTTTTTTTGCACGTGTATAATATGTACAGACAACTAGTGAAAGGTAAAATTGAAAATTAAAGTCTATATAAAAAAATTTCACTCATTTGAGCGTTTAAAAACCTATAAACACGTAATATTTAAAATCAATATTTGTAAAAGAAGAAACTGGGATGTGAAAATTTTTAGTTTCCGGTGAAGGAGTACATTTATTTCATCGGAAGCAAATTCTTTCCATTTCTCCTCTTTCAAAAACAAAAAAAAAAAAAGAAGAAAATACAGAAAAAAGTAGGGAAAAAATTGCAACATTTATAGAATATGTAGAGTTTTAATGATTTGAAGAATCTTTGGCCATTAAAATTTTTATTCAGTTCTTCAAATCAATAAGAAATGGATTTTTGGAACGAGGAGAGAATTTTTTCTATTTCGCATACACGAGACAGAGTGTAAATGAATTTTGTTTCGAATAAAGTGTAAAAGTTGCATGGGTGATGAAAAAAAAGAAGAAAAAAAGAAGAAAACAGAATCAACAAAATTAAAAAGACGATAAATAAATGAATATAAAAATCCAGGTCTCAGTTAATCAAATAATAAACAGAATAAATAAACAACAAAATATTTTAAATAAATAAAAAAATAAAGCAAATAGTAGAATAAGTAAAGTAGAATTTAAAAAATAAACCAAAAAAGTAGAAGATTTACAATAAATAAACAATATCGAATGAAAAATCAGAAATAATGAATAAAGAGTTATTTCTGATTTTAATTATTCTACTTTTGATTATTTATTCTATTTTATTTATTTTGTTTATTTTACTATTTTATTTATTTTGTTTATTCTACTATTTTACTTATTTTGTTTATTTTACTATTTTATTTATTTTGTTTATTTAAATATTTTAATTATTTTGTTTATTCTGCTATTATTTTACTATTTTTTATTCTGTTCATTCTACTATTTTATTTATTAACTTCCTTTTAATTGTCCATTTATTAAAGAAATTAAAGAAATGAAACAATAGTTACAAAGAACAATTAATTGAAATTCAGTAAGAATAAAAAATTTGAATTAAGAATAAATAAAAAAACTAATTTAATTGTTATTTTATTATTATTATTAATAATAACAATAAATAATTAAATTAAATTTAAAAATACGAATTAATAAATAGTAAATAAATAAATTAATTAATTTCTTGTATTTCTTATTTATTAATTTTACTTTTATTTATTTATATTTATTTATTATTTTATTTACTTATATTTATTTATTTATTATTTTATTTATTTATTCTTAGTTAATAAATAAATTAAAAAAAGAAATAATAACAAACAAACAATTTTGAACGTGAAGAAGGTAATTTTAAAACAAGATAATTTATATCATTCAAGAGAGGGAGATAGATAAAAATATGTCAAGATCGCATGATGGATAGGAAAAAAAATGTTTCCTTTAATTGAAGACACTAAAGTGAAAAGAAAATGACAGTCCTACCTTGACAGGAGCGCGGAAGAGAGAAGCGGTAGCTGCGTGCGAATCGGCATGATGACCATGATTGTGATGACCGTGATGATGACCGTGCCGTGCGTCAGGAGCACCTCCAGCTGCTGCCTGCTCCGCCTGGACCGACATTGCCGCGCGGGCTTGTCGTTCCCGCTCACGGAGCCGGTCCCTTTCCACACTGAAAAAGAAAAAAAAATTAATTTATTAGTATTTTTTTTTAAATTTCCAATTACCACTTGTGAGAGAACTTTCATGCCATCTGGACGGCAACTCACACAGTCAAAATGGCGCGAAATTCAAATTTAACTTTTATTAATACACTATTAATTAACTGTTATTTTGCATGAATTAGCTATTATTTATTAACTAATGAATTAATTATTATTTACTAGCAATTAATTATTATTTACTAGCAATTAATTATTATTTAATAGCAATTAATTATTATTTACTAGCAATTAATTATTATTTACTAGCAATTAATTATTATTTACATTAATATAATAATAACATTTTTGTTACCAATAATTAACAATCAAAAAAACAGATTCAAATCTAATTCACAAATAGGAAATCAATTAAAAATTTAAACTTCGGAGAAAATGAATCTAAAGCAAGTTTTAGCAGTTGAGAGAGTAAATGCGGAATGACCTGAAAGAAAAGAGAGCGCTCTTTGAAATGTTGATTATGCTTCACAATTGGAACATTCTGTTCGATGTTCACCTAAGTATAAATTAATTTTGGACTCGCAAAGCGATTCGCGTTGATGCGAGAATCGTTGTTGTATACTGCAATTAACCGATGGAAAGATGAAAGACTTTGCATAATTAAGCTGTTCGCTTATGTGCACAGGCACATAAACAGAGAAACGTTTCGAGAATATGGAAATGTGCCATACCTCTCTCTCTCTCTCTCTCTCTCTCTCTCTCTCTCTCTCTCTCTCTCTCTCTCTCTCTCTCTCACTCCTTGTCTAATGTTGACTTGTATATGTGCGACTTATTTTATGCTGACACATTTATATGTGCACATTATTCTCATCTGTGCACTATGCACATGTGCATATTATTCTCATCTGTGTATTATGCACATGTGCATATTATTCTCATCTGTGTATTATGCACATGTGCATATTATTCTCATCTGTGAATTATGCACATGTGCATATTATTCTCATCTTTGTATTATGCACATGTGCATATTATTCTCATCTTTGTATTATGCACATGTGCATATTATTCTCATCTTTGTATTATGCACATGTGCATATTTTACGCACATAATCATTAAGCATGTACGTATTCTATGCACATGTACCATATACACATATTGAACATAAATGTATATTAAAAACATAGGCATAATTTAGGCACATGTATACATTATGCACATATACATACTTTAGACACAAATGCACTACGCACTTATACACACTTTAGCCACAAATGCATTATGCACATATACACACTTTAGCCACAAATGCATTATGCACATATACAAATTTTAGCCACAAATGCATTATGCACATGTACACATTTCAGCCACAAATGCATTATGCACATGTACAAATTTTACGCACATGGACACATGTAAAACAATCATGCAGCACGGAAGACTTCGTCTACTTGTTATTTACCTACAAGATAGACTTCTCTTTCAGCGTGGAGATTCACATATACGTATATATACATATATTTTACCGCGCACATATATACAAATTATTCGCACATGTACATATTTTACGCGCATAGACGCACTTGTATGTAAAACAAAATCATGCAGCCGGCAATAGCGTGTGTTTACACACTTGATGTGTGCACGCAGTAAAACGCGCAAACCTCTGATTGCCCGAAGGACAATGCGCATCGTAATGCCTGGCTTGATTGCGATGTATACATATATATATACTTGTGCGCCATAAACCAGCCACTGATAAAGTCTTTGATGTCCCTCAATCGTCGATATATCGATTAATAGTTGCGCGCGTACCACGTATAAAAACAATTCTCAAACAATTACGTACGTCACTATTTTAGTAAATTATTATTTTATTTCTTCATTTTTTTTTTGCAGTCTTAAATTGATTTCTCCAGTGGGGTATTTTTTTAAGATTCTTTGGAATACTGCGCCTTAGGTCAAGGTTAAAATAAATTTTTTTTTTCAATCACGCTATCGATATTTATACTTAAGATTAATTACCACTTGTGAGAGAATATTTTAACTGGGAGAATTACAATTTGGCGCGAAATTCAAATTTCGTTTTTATTATTATGTTACTAATGGTTAGTGTAGTTCAATAATAGCATGATAATAAAAACTAAATTCTTTATCTAATGAATTAATTATTATTTATTGGCAATTAATCGTAGGAATAAAGGAATTAATAAAATTTAATAAAGTGCGAAGGTAAACGAATGATAATTCGTTTATTATTAAAAATTGTTTCCTTTAAAGTTAAGGAATTATTTATCATTACACTGATTCATTAGAATTACCACTTGCGAGAGAACTTTCATGCCATCTCGACGGCAACTCCCAGAGTCAAAATGGCGCGAAATTCAAATTTTATTTTTATTATTATGTTATTAATTAACTACCATTTATTACCTATTGTAGTAATTATTATTTATTCGCAATTAATTGTAGGAATTATTATTCGTTTATTATTAAAAACTGTTACTGTTTATTGTGACTTTTAAATTTAATGAATTACACTCTTCATTAGTTACCACTTGTGAGAGAACTTTCATGCCATCTGGACGGCAACTTCCCGAAACAAAATGGCGCGAAATTCAAATTCGCTCAGAAGAGAGAAACTAAAAATACTGGAAATACAGATCGTATTTTAATCAAATCGAATGTTTCAATAGTCCGTGATTTAAAGGGACAATATGGAGGTGCTTTATTTTCGAATTTTGGTGTTTTAACGTAAATATCGGGAGGCATATCAGTTGCCATTGGCGAGGGAGACGAATAAAGCGTTTACTATGTGTGTTATATCTATATATATACATGTAAATGTAGCCTGCTCTTATCCATTACGTCGCGTTGCAGTTAAATTAATTGCGTCGATGAATTGACGCATACGCATCGATATAGATATATATTTGTGTATATATACCACCGAAATATCGAGGTGCAGTTAATACGCGAAGCTTTCTCGACTGCACTTTGATCGGCTTTGAACGTCCAAACAGTTAAGCATAGGCTTTAATCATTCGCTTTTCTCATTTACCGCCCTTAATTATATAACGCTAAAGCAAACAATATGTATACGGTTCGGGAGAATAAATTAACCATTTCATTTTGAAAACAACCAAATTGTATTTTCAAATGTTTCAAATTGCGTCGACGCTATAAATTGTCGCGCGTCAACTTCTTCTTTTTCTTCTTTAAACTATAGTTTTTACAAAAAATAATAATTAATATTAATACTCTGAATTTTGTCTTCCTAAAGATTTTAAGTACAGTCTCTAAAATTAGCGTCGATGATCAAAGTCAAAAAATTATTTTTTTATTTTTCTGAGGAAAGACTATAAAAACTCTGGTATTACTATTGTCATAAAATGGGTGAATTTTCAATAAAGATTTTAGCTTCTAAAAAGTAATTACAATTTACTTGATAATAAATACACGTTGTGGATATTACGCTTACACCAGTCGCGAACTCTGAAATTCGTTTCGCGAAGAGAGAATATTTTTGATGGTTTCGAAATTTACGATTCTAACATTATTTAAAGGAGAATTTATTAAGTATTGCTGTATGTATATATATATATATATACATATAAATACCGAAGAAAAATGGATTTTAAAAGAGGAAGAATTTCATGTTTGGTTGCGTGTTGAAACTCTTAGTAAAGCTCATAAAATTGAAGAATAATATTGCTTCACAGTTGATAGCTGTTATAGTAAAATTGTGCACGCCGTCGACAAGTAAAATCGCGAAATTGTCGCGTGACTTTGTAAAAGAGATTATTTCTGCTATATTTCAACGGCAGTCGTCTCTCTCTCTTTTTCTCTTGCAGATAATAAAGATTTTATGTATTGTTGTTGTGTATTCCAAAATATATTATAAATGGCAATAATACGCAACAAGCGGAAACCACTTAATTGCAATGATCCACTTTGGCTTTGTCTCTCAATATAATTCGAACGTTGTAATGTTCAGTTACAATTTTTTTTCTTTCCTTAAATTTTTATACCTTTTTTTGGTTAACAAAGAATGATTTTCGTTTCTTTTAAAAGTTGTAGTTATGAAAAAGTTGTCGAAAGTCAATCAAAATAGTGTTTAGCGGTTAGTTTTCCTTTTTTGTATTTCACTTTTTCATAGACATCGCAGAATTAATAATTAATTTTTTAAAAAAGTAGCTTTCAAACTAAAAAAAAAGTAGTAAAATAGTAGCTATCAAAAAATTAAACTTGACGACCAAAATCAACTCGTTTCAGAAACTTGACAAAACAGACAAAAATTCTATTCCTTTTTTTTTTATTTTTCCGACATTTTCCTAATTTTCTTCAAAAATATACCTATTTACTACTTTCCTATCCATCTAATGAATTGCAATCCTGGGAAAAATTATATTATCCTTAAAAGAATTAAAATATTGTCAAAAATAATTTAATTCTTGCGTGGAAAATTTTAAATAATTCATGAAAAAAAAAAATAATTTTATGAAAATAGTAAACATTGAAAATCATTGAATTGCGAAAAGATTTTAAAAATAATTTGATTTTACGAAAAATTCTATTAAAATTTTTGACAATAACTAAATGTCTGTGTAGTATTTTAAAAAAATTTTTTTTTTGCAAAAAAATTGAATTCCTAAAAAGCATTTTAATAAAATTTTAAATTTTAATAAAATCTTTTAAAAATATTTTAAATTTGATAAAATCTTTAATCAAAATAATTGAAATTTGATACAATTTTTTTAAAAGTAATTAAAATTTGGCAGAATCTTTTAAAAATGTTTAAAATTTGATCAAACATTTTAAAAATAATTAAGATTTATTAAATTTTTTTAAAACAATTGAAATCGAAAAAACTTTTAAATAATTGAAATTTTGTTAACTCTTTAAAACAAATATAGAAATAATTGAATTCTACAAAGAATTTAATTAAAAATCGTCAAAATAATTTAATTGTTTATTAAGAATTTTATTAAAACCTAAGAGAATAATTAAATTATTTCAAAAAAAAAAAAATCATTAAAATTGTATAAAAAAGAATTGATTTTATTCAAACAAATTTTATTCAAATATTTGAAAATAACTGAATTTCTGTGAAAAATTCTAATATTTTTCAAAACAATTGATTTTTTTGAGAAATGCAAATTAAATTTTTAAGTATAATTACATTTTTTTGAGCAATTCCTATAAAAATTGAATTAAAATTGAGATAAAATTTTTTTTTTAATTTTCTCTACGAAAAACTGAATATAAAATGTATTTAAAACAATTGAAATCATGTGATAAATTTTCTTATTTATGCAAATAATTCTATTATCACTGAGAATTTTATTCAAATTTTCAAAAACAATTGAATTCTTGAGAAGCAAAATTTTGTTATTTTATACAAATTTTTCAATTATTGCCAAACAATGTCATTAAAATTATAATTTTTTTTTCGAAATATAAAAAATATGAAAATTTTATTTCTAAAAATTCAATTGTCATAAAAAAAATTTTATTTGTGTAAATAATTGGTTTTTTTTGCTTAATTAATTTAGAATAATAATAAAAATAATTGAAATTCTTTTTTTATTTATGAAAATAATTGAATTCTGGCTTAGAATTTTTTTTTTATTCTTTAAAATTTAATTTACATGAAAAATGTAATTATTAGTCAAACTAATCGAATTATTGTGAAGAATTGTAGAAAAATTTTGGTGAATAATTGATTTTATTAAAATTTTTTTTTTAAATGCTATAGAAAATTAATTTTATTCATGTGGAAATTTTATTGTTTAAGAAAATAATTAAATCCTAAATGAACTTTACAATTTTTTTTTTTGAATAATTGAATTCATTCACGAAATTTCATGAAAATAATAAGGTTTTCTAATATTTTTTTAGAATAATTAAATCATTTTTAAGAAGTCGATTATAATTTTTGGAGAATAGTTTTTTTTATTTCTAGTTTAAGAAAAGGGTTTTCTAATATTTTTTTAGAATAATTAAATCATTTTTAAGAATTCGATTATAATTTTTGGAGAATAGTTTTTTGATTTCTAGTTTAAGAATAAGGTTTTCTAATATTTTTTTTTAGAATAATTAAATCATTTTTGGAGAATAGTTTTTTGATTTCTAGTTTAAGCCAATTCTTAAGGGGTTAAAATAAATAAAAAGCTTAAAAATAACAACAACAACAACAACAACAACAAAAGAAAATGGAATATAAAAATAAAAGTGGAATAAAGTGAAAAGTGTTTTGCTTGGAGAAAAAGCAATTGATAGGAAATATCAATTTCGTTATATTAAAATATACAAACGGATAAGAATGTCTATCCGTTTGCTTTCTTTGCAAAATGCGAGACATAATCTCTTATTGATCTGTTTCTTTCTTTGAGAGAATAAAAAGAGAGAGAGAGGACTTTTATAAAAGCAATTCCCTCGCTTCATGGAATATTTTTCCAAGTTTCTAGATGCAATTGCACTTAAGGTTCAATATCACTATTCTTTGGGATTACATGTACATGTAGTATTTGCAGGGGGAGAGCATTGGCCGCGCGCGACTACGTTCAATGTATATTACAGACGACAAAAGCTGCACACCTCCTCCTTCATAAATTCAACTCTAACACACTCGCCAGTTCTCGAATTACACGTTCAGTCGAAACCGAGGTCGAAACAACTCTGCGATTTCCTGCACGAAGGGAAAACAAAGTCCTATATTATATACCTAAGTTTATGTATATTCCTTAAATGTCTATTCCGTTTGCTGCACATAATATATATATAGAATAAGGAGTTTAATATGCGACGACACTCGAATTATATCTCGTCTCTCTATTCTTTTTATTTATTTATTTATTTATTTATCTATTTATCCCTCTAGAAGCCACCGATCGACTTTATGGCGGAAAAAAGATGATCCTAATGTTCTGAACGTTCAAATGAACGAAATATTTTTTATTGAAGATATTTTAATAAATTACTAATCATAAAAAAAATAATAAATAATAAATAAATAATATTATAATAATATTATAAATAAACAATAAATATTAATAAATAAAAAATCATAAAAAAAAGATGATCCTAAACTTCTGAACGTTCAAATGAACGAAATATTTTTTATTGAAGATATTTTAATAAATTACTAATCATAAAAACATTTGAAAACTAAAATTTTACATTTACAATAACTCAGTAATTAATTTTTCTGTTAGTGACACAAAATAATTGCAAGAATTTAATTTTTAATAGAAATAAATAAATTTCGTTCATTTTTGAACGTTCAGAACTTTAGGACCTTGAAAAAAGTCTCATTAGTCGATTAGAAATACAAAGAAAAAGGCGAAAAATAATTTTTTAATTTAATTGAATCTTTTAAAAACAATTGAAATTTGGTTACCTCTAAAAAAAAAATTTTATACCATACTTTAAAAGAAAATTTTAATTTAGAAAAATATTTAAACAAAATAATTTAAATTTGATACAACAGTTCAAGAGTAATTTAAATTTAATAAAATCTTTTAAAATTAATTGAAATTGTGATGAAACCTTTCGAAAACAATTAAACTTTGTGCTAAATTTGGATAAAATAATTCCAATCTTGAAAATCTTTTTAAAATATTGCTAATTAGAAAAAAATTTATGTAAAATAATGGAAATTTGATAAAGTCTTCAAAAAACTAATTTCAATTTGGTAAAATCTTTAAACAAAATAATTAAAATTAGACACAAACTATTGAAAATAATTGAAATTTAATCAAATCTATTAAAAATAATTGAAATTTGATGAAATCTTCAAATAAAATAATTGAAATTTGATACAAACGTTTACAAATAATTAAAATTTAACACAAACTTTTGAAAATAAATGAAATTTAATATAATCTTCTAAAAATAATTGAAATTTGATGAAATCTTCAAATAAAATAATTGAAATTTGATACAAACATTTGAAAATAATTAAAATTTAATAAAATCTTTAAAAAATAATTGAAATTTGGTAAAATCTTTAAAAAATAATTGACATTTCGCAAAAGTTTAAAAAAAATTTAAATTTTGCCAATTTTTTAAAAATAATTGACATTTCGCAAAAGTTTAAAAAAAATTTAAATTTTGCCAATTTTTTAAAAATAATTGAAATTGTGCTGAAACCTTTCGAAAACAATTAAATTTTGTACAACATTTTGATGAAATAATTGAAATTTGGTAAAGTCTTCAAAAAACTAATTTAAATTTGGTAAAATCTTTAAACAAAGTAATTAAAATTTGATAAAAACTTTTAAAAACATTCGAAATTTAATAAAATCTTTAAAAAATAATTTAAATTTGATGAAATCTTTAAATAAAATAATTGAATTTTCAAATAGTCTTTAAAAAAAAAATTTTTATTCGGAAAAATCTTTAAAGAAAATTATAGAAATTTACAATCTTTTAACAATAATTGAAATTCGATTAATTTTTTGAATAAATAATTAAAACAGTGTAAAAACTTTTATAAATAATTGAAATTTGGCCAAATTTTAAAAAATAATTTAAATTTGATAAAATCTTTCGAAAACAATATTGAATTTTGTGCAAAATTTTTTTATAATAATTTTTAATTTTGAAAAATATTTTTAAAATATTTCTAATTGAAAAAATTCATAAAAAAGAATTGAAATTTGTGAAAACTTCGGAGAATAATTGAAAGATAGTAAAATCTTCGAAAAAAAAAATCTGAAATTTGTTAAAATCTTTAAATAAAATAATTGAAATTTGATATCTTCAAATAAAATAATTGAAATTTGAAAGTCTTAAAAAAATTTTTTAATTTGGAAAAATCTTTAAAGAAAATTATAGAAATTTACAATCTTTTAAAAATAATTGAAATTCGATTAATTTCTTGAATAAATAATTGAAGCATGGTAAAATCTTTTTATAATAATTGAAATTTGAAATCTTCTAAAAATATTTGAAGTTTTTAAAATTTTCAAAATTAATAGAATTCTAATAATATTTTTAAAAAATAATTGAAATTTGACAAAAAAATTTTAAAACTATAATTTAAGTTTTAAAAAACATTAAAAAACAATTCCATTTATTAATTTTTAAAAATATAGTAATATAATTTTTCGAAAATAATTGAATTTCTTAAAAAAAATTGTTCAAAATTATAAAAAAATACCAATTAATTTTTTCTAAGGATTTTAATTAAAAAATTTTAGACAAGTTTTTGAAAATAATTCCAAAAAATGTAATTGTTTGTATTTACTTTAAAACTTGAATACAAAAAATTAATTAATTAAAAATTTGTTTTAATTTTCAAAAATTGAACATTTACATTAAAATACTCATCATTTTTTTTTTGTAGAACTTATTATTCAAGATATATAATATTATTTCAACGAGCAAGTGGTAAAGTTTTCTTCAATTGAGAAACTTTTCAAATTGTTCCGTCTATTGCCATTCTCGGAAAAAATATATTGTCACTTTGAATCTAGAACACTTAAAAATGTTCAACACTTAAAAATATTTGCAATTCGAAGCTAATTTTAACTTTTGAACTTTAGCATTCAGTCAACGACGAACATATACAAAATAATACAATTCACGTTTTTAATTTTATTCTACACTTTTTGTTTTATTTTGTTTGTTTTCCCCTTTCAAGAGAAGATTTAAAACAGTTTAATTTTTCTCCTCATTCATGTTTTTTGCGGTAGCTTTAATAAAACAAAATTTATTCATTTCCTCCTTAAATTATGATCAAAAATTTTTTCTAAAAATTTTAAAATTAAAATTGAAACAAAAGAAGTATTAAAATTTTTGTCAATTTTAATAATATTTGGATATTTTTTTTTTTAGTAGGAAAACAAATGTTTTAAATCTACTGTTTTTTTCACTTGACTGCTTTCACTTTTTTCTGTCGCATTTTTACTACCTATATATGTACATAACTCTTGTTTATTTTATATTCGCTTTTTCTTTATACTCCTTTTATTTTATTTATTTTCACTTGTTTTATCATATATTTTTTTTACTGTTTAGTGTTGAAACTATACATTTTTATTATCGTTTTTTCTCTCTTTTGTTTTGTGCACTTTTTATTTTACTGTTGCACGATTTTTTTTTATCATTGCGGAAAATTGTATTCAATCTGAGTAAACAAAAATATCGAGAAAAAATAATTTGATTGTTAATTTAAAGCCAAAGTTTTATTTTCTAATTGTTTTTTTTTCTTTGTTGACTTGCGAGGGAAATATTTGATTATTTCAAAGCAAATTGTTTGTTAGTCATTTTTGTCGTTAGGAATATTTGTCAGAAGTGGACGATTGTTTTTATGTATTTTTAACTAGTTTGAACTACTTTTAACTATATTTAAGTACTTTTCACTATTTTGAATTAATTTAACTATTTTGAAATACTTTTAACTTCTTTGACTGTTTGCAACTATTTTTTATTATTTTAAACTACTTTTTGACTATTTTTATTCTTTTTAAGTACTTTTAACTATTTTGAACTAATTTTGACTACTTTGGACTATTTTAAACTATTTTTGATAATTTTGAATTATTTAGAACTAATTTTGACTATCATAAACTACTTTTGACTGTTTGGACTATTTTTAAATACTTTTAAACAGTTTTGATTACTTTGAACTACTTTTGACTGTTTGGACTATTTTTAAATACTTTTAAACATTTTTGATTACTTTGAACTACTTTTGACTATTTTGAACTATTTTTATTCTTTTGAACTACTTTAGACTATTTTTAAATTATTTTTAACAACTTTGAATTTATTTTTAAGTACTTTTAAATACTTTCAAATAATTTTAGCTATTTTTGACAATTTTTAAATAATTTTAGCTATTTTTGACAATTTTTAAATAATTTTAACTACTTTAAACTACTTTAAACTAACTTGAACTACTTTTGAATAACTTCAACTGTTTTGAACTACTTCTAAACTATTTTTGAACTACTTTCGACTAACTTGAACTACTTGTGACTTACTTAAAATATTTTCAACTTCTTCTAAACTACTCTTCACTATTTTTAAGTATTTACAATTATTTTGAATCATTTTTGACTATTTTGAATATTTATTAAGTATATTTTAAACTACTTTTTACTAAATTGAAGTACTTTTGACTATTTTTAAGTACTTTAATCTATTTTCAACTACTTTTGACAATTTTGAACTTGTTAAAAACTATTTTAAACTATTTTTGATTATCTTGAACTACTTTGAACTATTTTGAACTATTTCTAAAACATTGTTTAAAATTTTGAGTACTTTTATCTATCTTAAACTATTTTTTAACATCTTTGGACTGTTTTCTTGTACTTTTAACTACATTTTAATATTTTAAACTATTTTGTATTATTTTGAACTTCATCAAAGTAGTTTGAATAACTTTTAACCTTTTTGAACCACTTTAAACTAACTTGAACAAATTTAAAGTATTTTGAACTACTTCTAAACTACTTTTGACTATTTTTTAACTACTTTTATGTACTTTTATTTATTTAAAGCTACTTTTAACTGCTTTGAACTATTTTGAACTTTCTTAAGTCTTCTAAACTATTTTTGACTATTTTGAACTACTTTCAACTACTTTGGACTATTTTGAACTACTTTCATGGTATTTCTTAGAAAAACAAAGAGCAGAATAAAAATCTTTTTCAAAAAAATTTATAATTTTTTAGTCTACAATAAAAAAAAAGAACAAAAAAGCCCAAATACAAAAAAATAAATTTCAAAAAGTAATCAAGAGGTAAACAAATTTTTTTTCTCCTTTTTTTTATTTAAAACGAAGAATTTTTCGTATTTTACGTATATAGATACTGTAATAACGAATCAATTACGGCGTAGCACGCTGCAGGCCGATATTGCCTGGTGGATAATTAATTCTCGTTAATCGCGGCCCATTTGAAATGGTAATGAGAGGAGGGATGATTTATGCGGTTCGCCAGTTGCGAGCGGAGAATTGTACTGATATGAGGGAGATCATGTTTTTTTTTTAAAATACTGTTCAGAATTTTTATCTCCCACCCACCACCACCACCAACACTCTCTTTTTCTCTCTTTGACTTCTAAATTAAATTTTTCATCCCTTCACTTGCAATTAGCATTTCTTTTTATTTAAAACCATTTTTGAGATTAACCAAATTGAATATAATATCTCATCGTGCGCCTATCTGGAAATTCCATTTACAAAATAAAATATAATTATACTTTTAATATTATTTTGCACGACAAACATTTCGTGGGTAATTAATTTCCATCGAGGAGAAAAATATCGAGGTATTTAAAGATATTTAATATTTACTGTCAAATTATTTACGTTTTAATTAAGTTCCAGCGAAAAATAATAAATAATAGAGAAAATAAAAAAATATTTATAATAAAATAAGCAAAAGTTAAAAAAAAAAGAATAAAAAATAGATTTGAAATATTTACAATAATTAATTTACAATAAAATATTAAAATTAAACAAAAGAATAAAAAAATACCAAAAAAAAGTGGAAAAAGAATAAAAATTCTGTTAAAAAATATTTATAGTAAAAAATTGTATTCATAACAAAATAAATAAAGGACAAAGTATTAAAAAAATGAAGAAATTTAGTCAAAGTTGACTGAAAGTATTTATCATTTCTTACATCCGATTAAATATTTTTATTTCTATTTTCCTCTGTCTATAGAAAATTAAACAATAAAAAGAAAACTTATTAAGCATTCATCTTTAGAAAAGAGAGAGAGAGAGAGAGAGAGAGAGAAAAGAGGAAAAAATAAAGCATACTCTTCATAATTGGGGGAAAAAACTTTTTTCCAAGTATACATATATTAACAATTTATTAATCTTGAAAACAGCTAAGCTATAGTGCCATATTGACTTGGGATTTAAATATTCATTAAATGTGTGTTTAACAAGTTAACTTTCCGTCTTTTCTTTACAAGGAAACATATATTATAATTCTTTTCAAACTTTTTCTATTATACCACCAATCGTTTCGCTAATTTCCACTTTGATAATTTTCTATAATCTAGGCGTAAAAAGCTCTCTTTATGATGATAATAATAATACTAATAATAATAAAAATAAAAAAAAATAATAATAATAAAAAAACATAATAATGAAAGTAATAATAAGTGAAGTACACGCCGCGTGCGTTATATTTTGTCGATAATGATTTTAACATGTCAGAAGCACATTGAACTGAAATATTATTTCACAATATTTTGTATTGTTTGTCAATTATTTCGTCATTTCATTTACATACACAATTTTACAAATGATATATTTACGCTTCACTCCCATCACACAAAATTGTAATGTAATTTATTGATTACAGAAAATAGCATAATGACGATTAAGAACCTCATTTTATTTTTTCGCTCTTTTCTTTCTTCCAAATTATATCTAATTTCTTCTCTACTTCTTCAAATATTGTTCATTATTAGCATTTTTAAAAAAAATAATCCTCCAATTGCTTATTTCAATCCACTTTTTTATGTTAAAATTAATATCACACAATTTTCTATGCAAAAGAATTTAATGAAAAAGAAACAATAAAAAAATAAAACTAATATTTATAGGAAAATGAAAATCGAAACATATTTCTTTCAGAAACAAAGAAAATTGCTCGTCTCTTGTAATATCCCTTCCTTCCTTCCTCCCAAGCCTCAAAAGTTTTATCAATGACAAAAAAAAAAAAATCTTTTGTCGTATCGGAAATTTAAAAGTTGATACTCACATTTATTTCACGCATGCACGTGGCTTACATGCACGTGCGAATTTTTATTCACAATTGAATCTCTATATCATCAGATTTTAAAGGAGGGAAATTTATTATTCTTCAAAAGAAAAAAAAATGGCAAAAAGAAAGACAATAAAAAAAAATTAATAAAATAAAAAATTCAGAATTATCTAATTCAAACTTTGCGTTTTTTCAATTTTCAAAATTAAAAATTCATGTTTTTCATCATTTTTCCAGAAAGTTTTTCTTTAGAAAATCATTTGTTTCAATTTATTAAAAATAAACTTATCGCGAGATTGAGAGAAGAAGAAAGAGAAATCGAAACAAAAATGAGTTTGTCATATTTATTTTAAGTTCGCGAAGCGAAGGCTAAATGACAAATTAAGGATGAACATCACGAATGGTGAGGCTAACTTTATAAAGCAAAGTAAAAAAAAAAGGAAAAATACTGCACTGCGCAGTTATAAAACAACAAAATTAAACTTTTCTTTCTGTTATCCAAACAAGATACTTTTAAAAAAAATATCTTTCTAAACATAATTATCGGAATTAGTAATTTAAAATCTCTCTGTTAATTAGAAAATTAGCATATTGATGAGAAATTAATAATGTCGTACCGAAAGAGGGAGATGAGAGGGGGGAAATTAGATTTCAACTGTTGGTGTCATGTTGTCGGAGATGTGCAAGTCTTATTGACCTTGGTTTACATTTCAGGGATTTAACCTTCGAGAAGCGACATAATTTACATAAGACCACTATGAATTGCACGTTATATGAGAACGTTTGTAAATCAATAAGCTTCATGTGTGTCCCTCCGTGTGCTCCGACACTGGGGGAAATAATCTGCACACTAATATTTATTTCATCGATGTTCATTAATATGGCAATTAATATGCTATATGCCGAATTAGCACCTCTGTATGCAGAACGGAATTAGCACTTGTTTACTGTACCGAATATAGTACCAAACTGCTATCAAATTAGTGTATACCAATTAGTATTAAAATTAATATTGTTTTGAATAAGAAAATAAGCATCTTTTGTTGTTTTGAAGCATTTTTGAAGCATTTCTGAAGCATTTTTGAATCTTTTTCTAGGCGCTTTTGAAGCACTTCTAAAGCATTTCGAAAGCATTTTTGAATTATCGTTTAGACACTTTTGAAGCACTTCTAAAGCATTTTTGAAGCATTTTTCAATAAATTTATAGTCATTTTTGAAGCATTTTTGAAGGATTTTTCAGACATTTTCAAACTACCTTTGTCCCATTCTTTCAAGAGCAGTTTACAAATGCATTAACATCGACTACTAATCAGAAATAACAAGAAGAAAACAATTAATGTTCTAAAAAATAGAATAAGGTTTCCTTACAAGCATTTCCGAACATTGCTAATTAATTTTCAGCATTAACGATTTTGAATCATATTTCATGCATTTCCAAAGCAATTGTGCACCAACAATTTACAGGTGCATTTGCATCATGTCCCAATAAAGCACAACAAGAAGAAAAACCAGAGATTAATGATTGAATAACGATTGAAAAATAGGCCGATTATAGAGTTATCTTCTATCTGATAAATTGTACACCTTGATAGAGAGAGAGAGAGAGAGACTTGTGTGCTATTATTGATTTATTATAGTCTCGTTCTTTGCTTTACACTGGCAATATCATGCGATTGAAGGAGTTGTTGCTTTCGACACGAGATCGCTACAAGGCACGAGAGACAAACTATAAAGAAAGCGTTCGACGAATGAGACGACATTAACATTTCAAAACACTTGTGCCAGTGAATGACGAAGGACGAGTAAATATTCAAACTATATATTACCGAAGAGAGAAAAGATCTACAACGTAATAAGATATTGTTATTGTGCACACAAGCAAAACACCTTCGTCTTTCAATTTATAGCAAACACGAAATTTTTACTGTCGGAAAAGAAATTAATGTAGAACGAAAAGTTTTGTCTGATAAAATTTGCACTTATTTCGCTCAAAGTTTGTTATTCAAACAGAACAAAATTATCAACGGGGTACCAATAGGATCGTAGTGCCAACAGTGGTAATAATTTGGTACCAAAATTGATACTAATTTTGATCAAAAATTGATACTGATTGGGTACAAAAATCGATGGCATTTAGGTACAAAAATTGATACTAATTTTGGAACAAACATTAATACAATAATTGATACTAATTTTGGAACAAACATTAATACAATAATTGATACTAATTTTGGAACAAACATCAGTACGAAAGTTGATACTAATTTTGGAACAAACATCAGTACGAAAGTTGATACTAATTTTGGAACAAACATCAGTACGAAAGTTGATACTAATTTTGGAACAAACATCAGTACAAAGTTGATACTAATTTTGTAGAAAAATTGGTACTAATTTGGTATCAAAATTGCTACTATATGTAACCAACGAAACTATTTTAACAACCGTTCCTTTTTCACCAGATGTTCTCTATTTTCAGCGACCTGTTAAAAATTAATCGACAGCATAAGTATGAATTTATTCAAAAAGCAATGTTTCGCTGCTAGGCTATAAATGGAAGGGAAACTATTTTCATTGCTGGATAAAATTGTACCGAGCCATGTGATATCGGCTCTCTGTTTTTCAAAACAGTACATTTCACGTCGTGTGACATCTCACCACTAATTTATTAATCTTTCTCTCTCACACATTTCAAATATACACGAGTCGATATTCCGTTTGTCTGATGAATTTTTTCCCCCCCAACAAACAAGAGAAGAATTTTTTTCTACCTTTATAAAAAAAAACAAAATTCTCTCTCCCCTAGCTCGAAAAAGGCAGTAAATTTATACCCATAGGTACGTACGTAAAAAAATCTAGTTCAAAGTCAAAAAATTGCTCGACAACTTCAAGTTCTTCTTTCCTCGAAACTTTTATTGAAATTATAGTTTCGTTACAAAGTCAAATTGTTTTACTTTTTTTTTCTTTTTAATATAATTTAATTCTTACATTCTCTCTGGTAGTTTTTCGACTTTTTGCAGAGTCTCTTTTGTAAAAAAAAAAATAAATAAATTTGAGGTATGAAAATAAGTAGACAATTTTTTTATTTCCCCAATCTACTTGGCTAATAATTTCACATTTACACAAAGTTTATAAGAAAGTAACATGCAATTCTCGGGTTATTTTTTTCATACCACCTCCTGACCAATCGACAAACGATGTCAGTGTGTCAGTGTCAAGGGAATCGAGCTCGCCAGATCACAAGTGGAACAAACTTTTATTCACTAGAGTTGTAAAATTATTCAATTAGCAATTATGCAAAAGAATATATAAACATAATTACATATTATATGCTCGTGGAGAAAGTTGAGATGGAAATTAATTTCAATCAAAATAAATTCTCTTCAAAAAAAAAAAAAAAGTTTGGTGACTCTCATTCAACAGTTTTTCAAAGCAATTGAGAGCCACTCTTGGAAAAACATCTTTCTACTCTTATACTATTTTTATTTTTTCCTTTTTTTAGTTTTTTTTACTTCTTCTATCATTTTTTTTCGATACGATCTCTAGTTAAAATTTCGACTTTAATCATAGATAAATGAGTTAAATAAATTTGAGTCAACACTCAAGTTAAATACGACAAATATTTCGTCACAAGTAATAAAAAGGAAAAAATGGATCTCTAAATGTAGAAAAAAGGAAAAAAGGCTAAAGAAGAATAAACACTGGAGTGTAAATAAAATAAAGGTTTTCGATATAGAGAGAGAGAGAAAGACAAAACCTGCCATATAGTCAACTACTTTGTCGTGTGATATTGCGATGGCAACGTAGAGCACAAAGTTCCTTTGTGCGAACGCCTATAGCGTCATTGAACTCTTCCGAGCATCGAACTGAGCTTGAAAATGAGGAAAATCATATCATCTAAACTTAGCCATCTAATCAATGAACTCCATTTGAAACGTTAATATATATTCTTTCACCGATATTACATACATTATTACTTTCTCCAAAATTTTATTTAACAAAGGGAAAAATTCCAAAAAAAATTTAAATCACGAATAAAATACTTATATTTACACATCATGAATTTTTGCACTTTTTTTCTAAATAATAATTTGCGCCAAAAATCAATTATTTCCAATGTATAACTGTTGAGGAAAATTTTAACAAAAGAATTCAAATATTTAATCAAGAGAAATTTTAATAAAATTCGTCTCAAAAATTGAATACTTTTCAAAATTATAATATAATTCTTTGCAAAAATCCAATTATTTAGAAAAATTTACAAAAATTCTCATCAATTTTTAATTACTTTTTTAAATAATCAATTTTTTCCCCGACATTCAAATATTGAATAAAATATTTATTTCTATAGTCAAAAAATTCACTTATTAAACAAAATTTGTTATAATATTATACACGAACATTCAATTATTTTTCCTAAAAATAAAAATTTCCAAAAACTATTGCAGAATTTCAATTATTTTAGGAAAAAAATAAAAATTTCAAAAAATCATTGCAGAATTTCAATTATTTTTTAATACAATTTTAATCGAAATTATCAAAAAATTAAATATTATTCTGTAGAATTTTATTAAAATTCGTCGAAAAAATGGTATTATTTAATATATTTGTTGATAAAAATCGTTACCAGACTTGGATTTAAAAAAAAATTGAATTATTCAAAATTCTAAAAATTATCATTGTTTATTGAAATAAATTCAAATAATTTAAATATTTTATTTAAATTTAAATTTTAAAAAAATTGAATTCTCGTAGAACTTTCTAATAATAATTGGTTTTTACAATGATTTTTAATTAAAATTTTAGATAAAATTTGAAGTATTTATTTCCTTACATATATTTAATTGAAGAATCTATAAATTACTAAAATTTCATAAAATTGAATATTGTAAACAAATGGATTTGAAAATTGCTAAAGAACATTTTCAAAAATTATTCAAATTAATTGGTTTTAAGAAGAATTTTAGTTAAAAATTCTAAAAAATAATAAAATATAAAATATAAATATAAAAAAAATAAAAAAATATAAATAAAATAAAGAAAAGAAGCAAGGAAAACTTTTTTAAAAAAATTAGTTCTACAGAATTGTTCGTTAAAGGTAGAAAAAATTCAAATTTTCCAAGTTTTTAATTTAAAAACTTTTGAAAATTTTATTATTTCTGAAAATTTTAATAAAAATTCAACTTTTAAATTAAATTTTTAAGAATAATTTCAGTTTTCGAGAAATTTGATTAAACGAATTTTAATTTTTTTAAATAATTGAAATTCTGTCAATTATTTTTTTTAAATTTTTCCATATAATTTAATTTCGGAGAAAAATTGTATTATTTTTGAAGAATTGAAATTTTGATTAAAATTTTTTCTAATTTCTGTAATTTTTTTTAATACAATTTGATTTTTCACGAAGAATTTAATTAAAAAATTATCTTGAAATAAAATTGAATTGTTACAAAGGAATTTCATTAAAATTTTTGCAAAATAATTTAATTCTTTGCAGAATAAATAAAAAAATTTAAACTTCAAAACTATTTTATTAATTAATTTTTTTTTAAATCTTAAAAAAAATTTTTTTTTAATTTCTTACCAAATTCATTTATAATTGAAATTTTACAAAATTTTACAAAAATCTTTTCAAAAGTTCCTTTAATTATAAAAAATCGTGAACGTAGGAAAATTTTTACGCTATAAAAACGTAAAGGAGAAAGAACGTGAAAAACTTTAACGAGACAAAATAATAATACACAAATTTATATATACAATATAAATACGTTACTATACTTATAAACCCAAAATTTTATTCTCCCGACAAAAATTAATTATTCATCAAAGAGAATTATTTATTCTCTATTCAGTAAACGAATTCGAAAAAATGAAAATTAAATAAAATAAAATCTCACGTGTGAATAAAAGAGAAAAATAAAATTTCTGACGTCAAAGATAATTTTTTTTTTTTTTTTTGCTTTAAATGAAATGCCTTTAAGAAAATATATAACGTCATTGAATCAGATTTAGTAGAGTGATATAGAATGGCAAGAGGGGAAGATGGGGAGTGAGGGGAAAAGTGTGCGACGAGAAGGGGGAAATTGGCGCGTATCGGCGTATGTACAGTGAAAAAAGAGGCACGAACACGCGAGAGAAGAGAAGAGAAGAGCATCGAGACTGTGTTTTTATTATACATATACATATATATATATATATATATATTTATACGAAGCTCCCGAGGTTCTTCGTTCGGAATAGTAGGCGGCCATTTTTAAAAGGAAACCAACTTGTCCGCATAGTAGCTCTGAGCACTGTCACTTACGTAATAATCTGCCAAGTAACGACAAGAGCGAGAAAGAGAGATGAGAAACAACATAAACGAACCAAGAATGATAATGAGAATATATATGGAGAAGAAGAAGAAGAAGAGGAGGAGGAAGAATGTTGATAAACATGTGCAATTTGTATAAATATGACATTTAGTTAAATTCAGGCATATTAAGGCATATTTAGTTAATTTAATTATTTAATGGGTGCTATTGAATGTTTCATTACAAGTATTTAAGTAATTTAATTATAAACATTAAAGGTTCGATTAAACACTAAATATTTAATTATTTTAATATTTAGTTATTTTTAGTAAATACGAAAAATTGTTTAATTTCTAACTAAATATTTAGTAAATAAAAATTGACTAAATATTTAGCTAATAACTATAATACTTTGACTAAATATTGAGTCAACAACTAATTTTACTAATTATTTAGCCAACTACTTTGACTGAATTTTTAGCCAACAACTAATTGGACTAAATATTTAGCCAGCAACTACTTTGACTTTCTTTTTAGCCAACAACTACTTTGACTTTCTTTTTAGCCAACAACTACTTTGACTAAATATTTAGCCAACAACTACTTTGACTTTCTTTTTAGCCAACAACTACTTTGACTAAATATTCAATCAACAATTAATTTTACAAAATATTTAACAATTAAATAATTCATCTAAATAGTAATTTAATTACCAATATTAAAGGTTTAATTAAACACTATAAATGTTCAATATTTAATTATTCTGACTAAATATTAAATACCAAGTGTTTCATATTAATAACTAAATATTTAGTAAATAACCAATTCGACTAAGTATTTAATAATTACTTACTTTTACGAAAATAGTAATTTAATTACAAATATTAAAGTTTTAGTTCAAAACTAAATATTGAATTATTTTCACTAAATATTAAATATAGTAAGTGTTTAAAATTAATAACTAAATATTTAGTAAATAACTAATTCAAGTAAGTATTTAATAAGTAATTAATTTTACAAAATAGTAATTTAATTACAAATATTAAAGGCTTAGTTAAAAAATTAAATATTTAATTATTTTCACTAAATATTAAATATAGTAAGTGTTTAAAATTAATAACTAAATATTTAGTAAATAACTAATTCAAGTAAGTATTTAATAAGTAATTAATTTTACTAAATAGTAATTTAATTACAAATATTAAAGACTTAGTTAAAAAATAAATATTTAATTATGTTGACTAAATATTTACATAGTAAGTGTTTAATATTAATAACTAGACCTTTAGTAAATAACTAATTCGACTAAATATTTAATATTTAACTAATTTGACTGGAGTTTAAAATATTATTTTCCAATGAAATTCAAAATAACGCTAATAACAAAATTTTTTTTGTTTTATTTAAACGTTGAAACAATAGGGACATATAAATATTTAACTAATTTAACTAAATATTACATATTCTACTAATTTCGCTAAATATTTAATATTCAACTACTTTAACTATAAATATTCAACTACTTTAACTATAAATATTTAACTAACTTGGCTAAATATTAAATTTTTCACTAATTGGACTAAATATTAAATTTCTAACTAATTTGACTAAATATTAAATTTCTAACTAATTTGACTAAATATTAAATTTCTAACTAATTTGATAAAATATTAATTTTCTAACTAATTTGACTAAATATTAAATTTCTAACTAATTTGCCTAAATATTAAATTTTCAACTAATTGAAATAAATATTAAATTTTTAATTAATTTGACTAAATATTAAATATTCAACTACTTTAACTAAATATTAAATATTTAACTAATTTATCTGCAAACATTAAATATTTAATGAAACGTAAAAAAAATATAAAGCGCGAGAGGATGAATTTCACTCGCAAAATGTTAAAATGGCCGAGAGAAAAATTGAGAGGAAAAGAGAGCGAGCGAGAGAGAGGGGGGGGGATGGAAAACGTTATAAAACATGTGAGTTTGTCGATCTCCGTTTTTCTTTATAAAACGAGTATGTACACACAAGTGCAAATTACCGTCGCGACCGGTTGACCCCGATGACGTCTTGACGTCACGGGAGAATCTCCGACTAAAACATTTCTCAAGCAAAGGACAAAAATCCGAAAAGTTTTCGCCTCATTAGAAAAAATTGTGACAATAAAAAGAACTTTTACATAAATTGCCCTACAATTTGGAACAATTAAAGAAAAATTCAATTTTCCCAATTTTTGAAAGAATTGTTTTAATTTTATTTTAATTTGCATTAAAATAATTCAATTTTATTAATTTAAAAACGATTTTTATTTTAAATTTAAAACAATTTGAATTTAAATTTTATCAATTTCAAGCAATTTTTATTTTTAATTTGAAACAATTGAAACAATTTCTAATTTGGAAATTTGAAACAATTAAAACAATTTCTATTTTAAATTTGGAAACAATTTCTATTTTTAATTTAAAACAATTAACATTTTTTTTAATTTGAAACAATTTCTGTTTTTATTTTAGAACAATTTCTGTTTTTAATTTAAAGCAATTTTAATTTTTTCAATTTGAAACAATTTCTATTTTTAATTTGGAAACAATTTCAGTTTTTAATTTAAAACAATTAAAATTTGTTTGATTTGAAACAATTTTATTTTTTTCAAATGTTTGAAACAAGTTAAAAAAATCGCAATGTCTCTAAATTTCTTAAAATTCAAAAATGAACGAAATAATTACGCAAGTGACTAAAGAAATATACTGGAAAAAAAAATTTTGAACTATATATATTTAAAATAATTAGAAAAATAAAATTGTGAAATTTAGGGGAAAAGGAAGAGTTATAATTAAACAAAATAGTGGGAAACAACAATCAGTTTTGATTAAATCTCTATATTATGTAGTGCCAACTATGTTTTGTTCCTCTGAATCAACTTCTTTCTCTGAATGCTGATTCATCCGGAAATTTAAAGCTACTATTTTTGTCCAATAAAATCCTGTATATATCATTGTTTTTTTTAATTTAAAGACAGCTAATTTTAACGTATGAAAACATAATAACCGAATATGGTTCGTGTAAAGTTGATTTTTTAAGTTGAAACAATTTTTACTCTTAAAAACAAATTTTTTCAGTATTCATTGTATTTTTCATGGTAAAAATATTTTTTACTTTAATTTTCCGTTTCCTCTAATTTTTGTAACTTAATTTTTTTACAATTTTTCGAATTTCCTAATTTCCTAATTCTTCTAATTCTTCTAATTCTTCTAATTCTTCTAATTCTTCTAATTTTATAATTCTTTTAATTTTATGATTCTTTTAATTTTATGATTCTTCTAATTTTATAATTATTCTAATTTTTCTAACTTTCTAATTATTCTAATTTTCCTATAACTTCATAATTTTGTAATCATCGTAATTTATACAATTTTTTCAACTATTACAATTTTTATAACTTTTCAGTTTTTTTAAATAAATATTCATGTCCCTAAAGTTTTGAACTTTGAAATAAAAAAAAATTTTGTGTCCTTACATTTCTTTCAAAATATTCCATTTTTATGAAGAGAAAATTTAAATGTCAAAAATTTTATTTTTTTATTCATAAAAATACCTACATTTAAAAAATTGAGGTGATAAATAATAAAAATAGAAATATTATCACAACTTCAATCACGAATAAATTTAATTTTTTTCTATTTATACAAATAAAAGTGACCATTTTAAATATATTTTATTTCAGTCCTGTAATTTTTTTTAAATATTCCAACACAAAAAAAGAATATTCAAAAATTAAGAAATATGTAATTTTTTTCTAATTTTCCAATTATTCGAATTTTTATAACTTTACAATTTTTTCTAAAATTAGAAAAAGGTTCAGAAAAAAAGAAGTTGTAAAAATGATAAATTAAGAAAAAAATAGAATTTAAAAAGAATTTTTTTTTTTGTTAATTAAATAATTATCAAAAAGAATTAAAAAAAATTTTGTCTCCAGAAAAAAAATTTCTCACAAATTTAATCAGCAATATTTGCAAGTGAAAAATCGGGAATATTTAATTGATTTTCACTGTAAAAAAATAGGTAATTAAAGTCGTGAGAAGTTAATCACTGAACAACGCTAAAGATTTAGAGAGAAAGAGAGAGTGTGAATTTACAAGTGAAATTTCCACTGTTTCAGATTTAGAGACAAGTAGAAGGCAGATATTAATTTTATATTTCAAAGTTAAATTAAATAAATAATTTACAACAACAACAATGACAGTAATTCAAAGCAAAAAAATATATTGAAAATAAATGAACCAAATGAAATTTATTCATTTCTTCTTCAAATTAAATTTTTCTTACTAAATTTTGTGTCATTGTTGAAAAAATTTATTATAAAGTTTCTAAATTTTAAATTTCAGTTTTTAATTTTTGATTGTTACCAGTAATCTAAGAAAATATTTTTAATCAGGAATATTTCGTTTATTTGAACGTTAAAAATTTTTTTTTTTTTGATATAAAAACAATAATAATACTGAAAATAATAGTAATAAAAATACTAAACATAATAATAATAATAAAAAAAAAAAAATAATAATAAAAATAATAATAAAAATAATAATAAATAAATAATATTTATTTATTAATAATAAATTAAATTCAATGTTTAATATTTTAAACAACCGAGTGATAATAACATATAATAATTTTATTTGACTTAAGTAAATATTTATTTGCTAATAGTCAAATAATCGGTTACTTGAATCAAATAAATTTTTTTCACTGTATATTTTTAGAATAAATAAAGCAAAAAAAAAGGTAAAAACTCACCAAAGAATTTTTTACGAATTAGCGGACAAAACTTGTATGAAATTGATGATCACAATTACTGTCGTATCATTGTTTCGGAAACTTATTGATTTCCCGACACTAATGTCGTATATCAAGCGGGGGGAATTAAACACCTTCATTTCTCTTTCACAAACACACACTTTTTTTTGTCAGGGGGAAAACACAACACAATTTTGCCCTTTTCTTTTTTTTTTTTTTGGATAAATATTCACAATATCATTAATCTCATTCACTGAGAACAAATCTTCACAATGCTAATTCACAACGGAACTATATTTTTACATAATATTATAATCACCGTTAACAAATTATTAAATCTTCATCGCCGAATCTTTTTTTTTCGCGCAATTATTTAAACGATGGAATATAACTTTCACGAATGTAATTTGAAGGAATATAATTTTTACGAATGTATGTTGAACGAAATATAATTTTTACGAATGTAATTTGAACGAAATATAATTTTTACGAATGTAATTTGAACGAAATATAATTTTTACGAATGTAATTTGAACGAAATATAATTTTTACGAATGTAATTTGAAGGAATATAATTTTTACGAATGTAATTTGAACGAAAGTAATTTGAAGGAATATAATTTTAACCAATATAATTTTTACGAATTTAATTTGAACGAAAGTAATTTGAAGGAATATAATTTGAACGAATACAATTGAAACGAACTATTTAATAAATTCTCCAAGATAATAAATTTATTTAAAATCAAGGAAAAATCGCGCAATCAACAAGGAACAAAAGGGAGAGAAAAAAATCGAACAATACACGTGACACTGACGTAGTTGCGTTTGGAGAGAGCGGCTAATCCAGACGCGCGCTCCTCCGGAAACGCTTAATTACAACACTAAATTCACAAACGTGAGCAAAAAAAAACAAACAAACAAACAAAAATCACTGTCACAGGATTTAATTTTTCTTTTTTCACCACAGCGACAAAAAAAAAATTGTTTCCAAAAGACTAATAAGCTTGGAAAAATAGGTAAAAATAATGATGATGATGATGATTGTTATTTGGGTATGAAGAACAACTACACACGGGTACGATGCGACACTTTGCACGTCTTTGCCGCAAAAGCTCGCGAGATTCGCGCGTCAAGGCGCACAAGGAAAAAACACGCGCGTCGTCGTCGACGAGTGGGTGAGTTGGTGGGAGAGAATTGAGAGAGGATGAAGCAGAGAGAGGTCCACAGCACATGAACACGAACACGAGAGATAGACGGATAGATGATACGGGATGTGAGGGAGGAGAGGGAGGGAGAGAAAGAGAGAGAGAGAGAGAGGGCAAGAAAGTGGGAGTAGGAGATTATCAAAATGGCCGCTTTGCCGATACGCCGTCGCCGTCGCCGCCGCACCGCGCGGGAACAATATTGCGCCGGGTGTCTTTAAACAAAACTAGTGACTGTGTAATAGTATGGAAGATAATAGTGGCACAATCCATTATTGCTTGTATAGTGTTTGTGGTTGTTGATGTATTTATAGTGGAGTCGCTGTTAATCAGCGAGCGACTCTCTCTCTCTCTCTCTCTCTCTTTCTCTTTAGACGTAGAAATAAGTATACAAGTAGCGATATTCGTAAATGATAGCAATGTCACGACAAAAGAATAGCCGCGTGCTTCACGAGAACAATGTTTTTTTCTCTCCCTCTATTTTCCTTTTTTACTCTCTCTCTCTCTCTCTCTCTCTCTCTCTCTCTCTCTCTCTCTCTCTCTCTCTCTCTCTCTCTCTCTCTCTCTTCTTTTCCCTTTTTTCTTTCTTTCCGTTTTTCTTTCTCTCTCTCTCTTTCTCTATCTTTTTCCCTTTTCTCTCATTCACTCTCTTTTTCTCTCTTTCTCTATCTTTTTCCCCATTCTCTTTCTCCCTCTCTCTAAATCTGAAATAGTAGAAAGTTACTAATGAAATGGTGAAAAGTCGGCCACTAAATGATTTAGTAATAATTCTACTAACAATTAGTAAAATTTTACTAATTTTTAGTAGAGCGTTACTAATTGATTAGTAGAATTCTACTAACAATTAGTCGAACTGCGTTTTATTAATAGTCGATAAAACAGTTTCACTAATTCATTTAGTGAAGAAGTGACTTTGAATTAGTATAGAATTCTACTAAAATATTAGTAGAATTTTTATTAAAAATTAGTAATATTCTACTAATCAAAAAGGTGGAAAAGTCGTTCATGAAAACTACGAAAAATTAGTAAAATTTTACTAATTCTTAGTAGAATTCTACTAATTCAGATTTAGAGAGCTCTTTTTCTCTCATTTTCCCTATTTTATTTCTCTCCCTTTTTTCCCTTTTTTCTTCAGGGTTGCCAAAAATATTTAATTTTATTTTTCCCCCGATTTCCAGACGACAAAATTTTCACTTTCTCCCTGACCCCAAAAGAATATTCTGATTCACTCTAAAAATTATTAGATAATCAAGAAAAAATGTTCTATTACATTTATATACAAATTTCATTAATATTGTAAAATTATTCAAAAACATCAATAACTTCTTTTTTTTAAATAAATATTTAATCATTATTATTTTTCTGTAGGAATTAAAGTTCTTCTCAAAACATTCAAATTTAAACCTTTTTAAATTGAACAACTTATAAGAATATTATTAATAATAATTTAAATTACCATAAAATTTTTCAGAATAGGTTAATTATTTACAAAAATCCTTCGCAAGAATTCAATTATTTTTACAAGCAGTGAAATTTCTCAAAAAAAATAAATTATTTTAAAAAAATGTAATAAAATTCGTGACAATAATTCAAGTACTTTCATAAATAATAATAAATCGATTATCCGTTAATTCATTTTTAAATCAATTTTTATTAGAAAATTCTAGAAAAATTCAATTGTTTAAATTAAAAAATAAATAATTTATTGAATAATAGAATGTTCTTTGTTAAAATTTAATTCTCATAAAGAATTTTATCAATGAATTTTTAAATATATGAATTTAATTTGACAAATTTTAATAAAATTTTTAAGAATAATTACATTTTTCGAGGAAATTGATTAAAATATATATTGTATAAAAAATCATTAAAATTCTGCGATGAGTTTTATTACTTATGAAAATAATTTAAATTTTCTTAAAATTTCCATAAAATAATTGAATTTTGCAGAAGAATTTTATTATTTATAAAGTTACTTGGAATTTTAACAAGAATTTTTTTTTTAAATTTTCAAAAACAATTGGATTTCTGCGAAGAATTTTATTAAATTTTAAAAATAATTTAATTTTTCCAAGGAATTTTATTGAAATTTCTAAAAATAACTGTATTTATGTGAAGAATTTTATTATTTATATAAATAATTAAATACTCACAAAGAATTTTATTCCAGTTTATAAAAGTAATTGAATTTCGGTGAAGAATTTTATTATTTAAAAAAATATTTTTTTATAATTGATATTTTTCGAAAAATTTTATTAAATTTTCCATTTTAAATAATTGAATCCTGTAATTCTTCCTGTAATTCTTCGCAAAAATTATTTTCAAGAATTAAAAAAAAATTTTTCTCCGATACTCAATTATTTTTAAGAGTTTTAATAAAATTCTTGTCAGAAGTTCAGTAAAATTCTTGACAAAATTTCAATTATTTTTAATATACAAAATTTTCATTAAATTTACCAAAAAATTGCAATTAATTGAAAATTTTTTTTAAAAGTATTCAATTACTCAAAAATTTGTTGATAAAGTTCAATTATTTAATAAAATGTTAATTTTCAAAGTTAAATAAATGAATCCTCGTATACAATTTTCTAATAAATAAATATTTTTGAATATATGATATTCAAATACAATAAATAATAATAATAATAATATAATTATATTATAAATATATAATCTAAAATTTCAACTGAAATTTAGTTTTAAGTCAACAATTACTAGCAAATTCTAGAAGAAATTAATTATTTAACTATAAAACTAAAGAATTTGTTAAATAATAATGGAATGTTTCTAAAAATTGATTTTTCATAAAGAATTTTATCAAAATTTAATTATGTAGTTATTTATTATTAAACATAACTAATATTATTATTATTATTATTATTTATCGTCAAGAGACAGATTAAAAAAAAATTTAACAATATTTTCATTTTTCGAGAAATTTTATGAAAATTTTGTATTTTAAAATTAATTGAAATTCTGCCAATACTTTTATTAAATTTTTTTAAAATAATTGAATTTCTTTTTCTCTTTTTTTTATTGGCTAAAGTTTCGAAAGTACAAATGAACGAAAATTTTTTTCTCTACCTCAAGTTTTCTTGAAAATTACTATCGAAAAAAAGAAAAAATAATTGCAAGCAAATAATACTTAGCTTAAAATTAATTTCTTTTAATATCAAAAAAATAATTTTTTGATAAAGAAATACAAATTAGAAGAAAAAAAATTACAATCAGAACAAGAAGAAAAAAAATATATATTGTTCTTCATTTGAACGTTCGAAACTTAAGGAACATTTTCTTTCACTCCTCTTTTTTCCCTCCCCTTTTCCCTATTTGACTCTTTTTCCAGTTTTCCACTTTCATTTTCTCTTTTTCCTCCCTTTTTTCTCTCTCTTTCCTTCTCTCTCTACTTGTCAGTAAAACACTGCGCTTAATCCATCGCGGATTATTTTTTCCGAGATGTTGCATTCTCATGACAACATGTATGGGTGTACATTTATAAAACGCGATTCGAGATTATTAGGATTTCAGGATTTCGACTATAATTAAATTCTCAACTCTATATTTCTTTTTTTACTACAGTGCAAATGCTATTTCGTTAAGTAGTTATTACTTTTTTTAAATTATTTTCTTACTCAAGTTTTTTTTTTGGTTAAAAGCGAGTAAATATTGCATCTCTAAAGTTAGCGTCGACGCTGAGCAATAAACATTTAAAAAAAATATTAAATTAAAATATTAAACATTTAAATTTAACCCTAATTTTGTCATTGACGATTTCGGGACTTTGAATTTGACAATGACTTTGATTTTTATTTTCAATCTAATTAATTAATTAGAGTGAATTAATACAATTTAAATTAATTATTAATTACTTTAGTAAGAAGTAAAAATAATTTAACGTTTGAGTAGAATTTTAATGAAAAAATTTTTTTTTAATAATAAATTAAATTCTTTTGGCAAATTTTATTAATTTTATTCTCGATTTTATTAAAATAATAGATAATTGAAAATCATTAAATTTAGAGGAATCTTTCCAGAAAATAATTCAAAATTTTGCCAAAAATTCTATTCTTTCATCGACAAGGAGAAAAAAATATTTTTGAGCTCATAAAAATAACAACAATTTGTTGTTATACTTGAATATGTTAACAATTAAAAATTAAAAAATGTATGCTCACCAAAGCAGCATTTTCCGTTTGAAAAAAAGTGGGACTCACCTGAAAAAGAAAGAAAATTAAATAATTAGTACAAATTTTTTTATTTTTATCCAGAACTAAAAATTAGTCGTATATAAATAACTATTAGTTGTAAAATAAATTTTAGTTGAAAATAAAAATTAATTAAAAATAAATTTTAATTGTAACTAACTATTAGTTTGTAAATCAATTTTTTTGTAAATAAATTTCATTGTAAATAAATATTAAATGTAAATAAATTTCGTTGTTAATAAATGTAATTTTAAATAAATATCGTTGTTAATAAATGTAATTTTAAATAAATTTCATTGTAAATAAATTTTATTACAAATAAATATTGGTTGTAATAAAATTTAAGTTTTAAATAACTATTTGTTGTAAGTAAATTTTAATTGTAAGTAAATATTCATTGTAAAAAAAATTTTAGTTGTAAATCAATTTTTCTAATAACTGAACTGAAAAAAATTTAATTGATTTAAATAACCGATTATTTGACTATTATCAAATAAATATTTACTTGAATCAAATAAATATTTACTTAAATAAGAATAAATATTTACCTGGTGGAAATAAATATTTACTTGAATCAAATAAATTGTATTATGTCAAATATTTCAATATTTGAAGCAAAAATTATTTTATTCAAGTAAATATTTATTTTGAATGAATCAAATAATTTTTTTTTCCACTGTAATCTTTTAAAAAAGTAGTAAATAGTAAGTTTTAACATAGAACAATATTCTTTTAATCATAAATAAATATTATCGTCAATTTTACCGATAATATTTTAATAAAATAGGAAAAAGAAACAAAAGTTAAAAAAGAAGATTAAAAGAATTGCATTGATCTTTTTTATATAGAGAGAAAACTGTTGCGCTTTTCTCTTTCTCTCAGAATGAGAGTGCGCATTCCCGTGAGTAATCGCATTTTGTCCGAATCAGTAGTTACGGAATATTACAGTCAGACATCTAAGTAGTTACTACTGCGGCATGGGATTCCTTGTGAAGGGAAAACAAAACAAAAAAGAAAAAAAGAGAAAAAAAATAAAAGAAATAAATAAAAGCTTCAACTCGTTGAAACTTTTCCGAGGGGAAACACTTGAAGAAATTAACTTTTTAAATATTTTGCCGGAAATTCATTTTCTTTTGTTTGTAGTTGTTTTCCTTTTTTTTTGGTTGGCAATTCTGCTGCTCTGCGCGCACATGTGAATAAAAGTTTTCATGAAAAATTACTTTCATTTAATGTTAGTATCTGCAAACTGCGAGAGCGAGTTTCCTAAATTGTTGAATGCGACAAAAAAACAGGGGGGGGCAAGAGGAGGGGAGTTTGAATAAACTTGTGTTTCTCATTATTTATTTTCATAATACTTTTGTACTTTTAATGTGTCCCTTTTTTTGTAGATATCAAATTGAGACGACAAAATACGAATCAAAAAAGTTCCTTTGCAACATTAAAAAATTTTGTTTACTAATTTAATTTAATTTTTTTAATTCATAGAATAAAACTGATAATTTCTCCCTTAAAAAAATAAAAATTTACTCTTACCTCGAAATAAATTCAATTCACTAAATAAAGAAAAATTTTCCCCGCCCGCAATGCGCAATTGTTTTATTGTAATTCTATATTTTCCCTCCCCCCTCCAAACTTGACGAAATATAATCGCGAAAGAATGAAAGAAAGAGAGAGAGAAAAAAAAAGAACTCGAAAAACACTCTCAGACATGCATGAAAATCGTGGAAAATCAGAATTTATGAGAAATAAAATAGAATATAAATGAAGTATATATCCAAGTTTTCCATAGCACAGTGAAAACAAATACAAAAAAAAACCGTATATATGAAATTTACAGATTTTTCAACGCGCATCGACCCTATATACATATATATGTAAAGAACCATAAACAAATCACCCTCTACAAATGGATTTCTTTCATCGCAAATACACAAGCACACAGACATCCTGAAAACAAGAGTTGTCCGATACGTTATCAAACATAGACATTTGGTTTTCGTTTTATTTATTAAAAAAAAAAAAAAAAAAAAAAAAAAAAAAAAAAGTGTGTGTGTGGATAAAACAGAAAGAGCAAAGGGGTTGATGAGCAAAGTGTGATAAAAAAGGGGAAAATGGTGAGAGAGAAAAAAAGAAGAATAGAGAGGGACTTTTTCTCCTTGAGAGAAAGAGAGAGAGAGAGAGAGCGAAATAATTAGTGACTCTATTCTTTCGATTTCAATCGTTGTAAAATTTTTCTGAAAATCAGTTAAAAATTTCTGAAATACCATAGTCATTTTTTACTGATTTTTAAAAAAATTTTATTAAAATTCAATTATACTTTTTTTTTTAAAGATATTACCAAATTTCAATAATTGTTAAATAATTTTAACAAAAATTTATTATTTTAGAAAGATTTCTGAAAAATTCAATTACTCTGAGAAGATTTAATGAAACTTGAATTATTATTTTTTAAAAAGATTTTTGAAAAATTCAATTACTTTGAGAAGATTTAATGAAACTTGAATTATTATTTTTTAAAAAGATTCTATCAAAATTTCAATTGTTTTTAAAAATTTTATGAAATATATATATATAACTTTTTAGAAGATTTCATTAAATTTCAATTACTTATAAGACAGATTATAACAAATTTCAATTTTTTAGAAAAAGGTTTTGCGAAACTTTAATTATTTCCTCAACATTTTATTATAATTCGAATATTTTTTTTCAATTATATTCCAAATATTTTCCAAATTTCAGTTATTTTAAAAAGAATTACAAAATTATAATTATTTTTTCAAAAATTTCGCAAAATTTAAATATATATTAGGAAAAGATTTTACCAAAATTCAATGACATTTAAAAGATTTTACAAAATTTTAACTATTTTTTAAAAGTTTTAACAATTTTTAATAACTTTATTAAAAAGAATTACTAAATGTCAATTATATTTAAAATGCTTTCGGAATTACAAATATTTAAAAATCTTTTATTAATTTACAATTATTTTAAAAAGATTTTACCAAATTCCAAATACTTTACAAATATTTCCCAAAAATTCAATTATTTTAAAAAGTTTTAACTTAATTTTCAATTATTTTTAAATGATTTTAGAAAATTGCAATTACTTTTTCTTAAATATTTTTCTAATTTTTAATTATATGGATTTTTTTTAAATTTCAATTATTTTATATAGATTTTATTAAATAAGAATTATTTAAAAAAAATTTTGCAATAATTAATTATTTTGAAAGGATTTAACCAAAAATAAATTGTTTTTTTTTATTTGGCAAAAATTCAATTAATTTGAAAAAATTTGACCAAAAAACAATTATTTTTCAAAAAAAGATTTTTTAAAAATTCAATTATTCTGAAAAAATTTTAGCAATGTTTAATTATTTTGAAATGATTTTGTCAAAATTCAATTATTTTTCAAAAATTTAGTCAAAATTCAATTATTTTTAAATGATTTTACTAAATTTTAATTATTCTTAAAACATTTCAACAATTTAAATTAACTTTTTTAAAAACGTTACGAAATTTTATCTATTTTTCAAAAAATTCAACCAAAATTCAATTATTTTGACAAATTTTTACCAAATTTCAATTTGTTTTTGCAAAAGATTTAGTTAAATTTTTCAATTATTTATAATACATTTTATTGAAATGTAACTATTTTTTTTTAATTTTACTAAATTTCAAATATATTCAAAATATTTGCCAAATTTCAATTATTTTAAAAATAGATTTTACAAAATTTCAATTATTTTTTTCAAAAATGTCGCAAAATTTAAATTATTAATTAATGAGTAGTTAAACAATTATTGGAAACTTCTGTCACTTTATATCTATTTCTCTAAATTTGAATAGTAATTTGAATAATTTGATTTAGTTTTCCATTTGAACTAAAATTTGCACTTGTTACACATTTTTTGTCTTAATTTGAAATCCTGAGAAATACTGTGAATTAATAATAATAATAACAATTACTATCGAAAAACTAAATATACTTTAAATTTAACATTATTTAGTTTAAAAATATTTTGTTTTAATCTAAAAAATATCTAAAAAATACTTTTTTATAATAAAAAACAAATTAAAAGAAGTATTAATTCGTTTTAATCTAAAACATAATTTTTTTTTTGTAAATAAAATACAAAATAAGACGAAGAAAGAAAAATATTGTCCCTCATTTAAACGTTCGAAGCATCATTTTAAAGACAAATAATGCGACAATTAAAAAATAAATATTAATTAAAAAAATAACTAATAATTATAAATTTAAAAGTAATAAATAATAATTAAAATCACAGTTTTTCGTCTCAAAAAAGTAACGCAACAATAAATATATTCGTGTATATGGTAAAAAAAAGTGTCAAAAAATATTTAGCAACGGTGCGGTAAAAAAAACCAAATCAGAAATTATTTAACACAAAATATATCCAAATAATTAAATCTATTTAAAAAAAAGAGTACATAAGAAAGCATTTAAAAGCCACATATATCTAAATAATTGTGAGAGTGGTTTTTGGGGAAAAAGTGTATAGGAAAGTATCAATAAAATCGCGTGAGTCCGAGAGTTGTATGTATATATGGACATATACATGAGGTTCTGAAAATGTAAAGCGCAATGCGAATGACCCTCTCTTGCATCCAAGCAGAGTTGAATCGTATCCTGACCTACGTCACGCTTTCGGCGAGAGGAAGCGAAGCGAGTTTATTGGCAGACACTATCGGTCGGAGAGAGATGCCTTGTAATGGGAAATGAAAAGAGACAGAGAGAGAGAGAAAATGCGCGCGCGGTGAAAATTGTGAGAGGAGAGAGAGAGAGAGAGAGTATAGTCGCGCGTCTCTTCAACCCCCCCCCCCCCTCTGTCTACTACCCTCTTTTGCTTCACCACCATCATCCACTTCTCCATCGCCCACCAAACGATTTTAGTCCTCGAGAAGAACTCCCCCCTCTCTCCTCTCTCTCCTCTCTTCAGTTTTCCATGTGCCAACCACTGTTGCCGCGACAGGGCGCCTCCATAGATTTCTCTCTCTTTCTCTCTCTCACTCTTTTACTATCCTTCTCTCTCTTTCGCTCTTTTACTCTCTTTTACTATTTTTCTCTCTCTTTCGCTTTTTTTCTCACTCTTTTGCTCTTTGTCTCTTATTATCTTCTCTGTTTTACATTTTCTCTCTCATTAACTCTCTCACTCTATAGCTATATTTAAAAGCGAGAGAAAGACAGAGAAATAATAAGAAAAAGAGTAGAAAATAGAAATTTGGTAAAAAGAAGAGAGAGAGAGAGAGAGAGAGAGTAAAAGAGAAAGAAAGATAGTTAAAGAGAAAAAGAGCTAGGAAGATAGTAAGAGAGAGAGAGAGAGAGAAAGATAGTGAAAGAGAGAAAGAGCTAGAAAGTTAGTAAGAGAGTGAAGGAGAGAAAAAATAGTCAAAGGGAGTAAAATGAAAGAAAAATAGTAACACAGAAAGAGAATAAAATATAGTAAAAGAGAGTGAAAGCAGGAAAGATAGTAAAAGAGAGTAAAAGAAAGATACTAACACAGAAAGAGAGAAAAATAGAGGGAAAAAAAGAGAAAAATAGAAAGAAAGTAAAAAAAGGGAAAGATTATAAAAGGGAGGAAAAGAAAGAAAAATGGTAGAAGAAAAAGAGAGAGAAAAATAGAAACAAAACTTAAAAGTCGGAAAGATAGTAAAACGAAGAAAGATAGTAACACAGAAAGAGAAAAAAATATTATAAAAAAAGATAGTTGAAGAAAAAGAGACAGAAAGAGAAAAAAATATTATAAAAAAAAGATAGTTGAAGAAAAAAAGAGAGAGAGAAAATTAAAAAGAAAGTAAAAAAGGGAAAAATGGAGTAAAAGAAGAAAGATAGTAGAAGAAAAAGAGAGAGAGAAAAATAGAAAGAAAGTTAATAATCCGAAAGATAGTACTCTCTAAATCTGAATTATAGTTAAAAATAACTAATTATTAGTAAAATCGTGGCTCACTTTTTGCTACAGCAATTAGTAAATAATAACTAATTATTAGTAGTTAATTTACTAATTATAAGTAAATAAATAACTTTAAAAAAATAATTTTCACTAATTGAATTAGTTACTACAGATTTCAATTATTTTTACATAACCTAAAAGTGAATTTAACTAATAATTCATCATTTTTAACTATTTTATTAGTAAAATATATTACTATCTGAATCAGTGACTGACTTTTTGCTATCAAATTAGTTATTTTTAACTAAATCAAATTTAGAGAGTAAGACGAAGAAAGATAGTAACACGCAAAAAGAGAGAAAATAGTAAAAGAAAGAAAGTATCAGAGAAAGAGAGATAAAGATAGAAAGAAAGTAAAAAAGAAAATGATAGTAAAATATAGGAAGATAGTAAGAGATGGAAGAAAAGAAAAAAGAGAAAAATAGTAAAATAGCTCTCTAAATCTGAATTAGTAGAAAGTTACTAATGAAATGGTGAAAAGTCGTCCACTAAATGATTTAGTAATAATTCTACTAACAATTAATAAAATTTTACTAATTGTTAGTAGAGCGTTACTAATTGATTATGTAGAATTCTACTAACAATTAGTCGAACTGTTTTATTAACAGTCGATAAAACAGTTTCACTAATTCATTTAGTGAAGAAGTGACTTTCAATTAGTAGAATTCTACTAAAACATTAGTAGAATTTTACTAAAAAATAGTAATATTCTACTAATTAAAAAGGTGAAAAGTCGTTCATGAAAACTACTAAAAATTAGTAAAATTTTACTAATTCTTAGTAGAATTCTACTAATTCAGATTTAGAGAGAGTGGAAGATAGAAAAAGATAGAAGGAAAGAAAAAAAAGACAGTAAAAGTGAGATAGAGAGAGAGAGAGAGAGAAATATAACCAAGAAGAAGAGAGTAAATGATAGTAAAAGAGAGAGAGAGAGAGGGGGGGCTCTTTAGATTTAACCAACGTTACGCCATCTGACACACAGGGAACCCAACGAATAAACGTTCTCTCACCCTCGTTGCAAACGACATTCGGTTTACTTCTCATATATATATATATAGTAGTAGATTTCGTTTCCTACACTGTCTCTGTCTCTCTCACTCTCTCCCTCTCTGTCTCTGGACCAATGATGCCGACGTCGAGATGCCAGAAAGATGGCGTCCCAGCCAACTTATAATGAGATTTGGTGATGAGATAAGCCGTCTTGATATATTATGGGAGAGATAAACAGTCCAATTAATACTGCGAGGATCTGCGAAGTGTTCGATTTCGAACACACTTGGTGCATTATTTAAATATATAAATGCACACGTGTATGATACTGTCGTTGACCTCTTTCACTTGAATTCAATTATACTTTAAGGGGAAAAGGCAATTTTTTTTTAAGAAAAACAAAAAGAAGAAATAAAGTCTATAAAAATGTATTTTCGAGAAATTTCCTATCTAAATTTGTATTATAAGTAAATATTTCAAATATAATTGAAATTTAGTAGAATGTTTACAAAAAATAATTGTAATTTAGTAAAAACTTTTCAAAATAATCGAATTTTTGTAAAATTAAAAAAAAAAATTATAAATAATTATTTTATATATAATTACTCAGAGTGATCGATAATTTCTACTTTATTGTTAAAAATAATTATAATTTCGTAAAGGTTTTAAAAAATGTTAATTGAAAATTGTTTAAATCTTTTTTGAAAATAATTAAAATTTAGTAAAACCATTTAAAGATAATTGAAATTTGACAATTTTTCGAAAAATAATTGAATTTTGACTAATTTTTAAAAAAAATTATTGAGTTTTAAGAAAATTATATTGAAAATAATTAAATTTTGCTAAATTTTTGAAAAATAATTGTAATTTAGTGGAATTAATGTAATATAATTAAAAATAGAAAAACATTTTGAATATAATTGAAATTTGGTAAAATTTTATAAAATTATTTGATATTTAGTAAAATCATTTAAAAATAATTCAAATTTTGACTAATTTTTTAAATTTTGGTTAAACCATTTCAAAGTAATTAAATTTTACTAAATTTTTGAAAAATAATTGAAATTTGGTGGAATTAATGTAATATAATTGTAATTGGAAAAACATTTTGAATATAATTGAAATTTGGTAAAATCTTAAAAAATTAATTGATATTTAGTAAAATCGCATTTAAAAATAATTCAAATTTTGACAAATTTTTAAAAAATATTTGATTTTTGATCAAATCATTTCAAAACAATAAAATTCTGCTAAATTTTTTTTAAATAATTGAAATTTGGTAAAATAAATTTAATACAATTAAATTAATTTATTAAATTAATTTTATAAAATTAACTGAATTTTTGAAAAATACTTGAAACTTGGTAAAATCTTTTTAAATTAATTTAATTAATGCAACAATTTTGGAACCTAATTAAAATTCTATAAAAACTCTTGGAAATAATTGAAATTTGGAAATTATTCAAAACATAATTGAAATTAATTAATTAAAATAAAAAAATTATTTCAAATTTGTTAAAATTTTCAGAAATAATTAAAATTTTGTAAAATATTTTCAGAACAATTGAATTTTCAACAAATTTTTTTTAAAAATAAATGATTTTTATAATCAGATCTTTTAAATTAATTGAATTTTTGACAAATTTTTGTAGCAATAATTTATTTTTGGCCCAGTCGTTTCAAAATAATTAAATTTTGCAGAATTTTTGAAAAATAATCGATATTTAATAAAAACTATATAAAATAATTGAAATTTAGTAAAATCTTTAAGGAAAAGTAATTGATATTTGATAAAAATCGTTTAAAAATAATTGAAATTTAGTTGAAACTTTTCAAAATAATTGAATTTTTGTAAAATATTTGAAAAGTAATTGAAATTTGGTAAAATCTTTTTAAATATTTCAATTATTCCAAAATTTTTTCAAAATAATTGAAATACGATAAAACATTTTCAAAATAATTAATTTTTTCATAAATTTTTTTAAATTATTACTAAACTTTTGAAAAATAATTGTAAATTGATAGAAACTTTTCGAAATATTTGTAATTTGCAAAATATTTTAAATATAATTGACATTTAGCAAAATTTATTTATAAAGTAATTGAAAATTGTTAAAATTTTTGAAAAATAATTAAAATTTGGTTAAATTTTTTAAATATTATTGAATTTTGGTAAAATCTCTTCGAAATATATTTAAATTTGGCGAAATTTTTGAAAAATAATTAAAATTTGGTTAAATTTTTTAAATATTATTGAATTTTAGTAAAATCTCTTCAAAATATATTTAAATTTGTGCGAAATTTTTGAAAAATAATTCAAATTTTCGATTTGCATATTTTAAAAATTTAGTTAGAAAAATTTCAAACCATTTTTTTTTGAAATATTTGTCTAAAGTTTATAGTAGCAATAGAAATGTCACAATGCAAACTATTTTACAATGAAATAAACAATGCACGCATAAATAAAGTATACAATTTCTAAGCCTATTATTACAATATATATAATGTTAAAGCGATAAATCATAAAATCGGGAGTTTACGTACGAGAATTGGCGTCAGGAGGGACTTAACAATCATAACGAGCAATTTATTTTATCAGAGTTCCTTTCGAGTGACAGATGAGAAGATAAGAAAATGAAATAAGGCACTGAACTGTTGGCTTATTGCACTGTAAAATTGAAACATATATATGTATATATATAAAGTTGCTAATTTATTCCTCGAATGGCACAACTAAAGTTACTCATTATCTTATTTTCAAAACAAAGACATTATAATTCAACGACTGGAGGAGAATAAAATTTCTTCAGACAACAATTTAAATCTGCTTGCTTCTAATATACATCATATTACTTTTTAATTACCACAAAGTAATTTGTAATCGAAGGAACTATTGTTATATTAATTTTATACTGAAAAAAAAATTTATTTGGTCCAAATAATATCGATAAATTTGTTTATTATGAAATAAATATTTATTTGACTCAAATAATATTCACTCAAATTAAAATTAATTTACGTGACTCAATTTCTTTACCGTACTCAATTTTTTTAAATGACTCAAATAATATTTATACTTGAATCAAATAATTTTTACTTGAATCGAATAAATTTTACTTGAATCAGATAATTTTTTATTAAATCAGCTAATTTTTACTTGAATCGAATAATTTTTACTTGAATCAGATAATTTTTGATTGACTCATCTAATTTTTACTTGCGTCGAATAATTTTTACATGAATCAGATAATTTTTTACTTGAATCAAATAATTTTTACTCGAATGAGATCATTTTTAATTGAATTAAATAATTTTTACTAGAATGAAATAAAAAAAAGAAAAAAATGGT
This sequence comes from Leptopilina myrica (nomen nudum), assembly GCA_032872475.1. Lineage (NCBI taxonomy): Eukaryota > Metazoa > Arthropoda > Insecta > Hymenoptera > Figitidae > Leptopilina > Leptopilina myrica (nomen nudum). The sequence goes on along the minus strand of CM065465.1, from coordinate 30,149,290 downwards.
GAAAATGAAAATTATTTCAATAATTATTTTCAATAATTATTTTAACAATTAATAATAATAATAAGAATAATAACTGAAAATAATAATTAACAATAATCACTTAACAAAAACACATTAAATACATTTTTCATATTAATAATATATTAATTTTCATCACACACGTGTGACAATAAAAAATAGAAATGAAATAAATTAGAGAAGGAATAAGAGAAAAAATGTATCTAGCTTTGAGAAAAATGTAGGAAAAAAAAAAGACACGTGTTTCATTGGTGCACTTGAGTGCACGTGTCACACACAATGAACAACGACCACACATTTTTATTTCCAACATAATTCTAAATCTGAAGATTGAACAACTTATAAATAAAATAAATTCTCTCAGAATCATATTATTATTATTATTATTTCAATGTATCAAACTTTACGAAACTGAAAAATAAACCAATTAAAAAACAAAAATTCACCCAAATTATTATTCAGTCAATGTAGTTTTGTCAGAAAACAAATTTTCTCCAATTTTTTATCGCAAATTATGATCAAATCTATAAGAGGGAGACGGAAATTAAAATTTATCTGTCTCTTTTTCATGAAACCGGTTGGAAGTCGCAAGCAGAAATATAATTGTTTCTATTTTTACGAAACTTTACGTAAAAGGTCGCGTAGTGTCGACAATTGCTTGTCAATGAAATAAAAACCGTTAAGTTTGATTTCTAATTCTCTCTAATTAATCAATTTTTAAATTTTATTTTTTTTTGTTAACTCTCATTCTTCTGTAATTGGAAGTTATTAAATTTTTTTTAATAAACTTCCGTGAGAAAAAAATTTGATTCAAATAAATGATTATTTTTCTCTTCTTCTCTAACAAATGAATATTTGCTTGAATCAAGTAATTTTTATTTAAATCAAATAAATTTTATTTGAACCAATAATGTTAGTACTCAGAGCAAACACAATTTAGTTGACTTGAGAAATATACTTGACAGTAATAAATGTTTACTTAATAAAAATAAATATTTACTTGCCAAAATAATATTTACCTGACAAAAAAATATTTACTTGACAGAAATAAATATTTTCCTGACAAAAAAATATTTACCTACCAAAAAAATATTTACCTGCCAAAAAAATATTTACCTGACAAAAAAATATTTACTTGACAGAAATAAATATTTATTTCACAAAAATAAATATTTACTTCATAAAAATAAATATTTCCCGCACAAAAAAATATTTACTTGAATAAAAATAATTAATTACTTGGTAGAAATAAATATTTACTTCTCAAAAATAAATATTTACTTGACAAACATAAATATTTACTCGACAGAAATAAACATTTCACTCGAATAAAATAATTCATTTGATATAGCAGCCAACTAATTTTTTAATTGAACCAAATAAATTTCCCCTCACACTGAATGATTCAATTATGAATTGACTGTAACGAATTATGATAAAAAATGCATCTCCCGCATTGAATTACAAGAAAACAAAGTATATAAATATATACTTTGCAAATCATATATTTCAATTTGTATACATTTATTATAATTATACATATAAACCAGATGTTGTATATATACATTACAGGGAACAGTTAAATTTTAAATTACTTCAATTTACACATTATATTTGAGAAAAAAACTTGTAAATGCTAAAGGCTAATTGCGCTTTAATTAGATAAAGTAGATTACAAAGTAGAAATCTATAGCATCGGCGGTAGAGCGATAAATGAGTCCACACTCTGTCGGTAACTATTCAAGATCATAATGAGGTTCTTTAGTTTGCATCGAGTCTAAAATTAAACACAAAATACCAAAAGTCGACACTCCAACATTTTAGAGAACGCACAAATTTTTATTCACTTTATATCCGTTATCTCGAATTTTTTTTTCTCTCTCTCTCTCTCTACAAAATTAAATAGTATTTCAAAGTATGTTTCTATATTCTATACAATTTTCTGATTGTTAAAATTAAGGGAATTTAATTCTTTCTTTTTTTTTAAATAAATATTTATAACAATAAATTTATGTAAGTATTAAAGAAATTAATTATTTAAAAAATTTTTTAATAATATTCTTTAAAAGAGTAGAAGTATTTTAAGAACATTAATAGAATTCTTTGAAAAATTCAATTCATTAAAAAATTTGTATAGAATTATTTAAAAAATTCAATTATTACAGGAACTAAAAGAAAAATTTTTTACAAATTATTTCAATAATTTAATTCAATAAAGTTTTTGAAAAAATTTAAATATTCCAAAAACTTTAAGAAAATTATTTTAAAAATTCAATTAATTTAAAAACTTTAATAAAATTGATTTAATTTCCATTTTTTCAAGAATTTTAGTAAAATTCTTTTAAAAATTCAATTATAAAAATTTTTTAATAAAATTCTTTAAGAAATTCAATTATTTAAAAATTTTAATACAATTCTTTACAAAATTTAAATATTTTTTCTATAAAAAATAAATTAATTGTTATAAATAAAATTGAAAAAAAATTAATAAATAAAAATATTTTGTGAATTCAATTTATTTTTTAATATTCGAATAAATTTCTTCAATTTTAATTAATTACAATTCGATTTTACAGAATTTTAATTCACTTAAAAATTCTTTACTATAAACAATGTTTAAACATTTTAGCAATAAAATACCTTTTATTTTTTGCTTATTGTAGTAAATAATAAAATTTTGTAATAAATAAAGAAAGAAAATAAATTGACTTTAAATTTAAAAAAAAATATCACCTTGAAATCATTTAAATCAGAAGGAATTTCAAAACAATTCTTTTACTTCAGTAAATAATTAAATTTTTCATTCAATTTCTTTTGGAGAATAAATACAATTAACTCAAAAAAAAAATTTCAGTTATAATGTTAAAAATAATCACAATTTGCTGAATTAATCATATTTCCAAAGATTTCAAACCAACATTTTCAAAACATTCAATTTATTTACAGAAATTAATAATAAACAAATATTTATTTAATATTCCCGGATAAAATTAATTTCCTGAAAATATTGATTCAATTTTTCTGACAAAAGTTATTTCAAATGTTAAGAAACATTTTTTTATCAAAGAATTATAAATTCCAAAATAAATTAGTTAATTTTAAAAAAGATTTTAAACACCGTTAACTTAAAAGTATCAAATTGCAAACGAGAATTAACACCAAAAATATGGAACAAGTAAAAAAAATTGTTCCAAATTTTTTGTCATCATTATTTGATGCAATTTAGTATCAAATTTGATACTTTTCAGAAAAAAAACTGTGAACTCAATAATTTCTTTTAAATATTAAAGTAACGAAAAGTTTTTTTTTTAATTCCGAAAAATGAGATTTTATTCTGTTCCAATGATCCACAAGTTTTTTTAGCGTGAAAATGAACAAACTATTTTTTATTGATAATATTTTTAATAAATTACAAATCATAAAAAAAATTTAAAAACTGAAATTTTAAGTTTAGATACTCAAAAAATTTACGTTTCGAAAGTCTGAAATTAATTTTTTGTATAGTAACGCAAAATTGTTGCAAATAAAAATTTAATTTTTAGAAGAAATAAATAAATAAATAAATTTCGTTCATTTAAATTTTAAACCGTTCAGAACTTTAGGATCTTGTTTCACTCTTTTAATGTTTGTATCTGTATTCTTTTGTTTTAAGTTATTGATTTTCAATAATCAAGTATAATTGAAATTTTTCGAAATAGTTTAAAACTTAAAGACAATTATTTGTCTAAAATTGATTTGCCTTAATTTACTTGACACTTTCTAATAGTGTAAATGAAAAAAAAAATTCCTATTCGTTTCGGGTCCGTTTAAAAAAATACGTTACCAACTTTTTTCCAACTATTCCTATTTAGAAAAATTCGTTTTCAAAATTGAAAAAAAAGTATCCAAATCCCAAAAAAATACAGTAATTATTTTAATTCTCCCGAGAAACATATTTTTTCGGACAGCAAAAGCAATTAAAAATCAGTGAGAGCAAAATAAAGTAATGGCTATGTTGCTGTTAGTTCTATATGCCTCAACTTGAATTTTAGAGAGACACACATACACACATTGTTGTCCATCGAGGGGTAAAATTCGTTAATTGACGTAATAAAAGATTTCTTTCATTGTATATTTACTCTTCGTTGCCTCTAGGAATTTTAAAACACACGCGCACCTCTAATAGCAATTATAAAAAATCACTTTTGGAAAGGGGGTTGATTTTATAAATTTTTGTTTAAACGCATACATGCCACCCTCTTGATACGAATGCAGAGAGAGAAAAAAATTACTTCTGTTCACAACTGTTTCGCAAACATGAGCTAAAAACATTAACCCGACAAATCGCGACTTCCGAATCATTTAGATTTTCCGACTTAACGAGCAGTAAAACCAAGCACCCTTGGGGTATTTATGAGTGTGTGTGTGTGTGTTGAATTTTTGTGAACACTTGCCTGCGGGACATTTGTTGTCAGCCAAAGGGAAGAGAAGAATATAAAAGTTCTCCTGGGTTCAGGTATTGGCATCACACACGCACAACGTCACGCACATTGCGTGTTTGTATATATCCAATGGCACGCATTTAACCTCACATGTCTGCCTTTCTCACGGTCTCGTAGTCGTCACTTTGTCGTCGTTGTCGTTGTCGTCATCAACATCATGATTATCACTCTATCTAGAGCAATTTTTTATGGTTCTTCAAAATTCTGTTTTGACAAATATTCACAAAGTCTTTCTGTTTTTTGCTCTTTCTTGTTTCTATTCCTTTGCTCCTTCTTTTTATTTTCCGTTGCTCTTCCTTCCTTTTTCTTCTCTTAAACAATTCGGCAAAATTCTTCTTTTGTTTCTGTTACAACCATTCGCAAAAATAAAGACAATTCTTCATTTGCTTCTCTTAAACGATTGGGTACAATTTTAGAAAAGCATTTCTTCTTATGCTTCCTTCAAATCATTCGCCACAATTAATACAATTCTTCTTTTGCTTCTTGTAAACAATTCGGAACAATTTTAGAAAAGCATTTCTTCTTATGCTTCCTTCGAACCATTCGCCACAATTAATACAATTCTTCTTTTGCTAGTTCTAAACAATTCGGAACAATATTCAGAAAGCATTTCCTCTTTTGCTTCCTTTAAACCACTGGCCAAAATTAGCACACATCTTCTTTTGCTTCTTTCAAACCATTCTACAAAATAAACACAATTCTTCTTTTTATTCTGTTAAACAATTCGTTACAATAAAGAGAATCCTTCTCTTAATTCTCTTCAACAATTCGCCACAATAGAGAGAACCCTTCTCTTAATTCTCTTAAACAATTGGGTACAATATTAAAAATGCAATGCTTCTTTTGAACAATTCACTGTACAACATTAAAAAAGCATTTCTTCTTATGCTTCCTCTAAACCGTACGCCACAATTAACACAATTCTTCTTTTGCTTCTTTGAAACAATTCCCCACAATGTTAAACAAAGTAATGCTTTTTTCAAATCATTAACCACAATTCGCCACAATTCTTCTTTTGCTTCTGTTAAACCATTCGCAGGAACAAACACAATTCTTCGTCTGCTTCTTTTAAACAATTCACCACAACACTAAAAAAGGATTTCTTCTTTTGCTTCACCAAAATTTAACACAATTCACCAAAAATACTAAAAACGGAATGCTTCTCTCAAACCATGAGGCACAACATTAAAAACGCAAAGCTTCTCCTAAAACAATTCACCAGAAGAAGCATTTTTTCTCTAGCTTCTCTAAAACCTTCTAACCTTCCTAACCTAACACCTCTAACCTTCCTAACCTAACACTTCCAACCTTTCTAAACTAACACACATCATCATTTAATTCCCGCACAATTGTTTCTTCCAAATTTCTTTTGCAAACTCTTCCCAACCATTCGCCACAATAAACACAACTCTTCACCTCCTCCTTCTTCTATTAAACAATCTTCCCCAAATATTAAAAAATCAATTTTTTCGCCTCTTGTTTCACTTCTTTCAAAACAAATATTCGCGACAATATTTTTAAAGAACACTTCTTCCCCCCCAAAAGTAAACGATAAAATGAGAGGAAGCCGGATACTCGAGCAAAGTCCAGGTAAAAGTTGGGATTTACGATTTAAGAAACCACCGACACTGCGTTTAAAAGACTCTCACGTGCAACTGTTCACGTTCTCCTCGAAGGGAAGAAGAAGAAGAAGCAGAAGAACAAAATGACAGACTGCACTGAAAGTGAGACAGCCATCAGAGGGCGACTAGTGAAAGAAGGAAAGAGAGAATAAGAGATGTAGAAAGAAAAAAAAAGTGGGGAAGTGAGTTAGAGAGAGAGAAAGAGAGAAAGAGAGCAGATTGCTTTGAGAGTTTAGGTTTAGGGTATAAAGGCAATAGAGAGGGGGAGGCAGTAAAAGGGCGCGTGGTTGAAACTCAAGGAACGAGAAAGAGGACCGTTAAAAACATGATGCTTACCAATCTCTAAACTATTGGAGAGCACATTATAAAATTTCCCCCACACATACGCATAAACTCGAGTCGTTAGTTCCATTATATTTTTTTCTTTCTATTTAAAAAGCCAAAAACAGATGCATGAATATATGCCCAAAAATATATCATTTTGAGAGACTTTTAAATATAGAAATATGCGCGAGGACATTTAGGAATTACTTTTCGGGTGATTGAACTTTTCCCCAACAAGTCCTTTTAAAACATAGGAATAACCAATTAGAACTACCAACGAATTTTCTGTATATTATAGACAATTTTGCTTCTATTCGAGCAAAGATCGATGAAGCTGAAGTCCACAACGTTTTTAAAAACGAAAACAAAAAAATAATGGTACGGTATTTTTAATTTTTATTCTATTTTTTAATGATTGTAATTGTTGTATCCTTAGTGACAATTAATTTCTTCAAAATTCAACTTAGAGATGAATTGAATTTGAAAAAAAATAGTTTTCGATTTTACCATTTTTAAAAAACGTTGCGGACTTCAGCTTCCTAAAGATCGTACGTTCAATTGCTCCAAAAAGCAATAAAAACTCGAAACTCTTCTATGATCAAAATCGTAAAGAACGAAACTTTTGTAACGTAACACACTTTTTAAAATGTTCACACAACATTTGAATAATAAATACAAAAAAATTATTATTTATAAGCAGTATTGTAAAAAGACCAATATTTTAAAAAGCATGCAAATAAATTTATGAATTTCTTGGTATTTGAATGTTATGAACAAAATACAAAGTCTGTCACATTACACGTTTTGCGATTTTGATCATATTCGAACGAATGATATAAATACGAATTTTTATTCAAAGAATTATTTTTTTAATTAAATTTCAGGATTAATTATTTAGGATAATTATTTCGACAAATTTTTCTCTACTTATTTGAAAAATTTTAATTATCTTTACAAAAAAAAATGCGATTTAATTTTTTTTTCGAAATAAACTTAGTCATTGCTTATAAAAGTTTTAATTCTTAACTCTTCAGAATGTAAATTTCTTTAGAAACAATTTCTATCCATATTTGCAATTTATTAAAAGAAAATTCTTTGAAAACTCATTTCCATTCTAAATTTCCAATAAAATTGTTTAACAATTTAATTATTTGTCATTCAACTTCACAAAAATCAATTATATTAATAATTCTTGATTCTTTCCTATAATTTAAGACAATTAACATAAATTCTCTAATAGAGCCGTTGAAAATTTAAATAGTTTTAAAAAAATTCAAATTATTCAGTTTTTTAATTAAAATTATTTAAAACAATGTATTTTTGAGAAATATAAAATAATTATCATTAGTTTCCCTACAAATTCATTTATTCCCTACAATTATGTTAAAAGCAATTAAATATTATTATAAATCAAAAATCTGAAAATAATTGACAGTTTTAAAGGATTTTATTAACTTTTTGTTGAAAAATAATTGAATTTTTAAAGAATTTTATTAAAGTTCTTAAACCCATTCGATTTTTTGAATAATTTTCTTGAAATTTTTGAAATAATTGAACTTCTTAAATAATATTCTTAAAATTCTTTAAATAATAGAATGTTTTAAAAAACATTATTAAAATTCTTAAAATATTAGGATTTAAAAAAAAATTGTATTAAAATTCTCAAAATAATTGAATTTTTTAAAAGAAATTTTTCTTAAAATTCTTAAAATAATTAAATTCCATAAAAATTTTATTAAAATTTTTTAAATAATTGAATGTTTTAAAAAATTGTATTAAATATTTCAATAGAATTGATTTTTTTAAAAGTTTTTATTAAAAAAAATGTAATAGTTGAATTTTTTAAAGATTGTTTTTAAAATTCTTAAAATAATTAAATTTTTTTTAAAGATATTTCTTGAAATTCTTGAACAAATTGAATTTTTTTCAAGGTATTTCTTGAAATTCTTTAAATAATTGAATTTTTTTAAAGAATTTAATTGAAATTTTTTAATAATTGAATATTTTAAAGATATTTTTTGAAATTCTTTAAATAATTGAATTTTTAAATATGTTTCCTGAATTTCTTGAAATAATTGAACTTTTAAAGATGTTATTTGAAGTTTTTGGAATAATCGAATTTTAAAAAAAAAATTTATTTATGTTCTAAACATAATTTAATTAGAAATGTTTCTTAAAATTTTAAAAACACTTTCATTGAATTTCTTAAAATAATGGGAATTTTTTCAAAGAATTTGATCATCGAATTTATCAAATTTATCAATTTATCAATTTACAAAAGTTTTTAAGAGAATTGGATTTTTCAATTTCATGAATATCGTTAAAATAATCAAACTATATAAAGAACTTTATCGAAAACGAAGAATAACAACAACAAAAAATTCAAATTGATATAAATTTAACATCAATATCACTAATTATTATCAAGGAAAAAAAATAAATATTAATTAATTTTCATTGTTAAAGAAATAAAAATTCCATATATTTAATTACTGTACATACTTGATGAGTTAGTTTTGAAAGAACAAAGAATTGATCGGTAGCACGTCCTCCGCGTGACCATATATAAAAATTATGACGAGTCGTATAAGATAATAAATCACAATGTAATTATTTATCCTGGCAAGGATTGCAATATTCAGAGAGAGAGAGAGAGAGAGAGAGAGATGAGGACTTTTGATGAATCACTAGATAAGAATATTGTTACCTTTCGTTTGTTTCGTTTGTTATATTACATTATCATCATCGTATATTCAAAAGATTGTCATGAATCATTTAGGAACAATTTTTGCTTTGCATTTAGTAAAAATGGTTTCGGAAAAAAATGGTTTCAGACAAAAAAAATTATCTTATCCTGCACCGAAAGTTGTTTACTCTGTTGTACTTGTGACTAATTCGGGATGATTTCCATGGAAAGGAATTCAATATTTCAATGATTTTCTTCTTTTCGTGAAACCAAAAGAATTGAATGTTTCTCTAAGAATATTAAATTGAGACAAAAAACGAATTAATTTGATTACTTTTTTTTAACTCAGTTCTTAAAAGAAAACAGTACGGTTTGGTTTTCTTTATATTGTTAGCTAAATTTTTTTACTTTTCGCAACACTTTTTGATTCGTTTTTTGTCTGAATTTGATTTTTTTTAATTGATAAATAATTGTAGTTTTCGATTCTTTCAGCCAAGCGGATGTTACTTTAGTCGCTTGAAAACATGCGCCAACAGAAATAATCAAAACAGAAGGCCAACATAACCTACATTTTTATTATGAAAATAAGTCAAAAAGACTTTCAAACTAGAATTCTATATATACGAGAAAAGTATTCTACAAATTTGCCTCTATAAAATGTCAAAAGGAATTTTATAACTAAATCGCTTTCGACGATATAAAAGTACAACTGAATGATTTGTACTGTGTTTAATACTTAAAGATTTTACGGATTAGTAAATGCGAAGCCAAGGACAGGCATTTGCAAGCATCACTGCCTTCAGCTTTCACTGAAAGTAAAGATTTTCCCTCTACATATATATATATACAAAATAATTCATTCCCCGTACTACTCGAAAGTTGAAAAACATTTAAATAATAATCTTCCTTTTCGAAACTAAAAAAAAAAGAACTGTCTCAACACTGATTCTTAGAAAAACTTTGTTAAAAAACCGAATTAATTTTTTTTTTTTTGGATTCATTCGATTGTTCAAAAAACAGAATTGATTCTTCCAAAAGGATTGTTTAAAATGTTAACCAAAACAAGGACAATTTCTATTGAATAAAAAAAAAGAAATCTTGTTATAAAAGAAGAAAACTATATAGTGAAGAAAATAAAATTGATAACACATTTGCGGTAATATTCTCGCCAAAGTTTCGAAACTGCTGACGCCGCGATTATTCTCGGTAAAACTCCAGATTCAATTTTATTCCACGGGCAATTTATAAATTGTGCTATTACAATGAATCTATTATCATGCAATAGATGACGTAATGTCAAGAATATAATGACAAGTTGCCTTTGGAAACATATTTTTTTTGTCTTTCAAGTGTCGTGTTCTATTTACTGAGAGTAGAGCGTATGACTAAACCTAAACTACTGGAGATCCTTTCAATTCACCCCTTGGATCAAGTCCTTTCCTTTTTTTTCAACGACAATAGCCGAGGCAATAACCCTGGGAAATCTAATCTTCAAATTGTGTCTAAATGATTTTATTTATTATTTTATTTTATCATCCTACTTATTTCTCACACTTTTCTGAAATTGGACTTAATTTTCAGTTTTGAATCTTTTCGAAACCATTAGCAAGACAATTGGGTAAAAAATTCAGTCTAAATTCAAAGTTTACGGTTTTAGTGAATAATGATCCAGAAGTAAATGACTATTTTTTAACAGCGAAACAATGATAATAATAATAATAATATAGTTTTCAATCATTTAACCCTCATAATTGAATTTTTGCAATACAGCACTAATTTATCATTTATGTTAATTTGCAATTATATTATTTACAGTACCAAATTACCGGCATTCATTCGAGGCAAATAAACGAAAAAAAAAGAGAAACAAACTGCTATCCGCCTATCAAATCGATGGCGAGGTCATAATATTTTTTTGTATGTACACACAGTAGAGTGGAATGCGGGTGCCATAAATTTTATTGTTCTGGCAAAAGGTCGAAGAAGCAATGTATCGCTAAAGAAGAAAGGGACTTCATATACACGACTTTTTATTTCGTTTATCATTACATTTTATTTAACACATATATATTTATTACTTTCTTCTTCAGGTTTGTGATTTCGCCTTTTTTCAAATTCCCCGCGACATTTCCAAGTCATCAAAGTTTCAAAAATGCATTTTTTCCACTTTTTTAAAACAACATATTTATTATTTAACCAGAAACTTATTCAAAAACACCACTAACTTTACGTTTAAATAAATATATAGACATTTTTTCTGCAAAAATTTGCCTATTTAATTTTCAATCGACTTAATTCATATTTTCAAAGTTGTGACGCTAAAAAAAAAAGAAAAGAAAAAAACCTTCGAAGAACAAGGTTGAAAGTAATTTAACTCTCTTTGCCTCGATTATAAACATAATATATACGCAAATATAGTTCCATTTCTTGAAATAGAAGAGATTACAAAATATCCAGACTTCATAAACTCTAATAATCCATGGACTGCGATATTTTGTAATTACAGGAAACATTCATTGTACAGAAAAGGAAAGGGAAGTCAGTTTTCATTCTGAGGACTTATCCAAAGTGATATTGTCGAGTGGAATTTATATGTCGATGTATAATGCGGCATTCTAACGGAATACAGAAGCAATTAAACCGTTGCATGGATATCAATTGCATTTTATATTAAAAACATATCCGTGCGGCTGCAATTTGAAAAAATACAACGTTACAAACCAAACACAGTTTCGGTTTCTGCCGAAGAGAAAGAGTAAAATAAAATCGAGGCGCAGAAAAAGAGACGAGTTATGAAAAAAAGGATTCAAAAAATAAAAAACCTAAACACCTAAATACTTTACTACCCAACTATCTAAAAAACAAAAAAAACCTAAAGGCCTAAAAATCTAAACACCAAAATACTTAACTACCTAACTACCTAAAAAACCCAAAGGCCTAAAAATTACAAAAACATACAAACGGAAAATTTAAAAACAATTTTCGATAATTGTATAAGATGTGCCAAAAAGTTAAGAGAAGTAAACTTTACTGTTAACTAAAAGTTACCTAATTACAACGAATTGTTACCAAAAATCTGTATCAAGTTACAACGAATTGTTACCAAAAATCTGTATCAATCACTGAAAAAATTAAATTCTAATTTTAAGAAAAACTTCTTAAATATGCGCTAAGAATATTCTCCACTTAAATTAAGTGGGAAATATTCTTACAATAATGTTCTTCTTATTGTAAGAATATTTCCCACTTAATTTAAGTGGAGAATATTCTTGGCGCATATTTAAGAAGTTTTTCTTAAAATTAGAATTTAATTTTTTCAGTGAAGTCAAAAATTACTCCACACTTTTGGTATAAATTCCATACTTCAAGCCTTAAAAAATATTTAAGACATTTTTGCCCTAAAAAAACATGAATCAACAATTAAGACACAAGACCGTAAAAGAAAATTTGAGACCTTCAATTAATGAAGACAATCGATAATCAAATATTACAAGAAAAAACTTAATTCGAAGAAGAAAAAACGAATCAAAAGATGCGATAAATTATGGATGAAAAAAAATTAAGGAAACTGAGACGAAGAAAAATTATATAAGAGAGAGAGAGAGACTATTACTTATATCTATCAATACAAGAGCGAATATGAAGAGGAAAGAAAGAAAGAAAAAAATTATTTAATTAGATCTCGCGATTGGATTTAATCATTGAACAATGAAAACCCTCTGTAATTATTGATAGCGAACGAACTGCTCGTCTTGTAGTGCTAAATTGACTCGAAGCCCAAAGGTCGCGGCTTCTGGGTCGCTTTAACCTTCAACCTACACGTGGAACTGGAAGAAGATCACCCACTCGTTTTGTTCAGCCCTCGTTTTACCCACCTGTACATTTGACCCATGCTCTACCCTTTTAACTAAAAACAAAAATAAAAAAAAAAAATTATGTCCCGCAATCATTTTTTTTTCTGGTCGTTCAATAATTTCATGTTTACTCTTCTTTAAGGCTCAATTTTCATACCATTATCATTATTGTAATTATTATTATCATTATCATTATCATTAATGTTATTATTATTGTTATTATTATTATTAATATTATTATTAATATTATTATTATTATTATTCACGAAAAAAATCTTCACCTGGAACAACTACAAATTTCACTATATTAGCGAAACTTTTAGTTATTGAAGCGGATACATTCGCTATTTCAAAGAATACTTTCGCTATTTTAGCGAAAGTTATCGCTGTTCTAGTTAAAAATTTTTGTTTCGTGTTATTATTATAATTACTATCATTATTGTTATTGAAATTATCTCTAAATTATTATTATTATTATTATTATTATTATTACTAATATTTATTTATTTATTTATTTTTAAAAATCAAAGTTCATCATTCAATAAATCGTTTAAAATTTAATTTAATTCTCCTTCTATTTTATGTAATTATATTTCTATTTCATTTAAAATAGAAAACAAACGTTATGACGAATGGAATTGGTAATTAAAAACAAATAAATATCGTTTCATGGCAAATATGGAGAGAAAGAAGTGGACAAATATAAAAGAATTTCAACATTTCAAAAAATAACAAAAAGGCAGCACTAAATATCAATTTTTTTTTAATAAAGAAAAGTTTAAATTCATAGTTTTCTTTCGTATATATATATATATATATATTGAACAAAAAACACAAATTTCCCAACTAAACGCAAATATTCACTTGTTTGCAATTTAATAACAATTATAGAAAAAACTTATTAAAAAAAAGAAGATAAATTCGATTCTTCAATTTGTAGAATAAAAGTGTAAATTTAAAAATAGCGATTCAACATTTTATATGAAAATAGAAGATGAAGTGAATTTAAAAAATTAAATAAAAGAATTATTTAAAAAAATGGAAAATATAATACAAAAAAAAGTAGAAAAAAGAAAAAAAATAAAATAGAAAAAATAAAGAAAATAAAATTGAAACAAGGAATAACAAAATAAGAAAAATTAAAAGTGGAATAAATAATAATATAAACTATTACAATAATTGAAAAATAGTATTTATAATAATAGAAATAATAATAATAATAATAATAATAATAATAATAAAAATAATACCATAAATAACAATGTAAATAATAATAACTAGAACAATTCTATAAATAACAATATAAAGAATAATAATAATTAGAACAATGCTATAAATAAACAATGTAAATAATAATAATAATATTAAAACAGTACTACAAATAACAATAATAATATAAACCATATTAATAATAACCGTAAAATAATACAAAAAATAACAAACAATATTTAAAGAATAAAAGTCGAATTTTTTTAAACAAATAAAATTTCCACAAAAAAATCTTTATAAATGTTTCATACAAACGTTTAGCTTTGACTTGCGGTCACAACTACTAATTGACTCTTAATGCCCTGCACGTGGCCAACGTGACCCACTTGCATCATATTCAATTAATAGTGACCAATACTTGTCAACTTATTCTGCATTATTATTATTATTATTATTATTATTATTATTATTATTATTATTAATATTATTATTATTAGTATTATTATTATTATTATTATTATTATATTATTATTATTATTATATATTATTATTATCATTATTATTTCGAAACAGAAGCAAAATTTGTTAAACATTTGGAATTTTCAATTTTTGTAATTTCTCTTCCAAAAGAAAGAAAAAAAATGTAAAAAAAGACAATTAAAGCTAAGTAAAAAAGAAAAAAAGGGGGGGGGAGCTCTGCGTTACATAGAGTACTAAAAATTAATTAAGTTGTAGATTGGAATGAGAAATGACCTTTGACACAATTAACTGTTACTCTACCCCTTCCTTCCCCCCCCCCTTCTCTCTCTTTTTTTCCCCTACTCCTGAAGGAATGCGGCACTGAACTCGAGAACATGAAAAATGTTAATTTATGTATACGAAAAAAGCAGTACGGCACGAGGGAGGGCACAAGAGGAAAAGAGGGGCGAAAATGAGGAAAAAGGGGGAGAAAAATAGAAGAATGGAAAGAAGAAAGAAAAAAAAAGAAGAAAATGAAGGGGGAAAAAATAAAGGAAAACATGAAAAATGAAGGAAAACGAGAAAAGAAAGAGAAAAGAAGGAAAAAATAAAAAAAAAAGAAAAAGAAGAAAACAGAGATAAGAAGAAAACAGGAAAAAGAAGAAAAACAAGACAAAGAAGGAAAAAAGAAATAAAAAAGAAGAAAAAAAGAAGTGAAAAACAAGAAAAAGAAGGAGAAGAAGGAAAAAGAACAAAATAAAAAAAAATAAAGGGAAAAGAAAAATGATGGAAAACAAGAAAAAAGGAGAAAACAGTAGTGGAATAATAAAGGAGAAAAGAAAAAAGAGGAAAACAAGATAAAAACAAAAAGAAGGAGAAAAGAAAAGTAGGGAAAAAATAAAAGCAGAAAAAAGAGAAAAAAAGGAAAAATTGTAAAAAACAGATAAAGAAGAAGAAAAGGAAAAACGAAGAAAAAAAAGAAGCAAGAAAAAGGAAACAAGAAAACTTGAAGGAAAAAAAGTAGAAACGACATTAAAAAGAAGGTAAAAAATAGAAAAAAGAGAAAAAAGCTAAAAAAAAAACGAAGAAAAAGGAAAAAGGAAAACTGAAGAAAAAATAAAAAAAGAGAAAGGAAAATAGAAAAATGTAGAAAATAGAAAAAAAGAAGAAAAGGAAAGAATGCAAAAATAAAATGAATAAAAAAAAGAAAAAATAAGGAAAGAAAAAAATAAGACAAAAAGAAAATGAAGAAAAAAATGAGAAGACAAAAAGGAAAAAGAATACAAAAAGAAAATAAATAAAAAAATAAGAAAAAATAAGGCAAAATGAAAATGAAGAAAAAATAATAAGACAAAAAGGAAGAAGAAGGAGAAAAGAAAATGAAGAAAAAATAAGAAGACAAAAAAAAGAAAAAGAGGGCAAAACGAAAATGAAGAAAAAAGGAGAAGAAGAAAAGGAAAATGAAGGCAAAAAGAAAATAAATAAAAAGAGGAGAAAAAATAAGGAAAAAAAGAAGGCAAAAAGTAAATAAAGAAAAAAAGCAGATAAGAAGAAAAGAAAAAAGAAAGCAAAAAGAAAATTAATAAAAAAAGGAGAAAAAATAAGGAAAAAAGAAGGCTAAAAGAAAATGGAGAAAAAAGAAGACAAAAAGAAAATGAAGAAGACAAGAAGAAAATGAAAAAGAAAAGTAAAAAAAAGAAGAAAAATTAAAAAAAGAGAGAAAATTGAAAAAAGGAGAAGAGCAAATAAAAATTATAAAGAAACAGGAAAAAGGAAGAAAAGCAGGAAAAGTTTTATACATTCAAAGAGGAAAAAGACGATGAGTATGTGTACAACGAGGATAAATAAAACAGTATAATCATAGAAAGCAAAGAGACAAGAATATAGAGCGATATCAATACAACATGAAGTTTACCCATCATTAGGTGGCGCAACGATCGACGTTCTTGGTCACAATGGTATTATTATTCCAATCGACTTTATCAAGATATAACTGCTGTTTAAAATCCATTTAAAACACGAGAAAAAGCACTATTTATATTGAAACAAATTGTCCATCTTATTAAATTTTATCACATGCATTAGGCCTAATAAAAAAAAAAAAAATTAATCAAAGTTTTCTCTACTTGTCCACAACCAACAACATTGAAAATAATATATTATAAAAAATTGTTAAATTACACTTTTTATCATAAATAATAATCATTACATTTACGTCAAAAAATATAATTTAAATCATGTCTAAAATTTTGAACGTTAAAATAAACGAAAATTTTTTCCATTTCAATATTTTTCAATGACAATTTTAAAAAAATGTAACATAAATTTTTTTTGCTTTTTTGGTAAATTAAATTAAATTAGTTGAAAAATTTTAGGGACAATGCTTCGAAAAATATTTTCTTTTCTATCAATATTCTTTAATTGTTCAAATGTTCTGAACTTCGCTAAATTTTTTTTAAAGTGTAATTTTTTTTTTAAGAAGACATTTTAATTGAATTTCCACTGTACAGTCGAACCTGTCCGAATGCAACTCTATTTTCAAAAATTTCGCTTATTCCGAAATGTCAAACAATAATTATTTTTACTCAGTTCCAGAAAATTGTAACAATATTACAAATTATGAAAAATTTTTAATTTTATTTACTGCAATAAAATAAAAAAAAGTCGAGTTCCATTCCAACAGGTTTCAGTGTATTCAGTTTTAGAGAATAAAGAAGATGAAAAATTTTTCCTAGAGTAAAAAAAATTCAGGCATATTAACATGAAAACTAAAAAAAAATAAGGTATACCAAAAATAAAATTACACTAAAAGTATTATTTATAAAATTCCTCTTTTCTTGCTGGATTTAAAAAATAAATTTTAAATTTAATTTGTACTCGATACGGACAAATATTTGTTTTGAAATTAAGTCATTTTAACGGCAGACAATAATATTTGTAGGATACTCTTTTTGAATTTTACATATGTTAACTATAAGAACGTCGATTGTGCGACCTTATCAACAGTGGATAAACTTCTCTTCATAATGGCCTTTTCTGAGTTCTAGGTCTTTTTCCTCCTACACATGAGCCGAGTAACATGTGTACCTTGCATTATGCGCTATTGTAATCTTTGCAGTAGCTACACCGAGGTCGTAATGCGATATAGCTATAAGTATCGGGTTTGAACTTCCGAATTCACTTTAAGTTTAAGCACACACACATACACAAGATCCTAGACATAATTGATGATTCACTCGGTAATAATAAAGTCTCATTTACCATGGGAAATGAAATTTTCAATATCAGACATTTTCTAAGAATATCAAATTGAGCCAAAAAAAAATAAACAGTTTTTTTTTATTTTCAATTTTATATCCTTCGAAAAAATTGAACAATGATCAAAAATATTCTTTAACTCTAAAAAATAATATTGTTGATAATAATAATATAATAATAATAATAATAATAATAATAATAATAATAATAATAATAATATTTATTTTTCATTATCTTATAAATGAATATTTAATATGGTCAAACAAACAAAAATTATTATTTTTTAATAATAATATTGTTTTATATATTTGAATCAAACATAATTATCTTTGATATCTAGTCAACCAAAATCTATCTTTCAATTAAAAATAATAATTTTGATTCAAAACAAAATAAATTTGATTAAAAAAATTATGTTTACTTCAATTTATTATAAAATATATTTCATTCAAAACTATTTTTTGGTTGACTACTTATTTTCGAATAAAAAAAAAAAATTTCTCAGTGTGCGGATAAAAAAATATAACCATAGTCCCAGCAAAATAAGAGAACATTTTAGTTAAAACTAAAAATTAAATTTTTTATAATAATTAAAGACGACCGAGTGATAATTATCAATTATTATTTTTCTGAATGTTTAACTAAAATTCTTCTTTAAATCAATTATTTTATGTTTAATAATTTTCGAAAATGTTCTTTGACAAATTTTAAATTCATTTCTTTACAATACTCAATTTTACTAAATTTCAATTATTCGTAAATTCTTCAATCAAATATTTTATTAGGAAATAAAATCTTAAAATAATATGAAAAATTAAGATTTTTCAAGATTTTAATTTGAAACCTTTTCAAAATTCAATTATTTCTAAAAATTCACACTTTGCTGCTTTTAATATTCAATTATTATCTAAAATTTTAGCCGAAATTCCTTTTTAAATCAATTTTTATTTTCAAAATTCTATGAGAAAAATTTTTTTTTTTAATTCGATTATTTATTATTTTATATTTTTTTTATTTATTATTTTGAGAATTCAATTATTTAAAAACAAAAATAAATAATCTATTGAATAATTGAATCTTTCTTAAAATTCAATTTTCATAAAGAATATTATAAATAAATTTTTAAATAATTTAATTCTTTCGACGAATTTTAATAAAATTTTTAAAAATAATTACATTTTTCGAGAAATTAAAAAAAAAATTATCTTCAAAAATGATTAAATTTCTGCAAAAATTTGTAACTTTTTCAAAATTAAATTTTTTTTCGTGTTTTTAACTAACATTCTTCAATAAATTTAAATTTGATCAAACTTTTTAGAAATAATTTAAATTCTGTGAAATCTTTAAAAAATAATTGAAATTTTTATTAAATCTTTAAAAAAAAATTGAAATTTTGTAAAATTTAAAAAAAACAATTACAATTTGATAAAAACTTTTAAAAGTAATTGAAATTTGGTAAAAACTTTTAAAAATAATTGAAATTTGATCAAATCGTATAAAAATAATTAAAATTTAATCAAATGTTTTAAAAAATAATTTAAATTTTGTAAATTTTTTTTTAATATTTGAATGTCGGAAAACTATTTTAAAAATAATTAAATTTTTGCAGATCCTGTTGTAATGCTTTTAACATTCAATTATTATCTAAAATTTTTAACTAAAATCAATTTTTACTAGAAAATTCAACTAGAATTTAATTATTTAAATAAGAGAAAAAAAATTTATTGAATGATTTACTTTTTCTTAAAATTTAATTCTGGTGAAGGATTGTATCAACAAATTTTTTAAACATTTAAATTCTTTTAACAAATTTTAATAAAACTTTTGGGAACAATTAATTTTTTCGAGGAATTTGATGAAAATTGCATTTAAAATCATTGAAATTCCGCAATCAATTTTATTTTTTATAAAAATAATTGAAATTCTAAAAATAATTTCATTATAATTTGAATTCTTGTAAAAAATTTTATGATTTATAAAAATAATTAAATGATAGAATAGAAATTTATTTAAAAATGTGTAAATAATTGAAATCCTGCAAAATTTTTATTATCTTACAAAAATAATTAAAGGCTTTCGTAGTATTTTATTAATTTTTTCTCAAATAATTAAATTCTTTTGGAAAATTTTCTTAAGATAATGGATAAATTAAAAATCATTGAATTGAGGTAAATTTTTAAAAATAATTGAAAATTTGTCAAGAATTTTTTAAATCACTTTTGAAAATAATTTAATTTCTAAAAAGAATCTAATTATTTCTAAAAATAATTGAAGTTTTAAAACTTTAATTTTCATGTACGGACTTTTTTCGAGATCTGAATTCGTAAATAAGAAATATTACTGAAAGTAAAATTTCACTGGTAATTTTCTTTCTTAGTCATTTTCACTGTCAAAAATAAATTCGAATTCTCAACCACTTTTCACTAAAACCAAACTTTTTTCTCTAAAAAGTTTACAACCATATTTTTTTATTGAATTCTAACCTTTTTGATAATATAATTTCAAGTCATGTAACGTTCTCGAAATTTAGTTTTCAACCCAAAAAACCCTCTCCTCTTTACTAAAAAAAAATGTTTTTCAAACAAAAGTATTTTTCTCTTACCACATCATTGTTCACGAATAATAAAAGCCATTAAAATAACAGGAACATACCTGAAACAAACGAAAAAAATTTCCATTTAAATATTTGCCTACATTGAGAAGAAAACATACTTATAATTAACAACAATTATCTCTTTATTACTCCTATAAATTTTCTTTTTTTATTTTAATATTAATTTTAAAATTAGGTACCTATTTAATAGAGAAAAAAGTACACGGGAGATTGAAAAATCTATTTTTAAATCGAAAGATAATACGGTTAGATAAAATTGTATATATAAATTTTAGAGGTATTTGGAAAAGTCTGCATAATAGATTCTCCTTTGGATATTCTCGAGCATTTTAAAAGAGTATTCTAAAAGATTTCCGACGTATCTAAAAGAAGAATCCGAATCGTACTAAAAAAGACATGCAAGCGCTTAAAAGATTTGCCCAGATTCTATAAATAGAACAAAAAAAATGTTTCACAAAAATATTACGAAAACTTTTATTTAACACATATTACCTAAATAAATAATGTTTGTTCTTAAACTGTTTCTTTTATTTTTACTCTTAACTTAAAACCAACAAATATAATGCAACCAAAAATATGGATCAAATCGTAAAATGATGCAAATTTTTTTTGTCCTAGTTAGATCCAAGTTCGGTATCAATTTGATCCACTTTCGTATTAATTTGATAGTCTCAAAAAAAACCGATAACTATTTCTAAACAAGAGCTTTTAGTGTTGAATAAAATGTTTAATCTGCAAATAAATTATGAAGCTGAATTCCACGTTTTTAAAAACAATTGTTGGGTATTTTTATTTTTGATTCTACATCATAATTGTATTCTTAGTGACATTTAATTTCTTAAAAAGTAAGGCAAATGAAAATTGGAGATGAATTTAATTTTTTTAAAAATTCTTTCTTAATTTTTCGTTTTTAAAAACGTTGCGGACTTTTGCAATAAATTCTGCTAACTAATAAGAATGAACAAGAATAATCAACTACTTCCTGTAATCATTAAACATAATCATGAAATCAAACGACTTCCATGCTCCAATAATCTGCTTTTCCAAAAATTAATTACAAACATCGACTCATCAAAAACGTCAATATAAGCATATAAATATCTGTCTCTATTCTTTGAAACCCCTTTAAATTTGTATATTATCTCGAAAACGAGAAACGTAGACACGACTTCGATTCGACTCGACTCGGGGAATGTGTTCTCGATCTGTCGAATGTATATATATTCGCAAGACCCCAACATAGCACAAAGCTTTTCGCAGAAATTGAAACGGCGCGACGACAGCGACTATTGAGTTGGTTCGGGGCAGCAGCACCGTTATCAAAGTGGGTTGTCAGTCGCAGCCTTTATCGACGTGTTATTGAGAAAAGAAGACGGTTGGTCCATAGAGGAGAAAGAATTGAAAAAAAAGCAAGAGAGTGGGGGCTAAAAACGATGACAAAAAACAAAAACAAAAAAAAGTTGCATTCCTCTGTGTGTGTGCATCACGACAAAAATAAAAACAAGTTTGCATTGCGAATATTTGCTTCTTCCAATTGTGCACGTGCTCTTGTCGACGTTACAAGTTTTCTCTAACGTCGGCAAGAGATCCTATTCCTCGTCGCAAATCGAGAGATTCGATATATATATATATATATCTATATACTAAAGACGATATTGAGATAGAAAAAGGGAGAGGAAAAAAAAGAGAAAGAGAGAGAAAAAGACTGATACAAAAGATGTCTTAGTTTCTTCTGTAAACATTCAAGAACCTCTGGACTATAAGACCTGTTTCTCCTCGCTCTAATAAGCAATCCTATTTGGATATCCTTTCATTGAATTACATTGCGTTATTTCCACTGAAACGATTTCCCGCAATTTTTCTCCCCCAACTTTCAATATACAATCAAAAAAGATACACACTAGTCGCGCAGATTTGTAAATTGTTCCTCAGACAAGTGCAGGAAAAGTAAACAGAACATGATTTTTCACTTAAAGGTACGTATCACAGTATATAGAGTTGCCACAAACTTATAATTTTCCTTTTCCCCTGATTATTCAAGACAAAATTTTGACTATCTTCCCACACACGAAAGAATATTTTGATTCACTTTCAAAATGATTAGATTTACAAAAAAAACGAAAAAATATAATAGTCCTAAATCTGAATTATGTATAGTAAAAATTATTGTTTGTTTCTTGTTTCAAATTAAAATTCATGGTAATTTAATTTTACAGTTTATCATATAATGAAACAGTAAAAAAAAACGTCTAACGTGCTCTTTAAATCTGAATTAAACAAAAAGTCGTCCACAACTCTAGTTCTATTTCAGCACTAACCAATTACGTTGGACTTATTTTTGGATCAGACGGAAAAATATATGTAAATATCAAAAGAATTCACAACATCCAGACTCTACGAATTTTATTAAAAAAGACCAGAGGTCCAAAAATTATCACATATTCACTGTTGTCAATTTCTATTCTCTAATAATAATTAGAATCACTCTCCAAATTTAAAATTCAAACGACCTAAAGTAAAACTGTTCTTCTAATTTTAATTAGTAATAAAAATTAACGGAGAGTAGAAAACAAGAAAAAATGAAACAGAGGAAAAAGTAAAAATGTAACAAACTTAAACATTACAAAGAAGTCGAGAACACGACAAAAAAATTCCACTTTTTATACAAGCAATAAGTGATTTATGTAAAACTAAATAAATTTCCTGCCTCGATATATAAATGTATTTAACAAAATTTTTCAGGAGAAAGTTAATCCTCTTATCAGAATTCGCAACGCAAAAATACTTTCTAATTTTCAATTTAATTTAAACTTTTTACCTCTCGTTTAAAATTCAAATACAACCTCGCTGATTGACTGTAACATGATTTATAGCAACTGCCTTGTGCGTAAGTTGAAAATCGTATTTCACATTAATACACCTGCAACATCACCTGCACATACACAATATTCAAACCAGCTATAACAGAACAATATCAATAAACAAGTTTCAAAAGAACTAAAAAGAAGAAAATGCATCCGAAACACGAGTATTCAAGACTTCAAAGCTATAGTAACCAACTTTGCCTATTAAAGTCTCAAAGTCATACCAAAATTTAAAAAAAATTAATACCAAAATTAAAAAAAAATTACTACCAAAATTGCTACAAAACATTTAGGTCAATTTTTCACCTAAACCAAAATTTTCCTCACCAATTCCCTTATGACAATTACAACCAAAATAATCGGGTTAGTTTTATAAATTCCTTGATACCAAAACTACTACAACAAAAAATGTAGGTTAATTTTTAATTCCGTATAATTTCTTTGTAAATTATATACTGTATCAATTTGCTGAAATCTGATACTTTAGAGTTAAAACAGTATAATCACGGTATTAAAAATATCGAGAAAAAAAGTTTAAAAATAATTAAATTCAATATACGTTTATACGAATAATAACATTGCCAGGTGATCTGATAAGATTAGAATACAATTTCAGAATCATGTACCATTAACAATTTACAGTAGCCTACGAGTATTATTTATTACATCCTGTTATGATATCACCACATTTCCCTATTATCTCACGTGTGCGCAATTTCTAAAAGATCTCCTCCTTGATAACAAAAAAATATTACAAAATCTACAGTTACAAATAAAAACACAATACTATACAATTACCGAATATTTAACATTATATATACAAAGTATACGACACGCATCCAAATGCAAACGATGAGTTTAAAAACATAAAAAGAATAAATAAAATAAAGAAAAATAAATAAAATAATGAACAATAATAAAAAAATAGATAAAATTATGAAAAAAGAAAGCGTAAATGCGTAAGAAGTTGGAAATTGCAAAAAAAAAAGAAAAGCGTACAAGACGGAAAATAAAAAAAAAGCGGAATTTCAACAGAAAGAAGCGTAAGTTTGAAGGGGGTTAAAGATTTGAGTGTCAGTTACCAAGTGGGTAATAAACAAGTATAGTAAGCAAGCAAGCACATAAGCACGTTACATTGCGTTACAAGTCGAGTGGAAACACGAATGGCACGCGTTCGCGCGAAGTAACCTCTTGTAAACGCGTGCCAACTGGCAACATCGCTTAATAGACCCTCTCTCCCCCCCCTCCACCTTTCATTTTCAAATAACGTCGCCAGACTTTGCTCACTTTCAATAATTGTTTTCAAACTCACGCTCTTTTTTTAATCTTTCATTTATAAACGACGACCTTGTTAGTATTTAAAAAATTTTTTTTTTTTTTTGCTACAAACATATCGGAATTACACGTTCGTATACCGCTTTCCTTAAATCTCATTATCAGCCATTCCAAAGGCTAAAAAAGCCAAAACCCAAAAAACCAAACCAAAACCATATACACGAAAAACAACGGATTCTGCTTCACATTAACCGATTCTACTAGTTTTTTAATACCCAATTCTATTTTTTCTTTTATTTACTGTATTTTTAAAATTTTAATAACTGATAAGACAATTAAAAAAGAAAAAAATCACCAATACAAATAAAAAGGAAACTTTTTCGACTATTTTTAAAGACATACAAACAAAAATCAAAATATTTTATGCGCCAAAAGATACCACAAAAATATTTATGATCAAAACTATTTGTTTTTCATAAAAAAAAATACGTAACACTTCCTAATAGAAAGCAAAGAAACTTATTTTGCGGTATGAAAGAAAAGACAAAGCAAAAATCACCTTTTTCGAAAATTGACGAAACGTAATCATGTTACCCGAGGTCTGTTTACGA
Source organism: Leptopilina myrica (nomen nudum) (assembly GCA_032872475.1). NCBI lineage: Eukaryota > Metazoa > Arthropoda > Insecta > Hymenoptera > Figitidae > Leptopilina > Leptopilina myrica (nomen nudum). Next base: position 30,124,015 of record CM065465.1, on the reverse strand, counting down.
CACGAACAACTTGTGAATGAGACTTTACGATATGCCTACTGTGTAAAATGACGTTTAGTAAACATATGTGTATAGTAATTACGCTCAACAAACACGCCTGTGGTAATTATGCCTGGCGAATACGTCAATTAATTACAATTTGGTAAATGAAACAAACGCAAAAAATGTCTAAAACAACTATAGCAGAGACAAATTTTTTTCTTTTATGCAACTAGAGAGGAAGAAAGAGAGAAAAAAACGATTTCACAATAGAAGATTCATTGTATTCTTATGATAAAAAAAAAGGAGAAGAAAGTGCTTTATACTCAATCATTCCTGGTGCTTTTTTTTTCTTTCCCCGTCACCAAAAACCGCACACGTGCACCTAATTAGCTTTCACCCTATAATACCCGATAATCAATACACTGTCATTTAACTTGCAGCATTTAACTATCAGTGTGTGTTCAATATTCGCTTCATTTTTTCAAGTATTATTCAATTTTCAATTTCAATTTCAATTAGTTGAAAATTGATAAAGATAAATAGAAATTGACCATCATAGTTGAAATTTAACCATGATTGTTAAAAATTGACCATCATATAATTGAAAATTAACCATGATTCTTAAAAATTGACCTAAAACTTAACCAAGATATAGTTAAAAACTAAACATATTGGTTAAAAATTAACTATTACGTAAAATTTGACTATGGTATAGTTTAAAATTAACCATGATAGTTGAAAATTGACCATCAAAGATGAAATTGAACCATTATAGTTAAAAATTTACCATCATAGTTAAAATTTAATCACTGTAGTTCAAAATTGACCATCATAGTTGAAATTTAACAATGATAATTAAACGATAATGGTAAAAAATTAACAACCAGTTAAAACCTGACCGCATGATAGTTAAAAAATTAACCATAATATTTAAAAATTAACAATACACTGAAAAAACAATTTATTTGATTCAAATAACCGATTATTTGTCTATAATCAAATAAATATTTACTTAAATCAAATAATTTTTATTTGAATCAAATGCATTGTATTTGAATTAAATATTTCAGTATTTGAAGCAAATACTAATTAATTGATTCAAATAAAAATTATTTGATTCAAGTAAATATTTATTTGATTATAGACAAATAATTGGTTATTTGAATCAAATACATTTTTTTTCAGTGTAATAGTTAAAAATTTAACCATGATAGTTTAAAAATCAGAGGTGATCACAATGTTTCAGTTGATCAATTTTCCTAACATTTCCCTGACAATTTACTGACATTAAAATTATTTTCCATAATAAAATTCTTTTCACTGGAAAATATGAAAGTTCATGGAAAATGAGTAAAACTTATGAAATTTAATAATTTCTATAAAAATTACAATTATAACCCTTTTTTTGAATTCATAAATATTTTCCATAATTTTCAACTAAACTTCGTCTCTTAATCAAATAAGTTTCAAATAATTTCCTGAAAGTTCATCGAGAATTAAATATTATTTAAATACGAAAATTAAATTTTTTATAATAATTTTAATGTTTTTTTTCAGTTTATTAAGGTATATGAAATTTAAAAATAGTAAAATATTCAAATTTTTGAAGAATTTTAATTATAAAAATGACCAATGATTTCTTTAAAATTTTAATAAGTCCAGAAGAGTAAATTTTTATTTGCTTTATTTGAAAATAATTAAATCTTAAAAAAATGAAAAAAACCTCTAAGAATTAAGTAGTTTTTTAAAATGTTTAAATATGTAATTTTTCGAAAACAATTGAATTTCTCAAAAGAGTTTTTGCATTATTTAAAAAAAGTAAAAAATTTATTATTTTTTTATGAATTTTAATAAAATATTTTGAATATGAATTAATTCTCTAAAATTTTAAAAATAATTCTAAAATGTTATTATTTTTCGTATGCATTTGAATTTTCCAAAAATACCTAATCAAAATAACTGAAAATACTAAATTTTAAAAAATTAGAGGCTTCTTTTCATATTTAAATTTGTTTTTAAGACTTGTAATTTAAAATTTTCTCAATAATTGTTTTTCCAAAATGTTCCAAAAATAATTATGAGAAATTTTAATGTTTATATTATTTTTTGTACTTGTATTTGAATTTTTAAAATTATATTTTTAAAAATAATGCAAATAATTGAATTTTAAAAATATTTAAGGGAATTTGGACCATTATGACGTCACAATTTTAAATCAAATGCTTGGAATACATTGTGACGTCAGTTTTAACCAAAGTTCAATTATTCAAAATTTTTTTAATGGGAAATTTCGAAAATTATATTTGAAAAACTATTGAAAAATAATTTAAAAGAATTTGTCTATAGTTATTTTTGACACTATAAAAATTGAAATAATTTGCAATTTATACCAAAAAATGTGGTATTTTGGAAAAGAAAGTCGAAAAAGTCGCAATTTTAGAAAATAGTAGAAAAAAACAAAAAACTCAATACCCAAGGACAAAATAAACAACTAATAAAAATAATTAAAACAAAAGAATGAAGAGACATAAATTAAATGTTAACTCTCAGAAAACTTCTATGCAGTTCAGATCATTTAAAGAAAACTTATTCACAAGTGGGTGTATATCTCTCTTCCTCCTATAAATTTCAAACGTACTGTGTTTTTTTTTATTGATTTACGTCCTTCTCTCCAACATTGAAAATAAGAGAAGCTATTTTATGTGTTGACATTGAAAAATTCTACGAAATGTCACTCGCTACGGAGGAAAATGTTTTTATCACTTTTTTTTTCTTCTTCTAAAGTTAAAAATTTCCCGAGAATCCAAATTTCCAAGTTACTTTGATTTTCTCACGAAAATGAAGAATTAAATAGAAAGAGTTAAAATACATAACACATATATATGTCTACAACCGTAGAAGCCAAAGTACAATGAACTTGCCACGAAACAAATCCAGATTAAGCCACTGATGAGTCATAGCCCATTTTTATGCGAGATGCTAAAAAGTTTGTACCTTCTTCTTCTTCTTCTTTACCGAATTAAAACTCAACTCTATTACCATTCCCTCCTACGTGATAAAAACAACTTTCCCTATTTACAAATTACACCGACTGCTAACTTTACAACAACAAAAAAAAACAAAAATAAACATTTTATCACGAAAAACATTATTCAAATGTATAAAATCGGATTTTTAACGCTTTAACAACACGACCTTCATTACAATGGAATATTTTCGAAAGTATTTTTTCTCCCTCAATGTGCGGAAGGTCAGAGAAGAAGCAGTTGGTTGTCAGCCACCAGGTAGAAATCCATTGTCCACAGGATAATTTTTAGTCACTGATGAAATCGAGAAATTCACCAAACTTTACGGAAAAATGTCTCAAGAATAAGACAAATTAATAGACTTAACCGAGTGAATAAACCTACACCCAAAAAAGGGATTTTTTTACAATTCTAATCAACCCATCACATTTACAAAGCGAATTAAAACTGATTCATAATTTCATGATTAAAGAAAGCAAAAAAAAAAAATATGTGAATATAATACGCTTCTGGCCTCGTATTTCCAGGTCAGTGAAGATTACAAATCCCAGAGTCCAGTGTGCTTTGGCTTAGCTTATAGGGTTCGCGATAGCTTAAAGCTTGGATTAAAATACATCCGATTAAAATGGAACAACTGAATGATGCCCCCCCCCTATTATAATGCGCCAAAAATATGTGTCAATCTACCGCAAAAAAAAAGAAGAAGAAACAATATTTTTACTTTTATATAAAGGCGAAAAGAGCGCAATAAATAAATTTGCGATCTTTATTTCATAAATGTAAATGTCTTCAATTTATTTCTGTGGAAGCGTGCGCATATAGCGAGAGAGCATTGCCCCAGGGGGTTGAAGGGAGCGTTTTATCCGGAACGTGACTCTCGTGCATAAGGACAAAAAACACGTGTGAAAGAGGGGACTAGTAGGGTATCTAAAATATCTATAGAAAAAAAAAGAGAGAGAAGAAAAACTCCCCGATAAAATAGGTAAACTGTCTCTATTTTCATCGTTAAAGGGAAAAACCATAAAAGCCGCAAATTATTTCTCGTACTTGTAATAAAATCACCCTCACTCTACTTATTTTTTTTACATCTTTTTGCCTATTGAACCTGATTTGATCAAGTTCATCTAGGACAATAGCTCAGATTTAAAAAAAAAAAGTTCTCCGTCTTTCAGAAGAGTTGTGTTTGAAAACATTCAATCAAGGTTGAAATGTGAAAACAAACAACGATACATTTATTCGTTGACAATTTGTTTTTTTCAGTGGAGAAAAGTTGATATTTATTAATTTGCGCATCTTATTCTTTAAGTCGTTCATCTTCGTTAAGTTGTGTGACACATTCAGCAGAAATCTTTCTTGAATAATGATACAAGCGACGTGGATCCATCAACTAAAGTATCTTGATTCACAGCTAAATGTAAATCTTCATGAAGAAAAATCAAATCTAAAAGAATATTTGCTTTCTAATGGAGGTGCGCGTGTTTAAAAATCGAAACACCCTCGAAATGTACGAAAAACAAAGCTAAGAATCGGAAAAAATAATTTTGATGGAAACATAAATTCGAAATGTGCCAAAGATACGAAAGGTTCCAAAGGTACCAAAAATGCGAAAGGTACCAAAACTACGAAAGGTACCAAGAATACTTAAGATACCAAAGAAGTCTCGAACAAAGTAGACACGAAAAAGGTGTCTAAAAATTAAATCACAAAGTTTCCTGAAATTGCGGCTAAATAACACCATTCCAATTGTATTAGATTGATATTATTTAGCCCCAATTTTACTTTTGCAACACTTTCCGATCATCCAACAATTTTCGTCTCTTTCAATCGTTTTTAGCCAAGGTTTTTTAGCCATACAATTTATCCGCCCACGCGAATCACATGATAAATCCAGAAGTATATCTGGAAGTGTTGGAGAGTCTCATCGACTCGAAACTGTGCAAAAGCTTGTCTCGAATGCGCACGAAAGACGAATAAAACACGGATGGGCGAGGACGCCACTTGGTGATTAGTGTGAATCGAGCGCGAGTTCGAAACGTCTCGCGAACGACCAAGGTACACATATATAGAGAGAAGAGAATATGTATATAGAAAAGAGCCACAAGAGGGGCACGTCGTTGTCGTCGTTGTCGGTATGCATGTGCAAGTATGACATGGGCGTTTATAGGTGAAGGGAAAAAGGGGAGCCAAGAGCCCTCTCGCACACAAACACACCTACACTATTCCTGCTAGCATCCCCCTTTTAACACACAGCTGACACTTGCTTTGACTCGTTCACTGTATTTGTATCCGTTTCACTCTCCGACTTTACAGTCTATAATCACACACAAATATTTCCATATGTGTATAGGTTTCATTCCCCAAGTGCAGTATCTTTCTCTCGCAAACTCCCTCCCTTCCTTCTTCTTGCTCGTGTAATATTGGCATCACTGACAGTTTTGACGTTAATGTGTTGCCATGAATGTTCTATTTGTACATGCATTAAAATGTATGTACATTAAAATGCATACACAAATTTATACACAAAACTATACACAAACTTATACCCAAATGTATACACAAATTTATACACAATTGTAGACAAAAATGAATACACAATTTTAGACAAAAATGAATACACAAATATATACACAAATGAATACACAAATTTATACACAATTGTAGACACAAATGAATACACAAATTTATACACAATTGTAGACACAAATGAATACATAAGTTTATACACAAATGTATACACAAGTTTATACCCAAATGAATACACAAACTTATACAAATTATACCTACAAGTATACCCAAATGTGCATACAAATGTGTGAAAAAATTTATATACAAATGTACGTACAAAATTTATGCACACTAAAGTGTGTATTCACTAAAATGTATCAACATTAAAATGTACATCTCAGTATAAATATAGTTATCTCCGTAATTATTGTATTAAATCCATAACAGAGTGTTAATAGCACATAATCTGCATTACTCCATTAAATGTATAATTGACATGATTCTCGAATCTGCTTCACAATTCGTTGAATTCGCCAGTGGCACCCATTAAATTAATTGAATGCGACAATCAATCTTTAAATGTACGCGCAGTCTTCTTTGAACCCACGTACTTCTTTTAGGCTAATCTTATCAAAAATGTATCAAAAATGTAACAAAAATGTATCAAAAATGTAACAAAAATGTATCAAAAATGTAACAAAAATGTATCAAAAATGTATCAAAAATGTATCAAAAATGTATCAAAAATGTAACAAAAATGTATCAACAATGTATTTAAAAATGTATTTTAAAAAAATACAGTTTACGAACTGATTTCTGCTTTTACGATTACTTATGCTATCAAAATAAACACACTGCAAAAACAAGAGTCTTAAAATTGTACACTCACTTTCTAAAACGTTTAAAACAACCTATTTTTCAATTTTTTCATCTTGGCATCAAAAGCATTTTCAGATTCTTTTGGTAACTTTTTCGAAACAACTTAAAAGTGTGACTACCAAAGTACCTTAAAAAAAGATACTTGCGAACTTGAAGTCCACAACGTTGATCAACAAAAAACATTTGTTTAATCTATTTCAATATTATGTTCAATTGAATATTTCAATTGTATAAAATTATTATCGGATTATAATCATCAGTCGGTTGATTTTAAATACTTTTTGCGGCAATATTGCTGTGTTATCTTTCAATAATTTGCAATTAATTAATTTGTAACCATTTTTTTCGTTTATAAACGTTGTGGACTTCAACGTTGTGCTCTTTGTTTCCAGTGCAAAAATGTCTTAATTTAAGATTCTTTGAAAGTCATAAGATGGTAGAGCTCACTGTAAAAAGATGTGTGTTTTAATGCAATTAGCATTAAAATTTTTCTTGCACTTCGACCATAAAATAGTGAACTCCATTACAGAACTACATTTTCATGACCAAAACGTACGAGAAAAATGTATTCTGATTTGGGACATCATATTTCTGTACTCGAAGTGCAATCCAGTAGCACACTTCTTTTTACAGTGCCAGTTTTTACTTATTTAAAATATTTTCATGTTACTCAAAAACTGTAAAAAAAAATAAACCCTACTCTCAGTCTCAAACTGTTTACAACAGGAACATTTTTAACTAAGTCCCAGCCTTGAGAGAATTTTTGAAGTCATAAAATTGACTACTTTTCAGCTCAAAAATGGGCCTTTTTTCAATCATTTTTATTTTGAGATGTAAACAGTTTCATCAGACTTTCTTTCTCTGAGTATTCAAGATGTAAAAATTACACTCATAAAAATTTCTACTATAGGTTTGACTCCTTTTTAACTACTCTGCTAAAAATGTCGTTGGTGTAATCAGATTTTGTAGTTGTTCTTGTAATTTAACTATACTTTTTTTTAGTCATCTGAATTATTATTTATTAACTACATTAAAAGTAGTGAAACCAACAACATAAAAATTGTTCGCAAAACTAAAAAGTAATTAATTTAACAACTTTCCACTTAACTAGGTAATGATAGTTGAAGATTTTAATCAAATTTTGTCAGTATATCTTTGTACACATTGGCAGTACATTTTTCGGGGGGAATGTTTTGAAATTAAATCTCGTCTCATATGTAAATCACTTTATGCAACTTAACAAACAATGTTTTACAACATTAAACTGATGAAAATTATTTTAAAAAATTTAACTTTGGGCAATAATGTGAAAAGTAGTTAAAATAATTACTTTTTGACTGAATCTAACACTGTTTGAATAGTTAATTTTACTATTTCTTGTGTAGTTAAATGTTTAGAATTCAGTTAACCAAGAAATGTGATTAAATTACCCAAACTACAAAATCCTATCGTACCAACAATGTTGTTAATTCTGTTAATTCTACTTTTTGATGGTTAATACAAATTTTAAAAATATCTTTCGGCACTTATTGTTGTACTAAACGGTGTAGTTATTTTTAAACTACTTTTTGATGGTTAATACAACTTTTTTTTAATATCTTTCGGGACTTATTGTCGTACTAAGCAGATTATAGTTAAAAAGTAGTCAAAATTTACAAGGAAGTTTTTTTTCAGTGTATTTGCAAACAAGAATTATCCTAAAGTTCTGAACGTTCAAATGAACGAAATTTATTTGTTTCTTATATAAATTAATTTTTTTATTGCATTCATTTTACTTCACTATCCACAAAAATTAATTACTGACTTTGTAAACGTAAAATTTTAGTTTATAAATTATTCTATAATTTGTAATTTATTAAAATATCTGTAATCAAAAATATTTCGTTCAACGTTCAAAACTTGGGGATCATAAACAAGAAGCATTTTTAGGGAACATGGTGTTTTCTGCCCGCCCAGGGAGGATACAGAAAGAACTAGAAACCACTAGAGGAAAAATTAAATAAAATTAAATACACCAAATTTTCCACCCTTTTAACAAATTTTCTTCTCCTAATTCCGATTTAGAAAGAAAAAGAACAGATGAAAACAGTAAAAATCACTTATACTCTTATGGAAGTAAATACATAAACAAAGTATCAAGTTTATGGGCAACACATGTAGAAAAAGGTTCACACCGAAACCGAAGATGAAGACAAAGTAACAAAAGTGGGGGGAAAAAGAGAAAGAAAGAAAAAAAGAGAGAGAAAGAGAGAGACTTACCGTGGTCTCCCCATGATTGTTTCTTAAAACTCCTCACGTGTCGTGTCCTCTCAAAAGTCGTCTCATGGCATCAATTTCCCTGTTGCGCTGATAATAGCACCTTTTATGATGAAAAAATCCCAAAAAAAAAAATCGGGGCGCGACGATATTCTTTAACACGAAACTCGAAAGGACGTTTCTCGTTCGTAATCCCGCTCCTTGCTTTTCGTCGGAGAGAGAGAATTGTGGCAACGTCGCTCGCTCACTTAAACGCGCGTTGGCTCTATACACATTTGCAAAAGAAATATGTATATAGTTAGTCTCTCTCATACACACAATGCGCGGGCGAAGCACACAGGTGAACACAGCCGTGTACAACGAGGAGGCAGATGGCCGTGTACATGAACATGATTACCAATACACTTGAGACTGTAAACGTGTATACAGTTCAACACAACTTTACTGGACTACCTCTCTAGGTCTCTACTGGCGGTGAGAGGGCAACACTGAGCTCACAGGACCGAGGAAACAGACGAACCAAAACGAATTCTATTTTTTTTTCTTTGCCACACTCCAGAATCCAAAAATTGACAGTCAATTACATTTGAAAAAAAAACAATTTACCAAAATCACAATTTTTTAATTAGTACACGCACGCACAAACAAACAAACACACGCACAAGAAACAAATGACTTGCAGCAGCCTCTTTCTCCTCTATATAGCTTGCTGTCTTTGTCACACTTGTTTTAGGAGCAAACTATCTGCGCTCACTCACATTCTCGTCATTTAAGATTTCCTCGGCATTTTATTATTATTACTTTAACGATTACACTGCGAATGGGGAGAATGTCAATTAATTGCACACACACTGTTATATTGATTTGCACTTTTAAACTTGATACACGTCAATAATCCATTAATTTTTGTCTATTGTTAAACGCTCACGATGAGAACTCTCACTAGCTGGCGGTGACGGAAGCCATATTGCGATCATCACCGTCCGTGTGCTGAACATTGAAGCGCCATTGGTGCACGAGGAGAGGGGATCATATTTCATTGGCTAAAACTCGCGTGGCGCGAGTGCTGACATCTCTTGGCTCTCGGGGGCAAACTACTAGGGAAATAATTTCTCTCTCTCTCTTCATCTTCGCAATCAATCTGCTTACCGACAATACATTTCAACTATTTTCGTTGAAATTCTATTCTATTGTAATGGACGTCGCTCCAAATAATTGATTTTAGAATAAACTTCTCACTCTCTCTCTCTCTCTCTCTCTCTCTTTCTCGCTCTAAATTGTAATTATTAACCATTCTTGACTAGAAAAAATTCGATTTATTTATTGTTTCTGCAACTAATCTGATAAATTCTCCAGTGACAATTCACAGTAAAAAAGTGGCACAAATCTAATTATTGCTTATAATGCTCTTAACAGTATTTTACTGTTAGAAATTTAATGTTTATTTTCCGAACAATTTACTCTTTAAAATATTTAAATATTTAAATATTAAAACTATTTAAATTTTTTTTAAATATTAAAACTATTAAATAAATTTAAATATTAAAAATATTTAAATAATAAAACTATTTTTAAAAAATTAAACTATTAACTTTTTATTATTTAAATATACAAATATTAAAAATATTTAAATAATGAAACTATTTTTAAAAAGTTAAACTATTAACTTTTTATTATTTAAATATACCTACAAATATTAAAAATATTTAAATAATAAAACTATTTTAAAGAAGTTAAACTATACTTTTTGAACAACTCTAACATTTAAGAAAGATCAGTAGTGAAAAAATTTTAACATTTTAAAAATTAATTATTGTAAAACAATTTAAAATTAATTAAACGTGATTAAAAATAATTAAATAATTAGAAAATTTCTAGATTTAAATAATATTAAATAATAATATAATAAACATTTTTTTTTAATATTAAAAATACTAATATTATTATACTTATTATATAATAAATTAAATTTATTATTAATTAATATTAAAAAATATAATCCCCCCCCCCAATAATTATAAATTCCCTATTAGCATTAATTTTCACAAAAATCAAAAATTCTTTAAGTTTTGAGCGACAATTTTGTGTTTTATTGAAAAAATGAATGTTTTAAAAAATTAATATTGAAGAAAATAATTTTTGACAAAATTATTATTAAGAAAAATAATTTTTGACAAAATTATATTATTAAAAAAAATAATTTTTGCAAAACTACTATTAAAAAAATAATTTTCGACAAAATTATTATTAAGAAAAATAATTTTTGACAAAATTATTATTTAAAAAAAATAATTTTTGGCAAAACTACTATTAAAAAAATAATTTTCGACAAAACTATTATTAATTTTTTGCTAAAATTATTATTAAAAAAATTTTTTTGGCAAAACTACTATTAAAAAAATAATTTTCGACAAAATTATTATTAAAAAAAATAATTTTTGACAAAGAAAATATTTAATTTTACATTATTTTTCATTTTACTCTCAAAATTTTTATTAATAAAAATACTAATCTAAATTAGTAACTGATTTTTTGTTTTTGTACTAAATTTTAATAATTTAGAGTATACTTTTAACTAATATATTAGTAAAATTGACAAATTCAAAAGCAAAAAATCAGTTATAGACATTTTTACTAATTCAAATTTAGAGAATAATAATTTTTGTAAATATTAACAATTTTTTTGTTCATTTAAACTTTAAAAATTATAGAGAAATAAAATTTAATACTAACAAAGACGAAATATTTCTTTTTTCAAAAATTAAATTAGCAAAATTTTATAAATTTGAAAAGTAAAACTAATGAATAGTCTTTAAGTCTAAATTCGTAGAAAATTATTAATAAAATAACGAACAGACGTCAAATAAATGATTTAGTAATAATTTTAATAACACTTAGTGAAATTTTACTAATAATCAGTAGAACTTATTTTCTATTACTACTTCTATCAGTAATAAGTGAAATTTTACAAATTATTTTTAGAATTTTGCTAATTATTAGTATTTTACAAATTGTTAGTGAAATTTTACAAATTATTAGTTGAATTCATCAAATTATTAGAATTTTAATAATTATTAATAGATTTTATTTTTTATTATACTATTAATTATTATTATTACTATTAATAATAAGTAAAATTTCGCACACTGTTATTTAGAATTTTACTAATTAGTAGAATTTTACAAATTGTTAGTAAATTTTACAAATTATTAGTAAAATTTAAAAAATTATTATTAGAATTTCACAAATTGTTATTTAAATGTTATTAATTAGTCAAATTTTAAGTAAAAAAAATATTGGAAAGATTATGCTAATAATGAGTAAAATTTTACACACTGTTTTTAGATTTTTACAAATTATTATTAAATTTTTACAAATTATTAGTAAAATTTAAGAAATTGTTAATAGAAGTTTACAAATTGCTATTAGAATTTTATTAATTGTTATTAAAATTATATTAATTAGTAAAATTTTACATATTGCGTTTGTAGAAATTTACTAATTATTAGTACAATTTTATAAATTCCTAAAATTTTACTAATTAGTAGAATTTTTCAAATTGTGGGTAGAATATTTTTAAATATTAGTAAAATTTAACAAATTATTATTAGAATTTTACTAATAATTAGCATAATCTTACAAAATTTTACTAAATATTAGTAGCTTTTTTTCAAATTGTTATTAAAATTCGACTAATTGATTTGTAGAATTTTAGAAATTGCTTAGTAGAATTTTAGTAATAGTTTTAAAAAATTAACTAATTGCTCAGTAGAATTTTTCTAATAGTTAAAAGAATTTAATAAACTGATTAGTAATAAAATATTACATAATTTTTTTGTAAGAAAACCACTAATTTTTTAGGGAAAAAAACTACAAAAAATTATTTTCAAAAACTACCAATTGCTATAGTAGAAAACTACTAATTCGTATCTTCTATTTTTCACTTATTAAATAAATTAGTAAAACGAAGAACTACATAAATTAGTCATTTTTTTTTACTGAAAATTAGAAAATAATGTGAGAGTGAGAAATAAAATTTGTCAATAAATTAAAATTCCAACGGAGTGAAAACACCTTTTTATTACAAACAATAAAAGAATTTGACTGCAGGGAATAAAAAGGAAATTATTTAAAAGAACCTAAACTCAAATCACATTAAGTCAATCAATATATAGTGGAATAAACGATTTTCATTTTTGAAACTTTTCTACATAATGTCCGCTCTCCGCTTGTAGATTTTCAAATTACCTATATATGAAGATAGCAATTGTTTGCAATTCATTGCTCGTTCGAAAACGAAAATAACATCACAAGTGATAACGATAACAACTTCCTATTCTGGTTTTCGTCTTATCTCACTTTTTCTATCTTTCTTACATTCCCTCTCTATACACCACAAACACACACACATACAGGAAATCCTCGATGCTCCTCAAATTGCCAATGGACTATATTGTATTATATGCGGCGGTCTATACCACTTTTGGAAATGCTCATTCTTTACGAAAAAGGTCACAAAAAAACTCTAAAAATAATACAATTTCTTGATATTTTTTTTCAATATTAAAATTAGAAATAAAAAATCATTAAAACTCGAGGCATATTTAACTGGAATTAAATTTAACTTTTTTTCTGGCTGATAAATAAAATTATCTTCTATACGTATAGTCTTGAAAAAATTCGTAGTAATTATATTTATTTTTGTTTTTTTTTCCTCGACAAACTATATAAAATTTGATCCTTTTTTTTTGTCTATTGTGAAAGTTTCAAGCGGAAAAAAGCACAATCTGCACTTGAGATAAAAGTCTTATCGTTCAAATTTCTTGGGTCGAAAAGAGAACAATTTTACGTTCATGATCCTTTATGGGACTGACATTTAAAAAACTCCAGAGAAACCGCTTTAGTCGATTAAAAATTGAGAAAAATTCGAAAAAGTCGTTTATTTAAATATTTAATTTAGTCACAAAAATGTTATTCTCTACACTGAAAAAAAATTTATTTGATTCAAATAACCGATTATTTGTCTATAATCAAATAAATATTTACTTGAATCAAATAATTTTTATTTGAATCAATTAATTAGTATTTGCTTTAAATACTAAAATATTTGATTCAAATACAATTTATTTGATTCAAATAAAAATTATTTGATTCAAGTAAATATTTATTTGATTATAGACAAATAATCGGTTATTTGAATCAAATAAATTTTTTTTTCAGTGTATTTTCATGATTCCTCACTGATTTCTTAATTTAATTAATCAAAACTTGCATAATTTTACTAAATAAATATTCAAATACTTATTATTTCTTTTTTTCCAGAAAACAAAATTTTAAAAATTCCTCTTTCTACAATTTTTAATTAAACTTTGTCTCTATATCAATTATCTATATTAATTATTAACAATTTTTTGAATTTTCTTCAAAAATGCAAGGTAATTGTTTAAATACGAAAAATACAATTTTTATGATAATTGAAACAATTCATTTTTCTTTTTAAAAGTATTAAGGTGGAAAATTTTAAAAAATCTTAATAAAGAAATTCGTAAAATTAACTTCTTAAAAATATTTCTAAACAATTTTTTAAAATCCAATAGTATTTTAAAATATGTCCAAAGAAATAGAAATTTGGTAAAATCTTTTAATAATTTAAATTTAGTAAAATCTTTGAAAGATAATTGAAATTTAATGATAAAATCTATGGAAAAATAACTGAGTTTTTAAAAGATTAAAAAAAATAATCACAGTTTTGAAGAATTTGAATTATAAATAATTTCTCACAAATTTAAAAATAATAAATTTTGGAAAAATTTTCATTCACTTTGTTCAAAGGTAATTGATTCTTAAAAAATTATGATAAAACAATTCTAAAAATTAGTTTTCTTATTAATATTGTAAAGTAATTTTTCAAAAATATTTGAAAAATTGTATAATTTATATGTATAATTTAAAAAAAACAATTATTTTTTGAAAAATTTAAATTAAAAATGATTGAATATGATGATTTTCACCAAAAAATGATAAAAATAATTCCAAAAAAATTGTAATCTTATTATTTTGTGTATGTATTTGAATTTTCGGTAAAATTGAAAATATTAATTTTTAAATATCAAAAATATTGAAAATAATGGAATTCTCAAAAATTAGAACAAAATAAATCAGAGAATTACTATTTTCAAAACTATTTTCCATATTAATTTTAGAATCTAATTTTCATTAAATTTCACTAATTTATTAAATTTACATATAACGAATTTATTCATTAAAATTTTCCTGAATTTAATATTATTTCCAAAATTTTCAATTAAAATTCTTCAAAAAGTTAATTTTCAAAAATTCTAATAAAAATACTTGAAAAAAAGATAAATTTCGTAAAATTCTACATTAGTTTTACAAAAGTTCAATTGTTTTTATTCTATATGTCGAAAATTTAATTAAAAAAACCATTCAAACATAATTTTTTTGAATAATCAGTTATACTTTTTACACTATAAAAATAAAAATAAGTTTTCATTTTATACTTAAAATATGGTATTTTGTCGCAAAATTTGAAAGAAAAATGGGACCGGTTTTTTTAAACTCCAAATATGAATTAGTAGAAATGTTAACTAATTAAAATTTAGAGAGAAAACGAAATAGACTCGGAAAAAAATAAACGAAATAAATTCAGGAAAAAATAAACAAAATAAATTCAGGAAAAAATAAACAAAATAAAATCAGAAAAAAATAAACGAAATAAATTCAGGAAAAAAGAAACGAAATAAATTCAGGAAAAAATAAACGAAATAAAATTCAGAAACAAATAAACGAACTAAACTCAGAAAACGATAAGAGGAAAAAAATAATCTAAATAAATATTCATGTAAAACATTATATTTTAGAAAAAGAGTTTAAAAAAAATATTTACCACGATGAACAACTTTCACGATCGAATAATTAAGTATTATTATAGAATGAACCGATCAATATATATATATAACAAGAAGTTTTTCCTTCTTTTTTTTCGTGCCTTCATTTAAATCTCCTTTTGAAAAAGAGTTGAGAGTTTATTTTAACATTGAGAGGAGAACACACCCTCCGAAAGTATTTCATAGTTGATTGTTGCAACAAGAAACCCATAATTTTCTCTTCAATCTTTAAGATCATATAGCCTAGATTCATTTGGATTCTCTCTTTTTATTTTATTTTTTCCTTTTATTTCATCTCTTGATCGAGAAAAAGAGAGAACGAACACTTTGCGTAAGTTTTCAGACACAACTATATACGTTATCTAAGCATTTGTGACCTGCTTAAATGAATATTTTTACATGCAGATTATTAAAATGAAATTCCAATATTATATCGATACGCTATTCGAAACAGAAGAGAGGAGAAAAGAAGACAAGAAAAAACAAAGAGAATATTGTAGCAAACTAATTGCATGCCTGCAAAAAGAAGACAACTTTTATTTATCTCTAAATTCTTTTCATTGCAAATTGAGACACAAAAAAAAGCAAATATCCTGAAAATCAAAATTTTGATTCGTTTTTTTTTCTGGTTTCAATTTAAAAATTGCTGACGAATTTTTTATCCTTGTCATAAATATATTTCAATTCAAAAATATAGAAAACAACCCAAACTTCAAGTCCACAATGTTGTTGAACGAAATACAAATTGTTCTCTAAGTAAAATAATTAAATAATTAAAATTAATTAAATTAATAATCCATTAACTATACAAAACTAAGTGCATCATTATTAACATAAAAATATTTAAACAAAAAGATGCCAAACCAAAAAGAATTAAAAGATTTAAACAAAAAATAGTGTTTATATTCTTCTACTATTTCTTTGTACAATTAAATATTAGATTTAAAATATTTTTTTCTTACTTTAAATAAATTTTCTTCGTACCGATAAACATTGTGGACTTCAACATATGTTGAAATCAACCAAATTAAAAATCAAAGCAATAGAAACTATATAATTACTATCGGGGAGCATTTCTCGAAAAGCGGCAATGCGATAAAAATTTTCTCTTCATACAAAAATCCCGACTCTACTTTATCTTCTATAGATTTTCAATTATGAAATTAAATCAAATTAAAAACAGTTATATGTTCGCACAGTTCTGTAATTTAATTGTCGCCTTAAAGGAAAACACTTTACGATATACTGCGCGCAAGGATAGAAACTTTAACGATAATAACCCTATCGTTTACATACCATAATCATTAACATAAACTTCAGTAATGTTGCTTCCCCCCTCCCCCCAAACCCTCTTTGATCAAATTATACTCGGAAGTCACCCGGCAATGTGTGGGATAAAGTTGCTCTAAGACATAACCTGGCTGGCTCCCAGAAAAGACTGGTTTCTATAATAGTAACGGTGCCGAATTAATAAAAAACGAAAAAGAAAAGAAAAATGAAAATAGAAAAATTGAAAATAGAAGAAAAAACAATCATTTTAATGAATTTAGGTCGAAGTGAACATTTTACCTAGATGCTGACTTCGCACTGGATAATTAATTTAAAAAAAAAAGTATAGACTACGGACAACAACCACATTCCATATTTTTTAGTTTTGAAACTTATTTCCAATTTTCATCAAAATTATTTGTTTTCTTATCCTGATAATAATTTTCATT
This sequence comes from Leptopilina myrica (nomen nudum), assembly GCA_032872475.1. Lineage (NCBI taxonomy): Eukaryota > Metazoa > Arthropoda > Insecta > Hymenoptera > Figitidae > Leptopilina > Leptopilina myrica (nomen nudum). Next base: position 30,106,741 of record CM065465.1, on the reverse strand, counting down.
GACCTGCAACGAATTTTATTATTTACATACGAAAAAATTTTAATATTTAAAAAAAATAATTTAACTTTTGCGACAAATTTTATGAAAAAAAAATTTTTAATATTTAACAGTTAAAGTTAACTTTTAAATAATTCATTTGTTCCGACATAATTTTGTGCAAATTCTAAATTTAAATAATTTATTTCCTGCAGGAAATTTTTTTATTATTAGTGAAAAGAATTAAATTCTTACGAAGAATTAAACAAACAAACAAATTTTTTACCATTTGAATTCTGTTTGGAAATTTTTTTCTAAAATTGTAGATATTGAAAATCACTGAATTAGGAAAAAAAAATTTTTTCTTTTACAAAGAATTCTATTAAAATTTTTGACAATAATTAAATGTTTGTGTGGTATTTTCTTAAATTTTGTTTGAAAATAATTTAATTCTTAAAAAGTATTTTATTATTTATGAAAATAATTGAATTCTTGCAAACGATTTTATTAGAATTTTTTTAAATGATTGAATTTGCAAAAAGAAATTTAATTTTTATAAAAATAATCCAATTCTTTTGATAAATATTGTTATTTATAAAAATATTTGAATTTTTGCAAAGAATTCTGTTGAAATACCTCAAAAAATAATTGAATTTTCGGCAATAATTTTGTTAATATTTATCATTAATAAATAATTAAATTCTTTCAAAGAATTATTTATATAAACAATTGATTTCTTTCAAAGAATTCTTTGAAAAATATTTTTTTAATTGATTTTTTTCGATGAATTGAAATTAAACGTTTTAAAAATATTTTTATTTTTTGAACAATTCCTGTAAAATTTATTTTAATTTTTAAATAATTGAATTTCTGTGATGATTTTTTTTAGTTTATGAAAAGAATTCAATAGTTGTTGAGAATTTTATTATTTATGAAAATAATTGAATTATTAATGCAAAAAATTTAATTTAAATGATTAAAAAGAATTGAATAACTGAAACAAATTTTTCTTTTTTGTGAAAATAATTGAATTCTTCATAAGAATTTTTTTAAACATTGTTTTAAACAATTAACTTTTCTCGAAACATAATTAATATTATGAAAATTTTATTTTTAATAATTGAATTCATGTGAAAAACTTTATTTCTCTAAACAATTGAATGTTGTAAAAAAAATTTATTAATATGCCTCAAAATAATTGAATTTTCGGAAATAATTTTTGTTATTTATCAACATATAAATATTATAAATAAAAAAATAAATACATAATTGAATTATTATAAAGAATTATATAAACATTTTGTTCAAAAATTGAATTCTTGTGAAGAATTTTCTTAAACTCTAAAAGTATAATTAAATCATTTCAAAAAAAAATTTAATTAAAATTATATTTAAAATAATTGATTTCTTCCAAAGCATTTTAAAAAATATACTTTTTTAAATAATTGACTTTTTCGCAGAATTGAAATAAAGTTTTTATAACAATAATTATATTTCTTTAGCAATTTCAAAAAAATTGTATTAAAAATAATTAAAATTCTGCGATGATTTTTATTATTTAGAAAAATAATTTGATTGTTGCTCATAATAGTATAAAAATTTTAAAAAATAATTATATTTCGCGAAAAAATTTATTATTTATGAAAATTATTAAATTATTGAGAAAAATTCTATTCAAATATTTAAAAAGAATTAAATTTCTATGTAAATTTGATTATTTAGAAAAAACAATTGAATTTTGATACAGTTGTAGCATTTGTTTTTTTTAAATAATTGAAAATAAAATAATTACTTAATAATTAAAATTAAATTTATTAAATTAATTAAATTAATTAAATTAATTATTTTAAGTTATTCATTTATGTTTAATTTCATTAATAAATTGATTTTGATTTAATTAATTAATTTTTTTGCAATATTTTATAAGGAAACCAGATATTGAAAATAATTGAATTTTAAATATTTTTTTTTAAAATGTAATCTTTTAATAAAATTTGATTATTATTTTTGAGAATAATTTTTTGATTTCTAGTATATTAGCGAATTTATAAAGTTGTTAAAATTCTAAAAAGAACAGAAATTTTATAGTATTATTTTTTTCCTTCTCTAGTTTTAGTGTCTTGAATGTAAAAAATACCGAAAAAGTAGCAAATAGTAGGTTTTAGTAAATAAATGCAAACCCTGCTTATGTCAAAGAATTTTCACGTGGACATTTCCTGTACGTCTAGAGTTAAATTTTTACCTTTTTTTTCGTGTACTTTAATGTAACATTGTAGACATACGAGTTATTTACGAGCGATGCATAGAAAATTATCTCAAAAATTAAACATCCTACAATTTTTTACTTCAAAAGTGAAAGTATAACTTCAAGTTCTGATAACTCCCAATATCTGGAAACCGTACAATTTTCCTGCTTTTTCTCAAAAAATATTTCTGTTTCGATACCAAAAGAGAAAATAGGGGAAAAAATTGATAAGAAAGTAGTTTCTCGATATTCTTATACCATATATCTTTTCTATTATAAAAACACAAAAAAAAAATTCTTTTCGAAACAACTTTTTTAATTATTTTTAGCTTCCTCAACTTTACGTTAATCTAAAATTTTTAATTTTCAGTTAATCGAGTTTAATTTTCACAGAATAAATTAACTTCCCCACATTCTGTAAATGTGGACATTGAAAAAAAGTTTCCAGAAACTAAATTACCATGAAAGACAAATATTTTACCATCCAACATATTTCTCTGATCTTGTATAAATATTTCAACAATCAAAGAGTGGATTTTTTTGTACGTTCGTTAATTTTTAGTCAGACTTACATCAATTTTTATCAAATCCAAAAAAAAATAGTAATTAAAACCCACTGAAAATTATAAAAACCAGCGTATTAGAGTAGTTTTGACAAGAAAAAGAGATAAAAAAAAGGGTTGGGATGAGTAAAAAAAGGATTATGAATGAAGGAAAAAAAAATTACGAAAGCAACTAACACTATAAACAATGGGGATGTGTATAGTGGTGCAAAAAAATTGCCTTCATTACGTTGAATGTATGACGAGCAACAAGTTTTCATCAATGTAACCTAACATTGCTTCGGGTGTTTCAACGTCACTAGTTGTGACGCATGACTTCTGCAACGTCACGCAGGCGCAAGACCACGCACGATGACGTAGAACTCATCCCATGTAGGACGGGGATTACAAGCAGAACATAGACCTACTACACCCACCTTTTAGTGCACGAGCACTTGGGAAAGATCAAGTGGCAATATTATAAACCCCACCTGGTTTTAACAATTCACCTTTTACTACTACTACTATACTACTATTATGGAGGAGAGTTTGCAACAAATTGTGCAATAGCAAAAAAGCAAAAAAAAAAGGTTCAAAATCACAACTGAAAATTTATGCTTTTCCAATCAGCACTGGGTTTTTTAAATTCTCCTTTTGCATCAACGGAAAGATTCAAAATGATGATCCCCAAGATTTGAACGTTAAAAATAAACAAAATAATTTTTTATTGAAAATATTTTAATAAATTGCAAATCATAAAAAAAATTAAAAACTAAAATTGTACTTCTACAAACTTAGTAATTAATTTTTTCGATAGTGAAGCAAAATAACAGCAATAAAAATTGAATTTTTGGAAGAAATAAATAAATTTCGTTCATTTGAACGTTCAGAACTTTAGGATCCTTCAAAATGAGACAAAAGGAGAGAAAAAAGGAAAAAAAGATAAATTCAGAGTGGCCACAAATATTTAATTTTATTTTTCCCTGATTTCCAGACAAAATTTTCACTTTTTCCCTGACCCAAAGAATATTCTGATTCACTCTAAAAATTATTAGATAATCAAGAAAAAATGTTCTATTACATTTATTTACAAATTTCATTAATTGTAAAATTATTCAAAAACATCAATAACTTCTTTTTTTAAATAAATATTTAATCATTATTATTTTTCTGTAGGAATTAAAATTCTTCCAAACATTCAAATTTAAACCTTTTTAAATTGAACAACTTATAAGAATATTATTAATAATAATTTAAATTACCATAAAATTTTTCAGAATAGGTTAATAATTTACAAAAATCCTAAAAAAAATCTTTCGCAAGAATTTAATTATTTTTACAAGCTGAAAAATTCATCAAAAAAAAATTAAATTATTTAAAAAAAATGTAATAAACTTCGTGGCAATAATGCAAGTACTTTCATAAATAATAATAAATCGATTATCCGTTAATTTATTTTTAAATCAATTTTTATTAGAAAATTCTGGAAAAATTCAATTTTTTAAATTAAAAAATAAATAATTTATTGAATAATAGAATGTTCCTTGTTAAAATTTAATTTTCATAAAGAATTTTGGCAATGAATTTTTAAATATATGAATTTAATTTGACAAATTTTAATAAAATTTTTAATAATAATTACATTTTTCGAGGAATTTGATTAAAATATATATTGTATAAAAAATCATTAAAATTCTGCGATGAGTTTTATTACTTATGAAAATAATTTAAATTTTCTTAAAATTTCCATAAAATAATAAAATTTTGGAGAAGAATTTTATTATTTATAAAGTTACTTAGAATTTTAACAAGAATTTTTTTTTTAATTTTCGAACACATTGAATTTTGGTGAAGAATTTTTTAAATAATTTATATTTATCGAAAAATTTTATGAAATTTTGTATTTTAAATAATTGAATTTCTGTGAAAATTTTATTACTTATGAAAATTATTGAATTATTTTGGATTAATTCATTAAAATTGAATTCCTACAAAATTTTGAAAATAATTAAATTAAAATTTTTAAATATAATTGAATTTAGATAAAGAATTTTTTTATTTATAAATATAATTGAAATTTTGAAATAAAATTTTTTTTTAATTTTTGAGAATAATTGAATTTTTGCGAAGAATTATATTAATTTTGAAAATAATTTAATTCTTCCAATGAATTTTATTCAAGTTTATATAAATAATTGAATTCTTACAACGAATTTTATTCAAGTTCATAAAAAAACTGTATTTATGTGAAAAATTTTATTATTTATATAAATAAATATTAACAGGAATTTTTTTTTAATTTTCAAACACAATTGGATTTCTGCGAAGAATTTTCTTACATTTTACAAATAATTTAATTCTTTCAACGAATTTTATTTAAATTTATAAAAATAACTGTATTTATGTGAAGAATTTTATTATTTATCTAAATAATTGAATTCTTACAAAGAATTTATTCCATTTTATAAAAATAATTAAATTTCGGTGAAGAATTTTTTAAATAATTTATATTTTTCGAAAAATATTATGGAATTTTGAATTTTAAATAATTGAGATCCTGTGAAAATTTTATTACTTATGAAAATAATGGAATTATTCCTAATTAATTCATTTAAATTGAATTCCTACAAAATTTTGCCAAGAATTTTATTAAAATTTTTAAATATAATTCAATTTTTGCGAAGAATTTTATTAATTTTAAAAATAATTTAATTCTTCCAATGAATTTTATTCAAGTTTATAAAAATAATTGAATTCTTACACGGAATTTTTATTCAAGTTTACAAAAGTAATTGAATTTCGGTGAAGAATTTTATTATTTATAAAAATATTTTTATGTAATTGATATTTTTCGAAAAATTTTATTAAATTTTGTATTTTAAATAATTGAATTCCTGTGAAAAATTTGATTACTACTTATGAAAATAATTGAATTATTTTGAAGAAATTTATTAAAAATTGAATAATTGAATTCTTATGGAATTTTGTCAAGAATTTTATTAAAACTTTTAAAAATAATTGAATTTTAATGAAGTATTTTATTATTCATAAAAATTATTGTAATTTTGACGAGAATTGTTTTTTAATGTTTGAACATAATTGAAATTCTGCGAAGAATTTTTGTAACTTTTGAAAATAATTGAATTTCTGTAATCATTTGTAACTTTTCCAAAATCTATTTTTTTTAGTATTTTTAACTAAAATTCCAAATTCTTTTATCAATCTAGTATTTATGAAAATTGTAAAAATTATCCATAAAATAATTTATGATAGTTATTATTAATTTGATTTAATTATTATTTATTTATTATTTATTATTAATTATTAATTTTATGACAGTTTTTGAAAATTTAAGTTATTTAAAAAGAAATTATTGTCAGAAATAGGAGAAATAGGAAAAATAGACAAAAGGGAAAACAAGAAAAAGAAAAAGAGAAAAAAAGAGAAAGACGGTGAGTGAAAGAGTAATTCAGACATTTGTCCGCAGGTGTCACAAATGTACATACACACCTTTTACATGTGTGGGTGATGCAAGCACTGTCTGTCAGGAGAAACACTCTCAAGACAAAGAAACATCATCAATCGTTAGAAAATACACGCACTTTGCATAACTTTTACGAGCAATGAATCACAAAAATCTTGCTTAACAATTCCTAACGAGAATTCGTTTAACAAACGATTATCACCTTTTTAGAATCGATTATACGAATATTTTCTTTCTTTCTTTCCTTCTTTGAATTTTCTTTTCCTTCCTACTGTATTCGAAAACCGTGTATATTAAAATTTAACAAAATAAAGCACCCTTAAAAATTATTCTTACAAACTGTAATAAAATACTTGAATTAATCGCAATTATTTTCAATTAAATTTTTACAAAATTTCAATTATTATTGAAAAATTTTTTTAATTGCATATTTCAACAATTTAATTAGAAAAATCATTGAATAATAATTTTTTAAAAGATTTTTTAGAATAAAACTTGGAAGAATAGTCGAAAAAGTCGCATTTTTTGAAAATAATTCGAAAAAAAATCCGAGGCCTGATATAGAATGGAATAGAAGTGAAAATTGCTTTATGGAAAAACAAGTTTTGAAAACGATTTTTTTTTGCCGTTAGGAGAGCAACATAAAATAAATGTTCTTAATTAAAAGCAGATAATAAATAAAAACACTATCAATTATGCAAAGAATCTTAATTCCATTTTCTGAGAATAACAGTAGACGCGAGAGGTTATTTTCAGGTCATGTGTAGTAAATTTTAGAGGAATATTCTCGGTTCAAAGAATAAGTTATTAGCGTAGAGAATAACGAAATATTTACTGGAGCGAATAAACCAGTCATCTAATCAAATTGGACGTTTTTTTATAAATAGAAAATCTTTTACACTAATAGAAAGTATACTAATGCGATGATAATAATAACAACTCATCTCACAACACCAGAGAAGAATATTATAAATAAAGAAAAATTAACATTCGATTATTCGCGAAGATATTTTTATTTTTATCTCCATGTATACTATAAATTATAATTGACGAAAATGTTTTCTCTCTACATTACTGCGACCATTATATTTTATCTTATATTTCTGCTAATAGTCGTTTATATTTTAATTTTCCACTTAAAATAACTGGTGACAAAGGAAAATTGCAAACTGTACGTCAAACTTCCCTCGATTACTTTTCATTTTCAAGAAATTAAATCAAATTATTTTCCTAATTACATTATTTTCGAATTTTTGATACAACATCGAATAATTAATGCTACTTTTCACACTATAAACGACAATTGACTCTTCAATTACTTAAAAATTAGCAAATTGGAAAATTTTTTCTTTCAAGAAAAATATTTAATTACTATTAATTTCTTTCTTAATTGTTTCTTACTATATTATTTTATTACTATTATTACTTTTAATTGTTTTGTTTATTTATTTTTTGAATATTTTATTTATTCATTGGTTATATGTAACTAATTCAGATTTAGATAAAATCTCTGATTGAATAAAAAAGCGAATAAATAATAAATCATTTTATTAATTAATTCTAAAAAAAAGCCCTTTGAGGCATAAGGCGAATTTCTCCACTTGAGAACGCCAAGGTCACCACCAGATGGCAAGAGAAATTCCAAGAAATCTCAACTGCCACCTAGCGGCAAACTTGGCGTTCTCAGGTGGAGAATTGCGTCTCCATGTCGAATCTCAAGATATTCGTCAATTTTCGCAATTCTATTATTTACAATCGAATCTACAGAGTTAACAAATACAAATGGATATCAATTACTATTTTTCGATATTTTTAGAATCTTGAAATTAATTTTCCCGGTAAATAAATTATCAGTCGACAAAATTCGGTTAGTAAAAATACATTAGTGTCTTTTTAGCCAAAAAGTAATTACAAAAATAGAAGTTAAATAATTATTATAGAATATAGAAAAAAAATTGTAGCGTGTGAGTCCGACGCATGTAAGAATAATAAACATTGAAGGAGCTAATTGATGTTTCCGAGATGAAGGTGGTAATTAAGCAGAGAAAAAGGGGCGAATATGTGTCGGATGTTCGCAGGAGGTACAAAAGGAGAGAGAGGACCTTTATAAGTGGCAAAAGAGAGGAAATAAGAGAGAGAAATGTCGTCATCTCTCACCCAGTACAGGCTTCTCATTGACCAGTACTGCGGCTCTATTGATTTTCTGCAGAGGGTGAACCACTACCAAAGGGAGGATTAGATATTGCTATATGGTATAGCCCAGCAACACAATTTTTACTTGAATCTCTGTTGGAATGGTTCTGACTTCGTGGTCTCGCCTTGAACGATCGCATGCGATATAATAAGAACTCGTCTCTTCTCTTCTATCTATATACATGTATTTTTCCCTCAGCTATACATACACATCTATATAAACTCTTGACTCTTTTATTGAATCCACTTCGGCGCGGCGCAACATGCTCCATTCCCACTATATGTGCATTAGACACTCTCCAACATTGTCTCAATAGATTCAATTCTAATCTCAATTTTCACATTTTCCCCCTATTCAACAAATCTCCCATTCAATTTAAATTAAAACACTTGATACAATTTCTAATTTTCCTTTCAATTCACTTCTCACTTCAATTCGGAACGAACTTTTCAATCCAAAGTTCCAATTAATCTCATCAAATCAAGTTAATTTGAAAAAACATTTAATTAAAATTAAACCACTGTTAACTTAAAAATACCAAATTGCAACCAAAAATCTGCTTTTGTTTTAATTTAAAAATTCCTTCTATCCCAATTTCATTCAATTGCCGTATTGAATTTTCAATACCGCAAATTGGTAAAATTTCATTCCCCGTTAAAAATGATTAAATATTTGCAATTCCAAATTAGAAAAAAAATTCGACCTATACAATAAAAAAAAAATAGAGGAAATAAATTTAGACCTTAAACGAAGGTGATTAGCATATCTAATATGTTCGGCAGAAATGAAAATGCGAAGTATATCGTTAGCGTTTGTGGTCTAACAAGGGAAATGTTGATAATAATAATAGACAATCGACAAACGTGACAATGCATGTGGTATACCACAGATTACTTAATTGCTTATAAACAAGCAAATAGAAAAAAAATCCACAATCAAAATTAACAAAAACTAAATACTTGACCGATAAAAAATTAAAAACACGAAATAAATTTGAAGCAAAAATTTTCAAACTTTCCTTCAAACAAAAATTACAATACTTTATTTTCTAAATAATCCAAAAATTAATATAAAAAAACAAACAAGAACAACGAACGAAAAAATTATAAACGGAAAAAATAACTGAATAAAAACGAAACGTCCTTTTAAGGAAAAATAATGAGTACTTTTTTCTTATCTATATACTGTATTTTTTTTAATTATTGGAAATTTACCGCAATTAAGAAAATACTAATTTTAATTTTTAATGCAAAAAGAAAAATCTGTAGTTTCAGACGTGAGTTAAAAATAATATATATACAATAATTATATTCAGTCCAGTCTCTTATTTCCCCTCTCTTCTTCTTGTTTATCTCGATTTTTATTTCAACCTAACTTGGTGGACTTGCTTGCCTTTCACTTTGCATGTCGATAGAATCGTTCACTCAATTGGAGTCAACGTTTATTTTCTTATTTTGTACACTGATTATTATTTAAAAACCAACAAAAAAAAAAAGACACAATATGCCCGATGCTACTGCGGTAATTTTCCTGATCTTATTCATATTTTTCAATAAACAACTCACGGAGAGAAACAAACAACACTAATTATTGAAAAAAGAAAAAGATGTACTGCCAAGTACAAATGGAAGATTGTAAAAAGAAAACATTTCACTCTTAAAGTAATTTCTACTATTCAGCTATTTTTCGAGAACAAAAGAAAAATTAAACATAACAAAAACAAATTAATTTTGAGTCGGAAAATTTATTTTTGTCTAAAAAAGCTGAAACTGACAAATACCAGCATCCGCACTTAATTTTGGAAATTAAATTTTAATGTTACAAATATTTTTTGAAGCTGCAACTTGCACTCATATAATTATCAGCATCCACTAATTTTGGAAATTAAATTTTTTCTTTCCAAACTGAAACTCGTGACTAGTTAACAGCATCCACTAAATTTTTCCAAAATTAGTTGCTTCTTAGAACAAACAACAAAAGTTAAAAATTTTATTTTCCAAAACCAAGTGGGCGATGATATAATTGGATGCCAATTTCAGCTTTATTTTCGAAATCCAATAAAATAGAATAGAAATAAAAATAAAATATAAATAAAATAAAAATATAACAAAATAAGTTTCGAAACACAGAATTCGAAATTTCAAAATTTAACTACTATATGTTAAACAAGCCAAGCTTGTTACGTCATTGGTGGAGATAATTATCGAAAAGTTGAAGGAAAGGGAAACCGCAATTTTTACGCGCCGTTTATCTTTAGAGATATAATAAAAGTTTTAATAATAATTAACCTTTTTTTTCCTCTCTTGCATTGAAGTAAAAATGTTTTATCCGTAGTATAAGCTTAAATTCACAACTATCTTAAAATTAAATTTCTTGAAGAAAGGAACCTATAAGAAAAGCCAAAGTTTAAAGTTTAATCGTTTGTTCCTTTTTTTAAGAGAACAGACAATTTTTTAAACAATTTAAAACAATTTTCTTCGAGAAAAGTTGTTCCTTATTTGGAAAAACTAAAGAAGAAACAATTTTTATGGAATATTGTTAATGTTTAGAATTTTTAATAGTTTGCATTCAGAGTCAAACCATTTTATGCAACACTTTAATTACAACAAACATAACCTGAAAAATTTTGCTTTTCAGGTCCCTTAGCTTGTCGGGGCAAAATATTTTTTAATGTACTTTTTAAATTACTCACAAATTCCGTGCAGATCTTTAGAACCTTTAAATGTAGAGAAACTCCAAAGTGAACTCACCTGTAACAAAAGAAGAAAATTATAATTAATTTTTATAGTAAAAAACAAAAAAATTAACTAAGAACTAATTTAAAAGTAACACATCAGTAAACAAGTTTCTTTTATAGTCAAAATTTTCAAAAAATTTCCTAACAAACCAAAAAAATAACTGTCTAATCGAAGACAATTAGGGAAAAAGAGTGAGAAGTGAAGAAAAAGGAAAAGTGAGAATAGAAAAAAGGGAATTTAACGTTCTTCGTCTTCATCTTTTTTTTTTTGGATAAAGATTGCCTTTAGCCTCGCGTCTAAGGTTTCAATAGAAGAAGACGGAACAATTTATTTTCGAGTTGCTCACGGCTAGGGGTCTTGATTTTCAAGACGAACCCGAGAGGGCAACCTTACAACAATAATGTCCGGTAAATACACACAAGGCCTCGTTCCAAAGCGACTAAGGAACTCGATAGCAGTGACAGATTGACAAATCGATTTGTCGATTTGCTTCCAGGCGAAATATGCCGGCGAATCCAAATGGGAAGAGGTATAATATACATAAGGCTTCACTTCCAAGGAGCGAGAAATACTACCGACGAAACAACGCACAAACAAAAAATGCGAACTATCACACATATAGATACTGAAACAGCACATGTACAAAATTAATGCACGCATATGCAAAAATAATGCAGGTACAAAAATAATACTTGTAGAGAAATAGCGCACGTATGGGCACATATTCACGTATCCGGACACATGTACACGTACAGAGGCATTTTAACACTTATACGCACACATAAGGAAATAAAACAAAGATAAACACATATAGAGGCACATATGCGGACATAAACACATAAGGAGGCATAAGTTTGGACATAAACACATAAAGAGGCATAAGTTCGGACATAAACACATATAAACACTTGTGGAGGCACATGTACTGACCCAAGCACATATAGAAACACATAAAAACAAATAAAGACACAAACACATCTAGAGCCACATATACGGACTCCAGCACATATAGAGGCACATATACGGACCCAAGTACACATAGAGACTCATGAACACATATACGGACCCAAGCACACATGGAGACACATATACAGACCTGGAACACATAGAGAGACGCATAAACACATTGACACAAACGCCGCGGTCCTCGTGCGTTCACAATTCACGTTTGCATTGCATTGTAGATATATTTAGCGAGTGCGGCATTTCTCGACCCACATACTCACCAGGAGACAGAATGCCACGTATTCTCGGGGTCATCTTCGAGAGTATATGCGCCGCAACAAAGACGACGACACGTTTCAAACCTCCATCAAGCGCATTAGGTTCTACTTTTTACCAAATTCCATTTTACCAAGAGAGAGAGAGGCAGAGAGAGCAGTGACTGCTCTTCATTTCTATATACGTGTAGACAAGCCGAGAATAGACATCGAATTACTCAAATACCGTCAAAGGTACTTGCCCTCGTATTACATTCGTATTTTTTTCCCGACACTTTACTGAAATATGCATTTAAGATTTTGAATCTGAATTATCGGGATGCATATTTTCAGGGGTGGAAAAAGTAGGGTTGGTGGTAAAATTTGGAGGGAAGAAAATTTATAGGGTATACCATGATTGGTATACAAACATTTATAGGGAAGGAAAAGTATGATTGGTACAAACATTTATGAGGAAGAAGCAGCATGACTGGAGCCAAGATTTATACGCGGAAGAAAGAATATTGGTACAAAGATTTATACGGAAGAAAGAGCATGATTGGTACAATCATTCATACGGTAGATGGAGCATGATTGTTACTAACATTTATTGTTAGTAATTTTACAGAGGAAAGAGTATTGTTATCATTTATACGGAAGAAAGAGTATTTTTGGTGCAATCATTTGTACGAAAGAAGCAGCATGATTGGTACAATTATTTATACGGAAGAAAGAGTATTTTCGGTGCAATCATTTGTACGAAAGAAGCAGCATGATTGATACAATTATTTATACTGAAGAAGCAGTATGATTGGTACAATCATTTGTACGGATGGAACAGCATAATTAGTACAATCATTTGTACGGAATGAAAGAAAGATCACGTCTAGTACAATCATTTACACGAAATAAAGAGTATGTTTAGTATAATCATTCACACAAAATAAAGAGTATATTTAGTACAATCATTGACATGAATGAAAATGTATTCTTGGTGCTAAAAAATTATGCAGCAAAAAGAGTGCATTGGGTACAAACATTCCTACAGAATATCCCATAGGCACAATCATTCGCAGAGAAAGAAGAGTATTGTCAGTGCAAACATTTATTCAAAAGAAAGATTATATTCAACACAATTATTCATAAGGAACAAAAAGTATTGTTGGTACCACCAAGTATTGTCAGCACAACCAAGTATTGTCACAAAAGAAGAAAAATCTACGGAAGAAAAATTATACTTCCTAAAACCATTAATTTTCCAGCAGATGTCGAGTAGCCCATCATGTTTATTAATCTTCATAAGATTTAAACCTTAAAATTCCAAAAAAGAAACTTTTCGTATACAGTATATTTTATAGCAAGCACATAATCTCACAAATGTGTATCGATTCGTCATCAGCTGCTAATACTCCTAGATATGAAAAATTAATTACAAAATCGACCCCAAAGTACAGGAGCCAAATGTTTAGCATCATTTCTTATAATTGTAAACATATAGACATATTGGCGCACGTTAAATATCCATGACACTGGATATTACTCGTCGGTGGAGTGTAATTATAAAAATTCTAACTGCTTAATGGGAATTTAATGGTATTGCGCTGGAGGAAGAGGACAGTAAAAAGGTGACCTAAGTGATATAAGGGGTAGAGAGAAGGTCATAATCATCAAATGAATCTGACAACAGTATGAGTTACATGATAACGTTAAAGGGACTGCGTTTACTTTCGGTACACCGGAACACATTGTCCAAGGTCAATAATTTTATTTACCAACTAAAACCGAAACCTAGACACTTGTGCCAAATTCGGGAATAGCATTTTTGATGCTATTTTTGAACCAAAAGTCTCAAACTAGAAATGGGTTAATTTCTCGCTTTTTCGATAAAGAAGAAATGGAATAATAAATAGAAGCAGATTAAGTAGAAGAAGCAAAAAAAGTGAAAAAAAACAGAGGAAGAAAAGGAATAAAGATACGGAATAACAAGGTTGAAAACATTCCAAAAAAGAAGAATTCCGAAAAGACTTCAATAATGTCAAAAAGAAGAAGCCATTATTCCAAAAAGAAGCAATTATTTCAAAAAAAGAAGCACAATTAAAAAAAAACGATAGAAAGCAATTAAACCAGCATCGAAAAAAATTGTCAGATTACATAAAATAAATTCAAATTGCGTCGATAAAGGCAAATTAACGAAACACGCAAAATTGCAATTTTTACCTTTTCATCTGCGCGCGCGAGAATGCATATCTAAAATTAGGTTTCGTTAATTTGTGGTCCAGACAAATTCATGGTCATCTGTCTCGAAGAAGCTGTTTACATTTTTTATTTAAATTGACTATATGGCGAATGAAATTTTACTCCCAGGGACTTCTGCAAACCGCGCTCTTTTATAATGATCCTGGCAAATCTAAGGCCACCGGTTTTTAACCAATCGACGAAGGAGAAAAAAAAAACTTCTCCTCCATTCTTTCTTCAATATATACCCATCATCGTTATTGCCCATACGTATAAATGATCTTTAAAATAAATTTAACTGACTCTTAATTATTTTCATTTTAAAAGTTCGCTTAAAAATGAAATATATTTTAAACACTTATACCAAGAGAATTAATTTCGAATCTTATTTTCTTGAATTTTTGCTTTCAAAAATTCTCTAGAGAATATTAATACCAAACAGGATCGTATTAACACCTTTGAAAGTTCGATCAAATTAAGATTTTCGATCCACCTTTTTGGAGCGTCGTCAATTCTTTGTAATTCGATACTTTCGAGAGTTAACAGTAAATTCTCCAAAACCCGAAAAAAGTTCAAGTGAACACAGTCTAATTATTTCTTCTTGAAATTAAAAATTTGTTTCAAAACAAAAAATGATCAATTTACTGATCGATGAAAATTTAATAACTGATTCAGAAGCAAAAAGTCAGTTGGGGATTAAATAATTTCTACTACGTTTATTGGAATCAAATTAAATTTTTTTCATTATCAATGGGTATAAATAAATTTTTTCTATCAAGCAAAAAATTGCCTTTAAATAACGATATAAGAATATTGTCTAACATTATCTTGCTCCCTGTGATATTTAAACGTGTACATGCAAATTGAAAAATTGTTGCAATGAAATGAGTGCTTTCAAAAAATAATAAGACACACGCTTCAATCCACGAGCAGCAGCGTGTGGATTAACGTTTGTGTCCCAGGGACGTCGGACGGACATTGAATCTTCAACTTGCCAGTTCATTGGCCAGGAGACTTGTCGCCTTGAAGCCAATAGCTACCGCGCTACACTCTTTTCGCATTCCGCCTGCATGTGAGTCTTTAAATTACATATATGTATATTACGTGCATTAAATAAAGCCTAAACGGAACAAATTTAAATAAAAGGGAATTAATAACTATTGCCATCACGTTCAAAAAATTTTTTTTTCAATCTCTAATCTGTTATTTTTTTTTATTTTTAAATTCTCTCGCTACTAGCTCTCTGTAATTTAATTTAATATGAACTTCAACTGCTAACTAAAAATTATCAAATTGCAACGAAAAATGCGGATCAAATCAAAAATTGATCTAAAGTTTTAGCATCAATTTGATGTTTAAGTATCATCTTTAGTATCTTTAGTATCTTTAGTATCTTTAGTATCTTTAGTATCTTTCAAGATTCAAAAACCGTTTACTTTATAACCATTTTTGACTGAATGGTGAAGTATGATTGTAAGCCCTAATGACTATTGGTGTTAAATACCAAAAGAAATGTAAGACTAAAATAATTGAAAAGTATAGACCATAACAGGCTACTTTTGAATCATTTTGCTCTTAAGACGTAAAACGTTTTCATTCTTTGTTTTTTTTTTTAGGTAAAAATCCCTAAGAAGAAGATAAAGGACCTAAAAAAGGAGAAAATTATCGAAAAAGAAACTAGAAAAACATTTTTTTCTAGATAATTTGAAAACAAACATAAGAGGAATGTTCATGATGAATTATTCCATTCTTCATTCAAAATGGATAAATTTTTACAATTTTTATACATTGTATGTAATAAATGAGTAGAGAAGATGAAAAAAACATTTTCAATTATACAGTTGCAATTAATTAAAATCATGTTGTGATTTTAACCGCATTGGCATATGGTTCATTTGAACTTTCACTGAGTTACAATTACGAGAGTTACCGGAAGATTGCTTTTCTTGTAATTTCATTGCATTTTTTTTCAAACTACTTATTTTCACAATGTAGCAGTTTCAATGCGAATGGAACCATTTGTTTTTAAAAAAAAAAAGCATTCAGAGATAAAATTTAATGAGCGCAATAACATTACCACACTTTTATATTATGTACGAGAATAGCTTTTTATTCATTTATTATTTTCTATTTGTTTATATTTTTTTAAAAATGTTTTTAAATTTGTTTTAAATTTTTTATGTTTGCATATTTGTTTTAATTTTTTTCATGTTCAAACCTTTGTTTAATGTTTGTTATATTCCATTTGTCTCTATGTTTGTTTTGTTATGTTTGAATCTTTGTTTAATGTTTGTTATGTTCGTTTTGTCTATGTATGTTTGTTTTTGTTATGTTTGTTTGTTTTATTTTATGTTTGAATCTTTGTTTAATGTTTGTTATGTTCGTTTTGTTTCTATGTTTGTTTTGTTATGTTTAAATCTTTGTTTAATGTTTGCTATGTTCGTTTTCTCTCTATAATTGTTTTTTTGTTTGTATATTTGTTTTAAATTTGTTATGTTTGAAACTTTGTCTAATGTTTGTTATATTCGTTTTCCCTCTATGTTTTTTTTTGTATTTTTGTATTTTTGTTAATGTTTCAGTGTTGGCTTTATGTTTCCCTTCGATTTATTATGTTTGCTTTAAATTTATTATTTTTATTAAAAATTTGTTATATTTAGCATTTTTACATTAATTTAGCATTTCTTACATTTATTCAACATTTTTTTTTATAATAATTCAACATTTCTCATATTTATTTTCCATTTTTCCCTTAATATATCTAGATAATTATAAATTCTATTTTACTTTCCCAAACCCGCGTCAACTAAAATCAATATCATCGCATATATATATATACATATAAAAGCAGTCAAAAAAAGATTATTCATTTAATAATTTCAATATACATTATGTTTAAGAAAAATATGTTTTATCAGCTGTAAGATAATGTGTGTGGGTTAAAGTCTGAAGGCTGCTTGAAAATTTCATAAATTTTTATTTCTTTTTTTTTTTATTTTTAATATACGAGCGTTATAAATATAAACTACACTATACGGTTCCTTTAGAAATTGAAGATTGATCCAAAAAATAAAAAAAACGTCCTCCTCAACAGTGTTTATATGTTGATTTCAGTGTTAGAATGAAAAAAAAATCGTTACCAGACGGTGAACGACTTCTTGCACAAAAAAAAGTCTACTGATTTAATCAGCAAACCTTATCAGTTAGACGACAAAGTATATTAAAAAAAACTTGTTCTGAATATTCGAATAACTAAAAAATATTTTTATGTTTCTGTTTTTAATTAATATTTCCATATTTTTGTATTTGCTTATGTTTATTTTTATTCGGTTCATATTCATTTTTGTTTGTACTTATTTATATTTATTTATATTTATATTCATTTCTGTTTATATTAATTTTTTTTATGTTTATTTGTTCACATTTATTTCTAATTATATTTATGCATATTTCTCTATATTCATTTATATTTATAATATTTATTTCTAGAAAAAAAAATTCAAACCGTTAATAATACGAGTCCAATAACTTTCCTAAACTTTCCTAAACGGAAAAGAATCTAATGAAACTCTCTAGATTGGAATCAGTGAAACTTCACCATACAGAAATCAGTCAAACCTCGTTGAAATTTAAATTCTTGTAAAATATTGACAATTATAATATGATAATTAATTATTACAATAATCGTAATTAAATATTTGGCATTAATTAAATATTAAAAATTACAAATTTCTTTTCAAAACTAGGAATTAATTCGTTTCGAAACAGAAAAACGACAGCTAAACGAAAAAACGCAAAGGAATCATAAAAATTGCAAATCAAAAGGAAAAAACCAATAACCAAATTGCGAATCGAAAATATCACGAAACAAAAAAATCTGGTCTAAAATACACCAACAAGATTTTTTTGCATGCAGAAGAATTAAAAGCACGGAGGAAACCTTGAAAAATGTTCCTACTTGAGAGTCGAGAGAATAATCTGTGTGTGAAATTGAATTGAAAAGTAGAAGTGGTTGCGGACAATTCCATTAAAAGTCTTGTGCAAAATAAAACTCGACTGTTCTGACACATTATAGGGATGTCAGAAAATGTGTTACATCATTGCTTTCCAAAGTGGCTTTTTCGCTAAAATTACACTTCAAAAAAAAAAAAAAAAAAAAAACTGTACTTTATTTGATATGTCACCAATCACTAATATAACAATAATATGTATCATATTTTTATCACCTGGATATAAAAGCATCACTGCAGAAATGTAAAACAGAATTCAATAATATATTATATAGAAATATAAATAACACTGATCAATAATTCGTATAATATACGATTAAAGGTATCCTATAAACCATAAATTTCAAACTTGACTAGTGGAAAGAAGTTTTTCCTCAAGGTTAACTTCTTTGCTTGTCGATAGTTGAGAATTATTGTAATTTACAAGATTTGCAGGGAAAAATCTTAATTTACAATAATAAAAGCGATTCGTTATTATACTTTACAATGCCGACACATTATATTATGTTACACTTTGAAGATTTATTTCTCCTTGAAAATACTAGAAACAAATTTTTGTCAATTGAGATCATTTTAATTTTTTCATAGAAATTAAGATTTCAATTTTGAATTCCAACTATCTTTAAATTAAGTTTTCTTCAATTAAATATGTAATAGAAAACAAAAACTTGAAATAAATTCAAAAAATTTCAATTAAACTTTTAAAAAAATTAATTTTATTCTCTAAATTTAAATTCTGAAAAAGTGTTTAATAATTTGAATTAGTGACTAAATTTTTGCTTCTCAATTAGTAGATTTCACTAATAAATAGTAATTTCAACTAATTTATTAGTGAAATTTACTAATTCAAAAGCAAAAAGTCAGTCACTAATTCAAATTAGTAAATATTTTTACCTATTAAAATTTATTTTTAATTATTTATTTTGTATATAGACTTGTTACAAGTATGAAAAAATTTTAATATTCCAAAACTAAATTTTAAACACTTTTAAAATTCAATTATTTTTAAAAATTCAAGCTACATTTCTTTTAACATTCAATTATCTAATGTTTAAACTAAAATTCATTTAAAAATTAATTTTTTTAGAAAACTCTACGAAAATTCCATTATTTAAAAACAAAAATAAATAATTTATTAATTAATTGAATTTTTTTCAATTATTAAATTTTCATTCAGAACTTTATCAACACATTTTTAAATAACTGAATTCTTTAACGCAGTTTAAGGAATTTTTTTAAGAATATTAACATTATTCGAAGAATTTGATTAAAATTGTTTGAAAAATAATTAAATTTCTTCGATGACTTTTTCATTTTTTTGAAAATAATTTAATTGCTAAAAAGAATTTTATTACATATGAAAATATTTGAATTCATAAAAAAAAATTTCATTATTTATGAAAACAATTGAATTATTGTAAAGAGATTAATAAAAAATTTGTAAATAATGGAATTCCTTTGAAATTTTTATTATTCATGAAAATAATAATAAAATGTTTGCGTAGAATTTTATTAAATATTTTTTTAAATAATTGGATTTCTATATGGAAAATTTATTTATTTTACTATTAAAATACTAGATTTTAAAAATCACTGAATTAAAGGGAAATTTTTGAAAATAATTGAAATTTTGACAGGAATTTTATTAAAATTTTTGAAAATAATTTCATTTTGGAGAAGAATTTTAATATTCATGAAAATAAAGGAAATTCTGCGATGAGTTGCGAGAATTCAATTATTTAAATACAAAAATAAATAAATGTTTTTTTTTAATAAATTCTCATAAAGAATTTTATAAACAAATTTTTAAATTAATCAATACTTTTGACTAGAATTTAAAAAACAAATTTTTAGATAATTGAAATTCGAAGCAGAATTTTAATATTCATAAAAATAATTGATATTCTTCTATGAGTTTTGTTTCATATTTATTTTTTTCATTGGAAAATTTATTTTTATTACAAAATTCTATGAGAATGCAATTAATTAAATTAAAAATAAATATTTTATTTAATGATTAAAGGTTTTTTAAAATTGAATTCTCATAAATAATTTTAACAACAAAGTTTTAAATAATTTAATCCTTTAGAGGAATTTTAATAGAATTTTTAAACATAATTACATTCTTCGAGGAATTCGATGTAAATTTTGTTAAAAATAATTGAAATTTTGCAGTAAATTTTATTATTAATAAAAATAATTGAATGTCTGTAAAAAAAAGTTTTATTATTTACGAACGTAACTAAAGTTTTGTTTAAAATTCTTTTAATTTTTTTTTAAATAATTGAATTCCTTTGGAACATTTATATGAAAAAATTTAATATTTAAATTGAATTAAGGAATATTTTTGAAAATAATTGGAATTTTTACGGGAATTTTATTAAAAATTTTGAAAATAATTGAATTCCTGCAAAGAATTTTATTATTTATGATGAAAGTAATTGAAATTCGAAGAAGAGGAATTTTTAAAAATTTCTTTACATAATTTAATTTCCGTGATGAATTTTATTCCTTTTGAAAATAATTAAATTTAATTAAAATTTTTGAAAACAATTGAAATTTATTAAAATTTTTGAAATCGATTGAATTTTGAAGAAGATTCTTTTTATTTATAATGAAAATAATTGAAATTCGAAAGAGAGAATTTTTTTTTAATTTCTCTACATAATTGTGAATAAAATGCGCTTCTAATTCTGATTTAGAAAAAATGTAGAATCAAATCAAAAGTTTCTCGCCGTAAACAAATTTATAATAATAATAATAATAATAATCAACTCCGTACAACATCCGGGCAATTTTAATAATTTTAATAATAAATTTTCAAACTAATTTCAATAAACTCAATGCGTTAATTACCTGTCAATAGTGATTATAAGCAGAAAGGAAGAATAACCGCGCAGCAAATGTATAAATAATATTTATAATGATACGCAAATTGAAAAAGAAATTAAAAGTGTCCTTGAATTTATATGAGGGAAATATGTGGATCAAGTACATTAAGCGCGTATTTTAACTTGAAAATCTTTTGTTAACAGACAACACCCCACATTGTTCCTTTCCCGTGTCTGCTGCTATTTAATGCCGCGTGGGTTTTGTCATCGCGTTTACATCGAGGAGCAGCCACCTCGCCAGAAGAGATGGATATTTTCAGTGTGAATTCTTGGGATAAATTTAGCGAGAGAGTTAAGAGAGAGAGCGCTAAAAAAGAGAGAGAGAGAGGAAGAGAGGACGCATCAAAAATCGGAATTGTCGAGTGTTAAAGGGGGCGTCATAGACAGGACAGAAAAAATCCCCAAAAAAAAATCAGTGCGTGATGTGAAAAAAGAAGGAAATAACGTAGAAAATCAAAACGAAGAGAAAAACGATTTGGAAAAATAAAGGGAAAACAAAAGAAAGAAAATTAGAAACACAAGAATTTCAGTTTATCAATTTCCCTGACAATTTACTGACTACATTGAAATAAAAATTAAATAATAAATAAATAATAATAATAAATAATATTTATTTATTTACATTTCCCTGACAAAATTCTTTTCACAGAACAATATTAAAATTTACAACAACAAAAAAATGAGTAAACTCTATAAAATTTAATAATTTCGATAAAAATTACAATTACAACCTTTTCTGAACTCATAATTATTTTCCATAATTTTCAACTAAACTTCATCTCTAAATCAATAAAATTTTGAATAATTTTCCCAAAGTTCTTCGAGCATTAATTTATGTAAAATAGAGAAAATTCAATTTTTTCTAATAATTGTAACCTGTCCATAATTTTTTCTTAAATGTATTAAAATGTTTTGAAAAAATAAAAATAATCGAATTTTTGAAAAAGCCAAATAAATTTTATCACAATGAAAAAATTTTAATTTAATTCTTCAAAATTTGAAATTTTTAAAATTAATTTTATGAAAAAATAAACACATTAACTACAAATTGCTTCAAAATAATATAATTTGTTGATAAAG
Organism: Leptopilina myrica (nomen nudum); assembly: GCA_032872475.1. NCBI lineage: Eukaryota > Metazoa > Arthropoda > Insecta > Hymenoptera > Figitidae > Leptopilina > Leptopilina myrica (nomen nudum). The sequence continues at coordinate 30,084,150 of CM065465.1, read as the reverse complement.
TACTAATTTTGAAGAATAATTAAAGTTTGGAAAAAAAATTTTAATTAAAAATACAAAATTACAACATTTTTTATTTTTGAATACAAAGTTTTTAGTAATTTTAGATTCAAACTTTAAAAACTCAATTATTATTTAATTTACAATTTTTTATTTTCAGTACATTAATTTCAAAAATTTGAAAAAAATACTTCCTAAGAATTTAATTATTTTTATTAATAGCAAAATTTTTTGCAATATGTAAACAAAATTTTAATAAAATTTAAACGAACAAAAACAATTATTTTCTAAAATTTCAATAAATCCTTCGAAACGTTTCAATTATTTCTTAAATAGTAAAATCTTTGTAAAAATTCAATTATTATCGAAAAAAAATTTCACGAAAGTATAATTTTTTTAACTAGTACTAAAATCTTTGGAACAATTAAATTATTTATAAAAAAATTTCAAAAGAGAATTCAATTTTTTTTCTTTATTTGTTACCAAATATTTTGAATAAAATTCAATTAAATACTTCGAAAAAATTCAATTATTTTAAAGAACAAATCCATGAAAGAATTCAATTTTTTTTATTAGTTACAAAAATTTGAATAGAATTCAACTATTTTATAAAATTCAATAAATCCTTCAAAACGATTTAATTATTTTCCAAATAGTAAAATCTCTGCAAAATTTCAATTATTTTCCCAAAACAAAACAAAAAAATTTCACAAAAAAATGCAATTTTTTTTCTCTTAATTCGTTATAAAATATTCGAAGGGAATTTGATTTTTTTTTAAATTTTTTAAAATCATTCGGAAAAATTCATTTATTTTTTAAACAGTAAAATCTTTGCAAAAATTTAATTAGTTTCAAAAAAAATTTAACAAAAATATTAATTTTTTCCTTTATTTGTTTCAAAAAATTTGAATTTAATTATTTTCTACAATTTCAATAAATTCTTCTACAAAATTCAATTATATTTAAAAATAAAAATTTTTATTTTTTGCAAAATTCAATTATTTTAAAGATTAAAGTTTCTATCAAAGAATTCAATTTTTTTCTAATTCGTTATAACATTTTACCAAAAAAAATTCATTTTTTTCAAATTTTAAATATTTTAATAAAACTTAATAATTGAATATTTAACTTTAATTATTAAGAAATATGATTATTTTAAAAACTCTAAAGAAATTCTTCATAAAATTGAATTATTTTTAAAATTTTCAATTAAAATTATTGGAGAAACTCCAATATATTTGACAAAAAATTCAAAAGACATTCTTAAAAAAGAATTTAACTGTCATTAGAATTTTCAAAAATTTTAACAAAATTCTTCGCGAGCATTTTATGATTCTAAAGTTTTGAATGTTTAAATGAATCGAATTTATTTATTTCTTCAAATTAAATTTTTATTTCTAATTTTTGTGTCATTATTGAATAAATATATTATAAAGTTTCTAAATGTAAAATTTGAGTTTTTAATTTTTATTGTAATCAGTAATCTATGAAAATATTTTTAATCAAGAATATTTCGTTCATTTGAACATTCAAAACTTTTTTTTAAATTTGTTTTACTGACATTATTTATTTTTTTATTAAAAAAAAACAATGATTTATTTTCCTGATATTTTGACTTTACTTTACTCACTGACAAAAACAGTTTATAATGAAGTAATAAAAAATATTTCCTGGCACAAAAAAAGGAAGTTTAAGATTAATAGAAACGTTTTGCCAGTGTACATATTTTAGATTCTAACAATTAAAAGTATATTTGTACTCTTCAATTCCCATGGGAATTTCACTAGGTTTGAAATCGTGAGAAGTAAGTCACCCAAAAGATCAATGGAACTTGTGAAGATCTTTTTTTTTGTCGTTTATTTAACGTCTCTGAATTTAGCGTCTATTCTTGAATATTTTTTAAGATAAAAATATCACTAATTTCTTCTATACTAAAAATTAGCTTCTACAGAATTTTATTTTTATAATTCTAAACTTTCTGTAGAAAAATCTTCTAAAAAATGTTTTTTTTTAAAACTTGAAAGAGGTCAAAAGTTGAAAAATGAAAAAAAAAATTCAAAAAGTTAGCGTCGGATTTTTAGTTATCAAACTATCACTAATTTCCATTAGGAAAAAATAAAATTTGATCGAAAAGGGAAAAAATATTCAGATAACTTTTAAAAAAAAACTCTTTCAATTTCTTTCGATTTCGTGGGGGAAAAAAATTGAGACTCAACGTCGACGCTAATTGATCAGGAACCCATATTTATTTTAATAATAACAAAATAAAGTTGAGAACAAAAATGATAAAATCGAAAGGTCCACGATAGGCAAAACAATACATAAAGTAACAGCGACTGATATTCAAGGGATGATGAAAGTAATAAAACAAAACTTAGGTCGAATAAAGGAAAAATGGTTTGAGGTAAAATGGAATTGAGGAAAGTCAATTTTGCGAAATATGACAGAAGCAAATGGCATGGAAAGTATATATACATACAAAACATATAGATAGAGGTGAAGGTGAAACAAGATAAGATTTCAGGAAAACAAGATGAGAGAAAACAAGATCAATATTATAAGTGAAGCGCAAAGACGAAGAGAGAGAGAGATAGGAGGGAAATTTGTCTTATTGTCTTCACAGTGAAATTAGTACAAAAAATTTTTTATAAATTTATAAAGATTCATTGTTTGTTAATATTTTTCGTTGCTAACACTCAATCTGAACAATAAACAATTTACTATCTAATTCAATTTTTAATTAATATTTCTATTGCTTTAGAAATTAATATCATTATTAGTAATTATTTCTTAAATAATTATTAATTAATTACTAATAAATATTTATTAATTACTTACTAATAAATATTTATTAATTAATTACTAATAATTATTAATTACTTAATTACTAATAATTGTTAATTTAAATCTGAAGTCCTCCACGACTTTAATTACGAACAATAATCTAGAAAGAATTATTTTCCAAGTATTGAATTCGCACCTCTAATTTTAACCCTTTCGTGCCCCCGAGAAAACCCAGCTAATGAATTTTATTCAAACTTGTTGATTTTTGTTTTTTCTTTAATTTTAATAAAAATAAAAATTTCCTGACTTTTCCCTGCTTTTGCGAACAAATTTAATTTTCCTTGATTTTTTCCCCTAAATTCCCCGATCTATGTCAATCTTGATTTAAATTCTCTTTCTCTCTAATTTAAAGAACCGAACTTTATTGGACTTTTTAAAAATTAAAAACAGTTGCTTATAAATTTTTTCTTCTCAAACGAGTATGAGAGCTCAACTATGCATAGTTTCGAGTATAGAAAAGAATTATAATTATATATATGTAACCTCATTTTAAAAAATGACTCCACAATCTCTCGGTTATAATAAATCCAACTCGAAATAAATAAAGATTACTCTATTAATATATTAAGCATTAGCTCAAAAATTAATGTTCGAAATGGAAGATTAATATAAACAGCTCGCGCAGAGAGTGCTAAAGTCGCATAAATTATGGAAATGCTTCAACGTCTTTTGGGAGGAGAGGAGAGGAGAGTGACTACTAAAACAGACATTAAATATGAAGGAGACTTGAAAGTAGGTTCTTTCTCCTTTCTGTTGATCGTGTTTCGGCGACTAATTTCTCGTCGAAGAAGATGTCGACCAGCGGAACGAGAACAAACTAGGAAAAAAGAAAAACAACAAAAAAGAAAACAAATTAAAGGAAACAAGACAAGAAGAAGAAAGAAAACAAATAAAATGCAACAAGAAAATAAGTAAAAAATAAAAAAGGAAATCAAGAAAACAAGAAATAGGAAAACGAAAAAAGAAAAAACACAGGCCACGGATCGCCATTAACGAACTGAAAAAGTCGCTCTAGTCGATTAAAAATTGACAAAAAAGTCGAAAAAGTCGTTTATTTTTATTTAAATATTTAATTTAGTCACAAAAATTTTATTTTCTTTTTTCCTGATTCCTCACTGATTTCATAATTTAATTAATCAAAACTTGTATAATTTTACTAAATAAATTTTTAAATAAATTCTTATTATTTCTTTTTTACAGGAAATAAAATTTTTGCAAATTCCAACTTCTGAAATTTAATAATTTCTAAAAATTAAAACCAATACACTTCAAAAAATTCAGTTATATATTCTACACTGAAAAAAAAGTTCTGGTTGGAATTACCAGAAATCCTAGTTTTAACTAGAATATCGTGTTAAATATACCCTAACCAGAACATTTCTGGTTAGGTTAACCAGAATTCTAGTTAGTATAACCAGAATTCTGGTTGTTTCAACTAGAAAATCGTGTTAAATATACCCTAACCAGAACTTTTATTTCAGTGTACAATTTCTAATTAAACTTCACCTCAAAATCACTTATCTCTCTATTAATTTTTTAATATTTTTTTTCAATTTTCTTCGAAAATGCAAGGCAATTGTTTAAATTTAAAAAAAAAAAATTTTTATAATAATTGAAACCGTCCATTTTTATTTTGGAAGCTATTAAGGTGGAATATATTCAAAAATCTTAATAAAAAAATTCGTAAAGTTAACTTCTTGAAAATATTAAATATTTCAAAACAATTTTTTAAAATACAATAGTTTTACAATTACATAAAATTTTAAAAAATGTCCAAAAAATGAAGTTTGGTCCAATCTTTTAATAATTGCGAAATTTAGTGAAATCTTTCAAAGATAATTGAAATTTAATGTAAAAAATCTTTGAAACATAACTGAGTTTTTAAAAGATATAAAAATATAATCAAAGTTCTGAAGAATTTAAGTTATAAATAATTTCTCAGAAATTATAGAATAATAAATTTTGGAAAATTTTAATTTACTTTTTTTAATTTTATTCAATTTTATTGAAGTTACACTTGACGATTTTGTTCATTAAAATTTTCCTCAAATTTAATTATTTACACTATTCTCAATTAAAATTCTTGTCTAAAAAGTTCATTTTTAAAAATTCTAATACAAAAAAACTTGAAAAAATGATTTATTTTCAAATAAATTTTACAAAAGTTGAATTATTCAAAATTGTTTTTATTGTTTATTTTGAAAATTTAATTAGAAAAATATTTAGAAAAAAATTTTAAGCTTATTATTTTGTGTATGTATTTGAATTTTCGAAACTATTGAAAATATTTAATATCGAAAATATTGAAAATAATGGAATTTGAAAAAAATTAGAACAAAATAAATCAGAGAATTACTTTTTTCAAAACTATTTTTGATATTAATTTTAAAATCTAATTTTCATAATTTTTTCAATTTTATTGAATTTACACTTGATGATTTAATAATTATAAATTTTTCTCAGTTTAATATTATTTCCAAAACATTGAATGAAAATTGTTTAAAAGTTTATTTTCCAAAATTCTAATAAGAAAACTTGAAAAAAATTTTTACTTTCAATTAAATTTCACAAAAGTTGAATTATTCAAAATTGTTTTTATTGTTTATTTTGAAAATCTAATTAGAAGAATAATTCAAAAATAAATTTTCAAAAATTTTTCTATTTTTTGCTTTTTACACTGTAAAAATCAAAATAGGTTTGCATTTTATACTGAAAATGTGGTATTTTTCCGCAAAATTTGGAAGAAAAGTGGAAAAAGTCGTAATTTGTTTTTTAAAAAGTCGATAAAAGTCACATTATTTGAAATTAGTCGAAAAAGTTATATCCGAGGACTGAAAGTAAGAAAACAAGGAAAAAAGAAAAAAAGAAACATGAAAAATGAAAAAAAGAAAACAAGAAAAAAGGAAAGAACTCTCTAAATCTGAATTAGTAGAAAGTTACTAATGAAATGGTGAAAAGTCGTCCACTAAATGATTTAGTAATAATTCTACTAACAAATAGTAAAATTTTACTAATTCTTTAGTAGAATTCTATCTAACAATTAGTGGAACTGTTTTATTAAAAGTCGATAAAACAGTTTCACTAATTGAATTAGTGAAAAAGTTACTTTCAATTAGTAGAATTCTACTAAAACATTAGTAGCATTTTACTAAAAATTAGTAATATTCTACTAATTAAAATTGTGAAAAGTCGTTCATGAAAACTACTAAAAATGAGTAAAATTTTACTATTTCTTAGTAGAATTCTACTAATTCAGATTTAAAGAGAAGAAAAATGTGACGCGATCTGAAGAAAGGGACCTTAGAAGCAAATCACTTTAAGGTTATGTTAGCGTCACTTTTTTCTTGTTTCAAAGTTTATTTTTACTTATTGCAAATTAACATCAGTATTTAATAAATATTTCAATTATAGTGAAAACTTAATCATTAATGATTTATATTGTCAGTTGATTCTCTTTTTGTATTTTTATTTCAACAATTGCAAACATAACCTACAATTTTTTACTTCTAAGGTCCCTTTCCTCAGATTGCGTCACAAATAAAAAAAAAGAAAACAAGAAAATAGAAAGAATGAAAGAAAATAGAAAAAATCTATGTAAAAATCAAGAAACTAAACGCTTGCGCTGAAAACAGGAAAAATATAGACGCAGTGTTTCCGATATTATACAGGTGGATTAAATTCTCCGAGGAATAAGATGCGATGACGGAAAGAGAAGAAGACTCAGGATCAGGATGAGGATACGAGTCGAGATTGAGAGAGAGAGAAAGAGAGAAGGAGGAGAGGGAGGGTTCGATGGCAGACCGGATGATTCCCACAGCTCCCAGGTACTGGTTGGCGGCGACGACGGTGGCAGCGGCGCCGACTAACGGAACTCTTTCTACGCGATCTTTTGACGTCATACCGGGCATCGAGGAGAGAACTATACAACAAGCCCCATGGCTTGCTTGCTTGCTTGCTTGGGTTCCGTGAGAATCACTCAACTATGCGTATCACTGGAATGTATAGAGCGATGAGGAGATTCTCTCTTTGCATTTGGTGAAGTCGCTTTTACGCGGAAATTGCGAAAGAACGACGGCATGTACACGCCCGACAACTATATCTATGAATTCATTACCTTTTTTTCGCATCTGGAAGAAAAAAAGAAGAAGGAGAACCAAGAACCCATATAGTCGACTACTATATCGACTGTTAATAAATAAAAACGACTTCCTAAATCTGTACTCTTCCAAAAAGTACTCTTCAAATCTGACTCAGTCGAAAATTTTCGACTATTTTTAATCAGTTACTGACATTTTGCCACACTGAGCAAAAAAAAATTATTTGATTCAAACAAATTTTGTTTAAATCAAACTTAAAATATCTTTGCTATACAGTCAAACATATTTCAATTTAATTCAAACATATTTTCTGGTTCAGCTTAAGAGATTTTATATTGAAATCAAACATAAATTGTCATTGATTTAAAATTATCTGCAGTTAACTTTTACGTTTGATTCAAACATAAAATTTTTAAACATAATTCTTGTTTAAACCGTAACAGAAAATATGTTTGAATTAAATATAATTATTCAAACAAATAATACTTTTGAATCAATGCAGTAGATATTTTCTATATATTGAGATTAAACTTACAAACTAATTTCAATTAAACAAAATCCCTTAAAATTATTTTTTTATTTAAATTAATTATAATGTTTTCTCAGTGCACGTCCCTAAAATTAGCGTCGACGCTAAACATTTAGAGAGCTCGAACCACTCTCTAAATTGTAATTAGTACCAATCTTTACTAATTTCATTTAGTGACAGATCTTTTGCTTTTAAATTATAGTAAATTTGACTAATAAATAATAATGTTTACTAATTTATAATTAGTAAAATTTACTAATTTTTTATAAATAAAATTTACTAATTTATTATTAATAAAATAGGTCCCTGAAGATTTAAAGTTAAAAAAGTACTCTTAAAAGGTTTTTTACTTCCGAAGTGAATGAATGAAGTGAAATTAGTTAAAAATTTATCTCTAAAAATAAGAAAAAATAGTTTTTGATGCTGCCATTGATGCCAACTTCAGGAACATAATAAAATTTACTAATTTATTATTAGTCAAGAATAACAACAGTTAGTAATTCAAAAGCAAATATTCGAAGTCACTAATACGAATTAGTAAAAATTTTGACTAATTCAAATTTAGAGTATACAGAATTGTTACAAGTAAGAAGAAAATTAAGTTTTCAAAAATTTTAATTTCAAACACTTTTAAAATTCAATTATTTCTATATAATCACATAAAAAATGTCTTTAAATCACATATCTTTAAACAATCAATTTTTCTAATATTTTAACTAAAATTCATTTTTAAATCAATTTCTATTAGAAAACTCTAGGAAAATTCAATTATTTAAAAACAAAAATAAATTATTTATTAAAGAATGGAATTTTTCTCAATTATATTAAATTTTCATTAAGAACTTTATCAGCATATTTTTAATCATTTAAATTCAAATAATTAAGAATAAACGTTTATTCAAGGTAATTCTAACACGAACCTAACCTATATAATTTCGAAAAAGTTCTTTGACAATTTTCAAATCCATTTATTTACAATATTCAATTTTACGAAATTTTGAATCATTCGTAAATTCTCCAATTGAATATATATATATTAGAAAATAAAAATTTGAAATAATATTTAAAAATTCAATTACACTTTAGCAACAAAATTAATTTCAGAACTCAATATTATTCCCAAAAATTCAGGCTATATTGTATTTAGTATTCAATTACAATCTACAATTTTAACACTTTTTATTTTTTTATTAAAAAATTATACTGGAATTCAATTATTTCGAAAGAAAAATAAATAATTTATTGAATAATTGAATGCTTCTTAAAATTTAATTCTTAGAAAGAATTTTATCAATAAATTTTTTAATAATTCAATTCTTTTCACGAATTTTAATTAAATCTTAAAGAATAATTACGTTTTTCTAGCAAATCGATTAAAATTGTATTAAAAATAATTGAAAATCTGCGATAAGTTTGATTATTTGTGAAAATAATTGAATTCCTAAGAAGAATTTCATTATTCTTAAACAATGTTAAAATTCTACGGAGAATAATAATGAAAAATAACAAAAATAAAATAATGGAATGTCTGCAATTATTTGTAACTTTAATTGAATTAAATTTTATTTTTCATATTTTTAATTGAAATTCTTCTATAAATTGAAATTTGGTCAAATCTTTAAAAAAGTAATTGAGATTTTATAAAATCTTTTAAAAATAATTGAAATTTTATGAAGTCTTTTACAAATTATTTAAATTTGGCCAAATCTTTAAAAAAAGTAGTTAAAATTTTATGAAGTCTTTTAAAAATACTTGAAATTTGGTCAAATCTTTCAAAAGTAATTGAATTTTTTTGAAGTTTTTTAAAAATACTTGAAATTTGGTCAAATCTTTTTAAAAATTGGTGGAAATTTTATGAAGTCTTTTAAAAATAATTTAAATTTGTTCAAATCTTTTTAAAAATTGGTGGAAATTTTAGATAGTCATTTAAAAATAATTGAAATTTGGTCAAATCTTAAAATAAATAATTGTGTTTTTTGAAAAATATTTTTAATATAAACAAATTTTTGCAGAATTTACATTATAAATTTCAAAATTATTTTAATTATTTCCATTCAATTTTCATTATCATCTTCAATTTTTAACTAAAATTCTTCATTAAGTCAATTATTTTAAATAATTTTTGAAAATGTTCTTTGAGAATTTTCCAATTTATTTGTTGACATTTCAATTTTACAAAATTTCAATTATTAGCCAATTCCTTAATTAAATAAAAATTTTAAAAAAACTTCAAATAGTTTCAAGAAGAAAATCATTGAGTTGAGGAGAATTTTGGAAAATAATTGAAATTTTGACAAGAATTGTATTAACATTTTTGAAAATATTTGAATTTTGGAGAAGAATTGAATTATTTCTAAAGATAATTGAAATTTGGATAAGAATTTAAAAAAAATGTTTGAACATAATTAAATTTCTACAAAGATTTTGATTAAGTTTGAAAATAATTTAATTTCTCATTTAATTATTGTAATTTTCTTTATTACAATAATTTCAATTGTAATTTCTTGTAATTACAATAATTTCAATTGTAGGTAATTTCTTGTAATTACAATAATTTCAATTGTAGGTAATTTCTTGTATTTACAATAATTGAAATTACAATTTCTTTATAAAATTCTCCAAATATTACCTGCTTTAAGAAAATCAAACAATAAAAATATTTAAAATAAAACAAGTAATAACAAATAACAATTTGATTTCTTTAAAAAATCGAAACAAATCACATAACAAATATTCTATACGTCTCACCGTTATTACTTAAATTTTTCAATGAATTTCAAAAGAGTTTATGTCGCGAGAGACCATATCAGTAAAGAAAACACGTGTTTATTAATTTATAACTGACAATTGTGTGTATAATTCGTGAAAACAATCAAATTATTCTATGCAAAATGCTCAGAACACCCATTTCCTGATTTACTCACGCGATATTATATTCCACGGCAGGTTAAAAGACAACAAAACTTTTATAGCCCAACGTTTTACTTTAAATTTAAAATACTATATTGTATAAGAGAGAGAAAAAAGAATATCTCTCATTTTAAACAAGAACAAAGAAAATGCTTCTGCATTATTTATTATTGCAAAATAAGTTTTCATTTTTTTTTCTAAATTTCTACATCACCTAAAACATAAATATTTGATGATCGCACTTTTACTCAATTATTAAATTGATTATTAGAAAAAGAAATCAAAAAATAAATTAAAATTTATTGTATAAATCCATAATTATTAATTACTCTAAATTGTAAAAAGATAAGTATTTATTTATTTTCTTTAAATTTATAAATTTATAATTATTATTAATTATTAATCACAGAAACAAAAAATAAAAATATAATTATACCAAAAATTAAATATACTCAATTTTTACTCCGATATTTTCGAAAATGAATAATTCACAATAAGAAGGCTAATTTTCCAACTTTGATAATTCGAGGGAAAATTACACTTTTGGTTATATGTATACGTCAATCAACAATAAATGAGTTATGAAAGAAATTAAATGCTGTTCGAGATGATATGGGTTAAAATGGTAAAATTAACGTTTCTTGAAAATGAATTTTTAAAAAAAATTGTTAGCTAAATTATTATTATAAAAATTCCTCTTAAAACAGGTAAACATAAATATTTTTAGAGACATCAAATTTCAATTTAAAAAAAAATGCTAAAATGGAAAATACTTGTCGAAAATATTCACTAAGATTTATGGTGAAATAATAATTTATTATATATTTAGAAAACAGTAACATAATAATTGACGCAAAAGCAATTTTGTTACAGGCAAAAAATTATATAACATTGCGGTCACCACAGGTGTTATAAAACCATCAACACTTGTAGGAAACTTTCCGCAGTCACCTTATTTAGCATTTCTAATGAAAAGTTTACAAAAAAAAATTAAATTTAATAGGTGGAAAATTAAATTTATCACTGAAAAGTTAAATTTATAGAGTTAAAAGTTCAATGTTTACTGTAAAGAAATAAATTTATATTTGAAAATTTAATTTTAAGAATTCAGTTTATATATTTAAAAATTTAATTTATTTTAAACAATTGAATTATTACTTAAAAATGAAATTTATTTTAAACAATTAAATTTATACTTAAAACTTAAATTTTTATTTACCAATTAAATTTATATTCAAAAATAACTGATAATAGTTTAAAAATACAAAAAAAAACAGTAAAAGTAAAAATTAATACTAAAAAAAAGTGAAATTAAAAATTAATAACAAAAATAAAACTAAATAGTAAAACTAGTAATTAATTGTAAAAATAAAAATTAATAGTCACGAATAAAGATTAATGGTTAAATTTATTTTTCCAAAAATTAAGTGAACTTTTAATTTAAAAATTTTAGAATAAAAAAATCAATTAATTTTTAAACTTTTCATTAGCAATGCTAATTTAATAGCCAATTCAAAAATAATAAAAAAAATTTCTTTTGCCCAACAGTTACAAATTGTATATAGAAACAGCGATCGATCAAATATATTTTTTTTCAATCAAACTATCGAAAAATAACATTGTTAACATTGAGAACAATTTCTAATTGAATCTTCAATTAATTTACTTATTTTTATAATACGATGTAATTCCAGGAAGTGGGATATTCTGTCACGGTAATGATTTCGGCACTACTTTTTTTTTATCATTGAGTGTGTACATAAAGCGAGACGAAAGTAGACAATTAACTGTTTTATTATATAGCTTACACTGTGTATACACACGAGTCTTATATGTTGCAGTTGAGGAATGTTTTAATTAGAAGCGCGGATTTTTCAAGAAAAAATTTAGAGAATATTGTCACATTTAAGAAATTTACAAATTTAATTTTTTTTTAATCTTTAAATTTCATTTTTTAATTTTAACAAATTTAATTTCTCTTCATTACTTTTAAATTCTGTCAGATTTAATTTTTTTCAATGTTTAAATTTTATCCGATTTAATTTTTTTAAATGTTTAAATTTTGTCATATTAAACTTTGTTCAATGTTTCAATTATTATTTTTTTTTTTTTTGGAAACAAAAAAATCCACCTTCTTTTTTTACAAATTTAAGGAAAAATTTGAGACATACAGAAACGTGTGAGTGCGTATTTCAATGCAAATATTAAAATCCATTCTCATTTGCAATTTAATTAACTGTGCGCCCTTTGAGATTTTAATTTAGATTTTATTTCAATCTGTTTTCAAAAGTCTGCTGACAGTGATTGAATTTTCCTCCAAGTGACAAACAACACACAACGTACGTCTATATATGTCAGTAACATTCATTCAAAAATTCTTTATATACGATTATTCACTGTGAAGGTATTTTAAAGGAGCTTTTCAACACGTCGTTTAAATAAATATATATATATAATATGTAAAAGTTGCAATTTTTAATTAAATATATTCAGAAAATTAATTGAAAATATTGAAGAAAATAATCGAATCTTAGAAGAAATTAATTAATTAAATAGTGAAAAGTGAATGAAATATTGAAAATTTAATCTAATATTAATAAATTAACGAATTAAGTATTAAAAAATTGATTGAATAAATAAACGATGAATTAAATATATTGAGAAATTAATTAAATGTTTGGAAATTAATTAAGGAATAGGAATTAATTAACTATCAGAGGAAATTAACTAACTAAATATTGAAATTAATTAACTAAAATATTGAGAAGCGAATTAAATGTATATTGGAAATTAATTATAAATAACGAGAAATTAGTTCATTAAATATTTGAAAAATAAATTGACTCAAACAAATCAATGGAATTAAATTGTATCACTAAAAAAAATTGATTTTTATTTTATTTGCAAAATTTTTATATTATTAAAAAATGACGCATCTTCGGAAGTAAATATATAATCGGAAAATTCCTCACCACTGCAATTCAAATAGAAATATATGTATAAAACAACTATTTTCTCCGAAAGTAATTAACTTTATATCAAACGACGACAATGGCAAATAGAACGAGATATTTTCGATTTAATAGCGGCACTATAATGACACACATGGAAGAAGAAGAAGAAGAAGAAAAATATTTCCTTATTTGCACAACAATAACAATAAATTTGTAAAATTCACCCAAAAAAAGATTGTCGAAATTCTGAGCAATTCAGGAGCATTAACAAAAAATTACTGTCTAAATTTTGACAAATTTAGGAACATTAACAAAAAATTAGTGTCAAAATTTTCGAACTTTAAGGGAATAAAAAAAATTAACGTTTCTTAAACAATTCGAAAAACAAAAATAAAGATTTTGAACTACACCCAATTTTTAGAAAAGAAATAATTAGGTTACAGACGAATTGTTATTGTCTTCGCCGACTTTCACTTGCAACAACCTTCCTCTTGAAACATCGTCGACTGTCGTTACAACTCAAGAAAAATTCTTTCTCAAACCACCTTATCGAAATATAAAACGAGGAACGACATACTATACGAATTCTATCTTTCGAATCCATAAACTTATGGCAGAACGTGTCACGTCATCAAGAGAAAGGATCCTTCCTGACATTCTTTAAATTATAAATTTTCACAACCACATCCAATAAAATACAATATAAAATCGAGAAGAAAAAAAAACCTGATCAATATTCTTCAAAATTACCTAATCACACACTTTTATTCTCTCTCTCTCTCTCTCTCTCTAAAGCACAAGAGAAAGAAAATTCAGGTCAATTATTTTACAATCGTAAAAATCTGTTTCGAACACATAAAACAAAAATATTTCGTTCTTTCCAATAGACGAATTTTTAGTGAGACTCTTTTTTTTATGACTTAATAAAACTTGAGAGAGAAATAAGAAATGAAACGAAAGTTTTTTTCAATTTTGCATTTTGATTTTTGGACTATTTTTTGGGAATTAATTCGAAAGAATTCAGAGGAATTCGAAGGATTTAATTCCAAAGGGAAAAATTTAAATCAAAAGGCGATTTTCTTATTGATGATAAGACACGGCGGGGATTTGGAAATGAACACAGAAAACGTCTGGAAGATTTGAAGTATGGCGTTAGAAATCCGTCGGTGAAAGTGTTTAGCTGCAGGCTTGACAGCATCGTGCTAAACAAGTCCACTGCATAGACCACAGAGAGCACCTATAATTCAATGTGTAACATCTTGTTCATCAATTTTTACACCCAACTCCATTAAAATCATGTTTCGAACAATTTCCCCCAGTTCTTAAATAAATCCAAACGGAAAAATTCTCCGAAGTTTGGAATTTTACTACAATTTATAATTTTTAAATAAAAATTTACTGAAATTTACAATTTTTTTAATTCCACTAGTAAAATTTATTTCTTTACTATACATAACTATCAAAATTTACGAAAAACGACTTTTTTATCAGAGAATCAAGAAGAATTTTCCTCTGACCGTGAAAAAAAAATGCTTTTTTTTCTATATACAGTGTAAATTGTATTTATACACGATGCGTATTAAAAGAAAACGCAGTCATATAAAACAAATGGAAACGAGAGAAAAAAAAAGTTAAAGAGAAATAAAACGCAAGAATCAATTGGAAACGAATATATCCTTCGTGAAAAAAAATATATATATATACACACAAGCTATCAGACAAGGACGATGGGATTCTTCCTGACTCTCGATTGGAGTACAAAAACATTTACAGAGATATACGACCCTGATGAAAGCTCTCGTGTCTCCAGCGCAAGATCTCGACTTTCAATAAAACCGGAAGTTATTAGCGACGTTCGCAATGTCCACAAGACTTTAAATTTAATACAACATTATCAGCCATAAAACGTCTAAACTTCACTAAATGAAAAAAAAAACGGTAAATAGAAAACTACACAGGGAACAAATAAATATATACAGTCGAAAATTAGACTACGAACTTAGATAAAAATAAAATCAAAATAATTAAACTACAATCACTCTAAAATGAAACTAAAATCGAAATAAAATCCATCTAAAATCAAACTAAAATTTAATCAAACTTATGAGAGGCTGAAGTCCACAACGTTTTTAAAAACGAAAACGAAAAAATAATGGAATCCTACTTTTATTTTTGATTGTAAATAATGTTATTTTTCGATAATTGAATCCTTAGTAACAACTGACTTCTTAAAACTTAAGACACATGAAAATTAGAAAATACTTTTATTCAGGGCTCGGATCGTCTTTAAGACTCAAAAAAAAGTCGCTTTAGTCGCATAAATTCACAACAAAAGTCACGAAAAGTCGCATAAAATTTCCGAAAAAGTCGAATGAAATTTTAGGGAAAAAAAACGCCAAAAAGAAAACACGAAATTGTCAAAATTGTAAAAAACAATCACATTTCTTCACAACACATATACTATAACATCAAACAATCTGGAATAATATTTAATAAAATCTAATAAAATGCATGGCAAAAATTTAATTAGGTATCTTTAACATTTTTTTTTAAATCTGTTCAAAATTTCAATTATTTTTATACACAATGAAATTCTTTTCCAAAATTAAATTATTTAAAAAAAATTTTTTAAAATGCCTGTCATAATTTTAATTATTTTTAAAAATAATAAAATTCTGCTCTAAAATACATTTATTTTCAAAAATAATGAAATTTTTTGCAAAAATTCAATTACATTCAAAATTTTTTTTTTAATTTCTCGTCGAAATTTTATAAATAATTAAAAATTCATCATGGAAATTCAAATATTTTCTAAATTTTTTTTTTAAATTCTCAAAATTTCAATTATCTTTATAAATATCAAAATTCTTCTTCTAAATTCAATTACTTTTAAACATTTCTTTTTAAATCTGTTCAAAAATTCAATTATCTTTATAAATATCAAAATTCTTCTCTGTAATTCAATTATTTACAAAGAATTTAAATTAAATTCTTGTCAGAATTTCAATTATTTATTTATTTATTTCTGTACATTTGTAATTATCTTTATAAATAATAAAATTCATCATCGAAATTCATTTATTTTCAAAAGTAAGAAAATTCTTCGCAGAAATTCAATTATTTTCAAAAATTTTTTTAAATTTCTCGTCAAAATTATCATTATTTTCATAAATAAAAAAATTCATCATGGAAATACAATTATTTTCAAAAGTTCTGATAAAATTCTTTGCAAAATTCAATTATCTTAAAAAATAATAAAATAAATCGAAGAAATTCAATTATTTTCAAATTCTTTTTAATTCCCCCCACAATTTTAACTATTTTTAAAAATATCAAAAATTCTTCTTCAAAATTCAATTACTTTTAAACATTTAAAATAAAAATCTTTTCAAAATTTCAATTATTCTTATAAATAATAAATTTCTTCTCTGAAATTCAATTATTTGCAAAGAATTTTAATAAAATTATTATCAAAATTTTAATTATCTTTATAAATAAAAAAAATTCATCCTACAAATTCAATTATTTTCAAATTCCTTTTTTTACAAAATCTTATAATATAAAATAGTGATTTTCTCACTCGCGGTCATCTTTAATTATTATAAGTAGTCTAATTTCAAAAAGGTTTGAATTTGAATCTTTTGAATAATTTTAATTCTTATGGAAAAATAATAATTAAATATTTATTTAAAAAAGAAGTTATTGGTGTTTTTTTTGAAAAATTTAAAAGAAATCTGTAAATAAACTTAACAGAACATTGACTAAAACTTTTTCCTTTAACTTTAATTTTCTGAATATTTTAAAAATTTCAGTCGCATTTTACTTAAAAGAAAATCTCGAAAAAGTCGATTAGTCGCATCTTTTCACAAAAAAAGTCGCACAATCCGAGCCCTGTTTATTTGAAAAAAAAACCCTTTTTTGATTTTTCGTTTTTCAAAACGTTGCCTACTTCAATTTCGTTCAAACTTCAGAAATGTATTATTGCGTTTTAGATACAATGAAAACTGTAAGATCAACAATTTTGAATTAATAATTGATTCTCTTTCTGTATTTTTACTCAAAAAATAAGAAACAAAACCTCAGACAAATACTTTAATGCAAAAATGCGTGGAAGAAAATAAGAGGCTACACAAGAGATCTTAAAAATCATTTCGCGAATGATAAATGTGCGAGTGTTAGGAGGAGTGTATACGTCAGATAAAGTGTATAAAATGGGGCAAAGGTGAACAAGTATAAGGTGCTCAGGTGGTTTTATATATACAGACACACATGGTACCCATATAAACCTCGACAGAACTTTTAAAAGCAAGTTTATCGTTAACGAGAACGAGAAAGCGCCAACTATACGATTTTTTTTTCCTCACCGATCTGGCAAAAGATCAGCTTGCACACGTGCAAAATTGACAAAACAAAATGGACCCCAAAGGAAAGCTCGTTAACCCCACAGACAGAGAGAGAAAAATTGTCAAGGGTTTTAAATTCTCAACACTCTGTCATTATCAGAAACACGATAAAAATGTTTACACTTCAATTCTTTTCCTGTTTGGAAAAAAAGTTAACCTAACTTTAAGAAAATCTGATAATTTTTAAATAACCAAATTGAATCTCTTAAAAACTGAATAATAATTTTCGATTGTGAGCAATGATGATAAAATCCGAATAAATTTCCTAGAGTCAATTAAAAAATACTAAATAGCCTAAAGGTGCATTCACAGTGAGGAACTTTTGAAAAAGAGGAAAAATTTCGACTGACGCGTGAGTGTGATAGGCTTTTATCTTAATTTAAAAAAAAATGTTTTCCTCCGACACTCACACGTGACAACGCGCGATAATTATACGTGAAATGACGCGTAATTTTTGTACACAATGCCGACCCTGTCCTATATCCCCTACCCCCCATTTGAAAAACTCGCTATTTTATAAAGTGGTAAGTTCGATCGCGACAGAAACCTACGTGCAGGAAAGCAGACGCACGTGTTACATATATATATATACGTTCACCGAATTGCCGCACAGCGTCCGTGATTTTCTCCAAGCAAGAGTCTGCAAACGGAGGTCAACCATCGACCTAGTAAAACAAGATATTTCTCTGAATTTCAAATTTCAAGTAACTCTCTAAGAAACCCCCCCCCCCCCCATCTCTAAATTATTCTCCCAAAGAAATACACCAACGAAACTCTTTCACATCCCGCTTGATACCCAATTTTTTTTTTAAAGAATAGAACTGCTACAAGAATACCTTATTTATTTGCATTAGATGGTAAAATTTCAGGTGAATAAATATTTAAACATATGGACAATGCCGAGTGATAACGCGACTATAAAACACATTCAGAGTTTATAATTCAATTAAAATACACGTCGATGGTGAAAAAGCCTTGAACTTATTATCAGACATCTGTGAAACTATCTCAAAAAGAATTTATCATATAAAGTTCACTTGTTTTCTTTATATTCAACTTTGCGAAAGAGAAAGAGAAATAAAGAAAAAAATTGTGTGTGTGTGTGTCCATCTCTTATAAACGATTCCAAATCAGTTTTATTTCAACATGATTAATTCATGCCTCTTCGACATATATATATATAAAAACCGAGCGCGATTTTTTTTTCACTTTCGCAGAGAAGAAAAAATGTTAATTCTACCGTTGACCAATTCTTTTTTGCGCGAAAGAAACGATAAAAGCTGTCGAAGAACGTTTTTATGCGAAAAAAACGATAAAAGTTGTCGAAGAACATTTTTTACTTCCAATGAGAATGGAAATCTAGTGACTTTTTGATCGCTAAGAACGTGAAATAATAGTTTTCTGACACTTAGAATCGACGCTGACTTCAGGGAGAAGTACTGCGCATGTGTAACGTTGGTAGAACCGTTCTGCGCACGCGCAACGTTCGTAGAATCGTTCTACGCATGCGTAACGATAGTAGAATCGTTCTACGCATGCGTAACGATAGTAGAATCCCAATTCGCATGCGTTTACGCACTTTTTTCCCCAACTGCGAATTCATTGTCCCCCCCCCAAAAGTCAAATAACGAAAAACTCGTGCGATTTAGCAACAATTTCAGAAAAACAAGAGCACTAGCCATGAGAGCGGTAATTCAATCGTCTTATCAAATGATCAATTACCCGACACCTTGTCACACGAGATATAATCTTTCGCGCAATAAAATAGTTTCCAGAGAATATACCAATGAGGACACTTGAAAAAAGTCAGTCGGAGAAAGGAGTCCGATTTCGCGTCTCTTCCTTTTTCCGAATATTTAAAAAAACAAAAATATATTTCTACCTTGATAAAGTGCCCTTGAGGAGCGGATTTCTGTCGTCATAGTATCCCACGGAGGAAGACATCTCTTTAGGTAATCCAAACAATGGACACGGGGCACTTAACACAAACACGACACCACTGCATCACTGGCGTGATTCTCTGACTTTCCATTCACCATGTGAACTGCGTATATTTATTTATTAATACCTTCTTATATATTTTAACACCTCGTTTTTCCACACACTTAGTCGCGCACTTTTTTTTGGAGAAATAAATTTTTGTATCTTGACGAAATTTGTTTCTTTTTTTCACTGCACACTATTCTTCCTCTTCTTCTTCCTCCCTTTTTTCTAGAGTATTTCAGTTGAACTCGATTCTCACATGATAGATCCGGCACGACCTGCTGGACAGTCGGGAGGATTAAATCCAAGTCCAAGCGAATAGCGAGTCGAACACGAATTACTGAAGCACGACGACTATAATCGCTACTCCACGAAACCACTTATGCGGCTTTTAAGTCCACGACGATGACACAGACTTTTATCTTCCTCAGCTTCCTCTACAAGCAAGATGGCACTCCAATCTGAAAAGAAAAATTTCATTAGAGCTTCATTTTATTGATGGATTCATGTGTCGAGCACAAAAGGAGTTAAAAAGCAAGTGATACCAACTTGTTCTTTAGCTTTTTTTGTCTAAAAAAAGTAGAATGAGAGTCAAATTGAATTTAGTTGACTAGGGTTTTCGCATTTCGGTCTTTGCGCACATAAGGCAACGCCCTCAAGTGCGCAGAGGATCCAAATTCGTCCACTGCGCGCATGAGGCAACGCCCTCAAGTGCGCAGAGGATCCAAATTCGTTTACTGCGCGCATGAGGCAACGCCCCCAAGTGCGCAGAGTGTCCAAATTCGTCCACTGCGCAATTCGAGTAAAAAAAAAGGTATCAAAACGTGCCACTCAATTTAATATCCTTGAAAAAACGCTAATAACATCTAAATATTTTGTCGCATTCCGTCATTAAATATTAGAATTCAAAGCATCACAAGCGTTTCGGCAAAAGAGAAAGAGATTTAAAATTAAACATTTGCATCAAATCCTTTCATTCAATCGAAATACAATGTTGAGCGTTTATATAAAATTACACATTTAAAGTTTCAGTACGCGTAGAATAATAATTCGACAACATAACAAAAGAGTGAGAATAAATTGATATCGAGTGAATGGATTTTAATTTTGAATATATAGTCCAGAGAATGGGAAGAGTAATGTTATATATTTTTCCCCCGCAGATATATTTTAAAGAAAAGACTATACGCACGCGTGAATATTCGCCTCGCGTTTATATATATATTTACTTATATGTGCGAAGAGAAATCAGGAAGCAAAACGAATGTTCCTAACCATGTTTTATCATTGTGAGTGTTTTACGCGCCTTGCAAAACTGCCTTGTGTGCCACGTGCTCTCCAGCCGAGCAAATGATTGGCAATTGAAGTTTACAATGGCGCGCACCTACTGTAACAGAGTGCAGACAAAGAAAATTGTTTCTATCTATCAAATGGAAATTTCTCAAACACTAAAACCATTTAACACATAATTATTCCCTAATGATGATTTTGTCAAATCATTTCCCCCCCTTAAAAAGGAAAACAAACAAATTGATTCAAGCAATAAAACAGACAAATTGATTCAAACAATAAAACAAACCAAAATTCTTTCCGATTTGATTTTGAACCGAAATTGAAATAATTAGTTTGACAATTTCGGCTCAAAATCAAATCGGAATCAATTTTCGGTTGTTATACATTTTTTGCCTCTTTGGTTACAAATTCTCGCATAACGGAAAGTTTAAAAGACACCGAAAAGGGAAATAGAAAAAGTGGAAATTGAATAAAAAAAAAAGATTACAGGTGTTTAAAGATTGTGGGCGGAGTGTAGTTATGAGAGATCCTTCTATACTTGTATTGGTTAACAGTTCTTGCTAGGAGTCGAAAGTCGAAAGTGTTTCATTACATGCTCACAAGGGCAAACGACCCGCTTGGCAAGTTGCTGACATTTTCAAACTTGCATTCACCAATCCACATTTCATCCCATTGCAAATGAAAAAAAAAACCCAAATCAAGAAAACCGAACCAAGGGTTTTCTGATTTTTAGCATCTAATCCAAAACCCTGAATAGATAACTCAAGTCGAACCGAAAAAGAAGCTTGAACAGAAAAGACAAAGTTCTGGTCTTTTTTTTTAATTTATCTTGGTTTTTAAAGTCGATTTCTATTAAAGACTCTCTCTGTCTCACACTCCTGGGTTCTTCCAGCTTTCTAGAAAAGTCTAAATCAAAGAAAGAGAATGGCCAATGCGGTGACACTGTGTATATATATATATGTCGAGTATACCAAAACAAATGACAACAAATGGGGGTTTAATGTTGGATAAGGTTGGACAAGTGTAACAATAAATGACCACTCTCTCTTCAACAGAGTCTAGGCGCTCTATTGTTTCAAAGCAGCTATCACAATAGAAATCGGTTTCTACAGGGCAACTACTATATACTGTTTTATGCTCGCAGTTTATATTGTCTGGCGAAAACTAGGCGGAAAATTTTCGTTTACATGCATTATTATATAAATATAAATACGTGGGTAGGCTTTGATGAATAAGCAAATTGAAGATTCAATCTTAGCCAAAAGAATAATTCTGCTCAAACTATTCGGAAAATGGTAATCAAAATAATCAAACTGATTAAAATAATTAAAAGACTGACCGAAATAATGAAATAGTAATCCAAATAATCAAAAGAATGACCGAAATAATTAAACAGTGACCGAATTAATCTAACAAAACTGTACTAATCAAATAGTAACCCAAATAAACAAAAGAATGACCCGAAATAATCACAACAATAACCAAACTGATCAAACTAATGAAGAAACTAACCAAAGTCGAAAAACTAACCGAAATAATAATAACAATAACCAAAAAAGTAAGTGAAATAATTAAATAAGTAATCAAAGAAAAAAGGAGTTAATCAAAACAATAATCCAACTGATCCAAAAAGTAACTAAAATAATGAAACAGTAACCATTAAATAAAGAAAATAACTGAAATAATCAAGACAAAATAACCAAACTGATCAAACTAATAAAAACACTAACCAAAATAATCAAACAGCAACCAAAATAAAAAAATAACTCTGGAATAATCCTAACAATAACCAAATCGAACAAATAAGTAGCAGAAATAATGCAACTGATTAAAATAATGAAAAAACTAACCAAAATAAACAAACAGTACAATTAGGTCAATTTTGAAATTTTCAATCAAAAAGGGATTAAAATTGAGTCAAAAATAGTTTTCAACAACGCTAACTTTAGGCACACCAGAAATATTGTTTTTCAGATTCAAAAAAACAAAAACTTGCCTTCAAAAATAATTTTCTTGCCTCAGGTTAGTTAGAAATTTTAACCTAACCCATAAAAGAGAACCATAAGGACGAATTGACAAAAATTGGTTGTAAAACAACAAAATTTTTTCTTTAATACAATAAATACGTTTTCGAATACAATAAAGTGTCTCACAGGTATTATTTCTGATCTCCTCTTATTGTTCAACAAAGTCTTTCTTGCTTTTATGATTGTATTTCACATAAAAGAAGAAAAACTATGTATGCCTGTTCGAAAGTTATAAAAACGAGCATCTGTCAACTTATGTCTTCAAAAAAAGAAGAAAAAAATGTTTCCAAATTTTTTGGAAATTCCCACATTTTTATAACTTTATTTGCAAGCTTAATTTCACAATTCGTATATTTTCTTGTATATAATCCGTTAAAATAACATTAAAACGATTTCTGAATGAAGGTATGTATATTCAGAAAGGTCTGGACGATCAACAAATACTAATTACCTGCAACTAAACTACTGTTTCGTTTTTAATGACGTCACTAACCGATTTTCATTTTTCCAAGATAGAAAATATTAAATTGAAGTAAAAACAAGGACCGATGAAAATAAACAAACATCAATGAGATTTTTCACAAATGGGAAAAAAAACAATTAACAAAATTGTTTATCAATGAAAGTCTCCAAAAAAAAAATTAATTCCACAGAATTGTTAGTTAAAAATATAAAAAGTTCAATTTTTAAAAGATTTTAATTTGGAACCTTTTAGAAATTCAATTATTTCTAAAAATATACAAATTCAAATTAATTTTCAATTCATATCCAAAATTTTAGCTCAAATCCGATTTTAAACAGATTTTTATTAAAAAAATTTTCTAGAATTTCATTCTTTAAATAAAAAAAACAAGTTATTGAATAATTGCATGTTTCTCAAAATTCAATTCTGATAAAAAATAACACCAACAAATTTTTAAATCATTGAATTCTTTAGACGAATTTTAATAAAATTTTTAAGAATAGTTTCTTAAAAATTATAAATAAATTCTAATTTCTAATTTCTCAAAAAGTTCGATTAAAATTGTTATTAAAAATAATTGAAAATTCGGCAATGAGTTTTATTATTTGTGAAAATAATTGAATCCCTAAAAAGAATTTTATTATTTACGAGAAAATAAATGAATTCTTGTAAAAATTTTATTATTTATGAAAATACTTCAATATGATTGCGTAGAAATTTATTGAAAGTTTGAAAAAATATTTGAATTCCTGTAATTTTGTTTCATTATTTTATGAAAAAAATTAAAGGTGTAACGTAAAATGATATTAACATTTTTTTTCAAACAAAATTGAATTGTTTTGGAGAAAATTATTAAAATAACGAAAGTATTCAAAACAATTAAATTGAGGAAATGTTTTGAAAATAATTACAATTTTGTTAAAAGTTTTGGATAATAATAATTAAATTTTAGAGAAGAATTTAATTATTTCTAAAGATAATTGAAATTTTCCTAAGGATGTAATTATTTCTAAAGATAATTGAATTATAGAGAAAAATTTAATTATTTCTACAGATAATTGAAATTTTACTAAGAATTTTATTTAAATTATTGCAAATAAATGAATTTCGGAGAAGAATTAATTTATTTCTGAGGATAATTGAAATTTTGCCGAGAATTTTATTGGATGTTTTGAAAATAATTAAATTTCAGAGAAGAATTTAATTATTTTTAAAGATAATTGAAATTTTGCGAGAGTTTTATTCCGATTTTTAAAAATAATTGAATAGTTAGAAAAGAATTTAATTATTTTCAAGGAAAATTGAAACTTTGCCCAGAGTTTTATTCAGATTTTTAAAAATAATTGAACTTCCGAGAAGAATATTATTATTTTTTAAGGAAATTGAAACTTTGCCAAGAGTTTTATTCCGGTTTTTAAAAATAATTGAATTTAGGAGAATAATTCAATTTTTTTAAAAGAAAATCGAATCTTTGTTGAGAGTTTTATTCAGATTTTTGAAAATAATTGAATTTCGGAGATGAATATTATTATTTTTAAAGAAAATTGAAACTTTGCCGAGAGTTTTATTCCGATTTTTAAAAATAATTGAATTTAGGAGAATAATTTAATTATTTTTAAAGAAAATTGAAACTTTGTCGAGAATGTTATTGGAAGTTTTGAAAATAATTGAATTTCAGAGAAGAATTTAATTATTTTTAAAGAAAATCGAAACTTTGCCGAGAGTTTTATTCAAATTTTGGAAAATAATTGAATAGTTAGAAAAGAATTTAATTATTTTCAAGGAAAATTGAAACTTTGCCCAGAGTTTTATTCAGATTTTTAAAAATAATTGAACTTCCGAGAAGAATATTATTATTTTTAAAGAAAATTGAAACTTTGCCAAGAGTTTTATTCCGATTTTTAAAAATAATTGAATTTAGGAGAATAATTCAATTATTTTTAAAGAAAATCGAAACTTTGCCGAGAATGTTATTCAGATTTTTGAAAATAATTGAATTTAGGAGAAGAATTGAATTGAATTTCAGAGAAGAATATTTAATTATTTATAGCAAAATTTACACCACGAAAGTGGTAAAAGTAACCAGCAATGTTTTGCTAAAAAAAATAGTAAAAGTTACTTTATATTTACAGTTAAATAAACAGTATTTTTTAACTGATTCAAATTCAGAGAGTAAAGATTGGAGTTTACTATCAAAAATAACTAACAAACTATCAAAAATTAGTTCAAATTTGATTGAATATGAAAATGGAAAAAAACTTGATGCAAATTTAAAAAGATGATAAATTTTCGAAAAGAGATTGCCTATACGGAATAAAATGATTTAATTGCTCATCACGAGGAGGGCAATAGACTTTCACGTTTGCTATGCAGATTTTAATAATAATTTGTGTTGTGTCGAGAAGGAATTATGTGAATAACAGATATCGCGCGAGGGGGGGAATAATCAGGGCGTCTCTCTTTAGATGCCATAGGATATACACACTTAAGGGGGTAACGAAGTGAAAAGTCAAGAAGAGTAAAAGCGTTACGTGATTCAAGGACGTAAGTTAAATCGCACGATTACAGGGCGATAAGCGGTAAAGCAGTAGCAGCATCCATCTAAACAATTTGCTTATCCCTATATAAACTGCGAGACAAGAGAAAGAAAAGAGAAGAGAAGAGAAGAGCATTTCAATTCAATGTCATTTGGTTTTGTGCGCGCTCTCTTAAAAAGCAATGAAGCTTCTTTGCTTGCGGGGAAAATGGTACCGTAAGCGTTCCACTTCCCCGATGAAAACGCTCCGGAATCCGCTGCCTCTTGGAATGCAAGACGATGCAGAGCTCAACCTGTCCAATCTGTGTTTCTTCCTCCTCGTCTCTCGCAACTCCGCCTTCCCTTCCATTGCCTTTCTCTATATACACTGACTTGCACGATCACTTTGCTATATATCCACTTTTTCTATACTGTATACATATATATAATGTCTTCACAAACAGAATCTACATCTCAAAAATTCTAAATAAATCGTGCAACATCCTTCAGATTTCACTCAAGGAATTTTTTTCCTCTTCTTTTTTTTTTTTTTGACAAACGAAAGTGCTTTTTCAACTTCCTGGTGTGAATATTTATACGTGTCTTTGGCTTCGTATAAAGAAATTTAACTCCTGCCTCTCTTGATATCACAACAAATGGGTTATTGAAGGACGAAAGTTCCAAAAGTCAACAAGCAGCAATGAATTATTCTTATTTCCATGTGCCCCAAAAAAGATGCAACATTTTCTTTTTCAAATTTCAAACATCCAACATATTTCGCCTCTTCTAAAAATTAAGAGAAATAACAATTTTAATTATAAAACCAAAAATAGCGAAAATGATTTTTCAAACACATATTAATATCATTGGAAAAGAAATTATTTCATTCAAGTAAATATTTCAGGACAATAGTCAAAATTAGTTAATTATTTGAATCAAATAATTTTTTCCCCAGTTTAAAAAAACTAGGAGCATAGTGAAACCGCCTAAGAATCATTTGCAGTGAAATTATTACTTTTTAAAATAGTATACTGTAATTATTCGAAAATAATTAATAATTTAAAATTAAATATTAACAATTAAAATTCTTTAAAACATTAAATTTAAAAATTTTCATGCACACTATAACTCACAAATTTTCTAATTAGACAAGGAAAAAAATAATAAATCGTCTCTTTTTTCCTTCTTAAAAATCGATTTCATAAAAAAAAATTTTTTTATATTCTTCAATGTTTTTTCAGCTGCCTTTTTTTATATGTTTCGAGGTTTAAAATTGAATCCCGTTATCAATGCAATCAAGCGATAATAATTGAGAGTGATAATAATTCAATACAACTTTGATAAGGCGCAATAATGCACTATTGTCAAAGATTCATTACTACCTAATAGAAAAAAATGCCTCTTCAAATTCTATCCGAACATTAATTAAAACATCAAAAATCATAAAAATTGGAATTTCCAAAATTAAACAAAACAAAAAAGTTGTCAACATTCAAATTAAGTATTGTTACTGAAAAATGAAATATTCGAATAACAATATTTTCCAAAATTACTGAGAAACAATTACAAGCACCAAAAAAAAAAAAAATTAATAACTCACGTTTAATATTTAGAAACATTACAATGTGTCTTTAAACCACGCGAGGCAAAATTATTGAAATAAAATTTAAATTCGAAAAAGAAAGAAATAAATATTCGCTTTAAAGTTCGGAACATTAAGAAAATAACAAAAAATATTCAATGACGGAAAAAAATTCGAGAGAGAGAGAGAGAGAATATAGAACTAAATTAACACTTCTACTATATGTCGATTTTTATTCTAAAAATCTAACCTTCTAAAAATAATATAATTCGAAGATATCTGGACTTGTGTGTCATTATATTAACGTCACTAATAAAATAGTAAAAGCGTTAGCGTGAAACCAGGATATTGAGAGGAATTATGTTGAAGATTGATGCATTTATCACGATCTATAAATCGAAAGAGTATTGCCTTGATGATCGACATACTGTGCTAAAAAGCAGTGAGTAGAATTTTCTGTCGCCTCGCTAAACGTATCCAAGTCTCTAAGCGATTAGCAGGTCGAAGGTGGTAGGAGCAGTCGTTTACTGTTTTAAAGATACGGCCTCAAACGAATCAACAACAGAGAAAGAGAGCGAGACAGAGAAAAACCTACATCTAAATAAACGACATTTCAAAAAGAAAAATCTATTCCCCCCTCTT
The DNA here is from genome assembly GCA_032872475.1 of Leptopilina myrica (nomen nudum). Taxonomy (NCBI): domain Eukaryota; kingdom Metazoa; phylum Arthropoda; class Insecta; order Hymenoptera; family Figitidae; genus Leptopilina; species Leptopilina myrica (nomen nudum). The sequence goes on along the minus strand of CM065465.1, from coordinate 30,055,911 downwards.
TGCAAGCACACACCTGACAATGTCCGTGAAATAAAATTATCTCCAAATGCAAAAAAAAAGAAAAAATACACGAAAATAATATTGCGAGAGAAAATTTTTACATCCAAAAAATAATTTAGTCGATTTAAAATTAATATTATTGGATTTATTTTCCTCACTTTTTTATACTTATTTTTACTTGATTCCGAATTATTTTACTCGATTTGAAAATATTTTAGTCACTTTGTAATTATTTTAGTCGATTGGAAATTAGTTTAGTCACTTCTGAATTATTTTACTCACATTGAAATTATTTTATCCACTTTGCAATTATTTCACTCACTTTGTAATTATTTTCGTCGATTGGAAATTATTTTCCCCCCTAAAAAAAGTTGTGAAAAACAAGAAAAAAGAGGGAAACAACGGTAATTTTGATCGAGACAATTCTTTAAAAGTTAAAATTGAATATTATTGACACTACATTATTACTTTTCGAATGGAATAAGCATATTTATTAGAAATCATTATCTCAAATTACAGCCTTGGGCTCTACTGAACAATAATCCGATCCTGATGTTGATATATATGTAAGTAACATGAAAACAAGAAGACAACTCGTGTACAGCGCCATTAACCGTTTAAGCAAGGAAGTTATATTCAGAAATTCTTTAAATTATCAATAAGAATAATTTTAATATTAAGAAAAAATCAAAAAAAATAAATAAAATAAAACACTAAAAATGTAGCATTTGATATAAAAAAAGAAAACAATTAAAAATCAAACAGTCGAATAGAAAATTGTAGTACAGTAAAAATATGGACTATGTATTTTTTTTAATACAACGAAAACAACAATAGAACGAAATCTAATTAACCTCATTTTTCGCTTAATGATTCCAAAAATAATCATTAGTGTAAGAAATTATTTTTGTAGACAGAATTTGTTTTGAAGTAAAAAATCAAAAGAGTATAAAAGTTGTGCCTTGTGAAGAGAAATAATAAACAGGAGTTAATTACTATTTTAATCCTAATGGAAATTTCATAGACAATCATAATCTTAGGTTAAGTTACGAAAACGGAGTTTAACAAAGGAAAAATTAATACGTTATTAAAATAATAACAAACTTGAAAACCTCAAGAATTCCGCAATTATCTGTATATAATAATTGCATCATTATTTCATCATTACTTCTCATTCTAGGTCGATCGATTATAAGTTTTTAAACTATGTAACGAAAAAAAAATCGTTGATGCAAAGCAAAGGTAGAGAAATATTTTGTAACACTCAATATTTCTATGATTTGTCCGAACGAGAAATAAAAACTCTCTCTTGTCAATTATTTGTTGTTGTTTTGAAAAAATCCCACTGTGACGTTTTTTTGCAAAAAAACAAAAACACACATACACACACATTACTTTTAACAAAACTTAACCTATGATTTTGTGTTTACATCTGAATTCATAAACACGAAAATTCTAGGAGATGTAATTGCGCGTTAATCACTTCAAGAAATTATATCTTCTTTTAAAAGTCCAATCGTGAACAGTAGTTACCTTTCTATTTTCAGTAAGAACGTAAGAATCCATGCTTCATCTTAAAGAATAAAACCTGTTCGGCTCCACGTCTACACTCCATCTCCCGAATGTTTTTCAACTTTCAATATGTAATAAAGCACGAAATGGGCAATTTATTTCTAGGGGGAGGGAAAAATATTTCCCAAAATTGCACCACATATTCACTGTAATTCAATAACACGATGAGCTAAAAATTTTCAAAATAACGGTCCGCGAAAAACTGACACAGATGGCGTAGGTGGATTAACCTTCACTAGGAAAGTTCTATTTTCAATTTGACATTCTTTTACCAGACTTGCTAATAATATTCGAGGAACTGATATACTTGAAAAAAGAGCAATAATCCAAAAGCTAATTCATATTCACTGGATAATATTGTGTGACCTGTTTGTTTTTTCCTGATAAAAAGCTTTCCATGTTATAATCAAAATTGACGAAGGGGTGGGGGGGAATAAGGGAAAAGTTGAACGATAATGTAAATAATGTAATAGCTATGTAAAAAGTAATGACAATAAACACGATAAGTAAACACCCACCTGTCGCACTTTATGACGAATTCAGTATACAATAATTTGTCACGTGCACGTCACGTAAAGTAATGAACAATCTGTATACAAAAACAATAATGTATCAACGATGACAGTCGCGGCGAAACTGATCAGCTCGAGCTACAGGTGTCATCTACAGTAACCCCCGCCATTCGATCTATACATCTGTCTCTCTCAATCATTCCATTCTCTTATTGACTAACACTTACCTCTATCTCTCTTTTCATCTTCCTGGCTTTTCACTCACACACACACGCGCGCATGCGATTTTGCCTTCACTCTGATTTTCTAATCATTTGGAACAGCCATTCTCCTTGTTTTTTGTATCTCTCTTTGATTAATAAACTTTTTTTTTCAACCTCGTCCGTTAATGACTTGAACACCTTTCATATCGATATGCACACACGATATGTATATATCGATTTCGTTCCGAGGCAACTTCACAATGGAGTCACGTTTTCAATAATTGTTGTTGAAAATTTATTAGAAAAATAGATGTAACTCTTTTGGGAAAAAAAAGGATTACTCGTAATAATCCGATTTACTGTCGTGCTGATTGTCACTCTTATCATGTGTTTACGATGTTTACCTGATGTTTACATGATTGTATCCGTAAAATACTTGTGATACTTGTGGTACTTGCGAGCCTTGCGATGCTTGCAGCTGCTTGCGAATGCGTAAATACATGTAACTAGTCTGAAGTGAACTGCGCATACTCGGTCTCATTGCACGAAAAAAGGCGCGCTTATTCAAACTGCCAAAAGATGGCAAAGTAATAAAAAAATAAAATATTCAGTAGATTGTTAACTTAATTTTCATTTTAAGCTTCCTTGTTACTTGAAAGTAAGAATCGCACTTATTAATTTGAATTGTTTTTCTATATTCTGTTTTTGTATGTTCAAAAAAGGCGCAAACAGCGCGAGCATGCGCAGTGTTTATCGTAATGCGGATTGTCGCTGCCAGGTGGCGATAGTTTCGTTTCACTTCCGCCTTTTCTCTCTGTGCACGTCGTGGACTTCTTTCCGTTGTAAACCGCAAACATGGCGGTGGGTAAAAATAAGGGACTTTCAAAAGGAGGCAAAAAGGGCGTCAAAAAGAAGATGTGAGTAAAATATATTTATCGTGCATTCTATTTTGTGTTTTATTGGATGTAAAAAATGTTTCCTTTCGGTGTTGTGTTCGACGATGTTCGTGATTATAATGGATTTTCGAACGCGTGTGACACTTGCAATCTTCCATGCCTTTCATATTTTACTTATTTTATGTATTTTTTCCTACTTAAAATAAAATATTCGAGTTGAATTTTTACAGTGATTTTCGTAATTTTTTGTTTTTTGTTATTTTTTTATTTTACTCCATTTCGTAGTATGTTTACATTTTTCGTTTAAATTGTTTGTTTTTTTTTAATATTCAGAATTATTTGAAAATTTGCACTAAATTCTGTGATTGTTTATAGTATTGTTCATTTACTCTTAGTAATTTTTGCTTAATTTGTTTGTTTTTATTGGAGTATTTTTTTTAAGTGTAACCTAACCTAAAAATACATGAGTCCCGTTCTTTCGTTCTAGCGACTTGATGTTTTTTAAATAGTTCCACTTGGGGTATTTTAATTGAACTTAATTTTTTTTATAGTGTCGACCCATTCACCCGTAAAGATTGGTACGATGTTAAGGCTCCATCGATGTTTACTAGCCGCCAGGTCGGCAAAACTTTGGTCAACAGGACTCAAGGAACAAGTAAGTTTTCTATTTTTATCACCATATTTGTCAAAATATCTTTTTTTTTCGATTCATAAATCAGGAGAGAAAAATTAGTATTTTCAAAAAATAACGCAACTCCAGCTCCACTTTTGTGGCTCAAAACTTTTGTGGCGTTTTACGTTGCAAGAGAAAAATGCTTGACGAAACCATTTCATTGCCAATTTTCATGGTAGTGTTAAACTTTCGTTTGGCGACATTTCCTTTCGGAATTCACTTAATATTTTTATGTAAAGTTTAAAGTTCTGTAAAATTTAAGGTTAGGAAACTTTAAATCCAGTAAAATTTATGTTAAGTAAAATTTAACCTTAGGAAAAGTTAAATATAGTAAAATTTAACCTTAGGAAAAGTTAAATATAGTAAAATTTATGTTGTGTAAAATTTAAGGTTAGGAAACGATTGAGAAATGTTCTAAATGAATTTGTCCTTTTGCAGAGATCGCCTCCGAAGGTCTGAAATTCAGAGTGTTTGAAGTTTCACTTGCCGATCTTCAAAGCGACAACGATGCCGAGAGGTCTTTCAGAAAATTCAGACTCATCGCCGAGGATGTTCAAGGACGCAATGTCTTGACCAACTTCCACGGCATGGATCTCACCACTGACAAACTCCGGTCAATGGTGAAAAAATGGCAAACACTTATCGAGGCACACGTTGATGTCAAAACCACAGATGGATACCTTTTGAGAGTATTTTGCATCGGTTTCACGAACAAAGACCAACAGAGCACGAGGAAAACGTGTTACGCAAAACATTCTCAAGTAAAACTTCTTCATATTTTTAAGAAAAAAATTTTTTTTTTACTCAAAAAAAATATTGATATTTTCATTTATGTAAATTTTGAAACTAGTTTCTATGGAATATTTTGGATCTGATTGAAGACTCCAAAGGTTATAGAAGTTTAAAAAGTTCTTCAAATTTAATTTTGTTTATTAAGAAGATTATAATTTTGAAAGTTACGCAGACTTCGATCTACTGTGATTTTTTTTATAGCGCAGCGGAATGAAGTTTGCGTAGAGTAAATGGACTCTCTTACCACACTGTCGTTATTAAATGGCTACAGTGTTATTTGCAGTCGCGACAATTTTTTAAGAAACAGAAAATAATTTATAATTGAAAATATATTTTAGGAAGAGAAGAAATTTGATTATAACCAGTTTTTATCATTGTAGGTGCGTAACATTCGCAAGAAGATGGTAGAAATCATCAACGAGGACATTTCGAAGAGTGACCTCAAGGGCGTCGTCAGTAAACTCTTACCCGATGCTATTGCCAAGGACATCGAGAAGGCATGTCAGGGAATTTACCCACTACATGATGTGTATATTCGTAAGGTACGTAATTATTTTCATAAATCATTTTTATACTTCAATTCTCTAAATAATTATTTGTCTAAATTCAAAAAAAAAACCAAGTACCAATGAAAGGAAAAATTTCGATCGTAATAATTAAATTTTCTGTTTTTCCCCCAGGTTAAGGTATTAAAGAAGCCCCGTTTCGAATTGAGCAAATTGTTGGAATTGCACGGTGATGGAGGTGGAAGTAAAGGAGGTGAGGGTGGTGAGACCGGCTCGAAAGTTGATAGACCGGAAGGATACGAACCACCAGTTCAAGAATCCGTCTGAAGTGGTGTTATTTCTAATTTTTAAAAATAAAAACCACGAAACGGTGAACAATGTCTCGAATTCCTTTTCATTTTATTCCTTCTCAAAAAAAACACACAAACTCATTCACACAAGAAGTTTCTCGGTAGGTGGTACACATTTCTTTTTCAAAAAAAAAAAATTATTTATAAAACACAAGTACATAAAACAATTTTTATTTTATTTTAGAAATTTTCAACTTTTGATAATAAATCAAATATATAATTTTATTATCAATTACAGATTTAAATTCTCGAATATTGAAGATATTTTCAAGAGTGTTAAATTTTTTTTGTCCTTAAAAAATAATAAGTACAGTATGGGTCAATTTTCGTATTAACTAATTTTTTTTCTTTCTTATTACAGTAAATATATTTTCTTTAAAGTAAATTTTTTTTCTTTTTAGTAAATATTCTTTCTTTGCAGTAAATATACTTTCTTTAAAGTAAATTTTTTCTTTGCAGTAAATATATTTTCTTTTAAAGTAAACTTTCTTTGCAGTAAATATTTTTACTTGAAAGTAAATATTTCTTCTTTACAGCTTAAATATTTTTTCTCCAAACTAATTATTTCTTTTTCGCAGTAAATATTCTTTTGCCTTCTAGAATTTAAAGCAATTTTTATCCATTCTTTACGATCTTACGTTTTCGATGATTTTCCAAAAACTTTTTTTTTTCTTATAGGATTAAATTTTGTGTTTAATATTTTCTTTTTTTATGAAATATTTTGCAGTCGATTTTTATAATGACCGTTAAAATTGGTCAAGAGTAGAAAAATATAAGTTATGGTCTACAAAAAAATTAATTATAAATTAAGAAGTCAGCTGTCGAGTGACTAATTCCCAGCCTCGAGCTAATAATTCTCGAAAACTGTCGCTCCAGCAGGCGAACATGTAAATAATCAGAACGTAGAAGAGAATCTTTGTTAATATGTCCACCCAGTACATTCTGAAAATATAGAAAAAGAAATTAATCTCACGAAATTGAAAATAGAAAATCAATTGAATGTTAAATAAATATTTCTATTTTTATAAACTTCGATGGGAGAATAATGAAATAAACATTTTGTCCTCAATCAGAGATAAAGAAAAAGGAAATAATGAAATTTTCGTATTTTTTTAAACTTAAATTGAAAAAAGTTTATTAAAAGAATCATTTAATGAAGAAATTTATTAACTAAGGAGAAAAAAAATTAAATATTATTTTGAACTTCGATTAAAAAAAGTTTAATTGAATAAACATTTAATGAAGAAAATTAGTCCGCAATGAGAGACTAATTAAAAAGAGGAGATAATTAAATATTTATTCCTTGTTTGAACTTCGATTGAAAAAAGTTAAAATAAATTAATAAAAAAATTTTGTCCGCAATGAATTTCAGCGCGAGATTTAAACTCAGTCGACATTGTGATTGGTTTATTTTAAATCCCGCGGTAAAGTTCTCATCGTTCAGACCGGTTTGGACAATTTTTTGAAAATAGCCGCAAAAAAATGAAATTTCTGAAAAAATTAAAATTTGGTACTTTGAATTCTTAATTAAAATTGTTAATTAAGTTGCTAGTTAATTATAATTTCCTGAAGAAAGTTAAATAACTTATTAAACAATGAATTCTTTAATTAAATAATTTCTTAGTTAATTAACTTTTTAATTAGATAATTTTCTAGTCAATTTACTTTTCGTTAATTAACATTTTTAGTTCAATAATTTCTTAGTTAATTGAATTTTTAGTTAAATAAGTTTTTAGTCAATTAACTCGATAGTTAAATAATTTTTTAGTTCATTTACTATGTAGTTAAAAAAAAACTTTTCAGTCAATTAAGTCCTCAGTTAAATTACTTTTTAGTAGGTTTTCTTTATCGTTATTAACTTTTTAGTTAAATAATTTCTTAGTTAATTAACTTTTTAATTAAATAATTACTTAATTAATTAACTCTTTGATTAGATAATTTTTTTTAGTCAATTTACTTTTCGTTAATTAACATTTTTAGTTAAATAATTTCTTAGTTAAATAATTCTTTAGTCAATTAACTCTTTAGTTAAATATTTTTTTAGTTAATTTACTATTTAGTTTTAAAAAAAACTTTTTAGTCATTTAAGTCCTCAGTTAAATTACTTTTTCGTTAATTAACTTTTTAGTTAAATAATTTCTTAGTTAATTAACTTTTTAATTAAATAATTTCTTAGTTAATTGAATTTTTAGTTAAATAATTTTTTTGTCAATTAACTCTTTAGTTAATTAATTTTCTAGTCAATGAACTCTTTAGTCAAATAATTTCTTAATTTACTATTTAGTTAAAAAAAAAACTTTTTAGTCAATTGAGTCCTTAGTCATATTACTTTTTAGTCAATTTTCATTTTAGCCAATTGACATTTTTAGTTTTAATTATTGAATACAAATTGTAATTAATTTCCTTACACTTTCAAATGTCTACGAGCAGCAGGCAGTGTTTCCGGTGGTTCATTGAGAATAAAGACTCTCGCGGATCTAATGCAAGCTTCAAAATATGCATCCAGATCCATATCGTCGCCATGAATTTGATACAACATCTTTTCACGTGGATTTAATTTATCTCTAATTTGAGTAATATTGGTATTTACAAAATCCCATTGATTATTGGCGTAATATTCAAAGACTTCAAAACCCTTTTGAATTCGTCGATGTACTCTGCACATTCTGTAATTAATTTCGTTATTTTGTTTATACTTTGTAGTTTAATTTTTCAGAGAAGAAATCAAAATTATCATGAGACTTACATTGGTTTGTGTCCGGCGAGAAATATGAGAGCATCGATTATATAGGCGGGAATCATGTGAAAGAAGAGGACACAAATATTGTGCATGAGACGGGATTTTTTCATACTGCCACCAGGATACCAGACAACGCCGTTTAGGGGGACTTTTTCCGTGATTCGTCGTCCTCGTTCTATGATTTCTGCCCAGGTCACCTGTGAAGGAGTTTTTAACTATTCAAGTAAACGTGGAAATTTTTTTTTTGTAGTTTTTACTAATAATAATATGTAAATATAATTATTTATTTATAATATTAACGAAAGGCCGTTAATTAAATATCATGATAATTATTTAATTAGGAAAATATTTATTGTCGGAGGAGAAATTTTCTGTTTTAGAAGAAGAATCGTAATTATCATCACCTTGAAGTCGCTGCTGCTGGTGAGATTGTAAACTCTCTTCTCGTGTTCCTTGCAGTAGAGAAAATTCCAAGAGGCTGTTAAAATTGCATTGACCGCAATGTCGACTGGTAAATAATCAGCGTAACCATTTTCGTTGCAATACATTGTTCTGATAACTCCCTTTCCGGCACCAATTAAAAGTCCCGTTGGTCCATTAATATTGTCCGTCCAACCTGGCACTGGCTCCTTCCAAACTGGAATCACTATGCTTGGTCTGCGAAAATGAAAATAATAAATATAAATAAGAAAATTGAAAAATAATAAAACAGTAATTTAACAGAAAAATATTAATAAAAGATTAATATCTTTGGTTTTTCTTTTGGCAGGAAAATCAGAAGCAATTCATAAATACCGTAAAATAACTGCTGGAATGTATGGCATGGCTTCTTCGACAAGACCCTCGGACAGGGCTTTTGTGAACGCATAAGTATTTGGTAGATTTCCCAAAATTTTATCAGTCATTGCCTCCACGACATCGTCGTCCATCCATTCGACACATTTTATAATTTTATGCGGATTCGACGGTGGGGGATATGATTTTTCTCCAAGAAGCTTTTTTGGTATGCATAATCGAAATTAATTCAACAAAGAATGCATAAAAGTTCAAGTCAAAAAGTTTTTACTCTTCAGTTAATTTTGATTAATTCAATTTATTATTATCCACATAATCTAAACGTTCAATTGAACGAAATTTTTTTGACCAATGTAATTATTTTCGAAAAATTACTAAACTTGTAAAAAATAGAAACAAAATTAAATACTTCGAATTTTTATAATTTGTTATTAATAACTTTATTTAAAATTTCTGAACGTTATTGTCGTTAAAATTTATTTCAATAAAATTTAGAGAAGAAATAAAAAAGTTTCGGTCAAATGAACGTTGAGAACTTGTCAGGGACTTTATTTAATAGTTACGTGGTGGTGGTGGTGTTTTTTTTTGTTTGGAAAAATATACCTTCTCTTCGAGATGACAATAGGCTGTGCTGATGTGTGCAAAAAAAACTAAATTTTTAATTTCTTTGGCCAAGTCTAGCATTTGTTTTGTGCCACGAGTATTCAGCAAAACGGCTCTCTTAAGTAGTTCGTCAAACCTAATTGAAAATACAATTTAGACAACGATTAATAAAAAAAACGTATTTTTAAACAAAAAATGTTTTTAAACTAAAAAGTATTTTTAAACAAAAAAATTTTCTTAATATTTAAATTAATTTCATTGAAGAGAAATAAAGAAATCTCGTTTCTTTTTTCAGAGATTATAACACCTGACTGTGGCTGCTCCATGATAAACAATGCTGACTTTCTCACATATCAGTTTTCTGTCCTCTGCTGACAATCCCAATCCTGGCAGGGATACATCACCGCTAATTATTGTCACCGATTTCTTCAGAGCTTCAATTCCTCGTTGCGCTTTGACTTTCTCAAAAAGCTACGAGAAAAAAAAGGAATCACGTATTTCAATTTGGTAAGCATATATTCAAATTAATATGCAAATGAAAAACAATTTTATTTTCAAATATAAACTTAAATTTATGAATTTCGAATTTAAAATTTTTTAAATTCACTTATTAAGGACATAATTAATTATTATTGTTAATTATTTTCAAAAACTTTACTAATTTCTTCGTGAGAAATACATTATTTTAAATAAACATAAAAAAAACAAACATCGGAAAAATTCAATTATTTTTATAAATAATAAAATACTTGGAAAGGGATTCAATTATTTTATTTTAATACAATTTAAACAAAATTTCCAAAATGATTCAATTATTTTCTTAAAATTCGAAAGAATTCGATTTTTTTTTAATTTTAATGAATTCTTCAAAACAATTAAATTATTTTCATAAATAGTAAAATTCTTTGGATGTATCCAATTCTTTTAGAAAATTATAATCAACTTCTTTCAAAAATTTCAAATATTCTCATAATCAATAAAAATTTTCGTAGAAATTGAATTATTTTAAAGACTTTAAAAAAATTTCGCTATCAAAAAATAAAATTAAATAATTTGAAAAAATTCAAATATTTTTAAAAATTTTAATAAAATTTCTCAAAAGAATTCAATTATTTTTAAAAAATGTTAATAAATTCTTCGAAACAATTCAATTATTTTTATAAATAGTGAAATTCTTTGTATGAATTAAATTGTTTTTAACAATAAATAGTGAAATTGTTTTTAGGAATTCAATTATTTCCAATACAATTTCAATAAAATTTAATATTCAAATTTTTAATTATAGTCATTATGAGATACGATAATTTAAATAGTTAAAAAAATTTATTATTATCAATTATTTTAAAAAGTTTAAATAAAAATTAAAAAAAAAACTTAAAGAATTTAATTATTTACAAAAACTCTAATAAAATTGTTTAAAGAATTTAATTTTCTATCAATATGTTTATAAAATTTAAAAGTAAAATTATTAAAATCAAAATTAACACCAAAATCAATTATATTAATTATTGTCAAAACCTTTAATAGTTTTTAATCTTCTGAAGAATTAAATTATTTTCAATATTTTAATAAAATTCCTTCAATAAATTAAATTTTATTTTCAAAAATTGTAATAAAAATCTGAGAACAATTTAATTGTCTTCCAAAAATTGTAATAAATGTCAGTCACCAAATATTTCATTTCAATTATTAACAAACACGATTATTTTAAAAAATGGAAAGAAATTTTCCATAAAATTCAATTACTTTTAAAATTTTAAATTCGGAATAATTAAGGAAACTCCATTTATTTAAAAAAAAATCAAGAGAATTCTCAAAAAGAATTTAATTAAGATTTTCGAAAATTCAAATAAAAATCTTCGCAAAGAATTCAATTATATTCATAACTAATAAAATTTTTCGAAGGAATTCAATTATTTAAAAATTTACTTTTAAATTCTTTGCGAGTATTCAATTATTTTCATAAATAATAAAATTCTACAAAGGAATTCAACTACTTTAAAATTTACTTTTAAATTCTTTGTGGGAATTCAATTATTTTCATAAATAATAAAATTCTTCTAAAGAATTCCATTTTGTTTAAAATAAAAAAAATTCAATTATTTTAAAGTTATTTTAATAAATTTAATATTTTAATTAACAATTGGTTTCTATTATTTATTTCATTGTATTCGAGTATTATTTCATTGTAATTTCTTTTTTCGTTTTAATTTATAATTATATCATTCGTTCCTTTAATTAAAATTCATTTTTCTGAAATTTTCCTCTTAATTACAATTATTGCATTAAATAGCATGAGATTACTTAATTATTGGAAATTTAAATTAATTATACCCAGAAACAAGATAAATGGCGTTAATAAAAAAAAGTCTATTTCCCGTAAATTGTCAATAATTTAGTGCGCGATTAGAAAAATTCAAACTTCTTAAAATGATCACTTTTACTATATATGTATTTTTGTGTTTCATAACTTGACTTTGACCCATTTTGCATAATAAACTAAAGCAATAATCTCCGGTTTTTGATTTTAGAAAGTTTTCTAATTTTTTTTTCTCTCTCTCTCTTTAACGCGGTAATCAGTTTTTTTTAAACTTGCCATTCGCGTTATTATGTATAGGCTGATTTTCTATCACATAATCAAATAATTTAAATGTTTGCCTTGAAATTTACCGCACAGTTATAAGCTTTTCGTATCCTTGAATTTCTCTCAATTTCTCTCTTGCCGAATATTACAAAAAAAAAAAACAATGCAATTATTTTTTTTTCTTCATTTTTTTCCAAATTAAAATTGACAGAGAAATTTTTATATTTTTTCCTCGCTTTTTTTTAACGATTGTATCGAATTGAGTCTGTTTCTGCTCCTCGTCATCTTTTTGCATTCTACCTCGAGTTGCAGGAATTCCCGCTTGATTCATACGTGTCGTTGGCCTTTGAATGTTTGTTTTTTTTTCGATAAAAGTCACGTCGACATCCTTTAAATTGACACAGCAGCGTGTGCAAAATTTTAAATCACAAAAACAAAATCTAAAAAGATTTAATTTATTCGATTCTAAAAACGATTTTTAGAAACATTTTATGATGTGATGAAATATGAATTTAAAATTTATTTTTTCATTTTTTGCAGAAACGGCAGAAGGATTTTGATTAAAATTTAATCAATGGCAATTTTCCATTAAGAGAAAATCAACAATTGCAATATATTCCAAAGTGATGGCAATTTTCGAATTAATATTGTGGCGAAGAAAAAAAATTATGTAAGTTTTGCTCTTGACTTGAATTTTGCTTTTTTTGGGATAATCAATTGGAAGTAAATCCGGCACCCTGGCCTTGTTTTATTGAACCTCGTTGACGTAACTTTCTCGTCATACATGTGATGTACGTCTGATTGCGTTAGAATGTTCAGTTCAAGTTATGTGACATAACATATTCACTTATAATACTTTCACCATGCGATAATATTCGTTCGGTTATATATGTTTGAACGAGGCCTTGACTCTGTTTCTGTATGGCAATATTATAACCAGGCCCAAGACGCTTTCCCTGACGAATTTACTTCCCACAAAAACAAACTTTAATTTTCAATATTTATATATATATATGTGTGTGTGTTGTATTCGCAGCGATGCAAAATTATAAAACGAAAAAAGAAGTATTAAAAACCTGCTTGAGAACTAGGTTTACTATTGGATTTAAATTATTCCTGCAAAGTAATGACATGACTTTGCAATTTTTTTGTTTTTCTCTTTTTAATTCAGAAATTCAGGGGAATTGAGTTCAGCAAATGTTATATAATTTCTAGAACAACTGTCCTTAATCGTAAATGCAATTTTTTATGGTCTTTCAATTCACACCGTTTTTATTTTCGGTGTTTTTTTAATCACGAACTTTTAATTTACACTCTTTTATTTTCAAAGTATTTTTTAATCACGGACTTTTAATTTACACTCTTTTACTTTCAGAGTATTTTTTATGCGAATTTTTAATTTACACTCTTTTTTATTTTCAAAGCATTTTTTTAATGAGAACTTCTAATTTACATTCTTTTTTATTTTCGGAGTATTTTTATTTTATTGCGAACTTTTAATTTAAACTCTTTTTTATTTTTAGAGTATTTTTTGTTGAAAATTTTTAATTTACACTCTTTCTTATTTTCGGAGTATTTTTTTATTGTAAACTTTTAATTTACACTCTATTAATATTTTCATTTTTTGAAATTATCGCTCTGTAAAAAATGTAATTTTTTTACAGAGCGATAATAATTTTATATTCATTATAATTTTTTTTTTGTTAAGTAAAGAAGCGATTTTTCGAAAATGAAAAACGAATTTTTTATAGTGAAAAATAGAAAAAAGGTTTTTATTTTTTTAAATAGAAAACAGAAATAACTGTTATTACACATTCTCGGGAGTAATTAAAAAAATAGATTTGTCAGATCTTGTTTTGCTTTCTTGTTTAGACTGGAAATTTGATTTCTGAAAGTGCTTATTACGGAAAATGTAGAAAAATCGTAGGTCTTAATTTAGTTTGATTTTAGACTATTTTTTTTACTTGGTTTTTCCTTTAATTTTTTTTTCTTGGCCTCGTTTAAACAAATATCATTCGTACGCAAATTCTTTGCAACTAATAGAATAAACGTTTGCACGCCAATGACTCATTGCACAATTATACAGCTTCCGAACACAAGCAACGATGTATCTTGTTGTATAGGTATAGACTTTCTCTCCGTGCAATACACTTTTACTTTTGCAGGTTGATTTTGTAATAATACGTAATATTGTGAGATCAGAATTTTATCATTCGTTATTCTTAACGTCATCTTCGCCTTAGTTTTTTTACGTTAATTAATATTTGTTTATATTTTTAGTTTTCGTTTCTATTGTTTTTTTGGCAAATATTTTTTTAAATATTCTTGAAAATATGTTTTTAACTAGTCTTTCGAATATTTTTTTAACTATTTCGAATTTTTTTTTAAATATTCTTTCAAATATTTTTTTTAACTAATCTTTCAAATATTTCTTTAACTATTCTTTCGGATAATTTTTAAAAATATTCTTTCAAAATATTTAAAAGACAGAAAAAAATGTTTATCGTTAGAATTTTTGGCGGAGAAAAAACAATTTGAAACATACAGTTAATTAATTTGTTAATTCAGAGTTATTAATTTTAAAAGAATATTTTTAACATAATTTAGATTTGAAACATCTTTTTTTATTAAATTTGCAAAATTGAATTTTTTTTGTTTTTAAAAAATGTTTTTTTTTATTAAATTTGTTAGTTGAGGATTATTAATCAATAAGAATTTTTTTTCCTTACAGCGGAATTAAATATGTCATCAAGACGATGTTTGGGATCCTTTCCTTTCTTCGGCCTCACGAGGAGATAAATTTGTTCGATTTCTGGCAGGCATCGCAAGAACTTCTCAATTATGACTTTTCCTAAAAATCCAGTGCCACCGGTGAGCAAAATTTCACGACCTTTGAATACCTCAGCTATTCTATCTGGCCACTCCTCTATTTTCACTTCCGTCATGATTTTTCAAAGCAAATTGCTTATCTGGATTAATTTTCTGCAATAAACAGGTAACATTGTCAGTTAAATTTGTAATTTTTACGGGGGATATTTTCTAATTCACTGTCTCAGATGAGATAAAAATAGCAAAAAGTAATTTAAATAAAAGTAATAGAAATGGAAAGGATTAAAAATAGTTTTTAAATAAATAGAAATAAAAATAATTGAAAAATAAAAGAAATTTAAATAAATGGAAATGAAAATAATTAAAAATGGTTTAAATAAATAGAAACAAAATTAATGGAAAATAATAGAAATAAATAGAAATAAAAATAATTGAAAAATAAAAGAAATTGAAATAAATGGAAATGAAAATAAATAGAAATAAATAGAAATAAAAATAATCGAAAACAACAGAAATAAGCATAAATTGAAATAACTAAAAGCAACAGAAATAAAGAGAAACAAAAAATAATTGAAAATACAAGAAATAAATAGAGATAAAAATATAATTTGAATTAATTAAGTTAACACGAAAAAAATTGATTATTAAATCGAATTTACACCCAAGAATCAAATTCTTATGCAACTGAAATTCTCTTCGTGTTCATTCAATTGATAAGAAGAAAGTTCATTCAATAGGAATTTGGATTTTTATTTTTCGTTTTTCTATGTATATACACATTTTTTTACATTACGTAAAATTTTAACCTTTCTGATTTTTTTTAATTCGACTCGCCATTCTAACGCCTTTTATTTCTACAAAAAAAAAGATATATTAATTTTCGAATAAAAGGTTATAACTGATTAAATTATTCAAATCATTTAGAAAAGACGATAATATGAAAAATGTTACAAAACAAAATAATAACAATAATGTGCATAATATAGACTTGTGTCTGGAAAAAATTTTAAAATACACTTTGACTTTTGTAAGAGAAATTTGATTATAAATTTAAATTCTATCGATGTTTCTTAAATGACGAAAATCACATTTACAATAATATTTACAAATATGACATTAGGTTTATTATATAAAAAATATGAAATAAACAACCGTTTTTTGAGCGTGTTGAAAAAAAGTGCCGCTAAACAGAGATGATAATCACTGGAAAGATCATTAGGAAATAATTACAGGTTTGCAATTATAATATACATAAACGCAACGTTTGAACCACAACAAAGTATTTTTATAATCTTTGCCTTTCATATTTTTTTATTTATATTGTGAAAAAAAATCGGAAAGAAAAATATAATGAAATATTTCTATTTATACGAAAACATTGCAGAATTATTATTATTAAACTAGTATTGTATATAATATAATTATATAATTTTATAGTGTATACAATGAATGATATAATTAATAATAATTATGCAGATTTGTTACAATTTTTAGATTTTTAGAAAATAAATTTTTAGGCATTTTCAATAATTATTATTACATTTTTAATTGTTATTATTACTATTTTAATTGTTTTTATTGTTATTATTGCTATTATTGTATTATTATTATTATTATTATTTCGTTATTATTTTTATTTTACTATTATTGCTACTGTTTTCAATTTTCAATATCAGTTTCTATCTTTGAACAATCATTTGATATCTAACGTTTCTTGCGTTAATTGCCTGTTAAATAATAATACGCTAAAAATATTCTATTCACATTTCATTTGATATTATTTACAATATTGACTTTACATTGATCATTAATAGCATAATTTGGAATTCTTCTGAAAACCAGTTTTAAACTCAAGAGCAAATTCTTAAAATGAATACGATTATGTAAACATTATAAAAGTAGAGTATGTCTTTTTTTTAAATTTAAAAACGCATAAATTTTCTTCTAGTTAATTTGAAAATCATTCAAAATTGTTCTTGAAAAACGTTCAGGTTGAGAAAAAAAAATTAATCCAATTGAGTTGTTACCAATCAGAAATAGATATATAAATAGAAGAAAAATGAGAATTATTTATGTAACATCCAGCTATAAATCCCATGTCAATTAACTTCTAATGAAGTTTATTTTTAGAATAGGGAAGAGTCACTGACTTTCTAAATCAAAATTATAAAAATATAGACTTTTGCAATTCATATTAATTATTGATTACTTTTACCATTTTTGTTCTTGCGATTTGATATTTATGACAATATTATTTACAACAATGGCATTTATTATTTTCGTTCTCATTTTGATAATAATAATAATAATGATAATTTTTTAAATTCTTTTTTGTAGTAAAAGGCCTAAATAATAAATAATAGAAGTATGAATAATATTAATATATTAATAATAATAAGTATGATGATAATAAAATACTTTTTTTCAGGCTCCATTTTCACTAAAATGAGATTATTCGAGAATGACAGGAATTAAAAAAGTAAAATTAATTACAGTAATGGCGCCGCGGTGTATTTTAAAATATGTAGCGAAATTTTTCGACACACATGCGAAATCGTGTTTTAATCATGAATATGTATTTCACCTATAACAGCATTGCATTTTCTGTGAAATATAATCACGTGATTGGAGGTAATTGGCAGTAAGCACGATTGGCAATATTAAGGAATTGCATACTTTTTGTGAAATATTATTCCTTCTAAAAGTGTGGCAAATATGACTTTCGCGTCAAGGAAGTGCATATGTACTTAGGAGAGAAAAACAATTTGTACTTGAAACTTATTGTTTTTGTCGCACAATTTCGTAATTTATTCGAATTTTTCTATTTATTTATTTATTTATTTTAACTTTTCCGTTATTTTTGGTAATTTCTTCTTTCAAATTATTATTTTGGTTAAATAATATTATTTTTTTTAATTATTAATTAGGTAAAGTATTGAATTTATTAATAAGGAAAATATTGAAATATTTTTTATTTAGAGGAAATATTTCTTTGAAAATATTTTTTATTTAGAGGAAATATTTCTTTGAAAATATTTTTTATTTAGACGAAATCTTCCTTTTGGAAATATTTTCTTGAACAATAATTTTTAATCAAAACTAAATTTCAGAATGTATTTTAAAATTTTCTGAATTATTTAATTATTTTGCGAATTAAATATTCTTTTTTATGGAAGAAATTTTCCTTTTTGAAAAGTAATTTTCAATTAGCCATTTGAATTAAATTTTGCAAACTTATTTTATTATTTTACTTAATTATTAATTTAATTTAAATATTTGTTGCTTTTGAATTTATTTTCGCCTTTTTTGTAAATAATTTGAGTTCCTTCGATTTTAATGTGAGGAAAAAAAGATGAATATAGACGATTTTTTTTTGCACTAAAGTGTCAACAACGAAACTAATCACCCTTATAATTGTAGATTTCTCAGTCCGTCATTCGCTAGGATTTTTTTTTTCGTCTTCAAATCAAAATGATTATTCCGTTATTATGATCTGATGTTGTTTCGCGTATTATTGAAATAAAACAATGCTCTCCTCTCGCGAAAAGATTACTGTCATTATTGTAGACTCAACCGCACTATCCTTGACTTTGAGAAAATTATAACCGAACAAACATTCCTGACGAAAATATAATTTTCTTTTCCTCTTTTTCAAAAAATCGATCAATTTCCCTATCTGATCAGAAATTAATTTTTATTTTGGTTATAGCAAAAATCAGGCAAACGTAGAATTAATGTGGAAAAATTAAATTCAATTAGCTAAATTATTTTTTAAAAAAATATTTATTCCTCTCAATAATCTATTTTTGATGAATTTATTTAAATATGAAATTGAATTACAAAATTTTATCGTAGTTAACTATTGAAAAGAAAAATTAATAATTTTTCGAATTTTTGCTCTTTGTAGGTAATTATACGATTAGTTATATTTTTCAGTTGGAATTGCACTAAAAAACTGTTAAATTTTTAGAAAAAGATTCCAAATTAAAATTCTAAAAGTGAAATGACAAATCCTGGGGAAAAAAACATTTTTATTACAAATATTAATAACTCTCGAGAGTAAAAGTCAAACGTTTTATTCTTAAATGCATTCGTATAATTTTCTTCTGATGATACGATCATTTTACAATAGTGACTTTTGTTGCGTAAACAAAAGGAAATGAAACGTTTTTCAAAATTAGAATAAAATGCACATTGAACATTCATTTTTCTCTATAAATTTCCATTTTTGGTTAATTTTTTCCTCTCAATTTCAGTTTTTAATCGAAAGAGTTATTTTTGCAAAAAAAAATTAATTTAGTAGGAAATAAATTTGTAAAATTGAAAATTTTATTTATACAATTAATTAAAACATTCAATTTTTTTCAATATTTTTTCTTTTTAGCGATGAAAAAATTTCAGGTAACAATTTAAAATGTTAAATAAAAAGAATTGTTAAGACTTAAGAATAATAAAAAATGACTTGTGAATAATTAATTTTTAAAAAATTGGAGAAAAGGCTGAAGAATAATTTGAAAAATAGAAAAAGGAATTAAGAGAAATTTACGA
Source organism: Leptopilina myrica (nomen nudum) (assembly GCA_032872475.1). Taxonomy (NCBI): domain Eukaryota; kingdom Metazoa; phylum Arthropoda; class Insecta; order Hymenoptera; family Figitidae; genus Leptopilina; species Leptopilina myrica (nomen nudum). Next base: position 30,036,308 of record CM065465.1, on the reverse strand, counting down.
AAAGAGGAAAAATAATTCAGAAAGACGAATAAGAAATTAAATAAAGAAAAATAGAAAAAGAATTCGAAAATAAAAAGAAGAGTAAGGAATTAATTAAAAATTATTTTGGAATTGAAATTGTAAAAAGAAAAATAAAACAATTTTTTTCGGAAGAAGAAATAATTATTGGAAGAAAATGGTTAGATAAAAAAATTTAATCAACCTGTGTAGTTTAATTAAAGTAGTTAAAATAACGAACAAATGACAATGAAGAAACAATTTTTTTTTTTGATTCACTAAAAAGTAGTTTGTAAATTTTTGATTTCAATAATCACGAGCACTTGTAAAATTTAGTTACTAATTACATAAACTTTTTCAGGTTTTCCACGTGCGCGCGATTTTTGAAGAGACAACTTCCACGATAATTGAAAAAAATTCATAGGAGAAGGAAAAAAGAATTAATTCTTATTTGAAAAATCACTTACAAGGAGAATACTCCCGGGAACACTGGCCGAAAAAACGTGACGCGTCAAGAAAGACCGTACACGATTGTTTTGGTTTTGAACGAAAAAAAAGGCGCTAAACACTATAATTTGCTGCTAGCTCAACTCGACACGTTCGGATGGTGAGTCCGTTGCAGACTGAGGTAACATGACCGACATTATATGGCCCAACGTCTACCGGACATTTATCGGTTTAACCGATTCAGGACCGTATGGTCGTTTATTCCGGACCCAAAAAATTCGGGGGAATCGCCAGCGGCCTTTCAAAGACTTCACTTCACTTTCAATGCGGTAAGAGTGTTTAATGTCGTACTTAAAGAGATACACGAAATTTATTGAGAGACTAATTATTCTTCGCTGGGGGGTTTTTTTTGTGAATTTTTAATACTTTTTTACAAGCAAAATAATATATATAAATTACCTTAGTTTCTGATTTTTAACTAAAACAGATTGTTTTCACGTAATTATCGATTAGTTTCTAAATTGATCAACAATTTAATTAACAAAATTAATTTTGTTTATTTATTTTTTATTCATTTATTCATTTCAGTCATTTATTTTCTTTATTAATCATTTTATTTATTAAATGTGGATCTTTTTATTTATTCTTTAATTTATGTCGTACTTTGGTGACTTTTCACACATTTCTTGACAGAAATAAATTATTTTTTAATACAATTTTAATTAAATTCAATTATTAAAATTTTAAATATAATTATTAACATAACAGACACGACAATTTTAAAAAGTTGAACAAACTCTTCGTAAAAATTCAATTATTTTCACAATTAATCAAATTCTTCATAGAAATTCAATTACTTTAAATTAAAAAAATGTTTCAGTTTAAAAGATCGAAAAAATTCAATTATTAAAAAAAATTAAATAAAAAATTAATTAGTTTCAAAAATTAATTTATTGAAAATACAATTGATTTCTAGCGAATAGATTCATTAAATTTTTTGAAAATCGAAATAAAATTCTTTTTCAGAATTTCTTTGAACTTTTTTTTAAATAAAAGGGTTTTTTGATACTTTAAATGGAAAATTTTAAAAGTAATTAAATTTTACGAACGATTTCTTTCAAGTTATTAAATTAATCGCGAGAATGATCGTATTGTTTAAAAGTTGAAATTAAATATTTGATTGTTGAATTTTATTAAAGTTTTTGGAAAAATAATTAAATTCTTTTCGAAATTATAAAAATTTTTTTAAACAATTTAATTCATTCTAGGAATTTTATTAAAATATTGAAAATAATTGAATTATCCCAGAGAATTTTGTAAATTTTTTTTAATATAATCGATTTTGTCAATAATTGTAATGAATAATTTTACTATTAAATTTCATTCAAATTAGAGATAGAAAATAAAATTTTTTAAAACAATTTTATTGTTTTTGTTAATAATTCAATTTTTATAGAGAGTTTCTTTAAATTTCTTGAAAACTGTGTAGTTTATAATAATTTCAAATAAAAATTTCGAAAATAATTAAATTAAGCAATGAATTTTTTTTAACTTTTTAAAATAATCGTGTCTGTTAATAATTAAAATTTTGGTTAGTAAATTTCATTCAAATTATATTACATTTTGCGTATGAACCATTTTACTTTTTATAAAAATAATTGAATTCTTTCAAAACATGTTATGAAAATTTTTTTTTTTATTAATTGAATCCTTTCGTAAAATTTCCTTGAAATGATATTGAAAATAAGTGAATTTTTGCGAAGAATTTTACTATTTATTGAAAATATTATAATATTATTGCTTAATGTCATCTAATAATTTAAATTAAAAAACTATTTACTAGAGAACATTTGTATCTAATTTGAAAAACACTTGTATTATTTTACGAAATTAGTATATTTTGCAAAAAGAAAACTTATTCCTGGAAAAAAAATAGAGAAATTGAAAATTCGTCGAAACTAATTGAATGTCAAACAGTCAAACTACTTTTCAAAATGTAACAACTAAGTATATAGGGAAGCAACTGGGTCGATGTTTACTTGCATTCTAGTATTCAGCGTCATTGAGAAAAACGAAAATTTTAATTTAAATAAATTGAAATTAAAAAATTAAAAAATAAATTTTTATGGAAAAAAACTAAAAATTGAATTAAGAAATGAAATTAGATTAAATGGAAAAAATCAAAATTAAGTGAACAAAAAGAATTTACTTATTCATCTTATTAAATTAATAATCATTTTGTCGTTACCTAAAAAATGTATTTAAAAATTTCAATTTGATTGAAAATATTTCGTCTTGATAAATTTAATACTTCTTCAATTTTTGAACAAAAAATTTCGTTTCTTGTAAAAAAAACTATCTTTTTTAATTTTTTTAAAATATAAATTTCTAAGAGAAATTATTCGCCAAAAAAACAGAGAACAAACGAATATTAAATGCCAATAAAAGAACATTACGAAATATTTAATTATTTCAAAAATTTTGTACATAATAAATTTCCATAAATTTCTGGTTTTTAAAAAAAGTCCAAAAAAAAAGATTTAAAACGATTTATAATGAAATCACGTTGGAAATTTCTACAATAAAACACTCTATGTATATTTACTTCTATCTCTATAATATTTTATTAGATAATTTTTCTTCTTTTTCGAGTCTTAATTCAATTTACGTTTGATCGTTTATATAACATTCGAATTAGAATGCATTGTGATTATGAAATATGCAAAAAATGTTCTACTTTTAATTCACTTTTAAGTGGATTTTAATTAATTTACTATATAGTATAAGTAAAATAAACAAATAATAGTAAAAAAAATGAATTTCAAAGATAAATTAGAAATAATAATTTATGTAATGTGTAGATTCGATAAATTTGAATTAGTATAATTATTATACTGGGTTGATGTGTTATTATTTTAGTGATAAATTTAAATAATTAACATTCATTATTTTTGGCTTGAATACTGAAAACAAGAGAGACACTTGACCCTTGCTTGTCTTTCAATAAATTTCTGTATCTACTTGTTTTTCAGTAAACGTCTGCTTCTACTTGTCTGACTTGTATCGTGCCTTCCTCACTGAAACTCAGCTTTTTCCACTGACATTTTTCATCGCAGATAATTTGCACACTACTTTTTGTGTTTATTTCGATACTTTTATTTTTCATTTTTTTACTTTCTTAACTTTTTATTAAAAAATTTAATTAATTAATTATATTATTATTTTTGCCCCAGTAAGCGAAACGTGAAATTCCGTTTATTATTATTATGTAAATTAAAAATTTTTTTATTCTCAAATACTAATTTAATTTCTTTGACGAATTCAGATTCAAAATTTAAAAAAAGTTATTTACTAATTTTTTAGTGAATTATTATTATTACTGTTTATTATTTTCAAAAATTTCAATTAAATTCCTCGAAAGAATTCAATTTTTTCCAAGAATTTGAATAAAATTCTTTTCAAGAAATAAAAACATATATTTTTTATAACTAATAAAATTCTTTGCAGGAATTCAATTTTTTTTTAAATTTATAATATTCTTTGAAAGAATTGTTCTGTTAAAAAAAAATTAATAGTAAAAGTTTAATTATTTTGAATAATTTAAATTATTTTTCTGAAATGAATTTAATTTTTATTGAAAAAAGTTGAACAAAAATTATTTTAAATAATTTACAAATTGTAACAAAATTTCTTGACAGAGTTAAATTATTATTTGCGATATAATTTCATTAAAAAAATTTGAATAAAATTCTGCTCAAGAATTAAGCTATTTTAAATTTAAATTGTTTAATATTGAGTTGCAAAAATTATAACTTCTTTTATTTTAAGGGCATTTGAACCATTATAATAATAAACAATAATAATAATAATAATAATAATAATAATAATAATAATAGAAATAATAATAATAATAATAATAATAATAATAATAATAATAATAGAAATAATAACAGTAATAAAAATTATAATAAAAATAAGAACAGTAATAAAAATATTAATAACAATAACAATAAAAATAACAATAGTAATTCTAATAACAATTTACGAAACCAATTTCACGACGTTTTGTTTTTCTTCATACTTTTCCATAAATTTTATTTATCCATAATTTATCGACTTTGTTTATACTTTACTAGTTATTATTCTGAAAATGGTAAAAAGCATTATATAATTACAGAGTCAAGAATCGTAATAAAGTGGTCAAGTAATTATTAGGCCATTTCACGACGAAATGAAACAACTAATCGAACTATCACTCTCAGAGATAAATAATATTTAGCAGCAAAAAAAAAAAGTGTTTTTACAAAATGGATTTCGATTGCACTTACAATAGTATTAAATTTTAATAAAAATGTCCCACTACTTTTTTGAATACTGCTAATATAATAGTCTATTAATTTATTACTATTTCCTTAATAATAAGAATAATTTAAAACCGTAAATTGAAATTATAAATCGAAATTATAAATTGATAATATAAATCGAAATTATAAATTAGAATAATAAATTGAATTTATAAATCGAAATTATAGATTAAAATAATAAATGGAAATTATAAATTGAAATTATAAATCGAAATTATAAATTAAAATCATAAATTTCAAATTGATATATAAAATAATAACAAATCCCTGGTAAATAATAAATTATCTATTTAGAAGCAAGATAAAGGTTTTAATTTTTCTTTTCATATGAATACTTATAGTGTTTATTTTAGTGTATTAAAAAAGGAGAAAGGAAGAAAACGAGTTCAATTGGCAGTAAGTTTTGTATATGTATATATTTTGCAGGTGCCATTTCTCATGGCAGGACATTGTAAATTACATTTTTACTATATATCCTTAGAGCGAAACATTTCGACCTCTATATATCGAATGATGCAAGAAAACTTTCGTGCTGCGCTGCTACGACTTAAACCACTCGAGTCGAGCAAAGAGTGAGAGTATAAGAGTAATAGTGAATGAGTGTAAGTAAGTAAACTGGCTAGATACTATCGAGTGAGTGTATACACTAGATAAAGCTAGTCACTAAAAATTTCGACATTTCAGGATGCCTGCAACTTACATCGTAATCTATCAATTTTTCTCTTTCATTCCCCTCGCAATATTTTATACACTATTTTCTTTGCTATTTTTACTTTTCTCTTATTTTCGACACTCTTTCTCCTTTTTTACTTTTTTACTCTTTTCCTTTTCTTTTCTTTTTTACTCTTTTTCTTTTTTACTTTACATTTTTTCGAAAAATATCTTCAAATACTAATTTCTTAGAAATCGCAAAGTATTCGCCTAATTAAACACAGAGTTTCGTAATTTTTTTTTCCTTTAAAAATTATCGATTCTATTTGAAATTTAGTTATTATTTTCCATTCATTATTATTCCGAAGCCGAGTTTGTGTATTTTTTCTCATTCTGCAATGCGAATTATTGTTCATGCGCCATTAACAAGTGTCACTTGCGTCAAATAATTATTCAAAAGAGGCAAAGTAAAATTTTCATTGCATTGAATTCGGAATGATGTAAATTAAGGCTCATCATAATATAGTTTCTCGAATGATTTGTGATCATTGAACAACGTAATTATGTTGAAATCTCACCTCTTGGTAACACTTCTGAATTTTTTTTTCTCATACACCAACATGCATCTATTTATACACTTTCACGTTATTCCTAACATCAGTCAAATTTTTATTAAGTAAAATCTTTGAAAAATAAAATAACGAACTTTCTAAAATGTATTACTTCATTTTTTTTATGCGTACGGCTAAAAAGGAGAAAAAAAATACCTTGGAACACAATTTCGTAAACGCTTGATATTAATTTTATTCACTTTTTTTTGCAATTACTATATGTATTTAACTTTATTTATTTTAACGTAAATTGTTAATAGAAGAAATAAATATTTAGATCGAAAAATTTAGCAACATTTTTAGTGAAATAAAAACTCGACAATTGAAAAATAAATAATTATACTAATTTACTCTTTTTATTCGTCGAAATACGAATTTAAAAAACAATTTTTGAAAGTGATATTCAAGGTTTTTTTCTAATTCATAGAATTCACCGCTGTTTATATGCGTTTAGTTAACGTGAGAAATATTAAAATTAATAATGAAAAGATTCAAATTTCTCGGACTTCCATTAGAGTTTTAAATGGCACCATCCAAGAGTAGACGAACCAGACGATTAAAATTCCAAAAAATATCCTAAGGCACAAGTCTGCGACATATAAATAGGCAAAAACACGTCTAGCACGAGGCAAAGTTGAAGGATCGTCTTTTAAACAATACTTTCTAGTGCCCAGGATGTAAGCTAATATGTATTCATTCCAACAAATAGCCTTGGTGTTCATAAAAAACGTCTCCCTGTCAGATGAACTCAAACTGTTCTCCAAATTCTTCATCATGTCGTTCCTGCAAGAAAATAAATTATTTATCAGACGATAATAATTTCCAGTTGAATTGACAATATAAATACAAATATAACAAATATAAAAACGCCGAATTAAGATAAGTAAAACAAAAAAATACTGTCCGTTTTATCTAAAGAAATAAAATATAAATCTATAATAAAAAATATAAAATCATTTTTAATTGCCAATAAGTATAAAATACTTCCTCTATGAGAAAGCAATAAAAAAATATAAAAACGCCGAATTTGAATAAATAAAAAAAACAAAATACTATCAGCTTTGAATAAAAAGCGAAATATTGAATGCAACATATTTTAAAGTGCAACAAGTGTCTTGATCATAAAATAGCTAAAATGTAAATGTTTCTCCGCCATTAACCCGTTGACCCACCACACACTTGACGAAACAAACATTTACGTAAACATAAAAGACACAACATAAATTATTTCCTGTAGATTAGAATCGTTCAATTTACTCAAGTCTCAGAAATTACGAATATGAATCTATTATTAGAAAACTATGACAAGAAATAAATTTTGCGAGCGTTTGAAATAAAAAAAAAGAAAAAGAATTTATTTATAAAGAGAGAAATTCTAAAAAGGATGACAAACATCCGCCACTTGTAATTTCATCAATAAAATTCTCCAACGAAGAAAATATTATCGGTGATGTAAAATTATTTCAGTAAAAAACGTTTTCACTTAAACGTTCGATTATTAATTCAAATATTCAACGTTCAATTTGAACTTTAATCCTACAGTTCTGAACGTTCAAACGAAGGAAAACTAAATTTTTTTGGTAGAATAAATATTTTAAGAGTAGGAAAAATTTTTTTTACCTAAAAGTCCATTCCTTTGTCGTGTAATATTGTAGAAGATCAAGACCTGTAGTGACTCGATTTTGTACTTTTACTAAAAACGGTTTATTCCCAGTGAGATATAGTAAAGTATCGAGTAAATAAGCTGGGATTATGTGGAGAAATAATACAGAGAACCAGTGAACGATTTTTGAAGTTGTAAATCCACCTCCGGGATACCACAAAGGTCCTGAAAAAGAAAAAAAATTGAATAAAAAACAAATTTTACGCCAAGTGAAAATAGTTTCAAAATAGTTTTCAATTGTTTCCAAATGTTTTTCTTAAAAAATTTTCACAAAATTAAATAATAATTTATTTAGAGAAGAATTTCACGTAGAAATTCCAGAAAGTAATGGAATTCCAAAAGTTGAATTTTACAAACCGTATTGAATTGAATTTTAGTTGCAAATAGAATAAGAATTAGAATATTTCCTTTAGAAATAGGTTTAATTTCAGAAATTAACTAATTAATAACTATTTTAATTTTACTATCGTTTTAATAATTTTAATTTTACTAAACACTACAAACAATATTTAGAATTTTCAAAATCTTCTTTTGTATTTTTTTTTTCGAAAAAAATTGAAAAAAAAATTTAATTACTTTTTAGTTAAAAATAAATTTAAGACTAAAAACAAAATAGAGGACTAACTCTAATTGTAGGATAAAAGTTTTTTTTAATAAATTCTTTTATAAATAAATGATTTTTTAATTAAAAGAAAAAATGTCCGTGTCATTTTCAAATCTCTGAGAAATATTACATAAATGTAAAGTACATTTAGAGTGGAAATTATTTCTCGGCAAATTAATGGTTATCTGATAAAGGAAGGATTCTGTCAATGAAAGAAAATGTGATTATTAACAATTTCCTTGGGACTGTTGACAAAATGAATTATTTAACAATTCCGTGACTAACGTTTAAATTATTTTTATTATTAAAAATAATAATAATATTCAATTTATTATAATACTGAATAATATTCAATAACCAAAATTTGAAAAATTTACTTATTATGTAAATATTTCATTATTATTGTTTACATTTTTGAAAATTTTTAAATAACTCATCGCAAAAGTTCAATTATTTACATACATAATAATATTCTTCGCGGAAATTAAAGTATTTTTAATTCAATTTTAAGAAAATTTCACGAAAGAATTCAATTATTTTCTGAAATAATTTTCATAAATCCATTGAAACAATTCAATTATTTAGTAAAGTCTTTGCAAACATTCAATTCTCTTAAAAATGATTCTTAAAGTGATTCAATCTCAAAAATTTAACTATTTCAAAGATTGTTAAATTTATTTAAAAAATTCTATTACTTTTCCAATTTTTTAAGAAACTTCCTGTAAAGTATTAAATTTTATTCTTTAAAAATTAAAAAATGTCAATTTAAAAAATTTTACTTTGTAAATTTTTTAAGAAAATTTCACTGAAGGATTTAGTAAAATTTTTCGAAAAAATTCATTTATTTTATACAAAACTCTAATAAGTTTTTAGAAACAGTTCAATTATTTTTAAAAATAATAAAATTCTTCGCAATAATTAAATTATTTGAATAAATAATAAAATTTTTCACAGGAATTCAATTATTTTCTGAAATTTGAATAAACTTGAACAATAAAGTATTTAATTGTAATTTTTAACACAAGTGATTATTTAGAAAAAAAAGAAAAAAATTCTCCATTAAATTCAAAATTGTTAAGTAAAATAGATTATTTAAAATAAAAATTCAAAAAAATTCTTCGAAAGTATTTAATCAGGATTTTGAAAATTTTTAATAAAATTCTTTCAATAAATTATAATTATTATAATTATTTACTAATTACTTTTGAATAAATTTTATTTTATAGTGAAATGAATAATAATATACCTGAGAATGGATTCTCAAGAGCGTGCTTTCTTCCGGTATCGAGAGCGAACCTCCAGGAAATTGGATTTTTTCCACTCTCAGTGATATTCATGAAAATTGGTTCAGTTGGTTGTTCAATGCCGACTTTCCACGCGAGTGTAATTGTCGCATTAACCACCAAATCGCAGGGCATAATATCGGTGAGATAGTCGGGATTGCAGAGCATCGAGCGAATTACGCCTTTACCAGCTCCTATCATTAAACCAGTTGGTCCATTCATATTATCCACCCAGCCTGGAGCTGGCTCCTTCCAAGAGGCAGTCACTAAGGTACACGATTTTTATTTTTATTATCATTAATAATATAAAATTTTATTAATATTTAAATTTTGCGCACTAAAATTACGTACAATAAACGTTTATCTAAATAATAACAACCAAAAAAGATATTTTTTACATTTACATAAATTTTATTTTTCAATTTATTAATTTAAAAGTAATAATAATTTAAATACATTTATAAATTTATCACTTGATTAAAATTATTTCTTTTAAATTAAAAGGAAATCAATAATTCAATTTATAATAAGTTTAATTAAAACTTCCAAAAATTGGAATTTCTCTCTGGTTTTTTTAATTTACAATATTCATTATTTTCATTTCTTTTATTTTATTCTCCACTATTATCAATTTTTTAACTTCAATAATTTTATTCTTTTTTATTTTAATTCAGCCATTATTTCAATTAATTAAATTCGAAAAGTACAATTATTAGACTTCGTAGAAATTGAACTTTTCTTTTTTTTCGCCTAGAAAATAAATGAAATGCACAGTAGGTCAAGATTTTCAGAATCAGTCGCAATTATAATGAATATTCAACAAGATTGCAATTAAATACTTTACAAGCGCAATCACTTATCAATGCTTGAATAAATTTATTAAAAACGAAGGCAAACAAAAAAATTCAAGTGAAATTCAGAACAATATAAGTTAATTTATTCCAAAACAGACAATTAATAATGACTCGAATAAAATTTTTCTGATTTATCGTCAGGGGAGAAAAAACGAAAATAATGCTACTAATAAAAATATTTATACAATCAATATAGTGGAAAAAAATAAATAAAGATTAAAATTGAAAAAAAGAACTTAAAAGAGAAGAGAAAAAAATGAAAATTTATAGTTGATGGAAATTCTAATTGAATATTTACAATCTTTATAATGTTTATAATTAATAATAAAAGCAGAGAATTGAATTACCGATGGAGGGACGAGCGACTCCTGTTGGTATGCCAGATTTAGACACGAGAGCCTCGCTTAAAGACTTACTAAAGGCGTAAGTGTTTGGTTGATCTCCCAATAATTTCGGAGTCAATGCTTCCAAAATATTGTCGTCCATTGTATCGATAAGAGTGAATACTTTTTCCGGTAAAATTGACGTTGGATAGGCACGTTCTTCCAAAATTTCTTCTCCACATTGACAATAGGCAGTTGATACGTGAATGAATGACGACAATTGTTTGAACTGCAAAAAACAATATTCGTTTAATATCAACATATTTTTTTATTTCACTTAATATTATTTGTAATTTAATTTTCTTTATATTTTTCTCCCTCGTAGTTTTGCATTCGTGACGATTTTTCTTTTCGTTTCAATTATTATTGTTCCTAGGATTTTGAAACTTCGAAATTTTGGTTCAAAAGTTTCATTTCTTACTTCTTTTTAAATGTTTTGAATTTTTAAAATTATTGGATTGAAATTCATTGAATTCTTGATAAAAATTTTAACAAAGAAAATCCGAAAATGTAATTTAAATTTCAGAAAATAATGGAATTATTTTGAAGAATTTTGTTTTTGGTTGAAAATAATTGAGTTATTTCAACGAACTTATTAAATTTTTTTTAAATAATAGAATTCTTCCGAAGAATTTTTTTATTTATGTAAATAATTTGTATTTATGGAAATAAATGAATTTTTCTGAACTATTTAAAACAAAAAATTTTTTAATGTTTGAATTGTTTTGAAGAATTTAAAAAAATATAATAACTAGGAAAATACCTGTTTTACGACTTTTAAAACATATGCCGTTCCTCTTGTGTTTAAATTAACAGCCGTCTTCAACGGAAGATCAAATCTGACATTTGCGGCCATGTGAAAAGTTACCGAGACTTCTTGAATTAAGAGATTTTTATCATTAAGTGATAAACCGAGTCCTTCAATTGTTGTATCACCATTAACAACAATAATTTTTTTCAGTCTCTCCGGATGATTTTCCGCAAGTATTCGAAACGGTTCTTGCTGAAAAAAAAGAATAAAAGATTATTTTTTGATTTATTTTCCCTCCAAAAAAAAAATAAATAAATAACGAAACAAATTGAAACACTTGTCACAATTTGTCAGATTTTTTTTCTTTTCGTACAAATTAATTCTCAGTTCAAGTTTCTTTAACAATGTTAAACAAAGTTGAATTAAAATCGAGAAAAAAAGAGGACTTGGTTTTTTTTCTCTTCAATCGGAGATTGATTTAAGAGATCACATGATATTATTTTTGTTTTTCTCTTTTGGTGTCTGACTCTGACTTCATGACTCTTTGTACGCAAAGACATAATTTACGACTCTCTTTCTCATTATTTTTTGTTTTTTTACAAAGCTCAAGGCTTGCAATTATTTTTAATTTTTTCTTTTATACTGCGGATAATTTAAATCACACCGAAATAAAATAACTCAGTTACGCGCAATAAGTTCCTTTCTCCTGTGTGTTAAAGAGACCAATGCAAATATGTAGTGCAAAAAGAAAAAAAATAAATCAAAACAAAAGTCCTCCAATTAATCTCTGAAACAATATCTCATTTGTATTTGAATTTTAAAAATAATTAAAATGAAAGAAAATAATACTGTTAAGAAATTATTTTTCTTTCGCAAAAAAAAATTATTTATGTATTCAAATTTTCACCCGGATCGCTTTCACTTTTTCAATGATAATCTTAAAGAAAAACATTTATCATTCTTTGAGCAGTGAATAAACCGAAAATGGAATAATTAACACTCGTATAATGCAAAATTATACGGCAAACAAAAATTTCGTTAAAAAGCATTTTTGGTCATAAAAAAACGGTTTGATAATCACTTTTCAGATAGTTATTGATTTTCACTAAATATAGTTAAACTGTTATTAAAATTGATATAAAAATTGATATTAAAAGTACTATTAAAATTTATTTCTCAAAATGTTGTAAATTTTTCTATGAAAAAATTAAATTTGAAATACAAGGAAACAAGTTTCCTTATTATTCTTTTCCTATTTAGAAAAAAATAAATAAATTCTACCCTTTTCTACACTTTAGTATTAAAAAATAGAGCGCAATAATTTTATACCTCAAATAATAATTATATTTTCCTTTGAATTTCCAAAATTATATGTTTTAAGTAAACGTGAATTTTTCAAAATACTTTTACATTTAAAATAAAACCAGGAAGAATTATGTAAAAATAAAAGTATTCTAAATATATTTAAATATTAGGAAATATTTGCAATAATTTAGAGAATATAAAATTTTTAGAACTAAAAATATTTTATAGATCCTAAAAATATTTTAAAAAAATATATTGAAAAAAATACGCGAAAAGTAAGTTAAAGAATAAAATTTTTCCAAATTAAAAAACCTGTTTCATTAATCACTTTTAATGAGAAAAAACAAACTCTTCCTTTTCATTTGACTCATCAGTTTTAAAGATTATCAACAATTTGATTCTTCAAAACATGAATCTCACATTGGGAAATATTAAAACAATGAAAATTCTTCTAAGTAGACACATTTTTTCATATGATAAAATATGCAGATTGAATTTCTTTCTTTCAAATTAAATAAATTGAATTTACATTTCAAAAAGTAGATAAAAATTAGTTTCAAATTAAATTAAAATTTCAAAAATTGACTAAAAATTTGCTTCCGAATTAAACATTTAAATAAGAATTTCAAAATAGAATAAAAATTACATTCAAATTGAAAAATTAAATTAAAATTTTTCAATAAATTTGAATTGTAAATTTTTACAATATTGTTAACGAAATTAAAAATAGAAATAAACAAAAATAAGAATCGAACTTAAAAATTGAATTAAAATTTATAAATTGAATTAATGTTTGAAAATTGAATACAGAGTCAAAATTTTTTTTATTAATTTGAGCGTAATTTTAATTTACGTAAAATTTTCATAATTACTGAATTAAAATTTTAAGAATTGTATAATAATAGAAAAATTGGAATCAAAGATTAAAAATTGAATAAAAATTCAAAAAAATGAGATTAAAATCCCCCAAAAAAGTTATTTTAATGTAAATTTAATTTACGTAATAAATTTTCATAGTTTCTGACGTCACTCAAAGTAAGCAAATAATTTTCTCACTTGTAAAAGATGTTTTAGTCTGTTCTGAGGACTAACATCCTTTTTCTCTCGTATCAGGATAAAAATTTTCCCAATTTCCGGACAAGTTAGAAGTAATTTGGCAACTAGAACTTTTCCCATAAATCCCGTGGCGCCAGTCACCAAAACATTTCTGTCCCGGAACCATTCTGGTATTGTTGGCTCCATGATTTGATCTACAAAAAAATTCATTCATCACTAATAAATTCATTTACAATCAAAATAATAAATAACAAGAATTAATGATTTACTTTTCATAAATACTTTTCTCGTAAATTTAGCATAACTTCATTAACACCATAAATTTCTACATTGTATATCAAACATTTTTTATTTCATCAAATAAATTTTCTTTAATTCAACTTTTGTTTTTTATTCCAATAAAAAGAAAAAAGAGAGAGTGCATGTATAAGGTATAATTTTTGAAACATAAAAAAAGGGTTAAATAAGTATCCGAGAGTCCTTAGTTCAATGTGAAATCGTTTACTGTTTCCCTCAAGGTCTTCTTAAAAAAAAATAAATAAATAAAATCGCGATGTTTTATATTTTACAAAGTCACCTTTCGTTTCGGAAATTAATGAAATTGATGATGATAATGATGATTCAACATTGTTTCATCCGTTCGTCTCAATGAATTTCCCCCCTTCCCCACCCCCAACAAGCGGATATGCAATTAATGTCAAAGATGTCTATAAAATAGGAATTCATAAATAATTATGACATCATTTTATTTATAATTTAACAAACGAGAAAAATAACAAAACATTTATGTATGTACATGTTTAAGGAAATTATTTAATCTTACATAAAATATTCATGGTCATTAATAACAATAATTATTTTCATTTGCTAACTTTTTGAAAATAATTTAAAAAAAATTTTTAATTGACTTTTTTTGGAATCGTAATTAAAATAGGAATTAAATTTTTTTTCTCTCTTTCTTCAGTTAATTTTTTGTTTATTTATTTTTCAAAGGGCATTCGCAAGAAATTTATTGATAAACAACATAAAGACTGGTTTTTTCAAAAATTCTCATAGTTTGAAGAAAATGAATAAGAGTTGAAAAAAATGCGTGAACTTGTAGAGATGGTGGACATGATTCCGGTTCAGTGAGGCAAAAAAGGAGGAAAAGCAATAAATAAAAAAAATATTCAAACTACATCGTGTAAGTAAATTGACTACCGTATAAAAATGTATTTTAAAAAAATCCACAAGCATGTGAAATTTCTCTTTAGTGCATAAACTTTAATTATTTAAATTTGAAATTAATTTCTCAAGTAATTCAAAAAGTACTTTAATTTTTTTTAAATTTTGATATTCAAATTTAATAAGTAGAATAGATTTTACAATTTATTGAATTTAGTTTAATTTTCTTTATTTGTTGAATTAAATTAAAATTTTTAATTGAATTATTTTTATTTATTCAATTGAACTGAAATTAGTTTCTTGAATTATTTTTTATTTATTCGATTAAATTGAATTTTTGTTATTTATTAAATTGAATTGAATTTTATTGTTTTAATTTACTGGACTGAATTTTTTTATTCATTGAATTGAATTTTTATTATTTTTTCAATTAAACTGAATATTTAAAATTTATTTAGTCGAATTTTGTTAATTTCTTGATTATATTTTTTAAATTTTATCTAATTTATTTTTCCAACTGCGTTTAATTTTTACAGAAAAATTGACAAAAAACATTTAAAATTCAATTTAAAAAAAAGAATGTTCCAAAAACTAATTCATTCCGAGTTCGCTTAAAAAAAGAGAAAGTTATTTATTTTGATGATTTATTAAATATTATTATTACAAAAAAAAATTCTCCTAGTAAGAATAAAAAAAATTTAATTTTCTAATTTGAAAAACTGACAAACACTTAAAAAGTTTCTTTACATAGATAAAAAGGAAACAAAAAGAAAACGAAAAACTTTTTTTTTATCATTTCAAAACTTGTAACGAGCTCCTGATTAAAGACGGAAAAAAAGTGACAGTGGAAGATGTAATATTCTTTATACTGTTATGTTTGTATCATGTCGTGTATATTTTTTTTTATAGAAAATAATTGGTGAATGCATCAACATTCCAAAGAAATCGACATTAATCGTTTAAAAAAAAAGAAGAAAAAAACTAATTTCCTCTTCTTTAAATTATTATCTCTTCCACAATTTTCGATGATACTAATTATTGTCCCTCGCATCCAATTTATATATTATAATTCACTTTCTATTTTCAAAATTACTTCACAAAAATCACTATAATTATTGCTTTGCTAATTATTTATATTAAAATATTTATTTCTAAGGAAATCGTTAAAAAGAATAATAAATTTAATTTGACATTAATTTCCGATTTCGATAAATTTTAATAATTACATTTTGATTTCAATAAATTTTCCTAACTCTATTTTAATAAATATTCGAATAATTTTATTTTGATTTCAAAAGCTTCCTCTTTCAGTGATTCTATTTATTTCAATAAATATGTATAATTTTATTTTGATTATAAATAAATTTAATGATAAAATTAAACTACATTTTCTTGTGCGAAATAAAGTTTTGTTGTCAATAGAATGTATTATTTATTTAAAAGGTAAACGACTTTTCAAAACCTAATTAGTCGAGTAAAGGTAGTTTATTTTCATTTTCTTACATCAATTGAGTAAGAAGTTTTTTTTTTAACACGAACTAAATTTTTTTTTGAAATTTCCTTTTAGTGTCATTACGGAAAAATGGTAATTTGTAGAATAAATAAATTTTTTTCACGAATTTCATAATTTTTGAGTAAATAGAAATTTTCGTGTTCCTTATTTAATTAGAACTTTTGTGTTAATTTTTCCTTTCCTCAAAGTTTTCTATTAAAACGATTTTTCATGTTTACTTTAAATTCATTATTCAGAACGAAACTTTCACCTAAAAATCACAATTTAATTACCACAATTTTAATTATTTCAACTCGTTTTATTACTAAATCTCAAAACAGTTCCTCTCTTCTTGTATTTTTTTTTTTAGAAATATAATAAAAAAGGGAAAATTTCCAACTGCTTATAAAAAAATAATATTAATGTCTATCGCGACTAG
Organism: Leptopilina myrica (nomen nudum); assembly: GCA_032872475.1. NCBI lineage: Eukaryota > Metazoa > Arthropoda > Insecta > Hymenoptera > Figitidae > Leptopilina > Leptopilina myrica (nomen nudum). The sequence continues at coordinate 30,019,244 of CM065465.1, read as the reverse complement.
ACGCCCTGATTTTTTTTTATCTCAATATTATTGCAAAAACAAAACTTTATTTTCCACATTTACATATTGAGTCAATAATAAATGTACATTTACCGAAGGTTCAACTTTTTTGCTTTCTGCAATTTAAATAAATAAAGAAAAAATTGGCTTAAATTATTTTTGTCAATTAAGCAGAGCATTAATTAAAAACGATTTTTTTTTTGCATTTACATAAACCGAAATTTATAGTCTAAACGAAATGAAATGTGAAAATGAATTGCAAAATTGATTGAAAATTGATTGGAAATTGATTAATAAATACATTAGTCGAATATTTTTTTTTTCGCAAATTGAAACATTGTATAAAGAGAGCGAGAGAGGAAAAAATTAATTTGAATATTTAAAAAATTGCCACTATTTCTACGTAATACAGGTATATTTATTTTGACAGAAATTATCGAAACAGGTGAATTTATATTTAACAGGCTTAACATGCGTGAATTACAAGAAACCATTAGCCTTGCTCCTTTTTGATATGTAATTAAAATCATTTTTTTTTCTTCTTAAATGTTTTGATTTTGAAATTTAAAAAAAAATGTTCCTCTCTCGTCGCACATAGTTGGCGAATTGCACTTTAAAAGAATATTGTAGACTCGAATCGAGTTGTGTGTGTATATACACATTGAATGCGAAAGTGCATTCTGATACACAAAAGATATACATGCTCCTCGAGGCCAATACAAATAAAATGTTTCGAAATTGCTGCGTGCACTAAATCTCATAAAAAGTAGTTCTTATAGTTGAAAAACGAAATCGTAAAATTAATTTTATGTGTGGAAAAATCTATTAACAAATTTCAGTTGCAATTTTCTTTTTTCTAATCAGGAAAAAAGCACATGTCCTTAATTTTAATGAGACTTTACTTAAATGCTATCTGTTTTTATCAGAAGTGTTACCATTTACTTTTCTTTCAATACTTTTGATTCCTTTAATTCATTTTCTCTTTTAATTCATTTTTTAAAATTCATTTTATTCTTTAATCCACTTAATCCTTTATAATAAATTTACATTCTCTAAAGAAATATTAATTGCACTTCTTCTTCGATTTAATTTGCGCATCTTACTTAATTTTAAATCATAATTAAAGAATATTTGCATAATTAAAGGATGAAATGAAAATAATTATAACTCACAAATAATTAATTATGAAGAAAAATAAATTCATTAGAAAATAAATAAATTTTCATTACTTGTTAATTTAGTTCACTTTTCTCTAAATTTGGTAAGAAGAAATAAGTTCGATTATAAAATAAAATTTATACTCTAAGTAAAATTTTACGAAAAATCTCTTTAATAGAAAATTGATAAAAAAATTGATAAAAAGAATAGTAAGTATTAAGTGAATATATAAAATAATAGTAACAATTTTAATCAAAAGTTAAATACCAAAAAAAAATATATTTTTCTTATTAGATAAAAATTATCAAAACTTTGAAAAAAAGGAAAACCAGTAGAAATTCGAACTAAATTAACAGAAATTAAATCTTTTACCTAAAAATAATTTTCAAAAAAGTTAAATCTTTTTAAAAAATAAATTTTTAAAAACTAAGTAAAAAACATGAAATTAAAAATTAAATCAAATTGATTGAAAAGATCAATTTAGTATTGAAATATTGAATTGAAAATATTTCAATTGAAGAAATAAATTAAATATTAAAAGAAAAACAACATCGAATATTAAATTGAAGAAAGACGCAGAAAAAAAATTAATAATTGAAACTAATTTAAATTACTTTGAATTGATGAAGTAAAAAATTTTATAATTCATTAAAATAAAATGTTTTTATTTTTAATTCATCGAAATAAAAATATTCTTTTTTTTATAATTAATAGAAATGAAAATATTTTATTCAATAATTCATTGAGATGAAATAATAAATGCAAAAACTGACCTTTCTGAAAATGAAATTTTGAAGTTCAATCCTAGCGAACTGATTGATTTGACGACTGTGTGACTAAGAGATAACAAATTAAATGCGCTTGTCGGTGGTTCTCTCTTCGGGGAGTCCAGATTTAAGAGACTTATTGAGCCGACTGACTAACATTCTCCGATCGGACAACGCTTTTATGTATACCTTCACATTTTAATCTTGCTTCCATCCACGCGTTAGGGTCGATATGGATATTCAATACTTCCATTGACTGAAAAAAATCTCCCCGCAAGAGAATTTATTAGTAAAACTAAAAAGTGAAAGAAGACAGCAAAAAGGAAATAGATTTTTTTTTCAATAAATCAACATTTGATACGTTACCTTCGATGTAAGTAATAATTTTTTTCTCAAATTTATTTTTTAATCGAAATCTTCTTTTTTATTGTAATTCGTAATTATCGAGATTTTTAATTTCCAATTTTTCGGTTTTCATTTTCAATTCCCAATCATCAACATTCAATTTCCAATTTCGAGTATTTTTTAATTTTTAACTTTCAGTTTTCAATTTTTAATTTCGAGTTTCTATTTAGTTTTCAATTTTCGATTTCGAACTTTTTTCAGTTTTCAATTTTAATTTTCTCAACTTTTTCCATCTAATTGTCCGTTTTTGAAATTTAATTCCTGAAATGCTCCTTTTCGCCTAGAATAATAAAAAAAGCAAATATTAATAAAATAGTGAAAATATTATTAAAAACTGCAATTAATCGTTAAGAGAAAAAATTACATAAGTCACTTTGTGTTGAAAACAATTTTTTTCTTGTACATTTTCAAACTTGATTTTTTAGCTCCAAGGAAAACTTTTTTTTTTTAAATCCAAGATGTTCTCGTTTTTGATACGAATGTAACAAATATTTCGATTAAATGTTTTAAATTAAATTCTTTTAATTAAATTTCCATGAAAAAAACTGACTCGTGTAATTTTTTTCAAACTGATCCAATTGTTTAAATTATTTGTCTTCTAACCACTACTTACTTTTATTGCCATTAGAGAACGAGTTGTAAATTCACAAAAAGAATCGCATTCTTATTTCAGGAAAGACAAATTTTACGAAAGTTCTTTAAAAAAAATCGAATGGAAAATTAATTCAAACTCTGAAAGTTGTTAATTAATTATTTCATAATCTATCAAATTTTATTGTGAATCAAGATAACAGACTAAACAATTATGCTTCAGATAAATTTAAAGAAAACTATTCTACAATTGAAAGAAAATCGTAAAAGTAAATTGTGAATTTAAAAGATACTAGAGCGATATCGAAACTATTTTTTTGTTGAAAAATACTTATAAAAATCTCTTGCTTTTTGTATGAAGATTTTTTTTATCAAGAACAACAAATTAAAATTGTATGAAAAAGTACAAGCTACTTTATTATTTTTCACGTGTAAATAACACCATTAACCCACACTCAGACATACTAATGGCAAACGTAGAAATTAAATAAACAATCTTTAAAGTATAAAACGATTTCACGAATAAATATATATTTTTTTTACTCATTTAAAGATATTGTTCTTAAAAATATATTATAGTTGATGTTTTATATTTACTTTCATCAGCTTTAATTTCAATTTTTCAAGAAAAAAAAAACAGGAATGTTTTGTGTTTGCAAAACAGTAAAATTGTTTTGAGAAAATAAATGTAAATCAAATGCTACTTTAAGAAAGTCCGTTTCACTCTCTTTTGTCATTTTTCAAAAAAACATTAACGATCATTATTATTGTGACTTACTAAAGAAAATCTAATGCCTTCACCTCTATAATATATTCTAATTTAATTTCTCCTTTAGTTTATTATTTGTGAATTAAACAACAGGGAGATTTTTTTTTTTTTTAATGAAAAACGAACAAAATTCTTTAGCAAAGTTTTTGCATAGTAAACTTTTCATTCTTTACACTATTTAGTTTAAAGCTGTTGAGTTTAAATTATTTTTTGTTAAGGTTAAAACTATTTAGTCTAGAACTATTTAAGTTTAGTACTAATTAGTCTAAAACTATTTAATTAAAAACTAAATAGTTTTAAAGAATTAAAAGTTTTTTCGTTTGAAATTAAATTTCTCGAATAAAAATGTTAATATTTTGACGTATTTTTAATTCCTTTTTTTAAATACGTTCTTTTAGATAATGAACACATTAACAGCCGAAACGTAAAAAAGCTGATAATCGAAATGTTATAAATTATAAAAATATAATTTCTTTCTCATCGAATCTGACAAATTTCGTTAATGCTGTTTTTGTGATTAATAAACTTTGGAAAAAAAGAAATTTAAAGCTGATTAAAGAGAACATAGACGAGAGGCACTATTAAACCGGTGTTCGTCCAGTTTGATCGAAGAACGATTTTGGTAATCCACCAAACAAGTGCTAACAAAGCCGCTTGAAGAAGTAAGTGGAACATCATCAACCTAAATGTAAATAAATTTATTAATAACAATATTCATAACTACTATAAAATTTTTATAGTATTAGTTTTTTTCAATTCGCAGTATTTTTTTACTACTTTTTAAATTTTGCTTTCTCGTAGAGAAAGAATTTTATTTCAATTTGAATTGAAATATTTTGTATTATTTATAGTTTAATTAGTTCATTAGTTGCTTTTCAGAAAAAAATTTTTAAAATTCTATAAAAACTATAAAGTTTGAGAGCAATTCTAAATTTAGTTAAAATACTAAAGATAATGAATAATAGTTATCTTTAATGTTATACCTAAACATTTTTTAAATAAAAACTTTTTCTTTTACCTTTTTTTTAAAAAAAAGTACTTACATTTTATCCTTGGAACGAGCCTTTTCCAAATTTTTAGGATTCTCCTTGGAGAGATAGTGTCTTACGCCTTGAACCAAATCTACAAAGTAATATTCCCAATTTAATGGTCTTATGTCCAGTGTGAAGAGTTCCTTGTCTTCTTTCGAAAGAGATTCGTGCATTTCAAGGGTACGCGAGTTGTCAAACTTCCATTCAGTGAAGATGAACTTCTCCAAAAGAGCCAGCGATTTATTTACATTCGTGTGAAGACGAACCAATCTGCAATCAATTTTCAATGAAAAGTAAGTTTCAAAAATCGTTTTAAAATTCAAATTTTACAATTTAAATTATTTTGTTTTTTGTTATCTTACTTTTATTTTCAATATTTGAATTTATGATTCTAAAGTTCCGAGTGTTCAAATTTCAAAATGAACGAAATTTATTTATTTCTTCCTCAAATTAAGTATTTATGACAATATTCTCGTGACAGTATTACAAAAAATAGTTATAAACTTTCTAAATGTAAAATAATTAAATTTGTTTTTAATTTCTATTCCTAGTAGTAGTTTCATAAAAATATTTTTAAGAAACAATCTTTCGTTCATATGAACCTTCAAACCTTGACAATCATTTTAACATTTTTTTTTACTTTTTCCTAAATTTTTAATTTTAAATTTTGTTTCTGAATTTAAGTTTTAGTAGAACTTTAAAATTACGGAATAAACACAAAAGAGTCTACTTCGAACTTACATCGGTCTGCCGCCAGACACTTTTGTCACAGTGTCCAAAATATATGCAGGAATCATGTGCAAAAAGAAGGCGGAAATTCTAAACCAGAAAAGAGATGGCAAAAATTTCAACGACGGATACCAAACAGCACTGCGAAGTGGATATTTGTGTAGAAATTCGTCAATTTTCGGCGCTACCATTTCCCATCGAAATGGATTGCACGTGCTCGACGTGCAGTGGTAAATTTTCAGTCCTTTGTTTCTAGAAATAAAAAAGAAAATTAATACAAAGTTAAAAGAAAATTAATACAATATTAAAAGAAAATTAATCCAAAAACAATTTAAGTTATTTTTCTAAAATTATTTAACACTTATTAAAATAAACAATATTAGAGAAATTTACTCGAAAATTTACTAAACACAATAAATTTTTCGTTCTAAATTGTGGAACATTCAAAATTGTTTGCTGTATTTTCAAGTATTGACAATTGAAACAAAAAGTCAACAAATTTACTATATAAATTAATTTTTAACACGTGACAAAATTACAAGAAGAAGAAATAAATAAATTTCGTTCATTTGAAAGTTGAAAACTTTAGAGACATTCGTTTCTAATAATAATAATAATAATAATAAAAAAAGATAATAAACATAAGGAAAAAAATGAAAAAATAAACCTAATGATTTACAATGACCGCAAATTATGAATAAGAAAGTGGTAATTATTTTTTTTTTGTAAACTGTTTTTAAGTGGTAAAAACTCAGCGTCATGAATAAATTTAAATATAATTAACACTTGAACAAGTGAATCTTAGGTAAATGGTGAAATTGAAGAAATATCAATTACTTCTCTCGACCAACGTTGTAGGCAGCGACAAGAATAGTGTTTGCAACAATGTCAACAGGAATATAGTCGTAAATGAGATCTTGTGCAATCGGCAAACGTCTCACGACTCCTTTACTAGCTCCCATCAAAAATCCCTGTGGTCCATTCTTCGAAATTGTCCATCCTGGCACTGGTTCATTCCAAGCTCCGGTAACTGCGAAAATTATTCGAATCTTTACACTTCAAAATTAGAGAAAAAAACTCAATGTTTCAATTATAATTTTTTGTTCTTTCTTTTCGATTGAAACTTGGTTAGAAACATTTGCATTTTATTAATATAGATATTAATTATTATTTATTAATTATCAAATTAACTAAACTTTTTAGTAATTAATCTTTTATTAAGCCTGAACTGTCCGGAAATTCTGCGCATTTCTGAGAATTTTTACTATCTCCAGAGTAAATTTTAAAAAATTACTAAAATTGACTTTGGGAATAGTAAAATTTACTTTGAACGTAGTATATTTTACTATTTCGAAAATAGTAAAAATTGACAGAAATTAACAGAAATTCCAAACAGTTTAGGTTTCACTTTGTAAACAGTGGAAGTTGCATTACATCTTTTTTCCTTTGTGGTTAAAAATCTTGTAAGAGAATAAAAATTTTTTTATGAGATTAGAAATATATTTTGACTATTACAAATTTATTTTGACTATTAAAAATCTATTTTGACTATTAAATTAATTAATTAATTGAAAAAAATAATTATTACTCATTGAAGGGCGAAGAATTGTCGCAGGCAGATTGGAATTCGCGACTTCATGTTCGGCCAAATGCTTTGTGAAAGTATACGGATTGGGATGATCTTTAATGATGTTTCTCGTCTCTTCCTCCAAAACATGATCGTCCGTTCTTTCGACCATTTTCAAAAATTCCTTCACGTCCGCAGGTGGAGGATAGAGTTTCTCTTCCACGTCATTCAGAACCGAGTTGACATAAGCACTTGAAATATGAACCAACGCCTGAATGGAAAATGAAAAATAAATTTTCTGCAATATTTACCAATGGAAATTATTCACTTTTGGCATATTTAAAAGGTAAGTAAATAAATTCATCGATACTTTGGCCAGGAAGAAAAATTTACTTTACGAATTCGAAATTAAATTCAATCGAAATTGAATTTGAAATCGAATTGAATTGAATTGAAATTGAATTTAAATTAAATTGAATCGAAATTGAAATCGAATGGAATCAAAATTGAAAAAAAGAATTTCAATTTAATAGAAAATTACAAATTAAAAGAACTTTTCAACCTTAAGATCGCGAATTTCCTGCGAGATGAGTACGACACGTCGAGTGCCCAATAAATTAATATTGACAGTACTCTTTAAATCGGCTTCGAAGTCCAATGTTGCCGCAGAATGTATAACAATATTGACATGTTCCACTAATGTCAATCTGTCATTAGCCGAAAGAGCCAAATTCTCCTCTCCGACATCTCCCGCGACAGGGATTAATTTTTTAAACAGATTCTCGCCATTCTCTCGCTTAATTCTCTCGAATACCTGCGAAATTTCAACACTCATTAATATTCCCATAAAATATTAATATTAAAATAAATTAAACACTAAATCAAATATTAAATTCAATATTATATTCCTAACAATTAATTATCAATGAAAAACACAGTTTTTGATAATTTAATATTTTAATTCTTTCTTTTCAATTTGAAAAATGTTAAATGAGAAATTAATCATTTGACAAATGTATGAATTAAAAAAGAAAAAGAAAACTCTAATGTATCAAAAATTAAAATTTAGAAAAATATTCGAATTCTGAAAATAACATTGACCTAGAGATTAAATCGAATAGAAGGTGGAAATAAATGTATAAACACTATGTAATAATTAGTGCCGTTGAACTTTGGTATCGGAGTTAGAAGAGGTGTGCCATGACTATATGAATTAAAATTGCCTTAATAATTGATTACTGCTAATCGCCAGCTAAATATCTTTTCGGACAAAAAACAACAAACTACGATTTAAATATATAAACAGTAAAGTATGTAAAAAATTTATTGAAATTTCAATCAAAGTTTAAGCATTTTTTGAATAATTTCTTTATTCCTTGAATTGAGCGTAATCGACTAAAATAACTAAAAGAAAATAGAGAAAATAAAATAATAGAATCGTTTTCCTGCTTTATAGAAATTATTTTTGAATAAAATAAATTAATTAAATTACGTTCACTTCGTGTCGCCAAAATAAATTATAGAATTAAATAAATAAAATGAAAGTCGTTTATATTTTCAATAATCAAATATCAGAGAATGTTAAAGATTATTAAGAAAATAAATAAATAAAATATAGAGTAGAATTTCGTCTTATTCAATTTAAATATCTATTATTATCAAGGAAAGATCTAGAATAATAAATTGGTGATTTTTTTCTAGAACAAAGTAAAATCTCCCTTTTTTTTAGGAACTAAAACTTTTGCGACTTTTTTTTTTCTTACCGAATTTTTCGTCAACTCCTCGAGCCTCTCTTGAATTTCTTTGCCTTTTTTCGGTCGAATTAGAACGTAAATATTATTGACACCTGGACAGCATCGAAGTAATTTTTCGATAACACAAATTCCTAGAAAGCCGGTACCACCAGTGATGAACACGTTTTTCTCATTGAAAAAATTGGCCACATCTGAACTTGCCATTGCTCTCTTTCTATATTTTTTTTTCCTAATTCACCTTTCTCTCTAAACAGAAACAGAAAAAAATCACACTCAATTAAACGTGAAAAAATTGAAAGAAATATTTATATCGAAATGATTAAAGCACCAAATCGGACGCAAACAAAATTCAAACTGAAAAAGCAGACAAAATCCAAATATTACTAACACGAGGTGCTACGTCACAACGTTGAATTCGCCGAGAGTGGGAAAAAGATCGGTTTTAAAATGAGAAAAGGGGAAAAGAGATGCTGAATCGAAACGTGTTGAAAAGAGAAGAATTTAAGTGACAGGAGATCCAGCCAGTAACGGCATCACGACCAAAGTTTCCCGAAGAAACGAAGAATACCTTTTCTTTAATATTTTTTTTTTCCTTTTTTCGGTTTGAATTTTACATTTTGTGTTTTACAAGAATTTTTATTTTGCGTCTGTTCGAACAACTTTTTATTAACTTTCTTTCATTAATAATTCCAACTTATTTTTTAATTTTTTTGTATTAAAATACCGCACAACTATTATTTTTCGCACCACGTGAGTGATTGAGTCATTAAAGTAAACTTTTTTTTTATTTTCGCTAATTTCCATTCATGCGAAGATAAAAATATATTTTAATGAACTTCTCCTCTATTATATTTAAATACTACTTTAACTAGGGAATAAAAATAAATAATTACCAACTTCTTTTTTCATTATTATTGAATCAATTTTATTGTAATTTATTCATCACGACTTATACCGTTAGAGTCAAAATTTCTTGTACTTTAAAAAATGCGTCTAATTCTCTAATCGGAAACCGGTTTTTTTCTACGCCCTGATGTCAAATGAAAAAAATATTCAAAATTAAATAAATATTTTGGAATATATATTTAAAATGTTTTCAAGAATTAAAGACGATTTTACTCTAAATTAATTACAATATATATTCTATCAAAATAATTTTTTTTTATAACGGAGCAAAAAAGGAAGAAAAATATGAGAGAATTGTTAAATTTGAGATTTTATATAATGAGTTTGTAAAATAATAATGTTTTTACTCTTATTACTCGCGAGATTATACTTTCACAAAAGAGGGAAATTTTTTTTTTCTGTTATAATTTTCGTGTAATTTGTATTCAGATTGAAGAAATTTTCATGTATACAATAATAATTGGAGAGAGGCATTATTAAGTGATGTATGTCAAGGATCTAATTCTCCTTGAAGTTATTTTGCGTCATTTTTAATTCACAGAGAGACGGAAAAAATGGTACATTTTTACTTCGTACGCGCCTATTGCTTACCGGTTATATAGCATGTGCCCTGTAATCAATAATAAAAGTTTGAAAAAAATGATTATTTTATCGTTTCGTATCTTGAATTATGGAGAATAGAGTAGTACTCTAATTTCTATGTGTCGAAATTGATAATCATGCGAAATGCTTACACTCCATGAAGGAAAAAGCCTACATAGCTGGTAATTATTGTTTAATTGTATTTAATTGAGATAAAAGTTGTATAAAGTTGAATATTTACCTTTGTTGGTAAAGTTCGACTACTGTTTTATGACTAATTTCTCGTTCTTTTTAATTAACTAATAAGCGGAATAATAATTTGAATAATTGTAATTTTTTATTTTCGCCTTTGGATAAACATGTTTTAGCAGACGACGTGCGATTTAAGTGACATCTGGTGGTGAATTTCGCGCGCAATTTTTGAACATCCGCCCCTGTGGAATGTCTTTCTGACGACTTCCTGTAAGGCTGGTTGCATACTTTCGTGCAAATGGTAATAACCGTCAATTCGTCAGTTTTGCAGTTTCAACAGTATAAAGAATGTTTATTGATTTCTAATTTTAATTTCAAGTAAAAGGGAGAATAGTAGAAGTTATTTATTTGGATAATAACAATCTGAATATAAATTGTGTAAGTATCAATAATCAAAGGTCGAAGTACATACTTTTTTCTTCAACCAAGGCGCACTTTTTAAAGTCAAATTCATTTTAATTTGAATAGCAGCATAGTGATAAAACGATTAGCGGAGAATTATGATAAATTAGTCATCATTGCGAAAGTGAGTATTAGTTTTTTTTTATTTTTGACATAAAATTACAAAGTATTACAAGTTTTATTCAACATAACCTCAAAATATGACTCTTGGTTCGATTGATTCGTTACATTCCTTAGGTTCCTTATCGTTATTTATGTTATTATCGCTATATTATTATATTCCACTGAAAATCTCTCCAGGTTTGGCATTTTTCTCATTAAATTACAATAAATTATTAGAAATAAAATTCGTAAATATAGAGAAAAGTGCGTTTTCTTCAATTTGGGAAATTTAAAAATAACCTTATTTTTACGAATACTGCAATAAAGACAGTTACCTTTTCTTTTTTTTGTATAGAATAAAAACTATTTGCCGGAGTTTGTTAACCTGTTGCTTGTTAATAAATGTAAAAATAGCGTAAAATTCACGTTGGATATTAATGACGAACGGACAAATATCCCTTTGATCATATGCCAAATTGTATGTCAATGAAAGAAGTTATAGTGATCGCGAATGTGTTTTAGAAATGTTGGAAAACTCACTTTTCATTAAATAGCGAGAAAAGTTGTGTCTGCCAGACAAACGGTTATAGACAAGATCAACAGACTGATAATTCAAAATATTGTTCAATTCTTTTGCGGAAAAAAAATTTTCGTTATTGCTTTATTTTTTCTTAGAAATAATAATTTTGTTTTTACACAGGTATTTATACATATATTAAATAATTCCATACGAATCGTTACGTGAAATTAGACATGTGTCAAGATTACGAAAATAGCTAGCCTCGTGAAATGCGTTGGCCGATACAGTTTTGATTTTTCGTTTATATATATTGAAAAACCACTGCTTCCGCTCTTTTTTTCACCAATGGCGATTTCTTCTTTCAAATTCTGTTAGTTAAGTTTCTTTAACTTTTATTAACTCGGTAAGGATTTCTATTTTGCAGTATAAAATCTATTAATTTTTAAATTTACTTTCAGTGAAAATTCATCAATTTTTGAGAAAAAAAAGTCTGAAAAGAAAACACTCTAAGAAGAAAGTGTTGCATTGTTATTAAAAATAGAGTTAGATGACAATTATTTGTCCTAGGCATTCTATAATTATTGTATGAGGACCTTCATTAATTAGCAAGTGGTTTGCCAATCATGCAACCAATCTTTTGCCAAGATTTTTTTTTTGCTTAATTACTTAATGAAAAGAAATGTCTCGGAAATATATTTTCTTTTGTTTCATATTTTCTCTTCGTTTGACACAAATTTTTATTCTTGGGATTTTCCAATTGTCGTCATAATTTTTTTTTTGCTTTGCCTTAAAATCTATTTCCTCTAGTTGCTATATTCTCTTTTCTTCGTCTGCGACATTTATTTTTACTAAAAGTCTGCAGAAGAAAGTGAAAGAAAAAGAAAATATTTTTTCGTTCCGATATATTGATAATTTTTATCACTTATTGGTGGTAAAATTTGATTTGTTATTTTTTTTTTGATTTACTAAATTTTTATTTTTGAATCATTCAATTTTTAATCTTGATTCATCCAATTTTTATTTTTGATTTATTCAATTTTTATTCTTCATTTAACCAATTTTTATTTTTGATTTATTCAATTTTTATTTCTGAGTTATTCGATATTTGTTAAAAAAAAGTGATAATTCTTTTTTACTTCTGTAAAAAGAAAAATAGAATTTAATTTTCACGGGGAAATATTAAAATCGATTTTTATAATTTCTTGACAAAAAAGATGTTTGATTTTTACATTATAAAAAAAAAAGATTCAATTTTAACTGGAAAATTTTTATCACAGAAAGTAAGAAAATCGATTTTAATAATTTCTTGGCAAAAAAGAAGTTATGGTTCGTGTTTTTTTCGAGATTTAAATTATCAAGGTACTTTCAGTAAATTATTGTCTTTTTTCGCAGGTGATGTGGGAGGACAATGAGCCTAAAAATGAGGGAGGGTCCTAAATGGTGGAAATTTGGCATCTTATTCCAATGCCATTTGAACGGCAACGACTTGGTTTTGGCTCGTGTAGCTTTGCCGGCTCTCATTTTCAGATCAGAGTTTTGGATGAATCGGCGCGCGAAGGTCCTCTCTCAAAAGTATAACGTCTCTCCCTCCCTCACTCGCTCTCTTCACTCTCTTCAATTGTGATTGGATTATCAATATTTTTTTGAAAGCAAGAACTGAAAATATTTCAATTTTTTTCTGGTGATTACTCTCTAATTGGAGGCCATGAAGTGGTATGTGTGCAAAAAGTGTATTTTAAATACTTAATAATTAAGTTTAGCAAATTTCTCGTGAATTTTTTTTTTACATTAGATATAATTAGTTGACTAAAGTTAAACACCGAAGTTGTGATTTTTAACAAAAAGAATTATTTTTTTGCACTGTGAAAAAGATGTTTTATTAATTACTTCATTATTAATGAATAATTAATAATTATTAAGCCTTGTAAATTGTATTTTGAAAATTGTTAAAAAAAATTGAAAATCTACATTTAAAAAAAGAAATTTGAAATCTACCTTAAAATTGTAAGTACATGAAAAAATTTTTTTTAACAGTGAACAAAAAGAATTTTTTTTTTCTTTCTAAAGTTTCGAACGACATTTTTTTGCTTCTTAAGTTGTATTTTTTTATTTACAAAAATTATTTGTTTATCAAAAATATAAACTAAGAATTAATTAATTATTTTTCTCCAATATGTGAAGTAATTTAAAATTTTTTATTTTTGAAAAGTTTTATTTATGATTTGAAAAATGTTCAAATATTTTTTTCCAGAAAAAAATGTCATTCATAAACGTTCAAAACTTCAGGAAAATCATTTCTTCATTTTATCAACTGATCATTTGTTATAAAAAGATTGTTTTTCGTTAAAGAAAAAAAAAGAATTTTAAGAATTTTTTTTATCTAACCTAAAACAATTTTAATATAAACTTATAAAGTCTTATAAATTGATAATTAAACGATATGGCAGTGTGAAAAAAATTTCTTATAAACTATTTTTGCTTGAAAAACTCTAAGGAAATCGATTTATCTGACAATTGTTATTATTATAATATTATGCTAATTATGAACATCATGTGCTTTCGATATTATGTGCACACAATATTATAAAGCTTTATGTGGCTTTCGTTTTTCTTTAAACAAATTATTATTATTAATTAAATTCCTTTCTTTTTTTGCTTCATTCGGCTTTTTGTGTATTTAAACACCTTAAAAGAAAATTGAAATTGAAATTTTATTTTCGTCTTTAAAAAAAAGAGCTCGTAAAAAAATAATTGAACTTTTTTCGTCAAAAATTTCGTGACTTGGTTCAATTTAAATGTTTGAAATCAATAATATTTTTTTCTCTCTCAAAGGTCATGATAATAATAATATTTCTCAAATCTGATTGTTATTGTCGATGTTTTATTGAATTGTAAAATCGTTCTCAGAATTGCCGCTGTGGTTAATAAATTCCAAAAATAATATTTTCTAATGCAGAAAGGTCAAAAAGGGAAAAGAAATGTTTTTTTAAAAATTAATTTTTATACCGGGTATTTTTCACTCTGTCACACAAAAAAGTTATTCAATAGATTCTGACTAATTAAATAATAATATTAGCATAATAAAATTATTAAAAAGTTATTAATTTTTTATTAATTAAAATTATGATTACTAATTAAATTATTAATATTAACAATGATTTAATTTTAATGAATAACTAATTATTATCGCAGTGTTATTAATAATATTTTTAATAAAAATATTAATCAAATACTAGAAATTGAGAATAAAAATTCAATAAATTTATTACTCATTACTGGAAGATAATTGACAAGTTACCTTCCAACGGCACGCTTTAATATGAGAGGACACGTGTTTCTAAATAGACGCGAAGTTAAGAATAAATTAGATAATATAGAATATAACAAAAAATATTTTTTTTTAGAATCAAAATAAAAATTGATACTAACGAAAATTCTTTTTTTTTCTTCATTTCTTTTTTTAACGGACAAAGGAAAATTTTATCGGAAAGTAAAATTTAGTCGAACCAAGGAATAAAATAGAATTTAAATATTAAAATCTACAAACAATTTTTTTCAAATTTAAAATTAGACTTTTTTTTGTTCATTATTAGTTATTTTTATTTGAGTAATTTTTGAGTTATTTACTGTTATATTATTTACAAAAATAATTTTTCCATAAAAAAAACATTTTTCTTTATTTTATTTATTTGTATAAACATTCCCCCTTTTTTGTCACTACTTTATTTATTTTTTCTTTCATTTTTCTCAATTATTTATAAACATGAACGTCACATAATGTTACTCAATTTTTATTGGAAGAATCTATCGATTAATGATGTGTAGAATAAACTGCTTTTTTTCAATATTACACCTGACCCAATTGCCATAAATGAAGTTTTAAGGATTACGTTTACATTTCAAGTCATTTGTACACGTTGTCCTAATTACAAAATAAATTCGAAAAATAATTCTCGTAATGCAAAAGAAATATTTCAAAAAAAAAAGAAATATAATTTTTTTGACACTAAAATTCAAAAAAATTTATTTTCTCTACAATTGTTAAAAAAAAATCACCAATGATCAGTTGATAATATTTAGTTTATAGATGATAATTTCTGCTTTCTTGACCTAGGAATCATTCCTCGCGGTACATAATCGAAAATACAGAGAAAGAAAAATAAAAAAGTGTGTTTTTTTGGTGCGGAAATAGGAGTCTAACTCTAGTATCATAAACAGAATGGGGCTGCTTAAAAATAGATGCTTAAACTTAAATTATATTTCTCTCTTGAAGAAGAAGAAGAAGAGAGTATATTAGTAAACCTTTCTGTCTTTCGTGGACAAAACTTTATAAGCAAAGTGGAGAGAGAGAGAGAGAGAAAAGAAATGATAATATACAAACTCTCGCAAAATTTACTGTCTCGTAATATGATTTTGTCCGCTCTTTACAATTTAAAAGAAAAAGTGAGGGAGAAATGCGTGTGGAACAAAAAAAAATTGAAATAAACTTAAAAGCTTTTTCTTTTTTATTATAATTCTTTGAATTTGGAAAAAGAATCCTTTTGTTACGAAAAAAGGTACAATATTCAAGATCGAACATTGAACTCAGGAAATATATATATTTATAGTAACAATATAATGATTTTAGTATTTAATGAAAATAATAAAAGTAATGATAAAAGGCAAAGAAAATATATAAATAATAATAATAATAATAATAATAATAATAATAATAATAATAATACTAATAATAATAATATGTAGTAATTATAATAATAACAATAATAATAATTAAAGGGCTAGGTCCGTTTATATAAAAGAAAAATTATAATTATAAAAAAATTTTAAACAATTGAAAAGTTTAGTGCTTTAAAGATAAACGTCATTCGGTTTTTGTTTATTGTCCAAGTCCAAATAACAAGTTTGCAGAAATATTTCGAGAAAATAATTAATTTATTTTTTTTCTAAATTCGTTAAAACATGAGTGTTTTGCAAAATCTTATGAACCAGAATAATAAACATGCTCTATCTAGTATGACATCAATTGGCATCAACAATAATAATTTAACAAGCCTAGAAGCTAGCCACAGAGACCAATAAATTTCCATTATTTTCGTAATTAATTGCTTTCTCTATTTTATTAACAAAATTTGTTAATTTTTTCCGAAGCACCTGCTTTTTCAGTAAATAGAGAATTAATGTTAATTAAAAGCAAATTTTTTTCTTTTAAAATCTTTTCAATTTTAAAACTAATCTATTGCAATTAAATTAATTTAAATTAAACTTTAAAAATTAATTAATTTAATAATTAAATTTAAATTTAAAAAATTAATTAATTTAATAACTAAATTGCATAAACTGAGGTCTTCAAAGAATTTTATCAACAAAAATTTAAAATTTTTATTGAATTCCTTCGAAGAATTTTTTTGAAACAATTTCAATTATAACGGAGTTTCGTTAATAAGTTCTTTAATTTTAATTAATAATTATAAAAGTAATTGAATTAAACAAAAAATTTTTTTCAACTTTCTAAAATAATCATGTCTGTTAATAATAATCAAAAAGTTTATTATTGCCTTTTATTAAACTTTTATTCAAAATAATTTAATTTCTAAGAAGAATTTTTTTATTTATGGAAAAGAATAAAAATTGGAAAGAATTTATTGATTGTGTATATAATTGTAAACAATTTTTTATTTAAATTAAATAGAAGTTAATTTGTTACATGAATTAGATCGAAATTTCTTTTGTTGTAAATAAATAATAAATAATAGTTTGACTTTAAAAAATTTCTTTTCTTTGTTCTCAGTGAGAGTTATTAATAAGAGTTTAAGGTTCAATAAAAATTGTATTCCCATCTAGAAATAAAATTTGCAAAAAATAGAATTTTAGAAAAAAATAATTTCTAACTGCAGTAAAAATCCCCTGGACTAGATAACAATTGAAAAGAATCTCTTTTTATAAATTCGACAAAAAATAAATAAACTTTCAACCTTGAATGCAAATTATTGTACCAGTCAGTGTTTAGAGTAATCCAAATATCGCCTCTAAAAATACACATTCCGTGTATAATCGATAATCATATGGGAATATTTGAAACGAACGTAAAATAATTATAATAATAATAATAATAGATTTTAATAAAAAGGTAATTATAAATTTCTCTCGCGGAAAGGTGTAAATTTTTAGGGCTTTGTTCTCTTTCTTCTTCTTCCTTCTCTTATTCTTATGAGTGCAAACTAATAGAGGAAACAGTCGGAGAGCGTAAAATAACCGGAGCAAACTCCGAATTTAATCATAGCACCCAGATACTTGCACTGTGGGGCCTGTATTTTTGAATTTTTCTTCTGCATTTTTTCTCTCAAGAGTTACTATATTATGTTTTTTTTCCTCATGTTTTTCTCTTCCCTCTTTATTTTTTTTTGACTTTTTGCTAATTTTTTTTCCAAGAAGTTTTGACAGAAATGTTTCGATAAAAATCCCTCTTCTTTTCCGCGCGAGATTCTCAGTAGTCTTACATTTTATTTTATCACTTTCAATCACATTTCTGTCGTGCAAAATAATCATTATTTTTTTTTGAAATAAGAATTCATTACTTTTTAATTCAGATGAGAAATTATGGCTTATTAAGAAAAATAAAATTATTCAATCTTTCTGAATATAATCTACAATCATTTTATTATTATTATTATTATTATTATTATTATTATTATTATTATTATTATTATTATTATTACCGTTATTATTACTGTTGTTATTATTAATTCTTTACCTAATTACTATTATTTTTAATATTGTTATTGTTATTACAATTATTTTTATTTTTATCATTATTTGTAATTATTATTTATTTGTTTATCTATTTTTATTTATTTATTAGTTGGATAATAATTTGTTAAATCTTTTATTATTATTATTATATTGATTTATTTTGTTTCAGAAAAATTCATAAAATGCAATATGAATAATTGAAAGTAAAAAAAAATAATTTCAGCATAAATTTTAGTTGTTGGCAATTTTTTACTGCCAATAATTTTAAATTAATTGTATTTATCGGTTTTTTTTGTTAATATTACACCATAAAATTTTTCAGACGTTTACATAATTCTTTGAGTGCGATTTATGTGCACATTGGTTTTAAAAAAAAATGAATTCAATCGCATCTAATTTTAAATTTTTCAACACTTTTTCTTTTACTCTTGTTCTGCACACAAAAACATTTCACTTTGACAAACGCGAGAAACTTCAAAATTTTTTTCTCTTAATGTGTAAAAACCTTCAAATATCAAACAAATGTCAAGCATTAAAAAAACAAATGCAAAAATAAATTTTTTCTAAGTGTGATAACGAGGAAAGATTTGAGAAAATATATTGTAAATTTCGAATTCTGCCCTTCGGGAAATTTTTTCAATAGTTTTTATGTAAATTTTTAGAATTAAATTAAATTTCTTTGAAAATTTATTTTCTTAAATAATTAATTAATTAATTTTTATTATTTAATATTATTGGAATATTTATTTGAATATTTCTATAGTAAATATTTATTTGAATCATTGTTTTGTAATATTATTATTTGAATAATTGTTAATTGTTCAACAATTATTTTCTTTGAAAATAAAAAAGTAAACTTAGATAATTTAAAGTTAATTAAAAAAGAAAATAGAAATAATATTTTTCAAAATAAAATGGAAATGAAATTTGTATCGTTTTAAATATTTCCAAAAATTTACCAAGAAAAATTAATTAATTTTGTCAGTTTAATGTAAAAAAAAAATTGTAACATCTTTGAAGGAAGTTGAAAATTGAAAAACCAAAAGTAAAAACTAAAGTCGTTAAAATGTAAAAATGAAGTCGTTAAACTCGGTTCGTTGAATTATTAAAATAAAACAAAAGACATTATTAACGAGTATTTAAAAATAGAATTTTCTCCGGCTTTATGTCTGATTTCCTTTAAAAGAAAATTTATTTTTGCTATTGTTACTTCGCTTTAGAATAAAAGAAATAAAGTTCAGTTTATTATTAATTTTTAAATAATTATTCTTTTCCTTATTTTGTAATTTTTTTGTAATTTTTTCTAATTTTTTTTTACAAATATTTTTGTTCCTATATTTTTGGAAAATAAGTTTTACAATTAGTTAAATGACTCTCTGGCCACTTTCAAGTAGAGTAGTAGAGGGTTTAGTGATATCTTAAAACTTATAGCTCAATCTGAATAAGGATCCGAGATCTCAGCTATTTTCAGAGAACGGGTTAATGTGTTGAAAATTAATGGGGCACGGTCAACGCACTGAATTATCGTAATTCGCACGAATGAAATAAGTTCATTTTAATGTGACTTCATTCTATAAAACTTTCTTTCTTACACGCTCTGTAATACATAGACTACATACATATTTAACTAATTATTAAATTAACTTTATAATTCCGCTAAAGAAACTTCTAATTCTTGAAGGAAAAAAAAAATTTCTTCTTTTTATTCGTTATTATTTCTTTTTTTTTTTAACAAAATGGTGAATTACTTAATGATTGAAAAAGTTTCTCAACAAATTTAAAAAAGATAAAAATGTGAATATTGTTAATATTAGTAAATTTATTAAATAAATAAAAAAAAAGTAATTAATAACAGTAATAAATAATAGCAAAAAATAATATTAATTTCGAAAATGGAAAATATATTAAATATTTTTTTCTTGAATTAAATTTATTTTATTATTATTTACATTTAAAGAATTACCTATTTATTATTATTTTATTTATCATTTATGTTTTGATTCAATTGTTAATTATTATTATTATTATTATTATTATTATTATTATTATTGATATTAATTAAAAACAATATTGCTTTTGTAATTAAAGAACAATGAACTTTTTTATTATTTCTTTATATTGTAAAAAATGTTTTCTTTTTTTGCATTATTTACTTAATAACTTTTTTTTATTATTTAATTATAATAAAGTATTAATTATTTGATGTGTTATTATTATGTTAATTTATTCAACTATTCATTATTATTATCTTTATTATTATTATTACTTTTATTATTATTTATAATTATTATAAAGAGATATGTATATAATTTTCGTTATTTATAATAAGAATAATTATTATAATTATTATTATTATTATTGTTATTATTATTATTAACAGTAACTAAGAATATCAACTTTAGAAATTAAAAAAACAATAACTTCTTATTTTTCCTTTATATTTTGATAGAAATTTTATTTTTTCAATTTATTTGTTTTCTTGTAATTTTTTTAATTACTTTCAATTGAATTATTTATTATTGTATTTTTCTAAATGTATTTATTATTATTAGTATTAATAATTAATAACAGTATTAACTTTGGAATTAAGAAGCTAAAAATTGTTAACAAAATTTCTATTTTTTAAATATTTTTATAAATATTTTATATTTTTTTAAACTATTTGTTTGATCTTTATTTATTTATTTTTTTTTATTTTATTATTTATCACTATTATTATAATTATTATTTGATTATATTATTCATTATTTTTTTTAGTAAGTTACTTATTATTGTATTGTTTCATTTAATTATAAATTATTAAAATTAATAATAATGACAAAAATAATAATAATTATAATAATAATAATAATAATCAATTTGTAAACAAAAATTACTCTTTTTATTTGTTCCTTTATTTTGTAATTTATTTTATATATTTATTTAATTATAGTAATCAGTATTTTGTTTTTTATTTCTTTAAAAAATTTTTTTTATTTATTCTCTTTTTGTTTATTAAATTTCATAACAATTGTTTAATTTAGTTGCTGAAATTTACGAAAAAGAGAAAATTTTTGCCGTGAAATGCTTTGCCCCTGTTGAACGTTGTCCATTCATGCATGAAAGTTTGATTTCGTTTCAAATTTAATCTCCATTGCAACAACTATACTCGAAGACTATTATTATTGTCTTGAGTTGTTTCTTAACATTTGTCTCTTGCGTCTCGTGTGAAAGAGAAACGAGCGAGCTTTAGAGAGTTGTTGAGAGCTTTTTCAAGTTTAAATATTTCAGTATTTGAATGTCGCGCTCTTAAAAAGCATCTGTCGCGCCCCTAACGGCGAATCAATTGAACTAGAGAAAACTTTTGTATGTGACTGTCGTGTGTGTGTTTGTGTGTTGAGAAAATGGTCGAGCCATCGGTGTTCGACGAAAAATTATTATTTCGCGAGTGTTCCAATTAATTATAATCCCATTGAGTCTTCGTATTTTATTAATTAAACAAACTAAGGCTCTGTCTATTCCACTAATTTTAAGACGGCATTGGCAATTTGAAAAAAAAGTGAAAAATAGTTTTTATTTCACTAGCAGACGACGTTCGTTTTTTAAGTAAAAATAAATGTCATTATATATTTGGATCACTCGCTAAAATTGCGTGGGTGTTGAAAGGGGAAGGAAAATCCAAGAAATCAAATTTTATTCTCAAAGAAAAGATAGTTTTTTGTTAGGAAGAAATTGAAAATTTTAATCAAAAAGAGGAAAAATTTTTTTTTTCTTTTTGAAGAGAAGGGACTTTTTTTTGTGCGCCGGTTTAGTGGTGACTTATCGGCTGGAGGGAAAAGGGGGCAAAAGTCACCCCCTTGGAATAGCTGACCCTTTGCTTGAACGCAATGATGGCTGCCTAACACGGGGCGCGTACCAAGAATTTTTCTTCAATAAAAACTCTCTTCTTTAGGTTACGAATAGAAAAAAATTTTTTTGTATATATATATATATATTTATTTTTGTGAGTGGGCTACTGGGCGTGTCAAGTGTCCTCTTGTCGCGAGATCAAACTCGCGGATTTTTGAATTAGTGCTGCACAATCGTTGTCGAGAACCATGGCAACCGCATTAAGGGGTTGGTTCCATTTTCTAGGCATCCGAATCATCCGGAAAAACTCATCTCGAGACATGTAGGCGATGAAAGCACGGATCAGAATAATAACATCACCATGACGAGTGAAAATCTTCTGCAACCCGGCCATGTGGTTAAAGAAAGATGGAAAGTGGTAAGCGACACGTTTTTTTCTTTTCGAGTTTTATTTTGACACTTTTTTCGCCCTGCTTTATGTACTTTTTGCCTTCTTTCTCTTTCATTTCATTACCTTTCTCCTATTCTTTTTACTAAACCATTTCTCCGTTTGTCGATGAACTTTAAACTCATGAATTTATAGATCACGTCGAGTATCAAATTACAGTGATTCGACAAAATTTCCCAACTAAATTTATCTTTTAATACTCTTTTTAAGACGAAAAAATTTACTTCATTTTTTTGACCTTGAAAGTGTTAACAAAATTTTCTATATTGACTGAATTTTCCATTTTTTCCCCCTGTCCCTCGAAAGGAGAAAACTTACTCTCTAAAAAGACTAAAACTTTATTGATTTAAGTTTGGCTTTGAATCTAATGTGAATCTTTCATCTGATGTAAATTTCCCAAGTTGGATAACAAAATGAATTTCAGAAATCTAGAACTCGCTGTGTTTGTGTGCCTGTAGTAATTTAAATGAAAGTTTTAGTATAATTTTGTTTGTTTCTGCTTTTCACTCATTTTCTTTTTTATAGTAATCAATATTATGTATGTACTTTATGCATTTGTGTTTGTTTTAGAGAAAAAAAGAAAAAGTTTAATTTTTCAATGTCTTCACTTTTCAAGTCAAATTAAAATTCTAATTGTGTGTGTGTGTGTGTTTCACTTTAGAGAGAATAAGTTAATTATTTATTAAAAATCTTGTATTGATCATGAGTTGAAAAGTAACTGCATAGGTAGTGTGTTTTATTTTAGACAACAAAACAGCATGTTGTAAATTATTCTTATGTAAGTGTTTTGATTCTATGAATGAATCATTAAAATTTTTTTATTCTTGAATATAATTATTCTTTTTTTAATTAATTCATTAATTCAACAATATTCGAACGATTTATCTTTAATTTTTTTTTTATTATAATTTTGATCTATGAGGCAAAATTGTTTATTATTTACTACCAGAGCTTTTGTTTATTTTGTTCTTGAATTTTTTTCTAATTTCAATAGTCGGATATTTTAATATATCACTATATTTATTCATCTATTATTATTATTATTATTATTATTATAATTCGTTTTAATAATTTTTTTATCAGTTATTTTTAACAATTAAAAAAAATTTTTTTTAAGTAATTTTTTTAATAACTAAATTTACATGACGATTCTTTACAATTGGAAAAACGAAAGTTCATCGACAAAAAATGATAATTTGAGTCAGAATTGTTTGGTAATTTTATTTCTATAATTTATTTCCACACACCCCTTTTGTAGATTTGTGTGAAAATTTTCTTTGTAGTATTTATACTGTACTATGAAATTGATTTTTAATAATTGTGTTTGTTTGTTTGTTATTACGAAATAGACGAAAAAAATTGGCGGTGGTGGATTTGGGGAAATCTATGAAGGCCTAGATTTAGTCTCAAAAGAAAATGTCGCACTTAAAGTGGAATCTGCTCGTCAACCAAAGCAAGTGCTTAAAATGGAAGTGGCCGTACTTAAAAAACTTCAAGGTGATGATTATTGCTACATTCCTTTTTTTTTAATTTTTTCGAAAAATATTTTTTAAACTCTGTGTATCTGTGTGTGTGTGTGTGTGAGTGTAAATTCTACCTTAAGACTGTTTAGAAAGTCTTTTAAATTGTGCAATTTTAGAAAAATTTGCCTCTTTTAGTAAAACCACATTGTCTTAATTTAGAAAAAATTATGATATTTAGTGAATTGAAGAAAAATTTGAAAATCAATAAAATTAATTATTGGGTAAATTTTCTTTTTGTTTCAGGTAAAGAAAATGTCTGTAGATTTATAGGCTGTGGAAGGAACGATAGATTCAATTATGTAGTAATGCAACTTCAAGGAAAAAATTTGGCAGAATTGCGACGTGCGCAACCGAGAGGTTCCTTTTCTCTATCCACGACATTACGACTCGGGATTCAAATTTTAAGAGCAATAGAAAATATACATCAAGTTGGCTTCCTTCACAGAGACATTAAGCCAGTAGGTTTCTCGTTAATTGATTTTTCCCCTGTCATAATTAGCCCCTTTAAGTTGATATTTAAATATTCATGGAAAAATTATTCCTTCTAAATCATATAAATTTATTAATTTATTATAATCATATTATCTTCATATTTTTTCGTTTCAAATTTTTGCAGTAAATTAATTTAATAATAATAAATTACTAATTATAATGCAATTATTGACGTGTGGAGTGTATAATTGTTTGCATTGTTTTGCAGTCGAATTTTTCAATCGGTCGCCAGTCCAACAATTCCAGATTAGTTTACATGCTGGATTTTGGATTGGCTCGTCAATTTACAACGGGTAACGGGGAGGTTCGACCTCCTCGAGCTGCAGCAGGATTCAGAGGTACCGTCCGGTATGCGTCCATCAATGCTCACAAGAACAAAGAAATGGGACGACACGACGATTTGTGGTCTCTTTTTTATATGTTGATAGAATTCGTTAATGGGTCACTTCCTTGGCGCAAACTCAAAGACAAGGAACAAGTGAGTCTTTTAAATGCATTGAAAAAGAAGCGATTTTAGTTTTTAAAAACATTTTCGAATATTTTAAAGTTCTTCTATTTATTAATATATTAATATTATTTTTATTCATTGAATTATTATTATTTTGTTTAATTATTATTTTTCGTGTCTGTAAAGAATAGTATTTCTTACTGTATTTTTAGTAGAATTTACTATATCTATGTGATAATTAATAAAAAAAACTTTTTTCTCTTATTTATTAGGTAGGATTATTGAAAGAAAAATATGATTATCGATTGCTGCTGAAGCATCTTCCTTCGGATTTCCGTCTTTTCTTGGAGCACATTCAGGTAAATTTATCGACTTTCAATTTTTTTTTTTTTTTGCTGTTAATTAAAATCAGCGTCGGTGGTAATTGATTTTTAATCCTCTTATACCTTTTTTTCTTAATATTTTTCAGAAGTTAAACGAATGTTTGATATAACTGTTTAATAATATCTAGATATGCTTTTTTGGCTTGTTGACAAAGTTTCTTTACGTATTATCGTTAGTAAATATTGCATCGTAGAGAAATATTTGGCATTCTACAAATGTGCCTAATTCTATAAACGTTCGTTTCTACTTTCTTAATTTTTGTTTTAAAAAAAAAGTAAAAAATAGATTAGGGTATTAAATTTACAGAAACGGATAATGATTGTAAATTTTTGACTGTTTTTAATTTCTCTATTTAAAAAAAAAAATTCTTGAATTTTCTAGAGTTTGAGTTATGCGGATAAACCGGATTATGCAATGTTGAGTGGCTTACTCGAGAGATGTATGAGACGTCGAGGTGTGAAGATGGGCGACCCTTACGACTGGGAAAGACCTATAATTGTTAATGAAGGTTTACCAACCACCAGATCGTTACCTACAGTTCCACTTCCGCCGACTCATACAACAGCCACGACTATTAATCAATTGCAAACCACACCAAATGTAGATACGAATAATCAAGAAAATGTCGAGCCCGACAACAGGAAAGAATTAGATGTTAGTTTCGATTTTTTTCTATTAATTTTCCAAACTTTATTTTACTTTCCAATTTTAGGAAATTGTTTCTTTCAATGAATTTTGAATTACTTGTTTTAAATTTTTTTTTTCCTTTAGGTAAATTGCTTTTCTTTGGATGAATTTTAAATTACTTCTTTTGGATTCTTTTTCATCTTTCGATGATGTTTTGTTTTACTTTGGATGAATTTTAAATTACTTCTTTTGAATTCTTTTTCTTTCGATGGATTTTTTTTCTTTGGATGATGAATTTTCTTTTTTTGGATTCTTTTCTTCCAAGTGGGGGAAGAAATTATTGTGGATTTGTAAGAAAGTGAAATTTTCAAAAGATTGGCATTGATAATTTTTGTTAACAATCTAAAATGTTTTTCTATTGAAATTTATTTGAAAAATTTCTTTTTTAAGGCTCAATTGGATTATGAAAATATATGCAGGAGAATTCGACAGTGTACAGTAGAAGGATCTACGATTCCGTTGACAGCAGCAATTAGCAATCATGGCCGGGATAAAAATTGCAATGCTACGTTACCTGTTACGGACAATACAAATCCACAGGGAGGACAAGTCGCTGTTTCACTACCTGTGCAAGGTTCGACAATTTTTCTACACTTTTTTTTCAATAGTTTTCGTAAATTTTACGGTTTTTTAATTATTAGATTTTTAGATTTCGAATCAATATTCCTTAGGACAATATTATTAATCTTAAACAACAAATATATTTTTAGAATTTTATAACAAAAAAAAATCTATATTAATGATTTAATAATTGAGTAGTTTTAAATACTTCTGAAAATAATTGAATTTTTTTACAAAATTTATTTTAAAATTTTTAAAGAGAAATTTAATTCTTTCAAGAAATTTCATTATAATACTATTGACATTAATTATATTCCTGTAAAAAATAACTTAGTGAATTGAATTCTTGCGAAGAATTTCTTTAAATTGATTAAACAATTCAAGTTTTACAAAGAATTTTAATAAAACACTTGAAAATAATTGCATTCTTTCCAAGAAGTCTATTAAAATATTCAATAATTAAATTCTTTTGCGAAATTACCTAAAATAACAATGTATTAAAAAATTGAACCTTATTTTTATTAAATGAATTATTATTTGAAGAATTTTAATAAAAATTTAGAAAATAATTTAATTCTTTAGCAAAATTAATTTTTTTAACTATTAATTATTAAGATTAAAGAACTTTTATTAAAGTATCACTAAAAATAATACAATTCCAGCGAAGAATTTTATTATAATTATGCCAAAAAAATTGAAATCGTGCAAGGAACTTTATTACAATTTTCGAAAATAATTGAATTCTTTTGAGAAATTTAATTAAATTCTAAATAATTCTAAATAATTAAATTCTCCTAAAGAAAAAGTTTTATTAAAATTATTCAAAATATTTGATTTTCTGTGAAGAATTTTATTAAAATTCTTTAAAATAATTGAATTTCTGCAATGAATTTTATAATAATTATGAAAATAATTGAAATCATGCAAAGAATTTAATGACAAAAAAAATCAACTTGAATTTCATTAAAAATAATTCAATTCTCTTAAAAATGTTTACAAAAAATTGTTCAAAATAATTGAAGTTCTGATAAGAATTTTATTAATTATTAAAAATAATTGAATTTATTCGCAGTATTTCATAAAGTTTGTTTCTTATAAAGAATTTTATTAAATTTCTTTGAAATAATGAAATTCATGCAAAAAATTTTTTTATTTATAAAAATAATAATTGAAATCTTGTAAAGAATTTTAACAAAAATTGTATTAAATAATGGAATTTCTGCGATGAATTGTATCAATTTTTTAGAAGTAATTGATTTCTTTTGAGTAATTACATTAGAGATAAGTGATTTCCTATAAAGATTTTTATAAAAATTTTTTTAAATAATTGAATTTTGCAGGTAAAATAGTTACATTTTTTCAAAGTATATTTAATTAAATATTGTCCTTATAAAGAGTTTTATTTGAATTTTTCAAAACCATTGAATTCTTGACCAGAATTTTATTTAAATTCTTTATAAGAATTGAATTCGTTAGAGAAATTTTATTGAAATTTTACTAAAAGTAATTAAATTCCTGCTAAGAAATTTATTAAAGTTTTCGATAACACTAAACAATAATTGCAAAATTAGTTATTGAATTTAAAAAATTAAAAATTTTAAATCATTCCAAAAAATTCTGTCAGTATTTTTTATTTCTACAGCTTTCGAATAAAATAGTTGATTAGATTTAAATTTTAATAAAACTAGCATAGGATACGCGCGCTAAAGCGCGCGTTCATATTCTATTTCAATTGTTAAAAGAAAAATACAATTATGATCACGAATTAAAATTACAATTTATATTCTCATTCATTTTTATTATTAAATTTTAAAAAGTAGTTAATTGTACCAAAACAATTATTATCGCAGTGTTTCTAATTAAATCCAATTCAAAACTTGGTACAGCAAAGCCAAAAACTAAATAAAATCAATAGATTTTTAATTTACCTAATAATTATTTTTTAGAATTATTAAAAAATAAATAAGACTTCAATTCAATTCAATTCATATTATGAAAAAAATACTAAATAGTTAATTCTTATTATTTATTAATCAATACTCATTTAAAAAATTGTGATAAATAAATAGAAAATTATGCAAAAAATACTACAAATTTTGTAAAAACAATATGATTGTCAAAATTAATTACAAAATGAAAGTTAAAAAAAAATGTTGATGGAGAAATATAAATAGTTCAAATTACTTTATTTTTTATTCGATTTTAAATAAAGAAAATGATTATAAAATTTATAAATCAATATTATGAAAATTTCTTACCTTTTTTTATAAAAACAATATCTTTTAACCTTCTTTCTTCTTAAAGAATAAAAAATTTTGTTATTGACAAATCGTAAAACTATAATTTCGATCTGTCAAGCAAAGTGTTTTGAAAAAGAAAAAAAAACAAAAGCATTTACAAAAACTAACTTCGAACTGCGGACAGAATGAATGAAAGAATTCCAAGATTATTATTATTAATTAATAATTAATTGAATTTTAAAAATACATTATTATCAATTTAGTAGCTGTAAATAATTGAAATTAAATTTTTCTTTTGCTTGCAGTTTCTCCGAAGAAGAGACGTGCAGTTTCGATGGCAGTTGAACCGCAGTGTCAAGCGCCTCAGGTGGAAAAGCAAATTGACACCGAAGCTGATGAAATGGTTGCGTCTGCACGATCAGCATCAGAAGTACCACGTAATAAATCAAATACGAATGTTTCCGTGCCTCTTCGAAAATCAGCGAGCGGTGCAACTTTTGCCCGTTTAAGAGTCGTTGCTGCACCAGAACAAACAACTGGTGAACCACCAAGTCCCCGAATACAGACTGATGTTGATGCCTCGTATTGTTCGTACGATGTGACTAATGCAAAAAATGTCGGCAATCAGAGTCCGGTAAGTTTTCTTTCTTCATTTCCCTTTAATTATTCATCTTTTTCTAAACGAGAAGTCATAAAGCAGACAATAATGGGATGAAAAAAAAATTTATTTTATTCGAAATTAGCAAATTTATTTGTAAATTAAAAAGAAAATGAAATTCAACGATTTCAGGAGAGTTCAACGAAGAGTATTAACGACAGTGCTGATAGTGAATCATGTCTCTCGTGTGTAGAGTTGACGAAGAAGCAAATTTCTCTCGCTATTAAGAATTAAAGAGTGTTTTGAGAACGACATTTTCAATTTTAGAAAATTGAATTCATTTAATATAGAAAGTTTATAAGGTACAATAAAAACACCAGTGTTAGTAGTAGTTGTATCTAGAGAATTTTAACAATTAGTTTTTTCCTTACAAAACAAAGGAATAGAGTAATTTTTGAAAGAAACAAATTTGATAACATTTGGTTCGTGGAACGTTTTCTTTTTATAACCACACAATTTATAGTGGATTTTTGTTGTCTTCGTCTCTCTGAATTGTTTTTTTTTTCATGTGTTTTGATGAACATTTTTTTTATTTTTTGGTAATTATTTGTTTGTGTATGAAAATAGGTAACAGAGCAGAGGGAGCCTTTGAGAAGAGAGCCGAAAAAGAGAGTTGATGGACGTCATCAGTCACGAAGTGGTCGTTCAGCATTCAGAGATTGTTCCATTACTCAATTCGCACAAATAGATGATGATAACGTCTCAGCCTTACAACAAGTGACAAAAGGAGGCGGAGGATTGACATTGGCGTCACAGTGGAAGTCGCAGTTTGACGATTCCGAGGAGACAGACAATGAATGGAAAGGAGACAATCTACAAAGTCCGGAACATAAAGGAGGTCACCCACCATCCATTGTGCCGCATGTAAGATTATTTTCATTTTCTGCAGTTTTGTCGAAACTTTTTCTTCTTCTTTCTCTTTTTTCAATTTTTATTTATTATTCAATTCTTTTAGTTGTTTTTATATTAATAAAAAAATTCTTTTTAATATTCAATTCTTTTAGTATTTTTATATTAATAAAAAAAATTCTTTTTAATAAAAATACAAAATACTAATTACCTAAAATAATTTTTCTACAATTCAAAATATATTTTCTAAAATTGAAAAAACTTGGAAATCCATAAACTCAGTGGGGGATTTGAAAAAAAAACTTGAAAATTTCTATTTATATTCTTATTTATGTTAGATTGTGTCATAGAATGAAAGAAATTGTATGGTTGACAAAAAATTGTAATTTCTATGAATAGGAAATTTATAAATAAAAACATTGACATTGCTTGTTTGAGGAGATGTTATTTTGAGAATGTAATTTTCGTTTTTTTATTTTAGACTACAACTGGTAATGAGGCGGCGGTGGCAGCAACGACATCGACACCGGTTTCACAAGAGGGGAAGGTGCAAGTGTCCGTATTGCCGACATCTTCCCAACAACAAAGTTTATCGGCTGTTCAAACTGCGCTCTCGCGAATAAATGAGGATTCTCCACATGCTGCTGGTCGGCACAGGTGTTTGAATATTGCCGGAATTGAAAAATATCCGGAATTACAGAGAGCATTACCGAGGGCATGGAGTGTGCCGGCGCTGGCGCCGCACGTTCGAGATTATCTAGAAGCTCCTCTGGTTCGTTCGATGATTTGTTATTATAATTAGCAAATTAATAGAAAGTTGAAAATATTAAAAATTATCATTTTAGGAACTATAGGATTTTTTAAATTTCTTTTTTAAAAATGAATGCTCTTAAGGAATTTTATCAAAATTTTTTTGAAAATACATAATTGAATTATTTCGAAGAATTGTAGTAACATTTTTAAGAATAACTGCATTTTTGAGGAATTCATATAAAATTGTATCAACGGTAATTTAAATACTGCGAAGAATTTTATTATTTATAAAAAAAATTTAATTCTAAAACCATGTACACTACTTTTTTTTACGATTTGCTACAATTTGGATACTTTTTACAGACATGACACTAAAAATTCCTTTTTTTGTTTTTAGAAACTTTCTACACTTTAAATCCGCTAATAATTAAAATAAAAAAAATGTCTCAAAAACTTAAATAAAATTCTAAGAACTTAAATTCTTAATATAATAAAATTTTTCGAAACAATTAAATTATTCTCAAAAATTTTAATAAAAATCTTCGCAAGAATTTAATTATTTTCTAAAATTTTAATTCAATTATTTTTTATAAATCGTAAAATTCTTTGAAAGAATTCACTTATTTATAGAAAATAATAAAATTGGTTGCAAGAATTATATTTTTTTTATAAATAATGTAATTATTTGCAGGGTTTCAATTATTATTGAGACCATTTTTAGTAAATTGCTCAAAAGTACAATTATTCTTAAAAATTTTAGTTACAATTCTTCGAAAGAATAACATTATTTTAAAAAATGTTTGATTAGATAAAGATTGAATTTTAACAAGGAAATAAATACATTATTCTATTAATTATTTATTTTTGTATTTGTGACGGGATCTGAAGAAAGGGACCTTGGAAGCAAATCACTTTAAGGTTATGTTAGTGTTATTTTTTTATTAATTAAAAGTTTCTTTTCAATTACTGTAAATTAAAATCAGTATTTATTTAATATTTTAGTTGTAATAAAGACCTAAGCATTAGTGATTTATATTGTCAGTTGATTATCTGTTCATATTTTTATTTCAAAAATTGCAAACATAACCTATAATTTTTAGCTTCTAAGGTCCCTTTCTTCAAATCGCGTCACATTTAAATAATTAAATCATTTTAGAACTTTTTAATAAGAATTGTTTTAAAAATGGATTTCAATTAAAATTGTAGATAATAATTGAATGCTTGGATCGTTGGAGTAAGAATTTTTTTTAGACACAATGAAATTTCAAAAAGATTTTTGAATTGAAATTTAATAGTTTTCAAAATTTGTATTAAAAAAATCATTTTAAAAAATTCAATTATTTTCAGGAATAATATTGTAATTTTTCACAGTAATTCAATTAATCAAGAAATATTTATTCAATTTGTTGCAAGAATTC
This sequence comes from Leptopilina myrica (nomen nudum), assembly GCA_032872475.1. NCBI lineage: Eukaryota > Metazoa > Arthropoda > Insecta > Hymenoptera > Figitidae > Leptopilina > Leptopilina myrica (nomen nudum). Next base: position 29,986,670 of record CM065465.1, on the reverse strand, counting down.
AATTATTTAAAAATAAAAGAAAATCCTTCACAGGATTTATTACTATTTTTTAAAAGAATTCAATTATTTCCAAAAAATGATGAAATTCTTTATAAGAATTCAATTTTAAAAAATAATGTAATTATTCTATTTATTCTTTATTTTGTGTTTTAATTTATTTATAACTTTATATTAAAAAAAGATTTATGAATGAATTTCAAATAAAATTTTAGATAATAATTAAATGTTAGAAGCGCTGTAGCAAGAATTTTTATAAACAATTGAATTTTAAAAGATTCTTGAAAATTGTTTTAAAAATAGTTAATAAAAAATTTAAATATTTCCACGAATAATAAAATTTTCCACATGAATTAAAATTATTTAAAAAATATTCTTATAAAATTTGTTGCAAGAATTCAATTATTTTCGTAAATAATAAATAAATTATTTTTTATGCAAATTCATTTATTTTCATAAATAATAAAATTTCTGGTAAAAATTTTATTATTTATGAAAATTTTAAGTAAAATTTTTTGAAAGAATTCCACTTTTTACTAAATTTTTAATAAAATTCTTCGTAAAAATTCGATTACTTTTACAAATCGTAAAATATTTCGCTATAAATCTATTATTTTTAGAAATAAAATTCTTCAGATGAATTCAAATTATTTTTATAAATAGTAAACTTTTCATAATAAATTCAATTATTCTCAGTACAATTTTTATAAAATTTACCGAAACAATTCAATTATTCTCAATAATTGTAATAGAATTCTTCCCAATAATATTTCCTATGAAATATTTTCATAAAAAATGAAAAAAAAATTCTTCACAGGAATTTAATTATTTTTTCAAAAAATAAAATTCTTTGCAGGAATTCAAAATTTTCGATCACATTCTTGAGAAGAATTGAATTTTTAAAAATAAGTCAATCATTCTATCAATTTTTTTGTATTTAAATAATTGAATTCTCGTAAAACTTTCTAATAAGAATTGATTTAAAAATAGGCTTTTATTTAGTTTTCAGTCTTTTTTCATGAATCTGAATAATCATTCGTATAGATTTTAAAAAAATTTAATTTTTCCCGTAAAATAAAATTTGGAAAAATAGTCAAAAATAAAGCTTTTTAAATTTTAAAAGCAGTGATCAAATTGAGATTCGAAATAATGTGAGAAAACAATTTGTGTAGCATTTTAAACTTCGAAAGGTTGGATTTTTCAATGAATGTGAAATAAAATGTTAAGATTCTCAATTTATTATTTTATTTTAATTCCATTTGGGAACCATAGAATGTTTGTGAATTTTTGTAAGAAATTAAAATAAATATTTGATTTTAATAGTAGGACGATGGGTTTAAAGGTTTTAGGGGTAGTTTTTAAAATTTTAATTAAGAAGACGTTTTCTCCATTTAGTATTTATTTTACTTTTTTTAGTACGATTATAATACAATTTTTTAATTTTAAATTTCACAGGTTCAACAGGCTGCATTTGATGATTTACTGTACGAAGTCGATGTCATGAGGAATATCGCAACGCGACACGACGAGCCAAGGGAAAGTCCACCCCGTCGGCGTGCTAGTGTTCCTGCAGTTACGTTTTCTCCAACAAATACCGTTCCAACAACACCAGCCGGAGACGAGGAGGAAGAAGCGGTTGCTGGAAGACTTGAAATAAGAGTTGTCGATGGGACCGGAGGTGCCACTGTCGTTCAGACCAGTGCCGACAAAGAACCTTTGCAAAGTAGTGAGGAATTTTTAATTTTACATAATCTATTTTTATTTATTATTGTTAACTAAATATTCATTTAATATTGCATCAATTTTTAAATCAAACCAATCTTTCGATTTAGTTTTCTTTTTTATTTTTTTCGGTATGTTTTCTTGTTTTCTAATTTTCTTTCTTCTTTTTTTGTAGAAAAATTAACTAATGGTACTGTTGGAAGTCCAGCGAGTCCCAATGCTGGTCAGCAAGATTCTTCCGTCTATTATGACACTACTGAAAATCGTGTTTGCGCGAATAATATGCCAAATAAAAATCCAGTGACTACCACGGCGACGACCACAGTACCAGCGAGTGTTCAGCTTCGGGAACACAAGGACAAGGATCGAGAGAATTCCTACAGGCCACATAGTACGTACAGTAAAATACCAGTTCCAGTGAAGAGTCCCCGATGTTCGCTGTCTGAATCGACACCCGAGACGAATACCACTACCACGAGAACAGGAACAACAACCACTGGAAGCGAACCTGCGGCTCAGAATTCTCAATCAAAAGACTCGGGTTAGTTTTGTTTTTCTATTTCTAATTTTTTTGTTTTCAATTATTAATTATTAATTATTAATCATTATTAGTTAATAACTTAATAACTTTATTATTCATAAATTAATAAGTAATACAGTTTTAAAATAATAAACTTGAGTAAATTAAATATTAAATTAATGGTAATAAAAGAACCTCTCGAAGTTTAATAAATTTAATTTAATGCTTTGGCATACAAAGAAAATCGCTTTTTGTAATTTTTAAAACATTTGCAAAGTTTGTGTTTTTTTGTTTCGTGCCGTTTTCTTCTTTTTAATTAAGAAAAACAACATTTTTAATACTCTTGGGAGAAAATTTTTTTGAGAGAGAGAGAGTTGCTCTGCAAAATTTTGTTTATTTATTAAGTTTGCGACTAATTGATCATTGGCTTTGTAGCAGCACAACTAACACATCATTTGTAATTTAGTCACTAAAGGCAAGCCATTGACAATTCATGCGGAAGCACCGGCTCTAAGACGTTGCGCTACATTACCCGACGCTAGGCCAAACGTAGCGCCATTAACTTCGACAAGTTCAACTGAAGACGAGAATTTAACTGGCTGCACACCGGCTCTGCGTCGTCGCAGGCTAAGCGAAAAATACGTGACCGACGCAAGTCAGCTTAATTTGCGTTTCCAAAGACCGCAAGGTAGAACAAGACCAATATCTGAGGTAATATCTAGATGGTATCCGAGAGGTGTACCTTCTCATCTTCTAGGAGAAGCTGGCAAGAGAACCGAAGAGAGCAGTGACAATGACTCCAACAGCAGTGGAGCAGCGAATTCTCAACCTCCACCGCCGCCTTCATCTTTGCCACCTCACATCGGAGAGAACAATGCAAGGTGGGAGACATTTTTTTCATTATTATTAAGTTATTTCTTTCTCATTTTTTTCCCTTTTCTATTCCTTTTTCTACTCCTCTTCCCTTTTGTTTATGAATATCTCTATTCTCAGCATCTTATCTGTTTCTTTCTCTTTCTTCCCGGCTGTTAGTGAAATCAGGGAATTTTATTAAAAGTAATGAAAAAAATTAGGTTTCTAAAATTAATAAGAAAAGAAAAAAGAGGGAACACTGCGGTACATTTGGAGGTTGTGTATGGCAATATAATTTTGGTTCTACACACTGTAAAAAAAGACAGTATATTAAAACATGAACTATGTAATTAAACATATCGAAATACTATATGGCTCACGAGTTAAATTACTACGTTAAACAAGATATTTTTACCAACGGTAGTAAGCTTACATTGTACTACGAAGTACTTTTACCATCTCTGTGTAAATTTACCTCGTCTCACGTGGGAAATAAGTTACACCACGTGTAGCGAGTAATTTAACATTGAAGATAGTAGAAAAACGAGAGAAACACTCCTCTTTCAAATGACATGGTGAGCGAAGATCTGGGTAACGTTACTTACCGACGTGTATTTTTACTTTGTTGGCGATAGTAAAATAACATACGGAATGTAATTCTACCGAACTTTAGTTGTTTGATTTGATTTTAAGTCGCCATTTGCTGTTTTACATGCATATTGTCGATATTGCATGTAAAAAGTGGAAAAGCTGTTTGATTTAATTAAAGTTGTGATTTTTATATAAAAGTCTAATACTAAAATACAAGGCAATGGAAATAAGGCCAGAAGGAATGCAAAATCAAAAATACCAGTGATAAGTTTAGTAAACAAAGTAAATAGTTTCAGCATGCTGTAAAAAAATCTTGTGTAAATTGACACTTTCCAACGTCGGACATTGTAAATTTACACAAGATTTGTTTTACAGTGCACTGTGTGAAACTATTTTAATTTGATTTTTTTAAATTTATAATAGTAAGAAGTAATACAAATTTTACGCGATTATTTCCAATTAGTGGAATATAATTCGAAATCAAAAAGATTAGTTTTAAACTAATAATTTAAATTAATCTTTAAAATTATGTTGTTGTTAACATTTATAATACTATTAAGAATTTAACATTTTATGTTAATTTCATTTATTGGAAGTAAGGCTGAGAAAATGACAAATATAAAGTATTACTTAGTCAATAAATAGAAAAATTTCATGTACTCCTAAAATAATTTAATTTTTATTCCCTCACTCCATTTTAGTATTTCCTTTTTATTTTAACTTAACATTTAATATTAATTTTATTATATTTTAATTAATTATTTTTCTTTAAATAATTGAATTTTTTTACTATAAATTATAATTAAATCTTCAGAAATATATATAAATAATATTTAAATTCTAAAAATGCATCAATGCTTATTTTGTAGGTTATATTTCGCGCATTAGTAAAATTACATTCCGTATGTTTTTCATAAATCAGTAAACGGCGGTATTTAATATATTTACCATGAGTGTGTAAAAAAACATGTATGTAGTAAAGTTACTACATAAGTAGTGGTGTAAAGGAGCTCTCACAGCTCCATTATAGTAATTGGAGTAAGAGAGAAAATCAATTAGAGTGAAAGAGACAGTAAATTCAAAATTGTATGCTGCCTACTAGCTGAGAGAGCGCCTTAACTTATTTACAACGTCGGACATAGTAAAATCACTATGGCATTTTTTACAGTGTATGTTGAACCAAACTTGCATTGGCATACCACAACCTCCAATTCCCTTTTTTTTTTCTCAATGTGTCAAACTTATTTTTTTAAAAAATAATTTCATTCCATTTCCTTTGAAATTAGTTGAATTTTTAATATCTATTCTATTATTAATTATTTTTTGGCTAAATTTACATGATTTAGAGAAAAAATTTAGTAAAAAATACTAAAAAAATTTGCATTTTGAAGAAGTTATAAATACTTGTCATTTTAAAAAAAAAATTATTTGAATTTCGAAAATATTTGAAATTGAAATCTTTGAAAATCTGAATTTTTAATTTGCAATTAACAATCATGTGGAACTTACTTTTTTTGAAAAAATTTAATTTCACTGTTTTTTCCAAATTCCTTGATTCTAAAATTCTCAAATAACTTTGTCAAGAATTATTTTTAAGTAAAAATTCTAAAAAATAATAATGGAATTATTGAAATAATGAAAATAATTCTGAAGATGATGGAGATATTTTTATAAATTATTAAATTTGTAATTTCTAAAAAATGTGAATTAATTTAAAGAAGAATCTTAGTTGAAAATTCTGGAAAATAATAATTCAATTGAAATTATGAGAATAATTTTGAAGAAGTTACAGTGACTATAGTATAAAATAATTATTTTATCACTCGATTATCTTTAATTATTATAAAACTCAGAGTTATTGATTTCTTCATGTTTTATAGAAAGAGAATTTTAGCTTTAATTCCTGTAGAAAAATAATGATTAAATATTTATTCAAGATTAAATTTATTGATATTTCTGAAATATTTTACAATGAAAAAAATTCGCTAATAAATGTATTGGAGAATTTTTTTTAGTATTCAATTATTTTTAGAGAGAATCAAAAATATTTTTTAGTGTCATAATTCTCTCTGAAAATGAGGGAAATGTCAGGGAAAGACAAAATTAAATTTATCTATCAACTCTACTTTTCTCGTCTCTTTAATGAAAAATATTTAATTTTTATTGTGAAAATTTGTAGATGTCGCAGATTTAGACCGATGCCTGAAAGTACAGTAATTGGACGTGAAACGTGAGGCTGCGACATTGAATATTATGTGGGAAAAGTTTGATTCAACTCGAGTGAACGAGAATTATTGAACTACAAACCAACTAGGAATGTGATACCTTTTTGGATCAAATTAGTACGCAAACAACCTTTCTAGTTAAAACCAATGGACAGTCCTTTAAAGAATATTATGAAGACTTTTTCGTGAAGGGAAAACGCGTTGTTCCCTTATATATATACGTATGACGTTTTAAAAAGAGCGAAAAACTGCTGGAAAAAAACTGATAAAAAAGTGAAGACGTGATTCACATTAATTTTTAAGATTTCTCAAGGGATTTTTATCAATAGGTATGTACGATCCTATCCAATTGTTTTTTTACATATATATATATATATATATATATATATATATACATATATATATGTATATGTATATATATTTTATTTTGAAGAAGAAGACATTTTTTCAATTTTTAACGTATTCACATTTTTATTTACAAAAATACGTTAATATCAAGATCGTACAAAATTTTCTCTTCAGTGTACAATCAGTGAAAAATACGACTTCCTAGTCTTCAACTTGCTTTTGTTTAAAAACAAGTTAATAAAAAAAATCTTAACTAGAATTTTTAATCAATAAATAATGACTGTAAAATTGAAAAATTACAGTCACATGTAATTGATCTCAGTTATTCTATAATATATATTATATTATCATACTCGTGATTCAATTAATCTAAACAATAATGTGTGCTTTTGTAAACGCGACATTGCACTTTGTAAACGTGACTGCACCTAATGTATCCTTTGTATTTTAGATGGAGACAATATTTGTAGTTTAAAAGAATCTTATTTATAAATTATTTCTAATTCCGCTTGTGATATTTTTCTATCTAGAAAAATTGTAAGCACAATTTTTATTATTTTGAAGATAAAAAAGTAATTGTGACAAAAATTATATTGCTCACGACAACATTTTTCAAAACTGTACACTGAATTGAAAAGAAAGAAATGTCATTTCAGAAATTAATTTAAATCTTTTGTTTTTTCTTTTAAAAAAATTTATATATAATATATATATATATATATATATAAATATTAAATATATCCCCGTCTCGTTTGTGTTCTTCGAGAAAAATTTATGGGAACCAACGAGCATTGCTGATCTCCAGACGCGAATATTTATTTATTATTTTCTATATTCCAAAAGAATATAAATAAGTACCGAATTTACAAAAAAAAAAAAATAAATAAAACGGTTACTGTACAGATAGGTGAATTTACAGGATATCTAAATTCTATTGTTGATGGAAAAATTAAATTAAAAATTAACTTAGATGATAATTTTTATGTAGTTTTGTCGAATTTGGGGGCGAGTGTGCTAATCTCTGCCAAAAAAAAAAGAAACAATATCATCAACAGAATGCAACAATTTTCACGTAGAGAAAATTCTAGAATAACTGTAATAATTACAAACAAAGATTAAACAAAAATAACTATGTACAATGCAATAATTCTTGAAGCAAAAAAGAAAAATTTGTAAAAACAACGAATCGTTACAAAAAGGACACAAACAAAAAATTTATGCACACTAGCAGCCCTTTAAAATGACTCTGAAGATATAATCAGTGGGCAAAATGGATAATTATGTTCCGTAAAAAAAAGTGCTGGTTTTCGAGTATTTATAATTATTGTATAATGTAATTCGGTAAATTCAGTGATATTTAAGACTAGTCAGCTAGATTCCCGTACATTACATAATCTTATTAATAAAGTGAAAAAGTGGAGTAGAGAGGAAAAATGAAAAAAAAACTAGTCACTTTGCGCTGGGCATTGCCCAAAAAAATTCTATTTTCTTTTAATTTTAATTTTACATAGATACTTTTTGTTTCTTTTCGAGTTTGCTCTTTGACTGTCTGCATCGATGGGTAAAATATGTAAAAAAGAAAAACCAGCTGACTTGCTAATTGTAATTTTTTTTTCTCTAAACTTTTAGAATTCAGAGTTTCGAATACGCGAAGAAAACTTTATTTTTTGATTTCGAAAAAATGCTTTTTTTAGTATTTTTTTTGCTTATTTTGTCTTTTTGACAAACTATTTTTTTTAGTTCTTTTATTTATTGTAATTTCTTTTTAGAAATCATTTTCGAAATCTTTTTTTTGAGACCTATTCAAATCTCTTTTGAAATTTCTTTTTTATCTAATCTAATTTCTTCCAGGAAAAGTGATTTTATTTATTTTTTTGTTATTTATTTTTCACTGTTCCTTTTTGAACTCTGAATTTCCAAAAGTTTATGTGCCATTGAAAATGCTTCACGAGTCGACGATTAATTTATTTTGTTTGTAAACATTTCTCACTCGCAAGAAAACTTTAAATATTTGCGATTTATAATTTTATTGTGCAATATTTTTTTTCTATTAATATTTTTTTTTGACAACAAATATATTTTATTTTTATTTTCCACTTGATGAAAAGTATGAAAGCGATATTTATTCATCAGTATTAGATTAGTTGTTTTTTGTTGAAAATTAGTGCAATAATAAATACAGAAATATTGTGGAAAAATGGAACTATTTCTAATGTACTATATGCCAAATTATTAAATATTTATATTACAAAAGAAAAGTAATAATTAATTAGCGACTAAAGGCAGTATTGTTACGAAAAGATTTATCACATAATTATGAATTAGCAATTCGCTTTTATGGAGACTTTTCAGCGTGCAATCAATACTTGCAAATTATCAATTATAGAGATATACTTAAAGTAATTCCACCTGTGATCTGATTTTTTTTTCCTCGTAAAAAAAAATTTACGGCAGCTTCTTTATTTATGTAAGGGTTTTGAAAAAAAAAACTAAAAACAAACTAGATTATTTTATTTATTTATATTCTTTTCTGATAGATTTAAATAAAAGAATAATTTAATATATATTATTTCTAAACAAAAATTTACTATTATTTACAAAAAATAAAATTCTTCGACATTTTTATTTAGGGTGAATTTAAATACAATTTCAATTAAATTTTAATTTCTAATTACCAAAATTATTTGGTAACATAAAAAAAATTGTCAGATTTAAATGGAATTGCTTTTCTTTATGGAAGGAAACTGATTTAATGATAAAATTCAGCGAATATAACAAATTCACCGATTTATTGAAAAAAATGTTGCATTCCGTTGAATAGAAAGAAAAACCGCCCAAAAGAGAAAATAATAAAAAAAAGAAAAAGAAGAATGAAAGAAAAGCTCCATCATAGGTTCCTGTACATAACGTAATTGAATAAAAATGATTTACGATAATATAAATATGTATCTTCTCCGCTTATACAATGATAGAAAACGAAAGAACTATCATTATATGTGAATGTAATCGAGTTTTACTACTCTAAAAAAACAATGTAACGCTTAAATGGTTAAATAATTTTAACGGAGAAGAGTACTATTAATTAACGATTGTAATTAAATTCGCAAAAAAAAAATAGTAAACAGATATTATTGTCTATGAATAATTATTGTTAGTTTATTATTAAATTATTGAAATTAATACCGATGAATGCGGGAAAGGACGAAAAAATGAATTTAAAAAAGGAAACAAAAATGAAAAGTGCTTGTAGCTTATCGTAATTAATTAATAAATTAATGAGAGAATTTAATATTCTCTATTTATGAAAATGTCTTGGTAAAATTCTTTGTTTAATGTAGAGAAATTTTTTATTCTTTTTACGTAACAAAAATTTTATCAATAAATGATCAACTATCGCTTATTTAATTCAGTTTCTTTTCAGTTTAAACTCGTGAAATTAAATAATCTTTCTTTTATTTCTAATATGTTATTATTATTAGTGTTCTTTTATTATTTTATTTCCTTCAGTATGCTTTTATTTTATTTTTTAAGTATTCTTTTGTTTTCATTCTTGTAGTATTATTTTATTTTACAATTGCTTTGATATTTATTTATGATAATTGGTTATTTTCAAAATAAATTTAATAAAATATTCTTCTTAGATGAATATACTAGATGCGGCGATGGATTAGTTGGAGTACATTAAACTAAGCCGACGCTACTTATTTTCCGATGTAAGTTCAATTTTTAACAAATTTTCTTTAATCCAATGATTCTATAACAAAATTTGCCAAAAAAGTTTTAATCCTATTTTTAGAGTTGGCAAAATTAGAATAAAGAAATGATGGTAAAAAAATAAAATAAATAATTTTTAAAATATATAGAAAATTCAAAATATTTAAAAAAATAATAAATATATAATATAATTAAATAATAAAATAGTCAATAGGATCAAAATTATTAGGAATAAAAAATAATGAGAAAATATTTATTTATATTTCATTTATTAAATACATTATATTTAATTTTATTCTTGTGGAAAATTGTAATGAGAATATTCTGAAAAGACTTTACCGTAATTTAAAATTTGAGGTAATCCCTTATTGTAAACAAGATAACATTGACCCTTAGTATAGTTCACATCATTGTTTTCAATCCGTCCTTGTCTATCTTTTCGAAAACGAAAATAATAGTATACAAGTCAATTTAAGTATACTTTCTCCTTCTCTTCTTCCCAATGTTGACGGTTTTCCCCATCAAACTGTGTGATTGTAATAAAATGTAACAGTTCTTCAATCTCCTTTATTGAGGTAAGCAGTGTCGGTTTAAAATGTGTTAGAAACACTTCTTTTTTCCTGTGCAAAGACATAAATATTTTTTTTATTTTTTTCCAGCAAACATCTAATAGAGCAGCCATGGAAACTTTAACACATCATTTATTATTTAACTTATATATTAATAGAATATTCCGAATCCATTACTAAAATTGCATTGCGAAATGTAACATATATTTTATAATGTCAATTATCTAGATAGCAATTTCAAGTCAAAAAAGCACTTATTTTAGATTAGAAATTAAAAAAGAAATTAATATTCTTAACTAGTATATAAACTAAATTATAAGATCGAAAAAGACTCCTGACACAACATCAACTTCAACCGCAGATACAATCAAGGAAAATATGGGGTGAGTTAAAAAAATTAAAATCCATTATTTTATATCATTCAATCCTACATAAAAAAATCTTCTATTTATTGAAACAAAAAAATTATATTCTATTTTAATACTTTACTTTAAAAGTGAAATTCACTTCAAATACAATACATTTTATACATAACAATAGAAACTATTTAAAATTAAAAGAATATTGCATTATAGGCAAATAAAAAATAATTTCAGCAAAAACATTAGAACCATTTAAGAAATAAAATTTAATACATTAAATTAATTAAAATTAAACTTTCGTAATCCTTCCAATTTTTAGAAATTTAATGACAACTACTGCACATTTAATAAACAATATTTATCCTTTATAATTTTTTGATGACACAGGTACATTTACTGATATGTCAAAAAAAATATAAATTTTTTTTCGAACAGTAGATTTGCTAAAATTTGATTTGAATAAAAATTTCAATTTTTTCAAATATTAATGTAAACTGCTGTACATATTATAAACAATACTTATTGTTTATAATTTTTTAATGACTCAGGGACATTTGCTTAATTACAAAAAAAATATGCAAATGTTTTTGGAGATTTGCTAAAAACTAGATTTTTTTAAAATTTTTTACTTTGAAAATTTTTAATGTCAACTGCTGTACATATTATAAACAATACTTATTGTTTATAATTTTTTGTTGACTCAGGGACATTTGCTTAATTACAAAAAAATATGCAAATGTTTTTGGAACAGTAGCTTTGCTTAAAATTAGATTTTTTTTTTAAATTTTATTTTTTTAATTTTTAATGTCTACTGCTGTACATATTTTAAACAATACTTATTGTTTATAATTTTTTATTGACTCAGGGACATTTGCTTAATTACAAAAAAATTTGCAAATTTTTTGGAACAGTAAATTTGCTTAAAATTAGATTTTTTTGAAAAATTTTTATTTTTTAAATTTTTAATGTAAACTACTGTAGATATTATAAACAATACTTATTGTTTATAATTTTTTGTCGACTCAGGGACATTTGCTTAATTACAAAAAAAATATGCAAATGTTTTTGGAACAGTAGATTTGCTTAAAATTAGATTTTTTTAAAAAATTTTATTTTTTTAATTTTTAATGTCTACTGCTGTACGAATTTTAAATAATACTTATTGTTTATAATTTTTTATTGACTCAGGAGCATTTGCTTAGTTCCAGAAAAATTATGCTAATTTTTGGGAACAGTAGATTTGCTTAAAATTAGATTTTTTTGAAAAAATTTTATTTTAAAAACTTTTAATGTCAACTGCTGTACATATTATAAACAATACTTATTGTTTATAATTTTTTGTTGACTCAGGGACATTTGCTTAATTACAAAAAAATATGCAAATGTTTTTGGAACAGTAGCTTTGCTTAAAATTAGATTTTTCTTAAAAAATTTTATTTTTTTAATTTTTAATGTCTACTGCTGTACATATTTTAAAAAATACTTATTGTTTATAATTTTTTATTGACTCAGGAGCATTTGCTTAGTTCCAGAAAAATTATGCAAATTTTTTGGAACAGTAGATTTGCTTAAATTTATATTTTTTTGAAAATGTTTATTTTTTTAAATTTTTAATGTAAACTGCTGTAGATATTATAAACAATACTTATTGTTTATAATTTTTTGGCGACTCAGGGACATTTGCTTAATTACAAAAAAATATGCAAATGTTTTTGGAACAGTAGATTTGCTTAAAATTAGATTTTTTTGAAAATTTTTTAATTTTTTAAATTTTTAATGTAAAATGCTGTAGATATTATAAACAATACTTATTGTTTATAATTTTTTATTGACTCTGGAGCATTTGCTTAGTTCCAGAAAAATTATGCAAATGTTTTTAAAACAGTAGCTTTGCTTAAAATTAGATTTTTTTTTTAAATTTAAATTTTTTAATTTTTAATGTCTACTGCTGTACATATTTAAAAAAAAAATGTTTATAATTTTTTATTGACTCAGGAGCATTTGCTTAGTTCCAGAAAAATTATGCTAATTTTTGGGAACAGTAGATTTGCTTAAAATTAGATTTTTTTGAAAAAATTTTATTTTAAAAACTTTTAATGTCAACTGCTGTACATATTATAAACAATACTTATTGTTTATAATTTTTTGTTGACTCAGGGACATTTGCTTAATTACAAAAAAATATGCAAATGTTTTTGGAACAGTAGCTTTGCTTAAAATTAGATTTTTTTTTTAAATTTTATTTTTTTCATTTTTAATGTCTACTGCTGTACATATTTTAAACAATACTTATTGTTTATAATTTTTTATTGACTCAGGAGCATTTGCTTAGTTCCAGAAAAATTATGCAAATTTTTTGGAACAGTAGATTTGCTTAAAATTAGATTATTTGAAAAAATTGTATTTTTTAAATTTTTAATGTAAACTGCTGTAGATATTATAAATAATACTTATTGTTTATAATTTTTTGTCGACTCAGGGACATTTGCTTAATTACAAAAAAATATGCAAATGTTTTTGGAACTATAGCTTTGCTAAAAAGCAGATTTTTTTGAAAAATTTTTAATTTTTAAAATTTTTAATGTCAACTGCTGTACATATTATAAACAATACTTATTGTTTATAATTTTTTGGCGACTCAGGGACATTTGCTTAATTACAAAAAAAATATGCAAATGTTTTTGGAATAGTAGATTTGCTAAAAATTAGATTTTTTTTTTAAATTTTATTTTTTTAGTTTTTAATGTCTACTGCTGTACATATTATAAACAATACTTATTGTTTATAATTTTTTGGCGACTCAGGGACATTTGCTTAATTACAAAAAAAATATGCAAATGTTTTTGGAACAGTAGCTTTGCTAAAAATTATATTTTTTTGAAAATTTTTTTAAATTTTTAATGTAAACTGCTGTACATATTATAATCAATACTTATTTGTTTATAATTTTTTATTGACTCAGGGACATTTGCTTAATTACAAAAAAATATGCAAATGTTTTTGGAACTATAGCTTTGCTAAAAAGCAGATTTTTTTGAAAAATTTTTTATTTTTTAAATTTTTAATGTCAACTGCTGTACATATTTTAAACAATACTTATTGTTTATAATTTTTTATTGACTCAGAAGCATTTGCTTAGTTCCAGAAAAATTATGCAAATGTTTTTGTAACAGTAGATTTGCTTAAAATTAGATTTTTTTGAAAAAATTTTATTTTAAAAATTTTTAATGTCAACTGCTGTACATATTATAAACAATACTTATTGTTTATAATTTTTTGTTGACTCAGGGACATTTGCTTAATTACAAAAAAATATGCAAATGTTTTTGGAACAGTAGCTTTGCTTAAAATTAGATTTTTTTTTTAAATTTTATTTTTTTCATTTTTAATGTCTACTGCTGTACATATTTTAAACAATACTTATTGTTTATAATTTTTTATTGACTCAGGAGCATTTGCTTAGTTCCAGAAAAATTATGCAAATTTTTTGGAACAGTAGATTTGCTTAAAATTAGATTTTTTTGAAAAAATTGTATTTTTTAAATTTTTAATGTAAACTGCTGTAGATATTATAAATAATACTTATTGTTTATAATTTTTTGTCGACTCAGGGACATTTGCTTAATTACAAAAAAATATGCAAATGTTTTTGGAACTATAGCTTTGCTAAAAAGCAGATTTTTTTGAAAAATTTTTAATTTTTAAAATTTTTAATGTCAACTGCTGTACATATTATAGACAATACTTATTGTTTATAATTTTTTGGCGACTCAGGGACATTTGCTTAATTACAAAAAAAATATGCAAATGTTTTTGGAATAGTAGATTTGCTAAAAATTAGATTTTTTTTTTAAATTTTATTTTTTTAGTTTTTAATGTCTACTGCTGTACATATTATAAACAATACTTATTGTTTATAATTTTTTGGCGACTCAGGGACATTTGCTTAATTACAAAAAAAATATGCAAATGTTTTTGGAACAGTAGCTTTGCTAAAAATTATATTTTTTTGAAAATTTTTTTAAATTTTTAATGTAAACTGCTGTACATATTATAATCAATACTTATTTGTTTATAATTTTTTATTGACTCAGGGACATTTGCTTAATTACAAAAAAATATGCAAATGTTTTTGGAACTATAGCTTTGCTAAAAAGCAGATTTTTTTGAAAAATTTTTTATTTTTTAAATTTTTAATGTCAACTGCTGTACATATTATAAACAATACTTATTGTTTATAATTTTTTGGCGACTTAGGAACATTTGCTTAATTACAAAAAAATATGCAAATGTTTTTGGAACAGTAGATTTGCTTAAAATTAGATTTTTTTGAAAAAATTTTATTTTTTAAATTTTTAATGTAAACTACTGTAGATATTATAAACAATACTTATTGTTTATAATTTTTTGTCGACTCAGGGACATTTGCTTAATTAAAAAAAAATATGCAAATGTTTTTGGAACAGTAGATTTGCTTAAAATTAGATTTTTTTTTAATTTTATTTTTTTAATTTTTAATGTCTACTGCTGTACATATTTTAAACAATACTTATTGTTTATAATTTTTTGGCGACTCATGGACATTTGCTTAATTACAAAAAAAATATGCAAATGTTTTTGGAACTATAGCTTTGCTAAAAAGCAGATTTTTTTGAAAAATTTTTTATTTTTTAAATTTTTAATGTCAACTGCTGTACATATTATAAACAATACTTATTGTTTATAATTTTTTGGCGACTCAGGGACATTTGGTTAATTAAAAAAAAATATGCAAATGTTTTTGGAACAGTAGATTTGCTTAAAATTAGATTTTTTTGAAAAAAATTTATTTTTTAAATTTTTAATGTAAAATGCTGTAGATATTATAAACAATACTTATTGTTTATAATTTTTTATTGACTCTGGAGCATTTGCTTAGTTCCAGAAAAATTATGCAAATGTTTTTGGAACAGTAGCTTTGCTTAAAATTAGATTTTTTTTTAAATTTAAATTTTTTAATTTTTAATGTCTACTGCTGTACATATTTAAAAAAAAAATGTTTATAATTTTTTATTGACTCAGGAGCATTTGCTTAGTTCCAGAAAAATTATGCTAATTTTTGGGAACAGTAGATTTGCTTAAAATTAGATTTTTTTGAAAAAATTTTATTTTAAAAACTTTTAATGTCAACTGCTGTACATATTATAAACAATACTTATTGTTTATAATTTTTTGGCGACTCAGGGACATTTGCTTAATTACAAAAAAATATGCAAATGTTTTTGGAACAGTAGATTTGCTTAAAATTAGATTTTTTTGAAAAAATTTTATTTTTTAAATTTTTAATGTAAACTACTGTAGATATTATAAACAATACTTATTGTTTATAATTTTTTGTCGACTCAGGGACATTTGCTTAATTACAAAAAAAATATGCAAATGTTTTTGGAACAGTAGATTTGCTTAAAATTAGATTTTTTTGAAAATTTTCTTTTTTTAAATTTTTTAATGTAAACTGCTGTACGTATTATAAACAATACTTTTTGTTTATAATTTTTGTTGACTCCTGGACATTTGCTTAATTACAAAAAAAATATGCATATGTTTTTGAAACAGTTAATTTGCTAAAATTTAGATTTTTTTGGTAATTTTTATTTTTAAAATTTTTTAATGTAAACTGCTGTACATATTATAAAAAATACTTATTGTTTATAATTTTTTGTTGACTAAGGGACATTTGCTTAATTACAAAAAAATATGCAAATGTTTTTGGAACAGTAGATTTGCTTAAAATTAGATTTTTTTGAAAAAATTGTATTTAAAAAATTTTTAATGTCTACTGCTGTACGAATTTTAAATAATACTTATTGTTTATAATTTTTTATTGACTCAGGAGCATTTGCTCAGTTCCAGAAAAATTATGCAAATTTTTTGGAACAGTAGATTTGCTTAAAATTAGATTTTTTTGAAAAAATTTTATTTATAAAATTTTTAATGTCAACTGCTGTACATATTATAAACAATACTTATTGTTTATAATTTTTTGTTGACTCAGGGACATTTGCTTAATTACAAAAAAATATGCAAATGTTTTTGGAACAGTAGATTTGCTTAAAATTAGATTTTTTTGAAAAAAATTTATTTTTTAAATTTTTAATGTAAAATGCTGTAGATATTATAAACAATACTTATTGTTTATAATTTTTTATTGACTCTGGAGCATTTGCTTAGTTCCAGAAAAATTATGCAAATGTTTTTGGAACAGTAGCTTTGCTTAAAATTAGATTATTTTTTAAATTTAAATTTTTTAATTTTTAATGTCTACTGCTGTACATATTTAAAAAAAAAATGTTTATAATTTTTTATTGACTCCGGAGCATTTGCTTAGTTCCAGAAAAATTATGCTAATTTTTGGGAACAGTAGATTTGCTTAAAATTAGATTTTTTTGAAAAAATTTTATTTTAAAAACTTTTAATGTCAACTGCTGTACATATTATAAACAATACTTATTGTTTATAATTTTTTGTTGACTCAGGGACATTTGCTTAATTACAAAAAAATATGCAAATGTTTTTGGAACAGTAGCTTTGCTTAAAATTAGATTTTTTTTTAAATTTTATTTTTTAAATTTTTAATGTCTACTGCTGTACATATTTTAAACAATACTTATTGTTTATAATTTTTTATTGACTCAGGAGCATTTGCTTAGTTCCAGAAAAATTATGCAAATTTTTTGGAACAGTAGATTTGCTTAAAATTAGATTTTTTTGAAAAAATTGTATTTTAAAAATTTTTAATGTAAACTGCTGTAGATATTATAAACAATACTTATTGTTTATAATTTTTTGTCGACTCAGGGACATTTGCTTATTTACAAAAAAAATATGCAAATGTTTTTAGAACAGTCGCTTTGCTAAAAATTAGATTTTTTTGAATAATTTTTAATTTTTTTAATTTTTAATGTAAACTGCTGTAGATATTATAAAGAATACTTATTGTTTATAATTTTTTGTTGATTCAGGGACATTTGCTTATTTACAAAAAAAATATGCAAATGTTTTTAGAAAAGTAGATTTGCTAAAAATTAGATTATTTTGAAAATTTTCTTTTTTTAAATTTTTTAATGTAAACTGCTCTACATATTATAAAGAATACTTATTGTTTATAATTTTTTGTTGACTTAGGGACATTTGCTTAATTACAAAAGAATATGCAAATTTTTTGGAACACTAGATTTGCTTAAAATTAGATTTTTTTGAAAAAATTTTATTTTTTAAATTTTTAATGTAAACTACTGTAGATATTATAAACAATACTTATTGTTTATAATTTTTTATTGACTCAGGAGCATTTGCTTAGTTCCAGAAAAATTATGCAAATTTTTTGGAACAGTAGATTTGCTTAAAATTAGATTTTTTTGAAAAAATTTTATTTATAAAATTTTTAATGTCAACTGCTGTACATATTATAAACAATACTTATTGTTTATAATTTTTTGTTGACTCAGGGACATTTGCTTAATTACAAAAAAATATGCAAATGTTTTTGGAACAGTAGATTTGCTTAAAATTAGATTTTTTTGAAAAAATTTTATTTTTTAAATTTTTAATGTAAACTGCTGTAGATATTATAAACAATACTTATTGTTTATAATTTTTTGTTGACTCAGGGACATTTGCTTAATTACAAAAAAATATGCAAATGTTATTGGAACAGTAGCTTTGCTTAAAATTAGATTTTTCTTAAAAAATTTTATTTTTTTAATTTTTAATGTCTACTGCTGTACATATTTTAAAAAATACTTATTGTTTATAATTTTTTATTGACTCAGGAGCATTTGCTTAGTTCCAGAAAAATTATGCAAATTTTTTGGAACAGTAGATTTGCTTAAATTTATATTTTTTTGAAAATGTTTATTTTTTAAATTTTTAATGTAAACTGCTGTAGATATTATAAACAATACTTATTGTTTATAATTTTTTGGCGACTCAGGGACATTTGCTTAATTACAAAAAAAATATGCAAATGTTTTTGGAAAAGTAGATTTGCTAAAAATTAGATTATTTTGAAAATTTTCTTTTTTTAAATTTTTTAATGTAAACTGCTCTACATATTATAAAGAATTCTTATTGTTTATAATTTTTTGTTGACTCAGGGACATTTGCTTAATTACAAAAAAATATGCAAATTTTTTGGAACAGTAGATTTGCTTAAAATTAGATTTTTTTGAAAAAATTTTATTTTTTAAATTTTTAATGTAAACTACTGTAGATATTATAAACAATACTTATTGTTTATAACTTTTTGGCGACTCAGGGACATTTGCTTAATTACAAAAAAAATATGCAAATGTTTTTGGAACAGTAGATTTGCTTAAAATTAGATTTTTTTGAAAAAATTTTATTTTAAAAACTTTTAATGTCAACTGCTGTACATATTATAAACAATACTTATTGTTTATAATTTTTTGTTGACTCAGGGACATTTGCTTAATTACAAAAAAATATGCAAATGTTTTTAGAACAGTAGATTTGCTAAAAATTAGATTTTTTTGAATAATTTTTATTTTTTAAATTTTTAATGTAAACTGCTGTAGATATTATAAACAATACTTATTGTTTATAATTTTTTGTTGACTCAGGGACATTTGCTTAATTACAAAAAAATATGCAAATGTTTTTGGAACAGTAGCTTTGCTTAAAATTAGATTTTTCTTAAAAAATTTTATTTTTTTAATTTTTAATGTCTACTGCTGTACATATTTTAAAAAATACTTATTGTTTATAATTTTTTATTGACTCAGGAGCATTTGCTTAGTTCCAGAAAAATTATGCAAATTTTTTGGAACAGTAGATTTGCTTAAATTTATATTTTTTTGAAAATGTTTATTTTTTAAATTTTTAATGTAAACTGCTGTAGATATTATAAACAATACTTATTGTTTATAATTTTTTGGCGACTCAGGGACATTTGCTTAATTACAAAAAAAATATGCAAATGTTTTTGGAACTATAGCTTTGCTAAAAAGCAGATTTTTTTGAAAATTTTTTTATTTTATAAATTTTTAATGTCAACTGCTGTACATATTATAAACAATACTTATTGTTTATAATTTTTTGGCGACTCAGGGACATTTGCTTAATTACAAAAAAATATGCAAATGTTTTTGGAACAGTAGATTTGCTTAAAATTAGATTTTTTTGAAAAAATTTTATTTTTTAAATTTTTAATGTAAACTACTGTAGATATTATAAACAATACTTATTGTTTATAATTTTTTGTCGACTCAGGGACATTTGCTTAATTACAAAAAAAATATGCAAATGTTTTTGGAACAGTAGATTTGCTTAAAATTAGATTTTTTTTTAAATTTTATTTTTTTAATTTTTAATGTCTACTGCTGTACATATTTTAAACAATACTTATTGTTTATAATTTTTTATTGACTCAGGAGCATTTGCTTAGTTCCAGAAAAATTATCCAAATTTTTTGGAACAGTAGATTTGCTTAAAATTAGATTTTTTTGAAAAAATTTTATTTTAAAAACTTTTAATGTCAACTGCTGTACATATTATAAACAATACTTATTGTTTATAATTTTTTGTTAACTCAGGGACATTTGCTTAATTAAAAAAAAAATATGCAAATGTTTTTTGAACAGTAGATTTGCTTAAAATTAGATTTTTTCGAAAAAATTTTATTTTTTAAATTTTTAATGTAAACTACTGTAGATATTATAAACAATACTTATTGTTTATAATTTTTTGACGACTCAGGGACATTTGCTTAATTACAAAAAAATATGCAAATGTTTTTGGAACAGTAGATTTGCTTGAAATTAGATTTTTTGAAAAATTTGTTGTTTTTAAATTTTTAATGTAAACTTCTGTAGATATTATAAAGAATACTTATTGTTTATAATTTTTTGACGACTCAGGGACATTTGCTTAATTACAAAAAAATATGCAAATGTTTTTGGAACAGTAGCTTTGCTTAAAATTAGATTTTTTTGAAAATTTTTTTAAATTTTTAATGTAAACTGCTGTAGATATTATAAACAATACTTATTGTTTATAATTTTTTGTCGACTCCGGGACATTTGCTTAATTGCAAAAAAAATATGCAAATGTTTTTGAAACAGTAGCTTTGCTAAAAATTAGATTTTTTTGAAAATTTTTTTAAATTTTTAATGTAAACTGCTGTACATATTATAAACAATACTTATTGTTTATAATTTTTTGTTGACTCGGGGACATTTGCTTAATTACAAAAAAATATGCAAATGTTTTTGGAACAGTAGATTTGCTTGAAATTAGATTTTTTGAAAAATTTGTTGTTTTTAAATTTTTAATGTCTACTGCTTTACATATTTTAAACAATACTTATTGTTTATAATTTTTTTATTGACTCAGGAGCATTTGCTTAGTTCCAGAAAAATTATGCAAATTTTTTGGAACAGTAGATTTGCTTAAAATTAGATTTTTTTGAAAAAATTGTATTTTAAAAATTTTTAATGTAAACTGCTGTAGATATTATAAGCAATACTTATTGTTTATAATTTTTTGTCGACTCAGGAACATTTGCTTGATTACAAAAAAAATATGCAAATGTTTTTAGAACAGTAGCTTTGCTCAAAATTAGATTTTTTTGAATAATTTTTAATTTTTTAAATTTTTAATGTAAACTGCTGTAGATATTATAAACAATACTTATTGTTTATAATTTTTTGTCGACTCAGGGAAATTTGCTTAATTACAAAAAAAATATGCAAATGTTTTTAGAACTATAGCTTTGCTAAAAAGTAGATTTTTTTGAATAATTTTTTATTTTTTAAATTTTTAATGTAAACTGCTGTACATATTATAAACAATACTTATTGTTTATAATTTTTTGTTGACTCAGGGACATTTGCTTAATTACAAAAAAAATATGCAAATGTTTTTGAAACAGTAGATTTGCTTGAAATCAGATTTTTTGAAAAATTTGTTGTTTTTAAATTTTTAATGTAAACTGCTGTAGATATTATAAACAATACTTATTGTTTATAATTTTTTTTCGATTCAGGAACATTTGCCTAATTACAAAAAAAATATGCAAATGTTTTTAGAACAGTAGCTTTGCTAAAAATTAGATTTTTTTGAATAATTTTTAATTTTTTTAATTTTTAATGTAAACTGCTGTAGATATTATAAACAATACTTATTGTTTATAATTTTTGGTCGACTCAGGGACATTTGCTTAATTACAAAAAAAATATGCAAATGTTTTTAGAACAGTAGCTTTGCTAAAAATTAGATTTTTTTGAATAATTTTTAATTTTTTTAATTTTTAATGTAAACTGCTGTAGATATTATAAACAATACTTATTGTTTATAATTCTTTGTTGACTCAGGGACATTCGCTTAATTTCAAAAAAAATATGCAAATGTTTTTAGAACAGTAGCTTTGCTAAAAATTAGATTTTTTTGAAAAAATTTTATTTTAAAAATTTTTAATGTAAACTGCTGTAGATATTATAAACAATACTTATTGTTTATAATTTTTTTTCGATTCAGGAACATTTGCCTAATTACAAAAAAAATATGCAAATGTTTTTAGAACAGTAGCTTTGCTAAAAATTAGATTTTTTTGAATAATTTTTAATTTTTTTAATTTTTAATGTAAACTGCTGTAGATATTATAAACAATACTTATTGTTTATAATTTTTTTTCGATTCAGGAACATTTGCCTAATTACAAAAAAAATATGCAAATGTTTTTAGAACAGTAGCTTTGCTAAAAATTAGATTTTTTTTAAATAATTTTTAATTTTTTTAATTTTTAATGTAAACTGTTGTAGATATTATAAACAATACTTATTGTTTATAATTTTTGGTCGACTCAGGGACATTTGCTTAATTACAAAAAAAATATGCAAATGTTTTTAGAACAGTAGCTTTGCTAAAAATTAGATTTTTTTGAATAATTTTTAATTTTTTTAATTTTTAATGTAAACTGCTGTAGATATTATAAACAATACTTATTGTTTATAATTCTTTGTTGACTCAGGGACATTCGCTTAATTTCAAAAAAATATGCAAATGTTTTTGGAACATTAGATTTGCTTGAAATTAGATTTTTTGAAAAATTTGTTGTTTTTAAATTTTTAATGTAAACTTCTGTAGATATTATAAAGAATACTTATTGTTTATAATTTTTTGACGACTCAGGGACATTTGCTTAATTACAAAAAAATATGCAAATGTTTTAGGAACAGTAGCTTTGCTTAAAATTAGATTTTTTTGAAAATTTTTTTTAATTTTTAATGTAAACTGCTGTAGATATTATAAACAATACTTATTGTTTATAATTTTTTGTCGACTCCGGGACATTTGCTTAATTGCAAAAAAAATATGCAAATGTTTTTGAAACAGTAGCTTTGCTAAAAATTAGATTTTTTTGAAAATTTTTTTAAATTTTTAATGTCTACTGCTTTACATATTTTAAACAATACTTATTGTTTATAATTTTTTTATTGACTCAGGAGCATTTGCTTAGTTCCAGAAAAATTATGCAAATTTTTTGGAACAGTAGATTTGCTTAAAATTAGATTTTTTTGAAAAAATTGTATTTTAAAAATTTTTAATGTAAACTGCTGTAGATATTATAAGCAATACTTATTGTTTATAATTTTTTGTCGACTCAGGAACATTTGCTTGATTACAAAAAAAATATGCAAATGTTTTTAGAACAGTAGCTTTGCTCAAAATTAGATTTTTTTGAATAATTTTTAATTTTTTAAATTTTTAATGTAAACTGCTGTAGATATTATAAACAATACTTATTGTTTATAATTTTTTGTCGACTCAGGGAAATTTGCTTAATTACAAAAAAAATATGCAAATGTTTTTAGAACTATAGCTTTGCTAAAAAGTAGATTTTTTTGAATAATTTTTTATTTTTTAAATTTTTAATGTAAACTGCTGTACATATTATAAACAATACTTATTGTTTATAATTTTTTGTTGACTCAGGGACATTTGCTTAATTACAAAAAAAATATGCAAATGTTTTTGAAACAGTAGATTTGCTTGAAATCAGATTTTTTGAAAAATTTGTTGTTTTTAAATTTTTAATGTAAACTGCTGTAGATATTATAAACAATACTTATTGTTTATAATTTTTTTTCGATTCAGGAACATTTGCCTAATTACAAAAAAAATATGCAAATGTTTTTAGAACAGTAGCTTTGCTAAAAATTAGATTTTTTTGAATAATTTTTAATGTAAACTGCTGTAGATATTATAAACAATACTTATTGTTTATAATTTTTGGTCGACTCAGGGACATTTGCTTAATTACAAAAAAAATATGCAAATGTTTTTAGAACAGTAGCTTTGCTAAAAATTAGATTTTTTTGAATAATTTTTAATTTTTTTAATTTTTAATGTAAACTGCTGTAGATATTATAAACAATACTTATTGTTTATAATTCTTTGTTGACTCAGGGACATTCGCTTAATTTCAAAAAAATATGCAAATGTTTTTGGAACAGTAGATTTGCTTGAAATTAGATTTTTTGAAAAATTTGTTGTTTTTAAATTTTTAATGTAAACTTCTGTAGATATTATAAAGAATACTTATTGTTTATAATTTTTTGTTGATTCAGGGACATTTGCTTAATTACAAAAAAAATATGCAAATGTTTTTAGAAAAGTAGATTTGCTTAAAATTAGATTTTTTTGAAATTTTTTTTTTTAATTTTTAATGTAAACTGCTGTACGTATTATAAACAATACTTATTGTTTATAATTTTTTGTTGACTCAGGGACATTTGCATAGTTCCATAAAAAATATGCAAATTTTTTGAAACAGTAGATTTGCTAAAAATTAGATTTTTTTGAAAATGTTCTTTTTTTAAATGTTTTAATGTAAACTGCTCTACATATTATAAAGAATACTTATTGTTTATAATTTTTTGTTGACTCAGGGACATTTGCTTAATTTCAGAAATAAATGCAAATGTTTTTGGAACAGTAGATTTGCTTAAAATTAGATTTTTTTGAAAAATTTTTATTTTTTAAATTTTTAATGTAAACTGCTGTACATATTATTAACAATACTTTTTTTATAATTTTTTGTTGACTCAGGGACATTTGTTTAATTACAAAAAAAATATGCTAATGTTTTTGGAACAGTAGATTTGCTTAAAATTAGATTTTTTTGAAAATTTTTATTTTTTTAATTTTTAATGTCTACTGCTGTACATATTTTAAACAATACTTATTGTTTATAATTTTTTATTGACTCAGGGCCATTTTTTTAATTACAAAAAAATATGTAAATGTGTTTGAAACAGTAGATTTGCTAAAAATTAGATTTTTATGAAAATTTTCTTTTTTTAAATTTTTTAATGTAAACTGCTGTACATATTATACAGAATACTTATTGTTTATAATTTTTTGTTGTCTCAGGGACATTTTCTTAATTACAAAAAAATATGTTATTGTTTTAGAACAGTAGATTTGCTTAAAATTAAATTTTTTTGAAAAATTTTTATTTTTAAAATTTTTAATGTAAACTGCTGTACATATTATAAACAATACTTATTGCTTATAATTTTTTATCTGACTCAGAGACATTTACTTAGTTACATAAAAAATATACAAATGTTTTAGAAACAGTATATTTGTTTAGAATTAAATTTTTTTTCACTAATTTACTAATTAACTAATTACTACTTATTAATTGCTAATTACTAATTGCTAATTATTTATTGCTAATTACTCAGTACTAATGACTAATTACTAATGACTAATTACTAATTACTAATTACTAATTGCTAACTACTAACTACTAACTACTAATTTATTTAATTGGATGTTATGGAATTTTAATGAAACAATCTAATAAAAAATGAAATATTTTTATTTATAATTATATAATTAATTAATAACTTTATTATAATTAAATAAATGAATTAATTAATTATCAGAAACGGTTAATTAATATATTAATAATATAATGTATGTTGTTATTATCAAACATTATGTATTATTATTATTATAGACTTCTTTCTTTTGAATTGGTAAATTTTATTAATAGTTTTTTTATTTTACTAATAAATACCTACTAATAAGCTAATAATACTAAAAAATTAGTAGATATTACTATTTTTCAGAAAGATTTACTAATTTAAAAGCAAAAAGTCAAAAACAAAATTCAAATTGTGTTGAATAGTAAAAATTTAAACAAATCCACAGCTAATTAATTATGTTAAACAGTAAAAAATCGAGAAATTCTGTTGAACTGTTTAACTATACAATATTAGTAAAAATGTTAAAAAAAAATTCTATTG
Organism: Leptopilina myrica (nomen nudum); assembly: GCA_032872475.1. Taxonomy (NCBI): domain Eukaryota; kingdom Metazoa; phylum Arthropoda; class Insecta; order Hymenoptera; family Figitidae; genus Leptopilina; species Leptopilina myrica (nomen nudum). The sequence goes on along the minus strand of CM065465.1, from coordinate 29,960,453 downwards.
AACTAATTAATTATGTTGAACAATAAAAATTAATTTATTGAATTTCTATATTCTAAAAAATTAAAATTCTACTATAAAAATTCTATTGATCTAATTAATTGCGTTGAACAGTAAAAATTAAAAAAAATGTTCTATTGAACCAAAAGAATTAATTACTTAATTTCAAAAGTAAAAAAAAATCTACTGAAGTAATTATGAATTAAGTGAATAGAAAAAATAAACAAATGGAACTAATTAATTCAGTAGTAGTATTAAAAATTAATTAATTAAGTTGTATAGTAAAAATTAAAATTTTATTCAGAAAAAATTCTATTCAACTAATGAAGTTGTAAAGTAAAAATTAAAATTCTATCAGAAAAAAAATTTTATTGGACTAAAATGAAGTATATTTTAAAAAAAAGGAATAAATTAATCAATCAAAGGCGAGTAGGAAAATAATCAGAATAATTCCTAGATTATAGTCGATTCATTAGTGTTATAAGAAGTTTATTATATATTTATATTGCATAATTTCATTACAAAATTGCTTCTACTTAACTAAACTAATCTCCTCGAAATTATCTAATAGTAAAACGTGCCTATAAAAATCTAATTAAAAAAATATAATGTATATTATAAATAATAATTTACGTATTTATCCTTAGATACGCATTAATAGTTAAAAATTAAAAAAATTTGTTTGATCAATTCCTCTCGCAAATATTTCTATTATTAAAAACTTAAAAAAAATTGACATAATATATTATATTAAGTACGTAATATAAATTTTCAGAATTAGTTTTGTAACATATAAGATTATTATCATTAAATTATTATTATTGTAGAATCAAAAGAAAAGTAGACATCACACGATTTTCTACTCTCGTCCAAGTGATATTTTAATTCTTTAATTAGTAATTATATAAACATATGATAATAAAAACAAATTTTAATGCACCTGTAGTGAAAATTTAGAAAATATGTAGAAATATTTTATTATTCAATAAATTTCGAGGAGATTTTTTTAATTTCTTTACTCTTCTTTTTCTTAATTCGAATTTTTTGAGAAATGTTCTTTTTTTCAAGTGTATCGATGAGAAAAAAAATATTTAAAAAATACATGAAGCGAAAAATATTCGTTTATAGGAGATTGAAATGTTCAAATTTGTATTACTTATTTGCCAAAAAAGATGTAACTACTAAATTAATTTTTTTTTAACATTAATATTTATATTCCGTGCAATTAAAAACTAGAAATAAAACAAATTGAAAACTTATTAAAAGAAAGCAAATTGAAAAATAAAACAAAAATTTAGAAATTAGAAGAAAACATTAAAAAATGAAAACAAAAAGTTTTAAATTAGTTCAATTTGTAAAAATTTAACTTGAAGAAATATCGATAGAAAATTTAATTAATAATCCTTTTTAATAATTAATTTTTTCGAAAATTATAAACTTATGGATATAAAAAGTATATGTAAAAAAAATTATCTGTCTCAAAATAAAAAAAGAATGAAAAGACGAGAAAATTGTTTAACAAAAATAAAAAACCAAATGTTTAAATTTAAAGTATCAAAAATTTCGTAACAAAAGTTTCATTTCGTGAAATTTCAATCTCAAAAAAAGTCAACAAAGCAAATTTAAAAAAAAATTTCCCAAAATTATAATTATATTTACAATCACGAGAATTATAATTATATTTACAATCACGAGAATTATAATTATTATTATAATACATTAAAAAGAATAATTATTATAATAAATTAATAATAAAATTAATAAATAATTATTACAATTATTAAAAAATAAGTTCTTTCTTAAAAAAATGTCCTCTTTTCTGGCAAATGAACTCCGCTACGAGATTTATAGAATAACACTAAGAAAAAAAACTTTAAGTGTAAAATAATTTAAGAAAAAAATTTATATTAATAAATAAATATAAAATAAATATAAAATAAATATTAAAAATTTTAATTTAAAAAAAATTAATTTTTTTTATTTTTTCAATAATTTTTTTCTTTATTACAATTTGGTTAAAATTGTGTTATTGGCATAAAAACGTATCGATTCATGTATAATAAAGTATATATTATATCAAAATTTATAATTTATTCTAAAATATTTATTCTATTTATTCTAAAATAAAAAATTTTAACATTTTTTTTCGTCATTATCTTTCTCTAGGTTTTTTGCTTTTTGTTTATTTCCTACGAAAAGTGGAAATAATTTTGGTAATTATTTTTGAATATTTTTTTTCCGTAAGAGTGAGAGAAAAAGAGTAAATTTCCAAGAAATTATAAAGTCATTATTAATCAATTAAAATTTTAAATGACTTAATTTTTTAAACATTTTTAGTGATAATATTTTTCATTTTTTTCAAATTTTGAATAATTATTTTATTTTTATTTTTCAAATATTAATTCATATTAGGTATTTCTAAGATGCTCGAGACGACAAAAGGTTCTTTAACTATGTTTATTATCGTTTGTTTTCATATAAATGAACGATAACAGACTGTGTTTGTTTACCCTTCATTCACCTCAGGGCTGATCATTTTGGAAATAACTTATAGTCATGTACTGAGTTATCAAAAAATTAGACGAATTTTTTTCATGTATTGATTTTTGCATTAATTTAGATGTTTCTAGATTGTTTTTTTTGCACACTAATGTCAACTGCTGTACATTTTACAAATAATACTTTTTGTTTATCAATTTTTATCTACTTAGGGTCATGTATTGAATTATAAAAAAGGCGATCTTTTTTTAGTGCAGTAGTTTTCCATTAACTTAGATTTTTTTTAAATTAACTATTTTTTGAACATTAATGTCAACTGCTGCACATTTTGTAAGGTAAATGCGTCAGTGCTCGTCAGTTCTTTAGTCGTCGGTAGGTTGTCACAACTTTACCAAAAAATAAGACACACAGTCATTTTATGCATCAATAAACAATATTTTTGGTAAGTTTTCGACTTTAAATGCAAATAAATATTACATATAGTATTTGATTTCATAAAAAGTGATGTTAATTACTCTTCTTTATAATCCCCTTTAATCAATAAAATTTGGTTCATTTTGAAAAATTGTCTTTGAAACTGCTAATTAGTCATTTTAAAATTGAAAAATTCCTTAAGCTGCCGAGCACTGACGCATTTACCTTAAACAAATTTTATTATTTATAATTTTTTGCTGACTCCGGTTTATGAACTAAGTTATCGAAAAAATAAACGACCTTTTTTCGTGCAGTAATATTCCATTAAATTAGATTTTTTTAGATAAAATTTTTTTTAATACTAATGTCAACTGCTGTACATTTTATAAATAATACTTTTTGTTTATAATTTTTTGCATACTTGGGGTCATGTACTGAGTTATCAAAAAATTAGTCGAACTTTTTTTCGTGCAGTAGGTTTCCATTAAATTAGATTTTTTTAAATAAAATTTTTTTTGAACATGCCAACTGCTGTACATATAAGAAACAAAACTTATTGTTTATAATTTTTTGCTGACTATAGGTCATCTACTGAGTTGTCAAAAAATAAAAGGAAGATTATTCGTGAAGTGGTTTTGATATAAATTAGATTTTTTTATTAAATTTTTTTTTTCTAAACGTTAATGTTAACTGCTTTACATATAAAAAACAAATATTATTCTTTATAATTGTTTGCTGATTCAGGATCATGTACTAAGGCACATTAACTGAGTTCTGAAAAATAAAAAATTATTTTTTTTGTGCAGTAGATTTGCTTAAAATTTAATTTTAATTAAAATTAAAATTATTTCAAAATTAATGTCAACTGCTAGGTACAGTTTATTAACAATACTTATTGTTTATAATTTTTGGCTAACTCAGATATTGACTAATTTGTCAAAAAAAAATACATTTTCTTGTAATTGTAAATTTGCATTAAATTTGAACTTTCTAAAAATTTATATTTTTTCGAACTTTAATGTCAACTGCTGTACAGTTTTTGAACAATACTTTTGTTTATAATTTTTTTCGGCATCAAGGACATTTACAAAGTTATCAATGAAAATATAAATTTTTTTGTAATTGTAGATTAGCTTTAAATTTCATCTTTATAAAAATGTTAATTTTTTTGAACATTAATGTCAACTGCTGTACAGTTTATTAGAAATACTTATTGTTTCTAATTTTTTGTTGACTCAGAAACATGTACTAATTTTTCAAAAAAAATATAATTTTTTTGAACAGTAGATATGCTTTAAATTTGATTTTAATAAGAAATAAAATTGTTTCAAAACTTAATGTCAATTGCTATACACTTTATTAACAATATTTTTTGTAATAATTTTTTGATGACTCAGCTACATTTACTGATGTGTCAAAAAAAACATAAATTTCTTTAAAACAGTAGATAGGGTTTAAATTAAATTTAAATTAAAATTTATATTTTTTCCCAATTTAATGTTAACTGCTGTACATTTTATGAACACTACTTATTGCTAATAATTTTTTTTCCTAAGACACATTAACTGAGTTCTCAAAAATTAAAAATTATTTTTTTTGTACAGTAGATTTGCTTTAAATTTGATTTTAATTAAAATTATTTCAAAATTTAATGTCAACTGCTGTACAGTTTATGAACAATACTTACTGTTTATAACTTTTGTCTGACTTAGAGACATTTACTGATTTGTCAAAAAAAGTATACATTTTTTTGTAATTGTAAATTTGCATTAAATTTGAACTTTCTAAAAATTAATATTTTTTATAACTTTAATGTCAACTGCTGTACAGTTTATTAGAAATACTTATTGTTTATAATTTTTTGTTGACTCAGATACATGTACTGATTTTTCCAAAAGATATAAATTTTTTGTAATTGTAGTTTAGCTTTAAATTTGATCTTTATAAAATTAATATTTTTTTGAACTTTAATGTCAACTGCTGTACATTTTATGAACAATACTTATTGTTTATAATGTTTTTCGGAATCAGGAACATTTACTGAGTTGTCAACAAAAAGTATACATTTTTTAGTAACTGTAAATTTGGTTTAAACTTGATCTTTATGAAAATTTATATTTTTTTGAACTTTAATGTTAACTGCTGTACAGTTTATTAGCAATTTTTATGGCCTTTAATTTTTGGCTAACTCAGGGACATTTTCTGAGTTGTCAGAAAAAAATATATATTATTTTGAAAAGTAAGTTTGCTTTAAATTTGATCTTTATAAAAAATTTATATTTCTGCGAACTCATTATTCCCATTAGCCATTTTAGAGAAAAATCACTTTAAAGTTGCCCTTCTTTTGCAAATTTGTGAAATTTGGAAATTATGAAACATAAAAAAACAATTTAAAAAAATCTTTTTGTAAATGCGAGCATTTTTGTTGGTTTTAAGAAGTTATTTGTCCTTATCACCTTCACGTCATTGCTTTTGCTTTTTTTTTGCGAAAAAATAATGCGACGCCTCCGTCAATATAGAGCTTTTCGAACGCTAGTGCAATAAAGCGTTTATTCAAAAATTGTGCTATATGGTGTCTAATCAATTGTTTGTTCAACATAGTCTTATTTCACATTTATTTTAAAAAGGGTTAATTTAATTTTTTAAAGTTCATATGATGCTTATATTTAATTAATTATGGAAAATAATTTGATCAATTAAATGTAATTTTTTTACAAAACATTATCGAAAAATGAAAAACATTGAAGATCTGTCATTTGGAATGAAAAATGAAATTTACCCTTTAATGACCTCAACGTGAATTACCTAATTAACAGCTGGTCTAGGCGAATGCGAGTACTCCTAATAAAGCCATCTGTAGACGTAAATTAGGTATAATATATAGAAATTAAGTTAGAATGGTTATGCTGAATCCAAAAAAGTATTCCTCTGGGACTCTTGTCAAGTGCGTAGGGCCAATAGGGCAGGAGTATAAACAATAAAAAAAACTCAACCATAAAGCACAATTTTCTAAATTAACGCTTTTTTACACTGGCGTTCGAGTAAATACTATATTGACGGGGGGCGTCGAATGTATGAAATAATTTCGGTAATATTTCTGAAAATTTTATTTTATTCCGTAAGAGTGAGAGAAAGAATAAATTTTCAAGACATATGTTGCCATTACCCTCTCTACAACATCTCCTTTGTCCCTTTTATTACATGTAAAAATTATAAATAATTATTAGAAAATTTTTATATTTTTTTAAAAATGAGTAATTTTCCAAGAAATTATAAAGTCATTATAAGTTAACTTTTTTTATTTTTAGTAATTATTTTCTTTACATTTTTTAAAATTCACAAAAATTTTATTTCTATTTTTGAAATATTAATTAATATTGGGAAATTTCGAGATGCTACCCCAGGACACCCCGAGGAAACAAAAGGTTCGTATACTGTAAGTTTATTATCGTTTGTTTTTCTATAAATATAAACAATAATAAACTGAGTTTGAGAACCTTGGGTCGCTGCGGGGTGCCCCATTTTGAGAATCTCGGAAAACCCCAAAATTTTTACTTATCAAATTACAACATTAGTCTTTCGTTGACCTCTGTAAAGTGTAGAAAGAGGGGAAACAATTTTTAAACTTAAATTCTTTTCTTGAATTTTTCAGTACACCTCGAGCCGGTCAAGTGAAAAGTTGTGTTGCCACAAATTGGATACGTTCGAAGAGGATTAACACGTGATAATTTTTTTATAGTGTTATAAATATAATAGTACGTGTCATAATTTTTTAAAATCTAAACGAATTTCAGTGTAAATTTTTTTTTCTTTTTTTTTTAATTTTATTTATTTATTATTTAAATAATGGGATTGTTGAGTGAACATCGGATATGGCAGAGACTGGACACTGTAAGTCAAGTAAATTAATAATTATTACAACTCAATTGATTATTAAATAATTGAGTTTTTCATGTTCATGTAATTAATTTAAACTAATATTTTATTGTATTTTTTTTATTTATTTTTTATTTTACAATTTTTTCATTTATTTATATTTTATTTTAACTTTATCAAGAATTATTTTTAAAAAAGTATAAAGCAGTATTTAAAAATAAATTAATATAATAAAACTTTTTCAATTTGGTAAGAAAATTACCGATTTTTCCTGATCAAATTAAATCTTCGCGGCTATTTATCGGCTTCCCTGCACAATTGGTAGACACTTTGTTAAATGTATTATATAGTATAAACTAAAACCCGTCAAAGACTTCTTAAAAACGAGTATTTTCATAAAATAAATCAATTTTTGTAGCCATCTGCATATTTATTTATGGCTAAAACTAAAAATCAAGTATATTTAAATTTGTTTAAAAAAAATAAACCGGGTAAAATTTGGACAAAGCCGGGAATTTTGTTAAAAGAACATAGACACCCTGCTTAAGATTTGTCTTTACATTCCTCAAAACATCTTTAGAAGTTTAATCAAAAAGTAAAATAACTTTACTTTATACCATGTAAGCTTTACCCAGTAGCATAATGATAGTATCGTATCAAAAGTGACTTACAATTCTAGATATCCTGCACTATCATTTTTTTCATAAAATATTTATCATCATCAAATCAATTAAAAAATGTAAGGCGATTTTTAAAAGGCACATTTTTGACGTTAGAAGTGATGAAAATTAAAATATTTAAAGTCTAACACCCTTGATTTGTTTTCTATTGTTAATTTAGTTTTAATTAGTATTATGTTTGTTGTTCAGTACAAAATTGTACAAAAGGGTCTAGAGCCCGTTTATGATGAAAATAAAATCATAAAACATCTCTATTTTTAAAGTTTCTGAAGTTCTTTCTATTAAAAAAATATTGAATGAATTGGATAAATAATTATGAATTGCATTATTTTGACGTCACAATCTTAATCAAAGACCTCAAAAATACTGCTGAATTAAGTTTGATAGTAATTAATAACAATTATAATTTTTTCGATTTTTTGATATTGAAAATATTTGTATACTTACATCTTAGTCATACTATTTTTTGTGTAAAATTATGCTAAAATGTGACTAAATAACATTTAATACTTCATTATAGATAGTTTAAAAGCAGTTCATTAAAAGATATAAAATTTGGATATTTGCGATTTTTTGAATTTTTTTAAAATCATGTTTATATTTTCATCTTACAATTACTTATAGGACATTTTTTTGTAAATCTGTTCTAGAATGTGATTAAATAACATGTTATGCTCAATTATATAATGTTTGAAAGCATTTTTTTTTAAATGTAAAATTTGAAAATTTATGATTTTTGAATTTTTTGAAAAAATTGAATATCTTCCGTTTAATAAAATATTTTTTAAATCTGTAAATTTAAAAACCTTTCTTGGCCTAAGGTCAAATGTTCTGCCACATTTGGTTTCAAACGGTTCAGCTGTTTTTAAGTGACTCACGAACAAAGATTCTGTGACATACGGACGTATGTCCGTATGTTCCGTACACGCAATTTTTTATTGGCATTTTTGGAATTTCGGATGCTGAAAAGGAATAATTATGTGGAAAATTATAGATTTCTGAGCAATGTACAGACAAATGTCTCATCTTATATATATCATTTTTGGAATCTTGGATGCTGAAAAGGAATAATTATATGGCAATTTTAGATTTTTGAGCAATGTACAAAGAAAAGTCTCATCTTATATATACTATATATAATTTTTGGAATCTTGGATGCTCAAAAGGAATAATTATATGGAGAATTTTAGATTGCTGAGCAATGTACAGACAAAAGCCTCATCTTATATATATAGATATAGGTATAGATATAGATAGATTCCAAAAATGACAATATAAAATTTCGTGTATATGTATGTGCGTATGTATGTATGTCACAGAATCTTGTTCACGAATCACTTAAAAACGGCTTAACCGTTTGAAACCAAATTTGACAAAATGAGGCCAAGAAAGGTTTTTAAATTTACAGATTTAAAAAATATTTATTAGAACGGAAGATATTCAATTTTTTCAAAAAAATTAAAAATAAAAAATTTTCAAATTTTACATTTTTTAAAAAAATGCTTTCAAACTTTGTATAATTGAGGATAACATGTTATTTAATCACATTCTAGAACAGATTTACAAAAAAATGTCCTATAAGTAATTGTAAGATGAAAGTATAAACATGATTTTAAAAAAATTAAAAAAATCGCAAATATCCAAATTTTATATCTTTTAATGAACTGCTTTTAAACTATCTATAATGAAGTATTACATGTTATTTAGTCACATTTTAGCATAATTTTAGACAAAAAATAGTATGACTAAGATATAAGTATAAAAATATTTTCAATATCAAAAAATCAAAAAAATTATAATTGTTATTAATTACTATCAAACTTAATTCAGCAGTATTTTTGAGGTCTTTGATTAAGATTGTGACGTCAAAATAGTGCAATTCATAATTATTTATCCAATTCATTAAATATTTTTTAATAGAAGGAACTTCAGAAACTTTAAAAATGGAGATGTTTTATGATTTTATTTTCATCATAAACGGGCTCTAGACCCTTTTGTACAATTTTGTACTGAACAACAAACATAATACTAATTAAAACTAAATTAACAATAGAAAACAAATCAAGGGCGTTACACTTTAAATATTTTAATTTTCATCACTTCTAACGTCAAAAATGTGCCTTTTTAAAATCGCCTTACATTTTTTAATTGATTTGATGATGATAAATATTTTATGAAAAAAATGATAGTGCAGGATGTCTTGAATTGTAAGTCACCTGTGATACGATACTATCATTATGCTACTGGTTAAAGCTTACATGGTAAAATGTTACGTTATTTACTTTTTGATTTAACTTCTAAAGATGTTTTGATCAATGTAAAGACAAATCTTAAGCAGGGTGTCTATGTTCTTTTAACAAAATTCCCGGCTTTGTCCAAATTTTACCCGGTTTATTTTTTTACACAAATATAAATATATTTGATTATTAGTTTTAGTCATAAATAAATTTGCAGATGGCTACAAAAATTGATTAATTTTATGAAAATACTCTATTTTAAGAAGTCTTTGTCGGGGTTTAGTTTATACTATTGTACATTTAACAAAGTGTCTACCAATTGTGCAGGGAAACCGATAAATAGCCGCGAAAATTTAATTTTACCAGGAAAAAATCGGTAATTTTCTTAACAAATTGTAAAAGTTTTATTATATTAATTGGTTTTTGAAAACTTCTTTATACTTTAATTTTATTGATGTAATACTTATGACAACAGACCCGAGTCAAAATGTAAGCCCTACTTTTAGCTTAAACATATATATTATATTTAGATTTTAGAAATCCTAACGTAGGATCTAATTGCGACACAATTATTAAAAATTAGACTCGACTTTGACTCCAAATGCTTGTGTAAATTTAGGATTAAATTTCAATACATTAATTGCAGTACTACAAACACATAAAGCACTAAAAGTTGACAAATACTAATCCTGAATAACAAATTTGATAGAAAAAAATCTGTCACTGATTCAAATTGTAATATTTTCCTAACGAAATAGGTTATGGTTACTAATTATTAGTTTTTCCTAGTAAAATTCAATTCCTGGCGGGTAGACAATCTATCAAATATATTAGCAGAAACTAAAACCCGTCGAAGACTGGTCCAACAGCTAGTTTTTTATTAAAAATAAAAAAAATTTAATCTTTAATTATTTGTCTTATTAACTAAATTGAGTATTAATTAAAAATTATTAATCAATTATTACTTAATAGTTATAATTAATTAAGCATTAATTAATAATTATTCAACTATTATTTATCTCTAATAAAAAAATTGTTAATGAATTTAAATTTTTTATGTATTTAAAAAAATGTATTATATTAAATTTATATATATATATAGGCAACTTGCGAATCATGTAACGTAACAGTTTTTTTTATTTTGTCCGTAACTTTTAAATAACAAGAAATTAATAAATTTGTTTAGATTCGACTTAAAATCTATTTTTTTTCACCAATATTGCTTATTAAAATAAAATTTTTAGAAATTATTATTTTCAAGTTATGAACATATTGAAAATACTGTTACGTTACTGGCTTACAACTGGAAACTCTTATTAAAAAAAATATTAAAAACTCTTTAAATAATAAAAAAATATTGTTACTCCTCAGTATTAATGTAACGTGTTATGTAAATTATATTATATAAGTATTTATCCAAATTTGTTATATTTTGAAATTATTTTTTCTTGTTTCATTTGAATGACGACAATATTTATTATTATATCCCTATTTCCTCTATAATTTTTAATATGAAGAATCTCATTCTTACAATACCCAAAAATAAGTTATTGTCAATTTGAAAATTGATCTTTTGATCCCAGCTTCAAACTGTTTACTAATTGAGCGATTCCACGTCAAGTGATCAAGGGGTCTTTTTGTGTAATGTTTATTTCAATAATTTTTTACTCTTAAACAATTAAACATACAAATTTGACATTGAAAAAAAGAGTTTTCTACTCGCCGGAGCGCTCTAAACCCGGTTTTTAGCTCCGTTTTGGAGAATATTCTTTTTTTCAATGTTTAAACATTCTAGTCCCACTTTATCATTTACATGTCCTTTTAGGAAAAAACCTCAGCTTTCGTTTAAAAAAAATCATATCCATCTCCCTCAAAAATTGAAATTTATTTTTAATTTTGATTTTTTTTGGTCAAAATTTTTTTTTAAATGCTTATTTTCAATCGACAGAGGATGAAAAAACCTTTCCAAAATGTACTTTGTCAAATTTGTATGTTTAATTGTTTAAGAGTAAAAAATTATTGAAATAAGCATTGTACTGAAAAGCACAAAAATTTAACCCCCTCCCCCTCGGAAAATATTGGACTAGGTAAAAAAATATTTTTACGAAAAATTACTATCTATGAGTACTACAAAAGCCCCAAGTTTTGCTACGATTGGAGAAAAATTTTTCTCCACCTTGATCACTTGACATGGAATCGCTCAATTGTGAGTGACATTTCATATAAAACCTAAAAGAGGAAAATCTTATAAATTAGAATTGACGAATTTATAAATAATTATTTATTTAATAATATTTCTAAAGGAGCAATTTTAATTTTTTTTAATTATACAAATCCTAATAGCTGTTTTGGATAAAAAACTATTTTATAATTATAATTTGTAATATTAAAAGTAGTATGTAATAATATTAAAAAATTATTAGATCCCCGATTTGCTCATAACTTTTAAAACCCTTAGTGACATTCATTACATTGCAACACTATTTTACAACAAAAATATACTTAGACGGGTTTTCGAGGTTGTTGATTACGATGCTTAAGTTCATTATTGTATATCCATAAGCTAATTTATTATTTACATATATACAAAATTACATTCTTACATTGCCTGAAAATAAGTAATTGCCAATTTAGAAAATTAATTGTAGCCAAATAAAAAACAAAATATAATACACTTGTCAGACATTATTGTAAAATATACAAATGTTTGAAACTTGTGATTAACAAAAAACTAATGAATAATACGCTACAAATATCCTTGTCAAAAGAGTGTTTTCTGAAAAAAGGAAAAAGTGAAATTGGATGGGTTAAGACTAATCTCCCAAGGTGACTAGCAAACGCCTATTTTAGAATACTAAGCATTTAAATTTACCTTGGCACTGTTGCAAAGCGTGGACGTTTCAAAAGAAACCAGATTGGTATTGTTTTCAACTATCTTAGTTGGGAGCTACAATTGGGTTTCTTCTTTTAATGGTAATCTGTTGTACAACATGTCAATTATTTCATATGCCGTCAAAAAGTCATCTCTAGAAAAGAGTTTTTTAATTGCATAGATTACTTTGCGAGAAATGCCCCCTGAAGATGTATCACGATGGATTTTTCAAATCACACACGATGATGAATTGATAAACCCTGAAGAGTACTTGACAAGGTTACATTCAGCCGACCGGAATATTTTGTAGTTTATGGAAACTTATTCCTGTTGATTCTATTTTATGCTTAATCTTTAAACGAAAATTTTGATCTAAATTTGCATTTATTAATATTTAATATTTGTATGTTTTATATTTTTGTCTCGACAATAACGAAAATTAATAAACAATGGAGAAGAACAATAACTATATTGAATCTTTCCACACATTCGATAACTTGATTCTGTCAGAATAAGATATATATTAAAATACAAAATTGTATTATTACTTAGAAAATAAACAATAAAAATTTTATTGAGTTGAAATTTTTTCGGTCCTGCCCCTTAATATTATTGCTTACTACTTTTAATATTTCAAAAATAATTATTTTGGCTGTAAACAATGTTCGTAGATTAATAAAAGTAAATTGTAATATTTTTTGTGATAATAATTTAAGAACATTATTTGAAGAAAGTGAGACAAGAGTATTGTCTTAAAGCTATAGGATTACTTTTAGCTTTTATTCGATTGGTGTAACAAGAGCCAATTGGTTAGAACGAGGGGTTTGGAATTAAACCGTGACCCAAGCTCATGAACATCCGTTGGTATATCCTTAGTTGGCTTTGAATTGAGCAGTCACACAAAGTTTATGAACATTCCCAATATACTCGTTAAACTGGTAGTGAGGGAACGCAACATGTTTTTTAATTTAATGACAAATCTTTTGACTCACTTGATTCATAAAATAGTTAAAAATCTACTTATTCACTATGAGGTTTAAGAATCTACAAAATATTTATTTGTAAAAAGTAAGCTAAAGCTACAACTTGTTTTTTCGAGAGTGTTAACTACGATAAGTAGAAGTCATATTTTTTAAAACCGAAACAAATTTTAGTTAACAATTTTTTTCATTTTATTTAAAATTTTATTATTATATAAATGTAATGGGAGTGATAAGGCCAGATCGGGCATGACAGACACTGAAAACTGTAAGTCTTATAAAAAAATTTATTAAGTTATTTAATTTTTTTTTGTTTTAAGTGCTTTTAATTTTCTAAACTATGTTTTTTATTTATTTTAATTATTAAAAAATGTTTTTTAAAATTATTTCATTGTTTATTTAATTGATTTAAACTAACTATGTACTGTGTCTAATTTAATTTCTTATGTATTTTACATTTTCTCCATTTATTATGTATTTTACATTTTCTCCATTTATTTATATTTAAATTTAATCATTACTTCTTGGATTTATTAAAAAATTTAATTATTAATTTATCGTTAATAAATAATTTTTTTACTTTCATTTATCTTTAATTCAAAATATGTTAATGAATGTAATTTCCGCTTATCAATTATTTTGTGAACCATTTTTCTCAAATTTAAAGTTGTTTTTGCTTCTTTAGATAAAAAACTATTCTATAATTATAATTTGTAATATTAAAAGTAGTATGTAATAATATTAAAAAATTATTAGATCTCCGATTTGCTCATAACTTTTTAAACCCTTTGTGACATTCATTACATTGCAACACTATTTTACAACAAAAATATACTTAGACGGACGATGCTTAAGTTCATTATTTTATATCCATTAGCTAATTTATTATTTACATATATACAAAATTACATTCTTACATTGCCTAAAAATAAGTAATTGCCAATTTAGAAAATTAATTGTAGCCAAATAAAAAACAAAATATAATACACTTGTCAGACATTATTGTAAAATATACAAATGTTTGAAACTTGTGATTAACAAAAAACTAATGAATAATACGCTACAAATATCCTTGTCAAAAGAGTGTTTTCTGAAAAAAGGAAAAAGTGAAATTGGATGGGTTAAGACTAATCTCCCAAGGTGACTAGCAAACGCCTATTTTAGAATACTAAGCATTTAAATTTACCTTGGCACTGTTGCAAAGCGTGGACGTTTCAAAAGAAACCAGATTGGTATTGTTTTCAACTATCTTAGTTGGGAGCTACAATTGGGTTTCTTCTTTTAATGGTAATCTGTTGTACAACATGTCAATTATTTCATATGCCGTCAAAAAGTCATCTCTAGAAAAGAGTTTTTTAATTGCATAGATCACTTTGCGAGAAATGCCCCCTGAAGATGTATCACGATGGATTTTTCAAATCACACACGATGATGAATTGATAAACCCTGAAGAGTACTTGACAAGGTTACATTCAGCCGACCGGAATATTTTGTAGTTTATGGAAACTTATTCCTGTTGATTCTATTTTATGCTTAATCTTTAAACGAAAATTTTGATCTAAATTTGCATTTATTAATATTTAATATTTGTATGTTTTATATTTTTGTCTCGACAATAACGAAAATTAATAAACAATGGAGAAAAACAATAACTATATTGAATCTTTCCACACATTCGATAACTTGATTCTGTCAGAATAAGATATATATTAAAA
The DNA here is from genome assembly GCA_032872475.1 of Leptopilina myrica (nomen nudum). Taxonomy (NCBI): domain Eukaryota; kingdom Metazoa; phylum Arthropoda; class Insecta; order Hymenoptera; family Figitidae; genus Leptopilina; species Leptopilina myrica (nomen nudum). The sequence goes on along the minus strand of CM065465.1, from coordinate 29,945,183 downwards.
TACAAAATTGTATTATTACTTAGAAAATAAACAATAAAAATTTTATTGAGTTGAAATTTTTTCGGTCCTGCCCCTTAATATTATTGCTTACTACTTTTAATATTTCAAAAATAATTATTTTGGCTGTAAACAATGTTCGTAGATTAATAAAAGTAAATTGTAATATTTTTTGTGATAATAATTTAAGAACATTATTTGAAGAAAGTGAGTCAAGAGTATTGTCTTAAAGCAATTAGATTACTTTTAGCTTTTATTCGATTGGTGTAACAAGAGCCAATTGGTTAGAACGAGGGGTTTGGAATTAAACCGTGACCCAAGCTCATGAACATCCGTTGGTATATCCTTAGTTGGCTTTGAATTGAGCAGTCACACAAAGTTTATGAACATTCCCAATATACTCGTTAAACTGGTAGTGAGGGAACGCAACATGTTTTTTAATTTAATGACAAATCTTTTGACTCACTTGATTCATAAAATAGTTAAAAATCTACTTATTCACTATGAGGTTAAAGAATCAACAAAATATTTATTTGTAAAAAATAAGCTAAAGCTAAAACTTGTTTTTTCGAGAGTGTTAACTACGATAAGTAGAAGTCATATTTTTTAAAACCGAAACAAATTTTAGTTAACAATTTTTTTCATTTTATTTAAAATTTTATTATTATATAAATGTAATGGGAGTGATAAGGCCAGATCGGGCATGACAGACACTGAAAACTGTAAGTCTTATAAAAAAATTTATTAAGTTATTTAATTTTTTTTTTGTTTTAAGTGCTTTTAATTTTCTAAACTGTGTTTTTTATTTATTTTAATTATTAAAAAATGTTTTTTAAAATTATTTCATTGTTTATTTAATTGATTTAAACTAACTATGTACTGTGTCTAATTTAATTTCTTATGTATTTTACATTTTCTCCATTTATTATGTATTTTACATTTTCTCCATTTATTTATATTTAAATTTAATCATTACTTCTTGGATTTATTAAAAAATTTAATTATTAATTTATCGTTAATAAATAATTTTTTTACTTTCATTTATCTTTAATTCAAAATATGTTAATGAATGTAATTTCCGCTTATCAATTATTTTGTGAACCATTTTTCTCAAATTTAAAGTTGTTTTTGCTTCTTTAGATAAAAAACTATTCTATAATTATAATTTGTAATATTAAAAGTAGTATGTAATAATATTAAAAAATTATTAGATCTCCGATTTGCTCATAACTTTTTAAACCCTTTGTGACATTCATTACATTGCAACACTATTTTACAACAAAAATATACTTAGACGGACGATGCTTAAGTTCATTATTTTATATCCATAAGCTAATTTATTATTTACATATATACAAAATTACATTCTTACATTGCCTAAAAATAAGTAATTGCCAATTTAGAAAATTAATTGTAGCCAAATAAAAAACAAAATATAATACACTTGTCAGACATTATTGTAAAATATACAAATGTTTGAAACTTGTGATTAACAAAAAACTAATGAATAATACGCTACAAATATCCTTGTCAAAAGAGTGTTTTCTGAAAAAAGGAAAAAGTGAAATTGGATGGGTTAAGACTAATCTCCCAAGGTGACTAGCAAACGCCTATTTTAGAATACTAAGCATTTAAATTTACCTTGGCACTGTTGCAAAGCGTGGACGTTTCAAAAGAAACCAGATTGGTATTGTTTTCAACTATCTTAGTTGGGAGCTACAATTGGGTTTCTTCTTTTAATGGTAATCTGTTGTACAACATGTCAATTATTTCATATGCCGTCAAAAAGTCATCTCTAGAAAAGAGTTTTTTAATTGCATAGATCACTTTGCGAGAAATGCCCCCTGAAGATGTATCACGATGGATTTTTCAAATCACACACGATGATGAATTGATAAACCCTGAAGAGTACTTGACAAGGTCACATTCAGCCGACAGGAATATTTTGTAGTTTATGGAAACTTATTCCTGTTGATTCTATTTTATGCTTAATCTTTAAACGAAAATTTTGATCTAAATTTGCATTTATTAATATTTAATATTTGTATGTTTTATATTTTTGTCTCGACAATAACAAAAATTAATAAACAATGGAGAAGAACAATAACTATATTGAATCTTTCCACACACTCGATAACTTGATTCTGTCAGAATAAGATATATATTAAAATACAAAATTGTATTATTACTTAGAAAATAAACAATAAAAATTTCATTGAGTTGAAATTTTTTCGGTCCTGCCCCTTAATATTATTGCTTACTACTTTTAATATTTCAAAAATAATTATTTTGGCTGTAAACAATGTTCGTAGATTAATAAAAGTAAATTGTAATATTTTTTGTGATAATAATTTAAGATCATTATTTGAAGAAAGTGAGTCAAGAGTATTGTCTTAAAGCAATTAGATTACTTTTAGCTTTTATTCGATTGGTGTAACAAGAGCCAATTGGTTAGAACGAGGGGTTTGGAATTAAACCGTGACCCAAGCTCATGAACATCCGTTGGTATATCCTTAGTTGGCTTTGAATTGAGCAGTCACACAAAGTTTATGAACATTCCCAATATACTCGTTAAACTGGTAGTGAGGGAACGCAACATGTTTTTTAATTTAATGACAAATCTTTTGACTCACTTGATTCATAAAATAGTTAAAAATCTACTTATTCACTATGAGGTTAAAGAATCAACAAAATATTTATTTGTAAAAAATAAGCTAAAGCTAAAACTTGTTTTTTCGAGAGTGTTAACTACGATAAGTAGAAGTCATATTTTTTAAAACCGAAACAAATTTTAGTTAACAATTTTTTTCATTTTATTTAAAATTTTATTATTATATAAATGTAATGGGAGTGATAAGGCCAGATCGGGCATGACAGACACTGAAAACTGTAAGTCTTATAAAAAAATTTATTAAGTTATTTAATTTTTTTTTTGTTTTAAGTGCTTTTAATTTTCTAAACTGTGTTTTTTATTTATTTTAATTATTAAAAAATGTTTTTTAAAATTATTTCATTGTTTATTTAATTGATTTAAACTAACTATGTACTGTGTCTAATTTAATTTCTTATGTATTTTACATTTTCTCCATTTATTTATATTTAAATTTAATCATTACTTCTTGGATTTATTAAAAAATTTAATTATTAATTTATCGTTAATAAATAATTTTTTTACTTTCATTTATCTTTAATTCAAAATATGTTAATGAATGTAATTTCCGCTTATCAATTATTTTGTGAACCATTTTTCTCAAATTTAAAGTTGTTTTTGCTTCTTTAGATAAAAAACTATTCTATAATTATAATTTGTAATATTAAAAGTAGTATGTAATAATATTAAAAAATTATTAGATCTCCGATTTGCTCATAACTTTTTAAACCCTTTGTGACATTCATTACATTGCAACACTATTTTACAACAAAAATATACTTAGACGGACGATGCTTAAGTTCATTATTTTATATCCATAAGCTAATTTATTATTTACATATATACAAAATTACATTCTTACATTGCCTAAAAATAAGTAATTGCCAATTTAGAAAATTAATTGTAGCCAAATAAAAAACAAAATATAATACACTTGTCAGACATTATTGTAAAATATACAAATGTTTGAAACTTGTGATTAACAAAAAACTAATGAATAATACGCTACAAATATCCTTGTCAAAAGAGTGTTTTCTGAAAAAAGGAAAAAGTGAAATTGGATGGGTTAAGACTAATCTCCCAAGGTGACTAGCAAACGCCTATTTTAGAATACTAAGCATTTAAATTTACCTTGGCACTGTTGCAAAGCGTGGACGTTTCAAAAGAAACCAGATTGGTATTGTTTTCAACTATCTTAGTTGGGAGCTACAATTGGGTTTCTTCTTTTAATGGTAATCTGTTGTACAACATGTCAATTATTTCATATGCCGTCAAAAAGTCATCTCTAGAAAAGAGTTTTTTAATTGCATAGATCACTTTGCGAGAAATGCCCCCTGAAGATGTATCACGATGGATTTTTCAAATCACACACGATGATGAATTGATAAACCCTGAAGAGTACTTGACAAGGTCACATTCAGCCGACAGGAATATTTTGTAGTTTATGGAAACTTATTCCTGTTGATTCTATTTTATGCTTAATCTTTAAACGAAAATTTTGATCTAAATTTGCATTTATTAATATTTAATATTTGTATGTTTTATATTTTTGTCTCGACAATAACAAAAATTAATAAACAATGGAGAAGAACAATAACTATATTGAATCTTTCCACACACTCGATAACTTGATTCTGTCAGAATAAGATATATATTAAAATACAAAATTGTATTATTACTTAGAAAATAAACAATAAAAATTTCATTGAGTTGAAATTTTTTCGGTCCTGCCCCTTAATATTATTGCTTACTACTTTTAATATTTCAAAAATAATTATTTTGGCTGTAAACAATGTTCGTAGATTAATAAAAGTAAATTGTAATATTTTTTGTGATAATAATTTAAGATCATTATTTGAAGAAAGTGAGTCAAGAGTATTGTCTTAAAGCAATTAGATTACTTTTAGCTTTTATTCGATTGGTGTAACAAGAGCCAATTGGTTAGAACGAGGGGTTTGGAATTAAACCGTGACCCAAGCTCATGAACATCCGTTGGTATATCCTTAGTTGGCTTTGAATTGAGCAGTCACACAAAGTTTATGAACATTCCCAATATACTCGTTAAACTGGTAGTGAGGGAACGCAACATGTTTTTTAATTTAATGACAAATCTTTTGACTCACTTGATTCATAAAATAGTTAAAAATCTACTTATTCACTATGAGGTTAAAGAATCAACAAAATATTTATTTGTAAAAAATAAGCTAAAGCTAAAACTTGTTTTTTCGAGAGTGTTAACTACGATAAGTAGAAGTCATATTTTTTAAAACCGAAACAAATTTTAGTTAACAATTTTTTTCATTTTATTTAAAATTTTATTATTATATAAATGTAATGGGAGTGATAAGGCCAGATCGGGCATGACAGACACTGAAAACTGTAAGTCTTATAAAAAAATTTATTAAGTTATTTAATTTTTTTTTGTTTTAAGTGCTTTTAATTTTCTAAACTGTGTTTTTTATTTATTTTAATTATTAAAAAATGTTTTTTAAAATTATTTCATTGTTTATTTAATTGATTTAAACTAACTATGTACTGTGTCTAATTTAATTTCTTATGTATTTTACATTTTCTCCATTTATTTATATTTAAATTTAATCATTACTTCTTGGATTTATTAAAAAATTTAATTATTAATTTATCGTTAATAAATAATTTTTTTACTTTCATTTATCTTTAATTCAAAATATGTTAATGAATGTAATTTCCGCTTATCAATTATTTTGTGAACCATTTTTCTCAAATTTAAAGTTGTTTTTGCTTCTTTAGATAAAAAACTATTCTATAATTATAATTTGTAATATTAAAAGTAGTATGTAATAATATTAAAAAATTATTAGATCTCCGATTTGCTCATAACTTTTTAAACCCTTTGTGACATTCATTACATTGCAACACTATTTTACAACAAAAATATACTTAGACGGACGATGCTTAAGTTCATTATTTTATATCCATAAGCTAATTTATTATTTACATATATACAAAATTACATTCTTACATTGCCTAAAAATAAGTAATTGCCAATTTAGAAAATTAATTGTAGCCAAATAAAAAACAAAATATAATACACTTGTCAGACATTATTGTAAAATATACAAATGTTTGAAACTTGTGATTAACAAAAAACTAATGAATAATACGCTACAAATATCCTTGTCAAAAGAGTGTTTTCTGAAAAAAGGAAAAAGTGAAATTGGATGGGTTAAGACTAATCTCCCAAGGTGACTAGCAAACGCCTATTTTAGAATACTAAGCATTTAAATTTACCTTGGCACTGTTGCAAAGCGTGGACGTTTCAAAAGAAACCAGATTGGTATTGTTTTCAACTATCTTAGTTGGGAGCTACAATTGGGTTTCTTCTTTTAATGGTAATCTGTTGTACAACATGTCAATTATTTCATATGCCGTCAAAAAGTCATCTCTAGAAAAGAGTTTTTTAATTGCATAGATCACTTTGCGAGAAATGCCCCCTGAAGATGTATCACGATGGATTTTTCAAATCACACACGATGATGAATTGATAAACCCTGAAGAGTACTTGACAAGGTCACATTCAGCCGACAGGAATATTTTGTAGTTTATGGAAACTTATTCCTGTTGATTCTATTTTATGCTTAATCTTTAAACGAAAATTTTGATCTAAATTTGCATTTATTAATATTTAATATTTGTATGTTTTATATTTTTGTCTCGACAATAACAAAAATTAATAAACAATGGAGAAGAACAATAACTATATTGAATCTTTCCACACACTCGATAACTTGATTCTGTCAGAATAAGATATATATTAAAATACAAAATTGTATTATTACTTAGAAAATAAACAATAAAAATTTCATTGAGTTGAAATTTTTTCGGTCCTGCCCCTTAATATTATTGCTTACTACTTTTAATATTTCAAAAATAATTATTTTGGCTGTAAACAATGTTCGTAGATTAATAAAAGTAAATTGTAATATTTTTTGTGATAATAATTTAAGATCATTATTTGAAGAAAGTGAGTCAAGAGTATTGTCTTAAAGCAATTAGATTACTTTTAGCTTTTATTCGATTGGTGTAACAAGAGCCAATTGGTTAGAACGAGGGGTTTGGAATTAAACCGTGACCCAAGCTCATGAACATCCGTTGGTATATCCTTAGTTGGCTTTGAATTGAGCAGTCACACAAAGTTTATGAACATTCCCAATATACTCGTTAAACTGGTAGTGAGGGAACGCAACATGTTTTTTAATTTAATGACAAATCTTTTGACTCACTTGATTCATAAAATAGTTAAAAATCTACTTATTCACTATGAGGTTAAAGAATCAACAAAATATTTATTTGTAAAAAATAAGCTAAAGCTAAAACTTGTTTTTTCGAGAGTGTTAACTACGATAAGTAGAAGTCATATTTTTTAAAACCGAAACAAATTTTAGTTAACAATTTTTTTCATTTTATTTAAAATTTTATTATTATATAAATGTAATGGGAGTGATAAGGCCAGATCGGGCATGACAGACACTGAAAACTGTAAGTCTTATAAAAAAATTTATTAAGTTATTTAATTTTTTTTTGTTTTAAGTGCTTTTAATTTTCTAAACTGTGTTTTTTATTTATTTTAATTATTAAAAAATGTTTTTTAAAATTATTTCATTGTTTATTTAATTGATTTAAACTAACTATGTACTGTGTCTAATTTAATTTCTTATGTATTTTACATTTTCTCCATTTATTTATATTTAAATTTAATCATTACTTCTTGGATTTATTAAAAAATTTAATTATTAATTTATCGTTAATAAATAATTTTTTTACTTTCATTTATCTTTAATTCAAAATATGTTAATGAATGTAATTTCCGCTTATCAATTATTTTGTGAACCATTTTTCTCAAATTTAAAGTTGTTTTTGCTTCTTTAGATAAAAAACTATTCTATAATTATAATTTGTAATATTAAAAGTAGTATGTAATAATATTAAAAAATTATTAGATCTCCGATTTGCTCATAACTTTTTAAACCCTTTGTGACATTCATTACATTGCAACACTATTTTACAACAAAAATATACTTAGACGGACGATGCTTAAGTTCATTATTTTATATCCATAAGCTAATTTATTATTTACATATATACAAAATTACATTCTTACATTGCCTAAAAATAAGTAATTGCCAATTTAGAAAATTAATTGTAGCCAAATAAAAAACAAAATATAATACACTTGTCAGACATTATTGTAAAATATACAAATGTTTGAAACTTGTGATTAACAAAAAACTAATGAATAATACGCTACAAATATCCTTGTCAAAAGAGTGTTTTCTGAAAAAAGGAAAAAGTGAAATTGGATGGGTTAAGACTAATCTCCCAAGGTGACTAGCAAACGCCTATTTTAGAATACTAAGCATTTAAATTTACCTTGGCACTGTTGCAAAGCGTGGACGTTTCAAAAGAAACCAGATTGGTATTGTTTTCAACTATCTTAGTTGGGAGCTACAATTGGGTTTCTTCTTTTAATGGTAATCTGTTGTACAACATGTCAATTATTTCATATGCCGTCAAAAAGTCATCTCTAGAAAAGAGTTTTTTAATTGCATAGATCACTTTGCGAGAAATGCCCCCTGAAGATGTATCACGATGGATTTTTCAAATCACACACGATGATGAATTGATAAACCCTGAAGAGTACTTGACAAGGTCACATTCAGCCGACAGGAATATTTTGTAGTTTATGGAAACTTATTCCTGTTGATTCTATTTTATGCTTAATCTTTAAACGAAAATTTTGATCTAAATTTGCATTTATTAATATTTAATATTTGTATGTTTTATATTTTTGTCTCGACAATAACAAAAATTAATAAACAATGGAGAAGAACAATAACTATATTGAATCTTTCCACACACTCGATAACTTGATTCTGTCAGAATAAGATATATATTAAAATACAAAATTGTATTATTACTTAGAAAATAAACAATAAAAATTTCATTGAGTTGAAATTTTTTCGGTCCTGCCCCTTAATATTATTGCTTACTACTTTTAATATTTCAAAAATAATTATTTTGGCTGTAAACAATGTTCGTAGATTAATAAAAGTAAATTGTAATATTTTTTGTGATAATAATTTAAGATCATTATTTGAAGAAAGTGAGTCAAGAGTATTGTCTTAAAGCAATTAGATTACTTTTAGCTTTTATTCGATTGGTGTAACAAGAGCCAATTGGTTAGAACGAGGGGTTTGGAATTAAACCGTGACCCAAGCTCATGAACATCCGTTGGTATATCCTTAGTTGGCTTTGAATTGAGCAGTCACACAAAGTTTATGAACATTCCCAATATACTCGTTAAACTGGTAGTGAGGGAACGCAACATGTTTTTTAATTTAATGACAAATCTTTTGACTCACTTGATTCATAAAATAGTTAAAAATCTACTTATTCACTATGAGGTTAAAGAATCAACAAAATATTTATTTGTAAAAAATAAGCTAAAGCTAAAACTTGTTTTTTCGAGAGTGTTAACTACGATAAGTAGAAGTCATATTTTTTAAAACCGAAACAAATTTTAGTTAACAATTTTTTTCATTTTATTTAAAATTTTATTATTATATAAATGTAATGGGAGTGATAAGGCCAGATCGGGCATGACAGACACTGAAAACTGTAAGTCTTATAAAAAAATTTATTAAGTTATTTAATTTTTTTTTTGTTTTAAGTGCTTTTAATTTTCTAAACTGTGTTTTTTATTTATTTTAATTATTAAAAAATGTTTTTTAAAATTATTTCATTGTTTATTTAATTGATTTAAACTAACTATGTACTGTGTCTAATTTAATTTCTTATGTATTTTACATTTTCTCCATTTATTTATATTTAAATTTAATCATTACTTCTTGGATTTATTAAAAAATTTAATTATTAATTTATCGTTAATAAATAATTTTTTTACTTTCATTTATCTTTAATTCAAAATATGTTAATGAATGTAATTTCCGCTTATCAATTATTTTGTGAACCATTTTTCTCAAATTTAAAGTTGTTTTTGCTTCTTTAGATAAAAAACTATTCTATAATTATAATTTGTAATATTAAAAGTAGTATGTAATAATATTAAAAAATTATTAGATCTCCGATTTGCTCATAACTTTTTAAACCCTTTGTGACATTCATTACATTGCAACACTATTTTACAACAAAAATATACTTAGACGGACGATGCTTAAGTTCATTATTTTATATCCATAAGCTAATTTATTATTTACATATATACAAAATTACATTCTTACATTGCCTAAAAATAAGTAATTGCCAATTTAGAAAATTAATTGTAGCCAAATAAAAAACAAAATATAATACACTTGTCAGACATTATTGTAAAATATACAAATGTTTGAAACTTGTGATTAACAAAAAACTAATGAATAATACGCTACAAATATCCTTGTCAAAAGAGTGTTTTCTGAAAAAAGGAAAAAGTGAAATTGGATGGGTTAAGACTAATCTCCCAAGGTGACTAGCAAACGCCTATTTTAGAATACTAAGCATTTAAATTTACCTTGGCACTGTTGCAAAGCGTGGACGTTTCAAAAGAAACCAGATTGGTATTGTTTTCAACTATCTTAGTTGGGAGCTACAATTGGGTTTCTTCTTTTAATGGTAATCTGTTGTACAACATGTCAATTATTTCATATGCCGTCAAAAAGTCATCTCTAGAAAAGAGTTTTTTAATTGCATAGATCACTTTGCGAGAAATGCCCCCTGAAGATGTATCACGATGGATTTTTCAAATCACACACGATGATGAATTGATAAACCCTGAAGAGTACTTGACAAGGTCACATTCAGCCGACAGGAATATTTTGTAGTTTATGGAAACTTATTCCTGTTGATTCTATTTTATGCTTAATCTTTAAACGAAAATTTTGATCTAAATTTGCATTTATTAATATTTAATATTTGTATGTTTTATATTTTTGTCTCGACAATAACAAAAATTAATAAACAATGGAGAAGAACAATAACTATATTGAATCTTTCCACACACTCGATAACTTGATTCTGTCAGAATAAGATATATATTAAAATACAAAATTGTATTATTACTTAGAAAATAAACAATAAAAATTTCATTGAGTTGAAATTTTTTCGGTCCTGCCCCTTAATATTATTGCTTACTACTTTTAATATTTCAAAAATAATTATTTTGGCTGTAAACAATGTTCGTAGATTAATAAAAGTAAATTGTAATATTTTTTGTGATAATAATTTAAGATCATTATTTGAAGAAAGTGAGTCAAGAGTATTGTCTTAAAGCAATTAGATTACTTTTAGCTTTTATTCGATTGGTGTAACAAGAGCCAATTGGTTAGAACGAGGGGTTTGGAATTAAACCGTGACCCAAGCTCATGAACATCCGTTGGTATATCCTTAGTTGGCTTTGAATTGAGCAGTCACACAAAGTTTATGAACATTCCCAATATACTCGTTAAACTGGTAGTGAGGGAACGCAACATGTTTTTTAATTTAATGACAAATCTTTTGACTCACTTGATTCATAAAATAGTTAAAAATCTACTTATTCACTATGAGGTTAAAGAATCAACAAAATATTTATTTGTAAAAAATAAGCTAAAGCTAAAACTTGTTTTTTCGAGAGTGTTAACTACGATAAGTAGAAGTCATATTTTTTAAAACCGAAACAAATTTTAGTTAACAATTTTTTTCATTTTATTTAAAATTTTATTATTATATAAATGTAATGGGAGTGATAAGGCCAGATCGGGCATGACAGACACTGAAAACTGTAAGTCTTATAAAAAAATTTATTAAGTTATTTAATTTTTTTTTTGTTTTAAGTGCTTTTAATTTTCTAAACTGTGTTTTTTATTTATTTTAATTATTAAAAAATGTTTTTTAAAATTATTTCATTGTTTATTTAATTGATTTAAACTAACTATGTACTGTGTCTAATTTAATTTCTTATGTATTTTACATTTTCTCCATTTATTTATATTTAAATTTAATCATTACTTCTTGGATTTATTAAAAAATTTAATTATTAATTTATCGTTAATAAATAATTTTTTTACTTTCATTTATCTTTAATTCAAAATATGTTAATGAATGTAATTTCCGCTTATCAATTATTTTGTGAACCATTTTTCTCAAATTTAAAGTTGTTTTTGCTTCTTTAGATAAAAAACTATTCTATAATTATAATTTGTAATATTAAAAGTAGTATGTAATAATATTAAAAAATTATTAGATCTCCGATTTGCTCATAACTTTTTAAACCCTTTGTGACATTCATTACATTGCAACACTATTTTACAACAAAAATATACTTAGACGGACGATGCTTAAGTTCATTATTTTATATCCATAAGCTAATTTATTATTTACATATATACAAAATTACATTCTTACATTGCCTAAAAATAAGTAATTGCCAATTTAGAAAATTAATTGTAGCCAAATAAAAAACAAAATATAATACACTTGTCAGACATTATTGTAAAATATACAAATGTTTGAAACTTGTGATTAACAAAAAACTAATGAATAATACGCTACAAATATCCTTGTCAAAAGAGTGTTTTCTGAAAAAAGGAAAAAGTGAAATTGGATGGGTTAAGACTAATCTCCCAAGGTGACTAGCAAACGCCTATTTTAGAATACTAAGCATTTAAATTTACCTTGGCACTGTTGCAAAGCGTGGACGTTTCAAAAGAAACCAGATTGGTATTGTTTTCAACTATCTTAGTTGGGAGCTACAATTGGGTTTCTTCTTTTAATGGTAATCTGTTGTACAACATGTCAATTATTTCATATGCCGTCAAAAAGTCATCTCTAGAAAAGAGTTTTTTAATTGCATAGATCACTTTGCGAGAAATGCCCCCTGAAGATGTATCACGATGGATTTTTCAAATCACACACGATGATGAATTGATAAACCCTGAAGAGTACTTGACAAGGTCACATTCAGCCGACAGGAATATTTTGTAGTTTATGGAAACTTATTCCTGTTGATTCTATTTTATGCTTAATCTTTAAACGAAAATTTTGATCAAAATTTGCATTTATTAATATTTAATATTTGTATGTTTTATATTTTTGTCTCGACAATAACAACAATTAATAAACAATGGAGAAGAACAATAACAATATTAAATCTTTCCACACACTTAATTTGTTCCTGTCAGAAAAAGCTATATATTAAATTTCAAAATCTTATTATTATTAAGAAAATGAACAATAAAATTTTTATTTAGTTGAAATTAAAATTTCTATTAAGTTTTGTTTAAAAATTGTACACTATTTTTTTTTAGTTTTTATTTTCTCTTTTTACCTTTGTTCAAAAATTATTGGCGAAATTTACTAAAAAAATTTGAGATTATGAGGATTATATTTATTGAAACCCCATATAATATGAATTATACTATAATTTTAACTACAAATTATTTTAATTATTTTTGTTAATCACTTTTATAATGAATTTAATATTAATTTATTATTTAATAATGCATTTTTTAAGTTGACATATTTAATTTAAATTTAATAAATTATTTTTCTATACATTAAATAATAATTTTTTTAAATTTACTTAATAGGTATTGTTAATTATAATTTAATTAAGTAAATTATTCACTAAACGTTTCTGCCTTAACTGAAACTTGTAATTTGTTTAATTATTTATTCGTAACAGTAATTCAATAATATTTAAAATAGAAAATAACTAACTTAAACTTTTAGTTAGTTTTCAAAAAAAGCAATATATTTGTAATAGTTTTTAAATAAAGAATTTATTATGAGTGGAGAAAAAAGGTACTTGAATTCTCAATTATAATTAAAAAAGAATTTTAAATTTTGCCAACTTTTATTGAAATAAATTTTGAATTTTAATTTAAATTTGCTGTTAGAAATATTTGGCATTTTCTATACGAATTGTTCAAATAATTGAATTTAATGAAAAACCGTAAGAAACATTAAATTTTAATAGAAATTAAGAACTTTCATTAAAATTAAAAAAGCAAATTTATAAAGTAACAACGGAAAAGAAAATGTCACGCGCGCTTGCACGCGTGTGGTTTTGATTGTTTTATATAAAAATTAACTTATTTTGTAAAATAATAAATTATATTTAACTACTCTTTTTAAAGGAGGTAAGAAAACTCAGGCAACGGAAAATTGACTTAGGTAGAAGGAGAAAACAGGTCGAAGGAAACAAAAAAGGGGAAAAGAAAAGCTGAAAGTCGTTATCTTACTTGTCTACAAAAGAGGATTAACTTTTCTTTCTAATCGTCAATTGTTGAAAGGTCGACGACTACAAATAATATTCAAAGTACTTGGAAAATTTAGTTTCTTTCTATTTACATTGTAAAAAAATAAATTGAAACTGCAGAATATCATTTATAAAAAATAGTTTTATTTTTCGTGAAAATCTCAAGAATTCTGGCCCAAACGAAATTTAGGATACATTAAGGAAAAATTGTTTTTATTTTATTTGGAAAATTTTATTCATATATAGATTTAAATTTTATTTTTTTTATATTATATTTTTTATTTTATTTAAAAATTTTATCTAAAAATTTATTCAGTTGTAAATAAAAATAAAAAATAATTTTTGCATATTTTTCAAATAAAATAAAAACAATAATTTCTTATTGTATGATATAAATTTCTTTTTTGTTAGAATTCTTAAAATTTTCACGAAAAATAAAACTATTTTTTATAAATGATATTCTGCAGTTTCAATTTATTTTTTTACAATGTAAATAGAAAGAAACTAAATTTTCCAAGTACTTTGAATATTATTTGTAGTCGTCGACCTTTCAACAATTGACGATTAGAAAGAAAAGTTAATCCTCTTTTGTAAACAAGTAAGGTAACGACTTTGGAGTTTTCCTTTTCCACTCTTTTGTTTCCTTCGACCTGTTTTCTCCTTCTACCTGAGTCAATTTTCCGATGCGTAAGTTTTCTTACCTCCTTTAACAAGAAGTGTCGAAGACTTTTTCGACGTCTTTAATTCTCCATTCCATATGGAGCGAAGGAGGAATCACCTGAAATATAGGGGTGAGTAAATTAAATACAAATATTTTCTTTTCTTTTCTTTATTTCTTCTTTAAAACATTTTCTTCTTCTTACAGTGTATATTCTTTTAGAAATTCTTTTTCTTTCTTCTAATTCTTTAAAGTAATTTTTTAGTTTTCAAAATTAAAAAATTACTTTAAATCTAAATCTAAAAATTTTACAGATTTCAATTCAGTGGACTATGTTTCTAAATAAATCAATGGAATTACACTCTCACTTAGAATTCCATTGATTTATTTAAGAAACATAGTCCACTGAATTAAAATCCGCGAAACTTTCACAGATTTAGATTTAATTTTTCTTTTAATTTATCTTTGTTTTTTTCTATTTCTATCTTTGTAGCAAAAACGCACTTGACTTATTTAGTGGAAGAAGGACAATAACCTCTTCCACTAAATAAGAAATCGGAAATGTTTACCGATTATTAATCGAAAGTGCAATATTTCTCTTTTTATTTTTCTTCTCTTTCTTTCCATCTTTCTTTCTATTTATCTTTGAAATCTATCTCTTTTTTCTATTCTTAGTAGTTAAAACGCACTTGACTTATTCAGTGGAAATAGGACAATAACCTCTTCCACTAAATAAGAAATCGGAAATGTTTACCGATTATTAATCGAAAGTGCAATATTCCTCTTTTTGTTTCTTTCAATCCATCTTTCTATCTATCTCTTTCTTCTACCTTTGTAGCGAAAATGCACTTGACTTATTTTGTGGAAACAGGAAAATAACCTCTTCCACTAAATAGAAATCAGAAATTTTTATAGTGCAATATTCTCTTTTTATTTTTGTTCTCTTTCCTTCCATCCTATTACTATCTGTCTTTTTTTCTATCTATCTTTCTATTTATCTTTCTATTTATGTTTCTATCTGATATCTTTCTATCTATCTTTCTATTCTTTACATCTATCTATTTTTTTCATCATATCAATACTCCTTTTCCCTCTCCTTACTTTGGTGGGATGACTTGCAACACGCCTTTCTTTTGGAAGAAAGTCGCCTCCAAAGTTTCCTCTCTCTCCTCTCCTAACTTGGTGGGATGACTTGTAACACGCCTTCCTTTTGGAAGAAAGTCGCCTCCAAAGTTTCCTCCCTCTCCTTCTTTGGTGGGATGACTTGTAACACGGCTTCCTTTTTGGAAGAAAGTCTCCTCCAAAGATCCTCTCCCTTTAAGCATCCCAGGGGAGAGTGTGACGACTTTCTCTCCCCACCTGGGAAACGAAGTCGTCCTCAAGGAGAGAAGTTGTCGACTTCACTCTCCTTGAGTAGGAAGATAGAAAGAAGTCGTCCTCAGAAAGGGGATGGCGACTTTCTAGATTCCAGAAGAAGTCGAACGGGTAAGAAGGTCACTGTGAATGACGACCTCTAGAGCTGAAAAAATCGAAAAAAAATTGACGTGCACCCTCCCTCTTTTTCTTTCTCAAGGAGAGTTGTTGTCTCCTCTCCTTGACTTCGACTTCAGGTGGGAAGTGGAAAGACTCGGTCATTTCCAACTTCCCTACTCGAGGAGATCGAAGTCGGAAACTATCTCCTCGAGGACGACTTCGTTTCCCAGGTGGGGAGAGAAAGTCGTCACACTCTCCCCTGGGATGCTTAAAGGGAGGATCTTTGGAGGCGACTTTCTTCCAAAAGGAAGGCGTGTTACAAGTCATCCCACCAAAGAAGGAGAAGAAGGAAACTTTGGAGGCGACTTTCTTCCAAAAGGAAGGCGTGTTACAAGTCATCCCACCAAGTAAGGAGAGGAGACTAAGAGGAATCTTTGGAGGAGACTTTCTTCCAAAAGGAAGCCGTGTTACAAGTCATCCCACCAAAGAAGGAAAGGGAAAAGGAGTATTGATGATAGATAGAAAAAATAGAGAGAAAAAGATGGAAACAAAGAGAACAAAAATAAAAATAAAATATTGCACTTTGAAAATTTCCCATTTCTATTCAGTGGAAGAGGTTATTTTCCTGTTTCCACTAAATAAGTCAAGTGCATTTTCGCTACAAAGATTTCAGAAGAAAGAGATAGAAAGAAAAAGAAGAAAAATAATAAGAGATAAATATTGCACTTTGAATGAATAATTCACAGCACCGAAATTTTTCTAAATATTTAATAAATATTTACTTGCAATATTTGGCATATTTAACTGAAAAGTTTAGTAAAAATTGTGTAAAGATTTATATGCTCCGATTAAATAAAAGTTTAGCGCGAAACTTTCCTTAACATTTCAATGAAATCTTGGCCTAATTATAATTAGAATTATAATTAGGCCAAGATTTCATTGAAATGTTAAGGAAAGTTTCGCGCTAAACTTTTATTTAATCGGGACATATAAATCTTTACACAATTTCTACTAAACTTTTCAGTTAAATATGCCGAATATTGCAAGTAAATATTTAATAAATATTTAGGAAAGTGTCGGTGTTGTGGGAGGAGAAATATTGCACTTTGAATTAATAATCGGTAAAAATTTCCGATTTCTTATTCAGCGGAAGAGGTTATTGTCCTATTTCCACTGAATAAGTCGAATGCGTTTTCGCTACAAAGATAGAAATAAAAAAAAACAAAAAAAATTAAAAGAAGAAATAAATCTGAACCTGTGAAAATTTTGCCGATTTCAATTCAGTGGACTATGTTTCTTAAATAAATCAGTGGAATTTCACTCTCACTAGAATTCCAGTAAGAATCAATAGTTTTTTATTGATCCTCTAGAAAATTCCACTGATTTATTTAAGAAACATAGTCCACTGAATTGAAGTCTGCGAAATTTTCTCAAATTTAGATTTAAAGTAATTTTTTAATTTTGGAAACTAAGAAATAAATTTAAAGAATTAAAAGAAAAAGAATTTCTAAAAGAATATATATTGTAAGCAAAAGAAAATGTTTTAAAGAAGAAATAAAGAAAAGAAAAGAAAATATTTGTGTATATAATTAACTTACCCCTATATTCCTGGTGATTCCTCCATATGAAAAACTGTTGCAGCAAGTCGACGCCAAAGCTGGAAAAATAAAGATTTCAAATTAATTTTTACTTGAATAAATTTAATATAATTTTCATAGAAATAGATATTTGAATAAATATTGATAGTACTTACTCTGGATTTATTAAAGACGAATAAAGAATTAAAGACTTCGAAATAGTCGTGGACATTTCTTGTTAAGTTTAATATAATAAAAAAACTTTAATAATTTTAATAAAATTCACTTATTTTGTGAAATAATAAATTATATTTAACTAACTACTCCTTCTAAAGGAAGTAAGAAAACTGACGCAACGGAAAATTGACTCAGGTAGAAGGAGAAAACAGGTCGAAGGAAACAAAAGAGGGGAAAAGGAAAACCCCAAAGTTGTTACCTTTCTTGTTTATAAATGAGGATTAACTTCTTTTTCTAATCTTCAATTATTGAAAGGTCGACGACTACAAATAATATTTAAAATAATTGTAATTGTATAATTGTAAGATAAAATTTTTAATGTTCACTTTTTGTTTTTAATTATTATTTATTGATTGTAATAGATGAATAATATTCAGTTATTGTTAATTATGAATTAATGAACAAATATCGGTAAAAATTTTTATTAATTTTATATATACTTCTGTCTATATAAATAAAATTTTCCAAATAAAATAAAAACCATTATTTCTTAATGTTTGTTAAAATTTCTTTTGGGTTGGATATTCTTGAAATTTTTACGATAAATGAAAAGTATTTTTTATAAATAATATTCAGCAGTTTTTTTTTCTAAAATTTAAGTAGAAAGAAACTATATTTTCCAATTATTTTGAATATTATTTGTAGTCGTCGACCTTTTAATAATTGACGATTAGGAAGAGAAATTAATCCTATTTTATAAACAAGAAAGGTAACGACTTTGGAGTTTTCCTTTTCCACTCTTTTGTTTCCTTCAACCTGTTTTCTCCTTCTACCTGAGTCAATTTTCCGTTGCGTTAGTTTTCTTACCTCCTTTAAAAGGAGTAGGTAAATATAATTTATTATTTCACAAAATAAGTGAATTTTATATAAAACAATCAAAACTACACGCATGAAAGCGCGCGTGATATTTTTTTTCCATTAATGCTTTTAAAATTTGCTTTTTCAATTTTAATGAAAGTTCTTAATTAAACAAAAATATTTTTTCTTACGGTTTTTCATTACATTTAATTATTTAAACAACTCGTATAGAAACTGACAAATATTTTCAACAGCAACTTAAATTAAAATTCAAAATTTATTTCAAAAGTTGGCATAATTTTCAATTTTTTTTTATTTTTTTAAATTATTATTGAGAATTAAAGTACCTTTTTGAAAAAAATGTTTAATTACTATCTTTCAAAAACCTACTTTTTTAAATTTTCCAAATTCAATTTATTAAATTTTAATATTTTTTGTAAAATAAAAATTTAACCAGGGACATTCACGAAAAATTTGTGTCGTATCCGTGCCGTGACCTGACACGACACAAATTTCGATTGGTAATTCGTGACCTGTCAAGGCACGACACAAAGTTCACTTGGTAATTCGTGTCGTGTCAAGTCATGACACAAATAACGCTTGCAAGATTTATTTTCCAGAGTTTTTGATTAATATTATTCAAAATTTAATTTTTAAAAAAGCTAACAAATTAAAACACTACACATTTAATACAATTTTCTACACATTTTTTTAGACACAAGGCTTGATATTAACTTTCCATTTTTTAACATATCAATTTAAACTATAAAACAAAACATTGTTATAATTAATGCTAAGTTCAGGTGAGAACAAATATGTCGATTATTATAATGTAATATAATTATTTAAATTTTTATATCTAATATTTCAATTATTTAAAATTTAACAAGAAATGTCCACGACTTTTTTAAAGAATCAAATTCTTTAATTTTCCATTCGTCATTGATAAATTCAGAGTAAGTCCTATACATTTTTATCAAATGTTTTTCTTTAAAATATTTTGACAATTGTTATATTTAATACTTATTTAAATTAGAACAAATTTATAAAGGGTAAAAGATAGACAAGGACAAAAAGTAGAGTTGGTTTCTTAAATCAATCAATAGAATTTCACTGTCACCAGAATTCCACTAAGAATCAATAGTTTTTATTGATCGTTTACAAAATTCTGATTTATCAAAGAAATCTCATCCCTTAAATTATTTATAAAATGTACAGCAGTTGACGTTAAAAATTTTAAAAATAACAATTTTCAAAAAATCTAATTTAAAACAAATCTACTCTTTCAAAAAAATTGATAAATTTTTGGCTAACGCAGTGAATGTCTCTTAGCCAGCAAAAAATGTTAAACAATAAGTATTGTTTATAAAATTTACAGCATGTACATTAAACTTTAAAAAATAGAAATTTTTCATTAACATCTACTTTAAAGGAAATCTACTGTACATAAACTTATCGCATATTTTTAGGAAAATCAGTCAAGGTCACTAAGTTAGAAAAAAATTATACACAATAACTATTGTTCATACAATGTAGAGCAGTTGATATTAAAGTTTAAAAAATATAAAATTTTCGAAAAAATATAATTTAAAGAAAACCTACTGTCCAAAAATCGATCGCATATTTTTTTAATAACTCAGTGAATATCCCTGAGGCAGCAAAAAATTATGAACAATAGGATTGTTCATCAACTGTACAGCATTTGACATTAAACTTTAAAAAATATGAAATTTTTATTTAAATATAATTTAAAGAAAATCTACTTTGCAAAAACTTAGGCTTCGCACTCCATTATGAGTTTAAAAAAGTAAGAAAAAGTAGCCTCGGTGACAAAAAAAAGTAGGAAATAGTGGCCTCGGTGACAAAAAAATGAATTAAAAGAATTATATTAAAAACTTTTTAAATGTTTCTAATGTATTCACTTTTCTTATTGCGAAGATCAATAATTAAAATGTTTATTAGTTAATTTAAAAAAAATACACACTCTAAATTTTTCAATAAATTTGAATTTTCTGTTTTTTTTTAATTTTGAAAAATAAGATTTTTCAATTCTGTTATTTGAAGATAATTGAATTTTTATAAACAAATAATTGAACATTTTTTATGTATTTGAAATTTCTTTACATTATATTAAAAATAATTTACTTCTTTCAAAGAATTTAAAAAAAAATTTTAATAATCAAGGGAAGTTAGTCACCGTATAATTATAATATTTTTTAAAAAAATTTATTCGAAATTATTTAAATTTATCTATAAAATTTATCTATAAATAACAAAATTTTATTTATATTCACCACAAGAATTTAATTATTTTCAAAAAATTTTCTTAACTTAATAATTTGTATGTCTACTAAAAAATTCAATTATTTTCATAAATAGCAAAATTTTTCCGATTTACTAAATTCTTTTAAATATTATTTTTGAAAAATATTCCTCACAAGAATTCCATTATTTTCATAAATTTCCATATAATTTAAAAGAAAACAATTCAATTATTTTCAAAAGTAATATAATTCTCCGCAGAAATTCAATTATGTTTAACATTTTTTTGAAATTCTCCGAAATTTCAATTATCTTTATAAATAATTAAAATTTTCTCTACAAATGAATTATTTTCAAAAATTTTAATAAAATTCTACGCAAACATTTTATTATTTTCATAAATATGTAATAACATTATATGGAAGGATTCAATTACATTTGTAAATAGTAAAATTCAATTAGTGTCAATAAATTTTAATGAAATTGAATTTATCAAATTTTCAATTATAATTATGAATAGACAAGATTTTTTTGAAAAATTGAAAAAATTCTTTCATTATAATTAAATTATTTTCCAAATTGTAGATTTATGTTCGAAATGAAATAAATTAAAATTTCATGAGGAAATAAAACTGGGAATTTAAGGGTTAAACACAATTTATAATCAGTCACTATTGATAGAGTAAATGTCGGTAAAATTATTTTTTTATTCTCTTATTGGCAGTCGTTTTTCATTAACGATTTTAGTTTTAACACTGTTTTTAAATGAACATGTGAAAACTAAAAATCTAAATTTGACTATTTGTTCAGAAAAGTAGCTTTTAGTTGCATTAGGCTCCAAACAGTAGCCAAAAAGTAGCTTCGTATCAAAAAAGTAGCAAATAGTAGCTTTTAGTAGGAGAGTGCGAAGCCTGAAAACTGTTCTCATATTTTTTTGATAACTCAGGGACTGTCCCTGAGTTAGTAAAAATTATAAACAATAAGTATTGTTCATACAATGTACAGTAGAAGAGTGCGAAGCCTGAAAACTGATCGCATATTTTTTGGGAAAATCAGTCAAAAATCTATTTTAAAGCAAATCTACTCTTCCAAAAAAATTGATTAATTTTTTGCTAACGCAGTGAATGTCCCTTAGCCAGCAAAAATTTTTAGCAATAAGTTAAGTTTATTATAAATAAAACTTTTTAGTGGATGTAGGATGTAAAAAGGGAAAGAAAAATTAAGTATATATTTTTTTGACTTACCGCATAATGTTATGAGTGGATGCTGAATGTTGAAAATCTCTTGCGTCAAAATTATTTTCTAATACTTAAAAGTACTACTAGCTAATTTAATTCATTTTTTTTTGTTTTAAATCCCTAGCTAAATAACAAACATTTTCCATATTCGCAGAAAAATTACCTAATACAATGGGAGCTAAATATTACATTTTTTGTAGATTTTCCACTAATTTTGAAACCGCTTTTCGATGTTTTTTTGCATTATCTTCATCCTTTATTTGCTCGCCATTGACTGTTGAGAATAACATCCAATGTATCTCTGCAAAAAGATGTTAGTTAATTGAACAAGAAAAATATAAAAACTGTAAAAATAAATTCCTACTTTCAAACTTTCGACAAGAAAAATAATTTCTTTTACAGAACTGTCAGGAATTTTCGGTACGGCTCAAACACATACTAATAGTTAAACCGCGATTTTTTCATAAAAACAAATGTCAGAAAATTAATAAATATGCAAACTTTGTATAAATTATTATTTATTTATTTATTATTATTTGTATTTAATGGTATATTTGTACCAAAAGAGAGATAGAGAGAGATAAATCACTTATTCTTCTTAGGAATTCTACTGGTTTATCACAAGGGAGTAAAAGACCTCTTTCTGTTTCAGGAATGAAAGTAATAAAAGAAGACTCACGAGCGGAAAAATGAAGAAAAGATTCATCATCAAACTGGATAATTTCAATCAACCAACATAATTTTTTTATAGTGAACTCCACTTTAATATTTAATTAAACAAAATATGTAATATTGTATGATGGAATGAATGTAAAAATAAATATTGTATAAACTGTATAAATAAATTATTAAAAATGACATAATTATAAAGAATACTAATTGTTTTTTCATTGTCTTTAGTTCTTACCCTTTTGGTGTTAATTAATTTGGAAGAAAAATAAGAAGAAAGGTCTTTCACTCCCCTTGTACGAGTGCACCAATCACTGTGATAGAAAATAATTTAATATTCAATCTTTTAATGTTTAAAATAATTTAATGTTTATTTTTATTTACAGTTATCTAAAGTTTAATACAATTTTTTATTTAAAGTCCAAAATTTAAAATAAACTATAATCACAGATTATAATCAAACAATATTAATTAAAGTGTATTTTTTATTTATGATTATTATTAATTTTCACTCTTTATTTTCTTTCAACTTTTTATTCTTAATGCATAAAAATGTATGTTTTAATTTTAAAATAATTTTTTATTTTTTTCCGAATGAAATTTAAATATCTAACAAATTTTATTTGATACAAAACAAATTTAATTTTAAAGACCTTTAACTTTCTTGTTTTAAAAAGGGATGAATTTTTTATTTTCATTACGAATTATTGAAAAAATAGAATATTAATGGAAATAATAATATTGTTCTTTGAAATTTTTCAATAAAATTTTTTTAAATAAAAGTACAACTACACAAAAAGTGGTAGTAAAAATGTACAATAAAAATTAGTAAAATCTTTAATTACATATTTTCTTCTTCATTCTTAACTTTTATTAATTATTAATTTTATTTTAATTCGAATTCTATGCATTTATTTATTTTTAATTTATTATATGTATTGGTATTATTATTTATCTATTCTATGATATTACGGACTCTTCAGGACTGTAAAAAAATAAAATATAATTTTTTTGAGGTTAGAAATGATGTTTTCTTTTTAGGTATATATGCATTCACTGAGTGCATAAAAAACTTAAAACAAACATTCAACATTAAAAAATAATAATAAACACAACAATATATACGTACACTATAGAACAACATAACGTATAATGCGTTGTGTTTTTTATTTTTTTTACTATCGAGTGTTTGTTTTAGGTTTTTTATACACTCAGTGACATGCATTATATACCTAACGAGAAACTAGCATTTCTAACCTCAAAAAAATTTGTCATCTTTATAATATTATTTTTATTTTGTTTTTTGTGCATAATAGTTTGATCCAAACTTCATTTTTATTTATCTCGTAATTCTCTTGCTAGTATGTTTTTTCTATTTCTTTTTATTGTTTTTTCTCGATGAAATTTTTTCCCATCTGTCATATTATATTTTTTACAGACCTGAAGAGTTGTAATGTATCACGACGAAATGCATAGAATTCGAATGTTTTAAATATATAAAAATTCTTTTGTGAACAGAAAACCAATCCTTTTTATTTAATAGACCAAAGGTCACAATCATATTATATTTATATCTAAATCTTTGATACTTTGCTTACTTTTTTTATATTTCACTTATTCACTTACTAATTTTCCAAGGTTTTTGTTATTTACAATATTTGTATTTTTCTCCAATAATCTATTTAAATTTTAATTATTAATTTTAAAGAACAGAATAATATTAGTAGAAATTTTTTCTAGAAAAAAAATAATTCAATTAAAAAAAAAATTCAAAAAAACATTTTTTGTGGCAGCAGGAATCAATAATAGAACTCACAGAAAAAAACTGAACTCAAAATGAGTCAGAAAATTGACTCATTATGAGCTGCAACAAAAATGAACCTCGTAGATGGCGCCACGTTCTATGTCATTTAACATAGACTCATTTTGAGTTGCAACAAAAATGAGTCCAATTTTTTTCTGTACTTAAAATACTTTTTTCACTTACGCCTAATCTCTAAGACAAGAAGGTTGTCACTTAATTTTCTTGTCTTTGGTTGTTCCACTTTCGCTCTCACATCGATGACTAGTCGAGAAAGAAGAATACATGGCTGCTGAAAACTTTTTTAATTAGAAAAGAAAAAAAAACAAGAGTTTAAGTTTTAAAAAATATAAATTTATTCCTATAACAATAATTTGCTCTATAAAATTAAAAGTTCTTGCACTAGAAAAGATGTAAATTGACAATAAATTTGTATTCTCTTTAAAACTGAATCAGTGAAATTTGACTGAGAATCAGTGACTCTATTCTCGCGATTTGAATCAATAGAATTTCACTGATAAACATTTAAAAATAATTTAATTTTGAGTCATATTTCACTAATTGATCAATGAAAAAGTTACAGAAAATTTCAATCACACATATAGAAAATTTCAGTAATTTTTTAATTGTCCAATAAGTGAAATATGACTGAAATTTCAATAAATTTTTAACTGATCATCAGTCAAATTTCACTAATTCAAATCGCGCAAATACAATCACTGATTCTCAGAGAAATTTCACTGATTCAGTTATAGAGACTTTACTTAAATCAATGTTCAATTAAAAAACGATTACATTTATTTCAGTTAAAGAATTATCAAATATAAATAACAAAAATAAGTTTTCGAACATTTTTGGGAGGAGGTTTATCATAACATTATTTTAATTTAGAAAAAGAGAACATTAATTAATCAGAACTATTATAGTTTACAAATACTTAAAAAACTAGATTCTTTCTAAAAAATTATTATTTAACATACATATAAATAAATTATAAATAAAATTACTCAAAAAAATAAAGAATTAATTTTTAACAAAATATAATTTAGGAAGAAATAAATAAAGTTAGGCTACAAATATTGTAAGTAAGTGAATGTTCATGAGTTAGAATAATATTATGAACAATACGTATTGATTATAAAATGTACAGCAGTTGACATTAAATTTCAAAAAATGGAAATTTTTGAAAAATATCTAATTTAAACCAAATCTAATTACGTAGTATTACGCGGTATTACATGGTATTACGTAGTATTACGCGTTATAACGTGGTATTACGTGGTGTATTACGCGTTATTACACAGTATTACGTAGTATTACGCGTTATTACGTAGTATTACATAGTATTACGTGGTATTACACGGTATTACGTTGTATTACGCGTTATTACGTGGTATTACATAGTATTACGCGGTATTACATGGTATTACGCGGTATTACAGGGTTTATTACGTGTTATTACGCGGTATTACATGGTATTACATAGTATTACGTGGTATTACATGGTATTGCGCGGTATTACACGGTATTACAGGGTTTATTACGTGTTATTACGCGGTATTACATGGTATTACGTGTTATTACGTGGTGTATTACGTGGTATTACGTGTTAGTACATAGTATTACGTGGTATTACACGGTATTACGCAGTATTACGCGGTATTGCATGGTATTACGCAGTATTACGTGTTATTACGCGGTATTAAATAATATTACGTAGTAATACGCATTATTACGCGGTATTACGTGGTGTTACGCGGTATTACATGGTATTACACGGTATTACGTTGTATTACGCGTTATTACGTAGTATTACATAGTATTACGTCGTATTACGCGGTATTACATGGTATTACGCGGTATTACAGGGTTTATTACGCGTTATTACGTGGTATTACGCGGTATTACAGGGTTTATTACGTGTTATTACGCTGTATTACATGGTATTACGTGTTATTACGCGGAATTACGTGGTGTTACACGTTATTACGTAGTATTACATAGTATTACGTGGTATTACACGGTATTACGTAGTATTACATAGTATTACGTGGTATTACATAGTATTACGTGTTATTACGCAGTACTACGCGTTATTACATGGTATTACGCGTTATTACGTGATAATACATAGTATTACGTAGTATTACACGGTATTACGCTGTGTTACGCGTTATTACGTGATAATACATAGTATTACGTGGTATTTCACGGTATTACGCAGTATTACGCGTTATTACGCTGTATTATGTGTTATTACGCGGTGTTACATGGTATTACACAGTATTACGCGGTATTACAGGGTTTATTACGTGTTATTACGCGGTATTACAGATGTATTACATTTTATTACATGATATTACATAATATTGTGCAGTATAATAAACATTTTTAATTTTTTATTTTAAAAAATCGTTATTGATTTAAAATTCAATACCGAATTATTATTTTTATTACTACAACCATTGTTTACATGATTCTTTATGTTTTTTAATAATTGTAGATTATGTAAATGCAATATTATAAATAAAAAAACAAACGGTCTGGTTTACCCCAGGGGGTAGGGCAAACCGGACCGTGTGCAAAAATTTTTTATGTTAACATAGCAACTAAACAATAAAAGATGAAGTATTGGTGTCTGTAGGAAAAAGTTGCGCAATTAAATGATCTTTCAAACAACCACTCGAAAAGTAAAATTGTTTGATTCGTTTAGTCACAAGAGTAAAAAAATCGTTCGAGAGTCCCGGTTTTCCCCACTCACCCTATTGTTCACAAAATGAACAGCAGTTGACATTAATTTGAAAAAATTAACAATTCCAAATATGTATATTTTTTTAAAACTCAGTAGTTGCCTCTAAATCAGCAAAAAATTATAAACTACAAGTATTTATAATAGAATCACAGCAGTTGACATTAATTTTTTTTAATTTGGAAACTTTTTTAAAATATCTAATTTAAAGACAATCTACTAATACAATTAAATTTACAGTTTTTTAGAACTAAGTGAATGTCCCTGAGTATGCAAAATATTATAAACAATAATTATTGTGCTTAAATTTTACAGCAGTTGACATTAATTTTTAAAAAATGCAAACTTTTTAAAAATATCTAATTTCAAGACAATGTACTAATCGAAAAAAATTTCCTTTTTTTAGAACTAAGTTAATGTCCCTGAGTTCGCAAAAAATTATAAACAATAAGTATTGATAATGGAATGTACAGCAGATGACATTAATTTTCAAAAAATGCAAACTTTATAAAAATATCTAATTTCAAGACAATCTACTAATCCAAAAAAAGTTCCTTTTTTTAGAACTAAGTTAATGTCCCTGAGTTCGCAAAAAATTATAAACAATAAGTATTCATAATAGAATGTACAGCAGTTGACATGAATTATCAAAAAAATGGAAACTTTTTAAAAATATCTAATTTCAAGACAATCTACTAATCAAAAAAATTTCCATTTCTTTAGAACTAAGTTAATGTCTATAAGTATGCAAAAAATTATAAACTATACTTATTGTGCATAATAATCACAGCAGATGACATTAATTTTCAAAATAATGGAAACTTTTTAAAAATATCTAATTTCAAGACAATCTACTAATCCAAAAAAATTTCCTTTTTTTTAGAAGTAAGTTAATGTCCCTAAGTTTGCAAAAAATTATAAACAATAAGTATTCATAACAGAATGTACAGCAGTTGACATTAATTTTTAAAAATGGAAACTTTTTAAAAATATCTAATTTAAAGACAATCTACTAATCCAAAAAAATTTCCTTTTTTTTAGAACTAAGTTAATGTCCCTGAGTATGCAAAAAATTATAAACTATACTTATTGTGCATAATAATCACAGCAGATGACATTAATTTTCAAAAAAATGGAAACTTTTTAAAAATATCTAATTTAAAGACAATCTACTAATCTAATTAAATTTACATTTTTTTAGAACTAAGTGAATGTTCCTGCGTACGCAAAAAATTATAAACAATAATTATTGTGCTTAAATTGTACAGCAGTTGACATTAATTTTCAAAAAATGCAAACTTTTTAAAAATATCTAATTTAAAGACAATCTACTAATTCAAAAAAATTTCCTTTTTTTAGAACTAAACTAATGTCCCTGAGTTCGCAAAAAATTATAAACAATAAGTATTCATAATAGAATGTACAGCAGTTGACATTAATTTTCAAAAAAATGGAAACTTTTTAAAAATATCTAATTTCAAGACAATCTACTAATCCAATTAAATTTACAGTTTTTTAGAACTAAGTGAATGTCCCTGAGTATGCAAAAAATTATAAACAATAATTATTGTGCTTAAATTGTACAGCAGTTGACATTAATTTTTAAAAATAGAATCTTTTTAAAAATATCTAATTTAAAGACAATCTACTAATCCAAAAAAATTTCTTTTTTTTAGAACTAAGTTAATGTCCCTGAGTAAGCAAAAAGTTATAAACAATAAGTATTTATAATAGAATGTACAGCAGTTGACATTAGATTTAAAAAAATGGAAACTTTTTAAAAATACCTAATTTGAAGAGTATCTACTAATTTCAAAAAAATTTTTATTTTTTAGAACTAAGTAAATGTCACTGAGTATAAAAAAATTAAAAACAATACTTATAGTGCATAATAATCACAGCAGATGACATTAATTTTCAAAAAATGGAAACTTTTAAAAATATCTAATTTAAAGACAATCTACTAATTCAAAAAAATTTCCTTTTTTTAGAACTAAATTAATGTCCCTGAGTTCGCAAAAAATTATAAACAATAAGTATTCATAATAGAATGTACAGCAGATGACATTAATTTTCAATAAAATGGAAACTTTTTCCAAATCTCTAAATTAAAGACAATCTACTAATCTAATTAAATTTACATTTTTTTAGAACTAAGTGAATGTTCCTGCGTACGCAAAAAATTATAAACAATAATTATTGTGCTTAAATTGTACAGCAGTTGACATTAATTTTCAAAAAATGCAAACTTTTTAAAAATATCTAATTTAAAGACAATCTACTAATCCAAAAGAAATTTCCTTTTTTTAGAACTAAGTTAATGTCCCTGAGTATGCAAAAAATTATAAACAATAAGTATTGATAATGGAATGTACAGCAGATGACATTAATTTTCAAAAAAATTGAAACTTTTTAAAAATATCTAATTTAAAGACAATCTACTAATCCAAAAAAATTTCCTGTTTTTTAGAACTAAGTTAATGTCCCTGAGTATGCAAAAAATTATAAACAATGAGTATTGATAATGAAATGTACAGCAGATGACATTTATTTTCAAAAAAATGGAAACTTTTTATAAATATCTAATTTAAAGACAATCTACTAATCCAAAAAAATTTCTTTTTTTAGAACTAAGTTAATGTCCCTGAGTAAGCAAAAAGTTATAAACAATAAGTATTTATAATAGAATGTACAGCAGTTGACATTAGATTTAAAAAAATGGAAACTTTTTAAAAATACCTAATTTGAAGAGTATCTACTAATTTCAAAAAAATTTCTTTTTTTTAGAACTAAGTTTATGTCCCTGAGTAAGCAAAAAGTTATAAACAATAAGTATTGCATAATAATGTACAGCAGATGACATTAATTTTCAAAAAATTGAAACTTTTTAAAAATATCTAATTTAAAGACAATCTACTAATCCAAAAGAAATTTCCTTTTTTTAGAACTAAGTTAATGTCCCTGAGTATGCAAAAAATTATAAACAATAAGTATTGATAATGGAATGTACAGCAGATGACATTAATTTTCAAAAAAATTGAAACTTTTTAAAAATATCTAATTTAAAGACAATCTACTAATCTAATTAAATTTACATTTTTTTAGAACTAAGTGAATGTTCCTGCGTACGCAAAAAATTATAAACAATAATTATTGTGCTTAAATTGTACAGCAGTTGACATTAATTTTCAAAAAATGCAAACTTTTTAAAAATATCTAATTTAAAGACAATCTACTAATCCAAAAGAAATTTCCTTTTTTTAGAACTAAATTAATGTCCCTGAGTTCGCAAAAAATTATAAACAATAAGTATTCATAATAGAATGTACAGCAGATGACATTAATTTTCAATAAAATGGAAACTTTTTCCAAATCTCTAATTTAAAGACAATCTACTAATTCAAAAAAATTTCATTTTTTTAGAACTAAGTGAATGTCCCTGAGTAAGCAAAAAATTATAAATAAGTATTTATAACAGAATGTACAGCAGTTGACATTAATTTTCAAAAAAATGGAAACTTTTTATAAATATCTAATTTAAAGACAATCTACTAATCCAAAAAAATTTCCTTTTTTTAGAACTAAGTTAATGTCCCTGAGTATGCAAAAAATTATAAACAATAAGTATTGATAATGGAATGTACAGCAGATGACATTAATTTTCAAAAAAATGGAAACTTTTTAAAAATATCTAATTTAAAGACAATCTACTAATCCAAAAAAATTTCTTTTTTTTAGAACTAAGTTAATGTCCCTGAGTAAGCAAAAAGTTATAAACAATAATTATTGTGCTTAAATTGTACAGCAGTTGACATTAATTTTCAAAAAAATGGAAACTTTTTAAAAATATCTAATTTCAAGACAATCTACTAATCAAAAAATTTCCATTTCTTTAGAACTAAGTTAATGTCTCTAAGTATGCAAAAAATTATAAACTATACTTATTGTGCATAATAATCACAGCAGATGACATTAATTTTCAAAATAATGGAAACTTTTTAAAAATATCTAATTTAAAGACAATCTACTAATCCAATTAAATTTACATTTTTTTAGAACTAAGTGAATGTCCCTGAGTATGCAAAAAATTATAAACAATAAGTATTCATAATAGAATGTACAGCAGATGACATTAATTTTCAATAAAATGGAAACTTTTTCCAAATCTCTAATTTCAAGACAATCTACTAATCCAAAAAAATTTCCTTTTTTTTAGAACTAAGTTAATGTCCCTGAGTATGCAAAAAATTATAAACAATAAGTATTCATAATGGAATGTACAGCAGATGACATTAATTTTCAAAAAAATGAAAACTTTTTAAAAATATCTAATTTCAAGACAATCTACTAATCCAAAAAAATTTTTTTTTTAGAACTAAGTTAATGTCCCTGAGTTCGCAAAAAATTATAAACAATAAGTATTGATAATGGAATGTACAGCAGTTGACATTAATTTTCAAAAAAATGGAAACTTTTTATAAATATCTAATTTAAAGACAATCTACTAATCCAAAAAAATTTCTTTTTTTTAGAACTAAGTTAATGTCCCTGAGTAAGCAAAAAGTTATAAACAATAAGTATTTATAATAGAATGTACAGCAGTTGACATTAGATTTAAAAAAATGGAAACTTTTTAAAAATACCTAATTTGAAGAGTATCTACTAATTTCAAAAAAATTTCTATTTTTTAGAACTAAGTAAATGTCACTGAGTATAAAAAAATTAAAAACAATACTTATAGTGCATAATAATCACAGCAGATGACATTAATTTTCAAAAAATGGAAACTTTTAAAAATATCTAATTTAAAGACAATCTACTAATTCAAAAAAATTTCCTTTTTTTAGAACTAAATTAATGTCCCTGAGTTCGCAAAAAATTATAAACAATAAGTATTCATAATAGAATGTACAGCAGATGACATTAATTTTCAATAAAATGGAAACTTTTTCCAAATCTCTAAATTAAAGACAATCTACTAATCTAATTAAATTTACATTTTTTTAGAACTAAGTGAATGTTCCTGCGTACGCAAAAAATTATAAACAATAATTATTGTGCTTAAATTGTACAGCAGTTGACATTAATTTTCAAAAAAATGGAAACTTTTTATAAATATCTAATTTAAAGACAATCTACTAATCCAAAAAAATTTCCTTTTTTTAGAACTAAGTTAATGTCCCTGAGTATGCAAAAAATTATAAACAATAAGTATTGATAATGGAATGTACAGCAGATGACATTAATTTTCAAAAAAATTGAAACTTTTTAAAAATATCTAATTTAAAGACAATCTACTAATCCAAAAAAATTTCTTTTTTTAGAACTAAGTTAATGTCCCTGAGTAAGCAAAAAGTTATAAACAATAAGTATTCATAATAGAATGTACAGCAGTTGACATTAGATTTAAAAAAATGGAAACTTTTTAAAAATACCTAATTTGAAGAGTATCTACTAATTTCAAAAAAATTTCTATTTCTTTAGAACTAAGTTAATGTCTCTAAGTATGCAAAAAATTATAAACGATACTTATTGTGCATAATAATCACAGCAGATGACATTAATTTTCAAAATAATGGAAACTTTTTAAAAATATCTAATTTAAAGACAATCTACTAATCCAAAAAAATTTCCTTTTTTTAGAACTAAAGTTAATGTCCCTGCGTATGTAAAAAATTATAAACAATAAGTATTCATAATAGAATGTACAGCAGATGACATTAATTTTCAATAAAATGGAAACTTTTTCCAAATCTCTAAATTAAAGACAATCTACTAATCTAATTAAATTTACATTTTTTTAGAACTAAGTGAATGTTCCTGCGTACGCAAAAAATTATAAACAATAATTATTGTGCTTAAATTGTACAGCAGTTGACATTAATTTTCAAAAAAATGGAAACTTTTTATAAATATCTAATTTAAAGACAATCTACTAATCCAAAAAAATTTCCTTTTTTTAGAACTAAGTTAATGTCCCTGAGTATGCAAAAATTATAAACAATAAGTATTCATAATAGAATGTACAGCAGTTGACATTAATTTTCAAAAAAATGGAAACTTTTTAAAAATATCTAATTTCAAGACAATCTACTAATCCAAAAAAATTTCCTTTTTTTTAGAACTAAGTGAATGTCCCCGAGTATGCAAAAAATTATAAACAATAATTATTGTGCATAAATTGTACAGCAGTTGACATTAATTTTTAAAAATGGAAACTTTTTAAAAATATCTAATTTAAAGACAATCTACTAATCCAAAAAAATTTCCTTTTTTTTAGAACTAAGTTAATGTCCCTGAGTATGCAAAAAATTATAAACAATAAGTATTGATAATGGGATGTACAGCAGTTGACATTAATTTTTAAAAATGAAAACTTTTTAAAAATATCTAATTTAAAGACAATCTACTAATCCAAAAAAATTTCTTTTTTTTAGAACTAAGTTAATGTCCCTGAGTTCGCAAAAAATTATAAATAAGTATTCATAACAGAATGTACAGCAGTTGCCATTAATTTTTTAAAAAATGGAAACTTTTTAAAAATATCTAATTTAAAGACAATCTACTAATCCAAAAAAATTTCCTATTTTTTAGAACTAAGTTAATGTCCCTGCGTATGCAAAAAATTATAAACAATAAGTATTCATAATAGAATGTACAGCAGATGACATTAATTTTCAATAAAATGGAAACTTTTTCCAAATCTCTAATTTAAATACAATCTACTAATCCAATTAAATTTACAGTTTTTTAGAACTAAGTGAATGTCCCTGAGTATGCAAAAAATTATAAACAATAATTATTGTGCTTAAATTGTACAGCAGTTGACATTAATTTTTAAAAATGAAAACTTTTTAAAAATATCTAATTTAAAGACAATCTACTAATCCAAGAAAATTTCCTTTTTTTTAGAACTAAGTTAATGTCCCTGAGTAAGCAAAAAGTTATAAACAATAAGTATTCATAATAGAATGTACAGCAGTTGACATTAGATTTAAAAAAATGGAAACTTTTTAAAAATACCTAATTTGAAGAGTATCTACTAATTTCAAAAAAATATCTATTTTTTAGAACTAAGTAAATGTCACTGAGTATAAAAAAAATTAAAAACAATACTTATAGTGCATAATAATCACAGCAGTTGCCATTAATTTTCAAAAAAATGGAAACTTTTTAAAAATATCTAATTTCAAGACAATCTACTAATCCAAAAAAATTTCCTTTTTTTTAGAACTAAGTTAATGTCCCTGAGTTCGCAAAAAATTATAAACAATAAGTATTCATAACAGAATGTACAGCAGTTGACATTAATTTTCAAAAAAATGGAAACTTTTTAAAAATATCTAATTTAAAGACACTCTACTAATCCAAAAAAATTTCCTTTTTTTAGAACTAAGTTAATGTCCCTGAGTATGCAAAAAATTATAAACTATACTTATTGTGCATAATAATCACAGCAGATGACATTAATTTTCAAAAAAATGGAAACTTTTTAAAAATATCTAATTTAAAGACAATCTACTAATCCAAAAAAATTTCCTTTTTTTTAGAACTAAGTTAATGTCCCTGAGTTCGCAAAAAATTATAAACAATAAGTATTGATAATAGAATGTACAGCAGTTAACATTAATTTTCAAAAATGGATACTTTTTAAAAATATCTAATTTATAGACAATCTACTAATCCAAAAAATTTTCTTTTTTTTACTGTTCCAAAAAAGTTTCCATATTTTTTTGTGAACTTAATACCTATTCCCGTGTTAGAAAAAAATTATAACCAACACGTATTGCATATAAAATGTACAGCAGTTGACATTAATGTTTCAAAAAATAGTTTTTTCTGAAATCTAATTTCAAGCAATTCTACTGTCCAAAAAAAGTTTCCCTATTTTTTTGATAACTCAGTACCTGTTCCCGAGTTTGCAAAAAATTATAACCAACACGTATTGTTTATAAAATGTACACCAGTTGAGATTAATTTTTATAAAAATAGAATTTTTTACTAATATCTAATTTAAAGAATATCTACTTTTCCAAAAATGTTAAGATATTTTTTTGTTAACTCAGTAAATGTTCCCGAGATAGTAAAAAATTATAACCAACACGTATTGTTTATAAAATGTACAGCAGTTGACATTAATGTTTCAAAAAAAAACTTAATTTTTTTTATAGTGAGCTCTACTTTAATTTTTAAGCAAACAAAATATGTAACATTGTATGATAGAATGAATGTAGAAATAAATTGTATAATTTGTATAAATAAATTATTAAAAATTACATAATTAAAAATACTATTTGTTTTTTCATTGTCTTTAGTTCCTATCCTTTTAGTGTTAAATAATTTGGAAGACAAATAAGAAGAAAGGTCTTTCACTCCCCAACTACGAGTGCACCAATTATTGCGATAGAAAATAATTTAATCTTTTAATGTGTATAATTGATTTAAAATATTTTTTATTTTTAATTGTTATCATTCAAAGTTTAATACAATTTTTTATTTAAAGTTAAAAATTTAAAATAAACTGCAAACACACATTATAATCAAACAATATTAATTAATTATAAACGTCTATAACAATACGATTTTCTAAATGGCAGTAATTGGTGCACAAATTTAAACTAACTACTGTTAAGATAACAATGAAATAAGAAAGATAGAAACGAAAATAAAAACTGATAGAAACTAATGGAATTAAATGGTTAATTTTTAGTTAATTGAAGTAGATTCATTAATTTGTGCAAAATAGCAAAGAAAATATATCCAATTACAGAATTGATAAATTAAAAATTTATAATGTTACATGTCAATTGTAAAAATATATTTATTTAATTATTAATATAGTAAGGGTTTACAACTACATGTATTTTATTATTTAGCGAAATTTAAATTTAAAAAAAGTAATGTGACACATAATCTTAAATGTTACTTTAGGAGTAGAAATAAAAAATATTTATTAAGCAGGGCACAAATTGTAATTAATACAAGTAAAATCAATAAAATTATGTAATTAAAATTAATATAACATTAAGTAGTCAATTAAATTAAAAATTAAATAATTAAATATTAACAGCCATTCAATATTAGATATAATAATAAATTCTATTAGATCAATCAGTTTTTTAATGGAAAATAATTTTAGTTTAACCTTCCGTTGAGAAATTTATAGAATAAACAACAGTATTACTAAATTGAAAATAAGGAATTAAAATTTAATTTTGAATGTCGCGAAAGTACAAAAATTTAATTGATAAGTAACAGATTTTT
The DNA here is from genome assembly GCA_032872475.1 of Leptopilina myrica (nomen nudum). NCBI lineage: Eukaryota > Metazoa > Arthropoda > Insecta > Hymenoptera > Figitidae > Leptopilina > Leptopilina myrica (nomen nudum). The sequence goes on along the minus strand of CM065465.1, from coordinate 29,908,535 downwards.
TTGTTATTAATCAATTATTAAAAAACATTAAATAAAAAAAAATTTATCCATTGAATTTCAATTAAATTAATTTCTAATCGGGATCAAAATGACTCACTTTTTCAACGGAAAGTAAACTATTATACATTAAAAATTAATTTTTTTTTTAGTAAAAAATGTATTTTTTGACTTACCCCTTAAATTCGGTGAAAAGATGTTGGAGTAGATTTTGTCAGGCGGTGGATCCTCTTGTGTTTAAATAAAATTCTCTTATAAAATTATTTTCATTTCCTAGCTAAAATAAATGCATTTTTTTTAGAAAAATCCTAGCTAAATAATTTCCAATTTTACAAAATACAAAATTATTCTAAATTTAACAAATATTTGTAACACTCGACGAGAAAGATCCTAATACAATAAAACCTAAAATATAAATAAAATGTCGAAGATTGCTGATGTCTTGAGTTTCTGTAAAAAAAAATAATTAAAATTTACTCCTACATCCAAAGTCCATTGTTTAAAAACAAGTATTTCTTTGTTTAAAAAAATGTTTGCTATTTTTAATTTTAAACAAAATTTTTGTTACGAAAAATGATGTGTTAAAATTGACAAAATATTTAATTCAAAGAAATAAAGTTATTGAATAATTTGGAATTTTAATTATGAATTGGTAATTAATAATAAAAGTTAAAAAAAATTCAAGAACTTCTCATTTTTCAGGAGAATGTAAAAAATTATTTAACTTATATTTAAATAATCAGAAACTGTTTAATTGCAATTTGTTTGAATTTATTTAATCTCAACAAATAAATACTTTATTTTTAAAATAATGTAAGTTATATTTAAATAAGACGAACAGAAATAGAATAATTTATTAATTAAAAAAATGTTGAAAGAAACATTAAATAAAAAACACTTTTGTATCCTTTTGATACTTACTCTTTATCAAGAATGACACGTTAATTCCTTGTTTCACATTGAAAATATTTTTGATATTAAGAGAAGTTAATAAAATTCAAATATTAAGGAAATAAAACTTTTTCTTTATCTAGTTGCACCATCGAAGAAGGTCAATGAACTGAATTGAAATTGGAAACTCACTGAAGTAGAAGGCGAAAACTGTTCACCATGGAGAGAGAGAGAGAGAAAAGGGAAGTCTCAATTTTAATTTCGTACTTTTATTGTCGTTGAGGAAAAGAAAGACAAGGATGGAATGAAAACATGAAATTCTCTACATTGCCGAGGGTCGTAAAATTCCGTGTTTACAAAAAGGGATTGACTTTCCCCTCTAATTTTGAGTTATCGAAAAATGTACTAAATATTCAAATATTTAATGGTTTTCAAAATTTTCTATTACAAATTTTTACGAAAAAATTAAATAGTCGATAAAATATAAAATTTTACATAAAAACTTTATTATTACTAATTTTTTTATAAAATTAATATTTCTTACGAAAAAGACTATTATTAAATAAGTCAAATTAATAAAAACGAAAACATTCGGACAAAGTAACAAATTTTATTAATAAAATTTTAGTAAATAAAATTTGTTACTTTGTCCGAATGTTTTCGTTTTCATTAATTTGACTTATTTATGAAGTATCTCGGACGTTAAAGACTGTTTAATTAATACTATTATTATTTTGGAATAAATTCGAAATTTTATTTTCTATTTAAACAAAGTAATTTCGAAACCAGTTCTCCAACAACTTCAAGAAAGAAAAAGAGGGGGAAGGGACCCAGCTGAAATTTAATTTTATTCCTTTAATTATTATTAGGTATATATTTATTATTTATTTTACTTTTTATCGAGTATTTCAATTATTTTCTTTAAATTTGTTAATAGAACATTACATAAATTTTCGAAAATTATTAAATATTTCATTATTTAGTGAAATTTTTACAATAATTCTGAATTGAAAGAAAAAATTAATCCCTTGTTGTAAACAATGACAATAAAGAAACAAAATTAAAATTCAGTTGAGTCCCTTCCCCCTCTTTTTCTTCCTTGAAATTGTTGGAGAACTGGTTACGAAATTGCTGTGTTTAAAAAGAAAATAAAATTTTGAATTTATTCCAAAATAATAATTTTATTTTTCGTATGAAATATTAATTTTATTAAAAAATTAGTAGGGGAGAGTGGGGCAAACCGGACCGGTGGGTAAACCATACCCCCCTCAACATTTCCGAAATGGCGAAATTGTATACCTTATTTTTTAAATTTGACATTTTTTACTTTTGTTTGTGTAACGCTGGGAGCAAAAGTTTTTTCTACACTTTTTCGAATTTTTTCTTAAGAAAATTCTGAGGAAATCGTGTAATATTTCCAAATATTAGGTCATGGGCTTTGAAGGTACACACTTCAGGAATATTTACCACCAAAAACTTTGATGAATTTGCAAAGCGTTTCTTTTTAACAAATATTTATTTTCAAAATGGGCCTGTGGGGCTAAGCGGACCGTTTTCGATGGGGCAAACCGGACATAGGATATTTCCATTAAATTAAAGTTTCATAAAAATTATATTTAAATAAAATGTTTCTTTCATTAAAATATTTACTTACAATAAAAATAATTGTCTTCCAATGAGAATTGGACCCTTTAATATTGTTTTTCTGATAATGACAAACATTTTTATTTTTTATTTTAAAAAATCTTTATTTAATGAAAATTCAATCCCGAATTATTATTTACATTACTACAACCATTGTTTACATGATGCTTTATGTTTTTTATTATTATAGATAATGTAAATGCAATATTATAAATAAAAAACCAAACAGTCCGGTTTACCCCAGGGGGTGGGGCAAACCGGACCGTTTGCAAAATTTTTTTAAGTTAACACAGCAACTAAACAATAAAAGATAAAGTATAGGTGTCTCTGGAAAAAAGTTGCGCAATTAAATTATCTTTAGAACAAGCCATCGAAAAATGAAATCGGTTGGTTTGTTTAGTCACAAGAGTCAAAAAACCGTTAAGGGATCCCGGTTTGCCCCACTCTGCCCTAATAATACATTTTCATTTTTTATCGACTATTTAATTTTTTTGTAAAATTTTGTAATAGAAAATTATTGAAAATTTTTAAAATCACTAAATATTTGAATATTTTGTAATTTTTTCGATAACTCAAAATTAGAGGGGAAAGTTAATCCCTTTTTGTAAACACGAAATTTTACGACCCTCGGCAATGTAGAGAATTTCATGTTTTCATTCCATTCATGTCTTTCTTTTCCTCAACGGAAAGAATTATTATTACAATTTTCCTTTTTTTAAATATACTGGTTTTTAATTTTTACAAATTTTTTCTGAATTAAATATTTATTTATTAAAATATTAAATAAAAATAAATTATTCTTAAAAAATTTTATATGAATTATAAAATATTGTTTTCTTTCCTTAATTTTGAGATTTAAATTTCACATTAAACTCAATTTCAAAACTAATTCTCCAACAAAGTCGAGGGTCATAAAATTTCTTGTTTACAATTAGAAATTAATGTTTCCCTCTAATTCGGAATTATGGAAAAGTGGTTAAATTTTATTGCAAATAATTTCAAAACTTTTCAGTGAATTTTGACAATTTTGAAAGAAATTAAAAAAGAGAATATGAAAACAACAAAATTGTGTAAAATACTAAAATTTAAATTCTCTTTAGGAAGAGAAATATTTAGAGAATAAAATTTTTTATAAAAATATTAAAAATTCAATCGCTTACCCCTCATTCTTGGTGAGAACATCTAAGAATGCTGATGCTGTTGTTCCAATCCTCTTGTGCAGTTAAAGAGACACTTTTGGTGTCTCGTCGTCCAGTTCTTTCTCTCCGATGAATGTTGTCATAGGAGAAATGAATTTCCTCTCTGAAAATAATAAAGTTAATAAAAATGAAAAAATGTATTAAAATTAATTTCTATCTTTCAAGTTTTTTTCATTTAAAAAAATTTTAAGTTATTGCATAAAAGTGACATATTTAAATAAATTTTCCATTTATCTATTTCATATTCTATTTAAGAAAAATATTATCAAATTTTATTATGCGAAATATTGTAATATTTTATTAATTTTTACTTTTATTGATTTTTTAATTTAATTAAAAATAATTAATATACATATCGGGGTGGTTTTTTTTGCATTTGAATTTTGTCAAAAATTCAAAAAATGCAAAAAAGGGGTCTCTTTAAATTGATTTTTCTCCACAACGGCTAAAGCTATCGTTCTCTACCCACAAGCGTTGGAAAGCTGAGGCTTCCACCTTTCACAGGCACTACAAGAAATCTATTCAATTATTTTTCTAAGTGGTTTTTTTTGCATTTGAATTTTGTCAAAAATTCAAAAAATGCAAAAAAAGGGGTCTCTTTAAATTGATTTTTCTCCACAACGGCTAAAGCTATCGTTCTCTACCCACAAGCGTTGGAAAGCTGAGGCTTCCACCTTTCACAGGCACTACAAGAAATCTATTCAATTATTTTTCTAAGTGGTTTTTTTTGCATTTGAATTTTGTCAAAAATTCAAAAAATGCAAAAAAAGGGGTCTCTTTAAATTGATTTTTCTCCACAACGGCTAAAGCTATCGTTCTCTACCCACAAGCGTTGGAAAGCTGAGGCTTCCACCTTTCACAGGCACTACAAGAAATCTATTCAATTATTTTTCTAAGTGGTTTTTTTTGCATTTGAATTTTGTCAAAAATTCAAAAAATGCAAAAAAAGGGGTCTCTTTAAATTGATTTTTCTCCACAACGGCTAAAGCTATCGTTCTCTACCCACAAGCGTTGGAAAGCTGAGGCTTCCACCTTTCACAGGCACTACAAGAAATCTATTCAATTATTTTTCTAAGTGGTTTTTTTTGCATTTGAATTTTGTCAAAAATTCAAAAAATGCAAAAAAAGGGGTCTCTTTAAATTGATTTTTCTCCACAACGGCTAAAGCTATCGTTCTCTACCCACAAGCGTTGGAAAGCTGAGGCTTCCACCTTTCACAGGCACTACAAGAAATCTATTCAATTATTTTTCTAAGTGGTTTTTTTTGCATTTGAATTTTGTCAAAAATTCAAAAAATGCAAAAAAAGGGGTCTCTTTAAATTGATTTTTCTCCACAACGGCTAAAGCTATCGTTCTCTACCCACAAGCGTTGGAAAGCTGAGGCTTCCACCTTTCACAGGCACTACAAGAAATCTATTCAATTATTTTTCTAAGTGGTTTTTTTTGCATTTGAATTTTGTCAAAAATTCAAAAAATGCAAAAAAAGGGGTCTCTTTAAATTGATTTTTCTCCACAACGGCTAAAGCTATCGTTCTCTACCCACAAGCGTTGGAAAGCTGAGGCTTCCACCTTTCACAGGCACTACAAGAAATCTATTCAATTATTTTTCTAAGTGGTTTTTTTTGCATTTGAATTTTGTCAAAAATTCAAAAAATGCAAAAAAAGGGGTCTCTTTAAATTGATTTTTCTCCACAACGGCTAAAGCTATCGTTCTCTACCCACAAGCGTTGGAAAGCTGAGGCTTCCACCTTTCACAGGCACTACAAGAAATCTATTCAATTATTTTTCTAAGTGGTTTTTTTTGCATTTGAATTTTGTCAAAAATTCAAAAAATGCAAAAAAAGGGGTCTCTTTAAATTGATTTTTCTCCACAACGGCTAAAGCTATCGTTCTCTACCCACAAGCGTTGGAAAGCTGAGGCTTCCACCTTTCACAGGCACTACAAGAAATCTATTCAATTATTTTTCTAAGTGGTTTTTTTTTGCATTTGAATTTTGTCAAAAATTCAAAAAATGCAAAAAAAGGGGTCTCTTTAAATTGATTTTTCTCCACAACGGCTAAAGCTATCGTTCTCTACCCACAAGCGTTGGAAAGCTGAGGCTTCCACCTTTCACAGGCACTACAAGAAATCTATTCAATTATTTTTCTAAGTGGTTTTTTTTGCATTTGAATTTTGTCAAAAATTCAAAAAATGCAAAAAAAGGGGTCTCTTTAAATTGATTTTTCTCCACAACGGCTAAAGCTATCGTTCTCTACCCACAAGCGTTGGAAAGCTGAGGCTTCCACCTTTCACAGGCACTACAAGAAATCTATTCAATTATTTTTCTAAGTGGTTTTTTTTGCATTTGAATTTTGTCAAAAATTCAAAAAATGCAAAAAAAGGGGTCTCTTTAAATTGATTTTTCTCCACAACGGCTAAAGCTATCGTTCTCTACCCACAAGCGTTGGAAAGCTGAGGCTTCCACCTTTCACAGGCACTACAAGAAATCTATTCAATTATTTTTCTAAGTGGTTTTTTTTGCATTTGAATTTTGTCAAAAATTCAAAAAATGCAAAAAAAGGGGTCTCTTTAAATTGATTTTTCTCCACAACGGCTAAAGCTATCGTTCTCTACCCACAAGCGTTGGAAAGCTGAGGCTTCCACCTTTCACAGGCACTACAAGAAATCTATTCAATTATTTTTCTAAGTGGTTTTTTTTGCATTTGAATTTTGTCAAAAATTCAAAAAATGCAAAAAAAGGGGTCTCTTTAAATTGATTTTTCTCCACAACGGCTAAAGCTATCGTTCTCTACCCACAAGCGTTGGAAAGCTGAGGCTTCCACCTTTCACAGGCACTACAAGAAATCTATTCAATTATTTTTCTAAGTGGTTTTTTTTGCATTTGAATTTTGTCAAAAATTCAAAAAATGCAAAAAAAGGGGTCTCTTTAAATTGATTTTTCTCCACAACGGCTAAAGCTATCGTTCTCTACCCACAAGCGTTGGAAAGCTGAGGCTTCCACCTTTCACAGGCACTACAAGAAATCTATTCAATTATTTTTCTAAGTGGTTTTTTTTGCATTTGAATTTTGTCAAAAATTCAAAAAATGCAAAAAAAGGGGTCTCTTTAAATTGATTTTTCTCCACAACGGCTAAAGCTATCGTTCTCTACCCACAAGCGTTGGAAAGCTGAGGCTTCCACCTTTCACAGGCACTACAAGAAATCTATTCAATTATTTTTCTAAGTGGTTTTTTTTGCATTTGAATTTTGTCAAAAATTCAAAAAATGCAAAAAAAGGGGTCTCTTTAAATTGATTTTTCTCCACAACGGCTAAAGCTATCGTTCTCTACCCACAAGCGTTGGAAAGCTGAGGCTTCCACCTTTCACAGGCACTACAAGAAATCTATTCAATTATTTTTCTAAGTGGTTTTTTTTGCATTTGAATTTTGTCAAAAATTCAAAAAATGCAAAAAAAGGGGTCTCTTTAAATTGATTTTTCTCCACAACGGCTAAAGCTATCGTTCTCTACCCACAAGCGTTGGAAAGCTGAGGCTTCCACCTTTCACAGGCACTACAAGAAATCTATTCAATTATTTTTCTAAGTGGTTTTTTTTGCATTTGAATTTTGTCAAAAATTCAAAAAATGCAAAAAAAGGGGTCTCTTTAAATTGATTTTTCTCCACAACGGCTAAAGCTATCGTTCTCTACCCACAAGCGTTGGAAAGCTGAGGCTTCCACCTTTCACAGGCACTACAAGAAATCTATTCAATTATTTTTCTAAGTGGTTTTTTTTGCATTTGAATTTTGTCAAAAATTCAAAAAATGCAAAAAAAGGGGTCTCTTTAAATTGATTTTTCTCCACAACGGCTAAAGCTATCGTTCTCTACCCACAAGCGTTGGAAAGCTGAGGCTTCCACCTTTCACAGGCACTACAAGAAATCTATTCAATTATTTTTCTAAGTGGTTTTTTTTGCATTTGAATTTTGTCAAAAATTCAAAAAATGCAAAAAAAGGGGTCTCTTTAAATTGATTTTTCTCCACAACGGCTAAAGCTATCGTTCTCTACCCACAAGCGTTGGAAAGCTGAGGCTTCCACCTTTCACAGGCACTACAAGAAATCTATTCAATTATTTTTCTAAGTGGTTTTTTTTGCATTTGAATTTTGTCAAAAATTCAAAAAATGCAAAAAAAGGGGTCTCTTTAAATTGATTTTTCTCCACAACGGCTAAAGCTATCGTTCTCTACCCACAAGCGTTGGAAAGCTGAGGCTTCCACCTTTCACAGGCACTACAAGAAATCTATTCAATTATTTTTCTAAGTGGTTTTTTTTGCATTTGAATTTTGTCAAAAATTCAAAAAATGCAAAAAAAGGGGTCTCTTTAAATTGATTTTTCTCCACAACGGCTAAAGCTATCGTTCTCTACCCACAAGCGTTGGAAAGCTGAGGCTTCCACCTTTCACAGGCACTACAAGAAATCTATTCAATTATTTTTCTAAGTGGTTTTTTTTGCATTTGAATTTTGTCAAAAATTCAAAAAATGCAAAAAAAGGGGTCTCTTTAAATTGATTTTTCTCCACAACGGCTAAAGCTATCGTTCTCTACCCACAAGCGTTGGAAAGCTGAGGCTTCCACCTTTCACAGGCACTACAAGAAATCTATTCAATTATTTTTCTAAGTGGTTTTTTTTGCATTTGAATTTTGTCAAAAATTCAAAAAATGCAAAAAAAGGGGTCTCTTTAAATTGATTTTTCTCCACAACGGCTAAAGCTATCGTTCTCTACCCACAAGCGTTGGAAAGCTGAGGCTTCCACCTTTCACAGGCACTACAAGAAATCTATTCAATTATTTTTCTAAGTGGTTTTTTTTGCATTTGAATTTTGTCAAAAATTCAAAAAATGCAAAAAAAGGGGTCTCTTTAAATTGATTTTTCTCCACAACGGCTAAAGCTATCGTTCTCTACCCACAAGCGTTGGAAAGCTGAGGCTTCCACCTTTCACAGGCACTACAAGAAATCTATTCAATTATTTTTCTAAGTGGTTTTTTTTTGCATTTGAATTTTGTCAAAAATTCAAAAAATGCAAAAAAAGGGGTCTCTTTAAATTGATTTTTCTCCACAACGGCTAAAGCTATCGTTCTCTACCCACAAGCGTTGGAAAGCTGAGGCTTCCACCTTTCACAGGCACTACAAGAAATCTATTCAATTATTTTTCTAAGTGGTTTTTTTTGCATTTGAATTTTGTCAAAAATTCAAAAAATGCAAAAAAAGGGGTCTCTTTAAATTGATTTTTCTCCACAACGGCTAAAGCTATCGTTCTCTACCCACAAGCGTTGGAAAGCTGAGGCTTCCACCTTTCACAGGCACTACAAGAAATCTATTCAATTATTTTTCTAAGTGGTTTTTTTTGCATTTGAATTTTGTCAAAAATTCAAAAAATGCAAAAAAAGGGGTCTCTTTAAATTGATTTTTCTCCACAACGGCTAAAGCTATCGTTCTCTACCCACAAGCGTTGGAAAGCTGAGGCTTCCACCTTTCACAGGCACTACAAGAAATCTATTCAATTATTTTTCTAAGTGGTTTTTTTTGCATTTGAATTTTGTCAAAAATTCAAAAAATGCAAAAAAAGGGGTCTCTTTAAATTGATTTTTCTCCACAACGGCTAAAGCTATCGTTCTCTACCCACAAGCGTTGGAAAGCTGAGGCTTCCACCTTTCACAGGCACTACAAGAAATCTATTCAATTATTTTTCTAAGTGGTTTTTTTTGCATTTGAATTTTGTCAAAAATTCAAAAAATGCAAAAAAAGGGGTCTCTTTAAATTGATTTTTCTCCACAACGGCTAAAGCTATCGTTCTCTACCCACAAGCGTTGGAAAGCTGAGGCTTCCACCTTTCACAGGCACTACAAGAAATCTATTCAATTATTTTTCTAAGTGGTTTTTTTTGCATTTGAATTTTGTCAAAAATTCAAAAAATGCAAAAAAAGGGGTCTCTTTAAATTGATTTTTCTCCACAACGGCTAAAGCTATCGTTCTCTACCCACAAGCGTTGGAAAGCTGAGGCTTCCACCTTTCACAGGCACTACAAGAAATCTATTCAATTATTTTTCTAAGTGGTTTTTTTTGCATTTGAATTTTGTCAAAAATTCAAAAAATGCAAAAAAAGGGGTCTCTTTAAATTGATTTTTCTCCACAACGGCTAAAGCTATCGTTCTCTACCCACAAGCGTTGGAAAGCTGAGGCTTCCACCTTTCACACGCACTACAAGAAATCTATTCAATTATTTTTCTAAGTGGTTTTTTTTGCATTTGAATTTTGTCAAAAATTCAAAAAATGCAAAAAAAGGGGTCTCTTTAAATTGATTTTTCTCCACAACGGCTAAAGCTATCGTTCTCTACCCACAAGCGTTGGAAAGCTGAGGCTTCCACCTTTCACAGGCACTACAAGAAATCTATTCAATTATTTTTCTAAGTGGTTTTTTTTGCATTTGAATTTTGTCAAAAATTCAAAAAATGCAAAAAAAGGGGTCTCTTTAAATTGATTTTTCTCCACAACGGCTAAAGCTATCGTTCTCTACCCACAAGCGTTGGAAAGCTGAGGCTTCCACCTTTCACAGGCACTACAAGAAATCTATTCAATTATTTTTCTAAGTGGTTTTTTTTGCATTTGAATTTTGTCAAAAATTCAAAAAATGCAAAAAAAGGGGTCTCTTTAAATTGATTTTTCTCCACAACGGCTAAAGCTATCGTTCTCTACCCACAAGCGTTGGAAAGCTGAGGCTTCCACCTTTCACACGCACTACAAGAAATCTATTCAATTATTTTTCTAAGTGGTTTTTTTTGCATTTGAATTTTGTCAAAAATTCAAAAAATGCAAAAAAAGGGGTCTCTTTAAATTGATTTTTCTCCACAACGGCTAAAGCTATCGTTCTCTACCCACAAGCGTTGGAAAGCTGAGGCTTCCACCTTTCACAGGCACTACAAGAAATCTATTCAATTATTTTTCTAAGTGGTTTTTTTTGCATTTGAATTTTGTCAAAAATTCAAAAAATGCAAAAAAAGGGGTCTCTTTAAATTGATTTTTCTCCACAACGGCTAAAGCTATCGTTCTCTACCCACAAGCGTTGGAAAGCTGAGGCTTCCACCTTTCACAGGCACTACAAGAAATCTATTCAATTATTTTTCTAAGTGGTTTTTTTTGCATTTGAATTTTGTCAAAAATTCAAAAAATGCAAAAAAAGGGGTCTCTTTAAATTGATTTTTCTCCACAACGGCTAAAGCTATCGTTCTCTACCCACAAGCGTTGGAAAGCTGAGGCTTCCACCTTTCACAGGCACTACAAGAAATCTATTCAATTATTTTTCTAAGTGGTTTTTTTTGCATTTGAATTTTGTCAAAAATTCAAAAAATGCAAAAAAAGGGGTCTCTTTAAATTGATTTTTCTCCACAACGGCTAAAGCTATCGTTCTCTACCCACAAGCGTTGGAAAGCTGAGGCTTCCACCTTTCACACGCACTACAAGAAATCTATTCAATTATTTTTCTAAGTGGTTTTTTTTGCATTTGAATTTTGTCAAAAATTCAAAAAATGCAAAAAAAGGGGTCTCTTTAAATTGATTTTTCTCCACAACGGCTAAAGCTATCGTTCTCTACCCACAAGCGTTGGAAAGCTGAGGCTTCCACCTTTCACAGGCACTACAAGAAATCTATTCAATTATTTTTCTAAGTGGTTTTTTTTGCATTTGAATTTTGTCAAAAATTCAAAAAATGCAAAAAAAGGGGTCTCTTTAAATTGATTTTTCTCCACAACGGCTAAAGCTATCGTTCTCTACCCACAAGCGTTGGAAAGCTGAGGCTTCCACCTTTCACAGGCACTACAAGAAATCTATTCAATTATTTTTCTAAGTGGTTTTTTTTGCATTTGAATTTTGTCAAAAATTCAAAAAATGCAAAAAAAGGGGTCTCTTTAAATTGATTTTTCTCCACAACGGCTAAAGCTATCGTTCTCTACCCACAAGCGTTGGAAAGCTGAGGCTTCCACCTTTCACACGCACTACAAGAAATCTATTCAATTATTTTTCTAAGTGGTTTTTTTTGCATTTGAATTTTGTCAAAAATTCAAAAAATGCAAAAAAAGGGGTCTCTTTAAATTGATTTTTCTCCACAACGGCTAAAGCTATCGTTCTCTACCCACAAGCGTTGGAAAGCTGAGGCTTCCACCTTTCACACGCACTACAAGAAATCTATTCAATTATTTTTCTAAGTGGTTTTTTTTGCATTTGAATTTTGTCAAAATTTCAAAAAATGCAAAAAAAGGGGTCTCTTTAAATTGATTTTTCTCCACAACGGCTAAAGCTATGGTTCTCTACCCACAAGCGTTGGAAAGCTGAGGCTTCCACCTTTCACACGCACTACAAGAAATCTATTCAATTATTTTTCTAAGTGGTTTTTTTTGCATTTGAATTTTGTCAAAAATTCAAAAAATGCAAAAAAAGGGGTCTCTTTAAATTGATTTTTCTCCACAACGGCTAAAGCTATCGTTCTCTACCCACAAGCGTTGGAAAGCTGAGGCTTCCACCTTTCACACGCACTACAAGAAATCTATTCAATTATTTTTCTAAGTGGTTTTTTTTGCATTTGAATTTTGTCAAAAATTCAAAAAATGCAAAAAAAGGGGTCTCTTTAAATTGATTTTTCTCCACAACGGCTAAAGCTATGGTTCTCTACCCACAAGCGTTGGAAAGCTGAGGCTTCCACCTTTCACACGCACTACAAGAAATCTATTCAATTATTTTTCTAAGTGGTTTTTTTTGCATTTGAATTTTGTCAAAAATTCAAAAAATGCAAAAAAAGGGGTCTCTTTAAATTGATTTTTCTCCACAACGGCTAAAGCTATGGTTCTCTACCCACAAGCGTTGGAAAGCTGAGGCTTCCACCTTTCACACGCACTACAAGAAATCTATTCAATTATTTTTCTAAGTGGTTTTTTTTGCATTTGAATTTTGTCAAAAATTCAAAAAATGCAAAAAAAGGGGTCTCTTTAAATTGATTTTTCTCCACAACGGCTAAAGCTATCGTTCTCTACCCACAAGCGTTGGAAAGCTGAGGCTTCCACCTTTCACACGCACTACAAGAAATCTATTCAATTATTTTTCTAAGTGGTTTTTTTTGCATTTGAATTTTGTCAAAAATTCAAAAAATGCAAAAAAAGGGGTCTCTTTAAATTGATTTTTCTCCACAACGGCTAAAGCTATGGTTCTCTACCCACAAGCGTTGGAAAGCTGAGGCTTCCACCTTTCACAGGCACTACAAGAAATCTATTCAATTATTTTTCTAAGTGGTTTTTTTTGCATTTGAATTTTGTCAAAAATTCAAAAAATGCAAAAAAAGGGGTCTCTTTAAATTGATTTTTCTCCACAACGGCTAAAGCTATGGTTCTCTACCCACAAGCGTTGGAAAGCTGAGGCTTCCACCTTTCACACGCACTACAAGAAATCTATTCAATTATTTTTCTAAGTGGTTTTTTTTGCATTTGAATTTTGTCAAAATTTCAAAAAATGCAAAAAAAGGGGTCTCTTTAAATTGATTTTTCTCCACAACGGCTAAAGCTATGGTTCTCTACCCACAAGCGTTGGAAAGCTGAGGCTTCCACCTTTCACACGCACTACAAGAAATCTATTCAATTATTTTTCTAAGTGGTTTTTTTTGCATTTGAATTTTGTCAAAATTTCAAAAAATGCAAAAAAAGGGGTCTCTTTAAATTGATTTTTCTCCACAACGGCTAAAGCTATGGTTCTCTACCCACAAGCGTTGGAAAGCTGAGGCTTCCACCTTTCACACGCACTACAAGAAATCTATTCAATTATTTTTCTAAGTGGTTTTTTTTGCATTTGAATTTTGTCAAAATTTCAAAAAATGCAAAAAAAGGGGTCTCTTTAAATTGATTTTTCTCCACAACGGCTAAAGCTATGGTTCTCTACCCACAAGCGTTGGAAAGCTGAGGCTTCCACCTTTCACACGCACTACAAGAAATCTATTCAATTATTTTTCTAAGTGGTTTTTTTTGCATTTGAATTTTGTCAAAATTTCAAAAAATGCAAAAAAAGGGGTCTCTTTAAATTGATTTTTCTCCACAACGGCTAAAGCTATGGTTCTCTACCCACAAGCGTTGGAAAGCTGAGGCTTCCACCTTTCACACGCACTACAAGAAATCTATTCAATTATTTTTCTAAGTGGTTTTTTTTGCATTTGAATTTTGTCAAAATTTCAAAAAATGCAAAAAAAGGGGTCTCTTTAAATTGATTTTTCTCCACAACGGCTAAAGCTATGGTTCTCTACCCACAAGCGTTGGAAAGCTGAGGCTTCCACCTTTCACACGCACTACAAGAAATCTATTCAATTATTTTTCTAAGTGGTTTTTTTTGCATTTGAATTTTGTCAAAAATTCAAAAAATGCAAAAAAAGGGGTCTCTTTAAATTGATTTTTCTCCACAACGGCTAAAGCTATGGTTCTCTACCCACAAGCGTTGGAAAGCTGAGGCTTCCACCTTTCACACGCACTACAAGAAATCTATTCAATTATTTTTCTAAGTGGTTTTTTTTGCATTTGAATTTTGTCAAAAATTCAAAAAATGCAAAAAAAGGGGTCTCTTTAAATTGATTTTTCTCCACAACGGCTAAAGCTATGGTTCTCTACCCACAAGCGTTGGAAAGCTGAGGCTTCCACCTTTCACACGCACTACAAGAAATCTATTCAATTATTTTTCTAAGTGGTTTTTTTTGCATTTGAATTTTGTCAAAATTTCAAAAAATGCAAAAAAAGGGGTCTCTTTAAATTGATTTTTCTCCACAACGGCTAAAGCTATGGTTCTCTACCCACAAGCGTTGGAAAGCTGAGGCTTCCACCTTTCACACGCACTACAAGAAATCTATTCAATTATTTTTCTAAGTGGTTTTTTTTGCATTTGAATTTTGTCAAAAATTCAAAAAATGCAAAAAAAGGGGTCTCTTTAAATTGATTTTTCTCCACAACGGCTAAAGCTATGGTTCTCTACCCACAAGCGTTGGAAAGCTGAGGCTTCCACCTTTCACACGCACTACAAGAAATCTATTCAATTATTTTTCTAAGTGGTTTTTTTTGCATTTGAATTTTGTCAAAATTTCAAAAAATGCAAAAAAAGGGGTCTCTTTAAATTGATTTTTCTCCACAACGGCTAAAGCTATGGTTCTCTACCCACAAGCGTTGGAAAGCTGAGGCTTCCACCTTTCACACGCACTACAAGAAATCTATTCAATTATTTTTCTAAGTGGTTTTTTTTGCATTTGAATTTTGTCAAAATTTCAAAAAATGCAAAAAAAGGGGTCTCTTTAAATTGATTTTTCTCCACAACGGCTAAAGCTATGGTTCTCTACCCACAAGCGTTGGAAAGCTGAGGCTTCCACCTTTCACACGCACTACAAGAAATCTATTCAATTATTTTTCTAAGTGGTTTTTTTTGCATTTGAATTTTGTCAAAATTTCAAAAAATGCAAAAAAAGGGGTCTCTTTAAATTGATTTTTCTCCACAACGGCTAAAGCTATGGTTCTCTACCCACAAGCGTTGGAAAGCTGAGGCTTCCACCTTTCACACGCACTACAAGAAATCTATTCAATTATTTTTCTAAGTGGTTTTTTTTGCATTTGAATTTTGTCAAAATTTCAAAAAATGCAAAAAAAGGGGTCTCTTTAAATTGATTTTTCTCCACAACGGCTAAAGCTATGGTTCTCTACCCACAAGCGTTGGAAAGCTGAGGCTTCCACCTTTCACACGCACTACAAGAAATCTATTCAATTATTTTTCTAAGTGGTTTTTTTTGCATTTGAATTTTGTCAAAAATTCAAAAAATGCAAAAAAAGGGGTCTCTTTAAATTGATTTTTCTCCACAACGGCTAAAGCTATGGTTCTCTACCCACAAGCGTTGGAAAGCTGAGGCTTCCACCTTTCACACGCACTACAAGAAATCTATTCAATTATTTTTCTAAGTGGTTTTTTTTGCATTTGAATTTTGTCAAAATTTCAAAAAATGCAAAAAAAGGGGTCTCTTTAAATTGATTTTTCTCCACAACGGCTAAAGCTATGGTTCTCTACCCACAAGCGTTGGAAAGCTGAGGCTTCCACCTTTCACACGCACTACAAGAAATCTATTCAATTATTTTTCTAAGTGGTTTTTTTTGCATTTGAATTTTGTCAAAATTTCAAAAAATGCAAAAAAAGGGGTCTCTTTAAATTGATTTTTCTCCACAACGGCTAAAGCTATGGTTCTCTACCCACAAGCGTTGGAAAGCTGAGGCTTCCACCTTTCACACGCACTACAAGAAATCTATTCAATTATTTTTCTAAGTGGTTTTTTTTGCATTTGAATTTTGTCAAAATTTCAAAAAATGCAAAAAAAGGGGTCTCTTTAAATTGATTTTTCTCCACAACGGCTAAAGCTATGGTTCTCTACCCACAAGCGTTGGAAAGCTGAGGCTTCCACCTTTCACACGCACTACAAGAAATCTATTCAATTATTTTTCTAAGTGGTTTTTTTTGCATTTGAATTTTGTCAAAATTTCAAAAAATGCAAAAAAAGGGGTCTCTTTAAATTGATTTTTCTCCACAACGGCTAAAGCTATGGTTCTCTACCCACAAGCGTTGGAAAGCTGAGGCTTCCACCTTTCACACGCACTACAAGAAATCTATTCAATTATTTTTCTAAGTGGTTTTTTTTGCATTTGAATTTTGTCAAAAATTCAAAAAATGCAAAAAAAGGGGTCTCTTTAAATTGATTTTTCTCCACAACGGCTAAAGCTATGGTTCTCTACCCACAAGCGTTGGAAAGCTGAGGCTTCCACCTTTCACACGCACTACAAGAAATCTATTCAATTATTTTTCTAAGTGGTTTTTTTTGCATTTGAATTTTGTCAAAATTTCAAAAAATGCAAAAAAAGGGGTCTCTTTAAATTGATTTTTCTCCACAACGGCTAAAGCTATGGTTCTCTACCCACAAGCGTTGGAAAGCTGAGGCTTCCACCTTTCACACGCACTACAAGAAATCTATTCAATTATTTTTCTAAGTGGTTTTTTTTGCATTTGAATTTTGTCAAAATTTCAAAAAATGCAAAAAAAGGGGTCTCTTTAAATTGATTTTTCTCCACAACGGCTAAAGCTATGGTTCTCTACCCACAAGCGTTGGAAAGCTGAGGCTTCCACCTTTCACACGCACTACAAGAAATCTATTCAATTATTTTTCTAAGTGGTTTTTTTTGCATTTGAATTTTGTCAAAATTTCAAAAAATGCAAAAAAAGGGGTCTCTTTAAATTGATTTTTCTCCACAACGGCTAAAGCTATGGTTCTCTACCCACAAGCGTTGGAAAGCTGAGGCTTCCACCTTTCACACGCACTACAAGAAATCTATTCAATTATTTTTCTAAGTGGTTTTTTTTGCATTTGAATTTTGTCAAAATTTCAAAAAATGCAAAAAAAGGGGTCTCTTTAAATTGATTTTTCTCCACAACGGCTAAAGCTATGGTTCTCTACCCACAAGCGTTGGAAAGCTGAGGCTTCCACCTTTCACACGCACTACAAGAAATCTATTCAATTATTTTTCTAAGTGGTTTTTTTTGCATTTGAATTTTGTCAAAATTTCAAAAAATGCAAAAAAAGGGGTCTCTTTAAATTGATTTTTCTCCACAACGGCTAAAGCTATGGTTCTCTACCCACAAGCGTTGGAAAGCTGAGGCTTCCACCTTTCACACGCACTACAAGAAATCTATTCAATTATTTTTCTAAGTGGTTTTTTTTGCATTTGAATTTTGTCAAAATTTCAAAAAATGCAAAAAAAGGGGTCTCTTTAAATTGATTTTTCTCCACAACGGCTAAAGCTATGGTTCTCTACCCACAAGCGTTGGAAAGCTGAGGCTTCCACCTTTCACACGCACTACAAGAAATCTATTCAATTATTTTTCTAAGTGGTTTTTTTTGCATTTGAATTTTGTCAAAATTTCAAAAAATGCAAAAAAAGGGGTCTCTTTAAATTGATTTTTCTCCACAACGGCTAAAGCTATGGTTCTCTACCCACAAGCGTTGGAAAGCTGAGGCTTCCACCTTTCACACGCACTACAAGAAATCTATTCAATTATTTTTCTAAGTGGTTTTTTTTGCATTTGAATTTTGTCAAAATTTCAAAAAATGCAAAAAAAGGGGTCTCTTTAAATTGATTTTTCTCCACAACGGCTAAAGCTATGGTTCTCTACCCACAAGCGTTGGAAAGCTGAGGCTTCCACCTTTCACACGCACTACAAGAAATCTATTCAATTATTTTTCTAAGTGGTTTTTTTTGCATTTGAATTTTGTCAAAATTTCAAAAAATGCAAAAAAAGGGGTCTCTTTAAATTGATTTTTCTCCACAACGGCTAAAGCTATGGTTCTCTACCCACAAGCGTTGGAAAGCTGAGGCTTCCACCTTTCACACGCACTACAAGAAATCTATTCAATTATTTTTCTAAGTGGTTTTTTTTGCATTTGAATTTTGTCAAAATTTCAAAAAATGCAAAAAAAGGGGTCTCTTTAAATTGATTTTTCTCCACAACGGCTAAAGCTATGGTTCTCTACCCACAAGCGTTGGAAAGCTGAGGCTTCCACCTTTCACACGCACTACAAGAAATCTATTCAATTATTTTTCTAAGTGGTTTTTTTTGCATTTGAATTTTGTCAAAATTTCAAAAAATGCAAAAAAAGGGGTCTCTTTAAATTGATTTTTCTCCACAACGGCTAAAGCTATGGTTCTCTACCCACAAGCGTTGGAAAGCTGAGGCTTCCACCTTTCACACGCACTACAAGAAATCTATTCAATTATTTTTCTAAGTGGTTTTTTTTGCATTTGAATTTTGTCAAAATTTCAAAAAATGCAAAAAAAGGGGTCTCTTTAAATTGATTTTTCTCCACAACGGCTAAAGCTATGGTTCTCTACCCACAAGCGTTGGAAAGCTGAGGCTTCCACCTTTCACACGCACTACAAGAAATCTATTCAATTATTTTTCTAAGTGGTTTTTTTTGCATTTGAATTTTGTCAAAATTTCAAAAAATGCAAAAAAAGGGGTCTCTTTAAATTGATTTTTCTCCACAACGGCTAAAGCTATGGTTCTCTACCCACAAGCGTTGGAAAGCTGAGGCTTCCACCTTTCACACGCACTACAAGAAATCTATTCAATTATTTTTCTAAGTGGTTTTTTTTGCATTTGAATTTTGTCAAAATTTCAAAAAATGCAAAAAAAGGGGTCTCTTTAAATTGATTTTTCTCCACAACGGCTAAAGCTATGGTTCTCTACCCACAAGCGTTGGAAAGCTGAGGCTTCCACCTTTCACACGCACTACAAGAAATCTATTCAATTATTTTTCTAAGTGGTTTTTTTTGCATTTGAATTTTGTCAAAATTTCAAAAAATGCAAAAAAAGGGGTCTCTTTAAATTGATTTTTCTCCACAACGGCTAAAGCTATGGTTCTCTACCCACAAGCGTTGGAAAGCTGAGGCTTCCACCTTTCACACGCACTACAAGAAATCTATTCAATTATTTTTCTAAGTGGTTTTTTTTGCATTTGAATTTTGTCAAAATTTCAAAAAATGCAAAAAAAGGGGTCTCTTTAAATTGATTTTTCTCCACAACGGCTAAAGCTATGGTTCTCTACCCACAAGCGTTGGAAAGCTGAGGCTTCCACCTTTCACACGCACTACAAGAAATCTATTCAATTATTTTTCTAAGTGGTTTTTTTTGCATTTGAATTTTGTCAAAATTTCAAAAAATGCAAAAAAAGGGGTCTCTTTAAATTGATTTTTCTCCACAACGGCTAAAGCTATGGTTCTCTACCCACAAGCGTTGGAAAGCTGAGGCTTCCACCTTTCACACGCACTACAAGAAATCTATTCAATTATTTTTCTAAGTGGTTTTTTTTGCATTTGAATTTTGTCAAAATTTCAAAAAATGCAAAAAAAGGGGTCTCTTTAAATTGATTTTTCTCCACAACGGCTAAAGCTATGGTTCTCTACCCACAAGCGTTGGAAAGCTGAGGCTTCCACCTTTCACACGCACTACAAGAAATCTATTCAATTATTTTTCTAAGTGGTTTTTTTTGCATTTGAATTTTGTCAAAATTTCAAAAAATGCAAAAAAAGGGGTCTCTTTAAATTGATTTTTCTCCACAACGGCTAAAGCTATGGTTCTCTACCCACAAGCGTTGGAAAGCTGAGGCTTCCACCTTTCACACGCACTACAAGAAATCTATTCAATTATTTTTCTAAGTGGTTTTTTTTGCATTTGAATTTTGTCAAAATTTCAAAAAATGCAAAAAAAGGGGTCTCTTTAAATTGATTTTTCTCCACAACGGCTAAAGCTATGGTTCTCTACCCACAAGCGTTGGAAAGCTGAGGCTTCCACCTTTCACACGCACTACAAGAAATCTATTCAATTATTTTTCTAAGTGGTTTTTTTTGCATTTGAATTTTGTCAAAATTTCAAAAAATGCAAAAAAAGGGGTCTCTTTAAATTGATTTTTCTCCACAACGGCTAAAGCTATGGTTCTCTACCCACAAGCGTTGGAAAGCTGAGGCTTCCACCTTTCACACGCACTACAAGAAATCTATTCAATTATTTTTCTAAGTGGTTTTTTTTGCATTTGAATTTTGTCAAAATTTCAAAAAATGCAAAAAAAGGGGTCTCTTTAAATTGATTTTTCTCCACAACGGCTAAAGCTATGGTTCTCTACCCACAAGCGTTGGAAAGCTGAGGCTTCCACCTTTCACACGCACTACAAGAAATCTATTCAATTATTTTTCTAAGTGGTTTTTTTTGCATTTGAATTTTGTCAAAATTTCAAAAAATGCAAAAAAAGGGGTCTCTTTAAATTGATTTTTCTCCACAACGGCTAAAGCTATGGTTCTC
Organism: Leptopilina myrica (nomen nudum); assembly: GCA_032872475.1. NCBI lineage: Eukaryota > Metazoa > Arthropoda > Insecta > Hymenoptera > Figitidae > Leptopilina > Leptopilina myrica (nomen nudum). The sequence goes on along the minus strand of CM065465.1, from coordinate 29,887,872 downwards.
TACCCACAAGCGTTGGAAAGCTGAGGCTTCCACCTTTCACACGCACTACAAGAAATCTATTCAATTATTTTTCTAAGTGGTTTTTTTTGCATTTGAATTTTGTCAAAATTTCAAAAAATGCAAAAAAAGGGGTCTCTTTAAATTGATTTTTCTCCACAACGGCTAAAGCTATGGTTCTCTACCCACAAGCGTTGGAAAGCTGAGGCTTCCACCTTTCACACGCACTACAAGAAATCTATTCAATTATTTTTCTAAGTGGTTTTTTTTGCATTTGAATTTTGTCAAAATTTCAAAAAATGCAAAAAAAGGGGTCTCTTTAAATTGATTTTTCTCCACAACGGCTAAAGCTATGGTTCTCTACCCACAAGCGTTGGAAAGCTGAGGCTTCCACCTTTCACACGCACTACAAGAAATCTATTCAATTATTTTTCTAAGTGGTTTTTTTTGCATTTGAATTTTGTCAAAATTTCAAAAAATGCAAAAAAAGGGGTCTCTTTAAATTGATTTTTCTCCACAACGGCTAAAGCTATGGTTCTCTACCCACAAGCGTTGGAAAGCTGAGGCTTCCACCTTTCACACGCACTACAAGAAATCTATTCAATTATTTTTCTAAGTGGTTTTTTTTGCATTTGAATTTTGTCAAAATTTCAAAAAATGCAAAAAAAGGGGTCTCTTTAAATTGATTTTTCTCCACAACGGCTAAAGCTATGGTTCTCTACCCACAAGCGTTGGAAAGCTGAGGCTTCCACCTTTCACACGCACTACAAGAAATCTATTCAATTATTTTTCTAAGTGGTTTTTTTTGCATTTGAATTTTGTCAAAATTTCAAAAAATGCAAAAAAAGGGGTCTCTTTAAATTGATTTTTCTCCACAACGGCTAAAGCTATGGTTCTCTACCCACAAGCGTTGGAAAGCTGAGGCTTCCACCTTTCACACGCACTACAAGAAATCTATTCAATTATTTTTCTAAGTGGTTTTTTTTGCATTTGAATTTTGTCAAAATTTCAAAAAATGCAAAAAAAGGGGTCTCTTTAAATTGATTTTTCTCCACAACGGCTAAAGCTATGGTTCTCTACCCACAAGCGTTGGAAAGCTGAGGCTTCCACCTTTCACACGCACTACAAGAAATCTATTCAATTATTTTTCTAAGTGGTTTTTTTTGCATTTGAATTTTGTCAAAATTTCAAAAAATGCAAAAAAAGGGGTCTCTTTAAATTGATTTTTCTCCACAACGGCTAAAGCTATGGTTCTCTACCCACAAGCGTTGGAAAGCTGAGGCTTCCACCTTTCACACGCACTACAAGAAATCTATTCAATTATTTTTCTAAGTGGTTTTTTTTGCATTTGAATTTTGTCAAAATTTCAAAAAATGCAAAAAAAGGGGTCTCTTTAAATTGATTTTTCTCCACAACGGCTAAAGCTATGGTTCTCTACCCACAAGCGTTGGAAAGCTGAGGCTTCCACCTTTCACACGCACTACAAGAAATCTATTCAATTATTTTTCTAAGTGGTTTTTTTTGCATTTGAATTTTGTCAAAATTTCAAAAAATGCAAAAAAAGGGGTCTCTTTAAATTGATTTTTCTCCACAACGGCTAAAGCTATGGTTCTCTACCCACAAGCGTTGGAAAGCTGAGGCTTCCACCTTTCACACGCACTACAAGAAATCTATTCAATTATTTTTCTAAGTGGTTTTTTTTGCATTTGAATTTTGTCAAAATTTCAAAAAATGCAAAAAAAGGGGTCTCTTTAAATTGATTTTTCTCCACAACGGCTAAAGCTATGGTTCTCTACCCACAAGCGTTGGAAAGCTGAGGCTTCCACCTTTCACACGCACTACAAGAAATCTATTCAATTATTTTTCTAAGTGGTTTTTTTTGCATTTGAATTTTGTCAAAATTTCAAAAAATGCAAAAAAAGGGGTCTCTTTAAATTGATTTTTCTCCACAACGGCTAAAGCTATGGTTCTCTACCCACAAGCGTTGGAAAGCTGAGGCTTCCACCTTTCACACGCACTACAAGAAATCTATTCAATTATTTTTCTAAGTGGTTTTTTTTGCATTTGAATTTTGTCAAAATTTCAAAAAATGCAAAAAAAGGGGTCTCTTTAAATTGATTTTTCTCCACAACGGCTAAAGCTATGGTTCTCTACCCACAAGCGTTGGAAAGCTGAGGCTTCCACCTTTCACACGCACTACAAGAAATCTATTCAATTATTTTTCTAAGTGGTTTTTTTTGCATTTGAATTTTGTCAAAAATTCAAAAAATGCAAAAAAAGGGGTCTCTTTAAATTGATTTTTCTCCACAACGGCTAAAGCTATGGTTCTCTACCCACAAGCGTTGGAAAGCTGAGGCTTCCACCTTTCACACGCACTACAAGAAATCTATTCAATTATTTTTCTAAGTGGTTTTTTTTGCATTTGAATTTTGTCAAAATTTCAAAAAATGCAAAAAAAGGGGTCTCTTTAAATTGATTTTTCTCCACAACGGCTAAAGCTATGGTTCTCTACCCACAAGCGTTGGAAAGCTGAGGCTTCCACCTTTCACACGCACTACAAGAAATCTATTCAATTATTTTTCTAAGTGGTTTTTTTTGCATTTGAATTTTGTCAAAATTTCAAAAAATGCAAAAAAAGGGGTCTCTTTAAATTGATTTTTCTCCACAACGGCTAAAGCTATGGTTCTCTACCCACAAGCGTTGGAAAGCTGAGGCTTCCACCTTTCACACGCACTACAAGAAATCTATTCAATTATTTTTCTAAGTGGTTTTTTTTGCATTTGAATTTTGTCAAAATTTCAAAAAATGCAAAAAAAGGGGTCTCTTTAAATTGATTTTTCTCCACAACGGCTAAAGCTATGGTTCTCTACCCACAAGCGTTGGAAAGCTGAGGCTTCCACCTTTCACACGCACTACAAGAAATCTATTCAATTATTTTTCTAAGTGGTTTTTTTTGCATTTGAATTTTGTCAAAATTTCAAAAAATGCAAAAAAAGGGGTCTCTTTAAATTGATTTTTCTCCACAACGGCTAAAGCTATGGTTCTCTACCCACAAGCGTTGGAAAGCTGAGGCTTCCACCTTTCACACGCACTACAAGAAATCTATTCAATTATTTTTCTAAGTGGTTTTTTTTGCATTTGAATTTTGTCAAAATTTCAAAAAATGCAAAAAAAGGGGTCTCTTTAAATTGATTTTTCTCCACAACGGCTAAAGCTATGGTTCTCTACCCACAAGCGTTGGAAAGCTGAGGCTTCCACCTTTCACACGCACTACAAGAAATCTATTCAATTATTTTTCTAAGTGGTTTTTTTTGCATTTGAATTTTGTCAAAATTTCAAAAAATGCAAAAAAAGGGGTCTCTTTAAATTGATTTTTCTCCACAACGGCTAAAGCTATGGTTCTCTACCCACAAGCGTTGGAAAGCTGAGGCTTCCACCTTTCACACGCACTACAAGAAATCTATTCAATTATTTTTCTAAGTGGTTTTTTTTGCATTTGAATTTTGTCAAAATTTCAAAAAATGCAAAAAAAGGGGTCTCTTTAAATTGATTTTTCTCCACAACGGCTAAAGCTATGGTTCTCTACCCACAAGCGTTGGAAAGCTGAGGCTTCCACCTTTCACACGCACTACAAGAAATCTATTCAATTATTTTTCTAAGTGGTTTTTTTTGCATTTGAATTTTGTCAAAATTTCAAAAAATGCAAAAAAAGGGGTCTCTTTAAATTGATTTTTCTCCACAACGGCTAAAGCTATGGTTCTCTACCCACAAGCGTTGGAAAGCTGAGGCTTCCACCTTTCACACGCACTACAAGAAATCTATTCAATTATTTTTCTAAGTGGTTTTTTTTGCATTTGAATTTTGTCAAAATTTCAAAAAATGCAAAAAAAGGGGTCTCTTTAAATTGATTTTTCTCCACAACGGCTAAAGCTATGGTTCTCTACCCACAAGCGTTGGAAAGCTGAGGCTTCCACCTTTCACACGCACTACAAGAAATCTATTCAATTATTTTTCTAAGTGGTTTTTTTTGCATTTGAATTTTGTCAAAATTTCAAAAAATGCAAAAAAAGGGGTCTCTTTAAATTGATTTTTCTCCACAACGGCTAAAGCTATGGTTCTCTACCCACAAGCGTTGGAAAGCTGAGGCTTCCACCTTTCACACGCACTACAAGAAATCTATTCAATTATTTTTCTAAGTGGTTTTTTTTGCATTTGAATTTTGTCAAAATTTCAAAAAATGCAAAAAAAGGGGTCTCTTTAAATTGATTTTTCTCCACAACGGCTAAAGCTATGGTTCTCTACCCACAAGCGTTGGAAAGCTGAGGCTTCCACCTTTCACACGCACTACAAGAAATCTATTCAATTATTTTTCTAAGTGGTTTTTTTTGCATTTGAATTTTGTCAAAACTTCAAAAAATGCAAAAAAAGGGGTCTCTTTAAATTGATTTTTCTCCACAACGGCTAAAGCTATGGTTCTCTACCCACAAGCGTTGGAAAGCTGAGGCTTCCACCTTTCACACGCACTACAAGAAATCTATTCAATTATTTTTCTAAGTGGTTTTTTTTGCATTTGAATTTTGTCAAAATTTCAAAAAATGCAAAAAAAGGGGTCTCTTTAAATTGATTTTTCTCCACAACGGCTAAAGCTATGGTTCTCTACCCACAAGCGTTGGAAAGCTGAGGCTTCCACCTTTCACACGCACTACAAGAAATCTATTCAATTATTTTTCTAAGTGGTTTTTTTTGCATTTGAATTTTGTCAAAAATTCAAAAAATGCAAAAAAAGGGGTCTCTTTAAATTGATTTTTCTCCACAACGGCTAAAGCTATGGTTCTCTACCCACAAGCGTTGGAAAGCTGAGGCTTCCACCTTTCACACGCACTACAAGAAATCTATTCAATTATTTTTCTAAGTGGTTTTTTTTGCATTTGAATTTTGTCAAAATTTCAAAAAATGCAAAAAAAGGGGTCTCTTTAAATTGATTTTTCTCCACAACGGCTAAAGCTATGGTTCTCTACCCACAAGCGTTGGAAAGCTGAGGCTTCCACCTTTCACACGCACTACAAGAAATCTATTCAATTATTTTTCTAAGTGGTTTTTTTTGCATTTGAATTTTGTCAAAATTTCAAAAAATGCAAAAAAAGGGGTCTCTTTAAATTGATTTTTCTCCACAACGGCTAAAGCTATGGTTCTCTACCCACAAGCGTTGGAAAGCTGAGGCTTCCACCTTTCACACGCACTACAAGAAATCTATTCAATTATTTTTCTAAGTGGTTTTTTTTGCATTTGAATTTTGTCAAAAATTCAAAAAATGCAAAAAAAGGGGTCTCTTTAAATTGATTTTTCTCCACAACGGCTAAAGCTATGGTTCTCTACCCACAAGCGTTGGAAAGCTGAGGCTTCCACCTTTCACACGCACTACAAGAAATCTATTCAATTATTTTTCTAAGTGGTTTTTTTTGCATTTGAATTTTGTCAAAATTTCAAAAAATGCAAAAAAAGGGGTCTCTTTAAATTGATTTTTCTCCACAACGGCTAAAGCTATGGTTCTCTACCCACAAGCGTTGGAAAGCTGAGGCTTCCACCTTTCACACGCACTACAAGAAATCTATTCAATTATTTTTCTAAGTGGTTTTTTTTGCATTTGAATTTTGTCAAAATTTCAAAAAATGCAAAAAAAGGGGTCTCTTTAAATTGATTTTTCTCCACAACGGCTAAAGCTATGGTTCTCTACCCACAAGCGTTGGAAAGCTGAGGCTTCCACCTTTCACACGCACTACAAGAAATCTATTCAATTATTTTTCTAAGTGGTTTTTTTTGCATTTGAATTTTGTCAAAAATTCAAAAAATGCAAAAAAAGGGGTCTCTTTAAATTGATTTTTCTCCACAACGGCTAAAGCTATGGTTCTCTACCCACAAGCGTTGGAAAGCTGAGGCTTCCACCTTTCACACGCACTACAAGAAATCTATTCAATTATTTTTCTAAGTGGTTTTTTTTGCATTTGAATTTTGTCAAAATTTCAAAAAATGCAAAAAAAGGGGTCTCTTTAAATTGATTTTTCTCCACAACGGCTAAAGCTATGGTTCTCTACCCACAAGCGTTGGAAAGCTGAGGCTTCCACCTTTCACACGCACTACAAGAAATCTATTCAATTATTTTTCTAAGTGGTTTTTTTTGCATTTGAATTTTGTCAAAATTTCAAAAAATGCAAAAAAAGGGGTCTCTTTAAATTGATTTTTCTCCACAACGGCTAAAGCTATGGTTCTCTACCCACAAGCGTTGGAAAGCTGAGGCTTCCACCTTTCACACGCACTACAAGAAATCTATTCAATTATTTTTCTAAGTGGTTTTTTTTGCATTTGAATTTTGTCAAAATTTCAAAAAATGCAAAAAAAGGGGTCTCTTTAAATTGATTTTTCTCCACAACGGCTAAAGCTATGGTTCTCTACCCACAAGCGTTGGAAAGCTGAGGCTTCCACCTTTCACACGCACTACAAGAAATCTATTCAATTATTTTTCTAAGTGGTTTTTTTTGCATTTGAATTTTGTCAAAAATTCAAAAAATGCAAAAAAAGGGGTCTCTTTAAATTGATTTTTCTCCACAACGGCTAAAGCTATGGTTCTCTACCCACAAGCGTTGGAAAGCTGAGGCTTCCACCTTTCACACGCACTACAAGAAATCTATTCAATTATTTTTCTAAGTGGTTTTTTTTGCATTTGAATTTTGTCAAAAATTCAAAAAATGCAAAAAAAGGGGTCTCTTTAAATTGATTTTTCTCCACAACGGCTAAAGCTATGGTTCTCTACCCACAAGCGTTGGAAAGCTGAGGCTTCCACCTTTCACACGCACTACAAGAAATCTATTCAATTATTTTTCTAAGTGGTTTTTTTTGCATTTGAATTTTGTCAAAATTTCAAAAAATGCAAAAAAAGGGGTCTCTTTAAATTGATTTTTCTCCACAACGGCTAAAGCTATGGTTCTCTACCCACAAGCGTTGGAAAGCTGAGGCTTCCACCTTTCACACGCACTACAAGAAATCTATTCAATTATTTTTCTAAGTGGTTTTTTTTGCATTTGAATTTTGTCAAAAATTCAAAAAATGCAAAAAAAGGGGTCTCTTTAAATTGATTTTTCTCCACAACGGCTAAAGCTATGGTTCTCTACCCACAAGCGTTGGAAAGCTGAGGCTTCCACCTTTCACACGCACTACAAGAAATCTATTCAATTATTTTTCTAAGTGGTTTTTTTTGCATTTGAATTTTGTCAAAATTTCAAAAAATGCAAAAAAAGGGGTCTCTTTAAATTGATTTTTCTCCACAACGGCTAAAGCTATGGTTCTCTACCCACAAGCGTTGGAAAGCTGAGGCTTCCACCTTTCACACGCACTACAAGAAATCTATTCAATTATTTTTCTAAGTGGTTTTTTTTGCATTTGAATTTTGTCAAAATTTCAAAAAATGCAAAAAAAGGGGTCTCTTTAAATTGATTTTTCTCCACAACGGCTAAAGCTATGGTTCTCTACCCACAAGCGTTGGAAAGCTGAGGCTTCCACCTTTCACACGCACTACAAGAAATCTATTCAATTATTTTTCTAAGTGGTTTTTTTTGCATTTGAATTTTGTCAAAATTTCAAAAAATGCAAAAAAAGGGGTCTCTTTAAATTGATTTTTCTCCACAACGGCTAAAGCTATGGTTCTCTACCCACAAGCGTTGGAAAGCTGAGGCTTCCACCTTTCACACGCACTACAAGAAATCTATTCAATTATTTTTCTAAGTGGTTTTTTTTGCATTTGAATTTTGTCAAAATTTCAAAAAATGCAAAAAAAGGGGTCTCTTTAAATTGATTTTTCTCCACAACGGCTAAAGCTATGGTTCTCTACCCACAAGCGTTGGAAAGCTGAGGCTTCCACCTTTCACACGCACTACAAGAAATCTATTCAATTATTTTTCTAAGTGGTTTTTTTTGCATTTGAATTTTGTCAAAAATTCAAAAAATGCAAAAAAAGGGGTCTCTTTAAATTGATTTTTCTCCACAACGGCTAAAGCTATGGTTCTCTACCCACAAGCGTTGGAAAGCTGAGGCTTCCACCTTTCACACGCACTACAAGAAATCTATTCAATTATTTTTCTAAGTGGTTTTTTTTGCATTTGAATTTTGTCAAAAATTCAAAAAATGCAAAAAAAGGGGTCTCTTTAAATTGATTTTTCTCCACAACGGCTAAAGCTATCGTTCTCTACCCACAAGCGTTGGAAAGCTGAGGCTTCCACCTTTCACAGGCACTACAAGAAATCTATTCAATTATTTTTCTAAGTGGTTTTTTTTGCATTTGAATTTTGTCAAAATTTCAAAAAATGCAAAAAAAGGGGTCTCTTTAAATTGATTTTTCTCCACAACGGCTAAAGCTATCGTTCTCTACCCACAAGCGTTGGAAAGCTGAGGCTTCCACCTTTCACAGGCACTACAAGAAATCTATTCAATTATTTTTCTAAGTGGTTTTTTTTGCATTTGAATTTTGTCAAAAATTCAAAAAATGCAAAAAAAGGGGTCTCTTTAAATTGATTTTTCTCCACAACGGCTAAAGCTATCGTTCTCTACCCACAAGCGTTGGAAAGCTGAGGCTTCCACCTTTCACAGGCACTACAAGAAATCTATTCAATTATTTTTCTAAGTGGTTTTTTTTGCATTTGAATTTTGTCAAAAATTCAAAAAATGCAAAAAAAGGGGTCTCTTTAAATTGATTTTTCTCCACAACGGCTAAAGCTATCGTTCTCTACCCACAAGCGTTGGAAAGCTGAGGCTTCCACCTTTCACAGGCACTACAAGAAATCTATTCAATTATTTTTCTAAGTGGTTTTTTTTGTAGTAATTTCTTTCTTTTTATATTTTCTTAGTTTAATAATAGGTTCTTTTTAAAAAAAGAGTACAAGTAATTCCAATTCTGGGAAAGCAGGGACTCTTAATTTTTTTGTGTTTCGAATTTTCAAAAAAAATTGATAAATAAACTATAATATAAATAATTACAATAATTATTGCCTAGTGGCCAATACTGATAGAAACTCTATTGTTTTATTGTAATCAATACAATATGTTATTTTTTATGTTATTTTTAATTTTGAATTTAATTGTAAAGTAAGGAATGAAGATAGTGGATACATTTTTTGTTTGAGTGGAACATTATTCTGGATGTACGATTGATGAAATGAAAATAATACTTTTTAATTTTCTCACTCACCCCATATCCGCGGTGACTGTATCTGCTGATAGCGTAGGTCCTTCATCTTGATTCTTCTTTGAAGTTAAATTAATATATAGTTCTTAAAAATATTACCTTTTTTTTAATTTCCTATCTAAAATAATTTCATTTTTGATTTAAAAATCCTATCTAGATAATTCAAAATACATTTTTTATGTTACGTTGCGCAATACAATTTCGTCCACGAAGATTAAACGTTTCTTTAATTTGAACATTTACTTTTAGCAGAGAGGTAAACAAAAAATTTTGTGACGATGTTTCTTGGGCGGCTCTCTTCAATGACTGCTGGAAAAAATAATAAAATACTTAAGTCTTGAAAAAAAAAATATTATATATATATATTAAAAGGCCCAAAAATAAAATGTTGTGTGATGTTAGCCAATTATTCAAAAATTATAGTAAAAAATATTTTTAAGCATTATAGTTAATAATAATAAATCAACTTCAAAAGATTGGAATTTAAAATTTTATAAATTTTAAATTTATAATGTTCATAATTTAAATTTTACTTGAAATTTGTCAATATATATATTTAATTAATTATTAAAAACAATGACATTATAGAAAAATTTTTGTTAAAAACATTTTTAAAAATGTAATTTTGTTGAAGTTACAAATGATAGCAAAAATTCAATTATTTTTTTAAATCGTAATAAAATTTCTTTATGCATTTTCATGGTAATAATTCAATTAATTTCATAAATATTGCATTTTTTATGAATTTAATTATTTTTATAAATAATAAATTTGTTTGAGAAATTCAATAGTTTTTATAAATTATAAAGCTCATTGCAGAATTTTTATTACTTTTTAGTGCAGGTTAAGTAGATTTCTTTGAAAAATGTAATTATTTTTTTAAATTTGATTAGAATTCGTTAAAAGAATTTAATTATTCAAAAATTTATTAATAAAATTCATTACAAGAATTAAATTTAAAAAATCATTTACAATATTTAATAAATTATTAACTTTTATATTAAAATAATACATTTTTATATTAATTTCTCGAAAAATATATAATGATTCTTAAAAATTTTAATTTTAAAAAATTCAATTCAATTCTTTACGAGAATTTAATATTAAGAAACATTTAATTCTTTAGTAAATTGCTTACTATGTATTTATAATTAATAATTTATTTTGAAAATTAAAAGATTAAAAAATTTTAATTTTCTCTTCTTTTAACCAGCAATTTTGAAGAATTATTTTTTTTGAAAAAGTTCAATTTAATTTTTTTTTAATAAATTGAAGTTACATGGAAATCTTTCAGAATGTGGTAATTTTTCAAAATTTTCAAAAATTTTTCCAACATAATTATAGTTAATAATAATTAATAAAATTAAAATGAAAAATTAATTATTTTTTTATTGATAATGGTTTTTTATGAAAAAAATTTTTGTTTAAATTACTATTACAAAGAAATAATTTACTAAAATTAATCATATTTAACAAAATAATTCTATTAAATAAGAATTTTGTATTTTATATTTTGTAAATAATTAATATAAAGTATTTTAAATTACAAAGAAAGTATTATACAAAAACTTTGTTTTTATTTAATTTTTGTATACATAAATTATTTATTAAAATATTTAAAATAATGTATAAATAAATTATAAAGATAATACTTAAAATAATTTACAACTGCAAAAGAATGAAAAAACTCATCGAATATAATAAAAATAATTTTATGCAATTATTGTAATTTGTAATTACTATTTTTAAATGCTGGTATTTTGATAATAATTGTAACTAGAAATAATAATTATAAATTTTTATTAAAAGAATGTTATATTTTGTTGGTACTCACTCATTAAAACAAAGTAATGACCGGAAATTGGAAGAACAGCTGTCTGGTAAGAACATCGAAGAAAAGAACTGCGATTTGCTGCGACGCAATGATAAAGTCTGAAAAGTAGAAGGGGGAAATTATTTTCAAGAAAGAAAAGTAGAAAAAGGGATCAATTTCAATTTCATACTTTTATTGCCCTCAAAAATGAGATAGACAAGGGCGGAAAGAAAAACATTTCTATTAACAATGGTCAAGGGTCGTTATCTTATGTTTACTATAGTGGAATATGTAATGGTTTCCCCCAAAGAAAAGAATAAATTTCTGAACACTATTTTTATTGGAAAATAAAATTTATGCACAAAATGGATATATTTCTGAATTATAATTATTAAACAATAAACAATTTTCCAATCTTTTCAAAAAATTAAAAAAGGAAAAAAATTTTCCCAATTTAGATCAGTCAAACAACATTTTTTATAAAAAATATAAAAGATAACATTTATTTGTTAATCATAATTTTTTTTAAATTTTCAAATTCAAAATATTATTTTATTATAAATCCTGAAAAATACCTACATATTTTCGATTTATCTAGCAATATTTTCTAAAGAAAAAAAAACAAAAACTAACATCAAACTGTGGACAGACAGAATGAATGAAATGCAAAGATTCTTACAGTCAACAATAATAATATTTAAAATTAATTTTGAATTGAAATAAAAAAGTAATTTAATAATAAAAAATAGTTCTAATTTTGTAAAATTTAAATTATTGAAAATCGTAAATTAAAATAAAAAATCAATTAAATTAAAAGAATTTAGAATAACAAAATTTTAAACCTATATTTATAGTTTTTTATTGAAAAAAATTTTTGTTTGAATTAGTATTACAAAGAAATAATTTACAAAAATTAATCATATTAATAATATAATTATACAAAGGTTTAGCAAAAAAAATTTTATTAAACAAGAATTTTTTATTTTAGAAATTTAATTAATATGAAGTATTTTAAAATAAAAAAGAAAATATTATACAAAAACTTTTTTTATTTAATTTTTGTATATATAAATTATTTATGAAAATATTCAAAATAATGTGTAAATGAATTAAAAAGATAATACTTAAAATAATTCACAACTGCAGAGAATGTAAAAAAACTCATCGAATATAATAAAAATAATGTTGTAGAATTATTGTAGTTGTAACACTATTTTAAAATACTGCTATTTTGTAATAATTAGAAATTGTTTATTAAAAGAATGTTATATTTTATTGGTACTTACTCTTTAAATCAGAATAATGACAGGAAATTGAAAGAACATTTTCCTGGAAAGGACATCGATGAATCGTAAAGAACTGCGACGCAATGGTAAAGTCTGAAAAGTAGAAGGGGGAAATTATTTCCAAGAATGAAAAGTAGGAAAAGGGCTCAATTTCAATTTCATACTTTTATTGCCCTTAAAAAAAAGATAGACAAGGACGGAAAGAAAAACACTTCTATTTACGATGGTCAAGGGTCGTTATCTTATGTTTACAATAAGGGGTCAAGAATTCAATGATTTTTAACAGTTTAATATTTTAAAATTGAAAATATTTAAAAAGAAAAATTATTAAACGTTTAGGAAACAAAAAAGCAAACAACAACTAACTTCAAAAAGTTTACCTGAACATGTTTTTTATTAATATTAATTTTTTATGATTTAAAGCAATCAATTTAATAGATTTGATTAGTTAAAAATTAAAAACAAAATTGTGAATAAATTAGACTGTATCTAAATTAGTAAAAAATAACTAAATATTAGATAGAATTTAGTGGATAAATCTGACAAATTATTTGTTAAAAAATTACCAAAATATCTTGTCAATATAAATCTACTAAGTTTTTTTCAGTAATTTAACATAACCTCACAATTGCGTTAACTAATGAATTAGTCATTTTTTATTTAATATTTATCCTCACTGTTACTAATCAATTTAATAAACTAAATCAAATATTATTTTTGATATAAAAGAAAATAATTTGCAGTCAACTTTCAAAACACTTTCAACTCAAGAGAATCTATGGGCTGTTTATAATCTATTGTAAACATTTTCTTAATTTATTGAATTTACTTAGTTTTATACATGATAGAATTGAGTAATCACTATTTTAATAGATTATAGTTTTTGTTATTGAAAAATTTCTTACCTGTAACTTTTTTTGATGAATATAAAATGACAAAACAACACGCGGCCCCGGTATCGACGATTCCTGTCGAAAAAAGTATCGATTCTCGGTTTCTCTATCTCGAATCGAAACTCGAAGAACTTGCAGGTTGCCGTGGTAACATACAGTTAAGGCGCTTTCACACATCCAAATTTTCAGACAAGCAGCAAATTTTCACGACCTTGAAACTTACATTACTAAATATGATTAGCTCTAACAAAAAACTGTGTGAAAATGTACTTTTGTCAGAGTCAATCATATTTAGTAACGTGAGTTTTCATTGTTCCACCCCAAAATATTGAAAGTGTGCAAACGCCTTTAGTCTTTAGCAGACGACTATAATACCTAAAGCTTTCTCTCCGTGTGGTGTGAACTCTCCTTAAGATTCAATGGAAATTATTAGTTCCGATTCCGAATTCCGTTGTTGGTTGTGGACATTTTGGGAAAAGTGAAAAATTGAAATAGAAACGCAGGCATGTCAGAGGTCAACAATCAAATTCAAGTTATTGAAAGAACTTGTCTACAATGGGAAGATTATCAAAATCAATTCTCAGGTGTTGTTCGACAACTTCTAGACGAAAATTGCATGGTGGATGTTACACTATGTGTATCGGGACAACGCATTCTTGCACATCGCATCGTTCTTTGTGCTTTCAGCACTTTCTTCAAAGTAAACAGATTCACGTTTTTCCTATTTTGAATTTTTCTTTGGCAGACTTATCTTTTTTTTTTTTTGCAAGAAAAGATAAACAATTTTTTTTATTTTATTTTGGGAATAGTGTTTAAATTTCGTTTTATTTTTTTTTTCTATGCTTGATAATTATCGAGGGAGGAAAAATACTGGATATTTGCATTTTCTTTTATAATATTTATAATTTAATTAATAAAATTTTGCAGGATTTGTTGAGTCAGGTGACTGATGATCATCCAGTTATTATATTAACCGGAGTGGCACCTGAATGTGTTAAAGGAATTATTGAATTTATTTATCAAGGGGAAGCATATTTTCCCGCAGATAGTATAAAAAATATTTTGGATACTGCATTTTATCTGAAAATTGCTGGATTAATGGAGGTATTTGAATTTTGACGAATAGAAAGACTTTTAATTAATTTATTTATTTTACTCCAGAGTTTTTTTTAATTTTTATTCTTATTTGCTTCTTATTTTTTTTTCTTATTATTATTAATATTACTATTACTATTATTATTATTATTGAAATTTCTTTAATTTTCCTTAATAGAAAAACTTTTAATTAATTTATTTGCCTCCGAATTTTCTATTTTCTGTGTTTATAATTTTTCGATTTTATAAATTTTCCTTACTTGATATTCAAAACAGGGGAAAAAAGAAAGAAATTTACATAATGTTTGCAATTTTTCAGTACAAAATCAGTGAGACAGTTTCGAAATTGAAGGAGGATGCGGAAGAAATTGAAATATCGGATACGAATTTGAATGAAATGGAGGAGGAGGAGGTTTTAGATGTTTTTGAGCATGTTTATGAGGAGGCGAATGATCAATCGGAACAGAGTGCAACTGAGGAAAATTCTGAAAGTAAAAAAAGAAAACGACGTTATTCAATGAAACGGGAATACAGTGAAGATATGCTTGCTGCGGCAATTAATAATTTACGTGAGGGACAAACATTAATTGAAGCTGCAACTAAAAATCATATTCCTCGTTCTACTCTCTATATGCGAGCAAAAGCCTTAGGAATTCAATTGCAAGCTTGCCGAAATGAATATCCCGCCGAGTGTATGAAAGGAGCAATTGACGCCGTCATCGGTAAAGGAAATTTATTATTTCCATTTTTTATCTCTACTAAATACTATACTTGCGGAGGAAAGACAAATTATACGTAATATTATAATTGTATTTTTTTTTTGGAGAAAAACCAAATTTTAAATGCAAAAAGTTAATTAATTCTGTTTAATTTATACAAAATATTAAAATTGTACTTTTTTTAGGAGAATAATCAAAATTTAAATGCAAAAATTTATTAATTCTATTTAATTTATACAAAATATTAAAATTGTACTTTTTCTAGGAGAATAACCAAAATTTAAATGCAAAAATTTATTAATTCTATTTAATTTATACAAAATATTAAAATTGTACTTTTTTTAGGAGTAGAAGCAAGTTTTGAATGCAAAAAATATATTAATTCTGTTTAATTTATACAAAATATTAAAATTGTACTTTTTTAGTAACAGAAGCAAATTTTAATTGTAAAACATTGTGAATTAAATTTATTTTGTACACGAAATATTGTAATTGTAATTTTTTTTTAGGAGGATCGAGTTTGCAGACTGCTTCGGAAATGTTCGGTATTCCAAAAACAGTTCTTTGGCGACGAATGCAAAAGGAGGGTTATCAAGTTTTTCGTCCGGAATTGAAAAGAAGTTATGGTTCGGATAAAAGAGAAGCGGCGGTAAAAGCATTAGAAAGAGGGGAAAATTTATCGAAAGTGGCTCAAGAATATCAAGTAATTTCAAATTTAAAAATTACACTTTCTTTTCACTTCGTGTTTAAAAGTATTATTAGTCATATTAAATATTTAATGCTTTGATGATTAAAAAGATACCAAAAATTAGTGAAACCAAATTGTTTTCAATTCAAAATATTTTGAATCTGAAAATAATTGAATTCTTATAAAGAAATTTATCCAAATTTTTCGAAATGATTGAAACTCTTGAGAAAAATTTAATTAAAATAATATTTATAGTAAATTTTAATTTTTATAAAGAGTTTTATCAACTTTTTCAAAAATAAATGAATTTCTACGAAGAATGTTATAAAAATCTTTGCGAAGAATTTTATTCAGAGATCATAAATTTTTAAAAATAAATGAATTTCTACGAAAAATTTTATATTATTTAAGAAAGTAATTAAATTCCTTCAAAATATTTAATTAAATTTTTATCTTCTAAAGAATTTTTTTCAAAATAATTAAATATTATGCTAATCATTTTATTAGAATTTTTAAAAAATAAATAAATTGCGAGAAGAATTTGATTAATTATGAAAATAATTAAATTCTCATAAATAATAATGTTATCAAAATATTTCAAAGTAATTGAAAATCTGCGAAAAATTGTATTAAAATTCTTTAAAACAATTAAATTCCAACAAAAATTGTTTATAAATTATGACAATAATTGAAGAATTTTATTATTTAGGAAAAGAATTAAATTTTTTCCGAGTATTTAATTGAATTTTTTTCTTATTATGAATTTTATTTAAATTTATCAAAATAAAATTTTTCTGAAGAATTTTGCTGAAAGTCTTTAAAAGAATTGAATCCTAGGGGGAAAATATTTCAATTCACATAAGAAATTTAATCAAAATTTTTCAAAAATTGAATTTTTGCGAAGAGTTTAATTAAATTTTGCAAAATATTTGAATTCCTGCGAAAAAGTTTGTTATTTTTGAAGATAATTAAATTTTTGTCAAGAATTTCATTACTTTTTTGCAAACAATTGAAGGTTCTGCGAATGATTTTATTAAATTTTGTTCAAAAAGAATAAATAATTATAATCTATCGTAAAGTAGTTGAAAATTGAATTATTTGTTAGTTTGAAATCTGAAACTATTCCTAAGTTGAAAATAAAATATTTTTTTAATTTGCAAAGTTGAATTTTGCAAAATTCAATGATTTATGAAATTAATTCAAAACAACCGAGTGAAAAAATCATATATATTTTTTAATAATACTTACAGTAATAATAATAGAAATAAAATTTTTTTTTTTAGATACCAAAGACAACATTGTTCAGGGACAAGACAAAATTAATTGATCAAGGTAAGTTACCAACGTCATTTTGGAAGAAGAGAAAAGCAGAAAACGAAGCCGTTAAACAATTTCGCCTCGAGGAAGCAGTGGCTGCGTGTAAAAGTGGAAAAATGTCCCAAGCCGCGGCATCAGTTTGTTATCGTATTCCGAAAACAACGATATGGAGGCGATTGCAGCAGGACAATTCGAAAATTAAGCGGAAAACTAAATCAACCGGTGCAATTAATGCATCCGCTAACACAATTGACGCTAATGAATTCACATTTTGTGAAGTAACGTCAGGAATTCCAATCACGTACATAGACGAGAATAGTATTCCCGAAGACTCCGTTATTATTCTCACGACAGAGGATGTCGACGAATTGAGTTTGGAAAATCGGGCGCAAATTATTGTAAATTCGGTAAGAATTCGTTAGCTCGTTTTTGCTATTAATTAAATTAATTAAATTTACAATTGGAATTTCTACTCTTATTCTAATGAATTTAATTATTTAGTAACCAGTTAACTAATTTTTAATCAATTAACTATTTTTTTAATCAATTGACTAATTTCTAACCAATTAACTAAATTTTAATCGATTTACTAATTTACAATCAACTAACTATTTTTTAATCAATTAAAGTATCTTTTAGCCAATTGATTATTTTTTTAACAAAATTGGCTAATTTCTAATCAATTGACAAAACTTCTAACCAAATGAGTTAGGAATGTTAACTAACAGTTTAAAAATTTTTTTTCAGAACGTTAATGAAGAATTCATTTCAAATTCGGAAGCGGAGCCCACCTTCACTGTTTCGAAGAGTTAGCAAATGCTTCTTGCAAAGAATGTATAGCTATTAGATTAATCTACGCTAAGAAAATTAGTCAGTTTGTTTCATAAATTCACATATAGATTTATATATATATATTTAAGGTATGTAGTATTTTTTCAGTTTTTATATTGAAAGGTAGAAAAAAGAGTTTAATAGAATTTTCTATTGATACAAAAAATAAAAGGATCAGTTCTGATCATCTAACAATATTTTTTGCACCAATTTTCACTCTTAAGTAAAGAATTGTTCATTTATAACGCGAATGAAATTTACAATCAACAATTAGAGGAGAAAACATTATTTTTGTTTTACTAATTTTTCATTTTTTTTAGATGTCAATGAAGAAAAGTGAAAAAATTTCTCTATTAAAGTTGTTATTTTTTAAATAACAATAATTTTAATAGAGAAATTTTTTTTAGCTGAACAATTCAGAACTGTTTTTTAAAATTATATTTTCTAAATCGTTGATTATAGTAAATTAGAAATTCATCAACGTTTATTTATTTATATTACTGTACAAAGTTTTGCAAATTAAATTATTTAGTTTATGAATAGTCAATTAATTTAAATTAGAGAAACGCATCTAAATAGGCGATTGGCGATTGAAATTTTTGCAAACTGTACAGTAATTTATATACGTAATAATTTTGCAAGTGATAATAATTTGCGAACATTTGCAAATGTTTAGTATTTACTTTGATATTTCTTTTTTCAGTTGAAATGTATTATAAGCAATTAATTATTAATGTTCAACAAAATAAAATATATAAATAAGTTTGAAAATTAGCCTTTAAATTGATGCAAGTTATTTGAATTCTTTTTGTAATTTAGTTAATTCGAGTCAATTATTTTTATTTTCCAGAATTAGAATTAAAATTTTTCAATTTAATTTTAACTATTACGTTAATTTCAATTATTACTTTAATTTTATTCATTAATTTAATTTACATAATGAAATTTATTAATTTTTAATGAAATTGAAATCAATTTCTTTCAATTTGATTATTTTCTATTCTTAAAAAGTGATATTCATTTTCAAAAAATATCTAATAATTTTGTACAATAATGTATTTTTCATATAGTACACAATATAAGAATTATATATTCATTCACTAAAGTAAAATAACAAAGAAAAATTTATTGAAAAATAGGGGAAAATGATCGATTTGTCAGAAATTGAGTTAATTGAAAGGTGATAAAATTTTCATGAAAATTTCAAAGAAGGTCACACTTTTTTCTTATTGACAAAACAGTGTCAAATTAAATTCTAATTTACTTTTTCTAATCAATATTCATTTTTCAGTTTTTCTTCAATACAAAATTTTCTAATTCTATATTTAGACTGGTTATTGAATTTTTTGTTGTTATTCAATTTTTATGATTAATTCATTTTTTCACTCTTATGATTTTTCATTAATTACTTATTATTATTGTCATTATTATTATCCATTAATATCATTATTAAAATGCTGAAAATTATAAAAAAATCATATTAAAAATTATATTAAATTATCAATTATTATCAAAAAGTGCTATTTAATAAAAGTTATTAAATTAAAAAAAAAATAAAATGTAGCTACTAAAATTGATTCGTTTTATTAGTTTTAGTTTAATATAAGAATATTTAATAAACGCAAATATTTTAAATATTTTTATTAATGAATGATTAAAATTGTGATTAAATATAATTAATAGAATTTTCATTAATTCATTTGCATCTTCGATTTAATAATAATCGAATTTTTATTATATTCCCAAAGAAAGAATTGGTTTTTTAACTAAACATTAAAAAATTCCTGCTTTTTGAAAATTATAATTATTCGTTTAAAGAAAATAAATCGAAAATAGAAAAAAAATTGAAATAATAAAAGTTAGTAATTAAAATTCAAAGACATCAGGAAAAAGCAAATTCATTTTGAAAAAAGAAGTGTTAGAATTAGTTTAATCTATGAATCATGTGTAATATTTTTTCCCCTTGGTTTTTCAGTTCTTTGAAATTAATATTTAAAAAAAAGTGTTTAAACAGATGTTTATATATTAATTATTTCTGATGACGAAAGTACACATCAACTATACGAAAGAAGAACTCCTCGACTCGCCAGAACACCTACATAGTTTCAATAGCTATTCGTTTTTGAAGTTCAGTAAGCAGAAGTCTCTCGCCCGCGTCGTGTCGTCGTCGTCGCCGCCGCCGCCACTCGTGTTCAGTGCTAAAAAAGCAAACAAAAATAAAAGAGCCAAACTATAAAAAAAGGTCAGTGAATTGTGCAACTAGTTTTCTTTTTTAATTTTAAAAATTTGTTTTAATAATTTTCAAACTCATTCGTTTTAAGTTTATTTTTAAAGGTAAAATTTTTTTTCAAGGAAAAAAATGTTCTTTTATTATTCACATAGAGAATTAGAGTAATTTTCTTTGGGCTATATTTAAATGTAAACAATTTTTACACTCCCGGAAGAAAAACGGAGATTTATTCGAATTGACAAATAGCAATAGTTTATTAATTACTACTTGTTGCTGAAATCGGAATATATTTTCGCTCTATATTATTTTTAGTATGACTAAATAATTAATTTATTCCATTTATTTTTGTTTTAATTTTGCATTTTAATTTTAAATTAACACCAAATTTTGTCGAACATTTAGAAATATTATTTAAATATTGTGATAAATTTTGAAATTTATTCTTTAAATTTTAAAGAAAGTAACCTTGATATTTGAAAACGTCAAGGACAGAATAAATTTTTGTTGCCTGCTGAATAATTTCGTAAGAATGCATTAAAAAAAAAGTTTACGTACAGAAATCCTACTTCCGCTTTTTGGGAACAATAAACTTTTTTGAAAGATTTTTTTTTTTTTAGTATTGAGAGAATAATTTTTTTTCCTCGAATTTTAACTCTTTTATTTCAACGAGGAAGTTTACTTTTTACAAATAGAATAAATAAATTATTCAGTAAAACGTAAATCATTCAAGTTTCTTTTTCAATAATTATATGATTTACAATTGATATTTAGTGAAAATGTAAATAAAAAATGAAAAGTTCGAATAAAATAATTTTAATCATTTTTAGTAATAAATTATAAATTTTCTTTTCTTTTATTTTATTAGATTATAGAAATTGCTCATTTTCTTTCTGCGATGAAAATTGAGCGTATTATTTTATCATTTTTCTTGATATTAAACTTCTTTTTCCAACCTTTCGAGATAAGATTTCGAGGGAAAGATAAGAATAAAACAAGTGAAAAATTATTAAATATATTATTAAAAGTGTAAAAATTTTATTGTCGTTTAGATAAATTTAAAGAAAATAGCCTTGATTAAGACGAGAAATAATTTTTCCAATATCATTTATATTGATAAATAAACAGTGTCAAAATGTTGATAAAGTTTTTGGGAAATATTTATATAAACTGAATATTAACTATGGAAAAATAATTTTTGAATCTTTTTTTTCTCTATAATGAATAATTAATTTAGTTTATTTTGTTTTTTTGATGGGAAAATAATTTTTTTTCTGTCACTTTTCATTTTTAAAATTGTAATCTTTGTAAATAATAACAGTGACCTATATATAATTTTCCTTTTCGAAGGATAAGCTACGCACTGCAATTTTCAAGAAATCAATAACTTTAAGGATGGGAGAAAATTTATTTCCCATTGTTAGCATTATGATACAGAGGGGTTGAAAATCAATAATTCAGTTTCAATATCGAGAGTAATTAAATTTCAAATGAAAATTTATTACTAATCGGAATAAAAATTCCGATTTTTAAATTTAGATTTTTTTTCCATTAAAATTGAGTTCGTTGAAGAAAAAAAATTATATTTTTCCAAATTTTACTATTTGACAATAATTTCTTGCTTTGCTTTTCAATTTATTTATTTATTTAAACGATATCAGTGAGGCTTAATTGTATCGTAAAAAAAACCCCACCTTAGATTTGACGAAATAACAAAAAATTTATCACTCTCAATAAATAAAAGACAGAAAAGAGTTCATTTTCCTGTATAGACTTAAAAAGATGAGACATCGCAATTTTTATTTTTCAGCGATAAATTACTGAGATATTATATTATAACAATATTTTACAATAATTACAAAAAATGGAAAAATAAAATTACAATTACAAAAATGCAGAGATAAAAATTTGAATTAATTTTCTCTATCAATTTTCTAGGCGAAAAAATAAAAATTTCTGTTCATTTTGTGTATGAAAAACAATTTTTCGAATTATTTCTGAAAAATTTCTCAAAAAAATATTCACTTTCATATTTAACTTTTGACGATTAAAAAGCAAATGTTTGACAGCACGTGAATGAGTAAACGAAATGTGTAGGTGCAATTTACTTCAAACTGATTGCATGAAGGCGATAATGTGCAGCCTTCAGGAAAAAGTAGGAAAATTCGTGAAACTAATTTTTCAAAGGGTCGTTAAAAAGTATATATTTTATAAGGAGAAAAATTCTGTTCAAAATGTATTTTACACTTAATAATAATTTTTCTTCATTTATTGAAAATTAAATATTTTTCTTCTCTTATTGGAAATTAATTATTTTTCTTCTTTTATTGAAAATTAATTATTTTTCTTCTTTTATTGCAAATTTTTGTTATTATTATTATTATTGTTATTAAATTTATTACTAAATTCGTTGATTATTTTTTTAATACGAAAAAAAATTGTGAAACAATTTTTCAAAAAGAAATCGAGAGAAAGAAAATCTATTTCCCAAAAATATTTTAAAACATTGAGTAATTCTTTAGGGCTTGAAAACGTGTTCTTTGAAAATTTATTGTTAAAGGTATAAGAATGGAAAGGAATCTATTTTTGTATAGGGAAGTTTATGTACATTAAGAAATGCTATTAAATGGAATTCGCCTCACTGCGGTTGGAGTTTGCTTTTTTATGAGTCTGTGCTTGAAGTTTAGTTCTTATTTTAAACTTCCGTTACTTCAGCCATACGCACAATAATTATTCGATGCACATAGCTACAAAATTTCGATTTTTCCCTTTTTAGAAGAAAGGAGATTAATTTTTAAATTTGTATTTTTTATTTCTATTAAAATTTAAAATTTGTATTTTTTATTTCTATTAAAATTTAAAATTTGTATTTTTAATTTCTAATAAATTTTAAAATTTAGGAAATTAATTTCTCAATTTGTTAATTTAATTTCTAAAGACAAATTTCTAATTAAGAAAAAATAGGGGGGGGAAATATCTGACTGGAAAATTGAGAAATTAAAGAAATTTACGATAATAAATAAATAAAAATTCTAATAATAATGATAATAATTCGAAAAAAAAAATTATTTCTCTATCACTACACAGTTTATATAAATATTTAGAAGGAAATTTTGTTGACATATTGACGCAAGTGGCCCGAAAAATTGCCTTGCGAAAGTCAAGATCGACTCTATTTTTTAACAATGACGTTATAAGTTTATCAGACTCAATTACTATTATCATTATTATCATTTATTAATAATCGTTTCAATTATTTTTTTTTTAACGATACCTTGTCAACGAACAGAATTCATTGCGTGACTAATTATTTATTTCTATTGTCTTTTTCAAAAATCTATACATTATCATCTGCTTTCGGAGTAAGATATGATAAGAACAACTTTATGAGTAATATCCTGTTAACCCTATCAGAAAATTGTTCAGCAAATTTTTTTTCGCAAAAGTAATATACAATTTTTCAAAAGTCGATTAATTTTTCTAAATTAAATTCAAAACATTTATCATTTATTGAATATTAAACTAAATATTAAAACGACTAATAAGGATCATTTTAATTGAAATTTCGTATAATTCCCATGTTAAACAGTTGGAAATTTATTTCTAAAAATTAAATCTGCTTTTTTTGGAATTAAAATATTTTCCAAAATTCGAATGATTAAAATAACGAAAATTAATCAATATAATTATTGAACGTGAATTAAACGACTCTTAATAGATGATAATAAGAAAAATTGAATTTTCAACTCTAGTAAAGAAAAAAAAATTAATTGCTGTGAATAATCATGAATAATTATTACAATTGACGTACGTTGACGTATTCATGATTCACTTGCTTTTTAAATGCATATATATATATACACACCTTACTGCTTGACAATGTTTTTCCAGTGTATTCGTTTAACCCATTTTCCAAAGCAGTAAAAATATGTTATCACCTTATCATCATAGTAGAGTAGTCATTCCGTCTTCAATAAAAATGTCGTTCGATACCTGAAAAAAAAAATAAAGTCACATTAGTAAATAACATTTAAAACTAGCAGTGTTTTAAAAAAAATATGAATCATTTTGAAAAAAGAGAAGGGGATTTCCTTACCTATTATTACATAATAATAAAATTCAGACCATTAGAAAAAAATTACGTAAATGAAACAATGAGGGAAATTGTGCAATCTGTTCTGACAACAATTGAATAGAGTTGACAATAGTTGCGATGAAAAGAGAATAATTACTCGCAAAGGTATCTAAACGATAATTTTTTATAGGTAAATTTCGAAATTAAATGTATTTGAAAAATTACAGATCTAAAATATTCCAAACTATTAAATTTTCAACTAATATTTTTAATTTTTCTAATAATATTTTTAATTCTTTTCACATTCATAATTCTTGTGATATTTTTATTTCTTTTGATATTTCGAATTCTATTAATACTTTTAATTCTTTTAATATTCTTAATTCTTTTAGTATTTTTAATCCTTTTAATATTTTTAATTCTTTTAACAATTTTAATTAATTCAAAAAATTTCTTTTAATTTATTTTCTAGGTAAATTTTTTTAATATTTTTCCTTTCTCGGACATTTTTCCAAAACGATAATTTTCTTCAAAAGAGAAACTCAATGAATACATATAAATTTTTTCAAAAACATTTATCTACTATTCGATTAAATTCGAATATTGAAAATATGATCTGCTTTTTCTACAATATGGAAACAAGAGAAAAATAATTTTCCCCCGATAAGATTAGTTTCTTTTTTATTTCAATATATTTCTTCCTTTCTTTTTTTTCAATTATCTTAAGGTCGCGGAGTTCGAAACTTCAATGAAAACTGAAAAATCTAGTGTTGCTTTCATAATCGAAATATTACATAATGAAGAAATTAAATCGTAAAAAAAATGGAGAAAGATTTTCATTTTATAAATTATTAATTTTAATAATCGCTAAAGGGCAAAAGTGGATAAATTAATTTTTTATGGGTAAAAAATGAGAAATTTTGTAACAAATTGTGTGAAAATGTTTTTTTTTCCTTTGAATTTATTGGATACTTTTGAAAGTGTATCTAGAATGTCGTTGATTACTAAGCAATGAAAGACGATATATTTATTAAAAGTTGATAACCGGTTAAAAAGAGTGAACATTATATTGCGGTATAAATGTGCCTCGGAATGCAAATTTAGATTCTCTTTTAAAGAAATTATTCTACATTCTGTGAATTAATTAATTTATAAATTACAACAATTTTTGTATACTAATTTGTAAATTTTGTTATTTAATTAATTAAAATAATTTGTACATTTCTAAATTTTGTTATTTATTTTATCAACTCGTATTTCATATTTTCAATATTTGAAATAATCAATATTTCTCCACAACTTTGAATCAAATTTTTTTTTCATTTTTATTTTTTTGATCAAACAATTAAAGTTATTTTCGAAATTCCTCTTTGAATTTAATTCTGATTTTGTTTTAAATTGTTTTTCTAAATTTAACTGTAAATTATTCGTTTGCGTTATTCCGTTCTCATTGAAACATTGAGAATTTCTTGTTTTTAATTAACGAATATTGTCTTATTTCTTCTTATTTTCTTTTTTTTTAGATCAGAGTACGAAATGAGTAAAGCTGGACCACCACCACCAGGTTTCGCTCCTCCTCCATCCTACACTGACGTAAATATGCCTCCACCACTGCGTAAGTCTGCGTTTTATCAATTTATTTATGAGTCATTATTTCTATATATCCACCTCGTTACTGTAGTTTTATCTAAAATATTTAAAAATAAAAAAGAATTAAAATTTTTTCACATTCTGCGAGATATTACATATTCATAAATGTTTACAATATTGTATTTTTTTTTAAAAATGTCAGATGAACAAGAAAAAAAGTTAAATAGTATTCGGAAAAATGATAACAAAAAATAATGGGAAACATGTTAAAAAAATAAATAAATAATAATAAAATATAATGAAAAAATAGTAAAAAATAAAATATTAATGAATAAAGTCGTTAAAGTTTGGAATGTAAAATGAAGGACGATATTTTTTTGCTTCCTTTAGTTTGCATTCTTCAAAGGCAAAATATTGTTTTTTATCATTGAAAAAATTATTTCTAACTTTAAACAACTAAAATAAAATAATAGCCAATTTTCAATTAATAAAAATAATAAAATAATTATTGAAGGAAAAGATAAAAATAAAATTGAAATTAAATTAAAATTATTCATTTTAAACGTTCAAAACTTGAGGAAATTAAAAATAATGAAAATAAAAATAAATACCTTTTGTCTAAATTGTCAATTTTTGACAGTTCACTTCTATTTTTATATTTTTGCTTTTGAAATAAATTCTTCATTTTGAAATTTGAAATATTTTGAAATCCATTTTTTCATAATAATGAATTTTTTTTTCTATTTTCGTAGAACCAAATGTTGTCATTATGGGAGCACCTCCAGTATTTGGACCCAATTCACAGCCGATGACTTGTCCCCATTGTCACGCCAATATTTCCACACGTGTTGAATCGGAATCTTCAACAAAGACTCATCTGTTCGCTCTATTGCTGTGTATTATTGGGTACGCTATCTGAAAAAGAAATTTCTAACTGAAATTTAACACGTAAAAATACATAAAAGTCACACTAAACAATTTTTTTCGGAACGAAATGATTTAGAGAAAGAAAGCATTCTGGGAAGAAATTTATTTAGAAAATAAATTATTCAACGAAGACACAGATTTGGGAAAAAATTAATTAGAAAAGAAGAGAAATTATTTAGAGAATAAAATAGAAAAGGGGAAAAAAATTAGAATAGAAGAGAAATTAATTAGAGAAAAAATAGATTTAGGAAAAATTATTTAGAGGATAAATTATTTAAAAAATATTTAAAAAAGTATTTAGAGTAGAAATAGAAAGGAGAAAAAAATAGGGTTGGAAAAAAATTATTTTGAGAATAAAATAAGGAAGAAAAGAAAATAGAAAAAAGAGAAATTATTTAGAGACTAAAATACAAAAAGGGAAAAAATGATTCAGAGAATAAAATAGAAAAGAGAAAAAATATTGAGAGAGTAAATTAGAATGAATTAAAAAAGAAGAGAAATTATTTAGAGAAAAAATTATTTACAGAAGAAACGGATTTAAAAAAAATGTTTAGAGAAGAAATAGATTTGCAATAAAAATTCTTTAGAGAAGAAATAAATTTGGAAAACAATTATTATTTAAAAGAGAAATTATTCAGAAAAGTAATTAATTAAAGAAATAGGTTTGGAAAAAAAAATATTTAGAGAAAAATTGAATTGAAGAGGAAAATGAAGAATTGAAAAGTTACAAAAAATTAGGAAAGGGAAAAAAGAAGAAATAGCGAAAAAAATGTGTTTAGACTGTTTAGAGAAATAAAAGATTCAGAATAAAAATTATTTTTAAGAATAAATTCAGAAGCAAAAATGACTTAAAAGCAAAATAAAAAATTGGAAAATAAAATAAATTTTATTAACAAACTGAAAACAATGTTTCAGCTGCTGGCCATGCGCTCCTTGTCCATATTGCATGGATTCGTGCTTAAATCAAAAACATTTTTGCCCGTCATGCAATGCGTACCTCGGACAACATGAGAATTAGTAACAGTATACGAAGCCGGACAACATTGCAAGTTCATTCCACTGTTGTTACTATATATCTGGATGCAGTTCGGATGACCCGGGAAAAAAAGGAGATAAAAAAATATGTGTCTGCTTTTTATAAAGCTCAAGTTTGCAACTCTTAAAGATAATGAAACTTCTATTTCACACTAGAAATGCAAAATTATGAAGCGAAATAACTTAATCAACTAAAGTAAATGAATATTTTTCTATTTATTATTTGACATCGTCAAATAATAATTTAGTAAATTTTGTCAAAAAAGAAAATTAAAATATTCTTAATAGTATGTTTGAAACAATCGAAATATTAAAGTATATTTACATTATTGAATATTAAAATGGAAAAAACATTGAAGTACAATTTCGAAAATTTTAAATTGAAAATGAAAAATATTAAATTTGAAATTTGATTTGGCAAAAGTAACTGTTCCGATCAATTTATTAATAATTTTCTTTTTTTTTTTGCAAATAAATGCAATTTTAATTAATTTACTATTTTAGAAAAATATGTTGAAGCAAAATTTCTATGTTTCTTTTAATTCAATTGATTTTTAAGTGTTGCAAAATTTAGCCAGATGTCAATTTTCAAACGTGTCTTTCCCACTCAAATTGTATTTTTTACGTTTTAATCAATGTCGTGTTTTAATGTAAGCTGATAACAATCTCATCTGAATTAATTAGTCATTCGACAACAGAAAAAAAAACAAAAAAAGAAGAAGAAGAAAACGAAAATAATTACTCAATGTCCGTCAATAGCGCAATTTGCTAAGATAAACGATATTTTACGGAATTAATTATTTTAATTACATAATTACGTAAAACTAAAAGATTCTTCTATTTAATCTTGATTGCAAATTTTTTCCGTATTTCTCTAACGTAAGAAATCTTGAGTTTTTTGTTAAAAAATAATTTAACAAATTTAAAAATATTGGCGAAAATATTTTCTAATTTTTAAATGATTTTACAGAATTAATTTGAAAATATTTTCCAATTTTCGAATTTACGGAATTAATTTAGAAATATTTTACAATTTTTAAATAATTTGACAAAAGAGTTTTATAATATTGGAAAATATCAGTAAATATTGAAAATTATTTGATTTAGAAAATATTCGTAAAATTCTCCAAAAATTTTTGCAAAAAGGAAAATATTTGAACATTTTGAATAAAATGTTTTCAAAAATTGTAACGACAGATTAATAATATAACATTATACTTTGGACATTCCGGAAAATATTATACTACGTATTAAAAAAAAAGAAAATATTCTAGAGACATACATTAATAAATTCTCAACAATTTCATTTCATTAACAAACTGATTAATTATGAATGTTGAAAACTGCGATTTGTTTTTATGCAAGAAAAAAAATCAAAGACTGCCATATATATATATATATTATAAACTATTTCATGTGAAACAAAATAGCCTAGTCAAAATATTTTTAGAAAAAAAGCCATTTGGATTTTCGATAAAAAATTCTTGACTACGTTTTAGTGCCTAATTTATCAAATGAAGTGTCTCTTCATTTTTATTAATTTTGTTCATACCAGTAAATCACGAGATTTTTTTGTTCCAAACTAATTTTGCGCTAGAAACTTGCAAATAACGATGTTGCTTCGGAAATAATTTTATTTCTTTTGTAATTCAAATTTTATTAAAAACTAAATATTAAGAGTTCCTACAATTTTATTTTCAAAATAGAGTTTTTAAATAAAATTCGAAAATTAAATTTTGAATATTCGACATTGAATTATTTTAATTGAATTTACAAAATAGAAGTTTAGTAATATTTCAAAAATAGAATTTTAATAAAATCTTCGATAAAAATTGTTTAAATAATACGGTTTTCAAATGTTACATTTAAGAAATTTATTTTGGAGAGAAATATATATATATATTTTAAGAGAATATTATAATAATTATAAAGTATATTGCAATAATTGCAGCACTACTTTATAAAAAAAAAAATTGCAGCATGAATATTTTGCAAGTTTAGTTTTTACTGTATTCGCCTTAAGAAAATATTTTTATTGTATATGAAAAAAATTATATGCAGTAGAAATGTAAATATTTTTACATATTACCATGAGAATGAATAAGTACTTATATTTTACTTGAAAAACCTGTTAATTTTCTCTTGTTTTTTCTACCAACATGATAGAATCTATGTTGAATAAAAAGGAAAAGTATTTTTCGATAATTGCTTCACAAAACTTCATTCTCAGAAATTGTGTATAAAATAAAACTACACATTGCCGTCATTTTAAGAAACAATAAAAAAAATGTTTGATCAAATTCAAATATCGTTAAAATAATCTACCTCAATATTTTCATATTATTTTTTTCCGTTTTGGATTATTGTTTCTTGAAAAATAAATTAAATTATTAAAAAAATAATAATTGTTTCTTTTTCAAAATATATTAATTTTTTTGTATACAAAACATTTTTAATTAACTTCTTTAAAATTGATTACGAATTTTAATTTAGTTTTAATAATAAATAATTTAAATTAATAATTTCAATTTAATTATTAGTAATAATAAATAATTTTAATTAACGATTTGAATTTTATTAATAATAATAGATAATTTTAATTCACGATTGTGGAAAATATGAAAATCAAAGAAAAAGGATTTTTTTTTGTTGAATGGATTAAATAGATTAAGTCAATAATTAAAATTTGCAGATATTTTCTATTCATTTAAAATTGAAGACGAGATGACAATATTTTTAGTCGAAGTAAAATTTTTTGTTTTTTATGTACAGTTATGTTATATTTATTTTAAAAAGGGCAGTACTTTAGTCAAAGAATAATGACTTGGGAATGCATTGTCGAAAAGAACTCTTTGCAACGACGAAACATTGTAAACAGTTTAATCTGCAGATTATTCAAATTATTATTATTATTATTTTTTAAAAAAGAAGTTTATTCATAGATCCATTTTTCTGCCCAGGAAGCCCAGTCAATTGTTTCCTTCTTTTCTTTGCTGCCAAACCATAGATCAATTTCCTTGTTGGCTGATTCGACGGAATCGGAGCCGTGAATAATATTACGACCCACCTGGATGCAGAAATCTCCACGAATTGTTCCTGGTGCTGAGTCCTTTGGATTTGTCTCGCCGAGCATAACACGTCCGGTTTTTACTGCGTTCAAACCTTCCCAGACCTGAAATTATTTTTCAATTGTCGATTAATTGTTCGCAAATAATGCTATTACTCAATCAAGTTATAATTGTTCAAATAATTTAATTTTTTTATCAAGTTAATTGTTTCGAGTCGATAAAAAGAAAGAGTTGAAAGATTAAATTAATTAAGGCAAAAAATAATTGTGGAAACAACAATTATGTTAATTAAAAAACAAGTTTTTAGATTAAAATATTTAAAAAGTTAATGTAAAAATAATAATTTAGTGAATAGTTTGATTCGCGATAATTTCTTCCGTTTGGGAAAATATTATTTAATTCTGTCAAGATTTTTAATTTCAGTATTTTTTTTTTAGTTTTAACAAACCATTGGAACAACTGGTCCGGAGCCCATGTATTTGATTAAACCTGGGAAGAATGGTCTGGCAGATAAATCAGCGTAGTGTTTTGACAAGAGATCTTCGTTTGCCTGAAATAAAATATTTTCGGTCAGTAAATTTTACTATTTACTGAAATTTCGATTATTAAACGATAATTACAATTTTGAAACTGTTACAATTACGAAATTATTACAATAATTAAATTATTTCAATTACAAAATTATTCCAATAATTAAATTATTTCAATTACAAAATTATTCCAATAATTAAATTATTTCTATTACAAAATTATAAAATTACTACAATTATGAATTTATGACAATTATAAAATTATATTCGAAAATAGATAAAGAAAATTTTGATTTCCAAATTACAAGTTGTCATTGACAAGAGAAAAATGAAAACTAAGGTTAAATTTGCTGAAAGAAAAACATTGTTACAAGGACAACAATGAAAGAACGTTATATTATTATTAAAGCAATTAAATGAAATTCAAGTTTTGTATCATTTTTATAAGCATTTCTTTCTGATAACGATAATTAAATAGCATCATTCGTAAGCGAATTATCTTTCAGCATCATAAAAGTGCAGCTCAACTTTCATGGGCAAGTTACATAAACATTTTATCGATTTAATACTTAAAAATTGTTACAAAACGAATTTCGCACATGCCTTAAATTACAAAATTAACTTTATTTTCATTATTTTTGCAAAAAATGTAACGACCTTTAATTCAAAAGTACATCCAATGAGTAAAATCTGTTAATGAAATTTACAAATTTAAAATAGTCAAGATTTGCCGAATTTCCGAGAGAAAATTTCTTGCAAAATTTGATTAAGAGTAAAAATTTTTTTAATTAGCTGAAAAAAAGTCTAATAAAATAACTAACTATAAAGATTTTGAGGAGAAAACTAAAATCGATAACCACGTGTTAAAATTCTTGAGAAGAGAATTTAGATGGCGATGAGAGGGAATGAACTACTCACCCAAACCATTTTCATGGCAACGAGTTTGAAGCCTTTTTCTTCGAAACGCTGGATAATTTTGCCGACAAGTCCACGTTGAACTCCATCGGGTTTGATCATAATAAAAGTGCGTTCCTTGTTTTCTGCCATTTTAACTTTTTTAAATTAAAATAAAATAATGGCAGCAAAAGAGTTGGTGAGACGAATGACACCAAAGATTAGAAGGAAATGCCAACGTGCAAAAACCGGTCACTGAGATTCAGAAATAGTGGAACGTGGAATTGAAAAAATAGCTGCAAAAAGGAATTGAACCGGATATTACGTTGAAAAATTCAATTTTGCTCGCGTATATAGTATTCTAATCGTAAGTTTTCCTTTTTGTAAATATTACCTGGAACTTTTGTTTTGAGAGAAAAAAATTGTTTAGTCCATAAACTAATAGTTATCGAACCACAATTTAATTTCCTCGTTAGCGGCTTCAATTGAATCTGACGCGTGAATTACACCTCGACGAACGTACATGGAAAAATTTCCCCTTATCATTTTCGGGAAAGCCTCTTCCGGAAAAGTTGGCCCTATGATTATTCTTCCAATTTTTATGGCATTTATACCTTCCCAGACCTTATGGAAAAAATAATATTCAAGGTTTGTTCATTTTTTTCCATACTTCAAAAAATTTAGATTTGTTTAAATAAATACCATTATAACGACTGGACCGGAAGTCATATATTTGATATAGTTGTTAAAAAAGTCCCGACTCTGTAAATGCTTGTAATGTTGCATCATCGAATTTTCAGAGGACTAAAAGTAAAAAAAAGTAAAATTAAAAATTAGTAGATAATAAAAATTAAAAATATTTTTACCAGTAGCATTTTTATATTCAATAGTTTTAGTCCCTTTTCCTCAAAGCGCTGAATTATTTTTCCGATAAGTCCCCGTTGTACTCCGTCCGGTTTAATCATAATAAACGTTCGTTCAATTATTTCCTTTTCTCGAAATAATTCCTCCATGATTAAATTCAATTTTCACTCGAAACAATTAAAATTGGAAAAAAATACAAACGTTCTGCACAATGACACACACTTGTTGATGACAAAATGTCACGTGACACAATAACAAATCATACAATTAAGGTTAGGTTGCGTCTAGAAAAATCCCCGCCCTCAAAAATATATGAATATCCAAATATTTTCGACTCTCGGGAAATCAGAAAATAGTCAAACAATTTTTTATTCAAACTTTTTTTATTTTCTAAAAGAGAGAGAGAAACAACTAAAAGTTCAATTCCCCTTTTTGAATTTTCCGCCAATTGATAAACTTCCGGCACTAGTCGTTCTGCGCACGCGCGCCGGAAATCTGACACCAGCCATTTTAAATCTCGAACCCAGCTAACTACAAAAGATCGATTCGTCCCTGTCGGCTGGTTTTTCGCGGGACATATTTATTTATAATAATAAAAGAAATTTATTATTTAAAATAATTACCAAGTTTATTAATCATTTGAATTGAATCTTTAAAAATTATAAAATAATTTGACAATTCACTTCAATTAAATCAAGTGAATCCTTTAAAAAAAAAAAAAAACACACAAAAAAAAATTGAACTTGTTAATCTCGCCAAATCTCAATATCATAATGGCGGACAATGAAAAGTCGCGTTATTTCTTTTGTCGATAATTACCATTTAATTTTGAATAAAAAAAATAACAATTAAATAAGTGACGAGGAACTCGTGCAGGGAACGAAGCGACTCGATAATTAAGTGAACATTTTGATTTAATTGACAAGTATTAAACACGTTTATTGGAAACATTTCGTTTTTTTTCCACATAATATAAACTGAAATGCATGCACAACAGCAACAACAGTCGCAAAATCATCAGCAAATTGGTGGTTCGAGTGTCATTCTCAAAATGAATGAAATTCAACAATTGTCCACGGCTGGTGAGTTTGATTTTTTTGATTAATTATCTAAAATTGACAGTTTTGGGAGTTAATAATTTGATTGTATTCAGGTGTTAAATAGCAAATTATCGAATTTAGTCAAGTACGAGAAAATTATGTTGGATTTTTTCTTTAAGAATTAAATACTTCAGGTTAAACGTGTTTTTTTGTTCATTTGGAAGATTTCATTCTTATTTCTTGATAGAAACCTAAATGTTCCTTGGGTTTTTTTTCGCATTTCTTTTCATATTTTTTTTTTATAGTTTAGTTAAAATATTTACTTTTTAGTGAACTTCTCAGGAGTAAGAACAATTTTTGCAGAAACAGTTAATATTAAATAGTTTTCATAGTTTCCTATACCTCAGAAATTGGCAAAAATATCAAATTTGCAGATTTCTTTGCAAAAAAAAAAAAAAACAGGTTCCAAATTTATTTATCGATTTACCAGGGTAACTGAAAATTGCTCAAAATAAAAAAATTCGGGAAAAAAAAATACTTTTATAGAAACGATGATGATGAGGATTACATTCTAGTTAATGATTTTTAGTCATTCAGTTTGCATATATTTGCATACACTTGTATATGTATTAATGTATTGACCGATGAGAACGTGATGAGGAAGGGCTCCTTTCTCCCCTTATTTTCCCCTTCTCACTTTCATGGGCAAGATGGAAATTTACAGCAATCCGACCCGATGATTTGCCCTTGCCCCTCCAACCGTTCGGCGATTGGTTGTCGAGGTCAACAGAGCAGCTCACAATGATTCGACATAACCTCTAAACAACAGTGGCATCTCTACCATTTGACATCGTCAAAAAAAAACCTTTTTTTTCCGATCGTGTTTGATATTTAACTGATAATTTTCGACATCAACAAGTTTTCTTCAAGTTTCCATTCGTAGTGAATTCCTAAACAGTAAAATAAAGTGAAAGGCATTTTAGCATCGTTTTTGACAATTCAGCAAAAAAAAAACACACACACACAGTAAACTTCGGAAAATTGGATAAAAATCTTGTGTTTATTCAGAAACAAAGGGGGGAATATTTTTGATAAATTTATTTTTTTATTGACGTTGAAGGATTTTTAGCATTTGGAGTAACTTTGTGGATGTGTGAAAAATAGATTTTTTTCTTGCAAAGTGTGAATTCTTGTGATACTTGTGATACTTGGGAATTAGAAGCACCATTGTGTCGGTATTGACGTTTGCGCACCAATCATGATGATTTATGACAGTTTATCAAAAAGTCAGTGTATTGTTTTAATTAACGAATCCGGGAGCGTTGAGAATAAAATTAAAGACTTGCCAAATAATCGAGGTCGTGCTAATTTCCTCATGGCGCAGAATTTTCAATTGAAAGAAGTAACAATGAATAAAGAGGACACTTCTGAAACGTTAGATAATAAAAGTTGGTTCATTTTTATAGCTCTTGGTATTTTTTTTTTTACTTTTCTGACGTTTGATAGATTTTTCTTAACTATTTTTATCCATTTCTTGTATTTTTAGTTTCTGTATTTTCCATTCTTTTTTCATATTCGAATTTTCTTTTCTATTCTATTGAAAATTTTCTGTTTCCCTTTTTCTATTCTCCTTTTTTCTATTCTATTTTTTTCTATTATATTTCTTTCTCTTTTTCTATTCTATTCTTTTCTTTTTTTCGCTTCTATTTTTTCTTACATTTTTTCTTCTTTTTTTTTCGCTTCTATTTTTTCTGTTCGATTTTTCCATTCTTTTTTTTTTAATAAAGAAATTTTTTTCCCCCGACTTTCTAAGAGCTTTGATTTTTTCTTTTGTTTCAGGTCTACTTGAATTGGCACACAGAGAATATCAAGCAGGCGACTATGAAAATGCAGAGAGACATTGTATGCAACTCTGGAGACAAGAAGCGAACAATACTGGAGTTCTCTTACTTCTTTCGTCCATTCACTTCCAGTGTCGTAGATTAGAAAAGTACGTATTTTCCCTCCCCCCCTATTTTTGCGTGTTCGTCAATTATGACTTTAGTTTTTTTTTTTTTTTAATTTCCAATTCACTTAAAGACAAAAATGTTTATTAAAAAGAAACTAATTTGAATATTTATAAAAAATGTTTCTTGAACAAAATTTAAAAAAAAAAAAAACTAATCTGAATATTCACAGAGATTTTTTCTTTACAAAGTCTCTTTTGAATTTTTCATGTTATTTATGTGAGTAATTTTCTTATTTATAATCAAATTAAACTTTAATGTTTAATTAATTAAATTAAATGTTGTTTCTGAATTTTGAAATTTATTTTTCTTTTTGAAAAATCGAATTAAATTTTGTTTTTAAGTATTAAAAGTAATCTTTCTTGAATATTGAAATTAAAGTTTAATTTTAAATTTTCGAATTAAATTTTGCTTTTAAATATTAAAATAATTAATCTTTTTTAAACATTTAAATTAAAATTTGTTTAAATATTTTAATTAAATTTCGACTTGTTTCATAAATAAATAAATGTTGTTCTTAAATATTCAAATTAAATCTGTTTTTTTTTAAATATTCCTATTAAATTTGGTCCTTAAATATTAAAAATAAATTTTACTGTTTTTTATTCAAATTGAATTTTATTTTTGAATATTCAAATTAAATCTCTTTCTTTAAACATAAAAATTAGATTTTGTCTCTAAATATTCGAATTAAATTTCATCTTTAAATATTTAAATATTAAATTTTCCTTTTTTTATTCTCCAAATTGAATTTCGAAATGTTCGAGTCAGATTTCGTTTCTAAATATTCGAAATTAATTTTAATAATAAATATTATTCGGATAATTTTTGATTTTCCGAATTAAATTTTGTTTCTGAATATTCAAAGTGAATTTCAAAACACTCGAATTAGTTTTTACATTCCAAATTCTATTGAAATTGTAAATATTATCGTTTGGAAATTGTTGAGAGGAAAAAAGAATTTTTGTTTCGTTTTTGCAGATCAGCTCATTACAGTAGCTTGGCTATTAAGCAAAATCCACTTTTGGCGGAAGCCTACAGCAATCTCGGTAATGTATATAAGGAACGGGGTCAGCTACAAGATGCTTTAGAAAATTACCGTCACGCTGTAAGATTGAAACCAGATTTCATCGATGGATACATTAACCTAGCGGCAGCCCTCGTAGCTGCAGGAGATATGGAACAAGCAGTTCAAGCCTACGTCACGGCATTGCAGTATAATCCTGTAATTTTAATTTTCCTTCATAATTTCCTTTTATTTTTTTTTCAGTAGCTCAGAGTAATTGTATTTTTATTACAAATTTTATTCCATTTATTTAATTTAATTTAATTTAATTTTTATTTACAATTTCTAATTCTATGGAATTTTATACAAGTTCAAATTTTTTATTTATAATTTCTAATTCTGGGCAATTTTATACAAGTTTTAATTTTTCTTTCCAATTTCTAATTCTATGCAATTTTATACTACAAGTTTTAATTTTCATTTTTTATATTTAATATTATTTTGAGGGTTGACACAAGTCAGGGAAAGTAGGGAAAATGAAATTAATAATGTTTGCCAATTCGGCAGGAAATTTTATCAAAAGTACTCGAAAAAACTATCAAATCATCATAATTGAGAATTTTTGGTTATATTTTTGAAAAATTCAGAAAATTCTGTATTCTTCCTCGAACTTTTTTCTGCCTTAAAAATTTTAAATAACTGTTATCAATTTTAAGACAAAACCTTGATTTTTTTCCCTAATTTCTGTGTACTAATTTTAAATACGAAAATTCTAGAGTAACTTTCATGAAAGTTCTTAATTATTATAATCGTAACTTGGAAATTATTATAGTGACAAACATCTGCAATTTACAGATAAATAATTGATTTTCAGAAAACTTCAATTTTAAGTTCTGAAAAATTTGATTTATAAAAGATTACAGTTCTATTTTATAAAATTATAATTCAATTTTTATAAACAAATAATTGAAAATTTTTTAAATAATTGAAATTAGCTAAAATTCTATTAAAAATAATTAATTTTTTGAAGTAATCGACGAAAGTTTGTCACAATAAGTTTAATATTAAACTAGGGAAGGTATAACTTTAAAATGTTAAAGTTAGTTAACAATATAATTATTGAAATGAAATTAAATTTTTGCTTCTAAACATTATCTTCTTTATAATTAATCTCCTTTGAAATTTTTCAGAGGATTTTTTAAAAACTGATATTGAATTTATTTTAAATAATTTAATTGATGAACTATAAAAAATTTTTTTATATTTATAAACTATTTAATAAATAATTTTATTTGAAAGAATTATAAAAAAAATTGGGTTTAGAATTTTTATAAATAATTTAATTTTGACAGGCTTTGAATTGAACATTTAGCAAATTTGGATTTTACAAAAGTTAACTTGACAATTTATTTTTAAATAATTCAATTTTAAAACGTTTTAAATGAAAAATTTTGCAAATTTAAATTGTTTTTGAAAAGTTTTATAAAAGTAATTTAATTTTTAAAGATTTTGAATAAAAAATTTAGAAAATTTGAATTTCACAAAAGTTGCGTTTATACTTTTTATAAATAATTTAATTTCGAAATATTTTAAACTAAAAATTTCGACAATTGGAATTTTTTATAAAGTTTTAATTAAACATTTATTGGTAATTTTTAATGTTTTTGCTAAATTTTGTTTGAATTTTATTGAATTTTTGCATTAAATATCAATTTTTTCATTATTTAAATGAAAAATTTTCGAATTTTTAAAATTTTGTAAAAATTAAAATTCTAAACAAGTCGATTTGAGAATTATTTGTTAGGAACTTTTTTTTATTTAATAATTTAATTTGCAAAAGAAATTTCTGAAAAATAATTAATTTAGAGACAAATTTTTGTTATAAAATCTAGAAAATAATTGAAATATAATCTTTTTCTCTGAATAAGTTAAAAATTTGTGGAAAATAATTCAGTTTAAATCTTTTTTCTTTAATAATTGAATTCTGAAGAAACTTCCTCGAAAATTATTAAAAATAATTGCTTTAGAGGAAAATTTTAGTTGAAAATTGTAGAAAATAATTGAATTAAAATCTTGGTAATAATTTTGATCTAAAAATACTGTTGAAGTTTCAAAAAATATTTTTTTGTAAATCTAAATTCTGTCTGAAAATCAGAGAAGAGTCAGGAACAAACAAAAACAAATTTTCGTGTTAACCCTGATTATTTTTTATGTTAATATTTTTTGCTCGTTATCTATTTTTAATGTTTCTAAAAGGTCGAACATTTAAATGAATATTTTCATTAAAATTTCCTTAAAATTTGAAATTTGTTTAAACAAATATTTTTCTAATTGAGAAATTTAATTCTTCTCTATAATTACTGCTTTAATTTTATTTTTAATTTATTTCTGGTAATTTTTTGAAATATATTTAAATAGAAAATTTATTTCCTTCGTTTGAACGTTCAGAACTTTAAGAGCGAATTTATTTTCCTTATATCTAAATTTCTTGTCTTATTGATGGAAAATTACTAAAAACTCTTTTATTTTCCTTTCAGGATCTATATTGTGTGCGAAGTGATCTTGGTAATCTTTTGAAAGCTTTAGCAAGACTTGATGAAGCAAAGGTAATTTTATAATTTAATTCACACTTGAATATCAATGTGTTCAAAACATCGCATAATTTGCATATGAACGTTGTCAATACAAAGATCATCTGTACATGGATTTTCTTTTCTTGTTTTGCAAAATTACATAAAATTCAAAATTAAAATTAACAACAAAAAATTGAAAAAAATCTCTTTTTTTTCAATTAATTACGAATACAGTTTGACATTTTATTGACACGTTACTAATGCATGTCGTGCGCAATTCACGACTAATGTTGTTCTAAGGAATATTTGGAAAATTATTTCATGTCAATGCAGTTTGTGCAGAAAGCTGTTTCAATGTTTACCAAAAAAAAAAAAAAAAAACATAAACAAAAATTGCAAATGTGCGCGGCGCGCGATATATTCGGGTTCTTTATTATAATCAATCAACACAAAACCATGCATCATCTGCCAATGTTTTAATCTGATTGTGATATTTCTTAATTGCAGAAGAATAACGTCTTTTCCCATCAGGGAATATTTCTACATTTACATACATATATTTACTGTTTCCATAATTTGGAATTTGTTTTATTCTTTTCTTTAGAGATTGTTTTTTTTTTAGATTTTACAACATTATAATGAAGCTGATTTATTATGTATTTGTATAAACAAAAAATTGAGGCTTTCAAGTTGTATAATGAGAAAAGTATGACATGAAAGCCACAGTGGCAGTGCGCGACTCATTGCAATCGTGAAGATATGTTTTTTTTTCGCTTTTCACCATTGCAACGGGTGTGATAATTTTTTACTCTCACTGATTCTATTAATGGAATTTCTTTAATTGATCTAAATCAATTAAATTAATTTTTCGATTAGAAATTTGGAACATTTTTTTTAAATTTGGATAATTTGTTGAATTATAATTAAAAAAAAAAATTAACAGTTTGTTATAGAATGTCAAATTTTAGTGACAATAATTGAAAGTATATTTGGAAATTTTTTAATAGAATCAGTTGCGCGCGACTAGTTTTAATTTCATTTCCACCATAAAGTATCATCTTTTTTTTTATAGTGCACCTCACACATTCCATAATAATATTGTTTCACATTGCATTTATTGGCGCGAGATCCCTTGACTATTTTGTAACCTTTTGTTTTTTCTTTGTTAACATTTCTCTTTTCTTTGGAAGTCGAAGAAATTTTTTTGATTTTGAAGAACTATTTGTTGTTTCGAATTGATAATTAGAATACTAATTACTAATTTTTGCAGACGTATTTTTATTTTAATTGATTAATAGAAACAATTAGTGGTTCTTTTACGCGGGGAAAGATATTTTAATTTTTTAATTAATTGTTTCGAAAGAAAGAAATATTTGCTTTTCGTTCATTATTTAAAGATGCTTTTATAAAAGTTTATTTTGGTCAAGAGGTCTGCTGCAGCGCGGCGCTGGCGATTACTGAATGCATTCACGAAGTTGTGTTTAGATATTTTATTTATTAAGTAACTAAATTGATTGTTAATTAATAATGATTAATATTAATTAATAAGTCGTTAGAAGTTGGATATTTATTAATTTTCAATTAATTAGAAATTAATTAAAATATACTTAATTGTATTGAAATAATTTTAATTTTTTGATTACATTGAAATAATTCAAATAGTGGAATTTTCTTGATAATTTGAATAAAAAGTTTTGAATGTAATTGAATTTTACGAAGATTTTTTTCAATAATTTAAGACAAATCGCGATTTTTAATAATTGTAATTAAAAATTTTGTTGGAAATAATTGAATTTTCTTAAAATTTTATTACAATTTTTAAAAAATATTTGAATTCTCTAGAGAAATTTTACAAAAATTGTACTTAAAATTAATTGAAGTATTAAAATTAATTGGAGTAATAATTTATTACTCCAAACAATTTAATTTCTTTGAAGTACATTAATTAAATTTTTGAAAATACAGAATTGTCTTTTTGGAGAGAAATTAATTAAAATATATTCAATTATTTTTTTTTATTTCTATGTATTCAATTATTATTTTTGAAAATATTTTAATTCTTTAGAGAAGTTCAATGAAAATTGTACTAAAAATAATTGAATTAATTCCTGAAGTAATTTATTATTTATACAAATAACTTAATTCTTTTGAATATATTTATTATTAAATTTTTTGATAATAATTATACAATATTTTAGAGAAATGGATTTAAATATATTTTTAATTTTAGTAATTGAAACATATCCAATTACATTGATGTAATTAATTAAAAAATTTAGAATTAATTTCCAATTAGTTGAAAGTTATTAAAATTATTTTGAATTTTTTATAATTGAATCAAACCTGAATATTGTTGAAAATTAAAAACAATTATTTTAAAAATAGTTTGAAAAAAGATATTTTTAAAGCGTTTTGAGAAAAGGAAAAAATTTTGAAACTGACAAAATTTTACATATATTAACATCGTTAATGCACTTAGTAAAATATATGAAAATGGTTATGACGATAGTTTTCTGCTACTCGTACAAGTAATTCCTGAGAACTCGTTAGTTTCCTTATTATTTTTTAATTTTTCTACTCGTTCAGCCACTCAATTCTCAAATTCAAATTTAATTTTCTTTCTTTGAGTCTTGTATAAATTTCGAAATTGTCAATTTTAGTTTCTCTCCATTATTCAGAAAACGCAAATTTTTTGTTTTT
Organism: Leptopilina myrica (nomen nudum); assembly: GCA_032872475.1. Taxonomy (NCBI): domain Eukaryota; kingdom Metazoa; phylum Arthropoda; class Insecta; order Hymenoptera; family Figitidae; genus Leptopilina; species Leptopilina myrica (nomen nudum). The sequence continues at coordinate 29,845,466 of CM065465.1, read as the reverse complement.
CTTTCAAATTAAATTTTTTCTTTTAGAGAATATTTCTTCTTTAGTTTCTTTTACTTCATTTTTATGGAAATATTTACATTTTATTTATAGAAAAAATAGTTTGTTTTAAATTATAAAGTAAATTAATTTGAATACTTTAATATTTTTTTGATGTTATTTTTCTTATTAATTTTTCTATTAGATTATTTTGTCTTCAGTATTTGTTTGATTTTTATTTAAATATTTACAATTTTTTCTACAAAGAGTAGTTCAGTAAAGTTTTAAAAAAAATATTTTTTTTGTTAAATTATAATGTAAATTAATTTTACTGCATTAACTGTTTTCTTCTGCAAATTAAATTTTTCTGGTAGAATATTTTATCTTCAGTATTTGCATAATTTTTGTTAAACTATTTTAATTTTATTTCTAAAAAAAATTAGTTTGTCTTAATTTATAACAAAAAGTAATTGTGTCACGTTAATTGTTTTTTTTCTGCAAAATTAAATTTTTCTGTTAGAATAATTGTGTTTGCACAACTTTTATTGAAATATTTTAATTTGATTTCTAGAAAAAATAGTTTTTTTTAAAAATTAGAAAATAAATTAATTTTATCATTTTTTTTTGTCAAATTTAATTTTTCTATTCGAATGTATCACCTTCAGTATTGGCACAATTTTCATTAAAATACAGTTTATATTTTATTTCCATAAAAAAAAAATTGGTTTTTTAATAGAAAATTTTAATTTTACTACGTTGTAAAATTTTCTGCACTAGTAATTTTATTGTATTTATTCAATATTTATTTTTTATTTGAAATTTCAACAACTAATTGTATTTAAAACAAAAAAGCAGAAAATTTGCGATAAAATTAAGAAAAACAAATTGATACATTTGTTTTTGTCTTGATCGTGGTTAAATATTGAGAATTGAGAATGGAAAAAAAATCGAGTGGCTGACGAGTAAATACAAATAGCAGTAGATCAAAGTCGTGCTAAGAAGTGGCGCGACACTAGGTGTAAAAAAAAGAAAGTTGAGATGAAATTTATTGAAGAAAAAAAAAGAGATTAACGCAGCTGTCTTATTGTTGTGGATTGGAATGGTCAGCTCTAGGAAGGAGTTATTGGAGAGCATTGCAATTGGTTTCCACTGGTACCTTCATCAAAGGGTGATTCAGATTCTGGTTATTTGGTAACACACTGTCTCTCAGTCTAAGTTTATTATGAGAGCATACGACCCATACCTACCATCAAACTACCGAAGGGTTCTTTGCAGGTAAAGTAATTCCCGCGGCTAGTCTCTATCCCAAAAACAAAACAAAATACAAACAATAATATTAATAATGTTTCCCATTTCCTCTCATCACTATAACCAATATAAATATTTTTCAAACTTATCCAGTTCAATTTTTTAATTACTTGATGTACTATCGTGACAGAAAATTAAAAATTTGTTTATTAAAAAAGCAAATATTCGTAACGATATTTACCTGCAGAATATATTCTTTTTCCTTTCTTTTCGTATGCATCGGAATTAAACCTTTAATTCCTTACTTGTCACAGCACTAAAAAAAAAAAAATTCTTCTTTGTTCCATTGACCTTTAGAGACTAGCCAAACAATAATCCCCTTTTATTTTTTTAGGTATGGATTACACTGTTTTATATTGCAGCCCACCTCTCGGCACGCGCGATACACTTATGCTTTTTTTTCCATGCAACGTTTTGGATTCAAATGACGAAAGTGCAGAGTATTCTTAATCTCCCTGTGAAAATTAAAAAAGGGATTTTCTTCAAAGTGTAAAAAAAAACTTTTAATTTTAATCTTTCTGCGAATGAATTTTCTCCCTTTTTTCCATTATATTAAACAAAAGGAAAATGTGAAAAAGGAAGAAAATTGTTTGCTGACGAGTCCACCGGACGCATTTCGGAGACTCGTCAGCTAAAATCCAAACGTTTCTTGGTGCGTCTCGTTAATCCTAAAAAAAAACCTTTCCTTAAAAATTCTTTTCTCCATTACACTGCAAATATTTCACACAGAAAAAACACTGTTAATACTATTCTGAGAAATACGAAATTTGATTTAACGCAGCTAAAAGGAAGTAAATAATATATCCTTTTAAATAAATTGATTTGTTTAGTAAAAATATTGATAAATTATTATTTATGTAGTTGATAAAATTATTTGCAAAGTTGAAGGTTTCTTCTTTACAAAAAAAAATCACTTTTGAGTAATTCTCAGAATTTCTTTTTCAGACAGATCGTCTCGTGCTCGAGGAAATTTTCAAGTTCTTGCAAAGAGAATTTTCAATGAAATACTACAATGATCCGGAGAAATAGAATAACAAAAAAAGAAACGTAGAAAGTATCGATAAATTCAAGATGTGTCATTTCTCGATTTTTCTTCTTTCCTGTGAAAAAGGGAGTTTTGTTCAAGTTGACATGCAATTTTTGCAAACAGGAAAAATTTTGAAAGGAATGTTGAAAATTACCGACAAAGCGGAAATAATTTATTTCGTAAAAAAAAAAATTGCGAAAAATGTTTTGTATGTGAAATGGACAAATGTTCTCTTCTTGCAGGGAGAGAAAAAAATCGAGAATAAAAAATTTTTTAATACTCAACAATTGGCGACTGTACAATTAATTTTTGTACGAAAAAATTGTATAATTAACGATTGCACACGATTTGCGGATGGAAAATTTGAAAGTGAAAGAGCGAAAAAAAATTTATCGAGCACGTTTCGAGAGCTGCGGCGCGGCAAGAAGAGGTCGGGCAATGCGCGGCGCGACCCCTTTAAGAATCGCGAACTCTTAAATTAATAAATTTTTTTTCAACTCTAAACTCTAGGCGTGCTACCTGAAGGCAATTGAGACGCGACCTAATTTCGCGGTCGCTTGGAGCAATCTTGGTTGCGTTTTCAATGCTCAAGGTGAAATTTGGCTTGCGATACATCATTTTGAGAAGGCCGTCGCTCTTGATCCCAATTTCCTCGACGCCTACATCAATTTAGGAAATGTTCTCAAGGAAGCACGCATCTTTGATCGGTAAGTCGATTTTCCAATTATTTATAATATATATATGTGACAATAAATTTTTCTTTTTTGTCACTGATGAGCAAAGTGAAGAAAAAAGAATTGCATTCTATCAATTAAATTGCTGACTCAATTAAAAGCAATGGAATGGAAATAATTTTATTAGTTGGAGAATGGGATTCGATTTAAAAAAAAGGAGGACATGACGATTCTTGATCAAATTAAATGCAATGAAGACAATTTTTCTTTCAAAACTGTATTTAAAGTATTAGAAATTATTTGAAATAATTGAAAAACGAATAATTTCGAAAAATTTTGTACAATTTTGAAAATCTACTTGAATTCTTGCGAAAATTTTTATTATTATTAAGAATAATTGAATTATTTCAAAGAATCTTTTTAAATAATTGAATTTCTGCAAAGTATTTCATCATTTGTGGAAATAATTAAATTTTAAAGTAATTTATCGAAATTTTTCAAAATAATTGAATTCTTGCGAAATTTTGTTTATTTATGGAAATAATTGAATTTTAAAGTATTTTATCGGAATTTTTCAAAATAATTGAATTTCTGCAAATTTTTTTTTATTATTTATGAAAACAAATAAATTTTGAAGTATTTTATACAAATTTTCCAAAACAATTAAATTTCTAAGAATTATTTTATTATTTATGAAAATAATTAAATTCCTGCGAATTTTTTTTTTTATTATTTATGAAAATAATTGAATTTTAAAGTATTTTATCAAAATTTTCCAAAATAATTGAATTCTTGAGAATTTAACAAATTTTTTCAAAATAATTTAATTGTTATAAAAATATGTATAAAAGTTTTTTAAATAATTCAAATTTTTTAGAGAAATTTTACAAAAATTTTATAAAAAATTAATTGAATTACTATAAAGAATTTTATTATTTTCGATAGTAATTGGACTTTTTCCAGGATTTTAATTAAAATTGCATTACAAATGATTGAATATTTGTGAATAATTTTATTATTAATTAAGAATATTTAAAATTCTACAAAGAATTTTATTATTTATTAAAAAAATATTTAAATTTCTGTAAAGAATTTTATTGTTTATTAAAAATAATATTTGAATTGCTGCAAGGAATTTTATTAAAATATTTTAAAAAAATTGAATTATTTCAAAGAATTTTTCATAATAATTGAATTTTTGCGAATTATTTTATTATTTATCAAAATAATTCATATTTAAATTGAATGTAAATTGAAAAATTGAATTTTAACATAAATTTTTTTTAAATTTAATTATTTTAAAGAATTTTAATAAAATTTTTAGAAAAATTTTTAATTTTTCTTTTAGAGGAATTTAATATAATAAAAATAATTAATAAAAATTGCATTGAAAATAATTGAGAAATGACTTCGTACGAGGAATTTTTTTTATGAAAATAAATTGAATTTTTGCGAAGAGTTTTCTGTTAATTTTTTCAAATTTTTGAATTGTTTTGAAGAATTTTTCTGAATTTTTTGATAATAAAGAATTTTTTAAAAATACTTTCAATTCTAAAATAATTTAATTATTATAAAAAATTTTGTTATTTAATTTTATTAAAAATAATTAAATTTGATCTTTTTTTTACAAATTTTTCTTTACAAAATATTTTATGAGAAAAATCTTTTTTTTTTAATTTTCTAGCGAAAATTTGTAAAGATATGCTTTGAAAACTATTCTGAAAAATATTACAAAGCGAATATTAATAAAAATTTGCTTTAAAAACTATTTTAAAAAATATTACAAAGCGAATACTAATAAAAATATGCTTTGAAAATTATTTTAAAAAATTACAAACCGGAAATTTGTAAAAATTAGCTTTGAAATTTTTTTTTTCCTAAATTACAAAGCGTAACTTTGTTAAAATCAGCTTTGAAAAATATTTTTTAAAATTACAAAGCGGAAATTTGTTAAAATTTGCTTTGAAAATTATTTTGAAAATGTACAAAGCGAAAAGTTGTAAAAATTTACTTAGAAAAATATTTTTAAAAATCCGACAGCGAAAATTTGGAAAAATTTGCATAGAAAAGAATTTATTTTTCCTAATTCGTTGAACAAGCACGTCTAGAGCTGTACGAATGTTACTTATATGAATATTTGATTATTAAAATTTTTTACTTATTCAAATTTTTAGTTAAAAAAGTTTTAGAGTGGAAAAATATTTTCTTCGGCAAAAATGACTGGAAAAAAAGGAATCTGGCTTCAATTTTTAAATATAACAGTGAATCGTCATGTGTTCCAATAAGAAATGTTTAATTAAAAGAAAACTTAAATCAATCGTAGCGAAAGTAAATTAAAAAGGAATAATTAACTTTATTCCTAAATTGGAGCAATTCGAAAAAATTCTATATTTTTCTTTCTTTCATTAGACACGTTCGGATTTCATTATATCTAGTTTTCTGTGTCATTTTTTCATTCTCTCAATATTTTCATCAATGAGAATATAACGACTGAAGGAAAAGTTCGTTTTTTTCATTTATGACAATATTTTTTTGTCGTGAGACTTTTTTTTCATATCCATTGCCTTGTGATTTGAATTTTGCTCGCATGAATAGGCAAACTCCACTGCGTAAAATCAGATCCCTTTGAAATTTGCTCAAATGAACGTTGGTAATTTCCTTTATGAACGAAAATAGTGGATGGAAAAAAGAAGCAAGAGAGAGTTGGAGAGAGTGAGTGAAAAAAAGAGGATTGATAATATCCTCTTATTTTTTACTATATAGTGATTGAATTTCCAAATAGAAGTTTCGTTTAATTGTAAAAAAAAAATAAAAGTCGGATGATCAAATATCTCATTTAATTAATTGAACAAATTAATTAATTAATTAATTTGGCAAATAAATTAACTGAATTTAAACCAAATTAAGAGAAAAAGAAAATAAAACTGAACTATACAGAATGAAATTTTATTTAATAATTGGAGTCATATTTTTATTACTAAATAAATTAAATGAATTAAAATGTATCTGTATTACATTAATTAAATAAATAATAATAAAAAAAAAATTAAATGAATTCGGCAAAAATTAAAATTCTATTTTAATTTTATTTGTTCTGCTAATAATAAAAAATTTATATTTTATTGTTCTACTTTAATTTTTATATTAAATTAATTTTTTTAATAATTAAATTCTACTTTAATTATCTACTCATTTCTGCTAATAATTAAAATTACCTTTTATTTATTGAAAATTTTTGTTAAAAATAAAAATTTTATTTTAATTTCAAAATATTCATTTTCTTCCAATAATCATTATAAATTATTGAATTTCACAAAAGTAGATATAATGAAATAATTCCTACAAGAGTTGAAATCTGTTTTAATTATTGAATAACAATTCTGTTAATAATAAAAATTCTATTTTAATTTGCGTAAAATATTCATTTAATTTATCAAAAGTAGAGAATTAAATAATTTCTGTTAATAATTAAAATTCTACTTCAATTCCTTCAATCCTGCGAATAATCTAAACTTCATTTTCATTATTTAATAAATTCCGTTAATATAATTAAAATTCTATTATAATTAGAAAATATTAATTTTCTTCTCTAACAATGTATTTAATTTATTAGGAAATGTAGAATGAAATAATTGTTGTTAATTAAAATTTTTCTATTTTTATTATTAAATAAATTCTGTCAATGATTAAAATTCTGTTTTAATTATTTATTTGAATAAATTTTGTTAATAATTAAAATTCTTTTAATTTGAAAATATTCATTTTCTTCATACTCGTGATAAATTATTTAATTAGAAAAATAAAGAATGAAATAATTTCTGTTAATATTGAAAATTCTATATTTTATTTATTAAATAAATTCAGCGGAAGATATTTAATAATTAAAATAGAATTTTAATTATTGAATAAAATCCGTTAATAATTGAAATTTTCTTAGAATCTGCGAATATTCACTTTCTTCTATATAATCGTTTGACAAATTATTTAATTTAGCAAAAATAGAAAATGAAATTTTACGAAAATGGGAAACTATGATTTTTCATTTTTCCTGCGTTTGAAAATGATCTTTGATCTTTTTTTTTTGCAACTTCCCTTTGAGGGTGTGAGTGCATAATCCAAGCTCATGAACAAGAAAAGAAGCGACTTTATAATACTTTTTAAAGCTCTTGAAACTTTAAATGCGGTATCTCGTCGCGTTCTTTTTTTTTTCTTTACTGCATAAAGAGAACACTTTCTGACATTACTGCCGTTTGAACTTCCATTGCGTTTGCTTAAGATTCACGACGTTAAATATGACTTTAGATTTTTTACATCAACCAGGATTATCGATACTATAAAAGAGAAGAAGAAGAATTATTAGCCACACTCGATTTGAATTAAAATTTCATTGAACATGATTTATTCGTTGATAATTTATCGTTTTAGATTTTAGACGCTGTAATTTGTATCTTTCGGAAAGGATTTCTACCTTTTTTTTTGCCTTTCTTGCTTCTTGGGTTTTTTTCTTATTCTTTTCGTTTTTGCTTCTTCGTTTCCTTTTTCGTTGATAAATTACATTTCGAAAATCAGCTTTTCCCAGTGACTAGCCAACAAATCATATTAAAAATATTCTCTGTAAGGAAAATTTGGCAAGGTTTCTTTTTTTTTAGTTTTGCATATAGAAAATTGGGGGAAAATTCTTTCAAGGAATTTGGCATTTTAGGGGACACGTTTCCTGGCCAAATATTCTATTTGTAGAAGTGAGATTCGTTTTCTCTGTTTGGAATTGGTATTCGTTTTATTTTCAGAGATTCTTTCTTTCAAATATTGTCAATATGAAGGTCTCTAAATTTATCTGATACTTTTATTATATTCGTGGCCTTTTTTCAATTTTTTTCTCCAATATTTGTATTTCTTTCCTTATTTTATTTCCTACTTTATTCATTTTTTCCTTTTTCTATTTCTTACTTTATTCTTTTTTCCTTTTTCTATTTCTTACTTTATTCTTTTTTTTCTTATGTTTTATTTTTACTTTATTCGTTTTTTCCATGTATTTTATTTCTTACTTTCGTCATTTTTTTTCTTAATTAATTCATTTTATTTTTGTCCTCTCTTTTTTGCTTAATTTTAAATTTTCCTTTCTTTAAATTAAACTAAATGAAGCACAGTTTGATCTGCTGGCGCTTACAATTTTTATCGGCGTCAGTTTTAAAAGTCTGTGCAAAAGTAAAATTGGCTCTTAGTTATTTCATCGATTTTCAATACAAAAAAAAAAAATTTCGATGATAGTCCGGAGTCAAACATTTTTCAATTTATGAGAAATTTTTTTTTTTACCTGAATTCACAATATTTTCTTTTTTTTTCTTGTTTATTGGAATATTTTTAAAAGTAAATATTTATTGGAATGTTTCTTTTAAATTTACAATGTTCTTCTCTTTGGATAATTTCTGAATGGAAATATTTGTTTTTATTACAAAATTGTTTTTAATTTGGATATTTTTGAGTTAAACTATTTATTTTTTTTTTAATTTAGATATTTTTGAAAGCAAAATAATTGTTGCAGTGTTTTGAAAAGAAAGGAAATATTTTTTTAATTAAGATTTGTTTAGAATTTGGATATTTTTGATGGTAAATATTTACTGCAATATTTCTTGAAAATTTCAATTCATTTTATTTCAACTATTTATTTTTAATTTCAAATATTTGCTTTTGATTAAAATATTTGTTTGCGTAAAAATAAAAAAAAATTGTATAAACTCTCGTGAGTCAACAATTTTTTTAATTTTTTATAAAATCCCTTTTATTTCTTAATTTATAATTTTTTTTAATTTCAATATTTTTTAAAAGAAACATTTATTGTAAAATTTCTCAACTCTTTTCATTTTATTTATTTGTTTTTAATTCCAATTATTTTGATTTCAATTCGTTTTGAATTCTCTTTTTTTCTCTTCACACTTTAATTCTTTTAATTAAATTTTTTAATTCTCTTTAAATCTCTTTAATTCTTTTTAATTTTTTGAATTTCTTTTTATTTAAAAATATAATTGTCAAAAATGAAATGTCAAAGAATTATTTTCCTCTATCTGAAAAAGAATATTCGTTTTTTGAAAGAAAGTATCTGAAAATAATGAAATGAATTTCGTTTAATGTTTTTGTATTATTTCTTTCGTCCTCCTACTTCGTTTTTTTTGCGAGAAAATGTTTTCGTTCTGTTTATTCCCAAAAGAGTTGATTGAGAGGGAAAAAAGTTTTAAAAAAAAGAGAAGTATAGTTATTTTTCAAAGCTAGACTTACAACAATGTAATAAAAAAGACACATCTTGCCAATCTTGCCTTTTGTATTATGTACTTTTATTTCACTCTCTGAAGAAGAAAAAAAAGCAACTTTTAGAGAAATATCGCTTTTATTCTCTGACTTTTCCATAAAAGTTACAACACTTGCTTTATTCTGGTTATAAACTCAAAGGAAACGGAACTTTTTTCCTCCTATTTTTAAATAAAACAAGAATGTAAAATTCAGATACTTCTTCATTTTTGTATAGTTGATAATTATTTTTCAACCAATCATTGAAATTGGTGTAAAAATATTATTTTTGAAATTGTTTTTCGTTTAATGGGAGCTTAAAAGTTTCCATTAATTTCGAAAGTAAAAGTTTCTTCCAAATGGATATTTATTCGAGGCTATATTTTTTCACGATTAAATAAAAAAAAATCAGTTTTTAAAATTGTGTGTTTCATTTTTCAGGAATAACACGAACTCTGTATGTAGTTGCAGGTCAACGTTGTTTTTCGGACTCTCATGCGTTCCAGTTTTATTTAATAAAAATCGATTGCCACTGCCCATCTATTTTCGAGACTACGCTTCTTCGAGTAATAGAAACTTTTTCGAGAGAGTGAGAGAGAAGTAGACTTAGAAAAAGAAGAGAAGGGAGTGAAAAAAAGGAATAGAAAAGAGGAACTTTTCACTTTATTTGTCCCCAGGAGATGAGGACTTTTTTTTGCCTTTATTAAATTTTATCTCACAGGCAATAAAGAAAAGGGCGCATGAGTAACTCTCACGAAACTCTCGTGAATGGACTTGCTCACGCAATTTCTTATATGTGACGATCGATTATAACGTGAATTCGTTGCCAGTTTTCCACCCCTTTCATCACCAAATGGTTTCTTCGAGAGACAAATTTTACAAACGACGCCTGTTTGTTTATTATGAGGTGGTTCTTCTTTACGTCCTAACTCTTCACTTCTTCAATGAATATCGTTTATTCCAAAGGAATTTATTTATTTATTTATTCATGCATTCTAATTTTCCTATTTTTCTTTAATTAAGAAAAAAATGTCTCGAATATTTCGAACGTTCGAACGAAATTTATTTTCTATTTCAATATTTTCAAAAAAAATACTAAAATAAATAGAAAGAAACAAAAACGATTCGAATGAAATATTTTGTTATAATAATTAATGATACAAAAAATAAAATACAAATTGAAAGAAGTAAAAAAAATACTGTCGTCAATATTTGAACGTTCGAAATATTAGAAGCGTGAAGAAAGTAAAATTTAAAATTGCTCAGCAATGAAAATTAAGGGAAATAATTTCTCTTCTTTTGTCATTTTTTTTTCTTTCTTTTTGAGAAGTAATTTTTTAAGTGTCGGTGATAAAAATGATGGGCAATAGTGTAAAATCTGTGAAATGGAATATCTCATTATTCTGCTATACATAAAGTTTGATTTAAACGTTCCTTTAATGATCGAATAAAATAAAAATGGAAATCCATTTTCCTCGTAAATATTGACTTGGTAAAAGTTAAATTTCTATATAGTTAGTTAATCGCAAAGAATAAGTGCCAGGTCACGTTCTTCCTGAGCTGTAACTCGATGGTATAATTTTATTGTTCTCCGCGGCAAAATCTTCTCTCTTTCAATTTATAAACTTTTTTAAACTTGATTTTTCGAAAATTAAATTTGTTCTTTATGATCTTTTTTTTAAATTTCGTTATTTTAGTTCTTAGTTTTCTATTTTAACGCTTAATTTCTTTTTTAATTTTTAAATTCTAATTTTCTTCGTTAATTGTTAATTTTCTATTTTATTAAGTTTTATTTCAATTTTGATTTTCTATTTAATTTTTTAATTTCTATTTTAATTTTCTACTTTGATGTTGACTTTCCTATTTCCTTGAGTTTCCTCTTTTAATTTTACTATATTTTAATCACTTGGAGATAAATAGTTGATCTCTTTTTTTTAACAGAAATTTTTAGTTTTAATTTTTAATTTTTATTTTTATTTTAATTTTTATTTTGATTTTCCTCTTTTACTTTCATTGTATTTTAAATACTTAGAGAAAAATAGTTTTATTTTTTTTCAACGTGAATGTTTAGTTGAGTTTAACTTGCAACTTCTTGAGAAAAAAATAGCTTGTTCCTTTACTATACACAACAAAATACAATGATGTTGAAAGTGCAATAGGAAAAAAAGCGAAAAAGTTTAAACTCGAGAGAATCTTTAATTAAAGAGAAAAGGCGAAACAAGAAAAAAAATTGATTTAATTTTTTTATATAAAACTTTAAATTACTAAAGAATGCAACTAATACGATGTAAAATAGAACTTTTAGTTTTTTTCATGTTCTCCAAGTTTGCTGTTTTTTATTGAGAGAAGAATTTTCTTTTCGTTTTTCTTTCTTTTTTCGCAGTAATTTTTAGAAAATTTAAATTAAAAATCCCCTTAATTAAAAATAATTTTAAACGGTTTTTTAATTGAAATTAAGTATAAAATTTTAACTGAAAATTCTAGAAACGTTTGTTTCTGAAAAATTTTTATGTAAATTTATTTGAAATAATATCATTTGTTTTAATAAATTTTAATCATTTAATTTAATTTTCAACGAACTTTTTCAAAAATTTTTAAATATAATTAATTTAGAAAAGAATTTTATTTACAAATTCTATTAATTATTTAATGAATAATTTTGATTAGAAATTTCTGAAATAAAATAAAATTTTAAAAGGTTTTGAATTAAAAATTTGAATTTTTAATTATTTTCATTAAAAAAATAAATTAATTACTCAATACTTTTTATTTATTGTTTAATTTGATAAATTAATAATTTTACTAAAAAAATGTAAAGTATTTTGAATTCAAATATTTAGAACGTTTGAATTTTTTGTGAAATTTTAATTAAAAATTAGAAAAAATTCATTTTTAAATTTAAATATTTTCAATATTTAGTTAAAAAATTTTCAAATTATTATAATTTCAGGAAATTTAATTCTAAACATGTGGATTTTAGAATTATTTAAAGTAAATCTTTTCTTTATTAACAATATTTCAGAAATGGATTTTTTTCAGAATTTTTAATTAAAATTGTACTCAAAAAATTCTCATTTTCTAAATTTTTACTTCAAAACCCTTTAAAATTCAATTATTTATGTAAATTGCGAATTTTACTTTTAGAAAATCATTCAATTTTCAAATAGAACTTTCTGAAAACTTTAGTGACAAATAATTGATTTAAAAAAAAATTTTTATTAATTTTTGGATTCATTTTCAACATTTTCAGTATTTAAATGATAAATGTTGGAATTATTGAAATATTAAAAAATTAAATTATAAATTATTGGATTTTAGAATTATTTATGTCGAATCTTTTTTTCTCCTTTTGAACAATTTATTTAACTCGCAAAATAAAAAATTCTAAAAAATTATTAAAAAATAATTAATTTAGAAACAAATTTTAGTGAAAAATTCTATAGAAATTCATTTTGAAACAGATATTTTTGCAATTCTTGTTAATAATTAAATTTCAAGAGGTTTTGAATTAAAAATTTTTTAAACTTAGAATTTTAAATGAATTTTTATTTAAATATTCTAAATATTCGTTTTTATTTAAATTAATCTCTGAAATTATTCGAATTCTTGCATTTGTTTTCGATGTTTAATTGGAAAATTTCCGATTTCGTAAAATTGGGAAAATGTTTTGAAATTTGAAAAATGAAAATTCCAACTGAAATTTAATATTGAGGAAAATTTATCTGAAATAATTTTGTTGTCGTATATTTTTCTGTTGTTCGTAAAGTAATAAATTATTAATTTAGTATTTAAAAATATTCGTAATATTTTCTTGTCCCTCGTATCAAAATATTCGTTCTGTTTACGAAAAAGATCAAAATTCTCTCTGGAAATTTAATTTTTTCGCCAAATTTGATTTTTTCTGAATTTCTTTTGCTTGAAAGTGACTTTTTTTCTTCTAATTGCAAACGATTCGTTTTTAGTGAATTTTTCTTACTATTAATCTATTTATCAAAAGGAGATAAATTCAGATTTTTTTGATTTCTATCAAATTGAGATTTTAATTTTATTTCTATTTTTTTGTCAGCAGAGATTGAAGGGGATTTAGTTCGTTCGAAATGGATGATAATAATAATAAAAAAAAATATGAAGGAAATAATTAAAAAGAATCGTTGATCAAGTGGATTGTACTGATAATGAGAATGATTGTTGGGTTGGAGAGTGTGTATACAGTGGCTGGGTTTCTGGGAATGTTGGAATCACCTAGCAACGGACGCATATTCCAGCTTCCGAGTCAGGCGCGACGTTGACGCCAACCTCGGCGTCGGCGTCGACATTGTTAGTTGCCGGTAGTCGCTAAATCCGCCGCAACGCCACTCCTCAGTAGTTTAGAACGTAGTCTACGAGGCAGAATATCCGTCCGTCTGTCTTTCTCTATCATGACACGTTTTTAACTCTCATTTCGCACAAATTTTTCTTTTCTTTTTTTCTTCCTCAGAGAAAAAAAAATCTTGTTCAATTTTCTTACAGACTTTTAATAACTTAATTTTTCCTTGAAAAAAATATCTTTCATTATAGAAGAAGGAAAAAGTGAAATTTTTTCGTTGTCGAATGAAAAATATGTCTGATATAGTATAGAGTTTATTTTACGCTTCAGAAATTTTTATATGGAATTGTGTGGAGCTTTTAAGGAGATATTTTTCTGTATTTTCTCTTTTATGCTTAAAGAAAAGGAATGTTTTGAGAAGACAGATTCAAGACTTTTGTTTTTTTTTTTAAATGGGCTTTGACATTATTGTGTGGAGAAGAAAGATTCTCTTGCTCGAGGAAAACACGTGACAATTTCTTTAAGGGAAATACAAGATGAAAGGAATTCTTTCGCCAATTTAATAATATGAATATGAATTTTCGAAAACTTCACATTTCTCCTATTCAGTAGTTTCTCGTAGTCAATCGTATTAAATAAATAAATTTAAAAGGAAGGGAAGAAAAAACATATAAGGAAAAGAACAAATAAATAAAGAATAGAAAAAATTAATAAGGAAAAGAAAAAATTAATAAAGAAAACAAGAAAAATAAATAAATATAAAAAAAGAAAGAAAGAAAGAAAAAAGGGAGTAAATCAGAAGGAACTTTTTCACATAAAAGAAGAATAAAGAAGGAAATTTAGGAAAAATAGTAGGAAACGTTAGCTGGAAAAAAATAATCCTATTCTGTCCAAGTGATTTTTTAAAAATTTAATCTCGAATATTTAAGTGAAAAGGAACGTAAAAAGTTTCCTCCACGAGGAAGCAGAAGAATTTGTGAAAATTCTTCTAAAGAATAGAAAAAAACTACGTATACAGAGAAATTAAAAATAAAATAAGAAAATATATTACTGTTAACGAATCGTTATTTAAATGTGATTAAATGTTGATAAAAATTTACCATGTGATAAAAAAACAGAGGTGATAGACAAGTCGATGTTCTAAAATTCATATTAAGCATAACAAATTGATAGATTGAAAAATAGAATACTAGAGAAAAAAAACGACACAGCTGTGTATAATTCTCGTTTAACTAAATAATTCACTTTGGAAATTTGATTTGAGAATTTAATTTTGGAATTTCATCTGAGAATTTAACTTTGGAATTTCCCTTTGAGAATTTAATTTGGGAATTTCATTTGCTAATATACATTCAAAAATGGAATAGTTATTTTAATTCAATTTGAAAAATAATTGTTTCAAATTCTATGAATTTTCCAGGGATTTCTTTATTTGAAAGAGGAAATTTGTCGTCGCTTGATAAAGACCACACACACACTAAGTGAACTTATGGATTCCATCAATTCTCAAGTTTTTAAAAGCCTCGATTTCATCTCCAACCGTTGAGAGCTTCTTCTTCTTCTTCTTCTTCTTCTTCTTGCGACTTTAGACAAAAAGGTGGAACAAAAGCGAACGACGAGGAAGACAATAAGACTTGGATTTATCATCGAAAGTAATTTATTATCTCATATAAGAGGAATGCTTCATTTGGAATAGTCGAAGAGATAATGCGAAAGAGAGACAGAGAGAGAATTTAAGATGACAGAACATTTCAACCAGATTATTTTTCATCATTTGTCAAATGTGGCAGTTTTTACATTTTTCTAATGGAAAATTATCGTTTAGAGAAAGGGGAAAAATCTCTTTAAAAATCAATTTAATATCTTTTTCAAATCTCCATTAAATCTTTTACAAATCTCTTGAAAATTCTCTTTAAAAGAGAGAAAAATAGACAGTCTTCGAAGGAAAAGTGATTTTGGGAATAGAATTTGAGGAGGAAAAGGAAAGGAAGAAAATAGAGAAAAAATTGAAGAAAAGGAAAGGAGAGGAAGAAAAGTGCAAAGAAAAAGTAGAGAAAAGGAAAAAATAAAGAAACAAAGAAATAGGAATAAAGAAAAAATAGAGAAACAGAAAAAATATTAGAAAACGAAAAAATAAAAAAAGGAGAAAATAGAAAAAAGGGAAAAATAGAGGAAACGATAAAATAGAGAAGAGGAAAAAATTGAGAAAAGACTGTTGAAGAATTGAATAAAAATTATAACTATTTGGAAAATAAATTGTAAGGCAGAAGAAAAAGGAAAAGTTACCAAAAAAAAGAAACAATTTTCGAGAAGAGAAAAAGCAGCACAAAAAAAATTCCAAATGAGAATATTTAGAGAATTCCAAGTGTCTTAGTTACGCACATGTTTTTTCGACTGAATTGAAGACTGAAAAAAAAATTTCAACTCTCCTTTTTTACTCAAAAAAAAGGGCATAGGTACTAAATAAATGAGAATCGTCCAATAAATTCCAATTCCAAGTTTAAATAGTTAGAAAAATTATTTTTTTACTCGAAAAAGAAGAAGAAACAAGAAGGAAAAAAATTAGAAAAAAGTAGATTTCGAAATATTTGAAGTATTATTGAAAAATTCGAAAATAAAAAAAAGGAAACTTTGGGATTATTTTGAATTTTTAATAATGACGGAATGGAGTACCAGTGTGTTATCGTTTACACAGTGATATCTCCGTCAACATCCCTGGCACCATCTCTGCGTCTTCATCTTGAAAGTACGATTTTACGACCACAGCCTACTGGCTGTATCGCTTGGCTCAAGTCCTGGATCAAAAGGTTCATGTTATCAATTTTCCTCTCATGTTTTCTTTTTTTTGAGTAAATTTCCCGTGAAAAATTTATTATCCACGCCCGTATTTCTTTGAAGTTGAGTTTTTTGATCTTTTTTCCTCAAACGTAGGGGAGGGTTTTTTTTTTTTTTTTGCAATCTTTGGTGTCGGAGGAGTAGAAAAGTTCACTCTCAATCTAATCGAAAATGCGATCGTTTGAAATTGAATTTTATTCTGCGGGTGGTTTTTTTTATTTAAATTTTTATTATTGATTTTTACTTTTTGTGAATTTATTTAAATATTATATTCAAGGGATGGTGAGGAATAATGGTTAAATATAAATCGAAAATAGTTATATTAAAACACTTCTAAGATAAAACAGAATAAATAATTCATTAAAAATTATTAAATTTAATAATTTAATAATATTTTAACTTTTAATAAATTATTTAAACTAGGAAATTGTCTTCAAAACAATTGTAATTACAATTATTCAAAAAAACGAATTTTTTTAATCAATTCTTATTAGAATTCAACAAAAATTGTGAATTATAGAAAAAAAAAATTTTTTATGAAATTTACTCATTTTTAAGATTTTTAGTTACAATTCGACAAAAAATATTGTTTAATAAATATTTGAATTTTTTTTATTTTTATTATTATTTACTTGTCCATCAGGAATCAAAATTTCAAGATACTTTCAAAGTAAAGTAAAATATTAAACCTTTTGAAATTTAATTATTTCTAAAAATTAGAACCGCAAATTCTTTTAATTATTGAAATTTATTATTAAAATATTTTCTGAAATTTTAACTGAAATTCTTTTTCAAATACAATTTATGTCAAAAAGTTTTACACGCAAATCCTGTTCTTGTCAAAATTCCAGGGGATTTCAAATTTCTCTAAAACACTAATAACTCTATTTACAAATTAATTATCAAACTTTTGACATGACAATTTCAACTGTAAAACAATTTGTAGTCAAAAAGCCTTAACTTTATATTAAATTCAAAGTGTGTCAAAATGACAATAAAGATTTCTAACTAAATATCAAATCAAAAGAGTGTTAGAATTATTTTCAATTTATATTTTAATTAAATCCAGAGTGGTAAAATAATTATTTTCGATTTTTAATTAAATAGTAAATCGAAGAAAAAAAATTATGAAATAAATAAATAATAAGAAATTACTATTTTGTGTTTATATTTAAATATTTAAGGAGTATATAAATAATTAATGCAGATTTATATTCAGATACAAAGTTCAAGGAGTGCGAAAATAATTTTTTTTAGATTTATATTCAAATATTAAATCCAAAGAGAGTTGAAATTCTTATTTTCCCCTTTTTTCTGTTTTCTCTCCGTTGGTTACATTTTCTTGAGTATATTATTACTTCTTCGTTTTTTTCTTTCTTTTTACTTCTTCTTGGTTTCAATTACTCCTTTAATTTCAATTAAATTTATCATATTTCTCCTCTTATCATTTAAATTTCCAACTTTGAGAAATCGACCACTATTTTCTCTCCATTTAACAATTTATTTAAGTAATTCCGATTATATCCTCACTTTTCATTAGTAATCAATATTTTCCTTTTATATATTTAAATATCGATTAATCTTTGTATGTTAAAATTTTTTATTTTATACATAAATAAAAATATCCCATATTATTCATTATTCTGATTTTGTAATTTATATAGAAAAAATAATTTGCAATATCATTCATTATTCTGATTTTGTAATTTATATATAAAACGAAGACTCGTTTCTCATCTCGTGAAGAAAATATTGAAAATTAAATTACGATTTATGAGAGTTTTTGTTTCATGCGATAGTTTTCCCTTTTTCCCTAGCAAATGAAATTATAAAGTTTATTTATATTTTTCTTCTTTCTTTTTTTGTAGGGGAAAGAGGGTAAATTGGCATTATTTATGCATCATTAGAGTACACGTATGAAGTGTCTGCATGTGCAAATTCACAACTAGTTATAATATATGGGTCAAAGTGGATAACATGGTTAATGTAATTTATCCTGAAAAATCGATATACACGCAACATATTATGATGTGGTTTTAGAGAGCTAAATGCTTTTCTAAGTATTAATTTGTAACGTGTCCAAACAAATAGAAATCCACGACGTGTTAAACACGCAAATTACCTCTTTAGAAAACAATTCTCGACTTTTTTTAGGGGAGGAGAGAGAGAGAGAAAGATTTATTATTCGTAAGCGTAATTTTCAATTCCCTTCAACTATATAGTTGCGAAGCTTTATTTTAACAGAAGTTTTCGCATTTGTACTTGCAAATTGCGTTTAATTTAATTCTGGAAACTGGGGAAATTTATACAATATATGTGAGGAGGTGAAAAAAAAAATTTACATGAATAGGAGAAAATTAATGTATTCAACGAAATTATTTACTTTTAACTTTTATTTGTAATTTTATTATAATTTTTGTCCTTTTGTATTTATTATTATTATTATTATTATTATTATTATTATTATTATTATTATTATTATTATTATTATTATTATTATTATTATTATTATTATTATTATTATTATTATTATTATTATTATTATTATTAGTGATATTGTTATTTTTATAATAACTGTTATTATTATTTTTGTAATTAATTCGCCTCAAGTTTTGAACTTTCAAACGAGCAAATTTATGTTTAAATTATTTCTCTTTTTTATTATTAATTCCCCTGGAGATTCGAACGTTCAAGTGAGCGAATTTTTTTTTCTCTTTGAAGTATTAATATTATTATTTATTTTTATTATTAATTCGCCTAAAGTTTTGAACGAACTTTTTTGTAATTATTAATTTTTATCTATTTTATTTTATTAAAAGTCGAAGTATTTCAACTTTCAAATAAGTAAATTTTTTCTCTTTGAATCATTATTTTTCTTATAATTCCCCTGAAGTTATGAACGAATTTTTTTTCTTGAAAATATTTTTACAAATTCCTATACTAACATTGAAAATGTAATTTAAATGTTTAACTTAGTTTAGAATAAATTTTTTTGGAAAAATTATTTTTCCTAATAAAAGTAGAAAGAGTAGAAAAATTATCGTCGTTGATTTGAATGCTCGAAATCTTATAGAAATATTATTATATTTTTTAGTTTATTATTTTACTTTTTTCTGTTATTTTTAGTATTTCTAAACAAAATTTAATTTTAGATTTTGCGAAAATACATTCTGTAAATGGAAAGACAACAATAGATATTGTTGTAATATTTTTATATTATTTCCAGTTGATATCGTTTTGTCAAAGAAAATAACGCAGGTGTAGAAAATAATTCATGTTCATTCAAGTGCAGATGAATGATAAACTAATCTTTGCAATTTATCGCACATCTTTTATGATACATTGCGAAAATTACTTTCCATTTTTTATAGAACAGCGAACACATAATAAAATATTATGTGTTATTATTATTAATAATCATTTTAATTTTATTTTATTATTAATAATAATTGTCTAAAAATTTATGAGCAAAAAATGTTAAAATTAACATTGTTATATTGATTTTACTTATTTGTTTCCTTTTTTAGTATATTTTAATTTTATTCATATTTTTTTAATTTATTTAATATTTTTAAAAAATTATTTTAATTAGAATTCTCAATTTCAAGTTAATTAAATTTTTAATTTAAACATTCTAACTTTGAGTTAATTAATTTTCTAAATCTAAAAATTCTATAATTTAACGATTAATTTAAATAATGGAATTTTAATAACTATTTGAAAAAACGATAATTCAAAAATGGTCGTTAGTGATGAAAATATGTGTGTGATTAAAAATTAATTAATTGAAAAATATGTCTCGTAATTTATTGCTTGACGTTAATTAATTACACTCGGCTATAAAATTTCATCTGAAATATTTAATTAAATGGATTTTTATTTTTGCAAAAGCAGTCTTTAATTATTTTATAAAAATAATTTGAAGTCCCTGGATAATGTACTATTTTCATTCCAATTTTAACTAGCATGAGTTTATTTATTTTTCTATTTTAATTTCTTCTTTCATTTTTCTTTAATCAGTTTAGTTTTTTTTTACTTGAATTTAATTTTTGTTAACATGAATAATTTTTTTTTTAAATGAATTTAATTTTTCGTTATTTTAATTAGAGTTTCAGTTTTTAATTTTAACTGCGAATTTTTTTTTTTTAGTTTTAACTAGAGTTTGGTTTGTTTTTTCAACGAAATATTCTAAATGAAATAACGTGAAGGGTAAATTATTTTCCATGTAAATTGAAATTTTTTCATCTCTTTGATGAGAATAATAATAATAAGAAGAATAATAATAATAATTCCCGAAATGTTAAAAGAAGATTAATTTCCCACAATTTCACTGTTTAATGTGTTTTTAAAGTATTTACATTCGAAATGCAATTGTTTTAGTTTATCGTTTAAAGTGTAATGAGTTTCTCAAACAGTATTCAATTTTCTCTCAACTAATATCCTGTGAATTATTATTGTTGCAGAGCTGTTGGTGCATATCTTCGAGCGTTGAATCTGAGTCCCAATAATGCAGTGGTTCACGGCAATTTGGCCTGCGTTTACTATGAGCAAGGGTGATAATTTTTTTTTGATCATTAACTTATTAAATTATTTTTTTTACTTATTTATTATTTTTTTACTTTTTAATTTTATATTTTGTTAATTTTTTTTTGTTTTCTACTTAATTGATTTTAGTCTTAGTTCATTTCATTGATTTTTTTATCTATTAATTTTATTTCTAGTTATTTTTTAGTTATTTCAGTAACTTTTATACTTGTTAATTTAATTTAATTTTTTATTTGTTTCCTACTATTTTTTTTTGTTTTCTTTTTATTTTATTTTTAGTTATTTTTATTAGTTTTCTGCGTTTTATTTTTATTTTTAGTTATTTTTATTATTTTTGACTTAATAATTTTATTTTTAGCACTTTTTACTGTTTTGTTGCGAATTAATTTTATTTTTATTCATTTTTAAAATTTTTTTTTAATAATTTTATGTTTAGAGTTACTTTCATTATTCTCTTTAATTTATTTATTATTTTCGTTTTAATTTTTAAAATTCTTTTGCCAAAATTATTTTCTATTTGAAACTACTTTCTGTTTAAAACAATTTTTTTATCATTATTTAAAAAAAATTTTAACATGCGCAAAAAATATATTGATTTAATTTCTATTATTTTGTTTTTGATTATTTTTTTGTAATTTTTAAAATTCTTTTGTTAAAGATATTTTCAGTGCGAATTTTCATTTTTTTCTGAATTTAAAAAAAAATTATAATATACGTGAAAATTTATTCATTTTATCTTTAGTTATTCATATTTTTTTGTTCATTTATTATTTTCTCGTTAATTTTGGAAATTTCATTGTTAAAACTATTTTCTGTTCGAATAATCATTTTTTTAACGATTTAAAAGAGAATGCTTACACACAAGGGAAAATTTTCATTTTATGTTTAGTTATTCATATGATTTTTTTTCATTTATTATTTTCTCTTTAATTTAAAAATTTTTTTTGTTGAAATTGTTTTCTGTTTGAAAAGTCTGTGTAAAATTATTCCCTTTTTAGGTGATATTAAAAAAAAATGTTAACACACACACACGAGAAAATATGTTTTTAAAATTTTCCTTTTTTCTGAAAAACTATGAAATTTTACATAAAAAGTAGGTTGATGGTGAATTTGAACTTTTAATGCAAATATTGTGCAAGATGTTGTAATCGATTTTTTTGTGAAACATGTTTTTAAAATATTCAGTCTTCTTTTAGTTGTGTATATGAAAAATTTCTTGACCAAAGTATAAATAGGAGTTGATTAAAATTTAGTTTTTTTTTCGTGAATACGAAATGTAAATGAAAAAATTGAAATAGTAATTAAAGTGGAATGAAATGAAAAATAGTGAAATAGTTTAATTGATGCTTTTGTTGTTCTTTCAGGCTCATTGACCTTGCGATTGACACTTATCGTCGCGCAATTGAACTTCAACCAAACTTTCCAGATGCTTACTGTAATTTGGCCAACGCGCTTAAGGAAAAAGGTCAGGTGGCCGAAGCAGAAGAATGCTACAATACAGCTTTGCGACTCTGCCCAACTCACGCCGATTCCCTTAACAATTTGGTAAATTTACTTTTTTTTATTTTTCTCTAAAATTAGAACTTCAATCAAGTATTTAGGATTTAATTGATTTTTTTTCTTTTCGGAATGAAAACATTAAATGTTTTCTTTCTCATGGAATAAAGAAAGCATATAGTTTGATCGACCGACGTTTAAATTGCTTTCAACGTTGGTCTTAAAGTCTGTGCTAGAGTGAAAAAATTTTAATTCTTAGTTATTTCGTCGATTCTGGTTTAAACTTTCGACGTTAGTCGAGAATTATACAATCATAAAAGTTTATCAACTATACTGAAAATCTAATAAAAGTAGACGAAAATAAAATTTTCTTCTTTTAATGGTTTCCTCAAAGGAACGAAATTGTTAATTAAAATTCAACCGTTTTATAATAGAAAGAAGGAAACTAAACAAGTTTTATGTATTTGTTTTCTTTTTACCACACAGGCCAACATAAAACGTGAACAGGGCTATATTGAGGAAGCAACGAGATTATATTTAAAGGCATTGGAAGTATTTCCAGAATTCGCTGCAGCGCACAGTAATTTGGCTTCTGTTTTGCAACAACAGGGTAAACTAAATGAAGCGCTCATGCATTATAAGGAGGCAATTCGTATTCAGCCAACTTTCGCTGATGCGTATTCTAATATGGGCAATACCCTTAAGGAAATGCAAGACATTCAGGGTGCACTACAATGTTATACAAGAGCAATTCAAATAAATCCTGCATTCGCTGACGCTCATTCGAATCTCGCTTCTATTCACAAGGACTCGGGCAATATTCCGGAAGCCATTCAATCATACAGAACGGCTTTAAAATTAAAACCGGACTTTCCAGATGCGTACTGTAATTTGGCGCACTGTCTTCAAATTGTTTGCGACTGGACAGATTACGAGGCAAGAATGAAGAAACTTGTTTCCATTGTTG
Organism: Leptopilina myrica (nomen nudum); assembly: GCA_032872475.1. NCBI lineage: Eukaryota > Metazoa > Arthropoda > Insecta > Hymenoptera > Figitidae > Leptopilina > Leptopilina myrica (nomen nudum). Next base: position 29,822,049 of record CM065465.1, on the reverse strand, counting down.
CCGAACAGTTGGACAAAAATCGATTGCCGAGTGTTCATCCACATCATTCGATGCTCTATCCATTGTCACATGAATTTCGAAAAGCCATCGCTGCTAGACATGCGAATTTATGCATTGAAAAGGTACATTTTCATTCTTTTTTTTTCTTATTCTTTTCTTCTTCTGTAGTCTTTCTTTTTTCTAAATTTCAAATTTTTCTATTTCAATTTTCAGTTAAAAACTAAATTAAAAATTGAAATAGAAATAAAAAGACCTTTAAATTAAAGAATAAAATAAAATCGCTAAGAAAAAAAATAAAATCTTAAGAAGGAAGATAATTTTTTGCAAAGATTCAATTATTTACAAAAATTTTACTTGTATTCTTTGCAAGAATTCAAATATTTGCGAAAATAATAAGATTCTTCGTTGAAATGAATTTGTTTTAAATATATTTAATAAAATTTCACAATAGAATTCAATTACTTCGAAACAAAGTTTTAATAACATTTTTACAAAAATTCAATTAGTTTAATAAAATTTCTCGAGAGTTTTTATTCTATTTAACTATTTTTTGAAATTTTATTTGAATTCTTTGCAGAAAATACCATTTTTTTCCGAAAATAATTGTAATTTCATTCGTCGAAAAAAATTCGGGAATAATCAAATATTTTTCCAAATTTTAATAAAATTCTTCTCAGGAATTCAATTGTTATCGTGAATAACAAATTTTTTTATACAAATTCAATTTATTTTCATTGAAATTCTCGTCAAATTTCTGTTAAGAATTCTAAATTGTATTTTAAGAAAATTTTAATAGAATCATTTGCAAAAAATTTGAATTTATACCAAAAATTTTTGATAAAATTCTTTAAAATTTAATTATTTTCGTAAAAAAATCAAAATTCTTTCAAAAAATCAAAAATTTAATTATTTTCGTAAATAACAAAATAATTCGCAGAAAATAAATTATTTCGAAAAGTTCTAAATAATTCAATTATTTTCAATAATTTTAATTCTATTCATCACTAGAATTCAATTATTTTTATAAATAGAAACATTTTTTAGAGAAATTCAATTATTTCTAAAAAAGTTTATAAAATTCTTTTTATGATTTTAATTACTTTTAATACAATTTTAATTGGATTTTTTTAAAAAGAAAGTATTGAATTATTTTCAAAAACGTTAACAAAGTTCTTCAAAAGAATTGAATTACGTTCAAAAACGTGTAAATAATTTTACGCAGAAAGATTATTTTCAGAAATATTGAAATTCTTCCTAGAAATTCAATTATTTTCGCAAATTTTAATAAAATTCGATAAAACATTTGAGTTTTTCAAATACAATTTCCATTAAACTCGACAGTGAATTTAGAAAAATTCAATTATTTTCTTAGGTAATAAAGTTTTTCAGAATAATAAGTAAGTAAAATTGTTTATAAGAATTTAACTATTAACGTAATTAATCAAATTAATTATTTTAAAGAAATTTAATGAAATTCTATACAAAAATTTTATTGATTCTAAAAACTTCAATAACCTTTTTTATTGAAAGACATTTAATTAACTACTTTGAAAAAAATGTAATTTTTTTTAAATAATAAAGTTCTTCGCTGAAATTTAATTGTTTTGTCCAATTTCGATTTAATTCTTCATGAGATTTGACATTTTTTCAATACAGTTTCAAATAAATTTAAAAAAAAAATCAATTATTTTCGAAAATTTTCATTAAATTCTTAGCAAAATTTCAATTATTTTCATAATTTTTACAAAATATTTTTAATTCTGTGTGAATAAATAAATAAAAATAAGTATTTAAATATTTATTAAACAAAACTTAATGTAATATAAAAATTTTTATTTCAAAACACCGAAAAAATTCAGTTCTTTACAAAATTTTAATGAAAATTTGTTGGAAATAATTGAAATGCCAAAAATAACTTTAAACATTTGAAAAAATTGTAAATTTTCTCAAATTTTATTAATATAATTATATTTTTTCAAAGAAATTTATTTTCTAAGTTTAAAAAATTATTTTTAACTATTTATGTTTTTTTTATAAATTGTAACTAAAAATTTGGAAAATAAATAATTTTTACTAAAATTTTTTTATTCTAATAAGAATTGACTTCAAAAAGAATTTTAGTTAAAATTTGGAAGATAATTAACTATTAAAAGCGATATCTTTGAATTTAAAAAAAAAATTGAATTTTTGAAGTGGTAGTTGAAAATTAAATTAAAAATTAAATTTAAATTTAAAAATGGAATTAAAAGTTAAAACAAAATTTAAATTTAAAAATTGATGTAAAAATTAAATTTAAATTTAAAAATTGAGTTTAAAATTAAAAATTGAATGAAAAATAAAAATTTTGTAGTAAACGAAAAATGAATTTTTTCAGATTCACGTTCTTCACAAGCAACCCTACAAATATCCACGTGAATTTGGCGCTCGTCTGAAAATTGGCTACGTCTCATCGGATTTCGGCAATCATCCAACGAGTCATTTGATGCAATCGATTCCAGGACTTCATGAGAAGCAGAATGTTGAAATTTTCTGCTATGCACTGAGTTCAGACGATGGTACAACGTTTCGGGCAAAGATTGCCCGCGAATCCGAGCATTTCGTTGATTTATCGCAAGTGCCATGCAATGGAAAAGCTGCTGATCGCATTAATTCAGATGGAATTCACATTCTCGTGAATATGAATGGTTACACAAAAGGCGCTCGCAATGAAATATTTGCATTAAGACCAGCGCCCATTCAAGTTATGTGGCTTGGCTATCCAGGCACATCGGGCGCCAGTTTCATGGATTATTTAATTACCGACGAAGTCACTTCACCGTTAGAGCTCGCCAGTCAATACAGCGAGAAACTTGCTTACATGCCGCACACATATTTCATTGGAGATCATAAGTTAGTGATTATGAAACATTTATTTCTACTTTTGCTCGTCACGGAGAAAAATTTCATTTTTGATATTTAATTTTTATGCATGACGTTAAATGATTGTTTCGTTCTTTGAATGATTAAACGTAATTTGGTGAAATTCGAAACAATTAAGTTAAAAGTTATTTGACACAATGGGGATTTTTTTCTCCTTTTTTCATTAAAATTCTCGACGAATGTTGTACTCTGAAAATTTCTACAGAATCGTGCAGAATTTTTCAATGTACAAACATTAGCTATCATTTATTAAAATCCAATAAACTTTACGATTCACAAAGAGAACAAACTGTGGAATATTTCTGTAGCTACAATTTTCATTGTTCAATTAAAGTCAATTGCTTTTTTTTTATTTAAAACGGTTTTTCCGATTTTACCACTAAAAATATATTTCAACTATTGTTTAAATTTACAAAAAGAAACGTGAATTGTATGCTTTGAATTAAAAAAACCAAGAATAGAAAAACTAAAAATACGTAACTTAGAAAATAAAATTCAAAAATTGTAATTGTATTACAAATTTTTATTTTGTGATTGAATGACAATGGAAAGGATTGTTTCGTTTATTTTGAAAATTAATTTTTCTTGATGGTAATTACAGGCAAATGTTCCCGCATCTAAAAGAACGTCTAATATTGGCGGATAAATCGGGCTTGAAGGGAAAAGTGGCTGACAATGTGGCTGTTATAAATGCAACAGATTTATCGCCAATGATTGAAAATACATTGGTTAAAGAAATACGCGAAGTAATAATGCCGGACGCAAAAAATAAACCCGTTGAAATATCCTTAAAAGTTGCTGAATTACCGACGACAACTCCAATTGAAACGATGATTGCATCGGGTCAATGTCAAATGTCCGTTAATGGTGTTGTTGTGCAAAATGGCATGGCAACAACACAAGTTAATACGAAAACGGCAACTGGAGAAGAAGTACCGCAAAGTATTGTAATAACGACGAGGCAACAATATGGATTACCAGAAGACGCGGTTGTTTATTGTAATTTTAATCAACTCTATAAAATCGATCCATTGACACTTCACATGTGGGCGAATGTAAGTTTATTTTTCCTGTTCTTTAAAAAAAAAAACAAATGTTATTTCTATTTTCAATTTTCATAAGTATTTAGATTTAAGATATTATTCGAGACACCACGACCCAAATTTTTATAAATGTGTCATTTTATTCTCGTGGTATTTTAGAAATGCAGGAAATTTTTATTTTCTCGTATAAATATCATTCATGAAGTTGGAAAATAGAAGATTTTAATATTTAGATTTACTGACATTTTTCTCTTATTGTGTTGGTTTGTGTTTTTATTACTTTTTTTATTTCTTTTTCGAGGATTTTTTTTAGTTTTAGTTTCTTTTTATTATGTTTTTATTTATTTATTTTGTAACAATTTTACAAAATAAGGACAAAATTTGAAAGTTTATATTCTACTTTTTTCAGGATTTTTAATATATATTTATAGAGGAATTTTAGTTGAAAACACTTTAAAAAAATGGAATTTTCGGAGAAGTTGGAAATTGGATTATTTTTCAAAAGTAATTCCAATAGAAAAATAAAAAAATAGTTATTGACGTTTTCGAATAAATTCAAAAATATTGAAGTAGAAAACTAATTAGTGGGAAAGTAAATTAGAAAAAAAGAACCAAAAAATCAATAAAAAATACTAAACTAGTATTAGTTTAAAAAATTCAGTTCATCTTTGCAAAGAAAGGATAAAATTATTCTCTCTTTAGTCGAGAAAATTTAAAAATTAACGATTTGTCTTTTTTTTATTTACATAGATATTGAAACACGTGCCAAATGCAGTGCTGTGGCTGCTACGATTTCCAGCAGTAGGCGAACCAAATTTACAAGCGACTGCACAGCAATTGGGCCTCGCACCTGGTAGAATTTTATTCAGCAATGTCGCTGCGAAGGAAGAACATGTTCGACGAGGTCAATTGGCGGATGTTTGTCTTGACACGCCTTTGTGCAATGGACACACAACGAGCATGGATGTCTTGTGGACCGGGACACCTGTTGTCACTCTACCAGGAGAAACTCTAGCCTCAAGAGTTGCCGCCAGTCAATTAAATACTCTCGGATGTCCGGAATTGGTCGCCCGCACCAGACAAGAGTATCAGGACATCGCCATTAGGCTTGGCAACGATCGTGAATTGTACGTTCAAATTAAATGCGACAATATTTTAAAAGAGGAGAAAAAATTCTCCTTCTTTTTCTTCTTCTTCTTATTATAATTATTATTATTATTTCGTATTATTATTTCAAAATTCGTTATTTATTAATTCAATACTGATTATTTAAATAATTATTTACTCAGTATTATTATTTATTATTCAGTACTAATTATTTATTAGTTCAATAATTGAGTAAGTTTTCAAATCTGATAAATCCCAAATTTTGTCATTTCGTGAAATCTAAACAAATGACAATTCTCAAATAATCATTAAAATTAACTGTAATCTAGAAAAATTGTTATGAATTATTCATTTTTGAATATTTTTTTTCTATTTAACTGTTAGTAATTAAAGTCTATTGTCATAATGAAATTTAAAGCTTTTGGTAACTTTTTCTGATAAAAAAATTGAAATTCATCGAATTTGGGCCAAAATAATTTAAAGCTTTTGGTAACTTTTTCTGATAAAAAAATTCAAAATCATCGAAGTTAGGCCAAAATATTTTTTAAATTAAAATTTATTGGTAATAATTTTTTTTCTTCAATTAAACAGTGATAAATCGATTTCTAAGGATTTTAATATTTTGAATATGTGTCTATTTCAATTTTTTTGAAAAATGGATTTATCAAGTTTTGAAAAATTCCTCATTAATTGTACAAATTAAAAATAATTTATGTTTTAAAAATTTTATTAACTTAATTGAATTATTAAAAGAAATTCAAATAATTTTCGAAAAATTATATTAAATTTTCAGCAAAGTTTTCAATTATTTTTATGAATTTATGAAATTTTTCACAAGAATCTAATTTTTTATAAAGAATTTTATTAAAATTTTTAAAATATTTTTAATAAAATTGTTAGTAGAGAGTTTTAGTAAAATTCTGCGTAAATATTTTATTATTTTGAAAAATTTTAATACAATTCTTCGCAAAGATTTTATTGTTTTGAACAATTTAATTTAAATTCTTTATAAAATAAATTTTTCTAATTTAATACAAAGAAAAAATTTCCATTTTTTTTCTAAATACTAAAATTCAATTATTTTTAATGCAATTTTAATTAAATTCTGTGAAATAATTCAATTATTGTAAAGAATAACAAAATTCTTTAAAGAAATTCAATTAATTTTCAATAGAATTTTAGCAAAATTTCTCGAAAGAACAAAATTGTTTAAAAACTTTTAGTAAAATTTTTCAAATGAATTTAGTTTTTACCAAAAATTGGAATAATATTTTTTATAATAATTTAGTTATTTTGAAAAATTTTAATACAATTCTTCGCAAAGATTTTATTGTTTGAAAAAATTTTAATTAAATTCTTTATAACATAACAATTTTTAATTCAATGCACTGAAAAAATTTTAGTTTTTTCCTAAATACTAAAATTCAATTATTTTTAATGCAATTTTAATTAAATTCTTTGAAAAAATTCAATTATTGTCAAGAATAATAAAATTCTTTAAAGAAATTCAATTAATATTCAATAGAATTTTAGAAAAATTTCTCGAAAAAAGAAAATTGTTTAAAAACTTTTTAGTTAAATTCTTTAAATGAATTTTATTTTTACCAAAAATTGGAATAATATTTTTTAAAATAGTTTAATTATTTTGAAAAATTTAAATTAAATTCTTTATAAAATAAATTTTTCTAATTTAATACAAAGAAAAAATTTCAGCTCTTTCCTAAATACTAAAATTCAATTATTGTTAATGCAATTTTAATTTAATTCTTTGAAATAATTCAGTTATTATCAAGAATAATAAAATGAAAATTCTTCAAATGTATTTAATTTTTACCAAAAATTTTAATATTTTTTACAATAATTCAATTATTTTGAAAAATTTTGATAAAATTCTGTAAAATTCAATTATTTCCATTAATAATAAAATATTTCGCACAAATTAAATTAATTTTTGAAGAAATTCAATTATTTTGAATAATTTTAATTAAATTTATAAATAGAATTACATATTTTAATAAATAATGAAATTCTTTGCTTAAATTCAATTTATTGAAATGCGATTTGAATTGATTTCTTTGAAAGAATGCAAATTATTAAAACAAAAAATTTAATAAATTTTTTCGCAAAATAACTCAAAAAATTATTAAATAATACTTTAAAATGAATTAATTTGTATTATTTATATTTATTTATTTTTTTTTTGTTGAATGGAAAAATAATAATTGTTCGATTTTTTACAGTTTAAAAGCGATACGCGCTAAAGTTTGGAAGGCACGATCTGAGAGTCCATTGTTCAACTGCAAAATGTACGCCCTGGGAATGGAAATGCTGTACAAGAAAATGTGGGAGCGATATAGTCGTGGCGAGAAACCTGATCATGTGGCCGCTATTGAAGGAGGAGAAAACCAGAAGCAAATGATGTCTGCTTGAATGTCCAATTGATTGAAAAAGGTGCTTTTTTTGAAAATCATTTATCGATACGCGATCGAATTTTATTTGAATGCAGCTTCCGATTATCTAGTTTTTTCAGGCCTCGCAGAACAAAAACAATGCATTCAAAATCACATTTCGCATCGTTTTCGAGACTCGATTATATAAATATAAATTATTACGAGTAATTTTTCCCTTTTTCTACAATAGAAATTTGACGAGCTTCGAATAGTCACTAATCTAATTTATATAAAAAAAACAAATCTGATCTGAACTACGATTATTGAGTTTGTCAAGTAATTTTTATCAAATTCAATTTTTTTTTATTTGATCTGAAGAAACAATCGATAATCGACTGCCTGTTGCAGTAAAAAGAAAAGAGGCCGAATAATTTCTTTCGTAGATGGGAGAAAAAAAGATCAATTTTCTGTTCACTATTTGCTGGCAAATTTACCAAAATTTATTGTTTTGCATTTTATGTAATATATTTCGAGATAATGTGCAACACAAAAAACCTTCATTTGCTCAAAATTAGAATACGAAGGGGAATATTTATTATTATTATCGTTTAGACAAAAAAAAATGAAATTTCTTTCTCTTTCGTGGGCCAGCAATTTATTTATGAAGGATTTTAATTATCAATATTCACGGACACTTCCCGCTGACGGATGGTACTAGTTTATTATTGTATAGTATATAAAAAAAAAATTTCGTCAAAAAAAAGAAACACATACACTTCTCATACACTTGTAAATAATTACACAACAATCATCATTACTTTTATCATCTGAATAGCGTGAGAAGTATGATAAGATCTAAGTTTTTTTTCTGAATTATATATGCATACATATATAAGAGAAATAAAAACACATTCACATATATATACACACACACACAGAACACAAGAATACAGAATGGATATTAAGTGATGTAAATTTAGAGAATAAAGATAGAACATGACTAAGTTTCGAAAAATGACATCGTTATCGATCCTAGACAACAAACAATATCCATCCTTTGGTTTTCTTTTTCAGTTGTGTGAAAATTTGGAAAAATTTTAATTTTGAGTTGGTAATTAGTTAATTAATAATTAATATTATTTAACTGCTAATAATTAGTGTTAATAAACAATTACAAATTGGATTAATTAACTATTAATAATTAGTATTAATAACAGTTATTAACTAAAAAGTATTTAATTAACTATTACTAATTAAAATTAGGCAACTATTACTATTTAATGTTAGTTAATTAACTATTACTAAGTAATTTTAATTAAGTATTATTATGTAATTTTAATTAATTAACTATTACGACTTAGCACTAATTAATTAATTATTAAACTATTAACTAATGTGTAATTATTTAACAATATTGTGAGTAGAATAGAAATTAAAATGAATGGGAAATTTTTAAAACTTTTCGAGAATATAAATCGTGTTTCGTAATTTTTAAATGATTGAAATGAATTTTTCATAATAGGCAGTAATTTTTTTAATGAATCATTTAATAGTGTTCTTGAAGGAAAATTCAGTTTTATCAGAATGAAAAATAGAAAACGTATTATACATGCATTGAATATTTCAAATATTTTTGTATTTTGAGATAATAATTTTAATATTTTTAATATTCTTTATGTTTTTACTATTTTTACTAATTTTACTATTTATACTATTTTGAATATTTTTATTATTTTTACTATTTTTAATAGTTTGTACAAATATTTCACTTTATTAATTTTATTCCGTTTTTTCTAGGTTTTTTACAAACTTCTGTTCTATTTAAAAAAAATAGGAGACTTGAATAGAAACATTTTGTTTTACTTACAAAAATTGCAAGAGAGTAATAAAAAATTCAATTTTCAGGACAAGAGGTAATTTTCAAATTTATTTTTCTATTTAAAATTTTTTATTAGAATGAAAAAGAATTTTTCAATTTTATATTTATATAAATTTTTATTATCAGGAAGAGAGAGAATTTTTCAAATTTGTTTTTGTATTAAAAAATTTCCATTATCAAAAAGTTGATTATTAATTTTGTAATTAAGAATTCATTAGTTTTAGTTTCTACTGGATTTCAAAAATATTTTACTTCTTTTTATTTTGTTCCCTTTCTTCTACTTTTTTTTACAATCTTCTTTTTTATTTAAAGAATATAGAGAAATAATATAAAAACAGTTTAGTTTTATTTACAAAAGAAAAAATCTACAATTAAAAAAAAATTTTCAGGACGTAAGAGAATTTTGAATTTTATTTTCGTACTAACAATTTTTATTAAGAGGAACAAAGATTTTTTTAACTTTATTTTTGCACACAAAATTTCTATTATCGAAAGTTAATAGTTAATTTTTTAATTTATGATTAAAATATTTAATTGTAGAAGAATTTTTGATTTAAAATATTGAAAAATATTTCAATAAATATTTTTATACTTTATATTTAAAAATTTGAATAATAAATATTTTTATAAGTTGAAAATCGAAAATGATTTTTTAATAAAATTGTCTCGTTTTTAAATATTGGAAAATTTAAATATTACCGAAATATTTTTATATGTTTAAAGTCGAAAATTATTTTATAATGAAATTTTTTCGATTCTAAATATTTAAACATTTAAATATTAAATATCTTTGTCCATTGAAAATAGAAAATTATTCGGTAATAAAATTGGTTTGGTTTTAAACATTGGAAAATTTGAATATTAAACATTTTTATACTTTGAAAATCGAAAATTCTTTCGAAATTTTTATTCTTAATTCCAATTTACGATCAATTTTTTAATAAGAAAAATTTTCTCTACATATAAAAATAAATTCGATAAATTCTCTTTGTAGAATAATAAATAGTTTTTATATAAAAATAAATTTGAAAAATTCTCTTTGGTCCTGAAAATTGAATTTTTATCACGATCTTTATTTTTGTAAATAATATAAAATCGTTTTACTTTATTCCTTTATTTCATAAAAAATAAAAATAAAATATTGGAAAAATAGAAGTGAATAAAATTATCAAAGTGAGTAATTTTCGATCTTTAATTTTTTATTTTCAATTTTAAAAATTAGCGATCAACATTTTGATGTTAAAAAAATTAATAAAAAGGAATATTCGTAAAATTCTCTTTAGTCCCAATAATAAAAATTTAATCATGAAGAAAATCGTAAATAGCTTTATTAAATATAGAAAATTTTTGTACTATTTCTTAAAAAATATATTAAAAAATATTTCCAATATTGAAAATCGAAAGTTTTACAATGAATTTCGAAATTGGAGTTTCAAAAATCAACTTTTCATTTAAAAAAAAAATTGCCAACTGATATTTTAGTTAAGTGATGAAGTTTTGTACTTGAAAAAATAAAGATTCGAGCATTGCGTACATCACATGTTCGTTGAAAAGAAAAAAAAAGAAATATAGAAAAACTAGTGAAGCTTGTGAATTGTGAAGATAATTAAAAGCAAAAAAAGAAAAAAAAATAGAAAAAATAGAGAGAAAAAATTACATAAACGTGTGGTGCATTACGCAAGAAAATTAAAAAGGCCTTTTGTAACACGTGTGCACAATACGGGTGGGAAGAGATTCTGGTTGTCAAGTTACGCCATTTTCGTGAGAGCTATCAACCGTCATTTCAAACTCACTTTAGAGAACAGGTCAGCCAGCGTATTAATTCATTTCAATTGGATACAGTAACACATAGAGAACCGCAATTGCAAATAGTGATGATAACATTTAATTTACGTCAAAAACTCTCTTTAGAAAATATACATTTATATTTATAATATTTATAATAATGAGATAATAATTTTATATTGAAATATAAATTAATTATATGTGAAATAGTGGAAAATTGCCTTTATAGAATTTTAATTATTTGAAAATATGTAGAGAAAATTATTTCAGCGTGTAAATTATAAAATCCGAGAGACTTAATTCATTATATCGAGAGACTAATTATTGTATTTATTTATATTTCGACATCAATATTTTCGAGTGAATTAGTTTTTGACAATATTAATGGTTATCGAATATTTTGTCAACGAAAATTCTTTTTTCTGTAGTCATTTCTTCCTTTCTCCAAAAATAAATTTTTCCACATTTTAGTTAAAAATTATCAGTTAGTTTATTTAATTAATTTAATTTTGTATTTCAATTTTTATTTAATTAAATTAAATTAAATTAAATTTTAATTGAATTTATTTTATAATTTTGAATTAAATAGTAATTTTTTTTTGGAAGTGAAAATTAATAAATTTGAACTTTGGAGAAAATTATTTTGGAATTGAATATTGAATGCGGAAAATGGAATCTTTAATTAATAAAAATTGAAAAAAATAGAGTAGAATTTTTGTTGGAGAAATATTCGATAAAGAAAAATGCGAACAATGAAAATGTGATCGATTTAAAGTCATTGCGAGTACTCACTAAGTAATGAGCAATCTTTCATGATTATGGGGCGTTTCCACGCATGTGCGTGTCTTTAATATTATAACTACAACAGATAAATTTCAGGGCCGCATGATTAGTTTAATTGTTTTTTTTCTCTCATTTATTATGCTTCCTCTTCTTCACTTTTTTTTCGAAAAAAGAGCAAAAGAGTAATTTTAATAATAGAAAAAAGAAAAAAATTAACGAAGCAAAAAAAAAGTGAAAGCGAAAAAAATTGTATTGCGGCTAAAAAATATTTTGTAATGTACATTTTATATACGCTCGTCTTTATCGTTCAAAGGGCAATTCTATTTTATTCGATTCTTATCTTTAACGGCCTTTCTAAACCGAATTTTAATGAAACACAATTCGACCATTTGCAATTATAATTTATTATTCGAAATTTAGATGCGATTCATTAACGGTTTTTTTTCCATCAGTTTAGAATTCTATTTCGAGTCTTTGAAAAAATTGTAAGTTTCTATTTTTATATTTTATTCTCTTTATATAGTTTTTTTTGGGAAATAAGTTTGTGAGTTAATTCTCAAGAAAATGAAAAACAAAAAAAAATTCTGATTCTGTTGGAAAAAAAAGAAAATTCTGTTTTGGGAAATTCGCAGAAAAAAGAGAGTGAATTTATTTCTGTAATTAATTGACTGCGGTTTTTCGAAACGAAAGGATAATTGATATTGATAAGAGAGTAAATATTTTAGTCTCTCGAGTTTAATGAAATATATTTGAATTGATAAATTTTTCCCTCTCGGGGAATTAATTTCAAAAAAGAAAATTTCACAATTCACGATGAAAAATTTATAATTAACAATTTACAATCTACAATCTACACTTTACGATTGAAAATTGACAATTTACAATTTACAATGAACAATTAACAATATTACATAATTGCGTTAACAAAGAGTACAAAACTTCATTTAGTAAATATATAAAATCGACGAGTGGCATTTAATTTGATGAAATATTTGTGAAACTCACGCTTTTCGAAAGTAATTAACATTATTACTGTAATATGTCTCTCATTGTGTAAATTCATTTGCGTTAAGTCAATTTAACTAAATTAATTGAAATATTCAAGCATGATAATGTAAATTTGAACTTTAGGACGAATCACTCTGAAATAACCGGAAATTAAATGGTTTTAATTTATCATCGCGTCTATATATTCACATTAAATATATTTAACCACCTGATATACTTGCAGGTGCAAACAATAAAAATTATTATTATTTCGAATCGTTGACTGACGAAAAGGGGGGAAAAAAAAGAATAATGTTTAAATTCGTTTACTTTCTAAATTTTTTCGTCACTCTTGTAATTAAATTTTCCAATTTTGCTCCAAGGTTAAAGCAACTAGTTTTGTGTATTATAATATTCATTCACAATATTATTATTGTTCTCTGCGATAATATTCGAAATTAAATTCTCCGTTGAGTTATTTCAAACTCTTGAAAATTCTGAATTTATATGAAATTAATTTGTAGCTGTAAATTGTTAATTATTGAACTATTTTAAATAGTTTCAATGAATTCTCGGAGCATTTTGTTGAATAAAAAAAATTCGGATTTTCCAGTTTTGAAATAAATTGGAGAATTTAATTTTTGTTTCTTGTGTTTCGTATTAATTATTAATTCTTATTTATTAATTAATAATTATTTATTATTAATTACAATTATTATTTCGATTTTTATGGTGTTTGGTAAAATTATTTTTTTTTCTCTTTGCAGTTGAAAATTGATTTTTTGTTTATCGATTTACTTGTTGATTATCTTTTTTGTTTATATTTATATATGACAAATGTATATTTATTGATTTTTTTCTTCTTTTTTTTGCAGGAGAATAATTTTTAATTTGCAATGAATGATGATTGATAATATCCGCGTTCGCTGCATATAAATGTCACATATAACAAAATGAAATTTTCCATTGTGAATCTCGTGGGAGGTTCCAAGTATAAGCATGAGGCTTCGGCGGATATCCTTGAAAAACTTTTACATCAGTTCCACCAGTCGGCCAAGATTCTCTCTCTCTCTCTCTCTCTCTGTCTCTCTGCAGTTATTCACAATATTGAATGTGTGATGTGTGTAATAATAACTTAGATAACATTTTTCTAATATTAAGGACAAAGAAATTTCTGGCAAACTCTTGTTCTCATTTAGGCTGACGAGCTTAATTACTTAACATCAACGTCAATTTGGAAATTTAAGAGAAACATTTTTTCAGTTATGAGAGGGGAAAAAAATGGAAATGATAAAATAAAAATTGGAAATGTTACAAATTAAAATGTTATTTATGTAAAAATTGGGTTAAAAATTAGAAATTAGTATATTAAAAAATAAAATTAAATATAAATTACAAATTAGAATTAAACATAAAATTAAATAAAAATGACAAATCGAAGTTAAGAATAAAATTAAATAAAAATTAGAAACTAGAATTAAACACAAAACTAAATCGAAATCATAAATTAGAATTAAGGACAAAATTAAATTAAAGTCACAAATTAGAATTAAAATTAGTACAAAACTAAAAAAATTCAATTAAAATTCGAAAAGAATTGAAATAAAATTGAAAACTCAAATAAAATTCAAATTCAAACAAAAAGTAAGCAAATAGAAAAAAAATTGAACACACATTCGAAGAAGAAAAGAATTGAAAAAAGTTTATTCAAAATTTGAAACAGAAAATAATTTAGCTAGAAAATTTAATTCCACATTAAAGAAAAAAATCGTTGTAATTAAATATTGAAATTCAAAAACAAAAATAAAAACTATTATCAATTTAAAAATTAAAAAAAAATTGAATGTAAAATTAAAAAAGGAAATAAATAAATTGAAGAATTTTATGTAAAATTAAAACAGAAAATAATCAAATTACAAAATTTAGAGCAAAATTGAAACAGAAAATAATTGAATTTAAATACTATAAATTAAAAGTAGAAAATAAAAACTATTGTTAACTCAAAATTAAAAATAAGAATCAAATTAGAAAATCCAATTGAATGAGCAAATTCGATTCGATTTATAAATTGAAAATTAAAACCAAAAAAATTAATGGATTAAAAAATGTAATTCAAATTTCAAAACTGAAAGTAATTGAATGTTAGATTCAATTCTAAATTGAAACAAAAAATAATTGAAATTAACTATTAGAAATTAAAAACTAACAAATAAAAACCATTATTCATCTAAAATTATAAAAGAATAATTGAGTTGAAATTTGTGTATTAAAATAAAAATTGAAATCGGTTTTTAACTTGAAATTGAAAAAATAATTATATTGAAAAATTATATTCAAAATTAAAACAAAAGTATTGAATTAAAAAAAATCATATAGTTAAAATAAAAAAATAAAATTTAGAAGTTTGGAAAAAATATGAAAAATGTTAATTTCCATTTTTTTCCTTCGACCATAAAAAATGTAATTCATAGACTAAATTTTTTATTTTAAACGTTTAATTTTCATCGAAAAACAGAAACAAAGGAAAATTATTTTCATTTCTGGTATAGAAAATAATCGATTCTGCTCTTTTTGGCCAGGGCCACAGTCGGGGCGGGTGGATCAATCTCCACCCCCCGAAATTGCTTTCCCAGGAATAGGGTAAAACCTTCTGCAGAGAGACCCACTTTTTTCTTGTTTTGCAAAATTATTTCTTATTGCACTCTATCTGAGGACATTGATTTTTCCCTTTATAAAATTAAATTTCTGTCGAAATAATCAAATTTTTAATCATTTTTCTTCTTCTATAATTTTTCAAATTCATGAATTATAACTAATGTTTTTTTTAAATTAATTTAAAGTAGTAAATTATTTATTAATAAATAGTAATTTACAGTCATAAATTATTTAATGCTAAATATTAATTTACTATAATGAATTATTTACTGATAAATATTAATAAATATTAAATTAAATTACAATAATAAATTATTTAATGATAAATATTAATTTACAATAACAAATTATTTAATGCTAAATATTAATTTACAAGAAAGAATTATTTAATGATGAATAATAATTTATATTTTTTATAATAATAAATATTAATTTTTGAAAATAAATTATTTAGTAAAAAATATTATGATATAAATTAAAAAATGAAAATTTTTTAATCTCCTGATTGCAAATATAATAAATATTAATTATGATTTATAATCAGGATATAAATAAATTTCAATTTTTATTGTCTATTGTAATTGTAATATTTTTTATTGTATTTTTTAATTATCAGTCATTCTTATTAATTAATTATTAATCATTATTATTTATTTTATTTATTAATTTATTAATTAATTTATTTATTTACTTTATTAATTTCATTATTAATTAATCTTGATTTGTAATTATATATATTAAAAAACAGTAATTAATTATTATTAATACTGAAATATTGTTATTAAATAATTCGTTATTACATTTTTATTGACATTAATTATTATTAATGGCTACGAAGATTATTTTAGTTAATTTTAAAAACTCTATTTACAATAAATAAAAATAATATCGCTATTATTATTAATAATATATTTTCTTGAAATAATTTATTATTTTTATTTATAATTATTTATAATTTTTTATTTTAAATAATTAAAAATAATTATAAATAAAATTTATAAATTAGTGCAAGAGATGAATTTGAAAATATTTTTTATAACTATGTGAATATTGATTTATTAGTAATTTTAAAATATTAATTTATTTATTTATAATTATTTGTTAGTTTACAAGTAATTTACAATTAATTTACAATCAATTATAGAATGGTAAATTAAATTAACAATTATCATATGATAATTGTTGTTAATATAAATGTATTATATTAAATTATTATTATTATTAATGTTTAGTAATAATAAACATTAATTTTCCAGTAGTTATTTAATAATAATTTGTAAATTAATTTATTATTTCATAATTAATTATAAACTAATTCCGAATTAATAAATAATTAGAAATAAAATGAATAATTTATAAACTAATTTTTAAATAAATATTTATTTATTAATTGTCATAAAATTCTTGTTATATTTTGTAAACAATTGGTAAACAATTGTTAAATTCAATTTTCACCTCTCGCAGATCTATACTTTTGTTCATTAAATAATATATA
Source organism: Leptopilina myrica (nomen nudum) (assembly GCA_032872475.1). Taxonomy (NCBI): domain Eukaryota; kingdom Metazoa; phylum Arthropoda; class Insecta; order Hymenoptera; family Figitidae; genus Leptopilina; species Leptopilina myrica (nomen nudum). The sequence goes on along the minus strand of CM065465.1, from coordinate 29,805,006 downwards.
ATTTCGAGAAATTTGTTTTTTCGCGCGGAAAATTGATTGGAATAAAGGTGAAAGAGCAACTGCAATTTTTTTTTTTGCTGAAATGATACGGTTTATAACTAAAATAACAGGAATCGTTGATGGATTTGTTTAGATTTGAAGTTGAAACGTTTTGATTGAACGTTTGCTCTAGGCGATTCTCCATTGGTCTTTGCACGCTCGCCCCATGGAGAAAGAAAAATATGAAAGAGAGAAAAAGAGAGAGAGGGAGAGTGTGATTTACCTGGAAAGTGGAGGGAAACCATTGCGGATCTAAAACGTTGAAGGATCAAGGACAACCCACTGTATAAACTTATGAGGCTGCAGGATAATTTAAAAGTCCCTCCTTTTATGGGAGGATCATTTCTAATGGTAATTTGGGAAATTCTTTGAAATTCGAGACGAGTGTTGAACCATTCATTGGCAGAAAGATCATTAAAAATGGCGGTCATTTTTTTTTCTTTAGCAAATTTTTTCCCTTAAAAATTATTATAATTAAACGTTTATTATTATTAAACATTTAATTATTAAATAAGTAATTACTTTTAATTGAAAATTTTTTATTCATGTTTATTTTTTTTTCTATTTTAATTTATTCAGATTTGTTAATTAATAGCTATTTAGTAATTAGTTTCAAGTTTTGAATTTGAATTTATAACATTGACTGTGATTCGATGGTCGTTTCGACCAATCAGACGTGGCGTTAATACGTAAATTACCGACCGAGCAGGTCACGTGATGATGCTCGATGCGCCATCGCGGACAATGAAGTTAACCTCGAAATTAGTCTTGTTTTGTGCAAATTATACGTGAATAAAACAAACAAATAGGGAAATTAGAGTTGAATAGTAAATCTATGCAGTTAGAAGTGTATTATTTACTTAAAAGTTGGATATCTCCGGGGGAGGGGGAAGAGATATCATCGAATATCCCCTCCCGAGGAAAACTAAAATCTTTGGCGTCACGTTGCAGGCATTGTGTCGTCGTCGTGAAATTGATCGAGGACAATAATCGAATAAGAAGTAAGTATTGATTTTTTTTAGCTATTAATGCTATTGTTTCTTTATTTCATTGGAAAATTGAGATTCAAAGTTTATTTCCAAGGATTTTTCCCTTTGTCATTTTTGATCGGTGCGATAAAAAGGGGAAAATTCGACGCAGATTCAACACGTAAATAAAAACATAGTTTAGATAAAAACATTTTGTTTGGTTTTTTTTTACTCTAGATCTAACTTGAAGATACGCAGTGACGAAACTGACACGGTTATGTTTCGAAATTCGCAAACAAGAAAGTGAGGTTATGTTCGTCAAGTCGATGCGACAAATTGACGTATTGTCGTTTCATTGTTTATTGTTCTCAACGCAGTGGAAAAGAAACAACGTGGGAAGTAAAGTAAGGTAGGAAAGATAAATTCTTTCATCCATTTTTTAATATTTTGAAAATGTTTCCTGAAAATATGTAAATACATGGAACGTAAAACTTTGTCGAAATTGTCCATTAATTTTTGACACAAATTTTGGTATCTTTTGTGCCTTTCGTATCTTTCGTACCATAACATTTTAAATAGAGTTTTGAATAAATTAATAGCAACTCCATTGTTGTTTCGAAATAGTAAACTATTAATTCGGATAATTGTGCGCCTTTGTAAAGCGCTGCACAGTCTGTTACAAAAATGTTTTCGAAATTATTTTCCCGTGTAGATATTATTTTATTTGACAAAACAAATATCGTAATTTGAAGCTCTATAAAATACGGAGTTTATTTAAAGAGCGTCTACTGTATTTCACGATACTTTAAATAATATAATTACTATATATATTAATTTTCGAACGAAACTCGAAAATAAATTTGGCATTTTATACAAAATGGTAAAAGGTTGAAACTATAACGAAAAGTTTATTGTTTTTAAATGTACTGTACTTGAAGCTGAATTTGTGCATTTATCGAGAAAATATAACTATATACACCTTGCGGAGTTTAAATATGGAAATCAAATAAATTGAATTTTTAATCACTCACGTAGAGAGGTGCAACTGTATTTTATGTTTTGAATTTCAATTTTTAAACAATTTGCGGAAACAAATTTGTTTTAGCTTAATTATTTTTTGGCTCTTCAAAAACACTCTGTTCATTTTTTTAGCAACATTAATTTGGTAAAAAAAAAATATTCTCTAAATCTGAATTATAGTATAAAAAATTGTTATGCAAAATAAATAAATAACAAAAAGAAGTAAATTTATTATAAATAAATTTTTGTTTAATTAAATAAATTTAATACATTTAATAAAATAATATTAATATAATATTTATAATATTTTTAGTTTTTTTTTATTTTTTGATTATTATTTATTTCTATATTTATTATGGTCAAAAATTGTCAATTAAAATTTCTAAAGAATAGTAATTATTTGTACACTTAATTATTAGTAATTTTTGTTACTAAAACTTTAGTAAATATCGTTGAACTATTAAAAGGAGGAATCTGACGTACAGTCAGATCAAAAGTTAGTCAAATGTCGTGGATTCGTAATTTAAGAGAGAAGGACAAATTAAATTTCCAATTTGTCTTGGTCGAAAGGCGAAGAATTTATCATTTTCAATATTTAAAATGACTAAAAGTTGTATATTTGAAAAACAATTACAATTTTCTGTCGCAATAAGAAACAGAATTCGTTAAATTTTAGGTTATGTTACTCAAATCATTTATATTGACAAAAAAAAGTGTAATTTTCATTCAAATTTAATTTATTTTGTTCAAAATGTAGAAAATTAAATTCCTCACGCTTCTACCATATAAGGAATTTAAAATTTAATTTGGCTTTATTGAAAGAAATTTAAAATTCATTTTGGCTTTATTAAAAGGTATATAGAATCGATATTAGAAAATTTTCAATTTTTATTATTTTTATAATTTTGTTACGTATGGAAGTAGAAAAATTATTTAATAAAAAGTTTTTTTTATACAAATAAATATTTATTTTAATCCAAATATGGTTTGTTTTGATGCAAATAAATTTTGTATTTTAACTAAATATAATTAATTATTTGACATACAATTCAAGGGATATTAGTCTCAATTAAAGTAATTAATTATCATGAATAATTGAATATTTGATGCAAACAAATATTTAGTTATTTGAGAAAAAATTATTTTATTGATGAAAAATAATATTTATTTGAATTAAAAAAAATTGAATGAATTTATTTTCATAATTTATTTAAAGCAATATTTATTAGATCCAAAGTATTCCGTTTATTTGACTTATATAAGGATAATTCGTATTCGGTACAAATATAAATATTTATTTGATTTTATTTATTTTGATTAATTGATATTTTATTTATTTGACAAAAAATTATTTTATTGATGCAAATAATTATTTATTTCAATTAAAAAGAAATTGAATGAATTAATTTTCATATAATTGATTTAAAGCAATATTTATTAGATCGAATTATTCCGTTCATTTGACTTAAATATAATTCTTATTCGGTACAAGTAACTTTATAGTTGATACGATAAAATAAAATATCCATATCAGGTAAATATTTACTTGATTCAAATACATATTTATTGCTTACATCCAGAGAAATGGTATATTTGTCTCAGAACCAACTAGACTTTTTCTTTGTTTCAAATAAATTTTGTTTGGTTTAAAGAAAATTTTCTTTGACTCAAACATATGTTTTATTTGGTTTAAATAAAATTTTATTTGACTCGAATATATGTTTTATTTATATCAAATAAAATTTTTATTTAAAACAAATAAAATTTTTATTTAAAACAAATAAAATTTTTATTTAAAACAAATAAAAAGTCTAGTTGGTTCTGAGACAAATATACGTTTATTTAAGTTAAATAAAATATATTTGGTTTAAATAACATTTTTCTCTGGGTGCAATAACAAAAAAAATTATTTGAGTCAAATAATTTATATTTTAACCAAAAAAAAATATTTATTTGAGTCAAATCATTTTTATTTTAACCAAATAAAAGATTTATTTGAATCAAATAATTTTTATTTTAACCAAGTGAAAAAAATTATTTGAATCAAATAATTTTTTATTTTAAGCAAGTAGAAGATTTTTTTGAATCAAATAATTTTTATCTTAACCAAATAAAAAAATTATTTAAATCAAATAATTTTTATTTGATCCAAATAATTTTTTTTTTCAGTGTACACTCAGAGAAATTGTATATTTGTCTCAGAACCAACTAGACTTTTTATTTGTTTCAAATAAATTTTATTTCGTTTAAATAAAATTTTATTTGACTCAAATATATGTTTTATTTATTTCGAATAAAAATTTTATTTAAAACAAATAAAAAGTCTATAGTTGGTTCTGAGACAAACATACGTTTATTTAAGTCAAATAAAATATATTTAGTTTAAATAATATTTTTCTCTGGGTGTAGACCTCCAAACAAAATTTCCTATAATTAACTAATGAATAGATTTTCAAATAAAAAATTTAAAAACCACTAAATTCTCATCAAAATATTTTATTTTATCAACTAAAAATTATTTCGAAAGAAAAAATTTCATCCACAAACCCATACTTTTCTACTCTCGCAGTATACGAAAAATAAAACATTAGAGAGAAACTATATATACTTATATAACTAAAACCATAAAAATTATAACTTTGAAGAAAATTAATAAACTTTAAGATAAAAAGTGAAAATATTTCCCCTTAAACAAAAAAAAAAAATAATAAAGAAAGAAAAGATAATAAAGTGAACCCGTTGCTTTGAATTGTGGAGCATATAAAGCCCCTTATACTCAAACCGAGAGGTTAGTGTAGCGTGGCTTAAGTATTGATTGCTGAAACTGGGTCGAAACCACTCTTCTGAGCACGAATTGGAGGGATGAGGAAAAAAAGCGACGGCAGAAGGGGGGGAGGGGGAATAAAGGGGGTAGTAGCTTCAACACACACACACACACACTTATACACATATACACGCAGATATATATATATATATATATATATAGTGATAGAAAGAGAAAGAGGGGAGTCTGCTTGAAGGGGTCAAAAGGAGAAAACGTGCAGCGAGGGTTGCAGGCCACCCCACCCCTTCTCCATCCGCGTTTGCGTTTCGCGGAGTTTCTAGCGTAGAGGGATCCTTGACATAAATAATCAGTAGTGGAGCACATCGCGGTGCTGGTTGCCATGGCAACGACATCGATCCATCGCGCAGGCAGCCCTCTTCTCTGTGTGTGAAGCAGGCCAACATTATCTTCCTCGTGTTGTAGTCCCCCTCATCCTAACTTGCTTGAATTTCTTCCTTCCTATTCAGTTTAGGGCTCTTTCCGATATAGAAACTTTCTATCAAATTCGAATACGGATATAAACTTGTTTTTTTTTTAAATTTTATTTTAGAGAATCTTTAAATACTTGGTTGTCATTATTATTTTTTTAAAAGACTTTTAAAGGTTTAGTCGTCGTCGTTTGGAGTATTTTCAGATGGTATATGCGGAAACTTATTTGTTTTTAATTCGTGTGCGGCTTGTTTGTAGATTGCTTGCGAGTTTTATGCATGTTGAGTCTTTGTGCGCTTAGAGAGCTCATGTTTTATGCTTTTGCGATATTTTAACTTGGAGAGGAATTTTCGTTCTTTGGGGTTTATATTCAGTTGGATTTTGCACAGAGGTGCGCATACATTTTGATTAGAGGTGGAAATTTATTTTTTTCGTTTTTTGTAATCGAGGTTTCTTTTTGTTTTAGATATACAGTTTGGGACTTTGCTCTTTGGATGTTGTTTTTATGGGAGCTAGAACATTTGTATAAACATTTTGGATAAAGTTAACTCTTGGATGTAGACAGTTGAATCATTTTCCAAAAGTTGAACCTTCTTTGGATTTATATATACTATTGAACACATGTTTCCTTTGGCTAAAAAATCACAACAAAAAAATGCATTTATTTAAGAGCAGAAAAAGAAAGGGATACGCGGTGAGGAAGAAAAGAAACGTTAAACTGGTGGAAAAAAAGAATTGAGAATTATAAAGTACATATAGATAACCTAAGTACATTGTTTCTGGTTACTGGAAGCAATTAAAGTGCTGAGAAGTAGTGAGAGTGAGAAAAGAACGCGAAAATTACAGTATGGCCTCATGTATACAGAAGTGTATATAGAAAGAAGTATATATATATCTCTCTTTTTCTAGGTTACACGAGAGCAATTAAACTGCGCGAAAAGTAGTGTGTGCGAAATTTATATACATGTATATATGTACAAACTACTGCAAATAAGTGGCGCACAATTTCCCTTGTCAAGGGATATATAGAGGAATATATATATAGTATTATTCGACTCGTATGTGTGTGTGTGTACATTTTACGTGCATTGCATATAAGTACTGCCACTCAAGCACATAGTACTGCTGCATCCCCTGAAAACCGACGAAATTTGACCTCGTCCTAGTTCTGCATCTTGTCCTTATACTGTCAACCCATTTTCCGCTCCATTTAGTCTTCCTTATTTTCATTTTGTACCCTGTCGATGAAATCAATTTGGCACTTTCGTCTAGTTTTTAGTTTAAAAATTTACTTTTTTTACAGGGGTTGTCTTTATTGATTCTTCTAATTTTTAGGTTAAATTTACTTTTTTACAGGGGCTGTTTTTAATGATTTTTTTTCTCTTATTTATTAGGTAGTGGCTGAAAAATAATTAACATGATATGAGAAGAAGGCACGAGACAAAAAGTGGTTATTTAAAACAAACCTGGCGCATATACAGTATTGTTTTATATACATACAACATTATTAGAAGCAGAGAATAACTTTATTTACACTAAACATAATTTGTGTTAATTAAAAGAACTCTCTGTATCTGAATTCTAGTATTGAATTCCACTAAGATATAGTTAAATTTGCAAAAAATTGTTGATAGTTTTCTTAGATAACTTTTTCCCTATTTTGATTAGTTCAGACTTCCTTGCCATCTGGTAACAATTTTAGCATTTTATTATTATTATTATTATTATTATTATTATTACTATTTTATTATTTTGATATTTTGATACATCTCTTATTTTTATCAAAAAATGTCATTAATTCTAAAAAGCTAAATAATAATTGAATTTACTTAACAAATTTTAATAAAATATTTAAAAATAACTTTAGTTTTCGAGAAATTCGATGAAACGAATTTTATAAAATATATTAAAAATAAAGTTTCTGCTAAGAATTTTAATAAAATTTGTCTAAATAATTAGATTTCGGAGAAAAATTGCATTATTTATATAAAGATAATTGAAATTTTGACTAAAATTTTTGTATATAATTTCATTTTTGCGAAGAATTTATAACTTTTGAAAATAATTGCATTCTTGAGACTATTTTTATTAAAATTTTTTTAAAGTAATTTAATTCTTGAGACTAATTTTATTAAAATTGTTTTTAAGTAATTTAATTCTTGAGACTAATTTTATTAAAATTGTTTTTAAGTAATTTAATTCTTGAGACTAATATTATTAAAATTTGTTTTAAATAATTTAATTCTTTTGCAAATTTTTTTTTAAAATAGTAAACATTGATAATAATTGAATTTTGACAAATTTTTGCTAAATTATTTAAATTTCTACGAAGAATTTTATTAATATTTTTTTTCAATAATTGAATTTTGGAGAAAAATAAAATTGTATTATTTATAAAGAAAATTAAAATTTTGACTAAATTTTTGTATATTTTTGGATATAATTTTATTTTTGCGAAGAATTTATTACTTTTAAAAATAATTGCATTCTTGAGACTAATATTTTATTAAAATTGTTTTTAAGTAATTTAATTCTTGAGACTAATATTATTAAAATTTGTTTTAAATAATTTAATTCTTTTGTAAAATTTTTTTTAAAATAGTAAACATTGAAAATAATTGAATTTTGACAAATTTTTGATAAATTATTTAAATTTCTACGAAGAATTTTATTAATATTTTTTTTCAATAATTGAATTTTGGAGAAAAATAAAATTGTATTATTTATAAAGAAAATTAAAATTTTGACTAAATTTTTTGTATATTTTTGGATATAATTTTATTTTTGCGAAGAATTTATTACTTTTAAAAATAATTGCATTCTTGAGACTAATATTTTATTAAAATTGTTTTTAAGTAATTTAATTCTTGAGACTAATATTATTAAAATTTGTTTTAAATAATTTAATTCTTTTGTAAAATTTTTTTTAAAATAGTAAACATTGAAAATAATTGAATTTTGACAAATTTTTGATAAATTATTTAAATTTCTACGAAGAATTTTATTAATATTTTTTTTCAATAATTGAATTTTGGAGAAAAATAAAATTGTATTATTTATAAAGAAAATTAAAATTTTGACTAAATTTTTTGTATATTTTTGGATATAATTTTATCTTTGCGAAGAATTTATTACTTTTAAAAATAATTGCATTCTTGAGACTAATATTTTATTAAAATTGTTTTTAAGTAATTTAATTCTTGAGACTAATATTATTAAAATTTGTTTTAAATAATTTAATTCTTTTGTAAAATTTTTTTTAAAATAGTAAACATTGAAAATAATTGAATTTTGACAAATTTTTGATAAATTATTTAAATTTCTACGAAGAATTTTATTAATATTTTCTTTCAATAATTGAATTTTGGAGAAAAAGAAAATTGTATTATTTATAAAGAAAATTAAAATTTTGACTAAATTTTTGTATATTTTTGGATATAATTTTATCTTTGCGAAGAATTTATTACTTTTAAAAATAATTGCATTCTTGAGACTAATATTTTATTAAAATTGTTTTTAAGTAATTTAATTCTTGAGACTAATATTATTAAAATTTGTTTTAAATAATTTAATTCTTTTGTAAAATTTTTTGAAAATAGTAAACATTGAAAATAATAAATTGAATTTTGACAAATTTTTGCTAAATTATTTAAATTTCTACTAAAAATTTTATGAAAATTACGTTAAAAAAATTGAACTGTTACAAAAGAGTTGCATTATGTATTTTAAATTATTTTTATCGAAACTACTTTTATTTATTATACATGGAAAGCAAGTTTCGACCAAAATAACGATTTTTGACAATAACAGTAATTAGCTTCATTGGAGGATTGATATAAATAGTAAAATAAATTAAATTGTAAAAAGATAAAATAGTAAAAATATTAAATAATAAAAAAATAAAACAGTAAGAAAATGAAAATAGTTAAAAATAATAAACTGCTAGTTTGTACGCAGACAAATTTTGACGATAACGAACGTTAGTTTCCGTTAGTGGGTTAATTCATAAAATAGTAATAAGAAGTATAGTAGGAAGATAAAATAGTAAAAAATAAAATATTTATATAAGGATAAAATAGTAGAAAAATAAAAGTAGATAAAATTAAAAAATTTGTTTGGGCGCAGACAGTTTTTGAAAATAACGGTTACGTTAGAACAAGCAGAAGGTTTATGAATAAAATAATATAGTAAAATAGTAAAAAAGGAAATTAGTTAAAAATAGTAAAATATTTTGGTCGGAGCCAATAAAAAATCTAACTTCGGACAGACAGTTATATTGTGAAACAGGGGGAGACAGAAAACAGATATATATTTTTTTCATTTCTCTATAAATTTTTCCCTTTCTTTTCTCTTTATCTCTAATTAGAATTTATGATCATCAAATGCACTTGGCGGTATGATGTGTGTATAATAGAGCGAAATAGTTAAAAGCTGGTCGGAGGCCAAGCTAATCGGAACCTTGGGCCTCACCCACACAAAGTCTTATCGTCAACTATCGCGCACTACTATATAACTATACATTTATATATATATATATATATATATATATATATATATATATATATATATATATATATATATTTACTGCCACTAGTCGTTCATTCTCTGGCAAAACGACAGATAATTTCATTCCTAAGCTCAACACACTGCGGCGAAAAGTGAACGTGCTGATCTCAATAATGTGTATTGGGTTATCGAACCTTAGTCATGTCAATAGATTTCTTTATAACTCTCACCTAACTTACCTGTGCGCGCATATAAGAAAAGAAAAAAAAAAGAATCACGCGTGTCTGGGAAAACAATTTTAATATTATAAATTGCAAACTTGGAGTTTTTCTCTCTCTCTCTCTCTCCTTTTCTTTTTTTATATAAAATAATAAATTGACGAGAGAAATTGAACGAAGATAAAAGAAGTGAAACTTAGACATTAGTGTTATTAAATATTAAATTTAATATTAAACTAAAAAGGGCAGAAGAGAAACGAATTCAACTTAATATTTAATTTCAATTAAAGTTTTAAATTCGATGTTTCATTTAAATTAAACAATTCGGTTAAATATTTAATTTTAATCAGAGTATTACATTTGATATCATGATTTAAATTAAATAATTATGTTCAATATTTCGTTTTAATTTGAAAAAAAAATTTTCTCGCAGCTAAATAGAAAATTTGTTACAAACAATTTATTTGGTTCAAATGAAGCTGATATGTAGATAGAAAAAAGTTTTTAATTAGGAAAGAGACTATATAGAAAAATTATGGGAAAAAGATTTAAATATACATTTTTAAAGATATAATAAGTTTTAATTACTGTGAAGAGAACGCAGATGTTTTTTTTACATTTGAGAGTAAAAAAATATATATATACGAATTACCCAACGTCTTCCCCTTATTATATTGTCTAACCTTCAACCTTTTTAATCTGAAAAGGATGTAAGTGACTTACATGTTAACATCAATTCGATTCGAGTCTCATTATTTATTACTTACATAAATGTAATTTAAGATTATGAAAGCCGAGTTAGCTATAAATTAGAAAATAAACTATGACCGTTGTTTTTATAGTCGCAATATAAATGAGAAATATACTATAGTTATTGTTACCACCTAATAAAATTTTGCATTTTAGACTATTGCCAATAAATATAAAAATTCCTATGGTGCGAGGATGAGGAAATCTTTGGATAATTGTATAGATTATAATATGTATTTTCTATCTTATAGATTTTACTAGGCAAAAATACAATTTTATTTAAAATTTACAAAAATTCTCAATAATTTTCAATTACTTTTATAAATAATAACATTTTTCTCCTACATTCAAACACTTTTAAAAAATTTTAATAAAATTCTTGTCAGAATTTCAATTATTTTTAATATATATATATGAACATTTTTTATCAAATTTCTTGAAAAATGAAATTATTCTTAAAAATTTTCTTAAAATTTGTCAAGAGAATTTAATTGTTTAAAAATTTGTTGATAAAATTCTATTTGAAAATTCAATTTTAATAAACTTGAATTATTTAATAAAATTATTTTTATAGTCAGAAAATTTAATTATTGAACACAAATATTTCTGTAATATTCTGCACGAAAATTCAATTATTTTCCCAAAAAATAAAAAATTCAAAAAATCATTGCAGAATTTAAATTTGTTTAATATACAATTTTAATCCAATTTCTCAAAAAGCAATAATTCTGCACTATTTTATTAAAATTCGTCAAAAGAATTCTATTATTTACAAAATTTATTGATAAAATTCTTTACCAGAGTTGAATTTTACGAAGAACTGAATTATTCAATAAATTATTTTTGTTTGTATTTAAATAATTTTATTCTTGTAGAATTTTCTGATAATAATTGATTTTTAAAATGAATTTCAGTGAAAATTTTCGATAAAATTTTAAATTTCATTCCTTACATATGTATTTAATTGAAAAATTTACGAATAATTAAAATTTCGTAAAAATGAATATTGTAAACAAATGGATTTGAAAATTGTCAAAGAACTTTTTCGAAAATTATTAAAATTAATTGATTTAAAGAAGAATTTTAGTTAAAAATACTAAAAATAATAATCGTAATGATGAAAATAATTTTTGATAAAGTTACAGTAAAAAAGTAGCAAGTAAACTTTATGAAAAAATTAATTCTACAGAATTGTTCGTTAAAAGTAGAAAAAATTCAAATTTTCAAAGATTTTAATTTAAAACCTTTTGAAAATTTAATTAGTTTTTTATTTTTTTAAAAAAATTAATTCTACAGAATTGTTCGTTAAAAGTAGAAAAAATTCAAATTTTCAAAGATTTTAATTTAAAACCTTTTGAAAATTTAATTAGTTATTTATTTTTTTGAAAATATTAATTCTACAGAACTGTTCGTTAAAAGTAGAAAAAATTCAAATTTGCAAAGATTTTAATTTAAAACCTTTTGAAAATTTAATTAGTTTTTTATTTTTTTGAAAAAATTAATTCTACAGAATTGTTCGTTAAAAGTAGAAAAAATTCAAATTTTCAAAGATTTTAATTTAAAACCTTTTGAAAGTTTAATTATTTCTAAAAATTTAAATAATAATTTAATTCTCTTAACAAATTTTAATAAAATATTTAAAAATAACTTTAGTTTTCGAGAAATTTGATGAAACAAATTTCATAAAATATTTTTAAAATAATTGAATTTTCGCCAAGAATTTTATTAAAATTTTTCTAAAAAATTAAATTTCGGAGAAAAAGTGTATTATTTTTTTAATGATAATGGAAGTATTGACTAAAATTTTTGTAAATTTTTGAATTTAACTTGATTATTTAAGAAATAAATATAATTATTTAACAAATAAATATAATTGTTTAACAGATAAATATATTTATTTAACAAATAGATATATTTATTTAACAAAGAAATAAATTTATTTACCAAATAAATAAATTAATTCATTCTATTATTTAACAAATAAATCAATTTATTAAAATCTTTATTAAATGCAGAGAGAAATTTTACTTGAACCGAATTTAATTTATTTAAGTTAAACCAATTTTATTTGAACTAATCAATTTTTATTCGAACCAAAACATTTTTATTGGAACTAAACAAAATTTGATTGAATTTTATTATTTGAACCAAACAATTTTCATTTATACCAACCTATATTTTATTTGAATCAAAGAAAAGTTATTTAAACTAAAAACAATTTTTATTCGAACCAAAAATAAAATTTCAATGAACAAACTAAAATGATTAGCAGGCTCCGAGACAACTATATACTTTTATTTGACTCAAATAAATGATATTCTGATTTAAATAAAATTCTTCTCTTTGCTGCAATTTTTAAATAAACTATATATGATTATAAATGCGCTTGAAGTTTATAATAGAAAAGTTTGAGTCAAACAAAAGTACATTTTATAACAGTTTCCTATTGTCGAAGAGAAGATAAAAATTATGTATATAAGAGTAAAATATTTAAAGAAATAGTTTTCTACTTGTGCGTTATATGCATATATACGCAGCTAGGGGTATAAATTTGTACCAGAAAAGTTTCAAGACTTTCAGTCTATTTTCCATGTTTAAAGAAAACACATATATATCTATACATAGTCACAGAAAAGTAGATCGACATTTGGGTGTGTCAAGAACTTCGAATTAGGCCAAATTACACTGATGCGCTTATACAAACATATATATATATATATATATATATATATATATATATATATACTTTAAACGAAGGAGTAGTTTTTAGCTTCGCGCATCTTTTTCCTCTAAATACATCTCTAAAAACTCTCAAATCTTTCATGCAAGATTTATACGATGAGAGGAGGTAGTGGGAGGGGAAAGCATCGTCAACTTGATTCTCGCACTTTTTACACTCGCATCCCTCTCTCCTCTCTTATTTTCAATCAAGTAATCCGAAACTCAAACTTCCGTTATACCGTTTGTAAGAAAACAAGGAAACTTTTTCATTAATATGTTAAAAAAGTCGAAAGTTTAGCTATATACTGATTCTTCTTCCTCTTCTTTTTCTTCTTTGGGTAAAATTTATCTTTATACTTCTTCTAGTTTTCTATTAGAAGAAAAAATAAATGCTTTTCGCATTTTCGATTCAAGCTGAGAATTGGACGAAAAGATTAAAATTTTATTAATCTGTAGTTGATTCTTATCGTTTATATTTAAATTATCGTTGATTCGAAAATATGTTTTTCTATATTAAATTCTTTCATTTTTCCCTGATTTCCAGACAAAATTTTCACTTTTTCCCTGACCCTAAAGAATATTCTGCAGAATATACTTTATTTACAAACTTCATTAATTGAAAAATCATTCAAAAACATCAATAACTTTTTTTTAAATAAATATTTAATCATTATTATTTTTCTGTAGGAATTAAAATTCTTCAAAACATTTAAATTCAAACCTTTTTAAATTGAACAACTTATAAGAATATTTGTTACAAAACGTGAAGAAGGCGATCAGGATCGTCTTCTTCATGTTTTGAAATAATTTAAATTACCATAACATTTTTTAGAATAGGTTAATTATTTACAAAAATCCTAAAAAAATCCTTCGCAAGAATTCAATTATTTTTACAAGCAGAAAAATTTCTCAAAAAAATTAAATTATTTAAAAAAAAAATTGTAATAAAATTCGTGGCAATAATTCAATTACTTTCATAAATAATAATAAATCGATTATCCGTTAATTTATTTTTAAATCAATTTTTAATAGAAAATTCTAGAAAAATTCAATTATTTAAATTAAAAAATAAATAATTTATTGAATAATAGAATGTTCTTTGTTAAAATTTAATTCTCATAAAGAATTATATCAATAAATTTTTAAATATATGAATTTAAGTTCACAAATTTTAATCAAATTTTTAAGAATAATTACATTTTTCGAGTAATTTGATTAAAATATATATTGTATAAAAAATCATTTAAATTCTTCGATGAGTTTTATTACTTATAAAAATAATTTAAATTTTCTTAAAATTTCCATAAAATAATTGAATTTTGTATTTTCAATAATTGAATTCCTGTGAAAAATGTTATTACTACTTATGAAAATTATGGAATTATTTTGAAGAAATTTATTTAAAATTGAATAATTGAATTCTTGTGGAATTTTGTCAAGAATTTTATTAAAACTTTTAAAAATAATTGAATTTTAATGAAGTATTTAATTATTTATAAAAATAATTGTAATTTTAACGAAAATTGTTTTTAAATTTTTGAACATAATTGAAATTCTGCGAAGAATTTTTGTAACTTTTGAAAATAATTGAATTTCTGTAATCATTTGTAACTTTTTCAAAATCTAATTTTGTCAGTATATTTTTAACTAAAATTCTTTTATCAATCTAGTATTTATGAAAATTTTAAAAATTATTCATAAAATAGTTTATTAGTCATAATTTATGATAGTTATTATTAATTTTATTTAATTATTATTTATTATTATTTATTTATTATTTATTATTAATTATTAATTTTATGAGAGTTTTTGAAAATTTAAGTTATTTAAAAAGAAATTATTGTCAGAAATAGAAAAAATTGAAGGTTTTGTATTAAAATTTGTGGTAATTTCATAGTTTACGAGGCAAAAAGAAAATAAATGCACTTTTCTCATGAATTTTAAAAATTCAATTTTTTCCAGTACTTTTAGTAAAAATCCCTGACTTTTCCCTGATTTCCCTGACCAATTTTACTTTTCCCTGAATTCCCTGACTTCCCTGACCTGTGGCAACCCTGATTTATTATTAAAGGGTAAAAAAAATTATAGTCTATATATTTTTTATTATAAAAAATTAAGAAAAAAAGTTACATTTTTTTAAGATCCTAAAGTTCTGAACGTTGAAATGAACGACGAAATTTATTTATTTCTTCTAAAAATTAAATTTTTATTGCAATTATTTTGCGTTACTATCCAAAAAATTAATTACTGAGTTTCTAAAAGTAAAATTTTATGTAGTTTTAAAATATATTTAATTTTCTATGATTAGTAATTTATTAAAATATCTTCAGTAAAAACTATATTTCGTTTATTTGAACGTTCAAAACATGAAGATCATATTTTTTTGTTTTAATATTGTAGTTATGTATTTTTTACAAAAACGTTTAAAATTTTATAAAAACTAACTTTTTTCAATAAAGAGAGAGAAAGAAGAATATTAAAAGTTTCATAAAAAATAATATTTGAATAATAAAACAAAACAAAGCTTGTTTATGCCAAAACAATATTATATTGAACAAACATTTAGAAATTTACGATATAGACCTCCCATAGTTCATGTTCCTTTTTGACGAAAGATTATCATTTTGAAATGATTTACAATAACGTGCTTAATATTCGAAGGTTTTGCCTACTGATGTTGAAATAATAGTTTTTGGTCAATGAATATAAATAGGCTCTCGATAATATAAAATATAATTTAGTCGAAATTTATCGTTTTGAATAGAATTTGATGGTGGGCATTTCAAGGTAAATGCATCAATAGATATTTTCTTTATAGTATATATATACATTGTATATTTTATAACTATACATATATATATAATACGTGTAAAATAAACGCCGCTCTGTCCTAAATGAAACTCTCGTGACTTTACGCAAACGTAAATCGACGATGACGACGACGACCTTCGACGACTATAATATAAAGCGTTTACCAAATAATGTGTTAATTCTTTTTTCCAATATTTATTTATTACGGTTGTTAAATTCATTATTTTTCCACTCCACAGATTTATTATAGATGCAAATTACAGAAATAATACATATAGAAATAAGATAATAAGATTTATTAGGCTATAATTTCCCTAGAAATAATATTTTAAAAGACAAAATGCTTTAAATTTTAAAAGACGAAATTTTGAGGGCTTAGAATTATTCTTAAAAGGTCTTTTAAAACTTTAAAAGTTAAAAAAAGTCTTTTAAGGGACGAAATTTAAAGACTATATATAGTAGACAAAATTCCGCGATCAATAAAATTTTCTTGTAAATGACGGGGAAGTTTTGAAAATTTTCGAAAAGAAGGTTCTGTAAATTTAAAAATAATCACTGACCGTAACCTGAATTAAAATTTAGGTTATTAATTTATAAATATTTTAAAATATTTTTTAAAAATATTTGTATCTAATTGAAAGAATATCTAATGAATTCTTTTATTTGTTAATTAGCCTCTTAGATATAGTTAATTAATGCTTAATTAACTTGAGGTTCAGTGCATTAAAATTTTCATTACCCTGCTTAATTATCCGATTAATTGAAGTGATTATTTTATTTCAAAATTGATTTAATTCGATTTTGTTTATTTAAATAAATGTTTGCATAAATAAATATTGATTTGAATAATAACTAATCATTAAGTAGTAGTTTATTTATTTTTATATGAACGTAAATAATTGCGCGAAAAAAAATGCATCTTATCCATATAATATTATTATTGGCTAAAAAAGAAGTTATTCTTTCACTATATATAAATAATAATTTTGTTATATAATAGTTTAGAAACCGTTTTCTAAATGTATTTAATATTTAAATTGAATTTATTGTTAATATTTGTCCGGTAGTTTTTAATTTTTGCTTAATGGTCGAATATATTAAAAGGTTAATTTACTTAAGTTATAAAGCTTGTTATTAACGGTGCGATTAAATCTCAAGCCTAATTAGCACAAAACAGTCAAATTATGTCCTTTTTAAGAAATTATTCAACGCACACTAAATTTGAAGTATAGTAATTATATATAGTAAACTGTGTATAATTCAATGAGTTTCGGTTTTATGGATTGAAAATTAAGACAAAAAATGTAGAAATTAAAAGTGTTGATAGTATAAGCAAAGTTTTGATTAATTTTTTGTCTCATAATTTTTAATCCTTAGAAAAGCTGTGAAAAATTATACTAAAGACGCTTTTCGGAAGAAATAAAAAATGCTATAAAAAAGTATATGTCCCCTTGAATTTGTTCTCGCCATTAAAAAAATATATATAAAAATCTAGGCTCTCCTCCATGTGCAGTATTAATTTTTGCGCAATGCATTCGATATTTCCATTTGAATATAAGATTACAAGTATGTGTCCTCTTTAAAGTTTTCTAGATCAATATATATGTTGAGAAAAAAAACGCATATATATCGTGTTCTTTACATATATATATATATATATAAATGGGGGAAAAAATTATATAAAATATAGATAATGTATCAAACTGCAAACTATACGTATACATATACGATATGTGTTTAATATATACTTTATTTACTTGTTGGAAGACAGTCTGGCATCAATGAATCAGACTTTTCGTGTATAGATTCTACAATTCTACAAATAGCTTTGCCGAAACCGTTGCCAAAATCTTTTCTTGCGCCAAAAGTTGCGCGTACATATATACACATCATGTATATAACACGCCAAGAATGCGATTAAAAAAGGGTGAATAAGAAAATGAAAATGATAAAAATATACTTTTTATATGGTAAAATTCTTCGCGATTGTTATAATTTTAACTCTTTCTTCTTTCCTTGCCTAATTCGGGAAAAGTTTCACTGCTCAAAATAAGTATAATAAGTAATACAGAAACAAAATTTAAGACCTTTTAAGATTTTGATTTTGTTTTCTGTACATTTTTACCCCATCACTTTGTTTGGAAAATAATTTTTCCTTTCTATTTCTATATATATTTATATTGAAAACGTCGCGTGTCAATTGAGAGTAAAGATATAGGTATATATCTATAAAACGTAATTAGAGATATAAATGTTTGAGATTGAAGAAATGTTGAAGCAAAAAATTGTGTACAGACACACATATCGAACATATATATATATATTATAGTATATATACACATGTAAAAATATTTATATATATATATATACATGTGTGGTGTGTAGAAAAGAGGGGCCTTTTTGCTGTGCACCGCAACAGTCGACTTGTTAGATTTTTAACGTTTTCTCAGCAATCGCGACGAGTTCTCGTTAGTGTCGAAAGGAAAGAAATAGAAAAAAATCTCCTATAATAAACCGACCGCGTTTGCTTAGCCTCGGGATTCTGCGCGTTCTCCGGACTTGATACTCGGGTACGATAGCTGCTCAAGGTTGAAACCCCCCTTCTTACATATATATATATATATATATATATATATATATATACTGGGCATTACGTAACATGGCATATAAGCTCTCTCGCACATATACGCACGCACATGTGCACATGTACACATATACGCACGCACATGTACACATATATAGACACATGGACACATGTATACAAAGCGACGAGAAGAGAAGTTATATACGCACACGTGGCGAGGTGGTTGCTTGTTCAAGCGCGAACGCGTCAGATGTATGCTTCATCGTCAATATATATATATATATATATATAAACGTACATGTTCCTACTATCATAGTATTGTAGTCTATAGCGCATGTGGGAAGATTCAATGATTACGGAATCACACTATGCGTTCGTTCATAAGAAAAGAATTCGATAAACGAGAAACGTTTCTTAATTCCACTGGCGAAGAATGGTGATTGTAGTTTTGCGAATGGTTTTGTATATAGGGATTTTGTTGCTTAATGATGCATTTTGTGGCTAGAAATATATATACTGTTTGTATGTGGCTACCAAACGGAACGAAATTCAGGAGGATAGTAGCTATATATACCAAATGCAGTAATTTCAGGGTTGCCACAGGTCAGCGAATTCGGGGAAAAGTCAGGAAAAGTAAAATTGATCAGGGAAATCGGGAAAGAGTCAGGAATTGTTACTAAAAGTACTGGAAAAAATTGAATTTTTAAAATTCATGAGAAAAGTGCATTTATTTTCTTTTTGCCTCGTAAACTATGAAATTACCACAAATTTTAATACAAAACCTTCAATTTTTTCTATTTCTGACAATAATTTCTTTTCAAATAACTTAAATTTTCAAAAACTCTCATAAAATTAATAATTAATAATAAATAATTAATAAATAATAATAAATAATAATTAAATAAAATTAATAATAACTATGATAAATTATGACTAATAAACTATTTTTTGAATAATTTTTAAAATTTTCATAAATACTAGATTGATAAAAGAATTTTAGTTAAAAAATACTGAAAAAATTAGATTTTGGAAAAGTTACAAATGATTACAGAAATTCAATCATTTTCAAAAGTTACAAAAATTCTTTGCAGAGTTTCATTTATGTTCAAAAATTTAAAAACAATTCTCGTCAAAATTACAATAATTTTTATAAATAATGAAATACTTGATTAAAATTCAATTATTTTTAAAAGTTTTAATAAAATTCCAGACAAAATTCCACAAGAATTCAATTATTCAATTTTAAATAAATTTCTTCAAAATAATTTCATTATTTTCATAAGTAGTAATAACATTTTTCACAGGAATTCAATTATGAAAAAAACAAAATTTCATAAAATTTTTCAAAAAGTATAAATTATTTAAAATATTCTTCACCGCGAAATTCAAATAATTTTTATAAACTGGAATAAAATTCTTTGTAGGAATTCATTATTATTTATATGAATAATAAAATTTTTCACATAAATACAGTTATTTTTTTAAATTTGAATAAAATTCGTGGAAAGAATTAAATTATTTTTAAAATGTAATAAAATTCTTTGCAGAAATCTAATTGTGTTTGAAAATTAAAAAAAATTTTTTGTTAATATTTATTTATATAAATAATAAAATTTTCCACATAAATACAGTTTTTTATGAACTTGAATAAAATTCGTTGTAAGAATTCAATTATTTATATAAACTCGAATAAAATTAATTGGAAGAATTAAATTATTTTCAAAATTAATAAAATTCTTCGCAAAAATTAAATTATTCTCAAAAATTAAAAAAAATTTTATTTCAAAATTTCAATTATATTTATTATAATAAAAAAATTCTTTATCTACATTCAATTATATTAAAAAATTTTAATTTAATTATTTTCAAAATTTTGTAGGAATTCAATTTTAATGAATTAATTCAAAATAATTCCATAATTTTCATAAGTAATAAAATTTTCACAGGAATTCAATTATTTGAAATACAAAATTTCATAAAATTTTTCGAAAAATATAAATTATTTAAGAAATTCTTCACCAAAATTCAATGTGCTAGAAAATTAAAAAAAAAAATCTTGTTAAAATTCCAAGTAACTTTATAAATAATAAAATTCTTCTCCAAAATTTTATTATTTTATGGAAATTTTAAGAAAATTTAAATTATTTTCATAAGTAATAAAACTCATCGAAGACTTTAAATGGTTTTTTATACAATATATATTTTACACAAATTCTTCGAAAAATGTAATTATTCTTAAAAATTTTATTAAAATTTGTGAACTTAAATTCATATATTTAAAAATTGATTGATATAGTTCTTTATAAGAATTAAATTTTAACAAAGAACATTCTATTATTCAATAAATTATTTTTTTTTAAATTTAAATAATTGAATTTTTCTAGAATTTTCTATTAAAAATTGATTTAAAAATAAATTAACGGATAATCGATTTATTATTATTTATGAAAGTACTTGAATTATTGCCACGAATTTTATTACAATTTTTCTAAATATTTTAATTTTTTTAAGAAATTTTTCTGCTTGTAAAAATAATTGAATTCTTGCGAAGGATTTTTTTAGGATTTTTGTAAATAATTAACCTATTCTGAAAAATGTTACGGTAATTTAAATTATTTCAAAACATGAAGAAGACGATCCTGATCGCCTTCTTCATGTTTTGTAACAATATTCTTTTAAGTTGTTCAATTTAAAAAGGTTTGAATTTAAATGTTTTGAAGAATTTTAATTCCTACAGAAAAATAATAATGATTAAATATATTTATTTAAAAAAGAAGTTATTGATGTTTTTGAATAATTTTTCAATTAATGAAATATGTAAATAAATGTAATAGAACATTTTTTCTTGATTATCTAATAATTTTTAGAGTGAATCAGAATATTCTTTAGGATCAGGGAAAAAGTGAAAATTTTGTCTGGATATCCGGGAAAAATCAGGGAAAAATAAAATTAAATATTTGTGGCAACCCTGATTTTGCTGCTGCTATAGTACTCGATTTTGTAGCATTTCGTAGCTTGTATACTAAATTTTGTAGCCACTCTAATGCTGCATTTGCCACAACTATCATAATACAAAAAATAGTCACTAATTCAGAATTTTTTATCTTCCAAACACATCAAAATTTACTATGATAGTAGCTATACCAAATGCAGTGTTATTTTGCTGCTGCTATAATAATGAATTTTGTAGGAACTAATTCTGCGCATTTGGTTTAATGCTGCATTTGGTATTTGGTTAGTAGAGTAAACCGAAAATCACGACGCCATCATCTTCGCTCCCTTATCACAAATTGTTGTTACATACTCTGCTTTTTTTTCTCTCTCTCTCTAATACTTTTTGTCTGGAGTATATGTAGAAGAGATATTACGATATGCTCCAATTTGATAAGAGAAAATTAGAAGAAACACTTGTTCCAGATTAGATATGTATATATACTAGTTTCTCAAAAATATGATGAAACTATATATTGAAATGAAATTATAACCAATATTGAGTGCATATGCCAGTTAATAATAATTAGGGGACTATAGATGTAATTTACGCTGATAAGGCCAAAGTTCCATTGCGCAGAGAAAGGAATATAATCATGATAATAGTAATAGCAGTAAAAAAACACAAGTTGAGCAATTTACAGACAATATATTCGTCTAAATGGTATTTAAAGGAAACGTGTGCATTGTTCTCGAGAGATGCAACAGGAATATATTATCGTATATATATATATAATGTAAAGTTTGCTATGATGATGATGATGATGGTTCTTGATTTTTTCCTTGAATTCCTGTATATGTATATATATATGTAAATGTATTACGTCCTTGAGTATGTGGAGGCCGATTTGGGGTAAACTATATTAACGGGCGCGCACTAATCTCCAAGACCCGATATACAGCATGAAAGAGTCGACCAGACACGCACGGTTGATTACTTATCTTCCTTGTCATGCTGTGCAAATGCACTATATCGCAAAGAGGTGTGCTGTATATAGCATGTGAACATTCGTCTCGACGATATTATCAAAGAATAATAATTTTAAGAATTTAGTTCGAAATCTATAGTTTTCGAAAATTTCGTCTTCCTCTACAATGTTGCCTAAGAAACAGTAACAACGGATAAGCAAAGTTTGTTATTGAAAGAAGAAAAGAAATAAGAATGTCGAAAGAAACCTGTACGAAAGAAGCAAACATCAGTAAATCAATCAATCAATAGTGTAATTAGCTGCGGCTAGAATATCAGATTATATCTTCTGTTACTAAATCATGTTTATGAATAGTATGCCGCGTGTGTCCCTTCGCCTTCATCAAAGGAATAATTACAAATTAATGGTCTGCTTTATGATTAAAGGATGATACTGTATGTGCGGTAATTAGTAATTACTGTTTTATTTAAATTCGCGCTCGCGCACAATGACTTGGACGCAACAAAACAAAAACCGCATACGTGCGCGTATATTTATACATAAATATTATGAAATAAACCATCAAGATGAGTATACGTACACTTCTCTCACTCTCTCTAGTCTACCAATTCTGTGTGCGAGAATTTAATACCTATCATGTCTATATAGATAGGTCGTTAATACAGCAGATTACTGGCTCTTAATGACAAGCCTAAACAGATAATTCACGACAGATCCTAAAGCAATTTATTTGACAGATAAGCCATACCTTCGTCATTGAATCAATAGCGATGTATTACTATTCAAATTTCCCCTTATATATATATATCGTCGCCAAAAAGGGATATGTTGTATATGATTGGAGTGTATTCAAATATGTATATCGTGTATATAATGTGTGCTTTAATTGCTTAATTTAGTTTATAATAATTATCGAGTAATTATTGTATATGAGGTAGCCTTGTGTGTTTGGTCCTTTAGAGGGGAATTGAATATTTGTTGTATGTAGATTATTCGTTGGGAATTGAAATTCGGATTCGGAATAAGGTTCTATTCACTGATATGAGGGTATTAAACAGGAGGAGCAAAAGCTGATTGTTTTGATACTCCTTATAATGGTCTTCTTGATACTATTTTTGATACTTTTAATGTTTCTCTTGATGCTTCTTTTAATGTTATTCTTGGTACCATTAATGCTCTTCTTGTTGCTTTTTTAATACTCTTTTTGATACTTTTAATGCTCCTTCAAATGCTCTTCTATATTGATACTATATTAATCCTCCTCTTGGTGCTACTTTTAATTTTTGATACATTTATGCTCCTCTTGATGCTCCTTTTAATACTCTTCTTCATACTGTTTTTGATATTTTTATTGCTCTTCTTGAGCAATTATTAATGCTCTTTTGGATGCTCTTCTTAACACTCTTCTTGATACTATTTTTGATACATTTAATGCTCCTCTTGATGCTTCTTTTAATGCTCTTGTGGATATTGTCAATGATCCTTTTAATACATTTCTTGATACTATTTTTGATGCTTTTAATGACTCTCTTGATGCTCTTCTTGATACTATTAATGCTCCTTTTGATGCTTTTCTTAATACTACTTTCGATACTTTTAATGCTCCTATTAATTTATTCTTGATATCATTAAATGTAACATCAAGAAGAGCATCAGAAGTTTCAAAAATAATATCAAGAAGAGCATTAAAAGTAGTATCAAAAGAAGCATCAAAAGGAGTATCAAAAGAAACATCAAAAGAAACATTAAAAGGACTCTAAAGTGCATCATAAGGAGTATCAAAAGAAGCACTGAAAGGAACACCAAAAAGAGCATCAAGAGGAACATCAAGAGGAGCATCCAAAAGGGTATCAATTGAAGCAACAAAAGTAGTAACAAATGGTTGTATTAACGAATAGAAATTCTAACTAAAAAGAAGAGAAATCAACTATAAAAAGAGTAAATTCAAGCATAGATATAAAAATTGATACTCTATATGAAAATTTGGAATATCTGAAAAAATTATAGAATGGTGAGTGAATAAGTTTTGAAACGATGTGAAACGTTGATGACGAGATGGGCTGACGTCAGAGCAGCATCAAAGTGGTAGCAGTGCATAATAAGCACACACCACTGGCCGGTGTAACTATACTATACCTACCTAACAACCTCTACCGACATTTTACTTGACCGTTCGGATGCGTTCCCATGCTGAAAATCCCCTTCCCTCTCTACACTCCTCTTTCGCATACAAAGACACATCATCATCGTTTGCCAACTCACAAGAATCGTTGGATGAACCTTTCTT
Source organism: Leptopilina myrica (nomen nudum) (assembly GCA_032872475.1). NCBI lineage: Eukaryota > Metazoa > Arthropoda > Insecta > Hymenoptera > Figitidae > Leptopilina > Leptopilina myrica (nomen nudum). Next base: position 29,779,929 of record CM065465.1, on the reverse strand, counting down.
CGCATTAGAAAGACAAAGGCTACTATATACATATACTATGCCTCAATCGAAACCCCTCCAATCTTCTTTTCTGTATCCGGAAGTTGCAGCGCGAAGAATTCTCGCACTTTAATATCAAGGACAAACTCAATTGCTCCCTCTCTTTCTCTTTCTAAAATAAAGTCTCTTTCTCTCTCACTCTCTACATCATAAAACAAATAAGTTATTATGGTAAAAGTGATAAAATCAAAGAAAAACAACAGATATGACGAACGTGATAAATAACGAAAATGGTAAATTAGGAAAATGATTAATAACAAAAGTGTGATAAACATTGTAAAGAGAAGAATAGACAAAATCGTTTCTTAATTGCAATCGTCAAGTATTGTTGGAAACTATGGAAATATTTGTAAATTTTTACCAACAAGCTGTGATAATTCCCCTGTTACTAAACATTCTAAATGATTTGTATATTTAAACAAACAGCTATGGGGAAAAGTTGACAATAGACACACCACGGGATTTATGTTTCTGTTTTGGCTCCCAGTTGGTTTTTTCAGTAAATAGTCGTTTTAAATTTTACAATGCGCCTCTTTAATCCGTTAAATGATGCCGAAATTTCGGATATCTAAAGCTTATTATATATATATATATCCATAAATCATTGATATATTCACGGACATTAATTATGTTGGGAAATTTAAAACAAAAGGTGTACGACAACAAAGTTTATAAATCCGAATGATTCGCTGAATTTCTGAGGAAAGAATAAGGGATACGTCACTTTTACCTGCAAGAAAAAAAAGTAATAAAATAAGACTTGGCGTCATTTCATGTGGAAAGATCAGGTCCAGTCCGTTTAGACAAGGGGAGGAGTAGTCGTTTTGAATTTGTTAGAAGGGCCATTAAGGCCCCTTTGGTCCCTTTGGTTGCCATCCAGAATGGAAGAAAGAAGGAGAGAGAAAAAAAGGAAGAAAGAAGGAGGAAGAAGAAGGAGAAGAAGAAGAAGAGGAATAAGGAAAAGGAGAAGTTGAAGAAGGAAAAGAAGTAGTTGAAGAAGGAGAGAAAGATGACGATATAAAAAGGGTTAGGCAAAGGGGGAATGGAAAAGAGGAAGCATATGCCTCTTTTTCTGGCGCGTGTGCAGTGATAAGTTGTTTTCTCGTGGTGCTTACGTAAGAGAGACGTATACCTCCCGTCTATTCAAGGGATCAAGGCGAACCGGTAGGTGGTTACTGGTTAGGTACTACTAGCACTGACACACATGTCGCAAGGCCCCTCTTTTGCCAGGCCTGCCAAACTGCCTAGTGCCAGGCCGGAAACGCCAACCCCGCTACTCTCCTCGTTCCCTCCTTAACTCCTCTTCCCTCCATCTCTCGCGTCGACCTCTATATACTCGCACAACCACTGCCCCACCTTTTTCGTTGTTTTTTTTTACGCTCACCCCGCCCCCGCACCACATTGCCACTAGACACACTGTATATATGCCTTATACACAACCACCTCCGCAGCTGCCACCAATGCGGCCCCATCATGCCAAAATTTCAACGTTCCTTCGCGCCTTTGCCCTCTTCCAAACTTTGACTGCATGGGAATTTTCGTTCGCATCAACGACAAATGACGACTTCAACGGACACATTTTTAATTCTTGCCTCTGTAGAGTTTTTGTTCTTCTCTATATTATACACAAGAAGTTTTAATTGCTCCGTACAAAGATTTAATTCCTCTGTACAAATTTTAATCCTTCTGTACAAGTTTTAATTCTTCTGCACAAGTTTTAATTCTTTTGTAGAAATTTTAATTCTTCTGCACAAGTTTTAATTTTTTCATATACATATCAGGCAAGAATTAAAAATGTGACTGTTGGAATCGTTGTTCTTCAATGAGATGGAAACTTATATATATATATATACGTGTAGAAATTCAGCGTGCTCGTTTCTAAAAGATCTGTTATCTCTTGAAAAAAAATTCATCCTTTAGAGGATAAACGAATTCTAAAGAAATGCAAAAGATTATGCTGCTGGAGGAACCGTTTTAGAAACGAGAAAGTTTAACCCCTTTTTTTAAGCTGACGTGCTGAGTGTTAAAAAGGCTATATGGCCATAGCGCAGTTTTCTTGTAACCTTATAAGGTTATTACCGGAAGAAAAGAATTTGCAAATAAAATTAATAGATTCTTGGATCTTTTAGCTCGTGTGCGTATGGACATTCCTTCGTTTCGTAATTCGTATATAGATACTTATAGATATAGCAAGTGATATTGTCGCAAGATTGCTGCAATTTCTCGATTGAGGACATACTGTCCACTTATGGAAAGCATCTCTAATTTAAACTTACAACAGTGTTTGTTAATGATTCTGCAAGTTTAAATATGCTGTTGGAGATGCTTTGCACAGGATTGTGAAACTTGCAGTAAATATTTTTAATGTTGCAGCAAAATGGACAATGTTTGCTGCAAGTTTGAATGGTGTTTGAGATGTTTTGATCAGGATTGTGAAACTTGAGGCAGATATTGTGAATGTTGGAGCAACATTTCTAACTGTCTTTAAACTTGTAAAAGTGTTTGTCAATGGGGCTGCAAGTTTAAATACTTTTGGAGTTATTTTGCTGTATAAGTATTATAAAACTTACAGCAAATATTATCAGATGTTTTAACAAAGTTTTCAAAATTATATTTAAACTTACAGCAGTATTTGCCAATGATGTTCCAAATTTAAATGCTGTTTGACAAATTTTTGACCAGGATTGTGGGACTTGCAGCAAATGTTTTCAATGTTGCAACAACAGGGACTAGGTTTGCTACGAATTTAGATACTCCAGGGTATGTTTTGACCAGTATTATAAAACTTGCAACAACTATTTTCAATATTGCGACAACATGGACTATATTTGCTGCGAATTTAGATACTCCAGGGTATGTTTTGATCAGTATTATAAAACTTGCAACAACTATTTTCAATGTTGCGACAACATGGACTACATGTGCTGCAAGTTCAGATGCTCCAGGATACGTTTTGACCAGAATTATAAAACTTGCAACAAATATTTTCAATGTTGCGACAACATGGACTAATATGTTCTGCAAGTTTAGATGCTCCAGGATAGGTTTTGACCAGAATTATAAAACTTGCAACAATTATTTTCAATGTTGCAGCAACTTTGACAAGATTTGCTGCAAATTTGAATGTTGTTAGAGATGTTTTGGTCACTACTGAGAAACTTGCAGCAAATATTTTCAATGTTGCAGCAGCTTTAGATGCTTTAAGGCATAATGCAACTAAAATTAAGTAATCAACATTTGTAGCAATGCTTTTTTAGAGAATTGTTTCGACTTTTAAAGACTTTGGTTTGTCTGACATTGTTTTTGAATTCGAACACTTTTGCTTTTTCCAAACCCGCAAGAGTCCCAACTGTGCGCAATTTATCATGAAGTCTGCGATATAAAGAATAGTTGCATATGGCAAAAGGATTAAATCGCCATTAACCGATGAATTAGTCGTCCTTGATGCGCCCTTGACGAGTTGCAGCGCCATTCTAACAATAGCCGAGTCGCTTTGCGAAGATGATTTCACCCACCCTGCATTTAAGGCGTGGCCTACGCACCCCCGCAGGCTTTTCGTGAAACGCCATCTTGAATATTTGAACCGACCGAGGGTGAAAGTTATAGGGCTGGGTCGTCCTGAAAGTAGGCATTCCCTCACACCAAAAACAGAAATCTTACCCTCTTTTTTTTACCCAGAAAATTGAAGTAGAACTTCACCTCTTCCTTTTCGAAATGACTTTTCTGTGAATATGACATTTTTTTTCTTATGATATGAAATATTTTATTTTTCAAAATTTGCAACTTGATGAAATTGAATTACTTTCGAAGCAATGGAAAATAATATATAGATACTTTCTCATGTGATGAGGTATGGTAAAAAATCTAACTGAAAAGAATGTTCGGTTTAGCGTAAGGTGTTTTTGGTTTAGGATACCCCAAAAGGTAATGTTTAATAAGTAGTATAAAGGGGAATTTTTTTCCTCCCCACCATGGTGATAATTTCAATTTCTACGCCCCTGTGTGGCTATAACAAACAACTTAATTCTTTTACTTTTGCTATGATCATGCTGGAAACGACCTTAGCTCGCAATACGTAACGAATAGAAGACCTCGGCGTACAGTTACGTAAGGCGCGCACATACACATATTTCAGTCACACTATGTACACATATATATATAATACTGCAATTGGACTCTTGGAGTTTTCTTCACTTCTTTTTCCTTTTCTATGCGATTACTATATGTACGATTTCAAAACTAACCACGCGTATATTATACTGTATTTTCAAAACCGGCTAAAAATGCCTGTCTCCTTTTAGAAAAGTGTTGGTTTTTTTTCCTCAGTATTTTATTTAGAGAAAAAAAAACCTTATAAGCAAACGCTTTCGCTTCTCATATATATATATGCGGCTTTTAGAATATCCTATATATATATACGATGGCCTTAATTTTACTGTGGGAAGATCCCAATTGTATACCATCATAGTTCATGAGACTTGTAATAGTAATTAGCAAGTCGTATGTATGAAAAAAAATTTCTTATTCATAAAATATGCGTCAATTTTCCCAGATATTAATTCTTGTTTTCTAATTTGATTATTGTTTGAAAATCTATATATGAATTCTTTTTACTTTTATTTCTATTTTGTTCCATTTCATGTTTAATTTTTTCTGTAAATTTAATTAATATTTTTTAAAACAATAAATAATTTTTTTAAAACTATAAATAATTTTTTTTAATAACTGTTTTCTCTGAACAGTTTTGTTATGTTTCGTATATATATATTTGGGTCAGATACACGCATTTTTTCGTAAAAAAAATTTTCTAATGAAACAAATCAAATTATAGGTGTGTATACATATATATAAAGTCCTGGAATGATGTGAATAAATAATGAGTGTGCTTGTTAGTCCTTTTAATCCGCATCAGCAGTGCATTCAGTCATCCCTTTTTGGAATTGAGAAATTGTAATGATTATTTTATCAGGAAATATGATATTCTTTAAAAGCGATGAATGTCTTTTGTGCGTGACTGAAGGGAAAAGCATTGATATCAACTGGTGTTTTACAGGTGTACATGAGTACCCACGAGTGCCTAACGGTAGGATATGTATAATGAGGGACGAAATAAAATTAAAAAAAAAGAAAGAAAGAAAGAAAGAAAAGAGAATAAGGAAAAAAAACGTGTTCCGCCAGTATACGTTATATACGTTCGTCGTTTGATTCGTTCATAAAGTGAACAGGGGACCAGAGATATGCATGGTTTTTTTCTTTTTCAGATACTCAAGGCTAACCCATCCCACATCATACACACAAGCACGCACAATGCTGTGTATATTATATATATATATATATATATATATATATATATATATATATATATATATTTGTGTGTGTACATATTAGATATGTATATATAAATGAAGAAAGTACGAGGATAAAAAAATGTTATATAAAACAAACCTGGCGCAAACATAAACTAATACATTTTTCTATATATATTATTACACCAAGAGAAAAATTTTATTTAAAACAAATATGATTTGAGTGATGTAAAAGTACTTTCTGAATATGAATTTTAGTATACTAAAATAACTGTTATCTTAATTTTCAATATGGGGATGCTATTCTCCGCACCTACGAACGTCAAGGTCATCGCTAGATGGCAGTGCGGTTGACTACACCAGATTTTATGCCATCTAGTGATGACCTTTACGTTCTCAGGTGGAGAAATTTATTTTATATCTCCAAAACTATTGTATAACTATAATAAAATGTAAAAAAAAATGTTAAAGTGAATGCACTGATAAAAATGGATATTATTGCATCCAGAGAAATGGTATATTTGTCTCAGAACCAACTATAGACTTTTTATTTGTTTCAAATAAATTTTATTTAACTCAAATATATGTTTTATTTATGTGAAATATAAATTTTATTTAAAACAAATAAAAAGTCTAGTTGGTTGTCTGAGACAAATATATGTTTATTTAAGTAAAATAAAATATATTTGGTTTAAATAATAATTTTCTCTGGGTGTGAGCTTTATAATATCTATATAGATATTAACGGTCAATATCTGTGCAAGTCAAATATATAAACATATCTTAGATGTTTAAATTTAATATGCATATATAGATATTGGAAAAGACATGTACAAACATAACCTCAAATTTGTAGATTATACCTGTTAACATCTGAGATATGAAACTATAACATCTAGATGTTATGAAATACCATAAATCTTTTCTTAATATCTAGTATATTAAGATTTTTAATATCCAATTTTCTTAGTCTGTAATTTAAATTCTTTTTTTTGAAAATAATATTCAGATTTAGAGAGTGTGTTTGGCTCGGAACATAATGAGAGTTTATTTGGATTAAATATACAAATTTTAGTTAGCAAAGAATAAAATTTCTAAACTTAAACCACACCCAAAGAAAAATATTATTTAAACCAAATATATTTCATTTGACTTAAATAAACGTATATGTGACGTGCCGCGACAAAAGGGACCTTAGCTGTTTTTGACAGAACTGAAATTATAAGTAAAAATTAAATAAAAATGACTAATTTTCTTTACAAACTATTAATATTTAATTCATTATTATGTGCAATATTTTCAGAAAAATATGCTTTTGATGTTAAATAATCAATAATAAATTTTTATTGAAGTTAAAAGCACTCTAAACATAACCTAAAATTCTAAGCAGCTTAGGTCCCTTTTGTCGCGGCACGTCACATATTTGTCTCACAATCAATAAGACTTTTTATTTCTTTTAAATAAAATTTTTATTTTTGACATAAATAAACCATATATTTTAGTCAAATAAAATTATATTTAAACCAAATAAAATTTATTTTGAACAAATAAAAAGTCTATAGTTGGTTCTGAGAAAAAAATATTATACCATTTCTCTGGGTGCAAATAAAGTTTTTTTTTAAACAAGTAAAGTTTATTTGAACCAAATCAATATTTTATTTGAAACAAGTAACGTTTATTTGAATTAAATATATTTTTGTTGAACCAAATGAAGTTCATTTTAAACAAATTAAGTTTATTTTAACCAAATAAAATGTATTTGAATCAATTCACGTTTATTTGAAATAAGTAACATTTATTTAAACCAAATAATTTTTTTTAATGAAATGAAGTTTATTTGGAACAAGTCATAAAAGTTTATTTGAACCAAATGAAGTATATTTGAACCAAATAAAGTTTATTACAATCAATTCAATTTTATTTGAAACAAGTAACGTTTATTTAAACCAAATAATTTTTTTTAAGCAAATGAAGTTTATTTGAACTAAATGAGGTTTATTTTAACAAATAAAATTTATTTGAAACAAGTAACGTTTATTTGAACTAAATAAATTAAATAAATAAAATTAAATTAAATAAATTTTTGTTGAACCAAATGAAGTTTATTTGGAACAAGTCAAGTTTATTTGAACCAAATGAAGTATATTTGAACCAAATAAAATTTATTACAATCAATTCAATTTTATTTGAAACAAGTAACGTTTATTTGAACTAAATAAATTAAATAAATAAAATAAAATAAAATTAAATAAATTTTTGTTGAACCAAATGAAGTATATTTGAACCAAATAAACTTTCTTTCAATCAAGTCAAGTTTATTTGAAACAAGTGACGTTTATTTAATCCAATTGAAATGTTTCTGAACCAACTGAAGTTTATTTGAACCAAATAAAGTTCATTCGAACCAAATACAATTAATTTGTACCAAATAAAAATTCCAGTTGACTCTTACTGAAATATTTATTTTTTTCTTGGTGTATATTTATATATTATAGACATACGTATATTTTACGTATATATACGTATATACATGCAACATCCATGCATACACTTTGTACTCTCCAGCTCTTTCTCTCTCTCTCTCTCTCTCTCTCTCTTCTCTCTCTAGCGATTTCGCCATCTCTCGCCATGTTTTTCATTCCTTCTCCCTCTTATTCTCTCTCCTCCTTCTTCTCCCTTTGGAATCTTGCTTTTTCTCCCTCTTTTCTTACTCTTGGTTCTTCTCTCTCTTCTCTTATTGCCATCTACTATTTTTCTCTCTCTTTCTCGCTCTCTTCTCTTACTGCCATCGACTACTCTTCTCTCTTTGTCCTCTGTCGCCTCCTTTTCTTTTTCTCCTCTCTCTCTCTCTCTCTTTCTCTCTCTCTCTTTTTTCTCCATCGTTCTCTCTCTCTGTTTCTTTCTATATCTTTCTTTCTCTCTCCATTTTTGTTTCTCCTCTTTAGCTGTTGCTCCCATAAAAGTTTCTTTTCTCTCACTCCGTTTCCTCTCTTCTATAGAAAGTGTGTGCGTTTGTGTAAATGTGTGGTTATCCTTTTCTCTCTCGCACAATTCGAATGTATCTGTCCTCGTTTTTTATAGACTTAGAGGTTTTGCTCTCACTTCTTCTTCTTCTTGTTCTTGTTCTTCTTCCCTCTATATATATATATATATATATATATATCCCTCGAGTGATGTCATTCGCGGAACGTCAAAAAGGCTTTGTCGACAATCTGCATTTTTTCCTGTGTTGAAAATCAACGAGAGAGGGATTCAGAGTAGGTACATAAAGAAGATCGTGTTTTAGAAAACTTTTTTATATACGAAAAGTTGCTTGGGGGAATTTTTTTTCTTTTCGTTTTGGCTAATCGAGATCAATGTATCGGAAAATGTGGAAACAAAAAGTCAAATAAAAATATTTTTTTATTTTTGTTTTTCAATTTAGTTATAGAAACTTTAGAGTCGAGTATATATTTTTCCCCGCTTTAGGTTGTAGATTAGTATAAAATTAATTAAATAATCAAGAGGGAATTTAGTTTAACGAAAGGGTTAAACAATATAAATATTCGAACGAACAGAAATGAATATTCAAAAGAGTAGGAAAAAAAAAGATTCAAAAGGGTATAGAGATAAATATTCAAAAGAATATTTATGTGTAAAGAAAAAATATTCAAACAAATAGAAGTAAATATTTAAACAAATGGAAAGAAATAATTGATAACTGAACCGAATAGAAAGAAATAGAAAATTGAATAATTTAACAGAAACGAAAAATAGAAATTTTCCTTTTCGCATATTGAGGAATATTTGTTTTTTAATTGACAGGAGTTTTTTTTTTAAACGATGAAAAATATTTTAGGAAAAGTTTACTTTCCGTTATATAGAAAGTTTTGTGTATATTAAGAAAGTTAAAAACACATTTTCGTGTCGGAGAAAGAGAGAAGAAGTTTATTTTTTTTGTTTTTTTATATATGTAACCGAAAGTTTTTTGAGTAAAGTTTCGTGGAATATTACATACTCATTTTTCAGAGTAGAACAAGAGTTGTTGGATTGAAAGCTTCCTTCCGATTCGACGAAGGGATCGACGTCATTATGGAGGTCGTTTTCTGATTTATAACACTAAGCCCTTTCTGATGGAGATTAACCTCAATTTACTCCGATTTCAAAGTTTAGAAACTTTTCAATATATATCCATAAATGATGGCCAAAGTAGTTAGGGAATTTGCCTGAGTATATATATGTTTATAAGTATATATGCAAATATGTATATCTAATATGTAAATACACATACGATCCAAGTTTAATTTAATAACATTTATAGAAAAAAATTTCCACTCATTCTTATTTACGTATTTTTCAAATTTTGAGCAAAAGTTTACGACTGCGCATTTGATATTAGTTTTAGATTTTTACTTTGAAATTTTTGTGAAAAATTATTATCCTAGGGCAATAATAAGCACATTATTGAACCCAGAAAAAAATGTATTTGACTACTAATTTTAAGTTAAAAACTTTTCTAGAGTTAATGAAGTACTTATTATTACACTAGGGTAATAATAGCCACTTTATTGACCCCGGAAAAATTTATTTAACTCCAGAGCCTATATACTAGACTTTTTATTTGATACTAAAAATTACAATTTTGTCAAGTAGAATTTTATTAGGTTGTTATTTGATTTTAAATTAAATATTTGTTATTAAAAATTTTTTCCAAATTTAAATTTTGTTATAATAATAGTTAAAGGACAATTAGACAAAAATTTATTTAAATTAGCATTCTAATATGTAATGTATTGTTTTTTTATTTTACAAATACAATTTTTTCTCTCTCTCTCTCTCTCTCTCGTGCTTTCTCCTTGTTTCGAGAAATTCCCTTACTCCAATTATGGTATAATATCAACTTAGTTAATGAACAATGTCGCTCTCGACGTCATTGTCCGGTGCGAAATGAGCAATTTCCTCATTTTACATGTAATGATGAAACCGAACCCAAAGCGAGTTCATAAACTATTCCGTTATAGCCTTGTAAAAAGAATTAAAAAAAAAAAGAAAAGAAAAGCAAAAAAGAGAGAGAGAAAAAAAAAGAATTGCAAGTCGGCGAGAAATTCGATCTTTTTTTGATGTATATGCAATGATTTGACGATACATCGGAATATCTCAAGCAATGAATCATCAAAAAATATGTATATATATATATTTGATTATATTATTGACCCACTTTGACAGGAATTTTTGAATTTTCAATCAATCTATATGTATATAAGTGTAAATCCCTTGGAAATTTGTCCCCTTTGACGTATTTTTTAAAATTGTTTTTTATTTTTATTTTTACAATGAATTTTTTATTTATATTTATATTGAACATACTTTTATTTTACAAGAAAATTAATTTTTATAGGTATACGAAAAAATAAAACAAGTGATATTAAATTACAATTTTTTTTTAATTAAATAAGTATTTTTAATTTAAACTTTTAAATTAAAATAATTTTTAAGCTGAACTTAAATTAATTTTTAATTTAAACTTTTAAATCAAATTAACTTTTAATTTCAACTCTGAAATCAAATTAATTTTTAATTTAAACTTTAAAATTAAAATAATTTTTAAGCTAAACTTAAATTAATTTTTAATCTAAACGTTTAAATGAAATTAATTTTTAATTTAAACTTTTAAATCAAATTAATTTTTAATTTAAACTCTTAAATTAAATTCATTTTTAATTTAAACTTTTAAATTAAGTTAATTTTTAAAGTTAGTGAATTTTTCTTAAAAATTTTATGATCCTAAAGTTTTTTTAACGTTCAAATAATGAACGAAACTTATTTATTTCTCAAAATTAAAGTTTTATTACAATAATTCTGCGTCAGGTATAAAACAAAATTAATTATAAAGTTTCTAAATGTAAAAATTAAAGTTTTTAATTTTTATTGCAATTAGTAATTAGGAAAATATTTTTTTTAAAAATATTTTGTTCATTTGAACCTATATACAAAACTGATGGATCATAAATTTTTTTATCTTTTAGAAACTTTTTACTTAAAAAGTTTTTATTTGAAACATTTAAATCTGAAAAATTTAAAAATTTAAATCTAAAATGTTTCTAAAAATATTTATCCAAATACAATTTTTTTTTGAGAATTTACATTTTATAATTTTTAAATGATAACTTTTACACTAAGTTATACACACTGCAAAAGAATTAAAACTTGATTCAAAAATAAAATTCATGTATTGAAAAATTGTTATTCAAGTCAAATGAATAATAAATTAACATAAAATAAATAATGAATAGTAAATTAACGTAAAATAAATAATAAATAGGTAGTAAATTAACATAAAATAAAAAATAAATTGTAAATTAACATAGAATAGAAAATAAATAATAAAGAAACTTTAAAATTGATAATAATAATAATTAATTAAAAAAAAAGTAATTAGTAAACTAAATTTCAAAGTTGTAATAATAGTATATAAAGATTAAAATAAATAAATAAAAATAGAGTTAAGAAGAATTTGAAGAATTTATGAAAGAATTTTCAAAGACAAAGTTTTTTTTCCTAAAGATTTGAATAGTTTACTTTCTTGAGAGACTTTTCAGTTGAATAAAAAAATAAATATTTGTTTAAAAGAAAAAAAAATGTGTTCAAGAAGTTTTTTTTTATATTCGGATAGCTGTGAAGGTCTTTTCTCTCACTCATCCACTCTTTTCATTTCATAAGCGATCAATGGCCTCAATCGATTAATTGAATGTACACGTGCTAAGAACTCTCGCTAATCAAAAGGCGAAAAAAATTGCATTTTCAAACCTCTTGTTATTGATGTATGCGTATATACTATTCTGTTATATGTCTTGAGTTAAAATTTAGCCAATAGAAATTATTTGGGTATACTTTTTACTTGGACAATTATTTTTTTTAAATTGATAAATAAATTGAATTAATTAATTAAATAAATTTAATTATTTGAATATTGAATTTTAAATATAAGTTTTTAAATATAAGAAATGGAATATGTATAAAAAATAAATATAAAAATAAAAAAGATAAATAATGATAATAGTACTTTTTACTTCGGAAATTTCTTTTTCAAATTGATAAACAAATTTAATTAATTAACTAAATTCAATTATTTGAATTTTAAATTTTAAATACAAATTTTTAAAAAATAATAAATAAATAAAAATAAAGATAATAATAATAATAATAATAAAAATAATAATAATAATGATATAATTTTATTTATATATAAATGGAATATTTATTTAAACTATTTTAATTTATATTCATTATGAAAGTAGTTTTCGACTTTTATTATTTTACCCTCTCAATTTTTTTCTCTAAATAAATAAGGAGAAATGAAAATTTTTCGTGAAAATAATTTCGATTATAATTTTGCGGATATTATTGAATTTCAATAATCGAGTAAATCAGACTTGGCTCGAGAATATAAGCAGTTGAGAATTTTATATGATAAAGAGACATATCAGCAGCTGACTACAACGAAAAAAAGTACAAAAGTGATAAGACGGAATTGAGTGAGAACTTTATTATATTATATACTCAAGCCGCGTCTATATACACGCATATAATATTATAATATATAAAAAAGGGAATAGAAATAAATTCACAACTTTGAAAATTTCTCTCTTATAAAAAAGATGAAAAGAAAAAAAAAGTTCTTTTTCACAAAAAAAAATTTTTTTTTTACACTTTATGAAATTATTTTTGCGAATATATTTCTTTTTTTTCATAATTTAAACATTTTAAACATTAAACATTTTAAACATTAAACCTTAAACATTTTAAACATTACAAACTTTAAACATTAAACATTTTAAACATTAAACATTTTAAACATTAAACATTTTAAACATTAAACATTTTAAACATTAAACATTAAACTTTTTAAACATTAAACATTTTAAACATTAAACGTTTTAAACATTAAATTAAAATTAAATTGGAAAAATAATTTGGTATGGTAATGATTGCTGAGGGAACAATTCTATCGTAAGCTAATGCCCCCGGGTGGGGGGGGCCGTTAGACACTAAAAATTGAATGTTCAGAGTACAGACTCCGATTTATATTTTTTTTCTGAATGTAAACTTACCGTCTTACGTGATGAGAATAAAAAAAGACAAAGAAAAACGCAGACAGTGAAAATCTGTTACTATGCGAATTAAAAAATAATAACGTTCATTATACGCAGGGAAAAATGATAAAGTGGTGTAATAAATTTAGAAGACACTTTTATTATAATAGAGAGTAAATTTTTGTGAACATTGTTCCAACAGGTTCGCAAGTTGAAATGAAGTGTGTGCTCTTATTAAGAGAGAGAGAGAGAGAGATGGTAGGAAAGAAGGAAATGAAGTGAAAAAAAGCTATAAGGGACACGGGTATACCATTGTGAATGATAGTAATAAAGTCAAAATGAAATCTCTGTGTATATATATATATATATATACATATATATATATGCTTCTCTATATAGCAAGTCTTGTGCGCGAGTTCTGTTGAGAATTCGTAATTTTAGCTGAATTATCATGAAAATATTCAGCTCACTGGTGAATATGCATACGTGATCGCGGTACTCAACTAGAGAAAGAGAGGAGCACAGAGCGAAAAAATGGTGGTATATGCGTGTCTGCTCACGTATTTATTATACCGTCGTTTCAATGTGCACGTACACAAGCTGCAAAAGTGAAAAAAAAACAAAAAAAAATAAAAAAAATAAACAAAAAAAAGAAAGAAAAGAAAGGAAAAAAAAATAAATGAGAATAAAAGCATCTGAGGGTTGTATTTTTTTCTACAATTAATCTTCTCTCTCTCTCTCTCTCTCTCTCTGTTACTTCAGGTATGTTTTCGAATATATTCTATATATGTGTATGGAAAAAAAACTTTCTTTTTCTTTTATATACTCATCTGCTCGTTTAGTCTTGTTGTCTATTTTCAATTATTGATGGCGAGAAAAATTATTAATACACCCAGAGAAATGGTATATTTGTCTCAGAACCAAATGGACTTTTTTATTATTTTAAATAAAGTTTATTTGGCTTAAATAAAATTTTATTGGATTCAAATATATATTTTCTTTATGTCGAATAACAATTTTATTTAAAACAAATAAAAAGTCTTATTGGTTCTGAGATAAAGTTATACGTTTACTTAAGTCAAATAAGGAAAATACCTAAAATAAAGTAGTAATAATAATAATAATAATAATAATAATAATAATAATAATAATAATAATAATAATAATAATAATAATAATAAACATAATAATAACTAATTTCGTATTAATAATTTTCACTAATAATATTTATTATTGTGAAATTAATTACGAGCCCTTTAAACCTAGGAGTGCGTTCTCCAGGTATCTGCACCCAGAGAAAATTATTATTCAAACCAAATATATTTTATTGTTTCAAATAAAATTTATATTTGACATAAATAAAACATATATTTGAGTTAAATAAAATTTTATTTAAACTGAATAAAATTTATTTGAAACAAATAAAAAGTCTAGTTGGTTCTGAGACAAATATACTTTTTTCTCTGGGTGTGCCTTGGAAGTTGGCCTCAAAGGGTTAGCAGATTTTCCATTTCCCTTGTTAAAAAAAAAAAAAAAAAAAAAAAAAAATTATTATCATTATTATTATTATTGTTACTAGTATTACATAATAATTGTTATGATTACTAATAATTGTTATAGTAATCTGATTTATTAATAATTGTTCAATCATTCAATTAATAATTTGTTTATACTCTAAACAATACCTTCTCATGCGTGGTGAGAATGTATAATAATTTATTTAACTGAAATCACCGATTTATTAGTTATATCACGTATTGATTTAATTATTAGTAATATTTTTAAAAAACAATAATAAATGAAATTAACGTTACTTAGTAATTTATAAATAATAATAATTATTCTTATTAGTAACAATTGTAGTTTTAATAACTATTAATAATATTATTAAAAAAAACATTAATAATAAATAATAATAATAAAATATCTAATAAACGGACGTAAAATTATTTGAAGAATAAATAATAATGCTAATATTTTTTTTATAAATTTTATAAATCGTTAATAAACAATCATAATTAGTTGATAATAATTATTGATAGTAATATTTCACTAACAACTAGTTCAGTAATTCAATAAATTATTTGTAACTATGCAATTTTGTCATTTTTGTTATGAACAATTAATTAGGATTTATCATTTTTTGCAGAATTTGTTATATTATTATAATAATTATTGTTAAAAGTATTTACTATTATACACTCCAATTATTTTATTATTATTATTAGTTAATTATAATTATTATTAATCACATTATTATTGTTATTATTTAATTATAATTATTATTAATCTTAATCTGATTATTATTATTATTATTCTTATTATTATATTTTTAATGTTTAAGAACAAAAAAGTAATCTTAGATAATTATTAACAATATATACACCCAGAGAAATTTTATATTTGTCTCAGAACCAACTAGACTTTTCATTTGTTACAAATAAATTTTATTTGGTTTATATTAAAATTTTATTGAACTAAAATATATGTTTTATTTATGTCAAATATAAATTTTATTTAAAACAAATAAAAAGTCTAGTTTGTTCGGAGACAAATATACGTTTATTTAAGTCAAATAAAATATATTTGGTTTAAATAAAATTTTTCTCTGGGTGTAAGAATTCAAATTTAATTGCCTAAATTAATTTAATTAATCTAAATTAAAAAAAATTAAATCATAAATTAATAAATAGTAGATAACTTCGAAAAAATAATATAATTCAATTAATTATTTATGAACTAAATACTTTATAATTAGTAAAATAAATTATTAAAATTAAAAATAATTTTAATAAAAAATCTCAAAAATATGTTATATTCTTGAAAAATATGTTATGTTCTATAAAAATATCAATGAAATGCAGACAAATTTTTACTGAAAATATACAGACGAGGAAATATGTTTATTATCATTAAAAACAATAATGTATAACTTTTTCAATGTCGTATATTCAAATTTTGTTTGTTTTTTTATCGGAGTTTTCCTATAAATTGTATTATGTCATTTCTTTTGTTTATACAATTTGATAAATTTTTCTCGTATAAAACAGTTTTCTGATATTTTTTCTGTTGCATAAAATATAATCATTTTTTTTTGTTAGCGAAAAATTTTGGTAATAACTTTTTACATATACAAAAAGAATTAAATTTTATTTTATTTTATGCATCAAATTAAACTTGAATTAAATATAATTATTTTTCTACCAAGAAATTCCAATTTTTTACCTCTGCAATTTTTTGCATATAAACTTCGATTTCTTCGTATTTTATACCAAGAAATCCATTTTTTTCCACGCGGTAATTTTTTTGTATACTTGCGTGCGTTTATTCCCATTTATTAAAAAAAAAAAAAAAAAAAAAAAAAAAATTTCGAAGAAGTATAACAGAATTTTTTTTCTGAATGCTGGAAAGCAAAAAAAAAAAATTGCGGTACATATATATATTTAGTATAAAAGTGACTTTAATATATTTCATTGCTTACACGTGTGAGCACAACTTCTATATCACAAGCGAGCATTGCAATCGTCAGTCGTTGCGATTATATATGTCGAAACATAGCGCGTAAATGAAACCATGAACTTTCACGTTTCCTTTTTCATTTCAACTAAATTAAGAAAAAGGAACGATGTAACACGTTATTAGAATTTTTCGCTTGAATGCCCTCTTTAGGAGAAGGGAGGAAAAATTCCCACTTTGCTGTAACAATTATTTCTTATATTTGGGAAAAAGATTTATTTGTATTGAATAAAATTTTTCTTTTCTTAAGTAAATTTTATTTGATTGAAATAGAAAATTTTCTTTGTCTCAAGTAAATTTTGATTGCGGTTGAAATAAGAAAGTTTCTTTGTCTCAAGTAAATTTTAAATTTCGTTTAAAATAAATTTTATTTGACTCAAGTGGATTTTATTTTATTCGAATAAAATTTTATTTTCTACAGAAGATTTATTTGGATTAAACAAAAATTTTCCTTTTCTTCAATAAATTTTGATTTGGTTGAAGTAGAAAATTTTTTTTGCCTCAAGTACATTTTATTTGGTTAAAATAGAAAGTTTCTTTGTCTCAAGTAAATTTTTAATTTCGTTTAAAATACATTTTATTTGACTCGAGTGAATTTTATTTTATTCGAATAAAATTTTATTTTCCACAAGTAAATTTTATTTCGTTCAAAAGGACATTTATTTTTTTTTTGGTCCAAGCGAATTTTTATTATGTTCGAATAAAATTTTATTTGGTTCAAGTAAATTTTATTTCGTTCTAAAAGAAATTTTATTTGGCTCAGGTAAATTTTATTTTGTTGGAATAAAATTTTTATTTTCTACCATTATAGTAAATTTTATTTCGTTCAAAAAGAGACTTATTTCTTGGCTCAAGTAAATTTTTTCAATTCGTTGAAATAAAAGTTTATTTTGTTCCAGTAAATTTTATTTCGTTCAAAAGAATTCAATATTTGAACGAAATAAAATTTATTTGAAATAAATATGTAAAAAAAAAATTTAGTTATAGACTCCGAGTATTTTCTCTGGGCGTACACGTTTGATAAGTGTTGAAATGGCTGATTATGGAAATGACTTGATAGGATTGTTTCCTACGTTTATAGACGCGAGATAAGAACTAATGAAGAAAAAGGTATTTATAGATAAGTACTGTTTCTGTATAAAAAAGAATTATTTCCTTTTAAAAAAATATTCCCCTCCTGCTATTTGTAAGATTGAATTATAAAATACAAGTATTTTAGTATTTTAGTATTTTAGTCTGTAAGGTAAACAATTTTTTTTTCTTCAAAACATATGGAGAGAGAAAAAGAGACATTTTAGTAACACAATCGCGTACGTTTAACTTTGAAAAAAAAAATTACGTGCCAGGTATGTTATATAGTGAATATATATATATGTGTATAAACGTATGTATTTCTTGGGCGCGTACAGAACATATAGCACAGTGCTGGTACCTGACGGTTACGAAAGTAAGCGGATTTAGAAAGTATAAAACGGCTCAAGTGAACGGTGCCCTCGACATAAGTTTTACACACACACACATATTTATATGTATATACACCTACAGTTTTAATGCGACAATGGAAAATACCTGACTACAAATTATTTCACCACTACTGACATTTCCATGCTAGCTAGAAAATTATCCTTTCTTTCAAACACCCGGGAGAATATTTCTTTGCTTTAAAGCACCCAGGGAAATATATCCTTTCTTTGAAACAATTAGGAGAGTATTTTTCGTTAAAAAAAACTGGGAGAATGATTTTTTTTTGCTATAAAGCACCCAGGAGAATGAAAACACCCAAGAAAGTAGTTCTGTGCTTTGAAACACCCAAGAAAGTATTGCTATTCTTTGAAACACCCAGGAGAATGTTTCTTTTCCTCGAAACACCCAGGAAAGTATTGCTATTCTTTGAAACACCCAGGAGAATGTTTCTTTTCCTCGAAACACCCAAGAAAGTATTGCTATTCTTTGAAACACCCAGGAGAATGTTTCTTTTCCTCGAAACACCCAAGAAAGTATTGCTATTCTTTGAAACACCCAGGAGAATACTTTCCCTTCTTTAAAACTCTCCGAAGAATATTTTTTCGAATGCGAATACTAAAAGAAAGAGATAAGCATTTTAAAAGTAAAAAAAAAATTTTTTCCCTAACAAAAAATAAATTTCTCGAATCACACTTGAATTTTTTTTGCTTAAAACACTCGAAGAATTTCATCCGCAGCTGGCTCTCTGGAGAAAGAGGAGAAAGTTGAGTGTTCTAAACTCGCTGCAGTGTTTTCCATGAACCCAGAGCCTTTCTTTAAAAAAATGAACACAGCAAAGGGAACACGGCTTTCACTGCTGAGTCGAACATTTATTTTTTTTTCTTCTTTTTTCCTCAAATAGTAGTCATCCTCCGAAAAGAAATTTCGTCACACTTCCTGTTTCCGAGTTCTTCTTTTTTTTCTCTCTCTCTCTTTTCTCGTTGGCAATGATGACATGTCACCGGGGTCAATAGGAGAGAGAAAAAGACTGACTAATCGTTTAAGCTGAGCCAAGCCAGTTTCTCTCCCCCACTAACCCTGCGACCCGTAGAGTTGAGATCAGTTTGTAAAAAAAAAAAAAAGAAAGAAAAAAAAAAAAAAAAGTCCAGCTGCTCTCCACAAGCAGCACCTTCGACTGGTGTAATAAACGTTAGATCACACACTGGCCCAGCTAGAAACTGCTAGCCACGGTCCAGTCACGTGATGGTTGCGTCACAGTACCCCACACCACGAGAGTCGATTCCAAGGCAGCCATCTTTAACCATAGTGAAAAACCAGAACCACTTTGTCGAAAAAAAATTGTCTTCTTTCAAAAAAAAAAAACCGTTACACTTCTCGTGAGTTTAACAAAATACCCAACTTACCTGACAAAATTATGTCGAAAAAAAATGAATCAAAAATAATGAAAAAAAATATATTCCTTTATCAAAAAAAAAAAAAAAAAAGAAAAAAAACCGTGGGACACAAGAGAATTGATCCTCTCTTTCTCTCTCTTAAGGGGGTACAAAGGAACAAAAGAAAGCAAGAGAGCCGTTGAACCGCAGGTCTATTCTTCACTGCACAACGAATGGTTCAAGAATAGTCCCATGATCGCACCCAAACGGAAACCGCCTATGAAAGTTTCCACTTCTTCTTCTCCACAATCACTCGCTTAGTGCGAGAAACCCTTTGTCTCGTGTGTATGTGTGAAAACGGGAAATTTTTCGAATAAAAAAGTACGAAAAGTAGGACAAAAAAACCACGGTCTTTTCTTTTTACCCGAAAAAGCGCGGTAATAAAAAAAAAAAAAAAAAAAAAAAACTCTACCCATCGTCACAATTGGTGACCCAGTTGGGATTCAAAGATGGCGTCGACCGAGATAATTACAACGCGGAAGCGCGCCAAGTGCACGCGACACACTAGCCCGTTTGATAAATTTTCTACTCTCCGATAAAATACTTTTTAGTAAAATTATTCTTAAAGCACAAATTTTTTTTTTTAATCTTGATTAAGGGGGGAATTTTTTTTTTTAATATATTAATACTAAAAGAAGACTCTCTGAATGATAAATTTTCAGAGAGGGCAAATAATTTTGATCGTGTCGGGAATAAAACGCGGAACACAACTGACTTGGATAGCGGGCTGCGACGAACGAGAATGCATGCGAGCGCGTAGTTCGCGCCGCACTCTCGGTGACCCCCACCATAACGCTGGCAAAACACCCCGATTTAAAGCGCAGTCGCGTTCACAGGCGTTCCGATTGGCCTTTCACTGTTGCGCAGGTTGCCCATTGGTTAACACCCGCAAGCACCACGTGATTGTCTTGCGCATACGGGAGCGCCAGCGCGGCAATCGCGCATACCGATGAAAACTGGTCGTACCACGCGCGGAAATGAATTACTGGAATTACTATATGGCCAGAAAGAGAAAGAGAGATAAAGAGAGAGAGAGAGAGAGAGAGAGAGAGAGAGAGAGAGAGAGAGAGAGAAAAAAAAAGGAATGGCCAGCGACCACGAACATTCAAGTATATACTGCCGAGAGAAGCATAAACACTTCTTGAATTGACGAACGCGATTAATAGATAAACTTTCTTTTTCCGAGGATTTAGAAATTTTTCTCCATTCTTTTCCACGTAGCCATTTTTTTTTTAAATTAAATATTACACACAATGGAAGTTTATTATTGAGAATAATAAATTTTTTAATATTTTATTATTTATTTTTTACTAGGTTACTAATTTAAATTTTTAATTTAGTATTCTATTTTATTTTAAATTTTTTTTTTCTTATTTAGTAGCATTTTGTTGTATTTTTACTATTTTGAATTTTATTTACAGGAGTATTTTATTTTGGTATTTTTTTTATTTATATTTTAATGGATTTTTCGTTTATTTTTAGTTTGTATTAAATTTACTATTTTATTTCTTTTTTTATGTTTGCTATTTTTAAATTTTATGTTACTTTCCGTTTATTCTTTTTTTTTTTAGTTATGAAGCACAAAACTAGTTCTTTTTCGTTTGGGATCCAAAAAATAGTAAAAATCGCTTTGGAAAATTTTCACTTATTTTTCACTAAACGAAAATTATCGTAACTAAAGGAGTGAAGAAACTTAAATTAGAAAAATAATGGTAAATTAATTGAAACTAGTTGTAAGTTTAGTAAAAATACTACTAGGTTTAATAAAAATTCTACTATGTTTAGTCGAAGTGCTACTAAATTTAGAAGAATTTTAATCAATTTAGTAAAATATTGCTGAATCTAGTCGAATAGTACCAAATTTAGAATAGAATATTTCTGAATTTAGTCAAATGCTACTAAATTTAAAGGAATTTTAATAAATTTAGTAAAATATTGCTGAATTTAGTCAAATAGTACTAAATTTAGTAGAATATTTCTAAATTTAGTCAAATGCTACTGTATTTAGTTAAATATTTCTGAATTTAGAAAAATGCTATTCAATTTAGTAAAATGCTGTAAAGCTTAATTAATTTTTATATTTAGCTTATTTTTTTAAACACTGAACGGAATTTAAAAAAACACTACTAAATTTAGTAAAATACTAGTAAATTTAGAAAAATACTACTGAGATTATTAAACACTGCACGGGATTATAAATAAAAAAAACTACTGAATTTAGGGAAAATACTACAGAGTTTAACTAAAACTAGTAAATTTAGTAAAAAAAAGCACTATTCTATTTAGTAAAAAATTGATAAATTTAGTGAAAAAAACACTTCTATTTCTTAAAAAATAGTAAATTTTGTTAAAAAAAATTATTCTATTTGGTAAAAATAAATACTATTCTATTTTGTAAAAATAAATACTATTCTATTTAGTAAAAAAAACTAGTAAATTTAGTAAAAAATACTGTTGAATTTATCAAAATACTACTGAATTGAGTAAAAAATTTTTTACTAAATTTAATAAATTAAAAGTAATTTGAGAAAAAACAGTTAAAAGTCGCAGTAAAAATTTAACTGTATTTAGTTAAAATTAGAAAAAAATTTGGTAGAACTACTACTAAATTCAGTAAGAATACAACTAAATTGAGATTTTAAAAAATGTGATCATAGAAACACTAGTATAATAAATTAAAAAATGCTTCCAAATTTAGATGAAATATTACCAAATTTTGTAAAAACAACAAAATTCAATGGAAATTATACTAAATTTAGAAAAAACTACTAATTTTACAAAAGATACTACTAATTCTAGTAAATATGCACCAAAATTTAGTAAAACAACCAAATTTAGGAAAAATTGTACAAAAATAGAAAAATAAAAAAAATACCAGAAAATTTAACAGAAATACTATAAAATTTTCTAAAATAACTCAAAAAAAAACCACTAAATTCAGCAAAACTTTTACAAAACCTACAAACTACTTGAGATTTGAAAGAAAATAGTTTTACAATACTTTTTCCATGGAGAACAAATTTTTCTATTCCGTAAAAGGGAAAAATTCTATTTTATATATATGTTTAGCCTCGAAAACTAAGAAAACGCGGTGGAAAATTTAAATAACGGTTTATTATATCGAAATTATATTTTAACAAATTGAAAACACGTATTTTATGAAATTTTTTTGATGAAAAAGAGAACGTGATCACTTTTACACTTTCACCGAGAGTTGGAAAATAATTTTTTTTTTTTTTTTTTTTTTTGAAACCGAGGAGCGCGCGTGTGTGCTTTCGACGCAATGAGCGAGAACAGATAAAGCCAGGGAGCGTACAAAGTCTTAGTATGTATCCCACTTCGCCCCCACTCTTGAGGTTAGTGCTCGCGCATTTTCCTCCCCCCACTCTTTGCTTCTCTCTCTCGCGAACGTGGTGTGTAGTTTTCTATCTTTCTCCCACTCTTAAGTATCTTTTTCTCTTTCTCTGTCGTCTTTATCTTTTTCCCACTCTTTTTTTTATCTTTCTCTCTCTCTTGATTTTTCTTTCTCTTTTGCTTTCTCTCTCTTCGTCTCTTTAGCTTTCTCTATTTTTCCTCGTTTCTTTAGTTTTCTTTCTGCTTTTCGTTATTTTTTTCTCTCTCTCTTTTCTCCTTTTTATCATTTTCTCTTTCTTTTTCCTTCTCTTTTTCATTTTCTCTCTCTCTCTCTCTCACCTTCGCTTTATCTTTTTTTCTCTCTTTTTCCTTTATTTTATTTTTTTCTCTCTCTGGATCAAGGGAAAAAGAGAGAATGAACGAAAAGAAGAGAGAAAAATTAAGAAAGAGAGAGAGAGAGAGAAAATTAAGAAGAGAGAAATTAAGAAAAAGAATGTATGTGAGAGAGAATAAGGAAAGGAAGAAAGAGAGAGAGAGACTCTCTTTCTCTCTCTCTTGATACAAACGACCCTCTATATACACGGGTTTTTCTACACACCAACTTTTCGATATAAAAACCATCTTTAAGGGAATCTTGTCTTTGGGTGTTGAAAAAAGAGCTCTTGAATCTCTTCTTTCTCTCTCTATCCCTTCCCCCACCCCTCTCCCCTACTTCCCTCTCTCGTTTTTTTTTCTCTCTCTCCTTGGTTCCGCATTTTGTGGCAGCTAAACTTTGACCCATTTTTCTATCGATTTCCTGTATGGTCCGTATATCTAGGACGCCGCAGTGGCCGCCACAACGATTTCCGTAACTCACATTCGACCTCGAAGAAAAATACACACGAGAACCAGTACATAGTGTGTAGGTTTAAATGTGAAATGAGAGAGAGAAAAAATATGAATTTTGATGCGTTTGTACAAAAAAAAAATTACTACGTACATGTAATAGATCATTTATTACAGTTTTGGCCTCGCTTTTTGGAACAGGAAAAACAGTGTTTTGTTTTAGATTGCACTCTTGATTGGAGATGAACCCATTATTTAAAAGATTTAAAAATTTTGCAAAAATAGACGAATTTTCCAGTATTTTGGTCTTTAGATCCAAACAATTTTCGACTTTCTTTTATTCTGTGATGGAGATTTTTAAGTAATTGGGTCAAAATGGTTTTGTATAGGTTTAGATGTTTTATCTACTCATTGTCAGAATAAACGTGGTTTGAAATTTATGACTGAATTTTAGCCTTCAGAGTGTGATTTTAAGTCATAATGTTAGTTCCTTACCCATTGTTTTAATTTTAAAAATGCGTCAATTTTTAATTATTTTTAAGCTGTCAATTATGGCGCTGCTGAGTTTCTTTATTGTGTGACAGATTTTTAAATAATTGGATCAAAATATATACATATTTTAGCCTTAAGAGTATGATTATAAGTTCTAAAGTTACGACTTGACCCATTATTTTAAAATCAAAAATAGGCTAATGATTCCTTTCTTGAAGTTTTAAGATGTGAACGGTTTCGGATTTTCTTTATTCTGTTTTAAGAAACCTTTTAATAATTGGGTCAAAATGTATTTTATTGGGGGGTTGAGTTGCTTTTCCGTACTTGGAAGAAACGAAGTCTGAAACCTTTCACATCTTAAAGTCATAAGATATAGTTGACAAGTAGTCTATTTTTAAAATTAAAACAATCGCAGTCATAACTTTAAAATTACTGTTTGGAAAATGTGCAACAACTTGATACCAAAAGTGTCGATCAAATGAAAAAATTAAGCCCCAATTTTTGGTATCATTTTAATGCTAAACTGAAAATTTGGTATCAATTTAACCGAATTTGGTACAAAATTTGATACTTCCTTACAGGGGTAAAATTATTTTTAAAAGTATTTTCATTGTTAACGGTATGTCGTATAATTTTACCCAAAAATAAAGACAGAAATAACAAAGATTTAGTTTCTATACATAGAGCATTTAAATGTGGGTGTGGGTAATAATCGTCAAGTATAAAACATATATTCTATACTGCAATGCTGTACGTAACCTCCATTCTCTATAGTCATTCTTTTCTTCCTTTATATAATATATGTATATATGTGTGTATGGCTCTTGGTTTGTGAATAGTTGAGAAGCAATAGAATCATCGTGTAATTACGAAAACGTGTTGGTTCGAAACTCGAGGACATTGGGAACGCATCATCATCATCATCGTCGTCGTCCCACTGATCAGTAGCTTTGATTTTATCTCTTTTCACACTTGGATAATTCCCTGGTTAATGTCAGGTGAACGGATGTTGCGCTTTTCATTATCGTCAATTCATGGAAAATTGTTGGAAACTCATTTCAAATGGCATAGATTTTAAAATTGTGTGTGAATGTATATACAGATACGTACATTAGAAACAAAGAAACTTTGTTGTTATTCTCTTTAAACGTCTTTTTCCTCTAGATCTCGCGCATATTATCTCTAAAGTGTAAAATTCAATAATTTCGTGAGGATCTTAAATTGTGTGATCTTAAAATTGAAATCATCGAAAGGTATTTTTCTATTGGAGAGTATTTAATTTTTTAAATCCATTTCCTTTATGGTAAAATTTATACATTTAACTATATTAGTGGAAATTACTATTCTAAAAATGCTGAAAATAATAAATGTTTATAGGTTCTACTATGAAAGTATATACCTCTATAGGTACTTTCATAAATGTTCCACTTTATGTAATTTTCATTGTGACTAATTTGATATTTATTTAATTCTCCCCATGCTGCTTTTAATAAAACGATGCACCAATAAATTAAATGAATTTATTTACGTGTCAAGTGTATACAATTACAACAAAGAAATGTTCTTCATAATAATAATAATAATTGAATACACAAAATTATGCCATACATTTATACATTTTAGTTGATGTGCTCGCATTTTGACAAGTAAAATATAAAACGAGAGTATGTCCCAATAATAATTGAATTCACAATAAACAAAATGCATGTATAAAACGCAGTAATGCTGCAGTAACAGTATAACATTAAAGTGCAAATAAAAATAACAAACAGATATAAAATATTAAAGTGACATTTTATTTTATAATTAAAAATTTAAAACATACACTGAATCAGTTTCAGTTCTTGTATACATTTTTCCAAAAATTTGAAAATCTATGTAATTTTTAAAAAAAGTTCGAAAAAAACTAAAGCACTAAACAATAGGTTATAAGCATTTTGCGGCTATAGGTATATATAAACTGTTTGAAATTGAATATAATGAAAAAAAATCTATCGATATCTATAACTATATGTGATGAAAATTGAAATTCCTAGCATAAGGTTTATAAAATATGACAAAATAAAATATTCATATTGCATACTGCACATGTACGCGTAGGGTATACATACTTGTATATGTGCATGTTGACTGAGAAAAAATAATGAGGTGTACACACGAAGCTTGAAAATGGCGATATACATTATACATGTACATTATGTAAATGCTGTGCATAGTGGTGTATATTGTGGATTTTATAAAGTGCCTTTAAATGAGTCCATTTTTCCCCCCCTGGTAGTTTTTTTTCCAATTTCGAAAACATATTGTTGGAAAAAAGTTGGCCCATGTAATGTCTGCATTTTTTGTGTAAAGAAGGGCAAAAAATGTGGAAAGGTTGTGGGGTACAGAAGAGTATATTTGTGCTTTTTGGGCTAGAGGAGCTCAAAATGCCTCAAAGTTGGGGGTAATACACTCAAAATGTCTGAATTTTTCAGGGTATAGAAGAGCATAGTCTGTATTTTTTGCCACAAAACAAAAACCCTGAATTTTTTGTGGTATTTTTGAGCATGATTGAACCATTTTTGGGTTAAAGGAATCAAAATTTTGGCCTTTTTAGAGAAAATACTGGTTTTTATTAATAATTGTCGTAAAGAAGAGCAATGCCTGCATTTTTGGGGCAAACATCGCAAAATACTTGCAATTTCGTGTGGTAAAGAGGGGCACAATCCTAATTTTTGGTGTAATCAGCAGTTTTTGGGTTAGAAATCACAAAATACTTTCAGTTTCTTGTTAAAGAAGAACATTATCATAATTTTTTGTGTAATCTGTACTTTTAGGGTAAAAAAATCGTAAAACACTTAAAAATTTTGGGAAGAGACGAGCATAATCTTAATATATATTCACTTTTCAGGGTAGGACGTAACACAGCAGACGAAAATCAACCAATAGAATTGGCACACTATCCATCAGGTCAAAAGTAGGATGTCACAAGAGAATTGAGGAGTACAACTACAACACAAAGCAGAGAGTCATCAAGAACCAACCAATAAGAATTCACGCTCATTTTCTCCTCATAAAACCATTAGAGTTCAAGAGTCCTAAAAATGGCGAAGAAAATTCTCTGATTTCATCCTTTATTTCGTGAAAAAATGAATGCGGACAAGAAAGTAAAAGCAAAAGAATATACAAAGCATAAAAGTATAAAATATGCAATTACCGCACTGAATGATTCTTTATGCCGCGCGTCTATTATAATATAATATTTTACTACATTACGAGAGTTCAACTTGCTTTGCGAGATTGAACCGTTGTTGGAAATAAGATAAAAAGGATAATATAAATTTACCAAGAGCCCCAACTTGCGGAATTTATATAGTAATAAAGAAAAATGAAACTCCTATAAATGGTCGCACAACAATATTCTCATCTATCCAGTAAAATGGTAAGTCGTAAAATATGTTTACGGATTGTTTAACCAATTTAATAACTATATATACAGATTAGTATGCCCCTTTTGTTTAACTGATTTTGTTGAGAGATATTTTAGGATTTTTAATACTATAATGCTGCGAAAGTGAAACTTTCTCCTCGTGCGCGGGAATGGAGGAAAGAAAATTTTTTATTTTTCGATTTAATATTTAGAATCGAGGGGAAAATTTTATTATAGAAATGATATTTTTGTCTCGAGAGAAAAATATTAAATTTTCTTTCCTTGATTCTAGTTTTGCGTGGGGATTAATAGTTTCTTCTTTTATGAATATAGATTTTAATAAATTTTACTTTTCTTTGGATTAGAGTTCAGATTGTTTTAAAAATGAGATTTTTAAAAAGGAAAAAGTGTGAAACTTTTACTATACTTTTTAACTTTTATTTAAATTTTTAGAGCAGACTTGTTTCCGGTTAAAAAATTTCTTTTTATTCTACACTATTATTTTGTTTATTTTCTTTGTATATATGTTTGAATGTTTACTTTTTTGGGCTAACCCAACTTTCTTTCTATTTTTACCCAAATTTTTTACTTTGTTTGTTTAAATTTTTAACGGTTTTGTGCTTTAAGCCTAAAAAAACATATATTGTTTAAATTTTTTACTTGTTTGGGCTTTAAGACTAAAAAAGCAGATGTTGTTTAAATTTTTACTTTTTGGTGCTAAACAAACTTTCTTTTTATTTTTACACTAAATTCTTACTTTGTTTGTTTAAATTTTTAACTGTTTTGGGCTGTAAACATAAATAAAAGGATACATTGTTTAAATTTTTACTTTTTTGTGCTTTAAGAGCCTAAAAAAGCAGATATTGTTTAATTTTTTTTTCTTTCTTGTGCTTTAAGCATAAAAAACAGATATTAACATTGCTTCCGCGTAGGCTATATTTTTAATAATCAGTTCTGCGATACCGAGAAGGTTAATAACCCTATCGGTGAAATAAAAAAAAATTGAAAAAAGAAAAACAAGATAACAAAAAAAAAAAATAAGTGTATTACGAATTTGTTTATGACATTCTAATCAGAAAACCTATTGCTAAAAAGATAGTTTGATAACAGGAAGCGAGTGTGACATATATTTTTTTAAACTCTAATCACAAATGTTCCTATATAATTCTGAATTAATTTTCAAGTATAATATTTAAATTAGTATTATTAAAACTTGGGAATTAATTATCATAATCTCTAAATTTGAATTTTTGAAAATGTCCCCTAATTTTTACATTTTTGCTTTTGTTTAGTAAATCTTATATTAATAAGTATACTAATTTCCCTGGACTTATTTTAGTAAAATTTACTAATTCGGAAAAAAACGGTAAAAATTAGAGAATATTGTTACTAATTCAAATTAAGTTTTAAATTCAAGAGGAATTAAAAAAGAAAGGATTTTTTTAGTCTTTAAACAAAATTTTTACAATTTTTTCGTTTTTAATTTCGTATAAACAGTAAGGAAATCTCCTTTATATTTTCCTTCTACACGCGTGAAGAACAAAATCTCTACACTTGGAAAAATATGTAGAATATAAAAGTGTTTTTAAATTTTAACATAATACTCTTCGTCATTCACTTTCTCAATAGACTTTTTCAGTTCATTGAAGAAATAGAATGAAAACAAAAATGTAAATAAGATTCTGATTTCATGATGAAAAGAGAGAGAAAGAAAGAAAAGTTTTTTTTTTGATACACAGAAATTTAAATACAAGAATAGAAAGAGCAAACGTATACAAACGTTTACAATATACATATAACAATAATATAAGATTCAAAACTAATATTTATCTTTAATCCCCTTTCGTCGAAAATTTTCTTTTTTGAAAACTCAATTTTCCAAAGAAGAGCAAGAAATAGAAAAAAAATCTTAATTAAAATTTATTTTTCTTATTTAGTAAAAATTTAATTTTTTACTTATTACTATAAGTAAAAGTTAAATAATATTAAAATTAAGTGAAAATTATGTTAAAAATTGAAAATTAATTGAAAATTCTCGAAGTTTGAATTAGTAACAATGTTTAGTAAATTTAATAAGTGACTGAATTTTTGCTTTTGAATTCGTGAATTTTTAGTAATAAATATGAATTTCTGCTGACTTATTAGAAAAATGTTTATTAATTTAAACTAGTGACTGTCTTTTTGCTTTTGGGTTAGTAAATTTTTCAAATAAATAGTAATTTCTTAATTTATGACTAAAATTTAGTTTCTCCTTTGAATTAGTAAATTTCATCAATAAATAGGAATTTTTATTAATTTATTAGTAAAAGGCTAACAAATTTGAATTATTGCCTGACTTTTTGCTTTCGAATTAGTAAATTTTACTAATAAGTAGTATTTTTTACTAATTTATAACTAAAATTGAATTTTTGCTTTCGAATTTTTACCAGTGAATAGATTTTTTTTACTAATTTCTAACTAAAATTTATCGAATTAGTGATTTTTACTAATAAATACTAATTTCTGTTAATAAATACTAATTTTTAATAATAAATACTAATTTCTACTAAGCTATAAATAAAATTTACTTTTTGTTTTCGAATTAGTCAATTTTACTCATTAATAGTATTTTTTTACTAATTTATAAATAACACTTATTTTTCGTTTTCGAACTAGTCAATTTTACTAATAAATAGTATTTTTGTTATTAGTCTTTTATTTTACTCACTTCCCATAATAAATAATAATTTTTAATAATAAATAGTAATTTCTACTAAGCTTTAAATAAAATTTACTTTTTCTTTTCGAATTAATAAATTTTACTAATAAATAGTATTTTTTTTACTTATTTATAAATGAAATTTATTTTCTATTTTCAAATTAGTAAATTATTTATAATGAATAGAATTTTTTTTACTAGGCTTTTTTAATAATTTCCCATAAATAATATTTTTTAATAATAAATACTCATTTCTACTAATAAATCACAATTTTTACTAATAATAATAAATAGATTTTTCTTACTAATTTTTGACTAAACTTTATCGAATTAGTGAGTTTTACAAGTAAATACTAATTTCTGTTAATAAATAATAATTTTTATAAATAAATATTATTTTTTACTAATTTATAAATAATCTTTATTTTCTGTTTTTGAATTAGTAAATTTTACCATTGCATACTAATTTCTACTAATTTAATAGTAAAATTTACTAAATAAGAAGCAAAAAATTCGCAGTCACTAATTTAAATTGATATAAATGTTTACTAATTGAAAAATTTAGATTGGATGTAAAAAATACCTAAACGAGAATAAAATAAAAACAATAAAAATATTCAAGAAAAATTAAAAAATAGGACAAACCATAAAAGAAGAGAAAAATAGAAAAACTTAATTAAAATAATGAAGAAAAATAGAGAGAACCTCGAAAATGTAAAAATTGTAGAGAAAGTAAAAGAAGCAGTAGAACATGGTCAATAAAATATTGAAGAGTATAGAGGAATTATTGAAAAAATTTAAAAATAGAAATAACTAAATAAAACTAAATGGAAGTAAATAAAACTAAATAAAACTAAATAGAAGTAAATAAAATAAACAATAAAATAATATAGAAAATAGAAAAAAAAATTGTCTGGAAAATAAAAAAGAAGTTATTGTACGTTCCAAATTTAGATCGTTGTATTCGAGGGGTAAAAAGAATATAGCAAGAGAGAGAGAGAGAGAGAGAGAGAGATAGAGAGAGAGAGAGAGATAGAGAGGGGGTTCTGATGCGGCAATCAATTTCGATCTCACACACTGAGACACACACATGCACACTAACATACATATAGTTATAAATTTTTGGGTAGAGAGATGGAGAGTAGTAAAAAGGAAAAAAAAAATAAGAAGAGAGGAAGGGAGGAGTCTTTGGGCGTCGGGGAACCTCTCTAAGCAGGCGTCTGCTAGCGTCCTATTTCTAGGTTCGGGAATGTTCGGTTTTCGTGGCGACTGTGTCCGAAGCGCGCACACAAGAAAATAAGTAGGTCGTTCAGAGCCGCACGTGTCGTCCTTGACTCACATAGAATTGAGCCGCGCAAGCGCTTTGCGCTTTGCATTGCCGCATTGCTGGTCGTCGCTAGGGCTCTTTTTCTTTGTTCTCTTAGAACTTAGGAGAGGAGAGAGAGACAGAGGGACTCTTCTATTTCTCTCTCTCTCTCTTTCTCTCTGTGTGTTCGTGCCCAAGTGCCTCCACTTGTGTTACGGACTGCGGATTGTCCTCTTCTCGTTTGTGTGCACATTAAGTGCATGCATACACATACATGTATATGGAAGTAAAAAATAATATAATTATTTAATATTACATTGTAATATAGTTTTTTGTTATTTTATTACAGTGTTACTTTTGTATTATGATAAAATTCTTATTCTCTAAATCTGAATTAATTAGCTAATAATTAGTTAATTATAATATTAGTTAGCTAATAGTCAGTTAACTTAATATTAGTTCACTAATAATTAGTGAACTTAATAATGAATTGTAATTAGTTGTTCTTAGTTGAATTTTCAGAAATTAGTAAAAATAAGTATAACTAATTATTATTCATAGGAATCAAATTATTAGGTAAAAAATTTTACTGAATTAAATTTGTCATTTACTTTTTGCCACTAAACAAGTTAATTTAACTAATAAATACTAATTTTAACTAATTTTTAAATTAAATTTACTAATTCCAAAGCAAAAAGTCAGTCATTTAGTAAATTTGAGTAATAAATCAGTTAAAATTAGTATTTATTTGTAAAATAAACTAATTCAAAAGCTAATATTTAGTTGAAGAGTAAATTTTGTTAATAAATTAGTAGAAAGTAGCATTTATTTGTAAAATGAACTAATTCAAAAACTAAAATTTTGCCTGAGAGTCAAATTTTATTAATAAATTAGCAGAAGTTTAGTTTAAATTAGTATTTATTTGTAAAATAAAACTGATTTCAAAGCTGAAACTTCGTCTGAGAGTAAATTATATTAATTAATTAGCAGAAGTAAAATTTTATACACTCTCTAAATCTCAATTAGTATTTTTCTACTAGTGAAATAGTGCGGATTCGTTTACCAATTGAATTAGCAACTGTTTTTAGTAGTTTTTTAAAAAAAATTATTAGTAGAAAATTTACTAATTTGAAATAGTAAAAAATAGGTACTACTAATTGAATTAGTAATTTTCTACTAGCAATTGGTAAAAAATGTTACTAATTCAAATTGGTAAACAAATCGGCACTAATTCAGGTTTAGAGTAAAAAAAATTTATATTTAATAATGTATATATTAGTAAAATATACTAATAAATTAATAGATAAAAACTATTTCTTAGTAAAATTTACTAACTTAAGAGCAAAAAGTCTGCCAATAGTTATTTTACTGATAAATTGATGATATTTATTAATTTATTAGTAAAGTTTACTACTTCAATAGCAGAAAGTAAGTCATTAGTAAACATTTATTATTTATTAGTAAACATTACTAAATCAAAATCAAAAAGTGATTTTTGGTTATAAATGAGTCAAAATTACTGTTTATTAGTAGAAAATACTATTTATTACTAAAAATTACTTTTTATTAGTAAAAAAAAATGCTATTTGTTAGTAAAATTTACTAATACAAAAGCAAAAAGTCAGTCACTAATTCAAATTCGTTAGTCTTTTAGTAATAAATTAGTAAGAATTCCTATTTACTAATTAAATTTACTAATTCAAAGGAAAAATTAAATTTTGGTCATAAATTATTAAATAAATAATAATTTTTTTTTACTAATAAATAGTAACTGTTACTTAATTTTGAACTAAAATTTGCTTTTTGCATTCGAATTAGAAAAATTAGACCATTAAATACTAATTTCTACTAATTTATTAGTAAAATTCACTAATTAAAAAGCAGAAAATTTATTTAGTAAAGTTTACTAATAGATAATAATTTCTACAAATTTATTAGCAAAAATTACTAACTAAAAATCTTTCACTAATGTAAATTATTAAACATTTTACTAATAAATCAGTGGTAATTCTTATTTATTAATAAAAATTCACGAATTCAAAAGCAAAAATTCAGTCACTAATTTAAATAACAAAATATTTTACTAATTATTAGTAGAAAGAATCTAATTATTCGTAGAAAATAACTAATTATTAGTGAAGACAGAACTAATTATTATTAATGAAGCAATTAAAAAAGTTAGTCAAATTTGAAAATTTTTTAAAAATAGACTACTAATTTTCATATAGTAAGATTACTATAAAAATTAGTAGTTTGCAATTGTTTTTCATAGTATTTTGTATTTTCTAATAATTTATTAGCAGAAAATACTAATTGAGTAAATTCTGCTTTTGAATCAGTAAACTTTACTAATAAATAGTAATTTCTACTAATTTATTAGCAAAATTTATTAGTAAAGTGAATTTTACCTTTAAATTTTTGTAAATTTTAGAAACAAAAATTTATTTCTGCTATTCTATTAGTAAAATTGACTAATTCAAAAGCGAAAAGTCAGTGACTAATTCAAATTCATAAACATTCTTATCATTTAAATTAAAAATTAAATAGTAATTTCTACTGATCCTTAATAAAAAAAACAGTTATTTTTTTTTGTTTTGAATTTAAGCGTGACAAGTGACGGTCACGATTGGTTGAAATTTCACGGTGACAGTCGCGATTGGTTGAAATGCCATGATAACGTGTCGATATTGGCTGAATCCATCTAAATCTGAATAAATTTTGGATATATTTTTCATTAATTTTTAAATTACAAAAAAATAAACAATATAATTATAAAGTTTATTTAGTGTAAGATTATATTATTTTTTTTATAAATATCATCACTATTATTATTGTCTACAAAAATTGCGAATAAATAATTTCAAATTTCCGCGCGCGCGCGCGCGCAGCTTTGAGGTTAGAATTTCCACGTGGTCAAACGCGCTTTACGCAGTATACAATTTGATATGTTCCGTGAAAACAAAGAGAATATTATTTAATAAAATATTAAGTTATTAAATGAAAGTTGTGATTCAAAAAAGTGTTAAATGGTGAGTTTTTCATTTATAATAAATTTATAATATGGTTAATTATTTGTTAATTTGTCAATTGTAACATTTTCATTACAAGTTTTTTCCAATTGTATATAGATTTAAATAATTAATGAATACGTGATTTATTAATTTTTTATTTGATGATTATTGAAATTGTATTAAATAAGTTAAATTCACTAATTAGTAAAATTAGTTAATTATGAAAAATTACTGATTTAAAAGCAAACAGTCAGTAACTATAATTTAACTTTGTAAACATTGTTACCAATTTATTGAATTAAGTAATCAATAATACAGTAATTTCTACTAATTTATTAGTGAAATTTACTAATCTGTAAAATTAATTATTTACTAAAATTTACTAATCAGTGAAATTAATTATTTACTAAAATTTACTAATCAGTGAAATGAATTATTTACTAAATCTTATTAATCAGTAAAATTTATTATTTACTAAAATTTACTAATTAGTAAAATTTATTATTTATTAAAATTTACTAATCAGTGAAATTAATTATTTGCTAAAATTTACCAATCATAGTGAAATTAAATATTTGCTAAAATTTACCAATCATAGTAAAATTGATTATTTACTAAAATTTACTAATCAGTAAAATGAATTATTTCCTAAAATTTACTAATCAGTGAAATTAATTATTTTCTAAATCTTACTAATCAGTAAAACTTATTATTTATTAAAATTAACTAATCAGTGAAATGAATTATTTGCTAAAATTTACCAATCATAGTAAAATTGATTATTTACTAAAATTGACTAATCAGTAAAATTAATTATTTCCTAAAATTTACTAATCAGTGAAATTAATTATTTACTAAAATTTACTAATTCAAAAGTAAACAGTCAGTAACTAATTCATATTCTATATTAAAAATTTTTAGCAATTAATTTAAGAAATAAATATATAGTAATTTCAAATAATTCATTAGTATAACATTTTCTTCTAATTAAAAAGCAAAAAGAAAAATAATAATAATAAAATTAGTACAAAATAATAACATATTTTATGCACTTAGTGAACATGGCACATATAGAACGAGTACACATGTGAGTGTACATGTGAACACGCATTTAGACACGCAACCCTTATGTTCATGTGTATATATAATATAAAACCTTAAGGAAATGCCAACATCAATTTTTTTCGGTCTTGACACATTATAAACCATGTCAATCATATACATAATTTCATTTTAATTATATGCGTGTGTATCGAGTATATATATATATACCTGTATATATACCTATATATAATTACATGTTTAGACCTTATTTCGATTTAGATTACAAATGGACATTATGTTCTAGAATTTATTGTATGCTTGAAAGCATATATAATAAGCGTGTATGTATTCATTATATATATATATACGTAAAACAAATATTCTCTTTGTCTTGATTCTAAACATTGTTTCCTGAAAATTTTACAACTTCATTTTTTCCCCTTTTTTTGAGATTTCTGTGTCAAATGAAATTTTATTTAGAAATAAATTATTTATTAGGTTCTGCAGACAATTTTATTTTTAACAAAATTTTTTTTAGATGCTCAAATAAGTTTTCTTTGGTTTAAATAAAATTTTTGTCTGGGTGTAAATGCACCCAGGAACTCAAAAATTTATGTCAAATAAATTTTTTTTCGGGGTGTAAATGCACCCAGGAATTCAAATATTTTTCTGTCAAATAAATTGTATTTGGTTGAAATAAAATTTTTGTCTGGGTGTAAATGCACCCAGCGACTAAAAATATTTTAATTGTGCCAAATAAATTTTCTTTGGTTTAACAAAAAATTTTTGTCTAGATGTAAATGCAACAAGAAACTTTTATTTAACTGAAAAAAATATATTTTAGTCAAATAAAATTATTCTCTGGGTGCAAATACACCCAAAAAACACAAAACCTACACAAAAGTTTTTTTATTTGCTTCAAATAAATTTTCTTTGGTCACATCAAATAAAAATTTAACTTGCCCTGAATAAAATTTTTATTCGTTTACCAAATAAAAATTTAATTTCCCCCGAATAACGTTTTTATTCGTTTATCAAATAAAAATTCAATCTGACCCGGAATAACATTTTTCTATTTAAAACGAATGAATAATTTTCTGTGGAAAAAATTTTGTTATTTGAACCAAACATAATTTGAGTTGAATAAAATTTTTTTCTTTGGCAATTTATAAAAGGTGACTTTATTTAATAATAAGCCAATTTTTCAATTATTTATTTATTTGTTTTTTTTGTTAAAAAAAAAGAATTATTACGTAAATGTGAAATCGACATTTTTAGAGTGTAAAAAAGCGTGTATAGAAAAGGTTAAAATGCTGATGCAAGAAAATGCTGATTATATACATATGTTGAACGTTTGCATTTCTCGTTAACGTATATAATTTAACGAAACTCGATGCAATCATGAAAAATATTTTCATTCACTCTTCATAAGTATCATTTTTCCGCATTAATTTTTATAATAAATATGTTTATTCTTTTTGGAATGTTTAATAATTGTTAAAAAATTATTTACACTTATGACTGATTTTTTTGCTTTTGAATTAGAAAATTTTAGTAAAAGTCATAATTTTTATTAATTTGTTAGTAAAATTGACTAATTTGAAAGCAAAAATTAAGGATAAATTTTTATTCTTAAGCAAATAAATAAGTTAGTTTTAATTTAAATTTTGACTAAGTTTTTGCTTTTGAATTAGTAAATTATGCTACTGAATAGTCATTTTTACTAATTTGTTAGTAAAATTTACTAATTCGAAAGCAAAAATTAAGGATATATTTTTTTCTGAAACAAATAAATAATTTAGTTTTATTCTGAATTATGACTGACTTTTTGCTTTTGAAACTATTTAATTATGCTAATAAATCGTAATTGTTACTAATTTGTTAGTAAAATTAACTAATTCAAAAGCAAAAACTAAGGATAAATTCTTTTTCTGAAACAAATAAATAATTTAGTTTTATTTTGAATTATGACTGACTTTTTGCTTTTGAAACTATTTAATTATGCTAATAAATCGTAATTGTTACTAATTTGTTAGTAAAATTAACTAATTCAAAAGCAAAAACTAAGGATAAATTCTTTTTCTGAAACAAATAAATAATTTAGTTTTATTTTGAATTATGTCTGACTTTTTGCTGTTAAAACTAGTAAATTATGCTAATAAATCGTAATTGTTACTAATTTGTTAGTAAACTTAACTAATTCGAAAGCAAAAATTAAGGATATATTTTTTCTGAAACAATTAAATAATTTAGTTTTAATTTGAATTATGACTAACTTTTTGCTTTTAAATTAGTAAAGTTTACTAATAATACAGTTTTCTACTAATTTCTTGTTAAAATTACTAATTCGAAAACAAAAATCAAGGAAAATTTTTTTTTTAACAAATAATAAATTTAGTGCTAATTTGAATTATGACTGATTTTTTGCTTTTGACTTAGTAAATTTTACTAATTTCTACTAATTTATTAGTGAAATTTACTAATTAAAAATCAAAAAGTCGGTCTTTCAAAAAAAGTTTGTAAACATTTTTTACTAATTCAAATTTAGAGAGAATATAAAATAATATAAAAACATGATATTGCTATTAATGAATTATAAAAAAGGAAAATTTATCCTCTAGGGAATTGAATGTTATATTTAGTATAATTTTTATTAATTTAATATTCAATTTCACCGCGTTGGTAACATTACAGTGGATAATTTTTCCAAATCGCGAGACCACGTGGATTTATTAACGAAAGTTTATCAGTTTTGTCATTAACTACCTATATGCATCTTATCATTTCTTTTATCAATCTTAGATAAGAAATTTTGTTTTGTAAAGTAAAATTGATAGTATCTTGTGGTATTTGTCGATTTCATGTATAAACGAAATTCTCTATTAATCAAAAAACTTATTATTATCTCTTTGTATAATTTAAATAATATAAAAACTTTTTTTCATCGACTAAAAAATAAATATTTTTAAAAATGGTACGAAATGTTAATTAGCAAAAGTTTTAGTAAGACATTTTTTTTTCTTTTTAGTAAAATTTGTATAACACAATTTTTGTTCCATTTCACAATAATGAATTATTTTATTGAATTATTTTTATTATTGTTTTTTAGTTAAAATGTCTTTTCTCTATTATTGTTAGTTTAATTATTTATTTGAAATAATATTAATTAATTAATGCTTAATTAATAATAATTAATGATTAATTAATTAATTCAATTAATAATAATTTATTCTTAATTAATATTAAGGAGTAGTTTATGTACGAATAAAAAGTTTTCCCGTTAATTTTCAAATAATAATTAATAATAATTAAAATTTCTTATTTTTATTTTTACGTAATATTTCGAAACATTCTAAAAGTATTTATTTATAATAATAAATAAATTAAATTTTTTTCAGTAAAACTTTATGGTATTAAAATAAATTCACCATTGTATTCAACAAAGCTGTTAAAAATATTAAAATACCATTAAGATTGTATACACTGTGGGTTCTATTGTCGTGTATAATTTTATTAAAGTCAACATTTATTCAAAAGAAGAAAAAGAGAGAGAGAGAAACTATAAAACCGAATAGAAAATAAAAAGACATTCTTCAGCTTTTCTTATCGTGACTAATGTTAAAGTTAGAATATTTACTTTCATCTTTTACAGATTTGTGCCATTGTACTTGTAATTGTTGGCGAAAATATTTATTTTTCAATATAGAATTCGTTTCAAGTGAAAGATTTTACAGTGAAATATCACATTGGATACAAAATTTAAAATTTTTAATATAACAAAATTTCTTATTAGAAAAGTTTACTTGTTTCTTTCAAAAAATTTGAATTAGTAAAAATGTTTACTAATTAGAATTAGTGACTGACTTTTTTGCTTTTGAGTTCGGAAATTTTAACTAATAAATTTGTAAAAATTACTATTTATTAGTAAAATTTTTCTAATTTTTTAGTACTTTTTGCTTTTGAATTAATAAAATTTAATAATTTTTAGAATATTACTTTAAAATTAGTAAGAATTACTAATTTTTTGTACTTTACTTTAAAATTAGTAAGACATATTCTCATTTTTTACTTTACTTTTTAAATTAGTAAGATTGACTAATTTTTAGCACTTTACTTTTAAATTAGTAAAATTTACTAATTTTTATTTATTTTTTTTTGCTTTAAAAATAATTCTTTTTTGCTAAATTGTTTACTTTAATTTTTTACTGCACTCTGCAAATTTACAAAATACTATATATATTAGCAAAATTTACTAACAAATTAGTAGAAATTACTGTTCATTTGTAAAATTCAGTAGCATTTAGTAATTCAGTAACCACTAATTTAAATAGAAAATTATTTTTTCTAATTCGATTTTAAAGAGTAAATTACTAAAAATTATAATTATTCACTAAAATGATTAAAGATAAAAAACGTTTACTAGCTTGAATTAGTAACGGACTTTTTTTGCCTTTGGATTATTAAATTTTATTCTTAAATAGTAATTTTTATATTGACTTATTAGTAAAATTTAATAATTAAAAAAATTTTGTTTTTTATTTATTAATATTAGTAATAAATCAATAAAAATTACTATTTATTATTAAAATTTACTAATTTAATGGCAAAATTCAACCAATTATTACTAGAGTTTACTAATAAATTAGTAAAATTTACTATTTATTACTAAAATTTACTAATTTAAAGGCAAAATTCAATTAGTTACAAGATTTTACTAATAAATTAGTCACATTTACTGTTTATTACTAAAATTTACTAATTTAAAGAAAAAATTTAATCAATTACTAGATTTTACTAATAAATTAGTAATATTTACTATTTCTCACTAAAATTTACTATTTTACCAGCGAAATTGAGTCAATTAGTGAATTTTATTAATAAATTAGTAGAAAATACTATTTAATATTAAATTTACTAATTAGAAACCAAAAATTCAGTCACTACTTTAAATTAGTAAACATTTGTAGTAATTAAAATTTAAACATATAATTTTTTCTCAATTGGTTAACGATTTTTTTTACTAATTTAGACTCAAAGTCATAAAATATTTTAAAATACACTTTCTGCATTCGGGTACAAAAGTTAATGCTCATTTTAAAAGTGACGTAACCTTGCTAGGTAAATACATGCGTATGGCTATACAGGAAAGGGTATACTATCAGCGGAAGTAAGCTACAGTTTAACTCGAAAAGACTCGGGATATATTACAACTGATTCCACATTTTAAATTATCGAATTATTATTATTATTATTATTATTATTATTATAATTATTATTGACATTATATTTTTATTATCTTTTTTATTAATTTTATTTATTAGTAAAATTTACTGTTTCAAAAGCAAACAGTCAGTCACTAATTTAAAATAGTAAAATTTTAACCGATTCAAATTTAGAAGTTGGGTTAATAGTCCCTGAAGGTATGACTTAACTAATTGTTTTAATTTTTAAAGATTTTCTACTTTAAAATTATTTAATGTTTTTACGATGTAAAAGGGTTTCAGACTTGGTTTTTTTTATGTATTTAGAAATTCATCTAAACACACAAATATATAGAATTTTACCCAATTATTTCAAAATCTCTATCATGTATATTGTACAGAATATAAAGAAAGTCTGTGACACATTTTCCTTCTGAAAACCAAAATAATTGTTGAAAAGTAGCCCATTTCAAAATTTAAAATACGTTAAGTCGTTACTTTAATTTAAAAATATGTAGTGTCAACCAAAAAAATAAACTATAAGGATTATCAAATGAAAGACAAAAAAGGTATACCAATCAAAATATATTTGAGACAAAAACATGTATCAAAATTGTTTCGATGCTAGAATTTTGATAAGTTTTTTCTTTTTTAGAATAAAGAAAAATTCCACTTTTTATTCTCTATATTTCAAAAACAAATACACTAAATACTTGAAAATAGTGAAATAAAAATTGATTTTCACGGAAAGTTTTAGAACATATATATAAATATACAATGTATTTATATTATATCTCGATTCGTTAATCATTAACACTGTCAAGAGTTGATGTAGATATGTAATGAGGACATTGTTGGTGAAGTGGGTTGGTCGCACATACACTTGTACCATACCTAATGGTGTATATGTGTCTACAATCTGTATATTTATGTGTATAGTTGGGTTTATGTGTAAAATGTGTATATATGAGTGTATATGTTTGTATTTATGTGCACATGTGTGTATATATGTGTATTTATGTGTATATATATGTCCATGTGTGTATATATGTGTATTTATATGTATATATATGTTCATGTGTGTGTATATATGTGTTTTTATATGTATATATATATATATATATATATATATATATATATATATATGTATATGTGTATTTGTGTGCATATGTGCGCATTTGTGTATCTTTATAAGTACATGTGTGTCTCTATGTGTACATGTGCGTACATTTATTGTAAATGTGCGAGCATTTATTGTATATGTGCGAGCATTTATTGTACATGTGCGAACATTTATTGTATATGTGCGGGCATTTATTGTATATGTGCGGGCATGTATAAAATAAAGTACAAACGTTAACGCGTGCACGCATGGAGGCAGTATGTGTCGTAACGCTCACTATGCCAGAGGTCGCAAGAGATCCGTTATTTCATACCAGTCAATTTTATAGAAGGACAGAAATAACGAGCTATCACTATATCTATATATATATATATATATACCTACGTTTTTATTATAAAATGATCGTATGGAATAAAAACACGTTATAAATTAAAAAATATTCCCCCAACAAATTGCATCAATTTTTATCCAAACACTGCAAAAACAAAGTCTTAAAGTACTTACTAGAATTTTTTTCTTTTTATTAAATTCAATTCATTTTTGGCCTTAAAATATAAAGATATAAGACAACTTTTAGTCTTGAAGCATAGCAGTTTACGTCAATATCCCGGTTACTTAAAAATTTGTTTCAGAGATTGACTAAAACTGACTTTTAAAGACCAAAAGTTATCTTATATCTTTATTTTAAGCCCAACAATGTATTGAATTTGATTTAAAAAATACCATATATATATATATATATACATATCTATTTATTTATTTAAAATATAGTAACAGATATAGTACATGTGCATATATATTTATTTGTATGGTGTGCAATAGACGACGATTATTTTCAATAAAATCTCGAAATTGTTTTTCCATTCAAAACAAGTCTATATGTGCGCGCGAGACTGGCTATTTACATAAATTCATATAATCAGCGAGTTATTAAAATATTAATATACTTCGCGAAGCGATTTAATGCACCTGCTATTCGCCTGGTAATTTTATATATTTAGTTTCATAACAAATATTTTTATATATACAAATACAGTATATATGTTCAATAAATAATTGATGTCTGCAAAAATAGTGCTTTTTTATATTACATATAAATATATATGCATATTTGATATATGCAAGTAGGTAAACAAATAAATAATAGACGTGCAATTATTGATTTTACTATTTATTTTTCCATATATATATGTATACGAGACTCTGTGCTAATATTGAGATTAATGTTAGTCAATATCAATCATTACTGTTTCAATATTCTCTCTAAATCTGAATATATATGAATTTTAGTGAAAAGTTCGCTGAATCAATATAAATTGGAGAAAATTTTCAGGATTTGAATTATTTACAAAATTACTAAGTTACTACTTAAAAGTACTAATTTTACTAAAAAATAGTCATTTTTAATTATTTTAATACTAAAATCACGTTTTTCTACTTTTTACTTCCTTCTAAATTTGAAATAGTAAACATGTTTACAAATCTGAATTAGTGACTGCGACTGTTTGCTTTTTAGTTAGTATTTTTTGCTAATAAATTTGTAGAAATTATTATTTATTAGTAAAATTTTACTAAATCAAAATTAAAAAGTGATTTTTGGTTATAAATTAGTAAAAATTACTTATTATTAGTAGAAAATACTATTTATTACTAAAAAAATAATTTTTATTAGTAAAAAAAAAATGCTATGTGTTAGTAAAATTTACTAATTCAAACGCAAAAGGTCAGTTACTAATTCGAATTTGTTAGCTTTTAAGAAAGTAAATTTTAGTTGTAAAATACTGGAAATTACTATTTGTTAGAAAAATTTACTAACACAAAAGCAAAAAGTCAGTATCGCACTAATTTAAATGATAAAACATTTTAATAATAAATTAGTAGAAATTACCATTTATTATTAAAAATTTACGAATTCAAAAGCAAAAATTCAGTCACTAATTTAAATTACAAATATTTTACTAATAAATTGGTAGAAATTGTTATTCAATAGTATGATTTACTAATTCAATAGCAAATAGTCAGTAAATTTAACTAAAAAATTAGTGGAAATTACTATTTACTAGCAAAATTTACTAATAAAATTTATTAATTTAAAAGCAAAAAATCGGTCATTTAGTAGATTTTACTGATAAATTATTAAAAATGTCTATTTATCAGTAAGGTTCACTAATATTTTGGTAAGTTTTTCTAATTAAAAGTCATTAGTAGATTTTACTAATAAATTCTTAAAAAAACATTATTAGCAAAATTTACTAATTAAATAGCAAAAATCAGTTACCAATTAAGTTATAGTAAAAATTATTCAAAAATTACTAAGTACAGATATGAAAAAGGGGCAAAAAACTATATATATATTTTATTTTTTTTTAATTGATTTTACTATTTTCGGAAATAAATCACAATACATGCGAAAAAAGTTACAATCGAA
The DNA here is from genome assembly GCA_032872475.1 of Leptopilina myrica (nomen nudum). Classification (NCBI taxonomy): domain Eukaryota; kingdom Metazoa; phylum Arthropoda; class Insecta; order Hymenoptera; family Figitidae; genus Leptopilina; species Leptopilina myrica (nomen nudum). Next base: position 29,735,208 of record CM065465.1, on the reverse strand, counting down.
TTACAATGCGGATTATAAATATATGAATCAAAGTTTTGAATTAAAAATAAATTCAAAGCGCACTAAACTATAAATGTGAATAATAAATTTGATCCATTCTAATAAATCATGTATCATGTCTTCTCCACGCATTTTATAAGTTTAATCGTCTTTGAGCTTTTCGATCGCGCGCGGGCATTAATAATCATCGTCTATTATATATTCTTTTTGTGCGTCCTTGTTGTGTATTTAAAAAAAAAACTTCGATTTATATATTTATACATGTAGAGAGACGTACGAGTGAACATGAACAATGCATTTATTACACGAACGATCTGCTATATAATTTCACGATGAAACATTCGAAACGAACTATTTTTTTATAAGCATGTATATAAATGAAAATTATATTTTTTCACCATCACATCTCTAAAATTGCAGAATATTCATATATTTAATCACTGAGAGAAGAATATATTTGAATCAAAGATAATTTATATTTTTTATATATATAGTCACCCAAAATAATATTTTTGTATTAAATCTGATAGATAGATTTATGTGCAAATGGAAAAAAATAGAATTGTAGAGTAGAGAAAAAATTGAATAGAAAAAAAATTATGGAGTAAAGAAATAATTGAAAAGGAAAAAAAAGTGCAGAATAGAGAAAAAAAATTGCAGAGGAAAGTGAAAATTGAATAGAAAAAAGTTGTAGAATAGATAAATAATTGAATAGAAAGAAAATTGTTGAGTAGAGAAATAATTTAATAGAAAAAACAATTGCAGAGAAAAGAGAAAATTGAATAGAAAAAAATTGTAGAATAGAGAAATAATTGTTGAATAGAAAAAAATTGAATAGAAACAAATAGAATTGTAGAATAGTGAAATAATTGAATTGGAAACAAAAATTGTAGAGAAGAGAAATAATTGAAAAGAAAAAAAATGTAGAATGAAGAAGAAATTGTTGAATAGAAAAGAAAATTGAATAGGGAAAAAATTGAATTGTAGAATAGAGAAATAATTGAACAAAAAAAATTGTAGAGTGAGAGAAAAGTGAATAGAAAAATAATTGTAGAGTAGAGAAATAATTGAATAAAAAAAAATTGCAGAATAGAGAAAAAATTGAATAGAAAAAAAATTGTAGAGTAGAGAAATAATTGAATAGGAAAAAAAAATTGTAGAAGAGAGAAAAAATTGAATAGAAAAAAATTGAAAATGAAGAGAAAATTGAATAGAGAGAGAGAGAGAGACGGAGAGAGAATATAAATGAATTGTATATGTGTGAATAGTGTATTTCTCAAGTTGTTACGTCCACCGCATTATGGAGACATTCATGGCACAGATTGATGGGACATTATTAGTGCTGCGTAATTGCTGTGACAGCCGTAAGCAAAGATAAGCACCTCCCACCTCTTATCTGTAATCGTAATATTATGTAACTCGCGCTTAACACTAAGCCCAAGCGCGAGAGCTCGACTTTTTAACTCAATACGCGAGTTTTATTTCACTTCATTTAGATTTTTCCTCATCATTCCAAGAAACTATAATATAATATCTTCGTTTATTTAATGACTGCGCTTGACTTTTATTTTTAACAATTTTAATTCAATTTATAGTGAACTTATCTAATATATTTCGTAAAATCAATTGAAAAACTGCGTTTATGTAAGATACTAAGATGATAAATTCGTTATATTGAATTAATAAATGTTTTAATTCATCTGGTAGGCAAATTTTTATTGAAATTGTACCGAAATTGATACCAAATTAATACCAAAATTGTTTGTCAATAATTTGCACCGATGTTTGGATCAAATTTGTACCAAAATTGTTAACAATTTGTCCCAAAGGTTGGAACAAATTGGCACCAAAATTGTTTCCTAACTATTCGTACCAAAATTATTTAGATCAAATTGCGGTACCCAAAATTGTTTGTTAACAATTTTTACCGAAGTCTGGATCAAATTGGTATCAAAATTGTAATAATTTGTACCGAAGTCTGGATCGAATTAGTCACAAAATTAAAATAATTTGTACCAAAGTCTGAATTAAATTGGTACCAAAACTTGCATTGTAATGGTACCGAAATTGATAGCAATATTTTTGGCCACAATTTTTTTCGAATTTTGAATCAAAGTTTGGTTCCAAAATTATCATTGTAATGGTACCGAAATTCAGGCCAATTTGGATCAAATTGATGCCAACGATTTTCGCCCTCAATTCGTACCAAAGTTTAAATTAAATTGGTATCGATTTGAGATGGTTCCAAAATTTGGAACTGAAAGAAATATTAAAAATTTTACTGACTTTATTTGTATACCTACTAATCTTTGGATCATATTACTGTTATAATTAATAAATTATTGAAAATTTATTTGAATAATATTTTAATAAATTGGTACCGAAACTTGATACCAATTTGGCCCAACTGGTACCAAAATTCGGGGCAAATATGGTACCATTTTGGTCCAAATTGATACCAAAATTGAGGTCAAATTTGATACAAACTATTGGTTCAAATTTACAGGAAAATTCTGGATGAAAAATTGTCGCAAAATTTCAGTCTAATTTAATGCCAATTTGATTCAAATTATAACTAAAATTTGGTTCAATGAGTACTCAAGTTTGAAGAAAAAACTTATGCCGAAATTGAATCCAAACTTTGATACTTAAATTTCGAATCAAAATTGGTATGGTTTGTATTAGATGTCTATACAAAAACTATTCCAATTGATATCGAAGTTTAGATTTTAAATTTGTAGCAAAATTTGTGTCAAATTGAACTCAAGTTATAGAAGAAATTTGTACCAAAATTTTGGATCAAATTATTAATAAACTTTGGAGCAAATTGATATTAAAATTTTCACTTACATCTTTTTAAAACTTTGACGAATTGGTACCAAAGTTTGGATAAAAGTGATACAGAAATTTGAAAACAATTGGTTTTCGAAATTTGGATCAAATTAATGCCAAAACTTGCATTGAAATGGTACTAAAATTCGGATTAAATTGATACTAAAATTTTAAAGTCCCATTTGTAACAAAATATAAATTAAATTTCTTCCCCAACTTGCAATTGAATTTTGAACTTGCAATTGAATGAATTTTGGTACCAAAATTTGAATTAAAAATGTTTCCAAAATTTGGGATGGATTTGTAACTAAATAGTTTGTGAAATTATATCAAAATGCTGGAACAAACTAGATAGAAAGTGGTAGCAAATATTGAAACAAAAATTGTTACCAAAAAAATTAAAATGAATTGGTACCAAAATGTAAATATGTTTTTATTAAATTGGTACAGAAATTTATGTCAAATGTGTTGCTGATTTAGATCAAATCTGATACCAATTTGGGATCAAATAGTTGTCAAAATTTGGGCCAAAAATGGTACTGAATATTAAGTGAACTTTGATGTTATACAGTTTAGTCCAAATTGCAACCAAAATTTGGGTCAAAAATTAGTTCCAGAATTTGGTTCAAATTGGTTCCAATATTTGATTAACGTATGATTTAGTTTGGTTCAATTTGGTTCAAATCGTTACTAAAATTTAGCTCAAAAATTGTTACCCATGCTACTCAAGATTGAACCTAATTGATACCCAAGTTTGGATCAAATTTGTACCAAAATTTGGGTCAAATATGATAGAAATTGGGTTCAAATATGATCGCAATTAGGTTCAATTTGACGGAAAAATTTGCATTAAAAATATGATCCAAAAATTTGAACCTAATTGGTACCCGCAAGTATGCATTAATAATTGTTACCGAAATTTGGGTCAAATTGATACCGAATTGATTAATAATTACCGAACAATGTTAGAAAAAATATTAGTTGAACTATTAATATACATTAGAAAAGAATACGGAAAAAATTTACTTATTTCCAATAAAGAATTTATATAGAAATGCCAATATAATGTGTATTTGTTGCTTTTTTATTTTTCCAGATGACGAATTGCGAAAAGGGAAGAACTGTTTTTCTGATCTACAAACATTATTTCAAGGAGTCAAGCAAACACATATACTTTCTATACAAGTTAGATATGCTTCTAAACGTAAATAGTGAAATTGAAAAAAGAGCGAATAAAGGATTCTTTGATAAGAAAATAGTCATCTGTAAGAATTTCGCATCAAGTGACACACAAGAAAACGTGATGTAAACCTGTGAGAGAAGTGGGAGAGGAATTCAAATCAATCGCCCAAGAGTTCGTGAAACCAAAAAGGTATTTATCATTTTCATACAATATCGCAATGTCTATATTTTGTTCCAAACCATAATTTGGATATAACTATACATGTAACCGGATAATCATTAACGGATTTAATTTTTCTTGTGCTGGTAAAATTTGAAGTATCAAAAATTGCAAAGAATTGATACCAAAAATTTTTTTGTGAAAATTTTAGATAAATTTTCGGATATTAATTCATTGAATTTAGTATCTGTTTGATTTAGTTTAGTATCAGTTTAACCCAATTTTGTATCAGTTTAATCCAATTTAGTATCAATTTAATACTTCTTTTTTTGATAAAATGTGATTGTATTTGATAACATTTTTTGATTTTGCTACAATTCTTTTTTAAACAATTATTTTGATAAAATTTGATTGTAATTGTTACCATTTTTTGATTTTGATACAATTCTTTTTTAAACAATTCTTTTGATAGATTGTATTTGATACCATTTTTTGACTTTGATACAATTCTTTTTTAAATAATTTTTTTGTTTGATTTCTTTTCTTTCTACTGGTTTGTTTTTTGTTTGATAAAATTCAAGAAACCTTTGTGATCAAAAAACCTCATATCTTGTTAACAAAGATAGTCAGGTGTTTATTTCAGCTTTTGTTGGAAATTAAACTATAATTAAAAAAAAAACATTGCGAAAATTAGACAGAATAAACAGAATCTGAAAACCATTCCCTTAGAATCATAAAAAAATGTTTGAAAAATAGTAACTTAGGTTCAGTTTTCAGACTAGTTAAAAACTAGTTTTAAACTTGTTTTAAATTAGTATCAAATTAGTTTCAAATTAGTTTCAAACTAGTTACAAACTAGTTTCAAACTAGTTTCAAATTGGTTTCAAATAAGTTACAAACTAGTTGCAAACTAGTTGCAAACTAGATTCAAACTAGATTCAAACTATCTTCAAGTTAGTTACAGTAAATCTTAACAGTAAAGATAGGCTTTAAATATAAATTTAAATTTATGGTCAAAATTAAGTTAAAGACGATTTAAGTGTAAACTTTTTTAGTCAAAAGTTAAGCTAAAAATAAGAAGTGTCCTTAAAGACTAAAATTCAATCAAGAAGGGTTTCAGTGTAAGGAATTTTAGTGAAAAGTAGGCTGAAAGTAAGAATTACTTGTAGAGGCGAAAATTTAGTGACAAACGATATTTTTGGTGCGTAGCGGATTTAAGTCAAAATTTAAACTGAAAGTAACTGATATTTTTTACAGACTGAAACCCAATCAAAATCGGATTTGTCTAAATAATTTTAGGCAAAAAGTAGGCTGAAATTAAGAGATATGTTTTTGAGGCTAAAATTCGGTCAAAAACAACAATTTTACTGTAAACGATTGTATAGTGAAAAGTATGCTGAAAGTAAACATTATTTTTAGAAGCAGTTTCAGTAAAAAGAAAACGGTTCTAATTTTTAAATGATGTCATATAGTCAAAAGTAGTATGTAGGCTGAAAGTAAGAATTATTGTTAATTATTTTCTACTATTAATTTTCATTTCTATTACGAATTCTATGAATTGTATGAATTGTACTATTAATTCATACATGAATAACGAAAAAAGAAAATAATAAAAAAAAGGTAATAATAAAAAATGGTAATAATGAAAAAAGGTAATAATAAAAAAAGGTGATAATAAAAAAATGGTAATGATGTAAAAAGGATTACCTTTCTACATATTCTCGCATGACAAGAGGATTTATTACTTTTTCTTAAGGAAGAATAACATAAGGAGACAAAGTTTTATTTTCTTATTAATGACTATGTATATGTATGTATGTAGGCATGTGACAAAATTTGAAGACTGTTACCTTTTTGATTGATGTGATTCTAATATTTGTTAGCGTTGGTCATGTTACAATGGAAAAGCTTCATTTTCCCTTTACTGTCATTGTCATATGTACATGTATATATAGCATTGGGTTGGGGAATCACTTTTCTTTGTTCAACCACATACATACATGTATACATATATATATATATATATAGATATTGAAAAGAGTATATTTCTTCGTCACGAACTATTCCACTAAGTAACTGACTCATAACTGGCCAACTTGGAACACGAGGAACGTTTCCTACTTTCGAGCTTTGCTTCTGCGCAAACGGTGTCCTCGCATATATCAAGGATTATGTGTATGAAATATATATATATGCAGACAAGTAGATACAAACTTATAAAACAATCGATGCAAAAAAAAGAAGAAGAAGAATGTTTCAGCAAGGGACAATGAGATTTGCAATGGAATGCTATTTGTAGTTTTTGGAAAACTTTTCTATTTTCTGTATATGAATTTTTTTTCTAGTTGGGTAGGGAATAGTCCTGGGTATCCTGACGTTGCACACTGGGTCATTTGGACCATGATTAAGTCACAAACTCAATAAATTTGTATTAGTAGAAATATTTACCTGATTTAAATTAGTGACAGACTTTTTTTGCTCCTGAATTAGTAAATTTTACTAATAAATATTAATTTCCAATATTTTATTAGGAAAACTTTACTAAAAATAATTATTTATTAGTAAAACTTTACTAAAAATTATAATTTCTACTAACTTATTAGTAAAATCTGCAAAATCAAAAGCAAAAAGTAATTTACTAATTCACACACTGGAAAAAAAATTTGATTCAAATAACCGATTATTTGACTATTATCAAATAAATATTTACTTGAATGAAGTAAATTGAATTTGCATCAATTATTTCAGTATTTGAAGCAAATATTATTTAATTGATTCAAAATTATTTGAATCAATTTTTTTCAGTGTAGTAGTAAATATTGTTTTTTCTAATTTTTTATAGAGTGATAACTAAAAAAAAGAAATAAAGAAATAAATATTTATTAGTAAAATTTACTAATTCAAGAGCAAAAAGTCAGTGACTTATTCAAAATTAGTAAATTTTACTGATAAATAATTATTTCTACTAGTTTAGTAATAAAACTGACTAATTTATAAGCAAAATTTCAGTGACGCCATCGAATTACTAAATATTATTTTTTTAAATTTAAATTTAGTGGGCAAATAACTATAAGTCACTACATAGTTAAAAATGAAAAAAAATGAAATAATTAAAAAGACTAGATACTTTCTAAATTTGAATTAGTATAGAAATATTTACTAATTTTAATTTGTGACTGACTCATTGCTTTTGAGGTAGCAAATTTGACTAATAAATATTTTCAAAAATTGTAATAAAATTTTATGCGTGAATTTCATTATTTTTATCATAAATAATAATTTTTGTTTTGTTTTGAAGAATTCAATCATTTTTATAAATATGAAAAAATTCTTCCTCAAGAATTCAATTACTTTCGAAACAATTTGAATGTTTAAGGAAAAAATTCAATTTTTTATTTTTATAACATTTCGGTAAAATTTCTCATAACAAATTCAATTATATATTTAAAAATTTGAGAAAATTCTTCATAAAAATTAAATTATTTTGAAAATTTTTCAATACAGCTTTAATTAAATTCCTCGAAAAAAATCAATTATTTTTGAAAATTTTAGTAAAATTCTTAGCAAGATTTCAATTATTTTAATAAATATTGTAAAATTTTTGTCAGAAATTCAATTATTTTGAATAAAATGTCATTAAACTTTTTTTAAAAATTTAATTATTTTCAATAGAATTTCAGTGAAATTTCTCAAAAGAATTCAATTAATTCTTGACAATTTGATAAAATTATTCGCAAAAATTAAATTATTTGGAAAAATTTTCTATATAGTTGAAAATTAATGGAAAATTAAAACATAAATTTTTACTTCCTAAATAAGTGAATCATTTTTGAAAATTTTAATAAAATTCTTAACAAGATTTCAATTATTTTCATAAATATAGTAAAATTCTTGACGAAAATTCAATTATTTTAAATACAATTTTCATTAAATTTTACAATGAAGATTCAGTTATATTTAAAAATAGTTAATAAAATTTTTTTTAAGAAATTCAAGTATTTCCTAAACTTTTTAAAAATTCTTTGATAATTTCATTTATTTTGAATGCAATTTTAAAATAATTTCGCGAACGAATTCAATTATATGTTTTAAAATTATAATTAAATTTTTCTAAAAGATTAAATTATTTTCGAAAATTTTGATAAAATTCTTATGTTAGTTTCATTTATTAAAAAAATTTTCTATTACAATTATTTAAAAGGAATTACATTATTTTCAAGAAATTTAAAGAAATTATTGGAAAAAAATTTAATTTTTACTAAAACTAATTTAATTTTTATAAAAGAATTCAATTTTCTATCAATAGTTTCAATAAAATTTAATAATAAAAAATTAACCATTAAAATTATTTAAAAACATTGTTATTTTAAAATATTGAAAGAAATTCCTCATAAAAATTCAATTTACTTTCTAAATTTTTAATAAAAATAATTAAAAAGCTTTATGAAAAGCTCCATTTTAGAAAAAATAAAAAAAAATTCATCAATAAAATTCAATTAGTTTCAAAAATTTTAATAAAATTCTAGTCTCGAAGTACGTTAACATTTTTGTTTCATTTATGGTAAAGATAATTGATTTTTTATTAAAATATCAATTTTAATTAAAATTTTGCCTAATATTTTATTAAAACATCAATTTATGAAAAAATTATAAACTATCGAAAACTATTTTTTAGTTACTTGTAAAAAATATTGCCATAAATAGTTAAAGGAAATAATTTCTACAATGGAACTGAAAATTTTTTTCCCCTCATTGTAACAAAAATACAATTTTTTTTTCAAAAATTTTCTCGTTTTCAAATGTTTGCAACATCTGGTTTATGTCTTAAGGATGACCATAACAATATAAGGGTTTTTCGTTCGAAGAGGAAGTATTTTATGAGTTTTTTTTCAGGACCCATTTTTTTTTTTTTTTGAAATTTATTATCTAGAAAGTTTGTGAAATTTATTTGTAGTACAAAAAGTTTCAACTTTTGAAATACTAATAATCTTTTGTGGTATTTTCCTTTAAAGATATGCTGTAGAAGAGATTTTACTTTCGTAAAGTATGTTCGATTCTCGACTGTGAAAAATAAATCTTACTTTCAGCTTACTTTTAACTAAAATCTTTTACATGATATATAGAATCAATTTTGACTCAATTTTATTATTAAGGGTATTCCCTTAATGATAAAATTTTGGCAAAATTAAGATCTAATTATGTTATTTTTTATTTATTCCATGGTTTCAAATATATAAATAGGCTAATTTTGAATCAATTTTGGTTTTAAGATGTAAATGGTAGCAGATTTTTTTATGTGTCATTATGATTCCCCCGAACTTGTTACAATTCTTTTTTGTTAGCAATAGTATAAAATCTTGAGGTTTAATTTCTAATTTAAAAAAAGTGTAGAAACAAAAATATACAAATTGAAATCATGTCACATAGTTTTTTTTACAGATATCAAATGGAGACAAAAAAAAATAAAAAGTTGTTGCAAAGCAACATTTGTTTTTGTCTTTTAACAATCTTTTTGTCTACAAACATTTTTACACTGTAAAAAATAAATCTTAATATACTTTTAGTTCATTTTTTTTACTAAATTGTGAAAAATTAAAAATCCTGTAAAGGGAATTGAATCAATTCCTATAAAGAGAGTAAAAGAGAGGGGAAAGAGAGACAGTTATGTTTTTAAACAGTATTTGCTTTTATTTCTAGTCTACCAAGGACTTTTTAAAAATGGAAGTAAACAGGAATTTCTTACACAACCGGTTGTTGAATAAGTAACATTTTTCAAGCACAGCTACCGTTTATCACTCGTATATACTTCCTGATTTCAGGGCCACGTTGTACTTATATTATAAGTGAGAGGAAAACCGTAATGCAACTATAAGTACGCGCACTGGTATTGGTTAATAGTATACACTACTGTGTTGCTTTTTTTCTCTCCTTTTCTTAAAGAATAAAGCAAAAAAAAAAATAAATAAATAAAAACTATACGCTCAAGTCTCATAAACAAGTGCCGAGAGTTTATTCATAATTATTACAAGCACACTAGTGAGCATATTTTTAAACTACCATAAATATTCTCCTAAATTTGCATTGAAATTGTAGAAAAATTATAATCAAACTGATAAAAAAATTTTATTGTTCCATTTGTAACAAAATGTGAGTTAAATTAGTACACAAACTGGCAATGAATTGGTACCAAAATTCGGATCAAATATATTTTCAAAATTTGAGGTAAATTTGAAACGAAAGATTGGGTGAAATTAAATCAAAATGATGGAACAAAGTAGATAGAGAGTAGTGGCATATATTAAATCAAAAATGTTACAGAAAAATTTGAAATGAATTGGTACCGAAATGTATTTAAGTCTTTATTCAAGTGGTACCGCAATTTGGATCAATTATGATGATAATTTGGCTCTTAACTGTGGTCCAAAATTTGGGTCAAAACTGGTAACAAAGTTTGAGTAAAATTTGGTACCATTTTGGTCCAGATTGATACCGAAGTTTAAAATAAATTTTGATACCAACTTGGTCCAAATGAGTACAGAAGTTTAAATAAATTTTGGTACCATCTTAGTCCAAGTTGATACCAACATCTAGGTCTGACCAATTTGGTTCAAATCGTTAGCAAAATTTGGGTCAAAAATTGATACTACAGAATTTAGTTCAAATCGGTTTTAATATTTGGGTGAAATATTATTTGGTTTGGTTTTTGTTTTGTTCAATTTAGTTCAAGTTGACTGCAAAATTAGGATTAAGAAGGGTTTAAAAATTTGAAACATAATTGAACCATAATTACTCAAGTTGGAATCAAATAGATGTCAAAAGTTGTGGCAAATTGAACCTAAAATAAGCAACAAACAGTATTGGAAAAACTAAAAATAAATGTTTTCAAACCATTCGAAAAGCAATAGGGAAAAAATTTAGTTGCAGACACATAGTAGAGAACTTATAGGATTGCGCAAATATATAATCTGTTTTGTTGATTCCATATTTCCTACAACATATTTTTACCATTACCAAAATGAAAACTATTCGGAGCAATAACAATATGTCATAAACATATTGTTTCTGCTGCTGGCAGCAGATGCTACAAATTTGCAAGACAACTGCTACTATAATACTGCTGCTGTTACACGCATACTGAACACTCGAGAATAGTCTCTCGTTCTTCAAGTAGTGCGCGCAAATGCACGTGTATTGTATTTTGTATATGTAGTCGAAAAAACCTTTAATCATTGCCGACAGGCATGTGTCAAAAAATTCGCAGAGTGCGCGAATATGCGAAAAAGCATGCAATAGTATAATATGATGCATACAATGTATAATTTCGAGATAAGGGGAGAGTAAATATAAAAGGTACTTGTCTTAATTATATCGTTGGCAACGTTTAGCGGCAGATCAAACGATATATATAAAGTGTGCACTGCTATTTTGTCAATGCTATATAGCTCTGCGCGTATAATGACTGATACTTTGGCAACAATGAAAGAGTAATCAAACTTGCAACCTTTGGGAGTCTGTGTGTATATATACCGCATTCATTGTTATTGTCTTTCTCTCTCTCTCTCTCTCTCCCGCCCTTCTCTTTGCGAAATTCTTTTTTAAAGAGAAGGTTTTCTGTATTAATTCTCTAATGTATATAAAGTGAATATTATGCTTTTTTTGTATCCTAATGGGGAAATTGATTCTTCTTTTCGGTATTTTTAAATACATTCGCGTAGATGTAGTCCTTGTGCGCTCAAGTGAAGTATTCTTTTTTAGGAGCGCACTTCACTTTCTTTTCAGGTAGATGTTACTTGCTTTTTTTGATTTAATTAGCTTCATTGTTTGTAGAAAGAGTAAAAAAATGTGGCTTTATGAAAAAGTAAAAATTATTCTATGTATGTTTACAATATATTTTATCAAAAATATGCAAAAATGCTTCTTAATACACAATAAAAAAATTAATTAAAAGAAATAAATTTCTTTTAAAATACAGTTTTCTTAAAAGTATCGAATACAAATACAATTGATACGACAATAAATCATATTGATGCAAAAAATTTGGATCAATTTTTGATATGATCCAAATTTTTGGCGTCAATTAGTAGCAATTTGATACTTTTAAGATAACAGTGATTCAATTATCATTATTATTATTATTATTATTTATTACGTGATCTTCAGATTTATTATTATTATTATTATTATTATTTATTACGTGATCTTCAGATTTATTATTATTATTATTATTATTATTATTTTTATTATTATTATTATTATAAAATACTATATATTCTAAAAATATTGGAAAATTTTTTTCCAAATTCGAATTTGGAATAAATTCAGATTCAAAACTTTAAAAAATTCAATTATTAACTAATTTACAAATAAATTATTCTTGTTTATAAATTAACAACTTTTTAAATAAAACCCTTAAGGAGAATTATATTATTTTCATAAATAATAACATTCTTCGTAAAAGAATTTAATTATTTTCATAAATAGTAAAACTTTTTGCAAAAAATTCAATTATTTTTAAACATAATTTTAATAAATCCTTAGAAACAATAAATTTAATTATTCTTTTAGATATAGTACAATCTATGAAAAATTTAATTATTTTCCAAAACATTTCACGAAAAAATTCGATTTACTATAAATTCTTTGTAAAAATTTAAAAATTATTAAAAAAAAAATTTTATGAAAGAATTAAATATTAAAAGAATTTAATTATTTTCTACTCAAATTAGAATTTTTTTTAAATTTGAACAAAATTCAATTATTTTTCTAAATAATAAAATTCTTTGAAAGAATTCTGTTTTAAAATTTGTTATTAAATTCTTTATGAGAATAATTGAAATATTTTTTTATTTAAATTTAAAAAGTAAACATCGGAATTTTAAAAGAAAATTTAAAATTTAAAAAATTTATTTATTTTATTTTCTGAAAAATTAATTATTAATATGAAAAATAATAGTTATTATTGGAAGATGTAAATTATTCTCGATAAATATTGTTAAATTCTTCTCAATTATTTAAAAAAAATTTGATTAAATTTATATCTTTATATGAGAATTGAAAAATTCTCTACCTTCAATTTTAATTTAATTCTTCATTTACTTTCGAAAATTTGAATAAAATTTTTATCTAGATTTGAATTATTGTCATAAATATAGTAAAATCCTTCGCAGGAATTCAATTATTTTCAATAAAATTTCACGTAAAAATTCAATTATTTTTAAAAATTTGCTACAATTCTTATGAAAAATAGAATTATTCTTTAAAAATTTAATTAAATTCTTTATGACGATTAAAATATTTTCTAAAGAATTTTAGTTAAATTCCTCGGTGAAAGTCAATTATTTTCAATACAATTTCAATTTCTTAAAAGAATTCAATTATTTTTAAAAATAGAGTAAAATTCTTCAAAACATTCAATTAAATTTTCAATAGAATTTCAATAAAATTTCTGAAAGGAATTTAATTATTTTAAAAATTAGAAAAAACAATTCAATTATTTTTAAAATAATAAGAATTGATTAAAAAATAAATAAAATTTTGAAAAATAATTGAATATTAAAAGTTTTATCACAGGAATTTTAAAATTTAATTAAGTTTTAAAAGGTTTAAAAATATTTAAAATTTTAATAAGATGTAAAATTTTGTTGATCAGTATTAATTCTCAAATAATTAAAAATATTATAATATCAATAAACAATATAATAATTTCATATTATTTAAAAATTGTAAAATCTTTTTACAATTTAATCGCTGCAAAAATACAAGAATATTTAGATGTGTTCATCTAAAAAAAATATTAATAATATATTATTTTACTCATAAACTATAATTAATGTTAATAAAAATTAAATTTTATTTTTCTTTAAAAATTATTAAAGAGAAAATTAAAAAAAATTGACTTTTGTAAAAATTGCAATTATAATTCTTACAATAAAAGAAAACGTATATTAAATTTTGTAAAAGTATTTTACAATTTAGGAAAAAAGTGCAATAAACCGAAATTTGTGTATATAAAAAATACTAAACTTTAAAAAAAATTATGTTGAATTTAGAATAATTATATCAAATTTCAAGAATTTAAATTCAATTTTAAATATTTTGATATAACTTTACTAAATTCTACATAAGTTTCAGTGTAAAATAAATAAATTTCAAATTTACAGTCAAATTTATTAATTCTTACATGCAATTAAAAATTACCTATATAAAAAAAGCAAAAAAAAAAAAAATTAGAAATATCGCAATTAATATTTTTTTGTCCCTGGGATATGTGGGAGATCCAAAGCCTCATCCTCTTTTTAAGTATATATGACTATACAGATATATACGATGAGCGGGATGAATCAAAAGAGGATAGAAAAAGGGGGGGAAGGGAAGGGTGATGAGGGTGGGTGGGGATAATCGTAAAAAATTCATGGTGGAATCATTTTGTGGGTCACAGGTTGTTTTCAAATTCCATGAATATCTTCCGGGATTTCATTTTAGCTCGGTTTGTATTCGTGAGCGCTTCTCCTTGATCTATGAAGATTGGGCAAGCTAACCTCGATTCAAAGCTGGTTGGCTTTCGTCTGCATAGATAAATAAGCACAACCAGTATCTAATAATAGTTGACGTTTCACCTCAGGTTTTTCCTCGACACAAACGATGAGGCATATGCCGCATTTTGCCGCTTATTTCTCTATATATTATTATATTCTCATTTTCTCAGCTTTTTACTTTACCAAAAGAAGAGAGAAAAAAGGAAAAAAAAATTTTCTCCTGCACTTATTTTTTTTTCTTCGAGTCGGAATTTCTTTTTGGCAAATCAAATCCAAACACAATTTTTTAATATCAATTTTTACAATTTTTGACAATTAATTTTTTGTATTTTGGTATTTTTGTCTTTGTTTGGTTTTTTATTTTTGGTTCTCTCTTTTTCGTTTTGGATTTTTGTATTCTTTTTTATTGTTTTCTTTTGGTATATTTACTATTTTTGTACTTTTTTGTTTTTTACTATTCTTTTGTCTTCTTTTGGTACTTTTGTATTCTTCTGACTTTTTGTTTTCTTCTGGTATTCTTGAACTTTTTTTTGTATTTTTAGTATTTTTGTATTTATTTGGTATTTTTGTAGTTCCTTTTTTTCATTTAATATTTTTGTATTCATTTGGTTTCTTTAGGTTTTTAACACTTTTTTCGTTTAATTGTTTTCTTTTTGTATTTTTGCTTTCATTTGGTACTTTTGTATTTTTTCGACGTTTTTCTATTTTGTTTAGTAGAAATTAAACTTAAATAAGTAAATTATTTTGTAAAAATTAAAATGATAATTTTACAGAATAATTTATCATAATTTTTTATACTACAGAATATTTTCAATTTTCTACAAAAAAGGAAAACAAAAAACCTATAGAAAAGAGCAGAAATAAAAACCAAAAGAACACAAAAATACTGAAACAAAAAAAACCGAAAGAAAAAGATTTTAATAATACAAAAATACCAATACAAAGAACCAATAAAATACTTAAACACCAAAATAAATAACCAAAAGATTACAAAAATACCAAAAGAAAACGAAGAAAAAAAGAAGAAAAATAATTATCCAAAAATACAAAAGAAAGAAAAAATACCAAAAGAGAAAGTAAAACTACCGAAAAAATAAAAAAATTTCGGTACTAATTTTACTTGAAACCCGCCATAAAGTGAAATCTATTTTCTCTGGAATAATTTTATTATATTTGATCATTAAGCTAAAAATTTCCGTGAAAAATTATTGCTGGTAAATAGAATTTTCCCGTCATATCTAGGTCGAAATGTTGACAGGAGAAAAATAATTAGATGAGACCAGATGCCGTGTTTTCTTAAAGATCACAGTCGACAGGTGTTATAAAATGTCATGAAACATTTTTCATCTCCACCTGTTTGTGTATATTTGTGTGTTGGTGTGTTACTTTCTTTATCGCCTGTCTTATTAATTTTGAGTGATTTAATTACAAATTTCCCTTTTTTTCCATCTATATATTTTTTTTTTAATTATCCCGCACAAGAAAAATAATTTTACTTTTCAATGTAATATTCCGTAAATATTTGTTATGCATATTTTAAATGTTTTTATCACTTTTGTCATTACTAGAAAATATTTTTTATTTTTATTTATACTTTTTATTCTATTTTTATATTCTTATATTCATTCTAATTTTCATTCATTTATTTTATTTATTTATAAGTCTAAATGCATTTTTTTTTAATAGGACGTCGACTTTTAGATAAATTAATTATTATTTATTTGAACCAAGTAATATTAATTTTGAGGAAATACAAATTTATTTGAGCAAATAAAATTTATTTGAACAAATAAAATGTTAATGTTAATTAATTTTTAATTAATTTATTAAAACCTGGTTAATTTCGTTAATTAAAAATTTTATAGGACATGAATAAAACTTTTAATGAAATAAAATAAAAAGTAAATAAAATTTATTTGATACAAATCATTAAAATTAAATATAAGATTTAAATTTTGTTTAACAAATTCCAATTAAATAAAAAATTCAAATTTTGTTTTAAAAATTCCAATTAAATAAAAAAAAATTACTATTTTGTTTAAAAAAATTTCAATTAAATAAAAAAAATTATAGTTGTCTAATAAATTCCAATGAAATAAAAAAATGGTATTTTGTTCAATAAATTCCAAATGAATAAAAAAAAATTGTTATTTTGTTGAATAAATTCCAATTGAACCAAAAAATTCTAATTTTGTTCAATAAATTTTAATTAAATAAAAAAAAATTTATTATTTGCCTAATAAATTCCAATTAAATAAAAAAAAATTGCTATTTTGTTGAATAAATTGCAATTGAATCAAAAAATTCAAATTTTGATCTATAAATTCCATTTAAATAAAAAAATTACTATTTTGTTTAATAAATTACAATTAAACCAAAAAATTTAAATTTTGTTTTATAAATTTCAATTAAATAAAAAAAAATTTATTTTTGTCTAATAAATTCCAATTAAATAAAAAAATTACTATTTTGTTCGATAAATTCCAATTAAACCAATAAATTCAAATTTTGTCTAACAAATTCCAATTAAATAAAAAAAATTGTTATTTTGTTCAATAAATTCCAATTAAACCAAAAAATTCAAATTTTGTTCAATAAATTCCAACTAAACAAAATAAAAATTCAACTATTTCAATAAATTCCAATTAATTTTTAAAAATCCAAGACCACTTTCCTCATTTTATTATTGTCATTATATTATATCTATACTTCCGTGACAAAAGTCCCGAATGAAAGTTTTGAAAAAAAAGAAAAAAAAAGTTATCATCTAGTATAACGCTTTTTCTTAATAATCATTCCCACGTGAGCGTAACTTATTCACCATATAATATATTTATATATCTCTCTCTCTCTCGATTTTAATTCGATTGAAAAGACATTGGGGTCTGTTTCTGGTCCAATGGATCTAACAGAATTTGAAGAAAAATTGTTTTTGGGAATTAGGATATAAAGCGGTTCGAAAAATGTTTATAAAAAGTAAAAAAAAAAGAAAGAAATAGATGAGAAAAAATATATATTATTTTATTTTATAAATATATAAAGTTAGTTCAGCGACCTGAGATGGTCACTCGATGAACGCAAAGTTCATTGACTGATTTGTATTTATAGTGTTCGTGTTACAACTTCTAATATACACACTATGAATGATAGTTCCGTAATTCCTGACGTAAATTGCTTTCGATATGGTATTAATGACTTTATATATATTTTTCTTTTTTAATTAGATCTCACTGTATTGGAGTGAACAGGTTTTTCGTGCGGTTTTTCTCTCGCTCACTCTCATTTTTTCTCTGTTTCACTCTTTGAGCCTATTTTTCTCTCTCTTTCTCTCTTTGGCTCTCTATTTTACTCTCTCATTTTCTGTCCCTATATTTCACTCTCGAGAACAAGTTTCCTTGTGAATTAAATTTTTTTTTCCTTTTATTTAAATTAATAAAACAGAATTCCATTTGTTTAACAAATGATTTAGAAACATTTTACAAGCATTTTCAATCAGTATAGATGATTAAGTGATTTCTTATATATGGGTGAATGATTAATTTTCCATTTGGATGTGTATATTGACTGTATATTATAGAGGAAAATACCAAAGGATTTTGTAATGGTTGATTAGTATATGTATTGAAGTCAATATTGTTGTTAAAGAATGTTGAGCATTCGTCGTTAAATGTTAAAGATTACTTGGGGATTTAATCTTTTTCCAACACCCTGAGAAATATTTTAATTAATCCTTTGCTAATTATCCTTTGATAATAAATAGTAATTTCTAATATTTGTTAGAAATTTTTGCTAATAAATAGTAAATTTTGCTAATAAATAGTAATTTCTATTAATTTTTTAGTAAATTTTGCTAATAAATAGTAATTTCTACTATTTGTTAGTAATTTTTGCTAATAAATAGTAAGTTCTACAAATTTGCTGGTAAATTTTACTAATAAACAGTAATTTTTTTACTAAGTTGTCAGTAATTTTTGTTAATACATAGTAATTTCTCCTATTTGTTAGTAATTTTTGCTAATAAATAGTATTTTCTACTAAGTTGTTAGTATTTTTGATAATAAATAATAATTTCTACTAAGTTATTATTCATTTTTGCTAATAAACAATAGTTTCTATTAATTTATTAGTAAAATTTACTAATTCGAATGCAAAAATTCAAAATACATTTTTTATTTGAAGTAATACAAAGTTTTGTATTAATTTAAATTCGTAAATGATTTTTTGCTCTGAAACTAATAAATTAGACTAATCAACTATAGAAGAAATGACTATTTATTAGTAAAATTTACAAATACAAAAGCAAAAAGTCAGTCACTTCTTCAAATTTATACAAAATTATTTATTTGCTTCAAATAAAAATTTAGTTTCGAATTTTTGTTTTTGAATAAGTAAATTTTACTAATAAATTAGAAGAGATTAGTATTTATTGTTAAAAATTGACTAACCAATTAGTAGAAATTACTGTTTATTAGTAGAACATATTAAATCTAATTAGTGACTGACTTCTTGATTTTGAATTAGTGAATTTTACTAATAAATAGTAATTTCTATTCTTTTCTCTGCAAAATTTACTAATTCAAAAGCAAAAATTAAATTACTAATCTTTAGTAAATATATTCTTACACTAATTAAAATTTATTAGGCAGATATTTTTTAGTTACTAAATTATTCGATATTTTTCAATCATTTTTAGATATTTGGCTATTTTTAGTTATTTATTCTCTTAACTTAATTAAGAAAAAATAATTTTTACTATTTTAAATCAGTGACTGACTTTTTGGTTTTTGAATTAATGAATTTTACAAATAAATAGTCATTACCACTAATTTATTAGTAAATTTTACTAGTAAATAGTCATTTCTGCTTATTTCATAGTTAAATTGACTTATTCAAAGCAGAAAGTACTAAAAAGTTAGTAAATTTCACTAATAAATAGCAATTTCTAACTGAGTATCAGCAAAATTTACTAATTCAAAGGAAAAAATTGAATGAGTAAAAATTACTATTTATTAGTAAAATTTACTAAGAAATTAGCAGATATTACTATTTATTAGTAAAACTGAAAAATAAATTAGTAGATATCACCATTTTTTAGTTAAATAATTTAAATAAATTATTTATTATTTTAAAAGGAAAATTAATAAATTAGCAATTTCTACTAATTTATTATTAAATTTTACTAATGAACAGTCATTTCTGCTATGTTCTCAGTAGATTTTACTAATAAATATTAATTTTTACTGAATCATCTGCAAACTTTGCTAATTCAATGTCAAAAAGTCAGTGACTAATTAATTAAATTCTTTTTTGTCCAGTCGGTAAAATTTGAGTAAATAAATTTTCAAGTCAGTAAAGTTGAAGTAAATAATGTTTCCAGTTAGTAAAGTTGATGTAACTAAATTTTAAGTTTTGCTAAAATTTAAGTAAACAAATGTTAAGTTTTGGTGAAATTTAAGTAATTAAAATTTTTAGTTTTGGTAAAATTGAAGTAAATATATTTTGTTTTGGTAAAATTGAACTAAATAAATTTTATATTTTGGTAAAAAAAACATTACTTAAATTTACTTTACTTAAATTTTAAGTAAAGAAATAAATTTCTTGTTTTGGTAAAATTGAATTAAATAAATTTAATGTTTTAGTAAAAAAATTATTTAAATTTACTTTACTTAATTTTTATGTAAATAAAGAAATTTTATATTTTGGTAAAATTGAAGTAAATATATTTTGTTTTGGTAAAATTGAAGTAAATTATGTTTAAGTTTCGGTAAATTTGAAGTAAATAAAGTTGAAGTTGGTAAAATTGAATTAAATTAAGTCCAAGTCGGTAAAATTTAAGCAAATAAATTTTAAAATCAGTAAAGTTGGAGTAAATAAATTTTCAAATTAGTAAAGTTCATGTAAATAAATATATTTTTGTTTTGGTAAAATATTGAAGTTAATATATTTTGTTTTGGTAAAATTGAACTAAATAAATTTTATATTTTGGTAAAAAAATTACTTAAATTTACTTTACTTAAATTTTAAGTAAATAAATAAATTTCTTGTTTTGGTAAAATTGAAGAAAATAAATTTAGTTTTGGTAAAAAAAATTACTTAAATTTACTTTACTTAATTTTTTATGTAAATAAATAAATTTTATATTTTGGTAAAATTGAAGTAAATAAATTTTATGTTTTGGTAAAATTGAAGTAAATATATTTTGTTTTGGTAAAATTGAAGTAAATAAATTTATATTTTGGTAAAATTGAAGTAAATATATTATATGTTTTGGTAAAATTGAAGTAAATAAATTTTATGTTTTGGTAAAATTGAAGTAAAATTTGAGTAAAAATAAATGTTCAAGTCAGTGAAGTCGAAGTAAATAAACTTTAAGGGATCACACTATTGAATGTAGAGTTTGAATTTTTACTGCCTGTTTTACAATAGTATAGACGAAAAATACAAGTTGAATCTTCGTTTGAATTCCTCTATCTATATATATGTATATAGACACGTATTCTAGCACCCCATGGCACATATAGAACTCTTCGTACGTGTATATATATACGTTCATTTTCTGTGAGGGTCGTTATACGTTATGGGGTCGAAATAGATGCGATCGGTCGATGCAGTTGCCATGGGCAACCTACATCCGAGGGTTCAACTTGCTTGATGCTTTGCAGCCGAATCTACTTTTCCATCCAATGTACGAAATGTCCATTTTTCTTTCTCATCTCCCCCTGTGATCCCCAGTTTTCCACCTAATACTTCTAATTACACACTCTTTACATCTGTTCTCACTCTCACTCTCTCACATTCTCTTTCTCACTCTGTACAGTGAATAAGTGCCATTTAATTCTACATACATCATCTTTAAGACCTTCTTCGTTGGTTGAAATTTACACCCAGGAAAAGGATTTTTTTTACTCCGCGAGACTAGTGAACATTTATTTTCAAATAAATTTTTGTGTTTCAAATAATGTTCTTCAAATAAATTTTTGTGTTTCAAAACATTTTTTGTAAATAAACTAAGTCATTTCTTCTATAGTTAATTAGTCTAATTTATTAATTTCAAAGCAAAAAATCATTTACGAATTTAAATTAATACAAAAATATGTATTACTCCAAATAAAAAATGTATTTCGAATTTTTGATTTCGAATTAGTAAATTTTACTAATACATTAGTAGAAATTATTGTTTATTAGCAAAAATGAATAATTACTTAGTAGAAATTATTGTTTATTATATCAAAAATACTAACAACTTAGTAGAAATTACTATTTATTAGCAAAAATTACTAACAAATTGGAGAAATTACTATAAATTAACAAAAATTACTGACAACTTAGTAGAAATTACTATTTATTAGCAAAAACTACTAACAAATAGTAGAAATTACTATTGATTATCAAAAATACTAACAACCTAGTAGAAATTACTATTTATTAACAAAATTTACTAAAAAATTAATAGAAATTATTATTTATTATCAAAAATTACTAATGAATTAGTAGAAATTATTTATTTTAAAAAATACTAACAATTTGGTTAAAATGACTATTTATTAACCAAAATACTAATAACTTAATAGAAATTTCTATTTATTAACAAAAATACTAACAACTTTGTAGAAATTACTATTTATTAGCAAAACTTAATAAGAAATTAGTGGAAATTACTGTCTATTTGTCAAATTTAGTAACAAATTAGTAGAAATTACTATTTATTAGTAAAATTTACTGAGAAATTCGAGAAAAAGTTTAATTATTAGTAAAACTTAATAACAAATTAGTAGAAATTAATATTTTTAAAGTTTAATTTATTAATTCAAATGCAAAATTAAGAAATTAGTCATTTCTACTAATTAAGTACTTAATTTAACTAATAAATAGTCATATGTTAATTTCTTGTTAAATTTTACAAATAAATAGTAATTTCTACCAAATTATGAGTAAAAATTTTTTTTTTTTAAATTTTTGCTTTTGAATTACAAAATTTTACTAATAAATAGTAATTACTTCTAATTTAACAGTGAATTTTACTGTCTTAACTTTCCCTTTTATTAATTTATTTTACTGATAAATAGTAATTTCCATTAATTTATTTGTAAACTTTGCTAATTTAAAAAAAATTCACATTTGGAGAATAAATATTATCACTACTATTTACTGCATTTAAATTAGTAGAAATGTTTATTAATTCTAATTGGTGTCTGACTTTTTGGTTTAAATTAGTAATTTTTACTAAGTAAATTAGTTGAAATTATTATTTACTAGTGAAATTAACTATATTGACTAACTTTATACTTGATTTATTTAGTAAATTTTATTAATAAATGGTAGTTTTTAATAATTTATTATCAAAATTTAATATTCGTCTGTCTTTTAGCAGTTTAATTACTAAATTAGTAAAAAATTTAGTACATCTTACTATTAAATAGCAGTTTTTACTAATTTATTAGTCAAATTTACCAACTAACTTACTTTTTGCCTTTTAATTAGCGAAATTCACTTATAAATTAGTAGAAATTACTGTTTATTTGTAGGAATTACTATTTTTACTGTAATTACTAATTAATTCTTGCTTTTCATTTAAAAAATTTTATAAATAAATAATATTTTCTACTAATATATTAGTAAAAATTACTATTTGGTAGTAAATGTTACTTATAAATTAGCACAAATTACTAATTGGTAGTAAATTTTACTAATAATTTAGTAAAAATGACTATTTAGTAGTAAATTTTACTAATAATTGAGTAAAAATTACTACTTGGTAGTAACAAAAAAATCAGCAGACTTCGAGTCTCTGGGTGCGTATTGACACACAGACAAAAATTTTATTTGATTCAAATATAATTTCTTCCAATCTAGTTAGTTCCTAGTCAAATGTGTACGTTCTAAATCTAAATTAATAAAAAATTTTCTAAGAAATAATAAAATTTTACTAATAGTTCCTAGTTTTTAGGGATTTTTCCATTTCCCCTTTTTTTATTAGTAGAGTATTACCAATTTTTAGTGAAGTTTTAATAATGTTTTAGTAGAATTTCACTAATTGAAAGACACTTATTTCATCAAATGAATTAGTGAAACTGCTTTATCAACAGTTAATAAAGCAACTAATTTACTAATTGTTGTTTTACTCATTGTTAGTGGAATTCTACTAAGCAATTAGTAAAATTTACTAACACTTGATAAAATTTCACTATTTGTTAGTAAAACTTCTACTGCGAAATTAATAAAATTTACTAAGACTTAATAAAATTTTACTATTTATTAATAAAATTTACTAAGACATAATAAAATTTTACTATTTATTAGTAAAATTTACTCCAAGAAATCAGTACAATTTACTAACATATAGTAAAATTTAATTATTTTTTAGTGAAATTTAATTACTTTTTAGTGAAATTTTATTACTTTTTAGTAAAATTTAACTATTTTTTAGTTAAATTTTTACTGAATCAATTGGTGAAGGACGTTTCGTTATTTCATTAGTATAACTTTCTACTATAATTCAAATTTAGAGAGTATATTATTATTTCTCTGCGTGTAAAATAAAAGCAAAAAAAAAGAAGTAGAAACATTGAAAATAGTTAATTTTACGAAATGAAAAATTGAAAAAACATTTTTCCATTGAACGCAAATTTTGCTAATATATACAAATATATCGCCTTAAGGAAAGATAAATTTCCCACCTAATTTATAATCTGTCCATGTCACGAAATGCACGTATAATATTATTTATCATGTGTGCGGGTGATAAAAGCACCTGGCCTCTTGTAAAATGTTACATGTTATGTAAAAATTTCTTGAGAGCTGCATTACGATATATATGTACGTTCGTGTGGAAAAATCGAGAGTGAGGAGGGTTTATATATATATATGGGAAGAAAAAAAACCAGGTGCGTTTATATAGGTGAAGTTATAAAACTTACTCTCTCAGAGCTCTAAAAGGGCTCTTTTACATTTAGTGAAACGCTTTCATATACACACGCATTTATATATATATCTGTATATATACGTTTTTCTTTGTCACATTTTCCCCACGCCTTGGAAGAAGGGAAAAAAAGAAAAAAAAAAAAAAAAAAAGAAGAAGAAGTGAGACAGAGACTAGTGATCAAGAGAAAGGAAACGATACACATTGGTGCGTCTCGTGCAGCACGTGGCAATAGACACGTGTGTAAAAGGTCAATGCTCCCTTTACGCCCGATTTTATTCTCCTATCCCCTCTCTATCGAGAATTTTCCACTTCTTTTTTCTCCTCTCTTTTTTTTCCTCATTCTTTCATTCTTTCTTTTTTTCTTTCTTCAAAGTAAAATTCTCGTTTCATCAAGGGCATGTACATGTACATATAGGGACAGGAAAAATATGATTTTTTTTTTTTTTTTTCATATTAGGCTATAAACGCGAACAAATAATGTAATGCACAATGAGAAAATATATTCTTTGTGAAAAGTGAAATAAAGATTCCCTAACCACCTGGAATGTGTGTCTATATAAAAGATTGGAAATTGTCACTATTGATTTTTAATTTGAGGAGAAATCATTGCGTGTGTCTTTTTAATCAAGTATATTCATTGCATTGAGAAAAATGAATATATATATATATATAAAATGCGGGGGATGTTAAAATTTTACCTATAATTTTGTTTCTTGAATGAAAAATTTAAAAGAAAATTATTTTTTGTTATTCTTTTAAAATAAGAAAAAAAATTAGGAGTATTGTACGAAAAAAATTTTGCACCTGGAGGAAACTTCAAATTTCGTTATATTAGCTAAATGTTTAGTCGAATTTTGCTATTGAGTTTGTAAATATAATGTTAAATTATGATAGAAATCAGTATCAATAAAAATTTAAATTTTAGTAATATAGTAATAAATTTTACTATAATTTTACTATAATTTTACTATAAGTTTACTATAAGTTTACTAAAAAGTTTACTATAATAATTTATATTCTCTAGATTTTAATTATTAAAAATGCTTATTAATTTATTTATTTGACTTATCAATTTGACTTTTTTGTTTTGAATTTGTAAATTTTACTAATTAGTAGTCATTTCTTCCTAAATATTAGTCAAATTTAATAATTTAGAAGCAAAATTTTTTTTACTATTTCAAATTAATAGAAAATTATTTATTTCTAAGAAAAAAAAATTTATTCAAATTTTTGCTTTTGAATTAGCAAATTTTACTAATATATTAGTAGAAATTAATATCTAATAGCAAAATTGATTAACAAATTAGTAAAAAATTACTGTTTATTAATAAAATTTACCAGCAAATTTGTAGAAATTATATTGTTGATATATGAAAAATTTACTTAAAAATTAGTAAAAATTACTGAAACTCAATTAGTAAAAATGTTTCCTAATTTAAATTAGATAGTGCTTTTAGCATTTTAATTAGTAAATTTTATTAATAAATTAAAACAAAAATTAGTAAAAAAAAAGAAAATATTAAGAAATTAATAATAATAATAATAATAATAATAATAATAATAATAATAAATAAATAATAATAATAATTTTCACTAAATAATTAGTAAAATTTACTAACAAATTAATGGAAATTACAATTCATTAGTAAAATTTACGAACAAATTAATAGAAATTACTATTCATTAGTAAAATTTACTAACAAATTAATAGAAATTACTGTTTATTAGTAAAATCTCCTAACAAATTAGTAGAAATTACAAGATTTAAATTAGTAATAATGCTTATTAATTTAAATAACTTACTGAGTTCTTGCTTTTGAATTAGTAAATTTTACAAATAAGTTGTCATTTCTTTTAATTAATTTAAAAGCAAAAAAAAATATTTACTATTTCGAATTAAACAAAATTATTTATTTTTTAAAATTAAAAATTCATTTTGAATTTTTGCTTTGGAATTAGCAAATTTTACTTACGTTGAATAAATAAAAATAAAAATAAAAAACAAAATAAATTAGTAGAAATGACTATTTATTAGCAAAATTTTCTAGTAAATTAATAGAAATTACTGTCTATTAGTAAAATTTAGTAAAAAATTAATAGAAATTACACTATTCATTTGTAAAATTTCTCATAAATTTAGTAGAAATTATTAGATTCGAATTAGTAAAAATGCTTATCAAGTTAAATCACTGACTGACTTTTCTTTTGAATTAGTAAATTTTACTAATAAATTAGTTAAAATTACTGTTTATTAAGTAATTTTTACTAATAAATTAATTAAAATTACTGTTTATTAAGTAATTTTTATTAATTAAAAAGCAAACACTCAATCACGAATTCAAATAAACATTTTTACTAACTTAAATTTATAGAGAGTATTATGAATTTTTTAATAGGCATTAATATTCTTACTATAATGAGTTACTATTTATTAGTAAAATTAAAATTTTAGTAATAACAGATCCCAAATTTTACTACATTAAATTAGTAGGAGTAACAATACAGTAAAATTTAAATTTTAGTATTAAGTAATAAATTTTTTTATTGCTAATTAGTAGAAATTACGAATTTAATTTAGTGACAGACTTTATAATATTGAAGTAGTAAATTTTACTTATAAATTAATAGAAATTATTATCTATTTCGAAAAATTACTAATTTAAATTAGCGACTGACTTTTGGGTTTTTGAATTAATGCACTTTACAAATAAATAGTAATTTCTACTAATTTATTAGTAAAATTTACTTTTTTAGTATTTTTGGTTTTCAATTAAAAAAACTTAACTAATAAAATTTGCATCAAAATTAGTAAAAATGAGCCGTTGGATCGTAGAAGGGCACGTAAATTTTTTTTGACCGAAATCAAAATCCTTTAGGTCACTCAAAACTTTACTTTTAACTATAAATATTTTATATGCGTAATGTTTTTTGCTTTAAGGATATGCATTCAAAATATTTAAACTCAAAAGTTGAATTTTGAGTGTCTAAGAGAGCTTTGATTTCGGTCAAAAAAAATTTACGTGCCCTTCTACGATCCAGCTGCTCAAATGTTTACTTTCAGTTTTGAATTAGTAAAATTTACATTTTAAATACTAGTTTTTAATAGTTTTTTAACCAAATTTACTAATAAATTAGTAGAAATTACCACTTGATAGTAAATTTTACTTATAATTTAGCACGAATTACTAATTGGTGCTAATTTCGTGATTTTGAAAAATCGAACATATTTCACTGATCATTCTCTCTCGCCTTCAGTTTTGTACAATGATTTTGCAAGAAGTTTTGATTCTAAAAATAATTCCGCACACTGGTTTTCTTTTGTATACGCCAAAAAGTCTAGCGCAGTTTGTACGCATAACGTACTACACATGCGCTCCAACTTGTGTGTACATAAAATCTAAAGAGAAAGTGCCCACAACTTGATTTTAAATGGAAAAAGTCTCACTGCATCTAGCTTGGTAAATAAACTTACGTAACTTAAGAAAATGATAGTTGAAATTACTGGAAAATCTCGAAAATATTATTAATACTATTATTATTTTTTTTTATTTTTATCATTATTATTATTATTCTTATTATTTTTATTATTATTTTTATTATTATTTTTATTATTCTTTTTTATTTTTATCACTATTTTTGTTATTACTATTATTTTTATTATTATCATTATACTTGGAAAAAATTACATACAGAAAGTTAGAAAAACAAAATTTTTTTCTCGCCGTAAAATTATATTTATTTATATTCTTTTTATCCATAAAAATCGAAATTACTCTTTTTCATAGTTTTTTAACAAATTTTTTTTCCCCACTTTTTTCTATTTCAATATTTTTTTCCTCTGCCAGTAATTATCTAATAATATTTTTATGCTACCTACTTTTTTTATGAGTTTTCAATACATATTTTCCGCAACTTGACAGTTGTGCAATATTTCAAAAGTGGAAATTAAAATTCTAATTACCCTTCAGAATATTGTTTCGGCCTTTCAGTTTTCCTTTGTTTAAAATTAAATTAACTTTATGTTTTTGTATTTTCTGCAAAAAATGAGAGAGAGAGAGAGAGAGAGAGAGAGAGAAAAACAAAGAAAACAAGAAACACAAGTTACAAAAGAATTAGTTTAGAATTATAATGAAAAATGTTTCAATGTGTAAAATTAGGTTTTTCATCAAATTAATATTTATCTTTTTTCAACTTTTTATTAATTATAAATATATGAATTGCTGACTAAATTTTTGCTTTTGAATTAGTGAATTTTACAATTAAATTAGTAGAAATTACGGTTTATTAGTAAAATTTCTTAATTTTGAAGCATAAAGTCAGTCACTACTTCAAATTAAATCAAAATTATTCATTTATTTTTAATCAAAAATTTAATCCGAATTTTTGCTTTTGAATTATAATAAATTTTACTAATAAAAAGTAATTTCTTATAGTAATTTCTTTGGAATTAGTAAATTTACTAATAAATTAGTAGAAATTACTGTTTATTAGTAAAATTTAATAACAAATTAGTAAAAATTAATATTTATTAGTAATAGTTACTTATAAATTAACAAAAATTACTATTTATTAGTAAAATTATCTGATTCAAAAGCAAAAAGTCTGTCACTAATTTCAATAAGGAAACATTGTTGCTAAATCAAATTTAGTAATTTCTACAAATTTGTTAGGAAAATTTAACTAATGAATAGTAATTTTTATTAATTTGTTAGTAAATTTTGCTGATAAATATTATTTTTTTACTAATTAATTAATAAAATTTACTAACTCAAAAGCTAAAAGTCACTCACTAGTTTAAATTAAAAATAATTTTTACTATTTCAAATATATTAACTTTTACTAACTTTTCAGTAAATTTTACTAATGAATAGTACAACTTCTATTAATGTGTCATTAATTTTTGCTAATAATTAGTAAATTTGACTAATAAATTAAAGGAACAGACTATTTTTAGTAAAATTTACTAATTCAAAAGCACTACATCAAATTAATTTTAAATTATTTATTTACTTTAAGTAAAAAATTGATTTCGAATTTTTTCTTTTAAATTATCAAATTTTACTGATATAAATTAGTAGATATTAATATTTATTAACAAAATATAGTAGAAATTACCGTTTATTAGTAAAATTTACTAACTGAAATGCTAGAAGTCACTCACTATAATTTAAATTAGGAAACATTTTTTCTAATTCAATTATAGTAGTTTTTACTAACTTTTTATTAAATTTTACTCATAGACAGTAATTTCTACTAATTTGTTAGTAAGTTTTGCTAATAAATAGTCATTTATTGTAATTTATTAGTAAAATTTGCTAATTGAATAACAAAAATTAGGATTAAATTTTGTATTCCAAGAAATAAATAATTTTATATGAAATTGAAATTGTTAATAATTTTTTGCTTTCAAATTAGTAAATTTGACTAATAAATTAGAAGAAATACCTATTATTCAATTTTACAAATTCAAATGAAAAAAGTTAGTCACTAATTCGAATTAATTAGCATTTTATTTAGTAAAATAATGAACTTAAAAAAAAATTATGTGGAATTTACTATAATTATATAAAATATTAAGAATTTAAATTCAATTTTAAATATTTTAATATATAACTTTACTAAATACTACATAAATTTTTTTTAATGTTTAATATTTTCTATATCAAAATTTCGGTTTGTTACACTTTTTCCCCAAAATTGTAAAATACTTTTACAAAATTTAATATACATTTTCTTTCAGTGTAGACTAGTGGTTAGTGTTCAAGTCTACAGGATTGTAGGTTCCGAGTTCGATTCCCAGGAGAGGGGAGATATTTTAATTTCATAATAATAAATTAAATATTAATGAGATAGTTGGAATATTATTGGTAATAGTTATTATACTTATTAAGTTATTAGTAATAATTATGATTACGAGGTTTCAACAATAATTATTAATATAATAATAGTTATGATATTAAATTATAATAATAATGACAAAAAATATAATAATAATAATAAATAATAATTAATAATACACTGCAAAAAAAAATTTATTTGATTCAAATAACTGATTATTTGACTATTATCAAATAAATATTTACTTAAATCAAATAAACTGTATTTGAATCAAATATTATTTAATTGATTCAAATAAAAATTATTTGATTTAAGTAAATATTTATTTGATAATAGTCAAATAATCGGTTATTTAAATCAAATAAATTTTTTTTCAGTGTAATAATAATAATAATAATAATAATATTAATAAAAATTCATGAGTTTGACGTGAAACAAATTTAATATTGATACGAAAATATTAATAAATAATAGTAGTAATAATAATAATTCTAGTTGTTATGATAATAAGAATGGTAAAAAATTATGTTAAGGCCGTTAATGAAAAAATAATTGAAAGAAATTTAGAGTCCTCCTACAGAGTAAAATAATCATGAATATATATATGTATATACGTCCCTGATGCTGTATATATATACGCACGTGGGTTTATAAGAGACTAATCACTAACTGTATGCATATATAGCTTTGTTACTCAATATTGACCGAACGATTAACATCACTAAATCGGATAACGGCAGCATAGAACTAGCACTCTTCTGATTAAGCAATGTTTCGATTTAGCAAATTCTCTCTGTCTCCTCTCTCCCTCATAAAAAGCAGGTGGCAGTCTAATATTCCCGATTTCAGTATAAAAATTAAATTTTCTCCACAATTATTGACTATACTTTTTTCCCCTTTTTTTCATTCTCAGAGTGGCCACCCAACCGGGAGAACCGGGAGAACCGGGAAAAACCCGGGAGAAAAATCAATCGGGAGAAAACCGGGAAAAAGCCGGGACAGAAATTTTAATCGGGAAAAAACCGGGACTAAAATTTTACATTTAAAGATTTCAGAAAATTAAAGTTAAAGGAAAATAAAATTTTCTGATAAGTTTATTTACAGATTTCATTCAAATTTTTCATAAAACATCAATAACTTCTTTTTTAAATAAATATTCAATTATTATTTTTCCATAAGAATTAAAAATCATTAAAAGATTCAAATTCAAACATTTTGAAATTTAACTACTTATAAAAAATTGTTATAAAACATGAAGAAATCGGTGTCTTCATGTTTTATAATAATTAAAGATCATCGAGTGAGAAAATCACTAATTTATATTATAAGATTTTATAAAAAAATATTAAAATATAATTGAATTTCTAGGATAATTTTTTTTATTTATAAAGATAATTAAAATTCTTTGCAAATAATTAAATTTCAGAGAAGAATTTTATTATTTATAATGATATTTGAAATTTTGAACAGATTTGTTTTAAAAATGTTTAAAAATTATTGAATATTGAAGAAGAATTTTGATATTTTTAAAAATAGTTGAAATTGTGAGGAGAATTTTTAAAAAATTTTGAAAATAAGTGAATTTCTGCGAAGAATTTTATTACTTTTGAAAATAAATGAATTTCTAGGATGAATTTTATTATTTACAAAAATAATTACAAATGTACAGAAATAAATCATTGAAATTCTGACAAGAATTTTATTAAAATTCTTTGAAAATAATTGAATTACAGAGAAGAATTTTATTATTTATAAAGGTAATTGAATTTTCGAACAGATTTTTTTTCAAAATGTTTAAAAGTAATTGAATTTTGAAGAAGAATTTTGATATTTACAAAGATAATTGAAATTTTGAATATTTAAAAAAAGTTTTGAAAATAATTGAATTTCTGCGAAGTATGTTATCTGAACTTTTGAAAATAATTAAATTTCCATGATGAAATTTCTTATTTTTTGAAGATAATGGTAATTTGACGAGAAATTAAAAAAAATTTGAAAATAATTGAAATTCTGCGGAGTATTTTATTACTTTTGAAAATAATTGAATTTCCATGATGAATTTTATTATTTATAACATTTTGACGAGAAATTTAAATAAAATTTTTGAATGTAATTGAATTTTTGCGAAGAATTTTATTATTTATAAAGATAATTGAAATTATGACAGGCATTTTATTGAATTTTTTTAAATAATCGAATTTTGGAAAAGAATTTTATTATTTATAAAAATAATTGAAATTTTGAACAGCATTAAAAAAAATGTTAAAAATACCTAATTAAAATTTTGCCATGCAAAATTTTTATTAAATTTTATTAAATATTATTCCAGATTGTTTGATGTTAAAGTATATGTGTTAGCGAGAAATGTGATTTTTTTACAATTTTGTGTTTCCTTTTCGGCGTTTTTTTCCTAAAATTTCATTCGACTTTTTTCCGACTTTTTCGGAAATTTTATGCGACTTTTCGTGACTTTTGTTGTGAATTTATGCGACTAAAGATACTTTTTTTAGTCTTAAAGACGATCCGAGCACTGTTTTTAGTGTTTTTGGCCGAATTTATATCATTTACAACTACATATTACATAAAGGTAATATTCTGCTCACAGTAAAATTATAATTAAAAACCGGGAGAAACAGCTCATTTTCACCGGGAGGACCGGGAGAAAACCGGGAGACGAAAAATTTAAAAATAGTGGCCACCCTGAAATTCTATCGCAATTTTTTTTTATTTTATTTTAAAGAGAAACGAAAAAAATAATATTCACTTTTAATTCGAATTACATTTTTTTTCTTTTTCTTATATATATATATAAATATAAAACTGCGTATGTATAATAGTAAAATAATTGAAAAATTGAATATTTTTCTCTATAATAGTGGTGTGGTGTATGTATATAATTAATGCTGAATAAAATTATACTCCTCTGCAGAACGAAGAAACTTGCGAGTTTACTTCTTTAATTAACATATGATTAGCATAAGACGAGAAAAAGAAATTTATTTTACTATTATTTATATGTATATATATGAATACATATACAGGTTTTTACAAAAGGAATACCTATATTTTTGCGTTATGGTCATTTGGAGTGAATATTTTTATGACTGCGTGAAAATGTGTGTTTACGTTTTTCCAAGGTGGTTTGAGAGAAGTATTCAATTTTTTTTCCTTCTTCTTCTCTCTCTCACGAGAATAAAAAAAAAAAATTTTTTTCAATGTTTATCCGAATGGGTGCGTACTACATTTATTAATCATAAATTAAATACAAACAATAGTCGATAAATTTTTTTAAAAAGTTTTTTGAAATTTTTTCTTTCTACTTATTGCTTTAAATGATTTTCACGATAAAAATAAAACAAACTTTAAAATAGGGAATTTTTTTCTTGGACGAAATAAATAAGATTGGTAATTTATTAAATGAAATTAGTAATTTATTTGCACTAATTAGCATTTTTTTCATACTAATTAATAATTTATTAGTAGAAATAATTACAAATTTATTTGTGCTTATTACTAATTTCTTTTTAGTGATTAATAACCAGTATTTTTTTTTACTAAATCGTAATTAGTAATTTATCATGACTAATTAGATTTTCTTTAATGCTATTTAGTAATCTCTAATTCTGAATTAGTAGTTTTCTAATTAATTTACTAATTAATAATAAAATTTGTTTACGAATTTGAATAATTGTCTGATTTTTTGCTTATGAATTCGTAAATTTTACAAATAAATCAGTAGAAATGATTATTAGTTAGTAAAATTTACTAATAAATTAGTAGAAAATTTTCATTTTCATTTTAAATAAATAATAAAAATAATTTCCCCTTTAAAAACTACATACATATGAAAATATTGGTTCGTTTTAATAAAGTCATGAATGAATTCGTAAAAATGTATTAACAAACGAGATTGATACATTAATAATAATATTCTTGTAAAAAAAAAATAATAATAATAATAATGATAATAATAATAATGATAATAATGATAATGCGTTTTGCAAAATCGAAAAAAATTAAAGAAGTTTCACTTGCCACGATAATCATTAGGGTTATTTCACGTTAGTTGAGAATTTAAACAACCGTTTCCTGGACAATATTGCGTAAGTCTTTGCTCGGCCAGTTTGCAAGTAGGCCGTAAAAGTCCCCGCACATAGTTTGTAATTTTACATAGAAAACTGGACGGCGCAGACAGCAGAGGAAAGTGTAAAGCATCATTATAGTCTATTACATATTTTATATATATATATACTTTTGCACATCAGGAGAAAAATTATAAAATATTCCATCAAATAAGCAAATAGGTAAAAAAAAAATTTTTAGTAAAAAAAAAATTCTAGAAGAAATAATTTTTTAACGGCTAATTATAATAATTAATTTGTAAATATATTAATTGCTCGGTAAATTTTTAATTTGTAAAAATAATTACTAATTTTATTTAGTGACTGACTTTTTTGCTTTTGAAGTAATAAATTTTGCTAATAAATAGTAATTTCCACTATGAAATGTTAATTTCTATTAATAAGTAGCAATTTCTACTAATTTATTAGTAAAATTTACTAATTCAAAAGCAAAAAGTCTAGTCTCTTATTTCAATTAGCAAACATTTTTTACTAATTCAAATCTAGTCATTTTTACTAATTTGTTAGGAAAATATACTAATGATTAGTCATTTCTATTAATTTGTTAGTAAGTTTTACTAATAAACTGTAATTTCTACTAATTTATTAGTACAATTTACTAACTTTTTAGTAAATTTTTTTAATGAATAGTATAATTTCTATTAATTTGATATTTATTTTTGCTGATAAATATTAATTTCTACTAATCTATTAGTAAAATTTACTTATTCAAAAGAAAAAAATCAGTCACTAACTTAAATTTGTAATTAATTCAAAATTCATATGACTTTTGCTTTTGAATTAGTATAAATTTTACTAATAAATAGGAATTTCTACAAATTTCTTAGTAAGTATTACTAATAAATTATAGTTTTTACTAATTTGTTAGTAAATATTACTAATAAATTATAATTTCTACTAATTTGTTAGTAAATATTACTAATAAATTGTAATTACTACTGATTGTTTATTTTATGAAATAAAAAATTTTGTATTAATTTCTTATTAGTAAATTACTTTTTGCTTTTGAATTAGTAAATTTGTCTAATAAATTAGAAGAAATGACTATTTATTAGTAAAATTTACAAATTCAATAGCACTACTTCAAAATAATTTAAAATTATTTATTTGCTTTAACTAAAAAATTTATTCTAAATTTTTCCTTTTGAATTAGCAAATGTTACTGATATGAATTAGTTGAAATTAATATTTTATTAGCAAATTTGTTTAACAAATTAGTAGAAATTACTGTTTATTAGTAAAATTTACTAGAAAGTTAGTAGAAATTATTATTCGTTGGTTAATGTTACTAATTCAAATAAAGAAAATTCAGTAACAAATTCAAATTAATACTAAATTTTGTATTTGCTGCACATAAAAAATTTATTCTGAATTTTTGCTTTTGAATAAGCATTTTTTAGTTACAAATTAGTAGAAATTACTGTTTATTAGTAAAATTAACAAAGTAATTTGTAGAAATTATTATTTGTTAGTAAAATTTACTAATTCAAAAGCAAAAAGTTAGTTAATAACAATAATGTTTTTATAAATTTAGAAAGTATATTACTTATATTATTATAGTATTATTTTCATTTCATTTTCATTTTTATGTTATAATTTCTTTATTATATACTTAATAGTGTTCCCAATTATATATAAAAAATTACTCTTATCTTTATAATTATATTACAATTTTTTTATGTTATGCAACACATTTTCGAATTCGTACAAAAATATATATTTTATCGAACGCTTTCAACACAAACTTATATAGAATATAGAACATAAAATCTACAAATTTTGGAGAAAATGCGGTGCTGAAATGGTTAATAATAAAATATCTATTTCAATCACGACCTATTTAGACTTTATTGGATGTATACGATGAAATATTTGCGGAGACGAATTATTATAACTTTAATGAAAGAAAAAAGAAAAATTTCCAAACATTTCGTATAATAAATCTTATTGATTGATTATACATTTTTTGCAAAGAATAAAAAGAGGAATAGTTACAACGAACTTAAGGGCGTGTATAGAAGTCGGTAACATTGTCCCACCCATTGCGGTGGCGCCACTTGTCTCAAACTTTCAGGAATTAATGCCCGAATGTTCGTGATAAGTAGCGCCAAATTTTGTTTTTATCTTCAGAAAATACGAACTTCCAAAGTTGTTTTGCTTCTAGGAAAATTATCAGAAATTCAGAAAATCGAGAAAAATGAAATTTCTTAGTATTTAGTCATTTTTCTGTATAGTTTGCGGCAAAGTATTGAAAAGTGTGCGGGAAGGTACACTTTTTTGGATTGTAGACGGCAAAGTAATGAACTAAACTAAAATTTAGTCATTTTTCTGAATATTAGTATACAGCAAAGAATTGCAAAGTGTGTAGAAAAAGACATTTTTCCGCACAATTTACAGCGATGTTTTAAAAAAGTGTGCGGAAAAGTACACTTTCCTGCATTGTATGCGATGAAATAGTGAACTTAAACTAATACTTTGACACTTTTTTGATTAGTATACAGCAAAGAATTGCAGAGTGTGCAGAAAAGAACACTTTTTTGCATAGTATACAGCAAATAATTGAAAAGTGTGTCGGAAACCACACTTTTCCCGGCAAACATATACAGTGAATTAATGAAAATGCAGAAAAGAACACTTTTCTGTCTACTATGCAGAAAAGAACACTTTTCTGTCCACTATGCAGAAAAGAACACTTTTCTGTCCACTATGCAGAAAAGAACACTTTTCTGTCTACTATGCAGAAAAATAAACTAACCCTCTCCTCATTGTACTACAAAAAAACGCTTATTCCATATATCTAGAAATCATATTAACGATCCACACTTGATCTTTCTAGCACAAGGTAGATCTCCTTTTTTCCTGAATCGAAACACATTTTCTTTCTCTGTCTCTATATATGTTTATCGTCAGTATACGACCTTGGAGGGAGAGAGGGAGGAGGGGGGGGGGGGTGGAGAATTCAACTGCACATTGGATGAGAACAATGGCACAATGGAGACACAGATTCGATGTTGTCAACTGGTTGAAGTCCAGTGGCGAAATGTGTTACCATGCGGTTCTCAGGGCGGCGGCGTCGCGTCGGTGACAGCGTCGAGTATTGATCAAACCCACCCTCTTTTCCTTTCCACCCTCGCCTTCCAACTCTCACTCGACCGATCCTCCCCTTCGCCCGCCGGCTCCACACGTTTCTCCCATTATCGTGACCTCTCTTTCTCTCCCTCATATACACACAACCCTATCAGTTGGACTGTATCTCTCTCTCTCCCTCACTCTGCGCTTGGTTTCCTCCACCCACACCAATACAGACACACACACACTCCACCCAAGCAAAACAGGAGCAGCCACTCTCCGTTGCTACCATCGAGCCAACAAGAGAGACCCCAGCTCGAGCTTTGACCCATTTGGCAGCATTCCCGAGCTTACATTGGGGTTCCGCCTGCCTGTGCGGCCAACGATAATCATTCCGTCTATGTATATGCATTCATGTATGAATGAATATGTCTATATATTTATATACGCCTCTAATATATCCACACAAACAGTTAATACTATTAATATCATTATATCGTGAGGGAAATGGTCTTTTAAAAACTTATCCGATTTGTTTTTTTCTCTCTCAAAAATAGCCGATTATGGTTGGATTTAGCAGGAAAACAGACGAAAACTATTCGTATACAACATGTAACTAATTCTCAAAGTAGTTTCTTTGTTTTTTCTCTGCAGGATCAAAGACAGGATGAATTTAGGTGTCTCCACTTGGGATACTACATCCACTAATAAAACTGAACCTAGCACTTGCTTTTGTTACCTAAAAAAAAAAAATTACCAACAAAGACACTTAGGCTCACAAATTTCTTTTCGAGCAAAAGGGTTTAGTCTTTACAATAGCAAAGAATACTCACTCTAAGCCTTTTTCCTCCCTAGCACGATTGTGATCATTGAGACTTTCGACTGTCTTAGTCGCACATGTGCCAAGTTCATTCCATAATCATGGTAACAATGATCATTACATAATGATTTTAGGCCCTTGAGGCTTTTGACTGTCACTAACAAAGACACGTACCTATCCACAATTATGATGGTAACAATGATCATTACTAATGCTTCTGACCCCTTACCTGCTACTAACAATGTCCCAAGTTGATCCATAATTATGTTATAGTAAATACGATCATCCTTGTACAATGATTATGACCCTGGCTAATGCTTGAAAAATACCATTAATAGTATAGTATAGATGACGTATATTCATGGTGTTAAGAAATAAAGACCACCAGTTAGTCATAGTATTAAGAAATAAAGACCACCAGCTAGTCATGGTAATAAGAAATGAATATACTTTAGGTCACCTTGGTGATTTAGTAATACCTGAAATAGAAGTTTTCCATTAGTGGAAATTTACCAGTAATGGGAACATACCGCACACTAATTTAGACTGTGCTACTGCGGATTTGTAACCACTAATGATTCAGTCCACCAATAATTCAAACTGCCATACAATGATTTAGAGCATACACCATCAATTATTTAAAGTACCAATAATTCAGACTACTGGTAATGGATGAGATTGTGACAATTTTTGGAGACTACTATCTACTGAATCTGCTATTTATTTCGACGTACATTATTGGTCCTAATCATTAATTAGGAGTAATAATTATTAGGAGTTCTATTGATTGGGACTACCATTTATTATTACTGATATCGATTGGGACTAACAACAATTTGGAACATCAATTATTGGACTTCCATTGATGCAGTCTGATTTATTAGGACTTACATTGATTAATTGATAATTAATTAACTTCCATTAATTGGGACTTCCATTTATTAGGACTTTTATCAATTGGGACAAATATTTATTAAGACTCCCAACAAACTGAATTTATTAGGACTACCATCTTTTTGGATCATCATTTATTAGGACTACTATCAGTTAACATGACTATTTATTAGGGCCATCATTTATTACGACTACCATTAATTGGGACTACCATTTATTAGGACATCCATTAATTGTGACTACCACTTAGTAGGACTTCTATCAATTGGGACAAACATTTGTTAAGACTGAAAACAAATTGAACTACTAATGATTGAGACGGTCCAGAATTTAGATTTTCAATGATTGGTACAATTAATAATTGAAAGTACTAATGATTAAAACTCTAAATTCCTCAAGGATCCAATTATTGGAAGTCTCAATCATTAGTAATCCAATTCGTTGGGAGTCTTAATAAATATTTGTCTCAATTGATAGAAGACCTAATATATAGAAGTCCCAACTATCGAAGTCTTAAGGTAAACCTAATTAATGGAAGTTTTAAGGTAGTCCTAATTAATAGAAGTCTTAAGGTAAACCTAATTAATGGAAGTTCTAAGGTAAACCTAATTAATGGAAGTTCTAAGGTAGTCCTAATAAACAATAAAGTTTGAACTACCAATGATTTAGACTTATTTATTAAAACTACCATCAACTGGGTCGTCTACATCGATTAGGATCATCATTTATTAGGACTTTCATGGATTAAAACTATTATTTATTAGGACTAATATTGATTGGGACTACTATTTATTAGGACTTGAGTCAATTTAGATAAGCTTTGATTAGAACCACTATTTATTAGGAGTGCATTAAAGCGGACTACACAACCGTTTAGGATCATCATTTTTCAGGACAAAAGTCATGAATAAAAATTCATTTAAGCTACTATTTATTAGGTCATTTATCAAGCGGGACAAAAATTTATTAGGACTATCATCTATTAGGAATTAGAACCATCTTTCATCAGGACTTTCATTATTTCGGACCATAATTTATAAGGACTTCCATCGTTTGGAAGCACCGTTGAATTGGATCATTAGTTCTTGGGACTTCCATTGATGCAAACTTTATTGTTTGTCAGGACTACAATTACTTAGGACTACCTTAAGACTTCCATTAATTAGGTTTGTCTTAGGACTTCTATTAATTAGGTTTACCTCAGGACTTCCATTAATTAGGTTTACCTTAGGACTTCCATTTATTAGGTTTACCTTAAGACTTCGTTAATTGGGACTACCATTAATTAGGACTTCTCTCAATTGGGACAAATATTTATTAAGTCTCCCAACGAATTGGACTGTACTATAATGAAAATAATAATTGGATCTATCAGGAATATAAACTTTTAATCGTCAGTACTTTTAACTACTAATTGTGCCAATCATTTAAACTCTAAATTTCTGGCGGTATCAATTATTGGAAGTCTCAGTCATCAGTAACTCAATTCGCTGAGAGTCTTAATAAATGTGTGTTCCAATTGATAGAAGTCCTGCTAAAGGTTAGTCCCAATTAATAGAAGTCCTAATAAATGATAGTCCTAATTAATGGAAGTCCTAATAAATAGTAGTTCCAATTAATGGAAGTCCTGATAAATTATGATTCAAATCGTCAGTGCTCCCAATCGACGAAAGTCCAAATAAATAATAGCCCAACCAATTATTATCAGTAATTATTATATTCCAGTGATTTTAATAGTGAAATAAAGAAACATAGTGTTACTAAATCCACATTAACATTAATAAATCCACCCTCTCTAATTCGACTATTTCTATATATTTAAACTAGAAACGATTGTTCTCGACGGAATAATTAATTAAACACTACATATATACATATATATGTAGACACTTGGCTGTATATTAGAATAATTAAACCATGAAACGCAACTTGTATTATTAAACATATAGTGTAGAGAGAAAGAGAGGGGGGAGAGAGTCGTGCAACATATGCATTTTATCTATATTCCTTTTTCGAAGTTTACTCCTCTAAACTTTCCAGACTATCCATTATTCTGGCAAAACAATTTGTTTTAATCAAACAACAAAACTTGTTTGCCGCGACAGTTGTTTTTTTCCCCCTTTCTATTCAAACATCCTTTTTTTTATTCGAATAATGCTTTGAATACATAACTCTTTTTTAATCGAAGTGACATGATTTATTTTGCAATAAAAGTTGTACTTAAATTTCAGTGGGATAAATAAATGAATCAATTGTTACATCAATTGTCAATTGTGCACTACATATCAGGTGTGTTCTTATACAATTTTTTTTAAAACGACAAAAGTTTAAATAATGTAAATTTTTATATAGTGACTAACGGGTCAATAAAATATGAATTATTATCCTAGGATGATAATACAATATGAATTATTATAATGGACAGTTTATTGACTCGCAGGTTAAAAACGTGCTGATTATTAAACGAGGGCAATAATGGACACTATTGACTCACAGGTAAATAAAGTACGCATTATTACCCTAGGACAATAATTGACACTTTATTAACTCACAGGTCGATAAAGTTCTTATTTTTACCCTAGGACAATAATAGACACTATTGACTCAAAGGGCGATAAAATTCTCATTATTACCCTAGGGCAATAATAGACACTTTATGTACCATTTGGGTCAACAATTTTGATACTTTTTTTCCTCAATTTGATCTCCTTAGGAAAATGGTTGAAACCGAAAAAAGGTATATATAAAGCCTTATTGTATTTTATCACACCCACGGCTTTAATATTTTTAGAAGTAAAAATCTGCTTTAATTTGGAAAGAACTTCAACTTATATGAATATATTTTATTGTAAATTGCATTTAGGTCACGGGGAGTAACCAATAATTATGAGAAAGTTTCCGAAAAAGGGTTATATATTCTCTTTATAAACTCCTAGTGCGCTAACTTCCTTTATTAACTATTAAAACAACGTTCCCTCTCTTCTTTTATCATTTGAAAGTGTGTATATATACATTAGGGGTTCGCATCGTGACTGAAACTCCATTAATCTTTAATTTCCATCCTCTAAAGATTTATCCTTTGAGGAGCAGACGAAAATTTTTTTTCTTCTGTTACAAGAAGCCGCGAGGAAAAAATATATTTGCTTCGCTTAAAATCGAAATCTCTTAATTGGCAAAAAGGTCATTATTGTACTAGGGTAATAATGGGTACTTTACTGTCCTAGGGTAATAATGGGTACTTTATTGTCCTAGGGTAAGAATGGGTACTTTATTGACTTATGGTAATAATGGGTACTTTATTGTTCGAGGGTAATAATGTGTACTTTGCTGACCGCCACTCACGGGCTAGTAAACTGGCCATTATTACCCTAGGGTGATAAGGTATTCATTATTTCCCTAAGGCAATAAAGTATCCATTATTACCCTAGGACAATAATGACCTCTTTATTGACCT
Source organism: Leptopilina myrica (nomen nudum) (assembly GCA_032872475.1). Classification (NCBI taxonomy): domain Eukaryota; kingdom Metazoa; phylum Arthropoda; class Insecta; order Hymenoptera; family Figitidae; genus Leptopilina; species Leptopilina myrica (nomen nudum). The sequence continues at coordinate 29,692,360 of CM065465.1, read as the reverse complement.
GGTTGATTATGTGGTTATATTTATTCTCCTTTTCTTTTTTGAAAATAAATCCTTAAAATTATCGCCTTAATTCTTTCTCTGATTGTGTTTTGATCTTGTTTTGGAGAAAAGAAAAAGAAAGAAAGCAAAAGTCGGCTAAGGATCTTATAAATACCATATATATATACATATATAGTATAAAAGCGTCGCAGAAAAGGAGAGATGCAAGTAAATTGAGTGTCGGGAACAAAAGTAGGACATACAGCAAAAGTTATAAAGTAATAGTGAGACAGAAGAGGAGTCTGTATAATGAGAGAAATAGAGACCAAGAGGAGCCAATGGAGAAGTGGAGGAGGTATAGAAGTAGGAGAGGAGGTAGTGGAACGTAGGAACGAGGGCGCGAGTATTGATCCCTCCAATGTTGGGTTGACACATTTACGAAAAAGCTTCTCGCATGCTCTAGTTCCAGATAAAGACCTTTATTTTTTTTTTATTTTTTTTTTTAACCATGAAAAAGAAAAAGCAAACCAAAAAGAAAAGAAAGTAAAAATTCACTTCACTTGTCGAGGAGAAAATCACCACCCGCGCGACCCGCCCTAAAAGTTTTAAAAAAAAGATATATACTTTAAAAAAGAAGACAGTGTATAGACGAAGGAAAAAAAATTGTCTCGCACACAATTTGACTTTTTTTTCTCGTCTCGAAAGTGACAGTGTTGTCTTTCCTCTATTTCATCCCTTGAAACTCTTTTTTTTCTTATTTGTTGCGACTTTTTTCTACTTTCTCTAGTAAATTTTTATTCTAACTAAATTAGTTGGTTTTATCCAAATAAGGAAATGTACTTAAAAAAAACAGCAATTTTTTGAGACAAGAAAATTTTGGTTCAATAGACGAAATAATTTATTATAAAAAAAATAAATTTTCGGGAAGAATCCGCAACGAAAAGTTTAATAAAGTTTAGACAAATATTGAAACTTAAATCCTAAAAAATTATTATTATTATTATATAATCTTAGATAAATATACTAGAAAATAAAAAAATATTCAAAACAATAAATATGAAATTAAATAATAAAATAGTTAATAGGATGATAATGATTAGGAATAAAAAAAATAATGAGTAAAAACTTTTAGTTATATTTAATTTACCTTATAGAGTATCATATTTAATTTTTTTCTTGTGAAAAATTGTAATGAAAAAATTCTGAAAAGAATTTTCCATAATTTAAAATTTGAGATAGAAATTAATCCCTTATTGTAAACAAGATAACGATGACCCTTGGTATTGTTCACAGCATTGTTTTCGCTCAGTCCTTGTCTAACTTTTCGAAAACGAGAATACAAGTACAACAGTCAATTTAAGTACTTTCCCCTTCCCTTCTTTCCAACGTTGATGATTTTCCCCATCAAACTGTGATTTTAATAAATTGTCACAGTTATTCGATCTCCTTTCTTCAGACAAGCAGTTTTCAAATGTAAATTTATTTCTCCATTTAAATAAATTTTAATGAATATCAATAATTGTTTAAATTATCTGCTTCAAATAAATAAAATCAAATTTTTTTAAGTTTCTAGGCCTAGAGGAAATTCTCCAAAATGGCAACCCACATTCCAGGAGAGGGGAATTCCTGTTCAATTTTCCAGTCATCGTTGATAAATAATATGTAAGTAACGAAAATTATTACTTATTTTATAATATTGTAGAAATAAAATAGTAGATATGGACAATCTTGATTATTCTTTAACGTAATGTTTTAAATATTTTGTAATAATTAAATAAAAAATATAACATACATAAATATTTATACACTAATAACATGTAACGAAATATTACTTAAATTTTTTTTTCATTAATAGAACCATTTTTCATAGAACAATTAAAAATAAATAAATTAAAAAAGGGGGTTTAATTTTTTATGTATAGTTTCAACATAATTGTGGTGTCATTTAAACACAATTAAAAATGTATATATTAATTTAACACCGTCTATAGTTAATTTAACAGACATTAGTGTTATTGCAACACCAATGTAGTGTTAAAATTACATAGTCTCGATTAAAAATGTTGCGTGTATTTTTAAAACTACTTTTATTGTTCAAAAAACATCTTTATTCCTGTGCAATGACATTAATAATTTTTTCTTTTTTCCAGCAAACATGTAAAAGAGCCGCCCTGAAAACTTTAACATCTTTGCGGATAAAATTATATTGCGAAATGAAGCACAAATTTTATAATGTCAATTATCTAGATAGGGATTCCAAATCAATAATGTAATTACATTAGATAGGAAATTAGAAAACAAATTAATATTTACAAATAGTATATAAACAAAATTCTAAGATCAAAGAAGACTCAAGATTTAGCACCAACTTTATAAGCAGATACAAGCAACGAGGATGTGGGGTGAGTTGGAAAATTAAAAATCCATTAGTTCCTATAATTCGATTCTACATAAAAAACTCAAAACAAACATTTTATCATAGTAGTTAACTTTAAAACTAAAATTAATTTCAAAAAAATATATTTCATTCTAATCAAAGAAAAATAATTTATAAATACAGGAAACATTACATCATATGTAAGTAAATGCACATTCAAGCAAAAAATTTGGAAACACTTAACAAATATTTAAAAATAAACCATTAAATTTGCAATAAATTAAAATTTTATAATACTCTAAATTTTGCGAACTGTCATAAATACTGCTGAACATTTTTAAACAAAAATTATCGTTTATGATTTTTGACAAACTTAGGGACATTATATGAGTTATCAAAAAAATATACAAACAGTTTTTGCACAAAAGATTAACTTTAAAGTAGATAGAAATAAAAATTTAATATTTTTTAAAGTTTAATGTCAAGTGCTGTACATTTACTAAATAATACTTATTGTTTATAATTTTTTACTGAATTTAGAACATTCACTGAGTTATCAAAAAAATATGCGAATATTTTTAGGTCAGTAGTTTTTTAATTTTATCAATTTTTTTGGAACAGTAGATTAGCAATAAATTATAATTTTTTGAAAAATTTTTATTTTAAAAATTTTAAATGTCAACTGCTGTACATTTTATAAACAATAATTATTGTTTATAATTTTTTGCTGGCTCAGGGACATTTACTGCTTTAGTTTTTAATTTTGTCAATTTTTTTGCAGCAATAGATTTCCTTTAAATTAGATTTTCTTGAAAAATTTTTATTTTTAAACTTTTTAATGTCAACTGCTGTACATTTTATAAACAATAATTATTGTTTATAATTTTTTGCAGGCTCAAGGACATTTACTGCTTTACTTTTTAATTTTGTCAATTTTTTTGCAGCAATAGATTTCCTTTAAATTAGATTTTCTTGAAAAATTTTTATTTTAAAATTTTTAATTTCTTTTGCTGTACATTTTATAAACAGTAATTATTGTTTATAATTTGTTGCTTGCTCAGGGACATTTACTGCTTTAGTTTTTAATTTTGTCAACTTTTTTGCAACAATAGATTTCCTTTAAATTAGATTTTCTTGAAAAATTTTTATTTTTAAAATTTTTAATGTCAACTGCTGTACTTATAAACATTACTTATTGTTTATAATTTTTTGCTGGCTCAGAGACATTTACTCCGTTAATTTTTAATTTTACCAATTTTATTGTAACAGTAGATTTCCTTTAAATTAGATTTTCTTGAAAAATTTTTATTTAAAAATTTTTAATTTCATCTGCTGTACATTTAATAATCAGTAATTATTATTTATAATTTGTTGCATGCTCAGGGACATTTACTCCGTTAATTTTTAATTTTATTAATTTTATTGTAACAGTAGATTTCCTTTAAATTAGATTTTCTTGAAAAATTTGTGTTTTTAAACATTTCAATGTCAACTGCTGTACATTTTATTAACAGTAATTATTGTTTATAATTTTTTGGCTGGCTCAGGGACATTTACTGCTTTAGTTTTTAATTTTGTCAATTTTTTTGCAGCAATAGATTTCCTTTAAATTAGATTTTCTTGAAAATTTTTTATTTAAAAAATTTTAATTTCATCTGCTGTACATTTAATAATCAGTAATTATTGTTTATAATTTTTTGCATGCTCAGGGACATTTACTCCGTTAATTTTTAATTTAATTAATTTTATTGTAACAGTAGATTTCCTTTAAATTAGATTTTCTTGAAAAATTTGTGTTTTTAAACTTTTTAATGTCAACTGCTGTACATTTTATAAACAGTAATTATTGTTTATAATTTTTTGATGGCTCAGGGACATTTACTACTTTAGTTTTTAATTTTGTCAACTTTTTTGCAACAGTAGATTTGCACTAAATTATATTGTTTTGATAAATTTTTATTTTTAAAATTTTGAATGTCAACTGCTGTACATTGTATAAACAGTAATTATTGTTTATAATTTTCTGCTGGTTCAGGGACATTTACTACTTTAGTTTTTAATGTTGTCAACTTTTTTGCAACAGTAGATTTGCACTAAATTATATTGTTTTGATAAATTTTTATTTTTAAAATTTTGAATGTCAACTGCTGTACATTGTATAAACAGAAAATTATTGTTTATAATTTTTTGCTGGCTCAGGGACATTTACTGCTTTAGTTTTTAATTTTGTCAATTTTTTTGCAACAATAGATTTCCTTTAAATTAAATTTTTTTGGAAAGTTCTTATTTTAAACATTTTTAATGTCAACTACTATACATTTTATAAGCAGTAATTATTGTTTATAATTTTTTGCTGGCTCAGGGACATTTACTGCTTTAGTTTTTAATTTTGTCAATTTTTTGCAACAATAGATTGCCTTTAAATTAGATTTTCTTGAAAAATTTTTGTTTTTAAAAATTTTAATTTCATCTGCTGTACATTTTATAATCAGTAATTATTGTTTATAATTTGTTACTTGCTCAGGGACATTTACTGCTTTAGTTTTTAATTTTATCAACTTTTTTGCAACAATAGATTTCCTTTAAATTAGATTTTATTGAAAAATTTTTATTTTTAAATTTTTAATTTCATCTGCTGTACATTTAATAATCAGTAATTATTGTTTATAATTTTTTGCATGCTCAGGGACATTTACTCTGTTAATTTTTAATTTAATTAATTTTATTGTAACAGTAGATTTCCTTTAAATTAGATTTTCTTGAAAAATTTGTGTTTTTAAACTTTTTAATGTCAACTGCTGTACATTTTATAAACAGTAATTATTGTTTATAATTTTTTGCTGGCTCAGGGACATTTACTGCTTTAGTTTTTAATTTTGTCAACTTTTTTGCAACAGTAGATTTGCATTAAATTATATTGTTTTGATAAATTTTTATTTTTAAAATTTTGAATGTCAACTGCTGTACATTTTATAAACAGTAATTATTGTTTATAATTTTTTGCTGGCTCAGGGACATTTACTGCTTTAGTTTTTAATTTTGTCAATTTTTTTGCAACAATAGATTTCCTTTAAATTAGATTTTCTTGAAAAATTTTTATTTTTAAAATTTTTAAAATTTTTAATTTCATCTGCTGTACATTTTATAAACAGTAATTATTGTTTATAATTTGTTGCTTGCTCAGGGACATTTACTGCTTTAGTTTTTAATTTTGTCAACATTTTTGCAACAATAGATTTCTTTTCAATTAGATTTTCTTGAAAAATTTTTATTTTCAAACTTTTTAATGTCCACAGCTGTACATTTTAAAAACAGTAATTATTGTTTATAATTTTTTGCTGGCTCAGGGACATTTACTCCGTTAATTTTTAATTTTATCAATTTTATTGTAACAGTAGATTTCCTTTCAATTAGATTTTCTTGAAAAATTTGAGTTTTTAAACTTTTGAATGTCAACTGCTGTACATTTTATAAACAGTAATTATTGTTTATAATTTTTTGCTGGCTCAGGGACATTTACAGCTTTAGTTTTTAATTTTGTCAATTTTTTTGCAACAATAGATTTCCTTTAAATTAGATTTTCTTGAAAAATTTTTATTTTTAAATTTTTAATGTCAACTGCTGTACATATTATAAACAGTAATTATTGTTTATAATTTTTTGCTAGCTCAGGGACATTTACTCCGTTAATTTTTATTTTTATTAATTTTATTGGAACAGTAAATTCCCTTTAAATTAGATTTTCTTGAAAAATTTTTATTTTAAAAATTTTTAATGTCAACTGCTGTACATTTTATAAAAAATACTTATTGTTTTTAATTTTGTGCTGGCTCAGAGTCATTTACTGCGTTAATTTTTATTTTTATTAATTTTTTTGGAACAATAGATTTCCTATAAATTAAATTTTTTTGGAAAGTTCTTATTTTAAAAGTTTTTAATATCAACTGCTGTACATTTTATAAACAGTAATTATTGTTTATAATGTTTTGCTTGCTTAGGGACATTTACTGATTTAGTTTTCAATTTTGTCAACTTTTTGCAACAATAGATTTCTTTTCAATTAGATTTTCTTGAAAAATTTTGATTTTTTAACTTTTTAATTTCATTTGCTGTACATTTTATAAACAGTAATTATTGTTTATAATTTGAAGCTTGCTCATGAACATTTACTGCTTTAGTTTTTAATTTTATCAATTTTATTGTAACAGTATATTTCCTTTAAATTAGATTTTCTTGAAAAATTTTTATTTTTAAACTTTTTAATGGCAATTGCTGTACATTTTATAAACAGTAATTATTGTTTATAATTTTTTGCTGGCTTAGGGACATTTACTGCTTTAGTTTTTAATTTTGTCAATTTTTTTGCAGCAATAGATTTCCTTTAAATTAGATTTTCTTGAAAATTTTTTATTTTTAAACTTTTTTATGTCAACTGCTGTACATTTTATAAAAAATACTTATTGTTTTTAATTTTGTGCTGGCTCAGAGTCATTTACTGCGTTAATTTTTATTTTTATTAATTTTTTTGGAACAATAGATTTCTTTTAAATTAAATTTTTTTGGAAAGTTCTTATTTTAAAAATTTTTAATATCAACTGCTGTACATTTTATAAACAGTATTTATTGTTTATAATTTGATGCTTGCTCAGGGACATTTACTGCTTTAGTTTTTAATTTTGTCAACTTTTTTGCAACAATAGAATTCCTTTAAATTAGATTTACTTGAAAATTTTTTATTTTTAAACTTTTTAATGTCAACTGCTGTACATTTTATAAACAGTAATTATTGTATTTTTTTTTTTTTTGCTTGCTCAGGGACATTTACTGCGTTAGTTTTTAATTTTATCTAGTTTTTTTCAATAGTAGATTTCCTTTAAATTAAATTTTTTTGGAAAGTTTTTATTTTTAAAATTTCTTAATTTCAACTGCTGTACATTTTATAAACATTACTTATTGTTTATATTTTTTTGCTGGCTCAGAGACATTTCCTGCGTTAATTTTTTATTTTATCGGAACAGTAAATTTCCTTTAAATTAGATTTTCTTGAAAAATATTTTTTAAAAAATTTTTAATGTCAACTGCTGTACATTTTATAAACAGTAATTATTGTTTATAATGTTTTGCTTGCTTAGGGATATTTACTGATTTAGTTTTCAATTTTGTCAACTTTTTGCAACAATAGATTTCTTTTCAATTAGATTTTCTTGAAAAATTTTTATTTTTAAACTTTTTAATTTCATTTGCTGTACATTTTATAAACAGTAATTATTGTTTATAATTTGAAGCTTGCTCATGAACATTTACTGCTTTAGTTTTTAATTTTATCAATTTTATTGTAACAGTATATTTCCTTTAAATTAGATTTTCTTGAAAAATTTTTATTTTTAAACTTTTTAATGTCAATTGCTGTACATTTTATAAACAGTAATTATTGTTTATAATTTTTTGCTGGCTTAGGGACATTTACTGCTTTAGTTTTTAATTTTGTCAATTTTTTTGCAGCAATAGATTTCCTTTAAATTAGATTTTCTTGAAAATTTTTTATTTTTAAACTTTTTTATGTCAACTGCTGTACATTTTATAAACAAGAATTATTGTTTATAATTTTTTGCTAGCTCAGGGACATTTTTCCGTTAATTTTTAATTTTATTATTTTTATTGTAACAGTAGATTTCCTTTAAATTAGATTTTCTTGAAAAATTTGTGTTTTTAAACTTCTTAATGTCAACTGCTGTACATTTTATAAACAGTAATTATTGTTTATAATTTTTTAGGTGGCTCAGGGACATTTACTGCTTTAGTTTTTAATTTTGTCAATTTTTTTGCAGCAATAGATTTCCTTTAAATTAGATTTTCTTGAAAAATGTTTATTTTTAAACTTTTTTATGTCAACTGCTGTACATTTTATAAACAGTAATTATTGTTTATAATGTTTTGCTTGCTCAGGGACATTTACTGCTTTAGTTTTTAATTTTGTCAATTTTTTTGCAGCAATAGATTTCCTTTAAATTACATTTTCTTGAAAAATTTTTATTTTTAAACTTTTTAATGTCAACTGCTGTACAATTTATAAAAAATACTTATTGTTTTTAATTTTGTGCTGGCTCAGAAACATTTACTGCGTTAATTTTTAATTTTATTAATTTTATTGGAACAGTAAATTTCCTTTAAATTAGATTTTCTTGAAAAATATTTATTTTAAAAATTTTTAATGTCAACTGCTGTACATTTTATAAAAAATACTTATTGTTTTTAATTTTGTGCTGGCTCAGAGTCATTTACTGCGTTAATTTTTATTTTTATTAATTTTTTTGGAACAATAGATTTCCTTTAAATTAAATTTTTTTGGAAAGTTCTTATTTTAAAAATTTTGAATGTCAACTGCTGTACATTTTATAAACAGTAACTATTGTTTATAATGTTTTGCTGGCTTCGGGACATTTACTGATTTAGTTTTCAATTTTGTCAACATTTTTGCAACAATAGATTTCTTTTCAATTAGATTTTCTTGATAAATTTTTATTTTCAAACTTTTTATTTTCATTTGCTGTACATTTTATAAACAGTAATATACTAGAAAATAAAAAAATATTCAAAACAATAAATATGAAATTAAATAATAAAATAGTTAATAGGATAATAATGATTAGGAATAAAAAAATAATGAGTTAAAACTTTTAGTTATATTTAATTTACCTTATAGAGTATCATATTTAATTTTTTTCTTGTGAAAAATTGTAATGAAAAAATTCTGAAAAGAATTTTTCATAATTTAAAATTTGAGATAGAAATTAATCCCTTATTGTAAACAAGATAACGATGACCCTTGGTATTGTTCACAGCATTGTTTTCGCTCCGTCCTTGTCTAACTTTTCGAAAACGAGAATAAAAGTACAACAGTCAATTTAAGTACTTTCCCCTTCCCTTCTTTCCAACGTTGATGATTTTCCCCATCAAACTGTGATTTTAATAAATTGTCACAGTTATTCGATCTCCTTTCTTCAGACAAGCAGTTTTCAAATGTAAATTTATTTCTCCATTTAAATAAATTTTAATGAATATCAATAATTGTTTAAATTATCTGCTTCAAATAAATAAAATCAAATTTTTTTAAGTTTCTAGGCCTAGAGGAAATTCTCCAAAATGGCAACCCACATTCCAGGAGAGGGGAATTCCTGTTCAATTTTCCAGTCATCGTTGATAAATAATATGTAAGTAACGAAAATTATTACTTATTTTATAATATTGTAGAAATAAAATAGTAGATATGGACAATCTTGATTATTCTTTAACGTAATGTTTTAAATATTTTGTAATAATTAAATAAAAAATATAACATACATAAATATTTATACACTAATAACATGTAACGAAATATTACTTAAATTTTTTTTTCATTAATAGAACCATTTTTCATAGAACAATTAAAAATAAATAAATTAAAAAAGGGGGTTTAATTTTTTATGTATAGTTTCAACATAATTGTGGTGTCATTTAAACACAATTAAAAATGTATATATTAATTTAACACCGTCTATAGTTAATTTAACAGACATTAGTGTTATTTGAACACCAATGTAGTGTTAAAATCACATAGTCTCGATTAAAAATGTTGCGTGTATTTTTAAAACTACTTTTATTGTTCAAAAAACATCTTTATTCCTGTGCAATGACATTAATAATTTTTTCTTTTTTCCAGCAAACATGTAAAAGAGCCGCCCTGAAAACTTTAACATCTTTGCGGATAAAATTATATTGCGAAATGAAGCACAAATTTTATAATGTCAATTATCTAGATAGGGATTCCAAATCAAGAATGTAATTATATTAGATAGGAAATTAGAAAACAAATTAATATTTACAAATAGTATATAAACAAAATTCTAAGATCAAAGAAGACTGAAGATTCAGCACCAACTTTATCAGCAGATACAAGCAACGAGGATGTGGGGTGAGTTGGAAAATTAAAAATCCATTAGTTCCTATAATTCGATTCTACATAAAAAACTCAAAACAAACATTTTATCATAGTAGTTAACTTTAAAACTAAAATTAATTTCAAAAAAATATATTTCATTCAAATCAAAGAAAAATAATTTATAAATACAGGAAACATTACATCATATATGTAAGTAAATGCACATTCAAGCAAAAAATTTTGAAACACTTAACGAATATTAAAAAATAAACCATTAAATTTGCAATAAATTAAAATTTTATAATACTCTAAATTTTGCGAACTGTCATAAATACTGCTGAACATTTTTAAACAAAAATTATAGTTTATGATTTTTGACAAACTTAGGGACATTATATAAGTTATCAAAACAATATACAAACAGTTTTTGCACAAAAGATTAACTTTAAAGTAGATAGAAATAAAAATTTAATGTTTTTTAAAGTTTAATGTCAAGTGCTGTATATTTACTAAACAATACTTATTGTTTATAATTTTTTACTGAATTTAGAACATTCACTGAGTTATCAAAAAAATATGCGAACATTTTTAGATCAGTAGTTTTTTAATTTTATCAATTTTTTTGGAACAGTAGATTAGCAATAAATTATAATTTTTTGAAAAATTTTTATTTTAAAAATTTTTAATGTCAACTGCAGTACATTTAATAAACAATACTTATTGTTTATAATTTTTTGCTGGCTCAGGGACATTTACAGCTTTAGTTTTTAATTTTGTCAATTTTTTTGCAACAATAGATTTCCTTTAAATTAGATTTTCTTGAAAAATTTTTATTTTTAAATTTTTAATGTCATCTGCTGTACATTTTATAAACAATAATTATTGTTTATAATTTTTTGCAGGCTCAAGGACATTTACTGCTTTACTTTTTAATTTTGTCAATTTTTTTGCAGCAATAGATTTCCTTTAAATTAGATTTTCTTGAAAAATTTTTATTTTAAAATTTTTAATTTCTTTTGCTGTACATTTTATAAACAGTAATTATTGTTTATAATTTGTTGCTTGCTCAGGGACATTTACTGCTTTAGTTTTTAATTTTGTCAACTTTTTTGCAACAATAGATTTCCTTTAAATTAGATTTTCTTGAAAAATTTTTATTTTTAAAATTTTTAATGTCAACTGCTGTACTTATAAACATTACTTATTGTTTATAATTTTTTGCTGGCTCAGAGACATTTACTCCGTTAATTTTTAATTTTACCAATTTTATTGTAACAGTAGATTTCCTTTAAATTAGATTTTCTTGAAAAATTTTTATTTAAAAATTTTTAATTTCATCTGCTGTACATTTAATAATCAGTAATTATTATTTATAATTTGTTGCATGCTCAGGGACATTTACTCCGTTAATTTTTAATTTTATTAATTTTATTGTAACAGTAGATTTCCTTTAAATTAGATTTTCTTGAAAAATTTGTGTTTTTAAACATTTCAATGTCAACTGCTGTACATTTTATTAACAGTAATTATTGTTTATAATTTTTTGGCTGGCTCAGGGACATTTACTGCTTTAGTTTTTTAATTTTATCAATTTTTTTGGAACAGTAGATTAGCAATAAATTATAATTTTTTGAAAAATTTTTATTTTAAAAATTTTAAATGTCAACTGCTGTACATTTTATAAACAGTAATTATTGTTTATAATTTGTTGCTTGCTCAGGGACATTTACTGCTTTAGTTTTTAATTTTATCAATTTTTTGGAACCGTAGATTTGCATTAAATTATATTTTCTTGAAAAATTTTTATTTTTAAACTTTTTAATGTCAACTGCTGTACATTTTATAAACAGTAATAATTGTTTATAATTTGTTGCTTGCTCAGGGACATTTACTGCTTTAGTTTTTAATTTTGTCAATTTTTTTGCAACAATAGATTTCTTTTCAATTAGATTTTCTTGAAAAATTTTTATTTTAAAATTTTTAATTTCATTTGCTGTACATTTTATAAACAGTAATTATTGTTTATAATTTGTTGCTTGCTTAGGGACATTTACTGCTTTAGTTTTTAATTTTGTCAACTTTTTTGCAACAATAGATTTGCATTAAATTATATTTTCTTGAAAAATTTTTATTTTAATACTTTTTCATGTCAACTGCTGTACATTTTAGAAACATTACTTTATTGTTTATAATTTGTTGCTGCCTCGGAGACATTTACTCCGTTAATTTTTAATTTTATCAATTTTATTGTAACTGTAGATTTCCTTTAAATTAAATTTTTTTGGAAAATTTTTATTTAAAAATTTTTAATTTCATCTTCTGTACATTTAATAATCAGTAATTATTATTTATAATTTGTTGCATGCTCAGGGACATTTACTCCGTTAATTTTTAATTTTATTAATTTTATTGTAACAGTAGATTTCCTTTAAATTAGATTTTCTTGAAAAATTTGTGTTTTTAAACATTTCAATGTCAACTGCTGTACATTTTATTAACAGTAATTATTGTTTATAATTTTTTGGCTGGCTCAGGGACATTTACTGCTTTAGTTTTTAATTTTGTCAACTTTTTTGCAACAGTAGATTTGCACTAAATTATATTGTTTTGATAAATTTTTATTTTTAAAATTTTGAATGTCAACTGCTGTACATTGTATAAACAGAAAATTATTGTTTATAATTTTTTGCTGGCTCAGGGACATTTACTGCTTTAGTTTTTAATTTTATCACCTTTTTTGCAACAATAGGTTTCCTTTAAATTAAATTTTTTTGGAAAGTCCTTATTTTTAAAATTTTGAATGTCAACTGCTGTACATTTTATAAGCAGTAATTATTGTTTATAATTTTTTGCTGGCTCAGGGACATTTACTGCTTTAGTTTTTAATTTTGTCAATTTTTTGCAACAATAGATTGCCTTTAAATTAGATTTTCTTGAAAAATTTTTGTTTTTAAAAATTTTAATTTCATCTGCTGTACATTTTATAATCAGTAATTATTGTTTATAATTTGTTACTTGCTCAGGGACATTTACTGCTTTAGTTTTTAATTTTATCAACTTTTTTGCAACAATAGATTTCCTTTCAATTAGATTTTATTGAAAAATTTTTATTTTTAAATTTTTAATGTCAACTGCTGTACATTTTATAAACAGTAATTATTGTTTATAATTTTGTGCTGGCTCAGAGACATTTACTGCGTTAATTTTTAAATTTTTTCAATATTATTGTAACAGTAGATTTCCTTTAAATTAGATTTTCTTGAAAAATTTGTGTTTTTAAACTTTTTAATGTCAACTGCTGTACATTTTATAAACAGTAATTATTGTTTATAATTTTTTGGCTGGCTCAGGGACATTTACTGCTTTAGTTTTTAATTTTATCAACTTTTTTGCAACAATAGATTTCCTTTCAATTAGATTTTATTGAAAAATTTTTATTTTTAAATTTTTAATGTCAACTGCTGTACATATTATAAACAGTAATTATTGTTTATAATTTTTTGCTAGCTCAGGGACATTTACTCCGTTAATTTTTATTTTTATTAATTTTATTGGAACAGTAAATTCCCTTTAAATTAGATTTTCTTGAAAAATTTTTATTTTAAAAATTTTTAATGTCAACTGCTGTACATTTTATAAAAAATACTTATTGTTTTTAATTTTGTGCTGGCTCAGAGTCATTTACTGCGTTAATTTTTATTTTTATTAATTTTTTTGGAACAATAGATTTCCTATAAATTAAATTTTTTTGGAAAGTTCTTATTTTAAAAGTTTTTAATATCAACTGCTGTACATTTTATAAACAGTAATTATTGTTTATAATGTTTTGCTTGCTTAGGGACATTTACTGATTTAGTTTTCAATTTTGTCAACTTTTTGCAACAATAGATTTCTTTTCAATTAGATTTTCTTGAAAAATTTTTATTTTTTGACTTTTTAATTTCATTTGCTGTACATTTTATAAACAGTAATTATTGTTTATAATTTAAAGCTTGCTCATGAACATTTACTGCTTTAGTTTTTAATTTTATCAATTTTATTGTAACAGTATATTTCCTTTAAATTAGATTTTCTTGAAAAATTTTTATTTTTAAACTTTTTAATGTCAATTGCTGTACATTTTATAAACAGTAATTATTGTTTATAATTTTTTAGCTGGCTCAGGGACATTTACTGCTTTAGTTTTTAATTTTGTCAATTTTTTTGCAGCAATAGATTTCCTTTAAATTAGATTTTCTTGAAAAATTTTTATTTTTAAACTTTTTTATGTCAACTGCTGTACATTTTATAAACAAGAATTATTGTTTATAATTTTTTGCTAGCTCAGGGACATTTTTCCGTTAATTTTTAATTTTATTATTTTTATTGTAACAGTAGATTTCCTTTAAATTAGATTTTCTTGAAAAATTTGTGTTTTTAAACTTCTTAATGTCAACTGCTGTACATTTTATAAACAGTAATTATTGTTTATAATTTTTTAGGTGGCTCAGGGACATTTACTGCTTTAGTTTTTAATTTTGTCAATTTTTTTGCAGCAATAGATTTCCTTTAAATTAGATTTTCTTGAAAAATTTTTATTTTTAAACTTTTTTATGTCAACTGCTGTACATTTTATAAACAGTAATTATTGTTTATAATGTTTTGCTTGCTCAGGGACATTTACTGCTTTAGTTTTTAATTTTGTCAATTTTTTTGCAGCAATAGATTTCCTTTAAATTAGATTTTCTTGAAAAACATTTATTTTAAAAATTTTTAATGTCAACTGCTGTACATTTTATAAAAAATACTTATTGTTTTTAATTTTGTGCTGGCTCAGAGTCATTTACTGCGTTAATTTTTATTTTTATTAATTTTTTTGGAACAATAGATTTCCTTTAAATTAAATTTTTTTGGAAAGTTCTTATTTAAAAAATTTTTAATATCAACTGCTGTACATTTTATAAACAGTAATTATTGTTTATAATGTTTTGCTTGCTTAGGGACATTTACTGATTTAGTTTTCAATTTTGTCAACTTTTTGCAACAATAGATTTCTTTTCAATTAGATTTTCTTGAAAAATTTTGATTTTTTAACTTTTTAATTTCATTTGCTGTACATTTTATAAACAGTAATTATTGTTTATAATTTGAAGCTTGCTCATGAACATTTACTGCTTTAGTTTTTAATTTTATCAATTTTATTGTAACAGTATATTTCCTTTAAATTAGATTTTCTTGAAAAATTTTTATTTTTAAACTTTTTAATGGCAATTGCTGTACATTTTATAAACAGTAATTATTGTTTATAATTTTTTGCTGGCTTAGGGACATTTACTGCTTTAGTTTTTAATTTTGTCAATTTTTTTGCAGCAATAGATTTCCTTTAAATTAGATTTTCTTGAAAATTTTTTATTTTTAAACTTTTTTATGTCAACTGCTGTACATTTTATAAAAAATACTTATTGTTTTTAATTTTGTGCTGGCTCAGAGTCATTTACTGCGTTAATTTTTATTTTTATTAATTTTTTTGGAACAATAGATTTCTTTTAAATTAAATTTTTTTGGAAAGTTCTTATTTTAAAAATTTTTAATATCAACTGCTGTACATTTTATAAACAGTATTTATTGTTTATAATTTGATGCTTGCTCAGGGACATTTACTGCTTTAGTTTTTAATTTTGTCAACTTTTTTGCAACAATAGAATTCCTTTAAATTAGATTTACTTGAAAATTTTTTATTTTTAAACTTTTTAATGTCAACTGCTGTACATTTTATAAACAGTAATTATTGTATTTTTTTTTTTTTTGCTTGCTCAGGGACATTTACTGCGTTAGTTTTTAATTTTATCTAGTTTTTTTCAATAGTAGATTTCCTTTAAATTAAATTTTTTTGGAAAGTTTTTATTTTTAAAATTTCTTAATTTCAACTGCTGTACATTTTATAAACATTACTTATTGTTTATATTTTTTTGCTGGCTCAGAGACATTTCCTGCGTTAATTTTTTATTTTATCGGAACAGTAAATTTCCTTTAAATTAGATTTTCTTGAAAAATATTTTTTAAAAAATTTTTAATGTCAACTGCTGTACATTTTATAAACAGTAATTATTGTTTATAATGTTTTGCTTGCTTAGGGATATTTACTGATTTAGTTTTCAATTTTGTCAACTTTTTGCAACAATAGATTTCTTTTCAATTAGATTTTCTTGAAAAATTTTTATTTTTAAACTTTTTAATTTCATTTGCTGTACATTTTATAAACAGTAATTATTGTTTATAATTTGAAGCTTGCTCATGAACATTTACTGCTTTAGTTTTTAATTTTATCAATTTTATTGTAACAGTATATTTCCTTTAAATTAGATTTTCTTGAAAAATTTTTATTTTTAAACTTTTTAATGTCAATTGCTGTACATTTTATAAACAGTAATTATTGTTTATAATTTTTTGCTGGCTTAGGGACATTTACTGCTTTAGTTTTTAATTTTGTCAATTTTTTTGCAGCAATAGATTTCCTTTAAATTAGATTTTCTTGAAAATTTTTTATTTTTAAACTTTTTTATGTCAACTGCTGTACATTTTATAAACAAGAATTATTGTTTATAATTTTTTGCTAGCTCAGGGACATTTTTCCGTTAATTTTTAATTTTATTATTTTTATTGTAACAGTAGATTTCCTTTAAATTAGATTTTCTTGAAAAATTTGTGTTTTTAAACTTCTTAATGTCAACTGCTGTACATTTTATAAACAGTAATTATTGTTTATAATTTTTTAGGTGGCTCAGGGACATTTACTGCTTTAGTTTTTAATTTTGTCAATTTTTTTGCAGCAATAGATTTCCTTTAAATTAGATTTTCTGGAAAAATGTTTATTTTTAAACTTTTTTATGTCAACTGCTGTACATTTTATAAACAGTAATTATTGTTTATAATGTTTTGCTTGCTCAGGGACATTTACTGCTTTAGTTTTTAATTTTGTCAATTTTTTTGCAGCAATAGATTTCCTTTAAATTACATTTTCTTGAAAAATTTTTATTTTTAAACTTTTTAATGTCAACTGCTGTACAATTTATAAAAAATACTTATTGTTTTTAATTTTGTGCTGGCTCAGAAACATTTACTGCGTTAATTTTTAATTTTATTAATTTTATTGGAACAGTAAATTTCCTTTAAATTAGATTTTCTTGAAAAATATTTATTTTAAAAATTTTTAATGTCAACTGCTGTACATTTTATAAAAAATACTTATTGTTTATAATTTTTTGCTGCCTCGGAGACATTTACTCCGTTAATTTTTAATTTTATCAATTTTATTGTAACTGTAGATTTCCTTTAAATTAAATTTTTTTGGAAAGTTCTTATTTTAAAAATTTTGAATATCAACTGCTGTACATTTTATAAACAGTAATTATTGTTTATAATGTTTTGCTGGCTTAGGGACATTTACTGATTTAGTTTTTAATTTCGTCAACTTTTTTGCAACAATAGATTTCTTTTCAATTAGATTTTCTTGAAAAATTTTTATTTTTTAACTTTTTATTTTCATTTGCTGTACATTTTATAAACAGTAATTATTGTTTATAATTTGAAGCTTGCTCATGGACATTTACTGCTGTAGTTTTTAATTTTGTCAACTTTTTTGCAACAATAGATTTCCTTTAAATTAGATTTTCTTGAAAAATTTTTATTTTAAAATTTTTAATTTCATTTGCTGTACATTTTATAAACAGTAATTATTGTTTATGATTTGATGCTTGCTCAGGGACATTTACTGCTTTAGTTTTTAATTTTGTCAACTTTTTTGCAACAATAGAATTCCTTTAAATTAGATTTACTTGAAAATTTTTTATTTTTAAACTTTTTAATGTCAACTGCTGTACATTTTATAAACAGTAATTATTGTTTTTTTTTGCTTGCTCAGGGACATTAACTGCGTTAGTTTTTAATTTTATCTAGTTTTTTTGAATAGTAGATTTCCTTTAAATTAAATTTTTTTGGAAAGTTTTTATTTTTAAAATTTCTTAATTTCAACTGCTGTACATTTTATAAACATTACTTATTGTTTATATTTTTTTGCTGGCTCAGAGACATTTCCTGCGTTAATTTTTTATTTTATCGGAACAGTAGATTTCCTTTAAATTAGATTTTATTGAAAAATTTTTATTTTTAAATTTTTAATGTCAACTTCTGTACATTTTATAAACAGTAATTATTGTTTTATTTTTTTGCTTGCTCAGGGACATTTACTGCGTTAGTTTTTAATTTTATCTAGTTTTTTTGAATAGTAGATTTCCTTTAAATTAAATTTTCTTGAAAAAATTTTAATTGTATCAATTTTATTGGAACAGTAGGTTTCCTTTAAATTAAATTTTTTTTGGAAAGTTTTTATTTTTAAAATTTCTTAATTTCAACTGCTGTACACTTGATAAACAATACTTATTATTTATAATCTTTTCTTGGCTCCGAAACATTTACGAAGTTACAAAGAAAATATTAAAAATTTTGTTTCGTACTTTTTGAGCATCTCTTATTTTGTTTTTTCCATGTAAGTAAACAAAAACTGGAAAGAAATCTTTGTGCAAATTAGAAGGTATTTTATAATTTCCCCTTTTTGTTATGAACTGAATACTGCGCAGCACAGTAAAATGTAAATCTTAATTTATGATCGGTCTTAAATTCAGGACTGTCTGCTATAAAGTTTAAGGATTTAAAATGCGAGCGTAAATTTTGCTTTGACTGTCTTAAAAATGTTGCATCTTAGTTTAAGGATGCTTTCCTGTTTTAAAATAAAACTTTCTTTTTACTATGAAGCCCCGCCCCACAGTTTGGCCAAATTTTGTTAGAGTTGTGTTTTAAATTAAATAAAATTCATGTCGATTTTTTAATTTTTGTTTATTTATATTTATTTTTTTATAACAAAGGTTGAAAAATTGATGTGTTGCTGTATAATAAAGTATTTTACATTTTACCATTTTTTGAGTTTATTAGAAATAAGATTTTAGAAATAACATTCTTGATGAATACTATTTTACATAATTATAGTTTTTTTGAATAAACAATGCATTCATTAACTTTTGGTGAAAAGAACTTAATTTTAAAAATTTAGATTGTAGCATATAATTAGTAGTATAAATCTTCGAGTTTTTTACCATTAATTTAATGGGTAATTAACACATAAATATTTAGTATTAATTTCATAAATTTTTAAATTATTTAAGAAATTTTTATTCTCAACTGTAAATGTTTTTAACATTAATTAACAAAATTCTATTTTTTATACATTTTTTTTGACATTTTACGCAAGAAATAATTAAATATGGTTAACTAAAAAAGTAAAGGCTATTGTGTAAACGTTTAACAATTGTGTAAAAAAATTTATAAGTTTTCTTGTTAAATTTGATTTTAAATATTAATATTTTGATATTTTTAATCCCAATTTAAATTTTAATTTCATTAAATTTTCCAGTATGTAATAAAAAATGTGAAAATAAAAAAGTAAATTGTTGTTTTTTTCTTTTGTGAAAAAGAGATTCTCGAGTGCAACATGAATGAAAATTAATAATAATTAATTGTTATGAATTAATATTAATCCAAATGTAGTATTATTAATATAAAAATTATTATTATTGTATAATAAAATTTGTAATTAAAATAAAGTAATGAAAATAATCTTTTTTGTAAAGAGCGCTGTTGATTCGTGCCGGGTCCAGACACCGAAGTCCTTCGTGAGCGATCGGAAGAGAAATGGTGACAGAAATAAAAAATTGAAAAGCGTAAGTCTAAAATTTGTTTTTTTATTTTTAAACTTTTTATTTCTATAAAAAAAATCTTTTTATATTTAAAAATATAATAATA
Organism: Leptopilina myrica (nomen nudum); assembly: GCA_032872475.1. Classification (NCBI taxonomy): domain Eukaryota; kingdom Metazoa; phylum Arthropoda; class Insecta; order Hymenoptera; family Figitidae; genus Leptopilina; species Leptopilina myrica (nomen nudum). The sequence goes on along the minus strand of CM065465.1, from coordinate 29,672,252 downwards.
AAAATGAGTTGAATTTTTTAGAGTTTCGGGCAAAATTTCAATTTTAAATTAATTAATAAATAAATTTTAATTTCTGGAATTTTTAATTAATTTAATTTTCCTCGATGAAACATTTTCAAGAAAAAGAAAATTTTACCCTGACAACACGTGTCATTATTTTTCATGAATCGATCTTAAAAAATATTAACAATTAACAATTAAGAATAGAAATAATGTTTATAATTTTTAATCTTTTTGTTATAGTTAATTTAAAAATTTGAAATTTTCTAATTTAAATTCGTTTCTAAACACATTGTTCCTAAAATAAAAAATGCTTTTCTAAATTTAGATAATTATTTGGTTTTTATAATAAAAAGAAAAAAAGGTTTAAAATAAAATTAATTAAAAAATGAAAACAAGGAAAATATTAAAATTTCTACTAATTTTTATTTTAAAATTGTACATCATTTTTTAGTTTTTATTTTCTTTTTTTTTCTTTGTTTAGAAATTGTTGTCGAAAGTAACTAAAAGTTTTGGAAATTATGAGGTATATATTTATGAGGTATATATTTATTGAAACCCCATATAATATGAATTAGACAATTTGAACTACAAATTATTATAATTATTTTTGTTATTCACTTTAATAATGAATTTAATATTAATTTATTGTTTAATAATGCATTTTTTAATTTTACATGTATATTTTAAAATTAATAAATTATTTTTTTATACATTAGATAATAATTATTTTTTAATATACTAAATAGTAATTGTTTATGAATTTAATAATTAAGTAAATTATTTACTAACATTACTGCCTTAACTTAAACTTGTAATTTGTTTAAATAATTTATTCGTAAAAGTAATTTAAAAATATTTTTTAAATATAGAAATTATTATTAATTGAAAATAACTAGCTTAAACTTTAAGTTCTTTTTCAAATACAGTAATATATTTGTAATAGTTATTAAAAAACAGTTTTTAAATAAAGAATTTATTATTAATGGAGAAATATAATTTTAGACGTAGAAGTTAATTTTTACAATTAATATTTTTTTTGCAGAGACATATTTTTCTTCTTCTTTTTGTCATCGCAAAGAAGTTGGAAGGAAACCAGATTCAAGTGAAGACGCCGAAGAGTGATTGAAAACATTAGAAATCTTCAACATCTTTTGAAGTACTTAGATTTTATTGTATTAGGTCATATTATTACTTAGCTAGGTATTTTCAAACTAAAAATGTAATTATATAGCTAGGAAATTAGTGAAGTATTTTTAAGAAAAGAAAAAATTATTCTTCATTCTTCAAGAGGATTCATCGTCATTCGGAGTCAACTTCAACATTGCAAGGTGAGTGAAAAAACAATACTTTATTATCCTCTATCCCATCCTACACTTAGAAAATATTTTATATTTAATGTTAAAAAATTCTAGTAACTTTATTCTTTACTTAAAAACATTAATTTAAGTATATAATAGGGGAGACTAGGGCGAAAAGTTAAACTGCCAAAACCGTTAAAATTCATTATCTTTCGAACGGGAATAGTTAGAGCATTGTAATTTTAATTATAGAAGGGTATTATCACCCTAAATAAATGTACGGAGTTGTGTGCAATTGTGTTAATTTTTGTAGTGTCTATATTGAAAGTTTTTTTAACCTACTTTTGAAAATTTTTTCGAAAAAGAAAATATCAACTTTTAAGTATATTTTTTGCATTTATCCTCACCGCGATTTTTTTACTTCATTATTTGGGTCCCCTGAAAAGATACCTAAAGGTATTTGCTAAATATCTTTAGTCAGATTTTTTATATTTGTTGTTAAAGCCAAAAACGCACCCTTGGGCGAAAAGTTAAATGTATTTTTAGATGTATTTAAATTTTTTTTATTTTTCGTTTTTTTGGGTTTATTTGTTTAAAAATTATTTATTTAACATTGGGCAAGTAGTCTGTCAAAAAAGAAGACCGTTCACACGAAATTTCAATTTTTTAACTTTGCAATAACCCACAATTTGAACAAAAGAGTTGACAAAGACCCTTAGCATTGTTTAAGAATTCGTTTTGAAACCCTTTAGTTTTGAAATTTATATTTAAAATTTATTAAAAATAACAAGAAATGGCAGTTTTATTAAATTTCACATTCAATTTATTTATACATACATTTCTTTACATATTTTAATTCATTTTACTTCTAATTATAATTACAAATTTTGGATTTTTCTACAATTATCCGATTGAGTGACCAAATTGTTCTTGTTTCTTCTTTTTTCCCTTCAATCTTCACATCTATGTAATATTCAATAGAATTCTAAACTTTAATTATAATATGAAAATTTTTACTAGTTTGAATGATTAGAGATGACTTTTCGCTTTTAGATAATTTGTGTAAATGCCTCTCTTGTAATATAAAGAATTGAAAAATTACTTCTATGAAGAAAATGTACTATTTAAAAAATTTATTTTATTAGTAATAACCTAAATTTTAATTTGTACAATAGCGAAAATTGAGTCAATAATTGAAATTGGAAAAACTTTATATACTAACAAGTAAAACTACCCAAGTGTCAGACGCCGAATTTATTGAAACTTTGCATACGTCAAGAGGGATGAAAAATTAGATATACGTGTTTTTTTATATCGGCGGATATTGACTTTAAAGGGAAGAAACTACCCTTTTAATTTTAAGGGATGTAAATTCAATAGTTATCTTAAAATTGCTTAAATTCGATGGAAACTGGTTACTCGGGGGTTTTTGGGGTCGCTGATTACGAATTCAATGTCAGTTTTTCAAAATTCAAAATGGCGGTTCCAAAATTGCGGACGAGATTTCTAAAAATTGATTAAATTCGATGGAAACTGGTTACTAGGGGGTTTTTGGGGTCGCTGATCGCGAAAATGAAGTCAGATTTTCAAAAATTCAAAATGGCGGAACCAATATAGCGGACGAATTTTTTAAAAAATTGCTTAAATTTGTTGGAAACTGGTTACTTGAGGGTTTTTGGGGTCGCTGATTATGAATTTGATGTCAATTTTTCAAGATTTAATTCAAACTTTTTATTCTTATCTTTGGCATTAGTTTCTAGTCAATCTCTTGAAGGAACAGTCGCCGTTGTGCATTTGGAAAAACTGACATCGAATTCGTAATTAGCGACCCCAAAAACCCCCTAGTAACCAGTTTCCATCGAATTTAATCAATTTTTAGTAATCTCGTCCGCCATTTTTGAACCGCCATTTTGAATTTTGAAAAACTGACATTGAATTCGTAATCAGCGACCCCAAAAACCCCAGAGTAACCAGTTTCCATCGAATTTAAGCAATTTTAAGATAACTATTGAATTTACATCCCTTAAAATTAAAAGGGTAGTTTCTTCCCTTTAAAGTCAATATCCGCCGATATAAAAAAACACGTATATCTTATTTTTCATCCTTCTAGACGTATGCAAAGTTTCAATTAATTCGGCGTTTTGACACTTGGGTAGTTTTACTTGTAAGTCAAATTAAGAGTTTGTCTTTAAAGTCATATTTTAATTTTCAAAATTAAAAAATTATTTTAAATCTGAATGGGTGAAAATTTCCTCGATTTCAATTCAGTGAATGAGATTTTTTTGATAAATGAGTAGAATTTTTTAGAGGATTAATAAAAAACTATTGATTCTCACAATCAGTGGAATTGTAGTGACAGTGAAATTCTACTAATTTATTTAAAAAATCTACTGAACTTTCTGTCCTTGTCTATCTTTTCTTCTCTATAAAATTGAAAATTAGGATTTTGAAAAATTGAAAATTTTGTTAACTTTTATTGAAATAATTTTTGAATTTTAATTCAAGTCGCTGTTAGAAATATTTTGGAATTTTCTATACAACTTCTTTAAATAATTAAATTTAATGAAAAACCGTATGAAAAATTATATTTTTCTAACACACGCACCGAAAGTACATCATTTCTTCCCTATAAAGAGGGTGAAAAGAGTACGTATTTCCCGGAGCCAGGGAGAGAATGTTACTTTCCCTCCCCGCTGTGATGTCACGGGGAGAGAAAGTAGTATTTTCTTCCTGCTGCTATAATTTCAAATTTTTTTTTAATAAATGCAAAATATAAAAAGAGTTACATATTTTTTAAAATTAAATATGTATCATATTGTTATTTTTTTAAATTAATGGATTTTAAATAAATATTACAACAAAAAATTCCGTTGAATAATTGCATATTTGTACTTTCATTTACGTGTGTTAGAAAAAATAGTTATGTGCACCACGGAAGAAAAATGATTTTCGCCTTGTGTGTTTGCAGTTCTCCTTAGGTGCACAATATACTATTTTTGAGAAATTAAGAATTTTCATTAATATTAAAAAGTAAGTTTTGAAAGCAACAATGGAAAAGATAATTTTTTATTATTTTATATAAAATTCACTTATTTTGTAAAATAATAAATTATATTTAAATAACTACTCCTTTTAAAGAAGGTAAGAAAACTGACTCAGGTAGAAGGAGACAACAGGTCGAAGAAAACAAAAGAGGGGAAAAGGAAAACCCCAAAGTCGTTATCTTACTTGTTTACAAAAGAGGATTAACTTTTCTTTCTAATCGTCAATTATTAAAAGGTCGACCGACTACAAATAATATTCAAAGTAATTGGAAAATTTAGTTTCATTCAACTTACATTTTAAGAAAATAAATTAAAACTGATGAATATTATTTATAAAAAATACTGTTCATTTTTCGTGAAAATTTCAAGAAATCTGACTCAAAACAAATAATTAAGAAATAATTGTTTATTAATTTTATTTGAAAAATTTGTAAAAATTATTTTTGATTTCTATTTTTATTATTTTTATTTTCACGAAAAATGAAAAGTATTTTTTATAAATAATATTCAGCAGTTTTAATTTATTTCCTAAAATTTAAATAGAAATAAACTAAATTTTCGAATTATTTTGAATACTATTTGTATTCGTCGACCTTTTAATAATCAATGATTAGAAAAAGAAAATAATTCTCTTTTGTAAACAAGTAAGATAAGGACTTTGGGGTTTCCCTTCCCCCTCTTTTGTTTTCTTCGACCTGTTGTCTCCTTCTACCTGAGTGAATTTTCCGTTGAGTCAGTTTTCATACCTCCTTTAAAAGGAGTAGATAATTAAATACTAAATATAATTTATTATTTCACAAAATAAGTGAATTTTATAATATAAACCTATAAAAACTATAAGAAAAAGTCGTGGACACTTCTTGTTAAATTTAAAATAATTTGAATATTAAATATAGAATTTTCAATAATTTTATATAAAATTTACTTCATTTGTAAAATTTTTATTTCACAATTTATTAATTATATTTAACTAAGTACTCCTTCTAAAGGAGGTAAGGAAACTGACTCAACGGAAAATTCACTCAGGTAGAATGAGACAACAGGTCGAAGAAAACAAAAGAGGGGAAAACGAAAACCCCACAGTTTTCTTTCTGACCGTCAATTACTGAAAGGTCGACTACTACAAATAATATTCAAAATAATTGGAAAATTTTAGTTCCTTTCTACTTACATTTTAGGAAAATGAATTAAAACTGCTGAATATTATTTATAAAAAATACTTTTTATTTTTCGTGAAAATTTCAAGAATTCTTAATGTATGTTATAAATTTCTTTTGGGCAGATTCTTGAAATTTTCACGAAAAATAAAAAGTATTTTTTATAAATAATATTCAGCAGTTTTAATTTATTTTTCTAAAATGTAAGTAGCAAGGAACTAAAATTTTCCAATTATTTTGAATATTATTTGTAGTCGTCGACCTTTCAGTTATTGGCGGTCAGAAAGAGAAATTAATCCTCTTTTATAAACAAGAATGGCAAACGACTTTGGGGTTTTCGTTTTCCCCTCTTTTGTTTTCTTCGACCTGTTGTCTCCTTCTACCTGAGTGAATTTTCCATTGAGTCAGTTTGCATACCTCCTTTAGAAAGAGCAGTTAGTTAAATATAATTGATTAATAAATTGCGAAATAATAATTTTACAAATGAAGTAAATTTTATATAAAATTATTAGTTTCTATATTTAATAATCAAATTATTTTAAATTTAACAAGAAGTGTTCGCGACTTTTTCGACGTCTTCAAATTCTTCATTCGTCTTTCATAAATACAGAGTAGGTACTATAAATATTTTATCCATTTTTTTCTTTTAAATGTTTTGACAATTGTTATATGTAACATTTAATTAAATTAATTATAGAAGAAAACTTCTGTAGTAATTATAAAAAAAAATTTAAAACATTGGGTAAAAAATTATTAAAATATCTATTTCTATGAAAAATTATATTTAATTTATTTAAGTGAAAATTAATTTGAAATTTTTATTTTTGCAGCTTTGGCGTCGACTACCTGCAACAGTTGTCCATATGAAGCGAAGAAGGAATCACCGGGAATATAGGGGTAAGTAAATTAAATACAAAATATTTTATTTTCTTTCTTTATTTCTTCTTTCAAACAATTTTTTTTTACAATCTCTATTCTTTTAGAAATTCTTTTTCTTTCAATTCTTTAAAGTAATTTTTTATTTTTCAAAATAAAAAAATACTTTAAATTTAAACCTGTGAAAATTTCGCCAATTTCAATTCAGTGGACTATGTTTCTTAAATCAGTGAAATTCCACTGATTTATTTAAGAAACATAGTCCACTGAATTGAAATCGGCGAAATTTTCACAGGTTTAAATTTAAAGTATTTTTTTATTTTTTCTATTTCTATCTTAGTAGCTAAAACGCACTTACTTATTCAGTGGAAGCAGGAAAATAACCTCCTCCACTGAATAGAAATCGGAAATTTTTAAAGTGCAATATTCTCTTTTTATTTTTATTCTCTTTCTTTGTATTCTTTTTCTATTTATCTTTTTTCTATCTTAGCATTTATTCTATCTTTCTTTCTATCTATCTATTCTTTCCATCTTATCAATACTCCTTTTCCCTTTCCTTACTTTGGTGGGATGACTTGTAACACGGCTTCCTTTTTGGAAGAAAGTCGCCTCCAAAGTTTCCTCTCTCTCCTCTCCTAACTTGGTGGGATGACTTGTAACACGCCTTCCTTTTGGAAGAAAGTCGCCTCCAAAGTTTCCTCCCTCTCCTTCTTTGGTGGGATGACTTGTAACACGGCTTCCTTCTGGAAGAAAGTCTCCTCCAAAGATCCTCTTCCTTTAAGCATCCCAGGGGAGAGTGTGACGACTTTCTCTCCCCACCTGGGAAACGAAGTCGTCCTCGAGGAGATAGTTTCCGACTTCGATCTCCTCGAGTAGGGAAGTTGGAAATGACCGAGTCTTTCCACTTCCCATCAGAAGTCGAAGTCAAGGAGAGGAGACAACAACTCTCCTTGAGAAAGAAAAAGAGGGAGGGTGCACGTCAATTTTTTTTGAATTTTTCAGCTCTAGAGGTCGTCATTCACAGTGACCTTCTTACCCGTTCGACTTCTTCTGGAATCTAGAAAGTCGCCATCCCCTTTCTGAGGACGACTTCTTTCTATCTTCCTACTCAAGGAGAGTGAAGTCGACAACTTCTCTCCTTGAGGACGACTTCGTTTCCCAGGTGGGGAGAGAAAGTCGTCACACTCTCCCCTGGGATGCTTAAAGGGAGAGGATCTTTGGAGGAGACTTTCTTCCAGAAGGAAGCCGTGTTACAAGTCATCCCACCAAAGAAGGAGAAGAAGGAAACTTTGGAGGCGACTTTCTTCCAAAAAGGAAGCCATGTTGCAAGCCATCCCACCAAGTTAGGAGAGGAGAGGGAGTATTGATAAGATGGAAAGAATAGATAGATAGAAAGAAAGATAGAATAAATGCTAAGATAGAAAAAAGATAGATAGAAAAAGAATAGAAAGAAAGAGAATATTGCACTTTGAAAATTTCCGATTTCTATTTAGTGGAAGAGGTTATTTTCCTGTTTCCACTAAATAAGTCAAGTGCATTTTCACTACAAAGATAGAAGAAAGAGATAGATTTTAAAGATAGAAAGAAAGAGAAGAAAAATAAAAAGAGAAATATTGCACTTTCAATTAATAATCGGTGAAAATTCCCGATTTCTTATTTAGTGGAAGAGGTTATTTTCCTGTTTCCACTGAATAAGTAAGTGCGTTTTAGCTACTAAGATAGAAATAGAAAAAATAAAAAAATATTTTAAATTTAAACCTGTGAAAATTTCGCCGATTTCAATTCAGTGGACTATGTTTCTTAAATAAATAAGTGGAATTTCACTTATTTAAGAAACATAGTCCACTGAATTGAAATCGGCGAAATTTTCACAGGTTTAAATTTAAAGTATTTTTTTATTTTGAAAAATAAAAAATTACTTTAAAGAATTTAAAGAAAGAAAAAGAATTTCTAAAAGAAGAGACACTGTAAGAAGAAGAAAATGTTTTAAAGAAGAAATAAAGAAAAGAAAAGAAAATATTTGTGTATTTAATTAACTCACCCCTTTATTCCCGGTGATTCCTCCTCCGCTTTATATGGAATGAAGAATTAAAGACGTCGGAAAAGAATTCGACACGTCTTGTTAAAGGAGGTAAGAAAACTGACGCAACTGAAAATTCACTTAGGTAGAAAGAGAAAATTTTCGAAGGAAACAAAAGAGGGGAAAAGGAAAACCCCAAAGTGATCTTACTTGTTTACAAAAAAGGATTAACTTTTCTTTCTAATCGTCAATTGCTGAAAGGTCGACGACTACAAATAATATTCAAAGTAATTGGAAAATTTAGTTTCTTTCAACTTACATTTTAGGAAAATAAATTAAAACTGCTGAATATTATTGATAAAAAATACTTTTTATTGTTCGTGAAAATTTCAAGTTGACCCAAAAGAAATTTATAACATACATAAGAAATAATTCTTTGTTTATTCTATTTGAAAAATTTTATTTATGTATACAGAAGCATTAAAAATTTTATCTAACAAGTTATTCAGTTTGTAAATAAAAAAGAAATCAAAAATAATTTTTGCAAATTTTTCAAATAAAATTAACAAACAATTATTTCTTATGTATGTTATAAATTTCTTTTAGGTCAGCTGGAAATTTTTGCGAAAAATAAAAAGTATTTTTTATAAATAATATTCACCAGTTTCAATTTAATTTCCTACAATGTAAGTTGAAAGAAATTAAATTTTCCAATGACTTTCAATATTATTTTCAGTCGTCGGCCTTTTAACAATTGACGATTAGAAAGAAAAGTTAATCATCTTTTGTAAACAAGTAAGATTACTGTGGGGTTTTCCTTTTCCCCTCTTTTGTTTCCTTCGAAAATGTTCTCCTACTACCTGAGTGAATTTCCGTTGGGTCACTTCTTGTTAAATGTAAAATTAATTAAAATATTAAATATAGAATTTTCAACAATTTTATATGAAATTTACTTCATTTGTAAAACTATTATTTCAAAATTTATTAATTAATTATATTTAACTAACTACTCCTTCTAAAGGAGGTATGCAAACTGACTCAACGGAAAATTCACTCAGGTAGAAGGAGACAACCGGTCGAAGAAAACAAAAGAGGGGAAAGGGAAACCCCAAAGTCTTTATCTTACTTGTTTACAAAAGAGAATTAATTTCTTTTTCTAATCGTTGATTATTAAAAGGTTGACGTCACAAATAATATTCAAAATAAATGGAAAATTTAGTTTTTTTCTACTTACATTTTAGGAAAATAAATTATAACTGCTGAATATTATTTATAAAAAATACTTTTTATTTTTCGTGAAAATTTCAAGAATCTGCCCAAAAGAAATTTATAACATACATTAAGAATTCTTGAAATTTTCACGAAAAATAAAAAGTGTTTTTTATAAATAATTTTCAGCAGTTTTAATTTAATTTTCTAAAATGTTAGTAGAAAATTAATCCTCTTTTATAAACAAGAAAGGCAAACGACTTTGGTGTTTTTCTTTTCCCCTCTTTTGTTTCCTTCGACCTGTTTTCTCCTTCTACCTAAGTCAATTTTCCGTTGCATGAGTTTTCTTACCTCCTTTAAAAGGAGTAGTTTAATATAATTTATTATTTTACAAAATAAGTGAATTTTATATTAAACAATCAAAACCACACGCGTGCAAGCCCGCGTGACATTTTCTTTTCCATTGTTGCTTTTAAAATTTGCTTTTTCAATTTTAATAAAAGTTCTTAATTTCTATAAAAATTTAATTTTTCTTACAGTTTTTCATTAAATTAAATTATTTGAACAATTCGTATAGAAAATGCCAAATATTTCTAACAGCAATTTAAATTAAAATTCAAAATTTATTTCAATAAAAGTTGGCAAAATTTTCAATTTTTTTTAAAATTATTATTGAGAATCCAAGTACCTTTTTTTAAAAAAAATTGTAATTACTATCTTTCAAAAACCTAATTTTTAAAACAAATTTCCAAATTCAATGTATTAAATTTCAATAACTTTTGTAAAATAAATATTTAATCTGGGACTTTCACGAAAAATTCGTGTCATGTCCTGACACGACATGAATTACCAGGCGTACTTTGTGTCGTGTCAAGACACGACACGAATTTTCGTGTTTTTTCGTGTCCGTGTTGGTCCCTGTATTTAACTAATTATTATTCTTTATTTGCTTGAAACTTCGAAATACATAAAAATTTGAACTGCAAGTCTTCCAAAATTCAATTAATTTTCCAAAGTTTTTGATTAATATTATTCAAAATTTAATTTCTAAAAAAGCTAACAAATTAAAACACTACACATTTAATACATTTTTCTACACATTTTTTTACACACGGGCTATAAATTAACTTTTCATTTTTTAACATATCAATTTAAACTGTAAAACAAAACATTGTTATAATCAACGAAAACTTCATGCGAGGACAAATTATGTCAGTTATTATAATATAATATTTATTTAAATTCTTTTATTTAATATTTAAATTATTTAAAATTTAACAATAAATGCGCAACACTTTTTCAAAGAATCAAATTCTTCAACTTTTCATTCGTCATTGATAAATGCAGAGTAAGTCCTATACATTTTTAACAAAAATTTTTTTAAAAAATATTTTGACAATTGTTATATTATAGTTATTTAAATTAATTTTTTTATTTAATATAACTTTTCATTTGAAAATCATTTTTTTCTAATTCAATATTGAAAAAATGTGTATTATATACTTAAATTAATATTTTTAAGTAAAGAATAAAGTTACTAGAATTTTTTAAAATTAAATATAAAATATTTTCTAAGTGTAGGATGGGATAGAGGATAATAAAGTATTGTTTTTTCACTCACCTTGCAATGTTGAAGTTGACTCCGAATGACGATGAATCCTCTTGAAGAATGAAGAATAAAGTTTTTCTTTTCTTAAAAATAATTCACTAATTTCCTAGCTATATAATTACATTTTTAGTTTGAAAATACCTAGCTAAGTAATAATATGACCTAATACAATAAAATCTAAGTACTTCAAAAGATGTTGAAGATTTCTAATGTTTTCAATCACTCTTCGGCGTCTTCACTTGAATCTGGTTTCCTTCCAACTTCTCTGCGATGACAAAAAGAAGAAGAAAAATATGTCTCTGCAAAAAAATATTAATTGTAAAAATTAACTTCTACGTCTAAAATTATATTTCTTTATTAATAATAAATTCTTTATTTAAAAACTGTTTTTTAATAACTATTACAAATATATTACTGTATTTGAAAAAGAACTTAAACTTTAAGCTAGTTATTTTCAATTAATAATAATTTCTATATTTAAAAAATATTTTTAAATTACTTTTACGAATAAATTATTTAAACAAATTACAAATTTGAGTTAAGGCAGTAATGTTAGTAAATAATTTACTTAATTAAATTAATAATTAACAATTACTATTTAGTATATTTAAAAAAATTATTATCTAATGTAAAGGAAAATAATTTATTAAATTTAAAATATATATGTCAACTTAAAAAATGCATTATAAAACAATAAATTTATATTAAATTCAAAATTAAAGTGATAAACAAAAATAATTTGTAGTTGAAATTATAGTCTAATTCATATTATATGAGGTTTCAATAAATATAATATAGCAATTTTAATATTAACCTTGTTTGCATTTTTTATTTACTTTTATTTTAAACATTTTTTATCTTTTTATTCCAAAAAGCAAACCTAATTTAAGGCAAATCTACTGTCCAAAAATAATATGCATATTTTTTTGTAACTTAGTAAATGTCCCTGAGTCAGTAAAAAATTATAAATAATAAGTATTGTTTATAATATGTACAGTAGTTAACACTAAAAAATTTCAAATTAAATTTTTTTATGTAATTTTAAGCAAATCTACTGTTCCAAAAAAGTTTATAAATTTTTGGCTAACGCAGTGAACGTCCCTGAGCCAGCAAAAAATTATAAACAATAAGTACTGTTTATAATATGTACAGTAGTTAACAATAAAAAATTTCAAATTAAATTTTTTTCAAAATGTAATTTAAAGCAAATCTACTATTCCAAAAAAAATTTGCATATTTTTTTTGTAACTATGAAAATTTCCCTGAGTCAGCAAAAAATTATAAACAATAAGCATTGTTTATAATATGTACAGCAGTTGACATTAAAAATTTTAAGAATACAAATTTTTCAAAGAAATCTAATTTTAAGCAAATCTACTGTTCCAAAAACATTTGCATATTTTTTTGTAACTAAGCAAATATCCCTGAGCCAGCAAAAATTATAAACTATAAGTAATATTTCTTTGACTCACCACTTTTTGTTGAAGTTAACTCTGGATGATAGTGATGAATCCTCTTGAAAAATATAAATATTTTTTTTAACTACTTAATTACAAGTCATCCTACGAAAGAAGGAGAGGGAGGAAACTTTGGAGGAGACTTTCTTCCAGAAGGAAGGCGTGTTACAAGTCATCCCACCAAAGTAAGGAGAGGGAAAAGGAGTATTGATATGATGGAAAGAATAGATAGATAGAATAAATGCTAAGATAGAAAAAAAGATAGATAAAAAAAGGATAGAAAGAAAGAGAAGACAAGTTCTCTAAGAGAAAACTAAGAAAAACATAGAAGAAAGAAAAAGACTTTAAAAATCTCTAGAAGTTTGCAAACTCATTTACTTTAAACTATTTTTAATAAAGATTTTATTATTTTTAATAGTGTTTTACTTTACTTTTACCTTACGTTACCTTTTCTTAATGTAAATTAGTACACGGAAAAAATAAATACATGAAAGATAACTTGACAGTACTTGAATTTTGGATGGGACAATAATTCTGTAAATATTTCATATACAGTCCTAGAATTTTTCATTGACTTATGTGAAATAGTCACAAGCAGTGCTGGAATATTTAAAGTAATCAATTGAATATTTTAAATATTCCAGCACTGCTTGTGATTATTTCACATAAGTCAATGACAAATTCTATGACTGTATATGAAATATTTACAGAATCATTGTCCCATCCAAAAGTCAAGTACTGGCAAGTAATCTTTCATGTAGTTATTTTTTCCGTGTACATTGTAAGTTGATTTTTCTATTAAAATAATTTGAAAATCAGGGAAGAATTAAAGGAAAATTTTGTGTCAACCTTAGAAAGAATATACTACAAAAGAAAATATTTAAATTTAAATGTATTTTTTAGTAAAAATTATCAATATTAATAAGATAAAAAAAAGAATTCGCATTCTGTTAAATTTAGAAATGAGAGCATTTTTTGTTACAGGAGAGAAAGAGAAGAGAGAAGAAAAAATATTGAAGATAATGCAAAAGAATAGAAAATAGGAACAGTGACTTAATTTTTCATTTTCAAATCAGCGATTTTCAACTATTTTTCATAACGCGGTGCAAAAAAGGGCACTTTTTTGCACCTTGTTATGAAAAATATCGTTCGTAACGAGTGCGAGCAGTTAAATTACTCCAGGATAAAAAATTGTATCAAAAAGCAAAAATAATTTAATGCTTAGAATTTCTTAAATTTAAATTAATTAACCACAGAAATTTTAATTAATTTACGCGTGGAAATTTGAATAAATTTATTACAAACTTTTGAATGAAAAAATAAAAAGTAAAATTATACACTCGAAATATTGTTTTCAAGAATTGCCGTTGAAAATAAAATATTAAATCCAGGAAAATAAAATGTTTGTTATTTCTAACTCACCCCAAATCCTCTGCTGTCTTCTGCCTTCTCGAATTTTGTTCCCGTCTCCAACTCTCATTGGCAAATGTTGAAGAAAAACGAAATGAAATAAATCTGCAAACAAATACATACTTATTATTAATTACCATTTAAATAATTTACTTCTGATTAGAAATTCAAACGTCACTTATTACCTGCTTCGCTTTTACTCAAAGAAAGAATTTGAAAGAATATTTTAATAAATGTAGAAGAAAATAAATATTAAACAATAATTTAGATGAATTAAAATAATTTTTTATAAATTATAAATATAATAAATATTTAATAATTATTTGAATAAATTTGATTAATTAAATTAAATTTGATAAATTGTAAGTAAACAGGTTGTTATAAATAATAATAGTTAACATAAAATTGTATTTTAATAAAAAAATTAAATAACAGATATAATTAAAATATTTCTGTAAAAAAAATTAAGAATTAAAATTTACTCCTACGTCCAAAGTCCATTTGTTTAAAAAAAAGTATTTCTTTGTTCTTTGTATATAGAAAATGTTTGCTATTTTTAATTTTAAACTACATTTTTGTTACAAAAATGATTTATTAAAATTGACAAGATATTTTATTCAAAGAAATAAAGTTAAGAAATGATTCGGAAATTTAATTATTAATTTATTATGAATAATAAATTATTAATAAAAGTTGAATATAAATTCAAGAACTTCATTATTTAAAAAAAAGTTTGAAGAAACATTAAATAAGAAAACACTTTTGTATCCTTTTGGTACTTACTCTTGATCAAGAATGACACGTTATTTCCTTGTTGCACTTCGACATTATTTTAGAAATTAAAAAATTTAATAACATTCAAATATTAAGGAAATAAAACTTTTCCTTTAACTAGTTGCGCCATCGAAAAAAGTCAATGAACTGAATTGAAATTCAAAACAAACTAAGGTAAAAGGCGAAAACTGTTTACTTTGGTGATAGAGAGAAGAGGTTAAATTTTAATTTCGTCCTTTTATAGTCGTTGAGGAAAAGAAAGACAAGGATGGAATAAAAACATCAAATTCTCTACAATGCCAAGGGTCGTAAAATTTCGTGTTTACAAAAAGGGATTAACTTTCCCCTCTAATTTTGAGTTATCGAAGAATTTACAAAATAATTAATGATTTTTAAAATTTTCAATAATTTTCTATTACAAAATTTATGAAAAAATTAAATAGTCAATAAAAAATAAAATTTTACATGAATATTTATTATTACTAATTTTTTTAAAAAATTAATATTTCTTACGAAAAATACTATTATTATTTTGGAATAAATTTGAAATTTTATTTTCTTTTTAAACAAAGTAATTTCGAAACCAGTTCTTCAACAATTCCAAGAAAGAAAAAGAGGGGAAGGGACTCAGCTGAATTTTAATTTTGTTTCTTTAATTATTATTAGGTATATATTTATTATTTATTTTACTTTTTATCGAGTATTTCAATTTTTTTCATTAAATTTCTTAACAAAAAATTACATAAATTTTCGAAAATTATTAAATATTTAATTATTTAGTGAAATTTTTACAATGATTCTAAATTAAAAGAAAAAATTAATCCCTTGTTGTAAACAATGACAATAAAGAAACAAAATTAAAATTCAGCTGAGTCCCTTCCCCCTCTTTTTCTTCCTTGGAATTGTTGGAGAACTGGTTTCGAAATTACTTTGTTTAAAAAGAAAATGAAATTTCAAATTAATTTTAAAAAAATAAAAGTATTTTTCGTAATAAATGTTGATTTCATAAAAAAAATTAGTAATAATAAATAATAAATTATTGAAAATTTTAAAAATCATATATTTGAATATTTTGTAAATTTTTTGATAACTCAAAATTAGAGGGGAAAGTTAATCCCTTTTTGTAAACACGAAATTTTACGACCCTTGGCATTGTAGAGAATTTGATGTTTTTATTCCATTCATGTCTTTCTTTTCCTCAACGGCAATAATTATTATTACAATTTTCCTGTTTTTAAATATATTTATTTTTAATTTTTACAAATTGTTTCTAAATGAAATATTTATTTATTAAAATAGTAAATAAAAATAAATTATTTTTAAAAAATGTTATATGAATTATAAAATATTGTTTTATTTTCTTAATTTTGAGATTTGAATTTCATATTAAACACAATTTCAAAACTAATTCTCCAACAATGTCAAGGGTTATAAACTTTCTTGTTTACAATAAGGAATTAATGTTTCCCTCTACTACGGAATTATTGAAAAGTCGTTGAATTTTATTGCAAATAATTTCAAAACTGTTTAGTAAATTTCTACAATTTTGAAACAAAGGAAGAAAGAGAATATGAAAACTAACAAAATTGTGTAAAATTTGAACATAAAAATTAGTTGAAATTTTTATATTTTCCTTGTTTGAATTCTTGATTTTAAATCATGCACATAACAAGAAAAAAAGGTCATTTCATTTTATACAATAAAGGATAAGTGAAAATAAGGACAGAAATGAAGCAGGTCTTTTACTCGCCAAAAAGAAAGCGTACTAATTACGGCGATGTTCCAGAGATTAAAAAATAATTTTTAAATTAATAAACATTTTTAATTTTTAACATTAAACTTAATTGATATTAGTTTTAAATATCCAGTTTACAGGACAATTCAATTTATTTTTAAAAAATTTTGTTTTCAAAATTATTAAAAATTGTAGATTTCATATTTTAAATTTAAAAAATTTTTAAATTATAAAGTAAAAAAACTTTATTACAAAGTCGCAGTAATTAGTTCATCTATATTACGTACTGTTTAACCTAACACCTACACCCAGTTTTTCTGTTACATTAAAAACTGTTTCATTTAACGTTATTTTTGACAAATTATTTATATTTACTTTACTTTCTTCTAATTCAAATACTTTTTTAAGATATAATAATTTTTTTTCTAAAATAAGTATTTTTTCACAATTAAATTTTTCTTTCTGGGTGTAGGTTGTAATCAAAGATAAAAAATATTAAAAATTCAATCGCTTACCCCTCATTCTTGGTAAGAACATCTAAGAATGTTGATGCTGTTGTTCCAATCCTCTTGCGCAGTTAAAATTATTTAAGGTTACATAATACTACTTACTTATTTTCTAATTTCCTATCTAATGTATTATCATTTTTTAATTTAAAAACCACTAGCTAAATAATTCCAAATACATCTAGTGAAGAATATTTAAATACAATAATAACAATAAAAACACTAAATAAACCTTCGATGATTTCCGAAAAATTATAAATTGTTCTTCGATGTCTTCTGGTGTCTCGTCGTCCTGTTCTTCCCCTCCGAGGAATGTTGTCATAGGAGAAATAAATTTATCTCTGAAAATAATAAAGTTAATAAAAATAAAAAAATGTATTAAAATTAATTCCTATCTTTCAAGTTTTTTTCATTTAAAAGAATTTTATGTTATTGCATAGAAGCGACATATTTAAACCAATTATACATTTATCTATTACATATTATATTTAAGAAATTTATTATCAAATTTTATTATGCGAAATATTATAATATTTTATTAATTATTGCTTTTATTAATTTTTTAATTTAATTAAAAATAATTAATACATATTAAGAACTCAAAAAAATTGTTCATCAATTGGTGTGTAAGTTATAAAAGTAAAAAACTATAGAAGATATCTTTTATCTCATTAATTATCAGTTTCATTAAATTTTTAAATTAATTTAAAATAATTTATATTTTTAAATAAAATCTTCATTCAACACTTGTATAAGATATGAGTCATTTTACGTGTAATGTCCTAAGATAAAATTACAACTTCTTAAAAAAAATTGAAATTCGGGAAATTTGTTCTTCTATCAAGTAGAAATATGCCAAAAAAAAGAATAAGAACTTAGTATTATACATAAACAGAACAGCAGATTTTATTAAATTTCAAAAAAATGGTAAATTTATAATAAAATTTAATTTAAAAAAACATTACTGATCAAAAAAATGTTGTATATTTTTTGAGAACTCAGTGACTGTACCTAAGTAAACAAAAAATTATGAACAATAAGTATTGTTAATGACATGTACACCAGTTGACATTAATTTTCAAAAAAAATTGAATTTTATATTTTTTAGAAACTATTTACATGTCCTTAGTTAAAAAAAAATATTAACAATAATTATTGTTTTTAATATCTACAGAAGATGACATTAAACTTAAGTAATTGTATGATTTTAATTAAAATTTAATGTCAAGCAAGTCTACTGTACTAAAAAAATTTATACATTTTTTGAAAAGCCAAACATGTATCTTAGTCAGCAAAAATTATTAACAATAATTATTGATTATCAGATGTACAGCAGTTGTCATTTAATTTTAAAGAATAAGAAATATATTTTAAAAATGAAATTTAATGTATATCAACTGTTCCAAAACTGTTTGTACACTTTTTTAAAAACTAAATACATTTCCTTGAGTTTACAAAAAAATTAAAAACAATAAGTACAGCCTATAAAATGTACAGCAGTTAACAATAATGTTTAAAGGAAAAAATTTTATAGAAATCTAATTTACAGCAAATCTACAGCTCCAAAAAAATTTGTATATTTTTTCAAATACTCAGTAAATCTTCTTAAGTTAGCAAAAAATGATAACCAACTCGTATTGTTTATAAAATGTACAGCAGTGGTTATTAATGTTTTTAAAAAAATTTTTTACTAAAATCTAAGATAAAGAAAATCAACTGTTATAAAAAAGGTTTGCATATTGTTTCGTGGACTCAGTATCTATTCCCGAGTTAGCAAGAAATTATAACTAACATGTATTGTTTATAAAATGTACAGCAGTTGACATTAATGTTTAAAAAAATGAAATATTTACTAAAATCTAAATTCAAGCAATTCTAATGTCCAAAAAAGTTTGCATATTTTTTCGTCAACTCAGTACCTATTCCCGAGTTAGCAAAAAATTATAACCAAAACGTATTGTTTATAAAATATACAGCAGTTGACATTAATGTTTCAAAAAATGGAGTTTTTTTTATTAAAATCTAATTTAAAGCATATCTATTTTATCAAAAATGTTTGGATATTTTTTTGTTATCTCAGTAAATGTTCCCGAGATAGTAAAAATTTATAACTAAAACGTATTGTTTATAAAATGTACACCAGTTGACATAAGTTTAGAAAAAAAATTATTTACAAAAATCTAATTTCAAGCAATTGTACTACTCCAAAAAAATTAAGACATTTTTTTGTGAACTTAGTAACTATTCTCGAGTTAGCAAAAAATTATAGACAACACGTATTGTTTAGAAAATGTACAGCAGTTGACATTAATGTTTCAAAAAATGGAGTTTTTTTTTACTAAAATCTAATTTCAAGCAATTCTAATGTCCAAAAAAAGTGTAGCTATTTTTCTCTTAACTCAGTAAATGTTCCAGAGTTAGGCAAAAAGTATAACGAATACGTATTGTTTATACAATGTACACCAATGGACATTAATGTTTAAAAAAAATAGAATTTTTTACTATAATCTAATTTCAAGCAATTCTACCCTTCCAAAATAGTGTCCACAATTTTTTGTGAACTTAGTAACTATTCCCGAGTTAGCAAAAAAATATAACCAAAACGTATTGTTTATAAAATATATAGCAGTTGACATCAATGTTTCAAAAAATGGAGTTTTTTTTACTAAAATCTAATTTCAAGCAATTCTAATGTCCAAAAAAAGTGTAGCTATTTTTCTCTTAACTTAGTAAATGTTCCCGAGTTAGGCAAAAAGTATAACAAATACGTATTGTTTATAAAATGTACACCAATGGACATTAATGTTTAAAAAAAATAGAATTTTTTACTAAAATCTAATTTCAAGCAATTCTAATGTCCAAAAAAAGTGTAGCTATTTTTCTCTTAACTCAGTAAATTTTCCCGAGTTAGGAGAAATTTATAACGAATACGTATTGTTTATAAAATGTACACCAATGGACATTAATGTTTAAAAAAAATAGAATTTTTTACTAAAATCTAATTTCAAGCAATTCTACCCTTCCAAAAAAGTGTCGATAATTTTTTGTGAACTTAGTAACTATTCCCGAGTTAGCAAAAAAATATAACCAAAACGTATTGTTTATAAAATATATAGCAGTTGACATTAATGTTTCGAAAAATAGAGTTTTTTTTACTAAAATCTAATTTAAAGCATATCTATTTTTTCAAAAATGTTTGGATATTTTTTTGTTGTCTCCGTAAATGTTCCCGAGATAGTAAAAATTTATAACCAAAACGTATTGTTTATAAAATGTACAGCAGTTGACATAAGTTTAGAAAAAAAATTTTTTTACTAAAATCTAATTTCAAGCAATTGTACTACTCCAAAAGTATTCGAGTTAGCAAAAAATTATAGACAACACGTATTGTTTAGAAAATGTACACCAATGGACATTAATGTTTAAAAAAATAGAATTTTTTTTTACTAAAATCTAATATTAAGCAATTCTACCCTTCCAAAAAAGTATCCATAATTTTTTGTGAACTTAGTAACTATTCCCAAGTTAGCAAAAAAATATAACCAAAACGTATTGTTTATAAAATATATAGCAGTTGACATTAATGTTTCAAAAAATAGAGTTTTTTTTACTAAAATCTAATTTAAAGCATATCTATTTTTTTAAAAATGTTTGGATATTTTTTTGTTATCTCAGTAAATGTTCCCGAGTTAGGCAAAAAGTATAACGAATACGTATTGTTTATAAAATGTACACCAATGGACATTAATGTTTAAAAAAAATAGAATTTTTTACTATAATCTAATTTCAAACAATTCTACCCTTCCAAAAAAGTGTCCACAATTTTTTGTGAACTTAGTAACTATTCCCGAGTTAGCAAAAAAATATAACCAAAACGTATTGTTTATAAAATATATAGCAGTTGACATCAATGTTTCAAAAAATGGAGTTTTTTTACTAAAATCTAATTTCAAGCAATTCTAATGTCCAAAAAAAGTGTAGCTATTTTTCTCTTAACTCAGTAAATTTTCCCGAGTTAGGAGAAATTTATAACGAATACGTATTGTTTATAAAATGTACACCAATGGACATTAATGTTTAAAAAAAATAGAATTTTTTACTAAAATCTAATTTCAAGCAATTCTACCCTTCCAAAAAAGTGTCGATAATTTTTTGTGAACTTAGTAACTATTCCCGAGTTAGCAAAAAAATATAACCGAAACGTATTGTTTAGAAAATGTACAGCAGTTGACATTAATGTTTCAAAAAATGGAGTTTTTTTTACTAAAATCTAATTTCAAGCAATTCTAATGTCCAAAAAAAGTGTAGCTATTTTTCTCTTAACTTAGTAAATGTTCCCGAGTTAGGCAAAAAGTATAACAAATACGTATTGTTTATAAAATGTACACCAATGGACATTAATGTTTAAAAAAAATAGAATTTTTTACTAAAATCTAATTTCAAGCAATTCTACCCTTCCAAAAAAGTGTCCATAATTTTTTGTGTACTTAGTAACTATTCCCGAGTTAGCAAAAAAATATAACCAAAACGTATTGTTTATAAAATATATAGCAGTTGACATTAATGTTTCGAAAAATAGAGTTTTTTTTACTAAAATCTAATTTAAAGCATATCTATTTTTTCAAAAATGTTTGGATATTTTTTTGTTGTCTCCGTAAATGTTCCCGAGATAGTAAAAATTTATAACCAAAACGTATTGTTTATAAAATGTACAGCAGTTGACATAAGTTTAGAAAAAAAATTTTTTTACTAAAATCTAATTTCAAGCAATTGTACTACTCCAAAAGTATTCAAGTTAGCAAAAAATTATAGACAACACGTATTGTTTAGAAAATGTACACCAATGGACATTAATGTTTAAAAAAATAGAATTTTTTTTTACTAAAATCTAATATTAAGCAATTCTACCCTTCCAAAAAAGTATCCATAATTTTTTGTGAACTTAGTAACTATTCCCGAGTTAGCAAAAAAATATAACCAAAACGTATTGTTTAGAAAATGTACAGCAGTTGACATTAATGTTTCAAAAAATAGAGTTTTTTTTACTAAAATCTAATTTAAAGCATATCTATTTTTTCAAAAATGTTTGGATATTTTTTTGTTATCTCAGTAAATGTTCCCGAGTTAGGCAAAAAGTATAACGAATACGTATTGTTTATAAAATGTACACCAATGGACATTAATGTTTAAAAAAAATAGAATTTTTTACTATAATCTAATTTCAAGCAATTCTACCCTTCCAAAAAAGTGTCCACAATTTTTTGTGAACTTAGTAACTATTCCCGAGTTAGCAAAAAAATATAACCAAAACGTATTGTTTATAAAATATATAGCAGTTGACATTAATGTTTCAAAAAATGGAGTTTTTTTACTAAAATCTAATATCAAGCAATTCTAATGTCCAAAAAAAGTGTAGCTATTTTTCTCTTAACTCAGTAAATGTTCCCGAGTTAGGCAAAAAGTATAACGAATACGTATTGTTTATAAAATGTACACCAATGGACATTAATGTTAAAAAAAATAGAATTTTTTACTAAAATCTAATTTCAAGCAATTCTAATGTCCAAAAAAAGTGTAGCTATTTTTCTCTTAACTCAGTAAATTTTCCCGAGTTAGGAGAAATTTATAACGAATACGTATTGTTTATAAAATGTACACCAATGGACATTAATGTTTAAAAAAAATAGAATTTTTTACTAAAATCTAATTTCAAGCAATTCTACCCTTCCAAAAAAGTGTCGATAATTTTTTGTGAACTTAGTAACTATTCCCGAGTTAGCAAAAAAATATAACCAAAACGTATTGTTTATAAAATATATAGCAGTTGACATTAATGTTTCGAAAAATAGAGTTTTTTTTACTAAAATCTAATTTAAAGCATATCTATTTTTTCAAAAATGTTTGGATATTTTTTTGTTGTCTCCGTAAATGTTCCCGAGATAGTAAAAATTTATAACCAAAACGTATTGTTTATAAAATGTACAGCAGTTGACAGAAGTTTAGAAAAAAAATTCTTTTACTAAAATCTAATTTCAAGCAATTGTACTACTCCAAAAGTATTCGAGTTAGCAAAAAATTATAGACAACACGTATTGTTTAGAAAATGTACACCAATGGACATTAATGTTTAAAAAAATAGAATTTTTTTTTACTAAAATCTAATATTAAGCAATTCTACCCTTCCAAAAAAGTATCCATAATTTTTTGTGAACTTAGTAACTATTCCCAAGTTAGCAAAAAAATATAACCAAAACGTATTGTTTATAAAATATATAGCAGTTGACATTAATGTTTCAAAAAATAGAGTTTTTTTTACTAAAATCTAATTTAAAGCATATCTATTTTTTTAAAAATGTTTGGATATTTTTTTGTTATCTCAGTAAATGTTCCCGAGTTAGGCAAAAAGTATAACGAATACGTATTGTTTATAAAATGTACACCAATGGACATTAATGTTTAAAAAAAATAGAATTTTTTACTATAATCTAATTTCAAACAATTCTACCCTTCCAAAAAAGTGTCCACAATTTTTTGTGAACTTAGTAACTATTCCCGAGTTAGCAAAAAAATATAACCAAAACGTATTGTTTATAAAATATATAGCAGTTGACATCAATGTTTCAAAAAATGGAGTTTTTTTACTAAAATCTAATTTCAAGCAATTCTAATGTCCAAAAAAAGTGTAGCTATTTTTCTCTTAACTCAGTAAATTTTCCCGAGTTAGGAGAAATTTATAACGAATACGTATTGTTTATAAAATGTACACCAATGGACATTAATGTTTAAAAAAAATAGAATTTTTTACTAAAATCTAATTTCAAGCAATTCTACCCTTCCAAAAAAGTGTCGATAATTTTTTGTGAACTTAGTAACTATTCCCGAGTTAGCAAAAAAATATAACCGAAACGTATTGTTTAGAAAATGTACAGCAGTTGACATTAATGTTTCAAAAAATGGAGTTTTTTTTACTAAAATCTAATTTCAAGCAATTCTAATGTCCAAAAAAAGTGTAGCTATTTTTCTCTTAACTTAGTAAATGTTCCCGAGTTAGGCAAAAAGTATAACAAATACGTATTGTTTATAAAATGTACACCAATGGACATTAATGTTTAAAAAAAATAGAATTTTTTACTAAAATCTAATTTCAAGCAATTCTACCCTTCCAAAAAAGTGTCCATAATTTTTTGTGTACTTAGTAACTATTCCCGAGTTAGCAAAAAAATATAACCAAAACGTATTGTTTATAAAATATATAGCAGTTGACATTAATGTTTCGAAAAATAGAGTTTTTTTTACTAAAATCTAATTTAAAGCATATCTATTTTTTCAAAAATGTTTGGATATTTTTTTGTTGTCTCCGTAAATGTTCCCGAGATAGTAAAAATTTATAACCAAAACGTATTGTTTATAAAATGTACAGCAGTTGACATAAGTTTAGAAAAAAAATTTTTTTACTAAAATCTAATTTCAAGCAATTGTACTACTCCAAAAGTATTCAAGTTAGCAAAAAATTATAGACAACACGTATTGTTTAGAAAATGTACACCAATGGACATTAATGTTTAAAAAAATAGAATTTTTTTTTACTAAAATCTAATATTAAGCAATTCTACCCTTCCAAAAAAGTATCCATAATTTTTTGTGAACTTAGTAACTATTCCCAAGTTAGCAAAAAAATATAACCAAAACGTATTGTTTATAAAATATATAGCAGTTGACATTAATGTTTCAAAAAATAGAGTTTTTTTTACTAAAATCTAATTTAAAGCATATCTATTTTTTTAAAAATGTTTGGATATTTTTTTGTTATCTCAGTAAATGTTCCCGAGTTAGGCAAAAAGTATAACGAATACGTATTGTTTATAAAATGTACACCAATGGACATTAATGTTTAAAAAAAATAGAATTTTTTACTATAATCTAATTTCAAACAATTCTACCCTTCCAAAAAAGTGTCCACAATTTTTTGTGAACTTAGTAACTATTCCCGAGTTAGCAAAAAAATATAACCAAAACGTATTGTTTATAAAATATATAGCAGTTGACATTAATGTTTCAAAAAATGGAGTTTTTTTACTAAAATCTAATATCAAGCAATTCTAATGTCCAAAAAAAGTGTAGCTATTTTTCTCTTAACTCAGTAAATGTTCCCGAGTTAGGCAAAAAGTATAACGAATACGTATTGTTTATAAAATGTACACCAATGGACATTAATGTTTAAAAAAAATAGAATTTTTTACTAAAATCTAATTTCAAGCAATTCTACCCTTCCAAAAAGTGTCCACATTTTTTTGTGAACTTAGTAACTATTCCCGAGTTAGCAAAAAAATATAACCAAAACGTATTGTTTATAAAATATATAGCAGTTGACATTAATGTTTCAAAAAATAGAGTTTTTTTACTAAAATCTAATTTAAAGCAATTCTATTTTTTCAAAAATGTTTGGATATTTTTTTGTTGTCTCCGTAAATGTTCCCGAGATAGTTAAAATTTATAACCAAAACGTATTGTTTATAAAATGTACAGCAGTTGACATAAGTTTAGAAAAAAATTTTTTTTACTTAAATCTAATTTCAAGCAATTGTACTACTCCAAAAGTATTCGAGTTAGCAAAAAATTATAAACAACACGTATTGTTTAGAAAATGTACAGCAGTTGACATTAATGTTTCAAAAAATGGAGTTTTTTTTTCTAAAATCTAATATTAAGCAATTCTAATGTCCAAAAAAAGTGTAGCTATTTTTCTCTTAACTCAGTAAATGTTCCCGAGTTAGGAAAAAAGTATAACGAATACGTATTGTTAATAAAATGAACACCAATGGACATTAATGTTTAAAAAAATAGAATTTTTTACTAAAATCTAATTTCAAGCAATTGTACTACTCCAAAAAAATTAAGGTATTTTTTTGTAAACTTAGGAACTATTCTCGAGTTAGCAAAAAATTATAGACAACACGTATTGTTTAGAAAATGTACAGCAGTTGACATTAATGTTTCAAAAATGGAGTTTTTTTTTACTAAAATCTAATTTCAAGCAATTCTAATGTCCAAAAAAATTGTAGCTATTTTTCTCTTAACTCAGTAAATGTTCCCGAGTTAGAAAAAAAGTATAAAGAATACGTATTCTTTATAAAATGTACACCAATGGACATTAATGTTTAAAAAAAATAGAATTTTTTACTATAATCTAATATTAAGCAATTCTAATGTCCAAAAAAAGTGTAGCAATTTTTATCTTAACTTAGTAACTATTCCCGAGTTAGGAAAAAACTATAACGAAAACGTATTATTTATAAAATGTACAGCAATGGACATTAATGTTAAAAAAAAAATTTTTTACTAAAATCTAATTTCAAGCAATTGTACTACTCCAAAAAAATTAAAATATTTTTTTGTGAACTTAGTAACTATTCCCGAGTTAGCAAAAAAATATAACCAAAACGTATTGTTTATAAAATATATAGCAGTTGACATTAATGTTTCAAAAAATGGAGTTTTTTTACTAAAATCTAATATCAAGCAATTCTAATGTCCAAAAAAAGTGTAGCTATTTTTCTCTTAACTCAGTAAATTTTCCCGAGTTAGGAGAAATTTATAACGAATACGTATTGTTTATAAAATGTACACCAATGGACATTAATGTTTAAAAAAATAGAATTTTTTACTATAATCTAATTTCAAGCAATTCTACCGTTCCAAAAAAGTATCCACAATTTTTTGTGAACTTAGTAACTATTCCCGAGTTAGCAAAAAAATATAACCAAAACGTATTGTTTATAAAATATATAGCAGTTGACATTAATGTTTTAAAAAATAAAGTTTTTTTTACTAAAATATAATTTCAAGCAATTCTAATGTCCAAAAAAATTGTAGCTATTTTTCTCTTAACTCAGTAAATGTTCCCGAGTTAGGAAAAAAGTATAAAGAATACGTATTCTTTATAAAATGTACACCAATGGACATTAATGTTTAAAAAAAATAGAATTTTTTACTATAATCTAATATTAAGCAATTCTTATGTCCAAAAAAAGTGTAGCTATTTTTCTCTTAACTTAGTAACTATTCCCGAGTTAGGAAAAAACTATAACGAAAACGTATTATTTATAAAATGTACAGCAATGGACATTAATGTTAAAAAAAAAAAATTTTTTACTAAAATCTAATTTCAAGCAATTGTACTACTCCAAAAAAATTAAGGTATTTTTTTGTAAACTTAGGAACTATTCTCAAGTTAGCAAAAAATTATAGACAACACGTATTGTTTAGAAAATGTACAGCAGTTGACATTAATGTTTCAAAAATGGAGTTTTTTTTACTAAAATCTAATATCAAGCAATTCTAATGTCCAAAAAAAGTGTAGCTATTTTTCTCTTAACTCAGTAAATGTTTTCGTGTTAGGAGAAATTTATAACGAATACGTATTGTTTATAAAATGTACACCAATGGACATTAATGTTTAAAAAAAATAGAATTTTTTACTATAATCTAATTTCAAGCAATTCTACCGTTCCAAAAAAGTATCCACAATTTTTTGTGAACTTAGTAACTATTCCCGAGTTAGCAAAAAAATATAACCAAAACGTATTGTTTATAAAATATATAGCAGTTGACATTAATGTTTTAAAAAATAAAGTTTTTTTTACTAAAATATAATTTCAAGCAATTCTAATGTCCAAAAAAATTGTAGCTATTTTTCTCTTAACTCAGTAAATGTTCCCGAGTTAGGGAAAAACTATAACGAATATGTATTGTTTATAAAATGTACACCAATGGACATTAATGTTTTAAAAAAATAGAATTTTTTACTAAAATCTAATATTAAGCAATTCTAATGTCCAAAAAAAGTGTAGCTATTTTTCTCTTAACTTAGTAACTATTCCCGAGTTAGGAAAAAACTATAACGAAAACGTATTATTTATAAAATGTACAGCAATGGACATTAATGTTAAAAAAAAAAAAATTTTTTACTAAAATCTAATTTCAAGCAATTGTACTACTCCAAAAAAATTAAGGTATTTTTTTGTAAACTTAGGAACTATTCTCGAGTTAGCAAAAAATTATAGACAACACGTATTGTTTAGAAAATATAAAGCAGTTGACATTAATGTTTCAAAAAATGGAGTTTTTTTACTAAAATCTAATTTCAAGCAATTCTAATGTCCAAAAAAATTGTAGCTATTTTTCTCTTAACTCAGTAAATGTTCCCGAGTTAGGAAAAAAGTATAACGAATACGTATTCTTTATAAAATGTACACCAATGGACATTAATGTTTAAAAAAATAGAATTTTTTACTAAAATCTAATTTGAAGCAATTCTACCCTTCCATAAAAGTATCCATAATTTTTTGTGAACTTAGTAACTATTCCCAAGTTAGCAAAAAAATATAACCAAAACGTATTGTTTATAAAATATATAGCAGTTGACATTAATGTTTCAAAAAATGGAGTTTTTTTACTAAAATCTAATTTCAAGCAATTCTAATGTCCAAAAAAAGTGTAGCTATTTTTCTCTTAACTCAGTAAATGTTCCCGAGTTAGGCAAAAAGTATAACGAATACGTATTGTTTATAAAATGTACACCAATGGACATTAATGTTTAAAAAAATAGAATTTTTTACTCTAATCTAATTTCAAGCAATTCTACCCTTCCAAAAAAGTGTCCACAATTTTTTGTGAACTTAGTAACTATTCCCGAGTTAGCAAAAAAATATAACCAAAACTTATTGTTTATAAAATATATAGCAGTTGACATTAATGTTTTAAAAAATAAAGTTTTTTTTACTAAAATCTAATTTCAAGCAATTCTAATGTCCAAAAAAATTGTAGCTATTTTTCTCTTAACTCAGTAAATGTTCCCGAGTTAGGAAAAAAGTATAACGAATACGTATTTTTTATAAAATGTACACCAATGGACATTAATGTTTAAAAAAATAGAATTTTTTACTAAAATCTAATTTGAAGCAATTCTACCCTTCCATAAAAGTATCCATAATTTTTTGTGAACTTAGTAACCATTCCCAAGTTAGCAAAAAAATATAACCAAAACGTATTGTTTATAAAATATATAGCAGTTGACATTAATGTTTCAAAAAATGGAGTTTTTTTACTAAAATCTAATTTCAAGCAATTCTAATGTCCAAAAAAAATGTAGCTATTTTTCTCTTAACTCAGTAAATGTTCCCGAGTTAGAAAAAAACTATAACGAAAACGTATTGTTTATAAAATGTACAGCAATGGACATTAATGTTAAAAAAAAAAAAATTTTTTTACTAAAATCTAATTTCAAGCAATTGTACTACTCTAAAAAAATTAATATATTTTTTTGTGAACTTAGTAACTATTCTTGAGTTAGCAAAAAAATATAACTAAAACGTATTGTTTAGAAAATGTACAGCAGTTGACATTAATGTTTCAAAAAATGGAGTTTTTTTTACTAAAATCTAATTTCAAGCAATTCTAATGTCAAAAAAAAGTGTAGCTACTTTTCTCTTAACTTAGTCAATATTTCCGAGTTAGGAAAAAACTATAACGAATATGTATTGTTTATAAAATGTACACCAATGGACATTAATGTTTAAAAAAAATAGAATTTTTTACTAAAATCTAATTTCAAGCAATTCTAATGTCCAAAAAAAGTGTAGCTATTTTTCTCTTAACTCAGTAAATGTTCCCGAGTTAGGAAAAAAGTATAACGAATACGTATTTTTTATAAAATGTACACCAATGGACATTAATGTTTAAAAAAATAGAATTTTTTACTAAAATCTAATTTGAAGCAATTCTACCCTTCCATAAAAGTATCCATAATTTTTTGTGAACTTAGTAACTATTCCCAAGTTAGCAAAAAAATATAACCAAAACGTATTGTTTATAAAATATATAGCAGTTGACATTAATGTTTCAAAAAATGGAGTTTTTTTACTAAAATCTAATTTCAAGCAATTCTAATGTCCAAAAAAAATGTAGCTATTTTTCTCTTAACTCAGTAAATGTTCCCGAGTTAGAAAAAAACTATAACGAAAACGTATTGTTTATAAAATGTACAGCAATGGACATTAATGTTAAAAAAAAAAAAATTTTTTTACTAAAATCTAATTTCAAGCAATTGTACTACTCTAAAAAAATTAATATATTTTTTTGTGAACTTAGTAACTATTCTTGAGTTAGCAAAAAAATATAACTAAAACGTATTGTTTAGAAAATGTACAGCAGTTGACATTAATGTTTCAAAAAATGGAGTTTTTTTTACTAAAATCTAATTTCAAGCAATTCTAATGTCAAAAAAAAGTGTAGCTACTTTTCTCTTAACTTAGTCAATGTTCCCGAGTTAGGAAAAAACTATAACGAATATGTATTGTTTATAAAATGTACACCAATGGACATTAATGTTTAAAAAAAATAGAATTTTTTACTAAAATCTAATTTCAAGCAATTCTAATGTCCAAAAAAAGTGTAGCTATTTTTCTCTTAACTCAGTAAATGTTCCCGAGTTAGGAGAAATTTATAACGAATACGTATTGTTTATAAAATGTACACCAATGGACATTAATGTTTAAAAAAATAGAATTTTTTACTAAAATCTAATTTCAAGCAATTCTACCCTTCCAAAAAAGTGTCCATAATTTTTTGTGAACTTAGTAACTATTCCCGAGTTAGCAAAAAAATATAACCAAAACGTATTGTTTAGAAAATGTACAGCAGTTGACATTAATGTTTCAAAAAATAAAGTTTTTTTACTAAAATCTAATTTCAAGCAATTCTAATGTCCAAAAAAAGTGTAGCTATTTTTCTCTTAACTCAGTAAATGTTCCCGAGATAGGAAAAAACTATAACGAATACGTATTGTTTATAAAATGTACACCAATGGACATTAATGTTTAAAAAAAATAGAATTTTTTACTAAAATCTAATTTCAAGCAATTCTAATGTCCAAAAAAAGTGTAGCTATTTTTCTCTTAACTCAGTAAATGTTCCCGAGTTAGGAGAAATTTATAACGAATACGTATTGTTTATAAAATGTACACCAATGGACATTAATGTTAAAAAAAAATAGAATTTTTTACTAAAATCTAATTTCAAGCAATTCTACCCTTCCAAAAAAGTGTCCATAATTTTTTGTGAACTTAGTAACTATTCCCGAGTTAGCAAAAAAATATAACCAAAACGTATTGTTTATAAAATATATAGCAGTTGACATTAATGTTTCAAAAAATAAAGTTTTTTTTACTAAAATCTAATTTCAAGCAATTCTAATGTCCAAAAAAAGTGTAGCTATTTTTCTCTTAACTCAGTAAATGTTCCCGAGTTAGGAAAAAACTATAACGAAAACGTATTGTTTATAAAATGTACACCAATGGACATTAATGTTTAAAAAAAATAGAATTTTTTACTAAAATCTAATTTCAAGCAATTCTAATGTCCAAAAAAAGTGTAGCTATTTTTCTCTTAACTTAGTAAATGTTCCCGAGTTAGGCAAAAAGTATAACAAATACGTATTGTTTATAAAATGTACACCAATGGACATTAATGTTTAAAAAAAATAGAATTTTTTACTAAAATCTAATTTCAAGCAATTCTACCCTTCCAAAAAAGTGTCCATAATTTTTTGTGAACTTAGTAACTATTCCCGAGTTAGCAAAAAAATATAACCAAAACGTATTGTTTAGAAAATGTACAGCAGTTGACATTAATGTTTCAAAAAATAAAGTTTTTTTACTAAAATCTAATTTCAAGCAATTCTAATGTCCAAAAAAAGTGTAGCTATTTTTCTCTTAACTCAGTAAATGTTCCCGAGTTAGAAAAAAACTATAACGAATACGTATTGTTTATAAAATGTACACCAATGGACATTAATGTTTAAAAAAAATAGAATTTTTTACTAAAATCTAATTTTAAGCAATTCTACCCTTCCAAAAAAGTGTCCATAATTTTTTGTGAACTTAGTAACTATTCCCAAGTTAGCAAAAAAATATAACCAAATCGTATTGTTTATAAAACATATAGCAGTTGACATTAATATTTCAAAAAATAAAGTTTTTTTTACTAAAATCTAATTTAAAGCATATCTATTTTTTCAAAAATGTTTGGATATTTTTTTGTTATCTCAGTAAATGTTCCCGAGATAGTAAAAATTTATAACCAAAACGTATTGTTTATAAAATGTACAGCAGTGGACATTTAATTTTACAAAAAAAAGTTTTTACTAAAGTCTAACTTCAAGCAATTCTAATGTTCCAAAAAAGTGTAGCTATTTTTTCTTAAAGGGACATTCCAGTTTAAAACAGGGAAAAGTTCGTCTTTTTGGGATTTAATTTAAAAAAAATTACCACATTTATTTACAATTTTTTTATATATTATAAACAATTTTTTTTAAGAACATAAAAAAAATTTTTTTTTACTTTTAGTACAAGATGGCGGCTATACATGACATTTTTAAAAATGTATATTTCCCCTGGTGAAAACGATTCCAAGAGTTCTAAAACAGATAAAACCAAAAACGAAGTTACATTCTCTTCGTTAGATATTTCTCCAGGGGTGAAACCTCAAAAAAGTAAAATGTTCTTTCCCTTTTTTTTATTAGGGCACTTTTTCCCCAAAACATGAAAAAACACATGTTTTTTCAGAATTTCTCTTATAGAAAAAAAGGAGCCGCAATTTTCCAGTTTTTGAGGTCCACCCCTAGCCGTGATGATAATGAATCAAACGCAGTTTGGTTTTTCAAAATTGGTTCAGTAGAACTCGAGCTATCACTTTTACCAGTTCAAAAAAGTACATTTTTAGAAAAACGCATTCAAAGTTTTTATTCATAAGTTTAGAAATTAAAAAAAAATCATCGGATTTGCTTGAAAATCGTTACTCGGGGGTTTATGAGGTCGCTGATTATGAAAATGGAATCAGATTTATAAAATTCAAAATGGCCGATCCAATATGGCGGACATTTTATTTTTCAAAATCATTGAATTTTCATTAAAATCGTTACGGGGGTGTTTTTGGGGTCGCTGATAACGAATATGACATAATTTTTTCAAAATTAAAAATGTCGGATGCAATATGATGCATGAACAAAAATTAAACGAAAAAAAAATTAAAATATAAAAATTCTCTTTTTTGCCATATTGGATCAGCCATTTTGAATTTTGAAAATTTGATATCTAATTTGTGATCAGCAACACCAAATACATTTGTGTTTGTCTTTTTTAAAAAATGCAAATAAGAAAACATTTAAATCATTCGATTTCTTATCTGCATACAAAAACATCTTTGGCATGACGAAGAATAAAAATGTATAACTTTTGTTTTACTTCGAATTTAGCAATAATATTTTAGGAGAGTATGCTTTACACTATAAGAAATCCGAAAATAAAATTTAAAAAAAATAGATTTTTTTAACATTTTGAACTGGAATGTCCCCTTAACTCAGTAAATGTCCCCGAGATAGCAAAAAAATATAATTAACATATATTGTTTATAAAATGTACAGCAGAGGATATTAATGTTTAAAAAAAATTTTTTTACTTAACTCTAATTGCAAGCAATTCTACTATTCCAAAAAAGTTTGCATATTTTTTTGTGAACCCAGTAACTATTCCCGAGTTAGCAAAAAATAATTTCAAAACTTTTCAGTAAATTTCGACAATTTTGAAAGAAATTAAAAAAGAGAATATGAAAACTAACAAAATTGTGTTAAATTTGAACATAAGAATTAGTTGAAATTTAAATATTTTCCTTGTTTGAATTCTTGATTTTTTAAAACTTTTACCTTTCTAATTGCAATTTTTTTCAAATTTGAATTTATTTTCCTTTCTTTTTATTATTAAAAAAAAATAATTGTTTGATTTTATAAGAGTATTTTTCAATTTAAGAACAATGAATTAGAGAGTTAAAGTGGAATTTTTCTCTCTTCTTAGGAAAAGAAATATTTAGGGAATAAAATTTTTTATAAAAATATTAAAATTTCCTTCGCTTACCCCTCATTCTTGGTGAGAACATCTAAGAATGTTGATGCTGTTTTTCCAATCCTCTTGTGCAGTTAAAATTATTTAAACTTACATAAAACTATTTACTTATTTTCTAATTTCCTATCTAACGTATTTTCATTTTTCAATTTAAAAACCACTAGCTAAATAATTCCAAATACATTTAGTGAAGAATATTTAAATACAATAATAACAATAAAAACACTAAATAAACTTTCGATGATTTCCGAAAAATTATAAATTGTTCTTCGCCTTTTGGTGTCTCATCGTCCTGTTCTTTCCCTCCGATGAATGTTGTCATAGGAGGAATAAATTTATCTCTGAAAATAATAAATTTAATAAAAATAAAAAAATGTATTGAAATTAATTCCTATCTTTCAAGTTTTTTTCATCTAAAAGAATTTTAAGTTATTGCATAGAAGCGACATATTTAATTAATATTTTAATTTTTTTTTATTTTATTAATTTTTTAATTTAATAAAAAATAATTAATATACGAGGCATTTTACGTATAATGTCCTAAGTTGAAATTTCAACTTCTTGAAAAAATTGAAAAAAAAGAAATTTGTTGTTCTATCAAGTGGACATTAATGTTTTAAATAATAAATTTTTCTACTAAAATCTAATTGCAAGCAAATCTTTCGTTCAAAAAAAGGTTTGATATTTTTTTGTTAACTCAGTAAATGTTTCCGAGTTAGTAAAAAGTTTTAACCAACACATATTGTTTATAAAATATACAGCAGTTGACAGTAAATTTCAAACGAATAAAAATTTTTGTTAGAAATCTAATTTAAGGCATATCTACTGTTTCAATAATGTTTGGATATGTTTTTGTGTACTCAGTAAATGTTCTCGAGTTAGCATAACATTAAAAACAATAAGTATTTTTCATAAAATGTACAGCAGTTGACATTAAAGTTTACAAAAATAAAAATGTTTGTTAGAAATCTAATTTAAAGCAAATCTACTGTTGCAAAGAAGTTTTTTTTTATTTTTTTAAGAAGTTAGTAAATGTCCCTGAGTATGCAAAAAATTATGATCAATAAGTATCATTCATAAAATGTACAACAGTAGATATTAAAGTTCTAAAAAATGGAAATTGTTTATTACAATCTAATTTGAAGCAAATCTACTGTTTTATAAATGTACTACTATTGTTTTGGAAACACAGTAAATGTCTCGAAATTAGCAAAAATTATAAACAATAAGCATTATTTTTTAAATTATACAGCAGTGTACATTAAAGTTAAAAAATGCAGGTATTTTTCTGATAACTTTAACTAGAAATAATAATTGAAAATTATTTATTTTAAGAATGTTTTATTTTTTTGGTACTTACTCATTAAAACAAAGTAATGACCCGAATTTGGATGAACATTTCTCTGGTCAGGACATCGAAGAAAGAACTGCAATTTTGCTGCGATGACTGCGTCGCAATGACAAACTCTGAAAAGTAGAAGGGGGGAATTATATTCAAAAAAGAAAATTAAGGAAATGGCTGAATTTCAGTTTCGTACTTTTATTTCCCTTACAAATAAGATAGACATGGACGGAAAGAAAATTCCATCTATTAATAATGGTCAAGGATCGTTATCTTATGTTTACAATAGGGGATTAACTTTTCTCTGTCATTCCGAATAATTTGAATGTCGACTAAATATTGGAACTTTAATTTAACTTTAGAAGTTTTTTCCAAAAACAAACAAAATGCTTTGAAAAATCATAAAAGTCCATTTTTTTATTTATAAATTTTTATTTTTTGGTTCGAAATAATATTTTCTGGAAAATTACGCATAAAATTTAAAACCTACCAATTTTTGAACAAAATAAAAATTCTGAAACTGTTAAAATATTTCCTGTCCCTTTTAACCTTTGCACTACCGCCTAGCGGTGACTTTGGAGTTCTCAGGTGGAGAATAGCGTCTCCATATTGAATCTCGAGATATTCATCAATATTCGTAATTCTATAATTATTTCTAATCAAATCTATAGAGTTTAAAAGTTATTAATACAAATGGATTTCAATTTTTAATTTTGCTATTTTTACAGTTTCTATTTTTCTACAGTCAATTAATTTTTGTTCTAAATAAATTACTATTTTAAAACTCAGTTTAAGAGTTTAAAATTATTTTTTATTTATATACTATAAATTTATAGTTGCTTCTAATCTATTTTTGGGGCTTACAAAAATTAATATTCTTGTAAAAACCAACACTTTAGTTTAGAAAATGATTATTAAACCCATTAAAAACAGAAATTACTTTTATGAAAATAGTATAAAGAAATAATAAAAATTGCGTTGGGTAAATAACGATTAACATAATAGAATGTTCTGTATATATATAATTTTTTTGAAAGTAATTCTTTTTCATTTATTTAATCTCTTGACTCGGAGTACATATATCTTTCTCTCTTTTGTACACTTGCTCGTTTCACAATTTGCTTTAATCAAAGTAATTGCACGATACTAAGCTTCACGTACGAACTTTTACCGAGCGTACAATATATATATATATATATATATATATATATATTTCTTTATATTTTTTTTATATTTTTCTTTATATATTTTTTTCTATATATATATACGTACACGTTTCATTTCGCTTTATCAAAAAATATATACAGTTCTTGAGGCGCATTTCATATATTTCCGGAATTGTTTTTTTAGTTTTCGAAAAAATGTACAATTCATCGTTTTTTTTTCTTCTTCTATTTTCATGTATACATGTAAATTCATGACGAACCGCAAGAACCCATTTTGTGGTTAATCTCGAATTTGTATATTCTAGAATCTTCCCCAGTCGCACTTTTTGTTAGAGTCTTTGTTATATTTTTTTATATACAATAGTATATTCATAATTTAGAAAAATATTTATTTGATTGAAATAATCAATTTTCTCTCTGACGAAGCATCCAATAATAAACAATGGAATTATATGTATGTAATAAATAATTTATAATAATGATAATAACAATATTAATAATAATGTTAATAATAATATTAATAAAAATAATAAAAACAATAATAATAATAATAATAATAATAATAATAATAATATAATAATAGTATACAAATAATGATAATTAAAAAAATGTTTGTAAGAGATGTTAAACAAAATCTGTAGCATTATGGAATAAATTCTATTCTAAATAATAAATAAAAATAATGTTATAAAGTGTAAACACTTTTATAACTTAAAAGTACGAAACTGCAAAAGAATATAAAAAATCTGGATCAAATCAAAAATTGAATTAAATTTTTTGGTATCAATTTAATTCGAACTCTGTGATAGTAAAATTTTAATTCATATAAATATCGGAAATATTTTTTTTCCTCCTCTTTATTGAATCGAAATGTAAATTTGTTTAGAGAAAGATTTTGTAAAAATCAACAAGTCTTTGTTTAGAGGAGATAAAAAAACCATCATTCGTTAGACGAATATGTGAATAAAACAAATTTGTTCTTTCACATGTAACAAACTTTTTTTTCAAACAATAAAATTCTATGGTAAAAGAAATTTGATTTATTTGTATTTGACAAAGGGAAAATATTGAAATACACGTGTATAATAGAGACACTATACTGAAAAAAAGTGAATTTCACTCGTAAATAATTTGGAAAATAACAATTTTTTATACTCGATTTAAAATCAATTACTAATATCTTATTAATATATTAATTTGAAATCTCAAAAAAAACTCAAAATTTGAAAAAAAAAATTCAATAACTAATTTACTAAATAATTATAATTATTTGTTGTTTTCAAAATCTTTCGTAAAATTCTTCACAGAAATTAAATTATAGTTGGATAAAATTTCAAAAAAAATATCTTCGCAAGAATTTAATTATTTTTATAATTAATATAATTCTTTGAAAGAATAAGGAATTTAATTATTTTCAAAAAACTGTAATAAAATTCCTCCTTGAAATTTAATTGTTTTCAAGAATTTTTATAAAGTTTTTCTTATAAAAAAATTCAATTACTTTAGTGAATGATAAAATTTTTCGCATCAGTTTAATTTTTTTTAAATGCAATTTTAATCAAATTTAGCGTAAGTTAAGTATTGAATCATAAAACATACGACTATTTTCATAAATGATAAAATTCTTTGCAAGAATTTCATTATTTTTCAAATTTTAATAAAATTCTGCCTAGAAATACAATCATTTTCAAGACTTTTTATAACATTTGAAAAAAAATTCAATTATTTAAATAAATAATAAAACTTTTCGCAGCAACTTAACTTTTTTCAAAATTAAATTTTTTTTTAAATTTTCGTAAACATTCTGACAATATAATTCAATTAATTCAATAAATTATCAAAATTCTTTGTAGCAATTTAATTTTTTAAACTGTAATTTTAAACAACTCTTTGGAATTATTAAGATATAAGAATTAAATTATTTTCGCAAATAATAAAATTATTCGTAAAAATTCAATTGTTTTTTAAAATTTCAATAAAATTATACTCAGAAATTCAATTATATTTTCAAGAATTTTTATAAAGTTTTTTAAGAAACTTTAATTATTTTAGCATATAATAACATTTTTGTCAGCAAATTAATTTTTTTATAAATACAATTTTAATAAAATACTTCGAAAGTATTAAATTATTAGAATTCAATTATTTCCAAATTAATATAATTCTGCCCAGAAATCCAATTATTTAAAAGAAATTTTGTAATTTTTTTTTTGTAAAAACTTAACTAATTGAATAAATTATTTAAATTTTTTTAGCCATTTAATTTTTTAAATTGCAATTTTCAAATTTTTTCGGGATAATGAATTACAAGAATTTAATTATTTTCGTAAACAATAAAATTCTTTTTAAAAATTCAATTATTTTCTAAATTTTAATAAAATTCAATTATTTTCAAGAATTTTTTTTATAAAGTTTTTTTTCATAAAAATTCAATTATTTTCAAAAGAATTCGTCCAGAAATTTAATTATATTTTCAAGAATTTTTCTAAAAATTTATTAACAATCAAAAATAATAAAATTGTTCTATATAGTATTAAATTATAAGAATTGAATTCTTTTCAAATTAGGATAAAATTCTTGACAAGAATTCAATTTAAAAAAAAATTCTTTCCAAAAATTTAATTATTTTTTAAAATATCAATAAAATTCTACCAAGAAATTCAATTATTTTCAAGAATTTTTATAAAGTTTTTTATTAAAATTCAATTAATTTAGTAAATAATAAAATTTTTCGTAGTAATTTTAACAAAATTTCTCCAAATTATTGAATTATTAGAATTCAATTATTTCCAAAAATTTTAAAACTCTCGAAAAGAATTTAATTATCTTTTTAAATGTTTGTAAATCTTTGTTAAAAAATTCAGTAAATTCACTATAAATTTTCACAAATAATAAACTTTTTCACATGAATCCAATTATTTTCCAAATCTTAATAAAATCCTGCCAAGAAATTCAATTATATTCAAGAATTTTTATGAAGTTTTTTTTTACAAACATATTGATTTGTATTACGGTGAATAAAAAAAAATTTAACAGTAGTAAGTTAATTTTTTTTTAATTGCAATTTCAATGAAATTCTTATGAACTTCTAACCACCTATAAATTGTTGTTGGGATGTTGTTGAACAATATTTTGCAGGATAGAAAAATTTATTGTAACTTTTAAGCGCTTTTTAATAATAATAATAATAATAATAATCACAGCCGAACACTATAGCAGAAAATCATAATTCTCATAGAAAGACGTTTAAGCCAAATTCTTTTCAATTTTATTATTTTTTATAGTTTGTTAACAACCTAGATTGTTACTGGGATGTTGCTGAACAACATCCTGAAGGTTAAAAAATTTTTATGTAACTTTTAAGTTCTTTTAAATAGCAGTAGCCGCAGCCGAACATTATAATTGTCATAAAAAGACGTTTAAGTTAAATTCTTTTCAATTTTATTATTTTTTATAGTTTGTTAACAACCTAGATTGTTACTGGGATGTTGCTGAACAACATCCTGAAGGTTAAAAAAATTTTATGTAATTTTTAAGTTCTTTTAAATAGTAGGAGCCATAGCCGAACATTATAATTGCCATAAAAAGACGTTTAAATTAAATTCTTTTTAATTTTTTAATTTTATATGAAGTGTTAATTTATTATATAAATGATACAACATAGAAAAACAATATGCAAAATGAAAGAAAATTTATAAAACACACAAAAAGTTTGCGTGTGAAATAATTACACACGTACTTTTTTTGCCTTAGTTTTTTCGTCCTCTACACCTTTTGATAAATTATTATTTTTATTATTATTATTATTATTATTATTATTACTATTTTTATTATTATTAATATTATAATTCATATCGGTAGTTAAATAATCATCGTTTATATATTGCGATATATGGACAGATTAAGCCTACAATAAGGGGCAATTATTACCCTTTATAGTGCACTTGGTGAATGTTAGGTGTCATAGAAAAAAAAATGTATGTATATAAGAGTATATATGCGGTATGCTCTCTGGAGTACCAGATTCCATGACCTAAAAAGCAAGCATAGACTCGTGTGTATAGTCGTGTATAATATTCCAACACTTGGAAAGGAGACGTTGGGTCTCGTCGATAGAGCACATATAGAAGAGAAGGTGAGCACTGTGTAAGTGGGCATTGGGGTCGAGCTAAGGGGTGTGGAAGTGCCACCACACTTACGATGATATAAAAAAAAAAAAAAAAAAAAAAAAAAATTCTACACGAGACTAAAAAATCTCATGTTATGTCACTCTTTTCATATATGACTAGAGGTACACCTTCTTCTAATTAAGTTGAGAAGTAAATTTAGTCCTACTTAAAAAATACTCTTCGTGCCTTTATTATACGATTTTTTTTTATTTTCTGAATATTTTTTATGAAAATATACGTATATATAGGGAAAAAATTTAAATTAATGTCACTTGCTGTATGATGAGTGAGAGAAAAATGCTATTGAATTTATAGCACGCACGCATAATTATTCCTTTAGGTTGGAAATTAATAATTTACTTGATGATACAGTAAAGTGAGTTTGAATTTATTTATTTAATTATTTAGTTTGTCAGTCATTTTGCTAAAAAAAATATTTTTAATTCTGGAATTCTGAGCAGAAATTTATAACAATTTTCAAAACAATTAAATTCTTATGAAGAAGTTTAAAATTTGAAAAATTTGGTCAATTTACTTAATTTTTATAAAAAAAAATTATAAAACATTATGAAAAAATCATTAAATTCTTTTCGACAATCTTAATTTTTTTAGAAATAGTTGAATTCTAATCATTCAAAAATTTAGAAAACATTTATTAAAATTACTACGAAAAATTTCATCATTTACTAAAATAATTGAATTTTCATTAAAAAATTTATAAAAATTCTTGAAAATAATTGAATTTCTTGGTAGAATTTTATGAAAATTTAGAAAATAATCGAATACTTGTCAAGTATTTTAAATGGTTAGAAATAATTGAATTTTTGTCACGAATTTTAAATGGTTAGAAATAATTGAATTTTAATAATTCAATAATTTGGGAATATTTTGTTAAAATTGAATTTAAAAATAATTGAAGAACTGCGGCAAAAAATTTTATCATTTACTATAATAATTGAATTTTTACTTAAGTTTTTTAAAAATTTATGGAAAAGACTTTTAAAAAATTCTTGACAATAATAGAATTTTGGGGTAGAAATTTATTAAAATCTATTAAATACTTAAATTCTTGCGATTAGTAAAACCAAGTTTTTCTAAAAAAATTTTACAAAAATTTTCAAAAGTAATTGAATTTTTGTCACGAATTTCAAATTTTATAAACAATTCTGAAAATAATTGAATTCTTTTAAGGAATTTTATTTTCGAAAATAACTGTGAATTCTATCAAGAAATTTTATAAAATTTAACAAAAAAATTAAATTTCTCCATAGAATTTTTTACTATATCATGAAAATAATTGAATTCCTGTAAAGAATTGTATTATTTCTTAAATAAATTATTGAACCCTTGCGAAAAATTTTAATAACTGCATTAAAAAAGAAAATTAAATTATTGTACAAAATTTTATTGAAATTCTCCAAAATAATTAAATTCCTTCCTAGAATTTTTTTTACTAATTATGCGAATGATTTATATACCCATTGTGTATCTCTATTGAAAAAAATAAAATCCCTCACATTTCTGCAGGGAATTCGAAAATATTTTATAATTAAAATCTC
Source organism: Leptopilina myrica (nomen nudum) (assembly GCA_032872475.1). Lineage (NCBI taxonomy): Eukaryota > Metazoa > Arthropoda > Insecta > Hymenoptera > Figitidae > Leptopilina > Leptopilina myrica (nomen nudum). The sequence continues at coordinate 29,629,963 of CM065465.1, read as the reverse complement.
GAATGATTTTTCCGTCCAAATAAATTCAAGCAAAAAAATTTATCACAATAATTCGGTATTTTTCCATCTATGGAAAAAAATATTGTAATACACATATATTTTGAATATAATCCACCAGCATCAGAAATAAAATTTGAAAAATTTATCGACCTGTATTATATGAGGCAAAATTCCGATGATATTGTATATTATGATAATTTTTCTGAGTTATTTCCGGAGAAATATTATTTCTTTTAGCTATAATATATAGGATTTCGTAACTTTTATTTTTTCATCTCGTTTTTTCCCAGAAAAGTCACGAAAGGAATGTCTCTCGTTGAAAATGGGAAATTTCACAATTAAAAGATCTTCCCAACATTGATAAATATTTGTCAAGATTAAAAATTCAAAGTTCTCTTATCTGTATAAAGTTAAAATGAGTTTATGATGAAGAACATATTATATGTTCAGAGGTTTGTAATGATATGTCTAGGAATTATTATACATTAGTTGATAACAATTAATAATATGAATATATTATTAATATAATTAAAATTGTTTTTAATAATTATAATCACACCTAGCATAACTAAAAATTGAAATTTGTAGGTTTTAAACAACGAACTGAAGAATGAGAAATTTTATTCTAACTTTTAAGTAGAAGCAAGTCCACCCATCAAAATTTGAAGAAAATGATGTTTAACTTTATTTAAACTATTCTCTAAAATTATAATCAAATTCTTAAAAATAATTCAATTATTTTTGAAAAATATTCAAATTTTAATTATTTTTAATATTTAGTATTTTTATAAAATTTATCCAAAATCAATTATTTTCATTAATAATCAAATTCTTAAAAATAATTCAATTATTTTTGAAAGATATTCAAATTTCAATTATTTTTAATATTTAGTATTTTTATAAAATTTCACAAACAAATTCATTATTCAGGAAAAAATTAATAAAATTTATTCAAAATCAATTATTTTCATTAATAATCAAATTAAATTATAATCAAATTCTTAAAAATAATTCAATTATTTTTTAAAAATATTCAAATTTCAATTATTTTTAATATTTAATATTTTTATAAAATTTCACAAACAAATTCATTATTCAGGAAAAAATTAATAAAATTTATCCAAAATTCAATTATTATCATTAATAATCAAATTGACACTGTGGAATTTAATTAATTTAGAATATAATTATAGAGAAAATTTCGAAAAAATCATTTTCTTAACAAAATTTTTATACAATTCTTCACAATAATTCAATTACTTTCACTAATAATAACATTTTTCTTTAAAATTTAATTATTTTAAAAAAATTTCGATAAAATTTTCAGTAAGAATTCAATTATTTTTATAAATAATAAAACTCATAGAAGAATTTCAATTATTTTTAAAAAAATTATTAAAAAATTCAATCATTTTCACAAACAATGTTTCCACAAAAATTCAATTATTCAAATAAAAATTTCACAATATTTATTGTTTTAAAAAAAAATTAATGATTTAAAAGAATGTTTACACAATTCTTACAAAGAATTCAATTATTTTTAAAAATATAACAAAATTTTTCATACAGAAATTCAATTTTTTTTAGAGATTTTAATAAAATTTTTCCTATTTATTAATTATAAAAATCTTCTCAGCAATTCAATTATTTTTGAAAATTTTAATAAAATTCTAATTAGCAATTCAATTATTATTTTTGAAAATTTTCATAAAACTCTTATAAAATATTTATTTATTTTCGTAAATTAAAATATTTTTCGCAGAATTTCAATTATTTTCTAATACAATTTTACAAGATTTATTATTAAAAAATGTAATTATTGTTAAAAAATTTAATTTCAATTCCTCGAAAAAATCAATTATTTAATAAAATGTTTTTTTAAATTCTTTCAAAGAATTCAATTATTTACAAAAATATTACAATTTTTTCCAGAAATTCAATTATTTTCAAATATTTAAAAAAAATTGTTTGAAATAATCAATTATTTTTAATTCAATTTTTATTAAATTTTTGGAAATAATTAATTTATGATGATAAAATAACAAAATTATACCAAAAATTAAATTATTTTGAGTCATTTTTTAAAAAAATTTCAAAAATTAAATTATTTTCGTAAATAACAGAAATTATCAAAAGAATTTATTGTTATTGAATGTAATAAATTTTTACTTGAAAATTCAATTATTTAAAAAAATTCTAAAAAAAATCGTTCATAATAGAATTTAATTATTATCAAAACTCTTAAAGAAATTCTTCTTAAAATTAAATTATTTTAAAAAACTTTTCTCAATTCATTGATTTTCAATAACAAGTACATTTAGACAAAATTTATCCAAACAGATTTCATTATTAAAAATTTTTTTTTTGAAAAATCTTCCTAGTTCAATTCTTTTAATGAATAAATAAAAATTTCTCGCAGGATTTTTTTTCTTTAAATTAGAATTGGCATAAAATTAATCGAAAGAAAGAAGTAAATAGGTATTTTCGATGACAATTAGCAAAAAGTGTTTTATTGTAATTTACTTTTAAATTATTAAATTTTTTTCACATCACTGCCCTTCTTTATTATATTTTCGACTTTCTTACAAAATTTCAGCTCAATTTACTAAAAATATTTAAAGAGAAAAGTGATTAAAAATTCCCATTGAATTTATAACGCAGTCACAAGTTGTTAATTACTTGAAAAATCGATTTTCTCAAAGGGATAATTCAACAGAAAAAATTTCAAGAAAAAGCATTAATCCTATTATTTTGACCAAAAAAAACAAAAAATTCTCATATAATGTTTGATTTGAACTTGTATTCATGTCTTTTCTCCTTTTTTTCCCCCAGCAATGATAAAAAGGACGCAGTCTATTTTTAAAATTAACTAACATATAGTTCCGTCTGTTATTTTAATATAGAAACTTAATTATTGGTTTCACACGGGTATGTTATTCATTAAATATTACACTGTATGATATAGCTATAGGGAATAACGTTATAGATTCTCGAAGTTCTAAAATTAAGTGGTTACATTTATAACCGCTGATGCTTCCCACAAACTGTGTATATGTGTACACAGAGTATGCGTCAGTTTACCTTATTCAAAGAATAATAAATTTAATTTAACAATGAAAGAGCAAAAATTTTATTAACGATTAAAATTGAGCCAATTTTCAATTTTGAAAAGGAAACACGAATCTAAATTTAAATTATTCTACAGAGAAAGTAAACTAAATGAAAATTTTCGTCCACCAAATAATTTAGTAATAATTTTACTAGAAGGCAGTACAATATTTTATACTAATATTGATATATTTCTTACACTAATAATTGTATGTAATTTCAGTTTTAAAATTATCTGATGATGCCGGTCGTCGACGGGCGAAAGCTAATAAATAATTATCAAATTATATGAATGGATTTTTCAAAACAAAATAAGATCTCACTAAAATTAATAATCCAAACAAAATAACATCGTAATATTTTTATACTAATTGTTTGGTAAAATTTCACAAACTACTGTTAGTAAAATTTGACAAATTGTTTAGTAAAATTTCATTAACGAATTGTAGAATTTTTCTTATTGATGTGTAGTAAAATGCGACTAATTTTTATAGTAGAATTTTACTAATTGTTTGACTAGTTGTTGTAGTGAAAAATTTGACTAAACAATTTGTCAAATTTTACACTACAACTAGTCGAATTTTACTAAATAATTAGTAAAATTCTTCTATAACAATTGTTAGATATATTAGTAAATAAATAACTACAAAATAGTCAAATTTCACTAAATGAAATTAAAAAATTTTAAATAAATAAAATTGCTAGAAAATTTTTGTAAATTTATTGAATAATTAAATTTTTATAAAATACGATAGAAATTTTTTTTTAAATAATTGAATTTCTGGGTAAAATTTTATTGATTTGAAAATAATAGAATTCTTATAATTCAAAACCTTTGACAAATTTTAGTATAATATTGCGTTACGAAAATTTTTTTTAAAGTTTCTGCGAAAAATTTTATCTATTTACTGAAAGAATTGAATTTTTATAAATAACTTTATAAAAAATTTTGAGTTTCTCAGATAGAATTTTATTGAAGTTTTGAATAAATTGCGTTCTTCTAGAGAAGTTTATTCTTTTGTGAAAACTAAAGTTAATTAATAAAATTTTTCTAAATATTACAATAATTTTTAATAATAATTGAATTCTTTGAGAAGAATTCAAAATTTTTGTAAATAATTGAATTCTTGAAAAGAAATAAAAAATTTTATAAAATAATTGAATTTTAAGAATTTTATACTTTCAAAAAATTATATTAAAATTGTGTTAAAATAAATAAATTGCTACAAGAAATTTTATACTTAATTGAATAATTAAATTTTTATAATTTAATTCTTACGAAGAATTTTATTATTTTTTAATATAATAGAATTCTTATGAAGAATTTTATTATTTTTGAAAACAGTTAAATTATTAAGAGGAATTGCAATAATTTGGAAATAATAATTGAATTCCTATAGCTCAATCATTTCAAAAAATGTTATTAAAATTGTCTTTAAAAAAATTAAAACGCTGCGAATATTTTTATAAATTATTAAATTAAATAAATTATTATAAAAAAATTAATAAAAATTCTTAAAAATAATTGAATTTTTAGGTAAAATTTTATGAAAATTTAAAAAATAATTGAATTGATCTAAATAAGATTATTATTTGTGAAAATTTAGGGAATTATTAAAATTTTTCTAAAAAATATTACAAAAATTTTTTTAAATAATTGAATTCTTGTCAAGAATTTTATGGTTAGAAATAATTAAATTTTTAAAAATTTAATAATTTGGGAAAATTTTGTTAAAATTGAATTTAAAAATAATTTAACTGAAGCAAAAAAGTTTTATTATTTACTATAATAATTGAATTTTTATAATTGAATTCTTACGAAGAATTTTATTTATTTTTTAATATAATAGAATTCTTATGAAGAATTTAATTATTTTTGAAAATAATTAAATTATTAAGAGGAAATTCATTAGTTTGGAAATAATTGAATTCTTATAGCTCAATCATTTCAAAAAATGTTGTCAAAATTGTCTTTAAAAAAATTAAATCGCTGTAAATATTTTTATAAATTATTAAATTAAATAAATTATTATAAAAAAATTACTAAAAATTCTTAAAAATAATTGAATTGATCTAAATAAGATTATTATTTGTGAAAATTTAGGGAATTATTTAAATTTTTCTAAAAAAATATTACAAAATATTTTTTAAATAATTGAATTCTTGTCAAGAATTTTATGGTTAGAAATAATTGAATTTTTAATAATTTAATAATTTGGGAAAATTTTTTTAAAATTGAATTTAAAAATAATTTAACTGAAGCAAAAAATTTTAATATTTACTATAATAATTGAATTTTTAGGCAGAATTTTATTAAAATTAACAAAATACTTGAATTCTTGCGAAGAATTTTATTATTTTTGAATATAATTGAATTCTTACGTAGTTTTATTTTTTTTTTAAATAATTGAATTCTTATGAAGAATTTCATTAATTTGGAAATAATTGAATTCTTATGAAGAATTTCATTAATTTGGAAATAATTGAATTCTTAAGAAGAATTTTTTTAATTTAGATATAATTGAATTCTTATAAGTTATTACTCAATACTTTCGAAAAATTTAATTAAAATTTCATTTAAAAAAAAATTTTAATTACTACTACTTTAGAAAAATTTTATTACAATTGTATATTTGAAAAAATTAGTAAAATATTGCTGTTTGAATCAGTGACTGACTTTTTTCTATCAAATTAGTTATTAACTATTTTTCAAATTTAAAGGGCAAAATAAGTTTATTTAATTTCTATTCCAAGCGAGATTGACCCTGATTGCTAATAGATTTTTTTTTATATAAAAACAACTACTATAGCTATGGGGCGCGAATCGGATTATTCTGGCCTGGTCCGAATATCGGCGCGCATGCGTTTTACTCCAGTTTTCCAGGCATCCGCAGGGAGAACGAAAACCGGGTTACGCCACTCCTTTGTCGATACTTTTGTCTTATCATTGCTATCAATGGGACACTTTATAACAAGTCGGATATGTCACATGAAAAAAAATTCAATTTATAATATATTTCTTATGCCATTTTCCCTTACATTGACGGACCCTTTAAGTGGGTGGCTAAAAAATTTAATTTTGTTTTTTCCGAAATTTTTCCTGATTTCCGGACAAAATTTTAAATTCTTCCCTGTCTCTAAAGGTTCGAATCTAAATATTCAGATGCACTCTCAAAAAATAAAGGAATTCTATAAAAAAAAATGTCTATTCTAACATATTTTAACAAAGCGATAAAATTATTATTTTATATTATAAGAATATTAATTCTTAAATTCTAAATAAATTCTAATTCTTAAATAATATAAAATAATTAGTTTTAAATAAAATAATAAATTTTTACTGTAAATTGTACACAAATATTTTCATTAATTAATTTATTATTTTCTAAAATTTTTAACCAAAATTCTCCTTAAAATCAATTACTTTTAGTTCTTTTTGAAAAAATTCTGCTTTGAGTTTTTTCAAATCTAGTTACAATTAAATTTTACGAAGTTTCGTAGATTATTCAGAAAATTTTTGAAAGTAAAAACTTAAAATAAGTTTAAAAAAATTAAATTAGACTTTTACAAAAAATTAATTCTATACAGAATTTTTAGTAAAAAATGTGAAACATTGAGATTTTAAAAGATTTAACTTTGAAACCTTTTTCGAAATTCAATTATTTCTAAAAAAAACAATTCAAATTATTAGGTTTGTATGATATTCAATTATTATCTAAAATTTTAACTAAAATTCTTTTTTTTTAATAGTTTTTAATAAAAAATTCTACGAGAATTCAATTATTTAAATATTAAAAATTCTTTTAGATAATTTATTTAACATTTTTTTTAAATAACTGAAAGACAAAAAAGTTTTATTAAAATTTTTAAAAATTTGCATTTCGTAGAAGAATTTTATTAGTTAAGGGCATTTGAACAACTATGACGTCACAATGTGTGAAAAGCATGAATTTTAAAATTGTGACGTCATAATGGTTCAAATGCCCTTAAGATACATAATTAAAATTTTGTAATGACTTTATTTAAATTTCAGAACACAATTGAATTTCTGTTAAAATTTTTTTTATTTATGAAAGTAATTGAATTATTTCGGAAAATTTTATTTAAATTTTTAAAAAATAATTCAATTTCGAAAAAAAAATTTACTTTTCATTTTCATAAAGATAATTGAAATTTTGCGAAGAATTTTTTAAAATTTCAGAACATAATTAAATTTCTGTGAAATTTTTATTACCTATTTATAATTAATTGAATTCTTTTAGAAATTTTTAATCTAATTAAATATGTATTGTAAATAATTATACTAAATTTTAATAATAAAATTATATCACATTTTTTTTTAAATAATTGAATTTCTTTGAAGATTTTTAATAAACTTTTTCAGCGATATTACATTTATCGAGGAATTCGACTAAAATTGTATTAATAATAATTGAAATTATGCTACAAGTTTTATTATTTATAAAAATAATTAAATTTTATTGTTTATGAAAACTTTCTGGAAAATAATTGAAATTTTCCCTAGAATTTTATTACAATTTTTAAAAATAATTGAATTTCAGAAAAGAATTTTATTAAAAATAATTAAAACATTGACGAGAATTTTTTTTAAAATTGTTTACCATAATTGCAAATTCTTGTATAGAATTTTATTAAAAATTGTGAAAATAATTAAATTTCAAAAAAGAATTTCATTAAAAATAATTGAAACCTTGACGATAATTTTTTACAAATATTCCTTTTAACTTTTAGAAATGAATTTTTTCCATTATTTTTAATAAAGTTCCCCGACTATTTTCTCTGTTTTTCCTGCCATTAATTTTACTTTCCCTGATTTTTCCCTAAATTCCCTGACCTGGGGCAAATTTTTCTTTAAAAAAAAAAATTTTTTTTTTTGCTCAAAACAAACAATCGCTAATTTTTACTGATGAAAAATTACTAGTTATGGAAAATAATAAATAATTTCTTTAAAATCTAATTTTATTCTCGAGTTCTAAGTTTAAAAATACACAAACACAACGTACAGTTAAATTTTACTTTCAATTGACAGAAATTCCAAGCAAACGGTACATTTTCCGTTTAATGGTTTTCATTTCGAAACAGTAAAACACCGGGGAAAAAAATGTTCAAAGTATGTTAACGGATGTTTTCCCTTTCTCAAAATAAAAAAAAAGTATTCATGTGACACACAAGCGGCTTTCTTTTCTCAAAAAAAAAAAAAGAATTTCATAAATAATAAAAATCTCTCTCTCTCCTATCAAAAGGAACAAGAAAAAAATGAAGTGTTCCTATTTTCGCCTAATTGGAAAACATTTTTTCTTTTTTCACAATTTCCACACATGGAAAAACATGTTTACCCAAATAATCTTCGCTTTTTTGTTTGCTATTCTAAAAAGAGATATTTTTATTTATTTGTTTGTTGAATTTTTTTTTTTTTTTTTGTTTAGTGAAAAAAGAAAGAGAAAAAATTCTCTTTTCGACTGTGTATCTTGATTGTGCGCCGCGCCTACACAATAAGAAAAGCCCTGATGGTCGTTACGGGTAAATGGATTCTAATAATTGGTCAGGCGTAGATTATATTTAAAGCTTGAGTTTGCTTTAAGCTATAAGCACTTTTCAGCTTCCAGGTCGCTTAAGCTATAAGGTAAATTTACCTGAAACACCGATACACCTTTTAAAAATCATCACTGAAAGTCTAAAAGTAGATACACTAGCCGGAGGACCGGATATTTTTTTTTCTTTACGTTGCTTTAATAGCGTGAAAATGAAAAAAAAACTATTTTCCCTCAAAGCGGATCATTTTTTTTTCTTTTATCACTTTTTCTTAGACTTTTAAAAACCTCATGGATGTGTATATACTTGAGAAATTTGGTTTCGAAAAAGAAGAAAAATCTTCTAAAGGGAGATAAAAAAAAGTATTTCTCAAAGAAGAAGAATTTCTTTTTTTCGAAATTATTTGTTTTCTATTCCAAACTGAAATTTCTCGCTTAATTTTTTTGACTCTTGTTGTGTAAATATTTTCCGTACAAATACAACAAATACTTGAAACCTCGTTTTTTACTGTTTCGAATTTTTTCAACTATTCAAAAAATGGGACTTTTGAAAAATTATTTTAATAAACCTCATTCGACTTCTTCAATTTTAAAGTTTTAGTTTTAGTTTTTAGTTTTATTTTTTGTTTTATTTTTAGTTTTAGTTTTAGTTTTAGTTTTAGTTTTAGCTTTAGTTTCAGCCTCGCTTTTAATTATCATTCCTTTTTTTAATTCTCTACTCCAATTACAACCAAATAATAAATAAATAATAATAATATTAATAAGAATAATAAATTAATAATTCTTGTGTTAATAATTAATTTTTAAAAACTCCAAATACTTTAATTTATGGATAAGAATTAATTATCCATTTTCTATAAATAAAAATATATTATATGTGTATATAAATTATTAACGTGATATATGTAAGATGGAACGGAGCGTTTAATTAATCATCAGTCGTTTTATTTTAGATCAAAGTGTCGCTTATCGACTAAAGTATATAAAATGAAAATTCGCGTCATACACTTGCTTAAATAGAAATCTCATTTGGATATTTATTTTCGTTAAAGTGTCGCGCACGAAGTCTATTTCCAAAATACATATTATGTATATATAAGAATGTACAAAGTGCCCTTAATTAATGATTGTTCCCGATATGATCAATTTCCATTAATAGTTTTTGTTTCAATTATAATCAATTGGTCCAGATAAACAGCTCGGTAATGTTTTCGAATTAAATTTAATTATTACTCAATTCTTCTAAATTTAAATTAGGCTGAAAAATATAATTATTTTATATGCGATCAAATATCTTTTCTGCTATATCAAAAAAAAAAAAATTATATAAAGTTGAAATGTAATTATAACAATAGCAAATTTTCGTTTTTTTTAATTAGTTCCAAAAATTTTTATTTTCAAATTTAAATTTTTTGAAAAATTCATATGAAAAATTTTAAAAATTCCCTTTTTAGTAAATATTTACAATTCTATAACTTAATCTCACAAAATTCAATTATTTCTAAAATTGTCTGTAAAATTTATATTAAAAATTCAATTATTTTCCAAATTTTTAAAGAAAATTCTCCGAAAATACTAAATTATTTTCTTTATAAATCTTTATAAAGAAATAAAAAGAAAAATATTTCTTTAAAATGATTATAAAATGACACAATTTGTTTATAAAAATTTTATGATGTAAGTTTTTTAATAAATTTTCATCACTAAAAGATTCAGTCAACTTTTTACAATTTTTCATAAAATTTTACGAAAAAAATTCAATCATTTTCCAAACGTATCTATAATAAATTTTTGGAAACAATTCAATTATTTTTTAAAACAGTAAAATTCTTCGCAAGAATTAAATTATTTTTATAAATAATAAATTTTTATTACATGAATTAAATTATATTGAAAGCAATTTTAATAAACTTCAACAATAAAGTATTTAATTGTAGTTTTTAACAGAAGCGATTATTTTAAAAACTTAAAAGAAATTCTTCATAAAATTCAATTACTTTCAAAGTTTTCAATTAAAATTATTTTAAAAAATAGATTATTTAAACAAAAATTTAAAGAAACAATTTTTTAAACAAAAATTATTTCAAAGAATTTAATCAGGATTTAGAAAACTTTGAATAAAAATCTTCGCGCAAGAATTCAATTATTTTCATTAATAATAAAATTTTTGAAAGGAATGCAATTACTTTTAATTTAATTGTAAGATTTCACGAAAGAATACAATGTTATTAAAATTGTCTTTAAAAAAATTAAAACGCTGCGAATATTTTTATAAATTATTAAATTAAAAAAAATTATTATAAAAAAATTAATAAAAATTCCTAAAAATAATTGGATTGATCTAAATGAGATTATTATTTGTGAAAATTTAGGGAATTATTAACATTTTTCTAAAAAAATATTACAAAAATTTTAAAAAATAATTGAATTCTTGTCAAGAATTTTATGGTTAGAAATAATTGAATTTGTAATAATTCAATAATTTGGGGAAATTTTGTTAAAATTGAATTTAAAAATAATTTAACTGAAGCAAAAAATTTTATTATTTACTATAATAATTGAATTTTTACTTAAAAATTTCTTAAAAATTCTTAAAAATATAATATTGAATTTCTGGCCAAATTTTATGAAAACTTAGAACAGAATTGAATTCTTACAAAGAATTTCATATGTTTAAATATAATTGATTTTTTTACAAAGAATTTTATTATTTTTGAAAATAATTGAATTATTATGAAGAAATTTTATTAAAATTGCATTACAAAAAATTTATATGCTACAAACATTTTATTATAATATTGTAATAAAAAAATAGAATTTCTGCAAAAAATTTTATCATTTACTAAAGTAATTGAATTTTTATGGAAAAAACTTTTAAAAAATTCTTGACTATAATTGAATTTTTAGGCAGAATTTTATTAAAATTTAAAAAATACTTGAATTCTTACGTACTTTTATTTTTTTTGAAAATAATTGAATTCTTATGCAGAATTTTATTAATTTGGAAATAATTGAATTCTTATGAAGAATTTCATTAATTTGGAAATAATTGAATTCTTGAGAAGAATTTTTTAAAAATTATTTCAAATAATTTAATAAGGATTTAGAAAACATTGAATAAAAATCTTCGCAAGAATTCAATTATTTTCATTAATAATAAAATTTTTGAAAGGAATGCAATTATTTTTAATTTAATTGTAAGATTTCACGAAAGAATACAATTATTTTTTAAAATATTATTTAAATTCAATTATTTTCAAAAAATCTGCGGATAAATTTTTCGGAAAAACTGAATTATTTTTTTAAGTAGTAAAATTCGTGGTAAAAATTCAATTATTTGCAAATAGTATTTTAATACAATTTTGGCAGAATGTTTGACCTTAGGCCAAGGAAGGTTTTTGAAATTACAGATTTGAAAAATATTAATTAGAACGAGAGATATTCAATTTTTTCCAAAAAATTCCAAAATCAAAAACTATCAAATTTTTTTCGTAATTATGTTTTAATAATAATTCTACTAATAAATAGTAAAATTTTACTAATTATTAGTAGAGCTTTACTAATTGATTAGTAGAATTCTACTAACAATTAGTAGAACTGTTTGTATTAATAGTCGATAAAACAGTTTCACTAATTCATTTAGAGAAAAAATAGTTGAAAAAGTGACTTTCGATGACTAGAATTATTCACGAAGTTGAAGTCCTCAACGTTGATCAACGAAAAAAAAATGTTTAATTTATTCCAAAATTATTTTTAATTAAATATTTATTTATATAACAATTATTATTCTAACATAAACATCAATCTATTTTTTCTAAATATTTTTATGGCAATATTGCTGCTTTATTTTTTTTTTAATTTATTGAGTGAATAATTTTTTTCGTTGATAAACGTTGTGGACTTCAACATCGTAATTATTCTACTAAAACATTATAGTAGATTTTTACTAAAAATTAGTAATATTCTACTAACTAAAAAGATGAAAAGTCGTTTATGAAAACTACTAAAAAATTAGAAAAAATTTTACTATTTGTTAGTAGAATATTCTACTAATTTAGATTTAGAGAGTTGAATCGCAACTAAATTATTCGAAAATAATCGCAAGTAATCGTTATTATATATATACATATTTGAATCAATTAAAATTTTTTTCTTTCCAGATGTACGTACATTTAAATAATTATTTATTTATTTCTACTTGAAAATAAAGAATATAAATTATACACGAAAATAATGATTTAAAGACCAGGAAAACAAGGCCATTTGTTTCTAAAATTCAACCATTTAATTTGAATGGAAGATCTTGGGTTTGGTAACTTGGTATATCTGGGTCTCTGGGTCAACCCTTTTATTGATTCGACCCCGCACTAGCGAAAATTATTCTCAGGATTTGTTAGCTCCACTGTTTTGTACTCGCGCCCGTTCTGCTTTTGCATTGAATTGCATTTCAGAACCACGAAAAACACACGTGTATTTCTCATAGATTTCTTTTTTTTGTATTAGTATATGCGTTGGCAGTTATATATGTAGTTTTCTCTCTCTCTTTTTTTTTTTTTTTTTTTTTTTTTTTTTGATAATAAAAACTATCCGCGGAATTATTATATATATATATATATGGATTAAATGCATTTTCAGACTCGGAAATAAAAAAAAAAAAAAAAGAGACAGAGAGAGAGAGAGAGAGAGATAAATCTTTGTTGAGAACAAACGCGAGAGATATAGGAGGAAGGTGACCTCTTTTATTTTTCAGATATATAAGTGGTGACACATATTTTTGGTAAAAGGGAAGGGTCGTAGTGACTTTTCGGGTAAAGTGGGGGAGGGAGGTGCTGCGGCGGGGGAGGGGGACAATAGAATCTGCTTTAATGATCGGCTAGGCGCCACTTGGGTCAGTGGGTCAAATTTTTAATGCAATCACCCGGGAATCAATTTTTCAAAGCTGCTTGCTTATTTTTCCTTTTCTTTGATATTTTAATTCTGATGGGTATCAATTATTTCTATACTTGTGGATTTCAATAAAAAAAAAAAAAAACCAAACAAAACAGAGAAAAAAAACATTGTTTGTACTATTCAGAGAAACAAATTTATTTGCTCTTTTCAATTGAAAGCTTTTAATCGAAATAATTAATTGATTCGAAAGATATATATATATATATAGTTAAATTCACTCGATGGAGTTATAAACTAATGAAAAGAAATATTTGTTTTAAATTTGTGAATGTATTTGTTTTTTTTAATTAATTTATAATAATTATAATTGAACATCAATTTAATTAATTTATAATAATTATAATTGAACATCAATTCAATATTAATTAATAATAATTATAATTGAACATCAATTCAATTAATTTATAATAATTATAATTGAACATAAATTCAATTAATTTATTATAATTATAATTGAACATAAATTCAATTAATTTATAATAATTATAATCAAACATAAATTCAATTAATTTATAATAATTATAATTCAACATCAATTCAATTAATTTATTATAATTATAATTGAACATCAATTCAATTAATAAAATTAAATTATATCCTTGAATTTATTATAAATTTATGAAAATTAATAATTATAGTTTTTTTACTAATTCTTTTACTCAATTAAGTAATTCTTTAAATTAGTTCTTTTTCAATTAATTATTTTTGTATAAGTAATTTATTGAAATTTATTTATTCGTTTTTAATTTTTTTTCTAATAAATTTTATACTTGTATTTATAATTGAATTTATTCAACTTACATTTATTTTGAGTAATTAACTTATTAAATTAAAAATTAATTAGTATAATAATTATTATTTATTTGTTATTATTTTTTAATCTTATTATTATTAAACTTCAATTGTTTTCAAAAGATTTTTTTTTAAATTTCAATATTAATTTTTTAAATTTTGTAATTTCCAATTATTTTTATATTTTTCAAAAATTTTGCCAAATTTTAATTATCTTGCAAAAGTTTTGACAAATTTTAAATATTTTTCATTAATTTTGATAAATTTCTATTATTTTTAAAAGATTTAGAAAATTTCAGTAATTTGAAAAATTTTCAATTATGTATATCATTGAAAAATTGTTTATCTTTCAAAAATTTAAGAAAAATATTTATAGAGAAAAAATGTTGACATATTTTAATTGCTTTTCATAATTTTTTCCAAATATCAATTATTTTAATATTTTTCCAGAATTTTAACAAATTAATTGCTCAATTGCTTTTCATAAATTTTTTCCAAATTTCAATTATTTTAATATTTTTCCAGAATTTTTTCAAATTTCAATTGCTTTTCAAGAATTTTAACAAATTAATTGCTCAATTGCTTTTCATACATTTTTTCCAAATTTCAATTATTTTAATATTTTTCCAGAATTTTAACAAATTTCAATTACTTTCCATAAATTCTTTTCAAATTTCAATTATTTTTAAGAGACTTAGTAAATTTCAGTAAATTGAAAATTTTTCAATTACTATCTTTCAAAAATTATATCAAAATATTTATAAAAAAATTAATTTTCAGAATTTCTTTATTATAATGCTTTGAATTTAAATAATCATTTAACTTGAATAACAAATAATAATGTAAAACAAAATAAAATAAGTCGATAATAAAAAAATCGTTATAAAATTCATTAAATAAATAAAGTTAGTTAATTTAATTAAATAATACCGATGAAATTAATTTTAAATTTAATTGTTCATTAAAATTAAAGAGACTTCTAAAAGAATAATGATCGAAAAGAAGAACAAATTTGAAAAAATAACTACAATTGAAAAAAATAAATGATTGCAAAATAAAATTAAAAATTAACTAATTCAGAAAAAATATTAATTGAAAAAAATAGATTTAAAAAATATCAATGCAAAGAAATAATTAATTGCATAAAAAATCTTGATTTAAATTGAAAAAATTTTTAACAATGATAAATTATAATATATAATATCGAGAATTTGATATTTCATTCAATTTACTTTATTTCTCATAATTAATATAATTTAATTAATTAATTACAAATTACAATTAATTATAATTAGTAAAAATAATTTATTTATTTGACAAACAAATAATATTCCCTTTTTCTTAATTTTCTTTCAATTAATTATTTTTTAAGATTAGTTGGCTGATACAATGAATTATTTATTAGAAATAAATCATTTATCATAATAAATAATTCCTTAAAATCAATTTTTTTAATTAATTTTTTTTACAATTACCGATTCTTTTCAATTAATTTTGTTTCAATTTAGTATTGTTTCCAATTAATTTTGTTTTTCAATTAGCTATTGTTTTCAATTAATTTTTTCTTCAATTATTTTTTCTGTCAATGAATTATTGATTTCATGCACTTTTTCATTTTATTGAACTAATAAATTTTTAATTAATTTCGTAATCAATATTTATTTAGATTTTTTTTTCAATTTGAATTTAATACGAATAATAATAAATAATTAAATGAATAAATAATTATTAAAGATTTATTTTTTTTAATGCGATATTTCCAGAAAATACCGCATAATCGAGAAAAGTCGATTAAATAATAGGTCAATAGACGTTTGCGGAAATTTTCAATATTAATCGCGAAAATAAAATATTTCTACGATCAGAATGGTGCGGAGCTAATTAAGTATATATATTATTATGACTGTATAAAATTGTCACTGGTGAATGTAAATAAGGAAATTATTTCAAAACAAAATTTTCAATAATATGACGATTCGAAAAAGAATATATTATTGATTACAAGTTGATTCATGTAGAAAGAAAAAGAGAGAGAGAGAGAAAAAATAAAAATATGACAGTAAATACAAATATCCTCTCTCAATGACAAATACCAAAAATTATTATATGTAAATAAATTTCTAAATAAAATTCTCAATGAGATTTTTTCTTCAAAAATAAAAGTAAATGGTGCAAAAATACCTGTCTATAAATAATTTTCTTTTTTTGATGATGATTGGAATTATTATTTAAATTATAAACAAAGTCTGACATATCGTTACATAAAAATAAAAGGAATTATTTTTAATACTCGCACTTTTAACTGTCATATAATTAAACATTAATTCCTAGTTGTGAAGGAAAATTAACAATGTTATATAAATGCAATTAGATTTTTTTTGTTGGAATTGGAATTTTCAATGATTGTTGAAAATTTAAAGCTAAAAAATGATTAATTTATCAAAAAAATCGGTCAAGTAGATTTCTACTATATTGACAATGTTCCGGTCGGTAAATAGTTATTCAAACTTCAACTTTTCGTCGCCAGATGCCGTCACCAGATGGACGAACGGATTTTATTTTTTTCAGAAAAATTGCAAAAACAATTAAAAAATTAATTACAATTTTCCAAAGATACTTCATTATTATTATTAATCACGAAATTTTCTTTTATTTATGACTTTTTAGTTCAATTCAATTAGCTAATAACTTTAATACAATTTCGACATTGACCCATAACAATATGCAATATTGTCGTAAATAAAAACAATCTTTTTATAATTCAACCGTTTGTTTTCTCTAATTTTCAATTTCTAGAGTTAATATTAACAAATATTGCACTCACTGCAAGTGTTGATTAGAAAAAAACAGACGAAAAACCAGAAAGTCATGCCGCAAAATTCTTTCTGCTTCTTTTCCTGATCGTTAATTTCACGTTGCAATAAATAATTAATACACATAAGAAAAACTCACCAATAGTCGATTAAATAATATTCCCGTATGCAACTAACCTTGATTTTCCCCGTTGTTGATCGTTGATCAATGTTGAGAGATGCAACAGCAACAATATCCAAGTGTTTGGCGCCAACGCCATTTTCCTACTGCCGACGACTCGCATGATAAGTTAGGTTAGCTTTCTTACCAACCTGAAGTTAGCTGACAGTCAGGATCTGTAATTCTGTATATATTATTTTAGTAAAAAAAAGTGGTCAAAGATTGATGCGGTTAAAAAAACAATATAAATTATAATTAATTATTATGAATTCCACTAAAGAGGAATTTTTATGGTCTCGCACTGCATGTCGTTTAGTTGTAAATGCCGTTTCACATCCCATAGAATATGCAAAAGTTTTAATACAGGTGATATTTAATTTTACAATAAACAATTGTGAGGTTATGTTTCAATTTTCACTTTTTTGCATTTTAATTATTTAAATAATCCAGTTCAAATATTTTCCGTATTTTAAATTTTTTTTTCAAAAAACTATTTTTTTGCATTTTTCTTTGTTTACAGATCGGACATGAGCCTGTCGGGCCATATCCGTCAAGAACACTGTTTGGAAGACCCGCGTTAGCTTTACCAAATGTTTATAAATATAGTAAGTTGTTGCCCTATTTAAAAATTAATTAATTAACTCCTTTCTATAAATGTTGAATTTATTTATTTTTTTTTGTTATGAAAATATTAAAATAGAAAATAATTATCGAACGTTCGTTATTGAAATATTTTTTCTTTGGGCAAAATTTAAGAGTTTATTTAATTTAATATTTACAGTTAAATATATTAAAAGTGTCGATGGATTGACCGGTTGTTATCGAGGTTTAGTGCCAAAATTATGCTCATACACTGTCAGTACAATTGTATGTGAAAAGACTGCCGAATCTATTCAGTTTGAGCCAGGAACTAGGGAAACTTATCCTGAGGATGAAGAAGAAAGGTTGAGTTTTGTTTTTTTCTTCTATGAATTTATTTTTTTTTCTCGCTAATAAAAATAATTGTTTCCTACTTTTTCCCAGTGCTGAGAAATATATTCAAGAATTTATCAGAGATTTAATTAGCAAATCCGTAGGAATTATCGTTAGTCATCCCCTAGATGTTATTGCAATTCGAATGATGGCTCAATTCGTAGGTGACGAAACAAAATACACGTGAGTTTGATCTTCATTATAATTCAAAAAAAGATTCAAATTCAAATAAATAAAGTGAATAAATTCAAATAAATAAAATGAATAAATTCAAATAAACAAAATGAATGAATTCAAATAAATAAAATAAATAAATTCAAATGAATAAAATAGAATTGATCACATTTCGATAATTAATTATCCTTGTAAACGAAATTTTACATGAAATTAAATCCTAATCGTAATAGATTGAAGATAATTAAATTTTTATATTGGAAATTAATAATTCTCCCCTTTTCTTTCTTTTGTTTCATATGCAGCGGTTTGATGCAATCTTTAATAGAAATTTACAGGGAAAATGGAATTGCAGGATACTTTTCAGGACTAATGCCACGATTAATTGCCAGTGCGGCAACTTTAGCGATTGTCAGTTCGTCTACTTATATTATTAATAAGTACATAATAACGGATCGAGAAATGAAAAGTTTCACGACGTCGACAATGACGGTTTGTAATTATTTTGAAAATTACATCAAAGTCTAAAAAGTCTCTTCTAAAAGAGTTTCTAAAAAGAAAAAACTTTTTTCAGTTCCTGGCTTCCACTATCACTTATCCATTTATTGTCGTATCTCACTGCATGGCAGTCAACGATTGTGGGTAAGAGATAAACCAAATTAATAATATTTACCAAACTGGAAAACAATCATTCTTATTTATTTTTTTTTGCACATTTTTCTCGATTATTCCATTTTTTTGTCAAATCACTGAGAATTTACTCTGAAAAAATTTTTTTTTATTCTTAACTCTGCAAATTTCAATCGATTTTCACTTGATTAAAACTAAATTCATTATTTATTAATTATTCAATTCTGCAAATTGGATTTGATTTTTGATTCAAACTGAAATTTCAAATTTCATGGTAAATTAAATTGATCTTTTATCACTTTTGCCCAATTGTGTAATTGATTTACTTTTTAGCTTTAATTAAATTAAATTTATTCATTAAAAACTATTTACCTTTGAAAATTGTGAATTCAATAATTGTCAATTTGAAAAGATTGGTAGCTGGAGTGCCGCCGCAAATGCCAATCTATGGCAATTGGCTCGACTGTTGGGCCCATTTGTCAGCGACAAATCAATTAAAACGTGGAAGCAGCTTGCTCTGGCGTTACTACACAGGACCAGCGACTCTTTTAAATGGCAAACCATATCCACTGAGAATAGCCAATTAATAATTAAAGTGTTCATTAATCGTTTCCTAATGTTTATTCTATTAAATGACCTCTTTATACAAAAAAAAATAAGAAAAAAAAAGAAGAGAAGAAGAAGAAGAAGAAAAAGTACGATTCCAATCTGTAAATTAAAGCATTTATTGTATTATAAATCAAAATATTATCTATTAGTTTGAAAATTTATTGAATAAGTAATTTTTTTCTATCCTTTATTAGTTTCTTTCCAAACGAATTTGAGTAAAAATGGCAAGAATGGAAAGTACAATAAAGTTAAATCATAAAAAGAATTTAAATTCCAGGTAAATTTTATTTGGATAGAAAAAAAGTTCCGGATAGAAATAATAATCGAAACTTAAATTGTAATTTAAAAGAAAAACTAAATAATTTAAAAGAAACATTTTAAAGCAACCAAACATTTGAATTCGAATATATAATTTCGATCTAAAGACATTTTTTTACCGTTTTCTGAAATTGTTATGTTAATTAAAAATTCCCAAAGTATAATTAATTATAATTTTAATTTTTCATATTTGACAATTTTCTTTTATTACAATGATTAAGTTTTTTAAAAATATTTTCGAAAATAATTATACAAACTCGAAACAAATAGAATAAAACATTAAGAAATTTTTTAAATTTCTTGCATTTTTTTTTTTTTTTTTTTTTTTGCTGGAAAAAAAGACAATTTTTAATTTTTCCAAAAATTTTCAACAATAAATTAATACAAAATAAACTTAATTACATATTCAGTTTTAACAAATTTATATTTTATATTTGTGAAAAATAAATTTTAATTTAAAAATTCATTCACACATTCAATTTATTTAACAAAAATTATATTCTCTATAAAATAGCTTTATTAATTTATAGAAAAATTTTAAATATATTGCAAATTTAAAAGATTTTCTCTCTGGAAAAATAAACTTTTATTGTTAAAGGTCCCCACACTTAAAGCCAGTATTGATAAATATTTCTATATAGAATAAAAAATTTTTAATAATAGAATTTCAAGGAGTAATATTAATATAATAATTATTAAAATTAGAATTATTAATATTAATAATAAAAATTGCTAATTTCAATAATAATTATTATTAATATTAATTAATTAATTAGGAATAATTAATTGAAATAAAAACTACGAGTGCAACAATTGTGTCAAAATAGAAAGAGTAGAAAATTTTCAAGATACTTTTCGTCTCGTTTTGATGGAGGGGACTATAAAAGCCATTGTGGTATATTTTTTTTTTAGAACTTAGATCTTACGGTAAAAATTATTGAGGATTGTAAACAGTAAACTAAACTAAAAGGTCTATAGAGACAAAAAATTTGGGGATTATGTCATAGACCGACATTGAGAGAGGACTGAAGAGTCATTAATATTATAATAATTGTTTCTTTCTCTATAGGCCTAAGTATCTGCCACTGTAAAATTTTTTTTTCACGACGAAACGCACAGAAGCGCGTGATTAGCAATTTTTTTTTTACTCTTGAGGTACAATTTTTCGAGGCAGGATTTGCTAGAAATATTATCGTACGTTTACACATCAATCGACATTTACAAATCAATTTCACAGATTTTTTTTTTTTGGTTTGTTTTTGATTTTAACAAATCTCAAATGAAATATGTTCTTTTACAATCTTTACTTTCATATGCAATACAAACAGCGTTAAAATTCAGAGTGTCGTGTTATTTTTTTTCATGTAATGTTTTAACTGCAAAAATTGTGTAGGTGTAAAAAAATTATTCTTCATCAGTCCGACAAAATGAAACGTCGACAAGCGTGTTTCATTGTCTTTTTTTTCTTGGTGATTTTTTTTTTTTAATTATAATATGTTTACGATATTAAGTTGTATTTCATATAAATGGTAAAATTGTATTTTTTTTATATATATATATATTCAGTAAGGATAAAGATTCTTTTTTTTTATTCCCCGATATGACAAGTAAAAGTGAGAGCTAAATACCAGGATGGGATTTAGATCGTATGGAAGTTACTGGTCCTCTTCTCTTTTTGATTGAGCCGGCGTTGCAGGCGTTGCTGGTGTTGGATCGTCATGGAAAAGTGGATTTTTCACTTCCATCTCGCCAGTCTGGTAAAGGAAATAAATTGCCTCACCATTTTTATTTTTTTTAAATCAATATAATTCATAATGAAGAATAAAGAAAATATTAATGAATAAAAGAAATAACAAATAAAAAGAGTAGTAAATAAAAATAGTAAAAATTAAAAAAAATAATAAATGAAAAGCATAGTAAATAATAATAATAATAATAATAAATAAAAGAATAGAAAATTAAAATAATAATAAATATTTTTAATTCGTTTAAACTTGTTTTCTAAAATAAAAATTATTTTTGCAGACAAACTCACTGGTGCTAGACCCGGACATTCATAAACAGTATAATCTCCATTCTCCTCATCGCTATCTGCTTCCGAAACAGAACCTGGATCACGATTCGCTGCCGACACTCGACTGTAATTAATTAATTTTCAAATTAATTAATGAATCTTGGAATTTAATATTTTAATTTGAATTGAAAATACCGAAGGAAGAGAATTAATTTTAAGAGTGGAATGATTGAAGAATGAAGGAAATGATCGATTTTGGAACTAATTTTTCCATTGTAATTTTGCATTTTGGAGATTAATATTTAAATTCAAATAAATATTGAAGGAAGATGATGATCAATTTTGAAAGAATGTAAATTATTGAAGAAAATGAAGGAAGTGATAAATTTTTGAACTAACTTTTCCATTGCAATAATCTGTTGCTTCTGATGCTGGAAATGGTACATTTGGGCTGATTGCGCCAATCTCTGATCACCGGAGGGTGAAACGTCCTTATTTGGACCTGTCACTCCGTAAGCTGGATATTCAATGTCCGCCGCTGCTTTTGCCACTCGTTGAAGTCTGAAAATTAAT
Organism: Leptopilina myrica (nomen nudum); assembly: GCA_032872475.1. Taxonomy (NCBI): domain Eukaryota; kingdom Metazoa; phylum Arthropoda; class Insecta; order Hymenoptera; family Figitidae; genus Leptopilina; species Leptopilina myrica (nomen nudum). The sequence goes on along the minus strand of CM065465.1, from coordinate 29,607,298 downwards.
CCGAAAAAAGGTAAATTACTTCATTTCTAGCTAATATTGAAAATATTTAATTGATTAAATAATTAGGATTTAAAATAATTTTTAAATTCAAACTACCTGCACCATGTTAAACTGATCAGAACAACAGCAAACATTGCAGCTGCACTGCAACCAGCGACAATAGCTAAAAGTGATTAAAAATATTTGTTATAATTTACAGAAAAAAATTCAAAAATTAGAATTAGAATTTGTCACAAGGAAAAAAAATTGTTTGAAAAGAGACAGAAATAGAAAATTCTATGTTAGAATAAATTCTCAATTTGTTAAATTTATTGGGGACGAATATTGATTAGAAACTTACCAATAAAGTAGATATCATCATTGTTTGCTTTTTCGACAGATAAAATCAAAGGATTGTTAGACGAAGAGAGCATTCTCTTTGGTTCTTGAATCATTGGCAAATTTTGGTGTTCACGTTCATTGTCTTCTTCCTCATCATCATTATCATCATCGTCATTATTATCAGCGACTGGAATTTAAAAAAAATCCCGTTACCCCTTCGCCGTAATATTCGAAATCACAAATTCCAATTTAATTTAAAAACGCAAATCAAATTGAATTAAAGAAGGAAATAAATTGAATTTAAAAAAGAAAACAAATTGAATTTAAAAAAGAAATTAAATTGAATTTAAAAAAGAAAACAAATTGAATTTAAAAAGAAAACAAATTGAATTTAAAAAAGAAAACAAACTGAATAAAAATTAAAATCACATTGAATTAAAAATGAAAGCAAATTGAATTTAAAATAAAAAGAAAGGATTTATTCAAGAAATATTAAATAAAAAAATAATAAGTGAAATCAAATTGAATAAGAAATTAAATTAAATAAAATTAAAAGTGAAATTTAATTTAATTATAAATGAAATTAAACTAAATATAAACTAAATCAAATTGAAATTAAATTAAATAAAACCAAAAATCAAATTAAATAAGAACTGAAATCAAATTTAATTATAAATGAGACCATAATCGATTAAAAATAAATTAATAAAATAATAAAATAAAATAAAATAAATCAATTAAATAAAAAATGAAATCAAATGATTTTGAATAAAAAATAAAACCAAATTAGATTAAAAATAAAATCAAATTGAATAAAAAACAAAATTAAATTAAAATAAAAAAATGAAATCAAATTAAATAAAAACTAAAATCAAATTGAATTATAAATTAAATTGACATAAATAAAAAATGAAATCAAATTGAATAAAAACTGAAATCAACTTGAATTATAAATGACAGAAATTGAAATATAATTGAAATGATATTGAATTTTAAATGAAATATTATTGAATTATAAATGAAATGATATTGAATTTTAAATGAAATATTATTGAATTATAAATGAAATGATATTGAATTATAAATAAAATGATATTAAATGAAAAATCAAATTCGATTCAAAAATTAAATTAAATCAAAAATGAATTGGTAAATTGAACGAAAAATGAAATAATAATCATCAAAATACTCACAATGATTGAAAGGTGTTTCCTGATAATAACGAGGATCATTTGGTCTAACCGCAAAAGGATATTCATCATTGAGATCTGGTTCGCCAAAGGCATAAGTGAATTCAGGCATATTGTCGTAGCGCTCTCTTAATTCATTTGGTTCACGAATATTTCCACCCTCATGCATTTTCACCAATTTCCCCGGATAATTTAAAAGCCGTTCCTCCATGTCTTTTTCAAATATTGATTTCTGTCGAAAATTCATTGAGACATGAATAAATTCGGCGATGAAAAAATGGTAAATGACGATGAAGAAGAAGAAGAGGAAGAAGAAGTTGATGAAGATGACGATGATAAATGATGATATGTGACACGTTGCTTTTCATAAAATTTTTTTTTTTTTTTGCAACTACATTCTTTTATTCTTTAAAACACTTTTGGCACCTTGAAGTTAATAAAATCCAAGAATGAATTAATCATCAAAAAAAAAGGAGAAAAATCATCAAAAAATATATCAAAAAATCGTTCAAGAAATTTTGTCACAAAAAAATTTACCCAAAAATGATTTAAGAAATTAACTTAATTATTGAATGGCTTCGTTTGAAAATGGATTTACTATCAAATTACTGTTGTCACCTCTTTGTTATTTATTTTAATTTAATTTGAATTCAACGCCGTGATTGTGAATTATTTTCGATTTTCAGCAATAAAAAAAATTTCTATCGAATTCTTAATGAAAATTATTTCCTTTGTTGCAGACGGAAAAAGATTGTTCAACTTGCCTTGAATGAATCGTACTCGGGGTAACGATCCAAACTTGCAATGTATCTGGCGGACGATAAATCATTACGATGAATTTGCTGAATGTAGTCGAGTGGATTTAAATTTTGCTTCTGCAATAATTCAATTAAATTCGGCACATCTCGCGTCTCGAAATTTCGCTTATGAAGCAAATAATCCAATTGATGATCTCGCTGAGATCTTTGATTCATGTGCGATGGCAAATGAATTCTACGCTGATGACTACTTGGTACATCAAAGTATCTCGCAATTTCCTCTAATGTAAATTCTTTTATTTCTTCGGGAATTTTTGGCACCGCATCTACAAAAAGGAAAAAACAAAAACAAAAAAGCAAAAATTATATATTAACAAAAGAAAAAAAAATAAAAAGATGACAATATAAATAGGAAAAAATTCAAATCACTGACCTTGGTAAAATTCAAGTTCCCCAGTTGTGAGACTAATGAGCATTCCAAATGGTAGCAAGAAAGTCGAACGAAATAATTTGAATTTCATTTTTGTCATTGTAGAAAAAAAATACCAGCTGATGTATTCACAGCTTTATCAAACACTTGTAACGTTTATGAATTGTCGGTGCCATATGTATAACGCGTCATTCATTCAGCTTAGCAGAGAGTTTGCGCGGTTATTTTGCTTATAATCAATACTCCGCACCAGCATCTGACACCATAAGCTTCTTTATTTCTTCTGCTTCTTTCCGTTTTCTTCGTTGACACTTTTTCAACAATATTTCCCCCCTCAAATTCCTCACCTGAAAAAATCAATTGTTAGTAAAAAAAATTTTCTTTACCAAGAGAGCAAAAAAAAATATTTCGTACGTTTAAAACAAAATTAATTTAATTACAATTTTCAATTTATTTTCTAATTATTCAATTTTACAATTAATTTTTCAATTATTAAATTAAATTCAAAAATTAATTTTTCAATTTGAAATTAATTGAAGAATTAATTTTTCAATTTTAAATTAAATTCAAGAATTAATTTTTCAATTTTTTCCATTCTTTAACATTCCAATATTGAAGACCTTATTTTTTACTTCTAGAACAAAAACAAAATCAAGTTTTATGTTTTATTTCAAAAGAAACGAAGAAATTAAAATTAAATTCAATTTCGAATGAAACTGTGTTTGTTCTTTCTTTTCTTACCTTATTCGATAAAAAATTTGCTGACCGACAAGCCTGGGGAATTGTACAGTTCTTGTTGAACTCAAAAAATGTAAAGATTGATTAGAGAAATAAAATACAATTTGAGAATTTAAATACCTAGAAAAGAAAAGTTGTAATTTTAATTATATTAGATAATTATTGTTGAAAAGGAAAGAAAAGGGAAGAAAACTTAAGAAAAATAAATAAAAATAAAGAATAAAAAAAAGAATGGAAAATTATTTCAAAAGAATAACAATATTGTAAACATATGTATATACAAAGAAGGAAGTGAATTCTTATCAAACTGTTTGAATTGATTAGTTTCCGTTACTGACTTATTCGCTCAACTTATTTTATCAAAGGACAAGTTTTTAAAATAGACTGCACTTTTTCAGTTGTTTTTTTTAATGAGAAAAAAAATAAATATTAGTAAAAATTATTAGTAAAACTTAAAAATATTGATTTTTTAACATTTTTTTGACTTATTTGTAAGGATTGCGACTTTTTCGTATTTTTTTCCAAATAGTACAAACATTTTTTTGGTTTAAAATGCAACAAAATTTGCATTTTATAGAGTAAAAAGTAACTATTGCACTTAAATTTTGCAAAAATTAGTTTTTATTAATTTTCTTTAAAAGAAAAATTTTCAAAAATTTCTTATTAAAATAGATTTTAAATAATAGCAATTCTTGATTATTTTTAATTTTATTCTATTCAATTATTTTCTTAAATCACAATTAAAATTCTCGAAAATTTCATTTTCAATATAATTTTAATGAAATAATTTAAAAGAATAACAATATTTCCAATTAATTATTATTCATTTTTTTTTAAATTGAGTTTTTTTTAAGTATTTCATTAAAATTATATTGAAAATAAAATTATAAAAAATTTTAATTGCAATTTTGTTTAAAAACTTAAATATTTTTTAATATTCTTAAAAATTCTCTAAAAAAAATTCAATTATTTTAAAAAACGTTATTAAATATGAATTATTTTTAAAAAAATTTATTTTATCACTAAAAAATTTTTGTAAAAATCAATTATTTTCTAATAAAACTCGGAAAACTATTAGAAATAATTAAAATCTCCAAAGAAAGAGAAAATTTGGAAAATTATTTAAAAAATAATTTAATTTTCCAAAAAAATTCTGTAAATTATTAAAAATAATCGAGTTCTCAAAGAAAATTCAGAAAATTATAAAAAACAATTGAATCCTCCGAGAAAATTAGGAAAATTATTAAAAAATAGTTAAATTCTCAAAAAAAAATTCTGTAAATTATTAAAAATAATCGAGTTCTCGAAGAAAATTTGCAAAATTATTATATTAATTGATTCACAAGAGAAATTAATTTAAAAATTAAAAAAATAATTGAATTTTTGAAGATTTAGAATTGAAATTTTGAAAAATTCAATTCCTTTGAAAAAATAAGTAACAAGCATTTAAATATTTTTATTTACCAAAATTATTGATGCTTTGATTAGAATCAAATAAAATGTATCGAATTTTTTTTTTATCTTTAATCTACGAAAGCAACTTTTTTTGTTTCTTAAAATCAATCCAAAACCTGAAAGTAGTAAAAATGTTTTAATAGAAAAATAATATTAGTAAAAATATTATTATTACTAATACAAAATTTATAATATTAAAAATATTGCTAATTCGTAGTTAGTAAAAATTATTAATAAAGATTAGTAGAAAAAATGTTAGTAAAAACATTAGTTATTAGTAATCAGTAAAAACTACTAGTAAAAAAATGTTTTTGTCATAGTAAAAATATTTGTAATAGAAAAAATTTTGTAATAGTAAAATTATTAATAATTAGTAAAAATTGTTATAATAAAAAAATGTCACAATAGTAAAAATATTAACAACATATAAAATTTAAAAACATTAACATATAAAATTTAAAAATATTAACATATAAAATTTAAAAATATTAACATATAAAATTTAAAAATATTAACAACATATAAAGTTTAAAAATATTAACAACATACAAAATTCCAAATTCATAAAAAAAAACAAAACTAAAAACGGAATTGTCAAACTACATCAAGGCAAAAGTTCTTATAATGATAAAAATAATTTTTTACAACTTTAACATTTTCTGTGATTTCAATTTATTGCTTTGAAATTATAAATTCGTAAAATATGCGTAAGACCAGTTCCGTTTTTAAATTCTCTCTTCACTTTCATTGTGAAAGTAGGTACACGTCTATTCAATTTTATTCAATATTATTCGACGAAAAAAAACTAAAATCATCGCTAAACTATTTTTTAACAGTGTCTTTTCAAAAAAAAAAAGAAGAAAAAAAATATACCACGTCTCCTATTACACATATTACAATGCAGACGCTATATTTGGACAAAATAAACACAAGATTTCCATTCAGAAGCAATACAAAAAACTGATAATACACGCTATTCTAATTATTCTTCATTTTTTATATATATCAAATTTATTTACAACGCCAGAATCAAATATAATACTCTGCGATAAAAAGCAATAGAAAAATTAAGGCTCTTTGATTTCAACTATTTCACGCGAGGCTACAACGCGGCAGCTTCCACTTCTAATTAATACTTAGAATTAAAGGAATGTACACTTACGCATTCATTTTTCTTTTTTACCTTTTCATTTTCTTTTCTTTTAATTATTATTATTATTATTATTAATATGGTATTATAACGAATTTCGCCATTTCGTTAAATTGCGATTGGAAAACATTTTTTTTTTCTCTTTTTTCAAAGCTCTAAATTACACACTTGCGCTCTTATGAGTACAATATTTTTTTCTGCTTTGGGAGGGAAAATTCGGGAGGATTTATCAATAATAATATTTTTTATTATTATTATTATTAATAATAAGTTAAAAAAAATCATATAAACTTAAAAAAACAAGTTTCACATTTCGCACCTAAATGCAATAATTATTAACTCCGTACAATATATAATAGAGCGCATTTTATCTACAATTGTCAGCAATAAATATCAGTACATTTAAAAAAAAGTGACTAAACTCCTTATAACGAAATAAAAAAAAAATAAAATAAAAAAAAAATATGAATCAAATTATTGCGACTGAGGAAAAAAAAGTTGACAAAATTATACCAAAAGACTTTGGTATTTAAATTTTTCTCTCTTTCTAATCTAATTGTAATTATAAATATCAAGTCAACACGATATGATGTCAAATTTAACAGATTTAAATTATCCATTTGTCTCTTTTTTTTTACTCGATAACCACGAAGACTAAGAATCTATTTTTTTGTTTGCTTTTTTTTAATACTACGTGTTAATTACGGCAGTAAACGAAAATATTTCGAGAATTCAGACAATTGAGTGAAAAGTACCAAAACATTTTTTTTTGAGACTGTTTAAATATTTTCATAATTCAATTTATAATTTCAATTCAATTCGATTTAATTGAAACAAAAATTCATTTCAATTCTTTTCAATTTATTTCGATTAATTTCTTGATTCTAAAGTTCTAAACGTTTAAATGAAAGAAAATCTTCTTAAAATAATATTTATTTTTTTAACCTTTTTTCAAAAATTTTGAGTTACTATTAAAAACTTAACAAAAAATTAATTTCTAAATATAAACTAATTCAGTAAATTATATAAATATTTACTTTCATAAAATAATAATATTTTTAAATTAATTTTTATTTTTATTGCAATCACTTTAAAAAAATGTACCGAAAAAAATTAATTTCTAGTTTCTAAATGAAAATTTAATATTACAATAATAATATAATTATTATTTAATTAAATAAAATTTGTATTTATTTAATTTATTTATGTTGCAATCAGTAATTTATGAAAATATTTTAAATAAAAATTTCGTTCATTTGAACTTTTAAAAAACTTGCGATTAAACAAAATTTTGACACTATTCTCAAATCTGGAAAATTTGAATTAGGAAAAAATTTTAGTCTCGTATTTTTAGTTTCGTAAGTAATAAATGTAATAATAAAAAAATAGTAAAATATTAATTATCAGTAATAAATTATTTTGTTAATAATTTAGTTAATAATTAATTTTACTCCTCAATTCGACTATTTTTAAATTTAATAAAAAATGAATCGGAAAAAGAATAAAAACTGCAAAAAATAGTCGAAAAGGAATAAAAAATGAAAAAACAGTCGAAAAAGAATAAAAAAATGGATAAAAATGAAAGAAAAAAATCGAAAATGTATAAAAAATGAAAAAAACATGACAAATGAATGAAAAAGACAATAAAAATTTTCAAATAAAAAATATCACCATTTTTTTAAATAGAGATCTAAAGTTAATAAATTCACCTCCATTTTCACATGAAGCGAACATAAAAATTTTTAACTAAAAACAAATATTTGGTAATTTTTTCCAAACAGTACTGAGATTCTCTTTTGAAAATTTTGAAATATACGATTCTCTCATTTCTTTTCTCAATGTCCAAAAACTATTTTTCTAATTTGTGCTCTCTTTGATCAAAAAATATTTTCTATTTTTGTTTTTCACACACGACTGAAAATTAATTATTCTAAAAGAGAAAGTTTAAAAAAATATAATTTTCCTCTCATAATTGAGAGTAATGGAGGGTTTTTTTCTTTTTTTTTCATTCTTAATTCAATAATATTTATTTCTTCCCTTTTTTTTCTCTTGCTCGAAAATCCGAGAGATCAAAAATTTGAAAAAAGTTTTTTTCTGGACTAGTTTAATAGCTGAAGGAACAAATTGTTTTTTTTTTCGAAAGAAGAACAAGAAGAAAATTCTAACGAGAATTTTCTACTCTACTTGTACAATGATATTTTTTTTATTTTTTTTTTTAAAACATTCACAAAATAATTTTTTTCGATAAACATATTCGAAGAGAGACGGTTTCTTGTTTCTTTTGGAAAAACGGTTACTCTTCTTTTTTTTTATATATACATACACGCATATGTGTATATTTTTACAAATGAGTATTTTTTTGGAAATTGTGCCATCGCATTTAAGTCGAGGACAATAGGGGACAAATTTGTCTCCTTTTTTACCTTTTTCGAATTCTTTTTTTCCCTTTTCGTACTTTTTTTCGAATAATCACTTCTAGATGGATTTTTCAATAAATATTTCATTTAATTGAATAACATTTACAGAAATATTTAATGGCGAAAAAGATTTTCAATCGGGGAACGAAATATTACAAACTTTATGCGCTTCTTTTTTTGGGAAATTTTCTTCTCGAGTCAATTGTGATGGTGAAAAGAATCTTTCTCAAGAATAAATTAACAGTCAAATCTTTCAGGCTATATTACAAATGTTGTCTCGTAATTTATTTCCTCTCACACAAAGGCGAAACATAAAACGAATAGTGTCAAATACAAAACAAATGAGAACAAAATACGAAATCTAATATTAAATTAACAAAGATCGGTAATTAAATGAGAAGCTAGAGGAATATTAATCCAAAAAAAAGGACCTCGTCAATTAAAATCGAGACAACAAGAGGAATGACTGAAGCGAAATAATAATTAAAAAAAAAAAAATTGGTGAATTTATTTCAAGTCGAGTTCAAGTTCAGGACTCTCGAGAGCAAATGGTTTGATAGTTTCGACAATGGGCGTTTGATCGGGATCGACGCGAATGCGAATTTTGTTGGTCTCTAACGAGCGAGGTAGAGTACAAGGAAGATCATCCTTAAATGAGGTTGGAGTGGGCGATGTGTAGGGTACGTATATTCTAACGACATCGGGACTTGGCTGATGAGACGTTGCACGTGGAGTTGGTAAACCACCGCTACCTGAACTACCGTCCGAGACATTGCTCTGAGTATCGAGACTATTGTCATGGGCCTGTGAGCGTGTCGCTGAACTGAATACAGAGAGATCCGCCGTCGATGTTACGGATGTATCGGCTAATGATCGACGTGAACCATTGGGTGATGCCCCATCGTCTAGACTTGGATCGAAGGAGAACTTGCTTCCTGCACACATACAGAAATTTTCATTATACCTTGACATTACATTTTTTTTCACCAAAATAAAAAAAAAATAGAAAAAGAAAAAAATTGGAAACAGAAAAAAATTAACTCTCGCAATAGGGGTGAATAAATTGAAGAAAAAAAAAGACTTTTTTAAAAATAAATTTAAAGAAAAAACTCAATTCTCGTTAATGAATAAAATATTCGGAAAAGAAAATTAATTCAACTGATCGTAAAAGAGGAAAAAAATAATTCAATGTCAAAGTTATTTTTTTCCTTTTTCCCTCATCTTTATTTTTATAAAAAAAGAAATTAAGTCAAAAATAAAAAAGGCAAAATGAATTCAATATACGTAAATAAATTATAAAAAGAATAAAGAAATTAACTCATTGTCCGTAAAAAAAAGTAAAAATAAATAATAAATTAAGTTATATTTTTTTCCTTTTTTCCCCTCATCTTTATTTTAATAAATAAAAAAAAAAAATTAATTCCATGTCCGTAAAAGATAGAAAAGGAATAATTACTTCATTATCCGTAAATAAATTTAAAAAAGAATAAAAAAAACTTGTCTCATTGTCCGTAAAAAAGTAAAAAAAAGAAAAAAATAAATAATAAATTGAGTTATTTTTCCCTCATCTATATTTTTATACATTAAAAAAAAGTAAAAGAAATTAACTCAATGCCCGTAAAAAATAAAAAAAAGCAATAATTAATTCAATATCCGTAAATAAATTTAAGAAAGGATAAAAAAAATTGATTCAATGTCAGTAAAAAAGGAGAAAATAAAAATTAATTCAATATCCATAAATAAATTTACAAAAGGATAAAGAAATTGATTCATTGCCCGTAGAAAAGTAACAAAAAGGAAAATATAACTCAATGTTAGTAAATAAATTTTTTAAAAAATTAATTTTTTTCTCAATGCCCTCAAAAAAGTAAAAAAAGGGAAATAATAACTCAATATTCGCAAACAAATTACATAAAGAATAGAGAAATTAACTCAATGTCCGTAAATAAATAAAAAATAGAAATGAAAAAATAAAAGAAGGAAAAAAATAAATAAGAAAAAAGGGGGAAATGAAAATAATTCTCAAAATACACTTCTAGAACACATTTTATAAAAAAAACTATTTCTACTGCATACGTTTCAATACTAAGTGGAAATGGGAACAAAATATTTTACTTTAAAAAAAAACTAAAATTCAAAAAATTATTTGATTTAGAAATTATTTCAAATAAAAAAAATATTTTAATTAGAAAATGTTTAAATTGAAAAAATTATTCTTGTTAAAAAATATTTACAATAGAAAGAATATATTTTACTTTGGGAAAATTTTAATTACAACAATTATTATTTAGAAGTTATTTCAAATGAAAAATATATTTTCGATAAAACAATATAAACATTTGAAAAAATCTATTTAAATTGAAATAAGTATTTAAGTTTATAATTTAAAAAAACTGTTTGTATTCAAAAATATTGCAATTGAAAAAATATTCTAGTTTACAAAAATACTTAAATTAAAAAAATTATTAAATTTACAAATTAATTCAATTGCAAAACTATTTTAGTTAGAAAACTATTTAATTTTAAATAAAGCTATTTAAATTGAAAAAAAGGTTTACATTGAAAAAACTATTACTGATAAAAAATATTTCAATAAAATAATTATTTTAGTTAAAAAAATTTTGATTACAAAAAATCTATTTCAGTCCAAATTCTTTTTCAATTGGATAAATATTTTAGTCAAAAAACAATTTAAATTAAAATAATCTACTTTAATTGAAAAAAGAACTTAAATTAAAAAATACTATAGTTGAAAAAACTATTTATGTTAAAAATGGTTTCAACTAAAAAAACATTCTACTTAAAAAGTACTACAATAAAAAGATTATTTGATTTACAAATTATTTTAATTGGAAAAAGTATTTGAATTAAAGTTAATTCCATCAGTTAAAAAATACTCTAATTAAAGTAATTTTTTTGTTAGAATCGTTAGAAAAATACTCGAATTAAAAAAATATCCCAGTAAAAGAAATATTTGAATTTAAAAAGTACTTTTAAGTAACAAAATACAAAAGAAATTAGCGAAAAATTGTAAAATTTGAGACAAAATGAAAATGAAAATTTACAAAATAATAAAAGTTAATTCAAACTTTAATGTTTCTAAATTATTAACATCTCAATTCTCATAAAAAATTCCGTTCAATTTAACAGGAAACTAAAAGCAAATTTTCCTTTATTTTCACAATTCTTTTTTGCAAATTACTCGATAATTCTAATTAACAAAAACTAGAATAAAAACAAAAAACATTTGAGAATACAGTAAAAAAATTATTTTATCTAATATATTATTTAATCTAAGATCTTCTATTTTTTTAACTTTTAATTTTTTTCTGTTTCTTCAATTCTTTATACTTTTTTTGTTTATTTTTTTTTTAATTTTTAATTCTTTAGATGCTTTTTTGTTTAATTTGTTTAGTTTTAAACTTGGTTAAAAAATAATTAAACCTCACCCCTTATTAATTATTATTGTTGTTAAAGACAAAGGCAAAAAAATAAATAAACAATAAAAAAACGTATATGGAAAATGTAATGTCTAGTGTTATGTGTTGCAGGTCGAGTTAAGTAATTAAGAACACACACACATGCACGTGAAAGGGAAGCAAGTTCTGTTATAAACAAGGCAATACGATTAAATTCCAGAACAGGAGGACTTTAAATGCGAAAAATTGAAAGCATTCACGAAGGATGCCAAGATTAATTGAAATTGTTGAGTCGAGTTGAGTCTAATATAATCCTAGTTTGTCCCTTTTTTCAAATGCAATTCGCCTTTTTTTTTAATTAACTAACTATATCACAATTTTAAATTCGACAAAAATTGACGTTTACACCGAAATTTACGAAGGAAATTATTGTTTTTTTCTCTTCAACGATTAACAAGAGGATTATTTCTTTTTATTAACTGTTCTTTTTAACGATTAATAAAACGAACAATTGTCTTTATTAATCTTATTAAAGATTAAAGCAAAAAGAAAACAAAAATTCATTATAGCAAAAAATTGACTACTAAAGGAGAAAAATAGTTAAATAAACAAACGGAGTTAATGAAACCTATGGCAAGAAAAGTCGAATCTAATTTATCTAGGAAAAAATAAACTGCAATTCAAAAACTAAACTATTTGCAGTAGAAAAATCGAGACAAACAATAAATTGATAAATTCGTCGATTAATAAATCGACGAACTAATTTGACTGACTAAATGAAAATCTTACTAACAATTAACTTAAAATTAATAATTAACTGTGAAAATAATTATTTGAATTTTCCCGAATAATATAAATAATAATCTCATTTTTCTCCCGATTAGAGATTCATTTCTCGAGATTCAAAATCACTAATGGACAATATTAATGTCACATTCTTCTGCTAAATTACTTTTCAAGTTGTGTAAATATTGCGAGTAGAAGAATAAAACGCTACTTATGAATATATTGTCAAACGCGATTATATCCGATTTTTTTTTTGAGCAATAATCTCTATGTCTGCTTTTTCTTTCTTTCTTTTTTTTGTCGAATTTGCGACTAATAAGGATTAATAATTATTTTTAAAGTCTTGTATTGTAAATGAGTACGTTGATGTTGGAATGAGAACTATGACTGAGACTGTCTTCAGAACTTGAACTCTCGCTACTGAATGCATCGCTAGTTCTAGCGCTAGTATTAGCATGATTTTCACGATTACGAGTGGTAAACTCACCACCAAGACTGCCGCAATTCGCCGGCTCGACAGGCGTTGAACTTTCACGATTCTCCTCAATAACAGCCATATCTCTTCGATTCACCACCGTTTCACGTGTCACTTGCTGTGCCTCGCTGAATTCCTCCGCTCGTCTTCCCACCTTTTTTCAAAATAAATCATTTACTTTAAACAAATCACAATTTTGTTTTTTTAAATTCTTGTTTATTGAAATTGTGAATAAATATTAAGTAAATAAGGAAATAAAAAGTTTCCTAACTTTTAAAATAATTTTTATTCTTAAATGTTATCAATTTTAAAATTGATATACTGAAAATCATTGAATTCTTGTGAGGTATTTGTAAAGAATTTTAAAAAATTGAATTTCATGACGAATTCAATTATTTTTAATAATTGTAATAAAATTCTTTAGTCAATTTACAAAATAATAAAAATCTTCGTAAAAAATGCAATTATTTTTATATAAACAATAAAATTTTTATCCGCGTTTCATTTATATTCAATTCAACTTTTAATATATTTCTTCAAAAAAATTCAATTATTTTTTAAAATCTTGTAAAAATTTAACTATTTAAAAAACTTTCAATTAAATCCAATTCAAGAATTCAATTATTTTAAATACAATTTTAATAAAATTCTTTTCAAAAATTGAATTATTTCTTAAATTTTTGCAAAAATTCAATTATTTGTATAAATAATGATTTTTTTCGCAGGAATTCAATTATTTAAAAAGATTTTAATAAAATTCTATTTAAAAATTCGATTATTTTCAGAAATAATGAATGCCAGGAAAAATTCAATTATTATTAAACATTTTTTTTAAATTCTTCAAAAGAATTCAATTATTTTCAAAAATAATGAATGCCAGGGAAAATTCAATTATTAAACTTTTTTTAAATTCTTCGAAAGAATTTAATAACATCAGAAAATAGTTGATTTTTTACAGAAATTCAATTAGTTTAAATACAAATTTAAATAAAATTCTTTTCAAAAATTTAATTATTTGTAGAAATAATAAATTTTTCGCTGGGATTCAATTATTTAAAATGATTTTAATAAAATTATATTCAAGAATTTAATTATTATTTTCAATTTATTATTTATTAATTAATTATTTTAAGTTATTAATTTATTATTTTCTCAATTTATTAATTATTTATTTTCAGAAATAATTAAATTGTCGATTCACTGAAAATCAATGATTTCTTCTAAAGTATTTATAAAAAAAATCTCCAAATAATTAAATTTATTTAGAGAAATTAATCAAATTTTTTTTTGAATAATTGGATTCTTTCGAAAAAATATAATTAAAATTGCAATGAAAATAATTTAATTCATGGAAAGATTTAAATTGAAATACTTTGAAATAACTGAATTGTTTTGAAGAATTTATTTCAATTTTCTTGGAAGTAATGATTTTTTTTACAAATAATTGAATTTTAAGAAGAATTTCTTTTAAGTTTTTCAAATAATCGTGTTTATTATTAATTCCTATTAAATTATAATTAAAGTTGTTAATAGAAAATTATATTCTTTTAAACAATTTTATAAGAGTTTTTGTAAATAATTATATTTTTATTGACAAATTTTATTAAATATCGTAAAAATAATTTATTTTTTTAAAGTAATTTTAATTGAAAATTTGGAAAATAATTGAATTTCATAAAGAATATTATTTTTAAAAAATTTGAGAACAATAATTGAATTGTTTAGAAAACATTTTATTACAATTTGCAAAAAAAATTAAACCTGCTAGAGAAAATTTATGAAAACTATCTTCAATATAATTAAATATTTTTTCCTAGAAATTTTATTAAAATAGTATTCAAAATAATTTAATTTCTCAGACAAAATTGTTATTTCAAAAATAATTGAATTGTCAAGAATTTTACAATTTATAAAAATAATTGAATTGCTTCGCCGAATCTTTTGACAGAATTGATGAATATAATTGAATTTTTATTAAAACTCTTGAAAATAGTTGAATTAAAATAATATTTTTAAAAATAATTCTACTCTTTCGGAAAATTCAATTGAAATTGTATTGCCAATAATTGAATTCCTTTTGTAGAATTTAATTATTCGTGAACATTTTTTACATCTGGCGAAGAATGTTTTTATTTATGCGAAAATAATTGAATTCTTCGAAGAATTGTATTTGAATTTTTGCAAATAATTATTTTAAAACAAAAAAAATGTTTTGGAAGAAATTAGAAAAATGGCAAAAAGGAAAAATTTACCTTGCTGGTGAATGTGGGCTCCTTAAATGTACCGAAAGGATGTCGCGGTAATTCGTGTGGCAACGGTGGCCCCGAATAATCCAACTTGGCCCGTTTTAGCTCCTCTATACTTCGTTCCATGGCAGAAATGACGGCATCGTCGTCATAGGAAAAGTCTTTTTCTAACTTAATTTGTAAATAATTGCAAAACTCATCTAAACTATCCATTGCGAGTAATTGTCGTTTGTGTAATTTCATCACCGTGTATGCCATAGCTGGCAATATACGATCGCCGTCCAAAAGGAATATATCCCAAATTCTAAGTCCAAGACTCACTGGCGTCTGAAATTTGACAAATTCTTCGTATTAGAAAAAGAAAATTGGGAAAAAATAAGAACAAAAATAGAAAAAATAGAATACAAATGGAAAAAAATAGATGAAAATTTAAAAAAAAAAATGAAAAAAATAGAGCAAAAGGAAGAAAAATAGAAAAAATAGATGAAAAATGGAACAAAAGGGAAAAAAGGATAAAAATAGTATTAAAGAAATAAGAAATTTCTAATTATAAGAAATATTTACTCTTTCTTGAAAGACAACAAAGAACCATTTCAAAGCGTATAAAATTGAATCGCAACCACTCTTGTCCAATTTTCGCTTTAACTTTGGAAGAAACTTTGTCATTATTTTGTCATGGTGTTCTATAAAACGATTCAATTTTGGAAAGCCGTCTACGTAGAATCCTGTGGAATTTTTCAATTCGAATTAGTGTTGAATGAACATAGAAAGACGTGGAAATTATAAAAAAATAAAATAATTAAAATATCATTAAATTTTAAATAGTACAAATATAGGGATGGCTCCGAAACTAAATAAAAACTGAAAAATAATTTAGTTTTGGAGTAGAAAACAAAAATAGAAAGTCGGTGTATTTACTTTTAGTGCAGGATACAAAACTAAATGGTCACTGTATTTAGTTTTATTGCCCTATTCAAAACAGTAATGAAACTAAAGTTTCAAAGCCAACCCTAAGAATGGCTTCAAAACTAAATAAAAACATAAACATAATTTAGTTTTTATGCGCAGGAATTGAAACTAAAACGTCCTTGAATTATGTTTTCGTTCTGTTAACGACACTAAAAGGTCCCTGTATTTAATTTTGTTGTGATATTCGAAAATCAAATGAAACTAAACTTTCGAAGCCATCCCTACGAAAATGTTAAATAGTTTTCAAATTCTAAATTGTATTGAACATTAAATAGAACTAAATTTCGAATAGTATTGAATATTAAATAGTTTAAATATTAAATAGTGCTAAATATAAATATAAACATTAAAAAGTTAAAAATTTTTAATTGTATTAAATATTTAATAGTACTAAATATTAAGTAGCTTAAAATATTAAATTGTACAAAATATTAAACAGTCCTAAATATTAAAATACATTAAAATATTAAATTGTACTAAATATTAAATAGTATCAAATATTACTAATAACTAAAATATTTAACTAAAAATACGTAAATCTGGATAATATTTCTATCTTTAAAAAACCAGCGTTTTGTTTTCATTTTCTAAAGAAAGGCAAAATTTACGAACCATGCATGCTGTATTTTTTGTCTGTGAGCAGTACAGAAAGTCCCCAAAATGCATCCTCCTCATCCATGTAGAGTAAAAGTAGACCAGCTAAGACGGACATGCCTTGGCAATAGCCAACTTCCATATTATACATACTATAGGCCGCCAATACGTAGAACATGGACTTTTGTTTAATACTATATCTCTCTCTAAAAAAGGAAAAGAAAAACAAAATTTAGTTAAAAAAAAAACTTCACAATAAAAGTAACTTTGTGTATTTCTTCCATTTTCAGAGAAAGAATGTTAACTTCTCCTCTCATCCTGTTAATAATTTTAAATCTACATTCTAAATTTTTGAGAAATTCAATTATCTTCCAAATTTTCGGTTAGCATTTTTTTTCTGTATGTTAATAAAAAAAATTCAATTCTAAATTTTTAGAAACTTGAATTATCTTCCAAATTTTCGGTTAGAATTTTTTTTTCTGCATGTTAATAAAAAAAATTCAATTCTAAATTTTTAGAAACTTCAATTATCTTTCAAATTTTTCGGCTGGAATTCTTTTTTCTGTATCTTGATAAAAAAAATTAAAATTCCAAATTTTTGTAAACTTTAATTATCTTCCAAAATTTTCGGTTAGAATTCTTCTTTTACTTTCTTGATAACAAATTCAATTCTAAATGTTTGTGAAACTCAATTATCTTCCTAATTTTCAGTTTAAATTCTTCAAGAAAAATTCAAGAAAAAGAATTTAAATTAATAAGAATAATAAAAAAGTAAGAAAATAAAATTTTTTCAGTTTTCAAATTTATTTTAATTAGATTTCAGTAAATTTCCAATTGCTTCAAATTTTATAAATATATTTTCGTAAATTTAAAAATTGATAAACTGTTTAAAATTTAATCGTTTCTTAAAATTTTTAATATAACCCTCGCATTATTTATTTTTTTTCTAGAATTTTCTACTAAAATTCTTCTTCAAATGTAATATTTAAAGAAAAAATTTAATTTAATAAAAAAATACCTCAACGCTTCTAATTTTAAAATTTTCAAAAAATTTTGATATAAAACATGAAAATTAATCATTTTCCAAATTTTGTACTATTCCTTTTCCAAGATCTAATAACTCTAGAATTTTTAATCAAAATTCTTTGCTAAATCAATTACTTGAATATAAAAAAAAATTTCAGTTATTTCTAAAAATTGGTAAGCTTTTTGATTTCTTAAAATTTCCTTCTGTAAATTTTGCAATAATCAATTGTTGCATAGAATTTTTTTTGTCTAAAATTCATCGCCAAATGTAATATTAAAAAAAAATCTATAACGCTTTTAATAATGAAATTCTTGGAAACAATGAAATTTTTCAAAATAATTTTTACTGCAAATTTTTGAAATAATTGAATTTTAAGAAGAATTTCTTTCAAGTTTTTTAAAAAATCGTGTTTATTATTAATTCCTATTAAATTATATTATAATTGTTGATAGAAAATTACATTCCTTTGAACAATTTTTATTTGAGTTTTTGTAAATAATTATATTTTTATTGACAAATTTTATTAAGTATCGTAAAAATAATTTAATTTTAATTGAAAATTTGGAAAATAATTGAAATTCATAAAAAATATTATTAAAAAAAATTTTGAGAACAATAATTGAAATGTTCAGAAAAAATTTTATTTCAGTTTGTAAAAAAATTAAACTTGTTAAAGAAAATTTATTAAAACTATCTTGAATATAATAGAAAATTTTATTAAAAAAAAATTTCAAAAAATTTTCAAAAATTTTGATATATACAACATGAAAATCAATTTTTCTCAAAAAGTTAGAAAGTTCTAGGAATGATTCTAAAGTTTTGAACGTTCAACTGAACGAAAATTCTTTTTCTCTTTTAAATTAAAATTTTTGTATCACATGGAATATAATTATTTATTAAGTTTGTAAACAAAAATTTATATTTTTAATGTTTACTTCAATCAGTATAGTTTATGCAAATAGTTTTAATAAAAAGTATTTTGTTCATTTGAACGTTCAAAACTTGTAGATCGTTTGCATGAAAATTCAAATATTTAAATACAAAAGTAAAAAAAATTGATTATTTCTAAAAAAAAAATTGCATCTATTCTTCTATTTTTAGGCTTTCTTAAAAATTTTATTTAAAGTGAGAAAGGAAATTCGAGGAAAATTTAATATTTCAATAGTTCGATATTTTTTCCACAATTTTGGGTAAAGTTGAATATTTTTCCCCTGGTCGTCTGAAAAATCTATTATTATCAAAATTCGTATAAAAAAAGAAAAAAAAAGTATCCAAATAGCGAAAATTGTCCTAATTTTATTATTCAACTAATTTAAAATTATTTCCTTCATTCATTTTTCAATCTTTGTTTTTCAAGTTTAGTTTTCATACTTTTAACTTTTCAATTTTAGTTTTTTAGTTTTAATTTTTCAGTCTTAGTATTTTAGTTTTAATTTTTTTGTTTCGGGTTTTCAATGTAAAGCTTTAAAACATTCATGCTTCATTCACTAATTATTACCTGTAATTAATATGATCCCTATATTGTCTAGCGACATCAGCATCAATTTGTCTTATTTCCGTGGACCATTGTCTCGCTAATTGCAACATCTCGTCATACTTTCCCGGATGCTCAAGCTTTAAATTCGTAGTACCCAATAAGGTTGTCCAAATTTGTCCTCGATATCGATCAGGAATACCTTTATATATTCTACGTCTTAATTTCTCCTTAGTCGCTGGATCATTCCACTTTTTTGTCATCTTCTCCCACTTCTTAAGCCTCTCCATCTCCGTCTGTTTTATCTTAATTTCATTTTTATCCACTTTCGGTAATTCCGCGTCACTGAAAAATATTCGAAACAATTTATTCAAACTTTTCGAAAAACAAACGAAATTAATTAAATTACTGTATGGTTTTTTGTATTCTTAAAATAATATTCTTATTCTTGAGATAATAAATTCGATAATAATTGTAAAATAAAAATTAAAGGAATATAATTTTTTTTTTGCTACTTGTAAACAGTTTTCAAGAAATTTAATTTTGTGGCAATTAGAAAGAATGAAGAATAAGGTTAATTGGTTATTTACTGTATAAATCCGTATCGGTCAGTTGTGTGATAAACCGGAAGACTAGGGTCTTCCCAAGGATCGATGTGTGCACCATTTTCTCTACCACGATCGTAACAACTGAATATTCTGTCCCTTTCAGCAGCCGATCGCTTCAACAGTTCTTCCTCATTCATCCCACGTGCGAAATTGTAAACAAATTCTTATACATGCCGTTTCCCGATTATGAATTAGTCATTCAATTATAAATCACCATCTAATGGAAAAGAGAATTCTCTCATCAAAACCACATTCATTAAAAAAAAAGAGTACCAATTTCATTAATCAAATTTAGCACAAAATAAGTAATTTTACAGAATTGAAATAAAAAAAATCCAAACAGTCCAAAAATATCGATTCAGAGCCAATTTTTCTTTTTTTGCACTAAAAATAAATCGTAAATTTTATCGCTACTTTGAAAAGCAGTCGTCAAACAGCCGGAAGTAAATAGATAACAATTTTAATTACATCCTTCTAAAATGCAACTCCTTTTCAGAACTTTTACAGAATTAGAAAAAAAAATTGAGATGAACCGTTATATTTATCTCGAAAATGGCACATATGGTAGAAAATAAATATTAAATTCGTTTTTTTTCTTCTTCAATTGATGAAAATTGTTGAAAATAAAAAATTTAACACCAGGGACCGTGAATACAGGAAATATAAAAAAATTCGAAATAAATTATACATATTGCAAAAACGATAATAAAGTGCAGCAGCAAGTGTTTTGGCATGAGATGAAAAAAAAATAGAACAATTTTGAAAAAGTTCATATAGAAAAAATGGAACGCAAAGCGTTTGAATGAATAATTCAAAAGTGAATATAAAGTGAATTAATTGCTAAATTGGCAGATAAAATGTCGAAATAAATAAAAAGAGGCGTAAGTATATTAAAATTGATAAGGTTACTGACTTCTGCGTGCGAGAGAAACTGCAATCTTGAAATGAAAACATCTAGTTTTCTCGGCTACATTATTCATTAAAAAAAAACGTGTTTTCTTATTCCTTTAATCACTTGATTAACGTCCACTTTTTGAGAACACACTTTTAATTAAAGAAGCGAAATATGACTTTTATACTTTTGGCTTTTTTTTTGCTGATCGAGCTCATTCCTTGCACTTCGTTTTGCTGACACGTCATAAACTGTTAGTACCATAGAAGGAGTTTCCGCTCTTTTTTTCAATGACAGCGAACGCAGCGCCATTGGAACTAATTTGCTATATTATTTTAAAAACGTTCTTTTAATTCAAACCGTTCGAATCGGGAATTTAAATTTTAGTAAAAGAAATTTGTTTCACCTTGAACGGTGTTCTAAATGTTCTAACGTTGTAAACAAAACAAATTGTCCAGCGTTTACGATTTCTGTTTTATCGACAAATTGGTCGAATGGTAGAAATCGTCGTTACCGACTTTAAAGAGACAAATACGCAACACCTACCTACGTCTCAAATAAATGGAATACAAAGAGGAAGAAAAATGATCAAACGCAAGCAACGAGTAAAGCTTTTTTAAAAAAAACCAAGTGTCTAAATTAACAGTGAATAATAGCATGCAATACAATGTGAGTGTGCAGTTTGGAGTGTTCCATTGGAGAAGTAGAATATTATAATCAACCGTGAAAAAAAAAAGTTGCTGACGAAGGTACGATGGTTGCTTTGTTTATGGAGATCAGCTGTATAACTAATAACATTTATGTCACATTCAATGATTTTTGTTTTCAAATTTCGAAATAGAATATAATTAACTCTATATTTACATTTCATAATTCGAAAAATGTCTTAATTTTTCAATTTTGGCACTTGCCCCTTTAAATTCATATTGTTCTTCTTGTTAATTGCCTAATTTGTTTATGACAGAACACTTTTTTTTCATCATTGTCTTCTATTTTTCTCAAGATATAAAAAGACATTTTTTTTTCACAATATACAAAGAAAAGTAATGACGTTAATTTTTCAAAAACAAATATTCAAGGACAAAAATTTCAATTCAAAATAACAAAATCATGAATGTGATTAATAAAAAATTGTTCATTTTTGAGTGAAAAAAAAGACAAGTGAAGAGTGTTGATTATTTTACATCAATATAAAAGATTTCTCACGTTTAATTAATAAATTATATGATAATAGAGAATTCATATATATACTTTCACGATAACTTTCTGTTCATGCAACAACAACAACAAAAAATAACAGAAGAATGGAAGGAACCATGTAGGAGCATATTTACAGTAGAAAAAAATTAAAAAACATTTCTGCACTCATAAATACATAAATGATCATTAAGGAAAGAAATTTTTTTTACCACTGCAATGAATGTTTTCGATATTCAGAATGTGTGAAAATTGTCCATCATTTAACGAATAAAATTGAAGCTGTCATTGAATTTCATTTCATTAAATGTTTATAACATGAAAGAATGAAACGAGACACTGTAATAACCTGTGTGGAGCCAAACCGCAGAACACAAACGGTAAGGCTCCAAAAAAAAACAACAACAACAAAAAGATCAATAAGATATTCGTATTATCGTTTATATCATTTTTTGCACGAGTGTCTTTTGACTTTACGTAGAAAGAATTTATTCTTCATATTCTCTTTTCTTTTACTTTCATTTTTTCCTTGTTTCCTATTCTTTCCCTTGAGTCAATAATAAATTTTAATTTCTTTATTATAGAATTTAGAAAGAATAAAGAAAGAATTTACAGAGAATGAATATTTGAATTGTTTTTCTATTTCTAGATGACAACAATTCTCGATGTCAATTATCAGCAATTGGAACCTTATTCTGAAGGTGATGGCGAAGATGAAAATGAAGATCGTGAGGAAACGCCGCAAGAATCTGGCGTCATGATCCACGTTGTGCCGGAAAATAATAAAACCCGATGGAATCATATAGAAGATTTAGATTCATTTTTTACAAGAATGTATCATTATCATCAGAATAATGGCTTTATATGTATGATGACGAAAGAATTTTGCGAACTAGGACAATTTATCTTCGTAGTTATTTTCACTCTCTTCTTATTTAATTGCGTTGACTATCCAATATTATTCAGGTGGGAAATTCAATCGAAATTTTTACTATTAGATAAAAAAATAAACTGGCTAAATCAAATGAAATAATATAAATCTATTTAAATAATGTAAATATAATAATAAAAGAAAAATGATTTTTATTTCCTTCTTTCAGGGATAAAGTAACAGCAAACAGTACATCGTTCAAGATAAAAATGACTGATGCATTTTTGCCAGTAAAAAAGTGTTCTCAAAGTGCAGGCCTAATAACCTGGATTTTCATTTCAGTAGCTACGATATTTTGGATTTTACGTTTAGTTAAATGCTTATATCATTTGACGCAATATTGGGATATTAAATTATTCTTTAATAGTGCATTGAAAATTGAGGATAGAGAATTGCAGAATGTCACTTGGTATGAAGTGCAAAAGAAAGTGAGAGAAGTCCAAAAGGAACAAGAAATGTGCATTCACAAGAAAGAACTTACCGAATTAGATATTTATCATAGAATATTAAGATTTAAAAATTATATGGTAGCTATGATCAACAAATCTTTATTACCAGTGAGACTTAAATTGCCAATAATAGGTGAAGTCATTTTTTTAACGCGTGGACTTAAATATAATATGGAATTATTATTATTCTGTGAGTTGAAAAAAAGTATTTTATTTTGATTTTGATTTCGTTAGATAGGAAACTGAGTTTTTATCCTTAAAAATTTCTTTTATGCGAAATATTAAGAATTTTATTTTTCAGGGGGTCCGTGGTCGCCGTTTGAAAATAATTGGCATCTGAAGGAGGATTACAAGAAGCAAAATAAGCGACAAGAATTAGCGAAACTATTGTCGAAACATATTCTTTATGTTGGAGTAGCAAATTTTATTTTATGCCCATTGATTCTGTCGTGGCAGATTTTATACTTCTTTTTCAACTATGCAGATGTGAGTAATTTTTTTCCCCTGATTTTAAAGCCACTCTGCATTACTCAAGTCTTGGATTGATGCTTTTTTCGACGTTTTTTTTTAAAGGCGAATATTTTCGATTTATTTTCAAAAAACTAATTTTTTTCGACTTCATTTTTAAAAAAACGACGCTTTTGCTTCTTTTCCGAATATTTTCACAAAATGATTTAAAGATAATTAAGTTTACGAAATAAATGATTTGAAGCAGTTTTACTTACCTTCATGATTTCTTTTTTGTTAGTTTGAAAATTTAATCAAAAAAGAAATGAATTAAAATAGTTTTCTATTTTCGTGTAATTTTCAAAATGACAAAAAATGAATTACGAAGATAAGCGAAAATGCTTTCAATAAAAAATTAACATCAAATTAAAAATCAATATCTCAGGGTTGCCACGCAATCTGGAAAACCTGGAAATGTCAGGGAATTTTATAAAAATTTAAAAAACCTGGAAAAGTCAGGGAATTTTGATCGAAATGCTGGAAAATTTATTTTTGAAATCTAAATTCACATAAATATTTCAAAATTAATTTAATTATAAAAGAGTTGCAATTACAATTTTTTTAAGTAGATGAACTTGAAAAGATTTTCATTTAAAATTTTGTAAAACTTCAATTTTAAATGAACTTCATTAAAAAATTTTAAAACCAAGATTTTTAAAAAACCTTAATAAATAAAATTCTTCTAAAATTATTAAATTTTTTTTAAATATATATTTAATGGATTATTTTTAATAATAACGGATTTATAGAAGAGTTTTCTTCAAAACACTAAATCAAAATTGAATTTTGAAGCAAAAATATATTATTGGAGAAATTCAATTATTTTTAGAAAAAGTAAAATTCTTCTCAGAAATTCAATTATTTTTTTTTATCTTTTATTATTTATTCTTTAATTTTGAATTAATTGAATTTTTTTAAATTCAATTATTTTCAATGTTTGCTATTTGAATAAAATTTCACGAAACAATTCAATTATTTAAACCGAAATTTTAATAAAATTAGTCTGAAGAATTCAATTCTTTTCAAACGTAATATAATTCTTCTCAAAAATCCAATTATGTTTGAAAATTTACAAAAATTCTTGTCAAACTTTAAATTCTCTTTAGAAATAATAACATTTTTCTCCGAAATTCAATTATTTTTGTCAAATATTAATAATATTCTTGGCAGAATTTCAATTATTTTTAATATACAACATTTTCATCGAATTTCTCGAAAAATGAAATTATTGTTAATTTTCTTTTAATTTGTCTCTTGACAATAAATAATAATAATGAACATAATAATTAAATTCTGATAAAAGTTGTTATGAAAATTTAATTATTTAATAAATTATTTATTTTTATAGTTAAATAATTGATTTCTTAATAGAATTTTCTAATAAATATTGATTTAAAAATAAATTTCAGGTGAAATTTTCGAATGTAATTGAATATCGTATTCAAAAATATTTATTTGAAAATTCTACGAGAATTCATTTATTTCACTCTAAAAATAAACATTTTATTTAATAATTAAACTTTTTTTTTAATTGAATTTTAATGAGGAATCAACAAATTTTTAAATAATAATTGTATTCTTCTGAGACATTTTAATAACATTTTTTTCTAAGTAATTCCATTTTTCGAGAAATTTGATTAAAATTTTGTACATTAAAAACAATGGAAATTGTGATGAGAATTATATTAAAATTTTTCTGAAAATAGTTGAATTTCGGAGAAAAATTGTATTATTTAAATTTTGACGGGAATTTTCAATAATTTTCTTATTAAATAATAAATGTAGTTTTAGAAATGTGGAAAAATTCAATTTTTTAACCTGGAAAAGTCAGGGAATTTGCAAAGGGTAAAAGCGTGGCAACCCTGTTTTTATTTTACCTCAATCATAATATTGTTTCCTCTTGAGAAGTAATTAAATCTTCTTTCTTTCGCAGCTTATCAAAAGAGAACCAGGAGCTCTCGGACTAAGAATGTGGTCGCCCTTTAGTCGCCTCTATCTCCGGCACTTCAACGAACTCGAGCACGAATTAAATGCTCGTCTAAGTCGCGCATACCGTCCAGCAAAAAAATACATGGATATATTCACCTCGCCATTGATAACGATAATCGCTCAAAATATTGTCTTCATAAGCGGCGGAATTTTCATAATAATGTTGGGTCTAACAATTTATGACGATGGCGTGGTAACGGTTGAGCATTTTGTTGCGACAATGACAGTGTTTGGAACAATAGCCGCCGCTGGAAGGGCATTTTTACCCGATGAAAATTTAGTCTGGTGCCCGGAGACATTATTGACCGCAGTATTGGCGCACACACATTATCGTCCCGATAGTTGGAAGGATCGTGCTCACACGCAAGCAACACGCTCGCAAGTCGCGCAATTATTTCAATTTAAACTCGTGCATATTCTTGAGGAGCTTATTTCACCATTGCTGACGCCATTTATTTTGTGTTTTCACATGAGACCAAGGGCATTGGATATTGTTGATTTTTATAGAAATTTTACAATTGAAGTGACTGGCGTTGGTGATGTTTGTAGTTTTGCCCAAATGGATGTGAGAAAACATGGTAATCCAATGTGGCAAACTGTTGGTCAAAGTGTTTTGGATGCACGAGTTACTGGTTATGATAATCACTATGGTACGGAGCATGATAAACTTCATCCATTGTCGAATCAATATACACAGGCTGAGGATGGAAAAACTGAATTGTCCTTGATTCATTTTACACTCACGAATCCTGAATGGAAGCCACCTAGTCATGCTGAAACTTTTGTGACCGCTCTCAAGGAGAGAGCACGCAGAGAGGCAGCTACAAATATTAATAATGAATTGAATCCACTCTATATGAGTCTTAATAGTCTGTCTAGTCTCGGCCCAGGCGTAAGTTCAAATTAAAATTAATTTTAGAAAATTTTTCAAAAGACTTTTAAAAAGAAACATTTTCTAAATTATTGATTTATCCAAAATTTTAATAATGAATCTAGAAAAATAGATTTTCAAACGAATGTCTTACATTTTTATTGAAGATCATTGACTTTTGAATAATTATTATCTGAAAATTAGTTTTTCAAAATTCTATAATTTAATTTATTTTTAAATAATTGAATTTCTTTAATTCAATATTGAAATATTTTGAAAATAATAGAATTTTATCAATTCAATATGGAAATATTTTAAAAATAATTAAATCTCTTAAATTCCAAATTGAAATATTTTTAAAACAATTGAATTTTGAAAGTACTTGAATTTGTTAAATGAAAAATTGAAAATTTTTAAAAATAATTAAATTTCTTGAATACAATAATGAACATTTTTGAAAATAATTGAATTTTTAAATTCTAAATTGAAATATTTTGAAAATAATTAAATTTTTTAAATTCAAAATGGAAGAATTTTAAAAATAATTGAATTGAGAAATTTAATATTGATAAGTTTTGAAAATTATTCAAATATAGAATATTATATAGATAAAAATAAATAACATAGAATATATAAATATACAAAATTTAAATATAGAAAAATTTTAAGAATAATTGAATTGAGGAATTCAATACTGAAATATTTTGAAAATAATTAAATTTCTTAATATCAAAATTGAAATATTTTCCAAAATAATTGTTTTTTTTCTTTTTTAAATGTTTGTTTGAATACAATTTTTCAATTTAAAATTAAATTTGTGTAAATAAATTTAAATTGGTTTAAATTAATTTAAATTTCTTTAAATTAATTTAAATTAATCTTTTAAATACACCCTGAAAGTTAAAAATTCAAAATTTACAAGAACATCATTTCAGAAATCATTCAGAGAAACGAAATACAATTAAATTACAATAGTTAGGAAAAATTTGACACAAAGGAATTTCTTTCATCAATTAAATTTGAAGAGTTTCCTGGTATTCAAGAATTTGATTTGAATAGAAATTGGGTATTGTCGAAATTCGATTTAATGGAAATTAAATAGAATTTTTAGTAAACGAACTCTGGGGGAAAAAATTTCGAAACAAACATAGAAATGGAAATAGTTTTTAAATATAATTGAAATTTAGTAAAATTTGAATCAATTATTAAAGATTTTAATTGACAACATTTTCAAAAGAAAATTTGTAAATGAAAATTAATGAGAATTAAGTTCGAAAAATTATATTCAATCTTTTAAAATAGAATAATTCTGAAAAATTTTCACTACAATTTTTTTTGAAAAATAACACACAAAAACGATTGTTTTGAAAATATTTTTAAATTTTGAATTAAAGAAATACAGATATTTTAAAAATATTTCAGTATTGAATTCCTCAAATTAATTATTTTTAAAATTTTTCAATTTTAAATTTAAGAAATTCAATTATTTTCAAACTATTTCAATATTGATATTAAGAAATTCAATTGTTTTCGAAATATTTCAATTTGGAATTTAAGAAAATTAATTAGTTTCAAAAATCTTCAATTACTTTAAAATTATTTCAATTTTGAATTAAGATGTTGTCGAAATTTTTTGAAAACAAATTTCAAAATTCTAAAAAATTTAGTATTTTAAAAAAATTCCAATTGCATTCATTTGCAACTCGTTAAATTTTTCTCAATGTGAAATTAATTGAATAATTCTTGAATAAGTTTTGAAAAATTGAATTGAAAACAATTGCATTTTTTTAAAGTGAATTTTCCTTTTCATTTTTGAATATTCCAATTCTGAAAAAGCTTTCTGGAAATTATTAAAACTAATTCATTTAGAAACGAATTTTGATTAAAAATTCAATATAAAATAATCGAATATTGAAATAATTAAAATTAATTATTGAAGAAATTTTTAGAAATAATTAAATTTTGAATTAATTTAAAAGAATTTAAATTTAAATTTTCGATGATTTGAATTTTTTGAATAATTTTTTGATGAAAATTCTAAACAACTTGCTTCCTTGAAGAATTTTGCTGCAAGTTTTTTTTAAAATTAGTTATTAATAATTATTTAATTAAATATATTTTTTTTTTAATTTAATTTATTAAATTTATTTTTTTTTGTAATTTAAATTTATTTCGAATATAATATTTTCGAAGATATCTAATACGAATAGAATTCGTGAATGAATTGTTTCGTTTTTATTAATTTTATTCATACAGAGTTTTTTTTCGTTTTTTCTTAATATTTAGGGGAAAAAACTGTTTTTATTTTAATTTTTTATTAACCTTTTAATTATTTAGAGAAAAAACTGTTTTTAATTTAATTCGTCATAAATTTCTAATAAATATTTAACTAATTTCTCTTTTTAATCCTTAATTTTGAGAATAATTTTTCCTAATAAAAAAAAAAAATTTACCTTCTTTTTGTTTCAGTACAATGACATTGTGACGAATATTATTCGAAGTGTGATGCCAAGTCAATTGAACGATCCGAGTATGAGTAATGCAATGTCAAATGAAGCGGGCACATCATCATCGACGTCAATGGGTGGCGATGAGACGTGTAGTGCTCGATCTAATATTCCGCCGCGAACTTTTATGGGTCGTTTACATAAGGCTGAAGGACCTTTGCATTCCGATAAAGGATTGCTCTACAGTTTACAGCAGGGATTGTCAAATCAATCGCTCGGTGCTTCGGTATTTGGTTCCGGTCAGGAACTCGTCGCCGATTTAACAGTTCCCATTGAAATGACAGCCGCTGACATGAGTTTGTCTACGTTGTACCTGCACGAACTCCATCACAGACAAGTAATTTCTCACGAACAAAAAAAAAAAAATTCTCCTTCTCTAAATATAAATCTGAAATTAATTAATTTTAGTTGGGCAAACAATTTTTAACTGTTCTAAATTTTATAATATAAATTAATTTTTGGTGATGAAAGAAGGTTCTTGGAAAATTAAAATAGAAAATTAACTCTCAAATGCAGAGTCGAAATATTTTGTTATTTTTGAAAATTGTCCCTTTTTGTAAAATCGAAATATGTTTATTTTTCCAATATTTTCGTTTCGATTTAATTTTTAGTAAATTTTTAATTATTGAAAAACTAAAGAGATTAATTCAAGAAATATTTTGTTCTGATCGAACGAATAAGTTGAGTGATATTCATCATTTCAAAAAAAAGTCCGTCTCAATTTTTCTCGTAAAAATGTCACGTCTCTGTTAATTTTTTTCCCCCTTTTTTTTCCAAAATTCTTTTTTCACAAATTTCATTTTACTTGGGATTGAGTTAAATTTTTTCTTGATTTAATTACTGGTTTTTTTTCCTATTTCAACGGCTATAAACGAGGGAGAAAAAAAATTCGAGAGTTTAAACTTCGGGAGAGAGAGAGAAATGAGAGAGTGAATAATGTTTGAATCTGGATATTCGAGATTAAACCTCTTTTTTGTTGATAAATTTCAGGTAAGGAGACGGGGTTATCATGAAGTGGCAACAAGAAGTATATGGCAACCAGGTCCAGTTCAGGAATTAGCAACGCTTCCCGAAATGAAACAAGAACGTGCGCCATTACTTTTGCATCAAGATTCATCGATAAGAAAATAGAGATTGACTTCATATTTCTTTTTTTTTTAAACACAAAAAACTTTTTGCGCAATTGAAAATAATAAAATATTTTTATCTACATTCAAAATATTTTCTATTAATTTTGCACCTTTAATTAATTTTTTTTCTCTTCTTTGCATTAAAAAACGTATTATTTTGTTAAAAAGGGGGAAAAAAGTATTTTTTTGTCAAGAATTCAAAAAAGTATTTTTTTTTCTAAAGAAGTCAATATTTCTTTTGTTAAAAATAAAAAGTAAACAAGTATTTTCTCTCGTACGAAGTCGACAAAAAAGTATTTCTTATGTCAAGAAGTCAAAAACAGTATTTTTTTTCTCAAAAAGTCTTCTTTTGTCAAAAAGTAAAAAAATAGTTTTTTCAAAAAATTACAAAAATAAAAATTAATCACAAATCGAATAATGAAATTAATTTTATCAAAAATGATTTATTAGAAAAATATTAATTAGAAATTCGAGAAATATATTAAATAAAATTACTAATTTTACTTCAATAATTTGAAGCAATGAAAATCAATAAATTCAAATCAGGAAATTCCCTTCTTTTGTTTCAACTTTCAATCCTCTTCGTCTTCAACTGTTTTTTTTTTGTTGGTTGAATTACATAAAGTTAATTTTGCAAATAAATTTTCCAAATAAATTTTGCAAATAAAAAGCAAAAAAAAAGGCTTTCAATTATGGAAAATATTTCCGACTCGAGTAAAATTTATAATTTACGGTGCAATCGAAGTATAAGTGAAAAAATGTTAAAGGAAGATTTTGTCTACGACATGCGACGACCAATGGAGAGAAAATTGGTTGTAAGTGTTTTTTTTTGTACATAATAAATAATTGTAATCATTGTTCAATCGCCAATTCGTGCCATTTTTGCATAATATCACAAACTGTAAAAATATTTATCATCTGTATAAAATATCATTTGTAAAAAAAACAAATTCTTTTTCCTTGACGATTTCGTTATTATTATTATTATTATAAGTGTAAATAGAATTTTACTAATAATAAATTAAAGTAAAGCAAAGCCTTGAAAAAAATTGCTTCTTATAAGAAATTTTATTGTGCAATTAGTTTTATCATTAGAATAATTTTTTAATTTATTTCTAGATACCAGAGCAACGAATTTTAACCTATGAGTGCAATATTTGTCGCGAGCAAATCGCAACTCGTCATTCATTATCGACTCATGTAAAATTTCATTGTGAGAAATATTGTAAAATTTGTTTCTGGATTCTATATGCAAATGAAACAATTGAACAACACATGGAGAAATTTCACTAGATTTTCTAAACTTTTATTATTTTTTTTTCTCATTGAAAAGAAAATTAATTAGATTTAGTTTGTAAAATAAACTAATAATTAATAATTGCGTGTTGTAGATTAGAAATTTTGTTAAAGAAAATGTTTTTACAATAATAAAACTGGACATACTGCCGAAGATGAATTCATTTTTTTTCCTATTCATCAATAAAATAAAAATTAAATATATTGAATATTTCGATTACGAAAAAAAAATATTGGATTTCTTTCCCACCATGAAAAGAATTATTGAATACTTTTCGTTCGTAAAAAAATTATTGAATATTTTCTTTGAGAATTCGAAAAATATTGAATATTTCGTTTATCGATGCGAAAAGAAAAATTGAATATTTCGTTAACCAATTATTAATAATAGAGAAATTATGTAATATTTTTTTTTGCCTGTAATTAAAAAAGAGAAGCGAGAAAAAAATCCAATAAAACTCATTTTTTTTGCGTATAGTTTTCATGCATTACGCAACTTTATTATTTTTTTTCTCCTCTGTTTTATGGTAAAAGCTGGAAAAAGCCTTACAATACAACTATATGAAGTAAACATTGGCGGAAAATTGCTTTTTACGTAATATTTGAGGGGGGCAGGTATTACGTATTATTCATGTACTGCGTTTACAGAGAGCTACAAGATTTTTTTTTTCCGTCAAGAGTTTATTAAAAAATACATTTTCATATATCTCGGGCAATTTTCATGTTAGATTGACATATGGAGAGGAAATTAAAATTAAAAATTAGGAATTCAAAGCTGTAAATAAACGTTGAGATTTAAAAACTAAAAATGTAGAATCTAAATAAAAATAAAATTTCAAATAAAAAAGAAATAAAAAATAAGAATTAAAAAACATAAAATTAAAATTCAAAATTAAGCATTAAAAAACATATTAAAAAAATATAAAAATAATTACAAATTAAAGAATAAAAATTAAAAAACTAAGTTAAAATAAAAAGTGAAAAATTACATACAATTGAAAAATAAAATGAAAATTTAAAATTATAAAAGAAAAAAAATTTCAAAAATGATAAAACATTAAATATAGTACAAAAATAAATTAAAATACACAAAAAATAAAAATAAATAGTAAATTAAATGTAAAATAAAAAATAAATTACAAAATCAAAAAATAAAGTTCAAAATTGAAGAATAAAAATTAAGAAATTCAAAGATGAAATAGTAAAAAAATTGGACATTTTGTCGAATGATAAATAAATTTAAAAATTAAAAATTACGAATAGTATTTTTTTTTTAGTCAATTTATCATTTTGATTTTGTTATACTTATTTTTCAAAAAACGTAAATACATACGTCAATTTATTTACAACTAATAGAAAAAAACTAATTGTGTAAAAATTGTTTATTTAAAAAATTATAACTTACCAAATGGAGAAAAACATTAATTATTTTCATTTGTTGTGCAAATTTCGGGTAGTAAAATTTTATTCATTAATTTTGGTGCAACTTCTTGAATGACAGTCCGCACAAGTTCGGAATAATTTATAAAATGAAATTCATGTCCTCTTAGATGTAAATCGTCAGATAATAACTTCATATTCTGAAACAATAAAAAGCAAATAATTAATTTTTCTCATTTATTTTAATTTTGAGTCTGAAATAATGAAATTTTTACACATTATATAAAATTTATTGAAAATCAAAAATCAATTCAAAAATTTTGATACTTTCTTCTTTTTTAAAAATTCAATTATTCAATTATATTTAATACGTTTTCTAAAAGAAATTTTCGTTATTAATTCAATTATTATATAAATTTTTTTAAGTATAATAATTGAATTCTTTGGGAGAATTTTATTATTTTTGAAAATAATTGAATTCTTCGGGAAAAAATTATTATTTTTGAAAATAATTGAAGTCTTCGGGAGAATTTTATTATTTCTGAAAATAATTGAATTCTTCAGGAGAATTTTATTATTTTTGAAAATAATTGAATTCTTTTATATAAACAAAATAACAAATATTTATTTATATTTTCTATTATTTTGAACTTTTCCGAAAAAAATATCAGTTTCGCATTTATGAAAACAATACAGAAACAAAATTTTTGTATGAGACAGTAAAATTTAAAGATTTGCCAAAATAGATAAATATATATAAAACTATTTTGAATATGAAGGTATGTATATATATTTTTTTCGTACGTGATTTTTTTTTATTACTTTGACCTAGAATATGCGACATACCATGACAACGGTAACATCAATCCTCCTTAAGTTTTTGCAATCAAATATAACTGTACAGGGATTTTCTCCGGATAACATTGTTATCTTACTTCGTAAATTTTCTGAAGCCGGAAACGAGACTGTCTCTTCCGGTAAGACATAAACTATTCTGTTGCCATTATCCTAAGGAAAATTTCCAAATTGGACATTAATATTCTTTTCTCAACTCTTACAGTTAATATATTTTTATCTACAAAATATTAAATTAATTCATAACTAAATTTGTAAAAAAAAAATTGAAAAAAATTTATATTTTACTTTTTGAACTCTATTTTTTTTTAAATTTCCCAACTCGAAAAGATTTTTTCAATCTTATTATGCGAAATTATTAATAAATTCTATATTCTTATTATAATTTATTAATTAATTTCTGTTTAATTAAATTTAAAAATAAATTTATTAATCAAATAATTTAAATTTAATTCAACGTGAATTAAATTAATAAATTCTAATTTTTTATCACAATGAATTTTTCTTCCTTTTTGAATAAATAATAAAATTGTAATGTTATGTTTACATTTGATGTTTGAATCGAAATTGATGGTTTTGCCGTAAAATACAATAAATTCATTAAATTCACTGTTACTCCAGTAAGAATGCCAATTTCCAATCCGAAAATAATCGAAGACAATAGAGTTGTGGCCATTATTAGAAAATCAGTTTCTGTAAAAAAAGAAATTACAAATTAATAATTAAAATCAAATTAAACTAGTGTTTAAAAAATAATTTTTTATTATTTTATTTTTAAAAAATCCTCTATTTTTAATTTTTATTTTGCATAATTTAATAACTAACTTTTGGCACGCCACAGAATTCTATAGGTATTGAAATCCAACATGTAGTACATCGCGCATATAATTACACCAGCCAGAGTTGCTTTTGGAATAAAGCGAAATGTCGACGTTAAAAGTCCAGCAGCCAAGAGAACAAGAGCCCCTGCAGAAAAAAAATATTCATTTTAATTAAAACATAATTAATGCTTCTTGTTCTTCAAAAAATGTTAACAATGAGTTTAAAATTTTTTTCTCCCTCTCCTTCTCTTTTCTTCTGATTTTTTTTCTCCTTTTTTTTTATCATTAAACATGTTTTTCACACATCTGCATTTGTTAAAATTTTCTTCCCTCTCTGTGATGTAGAATAATAAAAAAAAAAATTATAAAGACAACCGCAATTTGTCCTACCAAGCAAATAAAATATAAAACAAAATTAAAATTCAAAACATAAGAGAAATTACTTTTTTCTCTCTTTCTATATCTATTTAATAGTTTTTTGAAATATTTTTCTTTTGAGTAAAAAAATTTTTTCGTCCAAAGAGAAGAAGTGTTTGCGGAGGAAACAAAAAGTAATTATGATTTAACAAATAAATTTCTTTTTTAATTTTTAAATAATAAAAAATAAAAAAAAAACGTAGAAAAAGACACAATCGTTTCTTTTTTTTTGTCACGAATAAATTTTTTTCCCCCTCAATTCTCATAATAGACTAGAGAAAGAATTATAAAAAGGCGATTTTTTACCGCACTTTTGAAATTTTTTATTGAAAGTTGTGTATTTGTTCGATTTTTGTTTTCTTTTTCGTCTTTTTTTTTGAATGCGAGAAAAAATACGAAAAAGTAACAATTTTTTTTGTGTTTTTGAAATTTTGTTTTCTTTTTTTTTTCGTAATAGAATATTCTGTTCAATGGGAGAAATCATGACAACTCGTGAATGTGAAACAATATATTTTCACTAAAACGTTTTTCCAAAGCTTGACACTCTTTTCATATAGAGAATATAAAACAGAGATATACATAAATATAGAGAATAGAAAAGAATAAGACATTTAAAACGAGTGACATGGAAAATGGAGCAAACATAGAGAAAACAGATCACTGAGATTTAATTTTTATTTTTTCATTGTTAACAGGCAAAAATGTTCTTTTTCTCTTTTTTTTCTCTTAAAAACAATTAAAACAATTGGAAAAAAATTGGAAAAACAATTATTTGATTGAAAGTGAATATTTCTTTTTAGCGAGTAATTTTTGTTTTTATTTTATTACTTTATATATTATTTTATTTATTATATTATTATTTTATTTACTATTTCACTGTTTATTATTTTATTTTATTTTACACTGTCTTTTATTTATCTGAATCGAATAATTTTTACTTTTTAAACAATTTGAAATAATTTTTTATTTTGAGTTAATTTTTATTCAAATCGAATCAATTTTCATTTCGATTTAAATAAAAATTAACTATCCAATCAACTATTTTTTATTTTAATCAAATAATTTTTATTTTGAAATAAGTTTCAATAATTTTCCATTCTGAATTAATTTTATCACAATAATAATTTTTTTTTGAATTTGTGTTCAAAATAAATAATTTTTTCTAATCAAATCATTTTTATATTTTGGAATAAATTTCAATACTCTTTTTTTGTAAATACGGAAAATATTTTCTTTTGAATGTTTAATATAATTTTGAATCATCAAATATTATTTTAGAGACTTCAATATTTTTTTAAGAGCATTTAATATTTTTTTTGAGCATTTAATATTTCTTTGGAGAATTTAATATTTTTTAAAGTATTTAATATAATATGAAAATTCATATTCCCTTGAAATAATATTATTATATTAATATTTAATATTTCCTTGAAATATTTAATAACTCCTTCAAATATCTAATATTTCTTGTGAATACTTAACATTTAATTTAAATATTAAATGTTTCCTCTAAGCATACTTAATATTTCTTTCGAAGTAATTAATATCCCTTAGGAATATTAAACTTTCCCCCTCAGAAAATTCGATATTCGTAAGGATTAAAAAATTTCTAAATACATTTGATATAAAAAGATTGAAAATATTCTCGTGGAATATTATTGCAAATAAAAATGTTTAGTGAAATATTTCAATGTTTCTGTCGAAACTAAAAAACATTACTAGCAAAAAATATTAAAAATATTACAATAAAAATATTAAACAAATACAAAAATAATAAAATATTCAAAGAGGAAAAAATAAAAATCCGAATTCCCTGTGATTGGAATTTGATATCAAATTTCTACTTTTATGGAAAAATAGTAAAATACAAAAATAATAAAATATTTTAAAAAAGTAATAAAAGTCCCGAATAATTGTTGGCAAGTTGAATCTGGAACTAAAATTTCAATAAAATAAAAAATACAAAAACAATGAAATATTTAACAATAAAATAAAGTTCCTAAATAATTTGTGATTTCAACTTGGCAACGAAATTTAACTTAATAATATTTTTACAATTTTAAAAACTACAAAAATTATAAAATATTTCAAAAAATGATAAAAATTCAAAAATAATTTGTAATTTGTAATTTGATTTTTGTAATTAAAATTCAAATAATACGAAAAAATAAAAAAATAAAGAAATAATAAAATATAAAAAAACTAATTTAAAAAATTCTAATTCCTTCTGATTTAAATTTAAAATTTTTCCAGATTTACAAAATGCTTGAATTAAAAAGAAAAAAGAAATAAAAAAAAGAACGGAAAATCCACGCGAGCAGATAATTCCTAATTTCACTTTAAAAATTCATCTAATGGACTATCGGTATATAATCACGTGTTCAAATACCAGCCTTCGGATTGAACAAATACTAAAGACGGAATAAATGCACTAATATCATTTTCAGTCCCGCAATGGATCAGCAAAGAGCAAACAGAAAGCAATTTTCAATTATTCCTTTTATTTTTTTTTTGCTAGTTTTAGCCAACGGAAAATACAAGTTTTGTAATAAATTTGCAAAAAGAAAAAAATGTTCTTTGAAAATAGCTGAGAAAAAATCAGAAAACACAATAAAATCTCATTAGGCATTTTTTCTTCTTTTCTTCGCTGCAGAGAATTTGATTTTTTTCTAATGTAAATTTTGTAAATTAATTGATTTGAATCTATAAAAATTAAATTAAATTTTTCTATAAATAATAATTTAATAAGAATATAAATATTAATAATTTTGATATTAATTTTACAATTTTTTTTGGTGAAAGACGATAAAAGAGAACAAAGAAGTGTAGAAAATTATTTTAAGTATATTTTATTATTATTATTATTATTATTATTATCAATTATAATGAATTAATTATGCAAAAGTTATATGAATTTTGCAAATTTTCGATTTTCAAAACAGACGAAAAAAAAACAGAGAGGGAAAAAAAATTGAAGAAAATTATGAAAAGTATAATTTTCTCAAATTTTCTTTCCCTCTATTTGTAAAACCACGAGGTCCAACATATGCGTCACTCGCACGATGAATATTTTTCTCTTTCACATATATTATATATTTTTTTTCTTATTTTTTCTGGACTCAACGTGTATTATTATATTCACTCTTAAAAATATTTATCTCAAAGAATAAAATGAAAAAATCCTGAGTAGTTTCATGAAAAATAAAATTCTTCTACATTATGTGAATAATAAATAAAAAAAAATATATTACGGAAAATTTGATAGTTTTTCTTCGTTTTCATTTTTCTTTTTTTCTATATTTTTTTTTTTGTAATTTTCCTCTCTGTTGTCTGCGACATCTAATGAACCATATAGGATTCAAGACGACGTGATCTCTCGAAATTATCTCGTGTTTGTGTGTGTGTATGTGTCCCTTTTTATATCCGTATGCTGAACGTTTTCTTTTCCGAAAATCGACTGACCTTTAGCGTTCGAAAATTTATCAAGAAAATTGAAAAAACGAGAATAAAAAAAAGAAAAAAAGTGTTAAAAAATTCCAAAGGAAATGAAAATTGATAATTTTGAAAATCCGAAGTACCATTTTTTTCGGAAAAAAATAAACAAATTTTTGCCCTCTTTTTCCTGATAGAAAAAGTTTCCAAATTTTGTATTTACATTTTAATAAATCAAAAATAAATATAAGTAAAATAAAAACTAAATTTACTACATTTTCTTATATTTTCCTTAGTATTTATAATATTATTAAACCTTGATTTATAAAATAAAAGAAATAATTTTTTCCCCGCCTACTTGAATTGAAATACTAAATTTATTATTCTAATCAATTTATTTTAATTTACTATCTATTATTCTAATAAATTTCCAAATAACAATAAATAATAAATTAAAATCCTTCGAGACAGTAAAATTTTTGCGTTACATTTTTTTTTTAGAAGAAAACGAAGAAGAAGCAGAAAAAGATAAAAAAAATTAGAGAGGAAGAAAAAAAATTCTCAAAGATTAGAGAAAAGAGAAAGAGAAGATTTGAGAAGTTAATTTATTATGAAACTTATCCAAAAGAGGAATAAATTACCTGTGAAAATTCCCCCAAGAGGTGATTTTACTCCCGATGCGTGATTTACGGCTGTTCTAGTAAAAGAACCTGTTACCGGCATTGAGCGCACAAAAGATCCCATAATGTTACAAATACCAAGCGCTAACATTTCTTGCGTGACATCCAAGGATCTCCCCTTAGCTACAGTTATAGGGAAGATGTAATTTTTATAATGGACCACAAGTTCAAAAATAGAAAAAAATAAATTCTTTTATAACGATTTATACAATTTTCTTTTCATTACAATTATATATATATATATATATATAATATTTTTATAGAGAAGTAAATTCATTACTAGGGGTGCGGAAATTGAATTAATTTTTTCTAAATTATATATTTTTATTTGTATAAATGAGAGAAAAAAATTAATTAGACAAAAAATGAAATTTGTTTCTGTATTTTTTAATTATTTTTTTTCAAAATGAAAAGAAATAAGAAAAATATTTTTTTTTCACAATCATTCAATTATTTATGTTTTCACGAGAAAAGTAAATAAAATAATAGATATTTTTAGAATTTATTTATTTCAATCATTTGGAAATGAAATTTATTTATTTTAGAAGAGACACATTTTTTTCTAGAAAGAAGAAAATAAAAATGTAGAATGAAGGAAGCAGATAAAAAAAATTCAATAAAAATATCTAATCTTGATAATAAAAAAGTAAGAATATTCTATTTTTTAATAATTTTTTTAAATAACTTTTTTTTTAATAGTAAAAAGGGAAAAAATAAAATGTTAAATAATAAAATAGTAGAAGAATAAAAAAATTGAAAAGTAAAATAATAAAATAGAAAAATAAATAGTAAAATTTCAATTGAAAAATTTAATGAAATGAAATTTAAAAATAGAATAATTGAATGAAATAAAATAAAATTTGAAGAATTGAAAAATATTCGAAAATTAAACAAAAAGAAATTTGCAAATTGAATTTAAATTTGAGCATTGAGAAACATTGAAAAATGGAATAAAAAGAATTTTGAAAATTGAAAAATTGAATAAAATAAAATTAGAGAAATTGAAAAATATGGAAAAATATTGAAAAATTGAATAAAATAAAATTTAAAAAATGGAATAAAATATGAAAATTGAAAAATATTGAAAAATTGAATGAAATAAAATAAGAAAATTGAATAAAATAAAATACGAAAATTGAATAAAATAAAATTTGTAAAATATTAAAAAATTGAATGAAATGAAAGTTAAAAATAGAATAATTGAATAAAACAAAATAAAATTTGAAAAATATTCAAATTTTAAATAAAAAGAAATTTTTAAATTTTAAAATTGAATTTAAATTGCAACATTGAAAAATATTGGAAATTTGAAAAAAAGTAAAAAATAGTAAAACTGTAAAATTGAATAAAAAGAAATTTGAAAATTGAAAAATATTTAAATATCAAATAAAAAGAAATTTTAAAATAATTGTATTTAAATATGAACATTGAAAAATAATGAAAAATTGAATAATATGAAATTCGAAAATTGAAAAATTGGATAAAATAGAATAAAATTTGAAAAACTGAGAAATATTGAAAAATTGAAAATTGAAAAATTGAATAATATTAAAGTTGAAAAATATGGAAAAATTGAATGAAATAAAATTGAAAAATCAAAAGATATTTAAAAAAAGATAAATATTAATTATATTTTTGTCAGACCATGATTGACTTTTATTACTTGAGATAGAGAACGGGATAGTTTCAAAATGCGTTGTCTGACCAAAACTGCCATTTACCACTGATACGAATAATTTTCCACGTTAATCTTATCTGTAAGGAAATTCAAACAGAATTTAGAGAAGTTCTGTCTGACTAAAATCGACGTCTACTACTTTCAGTAAATTTACAGACGATTTTACTTGCAGACACATTTTACTACTAATTTAACATATTTACAAGAATTTATATAAACAAATACAAATTAAAGAAGTTGAAAAAAATTGTTTTTGTCTGATATTGACTTTCACGACTTGTAAATATTTACAAAAATAAAATATTCGTTAGTGTTTGCATATTATTTATTTAATTATTTTTTATTTTTCAATTTGTCCATTTTTCAATTTTTCAATTTTTCTATCTTTCAGTTTTTCAATTTTTTTTTATTTTTCTTTTTTCTATTTTTCTATTTTTTATTTACTATTTCGATTTCAAGAAATAAAATTTTCTAAATTCTATTCTGAATTTTGGAAATTCTTTCCCATTTTCTTTCGTTTCTATTTCTCTATTTTTCACTTTTTTATTTTTTAGTTTCTCATTTTTCCTATTTTTCTTAGCTTGTCTCGACGATAAATAAATAAATTTTTTATTTAAATTTACCATCAAGGATACTTTAAATTCTATTTAGTACTAATATATAATTGATAATAATTATATTTTTATTTACGAATAAAATAAAAATTCTCACCAAAAATTTTCGAGATTGCGATATGTTCAATTGTCGAGATAATGGGTACAGTAAATAAAGTTGTGCCCATTATTTTTGTCATTTGGAAAAAATTAATTGTGCCATTTTTCGTTGAGAACGGTGGAGGTGAAAATGGCGGCAGTCCTTGAGTCATTGTACCTAAAAAGAACATTTTTTCCAATACAATTTGAGTTAAAAAATAAAATATCTTTCATTAATTATTGTAATTTAATTAGTAATAATTTATTTGATTTTTCCCTAAAATTAATAGAATTTTTAAGTTAAGGGCATTTGAACCATTATGACGTCACAATGTATTCTAAGCATTAGATTTAAAATTGTGACGTCATAAT
This sequence comes from Leptopilina myrica (nomen nudum), assembly GCA_032872475.1. Classification (NCBI taxonomy): domain Eukaryota; kingdom Metazoa; phylum Arthropoda; class Insecta; order Hymenoptera; family Figitidae; genus Leptopilina; species Leptopilina myrica (nomen nudum). Next base: position 29,565,145 of record CM065465.1, on the reverse strand, counting down.
GGTCCAAATTCCCTTAACTTAAAAAATAATTCAAAGTTAAATTAAATACTGAATTTAAATTGAATTTTTAATTAAACTTTAAAAAATCAATTGGAAATTAAATCACCTACTTTATTTAATTTCAATTTAATTTTTAACATGAAGTTGAAACTGAATTCGAAGTTAAAAATTAAATTAAACATTTAATTTAAATTTAATTTTTAACTAGACTTGAAAGTTGAAACTGAATTAGAAATTAAAGATTAAATTAAACATTTAATTGAAATTTAATTTGTAACTAGACTGGAAACTGAATTAGAAATTAAAAATTAAATTAAACACTTAAATTTATATTTAATTTTTAACTTGACTTAAAAGTGAATTAGAAATTAAAATTTAATTAAACATAATTTAATTTGAATTTAATTTTTAACTTGACTTAAAAGTGAATTAGAAATAAAAAATTAAATTAAACATAATTTAATTTGAATTTAATTTTAAATTTCAAAAGGGAAATTATTAAAATGAAAACACTACCTGTTAATTTAAACGGCTCGGAATTATTAATGGCGTAAAATATAAAGGCCAATAATGCACCACCAGTGACGACTATTGCATTACGACTAATTACAATTGTCCACGATAATTTTTCGTACCATAAACCAGCTCTACGACCGGGAATGTTCTGCAAAATAAAGGCAAAATAATTATTATTCAAATTATTGTGATGAAAATATTTACAACTAAATTAATAATAACAAAAATGATAATAACAATAATAATAGTAATAATGAATAATAATTTATTAATTTATCATTTACTGTTTTATATTTTAAAAAAACATATAATAACAACAACGATAATAAGAGTGATAGTAATAATAAAAGAATATTAAAAATTAAAAATAATAATGAAAATAAAAATAATACAATTTTAATGAAATTATCAGTTTGATACAAAAGTGGATCAAAATTGATGACAAAAATTTAGAACAATTTTTTATTTGATTTGCATTTTTAATATCAATTCGTTGGAATTTGATACTTTTAAATTAAATGCGAGTAAAAAAAATAATAACAATAACAAAAATTGTAAGCATAATAATATTAAAAGAAGAAAAAAACAATAATAGTAACAATAACAAGAAAAGTGATAAAAAAACAATAAATAAATAAAACAATAAAAAAATACTACACTCTTTGAATTGGAAGAAAAAAAAATTTTTTCTTCTTTTTTTTCTCTTTGCGTATATTCTATATGGAAAAATCGATGACAATCGAATATTGAAACGATACCTTCATGAGCACTAAAAGTGCAATGGTGCTAATGCCAAGGACCGTATCCCACAATCTGTATTCGGAAAAATTCAGAAAAGAGAAATTCCCGGAAATTCCCACAAGTGGTTTCAATTGTGAAGAAGCTATGCTAATAGCGGCTGCCGCTGTAAAACCCGTGATAACCGGAAATGATATGAAATCCAGTAAAAAGCCTGCGAAAATAAAAAGCAAAAAAAAAATTATATAAATACAATTACTTTCATTTTTTTTAGTGAAAATTGTTGTAATGCTAAATTATATGTTTAAAAAAGAAAAACAAAATTATAAATTTTTCTATAAAAAAATTATTTCTTCGTTTTTTTTTGGATTAAAACTAGTTTTCTATTTGAATAATTAAAAAAATATTGTATCTCACTGTAAATTGCCTGCTACTACTTGAATTAGTATTTTATTAGCGATTTTTTTTCACTATACGAAAATTTTGAATGAATTTAGGGATAAAAATTGACTAACTTTTTATTTCGTTTTCATAGAAATTTGGAATTAAATTTTTACTACTAAAAGTGACTTATTATAAATGGCTGACTAAAATTAGCTTTTATCACTTTTCGTCTGACTAAAATTCACTTTCACTACTATTTTCGACTGACTATAAAATTGTCATCTACTACTTTTTGACTGACTAAAAACAAAAATTTTAATCAAAAATAAATAGAAAAATAAACGATAAATAAATAAATAAATATAAATAATTATAAATAAATAAGTAAATAAACGTTAAATAAGTAAATAAATAAATATAAATAAGTACCTAAATAAACGTTAAATAAAATAAATAAGCGATAAAGAAATAAATATAAAATAGAAATAAATATAAATAAGTAAAGAAACGTTAAAAAAATAAATAAACAATAAATAAGTAGAAATAAATATAGAAATAGAAATAGAAATAAACGTTAAATAAATAGTCAATAAATAAATAAATTGAAATAAATAAATAAATAAACGGTAATAAATAAATAAAAATAAATAAATAAATAAAAATAAGTTAATTAACGTTAAATAAAATAAATAAACAATAAATGAATAAATAGAAATAAATATAGAAATAGAAATAGAAATATAGAAATAGAAATAAACGTTAAATAAAGAAATAGTCAATAAATAAATAAACGATAAATAAATAAAATGAATAAACGTTGAATTTAAAATTAAATACATAAGAATGAATATAAAAACGTTAAAAAATAGAAATTAATAAATAAATAAATGAAAGTTAAAAAAATTTTGAATAAAGTATTACCGTCTACATTCCTCCCTGTTTTCCCTTTTTTTCTCATTTGTTTATTTTATTTTATTTTATTTTTTTTATTGAAAATTTGAAATCCATATTTCTGTAATAAAACCACGTGGCACTAACGTCAGCTGAGTAACGGAGGGTTAAATGAAACATAAGTGCACATGATTGGAGCGATCCTTACATATATGTTTGTGCAGGGATCTAGTTGTTAGGTAACGTGCATAAACCCGCTTTTTGGATTCAATCAAATGTGAATTTAATTTCTCTTGCGCAATACCTCTGATACAAATACACACGAATACAAACACACAGACACATTTATCTCATCCGTATAATACACAGATTCACGTGGATGATACATGGGCTTATAATAATGTAATAAAATACAAATAATGTAGAAAATAAAGGGCGACAACATTTTTTTTTTCACTTTTTTACTACCCGAAATTCTGTATTTTAAATTTAGTTTTATTTTGGTTAATTTAAAAAAAATTCAAATTGAAAATTAAAGTTGTCCGGCTATTATAAATTTATAATAATATATAATAATAATAATATAATAGTTTAATAATAATAAAAAATTATAATGTTGCTAATTGCTATTACTAATAGCAAAAAAAAATTCAAATTTTTTTTTCCAATTCAGATTTTTTTAAATTACGCAAGAAAAATTATAATTTTATTATTAATAATTGCAAGACAGATATAATTTTTGAATTTTTCTCTATTAATATTAACATACAAAATAATTACGCAAACTACAAGATTTTTTATTTTCAAATAGAAATTAGAAACTGAATTTTTTGTATAATTTTTAATTCAAAATTTTAAAAACTTCACAATTATTAAGTAATTAGTTCATTGTGTTATTGATTATTATTAAATCAAAAAATTCCAGTAATATTCTTCGTGTAAAAAATTCAGTTATTTTCTATATATATATATTTCTTAATTCACTGCAAAGTTTTTCAAAAAATTCAATTATTTCGATTATTTTATAAATATAGTAAAATTTTTTGCAAATATTCAATTTGGTTTTATATCGCAATTTGAATAAAATTTCATAAAATAATATTAATTATTTTTTGAAAATTTCAGTAAAACCTTTAAAAGAATTTAATTCGCTTTTCATTTTCAATTAAATTTAAAAATCTTTTGAAAGAATTCAATTATTTTCACAAAAAAAAAATTCTTTGAATAAGTTTAATTATTTTCAAAGAAAATTCTTTGAAGAAATTCAATTGTTCTCTTAAATTCTAATAAATCATTCGATAAAATTATATTATTTTTTTAAAAATAGCAAAATCGTTGCTAAATTTCAATTATTTTCAATAAAAATTTCTAAAACAATTCAATTTTTTTCTTAATTCTCTATGAATTTTTTCAAAAAATTTAATTATCTTTATAAACAGTAAAATTCTTGGCAAAAATTCAATTGTCTTCAAAACAGTTAAAAAAAAGAAATCAATTTTCTTTTCAACTTTTAATAATATATTTTTTTTCAATTTTCAAAAAAAAATTTTCGAAAGAATTTAATAATTTTTTAAAAATTTTCATAAACTTCAATAATTTATTCGTTTAATTTTAATTATGAGATAAAAAAAAAATTTCTAACTTAACTTGAAAGGATAATTGTTCGCATAAAATTCAATCACTTTTCAATTTTCAATGAAAATTATTTAAAAAACACCAATAATTAAAAAAAAATTCAAAGAAATTCTACAACGAAATTTAATTCAGATTTTCAAAAAGTTTTTAAAGAATTCAAATTTTATTTCAAAAAATTCAATTATTCTCTAACTTTTGGATAAAAAAATATTTATCATTTCTTAATTTTTTAATTTATTCTATTTTTCTATTTTTTTTATTTTCTATTTATATCACTAGAAATAGAATTAATTTTTTTCATTAAGTCCTTGGAAAGAATCCTTTTTATTAATTTAAATAAAATTTTTCGAAACAGTTTACTTATTTTCTAAAAATTTTAATAAAATTCAATAATTTAATTGTTTAATTTCAATTATTAGGATAACAAATTATTTTAAAAACTTGAAAGATTTTGTTCATAAATTTAATTTATTTTTTAATTAAAATTATTAAAGACACTCCAAAATAAAAAAAAACTTTAAAAAAATTCTTCATATGAATTTAATTAGGATTTTCAAAAGTTTTGTTAAGAATTCAATTACTTTTAAAAGAATAATAAAATGGTAAAACTGTAGAAAAAAATTATAAAATTATATACGAAAGGGGAATTTGTAAAAATTGAAAATATACAATTAAATTATTGTAGTTTATTCAAATTTTCACGAAATAATTAAATTCTTTCGAAAATTTTTATGGAAAATTAAAAAAAAGAATTCTCTCCATGGATTTATTTAAAAAAAATTAATTCTATTTCTTAATTAAGGGCATTTGAACCATTATGACGTCACAATGTATTTTAAGCATTAGATTTCAAAATGTGACGTCATAATGGTTCAAATGCCCTTAATTATAATTTTTATATTTCTAGAAATATAAATAGAAAATGTCAAAATTGGAAAAGTAAAAAATCAAAATTAAAAAAATGAAATAAGTTTGATAGTAATTTATTGTCAAAACTGCAGAGAAGAAAAAATAATTAAAAAATTATTTAGGGAATAAATAAATAAATAAATAAAAAATGAAATAAATAATAAAAAGCAACAACTAATTATTCATGTAGTTACGATATGGTCAATATATAAAAATAAGAAATAAATATAAATTGAGAAAAAGAATATTTCTACTTACAGAATTTGCCACATTTGGAAGTATATAGCAAGAGTCCCGTAAATTTCTTTGATCACAGCACCGATTTTCGATTTACTTTGAAAATTGAGAGCGTAGTGCGGTTTTAGCATTACAGTTCCACTCACCTAAATGAAAGACTCCTAGGAGTGCGATGAAGCATCCCTTTAGAAAACATATCAGAACTGCCATATCCGCTCCGTACTCAACGACAAGAGGTCTCACCATCACCGCCATAATTGCCGTTGGTCCTATTGTTATATTTTTACATGATCCAAATATCGTGTAGACAAATGACGCCATGAAACTCGAATAGAGGCCATACTACGAAAAAAAAAATTTTGTTAATTATAATTAATAGTTAATATTTATATTTACTTAAAATTTAATAATAAATTTAATGTTCATTTACTTAATATTTAATAATAAATTTAATATTTATTTATTTAATATTTCATATTTACTTAATAATTAATATTAAATAAAAAATATTTAATAATTACTTAATAATTAATATTAAATAGAAAATATTTAATAATTATAATTATTAAATTTTACGTTTTTCCTCTCTTTTTAAATTTGAATTTTTTTTCTAAATCAATTATTCTCAAATGCCCTTAAGATTAAATTTTTTTAAATTTCAAATTTTAAACTCTCGAAATTTAATTAATTAAAGTACTACTTATTATTTATGAAAATTGTAAATACAACTTTTATAAAATTCAATTAGCATGTAAAAATTTTCTTAATACTTTGAATTAGTGACTGGTTTTTTGCTTTTTATTTCGGAAATTTGACTAATTAATTAACAGAAATTACTATTTATTAACAAAATTTACTAATTCACCAAAAATTATATTTGGCTAATAAATATTAATTTCCACAAATTTATTAGTTCAATTTTCTTATTCAAAAACAAACTCAGTCGATTACTAAATAGCCAAATTTTATTACTATAGAATTCGAGGTTTAGAATTAAAATTATTTTTAACATTTACTATGTAAATACTAATAAAAAATAATTGTAAAAATAATAATAATAATAATAATAATAATAATAATAATGATAATAATAAAAACATTAATAATACTTATAGTCAGTGAATTTTGAAAATAAAATATTTTTTCAGAGATTTCAAATTAATTAAAAATTTTAAATTATAATTATTATCATTAATATTTACTGGCAAGGTAACTATTTCTATTTTCAATTATTTGATAAATAAAATAAAATAAAAAATTTCTATTCTTGGCAAATTATTTTTTGAATTTTTTGTACACACATATATATACCACTAACAACCGACTATAAATGGCACATTAGTTAATAAACAATTTATGGAATTCCCCAATAGACCGCATTTTCATTATAGAGAAATATTTCATTAGACACATTATCCAACGACTTAATTTTAGTCAATTTATTAATTTAATCAATTAAAAAATTAATTGCGATAAAACTATTCATTAATTAATTAATTTATTACACACAAATATTGCAATAAATAATTCAAACAATTAATTTATTTTCATAAATTATTTTATTTATTTATTTAAACAAAATTATTGTTGTGAATTTGAAATCCCGACTGCAATTAACTATTAACTTATATACATTTATGATTAAAATTTAAAATTACAACTGAATAGTTTTCTTCGTCTTTGAATTTAATTTATTAAATTTAATTCTTATAGTATTTCATTGAATTTTGAATAGAGAAATAAAAATAAATAAAAGTAAGAAAAATGTAAAAAGAATGTAGAAAGTAATAAAAGTACGAACAAGTTTGACAGAAAAGTTTAATTTTGTCTTTCCTGACTTTCAAACTGAATTTTGGGGATGTTTACATTTTTCCTGATTCTAAGAATCTATTTTCAAGATTTAAAAAATTTTTTGAAAAAGTTCTTTAAGAATTTGCAAATCCATTTGTATACCATTTGTGAAATTTCGATACTTTAAAATTTCATTAATTAAATACAGAGTAGAAAATAAAAACTTGAAATTATTTTTAAAAAGGAATTAAAATTAACTTTTTCAAAAATAATTCTACAGATTTAAAAAAATTTTTTAATTCTATGAAAAATTTATATTTTTAAAGATTTTAATTTGAAATGCTTTAAAAAATAAATTATAAAAATTCGCGCTATAATGCTTTTAATATTCAATTATTATTATCTATAGTTTTAAATAAAAATTCATTTTTTAATTAATTTTATTAAACAAAATTCTAAGACATTTCAATTATATCAATGTATATAAAAATAAATAATTCCGTGAAGAGTTGAATGTTTCTACAAAATTGGAATTTTGTAAAGAATTTTATCAACAAGTTTCTAAATAAATTAATTTTTTTGAAAAATTAAAAAAAACAATTTTTTTAAATTATTACATTTTTCGAGAAGTTCAAATTCCACATAAGATTTTCGATATTTATGAAAATAATTGAATCCTTGTAAAAAATATTATTATTTCAAAAATAATTGAATCATTGCGACTCAATTTGTAGAATATTTGTAAATAATTGAATTTTCACCAAGAAATTCATTAAAAACTTATTAAATGTTTTTTAAATAATTAAATTTTCAGGAAGAAATTTATTATTTACGGAAATAATGGAATTTCAGCAAAGAATTTTATTTACTTTGAGTGCAATTGAATTTCTGTGAAGAATTTTATTTTGCTTTTTTTAAATAATTCAATTCTTAAGAGAATTTTATTATTTACAAAAATAATTGAATTCCTGCAAGAATATAATTTTATTATTTTTAAATAATTGAATTTTTGTGAAGATCTTTATTTAGATTTCTGTAAATAATTGAATTCTTGTGAGAAATTTATTATTTACGAAAATAATTGAATTCCTTCGGGAAATTTTTTTTTATTTATGAAAATAATTGAATTGTTGCCAAGAAATTTATACAAAATATGCAAATAATTGAATTCCTGGTAAAGTTTTAATATTACTGAAAATAATTGAATTTTTGTGAAAAATTTTATCAAAAAATTAATTTAAATAATTGAAATCTTTAGGAAAAATTTGTGAAAATACTAATAATTGAAAATCTTTAAATTGAGGAAAAATTTGGAAAATAATTGAATTTTAGAGAGAGATTTTATTAAAATTTTTGAAAATAATTGAATTTTTGTGAAGAAGTTTTTGTTTTAGAAAAATAATAATTGAAATTTTGTGAAGAATTTTTTTTAGATTTCTGTATAAATAATTGAATTCTTATTGTGAGAAATTTATTATTTACGAAAATAATTGAATTTCAGTAAATATACTTTTATTATGTTTAAATACTTGAATTCTTGTGGGAGATTTAAAATTTAGGAAAATAATTAAATTCCATCGCAAAAACTTTTTTATTTACGAAATTAAATTGTATCCAAGAAGTTTGTACTAAACATGTAAATAATTGAATTTTTGGGAAGAAAATTTATTATTTACTTTTACGAAAATAATTGAATTTCAGCAAATAAAATTTTGTTATTTTTACAAAATTTAATATTTGAATTCTTGTCAGGAAATTTATTATTTATACTAAAATAATTTGAATTCCATCAAAGAATTTTATTATTTTATAATTTAATTGGATTTTTGCGAAGTACTTCTAATAAAAAATATCCCTCAATTTTTCCCGGGTTTTCTAGGTAAATATCTACTATTCCTAACTTTTTCCTAAAATTCACTGTGACAATCCTGAATAAATTTATTTTTTAAAACAAATTAATTGATCTAAGTAAAATTTTTTAATGTATTAAAATTTTGTGAGTAAAATTTTTTCAAGTAGTTTATTCTTTAAATCAAAATTATTTGATGCAAGTAAATATTTACTTATTTAATTTATTAAAATTTTCTGAGTAAAATTTTTCAAGTAGTAAATCTTTAAATTAAAATTATTTGATTCCAGTAAATATTTATTTATTTAATTTATTAAAATTTTGGGAGTAAACTTTTTCAAAGTAGTTAATTCTTTAAACTAAAATTATTCAATTCAAGTAAATATTTATTTATTTTATTTAAATTTTGTGATTAAATTTTTTTCAATTAAATATTTTCTAAGTAAAAATTTTTTGAGTAAAAATTATTTGATGCAAGTAAATATTTATTAACTTAATCGGTTATTTGAATCAAAGAAATTTTGTTTTTACTTACTTTTTTAAAATAACAAGAGAGATATTTTTCGGTATTTTCGAATAGTGATTTAAAAAATTTTTTATTTCGTTTATTTCATTTTATTTTATTATAAATTTATTTATCTTTAAAAAAGTTGATAGTTATCCTTTTATCAAAATAAAATGTATAAAAAAAATAGAAAATAAAATCGAGTAAAATAGAATTTTCGTATATATTTATTTTTCCATATTTATTTCTATTTTTTGTACTCTAAAAAAAAAATTCTCTCTCAATTTATTTGACTGTGCGTCAAACTAGCCTGGGGGTCAAAATTTAATGATACCATACTATACCTATTAAAGCAGGATATCTATCACTAGGAATTGTGTAATTAGACGAACAATCAGTTAGGTCATAAGTGGATCATGTACCTCAGGACCTAAACCAGCAACAATGCCGTAAGCAATTCCTTGAGGTATTGCTGTTAAACCAACTGTAATACCAGCCAACATATCCTCAAGTAGCCAAGATTTTTTATAATCACGCAGCCAATTGAAAATTGGTATTCTTCGCTTTACATAGTTTTTCATCGAAAATCTCCTACATTTCTCTGCAAAAAAAAAAACCAGAAAAGAATAAGAAAAAATTAACAAAAGAAAAATGTTTTTTTTCTATCTTCTCTTAAAAAAAAGAAAAATGGCGCGTGAAACATTTTCTTTTTTGTCTATTTTTATGTCGACAAAAAAAAGAATGTGCGACAATGTTCTTCACAATAGATTCGATTATATCTCTCAAAACATTATAACAGACGATTCTCTTTGTTATTTTAGAAGAAAAAGTGTGTGCTCTACAACATTTGAAAAGAATGATTGCAATCTTTTTTTTTTGCTTTTTAAAATCCAAACACTATCTCTACTACGGCATTTTATAAATGTTTGCAATTTTTATGTATATTTTATATTTTTATGCAATTTTCGTAGAAACATTTTTAATTTTCATTTTTAAATTTACATTTTTATTTATAATCGAGAGGATTAAGAAGAATTATGTAAAATAATACAAAATAATAGAAAAAATAAGGGAAAAATGTAATGTTAATACAATGTTAAAAAGAGGAGTTTTAATACAATTTAAAAACATTTTCTATTCAAAAGAATAATTTAAGAAGAAGAAAAATGGAAAATAATTAAAAAATTTATATTTTATTTATTTATTTACTATAAATTAAAATTTAATTCAATAATTAAATTGCTATTATTTGTTATTAGAACGAATTAATAAAAGAAAACGAATTATTTCCTGATATTGTTTTAAATATAGTTGAATCTTAAAAGAATTAATTTTCAATTAAAAGTTGTATTAATTGTATTTATAAACAATTTATTTTAATTTTTTAAAATAATTTTAATAACAAATTTTTTAAATAATTGATTTTTATGAATAATTTCTTACAGATTTTTAAAATTGAATCGTGTTTGTTAATAATTGAAATTAAACATATAATTACTATTTGAATGTTACTTAATTTTTTTGAAACTTAAGTTCCAAAAATAATTGTATTCTTTGGATTAATTTTTTGAAAAATAATTGAATTTATAATATTTAATATTGAAATTGAATTTATTTATATATTTATAAATATAATTGATTTGTTTAGAAGAATTTATTAAATGTTTAGAAAATAATTGGATTTTTTCGAAAAATTTAATTACTTTTGAAAATAATTGAATTTTCCCTAAAAATTTTATTGAAATTCAAAAAATTCATTAAATTCATGTAATGAATTAAATTTTTTATTTAAATAATTTCATGAAATGTTATTAAAATTGTATTACCAAAATAATTGAATTTTCGCAAAGAATTTTACAAAACTAATTGAGATCGTGTTAAAATTTCACTATTTATAAAAATAATTGAATTCCTGCGAAGAATTTTTGAAAAATATTTGAAAATAATTCAACTTTCGACAAGAAATTCATAAAAAAATCGAAAATAATTGAATTTGGAAGATGAATTTGATTAAGATTTTTTTTAAATAATTGAATACTTTCAAGAAACTTTATGGACAACTTTATTAAAAATAATTTAATTTTCCTAATGAATTTCACTAAAATTGTAGGAAATAATGGAATTTTCGTGAAGAAATTCATTCAAAAATTGAATGTAAAAATAATTGAATTTCTGAGAAGAATTTATTTCAAAACTTTTTTTAAATAATTGTATACTTTCAAGAATTTTCATACAAAAATTGTATTAAAAATACAATTATTAATTAAAAAACGTAATTAAATTTTCGTAATGAATTTCACTTAAACTTTTGAAAATAATTGAATTTTCGTAATGAATTTCACTTAAACTTTTGAAAATAATTGAATTTTCGTAATGAATTTCATTAAAACTATTGAAAAAAATCAATTTCCAACAAGAATTTAATTACAATTTGTATTTTTTTCGAAGAACTTTACATTCAAATGCAGTAATTAAAAAAATAATTGAATTTCTGCAAAAAATTTTTAATATTTACGAAAATAATTGAATTTTGCAGAAGAATTTGATTACTTATAAAGATAATTGAATTTCGCTGAAGAATTAATTAAAATTTCAGACAATATGTAAATTTCTATTGAAATTTGTTATTAGAACGAATAAAGAAAAAAAAATTGAATTCCTTTCTGATATTGTTTTGAATATAATTGAATTTTTTGTACAAAATTTTACCATTTATAAAAATTATTAAATTGTATCGAAGAATTTAAGAAAAATTTTTGGAAAATAATTGGATTCGTTTGTAAAATTTTATTAAAATTTTTGAAATTAATAAAGAACATTAATTAATTTCCAAAGAAAGTAAAATTTCTGAAAATAAAGAAAGTAAAATTTTTAAATAAAATTCTAAACTATTTTCATTATAAAAAATGAAATTAAAAAAAAACGAAATAAGTAAGTAAATAAATAGTAAAAAAGACAAAATCACGTAAGAGACATTTTTTTCTGAATTTAAATAATAAAAGTAAAAGTAAAATTTTCAAATAAAATTTAATGGTGTTTATTAAAACAAAAAAAAATAATTTCTAAACAAAAAAAAATAAGAAACAAATAGTAAAAAAGACAAAATTGCGTAAGAGACATTTTTCCAATAAAACAAATTTTTCAATTAAAAAACCAAAAAATATTTTCCCTTAAAAAAAAAATTAAATACTACTTTTCACGAAACTGTAAAAAGGCAAATATCCAAATATCTCCTAAATTATAAAGATGTATTTTCCGGGTACAAAATTCTCGCGCAACACGAGATATGTAAACGAACAAAAAAAAATAAAGAAAGAAAAAAAGAAAAAAAGTAATCTTCAGAAAAGCGACGAAATTTTTTTTTCCCAACTTGCATTTCGAATAATATTGAGTGTTTCTATACATGTATATATATATACATTTATTTTTTCTCCGCACGTGTATAGTGGGGAAAAAGTTTAATAAACACCAAGTTCAAGACGTACTCCAAACGCGCCTCTCTGTAAGGGAATGAGTTTGAAGCAAGGAGAAAAGAGCAGGAGAACGAGGTGGAGGTGGGAGAAAAGGTATACTGTCTTTTGTCTATACAAGACAACATCCTTTCCCCGTGACAGTTTGGTGACAAAAAAGCAACAAAAAAAAGAAGAAAAAAAAAGAAATTCATGCACTGAAAATGCAGCAATGTTAGCGCGTGCGCAAATTAAAAACGTAAACGGGAATGAATGGATGTTACCGTTCTCACAGTATCGCGCAATACGGCGACGAGGACTGTTCGCTTTTTTTTATAGGAAAAACAAAAGAGTGGAAAATCGAAAAAATTCGAAAAAAAAACCGTTGAGAAAAAATTGTAAAAATATTAAAATATTATTTAAATTAACAAATGAAAGAAAAAATTAATGTCGGCAAAAATTTTTCTACACAATTTTCTTTATACTGGGAAAATAAATAGTTTATTTAAATGACGAGAGAAGAGAAAGGGAAAAATTTTCACTAAGCAACAAGTTTTAAAAATAAAAATTATTTTTACCCCACTGAAAAATTTTTTTATTCTAATTTTAATTCAGAATTTGAATTATTAATTAAATTTAATTAATTAATAATTAAATGGTATTGACTATTAATAAAATTGAATTAACTATTTAATAAATTGAATTAATTGTTAAATAAATTGAATTAACTGTTAAATAAATTTACTTAACTATTAATTAAATTTATTTAACACAAAATTAAATTAACTATTAATTAAATTAAATTAACCTAAAATCAAAATAACTATTAATTTACAATTATTTAAATTCGAACGGACTATTAATTTAATTGAATTAACTATGAATTAAATTAATAAATATAATTTTCCTATTAACTAAAAAAAAAATTTTTAACTGAATTAAATATTAACTGAAAAAAATATTAATTCAAGTAACTATTAACTAAAAAAAGCTATAACGAAATTAAATTATTAATTTAGTTTTTCGAGAAAAGTATTTGAAAAGTCAAAAGTATTTTGAAAAGAGAAATTCTGTACTAAAAAAAAGTTATTTTTCTTCAAAGTGGATTTATTCTAATGGAACAGTTTCTAAAAAGCAAAAATAAAAAAAAGTTTTCCGAATCACAATTTTTGGAGTGATTTCTTAAAAAAATATATTTTTTTTGCATTCACAAAGAACTATAAATTCAAAAAGTAAATTCATTTCTTCTTGAAACAATAAATAATTAAGTATAAAAGAAAACAATTATAAAAAAAATATAGTGAACTAAATATAAAAAAACCCAAAAGTAATAAAATAAAAAAAAATTTATTGAAATAATAAAATAATAAAAACCTAACAATTGAAAATAATAATTAAAAGTAACACAATAAAGTAAAAAAAATAACCAGTGTAACAATATAAAAATGCAAAATAAATGGAATAAAAAAAAAAAACAAAAAAATGTGGAAAAATAAAAACAATGAAACATAATAATTGAATATAAAAATACAATCAATGAAAAGAAAAGAATAAGGGGGAGAAATTATTATAAATAAAGTGTAATAAATAAAGTGTAATAAATAAAAAGTAATAAATAAAGGGTAATAAATAAAAAATAATAAATAAAGGGTAATAAATAAAAAATAATAAATAAAGGGTAATAAATAAAAAATAATAACTAAATTGCAATAAACAAAATGTAAAAAATACAATACGAGAAAAATATTATTAACATCATAATAAATATAATAAAATACAATCCAGTTTACTAAAATAATATAATCACCGAATGAAGAATGAATTAAATTTTTTTTAAACATCCAAAAAAATTAGTGCAACAGTGAAGAAGTGAAAAATAAAAATAAATGCCACCAACGAGGGAAAAACTATCAAAAACAAAATTGTCAAGAGTCACAAAAAAAAAGTTTTCCCCCATTAAAAAAATAAAGTTGTTATGTGCGTGTGTGTCTTTATTTTTAAGTTTAAAGAAAAAAAAATATACTAAAACAAAATTCACATTGCGTGAAAAATATTCTATTCAAAAATGAAAACCGTATAAAATATAGATTTATTTTTTAAAGAAAACTGTGTTGCGTGAAAAAATTTATTTATACGAAAAAAAAACTTTTGCCTGAAAAATATATTTATATGAAAAAAAACTTTATTGCGTGAAAAATATATTTATACCCAAAAAATAAACTGTGTCGCGTGATAATAAATAATTTATTGTGATATTTGAATTTTTCCCCTCAAAAAAAAAAAAAAAATCAGTGTATGACCCTCGATATATTTATTCATATAAAATAGCGGATTATGAGTTGGAAATATTTTATGGATGAAGAAGATGAGCCAATACCAACGGAGAGAGTTGATTTAGAAAAATTAATTGCAATAAAAAAAATTCTCACCAAACGAAAACTGAAGCAACTGAAGAAAAATGATTTTTTAACTTTATTTACACCGAGGAAAATATGTCTTAATAATAAAGAAAAAAAATAACTCGGAAAGAAGAGAAGAAACAAGGAAAAATTATCAGAAAAGAAAAATTAGAAAAGAAAAAAGCAGAGAAGAAAAATAGAATAGAAAAATCAGAAAAGAATAATAGAAAAGAAAAATCAGAAAAGAAAAATCAGAAAAGAAAAATAGAAAAGATAAAAGCAGAAAAGAAAAATCAGAAAAGAAGTAAAGAAAAGACAAATCAGAAAAGAAAAACAGAAATGAAAAATCAGAAAAGAAAAACAGAAAAGAAAAATAAAAAAGAAAAATAGAAAAGAAAAATCAGAAAAGTGAAAACAGAAAAGAAAAATAGAAAAGAAGAATAGAAAAGAAAAACAGAAAATAAAAATAAAAAAGAAAATTAAAAAAGAAAATTAAAAAGAAAAATCGGAAATAAAAAAAGGATTTTGATAAGCAGAAAAAAAGAAGAGGAAGGACAAGAAGAGGAAATTGACGATTTAAGTGCAGAAAAAAAGGAAAATTTAAAAATGAGAAAAGCGAGTGCTTAGAGAGTGAAGTTTTTTTTAACATCTCCTTCACAATGCGTGACATGCAACGGATCAATCAGAACCGTTGCGAAACGCAAATGCATCAACGAAAAACACGATAACGAACAAATGAAAACTGACGGTAATTTCAGGTATGTAATCAATTTTTATTATATTTTACTTTTCATGATTTTCAATTTTAACTTCAAGTGATTCATTTTTTTTCGTGTTTATTGTTATCCTCTCTTCAATAAAGAATAATATATGAGAAAAATGATTTTTTTCTAATGAGAATTATTTTTTTTCGCAGTCAAAAAATATTAAAATTCAAAATTGTTTGATAAATTGTATACAATAGTAAATAAATAACAAAGCAAATATTAACAATTAAAAACAGAACAAAACATAAAAGAAGAGCAAATGGAAAAATATAAAATGATAAAAACAAAAAAATGGTCAAATTATTTTTTATTTATAAGTAGAATAATAATTAAAAATTTCAAATGAAAAACGGTGAAATGACAAAAGGAAAAAATTGGACAAATAATTTATAAGTTGAAAATAACAATTGAAAATTACAAATGAAAAACAATAAAATGATGAAAAGAAAAAAGTGGACAAAATAATTTATAAGTAGACTGACAATTGAAAATTACAAATGAAAAACAGTAAAATGATAGAAACAAAAAAAAATTAAACAAATAATTTATATTTATAACACATAATTATAATAATTTTAATAATTCTCGATATGAATAGTTTTATTATTTTTAATATTTTTTCTTCTTCTGATTATTATTATTATTAATTTTAGTATCAATACCAGTTTTATTAACAATGGCCCCATAATTTTAACTTCCTTTTATACATATTTGAAAGTAAGTTTAAAATATAATTCACAAATTCTTTATTCAAAAGAATTTTTTAATAAGAAAGAAATTGTAAACGATTTTTATTTCTTTTACTTAAAAAATTTTTATTATCAAAACATCAGAACAGAAAGTAGAAAAAAAATTAGGAACGAGCTTCTCATTAAGTAACAATTTTAAATTCCTATTTGATTTTTTTCATTGTAAAGAAAATTATTCATGACTTATTTCTCTATTTTATTTGTATAAGAAAAATTATTTTTATATTTAGTTATTAAAATTAATAATAATAATAATAATAATAATAATATTATTCTAAATATTATTATTACCAGCTAATGTTATACGTGACACTCAATATCCAATGTAATATTATTATGCAAATTACAAAATTTGTTATCGTTACATGGCATCTCAAATTTTTGAATAATTTAATATTAAAAATTAAAAAAAATGTTAAATTATTAACTAATTAATTATTATTTGCCATTTTAATATTAAATGTTTCAACATAATTTAACTACATTCAAATATTTTAATAAAAAAATCTTCAAAATAATTCAAATATTTTCCAATATACATGAGATTTTTACTAATTTACATAGCTTTAAATTATTTTTTATAAATAATAAAAATTCATTACAGGAATTCAATTCTTTTCGGTATAATTTTAAATAATTCAATATTTTTTCGCAAAAGAAGTTAATCATTTTCAAATGTTTTAATACTAATTTTGCGTTAGATATAATAGTTATAAATTATAATCATTATTTTTATAGGTAATATAACATTTTTTGCAGAAATTAAAGTATTTAAAAAATAATTGTAATAAAATTCTTCGCATTAATTTCATGAAATATTTTTTATAAATTATAATGAAATTTTTATCGAAAATTCAATTTTTTAAAAATTTTTATAAAATATTCTTCACACAAATTCAATTATTTTTTAAAACTATCAATAAAATTCTTTCCAAGAATTTAATTATTTTAAAGAAATTTCAATTATTTTCGAAAGCAAAAGAATTTCTTTTTTAAAATTCAATTATTTTTAAAAAATCTTAAAAATTCTCGTCAAAATATCAATTATCTTTATAAATAATAAAATTCTTTCCCAAAATTCAATTATTTTCTAAAGTTTTAATGAAATTCATTGCGAAAATTCAATTATTTTCCCTAATAATAATAATAATATTTTATTGTCAATAGAATTTTCCATAAAATTTCTTAAAAGTATTAAATTATTAAAAAAATTTTTAATGTAATTTAATTATTTTCAAATTTTTAATGAATTTTTTTGTTGAAAATTCAATTATTTTCTAAAATTTAAGTGAAATTCATTATAAAAATTCAATTATTTTCCCTAATAATAACATTGTACTTTGAATAGAATTTCCCATAAAACTTCTTGAAAATATTTAATTATTTAAAAAAGTTTTAAAGAAATTCAATAATTATTTTCACATTTTCAATGAATTTTTTCGGTGAAATTTCAATTATTTTCTGAAATTCTAGTGAAAGTCATTGCGAAAATTTAATTAGTTTCCAATACAATTTTTCACGAAATTTCTTAAAAGTATTCAATTATTTTCAAATTTTCAATGAATTTTTTTGCGAAAATTCAATTATTTTCCAATAAAATTTTTCACGAATATTCTGGAAAATATTCAATTATTTAGAAAAGTTTCAAATAAATTCTTTTAAAAAATTCAATTATTTTTAATTTTTAATGAATTTTGTGCGGAAAAAATTCAATTCTTATGAAAAATTTTGATTAAATTCGTAATAAAAATTCTGAATTATGTCGAATTCAATTTTTATTTAATTAAGTTGTTTATTAAAAAGACAGTTTTGTTAGATTAATATTTTTTGTTGTTAAACAATCTAAATTAAATTAAATGAAAATTTTCCGTCATTTTAAAATTCAAAACTTTAATTTTTGTCGAAAAATTGCAAAAATGGAATAAAATTGGGAACAAAGAAGAAGATGGAGTAGAAAAAATTAATTAACTTCAAATTGCGAACAAATATTCGTAATGCGACGAATACTAGTAAAAATTACTAACATAAATTATTATTATTATTATTATTTTGTATCATAAAATAAATTATAAAAATACAATTTACCATAAACTAAAATTAATTTGAATTTACCTAAATTAATCAAAAATAAATATTTCCACCAAAAATTGAAAAATCCCTTGACAACAATTTTTTTCATCTTTGCCCTATATTTTCAAAAATAAAGAAACTGAATGAATTATCTGCCCAAAACTTTCAAAACAATAAAAATTCCCAACGCTGAAAAAAATATTACAAAGGAAAACTACAGTAAAAAGAATTAAAAAAGAAAAATAAATAATAAATAAACCACTATCTGCGAAACTAAAAGAAAGGACCATTCAAAGAACACATCCAGAAACAATAATAAAAAAAAAAAATTTCTAGAACTTTTGCAAAAAAAAAAAATCCTCATAGCACATAAATTTTCAAACATTCATCAACTTTTATAATACTTGAATATCAGGAAAAATTTTTTTTTTATTGCCCCTCTTTTCTAAGGGGTGACAAAAAAAGGGGCAAAGGAAAAAAGGGGTGGCAAAGGGTGGGAGGTGGTAGTGGTAAAGCAGATAGAAGAGCGAGAATATAAAAATATAACATAGTCATAAATTTGTCCATTCAGTTTTGCTAGATAGAAAATTCATTGTTCGATAACTGAATTTGCGGTTCCAAGAGAGAGCAGACGGAAAATATTGTAAAGAGTAGCTGTGTGAAAATCAGATAATAAAATATAGTATACGGAGAGAAATTATTTTTATGCATTATCTTTTAATTTCTTTCCTTCTTTTTTTTTTGTTAATTCGTGCATTTTTTTTTTTGCTAACGAAAAACGAAATTGCAAATTAGAGAAACGTCCCCTATTTTTTTTTTAATAAATGAGAGAAAACTTTTTGTATTTTGTTTAAATAAAAAAAAAATAATTTAATAACACAAGTTTTCATTTTAGATTTAAATATAAATCACGATATTTTCTCTCGCGCAGTGATAAATGGATTTAATGAAAAACAATATATTTATAGAACTCTCGGTCTCACTCTTCTCTTGTTTCTTATATAATAAATTCATTGAAAGGGTGTAATGCCGTGACTAAGATTATTAATCATTTTCCTCAAAGTGAAAATTTATGAAGTTTTATTTTGTGATGTGCTATTTTTTATGTGTGTGCAAATATTTATTCGCAGGGGTCATTCGCGTATTTAATTAATTGTTAATTAATATTTGAATATTCATGAAATTATTATTTATACTCTTGTTATTTACTTTTTTTCTTTTTTCCTCTCTTCTCTGACGAAGGGTTGAACCAACAAAGTATAAATATATTTTTATAATCATTATGAATTTTTTAATTATTATTATTAATATTATTATTATTATTATTGTAATTTTATAAAGAATTTTGACCTCCTCCTCTAAAAAAACTTTATATTTAATTTCTTATTATGCAAATTACAAATTTGTTTACTTTTAAGTTTTAAATATAAATTTTCAAAAATTGACTCATTCAAATTAAAAAAAAAATCCTATAATTAACTAATTCGCTAATTCATTATTCTTGTTTATTAATTTCAAAAATTTTAAGAAAATTCTTCACAGGAATTTAATTATTTTTCAACATTATATTTATTTATTTATTTATATTATTTATATTATTTATTATATTATTATATTATATTATATTATTATTTATATTATTTTTATAAAAAGGAAAATATTTTGTAAAAATTCAATTATTTTTAAACATAGAATTTTAATAAAATTTAACAAACGAAAATCATTTTTTTTTACTAAAATTTTAATGAATTCTTTGAAACAATTCTATTCGAATCTTCTCCTCTCAAAAAAACTGGATATTTAATTTATTATTATTATGCAAATTACAAAATTTTATTATCAAACATGAATTCTTGAAAACTGTCTGATTTAAACTTTAAAAAAATTTAATTTTTAACTAATTTAATAATTAATTATTCTTTTTTACTAATTGCATAAATTTTAATAAATCTCTTTACAAGAATATCATTTTTTTATAATAAAATTCTTTGTAAGAATTCAATTATTTTTATAAAAATTAGAATTCGTGGGGAAAATGCAATTTTTACATAAAATTTTAATAAAATTCACGAACGAATACAATTTTTTTTCTAATATTTTAATAAATCTTCTTGAAATAATTCCAATTATATTTTTTTAAAAAAGTAAAATTATTGCAAAAATTGAATTTATTTTCAAGAAAATTTTACGTTAGAATTCAATTTTTTTCTCCTAATTTGTTCTAAAATTATTCAAAAGAATTCAATTAGTTTCTAAAATTTTAATAAAATTTAATAATTTAATATTTAATTTGAATTTTCAACAAATACAATTATTTTAAAAAACCGTAAGAAATTGTTAATGAAATTTTATTTTTTTCAAATCATCTAATTGAAATTATTAAAGTAACTCCATTATTTAAAAAAAAATTAAAGAAAACACTTCAAGAAGAATTTAATTAGAAATTTAGAATAACACTAATTATAAATTCTGATAAATAATATCGTATTATTTTCGAGAAAAAATAATAGTAATTCTATTTCGACATAAAAACTTTTAATTAATACAAAAAAAATATTCCTACACGAAAAATACTATACATTGTTGCGAAAACTTTATGAATGCAAAAAAATTTCCATTTTATTCTGTTTAATTACCTAAGAAAAAATAATTTTCAAACGAAAAAAAATTATTATTAACATTTTTCTATAAGGTTATATATATATATTGAGTGAAAAAAATTCTTGAGCGAAAAATATTGTAAAAGGTATAGATAAAGTGCAATAAATTTGCAGGGAATATTCAGAATAATGCAATATTGTAAAAAATTTCCTCTCTATAGAAATACTCTTATATATGAGATACGCTGAAAATTAAAAATAATTCTTCCCTTAAAATGGAGATAAATTTCTATAAACCCAATTTGAGGAAAAATTACATATGTTAAAAAATATGAATAGAAAAATAATAATAATAATAGCAAACATAATTATAAAATAAAAATATTTATAGTAAAAATATTTATAAAAAAATGATAGCAATAAAAATAATAAAACAAAAAGATAAGAATAAGACAATAAGATTTAAAAACGAAAAATAAAAGAAGAAAAGTAAAAACTGAAAAATAAAATGAAAATAAATACCGAAAACTAAATGAGTAAAATTAAAAACAAAAATAACGAAAAAGAAATAAAAAAATAATAATAATAACAAAAAATTTCTCATCTGATAAGCCAAATTGAGAAATTTCGACTGAATTGTCTCCTGAATCAATAAATTAATTTATGTAAAAGATTCTACACAAGTAAAAATGAAAAATAAAGTCAATTTTCTGAAGAATAACACCTAATATTACTAATAAGAATAAGAATTATTAAAGTAGATGATGGCCACAGTCGTTAAGGCACGCGAATTACTGCGAGGTAATTGCCTTTGGGGTCAATGGTTCGATCCCCAACGCCCGGATAAAATTTTTAATAAGTATTACTTTAATTCATTGCGATTCAGGACTAATAGTAATAATAAAGAAAATAATAATAATAATAATAATAATAATAATAATAACAAAAATAAAATAATAATAATAATAAAAATAATAATAATAATATAAACAATTATTAATAATTACAAAATTAAAAATATAATCAATAATAAAAAAAAATGAATTCAAAAACGGAAATTTGTAGGTATATATATATACATTCGAGGAAATAGTTAATAACAAAAAGAAAAGAAAAATTTTTCGAGTAGCATTATACATACCAAACGAATCCATGACTATATCAAGATGCCTTTTACAAGTACTCCTTTTCTTCCTGAATGCACACTGTTTTATTTCTTATCAGTTTATGGTTTATTCAATATAGTGATTCCTCTATCGACTGCATATTATAGACATACACACACTCGACTCACTGGTACAATATATTTATATACGTCAGAGTTAAGAATTCTTTCAATCCTGACGTCTTATTGTTTCACATCCTTTGTATATACATCCTTTCAAACAAATTGATACGCACTGAAAAATATATTATATTTTCTTCAACATTTTGCGCAGATAAACTCAAATATTTACAAAAAAACACGTATATCTCAAATATTTATTCGCTATCATAATTTTTTTTTAAAATAATTTATTCAATTTGTTTAGAAATTTTTTTTGTGCAGAAAAATTATTTTTATGAGATGAATAATAATAATATTTGCACACGTGAATATTTATGAATATTTGAAATTTATTTCTTTAATACAACATTTATTTATTTAAAACGTAGGGAATTATTATTATTATTTATTTACTTATTTATTTGTTTATTTATTTACTTACTTTTTTGTTTAATTATTTACTTACTTATTTGTTTACTTATGTACTTATTTATTTACTTATTTATTTACTTATTTATTTGTTTATTTATTTACTTATTTATTTTCTTATTTGTTTTCTAATTTATTTACTTATTTGTTTGTTTGTTTTTGTTACTTATTCTTTATTTAAATATTTGTTTAGTTATTTACTTATTTTGTTTATATTTATTTAGTTTTTATTTCTATTTACTTTTATTTATTTTGCTTTTATTTTATATTTATTTATTTATTTATTTATCTACTTGCTTATTTATTTATTTTTCACTTATTTGTTTATTTACTTATTTCTTCATTATTCTATATTAAACTGTTTGTTTAGTTATTTATTTATTCATTCATTTATTTAGGAGATTGAAAACTACGAAAAAATGGGAGACTAACTCTGCTAGGAATCGAACCCCACAACCTACTAATGGTCGGTCGACTACTTTTCCACTGAGCTACAGAAGGACATTCATTGATATTTTATTGTTTTCTCTTATTTAATTTCTTTTTTATTTAATATTTATTTCTTGATTCTGCTATTCACGAATTTGCTTATTTATTATTTATTCTTTAATTATTTATTTTTTTATTTATCAAATAAATAAAGAAGAAAGAATGAAAAAAAAGAAATAAGTGAATAAATAAATTTATTCATTAAATAAACAAATAATTATTCAGAACAAAATTTTTGTGTTAAATTAAAAAAATCTAGAGTGTAAAATATTTAATCGAAATAGAGAAAGATATTTATTTTTTTATTGATGAGGAATGAGAATTGTCATAAAAAAGTTAATTAATAAAAAAAAATATTTATCAAATAAATATTTTAAGTGTGTTTAGTATGCGAATAGATATTATACTATTTTATCGAGATATTTTTTTTTACCTTAATGAAAAAACAATGGTTGAATAAAAGAAATTTTTTCTGTATTAAAAATTGAAGCTAACAAAGTTATTTTCATATCAAAAACGTGATGATTACACGCTAGCATTTTCTTTTTATAAATTTATATATATATACATATATTGTATAAATATAATAATAATTCTGTTAAATAATACAAATATATAGCAGAATTATTATTCATAAAAGTTAATTTCTAAAATAATGTAAAATAGCTGTACAGCTGTATGGTAATAATTAAAAAGAAAAATGATTTTCAGATATAATTCCGTGGTTCTACTTATTCATGCTATTCAACGCGGAAATTAAACTTTATTAAAAGTAATTCTTGCGATACTGAACTAAAATTCGAATAATATATTACGAAATTAGAATTGTTTTCTTTTGTTTATTTTCCTTTCTGTAATCCTTTTACATTCAAAATAAACAAATAAATAGCAAAATTGCAAAAATAAATTTAAATAAATTAAAAAAATTGCTAAATAAATCTAAATAAATAAATATATAAACAACAAAGAAATGTATCCAATTTATTTTTTAATAAAATGACTAAAATCAATTAAATGAAAGTAAATTGTTTATATTTCTTACATTTTATTCAGATAATGAAAAGTAAACAAATAAATTAATTACAAATTTAAAATTACTACAAAAAAAAATTTTGATAAATGAATAAAATAAAAGAAAATTTTTATTTATTTGCTTCATTCAATTCAGATGATAAAAAATAAACAAATAAATGAAATACAAGTTTAAAAATTAACTTTCGCAAACAAATATTTAAATAAATAAATAAATGTATCTAAATAAATGAATAAAATAAAGAAGAATTTTTATTCCATTCTTTCATTTAATTTAGATGATTAAAAGTAAACAAATAAATAAATTACAAGTTTAAAATTACTTTCGAAAAAAATAATGTTACCAATGTTATACAACAACAGAAATCAAATTTACTCTCTTTACAATTCATGTTTGAATGAAAAATTTTTGTTTATAGTGAATTTTCTTTTAAGGAAACTTTTCTCTCTCTCTCTCTCTCTCTTCTTTCTTTAAAAAGAGGGAAAAAATCAAACAAGACTTTTTAACTCTGTGCTGAAATAAACTTTCATACAAATCGAATTGTATTATATTCTCAAAGAACTTCTTTTGAGATTTTAATTCTTACAAATTTCAATCTTAACCTTTAACGAGAGTGTATATAGATGCGCATTTGTCAGAAATGTGTTTGACTCTATCGTAATAAGTATTAAGTTTTCGTTAAAATAAAGTTACACAGGAAAAAGAAAATCAGTTCAAAGTTTTCGAAAGCGAGTAAAAAATTTTTTTTTAATTAGAAACAAAAAATTAAACAGTGAAAAAAGTGGAAAATTATTTCTCTGAGATATTATTTTTTTTAGATAATTTCTTCGGTTTTTCTGAAAAATTTTAATGGAAATTTTGTGAATTTTCCATTTTCATCGAAAAAATATTTTCTTGAATCCAAAAATTGCCAATTTTATTCAAATAAAAATTCGATTAAATAAATTTTATTTAAATCAAAGCAAAATATACTTGAATCAAAAAATGTTTACTTTAATCAAATAAATTTTACTTTAATAAAAAAATGTTTACTTAAATCAAATAATTTCCAATTTTAATAAATGAAATATTTACTTCAATCAAATAAATTTTACTTTAATCAAATAAATATTTATTTGAATCAAATAATTTCCAATTTCAATCCAAAGAACATTAACTTGAATGAAATAATTTTTATTTAAATCAAATAAATATTTACTTGAATCAAATAATTTTCAATTTTAATCAATTAATGTTTACTTGGATCAAATATATTTTATTTAAATCATACAATTTCAAATGTTAATAAAATAAATATTTACTTGAACCAAACAATTTTTATTTAAATTAAATAATTTTAATTATTAAATATTAAAATCCTATATCAAATAAATATTTTCTTGAATCAAATAATTTCTAATTTTAGACAAATAAATATTTACTTCAATCAAATAATTTCCAATTTTAATAAAAAAAATATTTTTTTGAATCAAATAATTTTTATTTAAATCAAATAAATAGTTATTTGAATCAAATAATTTCCAATTTTATTTAAAAAATATTTTTTTGAATAAATTAATTTTTTAATCTTAGTGAAATAAATATTTGCTTGAATCAAATAATTATAAGAAAAATATTTTTGACATTAATTTGTTAGAAACTCGGTGAGAAAAATTGCAGAAAAGAAATAGAAAAATAATTAAAACCATTTTTAATATTTAATTTGTTTACAAAAGAATGACTTCCAAACTCGGAATTGGAAAAAAAAGAGGAAAAAAACTCCCGACGAAAAAATTAAATAATTCCAATGGAAAATAATTTTATTTCCCCAACGAAATTGAATTAAATTCTATAAATCACTTTTTTATCGCTAGTTTCTCTCCTCTCAAGTTGATGGCTTACGAACATTTTAAATGAAACGTTATAGTATAACTACAAGTTCTCAATAGAAATGTAATTTTCGTATTGCATGAAAGAAAATAATAATTTTTCCGCAAGAAATTCTTAACTTTTGATTCACTTTTTAAATATACAAAAAAAAATAAAAAATTGCATAGCTATGTATGTACAGAATTTATTTTTGTCACAAATTCATACTTTAAAAATTCATTCGTAATTGTTATTAATTTTTTTTTCTTTTTTTTAATTTTCTTTACAATGATATTCACCTACGTAAGCGTGAAGAAAAAAATTAACTTTTAATGCGAACGAGATTAAAAAACCATTGCCGAGCGCGTTTATATTAATCAGTGAAAAATTATACCGATAAATGATAAAAAAAATTTTTTTTGTTATTTATTATGAATATTATCCAGAATTGTGTTTCAATTTTATTGTAAATATAAGTATAGAATGCGTAACTAAAGAATCTCACTGATATACTGAAGTGTTATAAATTTGCTAAAGTTTGTAATATCAAATGGGAGTGTGTATAAATTTCCAAGTGGGGATATATTGTACTTTCGTAATCAATTTTTTTTTCATAATCAAACTGTGAAATAGCAGAAGTCTGTCGAGTTTGAATTTATTTTTTTTTATCGTTGTTGATTTTTACAGTGAATCACGATTTTTCGTGAAATGTTATTTCTATTTTTATTTTATAACATTTTCGTTACAATGTAAAATTAGAAAATATTTCTTTCATAATAATTTACTCTCTAAATTTTAATTGAAAAAAATGTTTATTAGTTTAAATAAGCAATTGACTTTTTGTTGTTGACTTAGTAAATTTTACTAATAAATTAGTAGAAATTGCTATTTCAAAAATATTTCAATTAAAATTCAATTTCCCAACAATTATTACTGAAAAAATTGCAAATATTTGTAAATTTGCCAAAATAAAATTTTTATGTAAAACTTTAATTGAGATTAATTTTGTCATTAATATTCATTAAAAAAAACTATGAGAATTTAATTATTTAGAATTTTAAAAACGAAAATTAGAATTTATTGAATAATTAAATGATTCATAAAATTGAATTCTTTCGACGAATTTTACCAGAATTTTTATTTTTTTAAGAGTAACTGAATTCTTTTAGGAAGTTCAATAAGAATTGAATTAAAAATAATTGAAACTCTGTGACAAATTTATGAAAATAAATTTGTTTATGAAAATAATTGAATTCCTAAGAATAATTTTATAATTTGTAAAACTAAAAAAAATTAAATTTTTGCATGAAAGATTTTTAAAAAATTTCATACAACTGATTATTTTTACAAAATTTATGAAAATTCTATTTTAAACAATTGAATTCTCCTGTGAAATTTTTGTATTATTCTTGAAAATAATTGAATCTTTGTGTAGAATATTCTTTAATTTTTTTTAAATAATTGATTTTATTTTGCAAATTTTATGATAATATTAGATATTGAAAATCATTGAAATAAGAAAAATTATTTCTCGATAATCGAAATTTTACAAAAAGAATTTTATAATATTTATAAAAATAATATAAAATGTTAACTAGAATTTGTTTAGAATTTTTTTTTAAATAATGCAATTTCTCTGAAGAAATTTATTATTTTTTAAAATAATTCAATTTTTGGGAAGAAATTTTATTACTTTCAAAAATACATGAATTCTTGTGATGAATATTGTTGTTTATAAAAATAATTGAATTTCCTCATAGAATTTTTCTATTTTTAAAAACATAATTGAAAATATGACTAGAATTTTTTATTAACATTTTTTATATAATTTAATCTCTGCAATAAAATTTTATTACAATTTAAAAATAATTGAATTCTTGTATTGAATATTCCTGTTTATAAAAATAATTGAATTACACCATAAATTATTTTGTTTGAAAAATAATTGAATTTTCGCGAAGAATTTTATTACTTATGAAAATAATTTAATTTTTCTAATGAATATTGTTAGCCAAGAAAATTATGGAAATATTTTATCTTAAATTTTATTAAATTTTTTTAAAACAATTGCATTTCAGCAAAGAAGTTTATTTTTGTAAAAATTATTAAAATGTTTAGTACAATTTTTTTAATCAAAATTTTTAAAATAATTGAATTATTGCGATGAATATTTATATTAGTACAATTTTTTTAATCAAAATTTTTAAAATAATTGAATTATTGTGATGAATATTTTATTTATAGAAACAAATTGAATTTTACCAAAAATTTTATTAAATTTTTAAAAATAATTGAATATCTGCGATAAAGTTTATTAGTCTTGAAAATAATTCGTTTTTTTTGGTTGAATATTGTTATTTATGAAAATAATTGAATTTTACCATAAATTTTTTCAAGTAATTACTTTTTTCCGATGAATTTTACTACATTTTAAAATAAATTAAATGCTTGTGATAAATATTGCTGTTCATGAAAATATTTGAATTTTTGCAAAGAATTGCATTATTTTTGACAATAATCAACTTAATAATTAATAATGTGATGAATAATGTTATAGTTATTAAAAAAATTGAATTTTGACAGAAATTTTATTAAAATTTTTTTTGAAAAAAATTGAATTTTGGCGAAGAAATTTGCTATTTATAAAGATAATTGAAATGTTGACGAGAGTTTTATTACATTTGAAAAAGAAAATTCTGTGAATGAATTTTCGTAAAGAATAGTGTCTTTATAAAAGTAATTGATTTTTCGTGAAAAATATTTTTCTTTTTGAAAATAATCGAATGCGAGAATGAATTTATTAAAATTTCTGAAAAGAATTGAATTCTTTTAAAGAATATTTTCATTCATAAACATTGAAACATTTTGCAATAGATTTTATTAAATTTCCTGAAAATATAATTTATTCAATTCTTCTGAAAAATATTGTTAAAAAAATTCGACTAATTTCAACAGAATTGAATTGGAAATTTATCAATATCGCAGAAAATCAGTCACTAATTCACAGCAGTAAAGTAAACATTTATTTACTACTTCAAAATTAAAAGAGTAAATTTTTTATTTAAATTTATTTAATTTTTTTTATTTAAAAATTATTTTATTTAAATATTTAATATTAATATTTATTAAAATATTAAATTATATTTAAATTTCTATAAATTTATTTCTCTTCATATATTTCTATTCACATATTTTTTCCCCTTAATATTTGTTTTAACTGCCAGAATATTAGAAAAAAAACTTGTTCTAAATTTATTCATAAAAGTAATTTTTTTCAGGAATGAATCTTCTTAGATGGTTAAGTTTCCTTTTAATATTTAAGCTATACACTGTACTACTTCAAATATTGATGAGATCCTTCAGTCTAGCAAGAAGCTGTATATTTCTTTGATAGAAAAAAGCGAAAAATAGAAAAAAAGAAAAAAAAATGAAAAAAAGAAGAAAAAGTAGAAAAAGAAAGTAAAGAAAATTATTAATTCAGTGAAAATTTCTATAAGTATACACATTTTTCGCTTCGCGAAAGAAATGAAGGAAGAGAGAACTCGAGAGAATCTTATGCGCGCACGATTGATTTAGTCGAGAATTTTAATAAGTTTTGTAGCCGTTTCTGAGCTTTAGAGAGAGAGAGAGAGAAACAGAAGGAAAGAAAGAAAGAAAAAGAGAAAAGAGAGAGAAAGAGAAAAAAAGAGATAAAATATAGAAAGAGAGTGAAAAAGAGAAAGAAAAAGAGAAAGAGAAAAGAGAAAGAGAAGAAAAAGAGAGAAAAAAAGAGAAACACGATAAAAATGGGGAGGAAAAATGATATTGAATCGTTGCCAGAAATTGAGGGAGAAACTATATCAGTTTCCCGCTTTTGAAAAAGTAGACGTTCTTAAAGTTTCGAACATACATTTAAAACAAAATGTGTAGTGTATCGAGAGAATTTAAAAATCCCTCTCGACCAGTTTGTCTTCTCTCTCTCTCTTTCTCTCCCCTAATTTCTTCTTGTTAATTTCTTTTTCATTTCCTCCCCGAAAAATATCGATGGCGACAAAAAAAAAATTCTTTTCCAAATACTTTCTCTCAACATGTATCGAGACATTTTTTCTTTTTCTTGTTCTTTTTTAAATGCATATACACATGCAATTTTTTTTTATTCCCTCCAATCTCTGGTGAGTGGAAAAATAGTATTTTTCTATAGCTAATTACTCGATCGAGGAAAACTGGTTGGCAAAGTTTCAAACTTTCGTTAGTGAAACTACAAAACGAGGCTTTTTATTATATAAAAAAAGGAGAGAGAGAGTTTCACCCTTCAACTTGTTAAGAACATCGATGACTTTTTCTTTCATGGCACTTTATATGCTGTTCTGTTAAACTATCAAAAGCTTTTAGCCTTTTCTTTTTTGCTTCTAAATTTCCCTCTTCTAAGTTGCAATTTTCCCCCGACAATATTAGTATTTATTTATTTATTTATTTTTAAAAATAAATACAAAGAGCGTGTATAGAAAAAAAATTGAATAAATTGTTGAGAAAAAAATGAAGGAAAAAACAAATTTGTTTGTGTAAATAAATTACCAAATAAAATAAAACAAAACAGAAATGAAAAATCGTAAAATAAAAGAAAATAAATTAAAAAATAGTAGGTAAAATATGTAATAATAAATTAATAATAAATAAAAAAAATACTCTCTAAATTTGAATTAGTAAAAATGTTTACTAATTTGAATTAGTAAGTGACTTTTTGCTTTTGAATTTCTATATTTTACAAAATTAATTTTTAATAATTCAATTTCTTAAAAATTAAAATTAATTATTTAAATTATTATAAAGCAATAAATCAAATTTTCGTAAAAAGTTGAAATTCTCATTCGAAGAATTGTAGGAAATTTTTTTTAAATATTTAGAAAAATCTGTGAGAATTTGATGATTAAAAATTTTAAATACGAAACTAAATAAGTAAATATTGATCGAATAATTGAATGATTCTTTAAATTTAATTTTTTGAAAGAATTTTTTCAAATAAATTTTTAAATATTTGAATACATTCGAAAAAATTTTAACAGAATTTTGAAGAATAATTGAATTCGTTTAGAAAATTAAATTAAAATTGTACTTTAATTATTATATTTGTAATTATAACGAAATAAATCAAAACTTTTGTAAAAGATTTAAATTCTTATTCGAAGAATTTTAGGAAAATTTTTAAGAATAATTATTGTACTTTTCGAGAAAATTCATTGAATAAAGAAATTAAAAATAATTGCAATCCTGCGATGATTTAAATATATTTATATAAAAATATGGAATTTTATGAATTTTTTTTAAAATAATTAAACTTCTGCAATGAATTTTAATTTCTATGAAAAATAATTGAATTTTAAAAAATTTATTTTAAATAATTGAATTTTTACGAAGAATATAATAAATATAATAAAGTCTTGTGATGAAAATTGTTATTTATGAGAAAAATTGAATTCTGACAGGAATTTCACTAATATTTTTTTAAATAATTGAATTCTGACAGAAATTTCGTTATCATTTTTTAAAATAACTGAATTTGCGAAAAAAAATTGTTATTACATTTAAAATTAATTGTATTTTGACGTAAATTTTATTTAATTTTTGAATAATAATTGAATTTTGACATAAATTTTGCAAAGAAAAAAAGAATATTTAAATTTTTGTTATGAATATTGTTGTTTATGAAAATGATTGAATTTTTGTCAGAAATTTCATTAAATTTTCAAAAAATAATTGATTTTCTCTAAAGAATTCACTTACATTTAAAAATAATTGATTTTGTCATAAATTTTACAAAATTTGTTCTTACCGAAAACAATAATTTAATTTTATCAAAAAATTTATTAAAATTTCTGATTTTTTTTAATTTTAGAGAAAAATTTGTTATTTATAAAGACAATTGAAATGTTATTGAAAATTTTAAAAATAATTAAGTGTTGCTATTTACATAGATAATTGAACTATTTCAACGAATTTTATTTGAAAAAATAGTAAATAATTGATTTTCCGAGAAAGAATTTTATTTTTTGTAAAGATAACTGAATTCCTAAAAAAAATTCGGGATTTAAATTTTTACAAATCATTAAATTGATTTTATGAATTTTATTACAATTTCTTAACATAAAAATAATGGAATTCTTTTAAGAAATTTTATTTAAATAGTATTTAAAATAAATGAATTACTACTAAAAAATCAATTATTAATAAAAACAATTCAAATCTTTTCAATTAAAAATTTTTTTTTTTAAATATTTAAAAATAATTCAATTTCTACAAAAAAATTTTATTATCTCCTGAAAAATAATTGAAATCTTGCCTAGAATTAACAAAAAAGTTAATTCAGAATAATTGCATTCTTTTGTGAAATTGTGAATATCAAATCGTATAAAAAAAGTATATATAGTAAACAGTAAATTTTTCTAAATAAGTGCGAAGCCAGAAATAAATAATAAATCAAATAATATAAACAACTCCGAAATAAATTTCCCTTCTAATTATATTCTTGTTTTTGGCGAAATTAATTTTACATTTATCTAAAGTTGAGAATATTTTAGTGACACAAACTTGTATACTAACGAGAAATATACACACATATATATAAGGAAGATATCTCGGAAATTGTCTCAGTTAAAATTCAACCACAAAATGAAACTTTATGCATTTGCTGAAAGTGAAATGTTCCCTTTCAAAAAAAAAAAAAAAACTTTCCTTTGTTTTTAATTAGCACTCACTTTTTTTACAACATTCAAAAGTACATACTGACAAAAAGGAAATCTCACGTCGAGAGACAAAAAAAAATGCTGATGAATGTGTGCGATTAAAAAAAAACTATACGTAACTGTTAAAGAAAAAGTATTTAAAAATTTAATTTAGAATAGTTTTCGTGCAAAATGATTAAAGTTCTGAAAGTTCAAACAAACGATTTCTTTTTTCTCTTCATCCATATTTCTTAAAGTTGAAATTTTTTACAATTTGCTACAAAAAAAAATTGTCTCAGCGAATAAATCTTTAAACTTTCTGTATTTAAATCTCCGTCGCAATAATATAAAAATGAATTTTTCATTTTCCACGATCCATAAAGGTCTTAGAAACGTTATTTTTAAATGCAGGACGAATTTTTTAATTTAACATTTCTTTTTGAGTCTTAAAAATAAATTTTTATTTTTAAAAGACTATTTTCTTTAAATTAGGTCATTTTTTCAATAATTAATTTTATTCGATAACTAATACAAAAGTTAATTTTTACTACTCTCTCAATTTGAATTATTAAAAATGTTTGGAAATTTGAATAAGTAACTGAACATTTGCTTTCGAATTAGGAAATTTTACTATTCAATTAGTAAAAATTCAACAAGTCGTAATTATAGTAAAATTAATTAATATTAATTAAAATTATTCATTAGGTACACCGTACAATATTCTCTCCATCCATATTTCTTTTATTATTATTGTTATTATTATTATTATATATTTTAAATTATTATTATTTGTTTTATTATTGTTATTATTATATTATTTATTTATTATTACTATTATTATTAATATTTATTAATAATAAAATTAATTAAACAAATTATTAAATAATACAATTTACAAATAAATAATTTAATGATACTGAAAAATTTTTTTTTATTCAATTGTCCTATGAAAAAATAAAAATGACTAAAAGTTTATTTTAAACTTTCATTTAACAATTTTAATTAAATTTTGTAAAATTATAACATTTTTTTTTGTTTGGAGGGGAAGAAAAGTTAAATTAATTTTTAACAAAAAAAAAGTGCACAACTTGATGAAATGAAACACGTGGAACGTGGAAAATTCATCTTTTTTTTTGTCAGCGTAAAAAAACAGATTTTTATCATTCTCGAATACCATTCAATACACAGATGAGATCATTTCTCTCTCTCTCTCTAAATATATATATAGGGGATAGTTAAATTTATCTGCGAAAAAAAAAATATTTGCAAATATTTTAAACCGCTTATAACTGATAAGGATTATCAGAAATATAATGCCTCGTGTATCATTAATAATTGTACCTATACTAACGTTTTCTATGTCTATATATTATCTGTGTGCTCTATATAACTATATATAGTTTCCTAATATTCGAACGTTAAATTTGTTTTAATCTAATTACACGCTGTATTAAATTTTACTTGTTAGTAAAAATGATTTTTATTGTAATTTAATTTTCTATTTCTGTAATAAATATAAATGTAATTAAAAAAAAAATAATTTTGAAATAATCTCCAATAAATTTTTTTAAAAATATTTTCGTAAATATAATTAAATTCAGGAGAAAAAATATAATTATTTGTGAAAATAATTGAATTCTAACGATGAAATTTATTACATTTAAAAATAATTGAATTTTGTCAGAAATTTTATGAAATATTGTTTTTAAATAATTGAATTTCAGAGAAGAATTTTGCTATTTATAAAGATAATTGAAATTTTTACGAGCATTTTGTTATAATTTTTGAAAATAATTGAATTTTTTCTATCAATATTTTTATTTATGAAAATAATTGAATTCTTGTGATCAATATTTTTACTTATAAAGATCATTAAATTCTTTCAAGTTCCAAAAATTTTGTTGAGATTTTTACAAATAATTTAATTGTAACATAAATTATTTTTGAAATAATTGAATTGTTGCGAAGAATTTTATTACTTCTTTTAAATAATTGAATTTTTGTGATGAATATTTTTATTTATGAAACAAATTTAAAATAAATTATTAATTAAATAATTAAATTTTTGCTAAAAATTTAAATTACTTTTAAGAACAATTGAATTCTTGTGATTAATATTTTTATTTATGAAAATAATTGAATTTTGCTATTTTTAAAGATAAATGAATTATTGCAAGGAAGTTTGTTTTGAAAAAAATGGTAAATAATTGAATTTCCAAAAAAAAAGAAATTATAAATTGAATTTTTTATTTCAAGTTGTTGAATTTTATGTAATAAAATTGTAAACTTAATTTATTAATAATAATTTAAATAAAATAAAATTTTTTTAAATGATTACATTATTCGAGGAATGAATTGAAAATTGTATTCAAAATAAACGAAAACTTTCAATGATTTTATTTTTATTCATAAAAATAATTGAATTATGGCAACGATTTTTACTCAAAACTTTTTAAATATTTGAATTCTGAACAAACAATTTTATTATTTATGAAAATAATTGATAATTCTCGTAAAGAATTTTGTTGAGATTTTCGGAAGTAATTGAATTGATTTTAAAAACTTTATGAAATATTTTTGGTAGTAAATTAGTAATTGAATTTTCCCGAAGAATTTAATTAACAAATTTTAATATATATATAGGTTATGGAATTCTTTTATGAAAATTTTTAAAAATAATATTGAAAATAATTGAATTCTTGGAAAAAATCTTATTAAAACCTTTGATAATAATTTGTATTCTTGCAAAGAATTTTGGCTTACGTGTTTGAAAGTAATTAAATTGTTTACTATATTTATTAGAAGTTTCAAAAAAAAAAGAATATGTTAAAAAAATTTTTTTTCAATGTAATGATAGTTTTCTTTTTCAATAGAACAATAATTTTTTTTCACTAGAAAAATTGTAAAATTTAAATTGTAAAAAATTATTTTTTAAAGTTATAAATTTGATTTAATAAAATTATAAGTTTGTTTTAACAAAACTATAAATTTTATTCTATAAGAACTATCAATTTTATTCTATAAAAATTATGTATTTTATACAATAAAAATTACAATATTTATTCTATAAAGTTATAACAATTATTTAACGAAATTATAAACCTGATTAAATAAAATTATAAATTTAATTATCAATTATACATTTCAATTTACGAATCTACATATATTAAGGGATTGTGTGTACGGATTTAGAATCTAAATCTTGGATACACAATTCGCATATTAAAATATAGTGAGCATTATATCGCAAAACCTCAATATCTGTTCGATAATTTTAATTGGCGAAGAAAATTGAAATAATTTTCCTAATTTTATCTATTATATTATATCTATAAATAGTTTTCATAATTGATATTATATGCTCGCAATATTTCCCTAATTTGGAGAAACATTATTATTATTATTATTGATAATTTACAGTGAATTCTCATTCTTGTTGGAGATTGTAATCCATTGTAATAACTCTTTAGATTTTATACTCCACTCTCTTCTGAATACCAAATTCAATAATTGCAGCAAAAATTTTGTTTTATCATTTGGAAGTCAAATTCATAATTTGTGCATAACTTTGCAAAAAAAATTTAGAAAAGTTAAGTTAATTTTTGACATGAAAAATGTGATTTTATTAATTTTGAAAGAATAAAAGAAAAGAATATCAAAATAGCGATTAAATTATGAAGCGACAAAAAAAGAAAAATTAAAAAACTCTTGAACTACTTTTATAAATTATTATTTGTTTTTGTTAATTATTTATTATTTGATGTTTTTATTAACTTTAAAAATTAATTTATGAATTATTATTATTATTATTATTATTATTATTATTATTATTTGGTTTTATTATTGTCTTCGTTACTTATTATTCGATTTTTTATTAATTTGATAAGAAACAAAAACTTTATAAGTTTTTCTTTTATTATTTATTATTTAATATTTATTCTTTTCCTTATTTATTATTTGAATATTTAATATTTATTCTAATTAATTTTCATAATAAAACAAAAGTTTATTTGCTTCAAATAACAGATTACAGATACAGAAATCTTTTACGAAAAATTATGAAAAAAAAAATTTCCGATCTAAATTGAAATTTATATTGTCGTCAAATTTACCAAAAGAAAAAGATTAACGATAACTTCTTCAATAGGTTAATTAATTAATAAATCCAAAGTTGACAGAAACAAAAAATTTATACTCATTCTGATTAGAAACTGCTGCCTCATGGTTATTTTCTAATTTATTTTTTTTCTCTTTTATTATATTTCTGTATTTCAATTTGACAATTTCATTTTTGTGGATATCTTTATATAGAAAAATTTAGTTTTGATTAGTTCTTAAAAGTTGATTGTACTATTTTATTTAATAGCATGATAATTAGAAAATAAAATAAAAATAATAGTAATAAAAAAAATTATTATTATTCTAAAAAAATTTGTTTAGAAAAAAATAACTAGAAAAAAGGTTTTACATTCAGAAAAATAATTTTATGAATTAACGAAATATAATTATTTATTTAAAATAAAATTTTTCTTCGAACCAATTTTATTTAGCTTAAATAAAATTTATTTCAAACGAATAAAATGTATAGTTGGCTTTGTGCTAATTTTTTTTTTAATTTAACAAAAACGAATATTAAAAAAAAATAATTATTGTTATTATTTGTCATTATTATTAACAAAAACTAATTAATTATTAATTAACTATTAATTTTTTTCGGTTTATTTTTTTTATATTTACATAAAGTGTATCAAAATTAATGTATTGAACAGTTTTTTAAAAAAAAATATTGTTTTGTTTTATTATTATTTTTTTTCGGTTTATATTTTTTTAATTGCGAAAAAATCAGATTAAAAAATTCACCAATTAAAATAGCTAAATAACTAAATATCGAGAAAAAAGTTAAAGCAATAAGTGGAAAATTTCTGTCTTAATGACAAAAATGAACAGCGGAGAAAAATTGTCATTTGAAAGTAGTATGATCAATTTAACAAACAGAAAAAGTCTTGTGTACCTTCTTGATCACGAATCTTTTTCTTCAATTTTTTTTCCTTTTCTTTTCTTTTTTATTTTTTTTAATTAAAAAAGTACCATCGTGAAGGTAAATCGATTCTCAATTAAAAATGGCTTGCCTTTAACAAATGAAATTTTAGGAAGCTTCAAATATCAATTTACCGTGTTTAATTAGTTTGTCCTTTCAGAAGAATGTATTTCGTGAAGAATGCTTTTTCGTTTGTGTGTCTATATACGTAATTACACAGACGTGATTAAATTTACCAAATTTTATTGATTTTAATTTTATTTTTCTTGCAATTTCTCTTTTTTGTTTTTTGGTATTTTAAATTTTTTGATTAATTTCTGTTTTTTTCTATTTTTAATTTTTTTGTAATTTTTAATTTCTAGTGACTTATTATTTCGTAATTTTATCTTTTTTCTTATTTTTATTATTTCGTGAAATTGAGTTATTTTTTCGTATTTTTTTATTTTCTAGTGATTTTTATTTTTTCTTGTTTTTATTGTTTCGAAAATTTTATTTTTTCTTGTTTTCATTTTGTAGTAATTTTTATTGTCTCGAAATTTTTATTTTTTAGGAAATTTTATTTTTTAGTAATTTTTATTTTCTCTCGAAATTTTTAGTTTTTCCTGTTTTTATTTTCTCAATAATTTTTACTTTCTCATAATTTTCATTTTCTCGCAATTGTCATATTTTCTTCTAGTTTATATTTTCACGTAAATTTTAATTTTTTTGCCATTTTTATTTTCTATTCTTTTTTTGTGATTTTTTGTGATTTTTTTTATTTTTATGTTTTATTTTCTCATCATTTTCGTTTTTTCCTAAATTTTATTTTTTCATATAATTTCAGTTATCTCGTAATTTTTCTTTTCCCTCAATTTTTATTTTTTCATAGATTTTTAATATGAAAATATTAAAAATCTATATTAAAAAATGTCATAGATTACGAGAAATCGTAATTTTTATTTTCTCCAAAGTTTTATTTTTTCCCAATATTTATTTCTTTATAATTTTAATTTTCTCCTAATTTTAATTTTCTCTTAATTTTTATAATCTCCTAATTATTATTTCTTCGTAAACTTCATATTCTCATAATTTTCATTTTGCCACTAATTCTTATTTTTCCGAAAATTTTTCTCCTTTTCTATAGCGAAAAATATAGTAATCAAGTTGCTATTATCGGTTTTAATACCATTGAGAAATTGTGAAAATAAAGCTCATTTTATAAATTGTTTCTTTCCCCGAAATGGTCAAGATTTTTGCAGTTAAAAACATCGTTTTAATTTCTTTCTCTCTTTTCCTTTTTTTATTTCCTTTCCATTCTTTACTTTTCCCTTTTTCTTCTCTTTTTCTTCTTTTTTTGTGAAAACATTTTTCCTTTTTCGAAAATATCAACCACGAGTAATTAAAAAATAAATCCTAATTTATTTGAATTTCAATAATTAATTGAAATTTGTTGATTGATATGTTCCAAAAGGAAATGTTTGATTTGTTTAATTAATTAAAACTAATTTTCAATCACTTATAATATTTTCAAGAACATTTTGGTTTGAGTAATTAAATAATTAATATAATTAAAAATATCTATTTAAATATTTTAAATAAAATTCAAATCGAATGTAATTTCTAAAAATATTGTAAGTGAATTAAAAACAAGTCTTAATTATAATTAAACAAATCAAATATTTTCATTTTGAAAATAATCAATTAAAAAATATGTCTTAATTAATTATTAAAATCAAATACAATTTTCCAATGAAATAAAATAATATTATTCGTCTAAAAATTCTCTTTTCGTTTGCACAAATTACGTTCATTAAAATTGATTCTAATTTGTGGTAAAACGAAAAAAAAATGCAAAATAAAATTTCAGCAATAATCAGGATAATAATTACTGGAGTAATTATAGTGTTAATTAAAATTCATTCTTGTAATTAGAAATTTTTTTAATGCAAATATGCGAGAAACACATTGATCTTTATGTTATAATTTGCAAATTTTCTAAAACAGGAAACATCGTTTTATTGACAATGATTAATTAATATTATGTGGTTGCATTTTCACTTTTTTTCAATGCAATTAAATTGCAATTAGTTTAATGAAAAATGCAAACACGATACAAATAAATAGCGATGCAATCTAAATAATTAATTACTCTTGATAAAATATTATGTTTATAATAAACACTATATAATTTAACTGAAATAATTTATTATATTTCCCATTTAATTAGACTGCAAACAAAATTCTCTCTTCGTTTCTATTCTAAGTAAACATTATTTTATTTATTTCGAAAAAATTAAATTTAAAAACAATTAAATTAAAAATAAAACGGAATTTAATTATGAACATGTAATTATATGCGTGAGAAAATATTTCTCTAAATTATTTTTAATTGATTCATTACAGAAAATTAATATTTATTTCAGATTCATTAATTTATTTTATTGTCAATTTTAATTTTAATATTAATTAAAATTTGCTTTTCGTTCAAAACGTTTTATTTTAATTGTTTTTAATAAGAAACCGGATTTTTTGTCCTTTTTGGTGCAAAATAAATTAGTTTTAATTAGATTTTTAGTTTCAGTTTGATTTTAATTTAATTTTAATTTTTGGTTTAATTATACATTTAGTTTAATTTTATTTTCAATTTAATTTAATTTTTAGTTTAATTTTACTTTTAGTTTCATTTTGTTTTTAGTTTAATTTTACTTTTAATTTAATTTTATTTTCAGTTTAATTTTACTTTTAATTTAATTTTATTTTCAGTTTAATTTTACTTTTAGTTTCATTTCATTTTTAGTTAATTGTAGTGTTTGTATAAATGAAACATTTCTATAAAATGCTAAATTCCAAAAGTAAATTGTCGCAAATTGTAAAAGTAGAAACAATTTTCTCAAAAAAAAGAGGAAAAATTTGATGAAATTATATTTTTAAATGCAATATAATAAATTATCGTCAAAGAGAAGAAAAGAAAAATGAAATCTAGTATAATAAATTTTGTCCCTTTTATGAAATATAGTAGTCTTTAAGAAACAGAAAGGACGAATGCTTAATCACAAAGTTAATTTCAAGTCTCGCTGAAAGTTTGCATTTAACAAGGTTTTATAAATCAGCTACAAAATGATCCAATTACATTCGCTTTGAATGTTAAAATAATTTTAATGAAAAACTGATTGAAACTCACGAGGGCAATTTTCATATGTACGAAAAAAAATTATTCGACATTTTTTTCAGATATTTTTTTGAAATTTGGAAAATTTAATTTTTATTATAATTTAAAATTGCTATTTTTAGTTTTTAATTTTAATGAAATAAATTTTTTTAAAAAATTTTATTCTACTTTTAATTTAAAATTTACTTTCAATTTTAATTAAAAATTTTCATATTCAATTTTTTATTTCAATTTAAAATTGTCTTTCTCAGTTTTTAATTTCAGTTTAAAATTTTTATTTTCAATTTCAATTCAAGTTTCAATTTAAAATTATCATTTTCAATTATAATTTCTATTTTAATTAAAAATTATCATTTTCAATTTTTAAATTCATTTTAAAACTGTCAGTTTAAAGTTTAAATTAAAATTTGTATTTAAATTAAAAATTATCAATTGTTATTAAAACTCGACATTTTCAAATTTCAGTTAAGAATTATCATTTTCAATTTTTAATATCAGTTTAAAAATTTTTATTTTCAATTTCAATTCTAGTTTCAATTTAAAATTATCATTTCAATTTTAATTTCGCTTTATAATTGAATTTAAAATAGTCAATTTTAATATTAATTTTTATTTTAAGTTATAATTGAATTTAAAATTGATTTCAAAGTCGTCAATTTTATTTTCAATTTAAATTTGTTTTTTTTATTTAAATTTCAATTCAAAATCGTTATTTTAAATTTTATTTTTCAGTTTAATTTAAAATAATCATTCTCAATTTCAATTTTTGAATAAAAAAATTCTTATTTTTAATTTCAATTTTAGTTTCTAATTGAATTTCAATTTTCTTTTGCAATTTCAATTTCAATTTAAAATTGTCCTTTTGAATTTCAATCCAAACTTTTCATTTTCTATTAGAATTAAAATTGTCATTTTCAATTCCAATTTTCATTAGAGTTTAAAGTTGACTTTTTTAATTTGAATTCAAATTTCAATTGCATTATTTCAATTCTAACTTTATAATTAAAATTTCTAATTTCTAATATTTAAATTTATTTACAAATTTCTAACAAGAGTTTAAAATTTTTAATTCCTAATTCAAATTTCTTTCTAATTTCAATTTCCCCATTTTCTTTTGCAGCCCATTTCTAAAGATGGTCATGGACAACAGCTATGAAAACGAGAGTTTTTACAACGAAACAATTTTTACCGACAATTCAACAATAAATGAAGACTATATTTTCGATAGAATTGAAGTGAAAATAATATTCATCACACTCTACTCAATTGTTTTCTTCTGTTGCTTTTTTGGTAAGTAAAAAATATTTCTTTCAATTTTTTTTTTTTTTGCCTTTTAAATAATACCCTACGTGAGATATATAGCCTGATTTTTAATATAGATTAAAATTTAATACATATGCAAAATAGCGAAAGTGTCTCGGAGAAGAGATAAAATTTTTATCAACCTTGGTGAGGTATTCAATGTTAGAAAAAGAGCAGATGTTCTCTTCACTGCGGGAAAATGGTGTGTGGAAAATAAAATTAAATCTAAAATCACTGTCTGTGTAATTATCCGCAGTCTAATTATTTTAAATTCTCTCAAGATTTATTCTTTATTTCTTTTATTGGACAAATAATTCGTTTTTCTCTTTCTCTTAATTCTGTTTTTCGTTTTTT
Organism: Leptopilina myrica (nomen nudum); assembly: GCA_032872475.1. NCBI lineage: Eukaryota > Metazoa > Arthropoda > Insecta > Hymenoptera > Figitidae > Leptopilina > Leptopilina myrica (nomen nudum). Next base: position 29,522,050 of record CM065465.1, on the reverse strand, counting down.
AATTTTATTTTTTAATTTTAATTTGCAAAATTTTATATATTTTTGATTTTCTAATTATTTTTATTCTATTTTTGACAGTCTAACTTAATTTTTAATTTTTTTCTACTTTTATTATTTTAATTTTATTTTGGATATACTAATATAATTTTTTATTTTGTTTTTTTCGACTTTTGATTTTCGATATTTTGATTGTATTTCTGATTTTTTAGTTTAAATTTTCATTTTAATATTTGCATTTTTAGTTTTCTATTTTAATAATTTTACTCTTAGTTTTTTCAATTTAATTTTTCTTTTTAACATTTCCATTTGTAGTTTTTCTATTTAATTTTCTATTTCAATAATTTCATTCTTGTTTTTTCTATTTAATTTTCTATTTTGATACTTTGATTCTTAGTTTTTCTATTTAATTTATTATTTTCATATTTTCAATTTTATTTTTACTAATTAATTTTTTATTCTGATACTTTCACTTTTGGTTTTTCTATTTAATTTTTTATTTTAATATTTTCATTTTTAGTTTCTCTATTTAATTTTTATTTTAATATTTTCAATTTTTATTTTTCAATTTAATTTTTCTTTTAAATTTTTCATTTGTAGTTTTTCTATTTAATTTTCTATTTTAATAATTTCATTCTTGGCTTTCCTATTAATTTTTTATTTTAATATTTTCAATTTTATTTTTACTATATAATTTTTTATTTCAATAATTTCATTCCTATTTTTTCAATTTAATTTTTCATTTTCATATTTTCAATTTTAGTTTTTAAATTTTTTTATTCCAAATATTATATTCATATTGATTTATTATTATTAATATTGAAATACGAATTATTATTATTAAATATTCTTCCACATAAAATATTTGCTATTTGACATTTCCTTTTCAATTCCCAAATGCGAAGAAAAAAATTATTTTTCACCCACATACATATATTGAAAATTATTCGCTACATTAACAAGGAAATTTATTGACGCCAATGAAATAAATTGTTTTACCAGACGCAAAATATAGAGAGAAATTTTTTTGTTTTGTTTTGTTTTTAATGAAAGAATGAATATTGATAAAAAAAAATAAATAAATGAGTATAGATGAAAACTGTTTTTTTTTGTTGTTTCTCTATAAAAGGGAGAAATGCATTTTAGAATTCATTATAAACACCATGTTTGACAAAGATAAAAGTGTGAGCATCAATTTACATTTATAAAAAAATAAAAAAAAGAGAGAGAGAGAGAGGAGAGAAATCATGAATGGTGTTTGAAGTTTATGAAAGCTGAGAATGTTCATATTTCATAAAACGAAGAAAAATTGGATATTTTCTTTTTTTGCTGTTTACTAAAAATTTTTTGACACAAATCCATCAAGATTAATGATGGAGAAATTTTTGTTTTCAGTTATTATTTTCCAACAGATTAAAAATTATTTTGTTTTTTGATTATTTTCTTTTTGTGATAATAACAACAATGCAAATAAAAAAAAATAATAGTAATAGTAAATAATAAAAAAAAACAATTAAATAAATAATAATAATTATTGTTATTCGAAATATTAATACTATTACTATTATTATTATTATTATTACTATTATTAGTATTATTATTATTATTATTATTATTATTATTTTATTGTCTTTTTATTTTTTTCAGTATTCAATATTTTTTTTTAAATATTCTTATTGCCTTTTAAATCAATATACATAATGGTGCGTATATTCGCAAAAAAAAGTAGAGCCGCTTTTATATTTCGTTTTAAAATTGAAGACGCATACGATTTCTTTTTTTTTCGGTTTTTTTTCAGCATTGTGCCTTCCGGTATTGTGAGAGTAATTTAATTTTTTTTCCTTCTGATAATATATCATATATGCGAATACTCGGCATAAATGTGAAGAGGGGGATTTTTTTTTTGCTTTCTTTTTTTTACAACTGGATTTTGAAGAAATTCTGTGTGTGACAATTGGTGTATCTTTTTTTTACCAACCTTCTAGCAATTTATTCTAAATTTCACGTTAAAAAATAAAAAATAAAAAAAGATAAAAAGAAAAAAAAGAAAATAAAAAAGACTTTTACTAAAAGGACACCATCATCCGTTGAAAGCAAATGCTTCTCTCACCGTTCTAAATTGGATTTTACTTCACAGAATTTTAATGCTAGCTGCGTTATATTGAAAAAAACTACTTATTGGAAGGCATATAATAAATTGGAAAATCTTGTATTAAATTTAGAAATAGCCTCTCTCCCTCTTTCTTTTATTTTTCTTATCAAGAAAGTACTATTTTTTTATTCTTCTCCTTCAGTGAGAAAGTAATTTTTTTTTAATTTATTAGCTTTACTTTTCGATATTTGGTTAATTATTCAACTTTTATTTTTTTTATTTGAACTTTATTTTAGTTTCTTTGGTTTAAAATTTAAATTGATTTAATTTTTAATTTTCTTCAACTTTTTAAATTACAATTTCTCCAATTTTTAATTTTATAAATTTCAAATCTCTTAATTTTTACCCTCTTCAATTTTTAATTGTTACTTGCTTCAATTTTAAATTTTCTCAATTTTTAGTTTTATTTATTTTTTTTTATAGTTTTTACAGTTTTCTGTTTTTGTTTTTAGAATTTCAACAACTAAAATATTTAAAAAAAAAACAATCTTATTATCATCATCTCTTACATTAAATGAAACTGGATATTTTAATTTTAACAAGGAAAAATTCTTTTTTTAGAGCAATTTACAATTTAAGATCAATTAAAATTCTTCTACATTTTTTCACTTTATTATCGTTCAAATTTTATCCTAGTGCATTAAACAAAAATAAGAGAAAAAAAATACTAAAGTACTCTTTTGTTTCAAAAAAATTTTCAAACAAGGTGTTTTTAAAGAAGTTCGCACTTAATTTTTTTTTCTTTCTGAAGCAAATTCCTCATACTTTTTTGCCTTCTCTCCCTCTTTCTTTCACTCGCTCTCAATTTTCTCACCTCTTCACTTAAATTTCAACTACTTTTAATCATTTTAAACTTACTTTTTAGAATAATTCACTTACAAAGTTTCTACATAACATTGTTTAAATTAAAAATGACATATTGTAATGTGAAAGTTTACTAATCATCAATTAACCTGAATTTATTGCATACGTGTCAAGTAGGTTTATTGTATTTAATTATTTTCAACGAGATTTATTTATTTAATTTTGTTAGTTTTTTTAAATTATTTTTTTTATATGTTTGTTTCTTTTCTTAATTTTTAATATTTTTGTTTGTTTTTGTTAATTCTTAATATTCTTGTTTTTCTTTGTTAATTTTTAATATTGTTTTTTCTTTAATAATTTTTAATATTTTTTTTTTATTAATTTCTTTTACATTTTTATTTTCTGCAATTTCTAGTTTCTATAATTTTTAGGTTTCTTAATTCTTTTATTTAAATATTTACTTTCTTCAATTTTGAATTTACTCACTTTTTATTAATTGTTGATTAATTGAAAAAAAAGTTTTTGAGAGATAAAATAAATTTCTCCACCTGAGAACGCCAAGGTCATCACCAGATGGCGTTGTGGCGTTTTCCTGGAAATTGCACTACCACCTAGCGGCGACCTTGGCGTTCTCAGGTGGAGAAAGGCTTCTCCATATTGTTTCTCAAGATATTCGTCAATATTTCCGTAATTCTATATAATTATTTCTAAACGAATCTAAAGAGTTTAACAATTAATAAAACAATATAATAAATATATATAAAAAAATATAAATGCGCCAGGAATATTTTATATAAATACCTTTATCTCGGGCTGAGTGTTTTATGTCCGAGTCCTGTAATAATTAAAGAACAAACTATTTAATTTTTTCAAGTGGCTTTTAAAAATAGAAAAAAATATTTATTTATCGTATCGACCAATTCTGAAGAAGATCAATATGGATCATTATCCATTGTTTTTTTAACGAAATAAATTTTCCATTAGTGAATTATTCATAAAAAATAGTAGCTTAATCGTTATAGAATCAAAAGAGAAAAATAGAAAAAATATTATTATTACTATTTTTATTTTTATTATTATTATTATTTTTCTAACTTTAATTTTAATAATAACTTTTGTATATTCGAAAACTTTTGTTAAAACTTTCATTTAATTTCAACTAATATAGGAATATTGATTTCGAATTATAATTAGAAGGGTACATATTTTAAATTTTAAAGTTTTTCAATATAAAGTTCGTAAACTTTTATTAAGTATGTATACAGTTAATAAAATAAAAGCAAAGTTTTATTAAATATAAACTTAATTCATTAGTCATAACTGTAATTTATTTTGTAGGTATTTTATGTTCTTTATTTCACTTTTTTATAACAATAAGAAACCATATTATATTTCTGATACCTAATGAAATATAATTTTCTGAAATTAATTCCAAAGGAAATTTTCTTCTAATTATTATTTCCCTCTTTTATGCAAATGAATTAATGAATATATTGTAAAGTTATTTTATCTGCAATAACTTAATATTTATGTATTTATTTTTACGAATATGAAGAAAATAAATACCAAAAGACGAGGAATTTAATATTTTCAATTTTAATAAATTTAATAACTCTTCATACAAAATTTTAAATATATTTTTTTATTGAATTTAATTTAAAATACTTTTTATGTTTAACGAAATTAAATGCAAAATATTTTGTCAATTTAAATTAAATTTTCCCTTGTATTTATTTCAGATTTAAGTTTGAGAAATATTAAAATTGAAAATTAATTATAAGATTTGTTATTAAATGTAATTAATTTTGAAAGTTATTTAATATCAGTCGGAGAAATATTGAAATACTGAATTTATAATAAAAATTTAAAAAAAACGAAAAATTACGAAATAATTAATTTTTATTGATTTTAATAATAATTAGTTAATATTTCAGAAATATATGAATATTATTTTATAATTAAATATCAAGGAATAAAACAATGTAAAAAAGAGGAAAGTAAATTAAATAAATACGAAGGGGGAATTTAATTTAAATTGACAAAATATTTTGCATTGAATTTCGTTGAACATAAAAATATTTCAATTAAATAAAATTAAAAAAATTCATAAAAAAATGTATTAAAAATTTCATATGAAAAATTATTTCGTTTCTTTTAGTGTATATTTTTTTTTATATGTACGCAATTAATTTCGAATTGCAATTATTGTTTCAACGTATCATTTCTCTCCTTCACACCTCTCCCCCTCCTAATGAACACGAATTAAAAATGCAATATAAAGTGCAAAATAACAAAAGAAAATTCCATAAAGCACGCTATTCTATATAGAGTCGACACGATAATCAAATTGTATGTACATAAATATATATCAAGTATTCTTGAAAAGTACAACACGAGAATGAATTTGAAATTTAATTTTCTAATTCTTATTAATGTTATTTTCCTACTTCTCGTCATTTTATGTATATGTATATAATAATAGTAATAATAATAATAATAATAATAAAATGCGAAACGCCAACAATGAATATTTAATATTGTTTGAAAGACAAATAAAATTGAATTATAACAAAACAAAATAGTAAACAGAAATTCAGTGAATTACTCGCATTGTCAGTAATGATAATGGGACTATATAGAAGACTTTTAGTTGCAGAGACCTCTCAGCGAATAAAAAGCTCAATTATTCTTCACTTAATCTCTTGAAGCTCGAGCTTTTTCCATTCTTTATTCCCTCAACGAAAGGTTAACGGCAATGCGGGGTGAGAGAGGGAGAAGGAAGGTGTTACAATTCATTATTAAAGCAAGTTCGAAAATATAAAAATTGTGGAAATGGAAATGCAATGAAATTATAAATCTTTTTTTATTCGAATCATTTTTTAGTGAAACGATATTTTTATTATTCTTATTGCCATTCTTATTATTTATATTATTATTATTATTATTATTATTTATTAAAATAATTATTATTATCAATTATTACTATTATTATAAAATATTGAGCTCTCGAAACAAGGATAATATAAATTTATTGTTATTATGTAAATTAAAAAATTATTTACATCCAAAATCTCAATTTTAATTCTTGACTAAAATTCCTTTTTGTAATTTGAAAAAATTTATTATTTGTCATTTTTTTAAAATTCTAATAAAATTTGTAAAAAAAATTCAAAATGGTCTAAAGTTTTATTAAAATTCTTCGCAAAAAATCAACAATTTTGATAAATATAACAATTCATTGCAAAAATTTAATTACTTTTTACAGAAATTTAATAGAATTTCTAAAACGAATTCAATTATTTATTAACTTCTTAGCAAAAATTCAATTATTTCTATAAAATTTTAAGCAAAAATTGAATTTTTTATTCAAATATTTATAAAAATATTTATAAACTATTGAAAAGAGGTAAATAATATTTAAAAATTTTTAAAACAAGAATTCATTATTTTAAAAAACCATGTAATTTTGTCTAGTAATTTAAATATTTTCAAAAATCTCAGTAAAAAATCTTCAGAAAAATCAATTACTTTCAAAAATAATAAAATTCTTCGCGAAAATTCAATTATTTTCGTAATTAATCAATTTCTTCCCAAGAATTCAATTAATTTAAAAAATATTAATAATATTCTTCGCAAATATTCAACTATTATTATAAATAATAAAATTCTTCTCAGGTTGTCAATTATTTTTTAAAATCTCAATAAAATTCTTTGGAAAATTCAATTATTTTCAAAAATCTTTAAAAAATCGATTATTTACAAAAATATTGAAATTCTTAGAGGAAATTTAATTATCTTCAAAAATAATGAAATACCTCTTGGAAATTCGATTATTTTCGAAAAAATAAAAATCTTCGTAGAAATTCAATTATTTTCAAAAATAATAAATTCCATCGTAGAAATTCAGTTCTTTTCAAAAATAAAAAACTTCCTCTTGTAAATTCAATTACTTTTCAAACTAATCAAATTCTTTTTGGAAATTCAATTATTTTTCAAACTAATCAAATTCTTTTTGGAAATTTAATTATTTTTCAAACTAATCAAATTCTTTTTGGAAATTCAATTATTTAAAAAAATAATAAAATTCATCTTCGAAATTCAATTATTTTTCAAACTAATCAAATTATTTTTGGAAATTCAATTATTTAAAAAAAAATTTCACACGAAATTCAATTATTTTAAAAAATAATAAAATTCATCTTCGAAATTCAATTATTTTTCAAACTAATCAAATTATTTTTGGAAATTCAATTATTTAAAAAAAAAATTTCACACGAAATTCAATTATTTTAAAAAATAATAAAATTCATCTTCGAAATTCAATTATTTTTCAAACTAATCAAATTCTTCTTGGAAATTCAATTATTTAAAAAAAAAATTTCACACGAAATTCAATTATTTTAAAAAATAATAAAATTCATCTTCGAAATTCAATTATTTTCTGAAATAATAAAATTCTTCGTAGAAATTCAATTATTTTCAAAAATAATTAAATTCTTCATAAAAAATCAATTAATTTCCAAAAAATTAAATTCTTCGCAGAAATATTGACATTTTCTAAAATAAAAAAGTTCTTATCGGAAATTCAATTATTTTTCAAAATTAGCAAATTTTTCTCTGAAATTCTATTATTTTCGTAAATAATAAATTTCTTTCCAAGAATTCACTTACTTTAAAAAATGTTAATAAAAATTCTTCGCAAAAATTCAATTATTATTATTATAAATATAAATAATTAAATTCTTCTCAGAAACACAATTTATTTTTTATAATTTGAATAAAATTTTTTAGAAAATTCAATTATTTTCACAAATCTTTCAAAACAAAATCAATTATTTACAAAAATAATGAAATTCTTATAAAAATCATTACAAAAATTTAATTTTTTCAAAAATCTTTCGAAAAATTAATTATTTACAAAAACAATAAAATTCATCTTGTAAATTCAATTATTTTCCAAAAGAAATAAAATTTCACCCGAAAATTCAATTATTTTTAAATAACATTTAATAAAATTCTCCGAAATATTCATATTCTCAATATTATTACTGTTTCAAGTAAATATTTACTTAATTATACAACTTTAATAAATAAATATTTACTTAAAAAAAGTCAAGTACAAAAAGAACAAAATATTGCTAAGTTAAAAACAAAATTATGTATAACAATTCGATTACTGTTAATTAAATAAATTTACTATATTAAGATAGTATAATAAAAGTTAAAAAGTTAAAAAATAATTACCAACTGGAACCGATAGTCGATCAACAATTAAATTCCGTAGCAGAATGACGCGAAGAGCGCCTTTTCAGAAAAAAAAGAAATAATCGGACACATCGATTACTTTTTTGATTGAAAAATTTCTTTTAGGTCAGTATTTTTTTTCTTTCATTTTTCTATTTATTTATTTCTTTTTTCAATTTTTTTTCTATTTCTTTCTTTTCTAACATTTTTTACATTTTTGCCTCTTTTCTATCCTTTTATCTCTGTTTTTCGTTATTTCTATTTTTTATTTTTTCTATTTCTTTCGTTTCTAGTATTTTTCCCCTTTTTCTATCCTTTTATCTCTAGTTTCTGTTATTTTTATTTTTCATTTCTGTTCTTTTATTTTTTCCATTTCTTCGTTTTCTAATGTATTTTTTTTCTTTTCTATGTTATTATCTCTATTTTTTATTTCTATTTACATTTATTTTTATTTTCGTAAATTACATTTATTTTTTCGTTTTCTAATGTACTCATTTTTCTCCATCCTTTTATGCTTATTTTTTGTTAGTTTTGTTGACGGTCATTTATATTTTTTTATTTGTATTTTTTTATGTCTTCTATTTTCTTGTTTTCTAATATATTGTTTTCTTTTTTCTTTTCATTTATTTCTATTTTTTTATTTTTATTATTTCTATTTTCTTTTATTTATTAGATTTTACTTTCCTTTAATAAATTTTTCTGTATCTAAGATATGTTTGGCTTTTTGAGAATTCGTGTTTTTTTGTTTAAAATTTAAATGGTCATAACTTTTTTCGTATCCAAGATATGATTTTCCGGTTTGCCCCAATGGAAAGCTGACGTCTTTACCTAACTTTACACCCTGTGCTCGATTAATTTCCGATTAAAATTCGGAAAGTTACAGAAGTTTAAAAACGAACAAACCGCTTTTTGAGAATTTCTGTTTTTTCTTCAAATGGTCATCACTTTTTTCTTATTCAATATTAGAGTCATTCCATTATATTTCGACTAAAGTCGTTGCGGCCTATTTTTAAAAAAATCTCATAATTTGTAAAAATGATGTTTAATATCCGTAGATTTTATTTTTGAGAATTATTTTATAAAATTTTTTGATTTAAACATAGAATTTGAATTTTTAAGTTGAGTTGCACAGAAAAAAGGTTAGATTGACAGTTATGAAAATTTAATAAAGAAGCATGGAAATAATTTAGATCATACAAATTTCTTGATTGATATTTGTTAAAAATGAGCTAATTTACTTGTATAAATAGATTATTATGTAAACAAACCCAAATTAGTAGATAAAAATTGATTTCAAAACTTAACTATAAAATGTCAAAAGTCACTACATTTTATTTACACTTTTCTAAAAAGTATATAAATATTTAAAAATTTATTACTATTTAATGTAAAGTATTTTTAATGTACTTTTATAATATGTGCTAACTTTTTAATTTTATAATATAGAAATATAAAAAATTTTACCTTTAATATTGAGTGTTTCATGATTTTCAGTGATTTTAATCACTTATTTCTTCTCAGGCGGTTAATCAAAAAATCCAATTTTTGTCTTAATATTTAAGTTTGGCCTTCTTTTTCATTCTATTAAATTTTCGTGATGGAGAACGAACTACTTTTAAGTTTAAATTTAGTTTAAAAAATCTGCTGAAAAAACGCATTTTTTTGGTTAAATACAAGTAGATTTTTGCAAGACTATTAAGATAGCCAACTTCAGTGTTATAAAAATACTTGCATTTTAACCAAAAAAATGCGTTTTTCAGCAGATTTTTTAAACTAAATTTAAACTGAAAAATAGTTCGTTCTCCATCACCAAAATTTAATAGAATGAAAAAGAAGGCCAAACTTTAATATTAAGACAAAAATTGGATTTTTTGATTAACCGCCTGAGAAGAAATAAGTGATTAAAATCACTGAAAATCATGAAACACTCAATATTAAAGGTAAAATTTTTTATATTTCTATATTATAAAATTAAAAAGTTAGCACATATTATAAAAGTACATTAAAAATACTTTACATTAAATAGTAATAAATTTTTTAATATTTATATACTTTTTAGAAAAGTGTAAATAAAATGTAGTGACTTTTGACATTTTATAGTTAAGTTTTGAAATCAATTTTTATCTACTAATTTGGGTTTGTTTACATAATAATCTATTTATACAAGTAAATTAGCTCATTTTTAACAAATATCAATCAAGAAATTTGTATGATCTAAATTATTTCCATGCTTCTTTATTAAATTTTCATAACTGTCAATCTAACCTTTTTTCTGTGCAACTCAACTTAAAAATTCAAATTCTATGTTTAAATCAAAAAATTTTATAAAATAATTCTCAAAAATAAAATCTACGGATATTAAACATCATTTTTACAAATTATGAGATTTTTTTAAAAATAGGCCGCAACGACTTTAGTCGAAATATAATGGAATGACTCATTATGATTTTCCGGTTTGCCCCAATGAAAAGTTGACGTCTTTACCTAACTTTACACCCTGTACTTGATTAATTTCCGATTAAAATTCGAGAAGTTACGGATGTTTCAAATCAGTTGAATGGTTTTTTCGGAAACAGTGTTTTTTCTATAAATGGCCTCAACTTTTTTCGTATCCAAAATAGGATTTTCCGGTTTGCCCCAATGGAAAGCTGACGTCTTTACCTAACTTTACACTCTGTGCTCGATTAATTTCCGATTAAAATTCGGAAAGTTACAAAAATTTAAAAACTAACAAACCGCTTTTGAGAATTCGTGTTTTTTCTTCAAATGGCCATAACTTTTTTTGTATCTAAGATATGATTTCCCGGTTTGCCCCAATGGAAAGCTGTCGTCTTTACCTAACTTTACACCCTGTGCTCGATTAATTTTCGACTCAAATTCGGAAAGTTACAAAAGTTTAAATTTAAAAACTAACAAACTGCATTGTAAGAATTTGTGTTTCACTATAAAATACAATGAAAAATACTTTTTTCTATTTTTAATTCTTTTTTTTAAATTACTATTATTGTAAAAAATAGATATAATAAAAATCAAGAATTCTAAACAACCAATTATTGTCGCACGCATATATAAGTATTTATAACCATTTCCATTAACAAGGAGTGAATCGGTTTTCCAATCTGGTTTTGATATTTTGATTAAATCCAATTAAACAACTTGATTTCCAAGATGATTGCAAATTGGGTCCACTCTCAACACTATATATCGATTGACAGGACGGTTTAATTGTTTTAATTCAAAATTGGTAACAAGGAAGAGCAATTGCTACACATATACAGTGTGTACCTAAATATAATCATTTTTCACACATGCGACAAATTTATATTTATAAACTTTATATATATGTATATATAGAATCGTCAAGATTCTCGAGAGTGCCAGAGAGAGACCATATATAGAAAATTCCACACATTGTTCCCTGGTAATATATAAAGTGTAACATCTCCAGTGGCAAGAGAAGAGAAAAGGAAAGAGAGAAAAAAAAGAGGAAAAAAACTTGATGGAAGATAGTGATAAAGATAATTTTCGAACGTCTCCCATTATTTTTCCTTTTTTTTAAAGAAATGTAAAAAAAACCGCCGATATTGACCACAGAGTTTTTTTTTGAATTTCTCCCCAAGGAACATTTTACTGAAACAATTTTTCTATATGTGTGTGTGTGTGTTTTGAAAAAAATAAATTGCCCGCACAACTGTTATGATGAATCCAATCTGAAAATGTAATTTTTCTACTTCTGTGCAGACAAAAAGTCAATATCTGTATATATTTGGTTATTAAAATTGTAATAAACTTCCATCGTACGATCGTGATGAATTTTTTTTCCTTCTCCTTTTTATTCTCAACATTTGAATTTATCGGTATTTTTTTGTTAAAGAAAAAAAATTTTTCTTTTTAATATTGGAAAAATTAAAATTGGTATTTTATTCAAAAAAGTAAAAATATAATTTTCGTAGGTATATATTAATTTAATTTACAAATTACAATTCATCTGAACTTACTTCAGAATTATTATTTTTATTATTATTATATTATTTTTAATTATTATTTTATTTACTCTTTTAATAATTTTAAACAAATTTTAGTAAAATTCTTCCCTGGAATTCATATTTTTTCAAAAATAATAAAATTCTTCGCAAGATTTCGATTATTTTCAAACATATTAAAATCCTTTATGAAAAAATAAATATCTTGGCAAAAATTTGAGAATCATATTAAAAAATAATTTAATAATTTTTGTAAATAATTGATGAATTACAAAAATCTTCTAAAAGAAACAATTATACTTAACAATAACAAGATTTTTATATCAAATTAAATTATTTTCAAAAATAGTAAATTTCTCCTGAAAAATGATTTTTTTTAAATTTCAACAAAATTCTTCAGATATATACAATTATTTTTCTAAATTTTTACAATATTTTTCTCAAATATTTAATTGTTTACAAAATTCTAAATAAAATTCTTAGCTGTTATTCTTGAAAGAATTTATTTAGTTTTTAAATATTAACATTAAATCTCTTCAAGAATTTAATTTTTTTATGAATAATAAAATTTTTGCAAGAATTCAAATTTTTCAAAACTAAATAAAATTCTTCGCAAAAAATCAATTACTTTTAAAAATAATAAAATTATTTATAGGAAATCAATTATTTTCTAAAATCTCAATAAAATTCTACGAAAAGTTGAATTATTTTTGAAAATAATGAAATTCCTGACAGGAATTCAATTATTTTTTAAAATCTAAATAAAATTCTTTGAAAAAATTCAATTATTTACAAAAATAATAAAATTCTTGTCAGGAATTATGTTACTTTCACAAATAACTAAATTTTTGTAAAAAAAAATCAATTATTATAAAAAATATGAATGAAAATATTCCGAAAAAATTTAATTATTTACAAAATTAACACAATTCTAAGGAAAAAAATTAAATTTTTCCAAAAACAATGAAATTCTTCTTAGAAATCCAATGATTTTCAATAATCATAATAAAATTCTATCTAAAAATCCAATTATTTTCAAAGACAATAAGAATCTCAACAAAATTCTTAACAAAAATTCAATTATTTTCAAAAATAACAAAATTCTTCAAAAAAATTCAATGATTTTTTAAAACAAGAAAGTTCTTCTTCGAAATTCAATTATTTTCCCAAAAAAATGAGACTTTACCCGGAAATTCAATTATTTTCCAAAATAATAAAATTCTTTTTTTAGCCTTCAATTACTTTTAATTTTTAAAAATCTCAATAAAATTTTTCTTTGCAAAATTTCAATTATTACAAAAAATAATAAAATTCTTAGCAAAAATTTAGTTATTACCAAAAAATAATAAAATCTTCTTAGGAATCGAATTATTTCTCAGAATCTCAACAAAATTTTTATCAAAAAATTAATTATTACCAAAATTTCTTAGGAAAAATTCAATTATTTTCAGAAATAATTAATAATTAAAGCTTAATTTCTATACAAGAATTTAATGTCTAGATAGAAAATTGTAAAAGTGACAAAAATTATTATATTTTATATCAAAAAATGTTATCTTTTAAAATTTCAAAAAATAATTTATCCCATAATTCTGGATAGAAAAATAATTTTTAAATTTTCCTTGCAAAAAATGTCACAAAACTTAGGAATCCCTTAATTTTAATTAGTGCTTTTTAAATTGAACCAAAAAAATGGATAAAAATATTTCCGTAGCAACGTTTTGATACTTTTTTTTTGGTCTCAATTTCTATCTTTAGAAAAACTGTTAAAAGTTAACATCTTTCAAATTTATGCACAGAAAATATATCATCTAAATATTCGATTAAAACAAAATTATAATTTTTCTTTCCTAATAAAATTCGATTAAAAAAAAATTATAATTTTTCCTTCCTAATAAAATTGGATTAACGAAAAATTATAATTTTTCTTTCCTAATAAAATTCGATTAATAAAAAAATTATAATTTCTCCTTCCTAATAAAATTCGATTAACAAAAATTATAATTTTTCCTTCCTAATAAAATTTGATTAAAACAAAATTATAATTTTTCCTTCCTAATAAAATTCGATTAACAAAAAATTATAATTTTTCTTTCCTAATAAAATTCGATTAACAAAAATTATAATTTTTCCTTCCTACAGGGTGTCTACTATTTTCATTCAACAAAATTCCTGGTTATTTCCCGGTTTTTCCCGGTTATGACCTAATTTTTTCCCGGTTTTCTTTTCTCGTAAAATTTAAATTTAAATTTGACTTCGAACATAAATAAATAATAAATTTAATTGAAAATTTGGAAAATAGTTTTTTCAATTTTTTAAAAATAATCTTGTCTGTTTATAATTTATTATAATTGGAAATTTTCTTTTTCAAGTTTATTACAATTCTATTGATAATAATTGAATTTCTGCAAAGAATTTTACTATTTACAAAAATAATTGAAATCCTTCCAATGAATGATATTATTTATGAAAATAATTTAATTCCTGTGAAGAATTTTATTACAATTTTAAAAAAAGCAGTGATAATTAATTATTTACTTAATAAGTAATAAACATTAAATTTGCTTAGGAAATGATAAATATAATTTATTTGAACATTCAGAAATTTGAAATTATAAAAATTTAAGAGAAGTTCAATAATTATAACTAACTAAAAATAAAATGTGAAGAAATTTCAATTATTTCAAAAATTTTCAATTATGTATTTGTTTAGAAAAATTAAATTATCTTGCAACAATGGAATTAAAAAATTTCAACAATTTTATTTTTCAGAATTAAAAAAAAAAAAATTGCGAGAATTCAATTGTAATAAAAAAATTTGAAGTGCATATCTTCTTTTTTTTAAATTAACTAATAAGAATTTTGATTATTAATCTTCGCACTAAGAAACATGAATTCATTAAAATGTGACTATAAAATCCAATTATTAATTAATTATTAAATTAAAATACTTTGAAAATTTTATTTCTTAAAAAGTTTCTAAAGAAATTCTTTAAGAAATTAAATTACATATTTGCAGTCGAATTTCACAATATTTCTATTAACACCATAATTTTTTAAAATTTATTTACATAATCTGTTTGAATTAGTGCTTGATTTTTACTATCAAATTAATTTTTTTTAACTAATTCAAAGTTAGAGAACAGTATAAATATCTATATAAATTGAAAAAAAGTATTTTTTTAAACAAGTTAAAAAAATAAAACTTTTTTAATTTTGGTGAAAAAATTCCCGGATTTGTATAAAAATCTCGGTTAATTCCCGGATTTCCCGGTTAGTAAACACCCTGTTCCTAATAAAATTTGATTAAAAATAAATTCTAATTTTTTCTTCCTAATAAAATTCGTTAAAAAAATTATAATTTTTCCTTCCTATTAAAATTAATTTCGCAATTTTTAAAATACGCAGTAAGAAACTTGTCTCGCTGGAAGAAGACGAAACACCAGAGAGTTTCGATTTTTACATTGTAAATACAGTAAAAAAAGAAGAGAGAGAGAGAGAGAGAGAGAGGGAAAAAGTTACTTGAAATTTCCTCTTCCATGTATATTAAAGATAAGTTTTGAAGCTTCAGGTCAAAATTAGCATTAAATATGTTGGGAGTGACAGAAAAATGATGAGAGAACGAGAAACACAGTTTCTTTCGACGGGAATATAACCTTTTTTTTCTCTCTTTCTCTCTCTCTCTACCTTTAATCTCCTCTGCTTCGAAGTTGAAAGTTTCCTTAGCGCAGGATTAAGGAATAGAAGTCCAGAAAGATTAAAGTTTAGTGGCTTCTCTCCAGGCCCGAGATAATCTTATCTAAGACGACGACTATTATAAGACGAAACTGGACCTTCTTTACCTAATACTACATTGCAGTGCGACAAAAAAAAATTCCCATCTTCCTTTTTTTTTTTTTTTACTATTTTCAAGTAAAATAGATTTGCATATAATTTCAAGATTTCTGATGTTGCCAAGTTGTTGTACCTATCCTTCTTTTTTTTATCGCAAGTTTTAAATTGATTTTCTCCAAGAGAGAAAGAGAGATTATATACAAAACTCTCAATTTGTAGAGAGAAGGATCGAATTAATGATATTGTAGTACTTTTTTTTTCTTCTCTCTCTCTCTTTTCCTCTCTGTATAAAATCTCTCATCATTTCCCTTCGAAGAGTAGACTGATTTTCTCGGGGATTTTCTCATTTTCTACTTTTCACCTTAATTGAATCTCACCAAATCCGATAATCCAGTTACGTAATCGTTGCATTCTTATAAAACGTTCTTGACCTCCAGTATAAACGTTCTCTCTCTCTCTCCTCTCATCTTTATTTACCATATTCATTTATTCAATTCGTTTTGTTATTGTAACTTGTTATATTCAATTTTCCAGAGAGCGAAAAAGGGAGCTCATCTTTTACAATTCAATGTTTTTTTTTCCTTCTTTTTTTCCTCTTCCTTTTTCTCTCTCCCCTTTTTTTTCGTTTTCGCCAATAAAGAATTCTAATTTCAGATATATTTATTAGTAAATAACAATATTCATCCTAAAGATTCAATTATTTTTAAAAATCTAAATAAAATTATTTGGAAAAGTTTAATTATTTCTAAAAAAATATCAAAATTTCTCGCAGGAATTAAATTATTATTTTTTATTTAAATATACTTCTTTGCAAAAATTCAATTATAACAAAAAAATTCAAAAATTTCTTAAATTTTCCTTAAAACTTTAAAGCTTCTCAGAAATTCAATTATTTTCGCAACAATTTTAATCAAAATCTTTCTAAAAATGCAAATATTTTCAAAAACAATAAAATTTTTAGCAGAAAAGTAATTATTTAAAAATTTTTCAATAAAATTCTTCGTAAAATTCAATTATTTAAAAAAAAAAATTCTATCAAGAAATGCAATTATTTAAAAAAATAATAAAATTTTCGCAGGATTCAATTATTTTTAAAAATCTAAGAGAAATTCTTTATCAGAGTTCAATTATATTCAATAATAATAATAATAATAATAAAATTCTTTGTCAGGCATTCAATTATTTTGATAAATAATAAAATTATTTGCAGGAGTTCATTAATTTTCAAAAATAATAAAATCTTTTTTTCCTCTTCCTTTTTTTTCTCCCCTTTTTTCGATTTCGCCAATGAAGGATTCTAATTTCAGATATATTTTCGTAAATAACAATATTCTTACTAGGATTCAATTATTTTTAAAAATCTAAATAAAATTATTTGGAAAAGATTAATTATTTCCAAAAATATTAAAATTTCTCGCAGGAATTAAATTATTTTTTATTTTTTAAATATACTTCTTTGCAAAAATTCAATGATTACAAAGAAATGAATTCCTGAGAAGAATTTTATTATTAATAATAAAATTCTTCTGAGGAATTCAAAAATTTTTTAAATTTTCCTTAAAAGTTTCTGAGAAATTCAATTATTTTCAAAGACAATAAAACTTTTAGCAGAAAAGTAATTAATTAAAAAAATTTTAATAAACTCTCCGTAAAATTCAATTATACAAAAAAATAATAAAATTCTATCAAAAAATTCAAATATTTAAAAAAATAATACAATTCTTTGCATGAATTCAATAATTTTTTTCGCTAAATTTCAATTATTACACAAAAATAATAAAAATTTCGCTTAGGAATTCCATTAATTTTTTTAAACTTAAATATACTTCTTCGCAAAAATTTAATTATTACAAAGAAATCAATTCCTGAGAAGATTTTTATTATTTATAATACAATTGTTCTAAAGAATTTAAAAATTTTGTAAATTTTCCATAAAAGCTTCTCAGAAATTCATTTATTTTCATTTTTCATCAATTTTAATAAAAATCTTTCTAAAAATTCAATTATTTTCAAACTTCGAAGACAATATAATTTTTAGCAAAAAAGTAATTATTTAAAAAAATTTTAATATAATTCTATCAAAAAATTCAATTACTTAAAAAAATAATAAAATTCTATCAAAAAATTTAATTATTTCAAAAAATAATAAGAAGAATTTTATTATTTTTTGTAATAATTGAAATTTTGCAAAATAATTTATTGAGATTTTAAAAAATTATCTAATCCCTTCGAAGAATTTTATTATTTTTGAAAATAATTGAATTTCACTGAAGAATTTTCTTATTTTTTTATAGAATTTTATTGAGATTTTTTAAAAATAATTGAATTTTTCCTAATAATTTTCTAGAGAATTAAAAAAATCATTAAATTCCTGTGAAGAATTTTACTATTTTTAAAAATAATTGAATTTGCTAAGAAATTTCTTGAGATTTTAGATAATAATTGAATTCCAGCTAAGAATTTTTTTACTCTTGGAAATAATTTAATTTTTTATTAGTATTTTATTGAGATTCTTTTTTAATTAATTGAATTCCTGAGAATATTTTTATTATTTTTGAAAATAATTAAATTTTTCCAAATAATTTTCTAGAGAATTAAAAAAATCATTGAATTCCTGTGAAGAATTTTATTATTTTCAGAAGTAATTAAATTCATTTAAAAAAAGTTATTGAAAATTTTAAAGATAATTGAATTTCTACAAAACATTTAACTATTCTTGGAAGTAATTAAATTTTTATAAAATTTTTATTAAGGTTTTTAAAAATAATGTAATTTCTGAGAAGAATTTTATTATTTTTGAAAATAATTGAATTTCTGCAATTATTTGTAAGTTTACAAAATTTTTTTTTGTATTCCTAACTAAAACCCTAAGGAAACGATTTTTTCCTATAATGATATTTTTTCAAAATTTTATAGGCTTATTAGGGGGATAAAATTTCAAACCGTAAAATTCAATTTTTTACCCTTTCTTGTAAAGAATTTACAAAATAGTCTCAATAAAAAAATACTTCGTTAAATAAACAAAGTATTTAAAGGAAAATCGTTAAATAAACGATGAAATATTTTTTATAATAGAACAATAAAAAAATTGTAGATCATAAAAATTGAGAAAAAACATCTTGTGAAATAAAAATGAAAATTTACTGAATGAAACACGACCCCTCCTAGTGACGATAAATAAAGATAATATTTTTGGCGAAATTACAACGGAATAATTGGAAACAAATTTTGCTAATAAGAATTTCTCAGCGCCCAGACTGTCAATAATAAATACTATACAATATTCTGCTCATTAGGGAGTGATTGAAAAATACCAGATCGATCCTCGTTAAAGCTGACCCACTTGATTATTTCAAATATTTATTGAAAGTCTCATTTTCAAAATTCTTTTTTTTTAACACAAAAATCATTGCTTCAATTTGTTTTTATTTTATTATTTTATCTTAGTAGGTATTTTTAAAATTCATTGCTTAATAATTTTTTTAACATTTATGAACTTTATAATTTATTTTTGCTTTTAATTCGTGACGCAAAAAATTTTTCCTAAGTCATTAAGTTGAGAGGAGGAAATTAGCAATAAAAAAGTGATTTATAGAATTTAATTCAATTTCGTTGGGGGAAATAAAATTATTTCTCATTGGCATTAAATTTTTTCCTCCGTACTTTTTCCCTCTTTTTCCAATTCTGAATTGTATATAAGTAGTTTAGTATTCAAATTACATTTTGTATATTTTAATTTTTTTCCCAAATCTTAATAATTGAAAAATAATTTTTTTTACAAAAAGAATTTTTAAATTAATAATAAAAATTCTAAATTTCACTCTCGCAAGACTAAAGTCTTGCTAATAATGTAATAAAGTATTAATTTAATATTATACTGTAGAGTAGAAATAATAATTTATAAAAAAATCAAAAATAAAAATGGAAATAAATACAAAATTAGAAAAATTAGAAATAAAAATAAGTAAATAATAAATAAAACTCAATGAGGAAACTATATATGAATAAAAAAATTTTTGAAAAATCAATAAAAATTTCTTATATAAAGAATAAGTGAAAATAAATAAAAAAAAATAAATATAATTAACATACCATAAATAAATAAATAATACGTCTTAGAAAACACATAAATAATAATAATAATTCACAATACAAAAAAAATAAAAATCACAAAATAATAAATTAATAAAATAAAATGTATTGTAAACTGTAAAGTCAAATTTAAAACTGAGCTCCAAACTCTAACGACACTTTACAATGAACATTAATTTAAGAGAGACAAACAAAAACAAAGAAAAACAATAAGATGAATAAGAACAGAGAATGAAACACAATGAGTATTATCACGTTAATTACTTGAAATAAAATTTAGAATCAATTCGTAAGATTTATCAAAATTATCTAAATCGGTCATTTTATTAAAACTATTTTCTCCTCCTTTTTATGTAAAAATGCTAAAAATAGTTTGAATTGAATATTAAAAGTTTTAAGTAATCTTTTGATATTTTCCGATATTGATCCATAATAAGGAAAAACTATTTTCTTAACTAGTGTATTATTATTGTTATTACTACTGTTATTTGAAAATTTTCTATTATTAATTTCCATAATTCTTTTATTCACATCTTTGTTAACAAATTGATCCGGATAATTTTTAAGTTTTAAATCTAGTTTTACTAAATTAATGTTTTTTTTATGAAATTTATTATTGGAAAGTATCAAAACGGTATCAACAAGATTCTTAACAATTGCAATTTTGTGTTGTATTGGATGATTCGAGTAATAGTTTAATAGTCTTCCTGAATAAGTATCATTTCTGTACCAATCAGTAATAATATTGTTGTTTTCAGATCTTATGATTTTTAGATTTAGAAAATTAATTTCGTTATTGCATTCTATTTCATGAGTAAATTGTAATTTATTGTGAAAGGAATTGAAAGCATCAACAACCTGAATTACTTTATTAATTGGAGCACATAAAAAAGTGTCATCCACATATCTTTTGTATGAAATAATTGGGAAATCTAAATTATTGATAATATTTTCTTCCAACTCTTTAAAAAAAAATCTGTAAAAAATTTAGACATAAAATAAATAAGAGAATTAATAGTTGAAACAACCGGTCTAAGCTGACAATTATTTTTATGTATCTTTGGTAAACCATAAAATCTTGCAAAATTTGTGTTTGTTGTTAATAAATCTTTTCTTTTTATATTTTCATCCAAATAACCATTATTTCTTAATTTATTCAATTTATCAAAAACTCTGTTTTGTAAATTAACTAATGGATTTTCAGTAATTAAATCATATGTATTTTTGTGACATAGCATGGAATTTACCTTATCAAAATATTCTTGTTTATTTAAAATAACAGTCGTGTTACCCTTATCGGCCTTAGTAATGAAAAGCTTTTTATTGTTTTTCAGAAAATTTGTGATTAATTTAATATTTTTTGCTATGATTCTGTCAGAAATTGAAATGAATTAAGGATTTTTTATATAACAAGAACTAAGAGTTAAAACCTTATGTCTAATCTCGTCTCTATTTTTTTTGGAATACTCATTAAACGATTCTCTAGATCCTTAACAATATTAAAAACGTGTGAATTTTTCGAAGTCATAAAAGTAGAACTAAATTTATCGCCCAATCTTAAAATGTCATTTATCTCGTCTGGTATAATGGTGTCAGTATAATTTTTGATCCGTGGATCATTGACATTGTTTTTGAGGATTTTTTTATGTAAATTTAATTCAAATTGTTCATTATTATTATGATGATTTGTTCTCAATTTTTCAAACTTTCTATTGTAAGTTGTAACAAT
The DNA here is from genome assembly GCA_032872475.1 of Leptopilina myrica (nomen nudum). Lineage (NCBI taxonomy): Eukaryota > Metazoa > Arthropoda > Insecta > Hymenoptera > Figitidae > Leptopilina > Leptopilina myrica (nomen nudum). Next base: position 29,500,215 of record CM065465.1, on the reverse strand, counting down.
TCTGTTTTATATTATGTTGTTTATTATAATTTACAATTTCTTTAATTTTATTAAAAGGAATGTTAAACTTAGTTTATCAAGCATTTTTCCTTTAACTTTGTTTAAATAATTTAAATGATTTTGAATATCAAGTATTTCAATATTTCTTATTTGATACCTTATATTGTATGTAATAGAATGGAGTTTTTTCTTGACAGAATTGCTATGTAAAATTAATTTAAAAAAATATTTTTTCTTAGGTTATCTATGTGTTTTGGAAAAAGATTGCTACGTCTGCAATTAATCAGAAAATAAATTAATTTTAGAATGACAAATTTTTAAATTAAAAAATTTAACAAAATTCAATGTAAATAGAAAAAATGCGAAAATTCCCAATTAAATACTGAAAAATGAAAATAATTTTGAAAGAAAGACAGAGAGTGAAATGAAGAGTTAGAGGAAAATTAAATTATGTATTAAAAGCTGAAATGCATATTGGAAGCTTTTGAAATGTGTTCTAAGATGACATGCATTAGAGAATCTGATTGCAAGGAAAGCGTCCAGGGAGATCACAAGGTTAAAGCAGTATGCAAATTCATCCAAGTTCGCACATCCCTCCACACTCTATTTGACACAAACGAATAGATCAATTCGTGTATATGAAGCTACAGAATTATTGGCAAATTCGATTAGGGACTTCAATTTAATTCTCCCGTGCGATCAAAGTCCAAAAAAAAGAGAAACAAAAAATAAGCAGAAAAATAAATAATTTTAATATTTTCAAATAATTGCTCCCTAAAAGAAAAATTATTATCGAAAATCCTGAAATTTATTCAGATTTATAATTTCTTTAATCAAGTGATGAAAAAAAATTCAGTGAATCTTTTATATTAAAAATCTAATTAATTAAAATATTTAGTTATTAAAAAATGTAATATCTAAAAAAATCCAGTAATTAAAAAATTTAATGGTAAAAAAAATTTAGTAATTCAAAAATCCACTGGCTTAAAAAAATCTAGTAATTGAAATTTAGTAATTGAAAAATTCACTATCTAAAAAATTAAGTAATTGAAAAATCGACTCGCAAAAAAAAATCTAGAAGTTGAAAATATAGTGATTGGAAAATTTAGTAATTAAAAAATCTAATGATTGAAAAATCTAGAAATTGAAATAATTTATCGATTAAAAAATATAGTGGTTAAAAATTTTAGCAAATAATAATCTAGCAAAAAATAAAATCTAGTGATTGGGAAAACTATGAATTTGAAAAATAAATAAAATCTGTCTTTAAAAAAATCGAATGATTAAAAAATATAGTGATTAAAAAATCTCCTTATTAAAAATTCTAGCCATTAAAAAATCAAGCGATTGAAAAATCTGATAATTAAAAAATATAATGATTATAAAATCTAGTGATTGAAAAATCTATCGAAAAAAAAATTCAACGATTAAAAAATGTATCAAATTATAAAATCTAGCGATTAAAAAAATCAAGTGATGGAAAAATCCATCGATTAAAAAATACAGAAATTAAAAAAAGCCAACGATTGAAAAATCCATAGATTAAAAAGTCCAATGATTAAAAAATCTTCTGATTAAAAAGTAAATCCTCTTCTTTTTCACTTCCTTAAAACTTTTCTAATAAAATTCAGGTAAAAATTATTGAAAAGTACATACAAGAGTGGAAAAGAAAGAGAGCAATTTTTTCTATACTGTAAGAACGGATTTTTCTTTTCTTTCTTTCAATCTTTTTTTTTTTTTTTTGAGGGGGTGGGGTAAGGTGGGTGAAACGGGTTAATTTAACTGGTGGGAGTAATAAATTATTCTAAAAGTTCCCATGAACGACTCTTCGGACAAATTTGTAAGTTTTAAGAAGAACTTCTTACTACAAAATGGAAATTCACTTTCTGTCGATATTCAAACAATTTTACGAACTATCTGAATTTGCACCTTTATACTTTTATTAGTTTAACACATCATTGGAATAGAAATGTTTGTATTAATATCGTAAAATATATATATAATTCAAGAAAATTTCCATAGTCTGACAATTTTCAGCAGTGAGAATATTTTACATTTTAAATTTTACATATTTTAGATGCAAAAGCGTGTATAAGAAAAAGGAAGAGAGGAAGAAAATTTATTTCGATTCGAATAATTTTTTTTTATTTTAAGAAAAAAAATAAAATTCTATTGATAATTATTTGAAATTATATCAAAATTAATTTTTTATTTCTTCAATTAATTAAATGTAGAATAAAAATTATTTTTACATTCAAAGTAAAAATGTGTTATAAGAATTCAATTATTTCCAAAAAAATCAAATTCTTCTAAAGGATTCAAATATTTTTTTCAAATTTCAATAAAATTCTTCGAAGTAATTTTTCATAACTCACTTATCAAAAAATAAATAATTTCTAAAGATTCTTTAAAAAAAATTTTGATTGAGATATTGAAAAAAACTAAAACTAAAAATTAAAATTATTAATTTAATTATTTTATTGTTATTTTATTTTTAAAAAATTAAATTTTTTAGAAGAATTTTATTGAAATTTTATAAAATAATTTAATAACTAAAAAGAATTTTATTGTTTTTAAAAATAATTTAATAACAGTATTATAATTAAGCACATTAATTTGGACAATTAGTTCATTATTTTTATTATTATTATTATCATCATCATTATTATTATATAAGAATAATAATAATAAAAGTAGTAATTACATTAATCATAATAATAGTAAAAATAAAAATAGTAATTAATTGTAGCAAAATAATTATTATAATTATAATAATTAGTCCTATTTTTAGCTAATTTACAAATTTGGGGTCTACGTGGTTTAAACATTCAGACAAAGAGTAATTTAGACCAGCCATTGTGTTCTGAAATTGCATTATAAATTTTAAATCACTGACTAGTCAACTTGGCAATGCTCTTTCGTTTCGTTCTTTTCGTTACCTCTTTTTTCTCTTCCAAGAAACTTTATCCTGATTTTCTAAAAGTTAAAAGAAAAAAAAATGCTTTCTTCACATTTTCAGGGGTAGAAAATATATTTTTTTTTGAATGTTCTTGGAAATTTTGACTTAATTTTTCTATTTTTTTTATGGAACTTTTTTACAGACACACACACACACTTTCAACACTTGTCACTAGATAAAGTATCACTTGATTGAAACTCGACTACTGTGTGAACGCGACTCATGGGAATTTTCGACTGACAGTTATCATCAACTTTCGGTTACTCTTTGCGGCGTCGTTCGTCGACCGCGTCCACAAAAGTATATATATATGAAAAAAAAGAAATGAAAAGAAAAGAAAAATAAGTTGCAAGGGGAAAAAAAATTAAAACTTTCGAAAACGAGATAGAAAACCAAGTTTCACGGTTGCTGCACGTTATTGAATTTTCTTATTTCTATATGCAATTTTTCTCTCTTTTTTTCTTTCTCTCCCCTTTGCCGCTATTTGTCCGCAAAAATTTCACTCTACATGTGAAAAAATTTAATCTTTAGGTATTAAAAAAAAATTAAAAAATTTTTTTTTTCTCAATTTCAATTCTGACATTGTGTATTAGTACCTTCCTAGAGAGTTATGTTACAAGTTTCCTCGCTTTTCACACAACTTTTGTAACATTGATGGATTTAACTGATTTAAATAAAAAAAGAGTGGTGGAGGGAAAAAAATTCACCATTTTCACGAAGAGAATATATATCACACAAATTTGTCACACTTTATGAAGTTTTCTAGGATCAAAAAATCCTGTTTCATAACTTCCTTTTAAATAAATCATATTTCATATTGTAGTAATAATGTGATTCGCTTAGAAATTATGTCCTTTACTATTTTAACAAAACTTATCATATATTGTTACTTTTTTCAATGCAAAAGAAAATTGCCTTTTTTCAATCAAATATAATATATAGTATATAATCAAATATGTATATTTCATTCAAAAAAAAATTGTTCTGTTAAAAATATTTCAAATATTTATTAAAAAAGAAATAACAATAAAAACATTTTTTTATACACATGAAAAAAAATTATTCGTTTTTGCGTAAAAAACAGGTAGAGTGCTCCCCCAGGAGGATGCAGCTCAAAGGATTTTAAAAATTATTTAATTACGTAAAAAGTTATGGGGAAATTTCGAAAAATGACGTCACTACCCTCAGAAATAGCTGAGAACAGGAATACAAATTTTTCGAAAAATTTTCAACATTTTGGATTCAGCATGTAGCCAACTTCAAATCGCTCTAACTTTTTTAATAAGAATACCATTTCGCTCATCCTACGTTTTTCTGAATTCCTAGGCCTTTCTGCAATGAATTTTTAGTGACAAAATTCTCGCAAAACTTTTTTTCTATGTTTTTATTGCAAAAAATTAAATTATAGGATTTTTTCAATAACAGAAAGTTGGGATTTTTTGCTCTAACTTTTCTCTATTCATTGCAAATTAGCTCATTTTGCAGATTCACATTCTTGGGAAGTATATTGACTCAAATTCTAGAGGGCGACACGTTCAAAAAATTTTTTGCATTTTTTTGCAACGTTCAAAAAAAATTTTGCAAAAATTTCTTTTTAGCGTAAAAAACAGGTAGAGTGGTCCCCCAGGAGGATGCAGCTCAAAGGATTTTAAAAATTATTAATTACGTAAAAAGTTATTTTTTAAATTTCCTGAGTTTTCCCTGACTTCCAGTTTTTCCCTGACTATGTATATATGTACACTGAAAAAAAATTAAATGATTAAAATAACTGATTATCCATTATCAATTAAATATTAACTTGAATGAATTCATATTTATTAGAATCAATTAAATGGTATTTGCTTCAAAGACTGAAGTCATTGATTCAAATACCATTTTATTGACTGCAATAAACATTATTTGATTCATGTAAATATTTAATTGATAATAGTCCATTAATCGGTAATTTCAATAAATTAAAATTTTTTTCAGTGTATTGAATATTTAACTTTTGCCCATCGATATTAATTAAATTCCTAATTCATCTAAATTTTTTTGTTGTTGCAGGCAATCTGATGGTAATATTCGTGGTGACATTTTCACGTCGATTGCGGAGCATAACAAACTTCTTCCTCGCAAATTTGGCAGTTGCTGATTTATGCGTGGGAATATTCTGCGTCTATCAAACGCTAACGAACTACATAATGAATAGTTGGCAACTGGGCGAATTTCTCTGCAAAGTTTACATGTTTGTTCAATCATTGTCTTATACAGCGAGTATTTTGATATTGGTCGTTGTTTGCACCGAAAGATATTTAGCAATAATACATCCAATTAAGTGTCGATCAATGTTGACGCGAAGTCGTTTAAGGGTCGTTATTGGCATTGTGTGGTTAATAGCGGCAATTTACGCGATACCGCGTTTCGTTTATGTCGAGACAATTAATAATCATTTGGATACGGGCGACATTGACGTGATTTGTATAGTTAATTTTAAGAGGCACAATAAGGCAGCATTGGACGCTGTTAATTTAATATTCCTCTATCTTTTTCCATTATTTCTCATGTGCTGTTTGTACACGAGAATTGCGGTGTCACTATGGAAAAGTGGTGCAACACTCGGTGGGCCTGGATTAGTTGCCAGGACGAGGAATGGACGTGTTCAACATATTCATACATCGAGTAGAAATGTCCTTCGTGCTAGGCGTGGGGTAATAAGGTACGTTCTACGTCATCTCTTATCTCCTTCTTTTTTTTCATTCTAATTTCTATATATTTTATTCGAGCTAATAAAATCTATTTTATTCGAGCTAATAAAATCTATTTTATTCTAGCTAATAAAATCTATTTCAAGAATACCATGAAAAATTAATTTCCTTTTTTCCTGATATTTCTATAGACAAAATTTTAACTTTTTCTCTGATCATAAAGAATTTTTGATTCACTCAAAAAAATTAAATTTTGCTTCTCCTTGATTACCATACAATAATTAAACTTTTTTCTTGATCCAAAAGAATATTCTGACTGACTTTAAAAAATTTAATTTTAATTTTCCCTGATTTTCAAACAAAATTTTAATTTTTTTTCTGATTCTAAAGAATATTCTGCTTTATACGAAAAAAAATTGGTACACAAAAAAAATGTTCTACACGGAGAAAAAGGATTGTTAAATTGACAAAAAGAATATAGAACTAATAAATTTATTTTCTTGCCCTAACAATTCAATTTATTCTAATAACAATAAATTTGTTGAGGTAACAAAAAATTTTGTAACAACAACGAAAATTTGTTTGTTCTACATTAACAATCCTCTTTTCTCTTTTCTCTTTTTTTCAATTTATTACATTTATTTACAAATTTCTCTAATTGTTCAAAGCTTTTAATTTAAATTTTTATTCAAAATTCTATTATTACTAAAAATCTACTCTAAAATGCTTTTAATATTCAAATATTATCATTATCATTATTCTACGAGAATTCAATTATTTAAAGACAAAAACAAATTCGTTGAATAATTTAACGTTTCTTAAAATTCAACTCTCAAAGAGAATTTCATCAACAAATTTGTTTAATATTTAAATTCTTTCAGCAAATTTTAATAACACTCTTAAGAATAATTACCTGAGAAGAATTTTTTTGAAATATAAAATTAAATTTTTGTAAAGACTTTTATTTCATTTTTTTGTAAATAATTGAATTTTTTAGAAAAAAAATTAAACAATAATAGCAAAATAATTGAATTCATTTGAAGAATTTTTATTACTCTAGAGAATAATTGAATTATAGTAATGAATTTGAATAATTTTAAATGCAATTGAATTTAGAAAAAAAAAATAAATTGAAATTATTGAAAATAATTTAATTCTAGCAATGAATTTTAATATTTTTGAATATAAATTAATTATTGGGGACGATTTTGTATGAATTTTTGCTAAATAATTAAATTTTTCGGAAGAATTTGATTATTTTTAATAATAATTAAGTTTATAAGAAAATATATATTGAAATTATTAAAAATAATTGAATTCCCAAGAACAATTGTGTTATTTAGGAAAATAATTGAATTTCATCGAAAAATCCCATTATTTAAACAAATAATTGATATGAAATGAATTACTGCAACAAAGTTTATAATTTTTTAAAAATAATTGAATTTTTCCCAAAAATTTTGTTATTTTTAATAATATTTAAATTTTTCCTAATAAATTTCTTTAAATTTTTAAAACTAATTGAATTCCTAAGGACAATTGTATAATTTTCGACAATAATTGAATTCTAACAATAAATTTTAATAGTTTTGAAAATAAATTTATTTTTTGAACGATTTTAAAAAAATGTTTGTAGTTCATTGAATTCTTGTGAAGAATTTTATTATTTTAAATAATAATTGAATATATAAAGAAAAATTTATTACTAAATATATTATTATTATAAATATATATTATTATATATTATTATTATTATTATTATTATTTTTATTATTATTATAAATAATTGAATTTCATCGAAAAATTCAATTATTTAAAAAATTCATTGATTTTTTCCTAAGGAATTTCTTGAGATTTTTTAAAATAATTAAATTCTTGTGAAATATTTTTTTTTAATTAGAAAAACTTAATTAAAAAAAAATGTTTTATTATTTTTAATAATAATAATTTTTATAAGGAAATATATATTGAGAATATTAAGAATAATTGAATATCTAAGAAAAAATGTATTATTTCAGAAAGTAATTGAATTCTGGCGAAAAAATCCTTTATTAAAACAAATTTATATTTCCGTGGAATTTTATTAAAATTTCTGTTAGAATAATTTAATTGTTTAGGAAACATTTTTTTGCAATAGTTATATTAAAATTATTCAATATTAAAAATTATTAATAGTTATATTATATTAAAGTTATTCAATATTGAAAATTATTAATAGTTATATTATTTTAAATTTATTTAATATTGAAAATTGTTGAATAGATGAAAATTTTCGAAAGTAATTGAAATTTGTAGAAGAATTTTATTATTTTTAAAGGTAATTAAATTTTGTTCATGAATTTTCTTATCAATTCTAAAAATTTTATTTTTTCAGCACTTTTCATAAAAATCCTCGACTTCTCCCTTACCAATTCTACTTTCCTTGATTTTTTCTGACCTTTGTTGTTACATTTTTTTCTATTATTAATAAGCAATTTGGTTATACATTTCAAAAATTCAATCAACTCTTCAAAAATAATCAAAAAAAATTATTTTCTCCTATTTTTATTTTTTTTATTAATTCTTCCTATTGGTTTATATAAATTGACAATATTTTATTAAATTATTAAATGTGACCAAAAAAATAGTCCTTTGTTCAATTGATATAAAAGTTTGTTGTTAATGTTGCATTTTAGAACAGAATCCGAAAAAGTATCATTTTTCGAAAATACATCGGAAAAAATCTTTTTTTTTTGTAAAATGGTCGAAAAAAACTAAAAAAAAAGTCATAAAAGTCCGCGAGGCAGGACTAGTTTCACCCAATTTGTCAGTTCCAAAAGGGAAGGGGAATCCGTCGCGCGCAACTAATTTTCTTGAGTGGGAGAAGCCGGCCTCTCTCCAAGTGCGTGCTCGCGACCTGCTCAGTTTTACAACATAAAAGTTCCAAGTAACAAAAAAAATGTAGAGAAAAGCTTTTCCCTCAACTACTGTAAACGATCAGCATTTACAATCCCGATAAGATTTCACTAAAAATAGAAAATATTCACCCAAACAAATAAGAAAGGTTGAAAAAAACTCTTTCTACAATTAGTATTTAGTATAAATGTTCAGCATTTAAAAGTCTGATAAGATTTCAGTAAAACTCGAGCATATATTACAAAATTTATATTTCTGGGTCACACCGTCCTTATTATGTACCACGAACGTTGAAGCGCATTTCCACAGTAATAAATCCCTTAAATGTTTCAAGAACATATTTTTTTAAGACCTAGGTTTAAAAAAAAATATTTCCAAAAAAGTGTGCCTTTAAAAAGCATTTCTAAATACAAAGGTTCTTGAAATGTTTTTCAAGTCACACGTCTTAAAAAACACTTTTTTTTTATTTCCAAACAGAAATATATTTTCAAAAAAGAAAATAATATTCCTTTTTTCTTCTTCTTTTTTTCCAGAATGTTAATAACAGTGGTGGTGATGTTCGCGGTATGTAATTTACCACAACAAGCGAGAATAGCGTGGCTTCATTGGGATCCAAATTACAACAGAACATCGGACTTTAGTACAGTACTAACACTGTCGACATTTCTCGTTTCCTACATGAATTCATGTTTAAATCCCGTATTATATGCATTTCTATCGCGTAATTTTCGTAAAGGAATGCGAGAACTTTTAATGTGCGCAAATCGTGATCAAAGTGGAAGATTGGGTATCGGTTGTACAAGTGGTGATGTTGCACGTCACGAAAGTGGACTCAATACAAATATAGCTCACAGCTCGATGGTGAGATTAAGTTCTGTTCACGATAGTCCTTGCTCAACACAAACTGTCACACGACAAGAAACTTTAGGTACATGCTCTTAAGGCATTATTACTATTACCATTAAAATATTGTTAATTAATGTTTGTTATTACGCTGAATATTTTATTGCACAATTCTTATTAGGAAAAGGATTGTATTGTTTAATTGTATCATAATATATTGTACTATATTGTATTATTTAATATTGTTTTTTTTGATGATTGTTTTCATTAATAATAATGCTGCCCTCGAGAATATTTTCCCAAAGCCAAATGAATGTTATTAAGAAACTTTCTTCTCTCATCTCCTTTTCAAGCGGTTTTTTTTCGCTCGAATGCAGCACTAATTATTATTATTAGTATAATTAAAATTAGAGAGACGAATTATTAAAATTGTTAAATTCTATTTGACAAAGACATTAAGGTGGTCACTGAAGTTTCAATTTCAATCTGCTTGTCACGTTGGTCCTTACACAAGAGACCCTTAATTAGTAAAGTGCAGAATACTTACAATTAACTTTAGTCCAAAGTTTCTCTCTCTCTCTCTATCTCTGTCTCTCTTTCTCTCTACCAGTACATCGCCGAAGTAACAGTGTCGCATGTGAATGTTAATGTCCCTCGAGCCCAACCACAGACCTTTTCTGTAAAAAACGAATAGCATTTTAATGTAAAAATCTAGTCTTAAGTTTTTCTTAATCATCGTTTTTTGTTAGAAAATATGTGTGTGCCAAAATTTAAGACTCAAGGAACTATTTTCAATGAGAATGTAGAAAGGATTTTATTATGAAGAAGCAGCATGATTGGATGGTGTGTTGGAATGAGTACTTGTTAAAGAATTTATTTACGGATTCCGGAACAAATTTTGTTTCGTATTTGGATATTTGTTTCAGAACTTATTTCCGCAATTATTTGAGGAGTTATTTTAATACTTCCACTACCTATTCCAGTACTGATTTTAATACTTATTGTAAAATTTATTCTAGTACTTGTACCAGTACTTAATCGTGTACTTCATGCAGAACCTGATTCAGTACATCTTTAGGTGCTAATTTCATCACTTTATAATGTACTTAATTCAGAATCTGATGCACTACATCATTAACTACCAATTACAACACTTAATCATGTACTTAATGCAGAACCTGATTTAATACATTTTTAACTTGTAATGCTGGGACTTTGTTATGGACTTAATTCAGAATCTGATTCAGTGCATCATTAACTACTAATCCCAACACTTAATCCTGTACATAATGCAGAATCTGATTTAATATATTTTTAATTTGTAATGTTGGGACTTTGTTAGGGACTCAATTCAGAATCTGAATCACTATAGCATTAACTACTAATTTCAACCGTTAATCCTGTACTTAATACAGAATCTTATTCAGTACATCTGTAAGTCCCAATTCCAGCACTTAATCCATGTACTGAATTTACAACCTGATGCAAAACATCTTCAAGCATTAATTTCAGCACTTAATGATGTACTTGATGTAGAACATGATTCAGTACATCATTGAGCACTAATTCCAAAATCTAATCGTGTACTTAATTCAGAATCTGATTCAGTACATCTTTAACTACTAATTCTAGTACGAAAGCGTGTACCTAACTCAGGACCTGTTGCAGTACATCATCAAGCACTACTTACAGCTTTTAATCAAGTAATTAATTCACAACATAATTCAGCACATCTTTATGTTCTTCTTGCAGTACCTAAACATGTACTTAAATCAGATTCTGGTTCAGTGCATCCTTAAGCACTAATTGTTGCACTTAATGATGTACTTAATTCAGAGCCTAATGCAGACATCTTCAAGCATTAATTCTAGCACTTAATGATGTACTTGATACAGAGCATGATTCAGTACATCTTTTAAACTAATTTAACTGTCTAAAGGTGTACTTCATTCAGAACATAATCTAGTGCTCCGTTAAGTACAGTTCAGTAACACTTCCAGTACTTAATCATGTACACTGTAAAAAATTTGCCAACAATAAAGCATTAAGACTTAATAGCAAAGTTTTTCCGAGTTGAAAATTGACTCCAAACTTAAGTTAAATTGACGATAAACAGGAGGAAAACAAAAAGAGTTTGTCATTAAGGAATTTATCATTCCATTGGGAGCATCTCGCAGTAACATTTAGTTAAAAAGTTAATGTAACGGAATAAAATTTTAACTCTTTGAATTTTTACCCTTTTGTTTCAACTAAAATAACTTCGAATTTTATACATAATTCAACTCCTAATTACTAGTTGAATTATTAAGAGTAATTAATTTAAATTCAGTAATTATTAGAATGATTTAAAATGGTATTACATCTTTTTTTTGCAGTGTACTTAATTCAGTACCACATGTATTCATTCCAATACTAAAAAAAGAAATTTCTCCCCACAGACTTCTGAAACAAAAAATTCTACTTGTATTTCCGAAAATGAAAAACGTCCATTCAATCAATTTTGAAAATTACTTCATTCCTTTTAATCTTTCTTATACTTTTTTCTCAAAGTTAACAAAAAATCTTTGACGCGTTTCCAATATTTACACCTTTATCAATGTCAGAAATGTCAAAATGTGTAACACGAAAAAAGAGATTATTTCAAAGATGGTTTTTATTATTTCTTTTCCCAAAAATTCTAAATTTTTCCTCCTCTTTCATTACGATGAAAAAGAGGAAGAAGTAAATTTTTGTAACTAATGGAGAAAGAAAATTTACCACTCCTCAAGACTTGTAATTGCCTTTGAATTTAAAACTGTACGAAAATTTAATCTGAATTTGACATTAAACGGTGTTTTTCTTTCTATTTTTTTTTCTTGTTGCTTTATACTTCTCCTGTGTGGAATGAAAGAAATTAAAAAAGAAAGTAATTGCGCCGTTGTAAGGAGGAAATTCTCTAATTCCATCCACTTTAATGATTGTTTCCCCGGCCGAATTTTACAGTTGCGTTTTTTTTCTCCTCTACCTTCTTTTTAAAATACATTATTTGAATCTTTTAATTGCAAGAACAATTTGTAATTTCAAAACATAATGCTCTGTATCTCTAGGTTTTTAAATTCCAACCTTCGGATCTCTCTCAGATAACTTTAAATATATCTCCAAATTCCTCGAAGTTATTTAACGTCTAATTTAATTCTGAACAATTATTTTGGTATTAATTATTGAAATTTATTTCTTGGAATTTAATTATTTTATTTTATTATTCAACTATTTTCTATTCATTTAATTTAGAATGATTATTTAAATTTGTAATTAGATTTCTTTTTTTAATTTTATGTTTTAAAATAATTTAGATTCGAATTGAATTTATGTATTTTTTTCATAGAAAACAATTTTTAAAAAATATTTTTTTTTTACTTTCATACCATTTTTGAAAATGTAGAATTCGAATTAAATTTACTTTTATTTTCTATAGTTTTGTAATTTATGGCGCTGCGCTATTTCAGCAGTTTATTAGTAATAAATTTTACTGTCTAGTGACATAATTTTTAATAGTTGTTTCAAATAATAAAATTCAATTTTACAATGTAATGGATTGTTACCGTTATTATTAGGGTACTTTTGCAGTAAATTTTATCACAAACAAAATTCGTCATTCTTCGTAATTCTATAATTATTTCTAATCGAATCAGAGTTTAACAAGTAGTATAAACATAATAAATATATATAAATATATTTATATATGCACCAGGTTTGTTTTAAATAAGCATTTTTATCTCGTGCTGAGCTTTTCATGTCCAAGGCCTGAAATAATAGTAATAATCATTTAAAATATAACTAAAATAAAAAGAATTAAATAAAAGGATCGATCGAGAATAAAATTGCACCTAGTTTTAAAGAATACAAAGGAGTAACAAAACGAAATCTTCTAATTACCCTTCGAGAAAAGGGATTTCTAAAAGGAAATTAATAACAAAAGTAATTATATTACAATCAATCTTTAATTAATTTAGCCAATAGAGCGTGGTATCTTTTTAAATTTATCTTCACAGAAATATACACTATCTTTTTCAGTTCATCTTTAATTAATCAAAACCATATCTTTTAAAAATAATCGCCAATTAATCGTGTAATTTTTTTTCTCTTCTGTTTTTTATAAACGAAGTGAAGGTAAGAAAAATTTTTATCTCCTTTTTATCGCATTTAATATCCGCGCGCTTTCATGAAAAATTCTTAGCGAAAGTTTTTGGAAAAAATATTTCAAATAGTTCTAAGTCATCTAAATTTTCATGAGCTACATTTATAGGAGGTTTAAATTTTCGAGAAAGGACACACTTAATACTGGCCAAATATAGCTTTTATACGATCATATTTTTAAATTTCGATATAAATTTTCCTAAATTCTCTCTCTCTCTTTCTCTGCCTGTGTGTTCGGGAGGAGAAATTAAAGACTTGAGTAATTCTCAAGAATTTACTCTCTCGCTCCCTCTCTCTCTGTTTTCTCTTTCTCTCTCTCTCTATTTTTCTCTCTCGAGAATTTTTCCTCAGACCATAAATTCTTTGAGAAATGTGTTAAAATAACTATTTTCATTCACTTTCCGTATTTTATAGATTATAGTTACGTATTGAAAAAATTAAACTTTTCTCGAAATACTTTTTTTTTTTTTTTTTAAATGTCACAGAAAAGACAGAAATTTATGAACCATCAATAAAGATGTAAATTATATCTGTAAAAAATTCAAAATTACTTTCTTTTTTAATTTTTTTTTTTTGCAACATTTAAAAGACAAAAATCGTGAAAGACGATAAAGGTGTAAATATATATGCAACGTGAAAAGTCAAAGCATTATATTATAGTTAGGAGTCTATACTTTATATTCCTCCCTTACTAGGAAACTACCCCCTCGCAATGAAGTTAATCGATGCCAACAAAGCCGGGCAGTACTTTGAGAAAAATAGCAATTCCCATGTTTGAATTACAATTCAAGAATCAAGAAATGCAGGCAAATGTAAATAAATTATAGCGTGTACAATTTTTTTTCCACAGTAATTCTCATCTCGTGTTTATGATAAATTATTTTTTTTTTCCTCATCGATTTGGCACATAATTCCTCATATAATAATAATAATAATAATAATAATAATATATGTATATGTTTATTGTAAATATACACAAAGAATTGTTTATAAAAAATTATCGAACTGTAATTTGTAAAAAAAAATACACGAGCTGATTTTGTATAAAGTGGTAATTTTATTTATTTAAAACAAATCCTCTGCTTTCCTTTTTCTATTATGTTTAAACAATATCAGTGCTTGTGACTTTGAAAAATTAATAAATAAAAATAAATAAAATTATTATTCACTAATTAATTAATTAACTAATTAATTAATTCGATTGCATTCAAATTAATTTGATTAATTAATAACTGAAATTTAATTTTGATAATTGAATTACCCATCAATTATTAAAATTAAATAAATTTTCCAATTTGATGTAAATAAGAAGAAAAAGATTCCAATAAAAATTTTCCCTTTTTCCTCGATGCAGCAAAAAGTGGAAAAACACGGAAGATAAAAAAAATGTTTTCAGAGCAATGTGCGGAAAAGTTGCACACACACGCCCCTTTTTATATATATATATATATGGAATGTGATAAAAAAAACTATATTTTGACTTTATGTGAAACGATCGTGTTAAGGAGACATTTTCACGTGTGACAACGAAAAAAAAAACGAAATGAGAATGAAATATCAAGATTTATTGGAATTTATGATAATATTTTATGGGTTTTATCAAATATTCTTTTGTGTGTATTAAAAAAAAAAAAAAAAAGAATGCGGGCGTAAAACATCTATTTGTAGTGTTGTTAAAGTCACAAATTGCGAAAATACTATTATTCTAAATTCGGATACGATTCGTGGTACACACGCAATCGACGAGAATATTTTATGTTTCATGTTTTACTGTTTGAAAAAAACTGTGAACAAATGAATTTCATAATTTTTAATTATTTCTATTGGGTTTATTTTATTTTTTTTTATTTTCTCTTTTATTTGGATGATTTCGCGATAGAAAATTAACAGTTCATTGCATATTTTCGGGTAAACGATATAATTTAATTGTCATTAATTTTTTTTAACTGTTTAATTTTTGTAAAAACAAATTTTTGTTCTGGTCATTTTTTTTTTATTTTCTATTAATTTTTCTCGTTTTCTATTTTATTTTGTTACTTTTCACTGATTTTTTCCTCTCTTTTTTATTTTTATTATTTCCATTTTTCTTTCCTCTAAAAAAAAATCCAAATATCTTTCATTAGCAAAAGAAAAAAAATCCCGCTGTGATTTTTAAAAATACAAATAAATCTTGCCATAAAAAGAAAAAGACGAGCGTTTTGTTCAAATAAGAAATATGATCATTTTCAAAAAATAATATATACTACAATTATACATTCTGTCTACATATATTTGTATAAAATTGCACTATTTTCTCAGCTTTTCTTGGCACACGTTTATTTCCTTTTCTCTGCGTGTAACATATT
Organism: Leptopilina myrica (nomen nudum); assembly: GCA_032872475.1. Classification (NCBI taxonomy): domain Eukaryota; kingdom Metazoa; phylum Arthropoda; class Insecta; order Hymenoptera; family Figitidae; genus Leptopilina; species Leptopilina myrica (nomen nudum). Next base: position 29,484,310 of record CM065465.1, on the reverse strand, counting down.
ATAGAAAATTTTAAATGAAAATACCCGGAATTTATAAAAAAAATCGTCTTTCTTCTCTCACATATCTATATTCTACTTTTTTGCAATATAAATTTTTTAATAAATAAAAAAATTATTAATTTAAAAAAGTTAGTAAAACAAGAACGAAATTTTATTTGAAAAGGATTAAATCTCTCTTAATTTGAACAATAAATCGAGAAGAAATTTTTAAATCTTAATTATACTGGTTTAGATAAAAATTATACGTTTTCAAGTGACACCAAAGAGCGCACTAAATAATGACTGACAGTATCATCAAAACATCAATAAGTGGCAGTTGCGTGCATAATAACTCACAGACTTTCTTGAAAATAAAAATGAAAAAAAAACTTCTTGTTACGGAAGATTTTTTATAAAATAATAAAATAATAAACATCGATTACACTATTAAATTATTAATGATTATGATAATTAGTTTTCTAGTTCCAAGTAAGTAATCTTTACATTTCAAACAAAATGCACTGTAAACATAAAACAATTTTTGATTAATGAAATATTTTTCCTTCACTAAAGTATATTTTAGTGTATTTTGTTTATTATTCAAAAAAATTTCATTAAAATAAAAAATTAATTAAATATAAATTTATTTACTCATGTCAATTTTTTTCGTGGCTTCTTGTGTATAATAAATAATTATATTTGATTTCCTTAGGGACACTATTTGTCAAGTATATATATATAAATAAATAAATCATGAGTGAGAGTAAAAAAAGAAAAGAAAGCCTCTTCCGTGTAATAAGTCAACTGCACACGAAGATGTTCAATAATAGATTAAAGACAATTATTTTTTGCCATAATGGAAATTGTCGATCATGTGAGTACTCGGAATTATCGAAAATTCTTTCTTTATGTCACAATAATAAGAGGTCTTTGAGTTCAGAGAAAACCAGTTAATTCTAATCTAACTCCCTCGCAAACGGTTAAAAGTTATCTTTCTCTCTCTCGACATATGAAATAGATAATTTATTTTTTAGTCAGAATGTTGTTTACTCTTTCGATTATTTCTGACAATAGATCATTTTTATATTTGTTTCTTCTCCCCTTGATTATTATAATTATAATTATAATATTTATATAATATAATAAATAAATATTATTAATACTCATACTTTTGTACAAATGGGAAATTTAGTGTCTGTATATTTAATTCTTATTTATTAATTATTATTAGTTTATTTAATATTTATTTATTATTTGTTTAATTATTTTTCACTGACTATTTTTTTGTTATCGATATTAATTTAGTATTTATTTGTTGCTTATTTGTTTATTTTTCATTTTACTTTCTATTTTATTTGTTAATTAATTTATTTTTACACCCACAATAATTTAGTATTTATTTAATATTTGTTTATTTACTTATTTATTTAATGCTTGTTTATTTACTTATTTATTTATATAATGATTTTTTATTTACTATTTATTTATTAACAACACATCCGCATCTGAAAAAATTTTCAGTCGCGAAGAATCGAACCCTAGACACACCAATTACGAATTTAATAGACTAACCACTGAGCTATCGCACTTTCGATATTATTTTCCTTGCATTTATTTACTATTTATTCATTTTAGTTTTTTTTATTGATTTAGTATTTATTTACTGTCATTTTCCTTGTTTTTTGTTTCGTTTTTTTGTGTTTTGTAATTATTATTAAATTCTCAAGCACTACCAACAAAAAAAAATGTGTTCGTAATACAAAATTTGGACATTTTCAAAAACTTTAATAACAATAACAATAAAAAGAAAACTTAACCCACATTTTTTATATTAGAAAAATATTTATGAAAGTTATTTGACAATGTGTTTTAATATCTCGAGAAAATGGAAGCTTACAACAAAAGTTAAATTCTTCTTGTCTTGTTGGAATGCGCAGCAATCTCATAATTGTATTTTCATCTCTTGAAAACACTCAAACTTTTTTTTTCATTTATAGTAGAAACCGACTACATATAGATATAGAAATGTATCATTCAATTATAGTTTTAACTCTCGCGGCTCCATGAAAAAGAAATTAAGATTTCCCCGGAGAAACTGAAATATCCACGCGAGTGCCAAAAAAAATTTTTTACGTCTTCTTAATAAAAAAAAATTACTCTCTATTTTTTTTGCATTTTTTCCGTAATTTTGTTGTTGTTATTTTTAGTTTTAATAGACTAGGAAACAATTTCTGATTAAATATATATATATTTAAAAAAATGTCAATAAAAATCATATTTGCTTCTGCATTCTTTTTTTTATTGTTTCCTCTTTTTTTTGTCTATAAAAAGTCATATTTATCGTTTTACAAAATCTTTATTATATATGCGATTTAAAAAGAGGGGTGAACTTTTATCACACGCCAGAGTTTTTTTTTAAAGAGCAATATAAAATCCATTTAAAAAATTTTTTTTAATCGCACAATCTATATAGGGAATTATTTGATAAAGAGGATGAAACGAATTTCAAGAGTTTGCTTCGTAAATAATTCTCTATACTGTAAATCAATAAATAACCCGTATTTGTAGTACATGTTTCGCCCCCAAAAGCAAAAAAGAAAAATATATATATGGGAAACTTTAGATGAAACTGGGGGCGTTTGGAAAATACTCTCTAAATACTAAACAAATTAATGCATAAAATATTTCCCAATGAGGCAAACTTTGGAATTCGATCAAAAAAAAAAAAGAAACAACAAACAAAGTTACGAACGCAAGAAAAGTTGTTAAATTTTAATTTATTTTCTTGTGAGATATTTATTTATTATTTTATTATTATTATTTTTTAGTTTATTTATTAGGTATTTGTTTGTCATTTAATATTTACAACAAATTTTCATGTCTAAAAATAAAATAAATAATATCAAAGTAACACCAAATAATACTTTAAAAATTCGTATAAAAAATTGAAAGCTTCAAAGAAAATTTCTATTTCTCCTCTATTTTTTATTTTATTCACTTCTTTTTTTTTGCAAAAATAAATAAAGATATAACAAATAAATATCCAGCAATATATCTCACATAGAAATGTGAGAAACTTGAGTTATTTTCCACACATATATAAAAGACGTGTTAAAACAGATAAGTGACTTTGCTGGGGGCAGAACATGTATGTTGAAAATCACCGCATATGACGATTGAGAAAAAGAGAGAGAGAGAGAGAGAGAGAGAAAAAGTACGCGAAAGCTCCACTGCTGGAAGGCAAACACATCAGCTTTTATCTAAGACCTCGGCCTAATCGGTATTCAACTCGAAGCATGTGGCACGTAGCTGTTAAATGATATAAAAAGAGAGAAATCCATTTTATTAAAGAGAAAAAAAGGCAAAAGAAAAAAAAATGAGCAAGAATATCGCGTATAATTATTATTGAAGACCCCCCGTGGTTGTTGCATCATTTCCCCTCTGACATTTTGACCTCTCTCGACAAATATAACGGAAAATATTTGTTCCAGACAAGAAACCGCGATAATAATGATAATGACGATGAGTAAATTAGTTTTTGGAATTTCTCTTATTTTTCATTTTTTTGCTGAGTAAATTAAATTTTAAATGTAATAAGAAAAAAATTTGTCTTTGAATACTTTATCAGAAAATACTGATATTGAACTAAATTTAGAAATGAAAAAAAAATTCTCCACCTGAGAACGTCAAGGTCATCACCAGGTGGCGTAGTGGCGTTTTCCTGGAAATTGCACTACCACCTAGCGGCGACCTTGGCGTTCTCAGGTGGAGAAAGGCTTCTCCATATTGTTTCTCAAGATATTCGTCAATATTTCCGTAATTCTCTAAATATTTCTAATCGAATGTAGAGATCGAATCGAATTAGTAGAGATTATACGAATCGTATAATCAGTAGAGAGTATAATAAATATATATGCGCCAGGTTTGTTTTAAATAACTATTTTTTATCTCGTGCTAGGTGTTCCATTTCCGATGCCTGCAACAATAGCAATAACTATTTAATTTTGATTAAATACCTTTTTTTCAAAATAAAAAAATATTTATTTATCGTATCGGTTTTCCTAAACTAAAGAGTAAATAATATGCTTTTTACGTGTTAAAGCGAAGAGGTTCGTGAACACTTGAAGTTTTAAAAGCTTCAAAAAAAAAAAATTACAAGGAGTAGAAAAATGGAAAATTGAATATGAAAATTTAAACCATTTCTGAAGAAGATAATGGTCCATTGTTGAAGGTGTTAACAAAATTGAAAAAGGGATGTGAGCTCTTTACGCAAAGCGTTATCTAATTAAAAATCTCTCTTCATATAGAAACAATTTGCCCCGTATATATATGTGCCCCTCTTAATATAATTATTTTCAAAATTATATTAAATATAATTCGAACACGAAATGCAATTTTAAAATTTAATTTTCTTTCTGAATTAATAATAATTCCAAGCTTAGTAATTTTTAATTTAACAACAATTTAGAGCAAAATTATTTTCAATTTAAAATTTACTAATAATTTTGGATTTAATTATTTTTAATTCAATAATAATTCTAAGCTTAATCAGCTGTAACATTGAATTAAAAAAAAATTCTAAATTTTGTCGCTTTTAATTTAAAAATAATTGCAATTTTAATTATTTTTAAGTTAATAATTCGACGTTTCGTCACTATGTCACTATATGTTATTAATTTTATTACATTTTTAATATTATTTTTATTAATTTTAATTTATGTTTTTATAATAATTTATTTTTATTAAAAGCAAAGTTTATTTGAACCAAAAAAAAGTTTATTCGGAGCAAACAAAATTTCTTTGAATAAAATAAAATTGATTTAGACAAAAAAAAATATTTTAATAAAAAAATATTGATTTGAATCAAACAAAATTTGTTCGAGCCAAGCAGAATTTATTCGAATCAAATAAAACTTATTCGAACCAAAAAGGATCATTTGTAGCAGACTGTGGGTCAAATATATAATTTTTCCGGGTGTGAAAAATGAAGGAACGTATTTTCAAATATTATTTCGGTTATGAAAAATGATTTTAAAACATTTGTTTCATTATGAGGGGAAAAAAATTGTTTGAAACATTTTTTTCCTTAAATGAAAAAAAAATTGACGATCTAAACTACATGAGAAGTATAGGCAAACAGTAAACCCTGTCATGGCAATAATAGCGATGTGTGTGCGCATATTATTTTGGAGGGTAATAGAAGTTTAGAAGTGAACGATGTAATCTATATCGATGTAGTCATACCACCGAAATAATGTACACTATCATTGCATGTGCAAATATACACAGTGCATGTTATAGACAATATGCATATGCATAAAATGCAAATATATATATATTGCAAAATTTCAAAGCAGCATCAAAAGATATGAGTGTTGGTTATTCGAAAATTAATCTCTTATTGTTTCGCACAACACCGCGAAGAAAACAACAATCAAAAAACTCAAATCACTATTTTCCTATAGAATTAAATTTCACACTATTTCTGGAAGAAGTAAAGTTTTCCTTCTTAAACGTAAATTTTTCTATTCTCCAAGAAGTGAATTTAAAATACAAAAATGAATTTTAAAGTACAAAATTAATATCAAATAAACTTCAAACGTAGTAAAATTTACTCTAAGAAAATAAAAAGTTCAGAAGCAGAAAAGCCAAAAACTGAAACAGTTTAAGAATAAAAGTTTCTCTAATAATACAAGTTTGAAATTTTTTTCTCCTCATAAAGTTTAAAACAAACAAAAAATATGCTAACATTCTACAGAAATTCAATGACCACATTGAGGCAATTTTAACGTAAATTCCAATACGCTTGAAATAGAAAGTTTACAACAAAAAAAATTTCTTTCAATTCGAGAATATATTTTTGTTTTTCCCTCTCTATAAATCGTATTACTCCTGTTTGTCTAACAGAAATTGCTTGTTGTAACACGTGACAATGCAATTTTACAAAATCACATTGTCTTTCCCATTGTTTTTGTACAGAGAATTAATTGAATTGTTCCGATACTATTCAATGTATGTAGATTCCACATACTAAAAATGAAAAAAAAAATGTCCATTGCACCAAAGCATCGATGCAGAAAACTACATTTGGGGCCATTTTCAAATTCAAATACAACTATTTATACACACGTACATTTCTAATACACTTTGCATAATTAATTCAATCCCCCAATTTATTTCTTATTACAAAAAAAAAAATTAATACCCAAAAAGGAAACCTGCATACTGAATTGCTCATTAAAAATAGTAAAATACCATAAAAATTTCACACACACGTGAGAAATAATTTTTCAATGCGGTTTATAAACAAATTTTATTAAATTTTATCAACTATATATATACAATACCGCCAGTACTCTAAATATATTCATATATACCGAGAGTGAAACAAATTTAATTGAAAACAACAAAAAGTACGGAAATTAATCTGCGGGAAGAATTTAATTAATTTTTGAATAAATCCCAGTTTTCCTTTCAACTGCTTCGAAAAATAAACAAATAAATACAAAGTTCGAGTCAATTCTTTTCTTCATCAAACAAACAAAAAATCCTTTTTTTCTTTCCTTCAAAAAAAATTTATTAATCAAATATTGTAAATGTAAAATTGAGAATATAAAAATGTCATCAAAAAAACTTTCTTGTTTTACGCAGAAACTATTCTTTTTGACAAGTTAGACGTTTAATTTCCGTTAGATCTTAAACTTTCAATTTATAGACGATAAATATCATCAAAGTAGTGCAAGTGACGTAAAATGTTTTCAAAATAAAAAAAAGAAGGCAATTAAAGTAAATAAAAAAAAATGTTTTAATTGGGGGAAAAAAATACGTACAATGACGTATATAAACGTAATTTCTATTCTTTGGTATTAAAATAACGATGATAATCAAAATAAGGCTGTTAAATCATTATTAATTTGAGTTCAGTTCAGGGATGTCAAAACAAATTGACATTGTGACTGCAAAATATGTTTGGGACACATCATCCCCCCACCCCAAAAAAACTTTATCAATCAAAGTAGAGGGAGTCGACTATAAGAAGGCAACTTTCAGTAGAATAAAGACAGTAAGTGATAACGTTTGCATTTAAATACGAGGATTTGAAGAATTTTTGCAAATTCAGTTTTTCTCAAAAAAAAAAAGAAAAAAAAACAGTTACAAAAACAGGTAAATATTTTTTTACAACTAAAAAATTTAGCATTAAACAATTTTTTACATTAAAACGAATATTTTACTTTTATTTTATTTATTTACTCTAATTATTAATATTATTAATATTATTAATTTTATTAAACTTTTATTTTGTTATTAAATAAAAAAAAACAAAAAATTATTAATTATTAAGGGCATTTGAAACATTATAACGTCACAGTATAACCAAAGCATGTGTTCTAAATTCGTGACGTCAGAGTTGTTCAAATTCCCTTAAATAAAAAAAATAAAATACAAAGAATTAAACTTCAAAAATCCTTTTATAATTATTTTTTCTGATTTTTCTTTTTTCAAGAAGAAAAATATTGTGAATTAGAAGAAAAAATGTAATTTTGTGAACTAAAAATTGCCTTTTCTGTTTAAAGGTCAAAATGCCAGTTAATATAGAAAAAGTCTTAATCAGTGATCCTGTGGATGAATCATGTGCAGCACTTCTTACCGCTCACGGAGTTTCTGTGACTGTCAAATACAAATTATCAAAGGACGAACTCATAAGTGAATTAAAGGTAAATTTCATCAATATATTGAATATACGAATATAATTCGTAAATTATTTTTATTTTATTTTATTTTATAATTATTTTTTCCCCATTTTCCTAAAGTAATTATTTCTAGTAATTAATTGTTCTAAATTGATCAAATTTTCAATAATTTAATTATTTTAGTCAAAATTATAGCTGTTAGAGAAAAAAAGTTTTTTTCGTAAAAGAAAAAAAAATTAAATTAAATTATTGATTTGACAAATTTTTGTGTTTATTACAAATAAATATAAACAAATTATTAATTTATATATATATATATATATTTATTTTTAACAATAAAAAATTTATTTTGTCAATTTTGTGAATAAATTTATTTCGCACACTAAAGAAAATTAATGTCTCTTTTTAAATAAATTGAAATGCACTTTTTACTAAAATTGAAACAAATCGATTTATATTATATTTATAAACTTATTGCCATGCTAATGAAAATTCTAAGACCCTTTTAGGGCATTAAATCTGCCTATTATAACGCTTCCCATGTGCTTTTATAGAGGAAAGACAGTAAAACTCTTTTATTAACAAATTTACATTTTTTAATGCAAAAAAAAATCTTTTGTATCTGTTTTAAAAAAATACGTATTTATTAATAAACTATTTTTAAGCAACCATAATTTTTTACCAATTCTAAATTACTGAAATTTAACTATTTTATTTAAATTTTGTCTCATTTAATTTAATTAAATTTTTTAATTTCATTAATAATAATAATAATAATAATAATAATAATAATAATAAAAATAAATTATACTTAAAAAAAATGTATAATATTAACAATAATAATAATAAATAAAAATAACAGTAATAATAAATATAGTAATAATTATAGTGTTAGTAGTAAAAAATAGCAACAATAAAAGTAACTGTAATAAAAAATAAAAATTATATTAAAATTCTTCTGTCGTCAGTTTTTCGAACAAAAAATAAAAGCATCACCTTTAAAAAATTCTACACGAACTTTAACGTTTAACTTCTTCTTTCTCAAAAAGTAATAAAGCTTTTTTTTGGCTTGCAGCCAAAGTTTAGAATTGGAAATTGATTAAATTAAAATGCAAAATATGTCCCTAAGATCAATTTCAAAATTGTGCCCTCAAAAAAAAGAGTCTAAATATTAATTCAAAATTTCATCCCTACATTTTTTTTTGTTTGAAAAATATTATTCACTTTGTTAAATTAAATTTAAACTAAATTATAATTAAACACGCAGATTAAAAAAAGTGCTGAAAAAAATTTAATCTAATAAGTTTTCTTGTTATAAAAATATGTCATTATTATACTTTTCGGTAATTTTATATATTTAAAGTAATAACAAAAAACGAAATATGAAAATAACGAAATAATAACAAAAATGGAAACAATAACAAAAAAGCAAAGTAGTAGAAAAAAAACGAAAAATTAACAAAAAAACGAAGAAGATAACGAAAATGAAAATAATATCAAAGATAGAAAAAAAATAGTAAAAAAAATACAAAGAAACAAAATAATAACAAAAATAGAAAGAAAAACAAAATAATAGAAAAAATAGTACTGAATACAAATAAACAAAATAACAACAAAAATAGAAAAAGCAAAATAATAGAAAAAAACAAAGAAACAAAATCGTAATAAAAATTGGAAAAAAACAAAATAATAACAAAAATAGAAAAAACAAAATATTGAAACTAGTAAAAAACAAAATAGTAAAAAAAATATAAAAAAACAAAGTAAGACGAAAAATACAAAAACAAAATATTAATAAAAATACAAAGAAACAAAATAAAAACAAAAAAAGAAAGAAACAAAATAATAACAGAAATAAAAAAACAAAATATTGAAACTAGTAAAAAACAAAATATTAACAAAAATACGAAAAAACAACGTAATATCAAATTTACAAAAACAAAATAGTGATAAAAATACAAAGAAAACAGAATAATAACCAATAAATAAAAACAAGAAGTAATAAATAATTTCCTTCAACTCTTTTTTTTCGAGCAGAAGAATTTGACTAACAAAAAATATTGACGTTATCATCGTTAAAAAGCCACGGTGCCAAAACAAATTTTGAATACATACATTTAAAGTAGGATAAAAATTGCCTAGGAATATGGGTTATAGGTTCCGAAAACATTGATATAACTTGATTTTTCTATGTTCACGTATATATATTGTACTCTATTAATATTAAATTGGTCGAGTGGTGCGCCAAAAGTTTTTCTTCTTAATTCTTATACATTTTTCCTCTTTTCTTTCTTTTTAACTTAATTCACGACAAAGGCAAAATAATTAAGATTAGATTTTGCAATTACAAAACTCGACAATTACATTATATTCGTTAATTTTCTTCATTCATTCACTAATTTGACTGTAATTTTTTTTTTTTAATTTAAAACTTAATTTTACTTTTTTACACAAGCGGACACAGCGAGGAACAAAAAGATTCACTTTTGCAAAATTTTACCACATAAAATAGTTGCATATTTGAATTTTTCTAAAAAAAAGGGGTATTCTTTTATTTTTTCCCCTACAAAACAATGTATGAAAGAAAAAAATAAATAACAAAATTATGAAGAAAAGAAAACAAATTATTAAAAAATTTGTTTGCATTACTAATTTTATTAATTAAATTCAATAAAGAAACTTAATAAACAAGTTTATTAAATAAATTCAATCGAAAAAGTCAGTAAACAAATTTATTAATTAAATTCAATAAATACTTAAAAAAACATAATAAATATATTTATTTAAAAAAATTAACAAATTAAAATGAAGAAACTTAATAAACGCGTATATTAATTAAGTTTAATGAATAAATTCTAAGCAAACAAAATTATTCATTGAATGTTAACAAATAATTTTAATTAACGAAACTTAATAAACAATTTCCTAAATAAATTTCATAAATAAATTTTGTAAACAAATTTATTAATTAAATTCAGTAAGTATTCTTAACAAACAAATTTTATAGTTAAAAGTTGATAACTAATTTTAACTGAAGAAATTTTCCAAACAAGTCTATTAATTAAATTCAATAAATGAACTCAGTCAACAAATTTATTAATTAAATTCAGTAAGTATTATTAACAAACAAAGTTATTAATATAAAGTTAATAAATACTGTTTAAATGAAGAAACGAGTTTATTAAGTTTGGTGAATAAATTTATAAAGTAAATTTAATAAATAAACTCAATAAACAAATTTGTTAAATAAAATGTTAATAAATAATTTTTAAAAAAGGACTTAATAACATAATTTAATGAAGAAACTTAATTAGCGGATTTATTAATTAAATTGGATAAATAAATTTATAAAATAATTTTAATAAATAAAGTCATTAAACAAGTTTGTTAAATAAAATGTTAATAAATAATTTTTAAAAAAGGACTTAATAACAAAATTTAATGAAGAAACTTAATTAGCCTGATTTATTAATTAAATTGGATAAATAAATTTAAAAAATAATTTAAATAAATTAAGTCATTAAACAAGTTTGTTAAATAAGATGTTAATAAATAATTTTAAAAAAGGACTTAATAACAAAATGTAATAAATAAATTTATAAAATAAATTTATAAATAAACTCATTAAACAAATTTAATATATAATTTTAATGAAGAAACTTAATATATGAATTTAATAATTGAGTTTAATAAATAAATTTTTAAAACAAATTTCATAAATAAACTCATTAAACAAGTTTGTTAAATAAAATGTTAATTAATAATTTTAAAAATGGACTTAATAACAAAATTTAATAAATTTAATGAAGAAACTTAATTAGTAGATTTATTAATTAAATTTGATAAATAAATTTATAAAATAATTTTAATAAATAAAGTCATTAAACAAGTTTGTTAAATAAGATGTTAATAAATAATTTTAAAAAAGGACTTAATAACAAAATGTAATAAATAAATTTAATGAAGAAACTTAATTAACAGATTTATTAATTAAATTTGATAATTAAATTTAAAAAATAAATTTAATAAATAAACTCATTAAACAAATTTAATAAATAATTTTAATGAAGAAACTTTATAAATGACTTTATTAATTGAGTTTAATAAATAAATTTTTAAAACAAATTTAATAAATAAACTCATTACACAAGTTTGTTAAATAAAATGTTAATTAATAATTTTAAAAAAGGACTTAATAACAAAATGTAATAAATAAATTTATGAAGAAACTTAATTAACAGATTTATTAATTAAAGATAAATAAATTTATAAAATAAATTTAATAAATAAACTCATTAAACAAATTTGTTAAATAAAATGTTAATAAATAATTTTTAAAAATGGACTTAATAACAAAATTTAATGAAGAAACTTAATTAGCGGATTTATTAATTAAATTGGATAAATAAATTTATAAAATAATTTTAATAAATAAAGTCATTAAACAAGTTTGTTAAGGGAATTTAAACCATTATGACGTCACACGTTTAAAACACATGCTTTGTAAAAATTGTGACGTCATAATGTTTCAAATGCCCTTAAATAAGATGTTAATAAATAATTTTAAAAAAGTACTTAATAACAAAATGTAATGAATAAATTTAATGAAGAAACTTAATTAACAGATTTATTAATTAAATTTGATAAATAAATTTAATAAATAAACTCATTAAACAAATTCAATAAATAATTTTAATGAAGAATTTTAATAAATGACATTATTAATTGAGTTTAATAAATAAATTTTTAAAACAAATTTAATAAACAAAATTTAATAAATTTAATGAAGAAACTTAATTAGCAGATTTATTAATTAAATTTGATAAATAAATTTATAAAATAAATTCAGTAAATAAATTTATAATGCCAGAACTTAATTTCGATGAAAATATTTACAAGCAAAAATTTCATGGATGAAATAATCCAATGAAATATTCAGGAAACATTCGGATGTTTCGTTTTACTTGGATGTGTATATATATGTATGTATAAATTTCTTTTCCGATAAATGTTTCATTAAAAAGGGGGAAGTTTCTAGTTTGATCTCAGTCCTATAGGAGATGTGTACATATGTATTATTAGTTATTAAAGAACACGTCTGACCAAGAGGTCAGACTTCATTAATATTAATCGTAGCAAATCCAATGCAATTAACTGGTATCGACTAGTTTTGTATTTCAAGAAAACTAGAAAATGAGGGGGGTCGATGTACCACATTGTCTATTTTATCGCAATCACCATATAAAGCAATTTTATATATATAAAACACATAACCAGTTTCTGATATCGTGACATCGTTTTTCCCTTTTCTTTTCTTTTTCTAACAATGGAACTTTAATTATATTATACAATTATCTAATTATAACTTCCCCAGATGAGACTAAACAGGAATACTTTATATCTTTCATTTTATATATAAATACATCTATTCTTTAGCTTCTGTTTTCACCTACTTTGACAAATAATAATCAATAGAAATGGTATACTAAAAATGTATAAAATGATAATTAATGCTAATTAATTATATTATTCAATGTTAATTTATCACTAATAATTAATAGTTATTTATATTATTTTTATTTTTTATTTAATTAAAAAAAAATTTTTATTTATTTATTTATTAATTATCATTATCATTATTATTATATTTAATTTATTTTCTCCATCTACACTTCATGGGTTTTTACAATTATTGCTTATTCAATTTTTTATTTATTACCAAAATAATTTAAATATTTTATATTATTAAATTATTATTATGAAATAATTTTTATTTCGACAATATTTTTTTTTATTCAACCAAATGGTATTTGCTTCAAGTACTAAAATTATTGGTTCAAATAAAAATTATTTGATTTAAGTAAAAATTATTTAATTCAAGCAAAAATTATTTGATTTATGTAAAAATTAATTGATTCAAGTAAAAATTATTTGATTCAAATAAATATTTTCTTGACGACAGACGAGTTTTCGATTACTTTAATCAATTTTTTTTCAGTGTACTTATATTAATATTTATTTCTTTATTTATAAATATACTAACTATTTATTTAACTATATTAATAAATTGAATATTATTAAAAATTGCTATTAATTTAATTAAACTCTCGTTGACGAATCTTCATATTGCAATTAATTAATTAATTAATTAATTAACTTATTTATTTATTTACATTTATTAATATTTGAAATAAATCAATTGTAATAATTAAAATTAACTAAAATTAATGTTAACATACTAATTACACAAATACAATCAATATACTAATTAATCATAAAATTATAATTACTCATTACATAAATACAATCAATATACTAATAAATCATAAAATTATAATTTTCAAAACAATATTCTCTCGCATAGCATTGAAAATTAATGTTTAAAAAAAACATTGTTCAATCATTAAAAGAGTTCTCGTTAATTACGTTCGTTATGAGAAAGTAGCTTTTTTTCTTTAATTTATTAGGCAAGCAAAAATTCTTTTGATAAAAGGAAATAATGTCATATTTAACATTTATTTTCAATTGATACGTAATACTTGCATAAGAAAAATAAGAGCAGAGATAATAAAATTTTATTTTTTATTTTTTTCTCTCGATTCCTTTTTTTTCTATATTCCTTAATATTTCAGTTATAATAATGAAGATTCTTCGACGACAATTTAATACAATTGACAGCAATTTTCAATCGATTGAAACACTTTTTTTTGTGCGTAAAAAACTACTTTTACACTTTTTATATTATTTTAATTCATTTCGTATTAATTAATATTTAAATACTTTTTAAAAAATATTTTTATCTACTATTTTCAGTATTATAATTTCTTACTATATATTTAAAATTGTAATTTTTACTGTTCTGTAATTTTTACTACAGCCAATATAATAATTTTTACTATTTTCAATATTATAATTTTTACTGTTCTGTAATTTTCACTAGTTTCAGTATAATAATTTCTACTATATTCAATATTACAATATTTTCTGTACAGTAATTTTTACTACTGTCAGTATAATAATTTTTACTATTTTCAGAATTGTAATTTTTACTATCTTCAGTTCCACAATTTCTACTAATAACTGTACAGTATTTTTTACTTTAGAATATTTATCACGGACTGTATAGTAATTTCTACTGATGTCAGTATAGTAATTTTTACAATTTACAGTCTAACAATTTTTACTAGCAAATGTACAGTAATTTACACTAATGTCAGTATAGTAATTTTTACTAATTTCAGTATTTTAATAATTACCATAGATCGTAACGTAAATTTTACTACTGTTAGTATTATTTTTACTGACAACAATAAAATATTTTTTGACTAAAACACGGGAAAAAATTCTACCTAAGATAATTAAAATTTCTCTAAAATAACGAAAACGAAAGTATTAATAGAATGAACTGAAAATTTTGTTAATATAGTAAAATTTGTGTCTAATGTTTCAGGTGAAAAATTATTTCCGTGTGTAAGTAAAAAATACTATATACTGTGGTTGGCAAAAATTACTACACATTTTTCAGTAAAATTGACTGTACAGTAATTTTTACTAATGTCAGTATAGTAAATTTTTCTAAATTTAATGTTACAATATTTACTGTACGGTAATTTTTACTAGTATCAGTATAATAATTTTTACTATCTTTAATATTATACTTTTTACTTTATTCAGTATTATAAATTTATAATTAATACTATATTCAGTATTACAATTTTTACTATGTACAGTATTGTAATTTTTACTAAATTCCGAATTATTATTTTACTATTTTCAGTTGCGTAATTTTTCTAAGAACTGTTCAGTAATTTACACTAATTTCAGTATAGTAATTCTTACTAATTGCAGTATAGTAAATTTTTACTAATTTCAGTACAATAATTTTGACCAGATTCGGTAATTAAAAAATTTTTTAATATTGACTATAAAAAATATTCTTCTAAAATCGAAAGTAAAAATAAAGACAAAGTCTATTCTTTTAACAAAATGAAAAATTCAATAAAAATAACGACACAAGAAGGTTTTTATAAGGCGGTATGATATAAAACGAAGAAAACGAAATTTTCAGCTTAAAACTTCGAAAGCCAATAATAATATTGAATGAATAATGTCAAATATTGTTTTGCAGAAACACGAGGCCCTGATAGTTAGATCGGAAACAAAAGTTACGGCAGAAATTCTAGCTACTGTGTCGAATCTACGAGTAGTCGGCAGAGCTGGTACTGGTGTTGACAACATCGATCTTTCAGCTGCCACGCGAAAAGGAATTGTTGTTTTAAAGTAAGTTTCAGGATGAGCTAAATTTAATTTAGCCTGTTTAGAGTGTGAATTGGCACAATCGATAATGAAATCTATTTGCTGAATATATTTACACACCCTCACATATTTATTCACCCTAATTATCCATGTCAATATTTTGCCTATAAAGAATTTATTAACAATTTAAATTTTTGCCTACTATTATTAAAATTAGTATATAAGTTATAAAAGAAAAATTTTTGTCTATTAATAACATTAGAATAAAAGAAATAAAAATTTTTTATTAATAAAATTATTTTATCCAAATTTCTACTGTTATTAAAATTGTATTTTATAAATCATTTTTTGTCATTAAAATTAATATTCAATAAAAATTTTTCCTATCAAAAATTTGTATTTTCTAAAAAAAATTTCGTCACTAAAATTAGTATTTTTTTTTATAAAAATTTTTCCCACGTGAAAAAGTTCCAGAAAATCCCCGAGAAATTCCCTAAAATATTTTGCTTTTCATTTTCCTTCCCACTCGGGTGAAAATTTTCGAGAAATTTCCCGGGAGTAACTTTCGAGAACTTTTTCACGTGGGTTGTATTATGAAAACTATATAATGAAAATTTCTCTAGTATTAAATATTAAAAGTAGCATTTTATAATGAAAATTTTTGCCTTTTTGAAATTAGAGACTTCAATACAGAAAGTATTTCTATTATTAAAATAAATTCCTTTACATTAAAACACATTTTAATTTACATCAATTTCGTAAAGAAAAAAAAAGTTGCCTTTATAAATTAAAAATACTAATTTTTCGTCGCATAATTCAAGAAAGAAATTAAGAATTCATTATTTTAATTGGAAAATTTATTCAAAAATTAAAAGGAGGAAAAAATTTTCTTTTGTCTTATAACGAATGGGAATAGTGTATTTTTTTTAAATATCGTTTAAATTTATTGCTCGAAAAATTTCGCCCATAAAACATTATTGGAAGCCTTCTTTAATGACAAAACTTCATAGAACGCATAAATCATGTTTAATACAGCCTTCATATGTAATATATTTAAATTTTGGTAAAAACATTTCCAATGACTTGAAATATTGCATAGGCAATTTTTTTTTCGTTTTGTCTACGTCTAATGCTAATTAAATAAAATTAAATAATATTTCCCCCTCTACTCCCCTTTACAATTAATTAAATAAAACTCAATGGAAATAATTTTCTAAACATTCAGAATAATTTGAAAAAATTAAACAATATTTTTCGCACTACCATTAATTAAATAAAATTGAATAACAATTGTTAAAAAATTAAATTAAATTATTTAAAAAAAAATTTAGTTTAAAATTTTGATTTTATTGATTCTTTCGAACAATTTAATTAAAATATTTGAAAATAATTGAGTTTCTCTGAAAAATTCTACAATTTTTTTGTTGTAAATAATTGAAATCTTGCGATAAATTTTATTATTTATGAAAATAATTAAATTCATGCGAAAACTTTTACCAAAATCTAAAAGAATAATTGAATTCTATCAAAATAATTTAATTAAATATTTTATTTCAAATGATTAATTTTTTTAAACAATATTTTCTAACATAATTTAATTTTGGTGAAAAATTCTTAAATTTTGATAATTAATTTCAATCCTGCCATAAATTTTATTATTTCTGAAAATAATTCAATTATTGCAAAAAATAATGAATGATAATTAATTTTTGCAAATTACAATAAATATTATGAAAATTTTATTTCAATTAATTGCATTCTTGTGGAAAACTTTATTTGTGAGAATATAATTGAATTCTTCAATTAATTTCAAATATTATTAAAAATAATCGAAATTCTTTAAAGAGTTTTCTCATTTAAGAAAATAATTAAATTATTGCTTAGAATTTTATGAAATATTTTTTATAAATTGAATTTTTGTTAAAAATTGTATAAAAAATTTGTTAAATAATTGATTTTTTTCAAAAATTTGTTCGAAATGCTGTTCTAGATTAATTGAATTCATGTGAAAATTTTATTATGCTTAAAAGTAATTGATTTTTATAATTTTTTTCGAAATAATTGAATTCTTTTGCGAAATTTTATGAAAATTATAAATATGGAAAATAATAGAATTTCGAGTATTTTTTGAAAATAATTAAATAATTTTAAAGAATTTGACAAAAGATTATTGCTATACAGTATTTTTTTCTATTTCCTATATTCATCACACTTCGTTAATGAGAGAATTTTCATGCCATCTGGGCGGGAATATAAAGAACTTTTAGGCGCGAAATTCAAAAAATGAAAATTTAAATTAACGCTATATTTTTTATAAATTATAATATTAATTAATAATTTACAATTAATTAATACCTACACCTAGAAAAATACACTTTTGACTTAGAACTAAACATTTTATTTATTTGAACACTGTTAACAAAAAAGTTTCAAATTGCAAACGACTAGATACTAAAAATGCGCATCAAATAAAAAATGAATTTAAATTTTTGGTATCAATTTGACCCACTTTAGTATAAATTTGATACTTTCAAGAAAAATGTAAAATATAATTTAATGTGATTCTAAATTTCATTTATTTTTTTGGTTTAAATAAATGTCTAAAGTCTAATCTAATAATAAATGTGACGCGATCTGAAGAAAGGGACCTTAGAAGCAAATCACTTTAAGGTTATGTTAGTGTTACTTTTTTCTCTGTTTTAATTTTTATTTTAAAAGTTGCAAACATAACCTAATTTTTTTTGCTTCTAACGTCCCCTTCTTGAGATCGCGTCACAAATAAATAAATTAATGTATAAAAATAGCATAAAAGTCTAAAATCTAATATAATAATTACATAAATAAAATAATAATGAAATTTTCTCGCCCATAATGAAAATTGCAGTACACCAGGAGGCAACAGTATCAGTGCATGTGAATTGACATGTTCCCTGATATCAGCACTGGCGAGAAATGTCGTGCAGGCAAGTCAATCATTAAAGGAGGGACGATGGGATCGAAAATTATATTCCGGCTACGAGCTATTAGGAAAAACACTCGCAATTATTGGCTTTGGTCGTATTGGTCGTGAAGTGGCACAAAGAATGCAATCATTTGGAATGAATATTGTCGCATTCGATCCCATGCTACCACAACAAATTGCCCAGCAATTGAACGTTACAAAATTAAGCCTCGAAGAAATTTGGCCAATCGCCGACTATATTACCGTTCACACTCCCCTCATTCCTCAAACGAAAAGTGAGTATACATTTATGATAATCATAATATAATTCATTAATATAAAACAAAAATTTTAATTAAATTAATAAAAACAAAAAATTTTCGACGCTCAGCATCGACGCTAAATTCCGGGAACATATATTTTTGCTTTTTGTTATTTTGAATTAGAAAAATTAATAAAAACTAATAATAATAATAATAATAATAAGGGACAATAGTAATAAGTAATTACTATAATAACTATTATTATATAATATCCGTATTACCGGAATTTCTAATTATATTTAACATTAACGAGAGGTGAGTGAATAGTTCGAATTTCAGAGCCGGTATTATGGAATCGAGTTAAGTAGATATCAATCAGTTTGACCCACCTATGACACTGATATAATAATTTAATTTAAAATCAATTTTTACTGTTGAATTTTTCAGCGTAATTATAATATTGTCCTGTGAGTAAAAGTCAATTGTGCGTATTATTATATACGCATATTTTCGAAAGAAATTTTACTAATTTTTACTTCAAAATTTACATCGAAAATAATTATTTTTACAAATTTTATAAATAACCAAAAATTATTTTTTCTATATTAATTACATAATTAACATTTTTAAGGACTTTTTCCTCATTTTCATCAGAAAATATTTACTGCTTTCTTATTTTGATAATAAATTGAATTCCGAATTCCGGAAATTGACGAATTTTATTATTCATGAAAGAATTTAAATTATAAAAAATTTTAAATAACTTTCGACCAATTTTTATTCAAATTTTAATTTAAATAATTGAATTCTAACAAGAAATTTTTATCATTCATAAAAAGAATTGAATAATTACGAAAATTTATACAAAAAATGGTATACATAATTGAATTCTGTTTGGAAATTTTATGCAAACAGTCGATTTTGAAAATTATTAAACAAGCTAAAAGTTTATCAAAATAATTAAATTTTACAAAGAATTCTATTAAAATTTTTGACAATAATTGAACTTTTGTGTGGTATTTTATTAAATTTCTTCTAAAAATAATTGAATTTCTAAGAAAAAATTTTTTACTTTTAGAAATATTACGGATTTTAATATTTATAAAAATAATTGAATTATTGCGAACATTTTTATTAAAATCTAAAAGAATAATAATTGAATTACTTCATAAAAATTTAATTTCATATAATTTATTTTTTTCGAACAATTTTATTAAAATATTTGTAAATAATTGAATTTCTCTGCAAAATTCTAATATTTTGATAAATAATTGAAAGCCTGCAATGAATTATATTATTTCTAAAAATAATTGAATTATTGCGAAAAATTATATTAAAATCTAAAAGAAATGAATTATATTTGAAAAAAAATTAATTAAAAATTGTATTTCAAATAATTAATTTCTTTTGAACAATTTTATTTAAAAATATTTGTAAATAATTGAATTTATGTAAAAAATTTTGCTATTTTTGAAAATAATTGAATTCTTCGTAAGAATTTTTTAAACAATTGTTTTAAATAATTAGTTTTTTTGAAATATAATAAATATTGTGAAAAATTTATTTCAAATAATTAAAATTATTGTCAAAAACTTTAATAATGAAAATACAATTGAATTTTTCAATTAATTTAAAATAGTGTTAAAAATAATTGAAATTCTTCAACGAGGTTTCTTATTTATGAAAGTAATTAAATTCTAGCTTAGAGTTAGAATTTTATTAAATTTTTTTTTTCAAATTGAATTTTCGTTAAAAATTTAATTATTTGTGAAAGTAATTGAATTACTGTGAAAAATTGTATAAAAAGTTTGTTAAATAATTTTTTTTTTAATTTTTCCTAAAATGCTATTCTAAAATAATTAATTAAATTCCTCCATAAATCTTATTATTTATGAAAATAATTGAATTTCACCAATTTTTTTAATTAAATAATTGAATTCTTTTGCGAAATTTCATGAAAATACTGGTTATTAAAAATAATTGAATTTGGAATATATATTTTTTTTTTTTGAAAATAATGGACTTTGGAATATTTTTGGAAAATAATTTAATTTTTGAATATTTTTTTTAAATAATTGAATCATTTTATAGAACTTGACAAAAAAATTGTAGCTTTTCAATTCTTTTCTCGTTTTCCTATTCATTTCACTTCATTTATGAGAGAATTCTCATGCCCTCTAGGCGGGAATTTAAAGAACTTTTAGGCGCGAAATTCAAAATCAAACGTTTTTTAAGTGCAATAATTACTGTAAAGTAATGTAAGTTTTACAATAATGACTATTATAATAATTGTTTTTCGTAATAGTACATTAATTATTATTATTATTATTATTATTATTATTATTATATTATTATTATTATTATTATTATTATTATTATTATTATATTATTTTATTTTATTATTATTATTATTTTTTAATTTTTATTTTTATTACTATAAATTATTTTTATAATAATATTTTTGAATACAAATATTATTGCATATATACATATAAATTATGATTGAAAAATTTAATTTTCTAAAATGCGAAAAACTCTCTCCTGCATGTTCACAGATTTGATAAATGCGACGACACTAGGAAAATGCAAAAAAGGAGTAAATATAATAAATGTCGCCCGAGGTGGAATCATCGATGAAGAAGCGCTACTCAATTCGATTAAAATTGGTCATTGTGGAGGTGCAGCATTGGATGTTTTTATTCAAGAGCCGCCAAAGAATCCTATTACTTTGGAACTTATCCAGCATCCAAAGGTTATCGCCACACCCCATCTCGGTAAGCAATTAACTATTCCTAGGTATTTTTTTTATTCCTCCCATCACTTCCCCCCCTCTCAATCCATCATACAGTTATATAAAGCGCAAAAATAGTAATAATAATAAAAAAAAGAGAAAAAAAAATTTTATTTTTTCCCACAACTTGTCGAATATATTAAAACTTATTATTTGTCCGCATTTCCACTGGTCGCGTAGTTTTCTTTTCTTTTTTTTTGATGATAAAATAAAAAGGAGAGAAAAACTTTTGAAAAAGTAATAGTACAACCTTTATGACAATATTCTTGTTATATTTTGTGGGTCTTTTTTATATTGGCTCGCCAATCTAGGGAAAAATCGTGTTTTCTGCTTCAATTGTCTAGTAAACGATTCTTATTCGAATATATGGAAATCTTTATTTCGATTGATTTCATTTTATTTATTTTATAATAAAATTCAACCTTCCTTTGGTTTTATATAATGAAACTCTTATTTTCTGCCTCGAATCAAATTAGTTCTCAATTTTTTAAAAATTTTATTTCCTTTTTTGATTTGGAAAATTGTAATAGAATAAAAATTGTATTTTTTATCAGAAAATTAGTTACTTTTTAAATTTTTCTTTCAGTTTATTATTCATCAAGTATAAATAATTTAGTAGTTTTAATTAACTATTTTTTAAAAAAATAAAAATTTCCAAAAATCATTGCAAAATTTCAATTATTTATAATACAATTTTAATCGAGTTTCTTAAAAAAATTTATTCTTAAGAATTTTATCAAAATTTGTCGAAAGAATTCTATTATTTAAAAAATTTGTTGAAAAAATTCTTTATCAGAATTGAATTTGAAGAAAAATTTAATTATTCAATAAATTATCTTTGTTTGAAAAAAATATAATTTCTAATCAAATTCATTTAAAATTGAAATTTTACAAAATTTACATAATTAATAGTTACTACTTACTGAATTATAATTAATAAATATTTATTTAATAATTAGATAATTTATTGCATTTTAATAATTGAATCCTCGAAAAACTTTCTAAAAACTACTAAAATTAATTTATTTAGAGAAAAAAATAGAAACTTTAGGGAAAATAATTAATTTTTTAAACTTTTCTTCAAACTTATTATTTCAAAAGCCTTGAAATTGAAATTCAACAAAATTTGAATTCTTCGTAAAAAAATAGAAATTTTGAATTTAATAAATGAATGCTCCAAAAATTTTCTAAAAACTACTAAAAATAATTTATTTAGAGAAAAAAATAGAAACTTTATGGAAAATAATTAATTTCTAAACCTTTTCTTCAAACTTATTATTTTTGGAAAACAAATTTCAAAAGCCTTGAAATTGGAATGCAAAAAAATTTGATTTCCTTGTACGAAATATATTTAAATATTTATTTTTAACAAAAATAATTCAAGCACTTTTGATTAAATTAAATTTTTAGAAAAATCATGAAATGCAAAATGCACAACAATTTTTATTCCCGATAAAATTATATCATTCGTTTCAGAATGGAAAAATTAGTTTTTAAATACACGTTTATCAAAAAGTTAACTTTCGAGATAGTACTTTGGTTACTTTCCAAGAGTTATAAATTTTTCACGGACAATGAGAGTCGTTTTTACTTTTTCTTCTTCTTTTTTTTTATATATATATACATAATTTATAGTTTTCTGTTTACTTTAGTCACTTTTTCAGAGAGAGAGAGAGAGAGTGGACATTTTTAATTAATTACCTCAGATTTTTTTTCTAGTTATATTTCTACTTGTATATACATAAATTGATATAAATTAAAATTAAATTAACGAAAGATAAATATTTATATAGGAAAACTGTGTCTATTATATAGTTTTCTTGGCAAATTATTATTTAAATATAACTGAATGCAGAAATAATTTATTTATTTATCCTTCAATTAATTTAATTGATCACTACATAAACCCACAGTTGTATTCTGAGTTAATATTTGTTCTTCATTAAATTCCGCTATTGGTCAATATAATTGTAAAAAAATATTACCTCAGTAAACTCATTATTTACTTTAAATGAAGATTTTAATATTATCAAAAAATATTCCAAATGGAGAAGAAAATTAATTTCAGAATTTTTTCTATTATTTTATGTTTTGTTAGAATTTTTTTTTTAAAGTAATATTTAAATTATTAAATTTTTACTACTAAAATTAAATTTTAAAGAAATTAAACTAAATTACTAAATGAATATTTATTTTAAAAGTATATTTAATTAATATATTTAAGTATTAATGAAAAAAATTAATAATTCATTAATATTGAATTATTAATTAAAAATTCGACAATTAATAATTCAATGGACTCAATAAAATAATAAATAATTTCTCCCTTTATTCAATGACAGGTGCAAGTACAGAAGAAGCACAACAACGTGTTGCAGTTGAAATAGCCGAGCAAATTTTAGCACTATCGGGAAAATCGACAAACTATAGTGTCACTGGAATAGTGAATGCGCCAATTTTAACAGCCGCAATGTCAGAAGAAAATTTACCATGGATTGAATTATCAAAGAAACTCGGTCAATTAATTGGGCGATTTTTAAATAAAAATCAGAAAAAAACAATTGTCGAATGTCAAACAATTGGCGATGATGAAATGAAATTAAAGAAATTCATTCACACTGCAGTTTTAGTTGGAATTTTAACGGGTCAAACGAAAAATGGTTTAAATCTCGTTAATGCGCCAACATTGGCCAAAGAAATTGGCGTGCAAATTAATGAGAGTCACATGAATGAAGAAACAAGTGCAGTAATTGTCAAAGTTGATCAGTATCAAATTAAAGGTAATTTATTTACACTCATTTTGTTTTTAATCTAGTCGGAAATTTTTTTTATTTTCCACATTTTTAAAGTCTAGGAATTTTAATTTTTCTAAATACTCAAAATCAACGAATTTTAATTTCTCTAAATATTAAAAATCAACGAATTTTAATTTTTCTAAACATACGAATTTTAATTTTTCTAAATATACGAAATTTAATTTTTCTAAATATACGAAATTTAATTTTTCTAAATATTATAAATCAACAAATTTTAATTTGTAATATTCAAAATCTTCAAATTTATATCACTCAAAAAGGAAATTTTAATATTTCCAAACATTCATAATTTTCAAATTTAATTTTGAAATATTAAAATTAATCGAATTTCCATTTTTTAAAATCATCAAACATAAAATTTTTATAATCTTCGAATTTCAATTTTTCAAAATTAAAATTATTCAAATTTCAATTTTTTAAAATCTTCAAACTCAAATTTTCATAATCTTCGAAATTTAATTTTTCAAAATTAAAATTATCCAAATTTCAATTTAAGAAAATTTCTAAACTCAAATCTTCATAATTTTAAAAAGTTTAAACTCAAATTTTAAAAATTCAAACTTTATTTTTTTGAACTATTCGAAAACTTTCAATTTTAATTTTATCGAAATATTCAAAATATTAAAATTTAAAGTTTTCAAATACCGAATTAAACTTTTTCCAAGTATTCAAATTTAATTTCAATTATTTAAAATCAAAATAGAATTTTCATTTTTTCCAAAAAATTCGAATTGTAATTATTTTTAAATATTTAAATTGAAATTCTTTAAAGTATTCAAATTTAAACTATTAAAAATATACAAACTAAAATGATTTAAAATCCAAATTAAAATTCTTCTAAAGATTCAAAATATTTGAATTTGAATTTGAATTTTAGGAAAAATTTAAAACTTTCAAAATCTAAATTTAAAAATTTCCAAAAATAATTATGAATAAATTTTAATTTTTCCAATTCTTAAATTTATCTAAATTAAACTTTAATTAAGTCTTTAATTTTTCCAAATTTTCATTCCTATTTTCTTTAAAACGTTTAAAATTAAATTTTTTTAAAAACTACAAATTCAATTGTTCGAAATTTTTAAAATATTCTAAATAATATTCTTAAAAATATACAAAATAGTCAAATTTTATTCTGAATATTCAAATTATAATTATTTAAAATATCCAAATTGCAATTCTTTAAAATATTTCAATTTAATTTTTTTTTAAATCTTGACATAAAAATTGCAAAATATTTAAACTAAATAATTATTCAAACTAAATTTTAATTAAATCTTCAATTTTTCCAAATTTTCATACTTTATTTCATTAAAATATTTAAAAATAAATTTTTAAAAAACAAGAAATTCAATTATTCAAAATTCAAGTTTCAAATTTTCTAAACATTCAAAATATTCTGAATAAAATTCTTAAAAAGATAAAAAATAGTAAATTTATAAAAATATTCTAATTACAATCTTTTAAAACATTCAATTTACAATTTTTTAACAATAAAAAATTTAATTTCTTCAAAATTTAAATTTTGTCAATTATTCAAAATTTTTCAACATTCAGAAATTCTAATTGTTTAAAATCGTTAAATTAACATTTTTTCAATATATTCATAATTATCAAATTTAAATAAACAAAACAGTTTAATTTTATAAATCTTCAAATTTAAGTTTTTCTAAATATACAATTTATAATTTTTTTAAATATTCTAATTGCAATTTTTTAAAATATTCAAAACTAAATTTTTTTAAAAATCTAATCTGAAATATTGCAAAATATTCAGAATCTTTAAATTAAAATTTTTTAAAATGGACAAATTACTATTTTTCTACATATCTACAAATTTTAATTCTTACAAATATTCAAATTATTCAGATTAAACTTTAATGATATAGTCAATTTTTAATTTTTTTAAATTTTCAATTAAACTTCTTCAGAATATTCAAAATTAAAATTTTTCAAAATCTTCAAATGCCATTTTTTACAATCTAAATTTAAATTTTCCGAAATATATTCAAAATCTATATTTTTTACTAATTTTCACTATCAACTGAATTTTATTTTACAATCAAATACAATGCAACTAAAATATAGAATTATTTTTGTAAAATAACCGATTATTTGTGAATCAAATAATTTCTGAATGTTGAAAAATTATAATTTTGAATATAACAATGTATTTTTAAAAACAAATTTTAAGAGAATAATTTTATGAAAATAAATTTTGTTGAAATATTAAATTTATGAAAATAAATTTTTTGCAAAATTAAATTTATGAAAATAAAGTTTTTGCAAAATTAAATTTATGAAAATAAATTTTTTGCAAAATTAATTTCATGAAAATAAATTTGTTGAAATATTAAATTTATGAAAATAAATTTGTTGAAATACTAAATTTATGAAAATAAATTTGTTGAAATATTAAATTGATGATAATAAATTTTTGCAAATATTAAATTGATGTAAATAAACTTTTTAAAATATTAACTTCATGAAAACAAATTTTTTGAAATATTAAATTTATGAAATTAAAATTTGTCGACAATAAATTTTTTAAAACCACTTTCTTTTTGAGAATATTAATTTCTCCTTTTTTTTCTTCTCAGGAACAATTCGTGACAATGAACCGGTTCTGCTGTCGATCAATGATTCTCTATTTGCTAATGGAATTGTTCTTCGAGATTATGTTTCGTTGTATAAAACAAACAATGGATTAGAAGATCTAGCGGCAGTTGTGAGCGCCTTCTCAGCAAAGGGAATCAGCATACGTAGTTTAAATACAAACGAAAATTGGCTTATTGTTCAAACAAACGTCGATACAACAATTCAAGTAAATGACATTGAGAGCTTTTAACGAACTCGTATATATCTCTCCTGTATATATATATATATAAATGTCCCATTAAATTAATTCAATTTCTCCTCTATATTCGCATTAGCACATTAGCAATTCATTTTATTATGTATAAAAACAAAATAATGACGATCGATTTTTTTTCCATTCAAACGATTTCAGTATTTTTTGTGTATATGCAATCTGCTTTGGAAATTAACACACTTTTTGTTGTGATAAACGATCAAGAAATAAAATTAACCTAGGGCAGTGAAAATTTATTTATTTAGTGTTAATTGTTAAGTAATTTTACTGTTTAGTGTTAATTAATTTTAATATTGACTGTTAATTAATTTTACCATTGACTGTTAATTAATTAATTGCTAACTGTTGGATAATTTTAACAATTAATTAATTAACTGTTGGATAATTTTAAATATTAATTAATTAACTGTTAATTAATTTTTCCATTAACTGTTAATTAATTTCACTATTACCTGTTAAATAATTATTGCTCAATTGTAAATTGTTACAAATTTGCAGCGTTCTACTGTAAATGCATTTAATTTTAGTCTATTAAGTGTATAAAAATGTATTTTTGTACGAAATTTAATTTAGAATAATGGTAATAATTAATAGTAATAAGAAAAAGTAGTAAATTTAAAAAAAATGTAATTTAAATAATGAAATAAGTGTAATTTCAATAATGTAATTAGTGTAATTTAAATACTGTACTTAGTGTAATTTAAATATCGTAGTTAGCACAATTTAAATGACAATGTAATTCTCCTGTAAACAGTAATTACAAAAAACGAATTTAATACAACTTTTATCAAAAATCCAGTCTTATTACTGTGAAATAACAATAATTAACTATTTTCCAATATTGAAATAACTGCAAAAGGTAACATAACCTCAAATTCACGATTTAATTGATTCATTTCATTCAATCGCGCATGTGAAATTGATCCCACATTACATTTTTAGGTTAGGTTGACACGTTACTATAACAAAAAAAAACTATTGTTTGTCAGTACCGCGTCGACCTAACCTAAAAATCAGTATTGTTGACTCATGCTGAAAGATTTGCGACAATAGAAAGAAAGATTTACGCCGAAATACGTCAATATTTAATTTCATTAAATACTATCCATAAGGATAACGATTTAAAAGTGATATTTTTTCCAAGTTTGATCCATTGATTCAGATATTTGTAAATCTTACCTCGCACCACAAGAAGTTCCCAAAGTTCATTGTTTAGGCTCGAATATACGTCGATTAGAGGAAAAAACACCATTCTTTGCCAACTTTTTGTATTCGCTTAGCGTCCTTATTGCAATAACGATGCGAGGCGGACCTTTAAATAGAGTCGAATATTTTAGTTTCCAATGAAATTATTAACAATTCGTTTCGATTACGCCACGAAGTTTATACTTACCCCGTATGTGAATTTGTGAACAGTAACAACTTTTCAATGTATTCTCGACTTTAGACTTATCATTATTAGACAATGATGGTATTTATTTTAACACTTTCGTGACCGCAGACTCTGGATAACAATGGCTGATCTCTACACTTGCCGCAGAGCACGCGCAGCGCTGCCGCCTACCGGCCGGAAGTTCAACTAACTGAAACTCAGGAGGTAAGTAGTCTGAAGTTGCTCCGCTTGCCTCCCAAGATAACTGCAGTTTTCTGTTCGTACGACTCGCAGCTCACTTCTCTTTCTTGACAATTGCTGTGATTCCAGTGATCGCATTTATCATTTTTTAACGAAAATTTTAGTATTCAAATCATTCAAATACTTGAGAATCGTAGGGAAATAAAGAAAAGTACAGAAAATATTTGTAACAATCTCTCTAGTTGTTCTTTGTTTTTTGTCTTAATCAATAATGCGATCAGTGAATATCAACAAAATTAAAACATAGGTAACAATTCTAACCTATAAAACTTTTTGTAACCGATTTGTTTCGGGTTTTCTGTTGCAAAAACATTGCTTGCAAAATACCTAAAAAGTTCAAACAAAATAATCAAAATATGTATAGAAAATTAACAACCTGAACGATTATAACCTACAAATTTTTTATCTATTTGCTCGCAAGTCGCAATTGCAAAATACATAAATTTAAGCGAGTAAAAATCAGTGCGGAAATGTAAATTTCTGGAAAAATGAAACAACGTGTACAATATTACAATGATTATGATCTATTATACTTTTATAACGTTCTGTTACTTAAAAAATCCAAAAATTGGGGTGAAAAATACAACATTTATTGGTAAGTTCAAATGTGTAAATTTAATTTGTCAAAGATCTTGTTTTCATATGTACACAAACACTTGAAAACAATTATTAATAATTACCAGAAAATAATTGAAAATACCATATATTCAAGACACGGGAATTTTTTTCCTGGACACTTTATTACATTAGGTTGAGATTAATGTAATAATAATAAAAATAACGGAAAAATAATTACTATTTACTAATTATAATCATAATAATTATTATTTATATTTTGATAGTTGTATTTTATTTATATTCTGATTATTATTATTATTATTATTACTGATTATTTTCGTAACTATTTTTCATTATATTTCTAATTTAATTTCAAGAAATAAAGACAATTTGGTTAAAAATTATATTTCTTTAATAGACATTTTTAATATTATATATAATATTAATAAATTAATAGGCGCATAACTTTATTATGAGAAATGTCGAACATTTCCATTCTCTTTCAGGTCACATTTTTATTAAATTCTTTTTTTTCACATATATATTAATATTAAATTATAAATTATAATCTTATTAGAAATATTTACGACAATTACAATATCTTTTTGTATATATTTTGTATATTATATATATAGTATAATATGAAGGCAAAATCGTTCATAAACCGATTTTATAATCAGTCTTTATGAGAAAATATTGCGATTTTATTATTTGCAATCTTGTAATCTTTCCTTTTTTTTATAAATTATTACAATATATTGGTCTGTTAATATTTAAATTTTTGTTTTATAATATTAGCGCTCTTAAATGTTGACAAAAATATAATTTTTTATGAAAATGGATTTTTTACTTGAATGTAATTGAATTAAATCAATTTTTACTTAAATATAATTGAATTAAATCAATTTTTACCTGAATATAATTGAATTAAATCAATTTTTACTTTAATTAATTTAATTGATTCAATTTTTACTTGAATGCAATTGAATTAAATCAATTTTTACTTGAATATAATTTAATTATATCAATTTCTACTTTAATGAATGTAATTAAATTAATTTTTGCTTTAATTAATTTAATTAAATCAATTTTTACTTTAATTAATTTAATTAAATCAATTTTTGCTTTAATTAATTTTAAAAAATCGATTTTTACTTTAAGAAATTTAATTAATAATTTAATTTTATTGATTACATCAAAAATATCTCAAATGATTTTTCTAAGTGTACGAT
The DNA here is from genome assembly GCA_032872475.1 of Leptopilina myrica (nomen nudum). Lineage (NCBI taxonomy): Eukaryota > Metazoa > Arthropoda > Insecta > Hymenoptera > Figitidae > Leptopilina > Leptopilina myrica (nomen nudum). Next base: position 29,453,281 of record CM065465.1, on the reverse strand, counting down.
TTTTAAGTTTAGATTGTCTCTTAAGTAATTAGAAATTAAATAATTCGAAAATAGACTTTTTCCGCAGTTATTGACGTTCTTATATGAAAAGAGTAGATATTGTAGCACCATTGTTGATAAATTGGGATTTTTGTAAATTTATATAAACCATTTTGCTTTAATTAGCAGTTTTTTTTTTTGGAAAAATTAATTCGGAGACTTTTTTTTATTATTTCTGGATGAAAGGTTATTTTCTCATTTTGCCAGTTATCACCGACCAGCTCGGGCGATCATTTTCACTAGAAGAAGTAGACTGAAAAATTGGGTAAATTTGTGCATCCAATATAATCTGTAAAGATAATTAAAAAGAATTAGTCAATATTTCTTTTAACAAGGACAAAAATAGTAATAATAATAGTAACAATGAAAATTTATCACCGAATTAAACTTACTTTAGAAGTCGATTTCTTGCTTTGCTCAAAGTATCAGGTCCGTCTTTTAAGATATATTTTCTAATTCCAAGCATGTAACGATGCACATAAGTGTCCCAGTCTAATGTTCCAATGTCGACATTAAAACATCCCGAGTCATTCGATTCCTTAATGGCTTTCGTCAATTCACGCATATTATTGCCGTGAAAGAACCATTCGTTAATGGCGAAAAATTCCCCCGTGAGGGCAGCTCTTTGAAATCGTTGTGTGATCTTCATCATTCTGTTGAAAACAAAGACAATTTTATTTTTGCTATTTTGTAATTATTGTTTTATGCAACTTGCATTCCTCTGGTCAAAAAACTAGAGGTTTTGATATTATTACAGAGAGTGTGTGTTTAATATTTTCTATTTTTTATTCAGATAATTATCACTCACTTGGGTTTGCCTCCTTGGAATTTCAAGACCATATCGACCAAAAACGCTGGGAAAAAATGAAGCATTGCCACCATGATTTTGTGGATCAATTTGTTTGTCCTAAAAGTGACTCCTGGATACCACATGACGTATTTTGATGGAGATTCAATTGCGTGTTTTCTGGTGAGTCGTCCGAATTCTCCCCATCTGGATTAATTCACAGGTATGTTATGAGAATTACTTTTTTTGTTTTTATACTGATTTACATATTACTGTTTTCGTACTATTTTCGTAATCGATTTTGAAGAAGGCGCGAAAAACGAACCAATAACGCAGCTTTATTTAACTATACCGTTGAAACTGTGTGGTCAGTAACCTGACCAATAATTATCGGACTTGGACGAACAATTTCTCGGATATTTAAAGAGCCGAATTAAAATAATTAAAGTTAAACTTCATTTTTAACAGAAGAAAAACTTACTTTACGGGATTGAACGTTCCACTGGTACAATTGTAAATTCTAAGTTTGTTGGTGCGTTCGATTGCATTGTGCCATGAGGCACAAATGAGAGTGTCCACAACGTAATCGACTGGAACAACATCAACAACCATTCTTGCATTGCAAACAATACTCCGAATAGTGCCTCTTCCGATTTCCATCATAATTCCTAAAAATAAACCCATTTTCTTTTTTCAATTGCAATCCTTTTTTTTATATATATGTTATGTTTTATTTTCTTCATTCAATTGAGTATTGAAAAAATAACTGATTCTATTTGATTGGAAAAGTTACAGAACGTTGTTACCAGCTTTTTTGTAGTGTCTTTTTCAAAAAGAAAAAAAAAACACTTACCGGTTATTCCGCAGACATTATCAACCCATCCGGGGAATGGTTCCTGATAAGCAGCACAAACAATGCTCGGTCTGACAATTGAAATCGGCAAACCAGCACCCTTTGTCGATATTAAATTCTCCGCTAATCCCTTTGTCAACGTGTAGGTATTCGGATGTCTTCCCATTAATTTCTTCTCCAATATTCTCAGTGTCTCGTCGTCCAGATTTTCACACATGTCAATAACCGTGTGGGGTTTTACTTTCGTACTGAAAAAAAAATCGTTACGAATTAGGTCTTTGAAGTCAGTCTCGACACCAAGCTTCGAGTACAATTTTTGTTTTTACAAAAAGTAATACCATTTTTGGATGATTTTCAGTTTTAAACGATTTAGAATTTTAGGGGGGAAAGGAAGCAGTAATAAAAAAGAAAGAAAACAACTTTATTGGATTATTGTGGAAAGGTTTACCTGTAAACTTCCTCCTTAATATCGTAGAGATCAGCGTTACTGTAAGCAGTGCTGACATGAATAATACTGACAAGATTCGACATACTTTTACAAAGTTCTATCATTCTATCAGTGCCTTTTGTGTTTAGATTAACAGCTACTTTTAGGGGTTCATCAAATCGCACTGTCGCTGCACTGTGAAAGACAACATTGACACGTTGCATCAGCATTGCTTTGTCTTCTGGACTAAGACCCAATTCGGGTAGGCTCATGTCTCCTTTCACTGGAATCACTTTGCTCAGTGTTCCAGGATACTCCCAACGAATTCTGTCATAGACCTGCAATTGATTTTGGAAGTGTTTATTTTTTTTCCAATCTAAAGGTATATTTGAAAGAAACCTTCTTGAACAAAAGTACTTATTTAGTATCATTCTTGCATTGCAAACAATATCTTTTTTTGTCTATCAATAATAATAATAATAATTTTTGTCAATCATAATAGATCATAAAGCAGATACTTGATATTAATCTTTTCTTTAAATTATTAGGTTAAGCTACAGCTATACCTAGGTTTTTAACAACAATTGAAGCAAATTGGTGGTGAATTCACTAACAATGGATGAATCGAAAAAATCAATTGAATATACTATCAGTTTCTCTACTTAGTCTTATTTTTAATGACGGATTAACATAATTAACTCTGTGGAACATTAGAGAAGTAACATGATGATCTTCTTGGAACCAAAGAATTAATTTCAGACAAATAGAACAATTTACTGTTTAATATTTAGAACCAAAAGAAGCATATCAGAATTTGGAGAACAATCTTTAGATTTTAATCTTGCTTAAGGGAAAAATTAAAATTAGTCCAAGAGAAAAATTAAAAAAAGAAGTTATAATTACCGGATTGTCAATGAGTTCCATAAATCGTTGCTCGACAGTTTGGCCCTTTTTTGGACGGATTAAAATGAAAATTGTGGCAAGTCGTGGGCATGATCGTAAAAGTTTTTCCACAAGTGCTTTTCCTAAAAAGCCAGTTGCACCAGTTATGAGAACGACAGATTCTGCAAAAAAGGCCTCAATCGAACTCCCACCTGGATTAGCATTCTCGATTTGTTGTTCCTCGCCTGTAAATGTATTTGTCTTTCCCATTATGGTGAGAGTTCTTCTTATGATTATCCTTCCTGAAACGGAAATTTTCTATATAAAATTTCGCTGCTCTCTGTCTCTTCATTTATACTTTCTCGTTAAACTTTCCCACTTATTGGCTCTCACTTTTTTCATTTTTACAAAAATCGGAAAGTCATTTTTTCCTTCTCTCTTCATTTATTTATATATAATATACAGTTTCACTTTTGCTCGCGTAGGCATAATATATTTGTCCATTCAAATTTACAAAGTGATTCCATATATAGTTAATCAATTTTTCGCTTTAGCAATTAGTGAACATTGACTGTATTATAAATAGAAAGTGGAAAATTAGTAATTATGGCAAAAAAATATTTTTATTAGATTTCGCTATTTTTAGTTATTTAAAGTATTAATTATATCGAAAGAAGTTAATGAATTTAGGTATTGATTAATTATTAACTGTTTCGATTTTTAAATATATATAATTGAAACTTAAAACAATTAACTTATTGACTAATTAACTAATTGAATATTATTTTCAAAACAATTAAAATAAAATTCTTCTAAACAATTCAATTCTTTTTCAAATTTTTTATAAAATTCTTCGTAAAAATTCCATTATTTTAAATATATTTAAATATACATATAATTCTACGCAATTTCTCGAAAGAATTTAATTTTTTAATTTCAGATGCAAAATTAAAACAAAATTCACTTATTATAATTAATTGAGTAAATAATTTTAATTTTCAAAAATACCAATAAAATTCTTTCAAGCAATTCAATTATTTTCAAATAAATTTTATTTAAATTATACATTAAATTAAACTTTCCAGAAAAAATAAAATTGTTAAACATAATTATTGCTATTTTTTATAAAATTTTAATTATTTTGAGAAATTTTAGTAAAATTGTTCGTAAAAATTCAATTATTTTCCAAAATTTCTGAAAGGAATTGAATTTTTGATCAATTTCAAATTAAAAATTTAAAAAATTTACTTTTTAACTAATTGTATATTTACTTAAAATTTTCTTCAATCTCAACAAAATTTCTCAAAGTAATACAACTATTTTTATAAAAAATATAATTTCTCCAAAAAAACTTCAATTACATAACAAAATTATTAAAATTCTTTATAAGATTTCAATGAATTTACGAATTTTTTTATAAACTTCTTCGCAAGAATTGAATTATTTTATGAAATTTTAATAAACTTATTTTAAAGAATTGAATTTTTGAGTAAATTCAAATTAAAAATTAATTAAAATTCACTTATTAACTCATTAACTAATTAATTGTAAAATACATTTTTCAAAACAATTTAATACTTTGAATTAAATTTGTAATAAAATTTTTTTGAAAAATTTTGATTATTTTTGTAAATAAAAACATTTTTCGCAAGAATTCAATTATATTAAGAATATTTTAATTAAATTCTCTTGATACAATTTCATTAATTTCACATTTTTTAATAAACTTCCTTACAAAAATTGAATTTTTTTCGAAAACTTAAACAAAATTCTTTAGAAAAATTCAATTATTTATTATTATAATAAAATTTTTCGTAGAAATTCGATTATTTACAATAAAATTTTAGAAAACTTTTTGTAGGATTTGAATTTTTGAATAATTTCAAACTGAAAATTTAAAAAATTTATTTATTAACTAATTAAGTATTTACTTAAAATTTTCTGAAATTTTAACAAAATTTTTTTTAAATAATTCAATTATTTTTATAAAAATTAAAATTTCTGGGAAAAAATTACATTTTCTTTATAAACGATAAAAATTTTTGCAAGAATTCAAATATTTTCAATATAACTTTAATATATCTCCAAAAAAAGTTTATTTAAATTCTTTATAAAAAAAATTCAATTTTTTTCCAATAATATTCACTGAACGAATTTAATTACATTCAAAAATAATAAAATTCTTCGTCGGAATTAAATTATAAAATTTTTTCAAATAGATTCGAGTATTCTTAAATATTTTAATAAATTTTTTTTTAAAGACTTGAATCTTCTTTTAAAAATTTTAATAAAATTCTTCACAAGAATTCAATAATTGAATTTCTATTTATGTCAACAAAATTCTTTCTTGCAATTGTAAATATTTATTAAACTGAACCAAATGTTTATGTAAATCAAATAAATATATTTATTTACAATAAATAATTTTTTATGTAAAATAATTTTTTTATGTGAAATAAATTTTGTTTATATAAATAATCTTTATTTATGTTAAATAAACTATAGTTATTGATTTTATTTTTTGATTTTGCAATATAATTTTCTTCTCAATGATCAATACACTAAATCGACTGCAAAAGAATTTTTTTTTACTAAAATGTAAATACAAATTTTATTCTAAGAAAATATTTTAATGTAAAATTATTCCAACAAGTTACTAGAAATATACACATTAACATCAATTTCGTTATATCAACATAAATTAATCAATAATTCTCATTTGCGAAATAATAGTTTTCTGATTGATTAGAATTGAATTGTTTTGCATGAAAAAAATAACAATTATTTTCCTCATTATTCATATTGTAAATAAATACTAAAAAAAAGATACATTTTTAACTTTTTATTAATGAAATAATTTGCATTTTAATTTTTAATAACAACAAAGTGCTTCTTTTTTTTAAACATTCACATTGGCAAATTACATCAGTGCATGAAAGATTGTATATTTTCATCGACATTATTGATTCTTCATGTACGCAGAAAAAGCTTGTTTTGTAGGCTATTTGTAAGGAATATTGATTACATTATTTAGCTGTTGGAAAAAAAATTCTTTCTTTTTCTCCTGCTCTTGAAAAATTTAATATCATTGTCGAATTATATGTGTGAGATAAGAAAAAAAAATTTATTTTTAAACACAATGGAAAAAAAAGATGGTGTAAAGTTATTTCTATTATTTATTATATTCGCGTTATCGATTTCTTTATAGGCGGAAGTTTTACGTAGTAATTTGTCTCAGGGACAAGAACTTTTAGCCAATAATAATTGTTAAGAAATGACGAGTGTGTAACGTTGTAGATCGTTTATAACTTAACATTAAAATATATAGCTATATATTTTCTTTTCTTTTTTTTAATGTCCAATTATTTCATTGAAGTGAGGAAATCGCTATTTCCAGTGTATCATATTGTTGATGACTAATAATCAATTTTTAATATAAAATTATTATTTATTCTCTAGAGTTGAGTTTTCATCTGTAGGTAGAAGAAAAACAATTTTTTTTTGATAAATAAAATTCAATTTAATTATTATAATTAAAATAATGACAGCAATAAATAATATAATTTATTTAAATTAATAATTTAATAAAAGGAGAAAATAATAAAATAAATTAATTTAAATCAATTTGTAAGAAATTAAATTCAGTTTTGAAAAAATTAATTTATTAATTTATAGACTAGTTAATTAATTAATGAAAAAAGGAAGAAAAGAATTTAAAGAAATTAACAAGCAGACAGAAAATATTAAATTAGAATTAAAAAAGAATAGATTAATTTAAAGCTATGATTAAAGAATAATTTCTAAAAAAAAGTAGTGCAAAACATTTTTGAAAAATATACAAATTGATGAATATAAAGTTTAATAATATTGCAAGTCATGCAATTAAGAGAGAAAGAGACCGGTTGTTAATGGTTGTTGACTTCTTATTTTTTTCTAATTTATATCAGAAAATAAAATATTTTGCCTCTTAGATAATTTGGAAAGTTATTTAAAATTTTTTCTTTTAAACAAAAATTATATAATTTCTATTTATTGTCTAATTTTCTATTTTACACTATTTCTATTTACTTTTCTGTTATCAAATAATTATTTTACTTGAATCAAGTAATTTTATTTAATTTAAACAAATAAATATTAATATAACCAATAATTGAAGTATTTGAAGAAATATATAATTTCATTGGTAAAAATAAAAATTATTTGACTCAAGTACCTAAATATTTATTTATTACTCTCGAAAATTGAATTAGTAAAAATAATTTACTAATTTGAATTATTTACTGACTTTTTGCTTTCGAATTCGGAAATTTTACCAATAAATTGTAATTCATTATTATTTGTTAATAAAGTTTAATAAAATTTTGAAAATTTAGCAATAAATTATTAGAAATCAGTTAATTTATAATTTTTTTGTAATTAATTATTAATTTGTTAATAAAATTTGCAAATTTAGTAAAAAGTAAGTAGACATTAGTTAATTTTTATTTTTTATTGTAATTAATTATCAATTTGTTAATAAAATTTGCAAATTTAGTAAAAAAGTTAGTAGACACTAGTTAATTTTTATTTTTTTAAATTAATTCTATATTTGTTAATAAAATTTAATTAAATTAGCAAATTTAGCAATAAATTGGTAAAAAGTAGTTAATTTCTATTTATTAATTATTCTACAAATTTTTTAGTAAAATTTCCAATTTTGCTAAGAAATTAGAAGAAAAAAATTACGTTATTTTTATTTAATTATATGAATTACTTTACTAATTTATTTGCAAAATTGAAAAATAATTATTTAGTGGAAATTACTATTCATTAGTAAAATTTCCTAGTTTAAAAACAAAAATTCAGCCAATATTTCCAATTACGTAGTAGTAATTTTTTACTAATTAAAAATTTAGAAAATAATAAATAAGTAATTGGTAATTATTTTTCTTATTATTAAATTGTTCCTATTTTTATTTATTAAAAAAAAATCTTTTTTATTAACAAATTTTTATTTCTAAAGTAATTATTTTTTAAGAATATCATTTGTAATGCGAAAAAAAATTATTTGAAAATACACTAAGGACACTTATTATTTGAATTTATAAGAAACGTGTCACTTACTTAGTTTATTTATTTAAAAAAAAAATATTCTTTACGTAGTTTAAAAAAATGATAAGATAATAATTATTCGAGTAATTAATGACGTTTTCAATACAAGTTTCTAAATTCAAATTGTCTTTACATTAATATTAAGTTGTTTTACGGAATGAATTTTTTTTTTCTAAAAACATGTTTTAAAAACTTTAAACAATGACGGTAACGATAAATTGAAGAATTTAAAACTTTTATTCCGAGCAAGAAACAATATTTAATAATTTATGTAAAAGAAAAAAAAAGAAATTCTAAATCTTAAAAAGTAATTGAAAAAATAATTATTGTTAATATTGATTAATTATTTTAAATATTATTATTATTTATAATAATAATAATAAAAAGAAATGTTCAGGTTTCTTTCTTTTATAAATAAATAAAAGAAATGAAAATGAAAAAAAGTGAACATAAAATTAATAATAGTTTTTTTATTTATTATTAATAAATAATAATAATAAATATTAAAAATAATAATAATAAATAAAAATAATTAATAATTAATATAATATTTATATAATATAAATTGTATGTTTATATAATTTAATGATTATAAATTACTTTTTTTATAAATGAATATAACAATTTCGAAAAAGTAGAAAAAAAAATTAAATATATATTTTTGTAAATGGTAATTATGTATATTAGCTAATATTTGCAAAAAATATTAACTCTTTTTTATCGCTGAACCTTCAAATAAACATTAATCAACATTTGTTACAATATTTAATATTTCAAATAATGACCAGTCCATAATACAGTTTCCAGTTTGCACGAAGGCAAAAATAAATATAGAAATGAGTAAAAATTACATTATTCCTAAAGGAGTAGAGCGATTATTCTAATTTAGGGCAGCAACTATACCCAATTACTGGTCTATTAAGAACATATCGTGAGTCCACTCTAAATAAATGTTTACCAGAAAAAATTGTTTCTTTATCATTAAATAATTTAATGGAAAGAAAAAAAAATTTTTTTATTTACAAAGATTTACATTTTTAATAAATATTAAACATAAATTATATTTAAATTAGTTTATTAGTATAGCAAATAAATTAATATTAAGAATATTAACAATTAATTCTAATAATATTAATATTTAATTAACATAAATAATAATTATTGTTAATAATAAAAATAATTATAATAATTATAATATAAATATGATTTTTAGTAAACTAAAATTTAAATTAGGTAAAAAAGTAATAATAGTAATAAAAAAATTAATATAATAAAATAATAAATAATTAATTTGAACTTGAAAGTAGAGTAATTGGACTATCGCTATGCATGGAAAACAGTGTTCAGTAATTGAAACACTGTATAAATTTTTTTTTCCTTAGTTTTTTTTTCTCTAAAGAAGAATTTTATTAAGAAAAATTGGATTTAATTCATACCTATTTTGTGCTCACGTGTATAAACTAGTGCAATATTGATTTTAAAAGTACACCAAGTTCTTGACCTGCATGATTTCCTAAATAGATAATAATAACTGACATTTCCAATTTGAATTTTATTATTTTTGTTTTTTTTCATGAAAAATTTATTTTTCCTAATTTTTGGAAAGAAAAAAAAAATTCTCTGAATTATTTTTAAGAGTAAAATTAGCATATTGTTTATATATTCATAAATATTGGAAAAATAATATCGTACATAAAATTATTTTCCTAAAAGATTCAATTTTGAGATAAATATCCCATTATTGAGTATGAAACATTTTTTGCGAGAAGTATATGAACAAAATTATTTTTTGCTTCTTTTATGTGATGCAAATTCCGTATTTTGTTAGTTTAATTTTTTTGAAATTATATTTTTGGTTTATTTATAGTTGTTTTTTATTAATTTATTTTTAATTCTTTTTTTTTACTTTAATTTCGTCAAATAAAAGTTAACAATTTTTTTAAATTATTTAGTTATTCAGTTCGACTACTTAAGTTGGAAAAGTATTTGGAAATTTATTTTTAAATTAGTATTTAATATTAATAAAATAAAAAAAAATTAATAAAAGTTAAAAAATAATTAATAATAAATAGAAAATAATATTCAATAATAAATAACTAATAATTAATAATAATAATAATAATAATAAAAAAAGAATAATAATAAATAATAACTTAAAAATAAATTAATGCAATAATAAATTAAAAGTAGTTAATAAATAAATATTATTATTTAATGTCAAACGAAGTTTACATGTTTTTTGCATTTTACAATTTTCTTTGAGAGAAGTTTATCATTGATATCATTTCTTTGCTTGTTTTGCACTTAAATAAATAAAAGATTATAAGGAGAGGAGTTTGTAACTAAATTTTTTTTACGATTTATTCGAAAAAAATGTGATTTTTACCAGTTTGCAAATAATATTAAATTAAAAAATTATCCGCATTATAATTCGTATTAAAAATATTTTTAAAATAAATTGACAATTGAATAATAATTATTTAATTTTTATTAGTTTTTTCTCAACAAAATTAAATTTTTAGTTATCAAAAATTTTTGTTTAATGAAAAACATAAATTTTAAATTTTTTTTGTATTTTTAATTAAAAACAGAAATAAATAATTTATTTGCCAAAACTAAATTAAATTTCTATTTACTAAAAATTCTAGTTTAATTATTAAACAATTTTTCCTTATTTTTAATTTAAATGAAAACAATATTTTTTCTCGGTAAAATTAAATGTCTAGTCGTTAAAAATTTTAGTTTAATTAAAACAAACATTTCTGCATTTTTTCCAATTTTTTTTTTTTTTGGTATTTTTTTGAATATTTTACAACATTAACTTTAGGATAATTTTTGTATATTATTCTCTCATAGCTGTTAGTGTAAAAAATTTTCTTTTGAATAAGAAAATAATCAAATAAAATAATAAAATTAAAAAATGAATTAATAAAATTAAATAAAATAAAATGATAAAATTAAATAGTAAATAATAAGAAAATAATCAAATAAAATAATAAAATTAAAAAATGAATTAATAAAATTAAATAAAATAAAATGATAAAATTAAATAGTAAATATTTTTTGAAAAATTTTTATATATTTTTCTCTCATGGCTATTAGTGTAGAAAAAAAAAATTTTCCCCTGAGTATTTTTACTTTGTAAGAATAAAAAATTTACCCGTCTTAATCGTCTTCTTTGAAATAAATTTTCTTGTACATTGCCAATTATTTTCTCAATGGTATTTGTTTTCTTTTTTTTTTCTTTACAAGTATATTATAAAGAAACACTGGCACATTATTTTATACACCGATACTAACTCGCGATTATAAATTATAAATTGTGCATTCACAATATTGCTGTATATGAATTCGCTACAATTCCAAACAACTACTGATAGAATGTTTCTAAAGGACAACTTCAGTTATCATTGCATTCAATTTTATTTGAAAGGGAAGGGGGTTGGTGGGATCGACTTTGTCGGCTTTATAACGTTTAACAGGTGTATTTTTCTCAGCTTTCCCTCAAACACTGAAGATGGCATTGTCCATCTCTTCATAGCGACCTTAATTAAATTAATAACAAAATTTTAAAAGTACAAAAAAATTTTAAAGAGTACAAAAAAATTTTAAGAGTACAAAAAAATTTTAAAAGTACAAAAAAATGTTAAAAGTTTAAAAACATTTTAAAAGTTCAAAAAAAAATTAAAAATTAATTAAAAAAATAGCCAAAATTTTAAACAATTGATACAAAAATTAAAAAAATTAATTAACAATCGAGAAAAAAGAAAGAAAACACCAAATTTTTTTCTTTTTCTTTTGCTCTTTTATTCAAGAAACAAGGTTTTATTTTTTTATTTGAGAAAGAAGGAAACTTTTTTTTTTATTTTCTATTTTAAAAAAAATTAACAATTTTAATTTCAACCTAACTTTATTTAACTAATTGAAAAATTGAACAAATAGTAAAAAAATAAATAATAAAAATAAAAGAAAAGCAATACAAATGTTAATAATGTAATAACATTTATTTATTTCAAAAAAAAATTTGATATTAAAACAATAAAAGTACAAAAAGTACAATAAACCAACGAATAGTAATGGCAATTTCCGTTATTGGCTTTGAAATAAAATAAATAAATAGATAAAAAAAAATTGTAATAAATAAAATAAATAAAATAAATAAAAAAATATTTGAATAACAAAATATTGATAGAAACAGTAAAAATAAAAAAGTAATATGACAATAATAAAAATTAAAACAATAGGGAAGTGATAATAATTATTAGTTTTATTAAAAAAAATTGTATATAAAATAAATAATAAAAAAGTAATAAAACATACCACTAAAATAATAATAAAAAACAATGCAAAATGAGTCAATAGCGCAAAGGCAATAATTGAAAATTTTAGAAAAAAAAGAATGAAAATTGTTCGACATATTATTAATTATTATGTATATTTTATTTAAAAGACAATAATTGAAAAGTTTTAAAAATCAGGATGAAAATTGTTGGAATTATTATTTCTTATTTTTTATTTCATAAATAATAATTGAAAATTGTTTTACTTGAAAATGTTATTGAGTTTTTAATTGAAAATTAAAAATTGAATTACTGTTTATTATTTTTTTATTTTAAAAAACAATAATTGAAAATTATTTTAGTTGAATTGAAATATTGAATTTGTTTTTACTTCAATTGAAAATTCAGTTACAGTTTATTTTTTTTTTATTTAAAAAACAATATGAATGCAAAACAAGCACTTAAAAATATTATTGGTGAGAGTATTTTCTCAATATTTACACTCAAGATATATATTAATTATATAAGTAACACAAATGCGCACGACCCGGAAATACTTTCTTCCGATACATTCATATAATGCACCTTTTTCCAACATCCACACACAAAACTCACCTTGTTACATGCAGAATCCACTAGTCTTCGCGAAAAGAGAGAGTATCTGACATACTCGACGTTCTTCTTTCAACTGAAGTGAAACATACTTTTGTACCCCTCTAAATAACTTCTCTTACTATAACATTATTTTCCACTACCATTTATATATATTCTCTGTCATTTTGTTGACAATTCTTCTTCTTCTTCTATAATAAATTTTTGTCCTTTGCAAAAAGAAAAATAACAAGAACAAAAGGTTCTGTAATTTTTGAAACACATTTTGCGTTTCTCGTTTTTAACTATCATAGTAATAATTAATAAAATGTTTTTAAAAAATGGTGATGTTTCGATCTTTCGTCGAGGAATTAATATATTTTTTTATTTGCAAGTGAGAAAAATATGCAGAGGCAAATTAAATTATAAGATTCCTTATTGAGTTAGATTTATTTTTTCTATTGCAATGAGTTTGAATTTCGCGCCAAGAAACTGTGCGAAATGTCAGGTTGTTCAAAATAAAATTCCTGAGATGGTCACAACTTTCCCTGTATCAAAGATATTTTGCTCTGGTTAATTCAATTTTAAGGCTCAACTCTGTATCTAAAACTAAAGATCCTAAAGTTCTGAAGGTTCAAATGAACAAAATTTATTTATTTCTTTTAAAAATTAAATTTTTATTGCAATTATTTTGCGTCACTATCCAAAAAATTAATTACTGAGTTTCTAATTGTAAAATTTGAGTATTTAAATTTTTTATGGTTAGTAATTTTTCAAAACATCTTCAACAACAAATATTTCGTTCATTTGAACATTCAAAATTTGAGAATCATTCAAACTAAACCAGATTCACTTATTTTTTTTTGTGACAAATTATAACCTTCTGGTTGTGGCTGGTACTACTTAAAAATTAGAATAAAATTTTTCAACCTTCTGGATGTTGTTCAGCAACATTAGACTGACCCATTTTAAAGCTCAACTTAGTGCCAAAAAAACAAGCTTTTACTTGATTGATTTCTGTTTCATTCTGGAGATGTTACAGGTGTTTAAAGATCATGAAACTTCGTTTAGTGAAATCGTTTTTTTTTTTTTTACTGAAGTGGTCACAACTTTCCTTGTGTCAAAGATATTCTCTCCTCTTTGGTTGGACCAATTTTAAAGCTTAACTCTGTATCTTTGGACCAATTTTAAAGCACAACTCTGTATCTAATGACAAAACCAGCTCTACTTAATTGATTTCTGGATAAGTTGCAGATCTTCAAAGAAAGCTAAACTTCTTTTTGTGAAATCGTGTTTTTTCCTGAAATGGTAACAACCTTTCTTGTATCAAAGATATTGTGCTCTGCGGTTGGTCCCATTTTAAAGTCTTCTCTGTATCTAACAAAACTAGCTTTATTTGATTAATTTCTAATCGGTACTGGTGAAGTTGGTACTCAAAGATGATGATAAAATTTTTTTAGTGAAATCATGTTTTTTAAAAGACCACAACTTTTTGTATTAAAGATATTGTGCTCTGGTTGGTTCCAATGCAAAGCTTATAGCTATTTATCTAACTTAATTAGATTAATATTGGGTTCATATTTTTTTGTACAGTTAAAAGGATTCGATTTTAACACTAATATATCTAACCTTAGGCTTGAAAAATACTATTTTAGGCAATAACAATTTAAAATTGTTCTTAATCTTAAAAAAGGCTCCAGGCTATTTTGAAATGTGTATCAGCGCCTGTTTCAAAACTTCCAGCGTTACACTTCTGTAGTCAGTATAGTATGTTTCAAGACGCATGCACTTTACTTTGAATTGTAAACAGTTCAAGTTATTTTGTTAAAGACAATCCCTAGTTAATTTTTCTTTTTATTTTTTTTCAGCTGTTATTCTTCTAATTATTTTCTTCAATTCTTATTATTTTATTTTATTTTTTCAGTTGTTTATTATTTATTATTAATTATTATTTATTTATTTTGATCTATTATTTATTATAATGAAGATTTAATGAATTTGTTAATTTTTTTTTTCATTTTTTTGTCGCAATATTTATATTGAACTACCGATAAATATAAAGAATAAAGCACTTGACTGTTGCGTATGATTACACGAGGAACGTGTATATTGAGCTTTGGAAAGCTTTATGTTTTAATCCTCAGACGGAATCCTCAAAGACCTTAAAAAATTACGTACAAAATCGTCTATTATGAACAAGAAATATTTCGTAAAGTATACATTTCTACATAATATACAATCTTTTATTTTCACTGCATCTTTCTTATTCAATGCAAATCGAGAAGAGAAAAAAATCAATCTTTCCCCTCCATCACAATTTTATTTTGCAAAACAAATCTCAAGTCACACAAGGTGCATTCCTGTTTACTATCGAACAAAATTTTGAACAAGTTTTGATATTACTATTATTATTGTTAGTAAGAAAATTTCGAAATTTACTATCATCTAGAGTTAGATTTTTTTCTAATTAAAAAAAGGTGACTTACCTTAAGGATTTAAAATCGAGAAAAAAATTTAAATTGAGCCAAAAAAGGTATAAAATTTGTAACGATAGTACAACGTTTTGATACGTTTTCTATTTCTCAATTATGATTTTCTTAGATAAAAGGTTGTACTACACGGTACTATAAATTTTATTATCTAATATATTCTACATATGTACTGCATTAAAGTTACTCTATTTATAATGTTCATAATTATTAAAATCAATTTTAAGAAAAATGTTTTAAAATCTCATACAAATAATATAGTTATAATCAAATCTAATAATTAGATTTTCGTTTATCTAGAAGATCAGACTAGTTATAGAATAAAATTTGTCAAGTGTATCATGACAAATTTCCACAAGAATTCTTTCTCTTTTTTTGCGTAATTTCAGGAAATCGATATAGAAAAAATGTCATTAATCAAAAAATTTTAGTATGTAATTGAAGTAGAAAGAGAATTAAGATTTTAATCTCGAAGCAACATATCGGAAATAAATTCTTAAAGGCTTAATCATTTTATGTTATACCGAAAAAAATGCCAATCATTTCTAGATTATTGTTGAGAAGATCTTCAACAATATATAAATGCTTTTCACGTCATTCGTTTAAGCAGAAAGTATGTAGATTAAAATCTTTTTTTTCATTTTTTGGAAACTTTTATGAGAAGATTATATTTTTATAATTCGATATTTTTATATTTATCGCTTAAAACGCAAGAAAACGTCATTATTTGATATTAGCTCTACTTTCATTAACTTTTTTTATTACTTTCTACTACTCTGTAAATTTAAATTTTTTTAAATTGTTAACGAATTTGAATAAGTGAATTTTTGCATTTAAATTAGTAAAGTTTTGCTAATAAATTAGCGTAAATTATTAAATTAATTACTAATAAATTTGTAAGTTTACTAATTAACTATTTTAAGTTATTAATGTTGTAATGATTGATTAAATTATTTTTATTGATAATTATATTTATTTTAATCGATTTCTACAAATTTATTATAGTAAACTTTACTAATTTGAAAGCAAAAAGTGACCTATTGAAATTAGTAAACATTTTTATTTTTTATTTTTTTTGCATTAAATCACAAAATGCTAGAAGAAACGTTTTTAATAATTTAATTTCAACCAAAGAAATATAAATTGTTTTAAATCATTAAAAATGTGCGAAAATAAAAAGAAATTCATTAGACAAAAATTTATATCTAAATGCAAAAAGTTAGAGATCTGAATTTAGATAATAGTTTATCAGAAACTCGTAATTTTTCATTGCATACATAATATGATAAACGAACTTTGGTCCATTTAGTAAAAGTGTGAATGACACAAAGATTGAATTTAATTTATCAAATGTTGAACGTTATACATATAATTCAACATAAAAAATGAATATACAGAATATTTTTAGAAATGAAAGGTACAAAGTCCATAAGTCGTTAATGTATTTGACACCATGAGTGATCATTTACATTTCACGACCGGAAGTAAAGGAACGTCTTCCAAGAAGATTTTTGCGAATGAGCATGGGAACTCACGAACCTTTTCTTCAAAACGATTGGTCATTCTGTTCACGAAACATTTCTCAAGCACAAAACTGACCCATCACATTTATGATAATATAATCAATCCCAATTTTTCGATTCATTTCAAAATCAAACAGAATTTAGAACAGAAATTATAATAAGAGATAATAATTAATTAAATAAATATATATTAAATAAAATAAATAATTAATCAATACGCTCCTTTTCCTAAATCTAATCGGAATTTAAAAAACACTATTTTGTTAAATATATAAAATAGTGTATAAAAAATGTATACTAAAAAAATGATTTTTCAGCTTTTTTTGTTAATTTGAAAGTAGCTTTAGATTGTTTAAAAAGTGACATTTATATAAAAGAGAAAAATTCTCTCAATTATTTTTGAAATATTAAAAATAGTAAGCAATAATATTAAGGGGCAGGACCGATAAAATTTCAACTCAATAAAATTTTTATTTTTCATTTTCTTACAATTAGTAATAATACAATTTTGAATTTTAATAATATATACCTTATTCTGACAGGAACAAGTTATCGAGTGTGTGGAAAGATTCAATATTGTTATTGTTCTTCTCCATTGTTTATTAATTTTTGTTATTGTCAAGACAAAAATATAAAACATACAAATATTAAATATTAATAAATGCAAATTTAGATCAAAATTTTTGTTTAAAGATTAAGCATAAAATAGAATCAACAGAAATAAGTTTCCAAAAACTACAAATATTTCTGTCAGCTGAATGTAACCTTGTCAAGTACTTTTCAGGGTTTATCAATTCATCATCGTGTGTGAATTGAAAAACCCATCGTGAAACATATTCAGGGGGCATTTCTCTCAAAGTGATCTATGCAATTAAAAAACTCTTTTCTAGAGATGACTTTTGACAGCATATGAAATAATTGACATGTTGTACAACAGATTACCATTAAAAGAAGAAACCCAATTGTAGCTCTCAACTAAGATAGTTGAAAACAATACCAATCTGGTTTCTTTTGAAACGTCCACGCTTTGCAACAGTGCCAAGGTAAATTTAAATGCTTAGTATTCTAAAATAGGCGTTTGATAGTCACCTTGGGAGATTAGTCTTAACCCATCCAAGTACACTTTTTCCTTTTTTCGGAAATCATCCTTTTGACAAGGATATTTGTAGCTTATTATTTATTAGTTTTTTTGTTTAGCACAAGTTTCAAACATTTGTATATTTTACAATATTGTCTGACAAGTGTATTAAATGTTTTGTTTTTATAGGCCTTTAAATTTCTAAATTGACAATTACTTATTTTTAGGCAATGTAAGAATGTAATTTTGTATCCTCAAGAAGTTAAGGAATATATATGGAAATAATAAATTAGTTTATGGATATAAAATAATGAACTTAAGCTTCGTAATCAGCAACCTCAAAAACCCGTCTAAGTATTTTTGTGTTGTAAATTAGTGTTGCAATGTAATGAATGTCACAAAGGGTTAAAAAAGTTATGAGTAAATGGGGGATTTAATAATTTTTTGATATTATTACATACTATCTTTAATATTACAAATTATAAAATAGTTTTTTATCTAAAAGCAAACAAATTCTAAACATTTTGTAGATTCTTAAACCTGACAGTGAATTAGTAGATTTTTAAGCAATTTATGAATCAAGTGAGTCAAAAGATTTGTCATTTAATTAAAAAACATGTTGTGTTCCCTGACTACCAGTTTAACGAGTATATTGGGAATGTTCATAAACTTTGTGTGACTGCTCAATTCAAAGCCAACTAAGGATATACCAACGGATGATCATGAGCTTGGGTCACGGTTTAATTCCAAACCCCTCGTTCTAACCAATTGGCTCTTGTTACACCAATCGAATAAAAGCTAAAAGTAATCTAATTGCTTTGTGACAATACTCTTGACTCACTTTCTTCTAATAATGTACTTAAATTATTATCACAAATTGACAAGAAAACTCAAAAATTGGTCCCGCTCGCGTAAAAAGTTTTCAAAAAAAACTTCTAACTTTTTTTAGGCAAACAAAATTTTTTGTTTGTTTGATATGTAATCGTAATTTTTCTGACGGACTCTTACATTATAAAAAATCATTAGAAAATTTTAATATTTTTTCCAAAAATGAGTAAATTTTCAAGAAATGATAAAGTGATTATAAATTATTTTTGTTTAATTTTTAGTAATTTTTTTTTCATTTTTTGAAATTTAAACAAATTTTTATTTTCATTTTTCAAATTTGAATTAATATTCAGCAGTTAAAATAAAATTAAAGTTAATTAACTTAATTAATAATTAATAAATTTATTAGACTTACAGTGTCCAGTCTCTGACATGTCCGATCTTCATACAACACTCCCGTTATATTTATAAAATAATAAAATTTTAAATTAAATTTAAAAAAAAATTGTTCACTAAAAAAAATTTTCACGCGAACTTATCGTAATTAACAATCGCGAAAATAAAATTTAACACGTGGTACTCTTCTTTAGACGTATCCATTTTGCAGTAACAAGACTGTTCACTTGCCCGGCTTGCAGTATACTGTAAATTTAAAAAGAATTTAATTTTGAAAAATTTGTTTCCCCTCTCTCGCTCTCCACATTACTGAGTCGACCAGAGACTAATGTTGTGATTTGATAAATATAGGGCTTTTCAGAGACTCTCTCCCCAGGGTGCCCCAAAGTGACCGAAGGTTCTCAAATTCAGTTTATTATTGTTTATTTATATTAAAACAAACAATAATATAAACATAGTTTAAGAACCTTTTGTCACCTTGGGACGCTCTGGGGCGAGCATCTCGGAATTTCCCATTATTAATTAAAATTTGGAAAATGTGAATAAAATATTTTTAAATTCGAAAAAATAAAAAAAATAAATTTATAATGACTGTCGGATTTCATGGAAATTTTCTCATTTTTGAAAAAGTATTAAAATTTTCTAATGACTATTTATATTTTTTGCGTGTAATAAAAAAGACAAAGGAGATATGGTAGAGAGGGCAAATGACGTCATATTTCTTGAAAATTTACTCTTTCTCTCTCACACTTACAGAAAAAAAGAAAATTTTCAAAAATATCACTTAAATTATTTCCACTATTCGCAGAAAAATAAACAAAAATAAATCACAAAAGCAAAAATATAGAAGAGATAATGGCGAAAAACTTCTTGGAAATTTAATTAAATTGAAAATTATATTTTTCAAACAAATTTTTTCAAAACTTTTATACTAGTTTATAAACAAAAAAATGAGAATAAGAAGTTATTCATTACATGAAAATTTAGCTTCCTCAATATAATTTATACCAATTGTTTAAATTATTTCTTTTAAAATAATTATTTCAAAGTGTTAAAATAAAATTTCAAAAAATACAAAATTTCAATTTTTTTTTAAAATAAAAATATTGATTAATTTTATAAATTCTGATAAAATATATATTTTATGTACATAAATCAATTCGTTTTTAGAAATAAAGAACACAATTTTGACAATAATTAATCCAAATTAAAATAAAGAAAGACATCCATTTCAAAAAATAAATATATACATTTTTTTTAAATTTAAAAATAGCTAAATTTTTTTTTAAATGGAAAAAAATGTAATTTAATCCTTTCGTTAAAATTTATTAAAATTGTATTAAAAATAATTGCATTTTTCCGAAGAATGTTATTAGTTATGAAAATAATTGAAATTTTGCAATTAATTTAATAATAATTCAATTTTTATAAACAATTTTGTATCATTTTTTAGCTTTTATAGAATATAGTTAAATATTTTACTAGAAATTTTTTTAACAATTGTATATTATTCAATTTTTAAGAGTAATTCAATTTTACATTTACTATAGTTATTTTTTAAATAATTGACTTTTCTTATGTTTTAAATATTAAAATAATAAATATTTAAACATTTTGAATATAAATGTTTAACAATAATTAAAAAGAATGTTTAAGTAGTGAAATATTAAACTTATTTCTCTATAAAACTAGAAAATGTTTTTCTAAGTCAATATATAAAAAAGCGATGAAATTTTTGAAATAAAAATATATCCACCACTTTTTGGACTTTGGGCTTACTTTGGACTTTAGATCATATATTTATGATTTTGACATAATTTCGTTTTCTTTCTCTCTCTGTCTCTCTTAAATATCGTGGAAAACACTTTTTATTATCGTATTTTTACCTTTCCAAAGTTCTTTCTTCTTTTTTTTTTATTTTGAATGAATAAATTGTTAATTCTCTGAAAATTTATATTTGATTTCAATTTTTCTTCAAATTAAAGAAAAATTCCTTTAATGTAAAGGTTGACATATTTTCTTTAATAAAATTTCGTACTTCTTTCTTTAATTTATAAATAAATGAATAAATTTAAGAAAATAACGACTAATAATTATAAATATAGTAGAAACTAAATTAAAACTGTAAAAAAAATGTGGGACAGAGAAATTATGGAAAAATTCAATAAATTTAATTTTTTTCTACTTTTCTAAAATTGGCAAATTTTTATTTCTCATTTTAATTATTATTATTATTATTTTATTGAATGGAAATTTTATCGCAAAATCTGAAAATTTTTACTATTATGTGCTATTATAAGTGACTCATATCGTTAAAGCATTGCGACGAGACGTGATTTTTATATAATTTTTTTTTTTTTTTTGAAATAATTATAACACTATAATTTTTTTCTTGGTAAGATTATTGTGTCAAATAATCTTTTTATATAGATATACAAAATTTGCGTATATTAAAAGAAGCCCGAAATAAAAATTTCTATGTTATTTGCGGTACAATTAATCTTTAAAATTCTAAAAATAACGAAAGGATTACTGATTAAATTTGTATCTCATAATTAAATGACCGTTATGCATCTATATTTGTTATGTATAAGAATTAGAGCTCAACGGAAAAATTCCCTCGACGATAATAAATTGGCATATCAATTTGGTTGTATCATTAAAAAAAAAATTAAAAAAAACAATTTTTAAAAAAGTGAATTTTAGTAATGTATATATTTTTTTTAAATAAATTGCCATTGACATTATTGTTCAAATTTGTGAATATTAAATTTACAATCTGTTCGTTAAATTAAAATTTACTATTTTCGAACATATTTTTTATTAATTGAATAAATTAAAAAAAAATCTTTATTAAATAAATAAATAAATAAATAAAAATAATTTTTTATTAAATAAATAAATAAATAAAAATAATAATTTATTTATTTTCTATAAAATGAGTTTGTTAACAAATTTGAATGTTAATTAGTATTAACAATTGACTTCAATTAACAACAATAATTAAATAATTACAAATTATTTATTTACAGAAAAAATTGTTTGTTTTTCTAACATAAAAATTAATTCATTAATATTTCTAAAAAATATAATTATAAATTTAAGAAATGTAATAATTATAATAATTAAAATTATAATAAAAAAATAGTAGTAAGGAAAGTAATAACAAGAAAAAAATACACCCAGAGAAAATTATTATTTAAACCAAATATATTTTATTTGACTTAAATAAACGTATATTTATCTCAGACAACCAACTAGACTTTTTATTTATTTTAAATAAAATTTATATTTGACATAAATAAAACATATATTTGAGTTAAATAAAATTTTATTTAAACTAAATAAAATTTATTTGAAACAAATAAAAAGTCTAAATGGTTCTGAGACAAATATACCATTTCTCTGGGTGTAGTAAAGTAAAAATAAAATATAAGCAACAAAAAAATAAGCAATTAATGAACAATTAAATATTATAATAATATGTAATAATTATTATTACTAGTAATAAAAAATAATGAGCCAAAACAATTATTAAAAAAAATAATAAATAGAAAAACATGCAAAGTAAAGAAAAATCGAATAAATAAAATGATAATGAATGAAAATAATAATAATTGATTAATAAATAAATAAATAAATTAAATTAATTAATAGAAAATTATTTAATTAATTAATACGAAAATAATCAATTAATACCAAATTAATTCATTAATACAAAATTAATTAATTAACACGAAATTAATTACTTAATTAATTAATTCATAAATGGTGGAGGATCAATTGTTAAAGAGAAATAAAAAAAACTGGTGTACGTGTCTTCTTCAGGGACATAATGCCTCTTTTTTTTTTCTTGTAATAAAAATTATATTGCCAAAGGCAAGGTCGTACTTTCTCGAAATTTCTGTAGAAATCAGGTTTTTTTAAATAAATTTTTAGGAGAAATCTTTTTTATTTTATTGGCGCGCGGTGTGCCGGAGGTGGGTTCTATAAATAATGCGGATTCGACTATTTTTAATTCCATGACGTGACGCGTCATCGATAGGAAGCAGACGTGAATTAGTTGACTGACCCGCGATCACGGAATGCGAGACTACTTAGAAACTGACCTTACTTTTTTTTCCCCACATTTCGCACTTCAAAAAAAAAACTTTTTCCATCCATAATCAAAATTTTTTACCCCAATTTTGGAAAATTTGAAATAAAATTTCAAATTATGAAAAAAAAAATTAACAATCAAAAACTTTTCTAAAATGTTTCTCAAAACCCCTCAAAACCTAAAAAAAAGGAAAAAAGGGTTTTTGAGAAACATTTTGATAAAATTTTCAAAAAACATTTTCACTTTGGTATTAAAAAAAATTATTTTTAAATTAAATTTTTGAACCGACAAACAAAATTTTTCTTTTTGTCTTCATTATTTTTTTCCCCAGATTTTCTTCTTGAAAATTGTAAAATATTTTTCGATTTTTAAAGAAATATAAATGTAAAAGATGAAAAAAATTAAAATCTTTTTTTTTTCTCGAGAAAATTGTGAAGAGACTAAAAATTTGTTTTCACGTGACTTTAATAATGTAAAATTTGCCTACGCCACATTTATTAAGTTGGGAAAGGTAAGCAACCAAGGGGGACGATTAAAATATTTTGTTGTTTTAGAATTTAGAAAAAAAAATCACTTAAAAACTTGGTCCACAATATTGTTTTTATGATTTTATTCTATTTTTCGATAAAACGGTAAAATGGTGTCTAATTTTAAACATTCAAGGTTGAAACATGATTCAGCATATTTTTCTCGATTTCTAAAGAAGAAATTCTGAAAGAAATTGTAATTAATGTTAATTAATTGTTGCTATATTAAGTGAATAAATTATTTTAATTAATCAATTTTTTCTAGTTTTTTTCTTTATTTTTCTTTCTAATATTTTTATATTCTTCAACTTATTAATTTGATTTTTTTTCGATTTAAATTTAAACAGTTTGATTTGAATAACAAAGTTCCGAATTTGAACTAAATATTAAATAATTCTACTTTTAAAAAAATTTATTTTTGCTAAATAAAAAGTATTAAAAAAAATTCTACTACATAAAAATTTTCATTACGAAGAAAAATAATCTTTTTCTTTGGAAAAAAAGTTTGCTTTCAGTTATTTGCATACATATTTTCAGTAAATAGGTTTATTGATCTCGTTGTTCATTTTCACAAAAATTAAACTGGTTATGCAGATTTTAAGAATTTAAGCAAATTTTTTTTTATTCTCTTCTGTAGATAATTGTAGCGTTAGTCACACAATGTTAGATTTCTTCTTTTTTTTTATTTAAAAAAAATGAAATTATCTTCAAATAAAGAAAATAATTCGCTATTTTTTTAAATTTAATTTAATTCGTTATTTTTGCATTGTTATAAAATAAAAAGTTCAAATGTGGCAATTAATTGCAATAAATTTGTAAAATGAAGAAATTTTTCGATAAGTATGTGAAAAAAAGTATATATGTATATATTACACAAAAATCGTATATTGAGTCATCATCGAAATCTCAATTTTCAGTCTGAAAATTAAAGTCGCAGACAGTTGTTCTTAAAATTCTTTAGATTATTGTTCCGAATAAACAGGAGGTTATTTTTCTTATCTCATTACTTTCGGAACGTGAATAAACTTTCATGGTTAATAATGGACTTTGATCGATATATTTTCTTTTCTTTTTTTTTTTTTTTTTTTTGAGAAAAAGAATAAGAATAATCTCCCCTGTCCCCTCATTGGAGGGGAGAAAAAAATTGATATTTTATAATCATGTCAACTGCGAAATTTAATATTCGTTTCTAATTAAGAAACTATTTTTTTGAGTTATTTAAAAAATGGTAAAAAAATTATAAAATTATAATTATAAAACAATTTTAATTATATAAACAAATTTATTTCCGAAAATAATTTTCTTCGGTAACAATTTTTCTGCAACAACAATTATTTTGGATTTTTTAAGTAAAATTGTTATTTTACTGTTTTTGTTTTTATAAATGTTATAAGTAAAAAAAAAATTTAATAAAAAAAGCAAAAGTATAAAATAAAATAAAATAAATGAATAGTTAATTAAATATAAATAAATATTGGAATTGTTGCTTAATGTATTTTAATATCCAAGGTGTAAAATTTAATTGTAACGAAAAGAAAACTTTTTCCAAATTTACTTTTCACTAATTATTAAATTGTTTAAATTAAAATACTAAATTAAATTGAAAAAATAAATTACTAACATCAGTTAAATAATATTAAATTATATTAAACTAATTATTGAATTAAAATACAAATTATAATTAGTGTTTAATAAAATTATTTAATAATAATTATTAAATCCAAATTATTATAATTATTATTATAATTTTCGAATTATTAAAAATTGCCAATAAAAAGTAATTATTAATGAATTATTATTGTTAATGAATTATCATTGTTTATTAATTATTATTTTTAATGAATTATTATTGTTAATTTATCATCATTGTTAATTAATTCATATTGCTAATTACTCATTACAAATATTAATTTTCCTTTCTATTATTTATTTAGTATTAACGGGCTTTTATGTGCTACTGCTAATTAAATTATTATTTTTTACAATTATTAATTAGTAAGAGAAAAAAATTTCTAATTTGAAGTACTTTTCCTTGAAGTATAATAAAGATGACGTTACAAAGATATTTAGAAAAAGTAAAATACCACCACGGTAAGTAGGTTCTAAAATTTAAATTCCGGATTCCAAAGACCTCGACCACCTTATATTGAAATCTCACCTCTTTGATTAATATACTGGGTTTCCCCCCTTGCATAACACTTTTTGCCAAATTGTTTTTTTATTCTTTCAATCATCTCCATTTAGAATGCATTATATTTTTTTTTACTTTGAACATAATTTTTTCCTATAATCGTATGAAGAAAAAATTTACTTCATCTTTTTATCTAATTTTTATTATTACTAAAAATGGTGCAATTATTTTTCTAAATTTGAATTAGTAAAAATAGAAATATTTTCTAATTAGAATTTGTAACTGAATTTCTGCTTTTTGCAATAGTAAATTTTACTAATAAATAGTTTTTTTATACTAATTTAATAGTAATTATTATAAATTATAGAAAAAGTGGAAATTATGCAAATTTTTTAACATAATTTAAAAAGTCACAATTGACAAATGGAAATTACAAGGTTTTTTTTCCCAGAGATATTTAAAATTTTCTAAAAAAGTGTTTTATAAACAAATTATTTTTGGGATTTTTGAACAAAAATGCTGCAAATTATTATTTTTATTTTAAAGAAGAACAGAATTATTAAAAAACATAATAAAATGAATATAAAACAAATGTACTTTTTCTTTTTCATATTAAATATAAAAATATAGTTAATGATTAAAAATACAATTATTTTAATATTTAATAAAATTATTTAATAAATTTATTTAGTAAAATTATTTAATAAAAGCATCTTTAGTAATAAGAAAAAGAAAAATATTTTTAATAAAACTTTGTTGAAGAACAATGTGTAGAATGCAGTAAAAGAAATAATAAATTTCAAAATACTTTAATATATACTAAAAATAGATGGAAAATTAAATGATCGAAATGTAGAAAGTCGTTAATTTATATTTCCAAGAAAAATTCGTAAATGTGATTGAAATTTTAAAAGGGGAAAATATATAGTTTACAGATATTTCGAGGATGGGAAATTTATTTCTTTATGAAAATCAAAAGAAACGATGAGATCTTTGAAAATCTTTTCAAACTTTTGATTAATTACATTTCAATTTCTTTCTGGACACGATTTATCTTTTCAATTTCACATTTTGACTTGTTTAGCGAAACAATATACGTTTAAGTGCTCACTATTTAGGTCAAATTCTGTGAGAAATGATTTTTCTTCTCCTGTTTCTCAAATTTTCATTTTATTCCTTTTCTCATTTATTCTTTACTGTTTTTTTTATTAATTTTATTAAATAAACATTTTTTACGTATTTTTTTGAAACTTTAAATTTTTTTATAAATCACAATCCAATTCATTTCAACTTTACTATTGATTTATTATTTATAATTTTATTAATTTATTGATATTTGTTATTAATTTGTATTTTAGTAAAAAACAATTATTTTCATATTAAAAAATTATTTTTTAACTACAAATTGAATTTAGATTTTATTTTTATATTTTTTATAGTAATTTTTGTAAATGTTTAAAATAGTATAAAAATTCGTTCATTTCAATCTTTGAAACTTCTGTGAAATGAAAAACTTCCGAAAAAGTAATTAACAAAATCAAAATATGTTAGTTTTGTTTATAAAAACGTTGTGTTTTTTCAATGAACAATTATTTTTTTTAACAAAACTAACTTTTTTTAAACAAGGCTTCAGTCTGTTTTCAAAATAAAAAAACAAATTGAATGGAATTATTTTTTTTGTTAAAAAATTAAGTCGTCCATAGCTTATCGGTTAATGTCTTCGATTTCTGGTCGCTTGAACTCGGGTTCGATTCCCTGTGCCTAGAACTTTATTTTCTTCTGAATGTTACGTTTCAAAAAATATTAAATAATTAAAAATAATATATTATTAAATAATAAATAATATTATCAAATAATAATAATAATATTATTAATTAATAAATAATTATATTTAGATTTATTAATTAAACAATATTAAGTAGATTAAAGTATCGAAATTTACTAAATATTTTCCAAAATAGAAAAATAAAATTCGAAAAAATTAAAATTAGAGCAAAAATTTAATATTTGCTATATATTTTCGTGAATGAATCCTGCAAAAAAGAAATGACGTAACAAATACGGAATCACATGAGAAGGCGCGATTCAATATAAAGTTACAGAAAGAAGTACAAAGTCATTGCTGGGTGCGCTAATCTTATATAGTTGCACGCAGTCGATATCAAACATTACAAGGAAATCATGACGTTGAGTACAAAGATTGCGTCACAGAAGGAATATAACCGTATATAATGTATTTGGCGACAGACATTTTGTCTGACGTTTCACACATTATAGAAGAAACATTTTTTTTTTTGCCGATAAACTTGACATTTTTTTTAATGAATACCTTAAAAATTACCGGAAGGCAACACATTTTTTCCCTCAAGAGAAAAAAATTATTAATTTTTATTTATATTATTTTTATTAATTAATATTAATTAATATATTAATTAATTAATATTAATTAATATTATTAATTTTTGTAGATGAATTTTTGACGAAAAAATTAGTTTTGTTTAAAAAAAATGTTATTTATTGACAAATATCAACGTTTTCGACAACAATTTAATTTTCAGTAAACTGCTTTTGCTAATTACAATTTTTGTTGTTGATGAAATCCTTACAACTAAAAATTTTGCGAATATGGTATTTATTATTCGTAGTTTCTTCAGGTGAAAATTTTTTTCCTAATACCGAAATCATTTTTTTTTAATTTGTAATTTTCTTTTTCAATTTAATTTTTTTTTTTGCATTTTCTTTCGTTAAACATTTTTTTTCCAACAATATCATCTCCCAACTGGTGTTTACTTAGATTGTACTTTCATTTGAAACGCCTTTTTTTTCAATGATAAAATTATAACGTGCATATCAGTATTATTAGGTTTATATTGCGCGTTAATCAAAATGGATCAAATATTTAATCATTGATCGCACGTAAAATTCCTAATCTCCCTCATCCGCGCACTATTATGAAACTTGCGATGTTAAATATCTGATCAAAAAAAAAAAAATGAAGTGAATTATTAAAATTATTTTCGTTAAAAAAATAGAATATTGTTCAATACCTTAAGAAAAATAATGTGACCTTCAAAAAAATAATTCTCTCTTTTTTCCAAATTGCGTAAAAATTATTTGTTGTTTTCTTTTCTTCTTCTTTTCAATTTGAGTACTTTTAATTTGTCTCGAGTGGGTACTTGAATGTAAACAAGTGCTTCAAAGAATATGTTTCCTAATTTATAGAAATTAAAGTGGATGAAAAAAATCTGATTTAGATTGAAAAAAATATTGTTAATACGTCACGGAAAGTGTCATTATTTTTAGATACATTATTATTTGTAATTCATGTTTTTTGGTTACAAAATATTTCGTATTATTTTCGTTTTTTCGTAAAACAATTGCAGAATTTTTTTTTTGAAAACTGTTATTAATAACATTTTTTTTTCATTTTGGGTAAATTTTCAATAACAAGAAGAAAATATTCGAAGAAAAAAAGGAATAATAAATAAGTGTAGAAAAAAATTGAAAAATATTTCAATAAAAGTAAGAATAATAACAAAAATAAAAGTATGTGAGCTTAGCCAAGTGGTTAGTGTCCAAGTCTACTGCGCTGAAGGTTTCAAGTTCGACTCCTGGGACAGGCAGATATTTTAATTTCAGTTAAATAAATAAATAAATAAAATTCCATATTTGAATAAAAAATAAATTAATTAATAATAAATTTATAACAATATTTAATAAATAAATTAAATTCGATAGTTGAATAATGAATATTATAAAAAAATAAATACTAATAAAATCGATTATGATAAGAATAAAAATAGTAATAAATAAAATTATAATAAGAATAAAAATAATAAGTAAAATTACAGTAACAATAAAAATAACAATTCTAAATAAAAAATTCAAGAAAAAATAAAATATAAACTTTGTTATTCTCTTTCATTGAAATAAATACTTACTCTCAATATAAATTAACAACAATAATAAGCATAATTGTGAGAAAGTTAAAAATAATTCTTCATTAATCATCTTTCTTTCAATTAGTGCAATTTTGTTACAAATAACTACAATTATTATCAGAAAACACTTCATTTGAAATACAATGAAGTTTATCTAATCCAGCAAATTTTGAAAGCATTAATGAAAAATTGTTTTTTACATTATTAAATTTAATTAAAAATTAATTACAAATTGAATTAGTTTATTTTTTTAATGTTATAAATTTTATTAATAAAAATCAATTGTAATTAATAGAAATGAATACAAATTTCTAGTGAAAATTTTTTATTTTTTTATAAAGTGACGCAAATTTGTATATAGGAACGAAAAAATTTTTTTTTCCCAATAATTCTCGAAAATCATAAATGAAATATATGTTAATTAATGAAAGACAAAATTTTTGTGAAAGTTCCAAATGTACATAAATGATAATGTTAGGAAAGAACAGGATACAAGGATCAAATACCTGACGTACGTATTTCGTCTACGTCACATTTCTTTTTAGATAAAAAAAATTATGCCTCACATTGACGAGGTCATGTATCAATTTTCTATTCTGATTTTTATTTTAATAATTAAGAAAAAAATAATTTTATTGAAAGAAGAATTAGAATTAGTAGAAAATCATTTTCAATTATTTTCCACAAAAATCATTATTTTCAATTATTTTCTATTATTTTCTATTATTTTCCACAAAAATAATTATTTTCAATTATTCACAAAAAAAATATTTTCAATTATTTTCCACTAAAAATTATTTTCAAAAGAAATAATATTTTTCATTATTCATCGCAAAAAAATTATTTTAAATTAAAAATTTATTAAAATTAAATTAAATTGTATTCAAACTATTCGAATTTTTGAACTTAAAACTAAAAGCATTCAATTGAAAGTAATATTGATTTCCTCTGCTTAGAATTTTATTAAAATATATAAAAGTATTTAATTTTTTTTGTTGAATTTTATTAAAATTTTAAAAAACCATTCAATTCTTTTGCGAAATTTTATTAAACTGAAATTATTGGAAAATTTTAAATTAAATTAATTTGTTTTTCATTGAAATTCTTATTTTGTATTTGAATTTTTAACAGAATTTCAAAGTTTTGAATTTGAATTTATAAATTGAAAATAAAAATTTTGAATTTGAATTTTTTGATTGAAAATAAAAATTTTGAAATTAACATTAAAATTTTGAAATTAAAATTAAAAATTTGAATTGAAAATTAAAATTAAAAATTTGAATTGAAAATGAAAATGAAAATTTTATATTAAAATTAATACCTTGAATTGAAAATTGAAATTAAAATTTTGAATTTGAATTTTTGAATTGAAAATTTTTAATATGAATTTTAGAATTGAAAATGCAAAATTTTAATTTTAATTTTAGAATTGAAAATTAAAATTTTTAATTTTAATTTTAGAATTGAAAATTAAAATTTTTAATTTGATTTTTAGAATTGAAAATTAAAATTTTTAATTTGAATTTTAGAATTGATAATTAAAATTTTTAATTTAAATTTTAGAATTAAAAATTAAAATTTTTAATTTGAAAGAATTCAATTGAAAATAATTTGATTCCTGCTTATAGTTTGAAATTTATGAAAATCATTAAATTTTTACAAAGAATTTTATTAAAATTTTGAAAAAATTGATGTAAAAATTTTTTTCTTTTAAATTTGACATAAAAAATAAATCTATTTTTTGATATGGGTGCGAATGATCAAATCATCGACTTAATTTTAACTCTTTGAAATTTGCTCTTATTTTTTCCATTTGACGTAAAATACGTCACGACTATTTTTTTCATTTCATTAAAATTATCAAATCTAAAAATCAATTTTGTATTCTATTATTAAAAGAACAAGCCTAATACACACATAGTGAAACGAATCTATAATATCTATAAATGGGGACGAGAATTTTTCTCGGATAAGAGAAGTGACTAATAAAAGTCCTCACATATTGTTGTATTACACGTATCGGATAAGAGCGGATTTTAGGATAAGAGATAGACACTCGTAATTAGTTTCAAAAAGAAAAAAAAACAGAAAAATGAGAGAGAAAAGGGAAAAAGAAGAAAAATTTTTTCCCTCGTACAGAAGAATTTTTGCATTCTTCACACATTTATTTCATCATCGTTAAGGTATTTCATTCAACAAGTTTCAACTTGTTGAATGCTCGTGGCCTGCGATAATTTCGTCATGATTTTTTTTATCGAAACTTTTTGAAACATTGTAGAAAACCGTTTTTTTTTCGTTAAATAAAAGTAGATTTTAGATAATTATGTAGAAAAAGAATTTTTTATTTTTATTACTTTTTTTGTTATTATTTATAACTTTTTTTTTCTTATTATTTATTACTTTTAATAAAAACTTTTTTATTGTTCAGCATAGTTACCAAAAATTTACTTTGAAAAAATTTAATTCATATACTATTTTGTAATAAAATTTTTAACTGTTTTAATTAAATATATTCGTAAAGATAATTACTGCACAAAAGAATTATTTTTTTATAAGCAAAAACTTTAATAAAAATTAAGATTTAGTAAAAAATTTGTTTAATATTTTTTTTGGTAATACTGAAATTGTAATTAAATTGTAATTTGATTGTATTATTTGGTGATTAAATTAGAATTTAGATTAATTGTATTAATTAGTAATTACATTAAATTTCATTAATTGCACTAATTTGTAGTTTAATAAAATTAATTGTATTAATTAGTAATTAAATAACATTTAATTATTTGCAATAATTTGTAATTAAATTGAATTTAATTATTTATATTTATTTGTAATTAAATTTAATTTAGTTAATTCTAATTAATTTCGAAAATTGTAATTATTAGTAAAATTAATTTTTCGAGACACGTACAAAATTTTCCGTATCAGGTTTTTTTTTATTTCTAATCCGAATTATCAGGCTCTGGTCGAGTGGCATGATTTTGACCACACTTCTTACATGAAAAAAATGACTTTGATGCCACTTATTACAGTGATTTGTAAAAGATTTTATCATAACTTATGACAATAGACTCTCTTATATTTTTTACGATAAAATCGGAATTTTCTTCAAAAAAAAACTTTTATGTCATATAATGTTTCACTACTTTTGCGTAACTGAACACGTGAATTTAACAAATTTAATCATTTCTCTCTCTCTCTCTCTCTCTTCCTGTTTTTTATTTTATTTTATTTCAGGAAAACTGTAAGACAGAAATTAATTTTTCACTAACTTTTCGTTTAAAAAAATTACAATTAGTCTTCAAGTAGATTTTATAATAGTTTTAAAAAACAAGATCATTTCGTTGAATTAAAAAAATCCTTTATTAGAATTCAATTATTTTCGAAAGAGGTTTAATACATTTTATTTGAAATTAAATTGAATTCAAAAGAATGCTTTTCATAAATAATACAAAATTTTCTTTGGGGTTCAATTATTTACAAAAAAATTTTAAATAAAATTGTTCGAAATAATTTAAATTCTTTTTTAAGTTTTAATAGAAATTCTACAAAAAATTCTTGAATAGAATTCAATTATTTTCCATGAAAATTTAATACAATTCCTCGAAAGAATTCAATTAGTTTCCTTAAAATTTCAATTTTCCTCGAAAGAATTCAATTATTTTCATTAAAATTCCAATTTTCCTGGAAGAAATTGAATTATTATCCTTTAGATTTCACTTTTCCTCGAAAGAATTCAATTATTTTCCTTAAAATTTCAATTTTCCTGAAAAGAATTCAATTTTTTTCCATTTAATTTCAATTCAAACCTCATAGGAATTCAATTATATTTCCCATACAATTTCAATTCAATTATTTTCAGTACAATTTTAATTTAAATATTTTTAAAGCAATTTTAATACAATTTCTCCAAAAATTTCGATTTTTGTATAATTTCGGATACAAAATTAAAAAATATAAAAATAATTAATTATATTCGATAATTAATTTTATTGTTTTTAAAAAATCAAAAAAATTAATTCTCCGTAGCCACTCAAATAATTTAATACAATTTTAAAAAAAAATTTAAGAAATTCAATTACTTTCAGAAATTTTAATAAAAATTCTTCTAAAGAATCCAATTATTTAAAAATTTTTGATAAAATTCTTTACAAGATTATAATTTTTTTTCAATACTATTGCAATTGAATTATTCTAAAAAATTTAATTATTTTCATCACAATTATAACTTTATTATTTTCAATTCCATTTTTTATTCAATTATTTTTACTAACTAAAATTCTAATTATCCAAAAAGCTACAATTTTCTTCTTTAAAGCAAGTCAATTATTTTCAAAACTGTTTTAATTAAATTCTTTCGAATAATTCAATTACTTTTTTATACAATTTCAATTCAATTATTTTTAGTGGAATTCTATTAAAATTTCCCCAAAAGAATTCAAATTTGATATAATTCCCAGAATATGAGAATTAAGAAGAAAATTACTTAATTTATTAACTAATTAATTATTTTAAAAAAAAATTGTAAAATATTTTTTTTTTGCGACTTTTCTACAATTTCAAAACAATGTCCCAAACGAATTCAATGATTTTTAAAAGATTTAATTAAAATTCCCTGAAAACATTCGTTTATTTTGAAAATATTTATGAAAATTAATTCTACGAAGGAATTAAATTATTTTAAATTGCAAATAAAATTTTTTTTTATCAAAAATACGAAGGAATTAAATTATTTTAAATTGCAAATAAAATTTTTTTTTATCAAAAATGTTATCTTTAAAAATAAAAAAAAATTCGCTTGCAAAATTGTACAATTATACAACTAATATTGTATTTTCGCAAATTTGTGCAATTGAGAATATATTTTTTTAAACCGATATTATTTATTGAATAATAAAAATTTCTTTTTTTATCTTTACGTATTGTTATAGTAAAGAGTTTGTGATTGCGTGAAATTCCGTTGCGTTCTTCACCCTTTCTTTTAACCAAAAATATATATATATGTAACGACAGGTATTTTCACGTCTGATGTTTCATACTTTTTCGCAGAAATGGTGTAATTTAAAATATTTCAGAGCTACTCGGAATTTTTTTTTTTTTTTGAAATTTCTCTTTACTTTTTGAATCATTGTACAAATATTGCAGAATCAAAATTAGCATTGTCTAAAAATTGTCGATGATTATTTAAAAAAAACAACAACTGTCATTCTATAACCATCGTTTATTAATTTTACTAAATTTATACTTTCTCCAATTTTTGTCATATTAATTTAAAACAAAAAATGGAAATTAATTTTTAATAATTCTACTTTTAATTAATTAATTAATTTTAAGTTCAATTTATTCCTTTTTAGTTATTTAGCCTTTGTTTTGGTTTTTAGTTCCTTGAGTCATTTAGTTTTTCTGTTCTTTTTTTCGTTTTATTTTCTTTTTTCTTCTTTTTCATTTTTATTCTTTTTTCGATTTATTTTCTTTTTTTTTATTTTTTTCCTTTTTTTCTAGAATGTTAAATTTAGCAGTTACATGTACGAAAAACGTCTGCTCGAAGAGAGTACAAAGACTCTTTAGGAATTCCGTTCCAATAGTCCTGTCTCTCTGACTCACCTCTCTCGAATATATAGAAAAGCTCCAAGCAATGAGCAACAGGTGGTTATCTGTTACATTTCCTATTGTTTGCTTTGAATTTTTTTTTTAATTAATTTTTGCAATTTTATTTCTTAGCCGTTGATTGTAATTTTTATTTTTTTAAATTTTACATTTCCACTCAACTTAGAAAAAAAAAGAAATTCATTTTTGTCACAAAGTGTGTCAAGTTTGACAAATTTTCAACGTTTGCCAACGTGAAAACTATTTTATCAGTTATTCATTATAATTTGGGATTTCCCTTTTTATCTCATATTCAATTTTTATTCTTTTTTCATTAATTAATTTATTGTTATAATTAAAAAAGTGAAAAAAATTAAAATAAAATAATAATAATAATATTTAATAATAATTAGTTAATAATAATTAATATTTAATTAATTGTAATAGTTTATTGTAATATTATTAATTAATTTATACACAGATTAATAACTAATTAATTAATCACTAAATAATTAATTATTGTATTTTAATTATTTAATACTTTATTTTATTTAGTTATTATTTCATTTTTTTCATTACCTTTTTTTCTATTTATTTTTTTACTTTTTGTCATTTATTAATTTATCACTATTCTATTTTGTTAAAATAAATTTTTTCTTTTTTTTATAACAATTACTATGTTCAATATTGGTATTTAAAAAATTAATTATTTATTAA
This sequence comes from Leptopilina myrica (nomen nudum), assembly GCA_032872475.1. Classification (NCBI taxonomy): domain Eukaryota; kingdom Metazoa; phylum Arthropoda; class Insecta; order Hymenoptera; family Figitidae; genus Leptopilina; species Leptopilina myrica (nomen nudum). The sequence goes on along the minus strand of CM065465.1, from coordinate 29,417,016 downwards.
TATCATAATCATTACAACTAATTGATTCAAAATTTTCAATTTGTAAATTTTTTATTTTCAATTAATTAATATGATAATAAAACTTTTTCTAATATTTTTAAAGTTGAGTAAAAAATATTTGAATTCACAAATTTGTTGTAGGAAAAAAATGATATTTAATGTCTTTTATTTGTGATTAACAAAAATGATAAAAAATAATTAAAAAAAGAATATCAAATAATGTACTCGAGACAATCGATTATTTTTTTTTTTTTTTTTTTGGGCATTAATTGAAAACTTGAAAAGTTTAATCTTCTATTGTTATTAATAACTTGTTAGACGCGCAATATAGAGTCGATTAGTCGCCGTTATCGAAAATTAAAAAATTTTTTAACGCTTATCCTCATCTTGAGCTAAATAATAATTTATAGATCATCAGTAAATAGCGAAAGTATTTTTAATTTTTCAAAAGGTATATATACAATGATTGAAGGCAAGTGATTTTTTCATCATACTAATGAATGGTCAATATTTACGTTTTACGTCACAAATATTAGAAGATAATGCAGTGGAAAAAAAATTAAATTGATTATTTTCAAAGATTTTTTTGAATTTTTATTTTATTTCACAATTTATTTCATTTTTAAATTAATTTTCATTTTATTTTTTTTTAATTTAGAAGTTTATTTTATTTTTTAATTCAATTTCCAATTAAAAATTTTTTTTTTGAATTCCCAATGTTTTGTTTTTGTTTAATTTCCAAATTTACTTTAATTTTTTGTTTAATCTTCGCTTTATTTAAATTTTTTTATTAAATTTTCAATGTAATAAAAAAATTGAAAAAGAAATTAAAAAACAAAAATTTTTTTCTGCTTTTTTGATAAATGGTTTCTAATCAAGTTTTCTGTTTAAAAATGAAAATTTTTTCTTCTAAAGAAAAATTGAGTTTGGATGGAAAATTTTTTTTTTTATTTAATTATTAGCAGAAGTATGTTTTACATAATTTATAAAAAGTTTTAAAAAAATGTATCCAGTTTATAATAGAATTTTGTAATTCTTTCAAAAAAAAAAAGAAAGAAGAAGAAAAAACTATTACAAGAACTTGAAATAACTTTACACTCATTATTCATTGATAAAATGACTTTCTCACTCGTGGGGGTGATTTCAGGGGCATTCTTTACGTACAACGTTTCCTATTATAAAGTTTCTTCCTTCATTCTGTACAATTATAAAAAATTTACCAAATTAATATAAAAATACGTATAAAAAATTTTTTTCATTATTTTACAAAAATTTATTTTGTTTATTTAATAATCAATTTATTTATTTAATTATTTTCTTATTTTTATTTTGAATTTTTAATTATTTTTCATTTTGACTTTAAATTCAATATCAAAATTTGCAGAGTCTATTAATGCTTGATTAATAAATTAATAAAGAAAATTAATTGAAAATAAAATAAAAATTTTGGAAATTTATGGACAGGAAAGTTTGTCAGAAAATTTGGAAAAAATTAAAACATTAAATTAATAATTAAAAAATTAATTTAATTTTAAAAAAACTGGAAAATAATGCAAGGTAAAATAAAAAATTAACTAAAATAATGAAATTCATAAATGTTTGTTATATAAATAAATTATCGAAATGATAATAATATTATGATTTTTTGTGCATAAAATAAATCAATGAATTGTAATAAAATAAACATATGACGATGTGTATAGATTATATAGTCAAAAACAAATTTCTCTATTAGTAAACTTTGGGTTTAATTGATTACAACTTCATCTGTTCTGTCAAATATTTTTAGTTTATAAATAAATTTCGTTTTTTATTTAGTTGATCTTGAAAAATATTTGCTTTGGAGTCTAATAAATTTTTTCCTCAGATTGAGGAGAATTCTTTTTTCTTTTCTTGACTTTTAATTTCGAAGTTGTTGCTACTTGGTGAAATAAAATATTTTATTCTTTATATTTATTTATAGTAAAAACGAAACGAAAGCCAAGAGAATTTTTTTCCACAGTAATAAGTGTTAAACTTTAGACATGCTTTTTTATTTTATTTCTATTTAATTTTTTTATGTCAATTTAAACTTTAAAAAATAAAAATATATTTGTAATTTTTCACTTTATCAAAATCAAAAATATTTTTAACAAATAATAATTATATATATATATATATTAATTATTTACTAAATTAGTAAGAATTTGATGTTATAATAATAATAATTTACTAAATTATTTAGTAATACTAAATATTAATAATAATAATACCTAATATTAATAATATTAACAATAATTAATAAATACATTTAATTTAAATTCCTCGCAATAATAGTTCAGTGACGCCTCCGACAGATGGCGAGTTAAGGTGACACTCACAATCGAAGTAATGAAGACATTTATATTTATTTAATACAGTTGTAAAATTTTTTTTCTATTATTTTTCAATTAAAATGAAAACACAATTAAATAAAAGTCCAATTAATTAACAATGTAACGAATGAAAAATATCATTAATTGATCATAGAACTATTAAAAAATGTCAATAATTGAAAATAAAAGTTATTAAGAATAGACTGAATTAAAGAAGGTAAAAATAAATATTGAAAACATTTATTAAGTACCCAAATTGTAAATTTATAATATGTAATTATCTATTAAATTAAAAAAAATTATTTTGCTCGTTCAATTTGAGTTTCTTGCAATTATAGTTCAGTGACGCTTCCGCCAGATGGCAAGTTAAGGTGTCGCTCACAATGGTGGTGATGATGAAGTTTGAGGAAAGTTTCAATGGCTCCTGAATAATATTAGATCCTTGATAAATTTTAATTATAATTATTTTTTATAAAATAATCACAATAATAGTAGGAATAATAATAATGAATAATAATAATTTTATTCTAAATAAATAAAATAATATTGGTTGTTAAGTAATATTAACTAATTATTAATTATAAATAAATATTATAATTATTAATTATAAACAAACATTATAATTATAAATTATAAACAAACATTATAATTATAAATTATAATATTATTGATAATGTAATAAATTGCCAATAAAAAAAAATTCCTTCATCTTCTCTATAAAAATATGTGCGTAAAATAATTGGAAAATAGTTTTGTAATATTATGTCACTATTAAATAAGCAGATGATTGTAGAAAATAAAAATGAAAGTTGCGGCAAATCGTGAGATGTTCCTCGATGACTGTTCAATAGGTGCCTTTTGGCAAAAAAGAACTACCCATTTGGGAATGACATCATGCTCGCAATTTCGAAACTACTTTTGGCATTTCCGGCTTACATTTTGAACGCACGCGGTCAATTCACCCTAAAGGGACACACACCCATATATTTTGTTATTTCATTATTCATGGACCATTCTTCCAATGAATTTATTTAATATATAATATAGCATATTATCTCCCATCATTTGGAATTTAGGTCTTGTTCTATTCAGTCTACTTGTACCTAATAAATAAATTTTTAATTACTTTTTCTAATATTATACCTGTGTGTGGGATAACATTTTTTTTTGCGAAATATTTTTACAACAGTATTTTTATAATGAGAATTTGTTTTCCGAGAAAATTGTCTAGACGTGGAGAATATATCTTGAGAAGCGAGGTTATACCTGTAATATAAAGGTACTAAAAGGGTTGAAGATATTTTTCTAGTTTCTCTTTGTAGAATTTACATTCTTTGCATTCTTTAGGTTTGTTAAAATTTTGATGTTTAATTGACGAATTTAATTGAAAATCAAAATTTTTAATTGTAAGGATTTCATTCTAAGAGGAAATTTTTTTACAAAACACAAAATATTTTTCTTAATTATGTATAATATTTTTAATTCATTTCAATTTCGATTAATCATGTTTTTAGTTAATTATATTTTACAATTATTACAGTTTTAATTAACTATATTTTCAATTAATTACTTTTTTCATTAATTATATTTTCAATTTAGAACGTTTTTTATTACTTATTTTTTAATTGACAACAAATTTGTATTAATTATATTTTTGATTCACAACAAATTTTTATTAATTACATTTACAATTAATTACATGTTTAATAAATTATTTGGCGCATGTAATTTATCTACGATACATAAGCTTTTGATATTTTTTTCCCATCCTCATTACGACGATTGTGAGCGATACCTTAACTTGCCATCTGTCGGACGCGTCACTGAATTAAAATAGCGGGAAATTTGAATAAAACATAATTTTTTCACTTTCATCTCAATTTTATTGCACAGAAGAGGAAAAAATTTATTACGAATTGATAATAAAACCGTAAGACTATATTTCATCCGAATTCATGATGTTTCATGCTTATAAATACGTGATGATAATAGCAGGTCTTGCGAGATGTAATAAGGGTGGGTTTTATTCTTTCGTTTTGTACAAGAATTATATGACTTAAGAAAAAATTTTTAGAGTACGTAAAAGTATTTCTTTGCAGTAAAATTTTTCGTTAATACTTTAGGTTTATGTTGTTTATTAATTGAAAGAAAATTTATAGATTGTAAAGAATAAATATTATTATTAATATTTACAAATGTATTTAATGTTATATTAAGATTATTTTTTTTAAATTTCGAGAAGAAATGTTTCTGCATTGAATAATTTGAATGTTTTGTCATAACAGTTCAGTGACGCCTCCGACAGATGGCAAGTTAAAGTGTCTCTCACAAGCGACGAGATGAAGAAAAGAAAAGGTGTCACTGCTTTTAAATGGCGATAAATAATTAATTAAAATATTCTAAATTTATTTTCTGTTAATTTTAATTTAAATAAAAAATTAAATTCATTAAATTTATAATTAATCGAAAATGTAAAGAATTGAAAATATAAGTGATTTCATTTAAGAATTAATTTTTTTGAAAAAATTAAATGCTTTCTATTTTTAAAGAAAGTAAATATTCAACTCGTTTGCGAGTGACACAAAACTTGCCATCTAGCGGACGCGTCACTGAATTAAAATTAAAAATGGCGGGAAATTTGAATTGATTTTTGAAAAATAAGAAAAATATTAGAAGTTTTTTTAATTTTAAATAAGAGAAACATTAAATAGTAATTTAATATTTAATAATTTAATAAAATTTGATAAAAGACGAAAATAGAAATGAAAATTTTCAAGAAAGAAAATTATTTTTATCTCAATATTATAAATTCTGTAAAAATGAAAATAAGAATTTCATATTTTTGTTGCGAAGGAAAAATACAGTCGTCATGAGAAGCGTGTCGATAATTTTTATTTCCTTATTTCCGCATGATCAGAAATTTTCAAGATATGCACATTATATCTATATACATACAAAAGCAGTAAAATAGAAGCGTGTCGATAACTTTTATTCATTTATTTCCTGCATAATCAAGAAATTTAAAGATAAGAAAGTGAAACATATAAATAGTGAAAAAAAATTTTAATACAACAATGTTGCTTTTTTGTGACAAAATTTTTTTTCCCCCTTTTTTTTATCAGCAAAATAGTCGCAGCAATGAATCGGGATATTTTCAAAATTAGAAAATAATTTTTTATAGCTCTTTTCTTTTAAATATTTTAAATAGAGATTTACTTGCAACATATATTTCATTATTTTTTCTACTTTTAAATTATTTGCTTACCCTTGAAATAAAAGTTAAATAAGTATTTTATATATATTTTCGCAATTCCATTAATTTTATGTTTTCTTTTTCTATTTTTTTTACTTTTTGGTATTTTATTTTTGGGTAAAAAATAATAAAGCACGGTCATTTTATTTTAAAGCAAAATGTGTGTTATACAATCGCATCTCTATTGGCAATATATTTGTTTTTCGAAAAAAAATTTTGTCGCGAGAAAAATACATTTCGTTTTTTTTTCTTCGTTATACACACGTGCTTTAAAAGAATCATTTATTTGACCAGAATTCCGATAATAGTTTTTTTGAGTTAAAAAAAAAAATACGCGAAAAAAGCTCGTCTTAGAAAAAAATTAGTATTACTTTTATCATTTTTTAATTTTTAAAAATAAAAAGAAATAATTTAATTTATGATAAATTATGTAAATTTATTTATTTGACTATTAGCGGGACAATTGAATTATAAATTTAACAAAAAGTTAAGAATTCATTAGTTATTTATTATTTTTAATAATTATTAATAATATGAATAATATTAATAATTTATTATTATTAATTTGTTATTGATTTATTATTATTAATATTTTTATTATTATTATTATTATTAATTATTGGTAAAATATTATTTATTAATATTTATTTATTATATACTACTGTTTATTTATTTATCTTTAATTTAAATTACTATTAATTTCCTATTCATATACTTATGATTTTAAATAAATAAAATAAAATTTTTTTTTTATAATTGACAATGATTTGCAACTTGTTTTTAAAAAAAATATTTTACAAGAGTTAAAAAAATGAACGATTTAGAAAAAATAATTAAGAGTTAAAAAATTTGGCCCTGTTTATTAATTTAAAGAAATTGTCTCAACATTTTCAATGATTGTTTTCGTTGATAGAAAGAAATGTATATGGCAAATTGTTCGAGATGAGTGTGTCCACAGAGGATGCAATAACTTTTCTTTAGTTGAAAATGAGAATGATGAAAAAAAATTTCAATGCACACAATTTTATTTTATTTCATTTTATTTATTTATTTATTTATTTTTATTTTATTCAATTTGAGAAAGAAAATAATTTTTTTTCATCTCAATAATGAATAAATAAATAAGAAATTACAAATGAGAGATGTTTTAGAAAAACCTCATTTTTTATCACCTTTCCTAAATTATTTGAAAAGAAATGTCTCCTCTTTCTCCTCTATGGTAAGACGTGAGAATCGTGTGTGTATGTATGTATATATGTGAAAATTTATTATTCCAAAGGACAAACGTGGTCAACGTCACGCACGTTATCCAATGTTCTCTTTAATATATTTTTTGTTGAACCTTTCTTTTATAATTGAAACGAAACAGAAATTTTTCTCTATACACTCGTCTTCCGGGCTTTTAACGAATTTTTCTTTCGTTATAATCTTTATTGTTTAAACATTTAGGAGAGACTTTTTTCATTGGGGACAATATTCGAATTTTTTTTTATGATTAATTATATGAAAATGCTTATGGCTAAAAGTTGACTAAGTTTTTTTTACTGCTTATTAATTTTTAACTAGTAATTAATTTTTTACTGGTTATTAATTGCTAACTAGTAAGTAATTTATTACTAGTAATGAATTGCTAACTAGTAATTAACTTATATTTGATAATTAAATGCTACTAGTAATTAGTAGCTAACAATAAATTAATTGCTGACTGGTATTCAATTTCAATCTAGTAATTAATTGATACTAGTAATTAATTTATTACTTATAATTAATTGCTAACTAGTAATTAATTTATATTTGATAATTAATTGTTACTAGTAATTAATAGCTAATTATAAATTAATTGCTGTCTGGTATTTAATTTCTATCTGGTAATTAATTAATTACTAGTAATTAATTGCTAACTAGTAATTAATTCATGTTTAGTTATTATAAGCTACTAGTACTTAATTTCTACTAGTAATTAATTAATTCTAGTAATACCTGCTAAATAGTAATTAATTGATACTAGTAATTACCTGCTAAATAGTAACTAACTAGTAATTATTTTCAATTGATAATTAATTTACACTAGTAGTTAATTACTACTACTAAGTGCTTAAAACTAGTAATTATTTGTTACACTTAATTAATTTACACTAATAATTAATTGCTTTTAGAAATTAATTAAAATTTCCAATTAGTTTGATAATAAATAAAAATAAATAAATAAAAATTTACTTATAATAAGAAGTTACAAAATTTGGTTAGTAAATAATTTGCTGTTAATTGATTAATTAATAAGTAAATTACTATCAAAAAATAATTTTCTTGAAGGAAATCAGAGGAGTAATTAATTTGTTTAAGAAAAGTGGACAATTCGGCGTAATTTAACACCGATAAACAATAATAATTGTAATTTTTCTAAGCGATCTTGTTTGTTTTCTTTTAAAACGTAAATTGTTGATCTAAATAGAAAGAAAATGGATAAAATTACAATAATATTTTCACTTATTATTTGAGCGGTCAAAGGACAAATTTTTATCACACTTCCTACTTGTAATTTTTATATTCAATGAAATCAAATGATTTGGAGTGATTGCACAATGAAATAATTAATTTTCTCTTAATTTGTCAATAAATTAGCGAATAATGAACCAATTTTTCAATTAACAAATTTTTCGGTAAAAAAAAATGAACAATTATAATCATCTATTTGTAATTATCTAAAAATTTTGCACATTTTTAAGAAAATTCAATGATTTGGTGGAATTCCGCACCGATAAATAATATTCAGTCACGAGATCTTGTTTGTTTTCTTTTAGAACGGAAATTGTTAATCGGAATATAAAAAAAAGAAGAAAAGCGATAAAATTAATAATGACTTTTCCACTTAGTATTTGAGCGGTCAAAGGACAAATTTCTATCACTTTCCTATTCACAATTAATTGTTTGAAGAAAATCGAAAAATTTGGTGTAATTTCACCAATGAAAAATTAATTTTTACATAATTTATTAACAAATTAGTGATTAGTGAACAATTAACAAGTATTATTTTTTCGAAATGATTAACAATCAATTAGCAGGAAATTAATTTATTGGTAATTAATTATGTAATACTCAACAAGTAACAATTTTTCGGTAAATAATTAATATACCGAATAATAAACAAATTAATAAACAAATTATTGAATATAATTTAAAAAATAATTAAAAAATAATTAGTAATTCGAAAATACAATTAAATTAACATGTTAATAATTAAACAATATTTAATTTACTGGTAAATAATTAACTAATTAAACAATATTAAATTCATCGATAAGTAATTAAATAATAATTTATTTATCTACAAAATAATTAACTAAAAATTACATTTGTCACTAAATAATTAACTAAATGATAACTACATTAACTAAATAGTAACTAAATGAACTAAATAATACTAAATTTATTAAAAAGTAAATAATTGTTTAAAAATTATGCGTTCTTAAAGAAAATTCGATGATTTGACACCAATAAACAATTCATTCACGAGATCTTGTTTTTGTTTTCTTTACGAACAGAAATTGATATTTTGAATAAAGAGAAAAGTGATAAAATTAATAATATTTTCTCCATTTGTTATTTGCCAGGTCAAAGGACAAATTTCTATCACTCTCCTATTAATATTTAATTATTTGTAGAAAATTAAATGATTTGGAGTAATTTATACAATTAATTACAAAAAAATTAATTTTTTTCTAAATAATTATTTGTAATCTTGAACAAATAATTAATTTTCAACCATTAACTAAAAATTATTCTGTAATTCAATAATTAACTACTAATTCATTAAAAAGTGAATAATTATTTGAAAATTAATTTTTTTTAGGAAAATTTAACGATTTTGCGTAATTTTTAACTGATAATAAATTATTATACGAGAATTTGTTCATTTTTCTTTTTAAACATAAATTGTTAAACTGAATAATAAACAAAGTGATAAAATTAATAATGTTTCCCCTTATTATTATTATTGGAGAGGGCAAAGGACAAATTTCTATCACTCTCCTATTCATAATTAATTGTTTAAACAAATTCAGATGATTTGGAGTAATTTATACAGTTAACTCTGAAAAAATTAATTTTCTGTTAAATAACTTGTAATATTTAACAAGTAATTAATTTATTAGTCCATAATTCGGTACTTATTGTTAAGTATGAGAATTCGTTGATAAATAATTAATTCATTCGTAAAGAATTAACTAATAATTAATTTAGTCGGACATATTTTCTAATAATTTGTTTCTTTATAAATAAAAAATTAATAATTAAAAAACATAATTAATCTATCAGGAAATAATTGACTAACAAGTAGTTCATTGGTAAATAATTAAATAACAATTAGTTTATTGTTAAATGATTAACTAATAATTTATTTATCCATAAATAATTAACAAACAATTAACAGACATAATTAATTTACCTAAAATATGTAAATAATAATTAGTTGATTAGTAACTAATTAACTAATAAATAGTTTATTAATAAATAATTAAACAATTAATTCTAATCATTAATTTTTAAATAATAAGTGACAAATATGGTTAATTAATCAATAAGTAATTAATTAACCCTTAGTTTATTGATAAAGAAAACTATTTCTTTTTATTAACTAATCATTTATTTATTTATAAATAATTATTAACTAATAATGAACAAATATAGTTAATTTATCGGTAAAAAATTAACTAATAATTTATATAACTTTACGTATTAACAAATATAATTAGTTCATTTATAAATGATTAATTAAAAAACTTTTTATTTATTAATAATTAACTAATAATTTATTTATCTATAAATATTTAAATTATAATAAAATTTTTTTCATAAATAATTAAGCAATAAACAGTTTATTGATAAATAATTGAACAATAAATAGTTTATTGGTAAATAATTAAACAATAATTTATTTATTTACAAATTATTAACTAATAATTGACAAATATATTTAATTAATCTGTAAATAATGAACTAATAATTAATTTAACTCTACATATTGAACAAATAAATTAGTTTATTTATATATAATTAACTAACAATAAATTTATTGTTAAATAATTAAGTAATAAATAGTTTATTGGTAAATTAATAAACAATCGTTTATTTATTTATTTATTTATATATTATTAAATAATAATTAACTAACATAGTTAATTCACCTGTAATTAATTAACGAATAATTAATGTAACTTTTCATAGCAACAAATATAATTAGTTTATTGGTAATTAGTTAACAAATATAATTTAATGATAATTTACTAATAAATAAATTTATCTCTAAATAGTTAAAAAAAATTGTTTTTTGGATAAATAATTATGTAATAATTCACAAATATTTATGCATTAGTAAAAAATTAAACAATATTCAATTAACAGATAAATAAATAACGAATAATTTATTTATCAGTAACTAATTTAAAAAAAGTTAAGTTGTCATGAAATAATTAATTATTTATTTGTTACGAAGTGAATTAGTATTTAGAAATTAAGTTTTTAGGAAAATTCGATAACTTTTCGTAATTTGCACTGATAAACAATTTTTCTTCGAGAGTTTATTTTTATTTTTGAACAAAAATTACTAATCTGAATAAAAAAAATGATAAACAAATTTTTTTTTCATTTATTATTTTTAATAGAAAAAATGATAAACAAATTTTTTTTTTCATTTATTATTTGAGATTTTAATGGAGAAAAATTTTTATCACGCTTCCTACTCATGCTTTTCATTGAGAAGAAGGTGATCATTACACATACAGACATTTACATGCATTGCGAATATTTAAGGGGAAAAACTGAGACACCCATTTTTTTTAACTAAAATTCCCCCACTCTTTTTGAAAAAAGAAAATATTCCACTAAGAAGAAGAAAAAAAGCGGGGGAAGAATTTTTAAGGGAAAAAAGGGAAGGGATAGACAGAGAGAAAAAGAGAAAAAAAAATAAAAAAAAAGAATAAGAGAGGAAGAGAGAGAGAGAAACTTTGAGAAACGTTGTACAGAGGAGAGAACTGGAGAACAAGCGCCAGATTATAAAGTGAGGGAGGATTCACGAGTGGGGAGGAGCCATCGCGCAACTGAGTATATATGCTGAAAAACACCAAGCAACTCGTTACAGTTCCAGAAGACACAAAACGAAAAGGATCTAGATCAAGGAATCGTTTAAAAAAATAATAAGTAATAAATACGTAACTTAAAAGAAGGGTGAAAATAAATAAATATTTGGAGTGATAAAATTTTGTTTTTTTTTGGAGAAAGAAAGAGAGAGAGAGAGACAAAAGAAAAAAGTGTTTTTATAGGGTGCAACATTTGTATTTTTTGAAAACAAAAAGAAACAACAACAAAAAGTGGTATTTTTTTTCTTGTGTGTTTTTACCGGGGACAAAAAAAAAGGAAAGGAGGAAAAATGAAAAACCAATCTTTAGCAACAGTGACTGCGGGTTTTCTGCTTCTTCTTCTTGCATTGGTACCAGAAGTAGCACACGCCAGGCCATCCGGTTTCCTTAGGTACAATTTTTTTCTGTCCTTTTTCCATTAAAACTGAAAATTAATTTTTTTGTAATTCAATAATTAGACTTTTTGCTGGTGATTATAATTTTTCGATTGTTGTGATAATTTTACAATTATTTTAATACCATTCGCTAATAATTATCATTTAGTTTTAAGTTAATATTCCGTGGGCTAAAAATTATTCTTTAATTTTTCAGTTAATTTTCCGAGTGCTAATAATTGAAAATCAATTTTTTAAGAATTGACATTAATTGCAATTAATTTTCGAATTGCAAATAATTATTTATTTAACTATTTTATTACCATTCGCTAATAATTATTCAATTTAGTTTTTAGTTATTTTTTTAAGTGCTAATAATAATTATCTAGGTTTTTAGTTGATTTTCAAAGTGCTAATAATTACTAATTCGTTTTTAGTTAATTTTTGCAAGTACTTAAAATTAGATTAATTATTTTATTACCATTCGCTAATAATTTCGATTGTTTAGTTAATTTTCCAATTGCCAATAACTGAATAAAAATTATTAGCACTCGGAAAATTAACTGAATAATTGAATTTGCATAATTTTTAGCAAATTGCGGAGATATAAATAATTACAAAATTATTAGCAATTCGAAAATTATTAACTGAAAAACTAAATAATAATTATTAGCGCTCGGAAAATTAACTGAAAAACTGAATAATAATTATTAGCACTTGGGAAATTAACTAAAAACTAAATAATAATTATTAGCACTCTGAAAATTGACTAAAAAACTAAATAGTGATTATTAGCACTTGGGAAATCAATTAAAAAACTAATTTGTATTAAAATAATAAATTATTTAGTTTTTTAGTTAACTTTTCAATTGCTAAAAATTATTATTTTTTTACTATTCGGTAATAATTACAATACAATTTTTTAATTAATTTTTCCATTGCTAAATGGAAAATTTGATTTAGTAAAAATTTTAGTAATTTGAATTAGTTTGCAAATATTTGTCTTTTGATAAATAAATTCTATTAATAGATGAATAAAAATTATCATTTCTCAGTAAAATTTACTAATTTAAAAGCAAAAATTGCTTTTTCGAAATTCTTTTGAAATGGCAAATTTAACTAGTAATAATTCATTAATAAAAATCTACTATTAATGAATTAGTAAAATTTACTAAATTTAGAAACATTTTGAAAAAGCAATTTCTGCTTTTAAATTTGTAGAAATTGGTTAAAAATTATTTTTTTTAAATAAAATGTTCTAATTCGATAGCAATAATTATTATTAATTAAATAATAATAAAATTACTGATTAAAATAAGTAAAAAAAAATCTAATTCAAATTTGAAGTGTTAACAATTTTTATACCTCAGTTTTTAGTTTTTTCAATTGGCAATAATAATTAATTTTTATTTTATTGCCACTCGCGACTAATTTTAATTTAACGTTTTTAGTTAATTTTCCAATTTCTAATAAATTCTATAATTAATTATATAAACAGTAGGAAATATTCGACCTTTTCAATGTAGAAATTTTCTTTGGCTCTTCAACTGCAAATGTAATGATTTTTTTTCTATTTTCATTTCCTTCGAAATTTATATTTTCTGTATTCTTCTTTTCCTTTTTTACTCAATTTTTTAGTTTTTTAATTTCTCTAATTTTAATTTTTTCTTCTTTTTCATTTGGGCGTTAAATTTTGTCTTCTTTTTACTTTGTTCGTTAAATTTTTTCTTTTTTTTTAATTTGTTCATTAAATATTTTTGTCTTCTTTTCAATTTGTCTGGTTAAATTTTGTCTTCTTTTTAAATTGTACGTTAAATATTTTTGTCTTCTTTTTAATTTGTTAGTTGAATTTTTTCTTCCATTTTAATTCATTCGTTAATTTTTGTCTTCTTTTATGTTCGTTAAATTTTTCACTTCTTTTAATTTGCTCTTTTAATGTTTCTCATCTTTTTAATTTGTTTAATTTAATTTTTTTTTCTCCTTGAATTCTTGAAAAAATGTTCATTTAATTGCTAAAATTTTCTATATTTTTTATGTTTTTCCACTATATTTGATTATTTATATTTTTCTCTTCTCCAGTTTTCTATTTTTGTTTTTTTAAAATACTTTTTGTATTTCTCTCGTTATATTTAAACTAATATTGAAGAATTTTTAGGTCAATTATTTTTTCTATTATTATTTACTACGATATTTGTCGAAAAAAATATATATAAATTCTTGTGGCGTTTGCTGTTGTATTATTTATTTACATTCATGGATTGATTGTTTATTATTTATTGATTCTGCATTTGTTTTTTCACATTTATCTTCACAAATATGCATTCTGTATATAATTTATTTAATGCTTTATTTGATAGTTCTATATTTGTCATAATGATGATTTTTATTATTACAATTATTTTATTGTCATTAACCAAATTATTTTCAATTTATTCAATGAACGGTCTTGGGAATTTAAAGAGAAAATTGAAAAAGAGACAACAGAAAAGATATTATAATAAATTGCATAGTAGAAATGAAGTTCAATTAGATGGAGTACAACTATAATTTTTTTCTATTGGTTTTTTTTTATTTATTAATTTTACTATATTTATTCACGATTATAATTATTATGATTATAAATTTTTATTATAATTATATAATTCTTATTACAAAAATTATTATTATTATTTTTTTTTTTTTTATTATTATATAATTTTAATTACAAAAATTATTATTATTTACTGTATCAATATTCAGATTTTGAAAAATGAAAAAAATAATAAAAATTCTTGCATAGTCGAACTGCACTGATTAGAATGAAAAATTAATATTATTCTTTGAAAATGATTTGCGAATTTGCATCCAAATCAGGCTTTTAATGCAGATAAATATCATTTCTCCGAAGTCTTGATAATTGAGAGTATAGATATTGTTTAACAATTGTTTACAGTCAGACGAACTCGTCACGTATATTTTAAACTCCATTTGATTAGAAATTTTTTATACTCTAAATTTTGATTAAACAGTTTTTTTTCTATTTTTTTTGGGGTTTTTGGACAAAATTTTTCTCTAATTCCATTCTAAATTTTTTTTTCATAATTTCTGTGTAAAAATTATTTTAGTAGAATTTTAGTAGAAAATTTTTAACAGAAACTTTTTTTAATGCTTCCTTAATTTTTGTGTTGAATTTTTCTCTACTCCGAAAAAATTATTTTTCTACAAAATAGAAATTTAATTGCAATTTAGTAGAAAAAATTTTAACTATAGAATTTTTTTAATTATTTAAAATTCTACATGCAAAAAATTACAAAGTCTATTTTCCACTCACAAAATGGGAAAAAGAAAAAAAAACCCTTTTTTTGCGAGAAAAAACAATTTTTTACAACAGAAACTACTTTTTATAGAATATATTTTCATATACATTATTGTAAATGATATCTTTTTTTTATGATTAACAAGATAATTATGACACTCCTGTGTGATAAATTATCTCTCATTCCCAACCTTGCTCAATAATATACACACAAATACTCATCAATATACGTTTACTTTTTATTATTTAAACAAATTACTATCAATACCTACGATTTTTTTTTCTACTTCTTTCAAAGTCAAATAATTTCGAATTTATACATTTTCCAGTTATTTTTTTTATTCCCTTTTTTTTAGTCTCGAGAAAAAAAAATTAAAACAAAACTTTTTTTTGTTTTTTTATTCAATTGCCAATAAAATTGATCGCGAATTTATAATAGTCGTGTGTGTGTATAATAATACGTCTCGGACAATCAATTATTTTCAACATTCATCAGAAAATTTGATTTCACGTACAAATCATGCGCGATTTGTTTTTGATTAATTGATTATTGTTATGGGGTGGTGGGGGGAGAAAAAAGAAGAGTTCATTGTTTGATGTATCATTTGAAAATACGATTTAATGCGTGCAATTTAATATTATGTGTTCGTAATTAATTACGCGTGCATAATTAACTAGAGATAATTTATCGCTTTTTTTCTTTCTCTTTTCTGTCTTTTTTCTCTTTCTTTTATTTTTTCTCTTTTCTGACTTTTTTTTTCTTTTATCCATTTCTTTTCTGTCTTTTTTTCTTTCTCTTTTTTGTTTTTTCCCTTTCTTTATTTTTTCTGTTTTTTCTTTTTCTTTCTCTATTCTGTCTTTTTTTCTCAATCTTTTTTCTTTCTTTTTTTCCTTTCTTTCTTTCTTTTTCTCTTTCTTTTTTCCTTTTCTTTCTATTTTTCTTTCTTTCTATTTTTCATTTTCCCTTTTCTTTCTTTTTTTCTCTTTTTTACTATTCTTCATTTTTTTCATCCTTCCTATAATTTCTTTTCATCTCTTTTTTCATTTTTTTTCTTGTTATCTTTTTCATTATTTTTCTTTCTTTTTTGTTTTTTCTTTTCTTCCTTTCCTTCGTTCTTTCTTTATTTTTCGACCATTAAATATATTAACTTTTTTTTTCTTTCGAAAATCATTGTTTTCGTTTATTTGTAGAAGAGGGGTGAGAAAGGTTTCGATAATTTATATCAATTTTTGTCCCCAACCTAAGACAACAATGAATTATAAGGAATTAACATTTAGTCACACACGATTGAACGCAGATTAAGATAATGAGCGCCAATTTTTTTTTCTTTTTTAAGAAACAATTTAGTGTTTCATCATTAAGAAAATATTTCTACTTGATTTATTCGAAACATTTTTTTTTTCGTTAATTAAATCGATAATCACTCCCATTTTTCACGACGATAATAATTTCAATAATTAAAGAGGTAAATAATCAAAAATTAATAATGACAATAATAGAAACTATTATCATTTTTTTATTGTTAATTATTTCACCATTTTTTTTAAATAATTATTTTTTATTTTTTCTCTATAATAATAATTTTTTTCTCCTTATTTATTATTTTCTCCTTATTTTATTTTCTCCTTTAATAATTATCAGTAAAAGTGGAAAATGTAAATAAGTAAATAAATAAGTAAAGAAATGAGTAAATAAATAAATGAATAAGTAAATACATAAATGTAAATAAATAAAAGAAATTGATACAGAAAAGTAAAAGTATATGCGGAAAAAATTTTATTTTTCCTGCAAACGATCCTATTGTGCATTAAGCAAGTCTCCTTCTCGGATGTTTAACCCTTTCGAAATTGAAGTATCTCGTTTCTATAGTGCATACATGCGTGTGGAAATTCGATCGAAATATTATATTCAAAGAAATTTCTTCACAAATTTGTATATATAAATTTTGTATATCCTCTGCATTTCCTATATATATTGATATATTTGTACTTTTCCCTTTAAATTTGCTTTTCTAAAAATACAATACTTCCATTTTTTCAAATTTGATTTTTTATACCATTTCTGCACTCTTTTCACTTTTCTTTTGTATTCTGTTTTTTTTTTAGTTTTAATATTAAATTATAATTTTAATTACACATTTAATTAAATAATCCACATATTTAATTTAGATTGAAAATAATTAAATTGTAATCTTTTTTTTCAAACAGAAAAATTTTTTGTAAATAAAAAAAATAAATTGTTTCCGAATAAAAAAAGTAAATATAATTTCAAAAATAAATTTAAACAAAAATTCCTATGCAAAAAAGAAAAATTTTTGCAATTAAGGAAATAATTTTTTACGAAAAAAAAATAATTATAATATTGTTAATAGTTAATAAATAAATTATAATTTTCTTTTTAGTGAATTAAAATTTAAATTACAAAAAAATTTCTTTTACAAGAGAAAAATATTTTTTAAGAAAATCTTTTTAAAAAGAGAACAATATATTTTTATAAAAATCTTTTGAAAGATTTTATTTTTTAGATTTACTTTTTAGATTCATTTTCTGGATTTATTTTTTAGAAAAATATTTGTTAGAGTATTTTTTGAAAAATATTTTTTTGAAAAAAACATCACCTTCATTGTTTATCGCGAAAAATTTTTTTTTCTCCATTTTTTGTAAATACCTCTATGACGTCATAGAAAAACGTATGTCAATGGAATTTTTTTTTTTCTTTAAAAGCAAAAAAAAAATGAAGAAACACGTTATGATAAAATGATAATTAACGCGTGGCAGATGTCTTGTATTTGATTAGAGGGTCACAATTGGGTTGAAGTATAAATCAGATAAAATTATCGATATTCTATAAGTAAAATCCCTATATTTTCTACATGGATATTCATTTTTTTTCTCAAGAGACAGAGAGAAAATTTTCTTATCGTGAGAAATTATCTAGAGTAAAAAAACAAACTTGATATTGGTTGTGTATGAAGAAAAAGTGAAAAGATTATATGTCGATTGTTTTAATATGTATATATGTTATATTATGTTAATTTTATCCTGAAGGGTAGTTGAGGAGGGTCTAAATATTTTTAAATATTTTTTCCACCTATTTTTATGTCAATTTTCTTTGAAAAAAAAAGAAATTGGAAAAAAGTTTTTTTTCGAAAAGAAATCTTCTATTGTATAAAGTAGGGAATTTTTGATAACTAAGTTTTTATTATGTTTAATTAATTATTAAAAAATAATTATAATTCTTATTATTTCTTTAATTATTATTATTTCTTCAATTTCTACTAATGATTTTATTTATTTATTTTTTCTATATTTAATTATTTATTAATATTTTTCTTTTTATTTAAACTTTTTTCCAATCATTTTTATTTTTTCTATTTACTCCAGCTTTTTTCTATATTTATTAATATTTTTTTCCTTTATTTATACTTTCTTCTATTTATTTATATTTGTTTTCCTTTTATTTCAACTTTTTTTCTCTTTATTTTTTATTTTTTCCATTTAGTTAGGTACTGCATTTATTTATAAAGTTTTCTATAAAAAAAATTTTTTTGTTTATTAAATTTTTTCCCATTTTTTTTTCACTAATATTGTAACTTTATAATTGTCCTTTTTTAGCAAAAAATTTGCATTTTTATTAGAATTTTACTCGCTTTAAAAATTCAGAAACACACACACGCAAAACAAAAATTACAATATTTCCGGAATAATAATAAATGAAAGTTTGGTGTATTATTATTATTATTTTTTTTCTCTTTCTAATATCGTATTTTTATAATATCATTTTAGCTCCCACTACGAAAATAGTGAATTTAAAAAATTTACGAGATAAAGTATAAAAAGTAGTTAGATTATCGTATGGTAATGTTCATACCAGGATTTCCCAAGTGTCATCTGGTTATTGTATCTCACAAACACTTTAATAGTAAATCTAGAAAATCTGCTCCTTTTCTTATTATAACATACACACACACACACTTATAAATAAATTGAGTAAATTTCCTGTTACATAATTTCACGTTCGAGGAGAATTCAAAACAACTAAATTTTCATTTTTTTGATATAATATTCAAAACAGGTACTTTGACAAAATTTCTCCGAATTTTATTTGAATAATTATTTTTTATTTAAATTCAAATTTAAATTCAAATTTAATATTTATTTAAATAATATTTTTATTCAGCTTATCTTTTACGATATTTATTATATTATTATCATTAAAAATTGAAATTAATAAAATTTAATTAAAATTAAATTAAAAAATTTATTTAATTATTTTTAATAATTATTATTACTAATAATAAAAAAATAACAATAATAGTAGTAGTAGTAGTAGTAGTAGTAGTAGTAATTATTATTATTATTTTAGCAATATTTACAATTTGGTATTTTTATTAAATATAATTTACCATTTATTTACTTTTTTTGTTCATATTCGTATTCATACGTTTTATAGTTTTTATTTTTTAATAAATAAAATATCTTTAAAAAAATTTTTCTACATAATAATATTCGGTAAATTTAGAATTATTGTCCAGCGAGAGAAAAGAATGTGCGAATAGAAAATAAAGCGAAAAAAAACGTAACGTGAGTTCCCTGACACGTAAGTCAATTTTGTGCATCACTCGAGGCGTTGATCCACTGACGCAAAATGACTGCAGTTTGCATTGAATGATGCAACAAGTGTGTAAAATTAAATTCTCTAAGAAATTCCATCAAGAATTATTTAGAAATTCTAATATTGAATAAAAAAAAATTGTAAACATAAATATATGTGCAATTAGAGTTTAATTTTTTTTTTTAAGGGTATTTGAACCATTATGACGTCACAATTGATGCAAACCATATATTTTAATGCTGTGACGTCATAAAGGTTCAAATGCCCTTAAAAGAAAAAAAATATTTAATAACGAAAAAAAATTTGAGTTTAATTTCAGTAATTAGTTAGTTAGTCGTGTAATTTTTATAGTGATTTATTGAATAAATAAATAAATTATAACAATTTTTTGTTAGTGATTTAGTTGGAAAAATTAAGTTAAGTAAATTTAAAAAAAATTAAATCAAATTATTTATTAATAAATTAATTAAATAGTCGTGTTGTTGAATAAATTATAGTTAATAAATATTTTTAATAAATAATTTAATTAGCCGTATAATTTGTTAAATAAACTAAGAAATTAATTATGATGACTTAAGTAGAAACAATTGACTCAAAAAAATTAAAGTTAATTAATAAATAAATAAATAAAAAATAAAATAAATAAATTAATTTATTAAATTGAAACCAATTTAATTATTTAATTAATCTTGTAATTTTTATCTATTATGAAATTTGTAAAAAAAAAAATAATTAACTTTAAATTCAATCTTAATCTTGCAATTTTTTGTGCAAAATTCTAATCTGAAATAAATTGTCAAAAAAGCAAAATTGAAAAAAAATGTTTAAAAAAAACGGATTTTTGTAATTAAAAAAAATTTTTTTTTTGTTACAGTCGACAGAAGCGTGTTTCTGATCAAAGACTGGCGGAACTTGAAACACTAATGGCATTGTCAAGACTAAAGGGAAAATTAGTCACAGTGCCTGTGGGATTTGGTCGAGTTGATCCTGCAAAAATGTAAGTTCAAACATTTTTTTTTTCATTCTATATTTTAATTCCTTCTTCGTATTTATTATTTATTTTTAGAATTCTTAAAATACAATAATAAATTTTATTCGTAATATTTTTTAAAAACTAATTACTAATTAGTGAATGATAAATTGTTTTTTAATAATTAATAATATATTAAATAATAAATAAATAAATTTTACACGGAATATTTATTTATTTTCGGATTATTATCTAAAATTATTTATTAATAAATAATTCTGAATACAACAATAAATGAATTTTGCTCGAAATATTATTTATTTAAGTAAATATTAAATAATAAACTTTTTAGGTACTATTAAATAACAATAAATTTAATAATTTAATAATAAATAATAATGATAATATCATAAATTCAACAATAAATAAATTTAATTCGGAATTTATTTAACTAAATAGTAAATAATAAATTTAATTAATTTTTTTATTTAATTTAAAATAATAAATTCTATTTATTAATAAATAAATTTTATTAGGAATAATTTTTATTTGTTTATTTATTTAAGCAATATAATTATTACGAATGTAAAAAAAAATTAAAAAATACCTTCAAATAAATTCTTATACTTTCGAATAAAAAAAAAGATCGTAAATGTTTTCGGAGGTACGATAATTAATAATTCATAAAAATAAAAATTGATCGGATGTATTGGCGGTCAGTGAGGCTTCTAAAAAATGCAAAAATTCATTTCCGGAAACGAGTGGAAGAAAAGATTTTTCTCTCTAATTTTTTTTTTCTTTTTGCTTTTTGGTTTTGTTAAAAAAAAATTCTTTGTACATTACTATTTCCTATTTTTGAGGTAATTTTTTTTTTGCTCTAATTTCTTTTTTTCTTATAAATTTGTATATTTCTCGAGATAAAAAAAGAAGAAAAAAAAAGATGAAAAAGAGTGGGTGTATATTGGTTTGCGTTTGAGAAAATTTTAGCTAATACACTCAGTCCATTGGAATGAAAATCGCGAGCATATATAGGGCGCGATTGTATACGAAGTTTATAGGGAGAACATTTCAGGAATTACTCAGTGATTCACGTGTAAATAATTCATTCACAAAAAACGCAACTCCGAATTCCTATATTTCTTTTTTCGATATCAACATAGAAGGAAGAGAGAAATTTTTTGGTTTTTGTTGAAAATTTTCCATTGACAATTTTTTTTTTAAACAGACCATTTTCTTCTAATTTTTTTTCCTCCCAAACAATTTTTTTTTTCAATGGAAAAAATTGACGAGAGAATTTTTACACCGTTTGCCAGAAATTAATTAACAATTACTAATTATTTATATTTTTTATTATTTAAGTTTTACTTTTTTTATTGAATAGAAAATAATTGTTTAAATATTAGGTTCAATTATTTTTTTCACCTCTGGATAATTTTGTTTTTTGAAAAGGGAAAAATTAAGGGGCAAATGTTTATTAAAAAGAAATTGTTTATTTTGATATTATTGCAAAATAAAATTATCCAATAAAAATAATTTATTTGAAACTCGTTTATGTAAATAGAAAAATTATTATTCGGTTATTTTTAATTTTCTTATTTGAATTAACTAGAAAATTATAAATTTTATTAAAAGTAAATATGTAGAAGAAAAATTTTTTAAATTGTTTTTTGTATTTCCTAAATAAATAAAATTTAGTTATTTTTCTGTTGTTTTTAGATGAATTTTGATGAATAAATTTTAATAAATTTTTTCCCTTGTATTGAAATAAATATTTGAGAATTATTTTAAAAATAGTTTTTTTGGTTATTTTGTCTTTTCTGTTTTAAATTGAATCAAATAAAAATTACTTTGAGTGTAGGTGTATGTTGTGTGTGAAGAAATAGAATTTTGTCTTTTTAAATGATTAAATATTTATTATTAAAATTGTTATAATATTCCACTTCTCACGCCTACTTATAAAATTTCCTTTTATATGAATGCTTAGAGCGACTGTATTTAAAAGGATAAAATAATTAACGCGTATATATAATGTAAAATATTTAATGTCAATAGCATTTCTGCTTAGCATTTGGAAATTATTAAATTAATAATCCCAAATTGTTTAAAATCAATTTATTAATTGCTAATTGCTCATCGTGTCCTTTTTTTACTTTTCATTTTATTTTTAATTAATTAATTATTTATTTTTTAGCATTTAGGTTTTTAAATTCTAATTTTCGTTAATTATTCATTTATTTAACAAATATGAGAAAAAAAATTGTTTATTTTTTATTTATTTACTATTTTTTATGTACAACTTTGTTTATTATTTTTCTATTCCATTATTTTTTTAATTACTTTGTATTTCATTTTTCATTTATTTATTCTTTTTTTATTTTTTATTTAATTTTTTTTATTTATTAAACGACAAGTATTTCTTTTTCTTTTCTATTATCGATTTTTATAATCTTTTCGTGATTTTATTTCACGTATAGATTTACATTTTCAATCTGTGACAATAGGTTCTTTTTGTCGTTAATATCAGGAGAAATTTCATATTATACTGTTTGAGGTTTGTAAACATAAAAAAAAAATTTCAATCCTGATTGAAATCTTTTGACAAACTGATACAAATTTTTATATATTTATTTATTTATTTTTTCGCTATAAGTGGGAGAGAAATAATTTTTTAAATTTATAAAATTCAATTTTTATCCATAAACAAACATATTACAGGTTTCTTTTTTAAATTAATTTTATTCTCTATGGCAATTAAAAGAAATTAATATTTAAATTACGGAAAATTTAAAAAGCGGTAAATAATAGTAAGAATTAGTATTGTTGTTGAATTAAATTTTTTCAGGGTCAATTTAAAAAAACAATTAAACAAACGACGGTAATTTTTATTAGAAAAAAAAAATAATAATAATAAAATAATATAAAATTAAAAAAAATTCTTTTAACATATTAATAATTACTAATATTATTATTATTTTAATTACAATTATAATCCGTGCCACTATTGCTTATCGTTTCAAATAATAAACAAAGTAGTTGTATAAATTTTGTCAAAATCGTTTTAATTAAATAACTTGTAATTCTCTAATATATTAATGTGTTTCATTACCAATTTACAATCGAGTGTAATTTAATTGAAAATATTAATTATTCCAATAATTATAATAATATCAAATTATAGGAAATAAGAGGAAATAATAAGAATCTAATTATTTACTTTTAATTGTACGATAATTAATTTTATATTGACAAAAGTAATGAAAGATATTTTTCAATGCAGAAATAAAGATTAAAAGATGAAAAAATAAGACAATTTTTCTACCAAGAATTTAAAAAATAATAATTCACTTTCATAAATAAATAATTCGCAAAGGAGATAATTAATTAAAATTTTACAAATTAGAAAAATTCGTTTTACACTTGAATTAATTAATTAACTTTTAATTCATATTTAAATTTACTTTTAATTTAATGTTTAACTTTCAATTGTCATGAATAATAGTTTTGAATGAAAAGTTCTTTTTTTTTCTTTTCAATGCTCTGTCATTGAGAGAAATTATTTAAAAAATTGTTTTTTTGTTATTTAAACACTAAAACAGTAAAAATAAAATAAATTCTTATTAATATTTGTTGTTATATGTTTATTTAGTTTCAAAAATTTTTTTTAAATATTATTTAATAATTTGTTATTTTTATTAATACTCCACTTTCAATTTTTACGCTAAATTAATTCAGCAATTAAAACTAATAACTAATAATTGTAAATTTATTGTAAAAGTTGTAAATTATGCAATTTACAATTTCGATAAATAAATTGAAATTGAAATTCACGCCGTCACGGAAAAGAAAATTTTTCATTCTCTCGTAAATTTTGCCCGTGTTTGAACTTAATATGTGAATTAATACGGAACCATCTTTTACAATAAACAATAATGTATTTAGAAACTTTGAGAATTTGGTAAATGAAAAATTATTGCAAATTTTTTCAACTATAAAATAACTTGCAAAATTATACAAATTGGAAATATAAACAAGAAGTGAAAAAAAGGTGGAATAATAAAAATCTCAAAGAACAGCAGGGAAAAAAATGTAAATTAACAAATATTTGTTGTTATAAATAATTTTTCATTAATTTTTTTCTCTGGTTTGCAATTTTTTAATTGTTTAGAATTTTTTTTTAACTTGTAATGAATAATTTATATTTGTAATTTATTAATAATTATTAATAGCATGACTGATAATTAATTATTTTTATTTTTATTATTGTTTATTTCTTATTTATTATTTAAATTATTATTTTTTTTATTTTATTATTTTTATTATTATTTTTATTATTTTATTTTTATGATTATTTTATTTTATTTTTTTATTACTATTATTATTTATTCATTTAATTAATATTAGAAGATTGACTTGATTAATTAGGATAGATTACAGTAAAGTATTGTTTTCATGCAATATTTAATACAAGTTTTGAATACTTTTTTAGTTTTTTTTCTCTCCTTCTCTCTCTCTCTCTCTCTTTTAAGAAAAATTGAAAAAGTTTTGTCTTTTCGCGAAGGCGGAAACCTTTTATAAGAAAAGTTTATATATTTTTTTTATTTTATTTAGTTTTTTTTTTTTTTTTTTTTTTTTGAAGGAAAATTTGCAGACAATTGAAATGCATTTGTCAAGGAGAAATAACAGGAGTAATGCAACGGAAAAGCGAGTCCCTAACAAGTTTATCAGTCCTCGAGAATATATTTCGAATAAATTTCTATTTTATTCAGTGTCGCGTTACTGTACCGGAAATTTGTTTACGATACTTGAAGAGATGCGCAATGCACTCGGGGAATTCCTTATAAATATACACTTTTCCATCATGAAGAAGTAATGAAGCATTTTTATTTTTATATTTATAACTGCAAAAAAAAAATAAATAAAAATAGAAACAGAAAAAGAAAAATGTTTATCAAATCACTGTGTTTGTATGTGCGTGACAAATTTGGTTTTAATTTTTTCAAATTGATTATTTACAGTCATCTCTCGATAGTAAACGTTTCGGTAAATTTTTTAATTCACAGTCATCTCTCGATAATTAAACATTCGGTAAATTATTATTATTGTTATTATTATTTTTTAAATATTTATTATTTTGAAATTTGAATATTGCTATTTTCTCTAATTTAGAAAAGTGTAAAAAAATTATGCACTTTTTTGAAAAATGCTAACTTTTGTTATTATTAAATTATTAAAATAAACTGTAGAGAATTTTTTTTAAACCTTTTTTTCCAAATTAAAATTTTTTTTGTGATTTCTAAAAATTAAAAATCGTTTTCAATACCAATTTATAGTTATTATCACATTTCTTTTTCGTTTCTGAATAATTATCTATATAGACTGTAAAACTGAATTTTCTTTTACGAAAAGCGATGAGTTTTTTTATTTTTTTTTTTCACTCGAAAAATTATAAAACTCATTCAAGAAAGTATGTGTGCCAATTTTGTACACATATTATGGGAGAGGTGAAAAAAATTGAAAAGTGAAAAAGTTTATAAGTGAACTCTGAGATTTTCTCACGCCTACTAAACAATAATTTTGTTATTAAAAAAAAATATTCATTTCACTAAAGAAATTTTTTTTCAATCTTATACTTCAATGCTCAAAATATTACTTAATTTGATATGTTAATAATGTCAACTCTATTTTTTTGAATAAATAATTGGTATTAATATTATTTGATAATTAAGTAACTATAAAAATAATTTTTGGAAATTGGTAATTTAATATTTTTTAATGAAATTTTAAATTGTTTTGATTAATTTAGTTCGATTTGTATTAGTTTTGAATAATTTTGATTAATTTAATTAAATTTGTCTTAATTTTGATTAATTTAGATCAATTTGTATTAATTTTTGAGTAATTAAATTAAACTTATATTAAATTAGTATTTTGATTAATTTAATTGAATTGGTCTGAATTTTGATTAATTTGATGAATTCGATTATTTTAATTAAATTTTCATTAATTTTGAATAATTAATTTGAGTTTGTATTAATTTCGATTAATTTTGATTAATTTAATTAAATTTGTCTTAATTTTGATTAATTTAGTTCAATTTGTATTAATTTTTGAGTAATTAAATTAAACTTGTATTAAATTAGCATTTTGATTAATTTGATGAATTTGATTATTTTAATTAAATTTTCATTAATTTTGAATAATTAATTTAAATTTGTATTAATTTTGAATATTTAAATTTAATTTGTATTAATTTCGATTAATTTTGATTAATTTAGTTCAATTTGTATTAATTTTTGAGTAATTAAATTAAACTTGTATTAAATTAGCATTTTGATTAATTTGATGAATTTGATTATTTTAATTAAATTTTCATTAATTTTGAATAATTAATTTAAATTTGTATTAATTTTGAATATTTAAATTTAATTTGTATTAAATTCGATTAATTTCGATTAATTTAATTAAATTTGTCTTAATTTTGATAAATTTAGTTCAATTTTAATTAATTTTGTATAATTTAATTAAATTTGTATTAATTTTGAATATTTAAATTTAATTTGTATTAAATTCGATTAATTTCGATTAATTTTGATTAATTTAATTAAATTTGTCTTAATTTTGATTAATTTAGTTCAATTTGTATTAATTTTTGAGTAATTAAATTAAACTTGTATTAATTTAGTATTTTAATTAATTTAATTAAATTTATATTAATTTTGATTAATTTAATAAATTTGATTATATATTAATTAAATTTTCATTAATTTTGACTTATTTTTATTAAATTTTGATTATTTTAATTAATTTTTATTAAAAGACACTTGGTTTAAATTCACAGTAAAAATACACAAATAAAAAAACATTGAATAATGAATGAAGAGAAAAAAATGAATTAATTTGATATTTTTTTTAATTTTCCTAAAACGATTAAAGTTTGCGATGAGAGAGTGAGGAGGAAAAGAGAAAATAAAAAAATCGACAGGAAAAGAAGAAAAAGGAAGGAGGAGGTGGGGGGAGAGAAATTTTCGGAGTGATTGATTTAAAGTTTGATAAATTGTTGTTATCTTGAAGATTCAAAGAATGGCATTTCCTTCGAAGAGATTTATGCGAAACTGACCTTACATCATACAAGGCAAAGCATAAAACGCGGTCACGACTATACAGTCGTCGCGAGATCAATGAGATGATTCAGAGAAGAGTTGTTTAAAATTCAGTTGACTTCTTTTTTTTCTCTCCTTCCCTCCCCTCTCTCACATTGATCAGCTAATTAAATTTCTTTGCTGGATTAACTTGTTTCATTGAACATCTTTACGTGATAAAACTTATTTTCCGCATTCCTTATTCTTTGGACCCTTATTTCTAAATCTATTAATTTTTTCTTCTTTAATTATTTCTGGATGTTAATTAATTTTTATTTTTGGTTTTTTTCACAGTTCTAATTTAATTAATTAATAAATTGTCTCTTTTTTTAATTTTTCTAATTTTTTACATTCAACATTTTATCGAGACAATCAATTTCTGTTGAATTTTGTTGTTGCACTTTCGATATCGTTCCTAAAATAATATCGAAAAAATATTCTAAAAATAGAAGAAATTTTAATTTTCGTTAATTTTTCTTCGTCCTCTTGATATTATTTTTAGATTGTAATTTTAGTTAATGTTTTTAAATATAATTATTCAAATTGTATAGCAATTTAATAAATTTCAAATTGTCAGTCTGAAATAATAAATAATGAAAAAATTATATTTGAAATGAAAACGAATTTTTAATTATGTGAAATAAATCAGTTCGTAGTAAATTTTAATAATTAATAATTTATTAAGTAGGGGAATTTTCTACTTACGGGCAATTGTTTGTTTCAATAATAAAGAAATATAAATAATTCAATTTTTAATAAACAATAAAATTCTGTTTTAAATTTTTGATCATTTTTTCAAATAATTCAATTTTCGAATAAATTTTTCTGTAAATCGGGAGATGGAAAATTTTTACTGTGATGATATGATAGAAAGGAATTTAAAATATTTTTGGTAATTTTTTTCTGTTTTTTTTTCTTTTTTTTTTAATGAAAAATTTCGGGAAGTTTTCTACATGCTCGTCATCGTGTTTTTATCAAGAGAAATATATAAATCTTTATATATTCTTGATAGATATGTTTTCTTCTAAACAGAAAATGATATAAATAATCGTCGTGGCTGTTAAAAATAATTAAGTTTCTTAAAATACAGTAATGGTATTTTATCAAGTAGCCAAATTTAGTCCTTTGCCTTTCTCTATACGCAAATTTATAAATGAATCACATTTTTAGAATAGAAGAATCGAACTTTGCTTTCGCGTGGGCGACTTTTAATATATTAATAATGCAATTTATTCCACTACTCGTCTTTGTGTGGAGGGAATTAGAAATATTTTTTTGTAATTTTTCTCTTTTAATTAAAATTTTTTTCTTTAATTCTTTAAAATTATTATTTTTTTTAAAGAGTAAAATTAAAAAAAGTAACAATAATAAAAGTAAAAATAATAAGAGCAAAAATAAAAAAGAAAACAAGAAAAAACAACAAAAGTAAAAATAATTAAAATTTGTTTTAAACAAAATTTTCATTACATTTTTTAATCCAAAAATTAATTAATTGTTAATTAAGTACAATGTGTGGAAATTTTCTGTAGGAAGAGAGATAATTATTTATTATTATTTCTATTATTATTTTTATTATTATTATTATTATTATTATTATTATTATCATTATTATTGTTTAGAAATATTCTTGTTTATCGGTACCTTTTAATATTATTATTAATTTTTATTGTTATTCATGTAAATTAAAAATATTTTCTCTTTTTGCTTTCAGTGGTCGCAAACGAAGATCAAATGCTGGAAATGATTTTCAAAGATTTCAACGCTTCTTGAAAACTATTTCGGATTCCGAATTGACCGATGATGAGAGTAAAGACATATTTCCTGCGTCTTGGGTACGTTGAGAAAATTAATGTTTATCTCAATATTTAATGAAAATAAAATGGAAAAATAAAATAGAAAAAGAAAAGAAAATGAAAAAATAAAAATAAAAAAATAAAATAGAGAAATAAAATAAAAAAAACAAAATAAAAAATAAAATGAATAACCAAAAAAACAAAATGAAAATAAAATAAAAAAATTTAAAAAAAAATAAAAATAAAATAAAAACAAACAATAGAACAATGAAATAGAAACCATAAGCAAATTTTTTTAATTTTTAAATAAAGAGACACCTAAATAAAAGACACATTTAGTCTACAATTTGCTTTCCAAAGAGGTCAAAGGCCATTGTTTAATGAACACTGACTTATCAATAATTTATTTAATTTTTTTTTTATTATAATTAATATTTCAATATTTATAATTTAGACGAAGTACTTTGATTTGCTAATAATAATTATGGCACGTTTTGCCTGATGCAAACGCTTAGAGTAATTTATTGCATCATAAGTATTTGAAAAAAAATTACAATCTCATTCATTCATACGTCTTTCATTTAAAAATCCATTTATTACTAAATACAAAGTTCACTCATTTTTTCAACATTTTCCAAAAATTTTATATTTAAATAAAAAATTTTTCTATTTTTTTCTCTTTATCAAATTATAAATTTTTTTACATTGAATTATATTAGTTGGGGAAATAATAAAAATAATTAATATTACAAATAAATTAGAATAAAATAATTTTTAATTAAATCAGGAACTTTGATTCTTATAAATAAATAAATAAATAAATGATAATTAAAAATTAAATGGAATTTAAAATGATGAATTTTAATTAAAAACTAAAAATTGAATTTGAGTCGAATTTCAATTAAACTAAATTGAATTAAATTTAATTGGAATTGAATTAAATCTGGATTGAATTGAATTTTATTAAATTCAAGTGGGATTCAATTAAATCCGAATAAAAATTGAATTATTCGATTGAAATAAATTACATGAAATCTAATTCAAATTAAATTAAATGAAATATAATTCGATTTAAATTAATTTAAATAAATTAACATTATTTAATAAGCAGAACATAATTTAATAAATTATTTTTTTTCCTCAGTTCCAGAGAGACGTGGATAATCAGCTGGGCGATGAAACGGACGACCCTCCTCTCTTTTTTAATTAGAAAAAAAAGAAGAAAGCACGAGAAGCAAGAAAAATCGTCAATAAAAAGACAAAAATGATTTTTAAAAAATTCGTGAGAGGTTCTTACAACAACAAAAAAATATTCTCACCGCCCGAACAGTATTAGCGGATTGTCTGCCGTCCGAACTTGAACTCAATACTGAAGTTTAATTTCACATTATTTATATTTATATTATTATTATTATTATTATTATTATTATAGTAAAAAAATTAGGCAAAAAAAACAAAAATTAGGCAAAAAAAACAAAAATTAGGAAAATTTTTTTCAAATCGACTCTTGTAAATCTTGGAATGAATTATTGTATTATTTAGCAAAATGAAATCCATACAATGATTTTTTATTGTAACGAAGATAATAATTTGCGACAAAATTTCACAAATTTTCTAATAATGAAAATTTTACGTAATTTTTTCATCGACGAATTTATTAATTTTCTTCGAGTTTCGATTTTTTTCTGTAATTAAAAAAAAATTATTGTAATTGAGAAAAAAGTTCGAGAATGTAAATTTTCTTTTTCAATATTGATAGAAGTTAAATATAAATATATTTGTATTAAATTAATGTAAATATTAATATTTAATTAATGAAAATATTAATATTACATTAATAAAAATGTTCATATTAAATTAATAAAAATATTAATATAACAATACAATATATTTATATTTAAATAATATTAGAAAAAAATAGAAATATCAATATTGACAAAAAAAATAAATAGAATAATTAGTCAGTATTTCTGGACAAGATGTCATAGACGCATTGCTTTAGTTAAATTATTATTATTATTATTATTTAATTAGCAATTTGTATATTTATTTTTTATTAGTATTTATAAGTAGTCAATATTAAATTTTACAATCTAGACGAAAGATCTAATTTGACCGAATTTAGTGTTGGTACAAATATTTATTTTTAAAATGAAATTTTTTTGTCACAATATTACTGAAATATTGAATTAATTTTCTTTTATTTTATTTTTGTCGTAGTTTTCGTTTATTTTTTAGTTGAAAAAATTAAATATAAAGTGATTTTTTAAAATAATTTTACTTAACTTTATTGTAAATTAATTAAAATATAATAATTAATTAATGATAATTATTAATTAATTATTATTTTTTTAATTAAATTACTATCACATACATTTTACCTCATTAAATTATTTACTGAAATTTACTGACAATTGTAAAACTTTTTCGGTACTTACTATAAAATGAAAAGAGAACAAAAGTCTTGTCAATTTTTTAAGTGCGTTGAAATATTTATTATATCTTAATTAATGTAAAAATCGTCGTAATTATGTATATTAGGTAATTTTTCTAATTTATTTATTTAGTTCACAAAAAAGACACCATTGAAATAATTATTATTAGAATTTTAATTAAAAAATTTTTAATTTCAAAAATTTAGATCCAATGAATTTAAAGTTAATTTAAAGTTATTTAATTAATAAAGTATATAAATTATATAATAAATTAAAATTCTTTGAAAAGGAGGGCAAATTGAATATTTCTCTCCATTTTAATCTAATATTCCAATGATGTCTTTTTTTATTTTTTAATTGCAAATAATTTTTGGAATTTCTTGAAAGCTGTCAATTATTCCAAAAAAAGAAAAAAATACAATAAAATTCATGGTAAATATTTTTTAATTCATTATTAATTGAATTAATAGTTAATAATTAACTGAATATTAGTCAATAATTAATGGAATTATTAGTTGTTAATTAATATTTATTTAAAAATTAATTATTATTTAAAAGAAATATTAATTATTTCATCAATTTATTGTTCTGAGGGAACAATAAATTTCTTCGAATGTTAAGAAAAATGTTTTCAATGTTTATAATTGAAGGTAGATAAAAGCCAATTAAGTATTGAATAATTATTAAGATAATAATGTAGAAGAGTGCGGAGAATATTCGAAATGCGTCATCAATTTGAAGAAAAAAAAATGTATTCCTAAATTTTTAAGTGACAAGTGTTCATTTTAGTTGCTCAGTGTATCTAGTTTTAATTATTTATTTATTCATCCATTTTATTTATTGTCTTCATCTATCGTATTCATTGTAGTAATTTTAATTTATTTATTTCTAACATATTGTCACGAATTTTCGTGCAAATTCGGATGCAATAAAACATAGAATCCTCTGAAATTGTTAGTAAAATGGTTTTTTTCCCTGATAACTGCTTTCTTTAATTTTTGCAAAAAGAACAAATTTTTTCATAAAATTCTCATTATTATTATATTATTAATATTGTTATTATTAATTTTTATTATTATTATAATTATTATTATAATTATTTAATTCTTATTAATAACATTAATACAATACGAATGGTTTAATAATAAATTTCTTCCTATCACCGTTTTTTTAATTAATAAAAATATTTTTTCTTTAAAAAAAATGCCCCTGTGGTAGATCTTTTTGTCAAGCTCAGGTGTATATCGGTAATATTTCCCTATTTTACTCGGATTATTACCGAAAGTTTTACAATACCTTTGAATAGTAAATATAAGAAAAGTTCTTTTAATTGAACCAAACAAATTTTTTTTCCAAACAGTTAATTTTTACAGTCCAATTTTTATTTATTTATTTAAATTTAAAAATAAACAAAAAGCAAAAATAAAGAAAGGGTTTCTGGAAGACTTGTTACACTCCTGTCGTACTGTTTCCAATAATAAAAGTTAATTTTCCAAGATAAAATTTTTCCGTCTTAACCAAAATATTAATGATCGATCCCATGGTTATAAATTTTAATCTCAGAAGAAATAAATTCTACAAGAAATTAAATAATGTTCTTGATTTTCATCAAAATGTATTTTTCAAAATGAAACGGGCCCCACGTGGCACTAGTCACGCTCCTGACGTTCTTTACTCGAAAAGTGCAAAAACCATCCGCCAGATATCGCATCGTCAAAATTTGCAAAATGGCGGTCGTAGTGATGTCCGCGGAGTTCTTAATATATGAAAAAATTCGATAAAAAGGGGTGTGTAAAATGTGTGTGATCCTGAGATCGGAGGCCCTCGACTCAGGACTGCATCCGAGACTTGGGCACATGATTCCCGGGATCATGAACTACGACAATGTTATCAATGACTAAACTATCTCGCATTTTTTCATCAAAGTATACATATAATATAAAAATGTCTACGCTGTAAGGAAAAGAAAAAAAAACCCAAACGTAATTTGAACGTAAAATTTCTTTTCTTTTTTTGTGCACACATTAAATCGTGAGGAAAAAAAAGAACCACGAGGACTCGTGTTGTGTGAAGAAAGAGAGATAGAGCTTTTGGGGGAGAGATAACCAAAGAGAACACTCCTCGTCGTGGTGCATGTGTATCTGTGTGCGTGTCGTCATAATAGTTTGTGTTCAAGTATTTACCACAGTGCAAAAGATCATTATTATCATAGTGTTTGTGTCTTTATTTGTGTCTATGATTTTTCATTTTTCTTTATTTTCTTTTCTTTTCTATTTGGTGAAATGTTCTCGTCGCCGGCGTCCGTGGTCGGCGAGCCGTCTGGCTATGATTTTGAGAAAGAAGAGAACGCTGCCAAGTGGAAGGGAGTGTTTGTCAACTCCCTGCGCAAGGTGTGTAAAAACAACCACACTCACACTCTTAAT
This sequence comes from Leptopilina myrica (nomen nudum), assembly GCA_032872475.1. Taxonomy (NCBI): domain Eukaryota; kingdom Metazoa; phylum Arthropoda; class Insecta; order Hymenoptera; family Figitidae; genus Leptopilina; species Leptopilina myrica (nomen nudum). The sequence continues at coordinate 29,382,231 of CM065465.1, read as the reverse complement.
ATTCATCCTCCCTATGGACCTTCACTCGGGATGTGTATACACACATATTTACGATTTATCTGTCTGTGTGTGTGTGTGTGTGTTATTAGAAAATTCAGTTTGACAAGTATTGAGTTTTATTGGGATATGTCAAAGTTGAGTCTAAAGGGGGACAAGGTAGCCAAAACGGGCAGTCATCGATTGCGTCCCGTGAGGGGAAGAGTAACCTTCCCTCACCATGCGGTCAGGGGCCTGCGTTTGAATTCCAGAGCGAAGATAGACACCAGGGGGAATTCCGGTCCCTTAATCCCTTATTAATCAATTTTCCATAATGACACATTTTTTACAATTGGATAAATTTTATACTTATCGAGTTTTTTGGATCTTTTTATTAAATTCGGATTCGTTTTACAAATTTTAGGCATAAGGGTAAGTGCACTAGTTTCTCCAGCATTTCAGCAAAGACAATTTTTTCTTTCTAGACAATTGTACCTATTAATTAATGATTTTTCCGATTTTTTACGAATTTTAAACACTACTTTTTCTTCACTGGTAAGTTATTTACTAAAAATTCTGACAGAATCAGAAAACATGCAGTTTTGCTTGACAAGTTACGAGTAACTTAACCTATTAAATTAGGTCATTGCTCTAAACAAAATAAACAAACCAAAAAAAAAATGCGAGTAATTTTTATGAAAAATTTATTTGACAATTGATGAATTGTCCGAGTGAGAAATTATCATTTTCTACTTTTAAAATTAGATGGAAAATTAAAAAAAATTGAATGTTTTCGATTGCATTCTGTCAAGAGTTAGTAAATAATTATTCGCTATTTAATTAATTAATTAGCTAAACTTAACTAATTGTTAAGAAAAATTGCCCAACTAATTTTTTCTTGTGTTTCATTTTTTACGAGTTGGAAAAAATTATTTTCTTTAAAGAAAAAAAGTTTCTCACAAGTGATGAAAAGTTCCGTCAGTTTAGAATATAAGGACAGATTCCTATAGGTTTCAATTGTTGTCGGAATGTCACCAAAAACAATTGTTTACTAAAAAAAAGTGTGTTTTTTGAACGAAATAGTAGTTAAATGTTTTTGTGTAAAAAAAAGTATATCCTTGCGTTCTGTGGGGGAGAAATTCTGTGTCGTGAATACGTTTAAAAAAAATAGCTTTCTTTCTTATCGATAATGAAAAAGTTATAGGCAGTGTTTTATACGAACAAACTCGATCACAACATTCTTTCAGTCCCGTGTTTGGGATACGGGCGTGAATTCATTCCTGGTGGTGATGAAGGGGGAGGGTAAACTTCCTCTCACGGGACGGAATCGATGATCGTACGGCCAAAAACAATTATTGATTTTTTTTATTGTTGCCTCTCTCTTAGAAACAATAAATGTTTTTTTTTCTCTACATAACCTTTGTTTTGAATTTTTTTTTGTTTTTTTTTTTTAAAGAAATATTTTGTTCGCTAAACATGTGAGGGTGCTTTTCCAGTGACTATCAATGTCAAAATATTTTCTTTTGAAAAAATTACTTCACCTCCTTTTTTTAATTGAAAAAAAAGTCAAGTGGTGAATGTTTTGTTTATTAAGCGAAAATTTTCGTAAACCAGAAAACGAATTATAATCCTTTATTGTTGTAATTACTCGAGGATATACAAAATGTTTATCTCCAGCTGTTGGTGATGTAATATTTAATATTTCTCTGAAAAAGCGACAATTGTTTATCTTTTGTTTTTTTTTCACTGACTGGAATATTTATTTTTATTTTACACTGGAATATCTGAAATATTTCTAAACAATATTTTAAATTACTTTTGCTATTAATTTTTTATTTATCATTTTTATTTTATAAACTGTTTCTAAATAAAATTGTAATTATGGGAGAAAAAAATTTGTTATTGACTGGAGAAAAAAATGTGTTTTTGAATGGAGAAAAAAATGTGTTTTTGAATGGAGAAAAAAATGTGTTTGTAAAAAGTATTTAGAGTAAAATATTCATTATGTAAAGTTTCTTTTCTTTTTTTTGTTCTTTTTTTTTTAATTTAAAAGGACAGAGATTAATTTTGATTGTTTACTTGTTTTAGGTCTTGGAGCAAGTTCATCCTAGTCTAGAAGCTCGACAGGACGCGTTAGATTATGTTGAGAGTTTAATTTTGAGAATGTTGGGCATGCTCTGTGGACATCCACCTCCTCATACACCTCAAGACGTTGAGGAAAGAGTAAGACGTACATTTCCTACTCCAATTGATAGATGGGCATTAAGAGATGCAAGAGATGCTCTAGAGAAAGGAAAGAAAAAATCGCCACTTGTTCTTCCTGTTGATAAAATTCATCAACTTTTGCAAAAAGTAAGCCATCGACCAGAGAAAAGAAAAATCGAGTCACTATAGATTTTTAATTTTTCTTCAAGCTAAAAATTGTGTTTGCTAAATTTTCCAAAGTTCAAATAAAGGCTGATTATTTTTTTTCTTACTTCTTCTAATTTGTATTTTAGTAGAAAAATTTTTTTTGTGCAATTCAGAAAGTAATATTGATAAGTAAATATTAAATTTACACTATTTTACGTTTATTTTCAAAGAGATTTATTTTTAAAAAAAGAATTTTTTTTTGAAATATCGAAATTGAAAGCAAATTTCGTTTATTTGAACTTTCGAAAAGTGTCATTAAAAGTTGAACGTTGTTGTGAAATTCACAACGTTTAGAATCGACGATTTAGAAAAGAAAACAAATTTTCCATTTTTATGTATTTTCGTGTAAAAAAAATATGTTTTGCATATTTTATTGATTTTTAATTCAAAAAAAGAAAAATTTCTACTATGCAAACATTTCATTTATTTTTATTTACTTTTCAATGTACTTTTTACTTTTACTTTTCAAAAAAAGAAAAATTTCTACTATTTTTTGCTAATTTTATAATCAAATGAAATAATTCCCAAAATTTTATACCTTCAAATTAAGGAAATTTTTTGTTAATTTAAATATTTTCCAAAACGTCTTATATATTTTTTTGTTTTTATTATAAATTTAATTTCAATTCGATTTTCCGTTATTTTTAATTTCTTGTATTGTATTTCTTTTTCAAATAATATTGAATTAAATTAAATTGAAACAAAAAGAATTATGGTAATAATTTTAATATCCATAATTTAAAGTTCAAAATTTTCAATTTACATTTTTGAGCTCTATCGCAGTGAAAATTTTCGAAAAATATTTAAATAGAGGAAAAATATTTCTTATTTCGTTTATTAATTTGAAAGTTCAGAATTTATTCTTGCTCTTAATTTGGTAATGTTTTCTAATATTGTTAATTTTAATCAACAGGAAGTATTACAGCACAAAATTGATTCTCAAGTCAGTCTTTTTGTCGTCGGGGTACTCGAATATATTTCTGCTGATATTTTAAAGGTATATTTCCAAAAAGATAATTAAAATTTGTAAGTAAATAATGATTTACGGCTGTAATAAGAATTTACAGAAATTAGTTTTTACACAATTTTTTTCCTCTTATTTTGTAATTAATATATATTGTAATTTTTACAAAATTTAAATTGCAAGTTTTTCAATATTTAAATTGTAATTTTTTCAAAATTTAAATTGTAATTTTTACAAAACCTAAATTGTAATTTTTACAATATTTTAATTGTAATTTTTACAATATTTAAATTGTATTTTTTACAATATTTTAATTGTAATTTTTTTTAATATTAATTGCAAAATACAACGAAGAAATGAATTATTAATTTTGTAAATAATCTGCAGTTAATTAGCTTTTAATTACTTTATGATTAATTATTATTAATTTATTTATTAGTTATTAATGTAACACTAGAGAAAAAATATGTTTAATAATTATTTTTACGATTGAAATTTGAATTGTAAATTAATAATAAGTTATTTTTTTTAAGAGAAAACCTGAAATTAACGGTAAAAATACTCTTTTTTTCAGTTGGCTGGTAATTATGTCAAGAATATTCGCCACGTTAAGATTTCCTGCGAGGACATAAGAGTTGCGATGTATGCAGACATGGTAAATGCTTTTTCCGAAATTTTTAGCTTGAACCGTGTTTTTGTTAAGCACATATCAATCGATTTACACAGTATCCTTCGTTATGTGCAGTCTTGCTTCAAGGATAATTCGAAAAAAGCGTCTATTATTTTCCTATTATTTTTATTTTTTTATTTAGTATTTATTTTTATATTTAATACATTCGTTATAATTTTATAATCTTTATTAGAAGTTGATTACAATTTATTTACAATACGATGACTGTTTCATTGTTTTATTATCAAAATTATCTTTATAGTATTTTATTTATTTATTTCTGTATTTTATTTTTTTACTTTTTATTTATTAAATTTGAAAAAAACCTACGATTAAGTGCTGCAATCGTCAGGATTTTTTTCTTTCTTTATTTGAACCAAAAAATACAGTTTATTTTAATATTTGTTAATTAGTGAAGTATTTTAATTTTAAATAAATATTTTTTTAATTGTGAATAATGTAATTAACAAAAAAAACTAGAATTCGTTTTCTTTTAATTAAACAAAAAATACTATTTCGCATGTTTCGAATTAAACTTGATTGCAAGACTTGTGTAAGATATGATAGTGTAGTTCGAAAAGCATCATTTAGAATATTGGTCCAGAAAAACAGTCCTTGCTTTAATAAAGGTAGTCCCAATGAAAAAAACAAGAAAAATAAATAAACAGTACCTTGCTAGTACTAGTAGCTAATTTTGAATATTCTAATCGACAGTCGGACTAGAAAATAAGTGAAAATCGAAGGTTTCAGAAAATACGTTAATTTAAATTCTTTTAAACTTTGTTCGTAAAGGTGCTTTTTAAATATTTATCAGACTGTACCATTTTCTTTTTTTGTTTGACATTTTTTGCTAAAAAAATCCTTTTTCGTGCTACGAAAAAGACAGAGAAGAAAAAATTAAATTGAAAAAAAGGAAAAATTAAATATGTAGAAAAAGGAAATAATTAAATGGAATAAAAGTTAAGTAGAAGAAAAGGAAAAATTGAATAGAAAAAAGGAATAATTGAATAAAAAAAGGGAATAATTGAATAGAGAAAAAATCTAAATTTCAAAAAGGAAAAATTAAACAGAAAAGACAAATTGAATAGAACAATAGAGAAAACAATTTCCTGGGCTAATAAACATTAGTAATTACAAAAAAAAATTGATAATTTTTTTTTCTTTGGTTTTTATTTTGGAATAAAACTTCTATTGCTAGCAACGGGTGCATTGGTAAATTTCAGAATATGCCGATTAGCTACGCTAGACTAGTCACAGGCTAATTGTGGCTGCATATGTTCTCTGCTTGGTTACATGCTTTCCACTAAACATATTAACAACACCAACCATGTTCGTTCTTCGCTCATGCCGTTCTAGGTGGTACGTACATGCGAAGACCCAGATAAAAAAAAATTAATAAAATAAACCTCACAAAAAAAATATCTTTCATTACCGTGTCTTTTTTTTTGCAAGAGTCACGTTTTTGTTTTTTTCATGTTTTCTTCTCGTTTTCTTTTCATTTTTTATTATTATTCCTTGTTATTATATATTTCGATCGTATTTTTCTTATAAATGTCAATTTCCTCTTCTTCTCGATGGAAAATGATTTATCATTTTGAAAAAAATTTTTTTCTTTTTAAATACATTTTTTAAACCCCTCAAAATTCGCATTAAACTGGTTAAAAATTTTTACAATTCTTTAAAATTCTTCACAATTCTTTCAAAATAAATTCTTCAGATTGTTTTGAAAAATTTTAATTGAAACAAATTTTAAATTCTCTTTGCATTGAATTTGTTTTGATAATTTTAGATATGAATCAAATTTAAAATAAAGTCGCGTTGTTTTAAATTTGTTTTGTTAATTTTAGATTGAAATAAATTTAAAATAATGTCGCAAATTAATTTTAAATTTGTTTTGAAAATGTTATAGATTGAAACAAATTTAGAAAACTGAGACTATAAAATAATTTTTCGAGTCATAACTAATTTTCTTGTAAATTTTGTAAAATTTTCAATTTTGTTGTGAGTTATAAATATAAAAAATGTTGCGAATTTAATTTTTAATTGTTTTTAAAAATTCTATTTCTCGAAATTAGTGCAACTTGATTAATTAATATTGATGAGTCTTTTCATTTTTATGAAAAAAGCAAAAATATGTCTGGGAAACGTTAAGTGGAATTTTGTTTGTGAAATATTTTGTTTCTATTTATGGTCTTTTTTTGTGTTTTTGAAAAAAAAGAATTTTTCTTTTGTTTTTGAGAGAACATACTTTTAATTTTACTTTTGTGAATTTTTTCTTTCTCTTTTGTAATTTTTCTTGGCAATTTATGTCTTATTTAGTGTTTATTATTTAGAAATAATTTGATTTCTCCAATAATAATGATGATAATAATAATCAAAATAATAATTATAATACTTTTAGATAGGCATGAATTAGGCGTCCATATTTCACGCACGCAATGAAATAATATTGTATACTTAAAAGTACTGCTCTTTGCTTTTCAGAAAATGCACCTTAGGTATTTCTCTAGCATCATTGACTTCTGCCAATTTATTTACTTGCAAAAGTGATTTCAACAAATTTTTTTTCAAATGGAGTCGTTTTACTATGTTATTCTTTTTAAATTTCAGAAAAAGTTGTTTTTATTTCGAAATTATTCGTTCGTTAAAAATTATATTTTTATTAATTAGCTTTTTCTGTTTTTTGTTATATTTATAATTATAAATTTATTGATAATTTACTTTGAAAAAATTGATTTATTAATTATTTTTACATTTATTTGTTATTTACTTTTTAAAAAATTGATTTATAAATTGATCTTTAATTTACTCTTACAAAATTGATTTGTAATTTACGTTTAAAAAATTGATTTATAAATTGTTTTTACAAAATTTATTTGTAATTTACTTTTAAAAAATTGATTTATGAATTGTTTTTACAAATTTGATCTTTAATTTACTTTTACAAAATTTACATATTTGTAATTTATTTTTACAAAATTTGTTTGTCGTTTATTTACAATTTATTTGCAATTTAATATTATAAATTTTCTTCGTAATTTGTTACCAACTACGAAGCTTATTTGTTAATTTGTTATTATAAAAGTATATTTGTAATTATAAGAGGAAATTCTTTTCTTCTTGAGAAATTTTTAATATTTATCTATTCATTTATTTTAATAGTTTAAATAATTTATTTACTTATTATAATGTTTGTAGTTTGTTTATTGTAATATTTATTTTCTAAAAAACAGTTTCTTTATTTTTCTATTTTTATTTTATGCTCTTTTTGTATTATTAATAATTACACTCTTTTTCATATATTAATTATTATTTTTCGTAATTTATATTGTTATTTAAAACAATCTTTATTGATTATATTTTTTTTTCTTTTTTTGATGTCGTCTATTCTATTTTTATTCTCATATTTTTGTAGTAAAAAGAAAATATTGTAGACTCTAGAGTAATTTGCTTGCTACTATTTTTTTTTTTGAAATATATTTATGAAAGTGTTTTTTTCTCTCTTTTGTATTTTTGTAATATTTAATATGCAGTTTATAAAATTTTGAAGGGATTTTTGTGATAATTTTTTGAATTTTTAATTGACAGGTACTAATGGACATGTTTTACCAAGATGATTACACGGAAGGTCCCCAAAGCAGTTTAGGGGCTGGGGCTGTCGTGTCTCAGACGTACGAAGAGTCCGTTAGAGATTTAATTCACGACGAACGGCATTATTTGCGCGATCTCCATATGATTATCAAGGTATTTTTATTTATTTCGATTAATTGAGTCTATTATTGAAGTTTTTTTGCTTATGACTTTCAATTTTTTTGGTAATTTATTTCGAATTAACTATTTTCTTGTAACTTTTAATTTTTTTTTATTAATTTATTTCTTATTAAAATTTGGTTTTCACTTGGTTTTTGTTTCGTTTTCAATAAATTCCATATTTCAAGTCCAAAAATATTTAATTTTCTTTTTTTCTAAAGTGATTAATTTTCGATGTGGTATTTAAAAATTTACTGATCTGAAAAATAAATTTTTACTGTTATTTCTAGTAATTTTTGACTTTGTTATATTTTTTTTTGAAATTATTTAACTAATTGGTTTACATTTTCTGCTCAGGTGTTTCGAGAGGAAATAGTGAGATTCACACGAGACAGAAGTGAAATCGAAATACTATTTAGCAATATTATGGATATTTATGAAATGACTGTGACTTTACTCGGAAGTTTGGAAGATATTATGGAGATCACGGAGGAGAAGCAAACGCCAACTGTGGGTTCTTGCTTTGAGGAATTAGCAGAGGCGGCAGAATTTGAAGTTTACAAGACGTAATTATTGTCAATTAAGATTTAATCCCATTAGATTAGAATTTGAATAAAACTTTGAATGGAAATGAAAATATTCGAGCAAAGAAAGGGAAAATTGAAGAAAAAGTAGAATTGAAATATTTGAATAAACGAAGAAAATGGATTAAAAAATAGAATAAAAAAAGTAAAAATTAGAATAAGAATTGAAAATAAAATTAAAAAACAAAAATTAGAAGAAAATAAATTAGATTCAATTTAATTCGATAAAAATTAGAACGAAAGTAGACGAAAAATGAAACTTATTGGAATAAAGAGAATAAAAGTAAGAATAAAATAAATTAGATTTGATTAAATTAATTATTGGAAATTGAGATTTAAGCTCGATATTTTTGTGGGAAAAATACGTGTGTTCGTGTAATTATTAATTTTTTATCGAAATTTTACAGATACGCTAGGGAAATGAATAGTTCGGCTAGTCGAGAAATTTTAACGAGATTATTGTCGAGGCCAGAGGCAAAGGACGGTCTACGAACCGCTGGACACGGTTTCAAAGAAGCTGTCAAATACTATTTGCCAAAACTTTTAATGCAACCAGTGTGGCACTGCTTTTTGTATTTCGATTACATAAAGGTAAATTTTTTAGTTCAATTATTTTTTTTTATTCAATTAATAAATGTTTATTAATTTAATGTAAATTTTAATTTCATTTTGTTAATTTTCGCAGGTATTACTTGAACGTACACCAAATTCCGAAGACGGAGAAACCCTCGAGCAAGTTCAGGGCGTTCTCAGTCCACTGAAGACGGAATTAACGAAAACTGTTGCGAGTCTTCCAATTAAAGATAGCGGTTTACGAATGCAAAGTCGAGCTCGTAGGCAAGCAGCCCTTGAAAAAACGAGCGAACTTCAAAAAACTGTTGACGGCTGGGACCAAAGAGACGTTGGCCAATGTTGCAATGAATTTATCCGAGGTGATTAAATTAAACGATTTTACTAAACCAGAATAGTATTAAAATATTTGACAATTAATATCCAGGGTATGATAGTTTTCGTTATTTGTAAATTGTAATGAAAATGGAATATTTTTCTTTTTTTAAACAGAGGACATGTTGGGAAAAGTGGGAAACAATGGCCGAAGATTAACGGAGAGACGAGCGCTTTTATTCGACGGTTTACTCGTCCTCTGCAAACCAAGTGGAAGCAAAAGAGTGAGTGTCAGTGTTTCGGGAGTGAATGTGGGAAGTAGTCATCCTGCTCATCAGGGAGAATTGCGATTAAAGGAACGTTTCTTTATTCGAAAAGTGGACATTATCGATCGAGAGGACACTGAAGGTGACACACTTTTGTTTTAACGAAAAAATAATTATTATCACTCAATACTAATTTTTCAATAAAAAAAAAAAAAAATTGAAAAATTAATATTGAAATTGATTGAATTGAATAAATTGAAACAGTAAAATTAATTTTGAATTCGAATTTAAAGAGAGAATATGTTTATAAATTTTTTTTTGTTTTGCTCCGTAGAGTTGAAAAATGCCTTTGAAATAAAACCAAGGGACCATCCGAATGTAATTCTCGTGGCCAAATCGGTCGAAGACAAAAACAGTTGGATGGCTGATCTTGTGATGCTCAATACAAAAAGTATGTTGGAGCGAACATTGGACAGCATTCTCTTGGACGAGGAGAGGAAGCATCCATTGAAATTGCCCTCACCTCATTTATATGAATTTGCCGAACAGGATAGTTCGGAGAATATTGTTTTAGAAGCAAGGGAAAATGGCGGTGTGCCACTCATTAAGGGCGCGACCCTTGTGAAATTAGTTGAGAGGCTCACTTATCATATTTATGCCGATCCAGCATTTGTCAGAACATTCCTCACAACTTACAGGTATAATTTTGCCTTATATTTATTATAAAATATAGATTTTGAAAAAGTAAACAGTAATTAATCTAACTTAGTGAATAGTACATTTGTTTATTAGTAAAAAGTAAATATTTGGAAAAATAATTCATATATTTTCGAAACAAAAAAAAAGGAAAGAAATTATATAGAAAAATAATTATAATTTTTAAAAAATTCGTTTTCTTCTTTCTCTTACAGGAGTTTTTGCTCTCCTCAAGAATTGTTAACGTTGTTAATAAAACGATTTGATATACCCGATCCATCGTTAGTGTACGAGGAGGAAGACAAGCCTACAGGCTGTAAAACAATAGCGCGAGAAGACTGGAAGAGGTACAGAAAAGAATTCTGTCAACCTGTTCAATTTCGTGTTTTAAATGTTTTACGACACTGGGTGAGTTAATTTGTTTTTTTAAATAAAAGTATTTCGTTCATTATTATTGTTTTGCTTGTAAATTAAAATATTATATATTTTCAAATATAAAAATCAATTTTTGAAAAATTACAGATTAAAAATTTAAAGAATTTACTTATTATTTATTTATAGTATATAATTACAATTATTACTTATTATTTTTTTAAAATTTAAATAACAATTTTTGCTAGAATTCAATTGTTGGCATAAATAACATTTTATGGGAGAATTTAATTATTTTTTATAAATTTAGTAGAATTCTTCAAAGAAGTTTAAATTATTTTTAATACAATTTTTAAAAAATTTAATTATTTTTAAAAATAGTAATTAAATTCAATTATTTTGAAGAATTTGAATGTAAATTTAATTAATTTAAATAATTTTGATAAAATTCTTTTTAAAAAATCACCATTTCCAAAAAATTTTAATAACATTCCTTAAAAAAAATTCATTTATTTTATAAAAATCAGAAATAATTTTCTTTGGATGAATTGAAATATTTTCATTTTGAAAATTCTCCTGAAGAATTTAATTATTTTGAAAAATAATATTGTGCGAAAGAATTAAATTATTTTTTTCAATCTCCACAATATTCTTCTCAAAAATTCAATTATTTACAAAAATCTGAACGAAATTCTTTGAAAAAATTCAATTATTTTTAAAAATAGTACTTAAATTCAATTATTCTCAAGAAATCTAATATAAATTCAGTTATTTTTAATAATTTCGTTAAAATTCTATTACAAAAATCATTTACAAACATTTTTAATAACAATTTTTTAAAAAATTTAATTACTTTAAAAAAATCAAATAAAATTTTTTGGATCAATTCAATTATTTTCATAAATAGTAAAATTCTTCCGATGTTTTCAAAATTTCTGATAAAATTCTTTGTTGGAATCAAATTTTTTTGGTGGAATTTAATTATTTCCATAAATAATGAAATTTTTCATAGGAATTCAATTATTTTCAAAAAAATACAATTTTAATAAAATTTGTAGGAGAAAATTAATTTGTATTCAAGTTAATTTTAATATAATTTCTCTAACAAATTCAATTATTTTTAAAAATTGTAATAAAATTTTTATAAACAAAATCATATTCTTAAAGGTTTTTGTTCAAATTATTTGTACATTCAAATTATTTTAAAAATTTTCAATTAAAATTATTATTAATTTTTTAAATGAAATTAATTTTCTATTAATGAATTAAATATGATTTAATAGACAAATTATTAGTTGGAATTTAAAAAAATACGATTATTTTAAAATCTGGAAAGAAATTCTTCATAAAATTTAATTACTTCAAAAATTTTTAATCAAATTTCTTTTTCTAAAATTCAATTACTTATGAATTTTCTTTTTAAATCTACAAATAATTTTTAATTTTACCTTGAAAAATCTTGACAAGTATTAAATTATTATCAGAAGAATTTTCATAAAATTTGTGCCATGAATTAAATTATTTTGGAAAATATTTCATTTCTTGTCAACAATTTTAAAGTTTAAAATTTAAATTAAAATCTAAAAATCTATTAAAAGTTTTGTAATATTTTAAATATAATCTTTATTCGAAATTTTGAGAGTAATTGAATTTTATGAAGAATCCTTTATTATTTTTCAAAAGAATCTAGTTTTTTATTAATTGTAACTAATAATTTTTCTATGAAATTACATTAAAATTATTAATAGAAAATTAAATTCTTTTTAAAAAATTTAGAGTTTATTTGGAAGAATTTGATTTTTTTCCATAATTATCATTATTTATTAATAAAAAAATTTTTTTTTCAAGAATTCAATTATTTTCAATACAATAATTTTAATTAAATTTTCCCTAAAGAATTTAATTACTTTTAATTTTTAAATAATTTTGATAAAATATTTGAAATGAATATATTCAATTATGAATAATTTTTCAGGTGGATCATCATTTTTACGATTTTCAACGTGATCCAACGTTACTAGAAAAATTAAAGATATTTTTGGAAACTGTTAGTGGTAAATCAATGAGAAAATGGGTAGATTCAGTGATGAAAATTGTATTGAGAAAATGTGAACCTTCGGAGCAGAGGCCAATTACATTTAGTTTTGAACGTTCACCACCTCCAATTGAGTGGCATTTAAAAGTTCCTGAAGAAGAATGGGGCATTCTCACGGTAATTTATTGTTTTGCGAATTATTATTTAGTATCTTAACAATTTTCATTATTTAGTATCACAAAAATATTCGGAAAAAACGTAGTAAAATAATTTCTAAACTTAATTAAAGATGTTAACAACGAGAATTAATTGTAATAGTTTACTCAATAATTTTTTATTATTTTAAATTATAATTATTTTCTACTGTTACGAATAATAAATTAATTTTTTAAAATAGGAAGAATACAAAAAAAAGAAATTATTGTAAACTTTTTCTGATAAAGTTTTGTTTCAAATTACAGTTGCATCCTATCGAATTAGCGAGACAATTGACATTATTAGAATTCGAATTGTACAGAACTGTGAAGCCTTCGGAATTAGTTGGTTCAGTGTGGACTAAACGAGACAAAGAAAAGACGTCGCCAAATCTTTTGAAAATGATTAAACACACGACTAACGTAAGTTTTTGCCAATGGAAACCCAAATTTTTTTTGTTTTACTATTAATTTGTTTTTTTAAATTTAGTTTAATAGATTGTTAACTTTTTTTACTTAGTTCCATTTTAGTAATAATTTTTGATTTATTTTTTTTTGTAGTTTACGAGATGGCTAGAGAAGACAATAGTGGAGGCGGTGAATTTGGAAGAAAGAGTCGCTATTGTTTCGCGAGCAATTGAAATAATGATGGTGCTACAGGATCTCAATAATTTCAATGGTGTACTCGCCATTGTCAGTGCCATGGGATCTGCATCCGTTTATAGATTAAACTTTACATTTCAACAAGTTCCAAAGCAATTGAAAACCGCTCTCGACGAGGCTCGTGAATTAAATAACGATCATTTTCGAAAGTATCAGGAAAAATTGCGCTCTATTAATCCACCTTGTGTACCGTTCTTCGGTAAGTTTTTCTTATTGTTATTATTTAATACTGTAAAACTATTGAATTCATAAAATTAATAATTGTGGAAAAATTTATTGAATTTGAATTTGAATTTAATTTAACAAATTTAATAAGTTTAGGTAATTAAATTAATGAAAACAATTTGAGAAGGATTTGTTTTCAATTTTGTGCTTTTTTGTTTAGGCATGTACCTGACCAATATATTGCACATCGAAGAAGGAAATCCGGATTACTTGCCAGGAAGTCCGGAATTGATAAATTTTAGTAAACGACGAAAAGTCGCGGAAATCACTGGCGAAATTCAACAGTACCAAAATCAGCCTTATTGTCTTTCGGTGGAGCCAAGAATAAGGCATTTCATTGAAAATCTTTCGCCCTTTGATCCGAATATGAAGGACGCGGATATTAGTAATTATTTGTATGAAAAAAGTTTGGAAATTGAACCCAGGGGTTGCAAGCAACTGCCAAAAGTTGTAAGTTAATAGTTTCCTTACTTTTCAATATTATTAGTTATTAAAATTAATTTATTACTATAAATTTAATTTAAATAAATTTAAATAACTTTAAATAAATTAAAATAATTTTAAATAACTTTAAATAAATATTTATTATAAATTTTAGCTATTTATTATTACATTTCAATGGAACAATTTACATGGCTTTTTTTCTTCTCCAATTTTTTTTCCTATTGAAGGAAAGAATAATGTGCAATTTTTTTCTCTCTCGCAGGATCGCAAATGGCCAAATTTAAATTTAAAATCACCTGGTATCAAGGCGAGGAGTTTAAGCGGCAAATTGCCAGCGCCATTACAAGCCATGGCTTCCAGTGTAAGATTACACGATCCACCCGCGGAAACTGCACCGCCTCCAGAACTTCCGGAAACGCCTCCTCATAATTCACAGGTGCCTCACACTGGAGATCACTGCGTTTTTGCACCTGTTATGTTAGGAGGTCGGTATTTTTCTAAATGAATTGAAATTAATATTTTTATAATTAATTAATTCATTACTAATTTCAAAAAGAAATTAATTTCTAATTTTATAGTCAAATTTACTAAACTATACTTAAATAGTAAACTTTTTTGCAAAAATTAAATTATTTTTAATCAAATTTCAAATATTTTCTAAATTTTTAATAAATCCTTCGCGAAAATTTAATTATTTTTATGAGCAATGAAACTCTTTGTCGGAATTCAATTACTTTCGAAACAATTTTCATTCTCTCTAAATTTGAATTAGTTAAAATGTTTACTAATTCAAATTAGTAAGAATTTTTACTAATTCAAATTTAGAGAGTTGAATCGTCAGAAAAATTGAACTTTACAAAAAAAAATTTGAACACATTTTAAATAAATTCAATTATTTTCTAATATCTTTAATAAAATTGCCTCGAAACAGTTCAATTATTTTTATAAATAACAAAATTTTTCGCAACAATTTAACTGTTTTTATAAATAGTAAATTTTTTTGTAGGAATTTAATTTCTTTTAAAACCATTTGAATTGAATTCCTCGGAAGAATTGAAGTATTTTTAAAGATTTCCATAAAATTCAATTATTATTTCCGAAAATTTTATAAATATACTAAAATTCTTTTCAGGAATTCAATTTATTTTAAATCTAATATAATTAAAATTTCTTGAAAGAATATTATCAAAATATTTTTAAAAAATCTATATGGAAATTGAATTACTTTCAATGCAATTTTTAAATATATTCGTCAAAAAATATTCAGAGAATTAAATTAATTTCAATAACTAATAAAATTCTTCTGATGAATTCAATTATTTTGAATATATTTAATTTTAATAAAATTCTTCACAGAAATTCAATTATTTTCGAAATAAATGTAATTGAATTTCTAGGACAAAAACTATTTTATATTCAAATTTATTTTAATAACATTTTTCTAACGAATTCAATTACTTTTAAAAATTGTAATAAAATTTTTGTAAACAAAATCAACTATTCTTAAAAGCAGGTTTTTGATAACATTATTTGTGGATTTTAATTATTTTAAAAAATTTCAATTAAAATTATGAAAAAAATTGTATTATTTCATAAAATTATTATTGCTATTCAATTATTTTTATGAGTAGTATAACTCTTTGTCGGAATTTTATTTTCTTTCGAAACAATTTTTATTGAATTCGTCAGAAGAATTGAACTTCAATTTCATTCTTTAAAAAAATTAATTATTTAAAAAAAACTCTTATTAATTTTTTAGATAAAATGGATTTTCTATTCATAAATGAAATATGATTTAATAGAAAAGTTATTAGTTACAACTTACAATTGAAAACAAACACGATTATTTTAAAAACTTGAAAGAAATTTTTCTTAAAATTGAATTATACTTTAAAAATTTTGTAAACACTAAAATTCTTTCCAGGAATTAAATTATTTTTAATCCAATGTAATTAAAATTTCTCGAAAGAATTTAATTATTTTCAAAATGTTTTTAAAAAATTCTATATGGAAATTGAATTACTTTCAATGAAATTTTTAAGAAATATTCGTCAAAAAAATTGAGAGAATTTAATAATAATTTCAATAACTAACATAATTCTTCTGATGAATTCAATTATTTTGAATATATTTAATTTTAATCAAATTCTTCACAGAAATTCAATTATTTTCGAAATAACTGTAATTGAATTTCTCAAAAGAATTTAATTATTTTTAAATATTTCTATAAACTTCTTTAAAACAATTCAATTATTTCTTTAAAATTTTAATAAATTCTTCGAAATATTTCAATTATTTTTCTAAATTGTAAAATTCTTTTTTAAAAATTCAATTTTTTAAAACTATTTTTGTAGAATTCCTTGTAAAGTATTTATAAAATAATTTGAAAATAAATGAAAACATTAAAATACATTAAAATTATTCATAGAAAATTAAATTCTTTTAAACACTTTTATTATAGTTTTTGTAAACAATTATATTTTTTTGGGAGAATAATTTCGTAAAAATAATAAATTTTTTTAAAGTAATTTTAATTGAAAATTATGAAAATAATTGAAATTTACAAGGAATTTTATTTAAAAATTTTAAGAGCAATTGAATATTTTAGAAAAATGTTATTACAACTTTTGAAAATAATTGAACCGGTTAGAGAAATTTCATTACAATTATTTTGAATATAATAGAATTTTTTTTTAGTTTGATTAAAATTTATTGAAATAATTGAATTTTTGCCAAGAATTGTACAATTTATAAAAAAAATAATTGAATTTTTGACAAGAATTGTACAATTTAAAAAAAAATAATTGAATTGTTTTTGTTTCGAAGAATTTTTTAGCAAAATTGTTAAACGAACATAATATTTTTAAAAATAATTGTATTCATTCGAGAAATTTTATTAAAATTGTATTGAAAATAATTGAATTTCGCCCCTAATTTAATAGTTAATAATATAGAATGTAGACTTTGAAAAATCAAATCGAAAGTTTGATTCAAAATTTGGATTAATTTTTTTTTTTTTGTATTCAGGACAACCTCCGGGTTCACCGGGACCTCTGAGTATGTCGGGTCTGTCGATTAGTTCGCCAGGAAGTAGTCCCCAGTTGGGATCTCCTGGACACATGCCACCGCATCATCATCCATCGCAGAACACTCTCTTTGGTTTCACGCAGGGTTCAATTGGCGCAATGAGTTCACTGTCGGGATTAACGGCATCGGGCGGCAGTCCTGGTGCAATAATGCCACCGCCGCCTTCGCCGAGCCACGTGAATCTCAGCCAACCTCCTCCTCCGCTGCCGCCACGATCTAATCGCCGAAGAGAAAGTTCCATTAGTGAATCACCCCATCAGGTAAAATTATTCTCCAAAGCGCGAAGATTAAAATAAAGAAGAAGTAAATAATAAATATCGACAATGTTTTGTTAATATTTATTACGTTTGCTTCTTTTTTTTCAAGCAACTGCCAAAAGTGAATAATAAATTTTAACAATATTTTGTTAATATTTACTATTTACTTCTTTTTTGATAGTAAAATAAATTGAAAAGAAATAAATGATAATAAATTAAAAAACTATGTTAGCAATATTTTGTTAATATTTACTTCTTTTTTGATAGTAAATTAAGTTGAAGGGAAATAAATAATAATAAATTAAATGAAAAACGAAATAAGTGATGAATTAATGTAAAAGCGAAAATAGCGATTAATTAAATTGAAAATGAAATAAGTGATAAACTAAAAAAAACGAAATAAGTGATAAGTTAATATAAGAACGAAATTAGTGATGAAGTAAATTAAAAATTAAATGAGGATAATGTTTTACAGGCGAGACAAGCGCCAAACGCTCCATTATTGCCACCTCGAGATGGCACATCTCCACCGCCGTTACCTCCTCGTAGAGATTTGCCACCAGCCACTCTGCCACCTCGACTTCCGGCTACACTAAATCCAAGTAGCTCGGCTTTATTAATGAGGCGAAATTCAAATTTGGAAAGCTCCACATCCGCCGCCACTCACGCGAGGAGATACATGTCTGTCAATGGACCCAGTCCCACGAAACTTCCTCTTAATCAACCCAATGGTGAGTTGAAAAAAAAATTAAAATATATTTTCTAACAGGGTTGCCTCTGGGTTAGGGAAATCATGAAATAGTCGGAGATGTTTATAAAAAAAAATACTGGGAGAAATTTATTGTTTAGAATTTAGAAGAAAATTTTAATTTTTGGGTCTTTTTATCATGAATTAGAATATAAAACGTTTAATATTTTTTTTATTTCTGTGGAAGTAGAAATAAATTGAAGAATTCAGTTATTTAAAAGAAAAGTTATTGTCATGGTAGTAATTTCATTTTACAATAACTTAATTAAAATAATTAAATTTAATTAAAATTAAATTAATTAGAATAACTATCATAAAATTCTTACTTAGCTATAAATTATGTAATGAATATTTTTACTTAAATATTTCCAAATTATTTCAATTTTAGATGAGTTTCGTTTAGAATTTTCAAAAATAGATGACCTTTAAAAGATTTCAATGTAAAATTTCAATTTTGAATTGATTTAATTAGAAATTTTAAAGGGCATGGACTTTTGAAAAATTTTAATAATTCAAATTCTTCTGAAATTAATTGAATTTTTCAATTATATATTTATTGAAAATAATGGATTTTTAGAAAAATTTTAGTTTAAAAAATAGATTCGAAAGTTTAGTTTCATTTTATTTTCGAATATCACAACAAAACTAAATACAGGGACCTTTTAGTGTCATTTACAGAACGAAAACATAATTCAAGGACGTTTTATTTTCGATTCCTGCGCATCAAAACTGAATTATATTTATGTTTTTATTTAGTTTTGAGGCCATCCCTAGTGTTGGCTTCGAAACTTTTGTTTCATTTCAGTTTTCAATAGGGCAATAAAACTAAATACAGGGACCTTTTATAGTTTTGTGTCCAGCACCAAAAGTAAATAAACCGACCTTTTAGTTTTGTTTTCTACTACAAAATAAAATTATTTTTTTAGTTTTTATTTAGTTTCGAAGCCATCCCTCTTTAAAAACACTAAAGCAAATTGATTTTTGGAAAAGTTACAAATAATTAGAGAAATTCGATTATTTTCAAAAGTAATAAAATTAAATAAAATTCTTCGCAGAAATCCAATTATTTAAAAAAAAATTTTAATTTGTCGTCAAAATGTCAATTATTTTGATAAATAATACAATTCTACTCCGAAATTCAATTAGTTTTAAAATAAAATTCTTTGCCAAAATTTCAATTATTTTAAACAAATTTTCTTTAATTCAACTATTTTCAATATCCACTATTTTAATAAATTTCTCCGAAGAAAATTAAATTATTTTCAATAATAATAATATTGTTCGTAAATATAAATTATTTTTCTAAATTTACCGAGTATTTTTCTAAAAAAATTCAATTATTTATAAAAATTTCAATAAAATTCTTCGCAAAAATTTAATAATATTAAAAGAAAAAATTCGTTCCTGAAATTCAATTATTTTCATAAATTGTAAAATTCTTTTCAAGAATTCAACTATTTTCTAAAATTTTAATAGAAATCTTGGCAAAATTGTTATTTTTTTCCAAAATTTTTCTCAATTCAATGATTTTTAATATTTATTAAATTTCAATAAAATTTTCCAAAATAATTCAATTATTTAAAAGTTTTTTTTTTAATTTTTACGCAAGGAATTAATTACATTCGTAAATATTAAAAATTTCACAGGATTTAAATTTTTTTCAAATTTCTTATAAATTTCTTCTCAATATTTCAATTATTTTCATAAATATTAGAATTTTTTGTTAAAATGTTAATATTTTAAAGAGTTTTAATAAAACTTCTTGCAAAATTTTAATTATCTTCAAAAATTTTCGTCAATTTCATGATTTTTAATGTCTTAGATTTTAATCAAATTTTCCAAGAGAATTTAATTATTTAAAAAATTGTTAATAAAATTCTAAGAAAACATTTATTTATTTTCATAAATAATAAGAAATTCACAACAATTCAATTATTTACAAATTTTTTTGTCAATTTCTTCGAAATAATTGCATTATTTTCATAAAAAATAAAATTCTAGGCAGAAATTTAATTATTTTTATAAATAATTAAAGTCTCATAATTTGAATTTTTTTATTACAATTTAAATCAAATTCCTTGATTCGATTTCCTTAATTCGATTTTTTTCCATAAACAATAAAATTATTTCTGAAATTTCAATTTTAAGAAACAATCAATTATTCAAGATATTTTTTATTTAAATAATTTAATTATAAAAAAATTATTTTAAAATTGAAATTTAAAAGCATTATAGCATTTATAGTGTGAATTTTTAAAATAATTGAAATTTTTTAAGAAGGTTTCAAATTGAAATCTTTGAAAAATTAAATTTTTTATATTTTTAACTAACAATTTTGTAGAAATAATTTTTTCAAATAAGTTTAATTGAATATTTTTAAAAATTATTTCGTTTTTATTTCCTATTGTAAATTTAATTGAAGAACTAAATTGAATTTTAAACAAAGGGATTTGAAAATTCCTAAATAACTTTTTCAAGAATTATTAAAATTAATTGATTTAATGATGAGAATTTCAGTTGAAAATTCTAGAAAATAATAATTAGATTTTAATTTCTATTGAAAAGTAATATTTATTTAAAAAGAAGGTTATTGATTTTTTCGAATAATTTTACAATTAAAACAATTTGTAAATACATGTAATAGAACATTTTTTTGATTATCTAATAATTTTTAAAGTGAATCAGAATATTCTTTAGAGTCAGGGAAGAAGTCAAAATTTTATCCGGAAATCAGGGAAAATTTGGAGTAAAACAAAATTAAATTTTTGTGGCAACCCTGCATTCTTAATCCTTACTTTTTTCCACATTTTGCCATTTAAATTTAACCAATTAAAACCCAATTTTCTCTTTTTAGGATCAGTAACTCCGAGGTTACCACCAAAACCTCTTCCTGGACGTCCTCCTACAACTATGTTTAATTTCAGTTCTCCCCCCGGACCTAGTTAGAAAACCTCTCATCCCTTTTTTTGGTTTTCTTTTCTTATCCCTTAGAATTAAAAAAAATATTTTCACGGGATTGATTTGTAAGATTATAAATTAAAAAAAAAATATGAAGAAAATATTTGTCGAAGTCGTGTGGCGTATGTCTATAAGAGGAGAAAGTCTTTGATGTTTGTAAATAGTAATGTTTAGAAAAAAAAAAAATTTCCGGGCAAAGGACCAGTAAAATCAGACACGCACAAAAAAAATTTGACCACCATGTGAACTTCGACTTAGGATCCTTATAATATACTCGTTTTTCCTTCCTGTTTCTTTTTTTTATTATTGACCAGCAAAAATTGGTGTCAGTGTATTTTTTTTCTGTCTTTTGAAAGAAAGTTTTTTTTTTTTGCTCGAAAGAGATTTTTGACAAAAAATATCAAATGTGATGAAATGATATTCATCAACATTTCATATTCGCAAATATACCGCACATTCTGAACAAAACACGGCACAAGAAACTATTTTTTAGTATGAAAGTTTATTTTTTCAAATGTACAGACTGTTGTAAGATAAACAATATATTTTTAGATATTTTTTTTACAACTAGACGCATAAAATATATAATCGATAGAAAGTAAGTTTTTGAGAGAAGAAGAAGAAGAAGATGTTTTGACTCTTGTTTTTTGAGTCCATTATTTCTGGTGCCTCTCTCTCTCTATATTTCTCATTGAGAATTTTACATACGTGTACACGCAGAGATGTTCCGAAAAATAGACTCGATTTTTTAATTATATAAATAGAGGAACTAAGATTTTTTTTGTATTTTAATTAATTGTATATTTCGAGTATGCATAATTTTTATTCAAAATTTATTTTTTCTGCAAAGAAATATTAATGATTAATTTGAAAATTCAAAATTAATGTTTCTTTCCAGGAAGAATAAATTTGTTTTTTTCGAGAATGAAAGTAAAGATTTAAAATTTAAATTCCTTGTCTTTCATTGTTTTTAACTCTCAGGTTCCAAAGACCTTGTTCTTTTTAAATGCCAGATTGACTTTTATAAGTATATAAAAATGAATTTATAAATGCTCAGTTTTTTTTTTATTTTACGAGAGAATTTTCTCGATACTGTGTTATTAGAATTTACAAATGAAACTTGATGTCGAAATGAAGAATACATTTCATCACAGAATTTTTTTTGTCAAAAAAAAAAAGGAAAAATAGAACCAATTTTAGCTGTTTGGTTTTTTAATTGAATCGCTATCTCCCTTTTTTTTCCTTTGTCCCTTGAAAAAAAAAATCTATCCCTGAACACAACTGTGATACACTTTGAACGTGGATAAGTGAATGTAATTAGACGTTTAGAATTTAATGAAAAAAAAACAAAAAGTAAAAATAAAAAAAAAAATTATTATAGTTGGAAGAAAGTGCAGTATCAAATGAAGAAGTATCGATAGCGCAAAAAAGAAAAAAAAATTATTGTAAATGTATAATATAAACTATATTCTTGTCGATATAGGTTATTGTAATAATGTTAAATTACAGAAAAAAAGCAAAAAGTGAAATATTACAAAAAAGTGTAAAAAAAATAAAGAATATATTGTGTAGTATTTTTTTTTGTTTTTTCTTCGTATCG
Source organism: Leptopilina myrica (nomen nudum) (assembly GCA_032872475.1). NCBI lineage: Eukaryota > Metazoa > Arthropoda > Insecta > Hymenoptera > Figitidae > Leptopilina > Leptopilina myrica (nomen nudum). The sequence goes on along the minus strand of CM065465.1, from coordinate 29,359,445 downwards.
TGAAAAAATTTTATTGATGAAGAAGAAATGGAGATTCTTTTTTTTTAAGACAGCTTTATTATATAAGTCATTAAACGTATAAGGTATACAATTATTTTAAAAATAAATTTCAATTACACACCAATCATAGAACTAAGAAGTTTTTCTTTCACATACAATTGGAAACCTGATTTAAAAAAAAAATAATTAATATACAATAAAGTATATGTTGATAATTAATATTTACTTAGAATTAATTTAATGTCGTCATTAAATATTTTTAGTTATCACATTTACAATATTGAGTTTTTTAAAAATCTATTTTAAAATAAAAAAAATTTCTTAGTAATATATAAATAATTAGTTATAAATTAAATTTCCCACTAAAGGATTTTATAAAGTTCCTTTTTTTATTCTTATTCATTTTATTTCTTGTTTATTATTTCCTTTTATATTTGTCCATTTATATATTTATATACAACTTTATATTTTATTTAAAAACGTATAGATTTTATTATTTTTACACAATTTTATATTTTATTATAAAAGGTAGATTTTTTTTTGTAAAATTTTCATTTTACAGTTAAAAAGATAGAAATTTTACAATAAAATATATAATAAAATAAAATATCTTATTATATAAATATATAGATTTTATTTTTATTTATATATATAAAGAAATATAAATTTTATAGAAAAATTTAGTAACAAACTTTGCATTAGAAAATTATTTTTTATTTATTAAGTACCAAGTAGTCTTGATAAATTCTTTATATATTTGTTACTTTTTTTGACAACTAATTCGATAAAAAAATAAAATGAAAATGTCTTCTATTTTTACATTGAAAAATATAATAAATACATCGATTTTGTCTACTCTTTCAATCATTCTTGGCGTCAGTGAACAATTACGAGACACTTTAATTTTATAAAAAATATACAATATTTACAAGAGTTTCCATTTTTTCTCTCTTATTTCAATAATTGACTCGTATACTTAATTATCGATTTGCATTTTTTGTTTTGTTATAGGAATTCAGTACGATAATTTATTGTCTGATATACAAGTTCTGCTTTCTATAAATCAAGAAAATGGAAAAGTTCAGAGTTCTAATTTTCATCTGAATTTAATTTTTAATTCAGTAAATTAAATTAATTTACTTGAAAAATTGAAAAATAGGTTGTGGTCATTTTTTTAGCTTGAAACGAAAAAAAGCGGAAAAAATTTTTAATTTAAATGAAATATAATTTTATTTGAGTTTAATAGATGAATATTCGCTGACGAGCAAATTTTTATTTGGAGCAAAGAAAATTTATTTGAGCGGATCAAATTTATTTGAGTGGATAAAATTTATTGTATTGAACTGCAAAAAATTTATTTGAACCAAATGAGATTTATTTGATCTATGGAAATTTTTTTTGATCCAAAGAAAATTCATTTGAACCTACGCAGAAAATTGATTTGCACCAAATTCGACTTCGGGCGAATAAATGAATTGTGATCTAGTTAATTATTTGTTTTTCTCTTTTTTAGTTTGGAAATAATAGAATATTGAATTTAAGTCACTTCCCAGACGGTGGAATTTTCACTGGGAATGTGATTTTTTCCAACGTCAATATGAGCATCGAGGCTATCACTGAGTTTACTGAAACGTCTCGCCCAACTGCCACGTCTTGGACCTGGTCTCGAAATTCCAGCTTCACGCAGAACCGAAACAAGATCCTCCTCATCTTCCTTGCCCTTTATTCCCTTCTCGAATCTCGCCTCCTGCGCCAATAATCTCTCCCTCTGCAATTGCGTTGACATTGCTTTTGGCACGGCTGGTATCACGTAACTCATTATTCCCGTCGAGGCGAAAACCTGCAAATTATTTACATTTTTGTAAAATACATGCAAAAAAGAAAAATATTCTAAATTTTAATAAATTGTTAATAATAATTGTAAATTTTATATTTTGGGGAAAAAAAATTGTTAAACTCACAACGTGTTCGAAAACGACGACAAAGGCGAGACGTGCGGCAAAAACGTGCCAATATTGAGGACTGAAACCATAAGGATCTTTATGATTCGGTCCATTTCTGTAGCCTCTGTACTGACACGTCGCAGGAACTGGAATAACACTTCCATCGCCGCCCATTCCTTCAATATAATCCGAGGTATTAAATTCGGACAATGAACTGTCGATGTAACCCCTCAAATCATTCGTTTCCGAATAGACGTAAGCGTACACGGATCTGGGTATAAAATCCGAAGTGTAAGCAATCACGAATGCCTGCGAAGATAAAAGGTAAAGGAAAATTAGTATTTAATTTATTCCAATAAATTAAATTGTATTTAATATAATACAATAAATCAAATTGTGTCTAATATTTAATTTATTCCAATGATCAATTTTATTTACCATTTATTACTTTTCAGAAAAATTATTTCGTGACAATGCGAAGAGATGAATAATTATGAAGAAAAAAAAAAATTGGAAACTCACATTACTGACGACTGCCGTGTAGGTGACACCTTTTAAAATTCCAAACCAAGCGCCAATGTCTTCAACTCTTTCTGCTAAGGGTCTGCGAGCTTCCTTTATCATTTTATACGCGTCCAAACGAATCTCGCCGATATTATTGAGAAGAGCAAAAATTGGAGCCAACGGGAAAGCGGCAACAAACAGCGTCACGAATCCGTACTGAATTACTGAAAAATAATTCGGTAAATATATTAATTATTAATTTAAAAATAATTAGGTAACTAAATTAATAATTTAAAAATGTTTAGGTAAATTAATTAATAATTTAAAAATTATTTTTCGAATTTTCTCCGAAATTTTCATGAAACAATTGTCGTGCAATTAAATTAAAATTAATTATCAAACTTCTATATCTAAATCTAATAAAAGTCGATAATTATTTTCTGATTGAACGAAATTTAAAGAGAGAAATTCTGTTAATTCTTTTAGAGAAAAAAAATTCGAGAAATGATTTTTGATTTTTCTAATTTCTAAAAATTCGATGAGAAAATGGAGCTCACTCATTTCGAGATACTCCTCGAAAAGGCCCATTTTCCCCGGATCTTGAAGTTGATAATTTTGCTCCCAACTTGTATCGAGTCTATCGTGATCTTTGGTCGCCGCCTTGTGATTTCTCTTGCGCCACCAATTCCACATTTTTGGCGAGAGAATTTCGAGAAAATTGTTAAATAATTGTTTGCCAATCATAATAATTGCGAGTTGAATGCAAAGTTCCGATAGACAGCCAGCCGGATCGCAAACGTCATTTTTTATTCTATTAAATTCAGATTGTCTCGAATGTAAATCGCCCGGATGCACGTAGAATCTCCCCTGAAAAATGAATTAATTAACTGTTGTAATATTCTTTATTGCTAAAAAAACATTAGTTTTTTATCGAAGTAAAAATGTCCACACTGTAAAAAAAAGGAGTTAAATTTTAACTCCCTAGGGGAGTCTATAAAAGTCGCACCCATTAGGGAGTCAATGCCAGGGGAGTTAAATAAAAGGAGTTAAAATTTAACTCCCAAATGCTAACTCCCCATGGAAAAAATAACTCGCGCGGGTGTTAAATGAAAGGAGTTAAAAATTAACTCTCTTTTGGAGTCAATTTTTAACTCTAAAAATTTAACTCCTGACTCCCGAGTCCGTTGACTCCCTAAATTTTTTACAGTGCATTTTACACTATTTTCTAGTTTATTTTGCAAATTTGAGAAAAAAAAATTAAATTATAATAGAAAAAATAATTAAGTTTTTGGTGTATGTGAACCTTAAAGAAAGCAATGTAGATGAGAGAAGAGTAAAAGTTGACGAATTCAAACATGAAAATTTTGAATGTAAAACTGTCCTCGTATTCGGTTTGTGTTCGAGGATTTTCCAAATTAGTCATCCATCTCGCCATTCTTTGATAAATTCTCGTCAATATCATAATGACAATCAAATTAAGTAGAGCAGCAGTTGTGGCGGTGAAAATTTTCGTGTGCCTCTTCACGAGGGAATTGCCACCTCGATAAAAAACTGGTACCAAGGATATTCTGTAGATTATCGTTCCTAACACTGCGGCAAGAACCACGCCAACCTGTTGAGAAAGAAAAATTTTTTTTAGCAATAAAGTAAAATTTTCGAAACAAATAAAAATACCACGAACAATTCAAAGAAAAAATTTTTCTTTCATTTAATTTCAATTTAATTCATTCTCTAGTTTTGAAATAATTTAATTTATTCTCTAATTTTTAAATTAATGTAATGTATTCTCTAATTTTGAAAGAATTCAATTTATTTATTCACCAAATTTACAAATTTAGATGAAAAACTATTTTTCTTGAATTTGGATGTATACAATTTTTTTTACTATTTATTTTATTCAGCAAATTATGCTCAATAATTAGAAAAATTTAGAAAAAAAAAATTAACAAAAATAGCATAATTTGCTGAATAAAATAAATAATAGAAAATAAAATTTTTACTTATCCAAATTTCAAAAAAATAGTTTTTCTTCTAAATTCGTTAAAATTTAGAGATTAAATGAATTGAATTCTTTCAAAATTAGAGAATAAATCAAATTATTTTAAAACTAGAAAGTAAATTAAAGTATTTAATTTAATTTAACTATTTAATTATTTAAATTATTTAAATTTAATTATTTCAAAACTAGAGAATTAATTAAATTGAAATTAACTGAAAGAATAAATTAAATTGGAAAGTAAATGAAGGAAAAAATTAAATTGAAAATAAAATAAGCAAAAAAAAATACAAATTAAAAATGTTTTTTGGCGGTAGTTGAAAAAAATAGTGCGTTTTTACAAAAATTTTCCCCACCATGAAAAACACCATGGAAAATGTGACGGCGAATCTCCAGGCACGCGACCAAGCTGGCATGTAAGGTTCTCGTTCCCTTGTGACGGGATTTATTCTATAAGTTTTAACGGACGCCTCAAATTCGGGTCTTGGTTCCTCGTCGCCGTCGGCATTTTGCAAATCCCATTCCCACGCCAATATTGCTTGACGACGTTTCCACAATTCCAAAAATGTGGTTGCTATTGAAAAAACCAAAAAAAAAAAATAGTTTAGTATTGTTTTTAGTAATTTATACTTATTTTTACTGTGTAATAAATAAATTCTTCAGACAAAAATAAATTAAATAGTAAATAAATAAAATAAATACGTCTTATTTTTATTATTCTAGAAAAACGATTTTTGCATTTAGTCTACGAATTTTTCTTTTCTTCTCTATTTTTGATTTTAATAAATTCAAAATATTTTTCTAGTATTATTTTTTCAAAATCAAATTTAGATTCCGTTCTCGAATTTTTTTTTCTTTTCAATAAATTCAGAATTTTTTCTTTTGTTCCCTTTTTAATAAGTATGCAGAATATTTTTGTCGCCTTATTTTTTTAAAATCAAATTTAGATTCAGTCTTCGAATTTTTCTTTTTCTTCCTTTTTTTCTAATAAACTCACAATATATTTGTCGTCTTATTTTTTTTAAATATAATTTTGTATTTAATTTTTGAATTTTTTTTTCTTCTCTGCTTTTTCTCCGTTTTTTTCAGGATAATTTTTTCGTGTTGAATGAAAATTAATTTCTAATTTCAACTGACTTGTTGGAAAAAAAATTCTCACCCCAAAAGGACATAAAAATGGCAAAAAAGACAGTTGCTGGATTATCGAATAGGTATGTCAGTCTTGAAAAAATGCAGGAATCTTTCAGTTTTTGATAGGAGCACGCCTTATCACAAAGTGGACAGAGAGTAATATTTCCTGGAAGAAAAGGTTTGAAAATTACAGAGTTGAATTATTATTTCAATAAATATTTAAATAATTATTATTATTTTAATTATAATAATTTAATTGTTACTTTAGTTACTGTAATTTAATTGTTATTTTAGTTATTGTAATTTGATTGTTACTTTAGTTATTGTAATTTAATTATTATTTTCGTTATTATAATTTAATTATTATTTTCGTTGTAATAATTTATTTTTAATTTTAATTGTTATAATGTATTTTTAATTTTAATTGTTATAATTTATTTTGTACTATTTTTTTCAAAATATTATTACTAATTCCATTTTTTTGTCATGTTTTAGATTTTCTGTTTGTGAATTGGCAAATAAATTTGCTAATTAAATTAAATGATTGAAATAAGTTTATTTTAAATTTCATTTAAATATTAATTATTATTACCTTCTTTAGATGCATCGCAGATTTCTCTGCTGGGCTGATTATCGTCGCTATTCATACTTGCTAAACCGTAGAAAAAACACAAGAGACCGACCACAGCCGGGGGATATAAGGCCTTTGTATAAAATCCAAGCCACGCGAAGTAAAGTGCAACTTTTTCTCCAAAATATCTTCTAATTAGCCACAAAGGTTGTCGCTTGTACCTAAAATTATTTTATCGTAATATTAATGCCACTTTAATTGCATAGAAACTATTTTCTACTTCAATTATTCTTAATTAAGAAATTTACATCAAATATTACAAGTTTTAATTTAATTATAAATTACGCAATTAATTAATTAAATTACGCAATTTTTTATTTTCAAATATCAAACTTTCATTTTAAAATAATTTTCTGATTCGAAAAATTCAAAAAATTCAATTATTAACAACACAAAAAAAAATTATTATGCAAATTACAATTTAAAAAATTTTTAAATATGATTTTTTGAATAAGTTCAGATTCAAACTTTTTAAAAATTCAATTTTACACTAATTTACTAATTAATTATTCTGGTTTATTAATTTTAAAAATTTCTGGTATATTCTTCACGAGAATTCAATTATTTTCATGAATAATAACTTTCTTTCGTGAGAATTCTTTTATTTTTATGAAAAGTAATATTTATTGCAAAAATTTACTTATTTTTGATAAAATTTTACAAACGAATACAATTTTTTCTTGATAAAATTTTAATAAGTGCTTCGAAACAATAAATTAAATTATTTTTTTAAATAGTAAAATCTTTGCCAAAATTCTATTATTTTCAAGAAAATTTTACGAAACCATTCAATTTGTTATTAAATTTTACAAACGAATCCAGTTCTTTTTTTTTAATTTTTAATAATGTTTTTCGAATGAATTCAAATATTTTCTAAAATTTTGATGAATCCTTCGAATAATTCAATTGTATTCATAAATAGTAAAATTCTGTGCAAAAATTAAATTTTTTTAAACACAATTTTAATAACATTTCGTGAAAAAATTAAATTTGAAAAAGTTTTTGATAACAGTTTTCTAAAAATTCAATTATTTAAAAAAATTTTAATAAATCATTCAAATAATTCAAATGTTTTTATAAATAGTAAAAATTATTATTCAACATTCAATTATTTTTACATTTTAATACTTAACATTGTATGAAAGAATACAATTTTTAAAAATTTTTAATAATATTTTTCCAAAAAAATTAATAATTTTCTAAAACTTTTAAAAATCCTTCGAAACAATTCAATTATTTTTTTAAATAGTAAAATCTTTGCAAAAATTCTATTATTTTCAAGAAAATTTCACGAAATCATTCAATTCGTTTCTTAATTTGTTATAAAATTTTCTAAACGAATTCAATTCTATTTTAAAATTTTTAATAATATTTTTCGAATGAATTCAAATATTTTCTAAAATGTTGATGAATCCTTTGAATAATTCAATTGTATTCATAAATAGTAAAATTTTTTGCAAAAATTAAATTTTTTTACACACAATTTTAATAAAATTTCATTAAAAAATTAAATTAAAAAAAAATTTTTGATAATAATTTTTAATAATTGAATTATTTTTAGAAATTTTAATAAATTTTTCGCATAATTCAAATGTATTTATAAATTTTATGAAGGGATTCAATTTTAAAAAATTTTTATTAATATTTTTCCCAAAAACATTCAATTATTTTCTAAATTTTTAATAAATTCTTAATAATTCTTTAATAAATTTTTGGAAAAAATTCAATTTTACTTAATTCTTTGCTAGAGCTTAATTATTTTCAAAAAAATTCCACGAAAGAATTAAATTTTTTTCTTAAGAATTTTTTAGAATTTCTTAGAATTTTTCAAAAGAATTCAATATTTTTTACTTTCTAAACTGTTAATAATTAATAAAATTCAATAATTGAATATTTAATTTGTATTTTTCAACAAACACAATTATTTTTAAATACTTGAAAGAAATTTTTCATAAAATTAAATGGTTTTCAAAATTTTTAATTCAAATTATTTGGAATTATTTTATTTTCTTTCTAAATATAGTAAAATTCTTCGAAGAAATTCTCTATTATTATCAAGTTTATTTGAATAAAATTCTTTGCAATAATTCGATGATTTGCAGTAAATTAATGTTCAAATTTTTGAGTACAAATTGAATTAAATTTATTTTTCGAAACATTATTCAATTATTCATAAAAATTGTTAACCATTGAGATGGCCTGGCCCAAATGAGATAAAGTAAATATCTATCTAAAATCTCTCCGTTCGCCAATGGTTTATTGTAGGGCCCCTCGTGAAGTGTAAAACAGTCGAGATACGTTCCATCGGCAATGAGTCGTCTTATCCCTGCTTTCTCATTAACTTCATTGTATTTCGTTCGATGTAAAATTTGCATAACTATTAGGGATCTTTGAGCTGGAGTGTAGGCAGTGTCCCTGTCTTTCACCACAAATCTAGAAAAAAATTTATTTAATTTAATTTTTTTTTCTTTACAATAAATTTACATTTTTTTTCCTCATTCATTGCTAAATTTAGTAGAAATTACTGAAAGGAACAAAAAATAAAATAAAAAAGGAAAAGAGTGTTTTCTTTTTTATACATAAATATATATAATTTTATGCAATAAGTACAGAATATAATTCGAAAAAAATAATTATTTAAAAGGTAAAAGCAAAATTAAAAAATTGAAAAAAAATTAAAATGAATAAAGTAATTAATTATTAATTTGGTAAAAAAATTGTAAAAGAAATTTCTGATAAAATTACCTTTCTTCGTCTCCACTGTCTGTACTGGCATAAAAACTTGGCTCCTCTGGATATTTATTTGTGTCCCACATGTGAAATTTTCTTATTCTTTCCGTCCATTTTCGCCATTTTTCCCAAGGACTCTTTTTCAAATCTGCGTTTTCGTCTCCCTTTGAATGAAACAAACGAAAATTACTATATAAATTAGGAATTTATTTTTATTTTATATTTTTTTCCATTTTTTTGTGCTTTTAATTATTTTTTCTTTGATTTGTAAATAAGAATACAGAAAAAATTCATAATTTGAATTAAAAATTTTGAAAACCATTTAATTTTATGAAAAATTTCTTTCAAGTATTTAAAATAATTGTGTTTGTTGAGAAATACAAATTAAATATTCAATTATTGAATTTTATTAATTATTAACAGTTTAGAAAGTACAAAATATGGAATTCTTTTGAAAAATTCTAAGAAATTCTAAAAAAATTCTTAAGAAACAAATTTAATTCTTTCGTGGAATTTTTTTGAAAATAATTAATCTCAAGCAAAAAATTAAGTAAAATTGAATTTTTTCCAAGAATTTATTAAAGAATTATTAAGAATTTTTTAAAATTTTAGAAAATATTTGAATTCATTCAAAAAATATTATTAAAAATTTTTAAATAGAATTAAATTCGTTTGAAAAATTTTATAACGAATTAAGAATGAAATTGAATGGTTTCGTGAAATTCTCTTGAAAATTATTGAATTTTTGCAATGATTTTACTATTTAAAAAATAATTGAATTGTTTCGAAGGATTTTTAAAAATTTTAGAAAATAATTGATTTTTTTGTGCTTTTAATTATTTTTTCTTTGATTTGTAAATAAGAATACAAAAAAAAAATTCACCTTTGCGAAAGAATCGAAATTTCCTATTAAAAGTCAAGGAACTTTTATAACCAAAATTTTTTTCTTTGCTTTCTTCTCAGAAAACTTTGTATACTTATTTTTCTATATTGATTATCTAATTTCATTTTATTCTAACCAGCGTTTTTTTTAATACATTAGGTATGTAATTTATTATCTCTTTTCATTACTAAATTTACTAAATTACTTAAAAGAACTAGAATAAAATAAAAAACATAAAAAGGATACCAGCGTTTTGTTTTTTATTCATTAAATTCATTAGGTATTTAAATTTATCAAATGACTTCAAAGGTCAAAAATAGAAAAATTGATTCTTTCGGAAATAGAGAACAAAAAAAATGTAATGTTTACTAAACACTGAATTTAACGAAAAAAAATATATATAAATTCAGATGGAAAAAAAATTCATTTCCAAAATTTTTAAATCCTATTTTCTTTCTTTTCTTTTTTAATAAAAAATATTATTTCCTAAATTCTAAATAATTGAAAATTAAATTTTTAAGCAATAAAAAAAAGTTGCAAATTTGTAAAAAAAAAATTGAAATAAATTGAATTGACAAGGAGAAATAATTTTATTTTAAATATAAAAAGTCCTTTATTGAGGTAAAAATATATAGGCCTATAGTCTCAGTGTGGAATAATAATAAATGATTCCTTCTATTATTATTGTAATCGATTTCTGCATATACAATATATGCCAGGCTATATTTATAAAAGAAACCCTCTTAACAATATATTGAACTTATAAGAGAATCTTTATTTATACAAAAACAGAAAAAGTCACTAAATTTATGATAAATGCCGTAGCAAGTTATTTATTACATTACACTTGACTTAAATTGATTGTTTTTTTTTTAAATCGTTTTGTTTTTCTCCTTATTTTCTACTTTCAGTTAAAATATATATTAAAATAATAAAAAAATAATTCGAAATAGTAATTCATAATAATAATAATAATAAATAATAATAATAAAATTTTACTAATTTATTAGAAAATATATTTTTTGTAAAATTTTTTTATTTTTCAAAAACAAATGAAATTTTGTATTTTTTAAAATTTTATCTTACCATTGTAAAATAATTGTTCTAAAATAAAAAATTTCTCATTTTTTTGTCCGTTTTGCAAAGACTAGAATTAACATTTTTGAAAATTTATTTGAAAAATTTAATTTTTAATTTAATTAAATTTCCAAAAAAATTTTCGTCATTATCTCCTCTACGATTTGGCTTCTGTATTTACTTTTTGTTTATTTTCTGCGGAAAGTAGAAATAATTTTTGGTAATATTTTTGAAAATTTTTATTTCTTCCATTAGAGTGAGAGGGAGAAAGAGTCAATTTCCAAGAAATATGATGTCATTACCCTCTCTACAATATCTCCTTTGTCCTTTTTATTACACGCGAAAAATATAAATAGTCATTAGAAAATTTTAATATTTTTTCAAAAATGAGTAAATTTTCAAGAAATGATAAAGTGATTATAAATTATTTTTGTTTAATTTTTAGTAATTTTTTTTTCATTTTTTGAAATTTAAACAAATTTTTATTTTCATTTTTCAAATTTGAATTAATATTGGGAAATCCCGTGATGCCCCGAGGCGACAAAAGGCTCATAAAGTAAGTTTATTATAGTATGTTTTCATATAAATAAACAATAATAAACTGAGTTTGAGAACCTTCGGGCGCCCTGGGGCGATAATCTCGGACAAACCCTTTATAGAGCGAGAGAGGAGAAAAACATTTTCAAAATTAAAATTTAATTTTAAATTTCCAGTATACCGCGAGCCGGGCAAGTGAACAGTCCTGTTACTGCAAAATGGGTACGTCCAAAGAAAAGTACCACGTGTTTAATTTTATTTTCGAGATTGTTAATTACGATAAGTACGCGCGAGAATTTTTTTTAGTGAACAATTTTTTTTTTTAATTTAATTTAAAATTTTATTATTTTATAAATATAACGGGAGTGTTGTATGAAGATCGGGCATGGCAGAGACTGGACACTGTAAGTCTAATAAATTTATTAATTATTAATTAAGTTAATTAACTTTAATTTTATTTTAACTGCTGAATATTAATTCAAATTTGAAAAATGAAAATAAAAATTTGTTTAAATTTCAAAAAATGAAAAAAAAATTACTAAAAATTAAACAAAAATAATTTATAATCACTTTATCATTTCTTGAAAATTTACTCATTTTTGGAAAAAATATTAAAATTTTCTAATGATTTTTTATAATGTAAGAGTCCGTCAGAAAAATTACGATTACATATCAAACAAACAAAAAATTTTGTTTGCCTAAAAAAAGTTAGAAGTTTTTTTTGAAAACTTTTTACGCGAGCGGGACCAATTTTTGAGTTTTCTTGTCAATTTGTGATAATAATTTAAGTACATTATTAGAAGAAAGTGAGTCAAGAGTATTGTCACAAAGCAATTAGATTACTTTTAGCTTTTATTTGATTGGTGTAACAAGAGCCAATTGGTTAGAACGAGGGGTTTGGAATTAAACCGTGACCCAAGCTCATGATCATCCGTTGGTATATCCTTAGTTGGCTTTGAATTGAGCAGTCACACAAAGTTTATGAACATTCCCAATATACTCGTTAAACTGGTAGTGAGGGAACACAACATGTTTTTTAATTTAATGACAAATCTTTTGACTCACTTGATTCATAAATTGCTTTAAAATCTACTAATTCACTGTGAGGTTTAAGAATCTACAAAATGTTTAGAATTTGTTTGCTTTTAGTTAAAAAACTATTTTATAATTTGTAATATTAAAGGTAGTATGTAATAATATTAAAAAATTATTAAATCCCCAATTTACTCATAACTTTTTTAACCCTTTGTGACATTCATTACATTGCAACACTAATTTACAACACAAAAATACTTAGACGGGTTTTTGAGGTTGCTGATTACGAAGCTTAAGTTCATTATTTTATATCCATAAACTAATTTATTATTTCCACATATATTCCTTAACTTCTTGAGGATACAAAATTACATTCTTACATTGCCTAAAAATAAGTAATTGTCAATTTAGAAATTTAAAGGCCTATAAAAACAAAACATATAATACACTTGTCAGACAATATTGTAAAATATACAAATGTTTGAAACTTGTGCTAAACACAACTAATAAATAATAAGCTACAAATATCCTTGTCAAAAGAATGATTTCCGAAAAAAGGAAAAAGTGTACTTGGATGGGTTAAGACTAATCTCCCAAGGTGACTATCAAACGCCTATTTTAGAATACTAAGCATTTAAATTTACCTTGGCACTGTTGCAAAGCGTGGACGTTTCAAAAGAAACCAGATTGGTATTGTTTTCAACTATCTTAGTTGAGAGCTACAATTGGGTTTCTTCTTTTAATGGTAATCTGTTGTACAACATGTCAATTATTTCATATGCCGTCAAAAAGTCATCTCTAGAAAAGAGTTTTTTAATTGCATAGATCACTTTGAGAGAAATGCCCCCTGAATATGTTTCACGATGGGTTTTTCAATTCACACACGATGATGAATTGATAAACCCTGAAAAGTACTTGACAAGGTTACATTCAGCTGACAGAAATATTTGTAGTTTTTGGAAACTTATTTCTGTTGATTCTATTTTATGCTTAATCTTTAAACAAAAATTTTGATCTAAATTTGCATTTATTAATATTTAATATTTGTATGTTTTATATTTTTGTCTTGACAATAACAAAAATTAATAAACAATGGAGAAGAACAATAACAATATTAAATCTTTCCACACACTCGATAACTTGTTCCTGTCAGAATAAGGTATATATTATTAAAATTCAAAATTGTATTATTACTAATTGTAAGAAAATGAACAATAACAATTTTATTGAGTTGAAATTTTATCGGTCCTGCCCGTTAATATTATTGCTTACTATTTTTAATATTTCAAAAGTAATTGAGAGAATTTTTCTCTTTTATATAAATGTCCCTTTTTAAACAATTTAAAGCTACCTTCAAATTAACAAAAAATGCTGAAAAATCATTTTTCTAGTATACATTTTATTATACACTATTTTATATATTTAACAAAATAGTATTTTTTAAATTCCGATTAGATTTAGGAAAAGAAGCGTATTAATTACTTATTTTATTCAATATATATTTATTTAATTAATTTTTATCTCTTATTATAATTTATGTTCTAAATTCTGTTTGATTTTGAAATGAATCGAAAAATTGGGATTGATTATATTATCATGTGATGGGTCAGTTTTGTGCTTGAGAAATGTTTCGTGAACAGAATGACCAATCGTTTTGAAGAAAAGGTTCGTGAGTTCCCATGCTCATTCGCAAAAATCTTCTTGGAAGACGTTCCTTTACTTCCGGTCGTGAAATGTAAATGATCACTCATTATTACACTTTACAGTTCAAAATTGTCTAGGGTCTACAAATTTTAGCCAATTTTGATGTTCTTGGACTTTAATGACAGAAGATAAATTTTCTAACCGTTTTCTCCAAATCGTTGTTTTAATTTTTTATTGTTTATATATTTTTTTGTTACTCAAAGTTAACAACTTTCAAGTTTTCGAAAAAAATCGTGTTTATTTTTTATTTTTCCATTCCTTATGATCAAAATAAATTTAAATTAGTCTAGCATGACCACCCGATAAATAATAATGCATAATTGAATTAATTAAAATGGTTAAAAAACAATGTTAATTAACAAATAGATAACTCTGGAACTTCTTTAAAAAAATTGTATTTTTTGCAGACAAATTTATGTTTATTTAAGTAATTTATGTCTGTTTTGTTAAAAATAATTTTAATGTTAATAATTATCATTGTTATTAACAATTATTTTAAAAAATTGTATTTTTTGCAGACTAATTTATGCTTAAAATACAATTTTTTAGTAATTATTAATAATAATGATAATTATTAATATTCAAATTATTTTTTAACAAAACAGACATAAATTACTTAAATAAACATTATTTATGGGCAAAAAAATTTGTTGTTTGTTTGTTATGTGATAGTCTGAAGAAACATGATTTCAAGTATAAGCCTTTAAAATTTTATTAAATTTCATCGAAAACTTTCGGAAATATTAAGATTTAAAAAAATTGTAACAAAAAAATTCAAAATGGCGTAACTTCAACAAAGTTCAAAAAAACTTTGGCACACTAGTTTCTAGCATTCCAATGCTACAATTTCACCAAATTACAGCTGAATCCAAAAGCCCCCATGCAAATCGTAATTTTTCTGACGGAGCCCTGCTTTTAAATTTTCAAACTGCATTTTTTATTTTAATTTCATTTTTGAAAAAAATTTAATTTATTTCATTGTTCATTTAATTGATTTAAACTAATTTTTGTATTGTGTCTTATTTAAAAATTCATTATGTAGTTGACAATTTATTTATATTTTAATTTAATCATGAATTTTTTACAAATTCAATCAAAAAATGCATAATCTATGAATTATTTTTATTTAGTGTATTTTTAAGTAAAAAAAACGAGAAAAAATGGTTCAAAATATTATGTCCGGAAAAATCCAAAGAAATATTTATTTAAAAAAATAAAATTTTTTTGAATTAAATAATTTTACTTTAAAATAACTACCATGCTATAAAAAATGAAGCAATTGTAATATATCATCTTGAGGAAGCTAAATGTTCATGAATGAACGACTTGTTTACAAAATATTTAATTATTAATTATAATTCATGAAAAATTGAAAATAAATGATAAAAAAAGTAATTATAGTTTCTAATACAAAAAGAATAAACAAATAAAATACTTTTGATTTTAAGACAAAGAAAAATTAATAAATAAAATAATTTAAATTCTAGTACAAAGCAAAATTAAAAACTGAAAATAAAAATTTCAATTCTAATTAAACGAAAAATTAATAAATTAAATGAAAATTTAAATTCTGATACAGAGAAAAATTTATTGAATAAAATAAAAATTTTTGAACTTACCCAAGCTTTCACGGAAATGGTAATTAATCTCTTGGTTGGTAATTTAAGATTCATCAATTCGGCGTATTGCGTTTTTATTTTCCATGGAATGTGTAGTTTTAAAAAATACGTTTTCCCATCGAAAGACGATTCTTTTGGTTCAAGTTCACATTGTAGGCCTTCTTTTAATAAATTTTGTTCAAAAATTTTTCTCTGCTCTATTTTACGTGCCTCGATTTCAGTCATAACTCCCGCCGATTCCTCTTGATACACCAGAACCATATCAATTCTCCGCCTGCCGTCTCTGAAAGTTTTTTATTTATTTTTTTTTTATTTTATTAAAATGTTATTAAAATTCTGTTAAATTCTTTCTGAAATTATTATTTAATTCTCAACTATTCTTCAAGTTATTTCGAAAAATAGTTCTTTAAAATAATTGCCGAATAAATAAATAAGTATTTAAATTTTTTTTTGTAAATATTATTTAATTATAAATTATTTTCAATAATTTTTTTAATATTATATTCAATTCATAATTTTTAGTTGTTCTTAAAAATTATTTAATTATTAATTTTTCTTCACTTATTTTTAAATATTATCTAATTCTCAATTATTCTTCTATAGTTGCTTCAAAAAATAGTTCGTAATAATAATTGCAGAATAAATAAAATGAATATTATAATTATTAATTATTAGTATTCTTAATTATTTGGAAATATTGTTATTAATAAATATTATTTTAAATTAATTTATTAGTTATAGTAAATGAAAAATAGGAAAAAAATTAAAGGAAAGGAAAAAGTGAAAAAAAATTAATAAAATAATGATTAATAATGAAAAGAAATTTTGATTTCTTAATATTATTTTTATTAATTAATGAATTAATGAGGAATAAAAATTGATTGATAAATACCTAAAAAATAATGTTTCCCCGTCATTCGTCGATGCGACGGACCCAGAGGCATTTCTTTTATTGATATCCTTGGGAAAATCGCTATCAATCGAATCTGGAAATGGTGTTGGTGATTCTGGCGATTGACCATTTTTAATTGGTGTAAGCGTAGGTCCTGCCAACAAAATCTATTGCTGTAAATAAATATAATGTTGGCCCTGCGACAAATGATTTTGACAATATATTCATTTTTTTTGTAATATTTCATTATTCAAAAATTGAAAAAAAATTACTCTTTCTAATAAATTAGAATTTACATATTTTAAAACAATAATAATTACATTAACTTTCATTTTATTAAATATTATTACTTCACCTTTTTTTTATTAAAAAAATTTTTTTTTACTAATTCAACTATTTGACGACTGCAGGTATTGTGAATAAATAAATAATTTTTTTTTCTAATAATATTAATTAACCTTCATTTAGAATACATATATTTTTTTCCAATCGATTAATGAATTTATTATATTTTAAACACAATGTTTCCTTTATTTTAATTAATAATAAATACAGGGTTATATAAAATAGCTTCATTTTTAATTCATAAAATCTTTAACTGTGTAGAAAGGTCAAGCTATTTTTTTCTGTACAGAATAATTTTGTTTGTGGATTTATAAAAACTTTTAAATTTCTTTATTAAAAGTGATTCATTTTTTACTATAATTATCAGTAAATAAATGGGATTTTTCTATTTATTTTAAATATTTAAATATTTTTTTTTTAAATATTTATTTTTAACAATAATATTGTATAAGTAATAATAATAATTTATTTTGAATTATAATTACAATTTATTAAAATTATTAGCTAACTAGAAGTAACAGAAAAATTATAAAAGAAATTGTAACAATAATTTTATTTCAATTTTAATAATTATTTTAATTTAATAATAATAAATAATGATAAATATTAATTAATACAAAATAATTAAATTGAAATTCATTCAAAAAAAATTTTAATTCTTTGTTTCAATTATTACAGTAATAATTAATTAATTGATTAAGTAATTAATTTTTAGGCGTAAGATTTATTTAATATTTATTTAATGTTATTATTATTTTTTTGATATATTGTAAAAAAAGTTTCTTTTTTATATTTAGAAAAATCCCAGGCACATTTGTTATTAATGTGAGGGAAAAACGTGACATGCTGACATTCATCTACATTTCTACATTTATATACCATCATTGATCGTGCGTTATGTCGATTCTATCTATACTCTCTTGTCATAGACGTACCTTATTGTCTATATTTATATTAGTTATGGATTAAAAAAACAATCTTTTTATAGTTCACTTCTTTCATTATTTTTTTTACTTAATTTCCCATTTACTATTTTTTCCCCTATACATCAAATTAGGCCATTCTTTAATAATGCTTATAATTAATTCAAGAAATTATATTTCCCTTTTTCTATTCATAATTTTTTCTATTTAATTCATAGAAATTTGACATGATAATTTCTCTTTTATTTACTATTAATATTATTGATATTTATCGGAAAAAATTAACTTTCAACCCTATATTTTAAATATAAATAAATTTATACTTTTTGATAAAAAAAAATAATTTTACTTTTACAAAAAAATAAATTAATAAATTAGGGAATCTGAATTCATTAATAAAAAATTTAACAGATTATTAATTTATTAATTTATTAATTTATTAATTTATTAATTAATAAACAATATCAAAAATTGAATTTTTAACATTTTTTTTAATTGAAACATTAACTTACTGATAAAAATAATTAATAATACGTCTTGAAATTTTTTAGTAATTTTTTAAAAAGATTTTCCATTTAAATAATTAAAAATTTTCCTGCGAGTTTTTCAAATTAAAGGAAATTTTTCAAAGCAATGAAAGTGAGAATTATTAATAATTGATTTATCCATTTATTTGGCTAATAAAAAAATTATTTGTTTAGAAAACTTTCTTAACTTTTTGTAGAAAAAAAAATGTCACGTTTATAATTGTCAGTGTATTGTTTAAATTAATACATTTTCATAAAGAAAAGTTAAAAAAAAATTTGCCTTTTAGGAATATTTTTTGTACTAATTCGTTCAGAAATATTGAAATATAATCAAAATCATTCATCAGGAAATTCAAAATTTCTTATATCGATAGCAATTTTTTTCTAATGTTTAAATAAAAGTCGAATATAATAAAAATCTCATCAAAAATACTTTTTGTGTATAAAAAATAAAAATAGAAAACAAATTCAGTAAATTGAAATAAAACTGTGGAAGATAATTTTTTATTTAGAAAAATAAATATTAAAAAGAAATTATCAAAAAATAATAAAAAATAAAAACTTGACAAAAATAAAATTAATTATTAAAAAGTAAAATAAAATGAAAACAATTTTTACTCTTATAAAAATCTAAAGCAAAATAAAGAAAAGTAGAATAAAGATTTTAAATTATAATAAGTAATAAAATTATTACCAAACAAATTTAGTATAAAAATTGAAAAAAATATAAAACAATTATTTAAAAAAAATTGTATTGGAATAAAGAAAAGTAGAATAAAAATTAAAATAAATAATGGAATTAATGAAAAAAATGAAGAGTAAAAATTGAACAAGAGGAAAAAATAATTGTTAATAAAAAAAATTGTATATTAAAATGAAGAATAGCAGAATAAAAATTTAAATAAACAATTAAATTGTTACATAAAAATAGAGTGTAAAAATTGAACAAGATTAAAAAAGAATTATTAATAGAAAATTGTATTATTATAAAGAAAAGTAAAATAAAAATAAAACAAAAATAAGAAGAAAATTGAAAAACGAATAAAAATGAATGATCAAATTCTTCTAAAAAAACATGGAGAATAAAAATTGTACAAAAAATTAAAAAGAAACAGTTATGAATAAAAAAATTGTATTACAATAAAGGAAAGTAGAATAAAAATATAAAAACAAAAAGAAACAAGAAAAACAAAAAGAAACAAAATAAACACAAAAAGAAAAAAAAGAAAAACAAAATAGAAACTACAAAAAAAGGAAAAAAAGAAACAAAATAAATATAAAATAAAAACGAAACAAAATAGAAACTAAAAAAAAGAAAAAGAAGTAAAATAAATACAAAATAAAAAGAAACAAAATAAAAACAAAGAGCAAAAAAATAAGAACAAAAAGAAAGAAATAAAAACAAAGAAAAAACAAAAATATAAACAAATAACAATAAAAATAAAAATTTATATTAATAATTATTTTTTATTGTTGAAAGAAAAAATTGTGACAAATAAAAAAAAGCCAAATTCATGAGCAATTTGAACTCACCGAAGGCTTCTCGGGCTGAGAGATTTCCTCCGAATGGAAAGACACTGGCCTTAGAGATTCGCGATTGTGGCCGAGGACTTCCGGCTCCGGATGAACAATTGATGTTGCCTGCGTATTTTTGATAACCATTTTTTTCGTACTCATATGGAATACTTTTCGTGACATCGCGAATTATTGAATTTTTACTATCGTATGGAGTTGGCGGTCGATTATTATTATTATTATTATTATTATTATTTGTTGTTGTTGTGACGGAAATTATTGGAAATCTTCTATCCTCTTGATCTGATGTTCTTCTTGATGATGATTCTGATGATTCGTGATTTTTTTCTATATCACTAAACTGCGAATTTCCTTGACTATTCTCTTCTTCCGATGGACTCTCTTTATGGTCTGAAGTCTAAAATATAAAATTTCACTTTTTTCCCCTTTTTTTTATTTTTATTATTTGTTGAACAATTTACGTCGAAAAAAATCAATAATACACACGTGTAAATAAAAATAATAACAAAGTGAAAGAGTAAAATAAATGTTATATAGAAAATAGAGAGTATAGGGTGGAAAAAAAAGTTTTATTTAATTTTGATAATATTGATAAATTTGATAATAATTTAAAAGAAAAAAAATAAATATAATAGGAAAAAGTCATTTTTTAAATTAATTGAATTATTATTTTATCTATATCGAGGTAACTGCTTTTTTAATATTTATATAAAAAAATGTATATGTATATTATTTATTATTTTAAATTAATTAAAAAATGGGAAAAATAGTAAAAATTATAGAGTTGTGTAAAAAAATTTACCAATTAATAATAATAATATTAAAATATTAATAATGTTAAAAATAATAATTATTATTTACCATATAAAAAAAGAAACGTCTTAAATTGTATGCAAAATTTCACGAATTCAGTTGATAAAATAATGATTCATTATCAAAAAAATAATTTAGTTTTATCGAAGTTAAAAAAAAAGCTTTTAACCACAAGAAAAGAGAAACAATACATTTCCGTGGAATTAAATTTTTTTCCTACTTGAATTTTTAAAGTTTTTATATAAAATAAAAAATTATTCATTTAATTTGACGAATTAGGAATAAATTAATAAGTTTTCCAATATTAAAATAGAAAAATTGTAATTTAAATATGCAAAAAGAAATATTTGGAAAAAAATGTTCTTATATTCAGATTATTTAAAAAAACAAAAAAGAAACAAATGAAAATCCACAAACAAAATGAAAATAATCAAAGTAGGTGCATAAAAATAGAAATATCAAAAAACAATGGAAAACAAAATGAAAGAATTGAAAATACAAGAAAAATTAAAATAGTCAAAAAAGTGAAAATTAAAAAAAATTGTAGAACAGAAAGAATTAAATGATAATGTGAAAGAAAAATGGAAAACTAAAAAGGAAGAAAAGAAAATACACAAAAAATGGAACAACACAACCAAAAAAAAAGGAAAATAAGCAAAGAACATGGATATTTTGGAGAAAAAATTTGAAAACTATTGAAATAATAGAAAAAGAAAAAAGAAGAATGAAAATTACCAGAAAACTTCATGAACCAAAAAGAAATCAGGAAAATTTACCCAAAAAAGTGGAAAACCCAAATCGACAAAATGAAAATCCTTCAAAGAAAATGGAAAAGCCAAAAAAGAAAGAAATGAAAATACACAAAGAAAATTAAAATATTTAAAGAAAATTAAAATATTTGAAGAAAATTAAAATATTAAAGAAAATTAGAAACCAAAAAAATTAAAAATCCCAAAAGAAGAAATAAAGAAACAAGAAAAATTCCCCAAACAATGAAAAATTCAAAATAACAAAGTATAAATCTCTAAAAAAAAATTAAAAAACAAAAAAAATTAAAATTCCTTGGAGAAATGAAAAAACCAAAAAGAAAAAATTAAAATTCACCAAAAAAAGTAAAAAAACGATGAAATAAAAATCCCTCAAAAAAGGAAAAAAATTCAAATAAAGAAATTGAAAATGCTGATAAAAATGGAAAATCAAAAAATGGATATAAAGAAAATTTTCCAAAGAACGAAAAATCAAAGAGAAAACAATGAAATTGAATATAATTTAAAAATGATGAAAAACCAAAAGAAAATAATGAAATTTTCCCCAAAAAACGGAAAATTTAATGAGAAAAAAATTGCAATATTTAAAAAATACGAAAATTGAAAATATCCAAATAATAGAAAAAACAAAATAACCAAAATTTCCCCCAAAAAACCGTAAATCAAAGAGAAATAAATTCTTAAAAAATGGAAATATTAAAGAAACATTAAAAATACTCAAAGAATAGCAAAATCTAAACAAAATAATATAATTTCCCTTGAAAACGGAAAACTCAAAGAAAAAAATTAAAAATATATTTAAAATAATGGAAAGTCGGAAAAAACAAAGAGAAAATAAAAGAATTTCTACAAAGCCGGAAAAACTAAATAAAAATGGAACATGAAAATTGAAAATATCCAAAAATAGACAAACCAAAACGGAATTAAAAATATCCAAAAATAGACAAACCAAAACGGAATTATCAAAATTCCCCAGAAATCGGAAAAACTGAAGAGAAGACAAAAAAATTCTACAAAACCGGAAAAACTAAAGAAAAATGTAAAATGAACTTTGAAAATACCCCCAAAAAAACAGACAAAACAAAACGGAGTTAAACAAATTTCTCCTAAAAAACGAAAAAGCAAAAAGAAATCATAAAAATTTCTCCAAAAAAATGGAAAAATCAAAGAGAAAATATGAAAATACGTACAAAAAATGGACATACTAAAGAAAAGTGGAAAATGAAAATTTGAAAAATAAGAAAATGGAAAAACCAAAAAAGTGAAATTACCCTCAAAAAAATGGAAATACTCAAATAAAATAAAAATATTGAAAAAAATTGAATGAATTGCAATGAAAAAAATTAAAACACTCGAAGAAAATGAAAACATGGAAAATCTAAAAGGATAAAAATAGAAAATTGCTCAAAGGAAATGAAGATTTTAAAGGAATTGGAAAAATCATAAATAAAAAAAGGAAAAAAAATGACAGAGTAGAAACAGAAAAACGTAAATGATACACCAAAAATAGAGCAACACAAAAAAGCAAAAACAAACTATTTTCAAAATTATGCCCAAGAAAAATATTTTAAATACCTGCGAATCGTCCTCGGGCCGATTACGGTCACCGTCCATAACGAAAACCAAAAAAATCCTTGGATGCCAGCTTTACAATGATGTTTTATTTCCTTTTGTTTTTAAGAAGAAAAAAAAATTCACTTTTCCCCCCCAGTTTTTTTTTGTTAATTTTATATCAACTTTTTTTTATTGTTGAATTATTTGTTCGTAAAATTAATAATACCTTTAGGTACATCGATCACTTTCTTTCTTTTCTCTCTCTCTCTCTCTTTCTTCTTTTAATATTTTTTTTTTTTTTGCTACAAAATCCGCAGTAGCATCGTGTAGGTCACTTTGAACGTTAATTATGAATGAAACTCTGCCCACGTATTTGCTGCGCTTATACCACCCTGACCCACCAGAACGTACAGCCTTGAATACTCTTCATTGTCATTTTATGGAGATTCGCATAGATAATCGAAATTTTCTTATAATTCTTCTTTATCAATGCCAAAAATATTATAGATATTATGCCCCTAATTTATATTGCATAAGGACCAAAGAATCTTAATTTATTTAAAAATTCATTCAATTTTTATGAGGGAAATTGTGTCCTTTCTTTTTTTTTTGCTTTTAAAATCTAGAACGCAGATGAAATTTTAAGGTCGACTTATTTTTATGTTTACTTTCAATTTTTATTTGAATTTTTACTTCTTGAATTGATTGATGAATTTTTTTTGTTGCGAATTCAGGATTTTTGTCCTTCTATAATTTTTTTCTTCCTTATTTTTGAATATCTTCTATATTTTTTTTCATCTAGATTTTATTATTTTTCATCTAGATTTTATTATTTTCCATCTGCATTTTACTATTTTTCATCTGGATTTTAATATATTTTCCATCTAGTTTTGTTAATTTTTCTCTTTATTTTTCCATTTTCCTCTAGATTATATAATTTTTTTCTCCATAAACTTTATAATTTTCTTCTAGATTTTTAAATTCCTTTTCTGTTAATTTTGTAATTTCCTTCTAGATTTGAAAATTCTTTCTTTGTAGATTTTGTAATTTTCTTCTAGATTTTCAAATATTTTTTTTTCTGCATTAATTTTTCTTTGCTATTTAGAATTCTTCCAGATTTTGGAATTTTTTTCTCTGTTGATTTCAAAATTTTCTTCTAGTTTAAAAAATTTTTTTTCTTTATAAATTTTGTAATTATCTTCTAGATTTTTAAATATTTTATTTCTACATTCATTTCTTTCTGTAATTTTTTTTCTGGATTCTAGAATTCTAGATTTTATAAATTTTCCTTTATAATATTTATTTAAAAATATTTTTTAATTTTTTCTTTCTGTATAATTTTTCTTCCTGTAATTTGACTGTTTTTATTTTCAAATTTTTCTTATTCTTTTTTCTTTTTTCATGTAATTTATAAATATTTATTCATTTTCTAATTTTTGCTTCTTAATCTGAAGAGTTTTTGATTCGATAATTTTACTCTTCATTAATTAAAATTTATTTAACAACTTTTTATCAGTTTCTTTTTTCTTTTTTCTATTAATTATCTTCTTTATATAAATTTTTTAAATGGAATTAATTTAATTTTGTCTTTGATTCAAATTTTTTCCTTTTGTTTTTATTTGCTTAGTTTGAATTTTTTTCTGAATTAAACAAATTCACTTTCACCTACAACAAAAATAATTTTTCAATTCAGTTTTAGTGAATAAAAATTAAAATAATTATTAAAGTGATTACAATTATTTTTAGTTTATATTTATTTGTATTTTATATATTTAGTTTATGTTTTTTAAATTTATTATATTTATTTATTTATTTACTCATTTCTTTAAATCAAAATAATTTAATTTAATTTCAAGAAAACGGAAAATTTGCATTTTTATAGAGAAACAAATAAATAATTTATAGAAAAATTGACAAAAGAAAATAATTTTGGTAATTAATAATTTAATTTCGTTAATTAATTACATTTTTTAGTTCTCAAAATTATTTATTTAGGTATATATTTTAATTCTTTAAAAATTAAAAAAAAAGTTTTAAATTTCTCTATAAATTAATTGACTAAAGTAATTTAGTACAAAATTGTTATTTATTTTTCTTTTATTTTATTAAATTATAATTTTTTTATTTATAAATTATTGATGGCAATAAAAATATGAAAACATTTCTAATGTTGTACATTTAAAAATTTTGTAATATTAACTTTTTGAAGTAAAAATTCCTTTTTTTAAAAGGCAAATCTATTATTTTAATAAAAATTTAATTTCAAGAAGAAATGAACAAACTTTATGTTCATTATTTGAAAATTATTTTACAATTAAAAAAAAATATATCACTGCACTTTAGATTAAAAAAAAAAATTTTTGCACTTGTACGAAAAACAATTATTTTCACTTTCAATAAAAAAACATATTTCACTTTTTCGAACTTGGTAGTATTTTCAAAATTACTGTTTTTTTTCTTTTTCTTTTTATTGAATTAACATTTGCAGAATTCATATATTTTCACTAAAACCGCATAAATCGTAAAAAATCCAGTCGAATTTCACATTTCATATTTTATTTCAGTCAAACATTATTATAATTAATTATTAACATTATTCACTAACAAACATTGGTTTTTATATTAAAATTAATTACTAAAATTGTTTATAAAAAATAATTACTAAAATTATTGGTTTATTATTTCTACAATTAAAATTATTTATTAATATGCACTAAAATTATTTGTTTTTTTTATAAAATTATTCATTACTCACTAAATAATAATTAGTTTATTTATTCAAATTATTCACTAAAATTCTTTTTGAAAATTATTTATAAAAATTTGTTTATTATTCATTAAAATAATTCATTACATTTATTTACTAAATAATCTTTGCTTTATTTATGCAAAAGTATTCACTTAAAAAAATTACTTTATTAAAATTATTCACCAAAATCATTCATGAAAATTATTTACTAAAATTTGCTTATTATTTATTAAAATTATTTGTTTATTACTGCTGCTTCATGAGGAAAGTATTTATTTAAATTGAAATTTATTTATTTGAATTATTAACCAAAATTATTGATAATAAAATGAAAAAAATTATTATTAATTCATTTTTTAATTAATAATGATGAATTTATTTTTTAACTAAAAATGACGAATTAGTTATTTAACTAAAAATGACGAATTAATATTGTAATTAAAAATTACCAATTAGTTTTTAATTAAAAATGACGAATTATTTTTTTTAATTAAAAATATATTTTTTTAGTACCGTGAAGAGAGAAATATTACACATAATATTTCTTCTTATTCTTCTTTTTTTCTCTTCGTTGAAATTCAAATTTTCAAAATTGGCAAAAATTGCAAATAATTCACAACGTTTAAATCACAAAATACTTGATTTACATTCAAAATCAAAAGCACGTGTTGTTGAACTTTTTCGAAAAATAAAAAAATTATTTGTTCAGTCATGACGAAAATAATAAAAAAAAAGAAAAAGAAAAAAAAGTATTTTTTTTAATAATTTTAAAAGCTCCCTTATTTTTTTTTTTATTTTTTCTTGTCTTTATTATATTAAAGGAGACAATTGACATGTAGAGTGTGTCTTCGGAAATATCATGATATGTACTGATAGCTCCGGAAAGTACATTTACTTATTTTCACAAATACTGTAATTTATATTTGTGTGTTTTTCTATATACATTTTTCCCTCTCTATATTATAAAAATGAGTGTGTGTGTGTGTGTGAAAATTTATTCGACACACAAATATAAAAGGCATACACGTGGTATCCTTCCTTATATGATGAATATCGTAGAATATCGTAGGTCTTGGCCTGGACAATACCACCTAGTAATGACAGGCGATAAAATGAGGCTTTCAAATTGCTATGGTAACTAAATGGACAACAACATTTCTCTGCTATATAGATAATGTAAATGGACGCAGAAAGCTTTGACTTTTTTTTCAACCCTTTTTTTCTCTTGTTTTAAAAATAAAAGAAGAGAGAGAGAAAAATTGATTTTGCTATTTGACAATAATTATTATCAGTTAGAAATAGATCAAGATTGAATTTTCCCTTTTTTTTGGGGGGTGAATTTTTATTTTTAATATTAAAAGAAATTTAACGAATTTTAATTTTTTATTTATTTATTTATTTTTTTACGTTTTATTAATTTTTTCCTTCTAATTAGACGAATTTAACGATTAATATTTTTTCCCAATAGTAAAATCAAGGTTGAAATAAAAATTTAATTTTCTTCTTCCCTGACTTCTCTCTAAATTTGAATATTAGTAAAAATATTTACTAATTTGAATATTATGGTATAACTGACTATTTGATTTTGAATTCGGAAATTTTACTTATAACAAGTGAGTAAAAAAATACTGTTTAGTATAGTAAAATTAACTAATTCAAAAGCAGAAAAGTCACTAATTAAAATTAGTAAATACTTTTTACTAATTCAAAGGCAAAAAGTTAGTCATTATAATTACAATTAGTAAATACTTTTTACTAATTCAAAAGCAAAAAGTAAGTCACTAATTAAAATTAGTAAATAATTTTTACTAATTCAAAGGCAAAAAGTTAGTCTTTATAATTACAATTAGTAAATACTTTTTACTAATTCAAAAGCAAAAAGTAAGTCACTAATTAAAATTAGTAAACATTTTTACTAATTCAAATTTAGATTTTTTCCTGATTTTTAGACAAAATTTTTAATTTTTTTTTGTAAAAGTGCGAAAAATATTTTGATTCACTCTAAAAATTATTAAATACTAAAAAAAAATTTCTATTACTTTTATATTGACGAATTAGAATTTAGAAAGTTAAAGACTTCAAATAATTTCTAAAAAAAATTCAATTAAAGTTTAAAAAAAATTAAATTCTGCAGAATTTTCAGTTCAAACTTTAAAATATGGAAAATTCAAATTTTTCAAATATTTTAATTTGAAACCTTTTCAAAATTCAATTATTTCGAAAAATTCACACTAAAATTCTTTTAATGTTCAATTGTTATCAAAACTTACAAGTAAAATTAATTATTAAATCAATTTTTATAAGAAAATTCTATGAGAACTCAATTATATTAAAATAAAAAAATAATAAATTTTTACATAATTGAATGTTTGTTGAAATTTAATTTTTATAAAGAATTTTATAAATAAATTATTAAAAATTTGAATTCTTTTGAAGATTTTATTAAAATTTTTTTAAACATAATTGCATTTTTCAAGAAAATTCATTAAAATTTTATTAAAAATAATAATTGAAATTTTGCGATGAGTTTTATTATTTCTAAAAATAATTGAATTCCAAACAAGAATTTTATTATTTTTTTAATATTAATCATGAAAATAATTGAATTTTTGCTAAGAAATTTACTAAAAAATTTTGAAAATATTATTTGAATTTTGCGAAAAATTGTCTTATTTTTGAAAATAATTTAAATGTGGCCGAAAATTGTATTAAAATTTTTATAAAAATAATTAAATTTTGAAAAAGATTTTTTGCTAAGAAAGATAATTGAAATTTTCACTAGAATGATTTAAAAATTTTGTAAAGTAATAATTGTATTTCTACGAAGAATATTATTATTACTTTTGAAAAATTATTCAAATTTGGACAAAAATTTTATTAAAATTTTTGAAAAAAAAATAAATTTTGGAGAAGAATTTTCTTGTTTTTTGAGATAACGGAATTTTGACGAGAATTTTTTAAAACTTTCTTAACATGATTGTATTTGTGCAAAGAATTTTATTATTTTTGAAAGTAATTAAATTTTTTCCAAGAATGTTATTATTTTTGAAAGTAATTGAAATTTTTTAGAGAATTTTATTCAATCATTTCAAAATAATTTTATTTTGTAGAATTTCATTATTTATAAAAATAATTGAAATTTTCATTAAAAAAAAAATTGAATTAAAAAAATTTTTCAAAAATCCACGTAAAATTTGCCACAAAAAACGTCTATTGTGTCAAAATACAATTGGCTGATTTAAGGTAGCACTTATTAATAGAATTACTCATGTGTAAAAAAATGCTACAGTAACTGTACTATACTGTAGCATTTAAAAAAAAAATTATTTTTGAAAGTTACTGTTGCGAGCGTAATACCTTAAAATGAGCGTTTGAAATTTCGCCATTCCATTCGTCTCATTATCGTTTTGAGTGCTGGTTGTCACGATGGCGTTACTAGCATCCTTGACTCTATCACTATTTTTATTACTACAAACAGGTAAAATTATTTATTAATAATTTTTCTTATACTTTAAACAATAAAATTTTAATTCATTCTGGCCCGTGTAGAAAAATTTCGGGGCAGTCTGGAGTCCAGTGATTGCCCCAACTAGACGCATCTGGACGGTCTAATCTAGACTGTCTAACTGTATGCTATATGGGATTTATTTGAACGGTCTAATCTAGACTGTCTAACTGTATGCTATATGGGACTTCATTGGCATCACTAGAATTCAAATTTTTTAAGTACAATCAAGAGTTTAGTGCCCGATCTATCACAATGGGTTGTCACTTCAAAATTGAATAAAATATTTTAGTCAATCTAAAGAATCGTTCAAAAATAAATATTGTAGATTTATATGAATTATTATAAATAAAAATAAAATTTAAATCTATACATTTAATGACCAATTTTACTTAGAAATTACAAAATTGAATTTTATTAGAGTTACGTTTACAATTTTCATTAATCACTTTAAACTTTAATTTGATATTTTATAAAGTTTAAATTTGGAATTAATTTAATTAAAAATTTTTAAAAACTTCGATTTCTGAATAATGTCTAATAATTCAAGTTTTCCTGAAATTAGATAAATTTTTTAACATATTGTATTTGATTAATTATTAAAAATAATTTATCTGTAGAACAATTTTAGTTAAAAGCACTATAAAAAATTGAGTGTTGGACAAGTTACAGATTATTGTAGAAATTCAATTATTTTCCAAACTTTTACCAAAATTCTTGACAAAATTCTAATTATTTTCTAAAATGTTCTTTAATTCAATGATTTTCAATATCTACTATTTTAATAAAATTAAAAAAAAATTCAATTATTATAAACGAAAATTTCCATAAAATGTAAGTAAAAATTTAATTACTTTCATAAATAAAAAACCTTTCACAAAATTTCAATAAGTATTTACAAATCTTTTATAAGTTTCTTCTTATAATAATTCAATTATTTTCATACATACCTAATAAAATTCTTATTAATGTTAATACAACTTTCATCGAATTCTTTAAAAAGTGTATAATTGTACTTAAGAATTATATACTTTAAAAAATTGTTGAATGATTATAATTTATTGTAGTAAGAATTAATTATTGAAATATTCATTTCTAATAATTTAAATAATTCAGGATTATTATGTGTAATAATTTATTCATAGTTTTCACTTTGTCTTTATATAAGCAACAGAATATATGACACTGGCATAAATATAGATAATTAGGAGAATTATCACCCAGACTTCAGTGGCCGTGCGGTTTAAATGCGACGCGTTCGGTCGTCAAGGGGGTGGGGGACGTGAGTTCGATCCCACATGCGAGCGGATATTTTTCATTGTAAGTATTGTATAAATATAAAAATATATAAAGTATTATATAAAATAATAAAATTACTATATTTAATCTGTATAAGTGTTATAAATTAAAATTGTAAACATGTTTGTAAACAATGTCAAAAACCTGTTAAAGAATGGATTTAAAAAATATACCAATTAACGCAAATAGTTTTTTTTACTAAAATTATTTTTCAATATTACTATTTTAAATGATATTTAATGCTAGTGTAATATATTATTTATTTCAAAATATTATGATTATAATAATAATAAGTTATTGGCATTAAATATATACACAAATCTATATGAATAACAATAATATGTACTATTATTTTTAATAATTCATATATTCACATTACATTGAATAAACATAAGAAACGAGTAAATTTAGGTAAATTATTAAAAATTAAAAAACTGAAATATTGAAATCGAATCTCAAATTTTTAATATTAGCACTGCTCATTAGCCACCTGATTAGCTCGTCCAGTCTGGACCAACGCGTGGTTCGAACGTCACTTATCTGATTAGCTCACGATCAGACAGTCTTTTCAGCGCCCCATTAGAGAATAGACTGTCTTTCTGGCAACACACTAGAACCCAACAATTTTTCTACACGGGGGACTATTTGAATTTGTTTTAGAGTAAAAATATTATTTTGAAGCAAAGATTGGTTTTTTTGATATATGAATATAATATTATTCTAATTTTGTATCTAATGAAATTAAAGACTCATAACCATTTATTCAGAATTAATGGACTTATTTTACTTTTCAATAAAAACAGTCAAAGTTATAGATGGTTTATAATTAATATAAATATTAAAGAAAAATATTTTTTAAGGACTTTTGGACAATTATGACGTCATTGTTTTAGAATACATGATACTTATCATAAATTTTGACGTCATAATAGTTTAATCTTATCTAATCTAATCTATAAGTAAACCATAACAAACTGCCATAAAGCAAACATAGTTTTTGATATTAATCAATTATATTTTCTATTTTATTATTTCTCTAGGAACATCCGTAGAAAAAAGTATAATTAACTCAAAAACTAATTAATAATTAAGGTTCCAGAAATTAATGTCGACGTTTAGCATCGAAAAAATTTTTTATTTTTTTTATTTTTAGATAAATATATGTCACTAATTTTATCTCTTGTATTCATCTATGTATAAAAACTAGATTCATTTTTAATGTCAAAGACCTTTAGATCTGACAACTAGTCATTTTGTATGTTCCAAATAAATTTCATTTGGTTTAAATTAAATTTTGTCTTTGAGTTAAGAAATTAATGACTATTCCCATACAACATTACAAAGATTTACTTATGCACAGTTTGAAGAATTTACTTTGTTCTTTTATCCGTCAATAGAATTAAGAGAATTGATCGAATTAATTTCTATAATGTAAAACCTTTAGAAAAATTGATTCTGTTTGGTTGCTTATACTCCGAAGGAATATTTAGTGAAATACTTTTCTAAACATTTGAATTACATTTTCAGCTGTACTCTATTAGATAAAAGGAAGTTGAGCGTGTAACGTTAAATTTTCAGCGAAATATTCAAAGTTTCACGTTAAACATTTTTTGAAGTTGGACATTTAGATCCTAACACAATTTTCACTATAAAGTTTGCATGTAAACCCTTCGGAGTTTGCAAGTATTTAATGAATTTTTAGGAATTTTCGATGCTGTTTGGATTAATATTTAGATAGCTTTTCCCTAATATAGTTAAGAATAAAAGAATTTATTGAAGTGGAACATTTAGGTCTTCATACACGATTTTCACAATAAACTTTGCAAGTAAATAGGTACTTCGAAGTTTGTAAGTAAATTTTTAATGAATTTTTAGAAATGTTTCGATGCTGTTTGGGTTAATATTGAGCTTTTCCCTTTTAATTAAGAATAAAGAAATTAATATTGCATACAATCCGAATATAATCAGCATAACATTAAATTTTACAGTAACATGCCAGGGTATGCCGAGCATTTCCTATATTTCGCCGAGGCAAATAAAAGATATTGGAGGTACAGTTGAAATGCAATGTTCAGTGGAGAATGCGGCCGATTATTCGATATTGTGGGTAAAAAAGTATAAAACTCATTCATTACCCTTATCAAACGGTGCAATATTAATCGTACAGGATAGTAGATTTGATATTAAGTACGATGAAAGCAGATCAACGTATATTTTAAAGGTAAAAATTCCTTTTGTCTAGCATCTACTGTAAAAGAGAAGTCATACTTAACGAATTAGGCACTTTGTGTTGCATTAAAGAAAAATTAAAAACAACACTTAAATGTTGCATTAAATCTTTCTTTAATGCAAGCCAAATTTTATGCCACACTAAGTGTTGCATTAAAATTTTCTACAATGCAACACAAAGTGGTTAATTCCTTAAATCCTTTGCATTAAATTTTTCTTCAATGCAGCACAAAGTGTGTCATGTTGCACAAAGTATCCTTAAGTAAATGTTTCATTAAAGTTTTCTTTAATGCAGCACAAAGTTTCTTGATGCAACACAAAGTGTGTCATGTTGCACAAAGTGTCCATATGTAAATGTAGCATTAAAGTTTTCTTTAATGCAACATAAAGTGGTTAATTAACTGAACATTGCATGGGAGTGTAACTAAAGATTCCGAACAATGTAGTCTCAAGTTAAAAATTTGGAAAGTAAATTAGAAAATAAGAAAAATGATTGTTTGCAGATTGAAGATATTCAAGAAGCGGACGATGGACTCTATGAATGTCAAATTATTATTACACTTAATAATATTATTACAGCTGATGTTGAATTGCGTGTTCGTCGACCGCCAGTTATCAGTGATAATTCTACAAGATCTTTAGTTGCCAGCGAGGGACAAAATGTATTATTGGAATGTTACGCTGACGGTTATCCAATACCACGAGTTTACTGGAAAACAGAAAATACTGTCGATGGCGAAGATTTTTATCCGTAAATTTTTCTCCCTATTGTTAAAAACTAAGCTCAGCTTTTCTAATTTAAATTCAAATTCATAATATCAAATTTCAATTAACTTTTTTTAGTTTAGTTAATTGTTCTGTTTTAATTTTGCTTTTTCTTCTTCTTAAATGACTTTAGGCTCTGCCAACTGTCAGAAGAACACAATTTGCTTTTTAAATTAATTTTTCGCGTTGAAATTAGCGTGCCGACAGCGGTGAAAAAGGCGCAGGCGCAAATGTAGCAAGATTGCGCATGCGCCTGACGCCAGTGGTTGTCACGGCAACGCACGAGAGCAAGAGAGACAGAACGTGGCATTTAAATGTTTCCTCTCTCTTAACCTCGTAATGCAGGCGCAAGAACGTAGCATATACTTATTACGATATTTTTTTTTTCAATCACAGTGGCAATAATTTGCTATTAGAAACAATTCAAAAGGAGGATCGCGGTCTTTATCAATGTTTCGCTGACAATGGAATCGAACGGATAGCAAAACGTGATGTTTATGTTGATGTTGAATTTGCTCCCGTTATCACAGCAACACAACCACGTCTTGGACAGGAACTGCATCAGGACATTGATTTGGAGTGTTACGTCGAGGCTTCTCCACCACCAGCAATTGTTTGGATCAAGGACGACGTTAAATTGTCGAATAATGAGAAATTTAAAATTTCCCATTTCGTCACTGACGAGTACATAACTAATACAACACTCAGAGTGAAAAATATCGAGAAAGAACAATTTGGCGACTATTTTTGTCATGCTGAGAATAAATTAGGTTCTGCCAGAACAAAAATCACACTATTCGGTAAGTTAAAATTTACTGATTTTACTAAATATTTAAATTAAATTTAAAATCGTTTCTATATACCAAAACTAACATTTTTTCTTCAAATATTATTTTTCTTCAACTTCTAAATGTACTTAATTATATTTAGGAAAATTATATAAATATTTTGAACTTTTTGGAAAACCGTAGAAAAAATCAACATTTGCAATGACTATTTTAATGTATTTTTTCTCCTCTTTTTGTTTTGTGCAGAAACTATTGCACCTCTTTCTCCGCCAGATGACTTTCAAGTGGAAGAAAAGGAGGGAGAAAAAATTGAAAATTAAAAATATTAAGAGAAAAAAGAAAGAAAAGAAAATATTTTTAGAAATTATCGGTTAATAATGTTAGCTGAACGGTTATCGTCTTCGCTTTCTAATCAGTACCAACTCGGGTTCGATTCCGAGTGTGGAGAATTATTTTTTTAATTTTCTCTCTAATTTTATATGTTTCTAATAATTATTAATTAATAATAAATGCATGTGAGACTTGAAATTAGAATTTTTCTTTATTGTTAAAAAATTTCTATTCGGAATAAACTTTAGGAAAAATGTTTAAAATAACATTCTTTTAAGTATTAGTATAAGTATTTAAAAAAAATTTATTTTAATATTGCAACCAGTACAGCACAGATGTAAAAATAAAAGTTAATTTTATCAAATAAATTGTATATAAGGTGTTGACAATAGTTTAAGAAAAGAAAACAATTATTAAAAAAAAAGAAAATTATTAATGAAACTATATTTAAGCAAAAACGACATTGACATATGAATACTGACATTCTATTAAATACCCTTAGAACCTATTGTGTATTCTCCTCTTCTAGCTTTATACTTAAATTTAACAATTTCACAATTGATTCTTATATTTAAAAATTTTCTGTTAAGTGAAAAAAATTAGTGAAAAACAATTTAAAAAAAAAATTGTCACAGTATTTGCAGAGAAAAAATTATTTTCATTTTCTAAAGACGTGAAATAATTATTGTTTATTTAACAATTATATTAAAAAATAAAAATAATTAAGTAAAAACTAATGATAATAAAATAATTTTTATTCAATTATTTTTATAAAACACTGTAAGAATAATAACATTTTTCCATAGTTTTAATTTTCAATCATTTTTATTACATTTTATTACTAATTTTATTAAAAGTATTAATTTTAATAATTTTAATTAATAATTAACTATTAATTATTTTTCATTAATAATTCTTATTCTATTGTTAATAATAATTTTATTTTATTTATTGATCAGACAAGCTTACCAATTGAATTAATTATTAAAATAATAAACAATTGATAAATTGAAAAATAATTAAATATAAATTAATTTATTGTCATCATTTCTTTTATAATTATAATTATTATTTAATTATTACTAATATTTAAAATATTGTATGACAAAATAATTAAAAATTATTTCAGGGACAGTCGAAAATAAAAAAATTTTTTTTCTGTAAATTTTGTAACAGAAAAAATTCTTTCACAATTTTTTTTCCCTATTTTAGAGACACAATTTAAATGCGAGAAGAAATAGATTACATATTATTATACAAACAATGTGTAGTTTACTTTTTTTCCCTTTATCATTTAACGATCTCATTGCAGAGTAAATTTATTTCGCCTAATGCGTTTTTATCTAATGGAATGTCATTTATTTTAATATTATGCACAATGTATAAAGTTTGCATGTGTAGAACAATTAATTATCAAGGATAAAAAATTGATTTTCAACTGGAAAGCGCATTCTGAATTTTTGTTTTACTTATTATTCCACTGTTGAAGGAAAGTAGGAAAAATAAAATAAAGTTTTTGTATTTTTTTCTTGTTTGGAAATAATTTTTTTTTTACAAAAAATTAAAAGAAAAGAGAGGCAAAAACAAAAACTGCTAGAACTGTATTGAAGTATTTAGAAACTAATTTTAAATTTCGCGGTTTATGGCTCACCAATCAGGAGCGTTGTTAGAAAAAGTTCCTAGAAGCGCGTATTTTAAGGTCCGGTTCATAATGTTTTCTCTAATTGCACTCGTCGGAGTTACGTTATTTACGCGCAAGCGTAGGATAACGAGATTTGATTCGATATTAAATCTTGGTTTAATCCTTTAAAAAGGAAGGCGGAAATATTCAAAATAATGTAAGTAACTTTCCGTTTTCTTAGAAAATAAAAAAAATTATTTTAGAAATTAAAAAATTTTAATATTAATATTATAATAATTAAAAATTATTATAATTATTATAATAATTATAATTATAATAATTAATAATAATAATAACAACGACTATTGACCATTGTTGTTAGAAATGTTTTTCTTTTTGTCCTTGTCTATCTTATTTTCAAGGGCAATAAAACTATGAAATTGAAATTCATCCCATTCCCCAACTTTTCTTTCTTATATATAATTTTCCCCTTTTAATTTATTTATAAATTATTAAAAAAATTTTAATAAATAATTTATCTATACAAAAATTATATAATAAACAAAGTTTTTGTATACCAATTTCTTTATATTTTAAAGTACTTACTATTGATTATTTATAAAATAAAAAATACAAAATTCTTTTTTAATAAAATTATTTTCTTAAATCTGTATATAATTATATTTTTAATACTTTTAATTTTAGTAAATTATTTCTTTGTAATAGTAATTTTAGCTACATTTTTTCCATAAAAAACCATGTTCAATAAAAAATTCATAAAGGCACAGGAATTAATTTCAAAAAATTAAATATTTTTCTTGTCCAATTTCTTACAAATTTTTGTTTACAGACAAGTATCACAACGCAGAATTTAAAGGAAACAGTATTCAACAGGTCACAGCAAAGTTGGCTTTGAATCATTGTTTTTACAAACCTAAGGAAAAAGCAAACAAGAGAGGACACCTTGTTTAATAATCTGTAAGTACCAAAAAATATAACTTAGTTTTATAATATTGTATGTACATATATATTTCTTTCCAAGACGTAAGTATTTTATTATTTTTTCCAGCAGTCATTGAAGAGAGCCGCCCAGGAAACTTCATCACAAAATTTATTGCTGACCTTCAATATCAACAGAATAATTCTCACAAATAAAATTGAAAAAAAATATTTAAGTTGAAAACATGTTTTATCTTCGCTGACAAAATTGTATTGCAAAATGTAACATAAAATATGTAGTTTGAATTAACTAGATAGGAATTTTAAATCAAAAATGTAAATATTTTAGATAGGAAATCAAATGAAAGTTAATATTTTTAAGCAATATAAAATGATTAAGGTTCAAAGAAGAAACAAGATTCAGGACCTACTTTATCAGCAGAATCAGTCACCGAGGATGTGGGGTGAGTCAAAAAATTAATAAGTACTACACATCCAAAAAAATTTTCTATTCGAAGAAAAAATTTATTTTCTAATTTCGATCCATACATAAGAACTAAAATTAATTTAAAAAATAGTATATCGACGCCTCCCGTTCATATAATGATTAGGGAAAAACAAATGCAAGATCATTCCTATTCAGTTTTTCATGCAAGACAATTCTTATTCAAAATTATGTGCAAAACAATTGCCACTGACAGAACAATAAGTGTAACCCTAAATCATTTTAATATTAACTTACAATTCAATATCTGAGAATTTATGTACGTATCTATTGTTATTAGAAACTTAAAATATTAATTCTCTCTTACGTATAAAGAAATATGTTTTAAGCAATTGTAATTAAAAATTATATTGAATTGAAAATTTTATGAAACTCATAGTGTAAGCTAATTTCAGATTGTACTTTCTAGCACAGAATTTTCAAAAAAGACATTATTGCACGAAAAATCGAATAAGAATTGTCTTGCACTAAAAACTAAATAAGAATAATCTTGCATTTGTTTTTCTATAAGTACGATATGAAAGGGAGGCGTCGATATGTTCAATTTTTTCAAATTTAATGTCCACTGCTGTACATTTTATAAACATTACTTATTGTTTATAATTTTTGCTAACCAAAGAACATGTACTAAGTTATTGAAAAAATTTAGAATTTTTTTGGAACAATAGATTTGCCATAAATTAAATATACAAAAAATTTATATTTTTTCAACATTAATGTCCACTGCTGTACATTTTATAAACATTACTTATTGTTTATAATTTTTTACCTGCTAAGAAAAATGTACTGAGTTATTAAAAAATTATACAAATTTTTTGGAACAGTAGAATAGCTTTCAATTAAATTTTTATAAAAAATTTCCTTTTTTTCAAATTTAATGTCCACTGATGTACATTTATAAACATTACTTAGTGTTTTATAATTTTTTACGTACTAAGAAACATGTACTGAGTTTTTAAAAAATTATGCAAATTTTTTGGAACAGTAGAATAGCTTTAAATTAAATTTTTATAAAAAATTTCCATTTTTTCAAATTTAATGTCCACTGCTGTACATTTTATAAACATTACTCATTGTTTATAATTTTTTACTAACTCAGGAACAATAATTTAGTTCACAAAAAAATATAGAATTTTTTTCTAATTGTAGATTTTCGTTAAATTAAA
The DNA here is from genome assembly GCA_032872475.1 of Leptopilina myrica (nomen nudum). Classification (NCBI taxonomy): domain Eukaryota; kingdom Metazoa; phylum Arthropoda; class Insecta; order Hymenoptera; family Figitidae; genus Leptopilina; species Leptopilina myrica (nomen nudum). Next base: position 29,320,402 of record CM065465.1, on the reverse strand, counting down.
TTTTCAGAAATACTTACCTTTTTTTAAATTTAATGTCCACTGCTGTACATTTTATAAACAATACTTATTGTTTATAATTTTTTACTCACTCAGGAACAATAATTTAGTTCACAAAAAAATATAGAATTTTTTTCTAATTATAGATTTGCTTTACATTAAATTTTTATAAAAAGTTTCCATTTTTTCAAATTTAATGTCCACTGCTGTACATTTTATAAACATTACTTATTGTTTATAATTTTTAAATAACAAAACAATATGTACTAAGTTATAGAAAAAATTTAGAAGTTTTTTTGGAACAATAGATTTGCTATAAATTAAATATATAAAAATTTCCATTTTTTCAACTTTAATGTCCACTGCTGTACATATTATGAGCAATACGTATTGTTTATAATTTTTTTCTGAATCGCAGATGTCTACTGACTTTCCAAAAAAATTTGGTAATCCTTTTTGATCAGTAAATTTTCTTTAAATTAGGTCTTTTTAAAAAAGTTCCAAATTTTTTAAACTTTAATGGCAACTGCTGTACATTTTATAAACAATACTTATTGTTTATAATTTTTTGCTAACTCAGGAACAATAACTGGGTTCGCCAAAAATATAGAATTTTTTTCTAATTATAGATTTGCTTTAAATTAAATTTTTATAAAAAGTTTCCATTTTTTCAAATTTAATGTCCACTGCTGTACATTCTATAAACATTACTTATTGTTTATAATTTTTAAATAACCAAAGAACATGTACTAAGTTATAGAAAAAATTTAGAAGTTTTTTTGGAACAATAGATTTGCTATAAATTAAATATATAAAAATTTCCATTTTATCAACTTTAATTTTATTTATTTAACTTTTTGCTTTAAATTAGATCTTTTTTAAAAAGTACCAAATTTTTTAAACTTTAATGTCAACTGCTGTACATATTATGAGCAATACATATTGTTAATAATTTTTTTCCAAATCGCAGATGTCTACTGACTTTCCAAAAAAATTTGGTAATCCTTTTTGATCAGTAAATTTGCTTTAAAATAGATGTTTTTAAAAAAGTTCCAAATTTTTTAAACTTTAATGACTACTGCTGTACATATTGGAAACAATACGTATTGTTTATAATTTTTTTTTAATCGCAGATGTTTACTGCGTTTTCAAAAAAATTGTAAACCTTTCTTGATCAGTAGATTTGCTTTAAATTAGATCTTTTTTAAAAAGTACCAAATTTTTCAAACTTTAATGTCAACTGCTGTACATATTATGAGCAATATGTATTGTTTATAATTTTTTTCTGAATCGCAGATGTCTACTGACTTTCCAAAAAAATTTGGTAATCCTTTTTGATCAGTAAATTTTCTTTAAATTAGGTCTTTTTAAAAAAGTTCCAAATTTTTTAAACTTTAATGGCAACTGCTGTACATTTTATAAACAATACTTATTGTTTATAATTTTTTGCTAACTCAGGAACAATAACTGGGTTCGCCAAAAATATAGAATTTTTTTCTAATTATAGATTTGGTTTAAATTAAATTTTTATAAAAAGTTTCCATTTTTTCAAATTTAATGTCCACTGCTGTACATTCTATAAACATTACTTATTGTTTATAATTTTTAAATAACCAAAGAACATGTACTAAGTTATAGAAAAAATTTAGAAGTTTTTTTGGAACAATAGATTTGCTATAAATTAAATATATAAAAATTTCCATTTTATCAACTTTAATTTTATTTATTTAACTTTTTGCTTTAAATTAGAGCTTTTTTAAAAAGTACAAACTTTTTCAAACTTTAATATCAACTGCTGTACATATTATAAACAATACGTATTGTTTATAATTTTTTTTTGAATCGCAGATGTTTACTGCGTTTTCAAAAAAATTGTAAACCTTTCTTGATCAGTAGATTTGCTTTAAATTAGATCTTTTTTAAAAAGTACCAAATTTTTTAAACTTTAATGTCAACTGCTGTACATATTATGAGCAATACATATTGTTAATAATTTTTTTCCAAATCGCAGATGTCTACTGACTTTCCAAAAAAATTTGGTAATCCTTTTTGATCAGTAAATTTTCTTTAAATTAGGTCTTTTTAAAAAAGTTCCAAATTTTTTAAACTTTAATGGCAACTGCTGTACATTTTATAAACAATACTTATTGTTTATAATTTTTTGCTAACTCAGGAACAATAACTGGGTTCGCCAAAAATATAGAATTTTTTTCTAATTATAGATTTGCTTTAAATTAAATTTTTATAAAAAAGTTCCATTTTTCAAAATTTAATGTCCACTGCTGTACACTCTATAAACATTACTTATTGTTTATAATTTTTAAATAACCAAAGAACATGTACTAAGTTATAGAAAAAATTTAGAAGTTTTTTTGGAACAATAGATTTGCCATAAATTAAATATATAAAAATTTCCATTTTATCAACTTTAATTTTATTTATTTAACTTTTTGCTTTAAATTAGAGCTTTTTTAAAAAGTACAAACTTTTTCAAACTTTAATATCAACTGCTGTACATATTATAAACAATACGTATTGTTTATAATTTTTTTTTGAATCGCAGATGTTTACTGCGTTTTCAAAAAAATTGTAAACCTTTCTTGATCAGTAGATTTGCTTTAAATTAGATCTTTTTTAAAAAGTACCAAATTTTTCAAACTTTAATGTCAACTGCTGTACATATTATGAGCAATACATATTGTTTATAATTTTTTTCCAAATCGCAAAAGTCTACTAAGTTTCCAAAAAATTTGGTAATCCTTTTTGATCAGTAGATTTGCTTTAAATTAGATCTTTTTTAAAAAGTACAAAATTTTTCAAACTTTAATATCAACTGCTGTACATATTATAAACAATACGTATTGTTAATAATTTTTTTCTGAATCGCAGATGTCTACTGAGTTTTCAAATAATTTGGTAATCCTTTTTGACCAGTAGATTTGCTTTAACTTAGATCTTTTTAAAAAAGTTCTGAATTTTTCAAACTTAAATATCATCTGCTGTACATATTATAAACAATACGTATTGTTTATAATTTTTTTCTGAATCGCAGATGTCTACTGAGTTTCCAAAAAATTTGGTAATCCTTTTTAACCAGTAGATTACCTTTAAAATAGATCTTTTTAAAAAAGTTCCAAATTTTTAAACTTTAATGTCAACTGCTGTACATATTATGAGCAATACGTATTGTTTATAATTTTTTTCTGAATCGCTGATGTCTACTGACTTTCCAAAAAAATTTGGTAATCCTTTTTGATCAGTAAATTTTCTTTAAATTAGGTCTTTTTAAAAAAGTTCCAAATTTTTTAAACTTTAATGGCAACTGCTGTACATTTTATAAACAATACTTATTGTTTATAATTTTTTGCTAACTCAGGAACAATAACTGGGTTCGCCAAAAATATAGAATTTTTTTCTAATTATAGATTTGCTTTAAATTAAATGTTTATAAAAAGTTTCCATTTTTTCAAATTTAATGTCCACTGCTGTACATTTTATAAACATTACTTATTGTTTATAATTTTTAAATAACCAAACAATATGTACTAAGTTATAGAAAAAATTTAGAAGTTTTTTTGGAACAATAGATTTGCTATAAATTAAATGAGGAGTTTCATATGAGATTGAGGGGTCAACTCTCGGATTTTTTTCAAATTTCATTTTTCAATAGAGTTTGTTTGCCTATGTAATTATCCAAAATATTAATTAAAAATATTTAATATTTTGTTAGATATTTGCATTAACAAATTAATGCAATATTTTTTTTAAACTTGAATAACTTTTTTATTTTTGCTTATAGAATAAAGTTGTCTGAATGTTTTTTGTTTAGAATGAATCAAATTTTTTGAAAAAAAAATTAATTAAATAAAAATTAACTTTTTTAGTAAATTTATTTAAAAAATAAATTTGTTCTTTAATATTTAAACCTGTTATCGGCCTTCAATCAAGCTGAAAAAAAGATAAATATTGCTTACTATACTACAAAATAACATGCCAAATTTGGCGAACACGTTATTATCGTTTGTTTTTTTATAAATATAAACAATAATAAACTGAGTTTGAGAACCTTGGATCGCCGCGGGGCGCCCTATGTTAAGGAAACCTCGGAAAAACCCAAAATTTTTACTTATCAAATTACAACATTAGTCTTTCGTTGATCTCTGTAAAGTGTAGAAAGAGGGGGAACAATTTTCAAAATTAAATTCTTTTCTTGAATTTTTCAGTATACGGCGAGCCGGTCAAGTGAAAAGTTGTGTTACCACAAATTGGATACGTTCGAAGAGGAGTAACACGTGTTTATTTTTTTTGATTGTGTTAACTACAAATAGTGCGTGTCATAATTTTTTAAAATCTAAACGATTTTTAGCGTACATTTTTTTTTTGTTTTATTTAAAATTTTATTTTTTAAATAATGGGAGTGTAAAGTAAACATCGGATATGGCAGAGACTGGACACTGTAAGTCAAGTAAATTAATTATTATTATCAATTGATTATTAATTAATATTATTATTAATTGATTATTAATTAATAATATTATTAATTGATTATTAATTAATTGAGTTGGTCATGTTCATGTAATTAATTTAAACTAATGTTTTATTGTATCTATTTTGATTAATTTTGAATTTTACAAATTTTTCATTTATTTATATTTTATTATTATTTTATCAAGAATTATTTTTAATTTAAAAAATTTGTAAATGTAATTTAAAAAAAGCGTGATCTATGGATTATTATAATTTAATGTACTTTCAATTTTAATATAATTTTATGAATAATTTTTATTCTTTTATTTATCTACTAGGAAAAACTAATAAAATTAGTACCAGCATTTTCTTAAAATAAATCAATTTTTGTAGCCATCTGCAAATTTATTTATGACTAAAACTAATAATCAAATATATTTATATTTGTGTAAAAAAATAAACCGGGTAAAATTTGGATAAGCCGGGAATTTTGTTAAAAGAACATAGACACCCTGCTTAAGATTTGTCTTTACATTGATCAAAACATCTTTAGAAGTTAAATCAAAAAGTAAAATAACGTAACGTTTTACCATGTAAGCTTTACCCAGTAGCATAATGATACTATCGTATCACAGGTGACTTACAATTCAAGACATCCTGCACTATCATTTTTTTCATAAAATATTTATCATCATTAAATCAATTTATATTTAAGGCGAATTTGAGAAAGCACATTTTTGACGTTAGAAGTGATGAAAATTAAAATATTTTAAGTCTAACACCCTTGATTTGTTTTCTATTGTTAATTTAGTTTTAATTAGTATTATGTTTGTTGTTCAGTACAAAATTGTACAAAAGGGTCTAGAGCCCGTTTATGATGAAAATAAAATCATAAAACATCTCCATTTTTAAAGTTTCTGAAGTTCCTTCTATTAAAAAATATTTAATGAATTGGATAAATAATTATGAATTGCACTATTTTGACGTCACAATCTTAATCAAAGACCTCAAAAATACTGCTGAATTAAGTTTGATAGTAATTAATAACAATTATAATTTTTTCGATTTTTGGATATTGAAAATATTTTTATACTTACATCTTAGTCATACTATTTTTTGTCTAAAATTATGCTAAAATGTGACTAAATAACATGTAATACTTCATTATAGATAGTTTAAAAGCAGTTCATTAAAAGATATAAAATTTGGATATTTGCGATTTTTTGAATTTTTTTAAAATCATGTTTATACTTTCATCTTACAATTACTTATAGGACATTTTTTTGTAAATCTGTTCTAGAATGTGATTAAATAACATGTTATCCTCAATTATACAAAGTTTGAAAGCATTTTTTTAAAAAATGTAAAATTTGAAAATTTTTGATTTTTAATTTTTTTGAAAAAATTGAATATCTTCCGTTCTAATAAATATTTTTTAAATCTGTAAATTTAAAAACCTTTCTTGGCCTAAGGTCAAATATTCTGCCACATTTGGTTTCAAACGGTTCAGCTGTTTTTAAGTGACTCACGAACAAAGATTCTGTGACATACGGACGTATGTCCGTATGTTCCATACACGGAATTTTTTATTGGCATTTTTGGAATTTCGGATGCTCAAAAGGAATAATTATGTGGAAAATTATAGATTTCTGAGCAATGTACCGACAAATGTCTCATCTTATATATATAATTTTTGGAATCTTGGATGCTGAAAAGGAATAATTATATGGCAATTTTAGATTTATGAGCAATGTACAGAGAAAAGTCTCATCTTATATGTACTATATATAATTTTTGGAATCTTGGATGCTCAAAAGGAATAATTATATGGAGAATTTTAGATTGCTGAGCAATGTACAGACAAAAGCCTCATCTTATATATATAGATATAGGTATAGATATAGATAGATTCCAAAAATGACAATATAAAATTTCGTGTATATGTATGTGCGTATGTATGTATGTCACAGAATCTTTGTTCACGAATCACTTAAAAACGGCTCAACCGTTTGAAACCAAATTTGACAAAATGAGGCCAAGAAAGGTTTTTAAATTCACAGATTTAAAAAATATTTATTAGAACGGAAGATATTCAATTTTTTCAAAAAAATTAAAAAACAAAAATTTTCAAATTTTACATTTTTTAAAAAAATGCTTTCAAACTTTGTATAATTGAGGATAACATGTTATTTAATCACATTCTAGAACAGATTTACAAAAAAAATGTCCTATAAGTAATTGTAAGATGAAAGTATAAACATGATTTTAAAAAAATTCAAAAAATCGCAAATATCCAAATTTTATATCTTTTAATGAACTGCTTTTAAACTATCTATAATAAAGTATTACATGTTATTTAGTCACATTTTAGCATAATTTTAGACAAAAAATAGTATGACTAAGATGTAAGTATAAAAATATTTTCAATATCAAAAAATCGAAAAAATTATAATTGTTATTAATTACTATCAAACTTAATTCAGCAGTATTTTTGAGGTCTTTGATTAAGATTGTGACGTCAAAATAGTGCAATTCATAATTATTTATCCAATTCATTAAATATTTTTTAATAGAAGGAACTTCAGAAACTTTAAAAATGGAGATGTTTTATGATTTTATTTTCATCATAAACGGGCTCTAGACCCTTTTGTACAATTTTGTACTGAACAACAAACATAATACTAATTAAAACTAAATTAACAATAGAAAACAAATCAAGGGCGTTAGACTGTAAATATTTTAATTTTCATCACTTCTAACGTCAAAAATGTGCCTTTTTAAAATCGCCTTACATTTTTTAATTGATTTGATGATGATAAATATTTTATGAAAAAAATGATAGTGCAGGATGTCTTGAATTGTAAGTCACCTGTGATACGATACTATCATTATGCTACTGGTTAAAGCTTACATGGTAAAATGTTACGTTATTTTACTTTTTGATTTAACTTCTAAAGATGTTTTGATCAATGTAAAGACAAATCTTAAGCAGGGTGTCTATGTTCTTTTAACAGAATTCCCGGCTTTGTCCAAATTTTACCCGGTTTCTTTTTTAACACAAATATAAATATATTTGATTATTAGTTTTAGTCATAAATAAATTTGCAGATGGCTACAAAAATTGATTTATTTTAAGAAAATACTCTTTTTTAAGAAGTCTTTGTCGGGGTTTAGTTTATACTATTGTACATTTAACAAAGTGTCTACCAATTGTGCAGGGAAACCGATAAATAGCCGCGAAAATTTAATTTTACCAGGAAAAAAATCGGTAATTTTCTTAACAAATTGTAAAAGTTTTATTATATTAATTGGTTTTTGAAAACTTCTTTATACTTTAATTTTATTGATGTAATACTTATGACAACAGACCCGAGTCAAAATGTAAGCCCTACTTTTAGCTTAAACATATAGATTTTATTTAGATTTTATAAATCCTAACGTAGGGTCTAATTGCGACACAATTATTTATAATTAGACTCGACTTTAACTCCAAATGCTGGTGTAAATTTATGATTAAATTTTAATACATTAATTGCAGTACTAAAAACACATAAAGCATTAAAAATTGACAGCTAGATTTTATTAAAAATTTAAAAAAATAAGTTTAATCTTTAATTATTTGTCTTATTAACTAAATTGAGTATTAATTAAAAATTATTAATCAATTATTACTTAATAGTTATAATTAATTAAGCATTAATTAATAATTATTCAACTATTATTTATCTCTAATAAAAAAATTGTTAATGAATTTAAATTGTTTATGTATTTAAAAAAATGTATTATATTAAATTTATATATATAGTCAACTTGCGAAGCATGTAACGTAACAGTTTTTTTATTTTGTCCGTAACTTTTAAATAACAAGAAATTAATAAATTTGTTTAGATTCGACTTAAAATCTATTTTTTTCACTAATATTGCTTATGAAAATAAAATTTTTAGAAATTATTATTTTCAAGTTATGAACATATTGAAAAGACTGTTACGTTACTGGCTTACAACTGGAAACTCTTATTAAAAAAAATATTAAAAACTCTTTTTAAATAATAAAAAAATATTGTTACTCCTCAGTATTAATGTAACGTGTTATGTAAATTATATTATATAAGTATTTATCCAAATTTGTTATATTTTGAAATTATTTTTTCTTGTTTTATTTGAATGACGACAATATTTATTATGATATCCCTATTTCCTCTATAATTTTTAATATGAAGAATCTCATTCTTACAATACCTAAAAATAAGTTATTGTCAATTTGAAAATTGATCTTTTGATCCCAGCTTCAAACTGTTTACTAATTGAGCGATTCCACGTCAAGTGATCAAGGGGTCTTTTTGTGTAATGTTTATTTCAATAATTTTTTACTCTTAAACAATTAAACATACAAATTTGACAAAGTACATTTTGGAAAGGTTTTTTCATGCTCTTTCGATTGCAAATAAGCATTTTGAAAAAAAAATTTTTTGACCCAAAAAAATCAAAATTAAAAATAAATTTCAATTTTTTCTACTCGCCGGAGAGCTCTAAACCCGGTTTTTAGCTCCGTTTTGGAGAAAATTCTTTTTTTCAATGTTTAAACATTCTAGTCCCACTTTATCATTTACATGTCCTTTTAGGAAAAAATCTCAGCTTTCGTTTAAAAAAAATCGTATCCATCTCCCTCAAAAATTGAAATTTATTTTTAATTTTAATTTTTTTGGGTCAAAAATTTTTTTTTTCAAAATGCTTATTTTCAATCGAAAAAGGATGAAAAAACCCTTCCAAAATGTACTTTGTCAAATTTGTATGTTTAATTGTTTAAGAGTAAAAAATTATTGAAATAAGCATTGTACTGAAAAACACAAAAATTTAACCCCCTGCCCCTCGGAAAATATTGGACTAGGTAAAAAAATATTTTCACGAAAAATTACTATCTATGAGTACTACAAAAACCCCAAGTTTTGCTACGATTGGAGAACAATTTTTCTCCACCTTGATCACTTGACATGGAATCGCTCAATTGTGAGTGACATTTCATATAAAACATAAAAGAGGAAAATCTTCTCAATTAGAATTGACGAATTTATAAATAATTATTTATTTAATAGTATTTCTAAAGGAGCAATTTTAATTTTTTTTAATTATATAAATCCTAATAGCTGTTTTGGATAAAAAACTATTTTATAATTATAATTTGTAATATTAAAAGTAGTATGTAATAATATTAAAAAATTATTAGATCCCTGATTTGCTCATAACTTTTTAAACCCTTTGTGACATTCATTACATTGCAACACTATTTTACAACAAAAATATACTTAGACGGGTTTTCGAGGTTGTTGATTACGATGCTTAAGTTCATTATTTTATATCCATAAGCTAATTTATTATTTACATATATACAAAATTACTTTCTTCCATTGCCTAAAAAGAAGTAATTGCCAATTTAGAAAATTAATTGTAGCCAAATAAAAAACAAAACATAATACACTTGTCAGACATTATTGTAAAATATACAAATGTTTGAAACTTGTGCTTAACAAAAAACTAATGAATAATAAGCTACAAATATTCTTGTCAAAAGAGTGTTTTCTGAAAAAAGGAAAAAGTGAAATTGGATGGGTTAAGACTAATCTCCCAAGGTGACTGGCAAACGCCTATTTTAGAATACTAAGCATTTAAATTTACCTTGGCACTGTTGCAAAGCGTGGACGTTTCAAAAGAAACCAGATTGGTATTGTTTTCAACTATCTTAGTTGAGAGCTACAATTGGGTTTCTTCTTTTAATGGTAATCTGTTGTACAACATGTCAATTATTTCATATGCCGTCAAAAAGTCATCTCTAGAAAAGAGTTTTTTAATTGCATAGATCACTTTGCGAGAAATGCCCCCTGAAAATGTATCACGATGGATTTTTCAAATCACACACGATGATGAATTGATAAACCCTGAAGAGTACTTGACAAGGTCACATTCAGCCGACAGGAATATTTTGTAGTTTATGGAAACTTATTCCTGTTGATTCTATTTTATGCTTAATCTTTATACGAAAATTTTGATCTAAATTTGCATTTATTAATATTTAATATTTGTATGTTTTATATTTTTGTCTCGACAATAACAACAATTAATAAACAATGGAGAAGAAGTAAGTAATATTTTGTAATATTTTTTGTGATAATAATTTAAGAACATTATTTGAAGAAAGTGAGTCAAGAGTATTGTCTTAAAGCAATTAGATTACTTTTAGCTTTTATTCGATTGGTGTAACAAGAGCCAATTGGTTAGAACGAGGGGTTTGGAATTAAACCGTGACCCAAGCTCATGAACATCCGTTGGTATATCCTTAGTTGGCTTTGAATTGAGCAGTCACACAAAGTTTATGAACATTCCCAATATACTCGTTAAACTGGTAGTGAGGGAACGCAAAATGTTTTTTAATTTAATGACAAATCTTTTGACTCACTTGATTTATAAAATAGTTAAAAATCTACTTATTCACTATGAGGTTTAAGAATCTACAAAATATTTATTTGTAAAAAATAAGCTTAAGCTAAAACTTGTTTTTTCGAGAGTGTTAACTACGATAAGTAGAAGTCATATTTTTTAAAACCGAAACAAATTTTAGTTAACAATTTTTTTCATTTTATTTAAAATTTTATTATTATATAAATGTAATGGAAGTGATAAGACCAGATCGGGCATGACAGACACTGAAAACTGTAAGTCTTATAAAAAAATTTATTAAGTTATTTAATTTTTATTTTATTTTAAGTGCTTTTAATTTTCTAAACTGTGTTTTTTATTTATTTTAATTATTAAAAAATGTTTTTTAAAATTATTTCATTGTTTCTTTAATTGATTTAAACTAACTATGTACTGTGTCTAATTTATTTTATTATGTATTTACATTTTCTCCATTTATTATGTATTTTACATTTTCTCCATTTATTTATATTTAAATTTAATCATTACTTCTTTGATTTATTAAAAAAGTTAATTATTAATTTATCGTTAATAAATAATTTTTTAACTTTCATTTATCTTTAATTCAAAATATGTTAATGAATGTAATTTCCGCTTAACAATTATTTTGTGAACCACTCTTCTCAAATTTAAAGTTGTTTTTGCTGCTTTAGATAAAAAAATATTTTATAATTATAATTTGTAATATTAAAAGTAGTATGTAATAATATTAAAAAATTATTAGATCCCTGATTTGCTCATAACTTTTTAAACCCTTTGTGACATTCATTACATTGCAACACTATTTTACAACAAAAATATACTTAGACGGGTTTTCGAGGTTGTTGATTACGATGCTTAAGTTCATTATTTTATATCCATAAGCTAATTTATTATTTACATATATACAAAATTACTTTCTTCCATTGCCTAAAAAGAAGTAATTGCCAATTTAGAAAATTAATTGTAGCCAAGTAAAAAACAAAACATAATACACTTGTCAGACATTATTGTAAAATATACAAATGTTTGAAACTTGTGCTTAACAAAAAACTAATGAATAATAAGCTACAAATATTCTTGTCAAAAGAGTGTTTTCTGAAAAAAGGAAAAAGTGAAATTGGATGGGTTAAGACTAATCTCCCAAGGTGACTGGCAAACGCCTATTTTAGAATACTAAGCATTTAAATTTACCTTGGCACTGTTGCAAAGCGTGGACGTTTCAAAAGAAACCAGATTGGTATTGTTTTCAACTATCTTAGTTGAGAGCTACAATTGGGTTTCTTCTTTTAATGGTAATCTGTTGTACAACATGTCAATTATTTCATATGCCGTCAAAAAGTCATCTCTAGAAAAGAGTTTTTTAATTGCATAGATCACTTTGCGAGAAATGCCCCCTGAAGATGTATCACGATGGATTTTTCAAATCACACACGATGATGAATTGATAAACCCTGAAGAGTACTTGACAAGGTCACATTCAGCCGACAGGAATATTTTGTAGTTTATGGAAACTTATTCCTGTTGATTCTATTTTATGCTTAATCTTTATACGAAAATTTTGATCTAAATTTGCATTTATTAATATTTAATATTTGTATGTTTTATATTTTTGTCTCGACAATAACAACAATTAATAAACAATGGAGAAGAAGTAAGTAATATTTTGTAATATTTTTTGTGATAATAATTTAAGAACATTATTTGAAGAAAGTGAGTCAAGAGTATTGTCTTAAAGCAATTAGATTACTTTTAGCTTTTATTCGATTGGTGTAACAAGAGCCAATTGGTTAGAACGAGGGGTTTGGAATTAAACCGTGACCCAAGCTCATGAACATCCGTTGGTATATCCTTAGTTGGCTTTGAATTGAGCAGTCACACAAAGTTTATGAACATTCCCAATATACTCGTTAAACTGGTAGTGAGGGAACGCAACATGTTTTTTAATTTAATGACAAATCTTTTGACTCACTTGATTCATAAATTAGTTAATAATCTACCTATTCACTATGAGGTTTAAGAATCTACAAAAATATTTATTTGTAAAAAATAAGCTAAAGCTAAAACTTGTTTTTTCGAGAGTGTTAACTACGATAAGTAGAAGTCATATTTTTTAAAACCGAAACAAATTTTAGTTAACAATTTTTTTCATTGTATTTAAAATTTTATTATTATATAAATGTAATGGGAGTGATAAGACCAGATCGGGCATGACAGACATAAATTTACTTATAAGACTTACAAGTCTTATAAGTAAATTTATTAATTAAGTTATTTAACTTTTATTTTATTTCAAGTGCTTTTAATTTTCTAAAGTGTTTTTTTTATTTATTTAAATTATTAAAAAATGTTTTTTAAATTTATTTCATTGTTTATTTAATTGATTTAAACTAACTATGTACTGTGTCTAATTTAATTTATTATGTATTTTACATTTTCTCCATTTATTTATATTTAAATTTAATCACGAACTATGTTGAATTTAAAAAAAATTTATATTTCTTCTTTAAAATATAAAAAAATTAAATTTAATCATTACTTCTTTGATTTATTAAAAAAGTTAATTATTAATTTAACGTTAATAAATAATTTTTTAACTTTCATTTATCTTTCATTCAAAATATGTTAATGAATGTAATTCCCGCTTAACAATTATTTTGTGAACCACTCTTCTCAAATTTAAAGTTGTTTTTGCTGCTTTAGATAAAAAACTATTTTATAATTATAATTTGTAATATTAAAAGTAGTATGTAATAATATTAAAAAATTATTAGATCCCCGATTTGCTTATAACTTTTCAAACCCTTTGTGACATTCATTACATTGCAACACTATTTTACAACAAAAATATACTTAGACGGGTTTTCGAGGTTGATGATTACGATGCTTAAGTTCATTATTTTATATCCATAAGCTAATTAATTATTTACATATATACAAAATTACATTCTTACATTGCCTAAAAATAGGTAATTGCCAATTTAGAAAATTAATTGAAGCCAAATAAAAAACAAAACATAATACACTTGTCAGACATTATTGTAAAATATACAAATGTATAAAACTTGCGCTTAACAAAAAACTAATGAATAATAAGCTACAAATATTCTTGTCAAAAGAGTGTTTTCTGAAAAAAGGAAAAAGTGAAATTGGATGGGTTAAGACTAATCTCCCAAGGTGACTGGCAAACGCCTATTTTAGAATACTAAGCATTTAAATTTACCTTGGCACTGTTGCAAAGCGTGGACGTTTCAAAAGAAACCAGATTGGTATTGTTTTCAACTATCTTAGTTGAGAGCTACAATTGGGTTTCTTCTTTTAATGGTAATCTGTTGTACAACATGTCAATTATTTCATATGCCGTCAAAAAGTCATCTCTAGAAAAGAGTTTTTTAATTGCATAGATCACTTTGCGAGAAATGCCCCCTGAAGATGTATCACGATGGATTTTTCAAATCACACACGATGATGAATTGATAAACCCTGAAGAGTACTTGACAAGGTCACATTCAGCCGACAGGAATATTTTGTAGTTTATGGAAACTTATTCCTGTTGATTCTATTTTATGCTTAATCTTTAAACAAAAATTTTGTAATAAGTACAGGAGCAAAAAAATAATCATTGCTATCTAACTTTGCATTTATTAATATTTAACATTTGTATGTTTTATATTTTTGTCTCGACAGCAACAAAAATTAATAAACAATGGAGAAGAAGTAAGTAATATTTTGTAATATTTTTTGTGATAATAAATTTAAGAACATTATTTGAAGAAAGTGAGTCAAGAGTATTGTCTTAAAGCAATTAGATTACTTTTAGCTTTTATTCGATTGGTGTAACAAGAGCCAATTGGTTAGAACGAGGGGTTTGGAATTAAACCGTGACCCAAGCTCATGAACATCCGTTGGTATATCCTTAGTTGGCTTTGAATTGAGCAGTCACACAAAGTTTATGAACATTCCCAATATACTCGTTAAACTGGTAGTGAGGGAACGCAACATGTTTTTTAATTTAATGACAAATCTTTTGACTCACTTGATTCATAAATTAGTTAATAATCTACTTATTCACTATGAGGTTTAAGAATCTACAAAAATATTTATTTGTAAAAAATAAGCTAAAGCTAAAACTTGTTTTTTCGAGAGTGTTAACTACGATAAGTAGAAGTCATATTTTTTAAAACCGAAACAAATTTTAGTTAACAATTTTTTTCATTGTATTTAAAATTTTATTATTATATAAATGTAATGGGAGTGATAAGACCAGATCGGGCATGACAGACATAAATTTACTTATAAGACTTACAAGTCTTATAAGTAAATTTATTAATTAAGTTATTTAACTTTTATTTTATTTCAAGTGCTTTTAATTTTCTAAAGTGTTTTTTTTATTTATTTAAATTATTAAAAAATGTTTTTTAAATTTATTTCATTGTTTATTTAATTGATTTAAACTAACTATGTAATAAGTACAGGAGCAAAAAAATAATCATTGCTATCTAACTTTGCATTTATTAATATTTAACATTTGTATGTTTTATATTTTTGTCTCGACAGCAACAAAAATTAATAAACAATGGAGAAGAACAATAACAATTAATTAATAATAATAATTAACAATACGTATTGTTTATAATTTTTTTTTGAATCGCAGATGTCTACTGAGTTTCCAAAAAATTTGGTAATCCGTTTTGATCAGTAAATTGCCTTTAAATTAGATCTTTTTAAAAAAATTCAAAATTTTTCAAACTTTAATGTCAACTGCTGTACATATTATAAGCAGTACATACTGTTAATAATTTTTTTCCAATTCGCTGGCGTCTAATGAGTTTCCAAAAAATTTGGAAATTCTTTTTGATCAGTAGATTTGCTTTAAATTAGATTTTTCTAAAAAAGCTCCAAATTTTTCAAACTTTAATGTCAACTGCTGTACATATTATAAGCAGTACATACTGTTTACAATTTTTTTCTGAATCGCAGATGTCTACTGAGTTAAAAAAAATTGTAAACCTTTCTTAATTAGTAGATTTGCTTTAATTTAGATCTTTTTAAAAAAGCTCCAAATTTTTCAAACTTTAATGTCAACTGCTGTACAAATTATAAACAATACGTATTGTTTATATTTTTTTTTGAATCGCAGAAGTCTACTGAGTTTTTAAAAAATTTGGTAGTCCATTTAATCAGTAAATTTCCTTTAAATTAGATCTTTTTAAAAAAAATTCCAAATTTTTTAAACTTTAATGTCAACTGCTGTACATATTATAAGCAGTACATACTGTTTATAATTTTTTTTTGAATCGCAGATGTCTACTGAGTTTCAAAAAAATTTGGTAAACCTTTCTTGATCAGTAGATCTGCTTTAAATTAGATCTTTTTAAAAAAGCTCCAAATTTTTTAAACTTTAATGTCAACTGCTGTACAAATTATAAACAATACGTAATGTTTATAATTTTTTTTTGAATCGGAAATGTCTACTGAGTTTCTAAATAATTTGGTAATCCGTTTTGATCAGTAAATTGCCTTTAAATTAGATCTTTTTAAAAAAGCTCCAAATTTTTTAAACTTTAATGTCAACTGCTGTACATATTATAAGCAGTACATACTGTTAATAATTTTTTTCCAATTAGCAGACGTCTACTTAGTTTCCAAAAAATTTGGTAATCCTTTTTGATCAGTAGATTTGCTTTAACTTAGATTTTTTTAAAAAAGCTCCAAATTTTTCAAACTTTAATGTCAACTGCTGTACATATTATAAGCAGTACATACTGTTTACAATTTTTTTCTGAATCGCAGATGTCTACTGAGTTTTAAAAAAAATTGTAAACCTTTCTTAATTAGTAGATTTGCTTTAATTTAGATCTTTTTAAAAAAGCTCCAAATTTTTCAAACTTTAATGCCTACTGCTGTACAAATTATAAACAATACGTATTGTTTATAATTTTTTTTTTGAATCGCAGATGTCTACTGAATTTCCAAAAAATTTGGTAATCCGTTTTGATCAGTAAATTGCCTTTAAATTAGATCTTTTTAAAAAAGCTCCAAATTTTTTAAACTTTAATGTCAACTGCTGTACATATTATAAGCAGTACGTATTGTTTATAATTTTTTTCTGAATTGCAGATGTCTACAGAGTTTCAAAAAAATTTGGTAATTCTTTTTGATCAGTAGATTTGCTTTAAATTAGTTTTTTTTTTAAAAAGCTCCAAATTTTTCAAACTTTAATGTCAACTGCTGTACATATTATAAGCAGTACATACTGTTTACAATTTTTTTCTGAATCGCAGATGTCTACTGACTTTCCAAAAAAATTTGGTAATCCTTTTTGATCAGTAAATTTTCTTTAAATTAGGTCTTTTTAAAAAAGTTCCAAATTTTTTAAACTTTAATGGCAACTGCTGTACATTTTATAAACAATAACAATACAATTCGTATTGTCAGCAATTTTTTCCAAACTGAGACATGCCTATTAAGTTTTTTAAAAAATAATAAATTCTCCTTCAAGGGCAATAAATGTAGTATACAAAATCCGAAACGAGCCCCTTTTTCCCTTTCTTCCTTCTCTTTGCTGATAGTTTTTGGCCTCCACCTGAGAGAGTTTATTATAGCGTCACAGTTTATTGACTTTAAGTGTCTTAATGAATTATCTACTCGTTTCATATTAAGGATTATCATATTTATTAATATTTTTTTTCAAATTATTCATCTATTTAAAAACGGGAAAATTTTCCACAGTGCATCACGTTTTTCAAGGGATGAAGAATCGTACTTTCCAGCTCTTCCATGAATTAATTAATTAATAATTAATTAATAATTAATTAATAATTAATTAATAATTAATTAATAATTAATTAATAAGTAAGTTCCAAAATATTTTTTTTAATATTAAATTTCTAATATCTTTTAAATATTTTTCTTTGGTAATGACCATTGAAATTTTGTTCTTTTAACTAATATAATTTTTATTCAATGATTCTCCAAGTTTTTTATTTGATGATTCTTTTAAAGTAATACATTATTTCTACATATTTTTTTATTGATGACTTAATTATCGATATTTTATTTTAATAAAAAGTTATTTATTCATGCATTTTAAATTATAAAAAGTTAATTAATTAATTAAAAATAGTCAATGTAGAAATTTATTGTAACGATTATTTTTATCTAATTGACTCAAATGTTTTTACAGAATTTTTTTTTCATCAATCTTTAGTGGAAGATGAAAAGAAGAAGAAGAAGAAGACTTCAAAACACATCGAAGCATCATTTACCAGGAATCTGCGAAATCTTCTTTTGCGTGATTAACTCTTTTTTGTGTTAGGATTTTTTTCGCTGATTATTACGGTTTGAAATTGTACAAATGTTGTTAAGTGACAATTTGTGATATATATTATTTAGCTAGGGATTAAAAAAAACAAAAATGTAATTACATTAGACAGGAAATTAACAAGTGAAATATAATTTTAATTCTTCAAGAGGATTCAAAATACGTCATCTGGCAGCACTTTTCTACCGAGGAAAAGGGGTAAGTAAAAAAATAATAATATATATTTTTCATTATCCTACACCCAGAAAAAAGTTTAATTTTAATTGAAAGTAAATTGTTTTTCAAACTTAAAAAGTTATATTTTAAAATTAAATAACCAAAATTATTTTTTTGCTTTTAAAGTAAAATTAATTACACTGAAAGTTATTTTCGTATCAAGGGCCCAAAAAAGGTGATTGCGACGATGGCGAAATCACCTTTGCGCCCATGTTGCGAACATAATTTTTTGTCCATACTGTACGGAAAGTATATTATTGAGGGCACGAGCAAAAAATTCTTTTTAATGATTTTTTCGACCCAGTCAAAAAAGTTCTATAGAATGATTCAATAGAATAACTCTATAGAGCATTCTATAGCGAATTCTATAGAATATTCTATAGAAATTTTGTAGAATGTATGTAAAAATGTATTTTTTAATTTCTACATCAATTCTATAAAATATTTCTAGTCAAAATCTACAGAATTTGTGTAGATATTCACTAAAAATATTTCATTTTACAAATTCTATAAAAGATTCTATAGAATACTCTATAGAATTCTCTATAGAGTCATTCTATAGAATGACTCTATAGGACTTTTTTGACTGGGGATTTACCTAATCTCGACCTCGCTACAATTATTTTTTGCGCAGTAGTGTTGAGAATTTAATTTTAATATTTTTAAACAACTTAAAGTAAAGTAGCTTTTCAAATAAAAATCAAATTAAAATTAATTTTGGTAAAAGTAAAAAACTTTATTTTTGAAAATTGTTAACAATTTAAAGTAGCGTTAATTTTCATTAAAGTAAAATGGACTTTAACTTTTGTTTTGACTGTCTATTAGATTCCTTCTTAAATATATTATTTATTAAATAGTACAGTATGCTTCTGAGTATTTGACAAGTTTTAAGAATGAGGCCTAAATTATTTATGCAAACATTTTTTAAAAATAAAATACTCATTGCTTGAAAAATATATAAAAATTAATTAATTCAAAGGATAGGAATTGGGGAAATAAAAATATTGAATTGT
This sequence comes from Leptopilina myrica (nomen nudum), assembly GCA_032872475.1. Taxonomy (NCBI): domain Eukaryota; kingdom Metazoa; phylum Arthropoda; class Insecta; order Hymenoptera; family Figitidae; genus Leptopilina; species Leptopilina myrica (nomen nudum). The sequence continues at coordinate 29,300,935 of CM065465.1, read as the reverse complement.
TATTTTTCAATATAGTATATGTTAATGCTTGTTGTATCCTACAATAATTACAAAATGTTTTTATTCAACTTAACACTATAATTTACTATTACTTATAATTAGTCATTATTATTACAATTTATTAATATATTTAACATGCGCGTTTCAACTAACAAAATCATCTTTATTAATTCTTGCACATAAGTAACTTGCTGATAAAAATCTTCTAATTCGGTAATGAATCCTTATTCCTTTCCATTTTCTACATCTTGTCATGAGTCTTCTTTTATTATTTTCATTCCTGAAACAGAAAAAGAGGTTTTTTACTCCCTTGCGATAAACCAGTAGAATTTCTAAGAAGAATAAGTGACTTCTCTCTCTGTCTCTCTTTTGGTAGATAGAAATATTCTTTTTCTTTTAGAAATGTTTCTTTCTAAGGAGAAATTTTTCTCTCTGTCTACAGAAAAAAATTTCCTCTCTTAGTAGAAAGAATTTTTTCTAAAACAAAATTTGGTAGATTTTTCTTTTGGTAGAGAGAATAATTTTTCTGTCCATCAAAAGAGAGACAAAGAAAGAAAAATCATTTATTTCTGAACTAATATAATATCCAGAGAAAAATAGTATATTTGTCTCAGAACCAAATAGACCTTTTATTTGTTTCAAATAAATTTTATTTGGTTTAAATAAAATGTTATTTAATATGTTTTATTTATTGCGAAGAAAATTCTTTTTGAAAGAAATAATAAAGTTGATTCTTAGACAAATGTTAATGCTTTAACAAAAGTTGACTTTATACATTTATATAATTTAATAAATTATTGTATCTGCCATTTTGAAATTTAAAAATTCGATTTTAGATTCTTATTCAGCAACCTTAAAAACTTTTTTTTACCAAGTTTTTTTAAAAAAATTAAAAAAACTTTTTTTTTTGCCATTTTGTGAAATAGTATATTATATTTAATTATCTACTCCTTCTAAAGGAGTTGAGAAAAATGACGCAACGGAAAATTTACTCAGGTAGAAGGAAACAAAAGAGGGGAAAAGGAAAACCGCAAAGTCGTTACCTTTCATGTTTATAAAATAGAATTAATTTCTCTTTCTAATCGTCAATTATTGAAAGATCAACGAGTACAAATAATATTCAAAATAATTGGAAAATTTTAGTTCCTTTCTACTCACATTTTAGGAAAATTTCTTTGAATTCTTAAAATTTTTACGAAAATTGAAAAGTATTTTTTATAAATACTATCCAACACAGTTTTAATTTATTTTCCTAAAATGTGAGTAGAAAGGAACTAAAATTTTCCATTTATTTTTAATATTTTTTGTGACGTCAACCTTTTAATAATCAACGATTAGAAAAAGAAATTAATTCTCTTTTGTAAACAAGTAAGATAAGGACTTTGGGGTTTCCCTTTCCCCCTCTTTTGTTTTCTTCGACAGTTTTCTCCTTCTACCTGAGTCAATTTTCCGTTGAGTCAGTTTTCTTACCACCTTTAGAAGGAGTACTTAGTTAAATACAATTAATTAATAAATTGTGAAATAATAATTTTACAAATGAAGTGAATTTTTTCTAAAATTATTGAAAATTCTATATTTAATATTTAAATTATTTTACATTTAACAAGAAGTGTCCACGACTTTTTCTTATAGTTCTTCTAGGTTTATATTATAAAATTCACTTATTTTGTGAAATAATAAATTATATTTAATATTTAATTATCTACTCCTTTTAAAGGAGGTACGAAAACTGACGCAACGGAAAATTCACTCAGTTAGAAAAGAAAATTTTCGAAGGAAACAAAAAAGGGGAAAAGGAAAACCCTAAAGTCGTTATCTTGTTTACAAAAGAGTTTTAACTTTTCTTTCAAATCGTCAATTGTTGAAAGGTCGACTACTTCAAATAATATTCAAAGTAATTGGAAAATTTAGTTTCTTTCAACTTACATTTTAGGAAAATAAATTAAAACTGCTGAATATTATTGATAAAAAATACTTTTCATTTTTCGTGAAAATAAAAATAATAAAAATAAAAATCAAAAATAATTATTCCTAATTTTTCAAATAAAATTAATAAACAATTATTTCTTAATGTACATTATAAATTTGTTTTGGGTCAGAATTCTTGAAATTTTCACGAAAAATGAAAAGTATTTTTTATCAATGATATTCAGCAGTTTTAATTTATTTTCCTAAAATGTAAGTTAAAAGAAACTAAATTTTCCAATTACTTTAAATATTATTTGTAGTAGTTGACCTTTCAACAATTGACGATTAGAAAGAAAAGTTAATCCTCTTTTGTAAACAAGATAACGACTTTAGGGTTTTCCTTTTCCCCTTTTTTGTTTCCTTCGAAAATTTTCTCTTTCTACCTGAGTGAATTTTCAGTTGCGTCAGTTTTCTTACCTCCTTTAACAAGACGTGCCGAAGACTTTTTCGACGTCTTTAATTCTTCATTCCATATGGAGCGGAGGAGGAATCATCGGGAATATAGGGGTGAGTTAATTAAATACACAAATATTTTCTTTTCTTTTCTTTATTTCTTCTTTAAAACATTTTCTTCTTCTTACAGTGCCTATTCTTTTAGAAATTCTTTTTCTTTCTTTTAATTCTTTAAAGTAATTTTTTATTTTTCAAAATAAAAAAATACTTTAAATTTAAACCTGTGAAAATTTCGCCAATTTTAATTCAGTGGACTATGTTTCTTAAATCAGTGAAATTCCACTTATTTATTTAAGAAACATAGTCCACTGAATTGAAATCGGCGAAATTTGCACAGGTTTAAATTTAAAGTATTTTTTTGTTTTATCTATTTCTATCTTAGTAGCTAAAACGCACTTACTTATTCAGTGGAAACAGGAAAATAACCTCTTCCTCTGAATAGAAATCGGGAATTTTCACCGATTATTAATTGAAAGTGCAATATTTCTCTTTTTATTTTTCTTCTCTTTCTCTCTATCTATCTTTAAAATCTATCTCTTTTTTCTATCTTTGTAGTGAAAATGCACTTGACTTATTTAGTGGAAACAGGAAAATAACCTCTTCCACTAAATAGAAATCGGAAATTTTCAAAGTGCAATATTCTCTTTTTATTTTTATTCTCTTTCTTTCTATTCTTTTTCTATCTATCTTTTTTCTATCTTAGCATTTATTCTATCTTTCTTTCTATCTATCTATTCTTTCCATCTTATCAATACTCCCTCTCCTCTCCTAACTTGGTGGGATGGCTTGCAACACGGCTTCCTTTTTGGAAGAAAGTCGCCTCCAAAGTTTCCTCCCTCTCCTGACTTGGTGGGATGACTTGTAACACGTCTTCCTTTTGGAAGAAAGTCGCCTCCAAAGTTTCCTCCCTCTCCTCTCCTGCTTTGGTGGGATGACTTGCAACACGGCTTCCTTTTTGGAAGAAAGTCTCCTCCAAAGATCCTCTTCCTTTAAGCATCCCGGGGGAGAGTGTGACGACTTTCTCTCCCCACCTGGGAAACGAAGTCGTCCTCAAGGAGAGAAGTTGTCGACTTCACTCTCCTTGAGTAGGAAGATAGAAAGAAGTCGTCCTCAGAAAGGGGACGGCGACTTTCTAGATTCCAGAAGAAGTCGAACGGGTAAGAAGGTCACTGTGAATGACGACCTCTAGAGCTGAAAAAATTGAAAAAAAAATTAACTTGCACCCTCCCTCTTTTTCTTTCTCAAGGAGAGTTGTTGTCTCCTCTCCTTGACTTCGACTTCTGGTGAGAAGTTGAAAGACTAGGTCATTTCCAACTTCCCTACTCGAGGAGATCGAAGTCGGAAACTATCTCCTCGAGGACGACTTCTTTCCCAGGTGGGGAGAGAAAGTCGTCACACTCTCCCCTGGGATGCTTAAAGGGAGGATCTTTGGAGGAGACTTTCTTCCAAAAGGAAGCCGTGTTGCAAGTCATCCCACCAAAGCAGGAGAGGAGAGGGAGGAAACTTTGGAGGCGACTTTCTTCCAAAAGGAAGACGTGTTACAAGTCATCCCACCAAGTCAGGAGAGGGAGGAAACTTTGGAGGCGACTTTCTTCCAAAAAGGAAGCCGTGTTGCAAGCCATCCCACCAAGTTAGGAGAGGAGAGGGAGTATTGATAAGATGGAAAGAATAGATAGATAGAAAGAAAGATAGAATAAATGCTAAGATAGAAAAAAGATAGATAGAAAAAGAATAGAAAGAAAGAGAATAAAAATAAAAAGAGAATATTGCACTTTGAAAATTTCCGATTTCTATTTAGTGGAAGAGGTTATTTTCCTGTTTCCACTAAATAAGTCAAGTGCATTTTCACTACAAAGATAGAAAAAAGAGATAGATTTTAAAGATAGATAGAGAGAAAGAGAAGAAAAATAAAAAGAGAAATATTGCACTTTCAATTAATAATCGGTGAAAATTCCCGATTTCTATTCAGAGGAAGAGGTTATTTTCCTGTTTCCACTGACTAAGTAAGTGCGTTTTAGCTACTAAGATAGAAATAGAAAAAACAAAAAAATACTTTAAATTTAAACCTGTGCAAATTTCGCCGATTTCAATTCAGTGGACTATGTTTCTTAAATAAATAAGTGGAATTTCACTGATTTAAGAAACATAGTCCACTGAATTAAAATTGGCGAAATTTTCACAGGTTTAAATTTAAAGTATTTTTTTATTTTGAAAAATAAAAAATTACTTTAAAGAATTAAAAGAAAGAAAAAGAATTTCTAAAAGAATAGGCACTGTAAGAAGAAGAAAATGTTTTAAAGAAGAAATAAAGAAAAGAAAAGAAAATATTTGTGTATTTAATTAACTCACCCCTATATTCCCGATGATTCCTCCTCCGCTCCATATGGAATGAAGAATTAAAGACGTCGAAAAAGTCTTCGACACGTCTTGTTAAAGGAGGTAAGAAAACTGACGCAACTGAAAATTCACTCAGGTAGAAAGAGAAAATTTTCGAAGGAAACAAAAAAGGGGAAAAGGAAAACCCTAAAGTCGTTATCTTGTTTACAAAAGAGGATTAACTTTTCTTTCTAATCGTCAATTGTTGAAAGGTCAACTACTACAAATAATATTTAAAGTAATTGGAAAATTTAGTTTCTTTTAACTTACATTTTAGGAAAATAAATTAAAACTGCTGAATATCATTGATAAAAAATACTTTTCATTTTTCGTGAAAATTTCAAGAATTCTGACCCAAAACAAATTTATAATGTACATTAAGAAATAATTGTTTGTTAATTCTATTTGGAAAATTTTATTTATGTATACAGTAGCATTAAAAATTTTATCTAACAAGTTATTCAGTTGTAAATAAAAAAGAAATCAAAAATAATTTTTGCAAATTTTTCAAATAAAATTAACAAACAATTATTTCTTATGTATGTTATAAATTTCTTTTAGGTCAACTTGAAATTTTCGCGAAAAATAAAAAGTGTTTTTTCTAAATAATATTCATCAGTTTTAATTTAATTTCCTAAAATGTAAGTTGAAAGAAATTAAATTTTCCAATTACTTTAAATATTATTTGTAGTCGTCGGCCTTTCAACAATTGACGATTAGAAAGAAAAGTTAATCATCTTTTGTAAACAAGTAAGATTACTGTGGAGTTTTCCTTTTCCCCTCTTTTGTTTCCTTCGAAAATTTTCTCCTTCTACCTGAGTGAATTTCCGTTGGGTCACTTCGTGTTAAATGTAAAATTAATTAAAATATTGAATATAGAATTTTCAAAAATTTTTAATGAAATTCACTTCATTTGTAAAATTATTATTTTACAATTTATTATTTAATTGTATTTAACTAACTCCTCCTTCTAAAGGAAGTAAGAAAACTAACGCAACGGAAAATTGACTCAGGTATAGACTCTTTCTATAGAAAGAGAAAACAGGTCGAAGAAAACAAAAGAGGGGAAAAGGAAAACCCCAAAGTCATTACCTTTCTTGTTTATAAAATAGGATTAATTTCTCTTTCTAATCGTCAATTGTGAAAAGGTCGACGACTACAAATAATATTTTAAAAAATTGGAAAATTTTAGTTCCTTTCTACTCACATTTTAGGAAAATAATTAAAACTGCTGAATATTATTTATAATAAATAGTTTTATTTTTCGTGAAAATTTCAAGAATTCTGACCCAAAAGAAATGTATACCATACATTAAGAAATAATTGTTTTTATTTTATTTGAAAAATATGCAAAAATTATTTTTGATTTTTATTTACAACTGAATAAATTGTTAGTCAAAATTTTTAATGTTACTGTATATATGAATAAAATATTTTAAATAAAATAAAAACAATTTTTTCTTAATGTATCTTAAATTTCCTTTGGGCCAGAAATTCTTCAGATTTTTACGAAAAATGAAAAGTATTTTTTTAAATAATACTCAGCAGTTTTAATTTATTTTCCTAAAATGTGAATAGAAAGGAACTAAATTTTGCAAATATTTTAAATATTATTTGTAGTCGTCGACCTTTTAATAATCAACGATTAGGAAGAGAAGTTAATTCTTTTTTGAAAACAAGTAAGATAAGGACTTTGGGGTTTTCCTTTTCCCCTCTTTAGTTTCCTTCTACCTGAGTCAATTTTCCGTGGCGTCAGTTTTCTTACCTCCTTGAAAAGGAGTAGTTGAATATAATTTATTATTTCACAAAATAAGTGAATTTTATATAAAACAATCAAAACTACACGCGTGCAAGCGCACGTGACATTTTCTTTTCCATTGTTGCTTTTTCAATTTTATTGAAAGTTCTTAATTTCTATAAAAATATAATTTTTCTTACGGCTTTTTTTTAAATTTAATTATTTGAACAATTCGTAAACAAAATGCCAAATATTTCTAACAGCAACTTAAATTAAAATTCAAAATTTATTTTAATAAAAGTTGGCAAAATTTTCAATTTTTTTATTTTTTTAAAATTATTATTGAGAATTCAAGTACCTTTTAAAAAAAAATTTCATGTCATGCCTTAACACGACACATAGTTTACTTAGTAATTCGTGTCGTGTCCTGACAGAACACAAATTTCGATTAGCAATTCGTGTCGGGTCAAGGCACGACACAAAGTTCACTTGGTAGTTCGTGTAGTGTCAAGTCATGACACAAATAACGCTTGCAAGATTCTACACAGTATTTCATGCGTGTTCTTAAAAACGTATATGACACCCCTCGAATTACAAATTTTATATGGGTCGTGTCCAGACACAACACGAACTACCAAGTGAACTTGGTGTCGTAACTTGACACTACACGACACGAATTACCAATCGAAATTTGTGTTGTGTCAAGACACGACACGAATTACCAGGCGTACTTTGTGTCGTGTCAAGGCATGGCAGGAACACGACACGAATTTTCGTGTTTTTCGTGTCCGTGTTGGTCCCTGTATTTAACTAATTATTATTCTTTATTTGCTTGAAACATTGAAATACATAAAAATTTTAATTGCAAGCCTTCCAAAATTCAATTAATTTTCTTAGAGTTTTTGATTTATATTATTCGAAATTTAATTTTTAAAGAAGCTAACAAATTAAAACACTACACATTTAATAAAATTTTCTACACATTTTTTTACACACAGGCTATAAATTAACTTTCCATTTTTTAACAAATCAATTTAAACTATAAAACAAAACATTGTTATAATTAACGCTAACTTCAGGTGAGGACAAATTATGTCGATTATTATAATATAATATAATTATTAAATTTTTAATATTTAATATTTAAATTATTTAAAATTTCACAAGAAATTTCCAAGACTTTTTTAAAGAATCTAATTCTTTAATTTTTCATTCGTTATTGATAAATGCATAGTAACTCCTATACATTTTTAACAAATTTTTCTTTAAAATATTTTGACAATTGTTATATTTAATATTTATTTAAATTAATAGAACAAATTTATAGAAAAGAAAAGATAGACAAGGACAGAAGGTAGAGTAGGTTTCTTAAATAAATCAGTAGAATTTCACTGTCACTAGAGTTCCCCTAAGAATCAATAGTTTTGATTGATCTTTTAGAAAATTCTACTGATTTATCAAAGAAATTTCATCCACTAAATTAAAATATAAAAAATTTTACCAATTCCGATTTATAATATTTTTTTAATTTTGAAAACTAAAATATGACTTTAATGAATTAAAAGAAAGAATAAGAATTTCTATGTGAAAATACAAACTCTAAATTTGATTTAGTATATGAAGTCTTTTCTAATTTTAAATTTTCGCTATTGTACAAATTAAATTTTAGGTTTTACTAATAAAAGAAAGTTTTTTCAATATTACAACATTTTCTTCATAGAATTTCTTTTTAGAAGTAGTTTTTAAATTCTTTATATTGCAAGAAAGGTACTCAGACAATTTTAGAAAAACCTAAAATTTGTAATTGTAATTAGAAGTAAAGTAAATGTAAAAAAATGTATGTATAATGATAGAACGTCCAACGTCCTTCCGGTAGGACCAAAAAGACTCAGGTGAGTCCGTCCGAAATCGCTAAATAAAACTACCAGGGATTTACATAAACAAAAAGTAATATATATCGTTGGAAAGGTGATGAAGCAAGCTTTCAGCGCATGTAAATGTCGAGCTTGTAAGTTCAAACCGAAGAGCAGGGTAGCTTAAAGAAGTTGAATTTTCCAAAAATTCATATAATTTTTAGTCACAAAATGATGGAACTTGGTCCTGCCGACAGGACGCTTTTCGCTTTGTTTAAAAGGCTACCAAAACCTAGGCATATAAATTTAGAAACTTGATATTTACATCATTGAAAAGCTTGTTTCATTACCTTACCAAGGATATATTTGTTTTTGTTTTTATCTGCTTCCATATTAATTTTATAAAGAAAATTTGAAGAGAGTTTTAATTCAATTGGCCGCAATTTTGCTGATTAACATTAAAAATTAAATTTTTTTAAATTAAACAAATAGGTTTCATTCTTTGAAAGTTTCTGAAGAAAAAGAGACTAGACCGGACAAAATATATTGATTTTTGTGGATTTTACTTTAAATTTACGAAAAAATGTTTTTTTTACTTTTTAGAAGCAGCAAGTTTGAGGGCTTTGAAAAATGGTTAAATATTATTATTTTAAAAAGTCAAATATATGGATTTTTCGTCTTTTCGTCTACTTAAATCCCAAGGAGTTCCGGAAAAGAAAAATTGAATTCTCTTTTTTTAAAAGCCTTATTTTTGGAACATCCTTCCGGCAGGACGGGCGCTTGGACGTTCAATCAATAAATAAATTAAATGTGAAATGCAATAAAAATAAATATTTGATATATCTGTGTTTTAATTTATTTAAAAAAATTTTTAATTACTGCATGAAAAAAAACTTCAACTGCAACAGATATATGTATTTTAAAATTAACGAAAGTCTGAAATTAAATTAATTAACACTTATGCGATTATAATAAAATTTGTAAGCTTTTTCACCTGAAGTTATTTTCCTTGTATGAATTCCATTCTTTTACAATATTTAAACTCTTTAACTATTATTTTAAAGAATATTTAATTCTAGTACTACTATTTTAATTCCTATAAAAAGTTTCGTATGTTTAATTCAATATTATTATTTTTATGAATTTTGTGTTCAAGTATTTGTTTTGAAATAATTTTAATATTTTTGAATCGTTAATAACATTGTTTAGCTAATTAATTATTAATATTAATTAAGAAATCATTAATAATAAAACAACCATTTCTTGTTATTTTTAATAAACTTCAAAACGAAACAATTTCAAAACAAATTCTTTAACAATGCCAAAGGTCTTCGTCTACTCTTTTTGTTTGCAGTAAGGGATTAAAATTGTTCTAATTCTGAGTTATTGCTAACATTAAAATAAACAATTTAAAAATTTTCTAATAATGTTAAATTAAAATGTTAGTTACAAAGAAAATCAAAGTACTAAAAAACAGTTAGAAATTTGAATGAAAATATACATTTTTAAAATTAGTAAGAAATATTTTTCTTTTTTAATTTCAAAGCATACTAATTTATGTTATTAAAAAACCTTTTTTTATTTAATATAACTTCTCATTTGAAAATAATTTTTTTCTAAATTAATGTCTTTGTTAAATTAATGTTTTTAAGTAAAAAATACAGTTACTAGAATTTTTAAAAATTGATATAAAATATTTTCTAAGTGTAGGATGGGATTGAGGATAATAAAATAATGTTTTTTCACTCACCTTGCAATGTTGAAGTTGACTCCGAATGACGATGAATCCTCTTGAAGAATGAAGAATAAAAATTTTTTTCTTAAAAATACTTCACTAATTTCCTAGCTATATAATTACATTCTTAGTTTCAAAATCCCTAGCTAAGTAATAATATGACCTAATACAAAAAAATCGAAGTTCTTCATAAGATGTCAAAGATTTCTAATGCATTTAATCACTCTTCGGCGTCTTCACTTGAGTCTTGTTTACTTCCAACTTCTCCGCGATGCCAAAAAAAGAAGAAAAATATGTGTCTGCAAAAAAAATATTAATTGTAAAAATTTACTTCTACGTCTAAAATTCTTTCTTCATTAACAATAAATTCTTTATTTAAAAACTTATGTTTAATAACTATTATAAATATATTACTTTATTTGAAAAAGAACTTAAAGTTGAAGCTAGTTATTTTCTATTAATAATAATTTCTATATTTAAAAAATATTTTTAAATTACTTTTACGAATAAATTATTTAAACAAATTACAAGTTAAAATCAGCATGAATTTTATTTAATTCGAAATACAACTCTAACCAAATTTGGCCCAACTGTGCGGCGTTTCTTCACAGTAAAAAGAAAGTCTTATTTTCAGGCAGAAAAGCAGCCTTAAATGGCAGTAATAGGTCGCCAGTTTATTAAATTTATTATCTTATTTCTTTATATTTATTAATTTTACATATATTTTCTTTTACTTTACCAACCTCACATAACCTTGGAGTGCGGAACCCAAGGTATCTGTAGGCAGATTTCCCAAAAGTCCTTAAGCAAAAAAAATAAATTAAGATGCAACATTTTCAAAGCAGTCAAAGCTAAATTTACACACGTATTTTGTATCCTCTAACTTTATAGCAGATAGTGCTGAATTTAGGACCGATCTTAAATAAAAATTAAAATTTTACTGTGTTGCGCAGTATGCAGTTCTTGACAAAAGGCCAAATTATAAAACATCTTCCCATTTGCACAATGATTTCTTTCTAGTTTTAGTTTACTTACATGGAAGTACACTATTACAGTCGGAAGTTAAGTAGAGGTTAAGTTAAGTATTACAGTAGGAAAAAAAATTTAATATTTTTTTTGTAACTTCGTAAATGTTTTTGAGCCAGGAAAAAAGTATAAATAATAAGTATTGAATATAAAATGTACAGCAGTTGAAATTAAAAATATTTTAAATAAAAATTTTTCAAGAAAATCTAATTTAAAGGAAATCTAATGTTAAAAAAAATAGCAAAATTAAAACCTAAAGCTGTAAATGTCCCTGAGACAGCAAAAAATTATAAACAGTAAGTATTGTTTATAAAATGTAGAGCAGTTGAAATTAAAAATTTTTTAAATAAAAATTTATCAAGAAAATCTATTTTAAAGGAATTCTATTGTTCCAAAAAAATTGATTAAATTAAAAACTAACGCAGTAAATGTCCCTGAGCCAGTAAAGCAAATCTACTGATCCAAAAAGATTAACAATTCTTTTAAGAACTAAGTAAACATACTTGAGTCAGACAAAAACTATAAACAACACGTATTCGTCATATAATGTACAGCAGTTGATAATAAAGTTTAGAAAATTTGGAAGTTTAATAAAAAGATGTAATTCAAAGCAAATCTACACAACAAAAAAGACTTACAATTTGTTTGGGAACTCAGTAGGCATCTGCGATTAAAAAAAATTATAAACAATACGTTATGTGCATAAAATGTACAGCAGTTGACATTAAAAATAAAAAAAGGAAAAAATTTTTTAATAATATCAAATTTAAAGCGAATCTACTGTTGGAAAAAAGTTAATATTTTTTTTGAGAACTCAAAAAATGTCTATGAGTAAAAAAAATGATAAACAATAAGTATTGTTTGTCATACATTTAGCAGTTGATATTTAAAATAAAAAAACAGAAAATTTTTAAAAATATCAAATTTAATGCGAATCGACAGTTGGAAACAGATTAATATTTTTTTTGAGAACTCAGTAAATATCCCTGAATCAAACAAAAATTATAAACAATAAGTATGGTTCATAATTTGTACAGCAGTTGACATTAAAGTTCCAAAAAACATAAATTTTTTAATAATATCAAATTTAAAGCGAATCTGCTGTTGGAAAAAAGTTTATATTTTTTTTGAGAACTCAGTAAATGTCCCTGAGTCAACCAAAATTTATAAACAATAAGTATTGTTTATAAAATGTACAGCAGTAGACATTAAAAATAAAAAAAATATAAAATTTAAGAAAAAGCAAATTTAAAGCGTATCTGCTGTTGGAAAAAAGTTTATATTTTTTTTGAGAACACAGTAAATGTCCCTGAGTCAACCAAAATTTATAAACAATAAGTATTATTTATAAAATGTACAGCAGTAGACATTAAAAATAAAAAAAATATAAAATTTAAGAAAAAGCAAATTTAAAGCGTATCTGCGGTTGGAAAAAAGTTTATATTTTTTTTGAGAACACAGTAAATGTCCCTGAGTCAACCGAAATTTATAAACAATAAGTATTGTTTATAAAATGTACAGCAGTAGACATTAAAAATCAAAAAAATATAAAATTTTTTAATAATATCAAATTTAAAGCGAATCTACTGTTGGATAAAAGTTAATATTTTTTTAAGAACTCAGTAAATGTCCCTGAGTCAACTCAAAATTATAAACAATAAATATTGTTTATAAAATTTTAGTTTGTAAAATATTCTTTCTAATCCAAATTATGAAAAGGTCATCGATAACTATATTAGAACCAATGGTTCTTAAAATGTCAATATATTTTTGACTTACCCCTTTTATTTTTGTATTGCCTTTCTTCTTAGTACTCTGGATTTGAAGGTTCTGGGCATATCTGCAGCATTTTCTGGAATTTTAAGTAATCTTCCCTCTCCGATATCTCTTAAAGGACTCGAGAGTTCGTTCGTCTCTGCAAACAAAATTTTTGAGTGAATTAAACAAAAGAAAAAAATTTAAATACAGATAAATACTAACACGGTTTTAAAACTAATAATCAAATACTAATTGTGTGTTCACTCTATTTTTAAATTATAAACTAATTCTGTAATGAAATTTCCAAATTAAACTTATTTTTTTGTCTTATTATTTTTTTACAAAAGAATTGAAATTGAAACTATCAAATAAAATGAAAACAAATACTATTAAAAATTTATGCTGAATTTATTTTAATACGTAATATTTAATTTATTAACTTTCATTGCTTATTTTTTGGACTCTTTATTTTAATAACAAAGTAATCAGTTAAATTTCTATTATAATTATATAATTAAAATGTTTTACACACATTTATTAAAAAACTTTTTTTTTTGTTAAAATGCTTTATCTTGAAAAAACATGTATACATAATTAGTTAATAAGTAGTCAAATCTACTAGGAATTTTTTTCAGTGTAATGTGAGATTAATTATATTAAACATATAAACCCAAAACAAAAAATGTATAAAAAAAGGAAGAAATATTTTGCCCCATGGTGATAATACTCTTCTGTAGTTAAAATTTCAAAGCTTTAATTATTTTCGTTCGAAAGATAATAATGCATTATGTCTGTTTTAACATTTAGCCCCAGTCTTCATTACATACATTTTTTTTCCTTTTATAATATTTAACATTTTCCCTGACAATAATTAAAAAATTCCCTGACTTTTCTCTGATTTCCCTGACCTATTTATTTTTCCCTGACCAGTGGCCACCATGATTGACAAAGTGGTCAGTTAGATAAAATTTTTTTTGCAGATTACAATAAAAGATTTTTACTGGTATAGTACGTAATAATGTCTAATTAATATTTATTGACTTACACTTTAGTTTCTGCGCTTCCATTGCTACACATTCCATCGAATTCGGAGACTCCAAGCAGGTCTGCAACAATCCTAAATGTTCTGGCAAGTAATACGTCCTCTCAAAGGTATCCTACAAGCCTGCAAAGTAATGATTCACATTCAAATAAATTTTCAGTTAGTTCGACAAACAATTTTTTTTAAATATATTAACAAGAAAACCTTATTTACATAATAAATTTATCAAGCTATATTATTATTATTATTATTATTATTATTATTACTCAAAACATATTCCTGAGTAAGGAAAAAAATATAAACAATACGAATTAATAAAAATAAAGTACAGCAGTTGAAATTATTTTTTGAAAAATTGGTTTTAAACAGAAAAGTCTAATTTCTAAAAAATTTAGGGGGGTAGAAAACGAAAAAAAAATTTTATTATTACTCAGGACATATTACTAAAAAATAAAAAACAATAAAAATTAATAAAAACAATGAACAGCAGTTAAAATTATTTTCGAAAAAATGGTTTTAAACAGAAATGTCTAATTTGTGAAAAATTTACGGGGGAAGAAAATGACAGGAATATTTTATTATTACTAAGGACATATTCTTGAGTAAGGAGAAAAATATGAAAAATATGAACAATAACAATTTTTAAAAATAATGTACAGAAGTTGAAATTATTTATCAAAAATCGGTCTTACACAAAAAAAGTCTCATTTGTGAAAACTTTAGGGTAGTAGAAAAAGATAAAAATATTTCATTATTACTCAGAAAATATATTCCTCAGTATTTAATATGAATTAAAGAGTAAAGTAGATTTAAAACGAATCTACTCTTGATAACAAAATAATATTTTAATTTAATATTTTTTTTGAGAACTCAGTAAATGTCTCTGAGTCAACTAAACATTATAAACAATAAGGATTGTTTGTAATATGTACATCAGTTGACATTAAAGTTAAAAAAATAGAAACTTTTTTAAATATCAAATTTAAAGCGAATCTACTGTTGGATAAAAGTTAATATTTTTTTTGAGAACTCAATAAATGTCCCTAAGTCAACCAAAAATTATAAACAATAAGTATGCTTCATAATATGTACAGCAGTTGACATTCAAAATTTCAAAAAATAAAAATTTTTTAACAAAATCTATCTTAAAGGAAATCTACTGTCCCAAAAAAATAAATCTAATTAAAAACTAATGCAGTAAATGTCCCTGAGCAAGCAAAAAATTATATACAATACGTATTGTTTATAAAATGTACAGCAGTTAAAATTAAAAATTTTTAAAATTAATACTTTTCAAAAAAATATAATTTAGAACCAATCTACTGTTCCAAAAAAATTGATAAAATTAAAAACTAGCGCAGGGAATGTCTCTGAGCCAGCAAAAAAATATAAAAAATAATTACTGTTTATAAAATGTAAAGCAGTTGACATTAAAAATTTTTTAAAAATAATACTTTTCAAGAAAAATCTAATTTTGAGCCAATCTACTGTTCAAAAAAAAAATATAATAAAAAACTAGCACAGTAAATGCCCCTGTGCAAGCAAAAAATTAGAAACAATAAGTATTGTTTATAAAATGTACAGCAGTTGACATTAAAGTTTGATAAATTTGGTACTTTTTAAAAAAGATCTAATTTAAAGCAAATCTACTGGCCAAAAAGGATTACCAAATTTTTGGAAACTCAGTAGACATCTGCGATTTGGAAAAAAATTATAAACAATATGTATTGCTCATAATATGTACAGCAGTTGACATTAAAGTTAGGAAAATTTGAAAATTAAATAAAAAGATGTAATTTAAAGCAAGTCTACAGATCGAAAAAGATTTACAATTTTTTGGAAACTCAGTAGACATATACTATTCATAAATGTACAGCAGTTGACAGTAAAGTTCGCAAAATTTGGAAATTTATTATAAAGATCTAATTTAAAGCAAGTCTACTGATCGAAAAAGATTTACAATTTTTTGGAAACTCAGTAGACATATACTATTCATAAATGTACAGCAGTTGACAGTAAAGTTCGGAAAATTTGGAAATTTATTATAAAGATCTAATTTAAAGCAAATCTATTGATCAAAAAAGATTTAAATTTTTTTTGGAAACTCAGTAGGCATCTGCGATTAAAAAAAATTAAAAACAAGTTGTTCATTTCATGACCATTTCGCTTCCTCAAAATATCATAAACCAATTGCTTAATTTAATTTTAATATGTTAAGGTAATATTTCAAAAAACACAAAATTTGAATTTTTTGTGAAGAAGAAAAATATTGATTAATTTTATAAATTTTGATGAAATGTGCACTTTGTATATATCAATCGATTCGTTTTCTTGTAAGCAATGTAATTTTGAGAATAATTTATGAAAATATTAAGAAATAAAAAAGTTATTTAAAGAAATACAAAAAAAAAATTTTTTTTAATTTTGAAAAAATTGTATAAAAAAAAATTTTGTGGTTAAATTTGAAAATCCTTGTGTCAGATTTTAGGTATTAATGACTGAAATAAACCTGCAAAATTTCAGGGCAATCCATTAAAATTTGTTAGAGATAATTTGTACACAATTTTTTGTGACATACACACACACATACATACACACATACACATACATCTGGACATTTGCTCAGAATTTAATATATACATATATCCTAGATGAAAATGAGTCCATATAACCATGTTTTGAAAAATTGAAAATCGTCACGAATGCAAAGCTTCCATATGAGGAAGCAACAATACGTAATGTGCATAAAATGTACAGCAGTTGATATTAAAGTTAGGAAAATTTGGAAATTTATTAAAAAGATCTAATTTAAAGCAAATCTACAGATCTAAAAAGATTTACAATTTTTTTGGAAACTCAGTAGGCATCTGCGATTCAAAAAATTTTTTTAAAGTACGTAATGCGCATAAAATGTACAGCAGTTGACATTAAAGTTTGGAAAATTTAAAAATTAATTAAAAAGATGCAATTTAATGCAAGTCTACTGATAAAAAAGATTTATAATGTTTTTGAGATCTCAGAAAACATCCATGAGTCAGCAAAAAATTGTAAATGATACGTATTGTGCATAAAATGTACAGCAGTTGACATTAAAGTTCGGAAAATTTGGAAATTAAATAAAAAGATGCAATTTAATGCAAGTCTACTGATAAAAAAGATTTATAATGTTTTTAAGATCTCAGAAAACATCCATGAGTCAGCAAAAAATTGTAAATGATACGTATCGTGCATAAAATGTACAGCAGTTGACATTAAAGTTCGGAAAATTTGGAAATTAAATAAAAAGATGTAATTTAAAGCAAGTCTACTGATGAAAAAAATTTAAAGCAAGTCAACTGATCGAAAAATATTTACAATTTTTTTGGAAACTCAGTAGACATATACGATTCAGAAAAAAAATTATAAGCAATTCGTATTGTTCATAAAATGTACAGCAGTTGACATTTAAGTTTGAAAAATTTGGAAATTTTTTAAGAAGTATTAATTTAAAGTAAATCTACTGTTAAAAAAATTATAATTTTTTTTAGAATTCACTAAACATTCTTGAGTCAGTAAAAAATTGTAAACAATACGTATTATTCATAAAATGTACAGTTGTTGACATTAAAGTTCGGAAAATAATCTAAAAAAGAGCTGTTCTCCGAAAGTTAATGAAAACTTAGTCAGAAGAAAAAAACAATCCAAGAACTATCATAATTTTTTTATTAATTGCTTATACATTCTAAAATTTAAAAGAATTTATAGTTTTAAATTTCATATTTTGCTTTTTACATTTACAAATTTTTTAATTTTACCTTTTCAACATTAATTCACACTATTTACTTAAATAGTCCATTCTTATTTATAATTATTTTCAATAGTCATTTTTAAAGTTTATTTATGCACCCAAAAAAAGTTTATCTGATTCAAATAACAAATTGCTTGCTTAAAAAATATATTTAAAAAAAATAATTAGCTTTAAATTATGATGTCAAAAATAATTATTGATACAAATTTATGTAATTGAAGTAAATATTATGTGATTCAAGATAATATTTACTTGACAATAGACAATTAATTGGATTTTGAATCTAATAAATTTGTATTTCAGTGTATAATAAATTATAATTATTACAAATTTTACATATTTATTTAAAATTGATACTTTTTAATATTATATGTTACTCAAATGTGACGCGCTCCGAAGAAAGGTACCTAAGAAGCAAACGAATTATAGGTTAGTGTCGTGTTAGATTTCTCTTTATTAAAAGTTTATTTTTAATTATTTGAATATGAAACCAATTTTTACTGAATATTTTGAACATAATGAAGACTTGAAGATAAATAATTTTTAATTAATATTTGATTTTCTTTCTGTATTTTTATTTGAAAAATTAAAAACATAACCTCAAATTTTTTGCTTCTTAGGTACCTTTCTTCGGAGCTTGACACAAATTTTTTTTATTTGTCTTCCAATAAATTTTAATTTACAGTAAATTTGATTTAGTTACTCGAAATGAAAATTTTAAGTTACTTTATAAAGATAAAATTTAGAAATTATGAAAGAAAATGAAAGCAATAAAATAAAAACAAATTATAAAAATGATGTTCTTAATTTCATTTCCATAATTTTGTTTTACTAAAAAAATATACTTTTTGTGACAAATGTTTATAGTTTGAATTTTCCATTTAAATTAAATTTATTTTTCAACCAATATTAGAATATTTTCAACTAAATAAAACTTTTTTGTAGGTGTAGGATGTAAGAAGCGAATTTATAAATTAAATATATTTCTTTGACTTACCTCATAATGTTATAAGTTGAGGCAAGATGTTGCTAAATATTAATTATTTTTCAGATTTTCCATTGATTATGAATCTCTCTTCAGAGTTTTTTGCGTCCTGATCATCTTTCGGTTTACTCCACAGTGGTTGTTAAGAAATTCCTACTTTCATACTTTTACCTAAAATAATAATTTTTTTATATGGAGAACTTTTTTATTTCAAAGAAGTAATGAAATTTTAGTTTGTAAACTGTTCTTTCTAATCCATATTATTAAAAGGTCGTCGATAACTATTAGAACCAATGGGTTTCAAAATTTTTCAATATATTTTGACTTACCCCTTTTATTTTTTTATTCCCTTTCTTCTTATTACTTTGGATTTGAAGGTTCTAGGGATGTCTGCAGCATTTTCTGGAATTTGAAGTAATGTACCCTCTTCGATATCTGTTAAAGGACTCGAGAGTTCCTTCGTCTCTACAAACAAAATTTTTTGAGTGAATTAAACGAAAGAAAAAAATTTAAATACAGATACATACTAACGCGGTTTTTAAAATAAATAATCAAATACTAATTGTGTGTTTGTTCTATTTTTAATTTGCAAACTAATTCTTTAATAAAATTTTCAAATCAAACTTATTTTTTTATCTAATTAATTTTTTACAATTTTACACCCAATTTTATTTTTAATTTTTCTTTGTTTTCAATTCTTATTAACGTTATTTTTTAATAAGTAATTTGTCGGAATATATATTAAAATTAAAATAGTAATATGACATTTTATTGTAAGAAATTTTATGTTCAACACAAATAAAAAAACAAAGACAATAAAACAAAAGTAGTTAACGATTATGTTCACAAAAAGAGATTAACTATTCCCTCAAATTCTTAATTACTTAAATGTTGGCTAATAGAAGAAGATATTTTTCAGAAAAAGAATTGAAATTGAAACTATCAAATAAAATGAAAACAAATACTATTAAAAATTATTGCTGAATTTCTTTTAATACGTAATATTTAATTTATTATGAACTTTTATTGCTTATTTTTTGGACTCTTTACTTAAATAAGAAAGTAATCAGTTAAATTTCTAATATAATTATTAAATTGAAATGTTTTACACACATTTATTGAAAAATTTTTTTAGTTAAAATGCTTCATCTTGAAAAAACATGTGTACATAATAAATATTTTTTGACTTACACTTCAGTTTCTGCGCTTCCATTGCAACACATTCCTTCGAAATCGGAGACTCCAAGCAGGTCTGCAACAATCCCAAATATTCTAGCAAGTAACATTTCCTCTCACAGGTATCCTAAAAGCCTGCAAAGAATTGAATCACATTAAAATAAATTTTCAGTTAATTTTTTAATAATATCAAATTTAAAGCGAATCTACTGTTAGAAAAAAGTTGAAATTTTCTTTAGAACTCAGTAAATGATCCTCAGTCAAAAGAAAATTATAAACAATAAGTATTGTTTTTAAAATATACAGCAGTTGACATTAAAGTTCCAAAAAACAAATTTTTTAATAATATCAAATGTAAAGCGAATCTACTGTTGGAAGAAAGTTTATATTTTTTTGAGAACACAGTAAATGTCCCTGAGTCAAACAAAAATTATAAACAATAAGTATTGTTTATAAAATGTACAGCAGTAGACATTAAAAATCAAAAAAACATAAGTTTTTTAATAATATCAAATTTAAAGCGAATCTGCTGTTGGAAGAAAGTTTATATTTTTTTTGACAACTCAGTAAATGTCCCTGAGTCAAACAAAAATTATAAACAGTATGAATTGTTCATAATATGTACAGCAGTTGACATTAAATTTCCAAAAATCATAAATTTTTTAATAATATCAAATTTAAAGCGAATCTGCTGTTGGAAAAAAGTTTATATTTTTTTTAAAACTCAGTAAATGTCCCTGAGTCAAACAAAAATTATAATCAATAAGTGTTTTTTTATGAAACGTACAGCAGTAGACATTAAAAATCGAAAAAATAGAAAATTAAAGAAAAAGCAAATTTAAAGCGCATTTACTGTTGGAAAAAAGTTTATATTTTTTTTGAAAACTTAGTAAATGACCCTGAGTGAAACAAAAATTATAAACATTAAGTATTGTCATAATATGTACAGCAGTTGACATTAAAGTTCCAAAAAACATAAATTTTTTAATAATATCAAATTTAAAGCGAATCTACTGTTGGAAAAAAGCTTATATTTTTTTTGGCAACTCAGTAAATGTCCCTAAGTCAACCACAAATTATTAACAATAAGTATGGTTCATAATATGTACAGCAGTTGACATTAATGTTCCAAAAAACAAACTTTTAATAATATCAAATTTAAAGCGAATCTACTGTGGGAAAAAAGCTTATATTTTTTTTGGCAACTTAGTAAATGTCCCTGAGTCAACCACAAATTATAAACAGTATTAATCGTTCGTTATATGTACTGCAGTTGACATTAAATTTCAAAAAAAACAAGTTTTTTAATAACATCGAATTTAAAGCGTATCTACTGTTGGAAAAAAGTTTATTTTTTTTTGACAAATTAGAAAATGGCCCTGAGTAATCAAAAAATTATAAACAATAAGTATTGTTCATAATATGTACAGCAATTTTAATAGAATTTCACTGATAAACAGTTAAAAATAATTGAATTTTTAGTCATATATCACTAATTGACCAATGAAAAAGTTACAGAAAATTTCAATCACACATATTTAAAATTTCAGTAATTTTTTAATTGGCCAATAAGTGGAATATCACTGAAATTTCAATCATTTTTAACTGATCTTCAGTCAAATTTAACTGATTCAAATCGCATGAATACAGTCACTGATTCTCAGAGAAATTTTACTGATTCAGTTATAGAGAGTTTACTGAAATCAATGTTTCAATGTAAAAACCGATTACATATTTTATTTCAGTTAAAGAATTATTAAATATAAATAACAAAATTAAGTTTTCGAACATTTTTGGGAGGAGGTTTATCATAACATTTTTTTAATTTAGAAAAAGAGAACATTAATCAATCGCAACTATTATATTTTAAAAATACTTAAAAATCTAAATTCTTTCTAAAAAAATTATTATTTAACATACATATAAATAAATTATAAATAAAATTACTCAAAAAAATAAAGAATTAATTTTTAACAAAATATAATTTAGGAAGAAATAATTAAAGTTAGGCTACAAATATTGTAAGTAAGTGAATGTTCATGAGTTAGAATAATATTATGAACAATACGTAATGATTATAGAATGTACAGCAGTTGACATAAATGTTATAAAAAATATAAATTTCTTTAAAATATCTAATTTAATGACAATCTACTAATCCAATTAAATTTACATTTTTTTTAGAACTAAGTGAATGTCTCTGAGTAAGCAAAAAATTATAAACAATTAGTGTTGATAATAGAATGTACAGCAGTTGACATTAGATTTCAAAAAAATGTAAACTTTTTAAAAATATCTAATTTAAAGAGAATCTACTAATCAAAAAAATTTCTATTTCTTCTTAGAACTAAGTGAATGTTCCTGAATAAGCAAAAAATTATAAACAATAACTATTGATACTAGAATGTACAGCAGTTGACATTATATTTCAAAAAAATGTAAACTTTATAAAAATATCTAATTTAAAGATTATTTACTAATTCAAAAAAAATTTCCATTTTTTTAGAACTAAGTAAATGTCACTGAGTATGAAAAAATTATAAGCAATAAGTATTTAGAATAGAAGGTACAGCATATGACATAAAAGTTTTAAAAAATGTAAATTTTTTAAAAATATCTAATTTAAAGACAATCTACTAATCCAATTAAATTTACATTTTTTTAGAACTAAGTGAATGTCCCTCAGTCAGCAAAAAATTATAAACAAAAAGTATTATTTATAAAATGTACAGCTGTTGACATTAAACTTCAAAAAAAGGAAATTTTTTCAAAATACCTAACTTAAAGCGAATCTGCTGTTGGAAAAAAGTTTATATTTTTTTAATGAACTAAGTGAATGTTCTTGAGTATGGAAAAAATTATAAACAATAAGTATTGATAATAGAATGTACAGCAGTTGAAATTCATTTTCAAAAAAATTGAAACTTTTTAAAAATATCTAATTTCAAGGCAATCTACTAACACAATAAAAATTCCATTTTTTTAGAACTAAGTGAATGTCCCTGAGTATGCCCAAAATTATAAACATTACGTATTGATCATAAAATGTACAGCAGTTGACATTAAATTTCAAAAAATGGAAATTTTTGAAAAATATCTAATTTAAACCAAATCTAATGATCGTAAAAAATTTATATATTTTGTTAGAACTAACTGAATGTCCAGCAGTTAACATTAAAGTTTCAAAAAAGGGAATTTTTAAAAAATATCTAAATTACAACAATTCTAATAATTCAAAAAAAATTTCATTTTTTTGGTAACTTAGCAGTTGTAACCAAATCAGTCGAACATTATATAAATTATGTATTTTTAAAAAAGTTTACAGCAGTAGACATTAAATTTTTAAAATAGAAACTTTCAAATCTAATGTTCCAAAATAATTAACAATTTTTTTGATATACCAGTAAATGTCACTGAGTTATCCAAAGTTGTAAACAATAATTATTGTTAGTAAAATGTCCAGCAATTGACATTAAAATTAAAAATTTTTTTTTAGTAAAATCTAATTTGAAACAAATTTACTGTTCTAAAAAAATTATAATTTTTTGATATCTCATAGAATCTGCCTGAGTAAACCAGCAATTTTAAACAATACGTATTTTTAATAATATAAACAGCAATAAACATTAAAATTTAAACAATGAAAATTAAAAAAAAATTTAGTGGTATTAAACGGTATTACGTGTTATTACGCGTTATTACACAGTATTACGTGGTTTACGCGATATTACATGGTATTACGTAGTATTACGCGGTATTACATGGTATTACGCGGTAGTACACGGTATTACAGGGTTTATTACGTGGTATTACATGGTATTACGCATTTTTACGCGGTATTACGTGGTATTACGCGATATTACATGGTATTACACAGTATCACGCGTTATTACATAGTATTACGCGTTATTACGCGGTATTACATGGTATTACGCAGTATTACGCGTTATTACGCGGTATTACATGGTATTACGTGGTATTACACGGTATTACGTGTTATTACGCATTATTACGCGGTATTACGCGTTATTACGTGGTATTACAAGGTATTACGCATTATTACGTGTTATTACGCAGTATTACATGGTATTACGCAGTATTACGCGTTATTACGTGGTATTACGCAGTATTACGCGTTATTACGTGGTATTACGCAGTATTACGTGGTATTACGCGTTATTATGCGGTATTACGTGTTATTACGCGATATTACATGGTATTACTCGGTATTACATGGTATTACGCAGTATTACAGGGTTTATTACGCGGTATTACATGGTATTACGCGGTATTACATGGTATTACGCGGTATTACATGGTATTACGCGGTATTACGCATTATTACGCGGTATTACGTGTTATTACGCGGTATTACATGATATTACGTGGTACTACAAGTTATTTCACGGTATTACGTGGTATCACGCGTTATTACGTGGCATTACATGGTATTACGCGGTATTACGTAGTGTATTACGTCTTATTACGCGGTATTACGTTGTATTACGAGGTAATAGGTGGTATTACGCGGTAGTCCGTGTTATTACGTTGTATTACGCGGTAGTCCGTGTTATTACGTGTTACGTGGTATTACCCTGAGTCAGAAAAAAATTATAAATAAAAAGTAATATTTATAAAATGTACAGCTGTTGACATTATTAATAAAAAAAAATTACTCAAAAAAATATAATTTCAAGGAAAACTACTGCACGAAAACAATTAATCTATTTTTTGATAACTCAAAACATGATCCTGATTCGCCGAAAAATTATAAACAATAATTTTTGTTTACAAAATGAACAGCAGTTGACATTAATGTTCAAAAAAATTAAATCTCGAAAAATCTAATTTCAAGGAAAACTACTACACGAAAAAAATTGGTCTATTTTTTTAGTAACTCAGAATATGATCCTGAGTCGGCAAATAATTATAAACAAAAAGTATTATTTATAAAATGTACAGCAGTTGATATTAATTTTGTAAAAAATTTTATTTTAAAAAACCTACTTTTAAGGAAAACTACTGCACGAAAACAATTAATCTATTTTTGATAACTAAGTACATGACCTTAAGTCAGCCAAAAATTATAAACAATAATTTTTGTTTACAAAATGTACAGCAGTTGACATTAATGTTCAAAAAAAATTTAATCTCGAAAAATCTAATTTCAAGGAAAACTACTGCACAAAAAAAATTGATCTTTTTTATAGAAACTTAGAACATGATCCTAAGTCGGCAAATAATTATAAACAAAAAGTATTATTTATAAAATGTACAGCAGTTGACATTAATTTTGTAAAAAGATTTTAATTTTAAAAAATTTACTTTTAAGGAAAACTACTGCATGAAAACAATTATTATATTTTTTGATAACTAAGTACATGATCTTAAGTCGGCAAAAAATTATAAACAATAATTTTTGTTTACAAAATGTACAGCAGTTGACATTAATGTTCAAAAAAATTTAATATCGAAAAATTTAATTTCAAAGAAAATTACTGCACAAAAAAAATTGATCTTTTTTATAGAAACTTAGAACATGATCCTAAGTCGGCAAATAATTATAAACAAAAAGTATTATTTATAAAATGTACAGCAGTTGACATTAATTTTGTAAAAAGATTTTAATTTTAAAAAATTTACTTTTAAGGAAAACTACTGCATGAAAACAATTATTATATTTTTTGATAACTAAGTACATGATCTTAAGTCGGCAAAAAATTATTAACAATAATTTTTGTTTACAAAATGTACAGCAGTTGACATTAATTTTCAAAAAAATTTAATCTCGAAAAATTTAATTTCAAAGAAAACTACTGCACAAAAAAAATTGGTCTTTTTTTAGAAACTTAGAACATGATCCTGAGTCGGCAAATAATTATAAACAAAAAGTATTATTTATAAAATGTACAGCAGTTGACATTAATTAATTTTTAATCAATTTAAAAATTTTCTAATAATATTAAATTAAAATGTTAGTTACAAAAAATCAAACCTTTTTTTTATTTATAAAACTTCTCATTTGAAAATAATTTTTTTCTAATTCAATATTGAAAAACTGTGTATTATATACTTTAATTAATGTTTTTAAGTAAAAAATAAAGTTACTAAAATTTTTAAAAATTAATATAAAATATTTTTTAAGTGTAGGATAGGATTGAGGATAATAAAATAATGTTTTTTCACTCACCTTGCAATGTTGAAGTTGACTCCGAATGACGATGAATCCTCTTGAAGAATGAAGAATAAAATTTTTTTCTTAAAAATACTTCACTAATTTCCTAGCTATATAATTACATTCTTAGTTTCAAAATCCCTAGCTAAGTAATAATATGACCTAATACAAAAAAATCGAAGTTCTTCATAAGATGTCAAAGATTTCTAATGCCTTCAAAATCACTCTTCGGCGTCTTCACTTGAGTCCTGTTTACTTCCAACTTCTCCGCGATGCCAAAAAAAGAAGAAAAATATGTGTCTGCAAAAAAAATATTAATTGTAAAAATAAACTTCTACGTCTAAAATTCTTCTTCATATTTGAAAAAGAACTTAAAGTTGAAGCTAGTTATTTTCTATTAATAATAATTTCTATATTTAAAAAATATTTTTAAATCACTTTTACAAATAAATTATTTAAACAAATTACAAGTTAAAATCGGCATGAATTTTATTTAATTCGAAATACAACTCTAACCAAATTTGGCCCAACTGTGCGGCGGTACTTCACAGTAAAAAGAAAGTCTTATTTTCAGGCAGAAAAGCAGCCTTAAATTAAGATGCAACATTTTCAAAGCAGTCAAAGCTAAATTTACGCACGTATTTTGTATCCTTTAACTTTATAGCAGACAGTGCTGAAGTTGAGACCGATCTTAAATTAAAATTTAAATTTTACTGTGTTGCGCAGTATGCAGTTCTTGACAAAAGGCCAAATTATAAAACTCCTTCCCATTTGCACAAAGATTTCTTTCCGATTTTTGTTTACTTACATGGAAAAAATAGCAAAAGAGATGCTCCAAACAGTAGGAAAATTTTTTTTTATTTTTTGTTGTAACTTCGTAAATGTTTCTGAGCCAGGAAAAAAGTATAAATAATACGTATTGTATAAAAAATGTACAGCACTTGAAATTAAAAAATTTTCAAGAAAATCTAATTTAAAGGAAGTCTTTTGTTCCAAAAAATTGATAAAATTAAAAACTAACGCAGTAAATGTCCCTGAGCAATCAAAAAATTATAAACAATAAGGATTGTTTATAAAATGTACAGCAGTTGACTTTAAAAATTGCAAAAATAAAAATTTTTCAAGAAAATCTAATTTAAAGAAAATCTACTATTCCAATAAAATTAAAAACTAACGCAGTAAATGTCCCTGAGCAATCAAAAAATTATAAACAATAAGGATTGTTTATCAACTGTACAGCAGTTGACATTAAACTTAAAAAAAAAGAAATTAAAAAAACAAATTTAATGTTAAACTATTGTCTAAAAACTTTTTGTATATTTTTTTGCAAACTCAGGGACCGTTCTTGAGTCAGCAAAAAATTATAAACCATATGTATTGTTTATTAAAAGTAGAGCAGTTGACTTTAAACTTTAAAAAATAGAAAATTTTTATTAAAATATAATTTAAAGAAAATCTACTGTTCAAAAACTGTTGTCATATTTTTTGATAACTCTGTGACTGT
Organism: Leptopilina myrica (nomen nudum); assembly: GCA_032872475.1. Classification (NCBI taxonomy): domain Eukaryota; kingdom Metazoa; phylum Arthropoda; class Insecta; order Hymenoptera; family Figitidae; genus Leptopilina; species Leptopilina myrica (nomen nudum). Next base: position 29,273,359 of record CM065465.1, on the reverse strand, counting down.
CTGGACATTAATGTTCAAAGAACAGAAAATTTTTATTTATGTCTATTTTAAAGGAAATCTACATACTTTATTTTTTTGATAACTCAGTAAGTGTCCCAGAGGCATAAAAAACTATAAACAAAAGTATTCATTATACAATGTACAATAGTTTACATTATTTTAGTATTTATTAAATATAGTAAATATACAGCAGTTGACATTAAACTTTAAAAAATAGAAAATGTTTATTTAAATCATCTTTAAAGTTTAATCTTTAAAGATCTTTAATCTTTATGGATATGGAACCTAAAGTTTTTTTTTTATTTTTTGAAAGATGTTAAAATTTTAAAGAGAACAAGATGTTTTAGAAGTCATTTGGCCAATATTTAATTTAGATATTTTTAAAAAATCGTCATTTTCAATGTTTTACAAAAATTTGAATAACTTCTAAAATAATGTACGCGTTTTAATGATCTTAGGCTTATTTTAAAGGTCATTTGTTCAACTATAAGACTTACTTATAGGCATTAACGTGTAATTTTTTTCTTAAAAAATGCAGGCCGTCAAACTTCGACCAAAAAAATTCAAAAAATTTGGAACATTCTTATTAACAGAAATATAATTTTTAAAATTCAAACGTATTTTTTTATGTAATTTTCTTAAAAAATCTACACCATATGATGTTTTAAATATTTTATAGAATAGTTTTTAGTACAGAAAAATTGTTCCAAATTTTTTGAATTTTGTTGGTCCAAGTTTGACGGCCTGCATTTTTTAAGAAAAAAATTACACGTTAATGCCTATAAGTAAGTCTTATAGTTGAACAAATGACCTTTAAAATAAGCCTAAGATCATTAAAAAGCGTACATTATTTTAAAAGTTATTCAAATTTTTGTAAAACATTGAAAATGACGATTTTTTAAAAATATCTAAATTAAATATTGGCCAAATGACTTCTAAAACATCTTGTTCTCTTTAAAATTTTAACATCTTTCAAAAAATAAAAAATAAAAACTTCAGGTTCCATACAATTTTTGTTTTAAAATGTTTTTCAATCATCTGAAAATGGGTGGTCTCTCAATTTTGACCGGTAGTGTATTGCTCATAATATGTACAGCAGTGGACATAAAAGTTCAAAAAAATGGAAATTTAAAAAAAATCAAATTTAAAGCGAATCTACACTTCGAAAAAAAGATATATATATATTTTTTTTAAACTCCGGAAGTGTCCCTAAGTCAAAAAAAAATTATAAACAATAAATATTGTTCATAAAATGTACAGCAGTTGACATTAAAGTACGAAAAAATAGAAATATTTTTAAAAGATTAAATTTAAAGCGAATTGACAGTACGAAACAAGTCTATATTTTTTTTTAAACTCAAAATTGTCCCTTAGTCATTACAAAATTTTAAACTATAAGTATCGTTTAAAAAATTTACAGCAGATGACATTAAAATTCGAAAAAATATAAATTTTTTAATAATAGCAAATTTAAAGCGAATCTACAGTTGGATAAATGTTAATATTTTTTGTAGAACTCAGTAAATGTCCCTGAGTCAACAAAATGTTATAAACAATAAGTATTGTTTATAAAATGTACAGCAATTGAAATTAAAAGTTAAAAAAAAAAATTTCAAGAAAATATAATTTAAAGGAAATCTATTGTTCCAAAAAAATTAAAAAAACTAAAAACGAAGGCAGTAAATGTCCCTGAGCCAGCAAAAAATTATAAACAATACGTATTGCTCATAACATGTACAGCAGTTGACATTATATTTCAAAAAAATGGAAACTTTTAAAAATATCTAATTTAAAGATTGTTTACTAATCCATAAAAATTTCCATTTTTTTAGAACTAAGTAAATGTCACTGAGTATGAAAAAATTATAAGCAATAAGTATTTAGAATAGAAGGTACAGCAGATGACATAAATGTTATAAAAAATGTAAATTTTATAAAAATATCTAATTTAAAAACAATCTACTAATCCAATTAAATTTACATTTTTTTAGAACTAACAGTTGGAAACAAGTTAATATTTTTTTTGAGAACTCAGTAAATTTTTAATTATTTAAATTTGAAACCAATTTTTATTGAATATTTTGAACATAATAAAGAGTTGAAGATTAATAATTTTTAATTAATATTTGATTTTCTTTCTGTATTTTTATTTGAAAAATTAAAAACATAACCTCAAATTTTTTGCTTCTTAGCTACCTTACTTTATAAAAGATAAAATTTAGAAATTAAGAAAGAAAATGAAAGCAATAAAATAAAAAAATATTATAAAAATGATATTCTTGATTTCATTTTTATAATTTTGTTTTACTAAAAAAATATTCTTTTTGTGACAAATGTTTATAATTTGAATTTTTCATTTAAATTAAATTTATTTTTCAACCAATTTAGAATATTTAGAATATTTTCAACTGAATAAAACTTTTTTGTTGATGTAGGACGTAAGAAGGGAATTTATAAATTAAATATATTTCTTTGACTTACCTCATAATGTTATGAGTTGAGGCTGGATGTTGTTAAATATTAATTATTTTTCAGATTTTCAATTGATTATGAATCACTCTTCAGAGTTTTTTGCGTCCTGTTCATCTTTCAGTTTATTCGACAGTGGTTGTTAAAAAATTCATACTTTTACCTAAAATAATAATTTTTTTATATGAAGAACTTTTTTGTTACAAAAAAGTAATAAAATTTTAGTTTGTAAAATATTTTTTCTAATCCAAATTATTAAAAGGTCATCGATAACTATTAGAACCAATGGTTTTCAAAATTTTCAATATATTTTTGACTTACCCCTTTTATTTTTGTATTCCCTTTCTTCTTAGTACTCTGGATTTGAAGGTTCTGGGCATGTCTGCAGCATTTTCTGGAATTTTAAGTAATGTTCCCTCTCCGATATCTCTTAAAGGACTCGAGAGTTCGTTCGTCTCTGCAAACAAAATTTTTGAGTGAATTAAACAAAAGAAAAAAATTTAAATACAGATAAATACTAACGCGGTTTTAAAACTAATAATCAAGTACTAATTGTGTGTTCACTCTATTTTTAAATTATTAACTAATTCTTTAATGAAATTTCCAAGTTAAACTTTTTTTTCTAATTTTGTTTACAAAAGAATTGAAATTGAAACTATTAAATAAAATGAAAACAAATACAATTAAAAATTTATGCTGAATTTATTTTAATACGTAATATTTAAATTATAATTAACTTTTATTACTTATTTTTTGGACTCTTTATTTTAATAACAAAGTAATCAGTTAAATTTCTAATATAATTATTAAATTAAAATGTTTTACACACATTTATTAAAAAAAATTTTTTAGGTTAAAATGCTTCATCTTGAAAAAACATGTATACATAATTACATAATTTAGTTAATTATATTTAAGCAAATTTCACTTTGCACACAAAAAATAGCAGTTAACGAAATATTATTGAACGGTTACGTGTTTCAAAAGTAAAATGTATTGACCATGGTGGCCACTAAAAATAATCAAAAATTTCCCTGACTTTTTACCGACTTTCCCTGACTAATATTCTGAGTATTTTTAACTTGGTTTCTAATAAATATCTAATAATTTAAATAAAAAATGTATCTCCTCAAATTATATGGTTCATTTTAAACAGGGAATAGAGATATTTTTAAGGATTTTAAAATCAATTTATAGAAATAGTAAAAATTGTTTATTTTAAAAATTAAATCTATGAAATTAAGTAGGGGAGACTGACGAAATTGAAGTGCGCTACGTTTTTAAAAACGAAAAATCAAAAAAAGTTTTTTCAAATAAAATCCATCTCTAATTTTTATCTTCCTTAATTTTTAAGAAATCAGTTGTTACTAAGGATTCAATTATCAAAAAATAACATTATTTACAACCAAAAATACAAGTACCGTCCCATTGTTTTTTTGTTTTCGTTTTTAAAAACGTTGTGAACTTCAGCCTCATGGGAGACTGCGGGTAAAACTTAAATTTTGCAAAAATGTTTTTTTAGGCACTAAATCCGTTTAGATGCACATATATACATATACAAATCAATCTTGTAGGGCAACTGGTCCTCACCAACTTTCCACAAAAAAGCTTCTGATATTTTATACTGTTAAAATTTAGAATTTAGTTAACTAAAAAATGTAATTGAATTACGGAAACAACGACAAAATCCGATTGCACCAATTACATTCTTAATTCTTTCAACTAGTTTTTCATGGTTATTACAAGTTTTTCATAATCTTTAGGGACTTATCAAACAAAATTTGTGAAAAAATTAGAGGAGTAGAAAACGACGGGAATATTTAATTATTACTCTGGACATATTCCTGAGAAAAGAAAAAAATACAAACAATAAAAATTAATAAAAATAATGTACAGCAATTCAAATTATATTTCGAAAAATTGGTTTTAAACAGAAAAGTCTAATTTGTAAAAAATTTAGTGTAGTAGAAAACGACAGAAATATTTTATTATTACTCAAAATATATTCCTGAGTAAGAAAAAAAATAAAAACAATACGAACTAATAAAAATAATGTACAGCATGTAAAATTATTTTTCGAAAAATTGGTTTTAGACAGAAAAGTCTAATTTCTGAAAAATGAAAATGTCTCTGAGTCAACCAAAACTTATAAACAATAAGTATTGTTAATAAAATGTACAGCAGTTGACATAAAAGTTTTTAAAAATTAAAACTTTTCAAAAAAATCTAATTTAGAGCCAATATACTGTTCAAAAAAAATTTGCATATTTTTTTTGCTAACGCTGGGAATGTCTCTGAGCTAACAAAAAATTATGAACAAAAAGTATTGTTTATTAAATGTACAGCAGTTCAAATTAAAGTTTTTAAAAATTAATACTTTTCAAAAAAATCTGATTCTGAGCCAATCTACTGTTCAAAAAAAATTTGCATATTTTTTTTGCTAACGCAGGGAATGTCTGTGAGCAAGCAAAAAATTATAAACAATAAGTATTGTTTATTAAATATACAGCAGTTGAAATTACAAATATTTAAAATACAAATTTTTCAAGAAAATCTAATTTAAAGCAAATCTACTGTTCGAAACAAAATAATAAAATTAAAAACTAACGCAGTAAATGTCACTGAGCAAGCAAAAAATTATAAACAATAATTATTGTTAATAAACTGTTCAGCAGTTGACATTAAAGTTTTTAAAAATTAATACTTTTTAAAAAAATCTAATTTAGAGCCAATCTACTGTTCCAAAAAAATTCGCATATTTTTTTTGCTAACGCTGGGAATGTCTCTGAGCTAACAAAAAAATATAAACAAAAAGTATTGTTTAATAAATGTACAGCAGTTCAAATTAAAGTTTTTAAAAATTAATACTTTTCAAAAAAATCTGATTCAGAGCCAATCTACTGTTCCAAAAAAATTCGCATATTTTTTTTGCTAACGCAGGGAATGTCTCTGAGCTTGCAAAAAATTATAAACAATAAGCATTGTTTATTAAATGTACAGCAGTTGACATTAAAGTTTTTAAAAATTAATAATTTTAAAAAAAACTTAATTAAGAGCAAATATACTGTTGAAACAAAATTTGCATATTTTTTGCTAAAGCAGGGAATGTCTCTAAACCAGCAAAAAATTATAAACTATAAGTATTGTTAATAAAATGTACTGCAATTGACATTAAAGTTTTTAAAAATTAATACTTTTCAAAAAAATCTAATTTAGAGCCAATCTACTGTTCAAAAAAAATTTGCATATTTTTTTTGCTAACGCAGGTAATGTCTCTGAGCAAGCAAAAAATTATGAACAATAAGTATTGTTTATTAAATGTACAGCAGTTGACATTAAACATTTTTTAAATACAAATTTTTCAAGAAAATCTAATTTAAAGCAAATATACTGTTCCAAAAAAAAAATTAAATTAAAAACTAACGCAGTAATTGTCACTGAGCAAGCAAAAAATTATAAACAATAATTATTGTTAATAAAATGTACAGCAGTGGACATTAAAGTTTTAAAAAATTAATACTTTTCAAAAAAATCTAATTTAGAGCCAATCTACTGTTCAAAAAAAGTTTGCATATTTTTTTTGCTAACGCAGAGAATGTCTTTGAGCTATTAAAAATTATAAACAATAAGTATTGTTTATTAAATGTACAGCAGTTGAAAATAAACATTTTAAAAATACAAATTTTTCAAGAAAATCTAATTTAAAGCAAATATACTGTTCCAAAAAAAATGATAAAATTTAAAAATAATGCAGTAAATGTCGCTGAGCAAGCAAAAAATTATAAACAATAATTACTGTTTATAAAATGTACAGCAGTTGAAATTAAAGTTTTTAAAAATTAATACTTTTCAAAAAAAACTAATTTAGAGCCAATCTACTGTTCAAAAAAAAATTGGCATATTTTTTTTCTAACGCAGGGAATGTCTCTAAACCAGCAAAAAAATATAAACAATAAGTATTGTTTATTAAATATACAGCAGTTGAAATTACAAATATTTAAAATAAAAATTTTTCAAGAAAATCTAATTTAAAGCAAATCTACTGTTCCAAAAAAATTGATATAATTAAAAACAAACGCAGTAAATGCCACGGAGCAAGCAAAAAATTATAAACAATAATTATTGTTAATAAAATGTACAGCAGTTGACATTAAAGTTTTTAAAAATTAATACTTTTTAAAAAAATCTAATTTAGAGCCAATCTACTGTTCCAAAAAAATTCGCATATTTTTTTTGCTAACGCTGGGAATGTCTCTGAGCTAACAAAAAAATATAAACAAAAAGTATTGTTTATTAAATGTACAGCAGTTCAAATTAAAGTTTTTAAAAATTAATACTTTTCAAAAAAATCTGATTCAGAGCCAATCTACTGTTCCAAAAAAATTCGCATATTTTTTTTGCTAACGCAGGGAATGTCTCTGAGCTTGCAAAAAATTATAAACAATAAGCATTGTTTATTAAATGTACAGCAGTTGACATTAAAGTTTTTAAAAATTAATACTTTTCAAAAAAACTTAATTAAGAGCAAATCTACTGTTGAAACAAAATTTGCATATTTTTTGCTAAAGCAGGGAATGTCTCTAAACCAGCAAAAAATTATAAACTATAAGTATTGTTAATAAAATGTACTGCAATTGACATTAAAGTTTTTAAAAATTAATACTTTTCAAAAAAATCTAATTTAGAGCCAATCTACTGTTCAAAAAAAATTTGCATATTTTTTTTGCTAACGCAGGTAATGTCTCTGAGCAAGCAAAAAATTATGAACAATAAGTATTGTTTATTAAATGTACAGCAGTTGACATTAAACATTTTTTAAATACAAATTTTTCAAGAAAATCTAATTTAAAGCAAATATACTGTTCCAAAAAAAAAATTAAATTAAAAACTAACGCAGTAAATGTCACTGAGCAAGCAAAAAATTATAAACAATAATTATTGTTAATAAAATGTACAGCAGTTGACATTAAAGTTTTTAAAAATTAATACTTTTCAAAAAAATCTAATTAAGAGCCAATCTACTGTTCAAAAAAAGTTTGCATATTTTTTTGCTAACGCAGAGAATGTCTTTGAGCTAGTAAAAAATTATAAACAATAAGTATTGTTTATTAAATGTACAGCAGTTGAAATTAAACATTCTAAAAATATAAATTTTTCAAGAAAATCTAATTTAAAGCAAATATACTGATCCAAAAAAAATGATAAAATTAAAAACTAACGCAGTAAATGTCGCTGAGCAAGCAAAAAATTATAAACAATAATTACTGTTTATAAAATGTACAGCAGTTGAAATTAAAGTTTTTAAAAATTAATAATTTTCAAAGAAATCTAATTTAGAGCCAATCTACTGTTCAAAAAAAGTTTGCATATTTTTTTTGCTACGCAGGGAATGTCTTTGAGATAGCAAAAAATTATAAACAATAAATATTGCTTAATTAATGTACAGCAGTTCAAATTAAAGTTCATAAAAATTAACACTTTTCAAAAAAATCTAATTGAGAGCCAATCTACTGTTCAAAAAAAATTTGCATATTTTTTTTGCTAACGCAGGGAATGTCTCTGAGCAAACAAAAAATTATAAACAATAAGTATTGTTTATTAAATGTACAGCAGTTGAAATTAAAAATTTTTTAAATACAAATTTTTCAAGAAAATCTAATTTAAAGCAAATATACTGTTAAAAAAAAAATTAAATTAAAAACTAACGCAGTAAATGTCACTGAGCAGGCAAAAAATTATAAACAATAATTATTGTTAATAAAATGTACAGCAGTTGACATTAAAGTTTTTAAAAATTAATAATTTTCAAAGAAATCTAATTTAGAGCCAATCTACTGTTCAAAAAAAATTTGCATATTTTTTTGCAAACGCAGAAAATGTCTCTGAGCTAGCAAAAAATGATGAACAATAAGTATTGTTTATTAAATGTACTGCAGTTGACATTAAAAATTTAAAAAAATAAATCTTTTCACAAAAATCTAATTTAATGCAAATCTACTGTTTAAAGAAAATTTGCATTTTTTTGGCAAACGCAGGGAATGTCTCTGAGCTAGCAAAAAATGATGAACAATAAGTATTGTTAATAAAATGTACAGCAATTGACATTAAAGTTTTTAAAAATTAATACTTTTCAAAAAAATCTTATTTATAGCCAATCTACTGTTCAAAAAAAAATTGCATATATTTTTTGCTAACGCAGAGAATGTCTCTGAGCAAGCAAAAAATTATGAACAATAAGTATTGTTTATTAAATGTACAGCAGTTGAAATTAAAAATTTTTTAAATACAAATTTTTCAAGAAAATCTAATTTAAAGCAAAAATACTGTTCAAAAAAATAAAATAAAATAAAAAACTAACGCAGTAAATGTCACTGAGCAAGCAAAAAAATATAAACAATAAGCATTGTTTATAAAATTTACAGCAGTTGAAATTAAAGTTTATAAAAATTTATACTTTTCAAAAAAATCTAATTTAGAGCCAATCTACTGTTCAAAAAAAAATTTGCATATTTTTTTTCTAACGCAGGGAATGTCTCTAAACCAGCAAAAAATATAAACAATAAGCATTGTTTATAAAATTTACAGCAGTTGAAATTAAAAATTTTAAAAATAGAAAAAATTTGTCAAGAAAATCTAATTTAAAGCAAATCTACTGTTCGAAACAAAATGATAAAAATAAAAACTAACGCAGTAAATGTCGCTGAGCAAGCAAAAATTTAAAAAAAATAATTACTGTTTAAAAAATGTACAGCAGTTGAAATTAAAGTTTTTAAAAATTAATAACTTTCAAAGAAATCTAATTTAGAGCCAATCTACTTTTAAAAAAAAAATTTTCATTTTTTTTTGCTATGCAGGGAATGTATTTGAGCTAGCAAAAAATTATAAACAATAAATATTGCTTATTAAATGTACAGCAGTTCAAATAAAAGTTTATAAAAATTAATACTTTTCAAAAAAATATAATTTAGAGCCAATCTACAGTTCAAAAAAAAATTTGCATATTTTTATGCTAACGCAGTAAATGTCTCTGAGCTAGAAAAAAATGATGAAAAATAAGTATTGTTAATAAAATGTACAGCAATTGACATTAAAGTTTTTAAAAATTAATACTTTTCAAAAAAATCTTATTTATAGCCAATCTACTGTTCAAAAAAAATTTGCATATTTTTTTTGCTAACGCAGAGAATGTCTCTGAGCAAGCAAAAAATTATGAACAATAAGTATTGTTTATTAAATGTACAGCAGTTGAAATTAAAAATTTTTTCAATACAAATTTTTCAAGAAAATCTAATTTAAAGCAAACTTACTGTTCCAAAAAAAATGATAAAATTAAAAACTAACGCAGTAAATGTCGCTGAGCAAGCAAAAAATTATAAACAATAATTATTGTTAATAAAATGTACAGCAGTTGACATTAAAGTTTTTAAAAATTAATACTTTTCAATAAAATCTAATTTAGAGCCAATCTACTGTTCAAAAAAAGTTTGCATATTTTTTTTCTAACGCAGGAAGTGCCTCTAAACCAGCAAAAAATTATAAACAATAAATATTGCTTATTAAATGTACAGCAGTTGAAATTAAAGTATTTAAAAATTAATACTTTTCAAAAAAATCTGATTCTGAGCCAATCTACTGTTCAAAGAAAATTTGCATATTTTTTTCTAACGCAGGGAATGTCTCTAAACCAGCAAAAAAATATAAACAATAAGCATTGTTTATAAAATTTACAGCAGTTGAAATTAAAAATTTTAAAAATAGAAAAAATTTATCAAGAAAATCTAATTTAAAGCAAATCTACTGTTCGAAACAAAAAATTAAAAATTAAAAACTAACGCAGTAAATTTCTCTGAGCTAGTAAAAAATTATACACAATAATTATTGTTTATTAAATGTACAGCAGTTCAAATTAAAGTTTATAAAAATTAATAATTTTCAATAAAATCTAATTTACAGCCAATCTACTGTTTAAAAAAAGTTTGCATATTTTTTTTGCTACGCAGGGCATGTCTTTAAGATAGAACAAAATTATAAACAATAAATATTGCTTATTAAATGTACAGCAGTTCAAATTAAAGTTTATAAAAATTTATACTTTTCAAAAAAATCTAATTTAGAGCCAATCTACTGTTCAAAAAAAAATTTGCATATTTTTTTTGCTGACGCAGGGAATGTCTCTGAGCTAGTAAAAAATTATAAACAATAAGCATTGTTTATAAAATTTACAGCAGTTGAAATTAAAAATTTTTTAAATACAAATTTTTCAAGAAAAACTAATTTAAAGCAAATATACTGTTCAAAAAAAAAATTAAATTAAAAACTAACGCAGTAAATGTCACTGAGCAGGCAAAAAATTATAAACAATAATTATTGTTAATAAAATGTACAGCAGTTGACATTAAAGTTTTTAAAAATTAATAATTTTCAAAGAAATCTAATTTAGAGCCAATCTACTGTTCAAAAAAAATTTGCATATTTTTTTGCTAACGCAGGGAATGTCTCTGAGCTAGCAAAAAATGATGAACAATAAGTATTGTTAATAAAATGTACAGCAATTGACATTAAAGTTTTTAAAAATTAATAATTTTCAAAGAAATCTAATTTAGAGCCAATCTACTGTTCAAAAAAAATTTGCATTTTTTTTGCTACGCAGGGAATGTCTCTAAACCAGCAAAAAATATAAACAATAAGCATTGTTTATAAAATTTACAGCAGTTGAAATTAAAAATTTTTAAAATAGAAAAAATTTGTCAAGAAAATCTAATTTAAAGCAAATCTACTGTTCGAAACAAAATGATAAAAATAAAAACTAACGCAGTAAATGTCGCTGAGCATGCAAAAAATTATAAACAATAATTAGTGTTTATAAAATGTACAGCAGTTGAAATTAAAGTTTATAAAAATTAATAATTTTCAAAGAAATCTAATTTAGAGCCTATCTACTGTTAAAAAAAAATTTGCATTTTTGTTTGCTAACGAAGGGAATGTCTCTAAACCAGCAAAAAATTATAAACAATAAATATTGCTTATTAAATGTACAGCAGTTTAAATTAAAGTTTATAAAAATTAATACTTTTCAAAAAAATCTAATTTAGAGCCAATCTACTGTTCAAAAAAAAATTTGCATATTTTTTTTTCTAACGCAGGGAATGTCTCTAAACCAGCAAAAAATATAAACAATAAGCATTGTTTATAAAATTTACAGCAGTTGAAATTAAAAATTTTAAAAATAGAAAAAATTTTTCAAGAAAATCTAATTTAAAGCAAAAATACTGTTCAAAAAAAAAAATAAATAAAATAAAAAACTAACGCAGTAAATGTCACTGAGCAAGCAAAAAATTATAAACAATAATTATTGTTAATAAAATGTACAGCAGTTGACATTAAAGTTTTTAAAAATTAATACTTTTCAAAAAAATCTAATTTAGAGCCTATCTACTGTTCAAAAAAAATTTGCATTTTTGTTTGCTAACGCAGGGAATGTCTCTAAACCAGCAAAAAACTATAAACATAAAGTATTGTTTATAAAATTTACAGCAGTTCAAATTAAAGTTTTTAAAAATTAATACTTTTCAAAAAAATCTAATTTAGAGCCAATCTACTGTTTAAAAAAAATTTGCATATATTTTTTGATGACGCAGGGAATGTCTCTGAGCTAGTAAAAAATTATAAACAATAAGTATTGTTTATTAAATGTACAGCAGTTCAAATTAAAGTTTTTAAAAATTATTACTTTTCAAGAAAATGTAATTTATAGCCAATCTACTGTTCAAAAAAAATTTGCATTTTTTTTTGCTACGCAGGGAATGTCTTTGAGCTAGCAAAAAATTATAAACAATAAAGATTGTTGATTAAATGTACAGCAGTTCAAATTAAAGTTTATAAAAATTAATACTTTTCAAAAAAATCTAATTTTGAAACAATCTACTGTTCAAAAAAAAATTTGCATATTTTTTTTGCTAACGCAGAGAATGTCTCTAAGCAAGCAAAAAATTATGAACAATAAGTATTGTTTATTAAACGTACAGCAGTTGAAATTAAAAATTTTTTAAATACAAATTGTTCAAGAAAATCTAATTTAAAGCAAAAATACTGTGCAACAAGAAAATATAAATAAAATAAACAACTAACGCAGTAAATGTCACTGAGCAAGCAAAAAATTCTAAACAATAAGCATGGTTTATAACATGTACAGCAGTTGACATTAAAGTTTTTAAAAATTCATACTTTTCAAAAAAATCTAATTTAGAGCCAATCTACTGTTCAAAAAAAATTTGCATATTTTTTTTCTAACGCAGGGAATGTCTCTAAACCAGCAAAAAAATATAAACAATAAGCATTGTTTATAAAATTTACAGCAGTTGACATTAAAAATTTTAAAAATAGAAAAAATTTATCAAGAAAATCTAATTTAAAGCAAATCTACTGTTCGAAACAAAATGATAAAATTAAAAACTAACGCAGTAAATGTCGCTGAGCAAGCAAAAAATTATAAACAATAATTACTGTTTATAAAATGTACAGCAGTTGAAATTAAAGTTTTTAAAAATTAATAATTTTCAAAGAAATCTAATTTAGAGCCAATCTACTGTTCAAAAAAAAATTTGCATTTTTTTTTGCTATGCAGGGAATGTCTTTGAGCTAGCAAAAAATTATAAACAATAAATATTGCTTATTAAATGTACAGCAGTTCAAATAAAAGTTTATAAAAATTAATACTTTTCAAAAAAATCTAATTTAGAGCCAATCTACTGTTCAAAAAAAAATTTGCATATTTTTATGCTAACGCAGGAAATGTCTCTGAGCTAGCAAAAAATGATGAACAATAAGTATTGTTAATAAAATGTACAGCAATTGACATTAAAGTTTTTAAAAATTAATACTTTTCAAAAAAATCTTATTTATAGCCAATCTACTGTTCAAAAAAAATTTGCATATTTTTTTTGCTAACGCAGAGAATGTCTCTGAGCAAGCAAAAAATTATGAACAATAAGTATTGTTTATTAAATGTACAGCAGTTAAAATTAAAAATTTTTTAAATACAAATTTTTCAAGAAAATCTAATTTAAAGCAAAAATACTGTTCAAAAAAATAAAATAAAATAAAAAACTAACGCAGTAAATGTCACTGAGCAAGCAAAAAATTAAAAACACTAAGCATTGTTTATAAAATTTACAGCAGTTGACATTAAAGTTTTTAAAAATTAATACTTTTCAATAAAATCTAATTTAGAGCCAATCTACTGTTCAAAAAAAGTTTGCATATTTTTTTTCTAACGCAGGAAATGTCTCTAAACCAGCGAAAAAATATAAACAATAAGCATTGTTTTTAAAATTTACAGCAGTTGAAATTAAAGTTTTTAAAAATTAATACTTTTCAAAAAAATCTGATTCTGAGCCAATCTACTGTTCAAAAAAAATTTGCATATTTTTTTCTAACGCAGGGAATGTCTCTAAACCAGCAAAAAAATATAAACAATAAGCATTGTTTATAAAATTTACAGCAGTTGAAATTAAAAATTTTAAAAATAGAAAAAATTTATCAAGAAAATCTAATTTAAAGCAAATCTACTGTTCGAAACAAAATAATAAAAATTAAAAACTAACGCAGTAAATGTCGCTGAGCAAGCAAAAAATTATAAACAATAATTACTGTTTATAAAATGTACAGCAGTTGAAATTAAAGTTTATAAAAATTAATAATTTTCAATAAAATCTAATTTACAGCCAATCTACTGTTTAAAAAAAGTTTGCATATTTTTTTTGCTACGCAGGGCATGTCTTTAAGATAGAACAAAATTATAAACAATAAATATTGCTTATTAAATGTACAGCAGTTCAAATTAAAGTTTATAAAAATTTATACTTTTCAAAAAAATCTAATTTAGAGCCAATCTACTGTTCAAAAAAAAATTTGCATATTTTTTTTTCTAACGCAGAGAATGTCTCTGAGCAAACAAAAAATTATAAACAATAAGTATTGTTTATTAAATGTACAGCAGTTGAAATTAAAAATTTGTTAAATACAAATTTTTCAAGAAAAACTAATTTAAAGCAAATATACTGTTCAAAAAAAAAAATTAAATTAAAAACTAACGCAGTAAATGTCACTGAGCAGGCAAAAAATTATAAACAATAATTATTGTTAATAAAATGTACAGCAGTTGACATTAAAGTTTTTAAAAATTAATAATTTTCAAAGAAATCTAATTTAGAGCCAATCTACTGTTCAAAAAAAATTTGCATATTTTTTTGCTAACGCAGGGAATGTCTCTGAGCTAGCAAAAAATGATGAACAATAAGTATTGTTAATAAAATGTACAGCAATTGACATTAAAGTTTTTAAAAATTAATACTTTTCAAAAAAATCTAATTTAGAGCCAATCTACTGTTCAAAAAAAATTTGCATTTTTTTTGCTAACGCAGGGAATGTCTCTAAACCAGCAAAAAAATATAAACAATAAGCATTGTTTATAAAAATTACAGCAGTTGAAATTAAAAATTTTTAAAAAGAGAAAAAATTTATCAAGAATATCTAATTTAAAGCAAATCTACTGTTCGAAACAAAATGATAAAATTAAAAACTAACGCAGTAAATGTCGCTGAGCAAGCAAAAATTAATAAACAATAATTACTGTTTATAAAATGTACAGCAGTTGAAATTAAAGTTTTTAAAAATTAATAATTTTCAAAGAAATCTAATTTAGAGCCAATCTACTGTTCAAAAAAAATTTGCATTTTTTTTTGCTACGCAGGGAATGTCTTTGAGCTAGCAAAAAATTATAAACAATAAATATTGTTTATTAAATGTACAGCAGTTTAAATTAAAGTTTATAAAAATTAATACTTTTCAAAAAAATCTAATTTAGAGCCAATCTACTGTTCAAAAAAAAATTTGCATATTTTTTTTTCTAACGCAGGGAATGTCTCTAAACCAGCAAAAAATATAAACAATAAGCATTGTTTATAAAATTTACAGCAGTTGACATTAAAGTTTTTAAAAATTAATACTTTTCAAAAAAATCTTATTTATAGCCAATCTACTGTTCAAAAAAAATTATGAACAATAAGTATTGTTTATTAAATGTACAGCAGTTGAAATTAAAAATTTTTTAAATACAAATTTTTCAAGAAAATCTAATTTAAAGCAAAAATACGGGTCAAAAAAAAAAAATTAAATAAAATTAAAAACTAACGCAGTAAATGTCGCAGAGCAAGCAAAAAATTATACACAATAATTATTGTTAATAAAATGTACAGCAGTTGACATTAAAGTTTTTAAAAATTAATACTTTTCAAAAAAATCTAATTAAGAGCCAATCTACTGTTCAAAAAAAATTTGCATTTTTTTTGCTAACGCAAGGAATGTCTTTGAGATAGCAAAAAATTATAAACAATAAATATTGCTTATTAAATGTACAGCAGTTCAAATTAAAGTTCATAAAAATTAACACTTTTTAAAAAAATCTAATTGAGAGCCAATCTACTGTTCAAAAAAAATTTGCATATTTTTTTTGCTAACGCAGAGAATGTCTCTGAGCAAACAAAAAATTATAAACAATAAGTATTGTTTATTACATGTACAGCAGTTGAAATTAAAAATTTGTTAAATACAAATTTATCAAGAAAATCTAATTTAAAGCAAATCTACTGTTCGAAACAAAATGATAAAATTAAAAACTAACGCAGTAAATGTCGCTGAGCAAGCAAAAAATTATAAACAATAATTATTGTTAATAAAATGTACAGCAGTTGACATTAAAGTTTTTAAAAATTAATAATTTTCAAAGAAATCTAATTTAGAGCCAATCTACTGTTCAAAAAAAATTTGCATTTTTTTTTGCTAACGCAGGGAATGTCTTTGAGATAGCAAAAAATTATAAACAATAAATATTGCTTATTAAATGTACAGCAGTTCAAATTAAAGTTTATAAAAATTAACACTTTTCAAAAAAATCTAATTGAGAGCCAATCTACTGTTCAAAAAAAATTTGCATATTTTTTTTGCTAACGCAGAGAATGTCTCTGAGCAAGCAAAAAATTATGAACAATAAGTATTGTTTATTAACTGTACAGCAGTTGGAATTAAAAATTTTTTAAATACAAATTTTTCAAGAAAATCTAATTTAAAGCAAATTTACTGTTCCAAATAAAATGATAAAATTAAAAACTAACGCAGTAAATGTCGCTGAGCAAGCAAAAAATTATAAACAATAATTATTGTTAATAAAATGTACAGCAGTTGACATTAAAGTTTTTAAAAATTAATAATTTTCAAAGAAATCTAATTTAGAGCCAATCTACTGTTCAAAAAAAATTTGCATATTTTTTTGCTAACGCAGGGAATGTCTCTGAGCTAGCAAAAAATGATGAACAATAAGTATTGTTAATAAAATGTACAGCAATTGACATTAAAGTTTTTAAAAATTAATACTTTTCAAAAAAATCTTATTTATAGCCAATCTACTGTTCAAAAAAAATTTGCATATTTTTTTTGCTAACGCAGAGAATGTCTCTGAGCAAGCAAAAAATTATAAACAATAAGTATTGTTTATTAAATGTACAGCAGTTGAAATTAAAAATTTTTTAAATACAAATTTTTCAAGAAAATCTAATTTAAAGCAAAAATACTGTTAAAAAAAAAAATTAAATAAAAAACTAACGCAGTAAATGTCACTGAGCAAGCAAATAATTATAAACAATAATTATTGTTAATAAAATGTACAGCAGTTGACTTTAAAGTTTTTAAAAATTAATACTTTTCAAAAAAATCTAATTTAGAGCCAATCTACTGTTCAAAAAAAATTTGCATTTTTTTTTGCTACGCAGGGAATGTCTTTGAGCTAGCAAAAAATTATAAACAATAAATATTGTTTATTAAATGTACAGCAGTTTAAATTAAAGTTTATAAAAATTAATACTTTTCAAAAAAATCTAATTTAGAGCCAATCTACTGTTCAAAAAAAAATTTGCATATTTTTTTTTCTAACGCAGGGAATGTCTCTGAGCTAGCAAAAAATGATGAACAATAAGTATTGTTAATAAAATGTAAAGCAATTGACATTAAAGTTTTTAAAAATTAATACTTTTCAAAAAAATCTTATTTATAGCCAATCTACTGTTCAAAAAAAATTATGAACAATAAGTATTGTTTATTAAATGTACAGCAGTTGAAATTCAAAATTTTTTAAAAATTAATACTTTTCAAAAAAATATCATTGAGAGCCAATCTACTGTTCAAAAAAAATTTGCATATTTTTTTGCTAACGCAGGGAATGTCTCTGAGCTAGCAAAAAATGATGAACAATAAGTATTGTTAATAAAATGTACAGCAATTGACATTAAAGTTTTTAAAAATTAATACTTTTCAAAAAAATCTTATTTATAGCCAATATACTGTTCAAAAAAAAATTGCATAATTTTTTTGCTAACGCAGAGAATGTCTCTGAGCAAGCAAAAAATTATGAACAATAAGTATTGTTTATTAAATGTACAGCAGTTGAAATTAAAAATTTTTTAAATACAAATTTTTCAAGAAAATCTAATTTAAAGCAAAAATACTGTTCAAAAAAAAAAAAATAAAATAAAAAACTAACGCAGTAAATGTCACTGAGCAAGCAAAAAATTATAAACAATAATTATTGTTAATAAAATGTACAGCAGTTGACTTTAAAGTTTTTAAAAATTAATACTTTTCAAAAAAATCTAATTTAGAGCCAATCTACTGTTCAAAAAAAATTTGCCTTTTTTTTTGCTACGCAGGGAATGTCTTTGAGCTAGCAAAAAATTATAAACAATAAATATTGCTTATTAAATGTACAGCAGTTCAAATTAAAGTTTATAAAAATTAATACTTTTCAAAAAAATCTAATTTAGAGCCAATCTACTGTTCAAAAAAAAATTTGCATATTTTTTTTTCTAACGCAGGGAATGTCTCTGAGCTAGCAAAAAATGATGAACAATAAGTATTGTTAATAAAATGTACAGCAATTGACATTAAAGTTTTTAAAAATTAATACTTTTCAAAAAAATCTTATTTATAGCCAATCTACTGTTCAAAAAAAATTATGAACAATAAGTATTGTTTATTAAATGTACAGCAGTTGAAATTAAAAATTTTTTAAATACAAATTTTTCAAGAAAATCTAATTTAAAGCAAAAATACTGTTCAAAAAAAAAAAATAAATAAAATAAAAAACTAACGCAGTAAATGTCACTGAGCAAGCAAAAAATTATAAACAATAATTATTGTTAATAAAATGTACAGCAGTTGACATTAAAGTTTTTAAAAATTAATACTTTTAAAAAAAATCTAATTTAAAGCCAATCTACTGTTCAAAAAAAATTTGCATTTTTTTTTGCTAACGCAGGGAATGTCTCTAAACCAGCAAAAAAATATAAACAATAAGCATTGTTTATAAAAATTACAGCAGTTGAAATTAAAAATTTTAAAAATAGAAAAAATTTATCAAGAAAATCTAATTTAAAGCAAATCTACTGTTCGAAACAAAATGATAAAATTAAAAACTAACGCAGTAAATGTCGCTGAGCAAGCAAAAAATTATAAACAATAATTACTGTTTATAAAATGTACAGCAGTTGAAATTAAAGTTTTTAAAAATTAATAATTTTCAAAGAAATCTAATTTAGAGCCAATCTACTGTTCAAAAAAAGTTTGCATATTTTTTTTGCTACGCAGGGAATGTCTTTGAGATAGCAAAAAATTATAAACAATAAATATTGCTTATTAAATGTACAGCAGTTCAAATTAAAGTTCATAAAAATTAACACTTTTCAAAAAAATCTAATTGAGAGCCAATCTACTGTTCAAAAAAAATTTGCATATTTTTTTTGCTAACGCAGAGAATGTCTCTGAGCAAGCAAAAAATTATGAACAATAAGTATTGTTTATTAACTGTACAGCAGTTGGAATTAAAAATTTTTTAAATACAAATTTTTCAAGAAAATCTAATTTAAAGCAAATTTACTGTTCCAAATAAAATGATAAAATTAAAAACTAACGCAGTAAATGTCGCTGAGCAAGCAAAAAATTATAAACAATAATAATTGTTAACAAAATGTACAGCAGTTGAAATTAAAGTTTTTAAAAATTAATAATTTTCAATAAAATCTAATTTAGAGCCAATCTACTGTTCAAAAAAAGTTTGCATATTTTTTTTCTAACGCAGGAAATGTCTCTAAACCAGCAAAAAAATATAAACAATATGCATTGTTTATAAAATATACAGCAGTTGAAATTAAAGTTTTTAAAAATTAATACTTTTCAAAAAAATCTAATTAAGAGCCAATCTACTGTTCAAAAAAAATTTGCATATTTTTTTTGCTAACGCAGAGAATGTCTCTGAGCAAACAAAAAATTATAAACAATAAGTATTGTTTATTAAATGTACAGCAGTTGAAATTAAAAATTTTTTAAATACAAATTTTTCAAGAAAATCTAATTTAAAGCAAAAATACTGTTCCAAAAAAATAAAATAAAAAACTAACGCAGTAAATGTCACTGAGCAGGCAAAAAATTATAAACAATAATTATTGTTAATAAAATGTACAGCAGTTGACATTAAAGTTTTTAAAAATTAATACTTTTTAAAAAAATCTAATTTAGAGCCAATCTACTGTTCAAAAAAAATTTGCATATTTTTTTGCTAACGCAGGGAATGTCTCTGAGCTAGCAAAAAATGATGAACAATAAGTATTGTTAATAAAATGTACAGCAATTGACATTAAAGTTTTTAAAAATTAATACTTTTCAAAAAAATCTTATTTATAGCCAATCTACTGTTCAAAAAAAATTTGCATATTTTTTTTGCTAACGCAGAGAATGTCTCTGAGCAAGCAAAAAATTATGAACAATAAGTATTGTTTATTAAATGTACAGCAGTTGAAATTAAAAATTTTTTAAATACAAATTTTTCAAGAAAATCTAATTTAAAGCAAATATACTGTTCCAAAAAAAAAAATAAAATTAAAAACTAACGCAGTAAATGTCACTGAGCAAGCCAAAAATTATAAACAATAATTATTGTTAATAAAATGTACAGCAGTTGACATTAAAGTTTTTAAAAATTAATACTTTTCAAAAAAATCTAATTTAGAGCCAATCTACTGTTTAAAAAAAATTTGCATTTTTTTTTTGCTACGCAGGGAATGTCTTTGAGCTAGCAAAAAATTATAAACAATAAATATTGTTTATTAAATGTACAGCAGTTCAAATTAAAGTTTTTAAAAATTAATACTTTTCAAAAAAATCTAATTTAGAGCCAATCTACTGTTTAAAAAAAATTTGCATTTTTTTTTTATGACGCAGGGAATGTCTCTGAGCTAGTAAAAAATTATAAACAATAAGTATTGTTTATTAAATGTACACCAGTTCAAATTAAAGTTTAAAAAAATTAATATTTTTCAAAAAAATCTAATTTAGAGCCAATCTACTGTTCAAAAAAAAATTTGCATATTTTTTTTTCTAACGCAGGGAATGTCTCTAAACCAGCAAAAAATATAAACAATAAGCATTGTTTATAAAATTTACAGCAGTTGAAATTAAAAATTTTAAAAATAGAAAAAATTTATCAAGAAAATCTAATTTAAAGCAAATCTACTGTTCGAAACAAAATGATAAAATTAAAAACTAACGCAGTAAATGTCGCTGAGCAAGCAAAAAATTATAAACAATAATTACTGTTTATAAAATGTACAGCAGTTGAAATTAAAGTTTTTAAAAATTAATAATTTTCAAAGAAATCTAATTTAGAGCCAATCTACTGTTCAAAAAAAATTTGCATATTTTTTTGCTAACGCAGGGAATGTCTCTGAGCTAGCAAAAAATTATAAACAATAAGTATTGTTTATTAAATGTACAGCAGTTCAAATTAAAGTTTTTAAAAATTAATACTTTTCAAAAAAATCTAATTTAGAGCCAATCTACTGTTTAAAAAAAATTTGCATATTTTTTTTTGCTGACGCAGGGAATGTCTCTAAGCTAGTAAAAAATTATAAACAATAAGTATTGTTTATTAAATGTTCAGCAGTTAAAATTAAAGTTTATAAAAATTAATACTTTTCAAAAAAATCTAATTTAGAGCCAATCTACTGTTCAAAAAAAATTTGCATATTTTTTTTGCTAACGCAGGGAATGTCTCTGAGCAAGCAAAAAATTATAAACAATAATTATTGTTTATAAAATGTACAGCAGTTGACATTAAAGTTTTTAAAAATTAATACTTTTCAAAAAAATCTAATTTAGAGCCAATCTACTGTTCAAAAAAAATTATGAACAATAAGTATTGTTTATGAAATGTACAGCAGTTGAGATTAAAAATTTTTTAAATACAAATTTTTCAAGAAAATCTAATTTAAAGCAAAAATACTGTTCAAAAAAAAAAAATAAATAAAATAAAAAACTAACGCAGTAAATGTCCCTGAGCAAGCAAAAAATTATAAACAATCATTATTGTTAATAAAATGTACAGCAGTTGACATTAAAGTTTTTAAAAATTAATACTTTTAAAAAAAATCTAATTTAAAGCAAATCTACTGTTCAAAAAAAAATTGCATTTTTTTTTGCTAACGCAGGGAATGTCTCTAAACCAGCAAAAAAATATAAACAATAAGCATTGTTTATAAAAATTACAGCAGTTGAAATTAAAAATTTTAAAAATAGAAAAAATTTATCAAGAATATCTAATTTAAAGCAAATCTACTGTTCGAAACAAAATGATAAAATTAAAAACTAACGCAGTAAATGTCGCTGAGCAAGCAAAAATTTATAAACAATAATTACTGTTTATAAAATGTACAGCAGTTGAAATTAAAGTTTTTAAAAATTAATAATTTTCAAAGAAATCTAATTTAGAGCCAATCTACTGTTCAAAAAAAATTTGCATATTTTTTTTGCTACGCAGGGAATGTCTTTGAGATAGCAAAAAATTATAAACAATAAATATTGCTTATTAAATGTACAGCAGTTCAAATTAAAGTTTATAAAAATTAACACTTTTCAAAAAAATCTAATTGAGAGCCAATCTACTGTTCAAAAAAAATTTGCATATTTTTTTTGCTAACGCAGAGAATGTCTCTGAGCAAGCAAAAAATTATGAACAATAAGTATTGTTTATTAACTGTACAGCAGTTGGAATTAAAAATTTTTAAATACAAATTTTTCAAGAAAATCTAATTTAAAGCAAATTTACTGTTCCAAATAAAATGATAAAATTAAAAACTAACGCAGTAAATGTCGCTGAGCAAGCAAAAAATTATAAACAATAATAATTGTTAACAAAATGTACAGCAGTTGACATTAAAGTTTTTAAAAATTAATACTTTTCAATAAAATCTAATTTAGAGCCAATGTACTGTTCAAAAAAAGTTTGCATATTTTTTTTCTAACGCAGGAAATGTCTCTAAACCAGCAAAAAAATAGAAACAATAAGCATTGTTTATAAAATTTACAGCAGTTGAAATTAAAGTTTTTAAAAATTAATACTTTTCAAAAAAATCTGATTCTGAGCCAATCTACTGTTCAAAAAAAATTTGCATATTTTTTTTGCTAACGCAGGGAATGTCTCTGAGCAAACAAAAAATTATAAACAATAAGTATTGTTTATTAAATGTACAGCAGTTGAAATTAAAAATTTTTTAAATACAAATTTTTCAAGAAAATCTAATTTAAAGCAAAAATACTGTTCAAAAAAAAAAAATAAAATAAAAAACTAACGCAGTAAATGTCACTGAGCAAGCAAAAAATTATAAAAAATAATTATTGTTAATAAAATGTACAGCAGTTGACATTAAAGTTTTTAAAAATTAATACTTTTCAAAAAAATCTAATTTAGAGCCAATCTACTGTTCAAAAAAAATTTGCATATTTTTTTGCTAACGCAGGGAATGTCTCTGAGCTAGCAAAAAATGATGAACAATAAGTATTGTTAATAAAATGTACAGCAATTGACATTAAAGTTTTTAAAAATTAATACTTTTCAAAAAAATCTTATTTATAGCCAATCTACTGTTCAAAAAAAATTTGCATATTTTTTTTGCTAACGCAGAGAATGTCTCTGAGCAAGCAAAAAATTATGAACAATAAGTATTGTTTATTAAATGTACAGCAGTTGAAATTAAAAATTTTTTAAATACAAATTTTTCAAGAAAATCTAATTTAAAGCAAAAATACTGTTCCAAAAAAATAAAATAAAAAACTAACGCAGTAAATGTCACTGAGCAAGCAAAAAATTATAAACAATAATTATTGTTAATAAAATGTACAGCAGTTGACATTAAAGTTTTTAAAAATTAATACTTTTCAAAAAAATCTAATTTAGAGCCAATCTACTGTTCAAAAAAAATTTGCATTTTTTTTTGCTACGCAGGGAATGTCTTTGAGCTAGCAAAAAATTATAAACAATAAATATTGCTTATTAAATGTACAGCAGTTCAAATTAAAGTTTATAAAAATTAATACTTTTCAAAAAAATCTAATTTAGAGCCAATCTACTGTTTAAAAAAAATTTGCGTATATTTTTTCATGACGCAGGGAATGTCTCTGAGCTAGTAAAAAATTAAAAACAATGTTTATTAAATGTACACCAGTTCAAAATAAAGTTTTTAAAAATTAATACTTTTCAAGAAAATGTAATTTAAAGCCAATCTACTGTTCAAAAAAAAATTTGCATATTTTTTTTCTAACGCAGTGAATGTCTCTAAACCAGCAAAAAAATATAAACAATAAGCATTGTTTATAAAATTTACAGCAGTTGAAATTAAAAATTTTAAAAATAGAAAAAATTTATCAAGAAAATCTAATTTAAAGCAAATCTACTGTTCGAAACAAAATGATAAAATTAAAAACTAACGCAGTAAATGTCGCTGAGCAAGCAAAAAATTATAAACAATAATTACTGTTTATAAAATGTACAGCAGTTGAAATTAAAGTTTTTAAAAATTAATAATTTTCAAAGAAATCTAATTTAGAGCCAATCTACTGTTCAAAAAAAGTTTGTATATTTTTTTGCTAACGCAGAGAATGTCTTTGAGCTAGTAAAAAATTATAAACAATAAGTATTGTTTATTAAATGTACAGCAGTTCAAATTAAAGTTTATAAAAATTAATACTTTTCAAAAAAATCTAATTTAGAGCCAATCTACTGTTCAAAAAAAAATTTGCATATTTTTTTTCTAACGCAGGGAATGTCTCTAAACCAGCAAAAAAATATAAACAATAAGCATTGTTTATAAAATTTACAGCAGTTGACATTAAAGTTTTTAAAAATTAATACTTTTCAATAAAATCTAATTTAGAGCCAATCTACTGTTCAAAAAAAATTTGCATATTTTTTTTCTAACGCAGGGAATGTCTCTAAACCAGCAAAAAAATATAAACAATAAGCATTGTTTATAAAATTTACAGCAGTTGAAATTAAAAATTTTAAAAATAGAAAAAATTTATCAAGAAAATCTAATTTAAAGCAAATCTACTGTTCGAAACAAAATGATAAAATTAAAAACTAACGCAGTAAATGTCGCTGAGCAAGCAAAAAATTATAAACAATAATTACTGTTTATAAAATGTACAGCAGTTGAAATTAAAGTTTTTAAAAATTAATACTTTTCAAAAAAATCTAATTTAGAGCCAATCTACTGTTCAAAAAAAGTTTGCATATTTTTTTTGCTACGCAGGGAATGTCTTTGCGATAGCAAAAAATTATAAACAATAAATATTGCTTATTAAATGTACAACAGTTCAAATTAAAATTTATAAAAATTAACACTTTTCAAAAAAATCTAATTGAGAGCCAATCTACTGTTCAAAAAAAAATTTGCATATTTTTTTTTGCTAACGCAGTGAATGTCTCTAAACCAACAAAAAACTATAAACATAAAGTATTGTTTATAAAATGTACAGCAGTTGAAATTAAAGTTTATAAAAATTAATAATTTTCAATAAAATCTAATTTAGAGCCAATCTACTGTTCAAAAAAAGTTTGCATATTTTTTTTGCTACGCAGGGAATGTCTTTGAGATAGCAAAAAATTATAAACAATAAATATTGCTTATTAAATGTACAGCAGTTCAAATTAAAGTTTATAAAAATTAATACTTTTCAAAAAAATCTAATTTAGAGCCAATCTACTGTTCAAAAAAAAATTTGCATATTTTTTTTCTAACGCAGGGAATGTCTCTAAACCAGCAAAAAATTATAAACAATAAATATTGTTTATTAAATGTACAGCAGTTTAAATTAAAGTTTTTAAAAATTAATACTTTTCAAAAAAATCTAATTAAGAGCCAATCTACTGTTCAAAAAAAGTTTGCATATTTTTTTTGCTACGCAGGGAATGTCTTTGAGATAGCAAAAAATTATAAACAATAAATATTGCTTATTAAATGTACAGCAGTTCAAATTAAAGTTTAGAAAAATTAACACTTTTCAAAAAAATCTAATTGAGAGCCAATCTACTGTTCAAAAAAAGTTTGCATATTTTTTTTGCTACGCAGTAAATGTCGCTGAGCAAGCAAAAATTTATAAACAATAATTACTGTTTATAAAATGTACAGCAGTTGAAATTAAATTTTTTAAAAATTAATACTTTTCAAAAAATTCTTATTTATAGCCAATCTACTGTTCAAAAAAAATTTGCATATTTTTTTTGCTAACGCAGGGAATGTCTCTGAGCAAGCAAAAAATTATGAACAATAAGTATTGTTTATTAAATGAACAGCAGTTGAAATTAAAAATTTTTTAAATACAAATTTTTCAAGAAAATCTAATTTAAAGCAAATATACTGTTCCAAAAAAAAATTAAATAAAAAACTAACGCAGTAAATGTCACTGAGCAAGCAAAAAATTATAAACAATAATTACTGTTTATAAAATGTACAGCAGTTGAAATTAAAGTTTTTAAAAATTAATAATTTTCAAAAAAATCTAATTGAGAGCCAATCTACTGTTAAAAAAAAATTTGCATATTTTTTTTTGCTAACGCAGTGAATGTCTCTAAACCAGCAAAAAACTATAAACATAAAGTATTGTTTATAAAATGTACAGCAGTTCAAATTAAAGTTTTTAAAAATTAATACTTTTTAAAAAAATCTAATTTCGAGCCAATCTACTGTTTAAAAAAAAATTGCATATATTTTTTGATGACGCAGGGAATGTCTCTGAGCTAGTAAAAAATTATAAACAATGTTTATTAAATGTACACCAGTTCAAATTAAAGTTTTTAATAATTAATACTTTTCAAGAAAATGTAATTTAAAGCCAATCTACTGTTCAAAAAAATTTTGCATTTTTTTTTGCTACGCAGGGAATGTCTTTGAGCTAGCAAAAAATTATAAACAATAAATATTGCTTATTAAATGTACAGCAGTTCAAATTAAAGTTTATAAAAATTAATACTTTTCAAAAAAATCTAATTTAGAGCCAATCTACTGTTCAAAAAAAAATTTGCAAATTTTTTTTACTAACGCAGGGAATGTCTCTAAACCTGCAAAAAAATATAAACAATAAGCATTGTTTATAAAATTTTCAGCAGTTGAAATTAAAAATTTTAAAAATAGAAATAATTTATCAAGAAAATCTAATTTAAAGCAAATCTACTGTTCGTAACAAAATGATAAAATTAAAAACTAACGCAGTAAATGTCGCTGAGCAAGCAAAAAATAATAAACAATAATTACTGTTTATAAAATGTACAGCAGTTGAAATTAAAGTTTATAAAAATTAATAATTTTCAATAAAATCTAATTTAGAGCCAATCTACTGTTCAAAAAAAGTTTGCATATTTTTTTTGCTACGCAGGGAATGTCTTTAAGATTGCAAAAAATTATAAACAATAAATATTGCTTATTAAATGTACAGCAGTTCAAATTAAAGTTAATAAAAATTTATACTTTTCAAAAAAATTTAATTTAGAGCCAATCTACTGTTCAAAAAAAAATTTGCATATTTTTTTTTCTAACGCAGGGAATGTCTCTAAACCAGCAAAAAATTATAAACAATAATTACTGTTTATAAAATGTACAGCAGTTGAAATTAAAGTTTTTAAAAATTAATAATTTTCAAAGAAATCTAATTTAGAGCCAATCTACTGTTCAAAAAAAGTTTGCATATTTTTTTTGCTACGCAGGGAATGTCTTTGAGATAGCAAAAAATTATAAACAATAAATATTGCTTATTAAATGTACAGCAGTTCAAATTAAAGTTTATAAAAATTAACACTTTTCAAAAAAATCTAATTGAGAGCCAATTTACTGTTCAAAAAAAGTTTGCATATTTTTTTTGCTACGCAGGGAATGTCTTTAAGATAGCAAAAAATTATAAACAATAAATATTGCTTATTAAATGTACAGCAGTTCAAATTAAAGTTTTTAAAAATTAATACTTTTCAAAAAAATCTAATTTAGAGCCAATCTACTGTTCAAAAAAAATTTGCATTTTTTTTGCTAACGCAGGGAATGTCACTAATCCAGCAAAAAACTATAAACATAAAGTATTGTTTATAAAATGTACAGCAGTTCAAATTAAAGTTTTTAAAAATTAATACTTTTTAAAAAAATCTAATTTCGAGCCAATCTACTGTTTAAAAAAAATTTGCATATATTTTTTGATGACGCAGGGAATGTCTCTAAACCAGCAAAAAAATATAAACAATAAGCATTGTTTATAAAATTTACAGCAGTTGAAATTAAAGTTTTTAAAAATTTATACTTTTCAAAAAAATCTAATTTAGAGCCAATCTACTGTTCAAAAAAAGTTTGCATATTCTTTTTGCAAACGCAGAGAATGTCCCTGAGCTAGTAAAAAATTATAAACAATAAGTATTGTTTATAAAATGTACAGCAGTTGAAATTAAAAATTTTTAAATTACAAATTATTCAAGAAAATCTAATTAAAAGCAAATCTACTGTTCGAAACAAAATGATAAAATTAAAAACTAACGCAGTAAATGTCGCTGAGCAAGCAAAAAATTATAAACAATAATTATTGTTAATAAAATGTACAGCAGTTGACATTAAAGTTTTTAAAAATTAATACTTTTCAAAAAAATCTAATTTAGAGCCAATCTACTGTTTAAAAAAAATTTGCATATTTTTTTTGCTGACGCAGGGAATGTCTCTGAGCTAGTAAAAAATTATAAACAATAAGTATTGTTTATTAAATGTACAGCAGTTCAAATTAAAGTTTTTAAAAATTAATACTTTTCAAAAAAATCTAATTTATAGCCAATCTACTGTTCAAAAAAAATTGCATATTTTTTTTGCTAACGCAGGTAATATCTCTGAGCAAGCAAAAAATTATAAACAATAAGCATTGTTTATTAAATGTACAGCAGTAGAAATTAAACATTTTTTAAATACAAATTTTTCAAGAAAATCTAATTTAAAGCAAATATACTGTTCAAAAAAAAAATTAAATTAAAAACTAACGCAGTAAATGTCTCTGAGCTAGTAAAAAATTATAAACAATAAGTATTGTTTATTAAATGTACAGCAGTAGAAATTAAACATTTTAAAAAAACAAATTTTTCTAGAAAATCTAATTTAAAGCAAATCTACTGTTCGAAACAAAATGATAAAATTAAAAACTTCGCAGTAAATGTCGCTGAGCAACAAATATTATAAACAATAAGTATTGTTTATTAAATGTAAAGCAGTTGACATTAAAGTTTTTAAAAATTAATAATTTTCAAAGAAATCTAATTTAGAGCCAATCAACTGTTCAAAAAAAATTTGCATATTTTTTTTGCTAACGCAGGTAATATCTCTGAGCAAGCAAAAAATTATAAACAATAAGCATTGTTTATTAAATGTACAGCAGTTGAAATTAAACATTTTAAAAATAAAATTTTTACAAGAAAATCTAATTTAAAGCAAATATACTGTTCCCAAAAAATGATAAAATTAAAAACTAACGCAGTAAATGTCACTGAGCAAGCAAAAAATTATAAACAATAATTATTGTTAATAAAATGTACAGCAGTTGACATTAAAGTTTTTAAAAATTAATACTTTTCAAAAAAATCTAATTTAGAGCCAATCTACTGTTTAAAAAAAATTTGCATATTTTTTTTTGCTGACGCAGGGAATGTCTCTGAGCTAGTAAAAAATTATAAACAATAAGTATTGTTTATTAAATGTACAGCAGTTCAAATTAAAGTTTTTAAAAATTAATACTTTTCAAAAAAATTTAATTTAGAGCCAATCTACTGTTCAAAAAAAGTTTGCATATTTTTTTTGCTAACGCAGGGAATGTCTCTAAACCAGCAAAAAAATATAAACAATAAGCATTGTTTATAAATGTACAGCAGTTGAAATTAAAAATTTTTTAAATGCAAATTTTTCAAGACAATTTAATTTAAAGCAAATATACTGTTCCAAAAGAATGATAAAATTAAAAACTAACGCAGTAAATTTCGCTGAGCAAGCAAAAAATTATAAACAATAATTGCTGTTTATAAAATGTACAGCAGTTGAAATTAAAAAAATTTTTAATACAAATTCATGAAGAAAATATAATTTAAAGGAATCTACTATTCCAAAAAAGTTGAAAAATTTTTAGCTTACGCAGTAAATGTCCCAAATTATTAAAAACGGTCATGCAATCGTTCTCAAACTGCGGGCGTTGGAAAGCTGAAGGTTTCACCTTTCCAAAGCGCTACATGAAAGTTTTTCTATCATTTTTGTAAGTAGTTTTCTTTGCAGTTTTATTTTGACAAAAATTCAAAAAAAGTAAAAAAGGGTCAGTTCAAACTGGTTTTTCTCGAAAACGGCTAATGCAATTGAGCTTAAAGTGTCGGCGTTGGAAAGCTGAATAGTTTACCTTTTTAAAGCACTATATAACCTTAATAAAAAAAATTTCGTATGTGTTATTTTTGCAGTTTTATCTTCGGTGAAATTAAAAAATGTTAAATAAGAGTAACTTTAAATTTCTTTTACTCTAAAACGGCTAATGGAAATGATCGTTTTTCAATTATAAGTATTGTTCCACTATAATCGATAAAATGTATTATTTTTTACGTTATCTTTAAATTTAATTCTAAAGTAAGAATTGAAGTTAGAGGATAAAATTTATGTTTGAATAGAACATTATTTTGGATGTAGGATTGATGGAATGAAAATAATACTTATTAATTTTTTCACTCACCCCACATCCTCTGTGACTGTAGCTGCTGATAAAGTTGGTTCTGCATCTTGAGTCTTCTTTGAAGTTAAATTAGTCTATAGTTCTTAAAAAAATAAACTTGTTTTTTAATTTCCTATCTAAAATATTTGCATTTTTGATTTAAAATTCCTATCTAGATAATTCAAAATACATATTTTATGTTACGTTTCGCAATACAATTTTGTCTACGAAGATAAAACATTATTTCAATTTAAACATTTATTTTTAGTAATTTTATTGATTTGGAATATTCTATTGAAATAGAATATAAAGAATAAATTACGTGATGATGTTTTCTTGGTGGCTCTCTTACATGACTGCTGGAAAAAACAATAAAATTATGATTTGGAATGAAATATATAAATTTTTAGAATTTCTATCTATATGTTTAGTTGTTTTATAAAAAGTGGTTTGTTTAGTGTCTTGAATACTTATTTAAATAAAATTAGCAAATTTAAAAGAAATATAATGTAAACATTTTGAATTTAAATTAAATTAAATTAATGTTAAAAGATTTAAGTAAAAAAACTCATTGAGTATAATAATAAAAATAATTTTCTAAGATTATTGTAATTGTAATTACTATTTTTAAATGCTGGTATTTTGCTAGTAATTGTTACTAGAAATAAATAATTAGAAATTGTTTATTAAAAGACTGTTATATTTTGTTGGTACTTACTCATTAAATCAAAACAATGACCGGTAACTGGAAGAACGTTCCTCTGTTAAGGACATTGAAGAAAAGAACTGCGAAATTTGCTGCGATGTCTATGACGCAATAACAAACTCTGAAAAGTAGAAGGGGGAAATTATATCCAAGAAAGAAAAGTTAGGAAAGGGTATTTATTTCGTACTTTTATTGCCCTCGAAAATAAAATAGACAAGGACGGAATGAAAATCACTTATATTAACAATGGTCAAGGGTCGTTATTCTATGTTTACAATAGGGGATTACCTTTTCTCTATATCATTCCGAATAATTTTATTGTCGTCTAAATATTGAAATTATTTATTTTCAAAAGATTCAATAATAATTTTATTGTTTCACACTTCTTACACTTACTATTTTTTATTTCTGTTGTGGGCACAATTATAATAAATACATTCTCTCTTTTTTGTTAGAAGTAATTTAAAAAATGGCTAATTCCATTAAGGTGTGTTTTCAAGAGAATCGTTCCCATTGGCTGATTTTTTCCCGGCATATTTAAAAGCAACCAATAGAAAGTAATGTTTATAAAAAAATAGTTGTGGCGACAATTTTGTTCAGTGTAGAGTGGACGAAACTCAAACTAACAAAGTCAATAATGGCGGCGTTAACAAAAGTGATATATGCTAGTAGAACAATAAATAATGTAGTTAAGTTATTAACAAATTTATCCATAAAGAATGGAACGGTATCTATTACAATCCCCGCTTGTAATATGATGTATGTATGACTTCTGTAATTACTGTTAATAGGAGAAACGCTCATTGTAAAAAGACAATTTTTCAGGCATGCTACACATAAAATATTTTTGTTTTCAATTTTGTAATTTGAGGATATAATAGCAATTACATTGATTATAATTTGATTTATTTCTCAATTGATTTATTTTAATATAATATATTAACATATTTCCAATATCTAGAATAGTAATAAGAATTTATCTCGTAATTCGTCTATAATTGAAATTTGAGGTTAGATCGAATTTGAAAGTTGAAAAGTAAACAATAATTATTATTTAAGTATTTTTAATTGGGACGTATTTAAATTATTTTGCTTTAATTAATTATAAGTGTATAATTTATTTATTAATTTACAAAATTGTTTATTCAGTTTATAAAAAGTAAAAAAAAAACTTTTACATAAACATAACCTAAAATTTTTTCATTTTTACGCAAAATTGAATTGCGGAAAAATATTTTTAAAGAAACTAATGTATTTTGCAGGTCTTTCAATTCTCTTGTACATACAACGTCAAAGCGAAATGATGCGAAAAATTTAATGCAATTTTTTGACAATGAAGCAAATTGGGGAAAACATAAAGTGCAAGTCGGTCGATCTTGGAAACTTGATGAATTGAGAATAAAGAGTAATGAAGATCTTCACAAATTATGGTACTTTATTTATAACTATACTCAATATTTTTGTAAATTCAAAGTCTTTATAGGAAACAAAATTCATTTTGTATTTTCACTTATTAGTATTTAGATTCATCACATTTTTTTTATCTTTGTCAATAATTTTATGGTTTGTAACTAAACTTTTCTTTCTATATAGTAAAATATTCTTTCAGGTATATTCTCTTAAAGGAGAAAAATATGTTATTAACAATGGAAGAAATTTATAAAAATAAATATTTACCATTGCCCAATGAAGAACGAATAGATAAAGTTGAAATAAGTATGGAAAATGTTGAAACCGTTGTTCGAGAGAGGAACAAAGCTTATCATTTACTTGAGACTGGTTCCTCGGGCGAGAGACCAGCTTATGTCACAAAAAATGCAATTGGTACGAATAATTATTATTATTCACTAGTTTCTAATACATCAATGAAATTTCTCGAAAGAATTCAATTAATTTTCAGTTTTCTATAAAATTCTTCACAAAAATTCAATTATTTTTGTAAACAATAAAATTCTTCACAAGAATTCAATTATTAAGTAAATAATCAAATTCTTCTTTCAATTATTTTCGAAAATTGTAATGGAATTTTTCGTAACAGATTTGTTACACATTCCTTGAGCGTTCTTTACGGAAAAGTTTTCATTTAGAACATAATTTTTCTCCTAGGTTTACCATTTGTCTATCGTTTACGTCAACACAATATTCCGAAATATATTAATACAAAATGGAGAAAAGAACACGTGCATAGACACAGTGGTTATGCAGTGAGAAAGTTCATGAGATTGTATCACGAGAAATTCCACAATGAGAGGAGGAAATTAAGAAAGTATGGTTTTTTTTATTCATTTCGCTTAAAAAAGGTTTTTTGTAAGAAAAATTTTTCGAATAATATTTTCCCTTTTTTCTTTCCAGTCGGCAGGAAAATGACGTTGCGAGAATTTTACGCACATTTCCTAATCCCGATATGGAAGCAATCAAAGCAAATTATCCCGGTGTTGATATTGCTCGAGTCATTAGAACCAGAAATAAAAAATGTCGAGGACACTTTATACCAACTTGGTGGGATCTTTATAATCAGTAAACTACAGTTATTTATAAAAGAAACAAAAAATTTATTAACTACTATGTAGTAACTGATTTATATTTTAAATAAATTATCAAATTTTCTTTTATAAAAAAAACATTTATAAGAAGCCAAATAAATGTCATAGTATTAAAAAAGAACATTTTATTTTTCAAAAAAAAAAGAGAGAGAGGAACTTTATTCATTGAAGTAATTAATTTTTATTAATTTCCGTATAAGTATTACATTATTTGGATGAAGAGCTACGATTTGTAGACTGTACGCGATAAGTACAAAGGCATAATATTAGCAAGTATTTTTCTTTTCCTTTTTTGTTTCTTGTAGCAGTATAAAATTTATACCTTGTTCGAATCGCTAGAACGTAATAATATTTGCACAAACTTAATTTTCGGAATGTATTATTGTTCATAAAGATCATTTTTCCATACTCATATATAACTAAGTTTGATAAATTACCAATGACTTTTTCTATCACAATTGATTTTTAGCCATTCATTGTATGACTTAACGCAAAAAAATACGAAGAAATTAAACTAATTTTTTTTACAAATAATACAAATAATTAATTTCTCATTTCTTACGAATAATTAATTTGTTTTCATTTTTTTTCACAAATAAATACGAATTAATTTGTTTTCATTTTTTTCACAAATAATACGAATTAATTTGTTTTCAATTTTTTTTTTTTTTACAAATAATACGAATAATTTTTCTTCATTTCTTACAAATAATACAAATTAACTTTTTGTCTTTCTATTCATTCAAAAATTACTACTAGAAAAAAATATGCATCTAAAATGCGAGAAAATATAGTTTTTTTCTTGTTTTGTTTCTTATAAAGTATTTTATACAAAATTAATTTATATGGTTGATGAAATTCGAAAATTTCCATAAATTTATGAACAAAAATATTTCATAAATTTATAATATATACGAGTGGAGAATTAAAATAAAGCTAATTGTTTCCTTACATGTGTACTTAACAATATTACAACATTGATATAATTATTATGCGAATCATAAGCAAAGCACCGCGAATCATTTGTTTTTTTTATGCAATTAATTTAATAAACGTACTTTTTTTTACAATAAACAATATATAGCTAACAATAGATTCTTGAAAGTTTGTATTTTTAAATAAAAAAAAAATCGAAAACACTATGCTTGATTTTAATTTTTTTTTATAAGAAAAGGTGATTTTAAAAATTAGGTCGCATTATTATTGTTCACTAATAATATTATAATCTTTGGTAAATGCGAATATACAGACACTCACATGATAATTAGTTTCACATTAGTTTCAATTATAGATATATATTTTTTTTGTTTTTAGTTTCTATAATTGTGAGTGGTAATAACAATGTTTGTGTACTTATAGCAAATATTTAAAAAAAAAAAAAATTATTGCACTTGCTTACGTGTTATTTCAGTCGAAAAAAATTATCATTTAATCTCTAGCTGAGTTGCATTGAGTATTTATCTTCTTTTTTTATTGTAATAGTTTACGATTCCCTTGTCAATGAAAAAAATTGATCCGATATTATTTCAATTTCAAAACTGTTCACATGGATAGATATTTTTTTTTTAACAAACAAAAGAATAAAGTTTACAGTAATAGAAATAAAGTTTATAGTAGTAAAAATAATTTTAAAAATAAAAATAATTTTTATATACATATAAATAAAGTACTTTTTATATAAAAATAAATAAAAATTAATTTTTTACACCTAAATAAAAAAATTAATTAAAAAAGAAATTTCATTCAATGAATTGATTGTTGACGAAAATTGTTTATATTTTTATGAACTGACTATTTGATGGAAATTTTAATTAACCTTTTTCTTCTTATTTCATTTTATTTTTTGAGTTATCGATAGAAAAAAAGAAGAAATTCGTATCGAATGGAAATATTCATCATGTGAACTTTGTGAACTTGAAGAACATTATTGGAGGATCTTGAAAAGCTGATAAGATAACATTTGCTTTTTCATTGCAATAAATGATTTGGATTTTGCGAGAATACCTTTGCAACTGTCGACAATGGGAATAAAGGACTGATTATGCTTTTTTAACGTATTATCATGTACTAACCACTATTCAGGTGCTACTGGTAACAAATATTGCCAGGCATTTTCTAAATCTTTACTGACACCCGTACATCGCTGATGAAGTTTATCCTCAGGCTGAATTGTTGTCACCGGAAAATTCTCCTGCAATCAAATTTTTTTTGTTTTAATTATAAAAAATGTCAATTTAGTTAAAATATAAACAAGAACTTTTCATTTTAAAGAAAAATTAAAATTACTAAAATCAATTTATTAATCAGAAGAATATTTAAGAAATAGGAGAAACATTTACCTCATGAACGTTGTTCCAAAGGGTTTCTAAGATTTTTCTAAAAGTACAGAATTCTGCGTAGTTAGTGAAGTAAACTACCCAATCGCCGCTACTTTCGTGAACTTCACGACACGCAAATTCCTAATTTAATATTTGGAAAGAAAAGAATTAAAATTTTTATACATGCAATGATTCTTCTCAGAATTTTGCTGAAAGTGATATTTGGAAAATTAATGTTTTTCGTTTCACTTGACAAAAGAAGTAAATTTCTAAATTTAGAATACAAAAAAATTATTCCTAATTCAATGATTATTTTTTCTTTCATTCGTTTTAGATAAATTAATTTTATAAAAAGTCGCAATTAATTTTATCTTTGCAAAATAAAAATAGTTATCTCTTAATTATATAATTGAGGATTAATTAAATTAATCAACATAAAACTTAACTTTTTTTTATGATTTTAGATTCAAAATTAGAAAAATTCTCTTTTAAGTAAATAATAATTATTACTTTCAAGAAATTTAATAAAATTCTTCCAAAGAATTATTATAACTATTTTTCTCAGATGACAAACTTCATTGCAGAAATGTAATTATTTTCATATTTTTCTATTTTAATAAAATTATTCGAAATAATTCATAAAATTCTTCACGAAAATTTAATTATTTTGAAAAGTTTTAATAAAATTCTTCCTAATTTATTTTTTCATTGACAGGTTTTTTAGTTTCTTGTTGTTTAATCAACGAAACCAATTTTCTAAAATCACTTTCAGCATGAATGCATTTTTATAATAAGTAATAAGTACGAAGATAGAAAATAAAAATACGGAGAATTAAAAAAAAATTGTTAAGTAAATTAATAAAAATGTTTTAATTAAATTAATGAAAATCTATATTAATAATTAGGTAATAAATTCGTATTTTTAATTTAAAAATATATTCTCTAGCTGAAAAAATGAATAAAAGACTAAAAAAAGGACTAAAAGGAAAAGAGAAAAAGAATCGTATCCTTGCAATAATAGAATAGACATCAAAGAAAAGAAGAATTTTTCAAAGAAAAAACTTACCAAAACACACCACGACTGATGTGTCAAAGGCATTCGAAGTGCAGTCAAGTCCTGTATCGATGCACAGGAGAGAATTTGACCTCTTTGCGTTCCCGGGAAAACTTCATTGATTGCAATTAAATGCCTCGACGACACGACCAAACTGCAAGCTAGTGGTTCACGTTTTTCGCAAGAGTCAAATAATCCCGAGGCGCTTTGCACAAAACTCTGTAGCCATTCGGATGCAACGTATTCGTCGGGTGCGGCAAATTGAAATGATTTATTCGACTTGAGGAGTATTTCAAAGGTGTGCGGCCGATGGGAATTTGGTATTCGACGGCAACCCTGACAGAGGCCGCCCTTCAATGGAATCGCACGTTTCGGAAGTCTTTGACTAGAATCAGTGAACATGTAGACAACGCCACCTTTCAGGACAAAATATCCCGCCTCCCAGGCATTTGTCGGTGCATTTGGATGTTGCGTTTGATAAGTGTGAGGACGAAACATTAAATCGCCTTCCTTCGTCGGTCCGCATGGTGTACTCGGCGGTGATATGTGCTCGTCCTCCATGTATATGATACTGTAGTGCTCGATTTTTTCCTCCTAAAGAAAATTTAGAAATTAATGTAAATAAATAAGGTCTATTTTCAAATACAAATAAAATAAATACAGACTTTGCACTTAACTACTAAAAACCTACTATTTTTACTATTTTTACTATTTTTACTATTTTTACAATTTTAAAGATTTGGATACTTTTTTTAAATATTTTTTTAGCTGCAACAAATAACAATAAAATAATAGAATACAAATTTTACTACAAATAAATAGTAAACTAATTATCATAATTTATAATTTTTCAAACATTTAATGAAATTTTTCAAAACAAAACATTAATTTTCAATAAATTTTATTAAAATTATTCGAAACAATTTAATTACCTATTTTCAAAAATAGTGACATTTTTTTATCAATTTAATAATTTCCATAAAAAATAAAACACTTCGGAAAAATTCAATTATTATTAAAAATTTTTCAAAAGAATTTAATTATTTTTAAAAGTAGTAAAATTCTGGGCAAGAATTCAATTATTTCCATTTAAAAAAAATGTTTCGAAAGAATTCAATTATTTTCTAAAATTTTAATAAAATTATTAGAAACAATAATTCAATTAATTTTATAAAATAATAGTAAAATTCTGCGCAAGAAATCAATTATTTCCATTTTTAAAAAAATGTTTCGAAAGAACTCAATTATTTTCTAAAATTTTAATAAAATTATTAGAAAAAAATTCAATTATTTTTATAAAATAGTACAATTATTCACAACAATTCATTTATTTTCATAATTAAGAAAATTCTTTGTATGAATTCAATTCTTTATCAAAAATTTGTTAGTAAAATTTTTCGAAAGAATTCCATAATTTTCTGAAATAATCAAGTTCTTTGTAAGAATTCAATTATTTATAAAAATTGTTTGTAAAATTTTTCTAAAGAATTCCATTATCCTCTGAGAAATTTAACTACTTTTAGAAAAAAAAATCTTCATATGATTTCAACTATTTTCAGAAATAATACATTTTAGTCCATAAATTTAATTATTTTCAGTACAATTTTTACAAAAAGTTTCTAAAAAAAATTCAATTATTCTCAAAAATTGTAATAAAATTCATCCCGAGAATAGAAACATTTTTATAAAAAATAAAAAATTTTCACAGGAATTGGATTATTTATAATTCAATTTTCATATTAATTTCTTGCAAGAATTGAAGTATTTTCTAAAATTTTGTAAAATTCTTTAAAAAATTCAAGTAGTTTTAAAAACAGTAAAATACTTCGCAAGAATTCAATTATTTTCTGAAATAATAAAATTCTTCTGAAAAATTCAATTATTTTTAGAAATAAAGAAATTCTTGAGAAAAATTCAGTTATTTTTCAAAAATAATAAATTTTTTTTGTATAAATTCAATTCCTTTCAATATTTTCATAGAAACTAAAAAAACTCTAGGCAGAAATTAAATAATTTTTAATTCAATTTTAATATGAATTACTTGCAAGAATTTAATTA
This sequence comes from Leptopilina myrica (nomen nudum), assembly GCA_032872475.1. Lineage (NCBI taxonomy): Eukaryota > Metazoa > Arthropoda > Insecta > Hymenoptera > Figitidae > Leptopilina > Leptopilina myrica (nomen nudum). The sequence goes on along the minus strand of CM065465.1, from coordinate 29,234,077 downwards.
TTTTAAGAAATTTAAATATCAAAATTCTGTGACAAAATTCAGTTAGTTTCAAACATTTCTGTTAAAATTCTTTAAAATAATTAAATTATTTAACAAATTCTATTCGATGAAATTCAAATATTTCCAATACAATGTTGTTTAAACTTCTCAATAGAATTTAATTGTCGAAATTTTGTAACAGAATTCTTGTAAATAAATTATTTTCAAATATTAAAAATATTTTTAAAACAATTGTTTTATTATTAAAAATTCAATTATTTAATAACTACACAAATTCTGCGCAAGAATTAAAATAAATTCATGCGAACTAAAAAAATTCTTCGCAAGAATTAAATTATTTTTTTAAAAACTAACTAACTAATAATCTTGAGAAGAATTTTTTTTATTTTCAATAAACTGAATAATTATTTTCAAATAGCCATAAGTAATAAAATTCTTAGAAATAATTACAATTAATTAAAAAGATTTTAATAAAAATTCTCAAAAGAATTCAATTACTTTTAGAAATAATATAATTCTTACTAGAAAAATGAATTCTTTTTAATAAGATATGATTTAAACTTTTTCAAATAATTTAAATATTAATCATTTGAATTAAATTCTAGAAAAGAATTCAATTATTTCAAATTTAATAAAACGACTTTTTTTCATTGTCAAAGTGAATTTAGTTCGAGATTGACTAAAACGAATTTTTTAAGTCGTCAAGTGCTTACTATAAAAAAATTATTATTTAACAGTATTTACATTAAGAATATTTTTAATATTATTATTATTATTATTATTATTATTGTTCATTAAGTTTCAAATGTAAAATTTATGTTTTTAATTTTCAGTCAAATTTATGGAAATTTTTTTAGTAAAATATATTTCGTTGATTTGAAAAAATGCCCAAAACTAAATCACAACTGAATCGTAATAAATAAAATAAGTCGAATTAATTTAATTAAAATTGTTTATAATTAAATTTAGATTCACTGGAAGATTTAAACTCACTAGATTTACTGCTGTTTCTGCTAAAATCGAATGTCTCAATGAATGCATATCATCGTAACTTAATTCTCTGACTGCCGGTAATCTCGGTTTCGATGGTGATCTTCTCATAGCCATTTCCAGGTGAGCTATTAGCTCCCAAGTGGTCTCTGCACTTCCGGTTGAAAATAGGTATTGCATTTCATTGTCCGCATTCGATATCAATATTGTTTGTGCATTTGGTCCAATCTGCAACAAATAAAATTTTCAATTATCCATCGCCACAAACAATGGTATTTAAATTGCAAAAATTGAAAAAAAAACAATCAAATATTGTCAAGAAAACAATTAACGATTGCAAACAAAAAAAAATCATTATAACTGACAAACAGAATTAAAAATGAAAATAAATTAAAGTTCGACTAAAAATCGAATTGATTTTAAATTTAGTTGAAGATTAAATTTTATTTCAGTTTAAAAAACGAATTGAATTTTGAAATATTTAAATTCAGTTAAAAGATGAATTCAATTTCGATGAAAAATTGAATTCAACTTAACTTTTGTGGTTAAAACGTAAAAATTTACTTTAAATAAAATTAAATTCAAACACACCATAATGACGTCGAGTTCATTGTAGGGAATAACAAACTGATTCCTATAAGAATGATCCGATTTTGAGCTTGTCAAGTAGAGTGTCTTATCGGTCAAAAGTGCGAGCATTGGTTTACTCTCGCCATTCGTCATATAAGAGCTACGAACTTTATAAACCTTATACAATTGTTCCGTCTTATCCCTGTAAATACTGCCTTTAAATATCTCTTTTTGCTTCAAACTTATTTTTTCACCGCTAAATCGTCGCTTCTCAGCATCTTGATTATCGAGAATCTCCTTATCGAGTGCCTGATTAAATTCCTTAAATGAATCCTGATCGATTTTCCCACACTTAATGTAAAGTTGATTTGATTTTGCCTTCTTGCTTTTATTAACATCGAATTTTCTCTCGGTGATGGAGCGTAGAAAACGATTCAACAGGGATGTCTTCGATGGCGCTTGTCGTAATGGCGGTGGAATTAGTAATTTACTATTTTCACCTGATGACAATATTGACGTCATGTTGCGCTTCTTTTGCGGTGAGGCCAAATGTCGATTCTTTTTCTCCTCCGAATCGCATGTTGTGACACTGTCGGCGTCGGAAATTTCACTTGACTTTCTCGATAGAGATGATGGTGGTGGTGGTGGTGGCATTTCTAATTTAACCGGTGGATCCTCGACGATATTTCCATATTCCTTCTCGACAATGTAGGCCTCCTGGGCTTCATTATCTTTGAGATCGATTTCCATTTTAGGTCGGGACAATAATTTCGAACCAATTTCCATTTGTGGATCTTCTTGTCCCTCGGGGACACCGCGCTCGGATATTGAGAGGCAGGTGCAACGGTAATTCTTTTGACAAACGGGATGATTGCAGAGTTTCGGCGTCAATCGTCTCTCGTTCTCACTGTCGTGGGTGCTTAGCGACGAACTCGAGGAATAATATTCCGAATAAGCGTTTCGCGTGTCTAGTGTTTCCTTAGGATATGGAGAATCATTGGCGCACCAACTGTAACGCTCCGGTTGCACGTCCTTTTGATTATTGTACGAGGAACGATAAGCATAGTCTTCATAATTCTCATCGTCGTCGAGTTTCATCATTTTGAAAATATCCTCGTGAAAGCTGACGCGCTTTTTGCCCTCGCCACGTTTCTTCTTACGTTGTCGACGTTGAACGACAGTTTCTGAAGTCGATGTTGATAGAATGCTGGTATCAACCATATTGATTGTATTGAGAATGCTGTACGGTGCTTCAGTGCTATCACAGTCCGAGATTGTCATACTGAGTTCCAATAAATTTGTATCATTATTAATGACATACGAGTTGCGGGGATCGATATTCTTTTTGAATGTGTAACCATTATTATCGCCGTAGTAGCTGTATCTGTTAATGCCATTGCTTACGTTGTCAAAATCATTGTTGACCTTGTCGAACTTTGACTCCTCGAGACTTTTACTGTAGTACGAATAATCTTTTAGTGTATCCAAACTCGAGCAATTCATTTCATTATCGTCGAGTTTCTGCGGAAGATTCTGATTGACAATGTCACTATTTGTGACGTGGGTCTTTTGAAATTTTGTCTTCATTCCAGGCGATTGAATTGGTGTCTTTCCCTCTTCGCCGGAGTCACTTGACGAGAATGAGCGATCCATATTTTTTATATCTTTCGTACAGTTACTCAAAATTGTCTTGTATTTGCTGTTGCGATATCTTGGTATGTCTTCGATCGACGAATCCTGCAATATTGATTAAAAAAAATTTTAATTTTAGTCCAGAATAATTTTAATCTTAGTTGGAAATAATTTTAAGTTTATCAAGAATAATTTTAATTTTAGTCGAAAATAACTTTAATTTTGTCAAAAATACTTTTAATTTAATAAAAAATTGTTTCTATTCAGTTGAAAATAATTTAACAAAAAAAACAGTAGTGAATATAAAAATAAAAAATCAGCACTCGGATGGAAAAAAAATCATTTTAGTCAATGAAAAATACAAAAAGAGAAATAATTTCCTTTCTTCAGGTTTGTAACAAAAAGATTATTTTCTATTTCTAGAATTTTTAGCTAAATTGAAATTAAAAATTCACTATTGTTTTAACATAAGTATTTAAATATTTATATCAAACATTACCAATTAAAATTTAGTTATTTCTTAAAAAAAACTATTAAAATTCTTCAAATTTTATTTATTTTTTTTTTAGAATATTTCAGACTAAAACTCATTATTTTTAATAATTTTAAGAAAGTTATTGAAAAGATTTAATTTAAAAAAAAGTTCACTAACAATTAGCCTTCAATCAAATCTCTTTCAATTGAGTATTACAAAATTTTTATTATTCGGAAATTTTTAATATTTTAATTTTTTTATTTAATTAAATAATTGTCTTTTTCTAATTTTTGCTAATTTCAATACTATTTTAACTAAAACTTCTCGAAACATTACTTTTTTTTTGGAATTTTGAATTAAAGTAATTCAAAATTAAAAGTTTAATTTGAAAACTTTTGAAATTTAACTATTTATAAAAATTTTTATTAAACATCTCTTTTAATATTCAATTATTTCCTAGAATTTCAACTAAAATTCTCCGCATTTCCATTATTTTAAAGTATTTTTAGAAAAAATAATTGAAAAATGTTTTTAAATGTTTTTTTAATTTTATTTTTTTTTATTTATTATATAATTGAAAATTTTGCAAATGATTTGAAATTTAGTGCATTTTTTTATATAATAAATAGTAATAATTAATTCTGTATTTAATAATTATTTTCAATAAAACATTCAAAAATTTTAATTATTAATTTTCTTAATGTAATTGAATTTTTCGAAAATATTTTTAAAAAATCCATTTTTGAAGAACTTTAAGTACAATTATAAAATTACATTACTCTCTCCACGTTTAGTTATTAAATTTTATTAAAATTTTTAAAAATAATAAAATTCTTGTTAGAATTTTATTACAATTTTTTAAAATAATGTAATTCATTAAAGAAATTTTATTAAATTCTTAAAACAATGCTTGCTCAAAATAATCGTGTCTTTCAATGTTTAATAATTAAAAAATTGCTTTTTGGATTTTAATATTTATAAGAATAATTGAATTCTTGCGAAGAATTTTACTATTTATAAAAATAATTGAATAATTCGGAAGAATTTTTAAAAAATTTTAGAAAATAATTGAATTCTTCCAAAAAACTTTCTTAAAAAATAATTTAATTCGTCCGGAGAATTTTATTATTTATGAAAATAATTGAATTGTATCGAAGAATTTTATTTAAAAATTTGAAAATAATAAACAATTAATTCTGTATTTAATAATTATTTTCAAGAAAACATTTAAAAATTGTAATTACTTAAATTTTAAGAACTGTTTAATTAATTTCAAAAATTTAATTATCTTGTAAAAATGATTGAAGATGAATTTTTGAAACATTTTACTTCAGTTAAAATTTCCAAACAATAAAAATTCGAATAATTTGCATTTCATTAAAAAAAAATGTTATTTTCTTCTTTAGTATTTGGAAGAAAAGTCGAAAAAGACGTACGTTATTGGAAACTAGTAAAAAAAAGGAATAATATCCAAGGCCAGAAATAGAATTACCTCCCGACAACTACTGCCATCAGTTTCGTTCGAAAGATCCATATCGCTATCGAGAGCAACTCCACTATCACCAGGAGAAACTAAACTCGGTGAAAAACTCGTAGATCTCAGGTGTAGTGTTAAAGCCGTGCCAGAAGGTGACCCGCTCATAGGTCGTTGAGGCATATAATTAACAATATCCAAATAAGTAACATCCTAAAGAAAACAGAAGAGAAAACAAATCAAGAAAAATTTTCATCATTCCTTTTTTTCTCATTTGTATATATAAGAAAGAAACAAAGTTTGATAAAAGTTCGATTAAAATGAGAGTATGTATAGACTTGTAAAATGATTAATGAATCAAATCGTTTTATGAAATTTTCCACGCAAATCTTTTAGCGCGATATACATAATAATAATCCTCAAAAAAGAAGGTACAACAAGCGCGATAACATATTGCTCTTGCTTGTCACGAAAACATATTTATCTTTATGTTTCATTATAGGACGGATGTTATTTATTAGTTTGATAATTGTAACCGGGGGGTGATACTCCCATAATAACATAATGAAAAGGAAGTAAATAAAAATGTAAATATTCTTTTTCCACTACAAAATTATTTATACACTGACATTCATTATCATTCAATTGCAGTAAGCAAAAAAATTCCCTATCTATATAAATCTACGGCAAAAAAAAGCCGTAGTTCTTAAAACGTTTTCTTTACAAAACAAGTGACTCACTATTATGTTTATTTTATCAATTGAATTAAAGTAAAAAGAAAATTACTCCAGGTATGGAAAATATCAATTTCAAGGTTTTGATTGAATTGATTTCTCGTTTTTTTTTACTAATTTTTATTTAATTCATGAATGAAATATATTCTATTCTAATTTATTTATTTTTCGATAAACGAATTTTGTTAATTTTCAGTCTGAGTTGTATTTTGAATGATTTGCAAAATTTTAGGTTTACCGGTTTTTATTTGAAATTAATTTGAAAAAATTGGCCTTTCTATCATTCAAGGACACAAATGGAAAATAATTGTGAAGAAAAGGGGAATTTGCTCACCAATTGCAATGTAAAAGATACATTTTCTAAACCAGCTAATAAATTAATGAGCTGATTGGTTTTGTCAGGATTCCTGACAAGTGCGTGTGGAAAATACTGTTTCTTTAAAGTATGTGTATCTCGTAGAAGACAAGCTAGGTAACTTTCAAAACTTCCTTCACTCAGCGTATGATACAGCCAAGCACGACCTGTAATTAAAAATATCTTTCGTTAATTTATCAGCTCAATATTTAGGAAATTAAACTCAATTACAAGAAAAATATATTTTTTCGAATTGAATTTTTGAATTAATTCAAGTTAATTATTTTTAGTGAATCGGTTAATAGTCAGTAGTTATTAGTTAATAGTAAAATAGTAAATATAGTAAATTGTAAATTGTAAGTAGAAAAAAGTTAACAGTTAAATATAAGAATTAGTTGCGAGAGAATCTACATTTATTAATAGATGCAGAGAGAAAAAAATACCTTTTCCAATGGATGTTAGTACATTTTGTAACGCGTGGATTACAACAACCGTGTCTTGGTGGCTAAGCTCTCGTGCCGTGCCCCAATATCCGTGCCTTTCAATACGTAAACCATGTCTTAAGGCTCGGTCTAACCAGTAAACTAACCAAGAATCTCCGTCCAATACCACTGAGCCATGAAGACTTTGAGCGTAAACCTGATTTTCCGAAAATATTTCCATTTTTACTTTTTTATCTTCTCAAAACATTTTTTTATTCCTTATTTCGAATTTTCATAATTCTATTCACAATAAGTATATAAAAACTCATTTAAATATAATTTATAAATCATTTACGATTTAGAAATTAAAAAATAATTTACAATTTAAAAATTAAATAATCATTTACAAATTGAAAATCATTTCTCAAATATTTAATTTCCTTCTAATTTTCATAATTATATTTCAATATTTATTAATTTGAGAACTCGATTAACTAAAATTTACAAAAATCACATATAATTTAGAAAAAATAAAAATATTTTCTCAATCATTTAATTGTTAATATTATCATTAATGATTTAATTTGTTTCTAATCTTCATCTGTATTTGCAATATATTAATTTTGAGAACTCATTTAAATATAATTTAAAAAATCACAATATTTAATTTAAAAATTAATTATTTACAACTAAACAATTAATTTACTATTCAAAAATTCGTTTGATTTGTAAAATCATTTAAATACAATTTAAGAACAAAGCTTTTTTTCATAAGAAAGAAAAAATGAATAAAATATTATAATTTAAAATACATTATACATAAAATAAATACTCCAAAATTTTAATGATAATTTTATAGAAAATTATATTTTTAAAAAATTATTATTACAATAAAAATTTAAACATTTTGCATTTTATATCAAAAAATTGTTATTTTCTTGTAATATCTGGATGAAAATTCGAAAAAGCTTTATTTTTTTCATAAGGAAGCAAAAATCAATATAAATATTATAATTCAAAAACTCGTTTGAATATAAATTAAAAAAATCATTTGAATAGAATTTAAAAAATAAAAAACGTGATAGTTCTAAAAATGTAATGAATAACAAATGAATAGTAAATTAATGGAGAATATTTCATTACATCGTGAAAACTTTTAATTAAAAGTTAAAAAAATAAAGTTCCGAGAAAAATTCCTCCTATAGTCTGACATTTAATTAAAGTGAATAATTTTTTTTTTTTAACTATAAATGCAAACTATTATCGAATCGAAAAGTTGCAACAAAGACTTGTCAATAATTATTCAATACAGAAAATATTGATAGTCCTCGACCTTTTTAAGTTTTTCTTTTTGTTTTCAAATCCTAGCGATAAATCAGTCCCTTAGAACTGTGGAATTACTTTTTCAAATAAATAAATAAATAATTAAAATATATTATCTATTGCCAATTCCTCTTGATTTTAGAATTGAAAATTTTAATTATTAACTTTAATTAAATTAAAAAAGGTTGAATTATCATTTAGAGTCAGAAATATTCCAGAAAAATGTCAAAATCAAGAAGAGAAAAGATTAAAATTTTGTTCTACTTTAAAATACGCAGGGAATATAAAATAAAGTTCCGGGAAAAATGTCTCATTGAATTTAAAATAAATACTTGACATTTAATTTAAAATGAATACTTTTTTAACAATAAAAAGTATTATCAATTGAAAAAGTTGCAAAACACGTCTCTCCTACTCTGACATTTTTCATTTTCATTTAAAATGAATAATTTTTAACAATCGAAAGTATAATATCGAATCAAAAAGTTACAACAAAGACAAAGACATGTCAATAAAGAATTGAATACAGAAAATATTGTTCTGATAGTCCTCGACCTTTTCAAGTTTTTCCATTTCGAATTCTATGAATTTTCATATATCGCAATAAAAAAAAAATTAACGCAGTGTTAGAGTTAGAATAGCGAACTGTCTGTATATTTACACAGCAAGAAATTGAAAGCAGCTGATAATTATTACACGCAGCAAAGACGTATTTTCAATATATATATATAAAGCGTCGTATTAACGTGCGATTATCGAACAAATTGTCAAAGATATGTTCGGAATGAAAAATTAGTGATGGACTTATTTCGAAATGGACCAATGAAAGTAAATTTAGATATGACGTTTTTTTTTAAACTTGACAATGACGAAGAAAAGAGAAATCTGTTTGAAAAAAAAGAACACGAAAAATTGACCTTATGATACAGATGGAAAATAAATAATTAAATAAATAAAGAAAGAAAGAAATAAAAAAAGAAAGATAATTCAAAAAGAATAAAAAATACAAACTGAATACAAATGAAATACAAAAAAAATACAGAAAGGAGAGCATAGAGTAAAAATAAAATGATTACAGCTATTATTAATAATACATAATTAATGAGAATTTCCCAAAAAAAAATTATCGTATTTTCTTTCTTTTCGTTTACAGTCGAAAAAAATTAAGACTTTTTCCCCCCCTTCGAAAACTAGTGAAAATTCGGGATTTTTTTGAATAAATGAGAGAGACAAGAGTGAATTTCTACTCCAATTGGAAATCATGCAGTGGAGTACTTACAAGTTTGATTGCTTTTGTTAATTCCTGTAGTATCCTGCTTTTCGACAGGACTTTGTCCGTGCAGAGATCAATATCCTCTTGACCTGGCATTTTCGTAATGCTATTCACATTATTTTTTTTTCTAATCCTTTGTTCTTTTGGAAAACAGGAGAATACCTCTAATTTTAAGGAATTGTTCTGACTGACACATTCACTGCACTCGCCACAATCCGGTCGCATTGATTTTATTAGTACGCAAGTTCAGCGGGAAATTCAAGTTTCTCTCGTGAACACACTGCTATTCATTTGTCGCAGCCAGATTTCTGTAAATAAAAATATTACCTTATTAATTAATTCAAATTTAACTCGATTAGTAGAAAATATAAAAAAAAAATTTCGAGAAAATTACAACAAATTCAAATTATTAAAAAGAAGATATTCAACAAAGAAAAAAATAAATCTAAATTTCGAAAAGTAAAAAAAAGGTAAAACTAAAAATGTAACTAAAATTAAAAATAAATACTGTAAATACATTTGTACATAATATTTACTGTTTGTGTAAAAATATAATTTTTTTTTTTTAATATTAAATTTAAAATTTACATTAATAACAACGAAAAATCGTCTGTTTAATCTGTCTAGAAAATATTGACAAAATGTGGAAAATTTTGTGGAGTAAAGTTATAAATATAATTTTAAATCGCTGTGAATTATTGTATGTCGAATGTAAAACGTGATCTGTCAGCTCTTTTCGCATTTCACTTGTATATATTTTCGCGTCTCACAATCACAAGCAGAGAATAAAAATGTGCAAAAAAGAAAAAAAAATAGTTAAAAAGATGTTTTGCTTTTCTTTACATATTTAATCACAAATACAAGTGCATGCAGAACATCACATTTATATTCTTAGAGAACCGATAAATATACTCGTATCGATAACATTGTACAATTACTCAAACCGTTTATAATTCAATTTAAAGAGCATTTAAGAGCTATTAATAAAAGTAAACATTTTCCATTTTCATGGAAAAAAAAATCTTGGTATCATTAAAGAAAGTTAAATTATTACAAATTAATTAATTTTTTAACATTTTTAAATTAATGATTTAGTTTAATTATATTATTTACAAAAATAAACTATAATTTTCCAAACTTTTTTTCGTTTGTTTGTAAATATACATATTTTTTTTTAATTTGAGAAATTTTAAAACTGAGAAAAAATTCAAGTCCAAGATTTTGGAGAAAAACAGGAAAAATACTAAAATCAAAATTATTTATAAGAATCACTTATTAACTAATTGATTATTAATTATAAATTATATTCGAAAAATTTAATAAAATTCTTAACAAGACTTCAATTATTCTCATAAAATTTGAAAAAATATTTACGAAATCTCTAATAAAAATATTTAAATCAATTTAATTTACAATCAATAATATTAACAAAATATTATAATAAAATAATTAATTTGATTTATTAATAAACACAATTATTTTGAAAATTTAAAAGAAATATTTGTTAACATCGAATTACTGAACAAAATTTTCCATGAAAATTATTTTTAAAAATAATTATTATTTTTAAAAAAATAATAAAAATAATTGCGAGGATTTAATTATTTTTAAAATAATTTAAATAAAACTTTTGAGCAGAATTCAATTATTTAAAGAATTTTTAATAATATCTTTATGAATGTTAATAAAATTTTTCTAAAAAATTCAATATTTTTATCAAAAGTTTTAAAAATATTCTTTGTAAATTTCAATTATTTTACAAAATTTTTCTACTGAATTAAAAAATGTTAATCTCAAGAAATTTTTAAAAAATTCTTTAAAAAATTTTATTATTTATGAAAATTCAAATTAAAATTATTTTTAATAATCCATTATTTTCAAAAACTTCAAGTTTTTATGAATTTATTTAAAAATTTATAAATAATTGACATAATTTTCAAACATTTTAATAAAATTCTTGTCAAGAATTAAATTATTTTCTAAAAATTTTAATAACATTTTTTGAAATAATTCGATTATTTTCACTAATAATAAAATTATTGGCGAAACTTTAATTATTTTTAAAACTTTGTAATTGTAATAAAATTATAATAAAACATTTGGAAAGAATTTAAGTATTAAAACATTTTTTATAATAATATTTTTTATTAGAATTTAATTCAATTCTAAAATTTTGATACAATTCTTCAAAGTAAACCATAATTATTTTTAAAAAATTGTAAAATTGGTCGTAAGAGTTAAATTATTATTAAAAATAATAAATTTTTTTGCAATACAATTTTAACAAAATTTCTTCAACGGATTGATATTTATTTTTGAAAATTATATTAAAATTTTTCTAAAAAATACAATTATTCTAAAAAGTTTTTGTTTAAAAACTCTCTTGTAAATTTCAATTATTTCAAAAATTTTCCATTATATTTTAAAAAAACGAAAACTCTATTTAATTATAAAATTATTAATAAACAGAATTACTTCAAAAACTTGAAAAAAAATTTAAATAAATTATTCAAAACAATTACTTTTAGATTTCTTGATAGTATTGTCGTTTTTCTTAAATTTAATTTAAATTTTTTAAAAATAAATGACATTATTTTCAAACATTTTAACAAAATTATTGCCAAGAATTCAATTAGTATTTCTTTTTTTTTTTTAATATTTAGAAATATTCTTTAAAAGAATTCGATTAAATTCACTCTTAATAAAAGTATTTGTGAGACTACAATTTATTATTTTTTTTAAACAATTTTGACAAAATTACTCGAAAGAATTCCATTTTTTTCCAAAATTTTGGATAAAATCATTCAAAAGAATTTAATTATTTTCAAATTTTTTTATAAATTTGCAAGAATTGTGATTTTTATTCATTAATTTTGAAAATTCAGAAGATTTAAAAAGAAAAATTATTTTTAAAAAACTCGTCAAATACAAATAGAAAAAAGTATGAGAAGAAAAATTAAAAAAAATAAAATAAAAGCGAAGCAAATGAAAGAGAACAAATAATATTACTAAATCATAAAAAATAATTCATTTTTACAGAAATAAAAAAAAATTGCACTTGAAATTAATTTTGTAAATAAAAAACAATATCAGTAGAAGAAAAGTAATTTAAAAAATTAAAAAAGGGAAATATAATTAAAACAAGAAAACTATTAGAGAAAATAGAAAAAAAATTCTATTTCAAATAAATAGGCAAATGGATAAAGAAAAATATCAATAAAAGAAAAATTTAAAGAAAATAAAAACGAAACGAATAAGAGAAAGAGAGAGACAGAGATAGCGAAAAAAAACAAATATTTCCAGATTCATAAAAGTGAAGTGAACTTTTATCTCGTTAAAAATCTTTTGATCTTAATCGTTTGAAGGGAGGGCGACACATTTTCTTTCTTTTACCGCAACTATTGTGTCTTTCATAAAAAGAAAATCAATGCTCATCCTTTTTAAAAAGTATCTTATATGTAGGAGAGTAAAAGAGAAAGAGGGAGAGCGAGTGAGAGTAAGGGAGAGCGAGAGAGAGAGAGAGAGAGAGATTCCTGATTGATTATTATTCGACCTATAAAACCGCATATTAGTGTCAAAATAATCGCGTGTTTTCCTAACAACGACACAATATATAACACAACAGTTAAAAACTGAAATCTTTCGATAATAAAGATGTAGTACATATATCTCTCACTCACTCACTCTCTCTCTCTCTCTATCTCTGAGAAACATTGTTATTGCGCACTTTTTTTTAAAAATACTTTATAAAGAGTGAACCAATCGTGAGTACCTCTGTCATTGCGTTTGAAGTTGGTTCAAGCGCTCACGTCACATGTATATATAGAACACCAAGGGTTGGTTGGTTGGTGGGTGTTTGTATATGCTATAGGGGTGCCCCTCCCGAAAATGGCTGTCACGCAAGGAACAAGATATTCTCAAGAGAACAAGTGATGGCTCATTTTTGTCTTCCACTAACAACAATAAGACTAATTTGAAGTTGAATATTCCTTTTTTTTCCCCTTTCTCCACCCTATTTTTTCGTGAGCAAGAAATCCGATGTGATTATAAATTTTAATCATAATTGATTATGTTGTCGTGTCTCGGAAGCATACCTCGCGGTATTCGGAGGTGTTCTCTAGACGCGTCGTCTCCGTCGCCCCTCAATTCTTCTTTCCAAAGGTGAGTCTCTTTTCTGCAAAAGAAAATAATCTTTAGTTTCTAATTGTGTCAAATTTTTCCAAAATTACAAATATATAATTTTTTTGCCTACTCCGCAATGTTTTTCATTTCTGATTTTCACGAATAATATTTTCTTCATATGATCTGATTATGAAAAAAATACTCTTTTTGAATTTTTAGTTCTTTGTTGTCAAAAATATATTCTTTTAAAATTCATTGTCGAAATTCTTTTTTTTTCTATAATATAAAGTAAACAATTTTAGACTACAGAAAGCAGAGGACAATGTAGAGTGGAAAATTTGAAGGAGAGGAAAAAAAAGGGGAAAGAGAGGAGGTCGTGAAAGATGAGCAGCTTCTCATGGGGAAGTCTTGTTATAATTGTGGGAGTTGTAATTTGTTGGCAATTATCTTGCGCATCTGAAAATGACAAATCAGTGAGATCATTGAAGAATCGTCGTCGATCGTCGTCATGGCATGTGGTTGTTTCGTTTACACAATCACAAACGGCACATGGACGAATTATTCATGCGGCGACAAATTACAAAAATGATATACAAACGGCATGGGAGAAGACAAGAGCGGACGCATCATTGACTGACATTGAATTGACGTATGTCGAGGCACGTGAAACACCAGTCACTGATTCATTGTCTTATCCTCTTTCGCTTTTAAATCAATTTTGCGAGGACATTGAGAATGGCAAGACGATATTGAACATCGTTATCGGCGGTGGTCCGGCAGCTAGATTCCTTGTGTCAGCGGCATCATCTATCAATATTCCCACACTCTGGCTACCATTCACCTATCGCGATTTTCTCCAACAGGTTTGTATAAAATATCAATGATTTACTTCAATTTATTTATTTATTCCAATATTTTCTTTCAATTTTCAATTGTATTTTTTCTATTAAAAAAAAATGAAGCCGAAACTTTCACTAATTTTATTTTGATAATTAAATTTCAAGTTAGATTTTTTTTCTGAGAAGCTGTAACTGAACCCTGTTATCAGCTCACTCTTAATTTTTCAAAAATTTATTTTCCTACTAAATAAAACAATTTTTAATCTACTGTAAAATTTAATTTTCTAAAATTAAATTGGTGCCAGTTGTTTCAACATCATAACTAAAAATCGAAACATAAAAATAAAAGGTATAAAATAGAAAAAATTTTGAATCAAGAATTTTAAATTTTAAATCGGTCAATCAATCTTTTTTCGAGTTTCCAGACCTCGGATACGAGTTTTTCGACTATTTTCCAAGACAACGACTTTTATTGACTTATTTTCGAAAAAAGCGACTATTTCGACTTTTCTTTTACATTTTGCAAAACTATAGACAAATCTTTTCTTCCAGAGTGTCTAAACAATTTTTTTCTAAGTCTTTTAGTTCAAGAAACAGAATTCTATTCATGAAAAGTAAAATTATCATTTATTAAAGTCAAATTTTAAAAATTATTTCTAATATTTCTCCAAACATTATTTTTTGAGATAGATTCTTTTCTTTATGAATTTCGACAATGAGTTGTCAAAAAAAACAAGGAATTTTAACCAAAGTAGTGGAAAAATTACAAATCTTTAGAAATGCTATTCTTGAATCTTTCCTTCATGTGTAAAATCACGAAGACTTACAATTGCAATTTTTATAAAAAATGCAAAGTTATTTAAATAATTGAATTCTCTAAGGACTTTAGGAAAATTATTACAAAAATTGCTTTACGGAAATATTATAATGATAAATTATGGAAAATAATATAGAAATTTTTAGTAGCAATTAAATTTAAAAATTCTGATAAAATTAATAAAAAATAATTTTTGTTAAAAATAAAATAATTTTATTTTATTTTAATTTTTTCTGTCTTTTCTCTGATTTTCAAACAGAATTTTAGAATTTTTCCCTGATTCTACAGAATATTTTCTGGTTTATTTTAAAAATTGTTAAAAGCGCAAAGAATAGTTCGAATTTTTAGTTGAATATTTAATTTAACAAAATTTTTCAGAATTTTCAATGAACATTGTTCAAGATTCAAATTTTCTTAAATTAAAATTTCTAACTACCTGAACTTAATTTATTTACAAAAATTATAAACGTGACTCTCAAGAACTTCAATTATTTTCCGAAATTTCAAGTAAAATAATTCATAAGTAATATTATTTTCCAAAAGAAATTTAATTTAAAATATTGTCAAATAATTGTTAATTCAATTATTAAATTCAATTTCATCATTGTTTCGAATTTTCAAAAATTTCTATTTGAAACCTTTTGAAATTAAATTATTTCAATTATTTCTAAAAATTGTTTACTGTAACTTCTCTAAAATTGAATTATTTTCCAGAATTGTTAACTAAAATTTTTCTCTTCATAGATTATTTTGTAACAGATTTATGAAAAATCTACAAGAATGCAATTATTCAGGAAAAAGAAAGTTTTTGAATTTTCAGAATAATTCCAATTCAAATTTCTTTTTAAAGATTTGAACTTTGAATAATTTAATTCAGTAATTCTGAAAAGTTAGGCTTCTGAAAAATTTAAATTTAAATTTAATTGAAGAATTTTTCTGAATTTTTTAAATATAATCGACAAGTTTATTACTGAATTTTATCAAAATTTAAAAAAATTAAATTCTGACGAAGAATTCTACTATTTATAAGAATAATTGAATTCTTGTGTAGAATTTTACTATTTACAAAAATAATTGAATTGTTTTGAAGAATTTAATAAAATTTTAGAAAATAAATACATTTCTCTGAAGAATTTCAAAGAATTTTATTATTTTTGTAAATAATTGAATTCTTTTGAAGAATTTTTATTATTTCTAAGGATAAATGAATTTTTGTGACGTCTTTTACTATTTATAAAAATAATAAAATTCTTTTTTTTAGAATTTTATTAAAATTGTAAAATATAATTTCTTTTGAAATATTGTGTTTCGTCAGAAATTAAATAACTTCGTTATTGAAATAAATTTTATATTTTGGAGAATTTTATTCCAATTTGTATAATTCATTATTATTTTTTATTTCAGAAAAAATGTGCCAAAAATTAAGAAAAATATTATCAAATAATTGTTCTTTAGAGAAACTTTGAATTGAATTTATTATCGAAATAAGAAAAAAAGTGAAGCTTTTCTAAAAATCGGAAAAAATTCAGAAAAATACGTAATAAATTTTTTGTGACAATCTGCAAGAAAAGAAACTTCATTGCAGACTTTTTTTCCTATTTTGAATCGATTATAACGAATTTTTTTTTTTTGCATCCTAAACTCGACCCGAGGCCTGAATTTCTTCTTTCAAATTTCTTCCCATTTTTCTTTTGATCTTTCGTCTAAAATTGATTGATTCGAAAAAATTTTTATCCAGGGCCAGAGAGCAAGATTCGAAAGCCGCTTGGGCTCGAGTCCGGAGCAACTTGGTTCAGCGGCGGCAGCTCTAATGCACAAAGCCAATTGGCATGCGTTTACACTCTTCATCGACACAACATTACTTCCCGTGCACCATCTTCTAAAAACACATCGAATGAATTTAACACCCAAAACGATAATTCATCTTCCAACCAACGACAAGACTTTAAGACTAAGACTCCGCCGACTATCCGAGGAAGGTGGAAGTGGCGGCGTTCTCCTAATAGCATGCGATCTTTACAATGCCCGAAGAATAATAAAAACCGCGGGCAAATATGAAATGCTCACGGGACGATTTTTATGGTTGTGGCTCGATTTAAAGGAAGAATTACGCTCGAACGAGCCAAATTTAATCGACTCACAATTAATACACGGCACATCACGTGTTGGTATCACAACAAATGATAATTTACCACCTCTAGAAACAATCGAACGTAATGTTAATCTCGTTCCCGATAACGAAATAAATTTAGATTTATTACCTAATTTAGCGAGTGACATACAACGTTTACATGAATATCGATGGGCAAGCGAAATGATTGTAAAACGAAAACGTCAGGATAAATTCATAAATTTTGATGTTGATAATAATAATAGTAATAATAATAATAACGAAAATGACGAGCGCGACAAAATGTTTGATAAAAAATTAAATTCTAAAAATTTTATGCCAGTTGGAATGCTTGCCTTGACGCCTTCTAGTTTACATCTGACGAGTGGGGACGATACGAGAGGTTCCTTAAGACGCCTTATGAGTGGCGAAGATATATTGCCAAGTATGCTGCGTGCAACATCACAGGCACTTGAAGAATCTATCGCTCAACTCAAACCGAAATTCTCACGAGTTCATGATTCTCAATTAAAGGATTATTTTATACCCAAATGTCTAGCTCAAAATCAGGCGAAATTTATTTACAATGAATTTCGCGAGAATATGTCCCGAATATTAACAGCAAAATTAAGGGACTCAATGGAGGAAATATCTAGGAATAAAGCGGAATTTCAATTATTAAATCTACAAGGCGTTACCTTTGCCGGAAATAGAACACTCTTGAAGTAAGTTATTAATTCAATGATACGGGTTAAGGACGAGAAAAATATTGTATACTAGCCAAAAAAAAATTTTTTTTTTCCAACTCAGCACAATATTCAATTTTCGTTTAATACATTAATCATAATTAAGAAAAATCGTTCGCAATTAAGAAATTAATTTTTGAAAATAGAAAATTCTAAATTAAAATACTTTTCTAAAATATATTAAAATATTTTAATTAAAAAATATTTTTAAACAATTTCTAAAATCGAAGAAAAATATAATTGACAAAATTGGCAATAATACAAAAAATTTAAGAAAAATATTTAAATTCATAGATAAAAAATAAAGTAAATATTTAAAATATATTAACAAAAAAAATATGCAAATTTTTTAAAAACTAAACTCTTCAACATTTTTTATTATACCTATTTGTTTAAAACTCTAATATGATAAAATTAAAATTCGATCATTTATAAAATTTATAAACGAATCTCTTCTAAACTTTAATTATTTAAAAAATATTTAACTAAAATTCTTTTCCAAGTAATTCCAATCATTCGAAAATTGTTTGATTAAATATATTAAAAATTCAAACAAATTTAAAACAATTTGAATAAAACTTTTGCTAAAAACTAACATTTTTCGAATATTTAATTAAAATAGTTTTAAATTAAAATTTTGATAAAATTTCAAACTAAGTTTTTTAAAAATTTTCATTTTATAAAATTTGAATTAAATGTAAAAAATTTTATTTTTTGTATAATTTTGATTTACATATTTTAGAAATTAATTCAATTTTCTAATCTATTGAAAAACAAATTTAATTAACTGAAATAGATTAGAATTGTTGAAATATCGTAAAATTTAATTGAAAACAATTTAATTTCAGACGTAATTTAAATCCAATTTTTTTAATTATCGAATTTTTCTAATATTATCAAATTATCATTTTAATTCTCGAATTCACCAAAATTTTCTTAAAATCACTTAAAATAATTTCTTTTACGAAGAATTTTAATTTAAAATTCTAAAAAAATACTTTAGTTTTGTGAGAATTACTTTTGAAATTTGTAAAAAAAATAATTTAATTTCAGAAGATTTAAAAATTTTAAATTGTTATTTTAAAAAAATTTTTTATAATAATTAAGTCTTCAATAATTTAAGTTAGTAATTCTGAAAAGTTAGGTTTCTAAAAATTTTAATGTGAATTGAATTGAAAAATTTCTCTTAATTTTTTTTTAATATAATCGAAAAGTTTATTACTGACTTTTATGAAAATTTAAAATAAAATTGAATTCTTGCGACGTCTTTTACTATTTATAAAAATAATTAAAATGTTTCGAAGATTTTTATTGAATTTTTTGGAAAGTAATTGAATTTTTTTTGAAGAATTTTATTATTTATAAGAATAATTAAATTCTTTAGAAAAATTTTAGTATTTCTAAAAAAAAATAAAATTTTTTCAGAGAATTTTAGAAACATTTAAACAAAAAATTAATTTTTGTGAAAAATTTTTTATAAATATTAGAATTTTTTTGTAGAATTTCATTATTTATGGAAATAATTGAATTCTTGTGAAGAATTTTACTATTTACAAAAATAGTTGATTTATTTTGAAGAATTTCTTTAAAATTTTATAAAATAATTCAATTCTTTTGGAAAATTTTACTAAAAAAATTTTCAAAATAATTAAATTTATCCGAAGAATTTTAAATAATTTTATTAAATTTTTATAAAATAATTGAATTCTTTCGAAAATTTGTACTATTAACAAAAATAATTGAATTGTTTTGAAGAATATTAAAATCTTAAAAAATAATTGAATTCCATTGTAGAATTTTATTATTTTTGATAATATTTGAATTCTTTCGAAGAATATTATTATTTCTGAAAATAATTGAATTCTTGCGACGTCTTTTACTGTTTATAAAAATAATAAAATTCTTTTAGAGAATCTGATCAAAATTTTAGAAAATAATAAACAATAATAATAAATTACAAACAAATGTTCCAAAATTAGTAAAGATTTCAACTTTTGATTTTAAAATTACTGAAAAATTCAAGTCAATATTTGAAAATAAAAAGTTTTGTAACTTTTGCAACAATATGAATTTTGAAAAAGAATATTTTCTCAATTTCAGATGGACCAAAGTGGGAAACATCAAGGGCGGAAAGAGTGTGCGTCTTGATACAATTATCTGGCCAGGCGGTGGAATTGTGCCTGCTTATTTAGAGCAAGGTGGTGAAAAAATTGGAATGCCCTTATATCGAATAGTAACTGCACTCGCGCCGCCATTCACGATGACAACAAATTTACAAGAAGGTCAGTGCCTGCGTGGAGTGACTTGTCATCAGGGCGAAATAACAAAATGCTGCTATGGATACACCATCGATCTATTGGCGCAAATGTCCAAAGAATTGGAATTTCGTTTCAATCTCTACATTGTCAAGGATGGTTATTTTGGAAGGAAACTTGGACGCGATGGTACATGGAATGGCGTGATCGGCGAGCTTGTTACGGGTCATGCTCAATTAGCTTTTGCCCCATTGAGCGTTTCAAAGCGTCGTGCCGAGGTGGTCGATTTTACAACTCCGTATTTTTACAGCGGAGTCAGTTTTTTATCCGCGCCGAAACATCGTTCGGAAATTCCACTACTTGCCTTTCTACAGCCGTTTAGTCCGCAACTATGGATAGCCGTATTTACCTCGTTACATATTACAGCCTTCAGCGTTGGCATCTTCGAATGGTACAGTCCCTTTGGATTAAATCCATGGGGGCGAAATAGAAGTAAGAACTTCTCCATTTCCTCTGCCCTCTGGGTGATGTGGGGCCTCCTTTGCGGTCATCTTGTGGCATTTAAAGCTCCAAAATCATGGCCTAATAAATTCTTGATCAACGTCTGGGGTGGATTCTCGGTTATATTCGTCGCCTCCTATACTGCCAATATTGCGGCTTTAATCGCTGGACTCTTTTTTCATTCGTCCGTCACGACTCATCGAAGCGTAAGTTCTGGAATTTGATATTTTTTTAGTAATAAATCAAAAAAAAAAATTGCAATATGACTTCTGTTTCAAATTATTAACTTCAATTGAAAAAAAACAAATTAAAATATAAATTCTGAAATCCGCAACGTTATCAAAAATGAAAAACTAATCCTAAAACTCTATTTAGATTTCAAAATATTATTTTTTTGTGCCAATTTCCCAAAAATTTACGTACATGAAAATTAGACACGAACGTGGCCAAAAAAATTATTTTTCAATCTTTCATTTTTAAAGACGTTGCGGACTTTAATCTCCCATTGAAACCGAATTAACAGTCAATAATATTTTTATCAATAGTATAAAAAAATTGTCCATTTTTTCACATTTATGTGATTTAAAAACAGGAAATTAACTTGTTCATAAAATTCCGATTTTTATATATTTTCCATCATCGTAATAAATCTGAAGAAATTGAAAAGTTTATGACTCGTGAATTTTTGGATTTAAATTCAAATCTTTTATCGATCTGGATGAATTTAAATTGTAAGTAAATTTTTATGTGGTGGCAGAGATTCTCGCAATTAAAACCATTTACAAAAAGTTTCTAGACAGAAAACTCTCG
This sequence comes from Leptopilina myrica (nomen nudum), assembly GCA_032872475.1. NCBI lineage: Eukaryota > Metazoa > Arthropoda > Insecta > Hymenoptera > Figitidae > Leptopilina > Leptopilina myrica (nomen nudum). The sequence continues at coordinate 29,212,629 of CM065465.1, read as the reverse complement.
TAATACATTTAAGCAGGTGATATTAATTTAGATCAAAGATAATAATATTTTAAGACTCTTTCTTAATTTCTGAAAATAGAAAAAGAATTTAGAATTTTCATTTTCTGGAAGCATTTTTTCCTGATTTTGAGACAGAATTTTCAAAACTTTTTCGTTAACACGGATTAATCCTGAATTAACAGGATTAACACGAATTTATCCTAGAAATTAGGAAACAAGAGAATTTTTTTATTAAAATGTTAAATTTTTTTTCATTTTTATTCGAAACATCAATAATTTTCGTTAAATAAATATTTTAACCTTTGTTTCAATTTTTTCATACAAATTCAGATTTTCAACAAATTTTGAATTTTAAAATCTTCTAAAATTATTCTCTTTTAAATTAAAAATAATTATTTATATGTAAGTTTTTTCAAAAAATTAATTATGACACAAAAATTCAATTTTATTTTCTGTAAAATCCAATTATTGACAAAAATTGAAAAATTAAATTAAATTTCAATTATTTTTTAAAGTTTTAAGTAAAATATTTTGCTAAATAATTTATTAATAATTGTTTTACGACTTTAAGAATTATATTGTTTACAAAATATATTCAATCTTACAAGAAACTTTAGAAACCTTTTTTCTAAATTCTGCCAATAATTATAAATTTTGCAAAATAGAAAATTGTATTATTTTCTAAAAATTAACAATTTAAAACAATTTAAAACAATTTTCATAAAATTTTCATCCACATTATTATTTATAAAAGATTTAGCAAATAATTTAAATTAAATTATTAAAAACAAATTGAATTAAAATTTAGGTTATTATATTTATTATTTTATTTGTTACAAAATAAAATTTTTAAACTTCAATTATCGTCAAAAACAAAAAATCCAATAAAACCCAATTAATTTTTGAAAATTTATTTTGTAAAGTTCAATTTTTGGCTGAAATATAGAAAAATTAAAATGAAAATCAATAATTTTTTGAATTTTTAAGTAAAATTATTCCCTAAGTTTATTGTCCTTTCAGAAAATAATAAAATTATTAAAATACATTATTTCTTTATAGTTTAATTTAACGGCATAAAGTTATTAATTAAATTAAAGCATCGAAAATTAATTTTCTTTTGCGTCCTATTTCGTTTCGTGAAAAAAACCAAATTAAATTAAATTTTAATATTTAGTTAATTAATCAATTAAATTACAGCTAATCATATTGCGTATATTTTTCTTATTCATATAAAATTCATTCGTACAGAATAAATATCATCTGCGTAAATATATGATTCGAATTTTTTCATGTAGAAATTTGTTATATAGAACTTTTTTCAGTTTAATCGCGTAGAATCATTACCACCCCATATTTGTAAAGAAATCGCTGAAAAAGAATTGATAAAAATTACATTAGCCACTATTGAATATGAAAAAAGTACTATGACTCGTGAATTTTAGAATTCAATTACAACCTTTTATCGATAAATGAATTGAAAGTAATTTTTTTTCCCAAAGAAATCTATAGAGGAAAAAGGGAATTAATGTAAAAATTATATTATTGAAAGTCACTCGTGACTTTTGGAATTATAAATTAAAATATTCGATCGATAAATAAATTCTATTTCGTAAAATAAATTCGAATTCTACTAAATAAAATAAAATACGAAACTTCTTATTCCGTTAGTAAATTAATATTGTTAAATAAAAATTGCAAGTGAATTTATATGGAAAAAATTGAAAAAACTGATAAAAATTATACTAACAGAAAATTAATAAATAATAATTAATAAGAACTGAAAATAAATTTATAAATAATACAGAAAAAAATATGTATAAGTACCAATTATAATCCTGAAAAATTGTGTATGTATTTTGTGTGACAGTTATTATCGCAACGTGTTGGAGTCCCAAAAGCATCAGCCGCCGAGTATTATGTGCAACAATATCATAAAGAATTGTGGTCGCATATTATTAAATACTCATTGTCTGACGTTGCCGAAGGAGTTGAGAGACTTCGCAATGGAAGTCTCGACATTCTTATAGCCGATACTCCAATATTGGATTATTATCGTGGCACTGACAATGGTTGTAGCTTGCAAAAAAATGGCGATACCATCATGAACGCAGACACATACGCCATTGCCTTGTCTAAAGGACATCCTCTCACTGAAACCATTTCCAAAGTAATAGCCAATTACACCAGCAACGGATTCTTGGATATCTTGCAGGAAAAATGGTATTATCTCTATAGTTTACAACCTGAAACAAGACACAAAAAAGAATAAGATATACAACAAATATAATAGATAATATTTTTATTTCCAATTCCTCTTTACTGATGAAAAAAAGAATTTATTTTTTAAAGATAAAAAAAAATCGAGAGAGAAAAGAAAAAAGGGGAATTGTAAATATTTCTTTAAGGGAAGAAGATAAATCTTATCAACTAATAAAAAATTTCTTTATATATATTTTTTTTTTGAGAGAGAAGAAGATAACAAAAAATACCCTCCAACCATGGGAGAGGGTGAAATTAATCGTTCAATTTAAATATATTCAGGTACGGCGGTTTACCCTGCATGCGAGATGGTGGACTTGGAATCGATCGTGAACAGGGAGGACAACCACGACCGCTCGGCGTTGAATCAGTGGCCGGTGTATTTTGTCTACTTGGTTTGGGAATGCTTTTAGGGACAATTATCCTGGCCGCTGAGCATTTATTCTACAAATATACATTGCCACGATTACGTCATCGGCCAAAGACATCAATGTGGCGCAATCGAAATGTCATGTTTTTCTCGCAAAAACTCTATCGATTCATTAATTGTGTTGAATTGGTGTCACCGCATCATGCAGCTAGGGAATTGGTTCACACTGTTCGTCAGGGGCAAATTACATCTCTATTTCAAAAGAGCGTGAAACGGGTAAGTTGAAATTCACTAGTTTAATTTGAAAATTTATTGTCATTATTGACAAATACAGTTTGTTCACGAATAAATTTCACGTCATGAAATATTGTCGTTTTGCTTATTCGAGGACATTCTGCACAATGATTTCAAACCATATCTTAAGATGCCTGTGTTCCAGAAGGAATACGAACAGCGTCGCCGTCGCAAAAGTAAAGCGCAATTTTTTGAAATGATACAGGAAATCCGCAGGTACTGAAAGATAATATCATTTATTTATAATAAATGTAGGAAAAAATTAATAATAAGGAAAAACTATTCTATATAATGTAAGTACTCAGGCCTTGGATCGACTTTAAAACACAAAAGAAGTAATTTCACTTTTCATAGTCGATTCCCAGTATGAAAAGAATGTTTTAAAATTCGTTTCTTTTATTCTGGATTGTAAAAAAAGATTTTATTACTTTACGTATTTACTTCACTTTTCTCTGATATCGAGAAAAGCTTTCAACTTGTTTCAATAAGTATTCAATTATTTTCTAGAATTTTTTACCCAAATTCTTTAAATTAATTAAATTTCATTAAAATGAATTAAAATCAATTATTATTAAAAATTTCAGAAAGTTCTTTAGGAATTAAATTATTCAAAATAGAAAAATGACAATAATTTTGTCAAATCTTTCTTCAAAAAGACGATTATTTTTAAACATAAAATCTTTATGAATTTCTTTTTCAAATTTTCTGAAAATTTATTACTTCTAAAAAATACAAACTGTATTTTTTCAAAAACGTAATTATTTAGAATTTCATAACTAAAAAATCTTTGAGTTTAATACATATTTTCAATTACAGTCAAATTTAATTAAACTTCTTCAACAATAGAATTTTTCCAAAAAATTTAATTTTAAATTAATTTTAAGCCGAAACGTTCAGAAATTAAAATTTTTTTTAAATTTCTACCATAACTTTTTCAAAATTCAATTACTTTCTAGAATTTCAAATAAAATTGTTTTTTAAATCAATTAATGTATCTTAAAAGATTTTTAAAAGTTTTCTAAAAATGTAACAATTCAATTCTTTAATAAAAAGAAGGTTTAACTAAAAATTTAAAATTTAATTATTTTCAATTAAATTTTACAAAATTCTGACTACTTATTTGAAAATTTTTCAATTAAATAGAATGTTGATAAACTCAAAACGATTATTAATACATAACTAATTTAAAAAAAATTGATATTAAAATCTTTTCAAGAACTAAGATTTCCGAACTTTTTATGAAAAAATGTTTCATTTAAAAACTTCTGAAATTTAATTATTTCGAGAAATTATTACTCTAACTTCTCCAGAATGCAATTATTTTCCTGGAATTTTTAACTAATATTATTTTCTACATCAATTATTGTTATTTAATAAATTATGTTAAAGATCTTTAATTTTATTCTACGAAATTTCGATTGTTCGGGAAATTTTTTTATTGAAAGATGTTGAAAAATAGAAAAAAATATTTCTAAATTAATTATTTTTAATAATCTTCAAAAAGTTGTTGAAGAGTTAAAACAATGAAAAAAATTTTAATCCTAATATTGTAATTCAAATTTTTTTAAAACTTAATTTCTTCAGATTTTTAGTTCAATTATTCCGAATATTTAAAATCTTCTTTCTTCTTAAATAATTGAATTCTTACAGAATTTTTGCAAAATAATTGATTAAATGAAAAATTTCAGTTAAAAATTCTAGAAAATGATTGAATTCTAGAAAAATTAGAATAGCAATTTTTAGAAAGAATTAAAATGATTAAATTTCAAGAGATTTAAAATTAAAATTTTTGGAAATTCGAATTAATGAAGAAATTGAATTACATTTATTTGTAACTGAAAAAATTAAACTTTGGAATAATTTTAGTTAAAAATTCTAGACAATATTTAAATTTTTGAAAAAATTACAGTAGTTGTAGTTTTTAGTTATTATATTCAATTGAAAAATGTCATAAACTTAGTAAATTAAAAGCAATTGTATTTTATACGAGACTTGAAGTGATCTTTTCTTTCTTGAACAACTTAGTTCTATAAAAAGAAAATATAGAAAAGAAAAATTAAAAAAAAATTTTTTCGAATAGTTAATTTACCGAAGAATTTTAGTTCAAAATTTAAGAAAATAATTGTATTTTGAAGAATTTACAGTAGCAATTTTTATTAAGTAATAATTAAATTCAGAAAGTTTAAAATTGACCTTTTTTAAAAATTTCAAGTAAATATATATTTAAAACTTTTACTAATTTAAAAAAATTTCAATTATTAATTATTCGAAAACTAAATTATTTAGAAATTTGAATTATTATTGTTTCTAAAAATTTCTGCTTCAATTCATTAAAAATTCATATTATTTTTTATAATTTCCAATATTAAAATTTTTCTATAAATCAATTATTTTGAGTAATGTTCCGAATTTTTCTCGAGAATTCAATTATTTAAATTTTAAATACGAAAATTCAATTGCAACTGTAATTCTGAATTTTTTAGTTGTTAAAGTGTTAATGAAAATTAAGTTACAAATATTTTTAAATTTCGCAAAAAAAAACCAGAACTTTTGTATCAGTTAGAGAAATTTTAGTATTTTTCTAAACACTTTTGTTAAAATCCCGTTTTCTCTAAATTGTAACAACTCTCTTATTGCCTAAATCCGTAAATTCGTTGCTATTTGGAAAAGAAGAGTCGAAATAGTTAAATTTTTCGAAAATAAATTGAAAAAGTCGTCTTTCTTGGAAATAGTCGAAAGAAGTCGAAGGAGATCCGAGGCCTGTAACGTAAACAAAATTAGTGTTAAAAGCAAAAGTAAAAATAGTAAAAAGTACGCCCAGAAAATGGTATATTTGGCGCAGAACCAACTAGATTTTTATTTGGTTAAAATAAATTTTATTTTTCTCAAATATGTTTTATTCCTGTCGAATAAAAATTTTATTTAAAACAAAAAAAAAATTCCAGTTGGTTCTGAGACAAATTATACGTTTATTTAAGTCAAATAAAATAGTTTCTGGTTTAAATAATATTTTTCTCTGAGTGTTAAGAGTAAACACAGGTTAAAAGCAAAAGTAAGAGTAAAAAAAAAATAGTTGAGAGCAAAAGTAAAAATAGTAAAAAAAATAAAATTCATGGAGAAAATAAGAGAAAAAACTTTCATTCCCAGAGTGCAACAGGAAGAGAAGGTGGATGCGGCGCCAAAGGAGGAAATGCAGCGAGCAGCAAAAAAGGAGGAAAAACAGGGACGTGATCGCAGTCGTAGTAAGAGTCCATTAATGTTAAGGAGTCCAAAAAGATCGGAAAAATGCACGAGTTCAACAAATTTATCGAGTTCAAGACTGGGTTTATCTCCCATCAGTTTAGATACAATGAAGCCACGAGAATTCACCCTAAGCAGCACAAATCTCCGTGCGAGAAGTCCACTGGAAACAGTGGGTCGTAGATTAAGCCACGGCGAAGGCGATTCACCACCTCCCTATCCGGGTTCAAATTTCGGTGGCAGTGCAAATTTACGTCCAATTGCACCGCCACGTGGTGAATCACTATCAGGCGCCAGTACACAGCCACCGAAATATTCCCGAAGTCCTGCAAAAAGAGGTCAATCGTTCCCCGCATTCGCCACTCTACGCACACCGCAATCCACTCATCATCAGCAGCCATCATGCAAGAGTCCACTACTCTCGCCAAACAGTGAATTAACATCAATTATTGGTCGCAAATTATCCCGTGAATGGGGTTCCGGTATTCTCGACATAACACGCTCCTCCGAGGCAATTGGCTCATGTTCAACATTCACTCTAAATCACGAAACAAATCTCATTCCCGGCGAGAGTTCACGTCGCAAAAAAAGTCAAGAGGACATTCTCTCATTGAAAAAGCCCATTCGTCGAGCGCGAAGTCACGAGAATAAGGACACGGGCAAATCAATGAGTGACCTACAGTCGCCAAGATTGAATGCCCAACCCGTTGTGGGCGGTAAATTGGTGAATGAACGAACGAAAAAACAATTGGAATCGGAATTGAAGGCAATATTAACAGCGCGAGCTCATCATCGCGAATTACTCGATCCCCCTTGATGGACGATCGATATTCCGTAAAAAACAAAAATAAGAGTTCTTATTAATAGGAAAAGCCAGCCAGCTTTTTTTAAAATATAAAAGATCGTCGCCTCTGAGGGGCTTTGATTGACATTAAGCAATATCAATGATTTATAGGTCAATTTATAGAAGAAACTGAAAAACAAAAAAAATTTTTTAAACATGCACTTTCAGAGGACTGAATCAATGCATCTAGTATTTCATAAACAAAAATCGAAGAATGGAGTTAAAAAAAAAGAGAACAAACTCTCGGTGGTTTGTTCCCATTGTTATGTACATTAATAAAAAAAAAAGAAAAAGAAATAAGCTATAATAGAAGAAAAAAAAAATAATTCTATCAATTTTTTGGTAGACGTGTCTTAAAAAAATGGAGAAAAAAAATAGCATCTGTGAAAATATTTTAAAATATTTTCTTGTTGGCATTTTAAACTCTACACTAAACCCTGGGCCCGGGGTGAGTCTCTCATTATTTTTACCTTTATTCCCCTGTCAATCCGGCAAATAGAATATAAGTGCGTAAAATACAGAACACGCTGCCAAAATTTGTATTAAAAATAAAAATTATTCTAAATTTGCGATTCATGTCATGTATTGTCGTATAGTCGTAGTTTTGTAGATTTTAACGAACGAGTGATCTCGTTTTTTTTGCAGAACTGTACAAGTCTATCCCTTGATCTCAAGTAAAAAAAAAAAAAAAACTGGAAAAATTTGACTTGACCAGTACTGACAATAAATATCTAATTATTTTACTTTCTACCCCCAGAAGATGGAGAGAAAAAAAATTCTATTTACAGAAAGAGAGGCTCACTTTCGTATGTGTCCCTCGGCGTAGAAAGACCACTTGTAAATCTCTTAAAATTGCGCGTCATTTTCGTCACGATTGTTGGGATTCAATTTTTCAAAAGAAAAAAATGTCGTTCGTAAAAAAAAAAAATTCGCCAGTAATACCGAGACTGATATTCTAGAGATATATAGAAAAAAAATTGAAGAATTTGGGAAATTTGAGAAATTTCCAAAACCCGCAGGAATTGTTTGCCAACAATCAAAATGAGGAATTGAAAAGCAAACAATTGTTTTTTGCTTTTTTTTTAAATATAGCAAGCAAAAAATTGTTCTTTGCTCCCTTGGAATGAAATTGACAAAAAAAATTTTCATTTTTAACGATTTTAAGCTGTTAGAAGAATGTATGGGACTAAATTACACTTATTAATTTTAAATGATTCATGAGCGAGGCCTTAGATGTAGCCGGTATCCGCCCAATACTTTGATAGTTGAATTATGTATAAGTACCTATCCTACTCTATTGGAAGATTTCTCTATACATTATAAATTATAAATTATAAATTATATTAAGTAGTTATAGAAATTGTTTCATAGTTTAATACAGTTGACTGTTGAGAAAAAAAATCTAATATTGCGATTGGTGAAAATTTTAGGTAGAAAAATCCTCTTCAATGTGGTAATTGTCAATTTAATTTTAAAAATCAAAAATCCAACTCTATAGAATATTCAGTCGTGGGTAATATTTTTATAGCATTTTTTTGCCCCTCGCCTTTTTTGTTTAATCCCAAAATTAACAAGGACAAAATTTAATTACACAAAAAAGTATAATATCAAAATGTGAAAGAAAAATGAATATTAAAAAAATATTTCAAATAATTGAATTTACTTTTCAACTTTGAAAAAAGTTTCCCATTTTTTCACTATTTGTCCTTTTTGGAAAGTTGCGAAATTTCAAAATACTCACCCATGACTGTAAAATCTTCGAAAAATCGGGTATATTTGTCGGAATGTCTTGATTTCCAGTAAAAAAAAAACGGAGTCATCACTATTCCTTATTGTATTATTAGCGAAAATATAAAAAGCGTTATATCCTACGTCCAGATTGCACTTTAGAAGAAGAAAAAAAAAAATGACTGACATCTTTGAAAGTCCTAAAGCGATTGCACTCGCAAACTTCTCCTCTCACTCTCTTTCTCCTTTTTCCGATTATTATCAGCATAAATTGTAAAGTTTCCAAAAATGAAATGCGGGCACCTTATCTGCAAATTAACATAAACAAAAAAAATATATAGACTATTGTCAATAATAATTGTGAGCTCGTCTGACGAAAAATTAGATTCAAACACAACGGGGTACGATCATTGTAAAATTTTTCGAGTTTTGAAAAAAAGCAAAGATTTTTTTTTTTTTTTGACAAGAAAATGTAATGGAAAATTTTGAAAATTGGTCCATTTTATAAAAAATAATTACTTTGATCATTCCCTAAGAAATGTTCTCGGAAAATTCATGAAAAAAAAATTGAGAACAAACATAAATAAACGTTTAATAATTTAAAAAAAAAAAGAAGAGTAAATTCTAGTAGAAAAAATATAGATCTAATGTGAGTGATCAAAAATTACAAGGGGGCCAGAAAGAGTCGCCCAAGCCTAAGGAAATCAAAGATAGATTAATTTTTTAATTTCACGTCTAAATCTTGGTCAGGCGGGATCTATCTCTGTGATTTAGTTAAGTTGCTACGTATTTTTAGATTTTCCCTTTGAGTTTGTAATTATTCAAGAAAGATAAAAATTACCGAAGAATCTGCAAAATCCCCTGTACATAAAAGCATATTATAAAAAAAAATAGAGACTGCCTGAATCAGAGGTTGATCTCACCACACACCGTCTCTGTGCGCCAACAAGAGCATCTTCCCTTTTTTTTCTCCTCTCCACCTGAAAAAAAAAATTTACTATAGATAATCGTTAATATTACAAAAAAAAAACTATCGTAGTGCCTGTTAGGCCTTGAGAAATGGCGGCCTAGTCTTTCATTTCTTTCTGTATATACTATTAAATATCAAAATATAAACTTTAATTTCGAGAGTTACAAAAAATGTCCAATTGTCGAAGACTGAACTCGGTCACTTGGATAATTTTTGCCGAAAAAAAAATTGTTGTCTGATAACTTTTTCTAAAAAACAAACTCTTTAACCGCCATTAACTCTCGCCAAAAAAAAAGAGGACGAAAAATCTCCGATTTTCTCGTCGCTATGTATACAAGCAAAATAAGTACGAGAAAAAGAAATACATGATGCACAAAGCAAGCTGTCCATAACGTACTTAATAATTATTTCTTTTTAAAACTTTCATTTCTCACTAGCCTTAAGCTTTAAATCGATAAATTCATTTATAAGAACAACGATTGCGATTCAATTTATTCGGAGTCAAAAGAGAGAAAAAATACTCGCATTATGTTCATCGAAGAGAATATTATTCTAAGCACTGCCGTAATTCGTCAACTATTCTCAAAAAATCATCTGAAAAGTAGAAAAGTACATTTCACCGAAAAAAAACATCACTGCGAAAAAAAAAACTTTTTAAAAACGAAAACTCTTTTCATTGAAAAAAAATTTTAGACATCTGATTGTGTGTATATTTGTGAAATTTTGCCGAAAATCGAGACAAAATCTTGCAAAAACAAAAAAGAAAATAAATACCATTTCTGTGACGTACAGTATTAACAATCGTAAATACCTCTTTTATTTATAGCCATAATAGAGCATTAACATAAAAACAATGTTATAAAATTGAAAAAAAAAGATATTTTTAGTCTGATATATTTAAAGAGAAACAATCTTTTAAATTAGTAAAAGTAACCTTTTAATTAGGGGTCAATAAAAAGTAATCGTGTCGCATTTTTGTCGAAAAATAATATTATTATCGTGAAATAAAAAAAAATGAACAAAAATGTGATGCTCGAATTAAAGGAGGATCAAAGTGACAAATTTTTAAACGTATAAAAAATAACAAAAAAATATAGTAAAATTAGGAGATTTGTGAATATATTGATTGAAATTCAAAAGAAATTGGATCAAAAAAAGTAAATTGAAAATCTTATTGAAAAAAAAAATATATTGTAGAGCCTTAATGACAATTTTCATCAAGGATCGAAAGTTTTGAAGATCATTATAATATGCTGTGGTGACTTGTTGGCGTGCGAATTCTCAAATACGCGCCTACTAACTATACTGTTATTGTTGATGAAAACTCCACATTATAAGAAAATAAATATATTGTCTCAATATAAAATTGCTTTGTCACCTTTTTTTACACCCAGGAATTTTTTGTTTCACGATAAAATTGTCTTCTTTACACAGAGGAAATTTCTGTTCTCGTATAAAATTGTTTCGTCTCCTTCTTTACACCCAGAAAATTGATGTTTCGGTAAAAAAAAATTTTCTGCTTTCTTTACATCTGAGAAATTTATGTTTCGATAAACATTGTTCGATCATCTTCTTTACACCCAGGAAATTTCATTCTACAAAAAAAAGAAGAAAAAATAAACAAGGAAAAGAAGAGTAGAAATCGTTTCGTTGAAAAGTAAAATTAATATCCATTTGTTTACTATTCGTAATTAAGCTTATAGTCATTCGTTTAAAATCATAAGTATCGTAATTTTTTGTAGTAATTTTTTCTTTTGTATAAAATCAGACCTTGAATCGACTTTAAACCGCGAATAAATTGCTTTAATCGATTCAAAATATGAAAAAAGTCGAAAATTTCGCTTCTTTTATTCCGTGATTGGCAGAAAAGTTTTATTTCGTATTTCTCTGATTTCTAGAAAAGCTTTAAAATTTTTCTCTTCTGATTAGAACTGTAATTATAATTTTTTTTAAAGTACAATTAATTTAAGACAATTTTTGGAATATTTCACGTTTTTATTTTATTATTTAAATAAGATTCAATGAATTTTTAAGTTTTTTACAATTTTTCAATTCAGATTTTTAAAAATAAAATATTAAAACTTTTGAAATTTAATTATTTCTCAAATTTATTACTACATATTCTTCAAAATTCAATGATTTTTAAAAATTTTTAACTAAAATTCTTCTCTAAATAAATTATTTTATAGTAATTTAAAAAAAGTTCTTTAAAAATTTCTATTAGCCAACAAAAAATTTACTCCAAATCACGTATATAATTCAATTCTTTTCAAATTCAATTTTACGAAACTTTGATTTTCTGAAAAATTCTAAAGCGATCTCTAGAATTTAATTCTTTCTGAAAATTTCTACTGTAACTCAATTTTAAAATTTTTAGTATTGGGTCAGTCCATTATATTTCACCTAAAGCCGTTGCGGCCTATTTTTAAAAAAATCTCATAATTTGTAAAAATGATGTTTAATATCCGTAGATTTTATTTTTGAGAATTATTTTATAAAATTTTTTGATTTAAACATAGAATTTGAATTTTTAAGTTGAGTTGCACAGAAAAAAGGTTAGATTGACAGTTATGAAAATTTAATAAAGAAGCATGGAAATAATTTAGATCATACAAATTTCTTGATTGATATTTGTTAAAAATGAGCTAATTTACTTGTATAAATAGATTATTATGTAAACAAACCCAAATTAGTAGATAAAAATTGATTTCAAAACTTAACTATAAAATGTCAAAAGTCACTACATTTTATTTACACTTTTCTAAAAAGTATATAAATATTTAAAAATTTATTACTATTTAATGTAAAGTATTTTTAATGTACTTTTATAATATGTGCTAACTTTTTAATTTTATAATATAGAAATATAAAAAATTTTACCTTTAATATTGAGTGTTTCATGATTTTCAGTGATTTTAATCACTTATTTCTTCTCAGGCGGTTAATCAAAAAATCCAATTTTTGTCTTAATATTTAAGTTTGGCCTTCTTTTTCATTCTATTAAATTTTGGTGATGGAGAACGAACTACTTTTAAGTTTAAATTTAGTTTAAAAAATCTGCTGAAAAAACGCATTTTTTTGGTTAAATACAAGTAGATTTTTACAAGACTATTAAGATAGCCAACTTCAGTGTTATAAAAATACTTGCATTTTAACCAAAAAAATGCGTTTTTTCAGCAGATTTTTTAAACTAAATTTAAACTTAAAAGTAGTTCGTTCTCCATCACCAAAATTTAATAGAATGAAAAAGAAGGCCAAACTTAAATATTAAGACAAAAATTGGATTTTTTGATTAACCGCCTGAGAAGAAATAAGTGATTAAAATCACTGAAAATCATGAAACACTCAATATTAAAGGTAAAATTTTTTATATTTCTATATTATAAAATTAAAAAGTTAGCACATATTATAAAAGTACATTAAAAATACTTTACATTAAATAGTAATAAATTTTTAAATATTTATATACTTTTTAGAAAAGTGTAAATAAAATGTAGTGACTTTTGACATTTTATAGTTAAGTTTTGAAATCAATTTTTATCTACTAATTTGGGTTTGTTTACATAATAATCTATTTATACAAGTAAATTAGCTCATTTTTAACAAATATCAATCAAGAAATTTGTATGATCTAAATTATTTCCATGCTTCTTTATTAAATTTTCATAACTGTCAATCTAACCTTTTTTCTGTGCAACTCAACTTAAAAATTCAAATTCTATGTTTAAATCAAAAAATTTTATAAAATAATTCTCAAAAATAAAATCTACGGATATTAAACATCATTTTTACAAATTATGAGATTTTTTTAAAAATAGGCCGCAACGGCTTTAGGTGAAATATAATGGACTGACCCTATTATTTTCCGTATTTTTATAATTTTTAATTAAAATTCATCGAGAATTTACAATTAGTAATTTAAATATAAAAATTCATTTAAAAAAAAATTTAACTACAACTTTTATTGGCGTTTCTCTTAAAACTTTTAGCGAAAAAAAAATTCGCAAATAATTCAGTTTTCAATATTTTTAAATTTTGATAAAACAGACTGGAATTTTTGTACCTAATTCTAGAAGTTTATTATTTTTTTATACCACTTTTATTAAAAAAAACGTTGGTCCAATTCCATAAGAAATTTAAAAAAAATAGAAACTGACAAAAATGTTTCTCACTGATAACTTTACTTTTTCAAACATAAAGTCTATTTTATGCTCCAAAAGTCTAGCAGAAAAATATGAAACACTTAAGAGAAAAAAATTTGACTATAATTATTTTTTTACACTTTGGAAATCAAAATAAATAGTATTTTATATTTTTAAAAAACTGGATTTTTTTTTTGCCAAATATATAAAAGAAAAACCAATCGCAATTTTCAAAAATCGAAAAAATTGTCTTTTCCGGAACCAATGAGAAAAAATCCCGCTAGCCAAGTCCTGAAAAAAGAAAAATTACACTCTTAAAACTCCAAAAAGGAAAATTATTGCCAAAGCCAAAAGAAATGCTTAAGAGCATTGAAAACGTAATCTCCTTCAAGATAATAAACTTTAATTAACATTGTTTGTTTTTAAAGCAAATTTAACAGCGAATTACAATAAACGCGCGTGACATTTAAGTGAAAGTGCAGTCTCAGAATGACTTATCAAAAAATCTTTTGTTTTGAACTCTTTCGTATATTATACAAGAAACATGACATTTGCTCAAATCGCACTTTGGATTTTTGATAAAAGCCCTTATTTCTTCTTATCTCCAAAAGACGGAGAATCTAAAATGAATTTAATGGTATACAAAAAATTAAACAAAAAATCACAAAGAAAAACAAACTTTTTAATAGTAAAAATTTTAAAACGTCAGCAAAGGAACTTGAAACGTATAATATTGTATATAGAAAATATTGCAAGTCATTCGTGCGGTCTCGCGCTCTTTACTCGCAAATGGAGTTTCATAGTCTTTATATATTTTATATTGTAAAACAAATTTTCTATGAATTCACACACTGATGGAAATTAATCAAAAAGCCCACAGTTTATCTCAATAAATTATCACCATACAGTGTATAAATAAATTTGCTACTCTTATTTATTTAATGTGCTATATTAGAGAAACAAATGAGAGCTTGCAGATTAAATAAAATAAAAAGGTATCTGATAAAGAAAATTTTCATCTAAAAGCATCTAAATGCAAATTGTTTTCTATTTTCAAACTAAATATTTTTAAAATAAATTAACAAATTAATAAATTAATCAAAATTAATAATTATCTCTAAAAGGAGATTCTTTTTCTAAAAAAGGGTAAATTTTTTAAATGCGAATTTGAAACTATTAAAAATTAATAAAATTTTTTCCTATTTTCAAAATTAAAATAATGAATAGAAATAATTTTTTCCATATATATAAACAATAAATCTGTCAGTCATGATATCTTTCATCTACATACACATAACTCTAACACATAGATCAATGTGACGTCACTGCACAACTTCCGTGTGTTTTGTAATGTGTGTGGTGTGTTTTGTGACAGCATTTATGTAGCACAGATGTTACTGTAGTGGAATATTAAAAGTAATATCATACAAGAAGAAAAGATTGAGTGTTTTTGTTGTGTAAAGTGTATAAAAGATAATTATTGTATTTATAAGGAACTTGAACAAGTCAAAAAAAAGTAGAAAAAAAAACTGAAACTGTCATCAAATTTAATATTCTACTCTTTTTCTAAGCGATCAAAGATAAATCATACAGTGTGAATCATTCACTAAAATTTCCGGTAAATGATGATACTTAGGACACAAAAACAAAAACCAATAATCATTTCTTAAAGTGTGAATTGTCTCATCATTAAAGTTCATTTGGAAAATTATGGACTGACTACTTCTATATTCTTATATATTAATTCTACATTGTTTTGAAATAAATAGGTGAGGAAATAGAATTATTCTAATTATATCTATTATCTATTAGTTTAAACAGGAAAAAAACCTAAATTTTAGCAAATTCGGTAACCTTTTAATTAATTTTTTATAATTTTACAATACAATGTTCATTCTTGTAATTAAACGTCTATTTTTTTCAAACATTAGTTAAATTAAAAAGAAATTTAACTTACCAATAAACCCAGAAGACCCAGAGTGACAAATTATAATAGTGTCAAAATCGGAAAAATCCTCGAACATGAAAGTAGAATCTCGAAACGTCAAGTATTCGTCCCATACATTTGTAGGTTATGTTCCAATTATTATTTTTCCCCGCACTTGAATCAAAGTATTTATAAACATTTTTCGGCTTTTTTAAACATTTTCTTGTAGTTCTCTTTGGAAAATTGTCATTCTCATAAGATGCATTTCCGAATATTGGGATTCTAACCTAAAAACAAACGCCTTGGTAAAATTTTTTTGAAAAAAATTAGCAAGATTTAACATAAATAAATATATGATAAATAGAGGAGAAAAATAACTATGTTCGAGATAAAACCTGTTTGTTATCGATGCAATAAATAAATGGCACAGATCACTAAGAGAAAAACACGTCTTTAAACGTTTTAAGTTAAGCTTTTCAATTTCATTTTTTTAACGTTTTTAACGTTTAACCGTTTAACGAACTTTAATGGTCTTTAAACAATATATCTATCTCTGTCTTTTTCTAGCCGCAATAGATTAAAGATCACGATGTCAAAGCGCGCGAAAAAATAGCAAATCATTTTAAATAAATATTAATTTCCGTTTCTACACATCCGCTTTTTAGACTGCCGGTATTTTTTTCACTCTCGTCGTCATCTGTCATTTTTCTCTATGTATAGTAAAAAATTATTTTTCTATCATACCCTATGATTATTAATATATAAAAGTGATTTTTAATGTTTTATTAAAAAAAAAAGTGTTAACTTTATAAGTACGTACTTAAATAAGTTTTTATCGTTGGAAATTTCAGATTACTTTAATGGATGACGAGGAGAGTTTACGGAGGAAAAGAGGATCTGGATGTCAATTCCAGCCTCTAAAGAGAAAAACAGGAACGTCTTTTGAACAAAATGAGGAAAATGACTTGGACAGTAGCATTAATGTTGAGGAGCATAATGAGCTCGGGGACATGACATTTTGTATGGCTAATTATTTAAAGGAAGTTATGAAAATGATGTTTATGATGCGTACTCATCATATGCTGACTGATGTTATTTTAGAAGTTGGCTCCGAATTATTTCATGCCCATAAGGTTATTTTAGCGGCAGCGAGTCCTTATTTCAAGGTAAATAGAAATTTTCCCATAGTTCTATATTTCTATCTTTACATTTGAATCATTTTTTCAAAGTTCGAAGTTAGTTGTTTATTTTTTTTTTTGCTTCCTAACATTTTTATTTTTTTTTTGTTTACCATTAAAACTATTGTATTGAAATTCTTTCGATTCTTTTTAAAATAATGGAGTTTTCTTTTAATAACTTTAGTAAACACTTATGAGTAATTAAATCATTAAAAAAATTTCCTTCAACTTTTTAAATTAATCGTGTTTATTTAATAATTTCTTAAAAATAATTGTGTCTGCTAATAATTAACTTGAAATTTTTATTCTACAATTTTATTAAAATTGTCTATTAAACAAAATTTAATTCCTGAACAGAATTTTACAATTTATCAAAGGAATTGAATTCCTTCGAAGAATTTTATTCCAATTTTTTAAAACAAATTAATTTCAGCAAAAATTCTCTAATTAAATTTAAAAAATAATTTAAATCCTTTAAGAAATACTATTAAAATTTTTTTAAATAATAATTGGAATTTATATCAAGAATTATTATTTTTTTTAATGAAAGAAATTTCGGCGAAGAATTTTTTTATTTATGATAATTTATTAAATTCTTGTTAAGATTTTTATTATTTTGAAAAAGAATTGAATTCTTTGCGAAGAATTTTATTCAAAATCTTTGAATTTAATTGAATTCCTGCGAAGAATATTATTATTTAAAAAAATAATTGAATTCCTTAGAGGAAATTTTTTATTTATGATAATAATTAAATTCTTTCTTAAGATTTTTATTATTTAGGAAAAGAATTGAATTCTTGGCGAAGAATTTTATTCAAAATTTTTAAAAAACCTTTCTAATTTCTTTTAAAGAATAAACTAATGTAGTTTCTTTAATAATTTTATTTGAGAATTTTGAAAATAATTAAATTCTATAAGAAATTTCTTTCAAAATATGAAAATAATCGTTTTAATTATTAAATCGTAATTTTCGAAATGAAATTTAAATAATTATTTAATTATTATTAATTATTTGTTATTTAATGTCTATTACATTTTTTGACAAAAAAAATTAAATTCTATTCAGAATTTTATTACAATTTTTTAAAAATAATTAAATTTTTTCCAAAAATGTTATTAAACTATTAAAAGTAATTGAATGTTTTCAAAGACTAAATACTGTTAAAGATTTTAATATTAATTGAAATCTTGAGGAGGATTTTATTAATTTATAAAAATAATTGAATTTTACTATTTAGAAAAAGAATTGAATTGATTCAAAGAATTTATTAAAATTTCAGAAAATAATTGAATTCTTTCGTTAAATTTTATTAAAAATGTTTGAAAAAAATAATTGAAACCTTTTTGTGAATTTTTCTTAAACTTGAATTGAAAATAATTGATTTCCTGCAAAGAATTTTATTATTAAAAAAAAATAATTTAATGCTTCCGAAAAATGATATTTACTATCTCGAAACTTAATTTCATTGGTGCAAAATATAATTAGCAAATTTAATTAAAAGGTTAATTTTTCTTTTAGGCGATGTTCACTGGAGGTTTGAAGGAGTGCGAAATGACTAGAGTTACATTACACGGAGTATGTCCAACAGCAATGGCGAGATTGATGTATTTTATGTACACTGGTCAAATTCGAGTAACAGAAGTGACTGTTTGTTCTCTTTTACCAGCTGCAACAATGTTTCAGGTTTTAAACTCCAGAATTTTAATTAAATTTTGATTTATTTTCTAAATTGAATTAAATTCTATTTTTAAATTTAATTAAATTCAATTTTTAAATTGAAATATGTCTATAGAACAAGTAGAAAAAGAACTTTAGAATAATTAAAAATTTCTAAAACTAAAAAACTCAAATTTCCCCAGGTGAACAATGTGATCGAGGCGTGTTGCACATTTTTGGAAAAACAACTCGACCCAACGAATGCAATTGGAATAGCGAATTTCGCCGAACAACACGGTTGTCACACCTTATTGAACAAAGCGAATCAATATATTTTACAGCATTTCACTCAAATTTGCCTCGAGGATGAATTTCTTCAATTATCGGCAATGCGATTAATTGCACTTGTTCGTAGGGACGAATTAAATGTACAAGAGGAGCGTGAGGTTTATAATGCCGTATTGAAATGGGTGAAATATAATGAGGAAGCGAGAGGACCAAAAATGGAGAATATTCTGCAAGCAGTTCGCTGTCAGTATTTGACGCCAAATTTTCTCAAGGACCAAATGATAAATTGTGATGTGTTGAAGAAAGTTCCAGCTTGTCGTGAATATCTTGCGCAAATATTTAAAGAATTAACGCTCCATAAGAAGACAATTGTCAAAGAGAGAACTCCCAATACGCCGAGAATTATTTATATTGCGGGAGGATTCTTGAAGCATTCCTTGGATCTACTGGAGGGCTATAATGTCGATGATAAGACTTGGTCGAAACATGCGAATTTACTTGTTCCACGATCAGGATTGGCGGGTGCTTTTGTAAAGGGAATGTTTTACGCTGTTGGTGGAAGGAATAATTCGCCCGACAGCAGGTGAATTGAATTCAATTTTTAATATTAGACGAATTCTAAATTTCTTACTTTTTAAATACCGAGTTCACTTTTTAAATAATTTTAAATATCAAAAGTCAAAACATTCACCTATTAATTATACTTTTTTTATTCTTTATTATTATTACAATTATTATTAATTATTAATAGGTATCATTCATTTTTTAATAATAATTTCAATTTTTGAATAATTTTATATTAAAAATTTAGAAACATTTCAATTAGTTTCATAAATAATAAAATTCTCCGCATGAATTCAATTATTTCCTAAAATAATATATTCTTGCAGGAATTAAATTACTTTACAAAATTTAAAAATAATTATTCGAAAGAGTTTAACTATATTCTTTGCAAGACTTCAATTTTTTTCAGAAATTTTAATAAAATTCTTCGCAAGCATTTAAATATTTTCAAAAATAATATTTTTTTCAGAAATTCTATTGCTTTCAAAAACTTTAAGAAAATTAGTTGGAAGAATTCTATACTTTTAAGAATTTTTACTCCGTTATTTTCATAAAACATAAAATTCTACCCAAGAATTAAATTATTAAAAAAAATGAAAGTGTAAATTTTTTTTAATTATTTTAAAAATTTAAATCAAATTTTTAAAAAGAATTCAATTATTAAAAAAAAAATTTTTATTGTTATTTGGAACATTTAATTATTTTAAAATCCAAATTTAATTTAATAATTTTAATGAAATTCTTCGCAACAAAAGTGTTTCAAATATTTTGATAAATTTTATTAAAAGAATTTAATTATTGTAGAAATTTTAATGAAACTTTTCGCAGGAATCACAAACACTGATTTTAAAATTTTAATAAAATTCGTTAAAGAATTCTCTGTTTTTCAAATTTTAATAAAATTCTTCGCAGAAATTTAAATTTTAAATTATTTTCAAAATATTTTTGCTAAAATTTCTTGAAAAAATTCTATTATTTATATCTAATTATTACGAAAAGCTTTTGCAAAAATTCTTTTATTTTCAAAAATCTTCACTGAAATTATTCAACAAAAATTAAATTACCTTAAAAAATTGGATGTAATAAAATTCTAGACAATAATTCAATTAATTCACAAAATAATAGAATTCTTCGTAGTGATACAATTATTTTGGAAACAATTTCAATAAAATTCGTTAAAGAAATTAATTAATTAATTTATTTTATTTCAATAAACTTATTAAAATTCTTTATACAAATTCAATTAGTTTAATACATAATGAATTTATTTCTATGAATATAATAATTTTAAAAATTATAATGAAATTATTTGCAGAAATTTAATTATTTTAAAAAATTTAAAGTGTTCTCTAAAAAAATTCAATTACATTTTTAAAGTTTCCATAAAAGTCTTCGCTGAAATTCATTTATTTCAAAAATTTGAATAAAAAAAGAATTCTATTATCTATATTATGAAAAATTTCAATAAGATTTCTTGTCAGAATTGAAAGTTTAAATAGTTTTTCAAAAGAAATTAGTTATCTATTTGAAAATTTTTTTAAATTATTTCTTGAAACAATTTAATTATATTCAATTTAATTTTAATAAAATTTTATTCAAGAATTAAATCGTTTCAAATGAAAAATCACTAAATTTACCAAACTTATGAACTTGATTTTTCTACAAAAAAAAAAATTAACAACAGTTATGAATACAAATTATTGTTATCATCATTTGTTATTTCCAAGAGAATCTTTCGATTTTAACTTAAACATTTATTTATAAATTTTTTATATTTTACCAATTTTACTATTTTATCCAATGATAATTTCGACACACAATTATTAATTTTAGGTACGACAGTGATTGGATGGACAGATATAATCCAATAACGGATCAATGGAGACCTTGCAGTCCAATGTCAGTGGCGAGAAATCGAGTTGGAGTGGCAGTAATGGATGGATTATTATATGCAGTTGGTGGAAGTTCTGGTCCCGAGTTTCACAATACAGTGGAATGTTATGATCCCGAGGATGATTCATGGAGTAGTATCAAACCAATGCATGTAAAAAGACTGGGCGTTGGTGTTGCCGTTGTTAATAGGCAAATATACTATTTTCTTTATAAATTTCTCGACTTTTCGAATACAATTTTTTTTCTTTTTGTTTGTTTTTAAATTTTGGCTTTGAATTTAGATTAATTTTGATGTAATTTAGACTTTCTTTTTAAGTTTCGCTTTGAATTTAGATTAATTTCTTTTATAAAATTTAGATTTTGTTGTAAAATTTTGTCTTTGAATTTAAATTAATTTCTTTTATGAAATTGAGACGTTGTTTTTAAATTTTGTCCTTGAATTCAGATTACTCTACGCGGTTGGTGGATTCGACGGGAAATATCGTCTAAGTTCTGTCGAATGCTATCATCCGGAGAATGACAATTGGACAATGGTTTCGTCAATGATGTGCTGCAGATCAGGAGCTGGAGTCGCAAGTTTAGGGCAATATATTTACGTAGTTGGTGGCTACGACGGAACGAGTCAATTAAATTCGGTCGAGAGATATGACACCGAGACGAGTGTCTGGGAAACCGTCAGCAGCGTTTCAGTTGCTCGCAGTGCCTTGAGTGTTACCGTTTTAGATGGAAAATTGTACGCCATGGGTCAGTAAATTCGATGAATTTTATTGACGTTATTAATCAACGATTAGAAAAAAAATTATATTCTTGCCAAGAAGAAAAATGTTCTCAAAAAAAAGGAAAATGTTGGAAAATGTTTCCTTTGAAAATAATAGACGAAGAAATTGTAAAGAAGTTTCCTTTCTTT
Source organism: Leptopilina myrica (nomen nudum) (assembly GCA_032872475.1). NCBI lineage: Eukaryota > Metazoa > Arthropoda > Insecta > Hymenoptera > Figitidae > Leptopilina > Leptopilina myrica (nomen nudum). The sequence goes on along the minus strand of CM065465.1, from coordinate 29,190,368 downwards.
TTTCCAACATTAACATTCCATTTTGAAAATTTAGTAATTGATTATTATTGATTAATATTATTTACTCATTAATGAAACGTTTTTCTTTAATTTCAGGAGGCTATAATGGAAATTCATTTTTAAATATAGTAGAAATTTACGATCCGGCGAAAGATCAATGGGAATTGGGTGTTCCAATGTCTTCGGGAAGATCGGGACACGCCAGTGCAGTATCGTATCAACAATGTCCTAGCCATTACGACCAAGTAGAAAATAATCCAAATCAAGAAAAAGAGCCATCGTGACAGAATAATTCATCTTGAAATTATAATTTCCAAAAGAATAATGTTTCTGGTAATTTTCCCTGCACTTACGGAACGAAAGGAGCAATTTTCACGTCTGTAATTAATTTACGGAAAAAGAATTAAACTTCCTAGAAGTGCAAAAGTTACTGAAAAAAAACTAAAGTAAAACTGAAGAAAAACATAAGCAAAAATCGTACTTAAAAATATTTTCTTCCATCAAAAAAGAAAAAAAATTGTCCACCTTCTCAATTAATAAATCATAAAAAAAAGATTTTATACGTCAATACAGGAGAAAGGAAAAAAAATGTAATTTTCTATTTCTAGTACAAAAAAAAATTTTTGTTCTAAACTCATTGTTTATGAAAACAATTTGGGGGAAAAAATCCACAATTAAAAGTCGAATTGAATTTAGATGTTTATTTTCTAATTTAGAAAATTAATTTTTTTATATAATTTTTGAATGAAAATTAAAAGAAAGTGTTAAAAGAAATAATTATGTTATTTAATGAACCATTCTTATTGTTTTCTATGAAATCAAAATTGGTTCAGTGATATTACGTGTGAATAATTGACATGCGAATCAGACTGAGAAAAAAAAACTTTTATAGGCTATTTGTATTTAGGAACTAATAGTTTTTAGTTTATAAATAAGATCCATTGGATTGCACTTAAAAAAAATATATTTAATTTTGAAAGTTATCAAAAACAAAGTGTAATTAATATTTTAGAAATAATAATTCGATTCTAATTTCAATTTTTTTTTATTTGTTATGAATTATTGAAAAATTACAAAAATTAAGAATAATGATAGAAACTTGTTTATTTATTTACATATTTATTTAGTTATTCAACTATTTTTTTAGTTATTTAATTATTTTTTTAGTTATTTAATTATTTATTTAGTTATTTAATTATTTATGTATATTTAAAATTATATTCTATTGTTGCTAGTGTGAATTTTAAATTGTGCGCCATTAGTGACGCGCTCTGATTGGTTGAAATTGGCGCCGCGCCGATTTCCATAACCTCAAAATATTTGACAGCTCGTGTTACGAAATTATTGTGAAATTATTGTATTTTAACAGCTGCTCAAAAGTGTCATAATTATAAATATAAAAGTAATTGTTAAAAAATAATTAAAATTTCTACTTTAATTAATCCTTGAGTTGAAAAATTTACCTTCTCTTCCAAGTGTTTAAAAAAAAAAACGTGAAAATACGTCTCGTCTCAATCCACAAACACGTGCCTGTTGTTTTTTTTTCGCTGTTCGCAACCGAGGAATTTTGCCAATCATCAAATTTCAAAAGGATAAAAAAAGAATAGCAAGTGATTCTATAATTACACGCAACAAAGATATTTTGACAAATGATTGTCGTAAAATCAGGATCGCACTACAAAATGACTGTTAACTTGTTGAATGCTGTAATATTCTACGTCTTAGGTAAGTAATTGGTTTAAAAATTGCAATTCAAATTTAACTACTTTTGTATATCTTAACGATCTTAACTATAAATAAATAAGTAGTTTATTTTTTATATTTAATAGCGAATACAGAATTTTTTAATTAATAACAAAATTTACATTTTAGGAACAAATCGATTTCAACAAACGACTTTTCCATAGTGATTGTTTAAATTGTTCCTTTCTTTTGGGGAAATATTTATTTGAATTGAAAAATATTTGAGATAAATAAATAAAATTCTCGTTAAATAGAAAAAAAAGTGGATAAAACTGGGGAAAAAATGTACAAAATTTCGGAAAAAAATTTCCTGGGCAATATTACGATTGAAGTACGCCCACGTCTTCGTTCATGTATTGTTTTTATTTATATCGGTGACAAAGATCCATCATTAATCGATGTGAAACTATCAGAAACAAATATAACAATTACCTGTGAGAAATTATCGAAAAGTTTAATTTTGCCATCGGTGAAATTACTTCCAACTTCATTGTCATCATTACGAATAAGCAGCAAATGGATTTCATTTCGTGTCCAAACAAATCCCGATACTATTTTTGGAACATTCAAAACAGAAATAATGAATGACATTGCAAAAACAATTGTCGTCGATAATTCGAAAAAATACAATTTACCAGCAATTGGATCGAAATGTTCCCTACGTTGCAAATGTTGCGAGAATATTATAACAATTGTCATCAATTGCAAACGAGTTCTACCATTGCCAGACAGAGATTGTGATCCCGGTGAATGGTTTTGTTGTAAACACAGTACAAAAGTTGATTTTGCCAAACTATTGAAACCCCAGGAAACTGATTATTTTTACGGCTCAGCATTTTCAGTGTTAAATAGTTGCAATTTTCGAAATTTAACGGAAAAATACAATACAATTTTGTGTAAGAAATGTTTAACTATTTTGGGAATGAAGGAGGACAATGAATCGATTAGAATTTGGAATTGTTGCGTTGAACGTAAATTGAATGATGAAGAATTCAAGGTGATTTGTCATTCGGCATTGGATGAATTCATAGGAACAATTAAGGATTGCAGTGAAATAATGGGCGAGGAAATTCTTTTGGAAAGTCTCGAGGGAAATACAACGCATTATATTTTAATGAAACCAATGGAATGGCAATTGGAATTATTGACAGAGGCCAATACCAAATGGGAAGGTGAATCAATTCGATTGCAAAAGACGCGGGTAATTAAGGTTTTTTATAAATATGGCGAGAGTGGAAAATCGGTGAGAAATGAATTTGTTCATTCGAAATATTATTTAATTGCCCTACCACTACTTATGGCGGGAATTGAGCATTTAATTTCATCAACAAAACGATTTCCACCCTCGTATCGAACTGTTGCGCAATATTATGTCGGTTTTATAAATTTGAAAAATTCTTTTCTCTCCGGAATTTAGAGGTACAAAGAAGGAAAGATTCTTTTCTGTAAATAAGATTTTTGATAGAAGCTGAATAAAATATATTTTTCTACAAAAATTATTTTTTTTCATAGAAAATTTCACATAGACACAAGTTTTTTTTTTATTTTACAAAACAATTTTATTCAGAAAAAGATAACAGCTGCCCTTTTTTTACAATATTTTTTCGACATGCAACGCGTTTTTTTTATGCAATTTACATTTTTGTTTTTTTTTCTTACAACTAATTTTCTAAAGGAAACTTAAGATTTCCTTGGAAGTTAGTATAACTACTTTTACATTTCTTTTCTCTTTCGAAAAGAAATAAACAGTTCTGAAATTTATTGTACAGACTTTTTTCTACATATTTATTATAATAATATTTAAATGTGCCGAGTATTTTTGTTTTCCTGCTAATACGAAATTATCTAAGAGTCAAGCAGAATAAAAAGCCCTTCGAATTAATTAATTATGTGATAATAAAATTTATAATATTTCATACGTATTTATTTTCATTATACTTCGAATTCAAATATAAATTTGAAAATACAATTCGATGTTTTGCGGATAACGTAATTTTACAAAAAAAAATTTTTTCATTTGTCTTTTTCTTTTGCTTCTTCTCTTTGATAATAGATATTTAGGATTTTTTTTCTAACATGAAATTTCCATTCACGTACTTATATTAAACAAAAATATAAGATCTATATATAATTTTTTCTAAATTTATAATATATATATATATTTATATATATATATATATATTGTTCAAGAGCTATTATTTTGCTTTTAAGTATTTATATAGATTTTTAGCTTTAAGAATTAGTTCTTCTCAAATTTCAATAAAATTTATCCTTGCATTAAAGGCCACTTATATACGTGCACTCTTAAGCCTCATAGAATTCGTCTTTTTTAAGTAAAAATAAATCCAAAAAAAAATTCTACAAGATTTGGAGTTTTTTTTTCTTACTAAATAAACTAATTAATCGCTTTTTCTCTCTCTCGAAGAATTTAAAAGTCGAGCTAAATACTAAAAATATAAAAACTATAATACTTGACGTATTTTGTTTAACAAAAAAATAAATTTCCATTGTAATAAAAATATACATATAGATATCTAAAAAAATTATTTAAAATAGAATGTGAATTTCATCACATTTTGCACCAAGAAAAATTTCTAAATCTAGTGAAAAATTAATCTGTCTCTTTTTCCAAACGCCACCACAAGATTTTTCAATTTACATTAACTAATTAATTAATTAACAGTTTTTTTCTGTTTAGATTAAACAATCTCATAAAATCTTGAAGAAAAAAATTTGCAAAATTTTCATAAGTAAGTAATAAATGGACTGTAGATAAAATTGAATTAAATTTCATATTTTAAAAATTCTAAAATATTTTATATTACATTAATATAATGTAATTTAATTGTTTAAAATCTATAAATCTATACGTATATAGTTAAATGTGTTTTCTTTCTCTACACATTTAAAAAATGCTTTCGTCTACAAACTGTACATAATCCATTTTTTAACTTTCATATTTATGCGGCGTTATAAAAATTGTAATAAATTTTTTAAAAATCGTGAAAAAACGACTCGAAAGTCTTTTTTTTTTTGTTACTAAAGGACATTTTCAACACAAGTCTTTTTTTTAAGTCACACAAGTTTAATTTAAATTAAACCCTAAATTTTCCATTTTAAAGAAAAAGGAAATTAAGAACAAACAAAAAAACAGGAAGAACAGATAATAGAAAAAGAGTTTGTGCCACAAATAAAAAAACGTTCTCAGTTCTTTTAGATTCTAAAATTGTATTTGAAATTTTTAATAATTAAAAAGTATTTTAAATATATTTTAAATTTATTTTTTCAAAGTGAGAAAAAATTGATTTGATAATTTGACAATTATTTCAAATACTGTTTATATTATAATTTTTTTGAACAAGAAATGCTACGTTAAGGAATAAAAATTTTTTGAGAACATTTTAGGGATTAAAGGGAAAATTTCAAATTGTAAGAAGTAATTTTGTTTTTAAATTGAAATTTTCCGCTAATTCACTTAATATTGGAGGGGGGAACTATGTTAAAATGGAAAAAATTGAAAATAGAAGTAGGACAGTAACTATATATGTACAGGCTTGTAGAGTGACGTACGTCTCAATGGAATCAGGCTTAAGTTTTGTTATTTTATGTGTGCGAATTACTTTTATTGGAGTCGATTTCATCATTTACCTCATTTAGGTGTTTGTCACTGTTGAATCGTCCGTTTTGACTTTTAATCTCTCTTCCAGAGGTTTCACATATGCCCAGCCTCCGTCTTTGGTTTCTTTGAACAACTGTTGATTGAAAATTTCAATTAATAGCAAATTTATTAATTAATTTATGATCTATTTCTACTTATTTTCGAATTTTTCGATACTTTGGAATTTTTATAATAATAATATTTATTTTTTATTCCAAGAAATTATAAGAAATAGAAAATGTTACCTTCGTTTGCCACATAATATTATTTTCTTTGCGAATTCGAGCTTCGTCGCGTTGCTTTTGTTCAATTGATGATTTCGCCGCTGTCGCCTTATCCATGTCATTAATTCGTAAACCCATCGTTACTTCTCTCCAAATTTTTCTTGACTCACAATCCTCCTGTTCACACATCGGTTTCACTTGCTTCTTTTCCGCCTTTAATTCTCGCACGTCAGCGAATATTTCCGATCTCTAAATTAAATCCAAATTCAAAATTTATTCACAATTTGTTTTTATTTCGAAAAAAGCTTCATTTAAAAAAAAAATAAATTTGATCAAAAGAAATAAAATTTACAAAGAATAAATTGAATTAAAAAATGTAAATTAAATTTAGAAAAATAAATCAAATTTAAAAATATAAATTAATTTTTTAAAATAAATGAAATTTGAGAAAACTTGTAATTGAGAAGAAATTTACCCCATCGGCCCATTTTGATTCCATTAATCCATTCCATTCGCCATTAATAACAAGGAATGGCTTTTTATCCGTGCGATGACTCACTTGACACGTGATACGATTACGTTTACCGCCATAAAATGGTTTTGTGAGAAATTCTATTGATGCTGTGTAACCAGATTGAGCGCATGTTATCGTCGTATTGCCACCCAATTCAATCCATGGCACTGTCAATATCGATCTTCCATAACCATTTGGAAATGTTACGATATACTCCTCGCCATGATTTATCACATTAACCCATCCCTTGCCAACATTATGTACACCAATGCTCAATCCTAAAAATTTACTTTTCGTCCATATGTGCGCTCCAAAGCTGATATTCCTCTCGACATTCTCAACATAAAAGCCACTCACTGGGGAAAAAAGAGACGAAAATAAATAAATAAATAAATAAATGGAAAAATAAATTTCACTGGAAAATAGACAGAGAAAAATAAATAATTAAAAATAACAAATAATAAAAAAGTAAGAAATAAATAAGTAACAAATAATTAATCAAAATAAATGAGTAACAAATAATTAATAAAAATATATAAGTAACAAATAATTAATAAAAATAAAAAATAACAAATAATTAATAAAAATAAAAAATAACAAATAAGTAGTAGAAAAATAATAAATAAATATTGAAAAAAAATGAAAATAAGCTACAAGAAAAATATTATGCAACTATTTTTATTTACTTATAGAAAGAAACGAATATTTATATTCGTAATATGTGAAAGTTAACTAGCAAATGCTTTTTGCAGTATTTAATTTATTATAATGCAAATTACAAAATTTGTTATTTTTAAATATCATTTTCAATCTTCAAATAATTGTAGATTCAAAAATTTGAAAGAATTTACTTATTAACTAATCATTTATTGTTATTTAATGTTTTTAAAGTTTTGAACGTTCAAATGACAGAAAATTTCTTCCTTTTCAATATTTTTCAATTTTATTATTTATAAACGACAAATTTAAAACAAATAGTTAACATAAACATTAAGAAAATAATTTATTTTTTAATTCGTGAATTAATATTTTCTAGCAAAATTCAAACATAAAAAAATAACAACAAAAATTCGTTCATTTAAACGTTCAGAATTTTGGGGGGAAATTATTTAGAATTTTATAGAATTTTAATTAAAACTCTTCGCAAGAATTATATTTTTTTCATTTAACAATAAATAAAATTCTTTAAAGCAATTAAATTATCATTAATATAATTTTTAATACAATTCATCGAAGAAATTCAATTATTTTTATAAATACAAAAATTCTCTGTAGAAATTCAATTACTTTGCTAATTTTTAAAGAAATTCATTTAAAAAATTCAATTATTTTCGAAAATTTTAATACAATTATTTGCGAGAATTCAATTATTTTTTTAAAATAATAAAATTCTCTAAATAAGTCAATTATTTTTATAAATATTAAATTCCTTAAACAATTCAATTATTTTTAGAAATAATAAAATTCCCTGTAGAAATTTAATTATTTTTAATAACGTTTTGACAAAATTTCTCGAAATAATTCAATTATTTAAAGAATTTTTAAGGAAAACAATTCAATTATTTTCAAAAATTTTAATAAAATCCTTTGCAAAAATTCAATCACTTTAATAATTAATAAAAATAAAATTCTCTAAAGAATTCAAGTAGTTTTACAATTTTTATGGAAATTCTTTTAAAAAATGCAATTATTTTTAACAGTTTTAATTAAATTCTTCGACAAAATGAAATTAATTTTTAAAATTGTGATATTTTTAATTTTAAACAAATTTTTTCATAAAATCTTATAACTTTCAAAATTTTCAATTATAATTATTAAAAAAAAATACATTATTTTCATAAAATTTAAAGAAATTCTCCAGAAGAATTGATTTATTTTCGAAAATTCTAGAAATTTCTTAAAAAAATTGGATTTTACTTTTACAATTTAACTTTAATAAAATTTCTCTAAAGAATATAATTCCTCTTAATCCGTTTATTTTAAAGTAGAAAATAAAAACATTTTATAAGAAAAATGATTAAAAATGTGAGGAAACAAAAACAACTAATTTCAAAGTTATTATCATTGTTGACAATACAAACCTGGAGGATGATGAGAAACTTGTTCAGAGATGAATGAAAGTTGATTTTCAGTAGACCACGGTACGGGACCATCTTTAACGAATTTAGCACTGCCTTTTAATGAATTATTCTGTTCCTTCTCTGACGCAAGATCCCAATGACAGCGAAATATTTCTCCTAAAATTGGATTATAGGGCTTTTTGGCAACACCCGATTTTCGACCTGCATGAAAACTGCACAGATACCATTTCACCACTTGCACCATTCTTTCTTTTGGAGTTGGCATATCTGCTATGCTGTGAAAAAAACATAATATTTTACTGATAATAAGTTTTTTTTCTCTTGAATTTTCAATTCTTTTCACCCCACTTTCAATGTTTTCTTCTCTTTTCACGAAGAACTGTTGAATTTTATTTTTACCAGAAAACATTGTTATTTATTTACTCCGTTTATTGGATTTTCATATAAAGTAATAGCAGTATTCGAAAATAAACCGAATTGAGACGTGAGTTTTGGTCTTAAAATAGATTTAGATATTGATTGGGAGAAATTAAAAGGAAATAAAAATTTAAATATTCTTCTGAAAGAGGGAACAAAAATTATTTTATTTCTAATAATTCTAAATTGAAATTGAAGATTTTACCTTACAAATTGATCGGGATGAGTGAAATAATCCGCGTACATTTCTAAAAGGGATCTGCGCTCCAGAATAAAAGTCGGGAGGGCAACTTTTGTCAAATCCATTCCGATTTTCACTTGCGACAAAAGATGAGTGACAACTGATCCATGGCTTTCCATCGAGTCCACTAAAATTAGAAATAAACCGAAATTACTTGAAATATAAAAACAATTTTTACCTATAAAGTTTTATTTTATAAAGTCTACAATAAAAAGTAAATTTTAAATTTAATAATCAAATTTGTTATTATGAATATGAATATTAATATAAAAATAATTACAGAAGGAAAAAATCGAATCTAGCACTTATTTTTGATGAATTAAAATATTTCGAAAAATATTAAAATCGTTTAAAATTATTATTTTTATTAATTGAACTGAAAAACTACTCACTTTCCTCTTCGCTCTCTTCCTCGTACAATGCTGCAACAAAAAAACGAAATTCAAAACAAAATTCAAAAAATAAAAATTTATTTCAATCAAATATTTGACATAATTATCCCAGTAATTAAAATTCTCTACAAATATTAAAATAACAAGTAATAAATAATAAAAATTAATTACAAAAGATGAAAAGGAAAAACAAGAGTCGAAAATTTTCTAAATATAGAATCTCGCAAAAAAGTAAATAACATCTTTTACAAAAAAAAAGAAACTCACTGTTTAATTCGGAATTCAACATTTTGCCTTTGTTGAAAATAACAAATAGCATCCATTACTAAAGAAAAAGATTTCTTTCCTTTTTCTTTCTTTTTTTTATTAAGGGTGAAACAAATGAAACTATGATATGCGCGAAGTACGAGAATCGATTAGTATATTTAGAGAGATAAACGTCCTAACAGCCGTGAAAATCAGGCCCTGTTCTGGTTTCATTATTTTGCTAGCGCGACTGATTTCACAAGTTGCGAAAATAAATTTGAAACTTCTAATTTAAAACATTCCTCGTCCGCCACTACTCGTTAAATACTATATATCGTGTGAGAGAGATGTATTTGGTAGAGACTTGCATCAATAGTATACTCTTTGCCATGTATATGTTATACACGTGTATATATCACAGTCAGATCAATAAACCAGAGAACTACAAGTATAAAACCGAAAACTTTTTCTTTTAAATTTTGAATTAAATGAATATTAACAACAAAAAAATAGGACGTCATTCACTTCTTCTTCTTTTTCTTTTGCAAGTATAATTTATCTAATTAAAAGTTAATAAGTATTGGAAAAAAATCAATGTCGAAAGTGTGACGTCTTTTTCTCTAAATTTTTTTTGGGGGAAAAAATAGAATAGAAGTTTTTGACTGAATATTATTTTTAGGGACATGATTTACATTGTTTTTTTTTATAGTAATTTAAGTGCGGAAGATTTGTATACACTTCGTTGTTTTTTAAAAAATATTAAACTACTTTTTGATAAAAGAAGAAAGAAACAATTAGAACAAAAAAAAGTATTTTCAAAAATTGATTAAAAAGTTAAATTAAATTCAAATTTCAAACAACATTGTATTTATTCGTTTATGTTGCAATTAATGTATTCATGAATTTGAAAATTAGATTTTAATTGAATTTCTAGTGTTTTTGTCGAAAGGAAAAAATCTTTGAAATTTTTGGAGTAAATTTTCTAAAATAAAAACAAACTTACCATCGTAGTCGACAGATCCATCTCCTTTTATTGGCGGTGCTGGTGGTGGTTTTCGATTATCAACAGGTGTACTTTCTGTCGATGATGAAGATGATAATCTCTCAACTTCTCGTCGCTTTCTGCATTAAACAAATATTTTGTTAAATAAAATGAAGAGAATAAATATTAAATCAAATTTCATGAATTTCAATTTTTCTTCTTTTTAAGAATAATTTGATAATAATTTGTAAAATACAAAGAAGAGAATAAATATTAAATTAAATTTCATGAATTTTAATCTTTTATCTTTTTAGTAATAATTTGATAATAATAATATTTATTATTATTTAATATTTTGTAAATTAAAAAAAAGAGAATAAATGTTAAATTAAATTTCATAAATTTTAATCTTTTATCTTTTTGTAGTAATAATTTTATAATAATAATATTTAGTATTAATATTTAATATAACTTTGTAAATTAAAAAGAAGAGAATAAATATTAAATTTAATTTCATGAATTTTTACAGTTTTTCTTTTTTTCTTCTTTAGTAATTTGATAATTCAAACATATTTTGATAATAATTTGTACAAATTATTTAATTTCTTTTTATCTAAAAAAAAATTCATTCGTTCAACTTAACGAAATTTATTTATTTCTTCTTTAAATAAAAATTTGCTTACATTAATTTTGCGTCACGAGGCAACAAAATTAATTTTAAAGTTTCTAAATGTTAAATTGTAATTAATTTTAAATGCTACAATTAGTAATTTATAAAAATAATTTTCATGAAAAAAATTTCGTTCACTTGTCATTTAAAAATTGTTGATCATAAATAATAATGAAAACAAAAATGTTTAATATTAAATTGAAAAGCAATTTTTTACTTCCTCATTGAATAATTGACTTATGTTGGAAAATTGTTTTAAAAAATGAATGAATGAATTGAATTAGAATAATTAAATAAAAAGTGAAATCAAACCAATCGTAAGTAAATATTATAAATTTAAACATTAATTGAAAAAATTGAATTTTTATTGATGTTTCTTTAATTTTTATTCTGTATTGTTTTAAGATTAAACTTTTCTTTTTGAATTAAGAAAAAAATATTGAATTATTCTTACGGTGGATGATAATTTTGAGCTGCTTGATGTGAAGGTACTGAAATATCATCTGCTGCATCGTAATAATCTTCGTCCTCATCGGAAGATGAATAAGAGTATTCTGGTACTGGAAGATCTCTTCCCACAACTGGAATAATTAAAAAAAAATAAATAAATTTTTTTTCCCACTGAATTCGTTAAAATTATTAAAATATTTCAAATAGTTTTGTAAATAAAATAGAATTGATAAATTTTAATTAATTAATTACTTTAATGAAATATTAATTTCTTCCAAAACTGTAAAATTGTAATTAATTAAAAAAATGATTTAGAAAATAAAATTTATTGCGTAAAAAATGAACAATGAACCTTTTGTTAAATTTGGAACCCTTGGCTCCACACATTCCGATCCTAATTCAATTCCTGTCTGTACAGCCAACTCTGGTTCCCCTTGAAAAAAATATAAATATATTAAATCACACTAACGATCGTTTGAAATTTAAAATTGTTTATTTCCTCAAATGCCAAACATACCGAGTTTCAAATCCGTAGCAATGGGTTTGGTTGGACCTGTGTAAATCCCATTTACCGGTATAGCTGTATTCTGCAAGTAAATAAATTAATATTAATAATTTTAATGAAATTTAACAAATCTAAATTAAATTTAGCAAATTTAAACAAAATTTAACAAATTTAAATGAAATTTAGCAAATTTGAATGAAATTTAACAAAATTTAAATAAAGTTTAAATAACACGAAATTAAATTTAGCAAATTTAAGTTAAATTTACTAAATTTCAATTTAATTAAAGAAATTAATTTATCGAAACAGTAAAAAAATCATAAAAAGTTGATGAATATTGAAAGAGATTATGGAGACAATGAATCATGTGCGCTTAATTTAAACACATCTCGTGTGCTGTGATCTAATAAATCTATGCTATTCATAATGTGACCCAAAAAAAAAGTTAATCATCACTTCTACCGAATGTGTACTTGAGAAAAATTCTTTTTCAAAACAATAACAATTGAATTAGTTCAGAGTAAATTTATTAAAAAAAAAAAGTTAAAACTAAATTCTAAAATATATTAAATTTTCAGTTTATTATTATTTATAATACGGGACTTTACTTTTTTGTTTCGTTGAGAAAATGAAGAAAAGCAGAATAAATAATTAAAATTTGAAATTAAAAGCTTAGGGATTAATTTGATTTTTTTATTTTTACATTTGATTAAGAAGAAAAATACCTTGGCAATTTGTAATTGAACGATCATGTGTTTGACGGAATTAAGCATTGCGTTCGCTTGCTTCAAAATTTCCTCATATCTCTGTTCATTAGTCTCATCTCCTTCGGGCACTGACTGCTGCTTTTGCTCAATTAATTTAATTTGATCGATCAGCAATTGAAGATAAGCGTCAGCCTCTGCTACTTTTCGATCGAAATCTTGCTTTGGCAGTAATTTGTTTGGATCCCAGCGCTTAAACAAAACAAAAGAAATTCTATCAATAATAATTATCGACAATTCGTGCAAATTTTTTTGAATTTAATAATTATGAGGAAAATTTTAATACTTAATTAAAAACTAAATTTGCAAATTTTCAATTTTCATAATTACAAATTTTTAAATTTAATATTATAATTATGTGCGAATTTTGCAAAAATGAAAAGTAATAATTTTGTTTTCTAATAAAAATGTTGAAGATTAAATTTACAAATGAAACGTATAAATTTTTTCGTCTCGTGTGCAAAACATTTCTCTTTTTGTTTTTAAATAGTTTCGATTTAAATTTATAAAATATTAAAATGTCGTTTTACATATATTAGAACAGAGTGAGGAGAAAAAATAAAAAAGAGTCTCTCGTGAAACTTACTGCATGTGAGTGTCGTAAAATTGTATCCTCAAGAGCTCGAACCCAACGTTCGCGTTCTTCGCCGTTTCGTGTTTGAAAGTGAAAAGTCTTTGGATCGTCTTTCTGTGATGATGTTGTGATAGTAAAAGTACTATCATCTTCATCATGAATTCCAATTACGGCGCCTCTTAAACGAACACATCCTCTTCGTGCCCCTCGCATCATTTTTTCCTTACTCTGAAACATTATTGTGTTTATTAGAATTTTTCTTCAAAATTCTCTTTCACTTCTTTACTTGTTAAAAAATGAATTTTAATTTAAAAGAAGGGAGAAATTAATTTTATTTCTCTTTATGTACAAAATAAAACATACGTTCTCAATAAATTTTAAAGCCGGCGTCAAATATTATTTTGAAACACAGATATAACTTTTAAAAAGCAAAAGCAATTTCATTAAATTTGAAGAATCCTTCACTAGTCAGTAAACGTACACTTTGAACTCTAACTCGAATTGTTTTAAAAGCCAAGTTAGAACGTGTTTTCAACGTATTAATTACGTTAGCACGAAGTAAAAACAAGTGTCATTTTTAATTAAATATTAGACTTGGCTTACAAATCATACCAGACAATCTTTTCAAACTCCAAGATTGTCTCCTTCATTTGTTTTTTTATGCAAAGTAAAAATCAATCTTTCCAACTGGTATAATAATTCATAAAAAAAAATTAATCAATAACAAGAAAACTTTTTCAATGAAAAGTAAAATACTATAATTAACATTGAGAAAAAAATAACACAAAAAAAATAATAATTCTCACTAAGAAAAAAAAATAAACGCTGAGAAAAAAAACCAAAATTAACACTATTTCATCTATGAAAAAGATAAATAAAGTTTTTTCTATTTGAAAAATTATCCAATTGCGACAGAAATTTTCTTTCCTTTATAAATAAAGGGTCAAAAGTCATACTCTGAATTTATTTAAAATCTACTGAAAATTCCTCTATGAATTTTAAGTAAAAAAAAAAAGAAAAAATTAAATAGTCAAAATGTTTATAGAAAAGAAAACATTACTAATAGATGAAAATAAAAAAATACGATTTTGAAAATTCATTGAAAATTAAGAACAAATTCTTTTACTATTTCTTTTTTTCCCCATTTTTACATTTTCACGCCTAGATTTATTAGATTGTTTTTCTATTGAAAAATTCAAATGGAGTTGAAGGTGAAAGGGCAAGTATTTAGTATTCCTTTACGGAACTATGCGAGTTGTATGAATATATCCAAAATCGGTTGCATATGCATTAAGCATGATCGGCAATTCATATATAAGTTAATTCCCAAATTAACAAGGTTTTCACAAACCACCTAGTGATCAGTGACACGAGTGAGCGCGGTCTAACCGCGTTTAAAAAAAATAGAATTTTTTTTTTCAAATTTTTTATCTTTTTAAGTGTTAAGTAAATATAAAAATAGTAAAAAAGAAAAACAAAAAAAAAGCAAAATGGGTTTTATGGATACTTATAATTATTATTATTACGAAAAAGCAGGTGAGTGAGGAAACAAAAAATGTTTATTTAGAGAAGTAATTTTTTCTCAAACAAAATAAAGAAAAGCAGTAGAAATAAAATTAGTAACAAATTAAATAATACAATAAAAAAAATAAATATAGACAATAAAATAAATAAAAAAAACATAAAATAAATAACAAAATAGGCAAACTAAGAAAATAGAAGTGGAAATTAAAGAATAATTTAACATTAAATTAATTATTGAATTAAAAAATGGAGAAATTGAAAAGTGATGAAATTTTTGATTATGGAAATTGTTTCAGATACTCGGGTGACAGACTGGCTGTTTATGGGCAGTCCATGGCCAATGATATTGATATTATTTAGTTATTTGTATTTTGTATTTCAATGCGGTCCACGTTATATGAAAAATCGGCCCGCTTACGAATTAAAGACTTTCATTAAGTTTTATAATATTTTTCAAATTGTCTCCAATGCTTATCTAGTCAAAGAAGTTCTTGCAGTTCATCCAGATGCAGTTGCTCTACGTTGCTTGCCAATGGATTATTCAAATAATCCAGACGCAGTTCGTGTGAGTCGCTATTAATTATTAATTTATTAAAAATTTAAATCATTAACGACCAACGTTAATTGAATTTAGTCACAAAAAAAAAATTAAATTACCTCCCTTAATAAAAATTGAGTCAAAAAATTAATTTTACTCAAATAAATTAATTTATCTCAACTAATAAAAAATTAATTTTCAGATGGCAAGAATGACGTATTTCGTATTCCTATTGAAATTAGTCGATCTTATTGAAACTGGAATGTTCGTTCTGAGAAAGAAATATAATCAAATATCGTGGTTACATCTTTATCATCATTTTACAACTGCTTTGGTGGCTTGGCTTTCAACGAGATACATTGCTGGCGGAATGGCAGTATTTTATCCTGCAATGAATTGTTCTGTTCACGTTATAATGTACACATATTATCTATTGAGTACCACAGATAGCACGAAAAATTTTGTTCTTCCATTTAAGCGTTACGTGACAATTATTCAAATGGTAACACAGAGAAAGATTAATTTATTCAGAAAAAGTAATTCACATATTTAGAGCAGTGATTTTAATCATTTTTTATTTCTCTTTTCTGTTTCAGGTTCAATTTGTCATTTTAATATTCCATGCAGTAATAGGGACCTTCCCATCTTGCGATGTTCCTAAAATACCAGCGTATTTAATGATTTTAGATGTATTGATAAATTTCAATTTATTCTACAATTTCTATAAGAGAACTTACTTAACGCCTAAAAAGAAAAAAGAATAGACTCTAAATTTTAAGTTAAAATTTGTAAATATAAATTTATTTAAAATAATTCACTTCTCCTTTCGTTTCCTCGCTACAATCAATGTTTGGAATTTTTAGAAATATTTCGTGACAAAGATAACATTGAATTGATATTTTTCTGCTTAGTCACATAACTGAGACTGAAAATTACGTAAAATTCGATAAATTTTTCACCAAATTTACAAAAACTAAAAGAAAATTTAATTCCAATAATTTTTCTTCTAATTATAAGTAACAGAATATTAATTCAAAGAGGCGTTCCCTAATTTCGAAATACCTCAAAAAGAACTAAGTTGACAAAATTAAATTTTTGACAATTTTTATTTTACAAAATAATACTTTCTGTAAAATATTAATTAATTTCTTACTTTCAATTTTTACGTGCAACATTTTTTTTATTTATTCAGCATGAAAATCTCATAAATAAAAACAGGTGCAAAAGGTCAAATCAGCTGATTGTCAGAAAGTGTGTAACAAAATTCGATAATTTACTTTTTAAAATACTTTTACAATGAATGGAAAACTTATATAAAACTGCGACAAGTGGACAACATTCAGTAAAATCAGTTACAAAACAAAATGTAAATTTAAAAAAGAAAAAAACAAAAGTGTAGGAGAAACATCTTATCTGACAGTTCAAGTATATTATATATGGCGTTCATTATTGTTTTTCAATGATAAAATACTCACTGTATAATAAGATAAAAGTCCGGCATTATCGTCCAAGACGAACCATCGATATTGCCAGCCGTTAACAACATTAGTCCATTTACTAAGTGAGCCTTCCATTGTCGACATTTTTCTTGTGAACATTATTGTTTCAGTTGTTTCATTAAACTTCGACATGACACATAACCTCTGTGTACATGAACACTGACATGTATACACACAACAAGTGTTGCCAACTTTTCATTTCAAGGTTGCTCATAATTTCCTTATAAGGAAAAATTCTAATGTATATTTTCATACAATTATTCATAGTCTTCTTGCAATTACTCTTAATTTCAGATCAGAATCTCTTAAACTGGAAAAATATTTATACAGGAAATAATACTTTTTTGACTAATTAAAATACCTATTTGATTTTTATCTGATTCAAAATATTTAATAACGTCATTCGGTTTTACATAGAATTGACAGATATACTAATAATTAAAATTAGTTATTTCATATCTTTAATATTAACTATTATTATTGTTTTTATTTTTTTTTGTTATTTTAGTTTTCGGTTAATTTGAATTTCGTGACAGGACAAAAAGCGAATGCACCAATCAGAAACATGTATTTTCAGTTACAAATTACCATTCCAGATGGAGCTTTAAAGGGTGTAAAAAATTTCTTATTTAATTAATAATAAAATGTTAATTTATAAACAAAAATATGTTAGAAATTTTATTCCTATTTTTATTTTATTTTTCCCTGTATTTTTAGAGTGAAAAATGAATATTTTGGGTAAATAAAAAGTGTATTTGAAAATTAATTTTCTTACGATTGGCTAACCTGAGACAGTTTTCGCGGTAAATGATAGCAACTCAGAGTAAGACGCCGAGGCACGCACGTCGCATCGTTTACGAGGGACAAATAAGTAAGGTTTTTTTCTGTTTTTTATCGAAAATATTAATCAAATTTTCCCTTCTAATCTTTCCCGATAAGGCCGCTTAATCGTTGAAACGAGTGTTTATAAATTTTTTTCCAACTTTTATATTGTAATTCTGACAATACTTGTTCGCACAACGTTACCCGGCCTCTTTACCGCCATTTTGCTATTCTTAGCACTCGGTATTTCTGTTATTCGGTGAAAAATTCATTTTTCTTTTCACTCAATTTATATGACAATAATTGCTTACACTGCATTGCATTTGGGGAAATAATTGTTTAATTTTCCCTTTTCTTATTAGACGGACAGAAAGGGTGCATAGTTGAGTTTCTTTGTGGTCCATTGTCAAACACAGGCAAAACGGAAAATGCTTTTATACGTTTCTCAATTGTGATATGACTTTGTATATTATTTCCTTTTTGGCTTCATAATGAAAAAAAAGGTCGTTTTGTACGAATTTTCTTTGTAATTGCTATTGTTATTAGTGGCCATTTTTAGGGTTTTTTTTTTAATTTTTATCAAGTGTTTGATAATTTTCATTTATGTCTGCATGATTTACTTTTGGCACCTGCGTGGTATTGTGAAACGCATTTTCACAAATGTGAAAATTACACATATAGATTATTGTTATCTGAATAGTAGTTGATAATGTAAATAGTCGTTACATCATTATTTTGTGAACTTGAAATGATTTATTTATTAATTTATATCGAATATTTTTTTTTCTTCAAATTTTCCGAAAATTGAAAGGTTATTTTTAGGTTATGATTTTCGAACTCTATTGTCTCGCGTTAGAACTTTGAAAGCACGAATCCTACAAGTGTTAGATTCAAAATATTATGAAGTGAAAAATTAATCAAGTTCATTATGAATTTTGTATATTGGAAAATTTCACAAATAGTAAACATATGTTACGTTTGGTATTAATTATATATGTGTGTGTATTTTTCAGAAACAAAAAAAAAATGAACAAATCGAAGGATTCACCGAATACTGAGCCAGAAACTGAAGAGGAATTCAGTGTGGAAAAAGTTCTGGATAGACGAGTTGTTAAAGGAAAGGTAAACAATGGAATTTATTTAATATTGAAAATTAAAATTTGTATTTAAATAACACATATTTATTTTAAAAAAATTGTAAATTAATTTGTTGCTTTTTTTGCAGGTGGAATATTTCCTTAAATGGAAAGGTTATTCGAATGATGAGAATACATGGGAACCGGAAGAAAATCTCGATTGTCCGGATTTAATCGCTCAGTTTGAGGAGCAACGTAAAAAGAAAGAAGCTGCAGCTGCTGGAAAGCGACACGAGGATAAGGACAAGAAGAGAAAGAGTTCCTCGACTCCAACTCCGACGCAGGCTAAAAAGAAAGCTCCAGAGGAAAAGAAAGCCGAAGGTACGAGAATTTTACCTGATTTTGTAAAACTTATCGATGAATTAAAATATTTCTTTTATCCTTTACTATTTTGATTCAATTTTTTTTTCATTTAAACTTTTCTTTTTGCAGGCTTCGATAGAAACTTAGATCCGGAACGTATTATTGGTGCAACTGATTCAAGTGGTGAACTTATGTTTTTAATGAAATGGAAAGGAACCGATGACGCCGATTTGGTACCCGCAAGAGAAGCGAATGTAAGATGTCCTCAAATCGTGATTAAATTTTACGAGGAAAGGTTGACATGGCACAGCCCGGCACATGACGAAGAGGGAGCGACGAAACCCGATCCAGAGTAGCATTTTTCTTCATTAAATTTAAAACAAACAAAAACAAAAAAAACTCAGCATTACTTGTAATGCAAAACATTTTTTTTTTTTTTTGACTTCATACGTTAAGAGAAAAACTGAATGTATTCTTTTTTTTTCATAGAGAGAAGAAAAGAACACAAAATCATGACATTTCAGTTTGTATTCAACATTTAACCATTTTTTTTATATATATATAATTATATTTTTTAAATAAAATATTGTTTTTTCTAATTAATTTCACGCGTATTTTTTTGGTTTACAATCCAGTTCACCGAATGAAAATAGTTTTTTTTTCTCTCCACACTGTAAAATAAAGGAAAAGTGGTTGAATGATTGAAGATATGTTGTGCTTTTGTGAATGTTTTTTTTTCTTTTCATATATATATAAATATATATTACATTATCAACAAAAAAAAAAAGTTTGAAATGTAAAACTTCACATTAATCGAAATAATTGTGATTTTTAAAGTTTTGTTTGACGGCGAAAAATTGTTTCAGAAAGAATTTTTTGTACTTGAACTTTGAAAAGAGAGAAGAAATATCTAAACTTTGAATTATAAAAAAAAAAGAGAAAATACTATATCGATCGAAATTATATTGTGAAAATTTGATTATAAGTTTGTCTTGTAAGGATATTATTAATATTTTTCTGCATAATTAAGAATTTAATTTTATATGTTCATTGAAATATTCAGAGTTTAGAGACATTCGCCCGTTTAGAATCAGAATCGTACGAGTGTAATGTTTCCCATTTCCCAAAAAACAAAGAGGAATTTTTTAAAAATGTACACTTAAGTCTTTTGTTTCAAATTTCCACTATATCTGTAAATTTGAAAACTAATGATATTGATATTAAATGATAGTTTCCAAGTAAAAGGCGTAGAATAGTTTATCCAGTGCTTTTTTTTTCATTTCACGAAATTTATTTTAATATTGTCATTTATTTTTCATTTGTAATAAAGTAGTTCCGTAATAAAGTTACTCTTTATTTTCATCCTAATTCTTTTTGATTTTTATTTATTAGTTAAATTTTAATATAAAATAGAAAGAGGAAAGTAGTTTCTGTAAGAAGGAAACAAAAGTTGAATAATTTTCTTTATATATAAAATTATATACAATTAGCTGAAAAATCGATTTTAATTATTTTTCTGTAATTTTTTACATCTTGAGATTTGGAATTATTGAATTAGATAATTTAAATTAATCTACTTCTTCTTTTTATCTCTTTTGTTTTTTTGTATTTTTCTTACTGTTGGAAAAATTTTTTCTCTTCTGTTTTTTACCGAAATGAGAACGTTGATTTTTCTTTGCCTCCCATTTCAATTGCTTAGGACCAGCACCGTCGACTGCAGTCATTGAATTACTTGCTCCGTGCTTTGTTTTCGAATAGCCTTGTTCTTCCATCATTTCAGCAAATTTCTCTGCTGACATAAATACATTTTCATTTGATTCTTTAGAATTTTTCTTTCCAAATTTCTTTTGGGAATTTTTCATCAATGACAATTCTTGACGAATTGCGTCATCGTCTGAATCTTCGTCATTGAAATCAATATCACTGTAATCATCATCCATATTTTCCATATCATCATCGTTATCGTCGTCTATATTTTCCATATCATCATCGTCCATATTTTCCATATCTTCGTCTTCGAAATCATCACTGAAATCATCATTTTCATTATCGAAATCTTCCTCCTCGTCGTCCAGGTCACTTTCGTCGTTCTCGCTTTCGTCTTCGTCTTCAGAATTTCCTGCAATGAAAATTAATTAAATTATTTTTTTAAATTAATCAAATTCTTCCCTGAAATTCAATTATGTTCAAAAATATCAACAAAAAATTCTGGTCAAAATTTCAATTATTTTTATAAATAATAAAAATCTTCTCCAAAGATCAATTTTTTCGAACAATTAAAAAAAAAAATTCTCAATAATTCAATTATTTTCAAAAATAACATTTTTTTTACAGAAATTAAATTATTTTCATAAATAAAATTTTTCCTTGGAATTCAATTATTTGCAAAAATAATAAAATTTTGACAAAAGATTAAATTATTTGCAAAAATAAAATAAATTTTTTTTTTGCAGAAATTCAATTATTTTCATGAACAAAATGAAATGCTTCCTTGGAATTCAATTGTTTTCAAAAATAAATAAACTTCCACGACGAAATTCAATTATGTTAAAAATTTTTTTTGACAAAATTTCAATTACTTTAACAAATGTAAAAAAAAAACTTTTCTGAAATAAATTTAAACAAAATTTTGCAAAAATAATTCAACTACTTAAAAAAATTGTAATAAAATTCTACGCAAACATTTAATTATTTTAATAAATAATAAATATTTCACAGAAATTAAATTATTTTACAAATTTCTTCTCAATAATTAAATTATTTTCAAAAAAATACATTTTTTTACAGAAATTCAATTATTTTTAAAAGTAATCAAATCCTTCGCTGAAATTCAATTATGAACAAAAGTTTTATTTTAAATTCTAGTCAAAATTTCAATTATTTTTATAAATAATAAAATTCTTCTCCAAAATTCAATTATTTTCAAAAATAATAAAATTTTTCAAGAAAATTCAATTATTTAAAAACAATTTTAATAAAATTCTACGCAAACATTTGTTTGTTTTCATAAATAATAGATATTTCACAGGAATTCGATTATTAATAAATAATTTACAAATTTCTTCGCAATAATTCAATTATTTTCAAAAATAAAATTTTTTACAGAAATTCAACTACTTTCATAAATGTAATAAAATTATTCCAAGGAATTTAATTATTTTCAAAAGCAATAAACTTCTTAGCAAAAATTCAATTATTTTCAACATTTTTTTTTAATTTTTCGAGAAATTTTCAATTATTTTAATAAATTAAAAAAAAAGTCTTTTCTAAATTTCAATGAATTCTTTTGAATTCAATTATTTTCAATATCTATTATTTTAATAAAATTTCTTAAAGGAATTTAATATTATTTTAGGAAAAAAATTATAATAAAATTCAATTATCATAAATAATAAAAAATTTCACAAAAATTCAATTATTTACAAATGTTTTGTAAATTTTATCGTAATAATTCCATTATTTGCATAAACAATAAAACTTATTGCAGAAATTAAATTATTCTTTTACAATTTTAATTGAATTTCTCAAAAAAAATGTTATTATTCTTTAGAATTTTATTAAAATTCGTGAAAAGACTAAAATTATTTATTTTCTTATTTAAATAATTGGATTTTTATAGAATTTTTCAATAAAAATTGTTTTCAAAACGAATTTCAGATTATAATTGAATATTAAAAGCAGTATAGTGTAAATTTTTCAAAAATAATTTAATTTTAAAAATGTTCCAAAATTAAAATCTTTAAAAATTTGAATTTTCCATCTTTAAATTGACAATTCTGTAGAATTAATTTTTTTGAAATTCTTGAATTGATTTTTTTTAATTGTTTCAAATTTTGATTTTCAAATATAAATTTTATTAAAGAATTTCTAAATAATCGAAAAATTTTTGAATTGTAGACAAATGGACTTGAAAATTGTCAAAAAAAACAAAAGAAAAAGCAAAAATTACCCTTCTTTTTACTCTTTCTGGGAACAATATCACCGGCAATATCCAATTCTTCTAAATTATCATTATCGGCAAGTCCGTCCAGCATGTCATTAAATTCCTCGCTATTCACACTTTCGTTATCTTCGTCGTCCTCGCTCTCTTTCTTGACAAAATCTTTCCTCTTCTTTAAAAATTGATAAAGAAACAGTTCATCAACCGGAATACGATCTTCGCGTTCATTTAAATACGCCTCACTGTCGACGGGCACCGATCGCATTCCCTGAGGAACATAACCAGCTCTCTGTGCAAGTGGATCACCTTTCCTCGTCACTTTTTTGGTCTCCAATTTTTTCGGATTCTTAAAAACGTACCGATCCAAAAATCGAATCAAATTCAAGTCCTCCAATGGATCTCCAGTGTAGTCAATACATTTTCCTGCGAAAAAATTTGTTTCTTTAAAGTTAAATCTTAAATTGTACTTCTCTAGTTAAAATTTAAAAAAATAGCAACAAAAAAAATTGTAAATTTATTTTAAATAAATTTCCCCTACCTTCTTTAATATTGTTCGCAAAAAGTGCGACACTTGGATGAAAATGATTAACAAGCGCCAAAAGTTCGTAGTAAAATGTATTATTCGCTCCGGAACCCAATGGATTACGACAAAATGGATTAT
This sequence comes from Leptopilina myrica (nomen nudum), assembly GCA_032872475.1. Lineage (NCBI taxonomy): Eukaryota > Metazoa > Arthropoda > Insecta > Hymenoptera > Figitidae > Leptopilina > Leptopilina myrica (nomen nudum). Next base: position 29,166,484 of record CM065465.1, on the reverse strand, counting down.
ACTCCTTGTCGGGATCGAATTCCTCCTTAATTGTTATTTCTTCCTTAATTTCACTCTCATTCGTTTTTGCACTAACATTCGTGTTGTCGACAATAACATTTGAGATTACAATATTATTTCTCTCCGCATCGTCGTTTTCCGTTTCACTGTCTTCTGAATCTTCCGAATTTTCTGATTTTTCATTTTCTTCTCCGAGTTCTTTTGTTTTTTTCTCGCTATTTTCGATTTTAATTTCAGGCTCGATGCAGGATATAATATTGTGTGTGCCTTTTTTCGAATTTAAAACCTGGGAAACAACGTAGAGTGTCGCACACGCCATGTTCGCTGGATAGTATAGAATAATTTGAAAAATTCTCTTTATATACGCCTTTAGACGAATTGTACTTTGATCGTTCTTCATCACTCGGTACAATAAGTTCAAAAAAATTGCGCGTTTATTCCCCACACCAATTTGTGGATCGAGTAATTTTCTATAGAAGGCGGAATAAAATCGGTTTAATTGCTGTTCATTCTTTCCGACCACCTGGAAGAATTGGAGAAAAAAATTAAAATTCTCCTCCTTCTTAGTAAATGAGTAAAATAATATTTTAAATTAACGTAAGATAAATAAAGTATGGAAATTTTTTTTCATTTTCTTACCTGAAACAAAAGACTCAGTGCATTTAGGGAAACGTTGAATGATCCGACATGAACGACTTTATAAAGTGAATCAATGTGATCGTTGAGCTTTTTTGATTCGACTTTTGAGAAACGATAGGCGCGATTAACGCCCGTTAGAATTGCAGCCATCATTCGACTGTCGGGTTCACCTTTCTTGAGACTCGCTTTAAAGAATGAAAAATAGACGTCAATTAAATTATTCGCCGTCTCAGTGTCATCGCGATCCAATACAAATTGCGTGAGGAGACAAATTGCGTAATATTGTGCCCTCGATGAAACATTGTTTCGAAATAAAAGTTTTTCCACTTCACGAAGTACGATAACTTTCATATTTGAATGCTCGAATAATAATTTATTCAAACAGAATATCACCTTTGATGCGACTTTATTGCTAGGATCGCCAATTTTATTCACCAGAAAATCCAATAATTTGTGTTCCTGTTCTCCATTTCCCATTAGAAGATCATTCATAACTGCAACGGCTTTCTCACGATTTGAATCGACAGTGTTCGAAGCAATTTGCGAGAGGGAAATAATAAATTTTTCGTAGATTTCTTTCAGTTGATCTTCAAAGTACCAGTGGGTGAGTAATTTATTTTTTGACATAAAGGGAACGCCTTTTTCGTGTTTAACTGTAATTCCAATATTGTCAAGTTTGTCTAAGTCTTGTTCTTCGAATTTTATTAATTTATAAGTTGGATGAAGTAAATCGGAGAGGAAAAGATCGCGAAGTGCTGTGATTATTGTGCTGCATTGATTTTGTTTTGATGCTTTTACTTGACCGATGAGTGACGTTAGACGTGAGAGATTATGTCTTGGACTGTCTTGTATTAAAACAATACTGGCTGCAACTTTATCCGAACTTGTTCCTTGCGATAGAGCAGTTTTAAGCCAACCATATTCTGAATTTCTCGATTTTGATTGTTTCAATTGATAGGCAGTTGTTTCTGCATCGAGAAATCTTTTAGCCTCGGCTTTTAAATCCATTACAGTGATTTCTGTCTTTGAATGAGTACATGGTTTTTGTGTTTTTGAATATTCCTCGTACCATTTTTTACTTGTCGACGGAGCCAAATAATCAGCGACAGTCTTCATCTGATTGCAAAAATTTATAGAAATTTTCATATTTTAGAGTTTGAAAAAAAATATTGTTAAATCTAATTTACAATTGTAAAAAATAAATTAAAATCATAGCTATATTTAAATATATAATTAATATTAGTGTATTTATAGGTTAAACAAAAAGTAACCTCCAAAATTGTAGTCAAACGATTTTTTAAATTGTAATTCATTACTAATTGAAAGTGAACGATATTAGATAAAAGGAATTATTTGTTATTTTAATTAGCCTTAGGTATTTTTAATAAAAACTTACATTTTGTAAAGATAAATAATTTCACGTGGTGTACACTTTTTTTTTACGAAAACATTACTCTCGAGTGAAGTTAGCCTCGAACTGATCAATCGATGTTTCGATGGCACGCAAGTTCACACCGATCAGTAACTAAAAATTGCGGGAACGCGACAGTGAGTGTGCATTGTGCAATTAGAAAATCTGTTTTATTTCACTTTTTTCCCGTACTAATCGAATCCGTGCCGTTAATTACTAGTGACGATACGTTTAAAGAAGTTGATTTTTACATAAATAACAGTTTTCAAAGTAGTTCGGTTGATAGTTTTTCCATCTAAATATCGGTTTCGTGGTGCGAACATAACCTCAAATAACAGAAAGTCGCAAAGTGCTATTACGTTCATCGAGAAAAAAGTCCTTTAAAATATACTTTTCCGATAAAAATTCTATTGTTTTAGCAAAAAAAACGTTGATACTGTTCCAATTGTTGATTTCAACAATTCGCGATAATCACGTGACCCACATGATGATCATGTGACTGAAATATCGAATTCACCTGTGTTCAATTTCAGTCTCTTTTTAGTTGTACATAAAAATCTAAAAGAAGGAATTTTTACTAAAAAAACGAACACTAGAGTAATTAATTAACAACTATTTGAATTCGCATAATTCTATTTATTTAATAATTTTGACTACAATCGCAGAACTTGGGTTCAACATTCCCGCCAAGAATCGATTAGTTCGATATCGACCGTCGACAAGCGGCAAAGTTCACTCCACTCGTCTGAGTAGCTCGAAATTGCGGGAACGCGTAACTCGTCAATTGAAAAACGTATATTATTTCACTCATTTTTCGCCTATAAATTTGATACATCCGGTTAATATTTAGTAATCTATTTAAAAAAGTTGTTTTTTTTGCATAAACACACGATTTTTAATTGTTTCTCCGGATAATTTGAGTGAAATCAAAGTGTTTATTTCCTGCTGTACTGTAGTGCGAACATAACCCCAAAAACTCGAACTGTACAAAGTGTGTGTTTGTCGCAGACTTGCGAGATTGTTGTGATTTAAAACGTTTAAAAAGTGCTTCGAAGTGAAGAATTGGATGGAAAAAAAGTGCAGATTGTTCATTTATTACTGGAATTATCAAGTGGAGGATGCGAGGACTCGAAGATGGAAGATTTCATCAGAAAATGTAAGTCAGAAAGTAAGAAATATGAAAATTTTATTACATTGAAAGGATTGAAATTGTAAAATTCTTGTATAGTTTACAAAAATTACGATTATTAGAAACATGAGAGTTAGGTGTTAAACTGTTTTTTTTTTAAATTGGAAAATTCCGTGAGAAATTCGTAAGACAAAATAGAATTTCGTAATGAATTGTAATAACAATTTATAACTATGATACATTATTTATAACTTTTATACTTCTTTATGCCATTCGCCATAAGGAAATTAAATAAATATTTACAAATACCTAGCACAAAGAATACATAAATAGACAATTAGAAACTAAACGCTTCATAAACATTAGCTCCCAAAGTTTTAAGTTTATCGTTTAATGTTAATCGTTGTAACCAATCGGAAGGAACATCTCTCGATGTTGGAACATCCGGAACCTGTCCATTAATGATAGGAATTATTTTCGCCATTGGCATTGCAATTTTATTTAAATCGACAAATTCTTCAGCTGCTTTCTCGGTCCATATTGTTTCTATACCATTCGATGTTCCTGGAATTGGTAGAACTTTTTTCGTTACTCCATTACTTCTAGTATTCGTATCGCCAAAATACTCTGAAATATGATCGATTATTAGAACAAATCCACTTCTAATACTCGTTTGAATCAAACATTCCACTTCTTCACTTTCCAATAGATCTAAAGTTTCGTTAATCATTTTCGTTAAAATAACATTTTTTTCATCTTTCTCGCAATTCGGTGGAATCATGTAATTTGGTAAATTTTTCACAGGATCAATTTTCGAATCGGCGGAAACAAGTGACATTATTGACCAATAAATTTGTTCTAAATCGCGTAGTGTCAATTTATCGCGTAACGACGTTGACGCTGTTATTTCCTCAACTTTCGCCTTAATAAGAGCGCAAAGTTTTTCAATTCCCTCGTCCATGAAATAACCACAAAGTGACATGTATTTTTGTTGCGTTATTTCGTCGGCTTTCTCAGTGATATTCGTATTTTGTGATGCTTTAAACATATAACCACCGACGAGATTCAATTGAATTCGAAGTGTTGCCACTAGCATGGCGTGTGCATAAATTATCACAGCCGATCTTGAAATTGCGAGAATTTTCAATTGATTCCATGTCGCGATCTTATCGCTGCATCCATTGCGTAATTTATTGACAATTGTTTCAGTGTCCAATACTTTTGTCACTGAATTACGAACACTTGTGCCTAATGTTAATATTGTTTGATCACACGTTCTCTCTGTACTTTCGAAATGTTGCGATCGTCGTGTTCTCTCGAGAAGTTCACGCACTTCTTTCTCCTGCCACTCGCGAAGTTTACGTTGAGTATATCTTGTGATTAGAATAAAACCACCCAGCACCACTCCGCTGACAATAAACTTTCGTTTATGTCGATTTAAAAATCCTCGAAATCGTGAAAACATTTTTCTTTTCGTCTTGGGTGAAAAATCAATTCGATTTAATTTATTTTAAAATCAGGCTTAGTGATGGGGCTAATTCCATTTTTTGCTCATTAGATCAATTCATTCTGATTTTTCTTTAGAAAAATAATGAATTATCCTCCTTTTCTGGAATTTTTCTCGTAAATAACCTAAAACAGAATTTTTATATTAAAATAGAAAAATTATACTACTTCGCAAGAAAAATAATATTAATAATACTAATAATAATAATAATAATAATAAAAAAATATAGTAATAGTAAATATATAAATATTCATTACTCTAAATACCAAAAAAATACAAAAGTATGAAATAATTTCCAGTCTCAAAGTGTGCTTGCAAACATAACCAAACTTATCATTAATAATTGTCACGGTTGTCACTAAATATGATAAGAAAAATTACAGTAGATAATTTCAACAATAAATATTTTTTACCTTCTAATTGTTCGATTTATGTCCTCTTTATAATAAAATATATTTTTTCTCCCAAGTATTTGTCACTCACAAAGGTAAAATTTAATCTGAAAGTATAAAAGTAAACTTTAAAATAATTTTACTTTTAATTAACGGAGATCAAAAAAATTGCGAGAATAAGAATTTATGTCAATATATTTTTTTATATTAAACAAAAGCACACTGTTTGATAACTATAAACTAACCTGAATATTCTTTGAAATCAAATATCATTGCTAAAATGTTATATACTTGTAAGAAATTCACACCTTTTGAACTTTGATTTAAAAAATAAATATTTAAATCACATGGATATTTTTTATTGGAAAAAAAGTCTGAAGTCGACCTTTAAACTTTTTTTATAAAGAAAAGAGTTGTTGATTAGAATTTTTTTTAATAAAAAAAATGTCGCAGTGTGACAGAATCACGGTGTCGATAATGTAGGGGAGAAAAATTTAGAGATAAGGATAAATTCTTTCTTATCATGACGATCGATAAAGCTGATTTCAATTTGAAATTCGATTTTAGAAAGGAAAACAGAAAATTTTTAATTAAATTAAAATTAAGAATTTTATTTATAAATTAACATTTTTTTTTGCTTTTTGAAATAAGAAAATAATAGTAAATAATAATTAATAATAATAAATAATAAAATATAAATAAATAATAAAATAAATAAAAATTAATAATTTGATTTTCCAATTGCCAATTTTTTTTATTGTAATTATTTTTCAGATCATTAATTCTATTAGTAATATATTAAATTAATTAATATTAGTAATAATTATTTTTTTATATTCGCCTATTTATATTCTTTTAATATTAAAAGAATTTTTTAAATTTAATTATAATTTTGTAAATATTATTTTTTTAAAATTAATATCTTTTAATGGAAAATTAATTTAATTAATTAATTTAATCTTTTATTAATTTCATTAATTTTAGTAATTAATTTAATTTAATTTTTAATTCGAAAAAGAAATTTCAAAAAAGTTTAAGAATTTATTTATAAATGGTTTTTATAAATTTCATTAATTTTATTAATTTTTTATTTAATTCTCGAATTAAATGTTTGTTAAATGACATTTTAACTTTTAAATTCAATTTTTTAATTTTTAAATTCAATTTTTTAATTTTTGTTCAACTTCAAACATTAATTTTTTTAATTATTATTAATTACTATTTTTTGAATTAATTAATTTTTTTTTAATTTTATCAGTTTTTTTGTATTGGCTTTTTAAAAAATTTTTTGATATTGTTTTACATTTTCAAATTGGTAATTATAAATTTATTCTAAATCCTGAATTTAATTTTTAATTCGAAAAAGAAATTTAAAAAAAGAGTTAAGAATTTATTTATCAATGAATTTTATAAATTTCAGTAATTTTATTAATTTTTTATTTAATTTTCGAATTGAATATTTGTTAAATGACATTTTAATTTTTAAATTTAATTTTTTAATTCTTAACTACAATTTTTTAAGTTTTAAATTCGATTTTTTAATTTCTAATTCAAACTTCAAAGATTAATTTTTTTAATTTTCCAAGTCAGTAGTAATTTTGCTGAATAAATAATTGCAAAATTAATTTTTCTTCCTTTTTGCAATAATAGTACTTTTTTTCGAAAAGAGATTTATTTTTAAGTTTAGAAATTAACGAGAGTGTCGAGAGCAATAGCATTATAAATGATTATTTATTTAACTTTGTTAATGACATATATTGTGGAAAATCGAAGGAATAATGAATGTATTCGATGCGTTTGGAAACGTTGCCATTAATATTCAACGCGTATATATAATGCCAACGTGAAAACTCAGGGGAAACTTTAAAATTATACAAAATATATGCGTCGATTCGCGTCTATATTTAAAATTCCGACAAATTTGCAAAAATTTGACGATTCTAATTGTTAATGAAATTTATTTTCTATTAACAGCTTGACGAGAATTAAACATTTTTTTGAAATAAATAATAGACATTCTTTTTGCATATATAATTTTGTTTTCTAAATTTTTTTATTCTCTGGATTATTTTTATGTTATTAATTTTTCATAGTTTTGGATAAATAAAAAGTTAAGGAATAGTTTTTTATTTTTCGCTTTGAAAAACGTTACATTAATAATATTAGAGTTTTAAAACATAATTTTATTATTTTCTTTAATTATTTATTGAAAAATTGTGTCTTCAATTTTTTTTTATAATTTGGTATGCACGAAGAAGATTTAAAAGTTTTTAATGAAATCTTAGAGAGGATAATTCAATTTTATTGACTTAATATCCATAAACTATTCGATTCGATACTTTTCTAGAAGATTTCGAGGAAAAGTTAATTTAAAAAAATCTTAGAGAAGCTTCTCAGTTGAAAAAGTGCGGTCACCGGGTCAAGTGTTTTATTCGATTGCAAGTCTCAAAGAATTCTTTTGAATGAAATAATTTTATGACTGACTTAATTTTTTTTCTTACTTTTTTTTTTATTTTTAATCAGAAAATAAAATTTATGTCTGTAAATTTTAGACTTTTTTTCAATTTTTATTTCGTGTTTAATTTAATAGCAACATTTTATTTTTCATTTTTATTCTTGGCGAATAATATTTCTTTTCAATTTCAATTTGAAAATTAATTTAGTAATTGACAAAAAATTATTTTTTAAATTTTTATTTCGGGATTAATTTAGTGGGAACATTATTTTCAATGTTTATTTTTATTTCCAAGAATAATTTTAATATTTGTGAAAATATTTTTTTAACTCAATTTGGAAATGAATTGAATAACAAAAATGTATTTATTTCAATTTAGAAATTAATTTAATAATCGGGTAGAAATAAAAACTTATAATAATAATTAAAAATGATAATTGTAATAATAAAAATAGTAATAATAATAATAATAATAATAATTTGGATGGAGAGAGAATTTTAAAACTTTCTTCATATATAGTTGCAAAAAAGTTTTGGGGGAGTCTTAAAGGAAGTATTTTGACTTTTAAGCTCCGATTAACTTTTTTTTTCTCGGTACCATTCTCGTTATTTTTGTGACAACAAGCTCGAAGATAAGGGAATTAAGACTTTAGATTCAGACTTGAACTTCATCCAGATAATCTTAACCCTCTTAATCCTGCCAACAGCTCCCATAGTCATACAGATCAGTATATAGCGTGTGTGCATGAAAGAAGGCACAGTATTTTTTTTCTTCTTCTTCTTTTTTTTTTTTTTGCTTCTTCTTTTCCAAGTTTTATATAATCCTTCGAGCTTAAGGTTTTATTTCACGAAAACTAAGAACGTGTGTCTGATTCCAAAAAAAAGAAGTTACATGTTTAAGAAGAACGATATTTACTATGAAAATAATTTTTTCTCGTCGTTGTGATTTTTGCCCGTTTTTTGTTTTCACGTAGAATTACTTTTTAATTTTTAATATTTATTTTTTGAATGATTCTTTACTGTTGAACAAATTATTCACTGAATAATTATTTAATTTTAAATAAATTACGTACAGAATAATTTTTTATTTTTGAATATTTCTTTTTTGGATGATTTTTTAATATTGAATAAATTATTTATTAAATAACTCTTTAATTTTTTAAAATTACGTACAGAATAATTTTTTAATTTTAAATATTTATTTTTTGAATGATTCTTTACTGTTGAACAAATTATTTACTGAATAATTATTTAATTTTAAATAAATTACGTACAGAATAATTTTTTAATTTTGAATATTTCTTTTTTGGATGATTTTTTAATATTTAATAAATTATTTATTAAATAACTTTTTAATTTTTTAAAATTAAGTACAAAATTATTTTTTAATTTTGAATATTTATTTTTTGAATGATTCTTTACTGTTGAACAAATTATTTACTGAATAATTATTTAATTTTAAATAAATTACGTACAGAATAATTTTTTAATTTTGAATATTTCTTTTTTGGATGATTTTTTAATATTGAATAAATTATTTATTAAATAACTTTTTAATTTTGAAACATTACGTACAGAATAATTTTTTAATTTTGAATATTTATTTTTTGAATGATTCTTTACTGTTGAATAAATTATTTACTTAATAACTTTTTAATTTTGAATAAATTACGTACAGAATAATTTTTTAATTTTGATTTTGAATATTTCTATTTTGGATGATTTCTTAATATTGAATAAATTATTTATTAAATAACTTTTTAATTTTGAAAAATTACGTACAGAATAATTTTTTAATTTTAAACAAATTATCAATTTTTTAATTTTGAATAAATTATTAATTGAATAGTTTTTTAAATTTTGAATAAATTATTTATGAAATTATTTTTTAGTTTTGAATAAATAATTAATTGGACAATGTTTTTAATTTTGAATAAATTCGAATAAGTTATTAATTGAAACATTTTTCACTTTCGAATAAATAATGTATTGAATCATTTCTGAATTTTGAATAACATTAATTTTATTAATTACTTTACTAATTTTTTTTAGTTTTAAATCAATAATTTATGGAATAATTTTTTTGAAACTTTAGATAAAGAATTTATTGAATAATTTTTTTTAACTTTAAATAAAGAATTTATTGAAAATTTTTTTTATTTTTGAATCAATTCTTAATTGAATAATTTTTCTAATTTAGAATAAATAATTTATTAAATCATTTCTTAATTTTGAATTGCAACTATATTTGTTTATTGTTTGAATATAAATATATTGTTAATTTTAAATACAAACTTTATTAATTGTTTACTACAATTTTCTTTCTTTCTTGAATTGTAAGAATGTTCAATCTTATTTATATACGTATGTGTGGGGAAAAAAATTTATTATATATATTTTTTGATATCAAAGTAGCATGAAAAGGAATTTAAATAGTGGCAATATACATTTTTAGCTTTTATTTTTTGGCTGTATACGGTGCAAAAGAATTTTCCTCTTCCGTTTTAATATTTTAAAAATACGATTTCCTGTAAAGTCGTACTGAGACTATTCAGAGAAAGAATATGAAAATCTATGAAAGAATCGACCCCGCTCTCTCTCTTTCTCTCTCTTTCTCTCTTCTTTCCACTATTTATCCCACATAACAGGAGGTCCGTGCGGCTATATGTATATACATCTTCCAAACATTTATCAGATAACTCTCTGAGCTTTAACTATACATATAAATATAATGTAAAAAAATTTATTTTTCATTTTTCTTTAAAAAAATTTTTTCTTTTTTTTTATTACCATTTTCATTATTATTATTATTTTTATTATTATAAAAACTAGACAATTTTCCTAAAAATGTGAATTTATTGTTGAAATTATGACAAGTTAAATAACGTAAAAAATTATTTTTTGATAAAAATATAACAATTGAAATTTTAATTGTTATAAATTTTATTATATTTTTACTATACTGTTTGGGGTATTTTTCCTTCATTTTTTTTTTAAAGCAATTTCTTCACAAAATATAAATTTTATTTGTTTTTCCTCGGGTGACAGAACAGAAAAAATATTTTTTTTCTTGAGAATTCTAAAAAAAATGAATGATTTTATCCTGAGAGAGTAGTAAAATTTTTTTATGTATTTTATTTTAAAAAAATTTTCATATTTTTGTATGATGAGCTTTATTTGATAACGTATAAGTTTATAATAAAAAAAAAGTAGGTAAATAAAAATAGATATCAAAATAGATTTGATTCAAATTTCCATGCAATTAAAAATATTAAATAAATTAAATAAATATTTCTAAATTAGATTTTTCATGTAATATTATTTACTATTAATTATTAATAATTTTTAATTAAATTCGATTTCATTTATATTATGATAATTACGTTCATTATGTAGAAGAATTTTAGTTTAAAAAACACTAAAAAAATTTAATTTTAGAGAAACTAGAAATGTTTGACAAAATTCAATTATGTTTAAAAATTAAAAAAAAAATGTTCGTCAAAATATCAATTATTTTTAAACATGATAAAATTCTTCTCCAAAATTTAATTATTTTTATGAATAATAAAAATTTCATAAGAATTCAACTATTTACAATTTTTTTTTTTTTTGACAGAGATTCAATTATTTTCATAAATATAATAGAACTTGTATAATTGAATTTCAATTATTTTGAATAGAATTTAAAGTAAATTTTTCGAAAAACATATTTCCAAAAAATTTTTTTTACTTCATCAAAAGAAATAAATGAACAATGATATTATAATTTTTTGTCTCTAGATAATTTTCAAATCCAGTAATGATTATAATTGAATTGCACAAAATTTTAGTTAATAAAAAATTATTTAATTAAATATTTAGAACATAAAAAGTTAAAATATTTGCAAAATAATTGAATTCTTTTGAATTGAAGCAAAACATTTTATAGAAATTCAACTATTTACAATTTTTTTTATAAAACGCAACAATTCAATTATTTTTATTAATATAAATTTTTTTACAGAGATTTAATTATTTTAAGGAATATAATAAAAATCATAATTGAATTTCAATTATTTTTAATACAATTTAAACCGAATTGTACGGAAAATAAAATTATTCTTGAAAAAAAAATTTTTAATTAAAAAAAATTCAATTGTTTTGATATTATTTTAAGTTTTTATTTTTTAAATATTTAATTGAAGAATTTCTGATTAATCACAATTTCGTAAAATTGAATTATAAACATCATTGGATTTGGAAATTCTCTAGAAACAAAAAAATTTTAATTATTATTCATATTTATTTCTTTTGGTGGATTTAAAAAAAGACTTTTGAAATGTAATTCAATTCAATTAAAAATAATAATTGAAATCCTGTAAAGAATTTTATTATTTATGAAAATAATTAAATACTTGCAAGAATTTTTATCTATTTTTAAAAAATAATAATTATTACTTCCTTGGAGAATTTTTATTAAAATAGTAGATTTTTAAAACATTTGAATTTCAGCGAAGAATTTCATTATTATATTTTGAAATGTTATTGAATTCTTGCATGAAATGTTTGAAAATAACTAGTTTTCGAGAAATTTATTTTTATATTGTAATTAAAAATAATTTAAATCATAGGGAAAATTTTATTATTTATGCGGTAACAATTGAATTCTTACATTAAATTTTATTTCCTTTTTTTTAAATAATCGAATTAATATGTAAAAAATTGTATTATAAAAATAATAATTGAATTCATGCGAAGGATTTGAATAAAATTTTTTTAAATAATTTTTTTTTGCAAATTTGATGGGAATTCAAATGTTTATAAAAAATGATTTTTTTCTAAAGTTTCAAATTATTGAATTTCAAATCGTTTCGATTTAAATTTTTCAATAATATTAATTCCTATGGAAAATAAATAACGATTAATAAATATTTATTTAAAAAAAGAAGTTATTGATGTTTTTGAATAATTTTACAATTAATGAAATTCGTAAATAAATGTTATAGAATTTTTTTTTGGTATCTAATCATTTGGACTGAATCAGACTATTTTTTAGGATCAGGGAGAAAGTCAAAATTTTATGTAAAAGTTAGGGGAAAGGAATATTAATTTTTTTTGCAATCTTGCAATTGTTTATTAATATTTACAAAAAATTATAATTAATATTAATGCGTGGCTAAAGTTTCGAACGTTCAAATGAACGGAAATTTTTTCACCTCAAGTGTTTTTGAAAATTACTACACAAAAAAGAAAAATAATTGAAATTAAACTATATTTAGTTTAGAATTATTTTATTTTAATCTAAAAACTAATTTTTTTTGCAAAGAAAAACAAATTTGATAAAGAAAACAAAATATTGTCGTTCATTTGAACGTTAAAAACTTTGAGAACATTTAATATTAGATAGTTATTTATTTGATAATTAAAATAAATAATAAAAATGAAAAAGAAAATAATAATTAGCTTAATTTTTTTTAATAGCGAATATTTTAAAATTAATTAATTAAATACCGAAAATGATGAAAAGATACCAAAAGTACATAAAATTAGTTGAAACATTTTAGAAGATCATGTTTTAGTTAATTTTAGAGAAAGTGATTAAAGGATCTTCCTGACGTTTTACGATCCTGTTGGGAGAAGGACTTTGATGTGGCAATTGACTTTTCATATACACTATGTATAAGTCTCTTTATATGTGTCTTTATATATGTATTACGAGAGAGGAAACTAAAGAAATGAGGTGAAAAGACTTCTAGTAAATTTTTTTACACACGCTGTACTATACATTTATATATATATACAGTATAAATAATATATGTGCGTCCTGAATATAAAAATAATTGCAGGATTTCCTTTTTATCAGAATTGTTTCACATTCGTATAATACATTATCAGCTTTGTCCTTTCAGATTCACTGTATAGTGTATATGTAAAAGAGAAAAGAAAATTATCCTTTTCATTAAAAATATTAAATTACTTTTTTAATCAATAAATCTATTTTTTCTTCTTTGTGAATAAAAATATACAGTGCGCATAATATAAACTTTGTTTCCCATTCGAAGAAAATTTATTAATTAAAATTAAGTAATTAAAAAAAAAAAATCTCCAGTAATAACGAAAATTATTTAATAGCTAAATAATTAGAAGTTAAGTAATTAAAAAATTGGTTCAATAAATAATTGGAAATAAGGATTTAAATAATTAAATTTTAATTTTTTTAAGTAATTTAAAAATCGAGTAATTAAAAAATTAAATATAATTATTTAATCTATAATAAAATTGAATAATTAAATTGGTATAATTTAAATAATTGAAAACTTGAGAAATAAAAAAATTAGTTCAATAATTAATAGTTGAAAGTTATGATTCAAATAATTTGCAAAAATTGAGTGATTAAAAAAATAATTTGAATTGAATAATTAAAAATTAGGATGGAAATAATTAAATTTTAATTAATTAAAAAATTGGGTAGATAATGAAACATTTAAACAATCAAATAGTGAAATAATTGAAAAATTGAATAATTCATCATTATCTTTAATTAATTAAATAATTGGAAATTAGGATTTTAAGGGCATTTGAACCGTTATGACGTCACAATTGACGCAATGCATATATTTTAATGCTGTGACGTCATAAAGGTTCAAATGCCCTTAATAATTAAATTTTAAGTAACTTAAAAATCGAGAAACCAAAAAATTAGTTCAATAAAATTAAATAATTAGAAATTATGATTTAAATAATTAAAAAATTGAGAAATTAAAAAAAAATTAATTCAATAATTAAATAATTGAAAATTATGATTTAAATAATATGGAAAAATTGAGTAATTAAAATAATTAGTTCAATAATTAAATAATTAGAAATTAGGACTTAAATAATTAAATTCTAAGTATAATTTTAAAAAACGTGTAATTAAAAATGAAGTAATTAAATATTAAACTAACTTTAATAAATAGATGCGCGGTTTAAATTTTAATATAAATTGAATCTCTCTTTACCTCTCTTTCTCTTTGTTTTCCTTTTAGGTAATTATAATTTCTTTGTTGTTGTTTTCTTCCATTTTTTCTTTTTAAAATTTATAATCGTTATAATATAAATTTAACGGTGTTTTCTTTTTTTTTTTTTTTTTCTCTCAAACCATAGAGTAAAAGTAAATTTGCCTTGAGGGGGTTGAAAACCGCAATGTTGGCGCCAATGATGAACAAAGTCTGATATGTTTTACTTCCGGGAGAACAACAACAGAAATGTTTGAAAATCAGATGAAAACTTGTGTATAGCAAAGTGATTCTCGCTCGTTACCTCATGTTTCCGGTGGTGGGGCCAAGTTTACGAAAATCCGCCTAAAGTAAAAGCGGTCCAGTAGTATACTTCCGGTTTGTAATTTTCCTGGCATTAACAGAATTCTACTCTTCTCCCTCCTCCCCTCTCTCTCTGCGTTCATGTTTGCAAATTGCTGAAAAAAAAAAATCTTGATCGTTAGATTATAAAATATTTTTACATATTTTAATATATGGAATTTTTTCGGCAGTAGAGCGAGGGAGGGGGTAAAAGAAAGTATTTTTAATCATTCTCCCTTTCTTCTTTTCTTAAATATATACCTCTTCGTCTCTCCTTCTCTCTTTCTCTGTGTCTGATAAAAGTTCTAGCTTAATTTCCTCAATTTAATTTACTGCCCTCACTAATTAAAATTCAGGATTATTCTTGAATAGAGCACCCACACGCTTTTCTGTCTTTCGCTTTAAGTTTGAAAAACTTTCCCTCGAAAAGCTCTTCAATGGAAAACTGTTTCTCGAATGGAAATCTAGTTCTCAGTCTTTAAGATACATTTTAGTATTTTCTTTTCTATGATTTTCTTTTTTTTTTTTAGTAAATTGTATTCCGTCTTTGATTTCATAAATATTCAATAAATTAAATGCGGAGTTTAAGTAACCAAAACTATATTTGATTACGATTGTAGTTTATTAATTTTTATATTTTCTATTCCTCCTGTATTTTTTGCGCCTTGGAAGAGAAATTGTGATTTTCTTGCAGTAATTCCGAAAGATGTGTCGTGGTCACGGTCGTTAAAGCACTGTCTTTGTTATTCGGGGTTCGATTCCCAGTCGATTTTTCAATTTTTTTTTCTCTTTTTGCCATTGGTTCGTTTCTTTTTCCTTATTTAGTAATTTTTCTTTCTTTCTGCTTATTATTTTCTTGTAAATAAATAAATTAATTAGAGTGGGAGAAATAGATTTAAATTCGAAATGGAAAACGAAAATTTAGGGAAAATTATTATTTATTTCGTTGTTTCTGTTAAATAATGAAAATAAGAAGAGAGGGAAAAAGAGAATTAAATAAATAATATTGAAAAAAGGAAAATTTGGGAGCAAAAGTAATTGAAATTTGTTTTCAATACAAAGACTAAATTTTTTTTTGCCTTCCTCCCCCCTCTTGTCTATGCATTTTTTATGGGACACACTACATACATAAAAAGAGAGAGAGAGAGAGAAAAAGAGATCTTATTTCCAGCGATTCACGAATCTACGTTTCGTCAATCCCGCATGGGAAATCTCAGATTCGAGTCTGTTTACTTGGCACTTGAAATCCTTCGGGACGTCGATGATAAGATTTCTCTGACAATTTATATACTATACTGGTTAACTGCATTCGAGCAGTTGATGCATGATTATTCACCAGTTGATTTTCGCACACACACACACACACATACTAATTGGTTGAAAAATTACTTTGTCTTTATATATATTTTTTATAATAATTAAATAAATAATAAATGAATTAATATTTATTTTTTTTTATTGTATTATTTTGTACGATTTATAATTTGGAAAATTTTAGAGAAATTTAACAAATTATTAAAGAAATTCAATTATTTTCAAATAAGTAATAACATTCTTCGTGAAAATTCAAATATGTTAAAAAAATTTTTTTTTTCAATTCTTGTCAAAATTTTAAGTATCGCTCGAATTATATCTTTTAGAAATTGGTTAAAATTCTTCTCAAAAATTCAATTTTTGAAAACAATTTTTAACTAAATTCTTGGCAAAATTTGAGTTAGTTTTTAAAATTATATTAAAAATCTTTTCCGAAATTCAATTATTTTTTTAAAAGTCTGAATAAAATACTTGCCCTAATTAAAAATTTTTTTAAAACAATTTTTCTCATTTCAATGATATTTAAATATCTTTATAAACAGAGTTGTAAATATTAAGGGCATTTGAACCATTATGACGTCACAATTGATGCAAAGCATATATTTTAATGCTGTGACGTCATAAAGGTTCAAATGCCCTTAAAATTCTTCTCTAAATTTCAATTACTTTTGAAAAACGTTTTTAAATTCTTGACAAAATTTCAATTCTTTTTAGAAATATGTCTTCTTCGAAACTAACTTATTTTGAACAATTTTCCTTAACTCAATAATTTTCTATAAATTTATTTCCTTTTTTGAAAATTTTCCAAATAGAATTCAATTATTTTCAAAAAATGTCAATAACATTTTTGGCAAAATTTCAATTATCTTCAGAAATAATAAAACTCTTTTCTAAAATTCAATTATTTTTAAAAATTTTAATAAAATTATTGTCATAATTTTAATTGTTATTAAAAATTCACCAAGTTCAAGTCCACAACGTTGATGAAAGAAAAACAATTATTCACTTAGTAAAATAATTAAAAACGACGCTGCAATATTGACAGAAAAATATTTAGAAAAAAAAGGATTGATGTTTATATTTTGATATTAATTATTTTACAGTTAAATACTAAATTAAAAATAATATTTGGATGAATTATACAATTTTTTGTTGTTGATCAACATTGTGGACTTCAACTTCGTTAAAAATTCTCTATAAAATTTCAATTCTCCTTAGAAATATAAAAATTCTTCTTCAGAATTCAAATATTTTTAACAATTTTTATTAAATGATTTTCAATATTTATTATTTTTAATAAAAGTTTCTAAAAAGAATCAAATTGGTTAAAAAAGAAACTTTTTTATAAATTACTTCGCAATAATTCAATTATTTTCATAAATAATATAAAATTTTTATTCAATTATTTTCGTAAGTACTAAATTTCTTTTTAGGAATTAAATTAATTTCATAAA
The DNA here is from genome assembly GCA_032872475.1 of Leptopilina myrica (nomen nudum). Lineage (NCBI taxonomy): Eukaryota > Metazoa > Arthropoda > Insecta > Hymenoptera > Figitidae > Leptopilina > Leptopilina myrica (nomen nudum). The sequence goes on along the minus strand of CM065465.1, from coordinate 29,148,864 downwards.
TTATCAAACTCAATTTGGAATTTCAAATATTTTTAATGCAATTTGAATTGAATTTCTCGAGAAATGTATAATAATTCTTAAAAATTTTATTAAAATTCGTTGAATTAATTCGTTTATTTAAAAATTTGTTATTAAAATTCTTTATTGAAATTTAATTTTAAGAAATATTGAATTATTTATAGTTCTATTTTTAATAATTGAATTCTCTTCGAATTTTTAATAAAAGTTGATTTAAAGATAAAATCCTTTTAAAGTTTTTGATTATAATTGGATATTAAAATTTTTTTTAGAAAGAATTTATACATGAAAAAGTTTCACATTAAAATCTTGTAAAGTTTGAATTTTTTCTACTTTTAACTAACAATTTCTGTAGAATTAATTTTTTTTTAAAGTTTATTTGAAATAATTTTTATGATGGTTTTATTTTTAACATATATATTTAATAAATAAAAATTTTTCAATAATTAAAATTTTGTAAAATTTGATATTTTAAACAAATGAATCTGAAAATTCTCAAAGAACTTTTTTACAAAATTATTGCAAGAATGGATTTCCAGAAGAATTTTAGTTAAAAACTAAGTAAAAAAATTAATTTTTGAGAAATTGCAAATTATTGCAGAATTCAATTACTTTCACAAATAATACAATTTTTTTTACAGGAATTCAATTATTTTCTTAAAAAATATAAGTCTTTTTAGAAAATTAATTATTTTATTATAAATAATAAAACTCATCGCAAAATTTTGATTACTTTTAATATTGTTTTTTCTCGAAAAACATGTAATTATTTTTTAAAAATTTATTAAAATTCGTCGAAAAAATTCAATTAGTTAAAAATTTGATTATAAAATTCTTTAGGAGATTTCAATTTAGATAAAATTCAACTATTGAAAAAAATTTTATTTTCTTATTTAAATATTTCAATTCTCGTAGAATTTTCGTTTAAAAACTGATTTCAAAATAAATTTTAGCTAAAAATTTTATATTGTAATTAAATTTTAAAGGCATTTTAGGACGAATTTTGAGAAATAATTCGATTTTCATATTAATTACCAGTTTTATCCGTAAATTTAACGTAAATTTCGAATTAAGAAAACGATTTTAGCAAGAGAAATAAAGTTCTAAATAAAATTTTACGAATTTTATTCGTAAATTAAACGTAAATTTCAAATTAAGAAATTTTTGTAAAATAAATAACATTCTAAATAAAATAAAAAAAATGCAAAAGTGATTTATTTGTGAGAATGTGCGTTTTAGAATAAATAAATAAATATAATAAAAAATATTTAAAAAAAGGGATTTAATTTAAATTTCAAAATAAAAATTTACTGAATTTACTTTTTTTATTTTTACAATAAAAATTATTGAATAAGTTTGAATAATAATGAAGCTCAATGAATAAATTTGAATGAAACAATTTTTTTGATATATATAGAGAAATATATTTTCCATTGAGGAAATAATTTTGAAAAATTTTTTCACAATTATACCAGATATATATGTTTCTTAGTATATTTGTGTGTAATATAATATATTATGTATGTTCTGAAAGTGAGTTTAATTCCAATTAGAATTCAGGATTTAGTGGTGTACATTCGAGGGGATAAAACTGATACAGAGGTGAGGAAATTGGCTCTAAGTAGATTAGGAAACGTTTGATGGGACAGAGCATGTTTTATCTCTCACCCTCGACTTTTTGTAGTCATCTCTTCTTTTTTTTCCCCCTCTATATATACCATTCAGCCCTCGGCCTTAGGAATACAAATTCGTTTTAAGTATAGGAGTAAACTTTTGTTTTGGTCAGACGTCCTTTTCTCAACATTATCACCTTTTCTCATAACTATATTTTCTTTTCACAAAAATTTATTTTGATTAAATTTTAATTCTTAAAGAATACAAGTTACAAGATTTATTTTTTTATCCATAAGTTTATTTTATTATCGATTTTCAAATAGTGCAAATAAATTTTAATTTATTGATACTTTTTTTTATTTTCTTTGTTGTAAATTTATTTTTCTTAGATAATAAGTAAAAATGATAATGACTTATTGAATTTTTTTTTATAGATGATTCTAATAATTAAAATTTAATTTTAATATTTTTAAACTATTTTTTTTTACTTCGTAATTTTTAATCATCTTTAGAAATATAAAGAAGTACAAAAAATAAGAAATACAAAAAGTAGAAAATTATTTATTTGATTAAAAACAGTTATAACAAATATATTGTTAATTAAAGAATAATCTATGAAATTGAAAATATATTTTTAACGTAAATAATTATTGTTTAAAATTTAGTGATTAAATTTTTTACATTTGAAAAAAGTAAAAAGTGTTTTTATTCAAAAAATCGTTTAAAAAATAATTAAATAATATGGCAAATATTTTTTTTTATCAAAATCAAAGTCTATATTTGATAATTATTGGTTCGAATATATTTTTGATTGTAAATAGGGAACAATTTTCGAAAATGGTTTTTTGGAAAAAATTATTTTCTTAAAGAAGAAAGAATTAAGTCTACGGATAATTATAATTATATAAATAAATTCTGCGAAATTGATGTTTTTAAAAGTGTAAATTTTTGTTAAATATTATTTATTCACTTTTAAGCTGAATTATTAGTATTTTATTTATTTTCGAGAATTTTAAAGTGTAAAAAGTGTAAATAATATAATAATAATATTGTCAATGATAATTAAGTGAATGATTTTGTTTTCTACTATTATTATTTTTTTTTACTATTTTTTTTCGAACTTTGGTGTGAGATATAATAATTGAGGAGAGAAAAGATAAAAGGGATAAAAAAAGTAGAGTTTTTGTATAATAATATAAATAACAAGGGATTAATTAAGATTCGAAAGTGTGATGCTTATTTTAAGAATGGAAAGAGAATTTCATTAGGACGCACTCTTCCGGAAATTGTTACCCGTTCGGTTTACGAATCACGTTCGCAGTTAGATGGTAGCGCGCGGGGTCCTCGCACGAATGGAATCTAAAGAAAAAGTCTCGTTTGGTAAAAGCTATATATACAGAGAAAACGACCCTATTCAGCTTAAAGTGTCGCCAGAACAGATGGTCCTTCGATGTGTATATAAAACATATACACATTACTTTATAAACCCACCCACATATCCAATACGATGAAACATATCACAGAAAAATAACTTTTATATCAAAAAATATATTCATGCAGTCCTCCAAAAAAAGACCACTTACAAAAATTATACAATATAAATAAAAATTTACTTTTTCGTGCAAAAAAAATTATTTTTTACATCATTTCTCTTTTTTTTTATTTTTAAAGGTAAAGGAATAGTAATTAATCTATATATATATTTATTAATAATCGTTGTTAAATTTTATACCTAATTAATGTCATAAAAATCATTAAAATTCTTGCGAAAAACTTTATAATTAATAACAACAAATCAAAGTGTTTTAAAGAATATATAAACATAATTTTTGCAAATAATTGAATGTTTTCAATCGAAAATTTTTATTAAATATTTAGCCGAGAAATTTTTCTAAAATTTTGAATTGAATTTCTGCGATGAATTTTATTTAAAAAAAAAATAATTCACTTTTTCCGAAGAATTTTTTATCACGTTGATTTTTTTGTCCACGTCGTTGGTGAATGAAAAAAATTGTTTATTTAGTAAATTAATAAATGATATTGCAGCAATATTGCCACAAAAATATTTACAAAAAAAAATATATTGATGCTCTATGTTCTGATAATAATTTTTGTACAATTAAACATTAAATTAAAAATAATATTCGAATGTGTAGAACAAATATTTTTCGTTGATCAACGTTGTGGTCTTTTACTTCGTGAATTTTATTAGAATTTTTGACATGAATTGAATTTAATTAATATTTTTAGAAATAATTGTATTTTCTAGAGAAATTTTACTACAATTAAATTTAAAAAAATCCACTTTCTTTAATTAAATTAAAAATAAAAATAGTTGCATTCCATTGGAAAATTTTATAATTAATGAAAATAATTAAATTTTTGTGAAGAATTTTTTTTTAAATTTCAAAATCCTGATTTAATTTTTTTTTTTTGAAATATTCTATATTCTTTAATAATTTTAGTTGAAAATTTTGAAAGTAATTAAGAGTCTAAAGTTCTGAACGTTAAAATGAACGAAATTTATTTATTTCTTCTGAAAATTAAATTTTTATTGCAATTATTTTGCGTTACTATCTAAAAAATTAATTTCAGAGTTTCTGAACGTAAAATTTTCAGTTTAAAAATGTTTTTTATAATTAGTAATTTATTAAAATATCTTCAATAAAAAATATTTCGTTCATTTGAACGTTCAAAATTTGAGGGTAATAAGTAATTAAATTTTTTGAAGATTGATGTTTTTGGATTTTTTAAAAATATTCTATTTTTTAAAATAATTTTTATTGCAAATTTTCAAAGTAATTTATGAAGAATTTCATTTAAGTTTGTTTGAATTTTAAATTTCTTTGAATTTTTTGATATATTCAATTTTCTTTAATAATTTTAATTCAAAATTTTCAAAGTAATTGAAGTTTATAAAGAATTTCTTTTAAGTTTTTAAAACAATCGCTTCTGTTAAAAGTTATAATTAAATAATTTATTGTTGAAGTTCATTAAAATTGTTTTGAATATAATTGAATTCCTGTGAAAATTTTATTATTTATAAAAATAATTTAATGCTTTCGAAGAATTTTACTATTTTTATACAAATAATTTAATTGATTCCATGAATTTATTAAAAGTTTGAAAAAAAAGAATTTTTTCGAAAAATTTTATTAAAAACTGAAAGAAATTTTATTTAATCCTTGAGTGAAATTTTTATTAAAAAAAATTGACGTAATAAAATTTTTGTAAATAAATTGTGTCATTTTTTAAGTTTTAAAGAAAATAATTTAATATTTTACAAGAAGTTTCTTGAACATTTTGGAAAATAATTGAATTTTTTAAATAAATTTTACAGACAATGTTAGAAATAATTGAATTGAATTCTTTCGTGAAATTTTATTAAACTTGTATTGAAAATAATTTAATTTTTACGAAGAATTTTATTTTGTATGAAAAGAATTGAATTCTTGCGAACAGTTATTTAAAATTTTCTATTGTTTATTTTTATTTTTTATTTAATTTTTATTTTGTTTTCATCTTTTTTATTTTTATTATTTAACTTTTTTTTATTTTATATGGATTTGTAAAAGTTTTACTTCAATTAAACGATGTTGAAAAATTTATATATTGACAAAAGCAGAATATACACAGTTTTATTTTTCGCACTGGAAACAAAAATTTTTCTATATATGAATTAATCGATTAGTTGACTATTATCAAATAAATATTTATACCTGAATGTCAGGATAATTTTTCCAGTGAAGTCAATTTTCTTCTATTTACAATAAAAATTATTCGAACCAATAATTTTTGTATTTAAAGCAAATAGAGATGCGATATAGAAGTTATTCGCTGCAATTATTTTCTGTAATCTAAATATTTTTTAAAAACACGAGAAAAAAAAAATTGTGGAGATATTTTTTTTTATACCAAACATATTATATATAGAATATTTAAAAATAGAAAAATATATTTTATAATCGTTGATTATAAACTTTGTGAGTTTTATCAACGTGTTTAAAATATAGAACAATTTTTAAATATATAGTCTAAAAAATAAAATTTAAATGTAAATATTTGTTAAATATTTATTTATTTAGGAAATATTCGAATTTCATTATTTTTTGAATTCTGAATATTTTAAATTAATAAAATTGAAAATTAAATATATTTAAAGAATGTGAAAGAAATTATTTTTACGTTTTTTTTGTCTCATTTTATTTATTTATTTATTTTTTTTTTTGGTCTTTAAATATCAAATATTCGTTAAATATTTATTTCCAGAATAATATTCGTATACAGAAATGTTGATTGTTTTGAATAAAATAAATTATTTTGTCTTGTTTTTTATTTTAATTTTTTTTTTATTGCAAAAATTGATTCACACGCGTATAAAATCTAGAGTCAATATTAAATCGTTTCAAACACATAAGGTATATAAATATGTAAATTTGCATATAAAATTTTAGTACGCGTGTATAATTTTATGATAACGAGGTGCATATGTGAATGTCTACATTACATATTATGAAAGTAATAATTCTTAATCAAACATAAGCTTTTAAGCTGTGATTGAAAATTTTCAGTGTATTTTGTAATATAAAATTCCCCCTCCTCTTCTTCTCTCATCGTTTTTTTTTAAATATATAATATACATAGGTAAATATTTAAACGTCTAAAGTAAAATTATAATAATTAATTAATTATAATTAAAGCTATAAGAGAATGCAAGAGACAAATTATTTTGAAACATCAAGAAATAAATTCTTTTCTATTTTAATTAATTATAATTAATTTAAATTAATAAATCAAAATAATAAACAAATAAATAATTAAATTGTAATAATAATCAATTTATGAATTATAAAATTAATTTAATTTAATTATTTTAATATTGATGAAAATATTATGATTTTAAATTTTAATTAATTTTATTATTTTGATTTTTATTTGTTGTAAATGGATCTTTCGGTTTATTAAAGAATTTTGGTGAATATAATATTTTTCTTGAAACTTATTTCCAGCAGGATGTAAATACTGTATATGTATATAAATATTTTATATAGAGTTTGTATATATGTGTGTAATATTTTTATATATATCTATATTGTTGTATATGCGCTTGTACATTCTTATGCATAACCTTTTAAGAATGAATAATATAATTCATACTCGCTTTTATACACGAAAAAAAATTGCACTATAGCTACGTGTGTTTTATACACAAGCTTCGTTGTTGCGCTTTTTGGATTTTATCGGTTTTCGTGAAAATAAAACGCTTCGCCTCGTATTCTTGAAATTAATCTTCATATATTCTTTTACACTCGATTATCTACATTGTTAATAATTGTTATTGTATCGCAAGATTAATTTGTAAAATTATTTTTAAATTATATAATCTAGTAATTATTAACAATATCTCTCTCTACCTGAGGCTAATAAAAATGGAAATTTATTTTAATAAAAATATGAATTTCTATCCGTTGAATTAGCAAAAGGGAAAAAAAATTGGAAAATTAATTTCGAAAAAATATTTTCAATTTAATTCGATATAAATGAAAAATTTTCAATTAATTCATAAAAAAAAATGTTCGTTACAAAAAAATTACGTTTGCATTAGACAATTTTTAGTTTTTATTTTAAAAAAATTAAAAACTGTTACTTTTCGCAAAATTTGGAAAAGTTTTAGTATTTTGAAAGTTAAAAATCTTTTTATATTATTTCTCGAAATCTATGTAGAAATGTTTTTTTTACAAAAGATAGTAAATGTAAAATGAGTTTTATTTGTACAAAAAATCTAAATTGTTTGGAATTTTTGACAAATAATTTTTTTCTGAAATTTATAATATAATTCTTCGCAAAAATCCAATTATGTTTAAAAATTTACTAAAATTCTAGTCCAAATTAAAAAAATTTCATTTAAATTTTAAATTGTCTTTATAAATAATAAAATTTTTCTCCGTAATTCAATTATTTTAAAAATTTGAATAACATTCTTGGCAGAATTTCAATTATTTTTAATATACAAAATTTTCATTAAATTTCTCGACAAATGCAATTATTGTTAAAAAATTTTTTAAATTTGCTCTTGACAATAAATAATAATAAAATAAAATAATAATATTTATGTTAAATAATAAAAAACAAAATAATTAAATTCTGATAAAATTCTTTATGAAAATTCAATTTTAAGAAATATTCAGTTAACGTTTAATAAATTGTTTATTTTTATAGTTAAATAATTGATTTCTTGTAGAGTTTTCTAATAAATATTGATTTAAAGATAAATTTCAGTTTAAATTTTGGATTAAAATATAATTGAATATCATATTCAAAAATATTTATTTATTAGAAAATTCTACAAGAATTCATTTATTGAGCTCCAAAAATAAACATTTTTTAAAATAATTGAAATTTATCAACAAATTTTTAAGTAATAATTCAATGCATTTAAAAAATTAATAAATTTTTTTTAATAATTGCAGTTTTCGGAAAATTTGACCAAATTGTTGTATGTTAAAATTAATTGATATTCTGACAAGAATTTAAAAAAAATTTTTGAAAATAATTGAATTTTAAAGAAAATTATTTATTATTTATAAAGATAATTTAAATTTTAACGAGAATTTTTGGCAATTTTTGAACATCATTAGATTTTCGCAAAGAATTACTTTATATTTATAAATTATTATTATAAAATAAACTAATAAATAAATTTATAAATTTTTATTTTTCTTTACTTTATATTTGCAATTTTTGAAACTAATTTAATTCTTTGAGGAATAAATACTAAGAGATAAAAAAAATAATTGATTTTTTGAATATATATTTGAAAATATAATTGAATTTTTAAAAACAATTTTATTAAAATTTCTTTTCAAATAATTGAATATTGTTTTCAGTGAAATTTTATCGAAATATAGTAGACATTGAAAGTAATTGAAGTTTGAGAATTTTTTGAAATTAACTAAATTTCTACGAAGAATTTATTTGAATTATTTGAAAAAATTTGAATTGTCAATATTTGTCACATAAGAATTTGATTGAAATTCGTGAAAAATAATTTAATTCTTTGAGGAATAAATAATAAAAGTTAAAAAAAATAATTGAATTTTTGAAAATTTTTATTTCTGTGTAAAAAAATTATAATGATTAAATATTTATTAAAAATTAAGTTATTGATAAATAGATAATTGCAAAATTGAGATTTTTTTAAAATTAAATTATCGAGTGCGAAGTTTGAGTGATGTGAAATTTTTTTTTCCTTTATCAGCGTTGTGGACTTTAACTTCGTGTAAAATTTACTGATTCAAAAGCAAAAAGTGTCAGTTACTAATTTTATTCAAATTAGTCAAAATTTTTGCTAATCCAAATTTAGGGAGTTTTTTCAAAATTTGAATTTTCTTTTTGGAAAATTAATTTCCCTTGTTTTTATCTAACATTATCTGAAAAAATTAACTGTAATACCTATATAATTTAAATTAGTAAACAGTTTTTAATTTAATTCGAATTTAGCCAGAGTATTGCTATATTGACTAGTTGAATTTTTACATTTTTAGTGAATTTTCCACGCGGGTATAGATTTAACGATTATTGCCGCACCCTTTATACTTTCCGCACATGAGTTCAAATTGTTCCAAGGACTGTTTCAGGATTTATACTATATATAGAGAGAGAAAAAAGAGAGAGAGAGAGAAAGAGAAAAAGGACGGGCAAAGGCAAGCAATTTCAATGGGTCTTTATGTTTGAAACGCTCACGCGAGTGAGGAGCACAGCACAGGCTTTGCTTTTCAGTTGTTGTTGCCACCGGTCGCTTACATCTCTTATGTACCAAAGTCATTACTTTTCTAACGACCGTTTTCCAAGAAAATGGATTTCCCTCATCCCTCTTTCCATTTCCCTTCCAATCCTCTATATTCTTGTCTATTTCTTCCTTTTAACAGTTAGGTATAGAACACTCACGATTGCTATGAAAAAGATACAAGAAAATTGCGTCATAAACTTTGAATTGAAACGAGGTGAGTAAAAGCGACAAATTTCTCTCTTTCTCTCTCTCTCTCGATATATATATACATACATAAACCTTATAGGAAATGATGGATTTCACAGCAAAAGTGTTTGTATATATATATATAAGATATTCATTTTGAATTAAATTGTCTCTCAGAGGGATTTTCCTATTGAAAATGTAAAAACAGAAGAAAAAAAAATGGAATTCCACTCGTTGAGTTTGGTTTTGTATTTTTGAAGATTTATTGACAGTTTATTTTACGATTTAGGGAAAGGAATGCAGGGTTGCCACAAGTCAAGGAATTTAGGAAAAATAAAATTGGTCAGGGAAAAGTCAGGGATTTTTACTAAAAGTACTGGAAAAAATTGAATTTTTAAAATTCATGAGAAAACTGAATTTTTTTTCTTTTTGCTTCGTAAACTATGAAATTACCACAAATTTTAATACAAAACCTTCAATTTCTTCTATTTCTGCCAATAATTTCTTTTTAAATAACTTAAATTTTCAAAAACTATCATAAAATTAATAATATATAATAAATAATAAATAAATAATAATTAAATAAAATTAATAATTACTATAATAAATTATGACTTATAAATTATTTTACGAATAATTTTTACAATTTTCCTAAATACTAGATTGATAGAAGAATTTTAGTTAAAAATACTAAAAAAAAATTAGATTTTGGAAATGTTACAAATGATTACGGAAATTCAATTATTTTCAAAAGTTACAAAAATTCAATTATTTTTAAAAGTTTTAATAAAATTCTTGACAAAATTCCACAAGAATTCAATTATTCAATTTTGAATAAATTTCTTCAAAATAATTCAATTATTTTCATAAGTAGTAATAACATTTTTCACAGGAATTCAATTATTTAAAATTCAAACTTTAATAAAATTTTTCGAAAAATATCAATTATGTAAAAATAATAAAATATTTTTATAAATAATAAAATTCTTCACCGAAATTCAATTACTTCTATAAACTTGAATAAAATTTGTTGTAAGAATTCAATTATTTATATAAATAACAAAATTCTTCACATAAATACAGTTATTTTCATAAATATGAATAAAATTCGTTGGAAGGTTTAAATTATTTTTACAATGTAATAAAATTCTTCGCAGAAATCCAATTGTGTTCGAAAATTAAAACAAAAATTCTTGTTATAATTCCAAGTAACTTTATAAATAATAAAATTCTTCTCCAAAATTCAATTAATTTTATGGAAATTTTAAGAAAACTTAAATTATTTTCATAAGTAATAAAACTCATCGCAGAATTTTAATGATTTTTTATACAATATATATTTTTATCAAGTTCCTCGAAAAATGTAATTATTCTTAAAAATTTTATTACAATTTTTCAAATTAAATTCATATGTTTAAAAATTTATTGATAAAATTCTTTATAAGAACTAAATTTTAACAAAGAACATTCGATTATTCAATAAATTATTTATTTTCTAATTTAAATAATTGAATTTTTCTAGAATTTTCTAATAAAAATTGATTTAAAAATGAATTAACGGATAATCGATTTATTATTATTTATTAAAGTAATTGAATTATTGCCACGAATTTTATTACATTTTTTAAAAATAATTTAATTTTTTTGTGAAATTTTACTGCTTGTAAAAATAGTAGAATTCTTGCGAAGGATTTTTTTAGGATTTTTGTAAATAATTAACCTATTCTGAAAAATGTTATGGTTATTTAAATTATTACTAAACATGAAGAAGTCTTCGACTCGGAGTGATCGTCTTTTTCATGTTTTGTAACAATATTCTTATAAGTTGTCCAATTTAAAAAGGTTTCAATTTGAATGTTTTGAAGAATTTTAATTCCTACAGAAAAATAATAATGATTAAATATTTATTTAAAAAAGAAGTTATTGATGTTTTTGAATAATTTTACAATTAATGAAATTTGTAAATAAATGTAATAGAACATTTTTTCTTGATTATCTAATCATTTTTAGAGTGAATCAGAATATTTTTTAGGGTCAGGGAAAAAGTGAAAATTTTGTCTGAAAATCAGGGATAAGTCAGGGAAAAATAAAATTAAATATTTGTGGCAACCCTGGAATGGTAAAATGACTAAGAAAATATATTAAGAGACTAGGGTTAAGAATTTTTTTACAGTTATTACACTATATTAACTTAAAAGTATCAAATGGCATAGAATTGATACCAAAAATGTGGATCAAGTAAAAAATTCATCCAGATTTTTGGCAACAATTTGATCCACTTTAGTATCAATTTGATACTTTCAAGAAAACTGGTGTTTAGACGATTTTCAAATTACAACATTGTTATTATTATTATTTATTTATTGAAATGAAATGGAAGAATCTTCCTTTAACGAAGAATCCGATAAACAATCGGAACATAAAAATTTAGTCCAATATCATACTTTTCAAACAAATAAAAAGTCTAGTTGGTTCTGAGACAAATATACGTTTATTTAAATCAAATAAAATATATTTGGTTTAAATAATATTTTTCTCTGGGTGCATTGTTTTATCAAAGCAGGGTTTTTTTTTAATTGACGAAAGGATTTTTTTCGAAACTTTGCAGATATAAAAACTAAATTAAAAATATAAATAAAAATAAAATGAAATTTAAAAAAAATTAATTAATTAAATTAATAAATAAAATATTCAATAAAAATAGTTTAGAATTCGTCTCTGATTCAGGAAAAAATATTTTTTTAAAACTCTATGCTGGTATTGACAATTTTTTCCTATTTTTTAGGTTGATTTTAAAATTAGGGCATTCTTTCATTATAAAAGGGTATTTTTATTTAAAAAAAGGGATTTTTTCTGAAATATTACGGAAATCATTATTTATTGTCTCAATTTGATAACCTTAAAAAAATCTACGATAGCATTTTCTGAAAATAATTCCCCCCTCCCCCAATAAATAAATAGAATATAAAGGAGATTGAAATGAAAAAAAAAATTGTTCGATATTTGAAGAAAAGTTGAAATAATTTTTTTTCCCTGAACCCCATTGGCAATTCCATTAACAGTTGACGTATCTTAATGATCTATATATGAGAGAAAGATCTGAGCAAACTTCTTGGCGGACCTTTTCGTACCTTCAATTTTTTTTTCTTTTTCGTTTTCCTCCTCTCACTCTCTCTCTCTCGAACGTGGCTCATCTATCATCTCAAAAACATGGCATTTTCTCAGTGAAAAATTTTAAAGTTCAAAACTTGGCAATGGTCAAGTATTATTTGAGAGAGAAATTCCCTTTGTTTTTTTTTAATTTTTGTTAGTTCTTTTTATTTTTTTTTTCTGTAGAAATTTCTTGTGTTTTTCTTTTCTTTTTTGGAAAATATCAATGTATTTAGGAGTGATATTATTGAAATTCTCCTTTATAGTGTTAAAAACGTCTTTGATGTTGTGTCCCGATAATCCGGATCGGCTTTTCGCAAAAAAGCGTCACGAAATTGCACTTTAGAGTAGATAGGACGACAGTTAGACTTTGGAAGTGTCAAGAAAGTCAGTGAAAATAGAGAAGAGGAAAAAAGTGTAGCAAAAACAAAAAAAGAAATAGAAAAGAAAAAAAAATGGTTTCAAAAAGGGTTAGGTACGCCCGGGCGCATTTTTCACGACGAAAACACATTGCGTTACTCGCACGTCCATTGAAAGTACATTTGTATAAAGATATCAACGTTTTAGTGAGTTGAAAATATTTTTGATAATCTTCTCCTTTTACTTCTTTTTCGATTTTTTTAAAACTATTTTTGTTATTTATTTCGTTAACTATTTTTATTATTTTACCTATTTTTAATATTCACGTCCTTTTAATATTCACGTTCTTTTAATATTTACATTCTTTTAATATTTACATTCTTTTAATATTTACATTCCTTTAATATTTACAATATTTAAATATATTGTAGATCATCGGTAAATTTACTTTTCAATGTTTATGTATTTTTCAACCTCCTGCGCATACATTTCAAACAACAAATTTTTGTTTTACTGTTTTAAGCATTTTAAAATTAATATTTATTGTTACATAAATAATACGCAGTGTCCTAATTAATTTAATAACATTTGTTAATTCCTAAGAAATAATTTTCAACTTGATAGATTACTAAATATTAATTTAAACAAAAGTTATTAACATAAATGTTTGGACGAATATATTCGGCTTTATGCGCAGGAGGGTTAATTTATATTTTGAATTTTAGGAAAAAAAAAAGAATTGAAATGCTTTTAATTATTGTATATTAGGAGAATCCATTTACGGTGTCGCGAGCAGCCTTGAAGTTTCGTCCCATAAAACGCCTTAAAATCTTGGCAAAGCCAAAGTCTATTAATAAGAAATATGATCCTGCGTAAGAAACTAATATCGTCGAGAATTTTCTTTTGTTTTCCATTTTTCTTCTTTCCTTTTCTTTTTCTTGCTAAACAACGTATGGTAAGGATGAATATTTTCTGGAAATTTTGTCAATAAAATATGTAATAATGTCGTGTTTTATATAGAATGAAAGCCCCGATATATTCTAAGGTCCCTCAAGCGGCGTTGAATGCCAAAGCAAGCAATCGTATAAAGGATCTTTCTCTTCCTTCGAAAAGGTATTTTTTAATAAATTTTTCCTACTTTACTTTGAATTTCCTACTTTTTCTTTGAATATGTCATAATTTCATGTTCTTTTTTGACGAAATTTTGTAATCTTTTTCTTTGTTTGTTCAGTTGTGATAAATTCGGATTTTTTGGGTCTGTGATGCATGTGATTTTTGGACGATCTTGAAGTATTTTTGTTGTTTGTTTCTTTCTTTGTTTAGTTGTAACAAATTATGATCTTTTGGGTCTGTAATTCATGTGATTTTTGGACGATCTTGAAGTGTTTTTGTTGTTTGTTTCTTTCTTTGTTTAGTTGTAACAAATTAGCATCTTTCAGATCTGTAATTTCATGTGATTTTTTGACAATCTTGTAGGTTTTGTTGTTGTTTGTTTCTTTCTTTGTTTAGTTGTAATAAATTATGATCTTTTGGGTCTGTAATTCATGTGATTTTTGGACGATCTTGAAGTATTTTTGTTGTTTCTTTCTTTCTTTGTTTAGTTGTGACAGATTATGATTTTTGGGTCTGTTTTTTCCGACAAGGATTCCGAAACGTAATAACTAACTTTTAGTACAATTTCAAAACAGAACATTCTGATTTTGAACCTGGTAAAAAGTAAAAAAGTGTCTACTTTGCCCCAATCTACTCCTACAGTTACTAAGCTACTCGAAATTTTCCATTCTTCAACTTTTTCCTATGCTAATTAGTTTTATCTCCAACTATTAATTGAAATTTAGAGAAAAGGGGTTTTGTCTATAGTATGTGTGTGTGTGTGAGAGAGTGTTTTTAGAAAGGGGGTCACAAAACAATTTTCGAAACTTGAAGTAAACTGTCGCCATTGGCCTAAGTGGAGTGACGATGTTCCTCAAGTGACTTTGGAACTCATCGTGCAGTTCCGAGACCAAGTGACATTAGAAGTAGTTTCGCAAATGAGGCACTTACAATGTGCATATCACACGTGCATGTCTTTTGAAAGCCAACCCACATTCTCTTCCTCTCTTCCTCACTCTGTCTCTCTCTCTCTCTCTTTTCTACAACTACACAAAACTGACATCTCAAGTTTCTAACACCACTTTCCGAAAATTTTCATAATTGTCATTGTTTTAAGTGAATTAAAATTCCAATCTGGAAAGTTTAATTCTTTATAATGCAGATTTGATGCAATTAGAAGAGGAATGAAGAAAATGGATGTTGGAAAAAATGGAGAGAAAGATTTTTGTATCTAGATATTTTTGGTGTTAATTGCTATTTTAAAGAACAACTATTATTGTCATTAGCATCATGGTTTTCTTGAAAATAGCAAATTGGTGCCAAATTGTTACTAAAATTAGAATGAAAATTTTTCTTTTGTTACCAAAATAGAAATTGGCACTAAAAAATTTGGATCAATTTCTGATTTGCATCATATGTTTTTGGGATCCATTTGTTGCAATTTGATTATTTTGGGTTAATAGCAGTATTTTTAGCTCTTCAACAATTATTCTGTTGTGCAGTATCTTCTTTAAATAATTAATACATGAAACTGAAATTTTGTTTGTAATTCAGTTTATTTTAAGGATAGCAGAGTGATACCAAATATTAATGTCAATTTTTTAAGTGCTTCGTATATTTTTGGTATCAAATCGTTGTAATTTGATACTTCTCGGTTAATAGAAATATGATGTGATTGTTAGCTTTTCAACGTTCATCAATTTTTGATTTGCTCCCAATTTGTTGTTAAGGAAAATCTTTGTAAAACAGTTTATTTTAAAGAAACGAAACTGATACCAAAAATTTAGATAAAAATTTTATTTACTTCATAAATTTTTAGAGTTGCAATTTGCTACTTTTGAGTTAATTAGTTATATGATTATTAGCTTTTCAACTTTAATTTGGAAGTTCCTAAGAAACTTCGTTTTCTAAATCAAAATTTGGGTCAATTTTTGAATAGCTCCACATTTTTGGTATAAATTCGTTGCAGTTTTGTACATTTATGCTAATAGTAATAAAGTGTTTGTCAGGTTTTCACAACATTAATTTTTTTTGTTCCTAAAAAATTTTGTTTTCCAATTAAAAATTTGGGTCAATTTTTTATTCGCACCACATTTTTCGTATTCGATGCAATCTAATATTTTTCAGTTACTATTAATGATGTGATTAAATTAGCTTTTCAACGTTAATTTTTTTGTGCAGTATCTTCTTTAAATATTTAACAGATAGAGCTGAAATCTTGTTATTCCGTTTATTTTAAGAATGTCAAAGTGATACAAAAAATTTAGATCAATTTTTGATTTGCTCCATACAGTTTTGTTATCAATTCGTTGCAATTCGATACTTTTGGATTAATGCCAATCAATGTTTGTCAGCTTTTGAACTTTACCTTGGTGTTCCTGAGAAATTTTTAATTTTAAAATAAAACTTTGGGTCAATTTTTGATTTGCTTTCAATTTTTTGTTATCAATTCGTTGCAATCTGATTTTTTAAAAATTAATAGCAGTGATGTGATTATTAGGTTTTCAATGTTAAATTTGTTGTCTACAGCCTTTTTAAATATTTAACAAAATCAGTCTGAAATTTTGTAAGAAAGTCTAGAAGATCAGTTTATTTTAAGGATGTCACATTTAGACAAAAAGGGTATCAAAATTGTTGTTAAACAATATTTTGATTCGATTTTTGTCTCAATTTGGGATTCCTTAGAAATACTGTTATTTTCGTAGTAGTAATTAATAATTAGTAATTAGTAATTACTAATTAGTACTTAAATACTAATTGCACATTTTCAAAAGATTTTAGAACTATAAACATTTAAAAAAATGTTTATAGTGATTACTTTTAATTTCTTTTTGCTACGTTTTTTATGAAATGGTAAATTGTTGTGTTATTAAATGGTAATTTAGTTTTTAATTTAATAATAATTAAATAATTAAATAATAATAATTAAATAATTTGATTTTTATTAAATAAATTTGTTTTTTCTTCTTGAAAAAAATAATTTCTTTCTCCTCCACTTTTCTTCATCTTCTTTTTCTTCCACAGCGCAGTGAATCATATACGAAAAGTGTTTTCCCAAAATAAAACGAAAATGGAATATATAAATAAAATTTCGCTTGAAATTCGCAAATCGAGATACCAAAAGTATCGACTTATTTGCAACACACTCCATCAGCAAGCATTCGCCAGGGAGTATGCGGAGTTTCCAGTTCGCTTTCGCTCGACTGCTCTCCTTCATTCATTTTGTCAAGGGACTTCCTCATGAAAAGCCCATTTCAAACCAGAGATCGGGAAAACGAATCTTCCAACTTTTCTTATCTATTTTTCCAACCCGTTTAGACAATTCTTCAATTCCCCCGTCAATACCACTTCGTCGCCATTTTACAAATCAGTATATTTTGTATTTATTTTTTTCTCTAAATATACGTATATATAAAGTTTTTCACTATAGTGGGTGAAAAAAAAAATTTATTTTATTCAAATAACGTAATCTTTTACTATTATTAATTAAATGTTTATTTGAGTCAAGTAATTTTTTGTTTTAATCAATTAAATTGTATTTGACTTAATAGTAATTTTAGTATTTGAGGGTAATATGAACTGAAGCATTTGGTTGATTCAAATAAAAATTATATTTGATTCAAGAAAATATTTAATTGATAATAGTAAAGTATTTGGTTATTTGATTGAAATAAAAATTATTTTGATTCGAGTAAATATTTTAATTAATTAAAACATTCGGTTATATGACTCAAAAATTATTTGATTCAAGTAAATATTTAATTGATTAATATATTTGGTTATTTGACTAAAAAATTATTTGATTCCAGTGAATACTTAATTGATTAAACTATTCGGTTATTTGACTCAAAAATTATCTGATTCAAGTAAATATTTAATTGATTTGAAAATTTGGTTATTTGACTCTAAAATTATTTGATTCGAATAAATACTTAATTGACAATAGTAAAGTAATTGGTTATTTTAATCAAACAAAAATTTTTTTTCAGTGCATATAAATAATCTGTAAATTTTACTTAGTGCGGAAATTGAAAATTAATATTCTTACTAGTAAGAATAATTTTTAATGATTCTAAAAATGTGAATAATCAAATGAACGAAATTTTAATTATTCTTCAAATTGAATTTTTATTTCAATAATTTTACGTCATCTTTATCATGAAAATTAATTTTTGAAGTTTCTAACTGTTAAATTTGAATATGTATTTTTTTTATTGCAATCAGAAGTTTATGGAAAGTTTTCGGATTTTTAATAAAATTGAAGGAGAGAAGTCGAGTTGATTGTTAATTATATGCATATTAAATTTGCCTATTTTTATTTAGTTTTTATTAAAATAAAAAAAAAATTCCCTATCAGGTTCGCTTGGAGAAAGAAATTGAAAAGATTTTTAGAAAAACCATCCGATTGGGAGAGGCACAATAAAGTTTTAGAACGACTCGCAAAACCGAAGAGAAAACATTTTCCACCAAAATTATCAGTATTCTAACTTTTAATATTTAACTGTTTATCTAATTTTTTCATTCTCTTTTCGTTTTATGTTTTCTTTTAATTAATTAAAAAACATTTTTTTAAATAAATTTTAAATACATTTTTTATTAAATAACTAATTATTTAATACTATGATAAATATTCATTTCTTTTATTATATTTTTTATTTTATTGTTAAAATTTATTTTATATTTATTATTTTATTGCGTTTTTGAAAATTTATTTAAAAAATGTTGTTCTATTCAAAAATTTATTTCATTGTATTTTATTGCAATTAAATTAAATTTAATTAATTACATTTATTATTTTGATGTAATTGCTTATTTTATTTCGAAAATTTCCCTCTGTTTTTCGTTTTACTATATTTTCGTTTTAATTTATCACATTTTATTTCTCTTTCATGTGGGAAATAGCTACTTGATTTTATTTAACTCTCGCATTATTTTCATTACACATATAGAAAAGTTGTCATATAAAAGCAGTTGGAGAATTTTAAACATATAAAATTATTAAAATGGTAAATAGAAAACAGAAAATAAGGAAAAGTTGAGGTTTCAGAAAAAAAATAATAAAAAATAACGCATTGCATAACTTTTAAAATGTTCGAAAAGTTTTACATTTGTCACAAAACTTTTTACGTGAGGAATTTTTCATTTATGATGAACATTCCTTTTATATTTTCCATATATTGCATATATACCTAATTATATAGAGTAGTTTTTCATTTTTTTTGTTTTCTACATTGTTCGTTTTATAAATGAAAAAAAAAATTAAATATTCGTTCAAACTTGAAAGGCATGAACTTTGTGTAATAAATGTTAATAAAATTAATTATTTATTTATTTATTTTTATTTGTTACTTATTTTTATTATTTATTTATTAATAAAATTATTAAATTAATTAATTTGACAAAAAGTAATAAATTTTCGAAATTTAAAATTCAATTACAGTGATTATATAATAATTGTAATAATTATAATAAAATAAAATATAATGATTATTATAGAAATTATTATAAAAATACAATAATAATTATTTTTTTTACTGTGTACATATAGCCTTTAAGAAAATCGAAAAAGAAAAGAAAATATAATCCGACAAGAGTTGAGAAATTGGCCCAACCGTTGACTAGAGAGGCGCCTTCAAAGAAGAATGCCTTTAAAGTTAAATCCGGTGCTCTTAAATATGAAATGACCGATAAAATGAAAGAACTCGCGTATCGAATTTATCCCCGAATTTGCATAGAGCCTCGTATTCCCGGAAAAGTTACGATTTCGGCTTTAAAGTACGAGGGTAATTAAAAGAGAAATATTCCCTTCTATATTAATTAATAATTTACAACTAAAAATCGTCAATGAATAATTTTTAAATAATAATTGCTAATCAATAATTTTCTATTAATATATAATCGTCGATGAATAATTTTTAAATAATAATCGTCGATGAATAATTTTTAATTAATAATCGTCGATGAATAATTTTTAATTAATAATCGTCGATGAATAATTTTTAATTAATAATCGTCGATGAATAATTTTTAATTAATAATCGTCGATGAATAATTTTTAATTAATAATCGTTGATCAATAATTTTTAATTAAGAATCGTTGATCAATAATTGTTAATTTATAATCGTTAATCAATAATTTTTAATTTATAATCGTCAATCAATAATTTTTAATTAATAATCGTCAATCAATCATTTTAAATTAATAATCGTTAATTAATTTTTTTTTTAAATTAGAATTACACTAATCAGTAGTTAATAATTAATTACTTTTCTTACAAAAATTAATATTACTAATTACTGTGGGAATAAATAATAATTATGATTATGGAAATTAATAAAAAATAAAAATTATCGATAAAATTAATTAATAATAATTCCTAATATTCAATTATTTTGAATAATAGCTAATGATCGAATACAGCAACTCGCGAGACCGCCAAATAGACCACCGGGAAGGGAAACGGATTTGAAAGATAATGCCTTCGATGTTTCTCCAACAGCATTAAAAGCTTGGTGTTCGCCTGCAATTAAAAAATTGGCTAAGCCTAGAATTCGTAAATAATTATTTTGTCACATTCAATTCTATTTGATTAAAATTCAAAATTATTTTCAAAACAAAATTTATTTGATAATACAGTCAAATAATTCATTGTATTCGGATTTTATTAAATTTTTTTTTCTGTTTATTATTGAGATTGTAATTAAATTAAATTTATTATGTTACAAATAAATTAATATATTAAATGAGAATTTTAAAAAATATTTAACATTTATATTAAGAAACTAATTTATCTTTTAATTTGTAAAATAATATTTTCAACCAAAATTCAAACATAAAAAAAGTATCAAAAACATTCGCTTTTTAAACGTTCAGAACTTTAGGGGCATAATTTACAATTATTGAGTATTATTCCCCAAAATTTTTTTAAGAATTCAATTATTTTCAAAAGTTATAATTAAAATTCTTCAAAAATTAAATATTATTAAAAATAATTGGATTCGTGCGATGAATTTTATTATTTAAAAAAAATAATTCAATTTTTTAAAAGAATTTTATCAGATTTTTTGAAAATAATTAAATTTAATTAAAATTTTTAAAAATAATTGTATTCTTTCGAGAAACTTTACTACAATTAAATTAAAAATAATTGCATTTTTTTGAAAAATTTTATTATTAATAAAAATAATTAAATTCTTGAAAAGAATTTGATTAAAAATTTACAAAAATACTTATTAAATTTTTTTAAAGAATTTATTTGAATTTTTTTTTTTAATCTATTTTCTTTAATAATTTTAATTAAAATTTTTTAATGTAATTAAATTTTATAAAGAATTTCTTTCAAGTTTTTAAAATAATCGCTTCTGTTAAAAATTATAATTAAATACCTGTATTGTTGAAGTTTATTATAAAATTGTTTTGAATATAATTGAATGTATGTGAAAAATTTTATTATTTATAGAAATAATTTAAGTCTTGCGAAGAATTTTATTATTTTTAAAAATAATTGAATTGTCTCCAGAAATTTATTAAAAGTTTGAAAAATAAATTAATTTTTTCGAAAATTTTTTTTTTACTGAATCCTTCGGTGAAATTTTATTAAAAACTAGACAAATAAAATTTTTATTAACAAATTGTGTCATTTTTTAATTTTTAAAGAAAACACTTAAAAATTTAAAAAGAATCTTCTCTAAAAATTGGGAAAATAATTAAATCTTTTGACTAAATTTTTGCAGACAATCTTAGAAATAATTGAATTTTTTGAAATATTTACATATTTGAAATAAACATAAAATTAGTTAAAACAGAAAAACTCAATAAACATTTTCATACAGAATTAATTCTACAAAAATTGTTAGTTAAACGTATGATAAATTCAAATTTTCGTGTAGATTTTAATTTAAAATTGTTTTTAAAATTCAATTATTTCTAAAAAAAATTGCACGATGAAATGCTTTTAATGTTCAATTATTATTTTTAATTTCAACTGAAATTCATTATTAAATCAATTTTTATTAGAAAAATCAGGAGGAGAATTCATTTATTTGAATACAAAAATAATATGTATATTTCAAAATTGAATTCTCATAAAGAATTTTATTTAAAAATTTTTAAATAATTGAGTCAATTATTTTCCCGAATTTTAAAAAAAAATTTTACTATTAATTTTAAAACAACAGAACTGAGGAAAATTTTTGAAAATATTTGAAATTTTACCAAGAATTTAATACAAATTTTTTGAAAATAATTGAATTTCGGAGATGAATTTTATTGTTTTTTAAGAAAATTAAAAAAAAAATTTAAACATAATTGAATTCCTTCGAAGATTTTACTATTTAAAAATAAAAAATTTAATCTCTTGTAAAATATTTTTAAAATTTACAAATACAATTAAATAATTTTTTTTTAACAATTTAACAATTTTTTAACAATTTGTTAACAATAATTGAACTTTTGCGAACTATAATTTGTTACATTTTTTTTTAAATAATCGAATTTACAAGAATTAATTCGTTAATTTCAAAAATAATTGAATTGTTTCGAAGAATGTTATTATGTATGTATAAATAATAATTGGATTCTTGCAAAGAGTTATTTAAACAAATTTCTGAATAATTAAATATTTACTTTTAATATGCGAATTTTTCAAGTTTTCTATTATGAATTTGAAAATAAAAACTTTTGTAATTTCAAAATTGGTAATATACGCTGAAAAAAATTTATATTTGATTCAAATAACCGATTATTTGACTATTATCAAATAAATATTTACTTGAATCAAATAATTTTTATTTGAATCAATTAAACAATATTAACTTCAAGTTCAAATACTGAAATATTTGATTTAAATACAATTTATTTAATTTTAATATACAATTTTTTTTGATTCAAATAAAAATTACTTGATTCAAGTATAAATATTTATTTGATAATAGTCAAATAATCGGTTATTTGAAACAAATAACTTTTTATCATTGTAAAATAATTTTAAAAAAATTATTTTGAATTAAATTTTACAAGATTTTGATTCAAGGCCTGGAGAAAGAGAGAAAAAAAAGAAGAGAGTGAGGGGGAGAAGGAAAGAATGCAGAAAAGAGAGAAAGAGAAAAAAGAAAAAAATGAGAGAGAGAGAGAGAGAGAGAAAAGGAGGGAAAATAGTAGTAAAAGAGAAATAGAAAGAGAAAGAGAAAAAAAGGAGAGAGAAAGAGAGAGAAAAAGAGGAGTGGAAAAAAATATACTAGTTCAAAAAAAAAAAGTTATAACAGTTGATTATTGGAGTTTGATTACCCTCAATGATACTAGGGCACAATTGTGCTCTCTCTCTTTCTCCTCTATATATCTATTCAAAAAGAGTTTTACGAATGAATTCTGCTGCAAAAAAAGCATGTATGTAGCATCAGTGAGGGGTAAAAAAAGAGGGAATAAAAAACTCGGGAAAACCTTTTTCTAGAAACTCATGACTCGCGCATGCATATGTATGTATATATATATATATATATACACTATCTATATCTATATACATGTGCGCATCATACATGTTTGTTTCGTTTGATTGCAATGTTCCACTTTCATCAATTTCGATTGGACATTGACGATTGAACGCGTCTGTGTATATGAAAACGATCGAAAACTTCATGTCATTGCTCTAAATGAAGAAAGTTTCAACTTTAGAGAGATCAGCGCGTTTACAAAAGCAATTTCTATATACGCAGCTTACAGTGTGACAACCTCACTCATTTTTTTTTTGTTTTTTTTTGTTTTTATTACTGCGCCTCTTTTTTAATCCACTCTTCTATCATATATAAATGAAAAAAGAAACATTTTTTTCCCCTAATGTCAAACAATTTTTTTTCTATTTGTAATTATGTATTTTAATTTTTAATTCTGATATTTGTGTAATTAGCTGAGTTTATGAATTTTGTAATTAGATGTATTTTGTAATTAATAATATATTTATATTTTAAAAAAAATTTTTTTTGTATATATTGTAAGCAAGAGTCTTTATTTTATAATTTTATCATTAAATATTACGCTCGCCTGGGCGTGAGACGTAATTTAATTAATTAAATGTTTTCAATTTATTATTATTATAATTATGCATATTGCAAGATTTTTTTATTCAAATAACAACTTTAATTTTTTGATGCAATTTCAAATTCAAAATTCTTTTTTTACACGGAGAGAGAATATATATCAAATTTTGTAAAAATATTTTCAAATTGGAAAAAAAGTGGGACAAAGCAAAATTTTAATATGAAAAATACTAAACTTTAAAAAAACTTATGTGAAATTTAGTATAATTATATCAAATATCAAGAATATTAATTAAATTCTCATATAACTTTAATAAATTTCACAAAACTATTTTTAAAGTTTAGTATTTTCAATATCAAAATTTCGCTTTGTTGCACTTTTTCCTCAATTTGAAAATATTTTTACAAAATTTAATATATATTCTCTCTCCGTGTAAAAATTGCTAACTATTAATAACCAAATAATTACTAATAGATAGTTTTTTGTTTATAAAAATCAATTATTATCAAAATTTGTAATTAAAAATCCTCAAAAAGAAAATTTGTCAAAAATTGCAATAAACAACTGGAGAAAACACGAAATCAGGAAAATTATTTTCAACTTAATTTTCTAAATTTCAATTATTCAAAAAATAAGAGAATCTTAAAAAATTATGAAACGACAATTTTATTTGTATATTATAATTTTTTAATATTTTATTAATATTTGAATAATTGAAATTTGTAAAATTTAATTGATAATAAGTTTTTTTTCTAGTAATAAGAAGATAATTTATAGTAATAAAATAATTTTTCTCTAGTATTTTATTTTTTGCAAATTAACTAATGAGGATTTTTAATTGCAAATTATGAAAATAATTAGATCCTGAAAAAATTTTAATGAAAAATCTTTAAATTTTTATTAAATTTTTTGCCAAGTATGGTTTCTGGAATTTTTGTCATTCCTCTTCTTTTTAAATTCGATTATTTTCTTTATTTTTTCAATTCAATATTTTCGAAAATTAAAATACATTAGTACAAACAATATTAAAATTAAATATTAAAATTTTTTTCAGAATTATTTTTAAATATTTTGGAGAAGAACAATCATGTCAAAAATTTTAAATTATAATTCTTCGAAAAGTGAATTAGTTTTTTTAATTAATTTTACAAAAATTCTCTGAAGAAATTTAATTATTTTCGAAAAATTACATTTTTTAAATGTAAATTTTTTTTTCAATTTTCATCAAAATTTTTTAGAATTTTTTTGAAATTTTCTTTTGTAGACTTTTATTAAAATTTCGGAGGAATCATAAATTAAAATTTTTAAGAAAATTTAATTGTCATGTTTATTTTTTTCATATTTTTAATTCTTTGTAAATGATTTTAGATTTTTTGTTGTTAATTTTTTTTTAGAATTATTTGAAAATTTTTTAATTGTATATAATGGAGAAATTATTTTCTTTCAATAAATTATTTTGAAATATTGTTAAAAGAATTCAACAAAAATTGATTTTTAAAAATTTCTTTTTACAATTTTTGGAAAACTTCATTAGACAAGGACAATTGCAGTTATTTTAAAAAATTGAATTTTTGCACTTAAATATTTGAATTCTTGTAGAACTTTCGGGAAATTATTAAAAATAATTAATATTCGATAATTGATTGAGAGATGAAGTTTTGTTATGAATTAAGAAAAAATATTTGAATTTTGTAAGGTTTATAATTGTAGTTTTTAGAAATCGCTAAATTTCAGAAGGTTTCCAACTTTTTATAAATAATTTTCACAATAAAGATGATCAATTTGATGAAAAAATTTAGGCAAAACTTTTATTTGATTTTCATTTTGGTTTCAAATCGATACATTTTAGTATAAATTCGATTCTTTCAAAAAATTTGTGCATTTAAATTGAAATTAAAAATTTTTTTCCCCTGAAAAAATGTATAAAAGTATTTAAATATTTTTTTTGATAAAATTATTTTAAAAAGTGTAATTTAACGATCAGTTTGAGTCAAGGAAATTAAAATAAAAAAAACAATTCAATTCTTTTTACGTTTTAATAAAATTATTTATTTTTCGAATACTTGAATTTAGAAATTAGTAGAAGGGGAAAATCAGGGTAATAAACATTATATTTTTCTGGCAACACTGAATTAAATAATAACAACTTTTTCATTTTTGTATTAATAATAAAAAATATTATTAATTAATAATTATTATTTAATTTAATAATTATTATTATTATTTAAATTATTTAATTTTTTTTTTTTTTTTGAAACGAGATCTTTTTTTCTCTCACTCTTTCTCTCCATTGTCTCATCAGTGGGACCTATGAAACTGAAACCATATAAAAATCCTGGGGGTGCAGATAGAAAAAAAAGGAAAGAAAAAAAAATTGTTCTAAAATTCAAGTCGAAAACAAAGTTTTTTAATATCACTGCGCTGTAAACGAAGACCGAAGCCAAAAATTTGCACACACAATTTTTGTTCAACTTTTGGGGGAAAAAAAAAATTTTCTCTGTATATATGGAAATTTACAAATGCGAAGTGGGGGAAATAAAATTACTTTTGATGAATTTTTTTCCATTTCTATATATATAGAAAGAATGAGAGGAGAACGAATTGGAAAATTAGATTTGATATCACTTGTCGAATTGTGGTGGCTGCAAAGATCAATGTTTATCTAATAGAGAAAATATACTTTTCTGCGATCTTGATAGCGTTTTATGGTTCTTTGAGAGAATTCACGTTCGCGGGCAGGATTCGATCTATATATATATATATATATAGTCAACATTGACATTTTGTCATCATTTCTCAGCAGTCACGTATTTCGAAAAGTAGTACTTTTATATATGAGTATATTTTATTTTTTTTATTTTTTTTCTATATTTTTTATTTTTATTTTTTATTTTTTCTATATTTTTTTCTTCTCTCTATTTTTGAGAAATAAGTCCATTAGTTCAACACGTCCATTAACTGTCATAAGACGGAGGTCATCTGTCTATAAAAGAGTATATCCTTTCGTTAATGTCAAATTTAACTTTATTCCTTCATTACAAACTTGTGTATCGTAAAAGGAGAAAAAAAATCCCTCCTTTCTCTCTCTCTCTCTCGATTTCTCCGTTCAAGTATAGATGGATTCTTTTTATTTTTTATTTCTCTTTTTGAGAAATTCATTTTTCTCTTCAATTTGTATTTTTCCGTAAATTCCCTTTTTCTCTTTTTTTATTGGATTTTTCCTATTTTTATTTATTTTTTACTTTTTTTTATTTTTATTTCCTTTTTACTTTACTTTTCTTCTTCTTCTTCTTCTTCTTCAAATTCGTAAATCGTAATACGCTGGGAAAATTAATATAGAAAAAAAATGGTAATTGTAACTTAAAACTAAAATTAATAATTAAATAGGTAATAATTGGATAATCGTATTTTACTAGACGTAAAATTGATTTTGTTCTGGTATTTGAATTATTATTTTTAATTAGCACTTTATTATCGTATTATAATAATGCGCATACTATTTTATCTTGACAAAATTCAGATCTCTTTTCTTAATTGATATATTAATTATTGAAAGCGAAATTAATTAGCTGAATATAATTGATATTGAAATGGCACATATTTGCATGAAGTGCATTATTAATTAACATTATTGATAATTTGGGTACATTAATACTTTAACGAATATTGAACATCTTATGCAATAGCACAAAGTTTCTATAATACATCTCATTATCTTTTTCCGTTTTTTTTATCGCAATATAATTAAATTTTTCTCAAGAAAATTTTTTTTTCTCCAGAATTTTTTCTATATCTTTCAAAATTATTTGATTTGGAATTTTTTATTTGGAAAAAATACCCAAATACTTTTATTGTAAATAATATTATTTATAATAATATAATTTTTGGTCCCCTGAGAGGAATCGAACACTAGATGTTCCTATTTAGTAGACCTTGTATTTTTCCTCGCAGCCAATTGTGTGTTATTGCTTTTAAAAATTTATATATATTTCATTTAATTCTATGATTGTTTTATTTTTTCGTTAGTTAATAAAAAATGTGCTACAACTGTTTAATTAATATTATTATTATTATTTGACTTATTTATTAAGTATCTCGGACGTTAAAGACTATTTAATTAATTATTATTATTATTATTATTAGAAAAAAAACTTCTTCTATTATAAAATAAATTTCTTTTATTATATTTTGTTGTTATTTTTTTTATTGAAAGTACTTTTGTACGGAAAAGTGACCTAACCGTGGAAATAAAAAACAAAATAATAATAGTTATGATAATAACAGTTCACTAACAATAAAAAATATTACAATTATCCAATTTTCCATATGAGAATTGACTTTATTTTCTCATAAGTAAATTATCGCAGTTTCCAGGGCAATCTCGAAATTTAATCATATACTCTGATCAGGTACCTTGCGGAATGCAATTATTACTTAGAGACCGTTGGTCACGAAGGAATTAATAAGCCTTAGGGGCGCGCTTACGTTTAAGATAATGAAACTTTATCAGTATTAAAAATTTTGCATTTTGCCTTAAACAAAAAAGAAAAAAAAACTAGAAAAGATACAAAAAAAGTATATGGACGGTATAATGAAGTTATTACAAAAAACGAGTTGTTTAAAAAGGCAAAAATTAAAAATTTAAAACTATGAAAAATGGTTAACATTTGTTTATAGAAACAAATATTTATACTTTGTTATTATAAAATTATAATTCTTTGTTAATATTGAAAATGTACATTATAGGTAAAATTATTCTTTTAAAAAAGGAAAAAAGAGAAAATCGAGATTTTAAAAATCCATGTTAAATATATAATGAAAGTAAATGTAAATTAAAAATTAAAATTGTAAAATGTTATTATAATTATAATAATGTTAATATAATATATTCTTTATTTAAAAATATAATTTTTGTAGAATTATTCTTTTATTATTTATTTATTTTTGATTTATTATTTTAATTATTTCTCTATGCGCTGGTAATAAAATTAAATAAATTAAATTAATTAATTTACTTAAATTACCGCATTTTTTATTATAATGCATTAATATTTAAAAAAAATGTTTTTTTTCGTTTTTATTTTTTTTTGTGACAAAAGTGTAATATTCTCTTTCTCTCTCTCTCTTTTTTTGTGTATAAATGGAACTATTTTTTCGTTGCTTTTTACGAATTCAAAAAGCTATATGGCGATAATGGGACGTTATATCACTTTCGACTGAACCGTGAGGAATATAAATTATAAAGGTCTCGCAGTTTGATATTCTGTTCAACCAACAACCTGTCGCCCCTTGAAAATGTAACCACTTTCAAGCGTACCGCTGCCGCTTTTCTCCATAACTAAATAAACATATACAGAGGCATGTAAATCCATTGCAAATATTAAGTGAATACACCACCACAACTTCAAATTGAATGCAATATTGACTCTTCTCTTATTTTGTCATATATGATCTTCTTCTATAACTTCTTTTCCTCTTCGTTTTCTGGTCTTCTTCTATTTTCTCTTTCGTCTGTTTTTTCTCCATTTTCTTCTTGTTTTTTACATTCTCCTTGTTCTTCATTTTGTACGTTTCCCCTTTGTTTTTTTTTCTTTTTTTTCTTTTTCACTATTTTCCCCTTTTTCTCCTTTTTTCATTTTTTACTTTTTCACTTTGTCCGTAAATATTTTTATTCCATTTTCTCCTTTTTTTGCTTGTTTTTTTCTTCTTCTTTTCCACCATTTTCTCTTTTTTCGATTTATTTTTTTACTTTTTCTCTTTGTCTATAAGTATTTTTATTCCATTTTCTCCTTTTTTGATTGTTTTTCTTTTTTTTTATATTTCCACAATTTTTCCTCCTTTTCCTCTTTGTCTATAAATATTTTTAATTCCATTTTCTTTTTTTATATTGTTTTTGTTTTTCTTCTTTTTTCTCCATTTTTTCATCATTTTGTCCTTTTTCTCTTTATTTTTATTTTTCTTCTTTTTCATCATTTTCTCATTTTTCTCCTTGTTTTTCTTTTTCCACTATTTCTCGTTGTATTTCTTTTTCGCCATCTTCTCTATTTTCTATTTCTTTTTCTTATTCTTCAGTTACAGAATTTTCTCCTTTTTCTTTTTTGACTGTAAATATTTGTATTTTTTTTTCTTCTTTTTTTGCTTGTTTTCTTTTTCATCATTTTTTCTTTGTTTTTCTTTTTCTCCTTTTTCTTCTTCTACTTTTTCTTTTCTGTTTATAAATATTTGTATTCCATTTTTTCCTTTTTTTCTTTGTTTTTCTTTTTTTACTTTTTGACAATTTTCTCCGTTTTCTTTTTCTACTTTTTCTTCTTTGTATATAAATATTTTTATACAAAAACATTTTTTCTCCATTGGTTCATAAAATACTATACATTCTCTAGTTTCTAGAAATTGTCCATTTTTCCCACTTTGCAAACAGTTTTAAATTTAACGTTTCATACACTTTTTCTAACTTTACAAAATCTTTTTTTCAACATTTCATGTACTTATTCTCGTCTTACAAATTTTTTTTAATTCTGTACCATTTTTTTCGTTTATGAATTTTTTTTCCAATAGAAAAATTAATGTGGAGACATAAATTATTAACTCAATTTTTCTAATTGTTAAGTAAAAGAACGCGAATGAAAAAAATGTGTTTAAAAAATTCTGTTACGCGAGGATATGGATTCTTTGTGTAGAATTAATTCTTTTTTTTTTTTTAGTAAAAGCATTGAACTTTTAATGATAATGGAATATTTCATATGTAGAGTGAAAGAGTGTTCTTTTTTTAGTTTTTTTTTTAGTCTAAAAGTTCTTTTTGTATAAAATTTTTTTGTAGATAATTGCTTCTTTGAAAGAATTATTGTTTTAGGGAAAAAGTTTTTCAACTCGTTTCTTGAATTTTTCTTTACGTGTTCCGACTTGAAGAAATTTTCGACATTAAATATTTTTTAAAGACAAATTTTTAATATAGAGAAAAGTTTTTGTGTGGAAATTGTTTTTGTACATAAAAAGAAAATTTCTACACTGAAAAATATTTTTACTTATAGAGATTTTTCCTTATAGAATTTTTTTCCTATAGAAATACAATTTTCTAAAAATAGAATTTTTTTTTATACAAAAATATGATTTGCTGCGTAGAGATTTTTCTTTGCAGAAATTTTTTTTCTTATTGAAATAAGATTTTCTTAGAAATAGAGATTTTTGCTTTTAGAATTTTTAATAAAAGGTTTTTTCTTATTGTTTTGTGGATTTAGAAAATTTTCCCTTTTTTGAATGAAGAGAAAAACAAATATTTTTCCGCACACTTTATCAGGGAGCTTTGGCATGAGATTGTTAATGAGATAATCCTGGTTACGATTACGGGAGTTTTGGGGAGGTACACTCAACCGCTAATAAGACCATCGAAACCACTAACATAATCAATATCCAAGCAATTAGTTGCCGAACAACAGGATATAATATCACGTCGATAGCTCTCGCAGTTAATTTGGTTCATTTATTCCCCATACAGCAAGTGCGTAATTGCGATTAATGAAGTACTTTTATATTCCAATATATATTATTAATTTTTTCATTAAAACTACTTTTTCACATTTAATACATAATTACATTTGAATATTTACATATTTTTGTATTAAATTATTAAAAGAGTAAATTTTTTTAAAATTAAAATTGTATTATTTTGTTGAAATTAAAAAACCACTTGGTTTGTTTTGCAAAACAATGTAATTATTATTGTACTAAAATAATTAACATAAAAACGTATTATTTTAATTAATAGTAATAATAATTTTTATTATTATTATTAATAATAATAATAATTATATTATTATTATTATTATTATTATTATTATTATTACAATTGAGATAAACAGTGAATTAAAATTAAAATGAGTGTGAACATTATTAAATTAAAAAATCTGAAATGTAAATTTATTGAGATTAGAATAAACTGGAAAATTAGTGGAATTAGAGTTGCGGAAATTATTGTAACTGCAATAATTATTGTAATTAATTGTACTTGATAATTTTAATAATAATTGAAACGATTCGCAATTCCAATAATTATTCTATTGCATTGAATATTGTATTTTAATTATATTGATTAACTTAATTGCAATTTGTTGTAGCCGTGTTTACTAATATGCTTCAAATGATTTCATTTTCTATGAAATTATGAAAATTATTTCTAACTTTAATATTTTTTTTAATTTAATTTAATTTTAATTCAATTACACTTGAAAAGAATTCATTTATTTAATTAGATGAGTTTTTTTTGGCAAAAAAAAAATAATTAACTTGAAAGAAAATAAATATTTCATTGAAGCAAATAAATCATCAACTTGAAACAAATAAATATTAAAAATTAAATTGAAACAAATAAATAATTATTTTGAAACAAATTTTAATTTTAATTTATTTCATAAATTTGAAGCAAATGAATGTTAATAAAAATGACTATTTATTATTAAAACTTACTAATTGAAAAGCAAAAATACTGTCACTATAATTGACTGTCTTAATTCTAATTAGTAAACATTTTTACTAATTCAAATTTAGTGGATACATTATTTTTTTATTAGTACAAATTTTTACTAATTCAAGTTTAGAAAGTAAATTATTGTTTTTATTACTAAAGATTTTTACTAATTTAAATTTAGAGAGACAAATTATTGTCTTTATTACTAAACATTTTTACTAATTCAAATTTAGAGGGTAAATTATTATTTTATTAGTAAAAATTTTTATTAATTTAAATTTAGAAAGTAATTTATAGTTTTTATTACTAAAAAAATTTTTTACTAATTCAAATTTAGAGAGCAAATTATTGTCTTTATTACTAAAAATGTTTACTTATTTTTTAGTGACTAAATTATTTTTCTATTAGTAAACATTTTTTACTAATTCAAATTTAGAGTGTAAATTATTTTAATTTAATTTTAATTTTATTATTAAATTTTTCCTCTCTAATTATAAAATCCTTTAATTTTATTTCAATTAATTTACTTCTCCTTTTTTTATTATTTCAATTTTTTTATGTTTCAGAATTAAAAAATACTTTTAGAAAAATTTCTTGAATGTAGTGTTTGAATAACAAAAAATTCTCACGAGCGGATAAAAAATAAAAATCCCTATATTGTCTATTATATATATATATATATATATATAGCGTTTTGTGTATATTTTAATATTCCGGAAGTGCAAAAAATGAGGGAGAAGATTGACTCTCAATATCATCATCTCGGGAGTTTATAATTTGGTGGAGAATCGATGTTGCGTCACGTGTGCCAGGTTACTGATAAAAGTCGGAAGCAAAAAAAAGGGCCTATTATAAGTTTTTAAGAGTGAACGAGAGTGCTTAAATCCTTATAGGAAAATAAAGATAAATAGGAGCAGCTTCTCGAGCACAGGGACAAATTGAAAACGACCTCGCAACCCTCAATTGATCAGCTTTAGCCAATTGCGAATTATATACGAACGAATCTTTATTTACTGACATCATTAAATTGTCGCAATTACAACAAATTACTTCCTTTTTGCAGCGAAAAAATAAGAAATAAAAATTCCTCGCGTTCTATTGTTTGTTCTGCTTTTCCTCTAATTTTGATGAAAATAATTGAATTTTTAAAGAAAAATAATTAAAAATCGGGTAAAAATTTTGTTGTTGCAAAAAATTATCTGTTGCGAGTAAATATTTATTCTTCCCTTACAAGAAACTGAATGATTTTATTAAAATACAATTTTTTTTCTTCTGCTACTTCCAAAATATAATATTTTTTTAACAATAAAGAGCAGAAAATCAAAACATTTCAAATAAAAAAAAAAAACAAGAAGAATGGAAGTAAAAAAACCAAAGAAAAAAAGGTCCAAGAAAATAGTTGAAAAAAATGCAGAAAAACAGAGGGAAAAAATTCAAATACTGTAAAAAAGAAGAGAAAAAGAAATAATTTTAACAATACGGATAGCAAAAAATTACCAAGCTTCAAATAAAATTTTTAAAAAACTAGAAAACCGAAAGAAAAAATTCCAAAAAAAATAGGTGAAAGAAAAACGGAAAAAAATGGAAATGCTCGAATAAATTTAAGAAAAAGAAATAGTTTTAACAATAAACAAAGCAGAAAATAGCACCAAATTTCAAATAAGCTAAAAATAGAAAATTAGAAGCAAAAAAAAAAATTCCAAAGCAAAAAAAAGTCCAAGAAAATAGTTGAAAAAAAAATGAAGAAAAATAGACGGGAAAAAAATTGAAATGCTGGTAAAAAGAAAAGAAAAAGTGAATAAGAGAGAAAGAGGAAATGTGACAAATACTTATAGGTAAAAGAAAAAGAAAAGATGAATATAACCCATATAATGTAAAGAGAGATGGAAAAATAGAGGGCGAGAAGTGAAGGTTCTGATGGCAAAAGTTCTCTGCAATGTCGGCGGACATAAATTGCTGAAGAAAGTGGCGAAAAGAAGGTAAGGGTCAAATAAAAAAGCAAAAAAAGAAAAAAAAAGAAAAGAGAAAAGAAAAAAATAAGATTGAAGAAAAGGAAGAAAAGCCAGTAAAGAAAACGAACCTGCTACTCGATTAAAGAGGGGGGATGGGGGACGACCTGAGATTTAAAGCGAATTTTGTTACTATAGTATAATATAGAACTCTCCTCTCTCGCGCACTAAATTGCTACTTCGCTACACAAATTATAACTCCATTTTTCTCTCCTTTTGTCCTCCTCTCATTTTTACACACACCTATAATAATCGTTCCCTTTTCGTAAAACGTTTCTTTTTTTTATTTGTTTCTAACATTTTTTATTTTATATTTTATTTATTTTATTATTTTCCATTATTTATTTATATTTTCTTTTACTTTTGTTGTTTTTGAAATTATTTTTTAATACTTTTTTTTTTATTTGTAATTGTTATATTTTTATTTTTTCTAACTTAATGAATAATTTGTTTACTAATAGATAATAATTTTTACTGATAAATTGTAATTTTTTACAAATTTATTAGTAAAATTTACTAATTCGAATAGAAAAAGGTTAGAGAAGTAGGAAATTTTAATAAATAAATAGTAGTTTTACTAAATTATTAGTAAAATTCGCTAATTCGAAAGCAAAAAAAGTGAGAAATAGAAATTTTACAAAGAAATAGTAGTTTTACTAATTTATTAGTAAAATTCGCTAATTCGAAAGCAAAAAAGTGAGAAATAGAAAATTTTACAAATAAATAGTGATTTTTACAAATTTATTAGTAAAATTCGCTAATTCGAAAGCAAAAAAGTGAGAAATAGAAATTTTACAAAGAAATAGTAGTTTTACTAATTTATTAGTAAAATTCGCTAATTCGAAAGCAAAAAAGTGAGAAATAGAAAATTTTACAAATAAATATGATTTTTAATAATTTATTAGTAAAATTTTACTAATTTAGAATAATTTACTAATGCGAAAGCAGAACAGTGAGAAATTGGAAATTTTACTAATAAATTGTAATTTTTACCCTATTTTAAATTTAGGGACTAAATTTCTTTAATTTTATTATATTTTTAATATTTCCCCCCCTATTGGTACAGTGTCACAAGAAAAAAGAAACAGTTTGGAAATAAATTTACAACAATTTAGGCCAGAGGAAAATAAAAATAAAACGATAGGAAAATAAAATTACAGTAAAAAATTTTCTTCTGCGCCAAATATTTTATTGGAAATAGATATAATGTATTCACTTGGACAAAGATAAATGCTTTATCTAGTTTTGCTGAAATCGAGTCTTCTTGATGTCAGACGTCTATGATTGATTGTTTTCAAGAAAGGAATTTTTCTCCTCCAATCCAAGTGCTCTTTTAAAAACAAACTAAAAAAAACCAACCATCCAATTTAAAAGCAAAAGAGAAATTAAAAAAATTCAATTTAGCTCATAAATTTTAATTTAAAAAAGAATTTTCTTTTCTTTAATTTTTTTTTCATTCTTTTTTTTCGTTTTAATTTTTTTTTTGAAAACCATAAAAAAAAATTTTGTAAAAATTTTGCAGAAATGATTTTAAAATAATTACTGTTTTAAAAATTGGATATAAGAGATACAATTTATAAATGTATATAAAACTAAAAAAGAGAGGGACCAGTATTTGAAATAAATTTTTTAAGAGAACATTCCATTTTCTTCCATTGAATTCAGGAGCATTAAAAGGTTCCTGCTCATAACAAGGTTTTAGAAAAAGTCAAAGACCCTTTTTCAAGGAAAATCTTTCTAACTAAACTCTTTTACTTTCAAGATAAGCTTTTTTTTTCTCTCTCCTCTTCTTTCTTCATCCTATCTTTGACGGTCTCTAATATAAATTTTCTTTTATAAAGGAATATTAAATCAGTCTTTGCGAATTTCTAAGAACACAAAGGACTTGTGATTAAAAATGTAAATATTAACCTGTAATCAATATCTTCCTTTGGCTTTTATTATTTCATGTAGAGAGAAAGAGAGAAAAAGAAAGAAGAAGAAACAAATTTGTTCTCTAAATTAATAAAAGTGGTTAATTTTTTTTTTCTTGAAAAATAGAAGAAAACGAAATATCTTTTGCGGAAAAATTAGAAAAGAAAATTAATTTTTGTGTTCTTCAATTTTCGAACGGTCGAATAAAGGGGAATTTTTTGTTACTCTTCTTTAATTTTTATTTTATTTAGAATTCAGAAAAAAAAAATTTTTAAATAAATTTTTTCATAAAAATAATAATTTTTAAAATTTGAAAAATAAATAGAAACAAAATTTTCTTACATTTAAATCTTAAAAGAATTGCGAAAAATGTTATAAAAAATTTCAAGAAGCTTCCGAAAAATGTTTTCATTTTTCAATAATTGAAAAGTTCAATAATTGAACTTTTCAAAAAAATATTTTTATTTATGAAAATAATTAAATTTTTCTAATAATTATTTTTATTTAACGAAAATAAATGAATTCTTGCAAAGTATTTTGAAATCTACAAAAATAATTGAATTGTTTTTCGCTGATAATTTATCAAAATTTCAAAAAATAATTCAATTTCTACGAAATATTTTTTAAAATAATTGAACTCCTGCAAAGAATTTTACTTTTTAAAAAAAGAATTGAAATCTTGAAAAATTATTTAAAAAATTTAGAAAAATAATTAAATTGACTGAGATAATTTCTTAAAATTTTAGAAAATAATTAAATTCCTGCTATAAATTTGACTATTAAAAAAACTTGAATTATGTTCAAGATAATTTATCTTTTGTTTTTGTTTATGAAAATAATTGAATTCTTGTCTAGTATTTTACAATTTATAAAAATAATTGAATTGTTTCGAAGAACATTTTTAAAAATATTTGTAAGACATTGAATTCTCTCAAAGAATGTTTTTATTTATGGAAATAGTTGAATTGTTTTCAAAATTAAATTTATTGAAATTTTTGTTAATAATTGAATTTTTCCAAAGATAATTTTTATTTATGAAAATCATTGAATTTTTGCCTAAGATTATTTCTATTTAAAAAAAAATTATTGAATTCTTCCGAAAAATGTTTTTATTTCTGAAAATAATTTAATTCGAAGTATTTTATAATTTACAAAAAAAAAATTGAATTGTTTTCCAGATAATTTATTAAAATTTTACAAGATACTTGATTTTCAGCGATGAAGTATATTTTAAAAAAATAATTGAACATTTGTTTCGATTTTATTTATGAAAATAGTTGAATTCTTGCTTAGTATTTTACAATTTTTTAAAAATAATAATCGAATTGTTTGCAATATAAAATTTATTAAAATTTTCTGTAAACAATTGAATTTTTTAGAGAGATTTTATCAAAATTGTAGTGAAAATAATTGTACTTTGAGAAGAATTTTTCAATTTATATCACTAAAAGTAATTGAATTGTTTCAATAATTTTGTATTTAAATTCTAAAAAATAATTGAATTTTTTTCAAAAATTTAAAAAAAAATTAATTTTATTCTAATAATTTTTTTTAAATAATTTAATCCTTTCGCGAATTTTTTTGATTAAAAATGCATTGAAAATATTTGAATTCCTGGGAATAATTCTACTATTAATAAAAATATTTTATTACTTCTAATGAATATTTTATTAAATTTAAAAAAAATATCGTAAGGCGCTTTATTCCGAGACCGGAGTAATAATAATAAAAATAATAATAATAGTAATAATAATAATAATAATAATAATAGAAATATTCATTCCGTGAAAATAAAAGATGAATATAAACAGATTTGCTGTCGATAATTTTCTCGCAGCTTCATGGAGTTTTTTTTCTTTCTTCTTTTTCTTCTGTTTTCCTTTTTTTTCTTTCTTTCTTTCTTTTTTTTTGTTTTAACCAGGGAAAAATTTAATTACGATCTCGTTAAATCGCGATGGGGACTAGGTCTGATTAAAACAGCAAACAAAAGTCGTCCTCCCACGATGCGAGAAAAATCGTCCCCGACGAATACATTGGGACAACATGCCATCGACGTTGTTGATGTCGAGTTCAATTTTCCCTGGACCAATGTTCAAATAATTTAAATGTAAATAAGTATCGGCATTGATTTTATGTCTTCGCCAAATAAATCAAGTCTCACTGATGGATCGTTGTTCCAATATAAATGTGGGTGGGTGTATAAATATAATTTGCCTGCGAGTTACAGGAGAATATAATTATAAATATTGAAAATACTTACCTGCGTCCAGTGTGCCTCAAGTTTCGAGAATATTATTATATGTGTGTGGAAATAAATCCCAAGTGGACGGAAATAAATTTAATTATTAATTAAGTAATTAAAATGTAAAAAATAGGGTCATTTTTATACAAACAATTTATTAAATAATAATTGTTAATTAAAATTAAAATTAAAATTAAAATTAAAATTAAAATTAAAATTAAAATTAAAATTAAAATTAAAATTAAAATTAAAATTAAAATTAAAATTAACTTTAAAATAAATAATTAAAATGTAAAATCAGGAAATTTTTACAAAAAAAGTTATTAATTATTAATTGAAATAAAATAGAATTATTAGAACATAAAATCGGTGATTTTTTACAGTTTTGTTCTTTATTTTCCCGATTTACATTAATTTATAATATTATTAAACATAAACTATTAACTGAATTAAATAAATAAAGTAAATACTTATCAAAAAAATATTTATCTTGAAGAAAATAATTTCTATTAGTCGAAATAAATTTTAGTTATTCGAAACAGTATATTTTTCAATAATTTTTATTTCAGCTTCGATACCTAAATTATTTTCTATTTTTATCCAATTTTTTTTTTGAAACAATAGAGTTGTATTATTGTATTTTTCCCAATCGTGATTATTTTTATATTTTTTTAAAACATATGTTAATTAACAATGAATCGCAATTATTTTTTAAATAATAAACCAAATTTGCATTTTTTTGTTATTTTTCTCATGAAAAAAATATTTTCCACAATATTAAAATAATAATTGCCAATTATTATATATATATATATGTATATGAAATATTTTTTTTATGAGTAAAAAAATATTGTTCTATTGTTTTAAATAAGAAAAATTGAATTAATCCCGGGGTTAAAAAAATAAACGTAAAAAACAGAAAAAATTTTCAATTCAAGTTGATAGTTAAAAAAATTATTTAAATAAAATTTATTAATGAAAAATATGTAATTGAGTCAATTAAAATTTTAACTCTACATCAGTTTTTTTCCTCAAAAATTGTAATTTTTATTCTTTGAAAATTATTCGAAAATGAATTAATAAATTTTCATTGAACTTTTATTTTGCGTTAAAATTTGAATTGAAATTAAAATTATTAAAGGGAAATTACTAGATTTCCACCATATTTGACTATGTTTGAGAATTGAAACGTTAAGGGGGAATAAAAAACTTTTTTTGCTAGAAATCAAAAATTATTTGAAAAGAAAATTATTTGACACCAAATAGAAAAAAATATTTAAATAATAAAAAATGAATTTAAACAGACAGAATAACAAACAACTATTAAAAAAAATAAAAATAGCACCTAAAAAATAAATGTATAAAAAAATGAAAATAGTAAAAAATAAATTCTCAAAATATGAATTTATAAAAAAAATAATTACAAAAAAATAAATATTGCAAAAAAATAAAAAACAGTAAAAAGTAAATATTTCAAAAAAATGAAAATAGTAAATAATAAATATACAAAAATATTTCATAGTAAAAAATAAAGAAATAGGTAAAAATACACAAACAATAAAAAATAAATACAAAAATAAGAAAAATAAATTTAAACCATAAAAATAGTGGATCGAAAAAATTTTTTTTTTTTAACAGATAAATTTATAGGAAAAGGCATTTAGTTTATCATTTATATACTTATATACATGAATGGTATTTTGTGTGCGTCTTTGATCGACTCTCGTTGAGCTTTAATAGTCGTAAATCGAAGTGATTCTTGACTCTAAATTCTCTCGTGAAATGGTTGGTATCACGACTCTTAAGTACAAGTGTTAACATTTCCTTGAGTTCGATTTCTTTAGTACAGTGTAGTAGCAAGATAGCTCTCAACTATATAAGCAACATAGTGCACCTCCCGAAATTACGCCATTAATTTAACAAGCGACGTGCTTCACATTTTCTCTTGTATAATTTCTATTCAAAGTTATTACGTCAAATTATTATAATAATTACTCATACTTGTAGTTTATTTTCTCTCATGTACGTTTTGTATGATATTATAATAATTCCAAAAAGTAATATTTGTTTATTAAATATTTATTTGTCAAATAAATATTTACTTGTATCAAATAATTATTTAGATTAAATAAATTTTATCTCAATCGAATAGTTTTGGCAAATAATTAAAAAAAGAATATGTTTTTATTTATGAAAATAATTGAAATTATGCGAAAAATTTTAGTATTCAAAAAAATAATTGAATTCTTACGAAAAATGTTTAATTATTTATCGAATAATTGTATTTTTTCCATGATTATTTATTAAAATTGTACACGAAAAAAAAAATCTTCACCTGGAACAACTACAAATTTCACTATATTTGCGAAAATTTTAATTATTGCAGAGCGAATACTTTCGCTATTTCAACAAATATTTTCGCTATTTTAGCGAAAGTTATCGCTGTTCCAGTTAAAGGTTATTTTTCTTGTATAGGAAATAATTTAATTCCTGCGAAGAATTTATAATTAAAAAAAACAAAGAATTCTAATAAAAATAATTAAAAAAGAAACAAATAATTCGAATACAAGTTATTAAAAAAATAAATCATTTGAATAAAAATAATTAATAAAAAATAATTCGAATGCAAATTATTAAAAAAACAAATAATTCGAATAGAAATAATTAAAAAAACAAAAAATTTCGTATATAAATAATTCAAAAAACCAAATAATTCAAATACATACAAATAGTGAAATAATCAAATAGAAAGAATTGATTTTAGTAAAAATGATTTGATTCGAGTAAATATTTATTTGACAATAGACAAGTAAGTTTTCCTTCGAAGAATTTTCTTATTTATCAAAATAATTAAATTTTTGCGAAGATGTTTGTTGACATTTTTTTAAAATTTATATTAAACTCTTTTTGAAAAATTTCTATATAAATTTTTTTTTAGTTATACAGTTTCTTCAATAATTTTAATTAAAAATTTTGAAAATAGATTAGTTTTTCTGAACAGTTTCTAATTTTTCAAGTTTCTTAAATAATCGTGTTTGCTAATAATAATAATAGTTGAAATTGAAAACTTAAATATTTAATTTTATTCAAATTTTAGAAAATAATTCAATTCTTTTAAAATATTTTATCACGAATTAAGAAAACAATTAAATTCTATAGTGAAATTTTGTTGAATTATTACGAAAAATGTTTGTATTTATCAAATAATTGTATTTTGGTTTCAAGATTATTTGGAAAATTTTTAGAAAATAATTGATTTTTTTCAAAATATTTTATTACGAAGTAAAAAAAAATTGAATTCTCTAATGAATTTTTTTTTAAATAATTCAATTTTTGCAAAGATTTAGAAAAAATAATTTTTAAATTAGTTTTAAAAATAATTAAATTGTTTCAAGGAATTTATTAAAATTTTAGAATAAAAATTGTATTTTAATCGTGAATTTTTATAATTAAAATTGTGCTCAAGAATAATTGAATATTTGTAAAAAAAATTCTTCTATTTATAAAATTAGTTGAATTCTCGTGAAGTATTTTACAATTTACAAAAATAATTGAATTGTTTCGAATTCAATTTTTAAAAAATTTTTTTAAATAATTAAAATTTTATTTAAGAATGCTTATATTTATGAAAATAATTAAAATCCTGCGAACAATATTACTATTTAAAAAAATAATTGAATGGTTTTAAAGATAATTTATTAAGATTTAAGATTTTAGAAAATAATTGAATTTCTGATAAGTACTTAAATAAATAATTGAATATTTCCAAACATTTTTTTTATTTATAAAATTTATAAAAAATTAATGAATTCTTTAATAAAAATTTTATTACGATTTATAATAATAATTGAATTTTTTCGAAATATTTGTCCCATGAATTAAGAAAAAATTTAATTCCTTTCTAAAATTTTGTTTTTGAAAATAATTGATATTTGGCAAAGATTTTACTATTTAAAAGAATAATTGAATTGTTTCGAAGGATTTATTAAAAATCTTTTTCAAAAGTAAAAGATTTTAAAAAAGAATGTACTAATAAAAATAATTAAATTCTATTAAAATTTTTGAAATTATAAAACAGGAATATATAATTAATTAGTAAATTAATTAATATTTGAATTTGTTCAATGTTTGAATATATGAAACTGTTTAAAACTTCATTTTTGAAAATAAATAACTTTGTTACTAGGCTTTTTAATAATAAATTGAATACCACGTTCCTCGCTCGTAAATTTGCTAGTTTTTTGTAATAATTAATAAAAAGCGTATAATTAATAATTTTGTTAATTAAACCACTTATTATTTTTTAATTCACTATAAATTTCTCAAAGAGAATAATAATTATCGTCCGTTTGTTCTAAAATAAAAATTCTTTTTTCCTATTTTCGTTTCAATTAGCATATATACAGCATTAGAATTTTCTTCCTGTTTCTATAATACATAGAGAAAGAGAAAGAGAAATAGAGTGTGAGAGCGAGAGCAGAACAATTTAATAAAAGAGAAAATTTCTATTGTTGAAACTTTAAATTGTATTATCGATACTAATTGAAAATAAAAATAAAAAAAGAGCGAGAGAGAGAGAGAGAGATAAAAAAATGAAGATAATTTGTATTTTATGTTTCGAAGCGAAAAAATTGTCTATATAAATAAAATGAAACCCGACGCTTATAGAGTTTATTTTCATTTATTCTTCTTCGATTCTCTCGTATCTATCTTTTGAGAACAAACTTGAAACAAGTTCGTTCCGAGTCACTATTTCTTTCTATTTGGTCCAGTTGAGATTGCAGGGGACATCCCTTATATGTGAAAGTTGAGTCTTTTTTTTCTCTCTCTCTCTCTCTTTCTCTGTACAGATATACAATTTGTTGAAATTCTATAACTTGAGATTTTTTTTTCGCATTGAGAAAAATAATTCCATTTTTTTTTCTACAATATGTATTTGAATTATCAAGTATTTATAATTTATAAATTTATATCTCATCGTTTATTATGACATTTTTTTTGTAATAATAATAGAAAATTCTTTTTCTTTCTTTTCTGTTTTTGTTTTGGAAAATAAATACGAGATTGTGATATTTTATATATGCGCTTTTAATTAAATCGCAAAAAAAAGTGTGATGGGAAATCGAAACTTTTTCATCTTCC
The DNA here is from genome assembly GCA_032872475.1 of Leptopilina myrica (nomen nudum). NCBI lineage: Eukaryota > Metazoa > Arthropoda > Insecta > Hymenoptera > Figitidae > Leptopilina > Leptopilina myrica (nomen nudum). Next base: position 29,104,854 of record CM065465.1, on the reverse strand, counting down.
GCATTTTTATAAATGAAATCAACAACAGTGAAAATTTTATTGAAAAATTTCTTTTCGTTTTCGTACAAATAATCGGAAAAAAAAGGAAAAAAAATATAAACTCTGAATTTCGCAATAACGCGCGTTTATTTTCTATACACATGATTTAAAACTTTTCTTTGTTGAACTTTTAATTAATAGTTTTTTGTTGCAAATCGGAATATATTGTGTGTGTATATATGTATATATATATATAGAAAGTACCAACATCACGTTTAATTGAAAGTTAGAAATAAATTTTTCAAAATGTTACAATTTGAAAGTTTTATATTTTAATTGAAAAATATTCTTTATTTGGTAATTGATAGCACTGGGATTTTTTAATTTGGTTCACTATCAAATAATAATAAAAAAAAAAATAATATAATCATTTTTTTTGTACTATCACTTATTTATGATTATTCATTATTAATATTATTTTTAAACATTTTTTTGTAATTTTATCAATTTTATCAATTTTATAATTAATTCATTTCTCATTTTTATCATTTTTTAATTTTTAATCTTTAATTTTGTTTGTATTTTATAGTGTGTTATTTTATTAAGATAATACTTTTTAATTGGTTTTTTTAATTATTTATTTATTTAAAGTGAATTGAATAATTGAATTAGAAAAATTTTGTAATTGAAAAGAATATTAAATTAACTAATGGAAATAAAAATAAAATTGAATAAGTAATAGTAAAATTATTGTACGAAATACAATTTATTATTTTCGAAATTTTTTTTTAATTCCTTGCAAGAATTCAATTAATTTTTAAAATTCTAATAAATTTTATTCGAAAGAATTCAATTATTTTTTTAAAGTGTAAAATACTTTATAAGAATTTAATTAATTTTACAAAGAGAAGAATTTTTTTGCAAAAATTCAATTATTTTTTAACAAAATTTTAATAATAAAAATTCACGATTAAATATAATTTTTATTCTAAAATTTTAATATATTCTTTGGAACAATTAAATTATTTTTAAAACTAATTAAAAAATTACTTTTCTTAATCTTTCAAAAATTTAATTATTTTAATATAATTCTTCACAAAACTTTAACCTTTTTTTTAATACTTAGCAGGAAATCAATTATTTTTTTAAATTGTAAAATTTTACGCCCTGGAATTGAATTATTTTGTGAAATTTTAATAAATAGTAAAATTATTTGCCGAATTTCAATTATTTCAATAAGTTATCCTTGAAACAATTCAATTATTTTTAAAGACTAAATTCTTCTAAACATGGCAATTTTTTTACAATTATTAAAATTCTTCACATAAATTTCAATTTTTTTTGAAAATCCATTTTTATAAAATTCTCCGGGAAATTAAATTATTTTCTATAATTTGAATAAATCATTATGGAAATAATTCAATTATTTTTGTAAATTTATAAAATCTTTCACAAGAATTTAATTATTTTCATAAAAAAAACATTCTTCGGAAGAATTCAATTATTTTTTTTGAAATGGTAAAATTAAAAATTAAAATAGCTACATTAAATAATGTTAATAAAAATTAAATTGAATAATTTATATTTAAAAACTAACTTTAATAATTGAAATGGAAATGAAATTCAATAATTGAAATGAAAACTATAAATAAAATTATGTAGATGAAAATACAATTGAATAATTGAATTAAATATTTATTGAAATAATAATTGAAATTAAAGTGAAATTGAATATTAAATTAAACAATGGACATATACATAAAATTACATAGTTGATATGAAAATTAAATAAATTGAAATGATAAAATTGAATAATTGAAATTGACGTAAATTGAATAATTTAAAATACACAATTCACTATTTTTTTTTATTCATTTTGCAATTAAAAAGTAATTTTCTTCCTGTTTTTGAATTTCCCTAATTAAACAAAGTATAAAAGCATTAAATGGACATAAAAGAAGAGAGGAAAAAAGAAATGTGTTGCATGTATAATTTTTGAAATTTTCACCCAGTGTTATTCCACTGTGAAAGCTTAGAATATCAATCTTGGGGAAATTTTAATGGCGAGTGGTCAGGGCAAAGCCTCTGTGGTTCAAATCAAGATCACCGGAACGAATAGCCTCGTTAATTTAAAGCTCAGTAAAGGTTATATTATCACCGTCGTATTCTCTCTCTGTCTCCTCTCTCCTATCTCTTCTCTCTTCAATTTTCAAGCAGCAGCACAGAGGAAGAGACATTTCACGTATAAAATTATAAAAATGTCGGTCGTGTTTCGGAAACTTTAAATTGCCGGGCTATTATTCCGGACGAAGTAGACGAACCGACCGAAAGTTTCTCGATAAATCATCGAGTGTTGGCTTGAGAAACGTTAAAAGTGGGCTGGCTGACTTCAGTATAAAAGTAAAAAGAAGAGTTTGGGGAGAGTTGTGAAACTAATAAATATTAATATCAGGCTGGTTACTTTTAATCGATCTCGGATTTTTACCACTTGGCGAAGAGAGTCCTCTGTCAACATTATAGAAAAAGGAAAAAAAAAAGAAGGAAAAGAGGGAAGAAAAGTTCAAACTCCTTTCAAAATATGAAAGAGATTAAAAATTTATTTTTAAAGACGAGAGACGACAAAATAACATTTTGTATTCGCATAAATAACAAGTATTTTCATTAATTTTTTATTTATAAAAATATGATTATTTAGATAAGTACATAATTTATTTCTCTACTCTTAGATAAATATACTACATGCGGCGAAGGGTTAGTTGGCGCAAATTAACACAGGTGCGCACTACATATTTTTCGATGTAAGTTCTAGTGTTTTTAATAGAGGTGGTTCAATGCAAAACATTTTAAAATAAAATTTCAATTCTTAACACATTTCCCTTAACCAATAATTCTATAATAAACTTTGCCAAAAATGTTCTTATTCCTATTTTGAAAATTAACAAAATTAAAAAGAAGAAATTAAGAAAAAAAATAATAATTAAAAAGAATATAGAATAAATAAAAAATATTTATAAAAAATAATAAATATAAAATGTGAAATTAAATAATAAGCTAGTTTATAGGATAATAATTATTAGGAATTAAAAATAAAAAATAATTAGTAAAACTTTTAAATTATATTTCATTTATATAATACATTATAATATTGTATTCAATTTGTTTCTTGTGAAAAATTGTAATGAAACAATTCTGAAAAGAATTTTCCATAATTTAAAATTTGAGATAGAAATTAATCCCTTATTGTAAACAAGATAACGATGACCCTTGGTATTGTTCACAGCATTGTTTTCACTCCGTCCTTGTCTATCTTTTCGAAAACAAGGAAGTCAATTTAAGTACTTTCCCCTTCCCTTCTTTCCAACCTTGATGGTTTTCCCCATTAAACTGTGTGATTCTAATAAAATGTCACAGTACTTCAATCTCCTTTGATGAGGTAATCAGCTAAATTATAACTTTATTTCCCCATTTAAATCAATTAAAATTAATATGACTAATTGTTCAAATTATTTGTTCCAAATAAATAAAATCAAATTTTCATAATTTTCTAGACCAAGATGAAATTCTCTGAAGTGCAACCCATATTCCAGGAGAGGGAAATTAATGTAAAACTATCCGGTCACCCTTGGTAAATAATTTGTAAGTAACAAAAAGTAATACTTATTTTCTAATATTGTATGATATTAAAATATTGTAATTACAATATAAAAAAATATTATATACATAAACAAGATGGAACATAGAATTACAGTAAATTTACTTTAAATAAGATTTTCGTAGAATTTTACATTTTTTCGAAAATTAATGTCCACTACTCCACATTTTATAAACAATAGTAATTGTTTATAATTTTTTCATAACCCAGTGCTAAAAAGAGCACTTTTTTGCACCTTGTTATGAAAAAAATCGTTCGCAACTTGTGCAAGCAGTTGCCAATTTTTGAAAGAGCACTGTTTTTGGAACAAAAAAAGAATTTATTTAAAAAAAAAGTCAACATTCAAAAATTGTCAACTGCACGCACTCGTTACGAAATATACTAATTCCCGACTCAATGACACTCTGATTTCTCAAAAATTGTCCAAACTTAATTTGAACAGTACATTTTTTTTTAATTTTTAGAAAAAACTATGTGCCTTTCAAAAGAATAACCCATATCAGCTTTTGTAAATAATACTTTATGTTCATAATTTTTTGCCGACTCAGGATCATGTTGTAAGTTGCCAAAAAAATAGACCAATTTTTTTCGTACAGTAGTTTATCCTTAAAATTAGATTTTTCGAAATTAAAATTTGTTGAACATTAATGTCAACTGCTGTACATTTTATAAACAGTAATTATTGTTTATAATTTTTTACAAGCTCAGGGACATTTACTGCGTAGGTTTTTAATTTGATCAATTTTTTTGGAACAGTAGATTTGCTTTAAATTAGATTTTCTTAAACAATTTTTATTTTGAAAATTTTAATGTCAACTGCTGGACATTTTACTAACAATAATTATTTTTTACAACTTTGGATAACTCAGGGGCATTTACTGATTTATCAAAAAAATTATTAATTATTTTGGAACATTACATTTGAAAGTTTCTATTTTAAAAATTTAATGTCGACTGCTGTAAACTTTTTTAAAAATACGTAATTTGTATGTTTGATTGATCTGGTTACAACTGCTAAGTTACCAAAAAAATGAAATTTTTTTTGGATCATTAGAATTGTTGTAAATTAGATATTTTTTAAAATATTCCTTTTTTAAAACTTAAATGTTAAATTCTGGACATTCAGTTAGTTCTAACAAAATATATAAATTTTTTACGATCATTAGCTTTCTAACGCTCACACTTAGAGATCATTTTCATTAGCCGTTTAAGAAAAAAGTCACTTTAAAGTTACCCTTATGTTGTTTTTTTTGCAGTTTGAGAACGATTGCATGAGCCGTTTTTAATAAAAACCAGTTTTTGAAAAAAATTAAATTTTAAAATTTTTATTGTCAACTCTGTACATTTTATAATCAATACTAATTGTTTATCATTTTTTGCTTGCTCAGCGACATTTACTGCGTTAGTTTTTAATTCTATCATTTTTTTTTGGAACAGTATATTTGCTTTAAATTAAATTTTCTTGTAAAATTTTTATTTTTAAAATGTTTAATTTCAACTGCTGTACATTTAATCAACAATACTTATTGTTTATAATTTTTTGCTAGTTCAGAGACATTTACTGCATTAGTTTTTCATTTTATCATTTTTTTTGGAACAGTATATTTGCTTTAAATTAGATTTTCTTGTAAAATTTTTATTTTTAAAATGTTTAATTTCAACTGCTGTACATTTAATAAACAATACTTATTGTTTATAATTTTTTGCTAGCTCAGAGACATTTACTGCGTTAGTTTTTAATTTTATCATTTTTTTGGGAACAGTATATTTGCTTTAAATTAGATTTTCTTGTAAAAATTTTATTTTTAAAATGTTTAATTTCAACTGCTGTACATTTTATAAACAATGCTTATTGTTTATATTTTTTTGCTTGCTCAGCGACATTTACTGCGTAAGTTTTTAATTTTACCATTTTTTTGGGAACAGTATATTTGCTTTAAATTAGATTTTCTTGAAAAATTTGTATTTTTAAAATGTTTAATTTCAACTGCTGTACATTTTATTAACAATAATTATTGTTTAAATTTTTTTGCTTGCTCAGCGACATTTTCTGCGTTAGTTTTTAATTTTATCATTTTTTGGAACAGTATATTTGCTTTAAATTAGATTTTCTTGTAAAAATTTTATTCTTAAAATGTTTATTTCAACTGCTGTACATTTAATAAACAATACTTATTGTTTATAATTTTTTGCTAGTTCAGAGACATTCCCTGCGTTAGCAAAAAAAATATGCAAATTTTTTTTGAACAGTAGATTGGCTCAAAATCAGATTTTTTTGAAAAGTATTAATTTTTAAAAACTTTAATTTGAACTGCTGTACATTTAATAAACAATACTTATTGTTTATAATTTTTTGCTAGCTCAGAGACATTTACTGCGTTACTTTTTAATTTTATCATTTTTTTTGGAACAGTATATTTGCTTTAAATTAGATTTTCTTGTAAAAATTTTATTTTTAAAATATTTAATTTCAACTGCTGTACATTTAATAAACAATAATTATTGTTTATATCTTTTTGCTTGCTCAGCGACATTTACTGCGTTAGTTTTTAATTCTATCATTTTTTTTGGAACAGTATATTTGCTTTAAATTAGATTTTCTTGTAAAATTTTTATTTTTAAAATGTTTAATTTCAACTGCTTTACATTTAATCAACAATACTTATTGTTTATAATTTTTTGCTAGTTCAGAGACATTTACTGCATTAGTTTTTCATTTTATCATTTTTTTTGGAACAGTATATTTGCTTTAACTTAGATTTTCTTGTAAAAATTTTATTTTTAAAATATTTAATTTCAACTGCTGTACATTTAATAAACAATAATTATTGTTTATATTTTTTTGCTTGCTCAGCGACATTTACTGCGTTAGTTTTTTAATTTTATCATTTTTTTTGGAACAGTATATTTGCTTTAAATTAGATTTTCTTGTAAAATTTTTATTTTTAAAATGTTTAATTTCAACTGCTGTACATTTAATAAACAATAATTATTGTTTATATTTTTTTGCTTGCTCAGCGACATTTACTGCGTAAGTTTTTAATTTTACCATTTTTTTGGGAACAGTATATTTGCTTTAAATTAGATTTTCTTGAAAAATTTGTATTTTTAAAATGTTTAATTTCAACTGCTGTACATTTTATTAACAATAATTATTGTTTAAATTTTTTTGCTTGCTCAGCGACATTTTCTGCGTTACTTTTTAATTTTATCATTTTTTTTGGAACAGTATATTTGCTTTAAATTAGATTTTCTTGTAAAAATTTTATTTTTAAAATATTTAATTTCAACTGCTGTACATTTAATAAACAATAATTATTGTTTATATCTTTTTGCTTGCTCAGCGACATTTACTGCGTTAGTTTTTAATTCTATCATTTTTTTTTGGAACAGTATATTTGCTTTAAATTAGATTTTCTTGTAAAATTTTTATTTTTAAAATGTTTAATTTCAACTGCTTTACATTTAATCAACAATACTTATTGTTTATAATTTTTTGCTAGTTCAGAGACATTTACTGCATTAGTTTTTCATTTTATCATTTTTTTTGGAACAGTATATTTGCTTTAACTTAGATTTTCTTGTAAAAATTTTATTTTTAAAATATTTAATTTCAACTGCTGTACATTTAATAAACAATAATTATTGTTTATATTTTTTTGCTTGCTCAGCGACATTTACTGCGTTAGTTTTTTAATTTTATCATTTTTTTTGGAACAGTATATTTGCTTTAAATTAGATTTTCTTGTAAAATTTTTATTTTTAAAATGTTTAATTTCAACTGCTGTACATTTAATAAACAATAATTATTGTTTATATCTTTTTGCTTGCTCAGCGACATTTACTGCGTTAGTTTTTAATTCTATCATTTTTTTTTGGAACAGTATATTTGCTTTAAATTAGATTTTCTTGTAAAATTTTTATTTTTAAAATGTTTAATTTCAACTGCTGTACATTTAATAAACAATACTTATTGTTTATAATTTTTTGCTTGCTCAGCAACACTTACTGCGTTAGTTTTTAATTTTATCATTTTTTTTGGAACAGTATATTTGCTTTAAATTAGTATTTCTTGTAAAAATTTTATTTTAAAATTGTTTAATTTCAACTGCTGTACATTTTATTAACAATGATTATTGTTTATAATTTTTTGCTTGCTCAGCGACATTTACTGGGTAAGTTTTTAATTTTATCATTTTTTTGGGAACAGTATATTTGCTTTAAATTAGATTTTCTTGTAAAATTTTTATTTTTAAAATGTTTAATTTCAACTGCTGTACATTTAATAAACAATACTTATTGTTTATAATTTTTTGCTAGCTCAGAGACATTCCCTGCGTTAGCAAAAAAAATATGCAAATTTTTTTTTAAACAGTAGATTGGCTCAATATCAGATTTTTTTGAAAAGTATTAATTTTTAAAAACTTTAATTTGAACTGCTGTACATTTAACAAACAATACTTATTGTTTATAATTTTTTGCTAGCTCAGAGACATTTACTGCGTTACTTTTTAATTTTATCATTTTTTTTGGAACAGTATATTTGCTTTAAATTAGATTTTCTTGTAAAAATTTTATTTTTAAAATATTTAATTTCAACTGCTGTACATTTAATAAACAATAATTATTGTTTATATCTTTTTGCTTGCTCAGCGACATTTACTGCGTTAGTTTTTAATTCTATCATTTTTTTTGGAACAGTATATTTGCTTTAAATTAGATTTTCTTGTAAAATTTTTATTTTTAAAATGTTTAATTTCAACTGCTGTACATTTAATCAACAATACTTATTGTTTATAATTTTTTGCTAGTTCAGAGACATTTACTGCATTAGTTTTTCATTTTATCATTTTTTTTGGAACAGTATATTTGCTTTAAATTAGATTTTCTTGTAAAAATTTTATTTTTAAAATGTTTAATTTCAACTGCTGTACATTTAATCAACAATACTTATTGTTTATAATTTTTTGCTAGTTCAGAGACATTTACTGCATTAGTTTTTCATTTTATCATTTTTTTGGAACAGTATATTTGCTTTAACTTAGATTTTCTTGTAAAAATTTTATTTTTAAAATGTTTAATTTCAACTGCTGTACATTTGATAAACAATAATTATTGTTTATATCTTTTTGCTTGCTCAGCGACATTTACTGCGTTAGTTTTTAATTCTATCATTTTTTTTTGGAACAGTATATTTGCTTTAAATTAGATTTTCTTGTAAAATTTTTATTTTTAAAATGTTTAATTTCAACTGCTGTACATTTAATCAACAATACTTATTGTTTATAATTTTTTGCTAGTTCAGAGACATTTACTGCATTAGTTTTTCATTTTATCATTTTTTTTGGAACAGTATATTTGCTTTAACTTAGATTTTCTTGTAAAAATTTTATTTTTAAAATATTTAATTTCAACTGCTGTACATTTAATAAACAATAATTATTGTTTATATTTTTTTGCTTGCTCAGCGACATTTACTGCGTTAGTTTTTAATTTTATCATTTTTTTTGGAACAGTATATTTGCTTTAAATTAGATTTTCTTGTAAAAATTTTATTTTTAAAATATTTAATTTCAACTGCTGTACATTTAATAAACAATAATTATTGTTTATATCTTTTTGCTTGCTCAGCGACATTTACTGCGTTAGTTAATTCTATCATTTTTTTTGGAACAGTATATTTGCTTTAAATTAGATTTTCTTGTAAAATTTTTATTTTTAAAATGTTTAATTTCAACTGCTGTACATTTAATAAACAATACTTATTGTTTATAATTTTTTGCTTGCTCAGCAACACTTACTGCGTTAGTTTTTAATTTTATCATTTTTTTTGGAAAAGTATATTTGCTTTAAATTAGTATTTCTTGTAAAAATTTTATTTTAAAATTGTTTAATTTTAACTGCTGTACATTTTATTAACAATGATTATTGTTTATAATTTTTTGCTTGCTCAGCGACATTTACTGGGTAAGTTTTTAATTTTATCATTTTTTTGGGAACAGTATATTTGCTTTAAATTAGATTTTCTTGTAAAATTTTTATTTTTAAAATGTTTAATTTCAACTGCTGTACATTTAATAAACAATACTTATTGTTTATAATTTTTTGCTTGCTCAGCAACACTTACTGCGTTAGTTTTTAATTTTATCATTTTTTTTGGAACAGTATATTTGCTTTAAATTAGTATTTCTTGTAAAAATTTTATTTTAAAATTGTTTAATTTTAACTGCTGTACATTTTATTAACAATGATTATTGTTTATAATTTTTTGCTTGCTCACAGACATTCTATGCGTTAGCAAAACAAATATGCAAATTTTTTTTGAACAGTAGATTGGCTGTAAATTAGATTTTCTTGTAAAATTTTTATTTTTAAAATGTTTAATTTCAACTGCTGTACATTTAATAAACAATACTTATTGTTTATAATTTTTTGCTTGCTCAGCAACACTTCCTGCGTTAGTTTTTAATTTTATCATTTTTTTTGGAAAAGTATATTTGCTTTAAATTAGTATTTCTTGTAAAAATTTTATTTTAAAATTGTTTAATTTTAACTGCTGTACATTTTATTAACAATGATTATTGTTTATAATTTTTTGCTTGCTCAGCGACATTTACTGGGTAAGTTTTTAATTTTATCATTTTTTTGGGAACAGTATATTTGCTTTAAATTAGATTTTCTTGTAAAATTTTTATTTTTAAAATGTTTAATTTCAACTGCTGTACATTTAATAAACAATACTTATTGTTTATAATTTTTTGCTAGCTCAGAGACATTCCCTGCGTTAGTAAAAAAAATATGCAAATTTTTTTTTAAACAGTAGATTGGCTCAATATCAGATTTTTATAAAAAGTGTTAGTTTTTAAAAACCTTTAATTTGAACTGCTGTACATTTAATAAACAATACTTATTGTTTATAATTTTTTGCTAGCTCAGAGACATTCCCTGCGTTAGCAAAAAAATATGCAAATTTTTTTTGAACAGTAGATTGGCTCAAAATCAGATTTTTTTGAAAAGTATTAATTTTTAAAAACTTTAATTTGAACTGCTGTACATTTAATAAACAATACTTATTGTTTATAATTTTTTGCTTGCTCAGCGACATTTACTGCGTTAGTTTTTAATTTTATCATTTTTTTTGGAACAGTATATTTGCTTTAAATTAGATTTTCTTGTAAAATTTTTATTTTTAAAATGTTTAATTTCAACTGCTGTACATTTAATAAACAATACTTATTGTTTATAATTTTTTGCTTGCTCAGCGACATTTACTGCGTTAGTTTTTAATTTTATTATTTTTTTTTGGAACAGTATATTTGCTTTAAATTAGATTTTCTTGTAAAAATTTTATTTTTAAAATATTTAATTTGAACTGCTGTACATTTAATAAACAATACTTATTGTTTATAATTTTTTGCTTGCTCAGCGACATTTATAGCGTAAGTTTTTAATTTTATCATTTTTTTGGGAACAGTATATTTGCTTTAAATTAGATTTTCTTGTAAAAATTTTATTTTTAAAATGTTTAATTTCAACTGCTGTACATTTAATAAACAATAATTATTGTTTATATTTTTTTGCTTGCTCAGCGACATTTACTGCGTTAGTTTTTAATTTTATCATTTTTTTGGGAACAGTATATTTGCTTTAAATTAGATTTTCTTGAAAAATTTGTATTTTTTAAATGTTTAATTTCAACTGCTGTACATTAAATAAACAATACTTATTGTTTATAATTTTTTTGCTAGCTCAGCGACATTTTTTGCGTTAATTTTTATTTTTATTATTTTTTTGGGAACAGTATATTTGCTTTAAAATAGATTTTCTTGTAAAAATTTTTTTTTTAAATGTTTAATTTTAACTGCTGTACATTTAATAAACAATAATTTTTGTTTATATTATTTTGCTTGCTCAGCGACATTTTCTGCGTTAGTTTTTAATTTTATCATTTTTTTAAGAACAGTATATTTGCTTTAAATTAGATTTTCTTGTAAAAATTTTAGTTTTAAAATGTTTAATTTCAACTGCTGTACATTTAATAAACAATAATTATTGTTTATATTTTTTTGCTTGCTCAGCGACATTTTCTGCGTTAGTTTTTAATTTTATCATTTTTTTGGGAACAGTTTATTTGCTTTAAATTAGATTTTCTTGTAAAAATTTTAGTTTTAAAATGTTTAATTTCAACTGCTGTACATTTAATAAACAATAATTATTGTTTATATTTTTTTGCTTGCTCAGCGACATTTTCTGCGTTAGTTTTTAATTTTATCATTTTTTTGGAAACAGTATATTTGCTTTAAATTAGATTTTCTTGAAAAATTTGTATTTTTTAAATGTTTAATTTCAACTACTGTAAATTTTATAAACAATACTTAATGTTTATAGTTTTTTGCTGGTTTAGAGACATTCCCTGCGTTAACAAAAAAAAAATGCAAATTTTTTTTGAACAGTAGATTGGCATAAAATCAGATTTTTTTGAAAAGTATTTATTTTTAAAAACTTTAATTTCAACTGCTGTACATTTAATAAACAATAATTATTGTTTATATTTTTTTGCTTGCTCAGCGACATTTTCTGCGTTAGTTTTTAATTTTATCATTTTTTTGGGAACAGTTTATTTGCTTTAAATTAGATTTTCTTGTAAAAATTTTTTTTTTAAATGTTTAATTTTAACTGCTGTACATTTAATAAACAATAATTTTTGTTTATATTATTTTGCTTGCTCAGCGACATTTTCTGCGTTAGTTTTTAATTTTATCATTTTTTTTGGAACAGTATATTTGCTTTAAATTAGATTTTCTTGTAAAAATTTTATTTTTAAAATATTTAATTTCAACTGCTGTACATTTAATAAACAATACTTATTGTTTATAATTTTTTGCTTGCTCAGCGACATTTACTGCGTAAGTTTTTAATTTTATCATTTTTTTGGGAACAGTATATTTGCTTTAAATTAGATTTTCTTGTAAAAATTTTATTTTTAAAATGTTTAATTTCAACTGCTGTACATTTAATAAACAATAATTATTGTTTATATTTTTTTGCTTGCTCAGCGACATTTACTGCGTTAGTTTTTAATTTTATCATTTTTTTGGGAACAGTATATTTGCTTTAAATTAGATTTTCTTGAAAAATTTGTATTTTTTAAATGTTTAATTTCAACTGCTGTACATTTAATAAACAATACTTATTGTTTATATCTTTTGGCTTGCTCAGCGACATTTACTGCGTTAGTTTTTAATTTTATCATTTTTTTGGGAACAGTATATTTGCTTTAAATTAGATTTTCTTGTAAAATTTTTATTTTTAAATTGTTTAATTTCAACTGCTGTACATTTAATAAACACTACTTATTGTTTATAATTTTTTGCTTGCTCAGCGACATTTACTGCGTTAGTTTTTAATTTTATAATTTTTTTGGGAACAGTATATTTGCTTTAAATTAGATTTTCTTGAAAAATTTGTATTTTTAAAATTTTTAATTTCAACTGCTGTACATTTAATAAACAATAATTATTGTTTATAATTTTTTGCTTGCTCAGCGACATTTACTGTGTTAGTTTTTAATTTTATACTTTTTTTGGAACAGTATATTTGCTTTAAATTAGATTTTCTTGTAAAAATTTTATTTTTAAAATGTTTAATTTCAACTGCTGTACATTTAACATACAATAATTATTGTTTATATTTTTTTGCTTGCTCAGCGACATTTACTGCGTTAGTTTTTAATTTTATCATTTTTTTTGGAACAGTATATTTGCTTTAAATTAGATTTTCTTGTAAAAATTTTATTTTTAAAATGTTTAATTTCAACTGCTGTACATTTAATAAACAATACTTATTGTTTATAATTTTTTGCTTGCTCAGCGACATTTACTGCGTTAGTTTTTAATTTTATCATTTTTTTGGGAACAGTATATTTGCTTTAAATTAGATTTTCTTGTAAAAATTTTATTTTTAAAATGTTTAATTTCAACTGCTGTACATTTTATAAACAATGATTATTGTTTATAATTTTTTGCTTGCTCAGCGACATTTACTGGGTAAGTTTTTAATTTTATCATTTTTTTGGGAACAGTATATTTGCTTTAAATTAGATTTTCTTGTAAAATTTTTATTTTTAAAATGTTTAATTTCAACTGCTGTACATTTAATAAACAATACTTATTGTTTATAATTTTTTGCTAGCTCAGAGACATTCCCTGCGTTAGCAAAAAAAATATGGAAATTTTTTTGGGAACAGTATATTTTCTTTAAATTAGATTTTCTTGTAAAAATTTTATTTTTAAAATAATTAATTTCAACTGCTGTACATTTAATAAACAATACTTATTGTTTATAATTTTTTGCTTGCTCAGCGACATTTACTACGTTAGTTTTTAATTTTATCATTTTTTTGGAACAGTATATTTGCTTTTAATTAGATTTTCTTGTAAAAATTTTATTTTAAAATTGTATAATTTCAACTGCTGTACATTTAGTAAACAATACTTATTGTTTATAATTTTTTGCTTGCTCAGCGACATTTACTGCGTTAGTTTTTAATTCTATCATTTTTTTTGGAACAGTATATTTGCTTTAACGTAGATTTTCTTGTAAAAATTTTATTTTTAAAATATTTAATTTCAACTGCTGTACATTTAATAAACAATAATTATTGTTTATATTTTTTTGCTTGCTCAGCGACATTTACTGCGTTAGTTTTTAATTTTATCATTTTTTTTGGAACAGTATATTTGCTTTAAATTAGATTTTCTTGTAAAATTTTTATTTTTAAAATGTTTAATTTCAACTGCTGTACATTTAATAAACAATACTTATTGTTTATAATTTTTTGCTAGCTCAGAGACATTTACTGCGTTAGTTTTTAATTTTATCATTTTTTTTGGAACAGTATATTTGCTTTAAATTAGATTTTCTTGTAAAAATTTTATTTTTAAAATGTTTAATTTCAACTGCTGTACATTTAATAAACAATAATTATTGTTTATATTTTTTTGCTTGCTCAGCGACATTTACTGCGTTAGTTTTTAATTTTATCATTTTTTTGGAACAGTATATTTGCTTTAAATTAGATTTTCTTGTAAAATTTTTATTTTTAAAATGTTTAATTTCAACTGCTGTACATTTAATAAACAATACTTATTGTTTATAATTTTTTGCTAGCTCAGCGACATTTACTGCGTAAGTTTTTAATTTTATCATTTTTTTGGGAACAGTATATTTGCTTTAAATTAGATTTTCTTGAAAATTTTGTATTTTTTAAATGTTTAATTTCAACTGCTGTAAATTTTATAAACAATACTTAATGTTTATAGTTTTTTGCTGGTTTAGAGACATTCCCTGCGTTAGCAAAAAATAATATGCAAATGTTTTTTGAACAGTAGATTGGCATAAAGTCAGATTTTTTTGAAAAGTATTTATTTTTAAAAACTTTAATTTGAACTGCTGTACATTTAATAAACAATAATTATTGTTTATATTTTTTTGCTTGCTCAGCGACATTTACTGCGTTAGTTTTTAATTTTATCATTTTTTTTGGAACAGTACATTTGCTTTAAATTAGATTTTCTTGTAAAAATTTTATTTTTAAAAAGTTTACTTTCAACTGCTGTACATTTAATAAACAATAATTATTGTTTATATTTTTTTGCTTGCTCAGCGACAGTTTCTGCGTTTGTTTTTAATTTTGTCATTTTTTTGGGAACAGTATATTTGCATTAAATTAGATTTTCTTGTAAAAATTTTATTTTTAAAATGTTTAATTTCAACTGCTGTACATTTAATAAACAATACTTATTGTTTATAATTTTTTGCTAGCTCAGCGACATTTACTGCGTAAGTTTTTAATTTTATCATTTTTTTGGGAACAGTATATTTGCTTTAAATTAGATTTTCTTGAAAATTTTGTATTTTTTAAATGTTTAATTTCAACTGCTGTAAATTTTATAAACAATACTTAATGTTTATAGTTTTTTGCTGGTTTAGAGACATTCCCTGCGTTAGCAAAAAAAAATATGCAAATTTTTTTTGAACAGTAGATTGGCATAAAGTCAGATTTTTTTGAAAAGTATTTATTTTTAAAAACTTTAATTTGAACTGCTGTACATTTAACAAACAATACTTATTGTTTATAATTTTTTGCTTGCCCAGCGACATTTACTGCGTTAGTTTTTAATTTTATCATTTGTTTTGGAACAGTACATTTGCTTTAAATTAGATTTTCTTGTGAAAATTTTATTTTTAAAATGTTTAATTTCAACTGCTGTACATTTAATAAACAATACTTATTGTTTATAATTTTTTTGCTAGCTCAGCGACATTTACTGCGTAAGTTTTTAATTTTATCATTTTTTTGGGAACAGTATATTTGCTTTAAATTAGATTTTCTTGTAAAAATTTTATTTTTAAATTGTTTAATTTCAACTGCTGTACATTTAATAAACAATACTTATTGTTTATAATTTTTTTCTTGCCCAGCGACATTTATTGCGTATGGTTTTAATTTTATCATTTTTTTTGGAGCAGTATATTTGCTTTAAATTATATTTTCTTGTGAAAATTTTATTTTTAAAATGTTTAATTTCAACTGCTGTATATTTAATAAACAATAATTATTGTTTATATTTTTTTGCTTGCTCAGCGACATTTTCTGCGTTAGTTTTTAATTTTATCATTTTTTTGGGAACAGTATATTTTCTTTAAATTAGATTTTCTTGTAAAAATTTTATTTTTAAAATAATTAATTTCACCTGCTGTACATTTAATAAACAATACTTATTGTTTATAATTTTTTTCTTGCCCAGCGACATTTATTGCGTATGGTTTTAATTTTATCATTTTTTTGGAGCAGTATATTTGCTTTAAATTAGATTTTCTTGTAAAAATTTTATTTTTAAAAAGTTTACTTTCAACTGCTGTACATTTAATAAACAATAATTATTGTTTATATTTTTTTGCTTGCTCAGCGACAGTTACTGCGTTTGTTTTTAATTTTATAATTTTTTTTGGAACAGTATATTTGCTTTAAATTATATTTTCTTAAAAATTTTATTTTTAAAATATTTAATTTCAACTGCTGTACATTTAATAAACAATACTTATTGATTATAATTTTTTGCTTGCTCAGCGACATTTATAGCGTAAGTTTTTAATTTTATCATTTTTTTGGGAACAGTATATTTGCTTTAAATTAGATTTTCTTGAAAAATTTGTATTTTTAAAATGTTTAATTTCAACTGCTGTACATTTTATTAACAATAATTATTGTTTATAATTTTTTGATTGTTCAGCGACATTTACTGCGTTAGTTTTTAATTTTATTATTTTTTTTTGGATCAGTATATTTGCTTTAAATTAGATTTTCTTGAAAAATTTATATTTTTAGAATGTTTAATTTCAACTGCTGTACATTTATTAAACAATACTTATTGTTTATAATTTTTTGCTAGCTCAGCGACATTTACTGCATTAGTTTTTAATTTTATCATTTTTTTTGGAACAGTATATTTGCTTTAAATTAGATTTTCTTGTAAAAATTTTATTTTTAAAATATTTTATTTTTTACTGCTGTACATTTAATAAACAATAATTATTGTTTATATTTTTTTGCTTGCTCAGCGACATTTACTGCGTTAGTTTTTAATTTTATCATTTTTTTTGGAACAGTATATTTGCTTTAAATTATATTGTCTTGTAAAATTTTTATTTTTAAATTGTTTAATTTCAACTGCTGTACATTTAATAAACACTACTTATTGTTTATAATTTTTTGCTTGCTCAGCGACATTTACTGCGTAAGTTTTTAATTTTATCATTTTTTTGGGAACAGTATATTTGCTTTAAATTAGATTTTCTTGTAAAAATTTTATTTTTAAAATATTTAATTTCAACTGCTGTACATTTAATAAACAATACTTATTGTTTATAATTTTTTGCTTGCTCAGCGACATTTATTGCGTATGGTTTTAATTTTATCATTTTTTTTGGAGCAGTATATTTGCTTTAAATTAGATTTTCTTGTGAAAATTTTATTTTTAAAATGTTTAATTTCAACTGCTGTATATTTAATAAACAATAATTATTGTTTATATTTTTTTGCTTGCTCAGCGACATTTTCTGCGTTAGTTTTTAATTCTATCATTTTTTTGGGAACAGTATATTTTCTTTAAATTAGATTTTCTTCTAAAAATTTTATTTTTAAAATAATTAATTTCAACTGCTGTACATTTAATAAACAATACTTATTGTTTATAATTTTTTGCTAGCTCAGCGACATTTACTGCGTAAGTTTTTAATGTTATCATTTTTTTGGGAACAGTATATTTGTTTTAAATTAGATTTTCTTGAAAAATTTGTATTTTTTAAATGTTTAATTTCAACTGCTGTACATTTAATAAACAATACTTATTGTTTATAATTTTTTTTCTAGCTCAGCGACATTTTTTGCGTTAATTTTTTTTTTTATTACTTTTTTGGGAACAGTATATTTGCTTTAAAATAGATTTTCTTGTAAAAATTTTTTTTTTAAAATGTTTAATTTTAACTGCTGTACATTTAATAAACAATAATTTTTGTTTATATTATTTTGCTTGCTCAGCGACATTTTCTGCGTTAGTTTTTAATTTTATCATTTTTTTTAAGAACAGTATATTTGCTTTAAATTAGATTTTCTTGTAAAAATTTTAGTTTTAAAATGTTTAATTTCAACTGCTGTACATTTAATAAACAATAATTGTTGTTTTTATTTTTTTTCTTGCCCAGCGACATTTTCTGCGTTAGTTTTTAATTTTATAATTTTTTTGGGAACAGTATATTTGCTTTAAATTAGATTTTCTTGTAAAAATTTTATTTTTAAAAAGTTTAATTTCAACTGCTGTAAATTTAATAAACAATAATTATTGTTTATATTTTTTTGCTTGCTCAGCGACATTTTCTGCGTTAGTTTTTAATTTTATCATTTTTTTGGGAACAGTATATTTGCTTTAAATTAGATTTTCTTGTAAAAATTTTATTTTTAAAATGTTTAATTTGAACTGCTGTACATTTAATAAACAATACTTATTGTTTATAATTTTTTGCTAGCTCAGAGACATTCCCTGCGTTAGCAAAAAAAATATGCAAATTTTTTTTAAACAGTAGATTGGCTGTAAATTAAATTTTTTTAAAAAGTATTAATTTTTAAAAACTTTAATGTCCACTGCTGTACATTTTATTAACAATAATTATTGTTTATATTTTCTTGCTTGCTCAGAGACATTCTATGCGTTAGCAAAACAAATATGCAAATTTTTTTTGAACAGTAGATTGGCTGTAAATTAAGTTTTTTTAAAAAGAATTAAATTTTAAAAACTTTAATGTCAACTGCTGTACATTTAATAAACAATACTTATTGTTTATAATTTTTTGCTTGCCCAGCGACATTTACTGCGTATGTTTTTAATTTTATCATTTTTTGGAGCAGTATATTTGCTTTAAATTAGATTTTCTTGTGAAAATTTTATTTTTAAAGTGTGTAATTTCAACTGCTGTACATTTAATAAACAATACTGATTGTTTATAATTTTTTGCTTGCTCAGCGACATTTACTGCGTTAGTTTTTAATTTTATCATTTTTTTGGGAACAGTATATTTGCTTTAAATTAGATTTTCTTGTAAAAATTTTATTTTTAAAATAATTAATTTCAACTGCTGTACATTTAATAAACAATACTTATTGTTTATAATTTTTTTGCTAGCTCAGAGATATTCCCTGCGTTAGCAAAAAAAATATGCAAATTTTTTTTGAACAGTAGATTGGCTCAAAATCAGATTTTTTTGAAAAGTATTAATTTTTAAAAACTTTAATGTCAACTGCTGTACATTTTATAAACAATACTTATTGTTTATAATTTTTTATTGACTCAGGGACATTTACTGGGGTTTCCTTAGAAAAATATTTATTTTGAAGCGTAGAGTTGTTATCAAGAGTAGATTCGCTTTAAATCTACTTTACTCTTTAATTCATATTAAATACTGAGGAATTTTTTTTTTTTGAGTAATAATGAAATATTTTTATCGTTTTCTACTACCCTAAAGTTTTCACAAATGAGACTTTTTTGTGTGAGACCGATTTTTGATAAATAATTTCAACCGCTGTACATTATTTTTTCAAATTTTTATTGTTTATATTTTTCATATTTTTCGCCTTACTCAAGAATATGTCCTTAGTAATAATAAAATATTTCTGTCGTTTTCTACCCCACTAAATTTTTCACAAATTAGACAATAATAATAATCTTGGTATTCTTTCATTTATTCTGTCCGCAGTTTGAAGTTAGTTTTTGTAAATGCTTTTGTTTTTTTTTCTTTTTCAAAACACTTTGCTTGAAAGATCGAAATTATAGTTTTTCGATTTGTCAATATCAAAATTTTTTATTGTTTAAGAAGAAAGAAGGTTAAAAGATATTGTTTTTATAAAAAAAAGGTAAGAAATTTTCATAATATTGATTTATAAATTTTATAATCATTTTCTTTATTTAAAATCGAATAAAAAATAAAGTAATTTGAACTATTTATATTTCTCCATCAACATTTTTTTTAACTTTCATTTTGTAATTAATTTTGACAATCATATTGTTTTTACAAAATTTGTAGTATTTTTTGCATAATTTTCTATTTTTTTATCACATTTTTTTAAATAAATATTGATTAATAAATAATAAGAATTAATTATTTTGTATTTTTTTAATAATATGAATTGAATTGAAGTCTTATTTATTTTTTAATAATTCTAAAAAATAATTATTAGGCAAATTAAAAATCTATTGATCTTATTTAGTTTTTGGCTTTGCTGTACCAAGTTTTGAATTGGATTTAATTAGAAACACTGCGATAATAATTGTTTTGGTACAATTAACTACTTTTTAAAATTTAATAATAAAAATGAATGAGAATATAAATTGTAATTTTAATTCGTGATCATAATTGTATTTTTCTTTTAACAATTGAAATAGAATGTGAACGCGCGCTTTAGCGCGCGTATCCTATGCTAGTAATAATAATAATAATAATAATAATAATAATAATATATTTTGATAAATTTATTATGTAAATAGGATTTTCTTGTTAATATATTTCAAAAAATTTTTTTGTCGAACTAACTGAAAATTTATTTGAATGTGATTCATTATTTTGCAGGCTTGTAGGATACCTGTGAGAGAAAGTATTACTTGCCAGAACATTTAGGATTGTTGCAGACCTGCTTGAAGTCACCGAATTCGATGGAATGTGTAGCAATGGAAGCGCAGAAACTAAAGTGTAAGTCAATAAATATTAATTAGACATTATTACGTACTATACCAGTAAAAATATTTTATTGTAATCTGCAAAAAAAATTTTATCTAACTGACCACTTTGTCAATCATGGTGGCCACTGGTCAGGGAAAAGTCAGGGAAAAATAAATAAGTCAGGGAAATCAGAGAAAAGTCAGGGAATTTTTTAATGAGTCAGGGAAATTGTAAATATTATAAAAGGAAAAAAAACATATATAAGGAAGACTGGGGCTAAATGTTAAACAGATATAATGCTAAATTATTATTTTCCGAACGAAAATAATTAAAGCGTGCCTATTTTAAATACAGAAGAGTATTATCACTATTAAAATTTATGTTTTTTGGAACTTTAATGTCAACTGCTGTGCATTTTATGAACAATACTTATTGTTTGTAATTTTTGGTTAACTCAGGGACATTTACTGAGTTGTCAAAAAAATATAAACTTTTTTCCTACAGCAGATTTGATTTTAATTTGATATTATTAAATAATTTATGTTTTTTGGAACATTAATGTCAACTGCTGTACAAATTATGAACCATACTTATTGTTTATAATTTTTTGTTGACTCAGGGACATTAACTGAGTTCTAAAAAAAAATTTCAACTTTTTTCCAACAGCAGATTCGCTTTAAATATGATGTTAATGAAAAATTTATGTTTTTTGGAACTTTAATGTCAACTGCTGTACAAATTATGAACCATACTTATTGTTTATAATTTTTGTTTGATTCAGGGATATTTACTGAGTTGTCAAAAAAATATAAACTTTTTTCCAACAGCAGATTCGCTTTAAATTTGATATTATTAAATAATTTATGTTTTTTGGAACTTTAATGTCAACTGCTGTACATATTATGAACCATACTTATTGTTTATAATTTTTGTTTGATTCAGGGACATATACTGAGTTCTCAAAAAAATATAAACTTTTTTCCAACAGCAGATTCGCTTTAAATTTAATATTTTTAAAAAATTTATATTTTTTGGAAATTTAATGTCAACTGCTGTACAAATTATGAACCGTACTTACTGTTCATAATTTTTGTTTGACTCAGGGATATTTACTAAGTTGTCAAAAAAAATATAAACTTTTTTCCAACAGCAGATTCGCTTTAAATTTGATATTATTAAAAAATTTATGTTTTTTGGAACTTTAATGTCAACTGCTGTACATATTATGAATAATTCATACTGTTTATAGTTTGTATTAGACTCAGGGACATTTATTGAGTTCTCAAAAAAAATATAAACTTTTTTCCAACAGCAGATCTGCTTTAAATTTAATATTATTAAAAAATTTATGTTTTTTGGAACTTTAATGTCAACTGCTGTACAAATTATGAACCATACTTATTGTTAATAATTTGTGGTTTACTTAGGGACATTTACTGAGTTCTTAAAAAAATATAAACTTTTTTCCAACAGCAGATTTGCTTTAAATTTAATATTATTGAAAAATTTATGTTTTTTGGAACTTTAATTTCAACTGCTGTACATATTATGAATAATTCATACTGTTTATAATTTGTGGTTGACTCAGGGACATTTACTGGGTTCAAAAAAAAATATAAACTTTTTTCCATCAGCAGATTCGCTTTAAATTTGATATTATTAAATAATTTATGTTTTTTTAGGAACATTAATGTCAACTGCTGTATAAATTATGAACAATTCATACTGTTTATAATTTTTGTTTGACTCAGGGACATATACTGAGTTGTCAAAAAAAATATAAACTTTCTTCCAACAGCAGTTTCGCTTTACATTTGATATTATTAAAAAATTTATGTTTTTGGAACTTTAATGTCAACTGCTGTACATATTATGAACCATACTTATTGTAAATAATTTTTGTTGACTCAGGGACATTTACTGAGTTCTAAAGAAAATTTCAACTTTTTTCTAACAGTAGATTCGCTTTAAATTTGATATTATTAAAAAATTAACTGAAAATTTAATAATAGTATTTGTTTTCATTATATTTGATAGTTTCAATTTCAATTCTTTTTCTGAAAAATATCTTCTTCTATTAGCCAACATTTAAGTAATTAAGAATTTGAGGGAATAGTTAATCTCTTTTTGTGAACATGATCGTTAACTATTTTTGTTTTATTGTCTTTGTTTTTTTATTTGTGCTGAACATAAAATTTCTTACAATAAAATGTCATATTACTATTTTAATTTTAATATATATTCCGACAAATTACTTATTAAAAAATAACGTTAATAAGAATTGAAAACAAAGAAAAATTAAAAATAAAATTGGGTGTAAAATTGTAAAAAATTAATTAGATAAAAAAATAAGTTTGATTTGAAAATTTTATTAAAGAATTAGTTTGCAAATTAAAAATAGAACAAACACACAATTAGTATTTGATTATTTATTTTTAAAACTGCGTTAGTATTTATCTGTATTTAAATTTTTTTCTTTCGTTTAATTCACTCAAAAAATTTTGTTTGTAGAGACGAAGGAACTCTCGAGTCCTTTAACAGATATCGGAGAGGGAACATTACTTGAAATTCCAGAAAATGCTGGAGACATCCCTAGAACCTTCAAATCTAGAGTAATAAGAAGAAAGGGAATAAAAATATAATAGGGGTAAGTCAAAGAAATATATTTAATTTATAAATTCGCTTCTTACATCCTACATCTACAAAAAAGTTTTATTTAGTTGAAAATATTCTAATATTGGTTGTAAAATAAATTTAATTTAAATGGAAAATTCAAATTATAGGGTAACTGCTCCTGTCGTTGGCACTGCGTTCCAGTGGTTGGCACTATCCTAATAACAAGAAATAACTAAAAACTAGTATATTTTGCATATGATTATTAAAATTTGAAACATTTTTTACTAAAATCAAGTATATAATTTAGTATTTTTTGTTATTTAAAGAAAAAAAACAGGGGTGCCAACTTCTTGCTACACTGCCAACGGCTGGAGCAGTTACCCTAAACATTTATCACAAAAAAGTATACTTTTTTAGTAAAACAAAATTATGGAAATGCAATTAAGAACATCATTTTTATAATTTGTTATTTTATTGCTTTCATTTTCTTTCATAATTTCTAAATTTTATCTTTTATAAAGTAACTTAAAATTTTCATTTCGAGTAACTAAATCAAATTTACTGTAAATTAAAATTTATTGGAAGACAAATAAAAATAATTTGTGTCAAACTCCGAAGAAAGGTATCTAAGAAGCAAAAAATTTGAGGTTATGTTTTTAATTTTTCAAATAAAAATACAGAAAGAAAATCAAATATTAATTAAAAATTATTTATCTTCAAGTCTTCATTATATTCAGTAAAAATTGGTTTCAAATTCAAATAATTTTTTATTTTAATTTAATTTTTGAAATAAAAATACAGAAAGAAAATCAAATATTAATTAAAAATTA
The DNA here is from genome assembly GCA_032872475.1 of Leptopilina myrica (nomen nudum). NCBI lineage: Eukaryota > Metazoa > Arthropoda > Insecta > Hymenoptera > Figitidae > Leptopilina > Leptopilina myrica (nomen nudum). The sequence goes on along the minus strand of CM065465.1, from coordinate 29,080,506 downwards.
TTTATCTTCAAGTCTTCATTATGTTCAAAATATTCAGTAAAAATTGGTTTCATATTCAAATAATTAAAAATAAACTTTTAATCAAGAGAAATCTAACAAAACCCTAACCTATAATTCGTTTGCTTCTTAGGTACCTTTCTTCAGAGCGCGTCACATTTGAGTAACATATAATATTAAAAAGTATCAATTTTAAATAAATATGTAAAATTTGTAATAATTATAATTTATTATACACTGAAATACAAATTTATTAGATTCAAAATCCAATTAATTGTCTATTGTCAAGTAAATATTTACTTGAATCACACAATTTTTATTTCAATTACATAAATTTGCATCAATAATTATTTTTGACATCATAATTTAAAGATAATTAATTTTTTTAAATATATTTTTTAAGCAAGTAATTTGTTATTTGAATCAGATAAACTTTTTTTGGGTGCATAAATAAACTTTAAAAATGACTATTGAAAAGAATTATAAATAAAAATGGTCTATTTAAGTAAATAGTGTGAATTAATGTTGAAAAGGTAAAATTAAAAAATTTGTAAATGTAAAAAGCAAAATATGAAATTTAAAACTATAAATTCTTTTAAATTTTAGAATGTATAAGCAATTAATAAAAAAATTAAGATAGTTCTTGGATTGTTTTTTTCTTCTAAGTTTTCATTAACTTTCGGAGAACAGCTCTTTTTTAGATCATTTTCCGATCTTTAATGTCAACAACTGTACATTTTATGAATAATACGTATTGTTTACAATTTTTTACTGACTCAAAAATGTTTAGTAGATTCTAAAAAAAATTATAATTTTTTTAACAGTAGATTTACTTTGAATTAATACTTCTTAAAAAATTTCCAAATTTTTTAAACTTAAATGTCAACTGCTGTACATTTTATGAACAATACGTATTGCTTATAATTTTTTTTTCTGAATCGTATATGTCTACTGAGTTTCCAAAAAAATTGTAAATCTTTTTCGATCAGTTGACTTGCTTTAAATTTTTTTCATCAGTAGACTTGCTTTAAATTACATCTTTTTATTTAATTTCCAAATTTTCCGAACTTTAATGTCAACTGCTGTACATTTTATGTACAATACGTATCATTTACAATTTTTTGCTGACTCATGGATGTTTTCTGAGATCTCAAAAACATTATAAATCTTTTTTATCAGTAGACTTGCATTAAATTGCATCTTTTTATTTAATTTCCAAATTTTCCGAACTTTAATGTCAACTGCTGTACATTTTATGCACGATACGTATCATTTACAATTTTTTGCTGACTCATGGATGTTTTCTGAGATCTTAAAAACATTATAAATCTTTTTTATCAGTAGACTTGTATTAAATTGCATCTTTTTATTTAATTTCCAAATTTTCCGAACTTTAATGTCAACTGCTGTACATTTTATGCGCATTACGTACTTTAAAAATTTTTGTTTGAATCACAGATGCCTACTGAGTTTCCAAAAAAATTGTAAATCTTTTTAGATCTGTAGATTTGCTTTAAATTAGATCTTTTTAATAAATTTCCAAATTTTCCTAACTTTAATATCAACTGCTGTACATTTTATGCACATTACGTATTGTTGCTTCCTCATAAGGAAGCTTTGCATTCGTGACGATTTTCAATTTTTCAAAACATGGTTATATGGACTCATTTTCATCTAGGATATATGTATATATTAAATTCTGAGCAAATGTCCAGATGTATGTGTGTATGTGTGTGTATGTCACAAAAAATTGTGTACAAATTATCTCTAACAAATTTTAATGGAATCCCCTGAAATTTTGCAGGTTTATTTTAGTCATTAATACCTAAAATCTGACACAAGGATTTTCAAATTTAACAACAAAAATTTTTTTTATACAATTTTTTCAAAATTAAAAAATTTTTTTTTGTATTTCTTTAAATAACTTTTTTATTTCTTAATATTTTCATAAATTATTCTTAAAATTACATTGCTTACAAGAAAACGAATCGATTGATATATACAAAGTGCACATTTCATCAAAATTTATAAAATTAATCAATATTTTTCTTCTTCACAAAAAATTCAAATTTTGCGTTTTTTGAAATATTACCTTAACATATTAAAATTAAATTAAGCAATTGGTTTATGATATTTTGAGGAAGCGAAATGGTCATGAAATGAACAACTTGTTTTTAATTTTTTTTAATCGCAGATGCCTACTGAGTTATCCAAAAAAATTTTAAATCTTTTTTGATCAATAGATTTGCTTTAAATTAGATCTTTATAATAAATTTCCCAATTTTCCGAACTTTACTGTCAACTGCTGTACATTTATGAATAGTATATGTCTACTGAGTTTCCAAAAAATTGTAAATCTTTTTCGATCAGTAGACTTGCTTTAAATTAGATCTTTATAATAAATTTCCAAATTTTCCTAACTTTAATGTCAACTGCTGTACATTTATGAATAGTATATGTCTACTGAGTTTCCAAAAAATTGTAAATCTTTTTCGATCTGTAGATTTGCTTTAAATTAGATCTTTTTAATAAATTTCCAAATTTTCCTAACTTTAATATCAACTGCTGTACATTTTATGCACATTACGTATTGTTGCTTCCTCATAAGGAAGCTTTGCATTCGTGACGATATTATTATATTATTATTATGAGCAATACATATTGTTTATAATTTTTTTCCAAATCGCAGATGTCTACTAAGTTTCCAAAAATTTGGTAATCCTTTTTGGCCAGTAGATTTGCTTTAAATTAGATCTTTTTTAAAAAGTACCAAATTTTTCAAACTTTAATGTCAACTGCTGTACATTTTATAAACAATACTTATTGTTTCTAATTTTTTGCTTGCATAGGGGCATTTACTGTGCTAGTTTTTTATTATATTTATTTTTTTTAACAGTAGATTGGCTCAAAATTAGATTTTTCTTGAAAAGTATTAATTTAAAAAAATTTTTAATGTCAACTGCTTTACATTTTATAAACAGTAATTATTGTTTATATTTTTTGCTGGCTCAGAGACATTCCCTGCGCTAGTTTTTAATTTTATCAATTTTTTTGGAACAGTAGATTGGTTCTAAATGATATTTTTTTGAAAAGTATTAATTTTTAAAATTTTTAATTTTAACTGCTGTACATTTTATAAACAATACTTATTGTATATAATTTTTTGCTTGCTCAGGGACATTTACTGCATTAGTTTTTAATTAGATTTATTTTTTTGGGACAGTAGATTTCCTTTAAATTAGATTTTGTTAAAAAAATTTTATTTTTTGAAATTTTGAATGTCAACTGCTGTACATTTTATAAACAATACTTATTGTTTATAATTTTTTTCTGGCGCGAGGACATTTAATGCGTTAGTTTTTTATTTTATCAATTTTTTTGGATCAGTAGAGTTCCTTTAAATTAGATTTTTTTGAAAAGTATTAATTTTAAAAATGTTGAATGTCAACTGCTGTTCATTTTATAAACAATACTTATTGTTTATAAATTTTGGTTGATTCAGGGACAGTTACTGAGTTCTCAAAAAAAATGTATCTTTTATCTAACAGTAGATTTTCGTTAAATTAGATCATTTAAAAAAGTTTCTATTTTTTTAACTTTAATGTCAACTGATGTACATATTACAAACAATCCTTATTATTTATAATGTTTAGTTGACTCAGAGACATTTACTGAGTTCTCAAAAAAAATATTAAATTAAAATATTATTTTGTTATCAAGAGTAGATTCGCTTTAAATCTACTTTACTCTTTAATTCATATTAAATACTGAGAAATTTTTTTTTTTTGAGTAATAATGAAATATTCCTGTCGTTTTCTACCCCCCTAAATTTTTCACAAATTAGACAATAATAATAATAATAATATAGCTTGATAAATTTATTATGTAAATAAGGTTTTCTTGTTAATATATTTCAAAAAATTTTTTTGTCGAACGAACTGAAAATTTATTTGAATGTGATTCATTACTTTGCAGGCTTGTAGGATACCTGTGAGAGGAAGTATTACTTGCCAGAACATTTAGGATTGTTGCAGACCTGCTTGGAGTCTCCGAATTCGATGGAATGTGTAGCAATGGAAGCGCAGAAACTAAAGTGTAAGTCAATAAATATTAATTAGACATTATTACGTACTATCCCAGTAAAAATCTTTTATTGTAATCTGCAAAAAAAATTTTATCTAACTGACCACTTTGTCAATCATGGTGGCCACAGTTCAGGGAAAAGTCAGGGAAAAATAAATAGGTCAGGGAAATCAGAGAAAAGTCAGGGAATTTTTTAATTATAGTCAGGGAAATTGTAAATATTATAAAAGGAAAAAAAACGTATATAAGGAAGACTGGGGCTAAATGTTAAACAGACATAATGCATTATTATCATTCGAACGAAAATAATTAAAGCGTTGCAATTTTAAATACAGAAGAGTATTATCACCATGGGGCAAAATATTTCTTCCTTTTTTTTATACATTTTTTGTTTTTTGTTTCGGGTTTATATGTTTAATATAATTTATCTCACATTACACTGAAAAAAATTCCTAGTATATTTGACTACTTATTAACTAATTATGTATACATGTTTTTTCAAGATAAAGCATTTTAACAAAAAAATTTTTTTTTAATAAATGTGTGTAAAACATTTTAATTTAATAATTATAATAGAAATTTTACTGATTACTTTGTTCTTAAAATAAAGAGTCCAAAAAATAAGCAATAAAAGTTAATAAATTAAATATTACGTATTAAAATAAATTCAGCATAACTTTTTAATAGTATTTGTTTTCATTTTATTTGATAGTTTCAATTTCAATTCTTTTGTAAAAAAATAATTAGACAAAAAAATAAGTTTAATTTGGAAATTTCATTACAGAATTAGTTTATAATTTAAAAATAGAGTGAACACACAATAAGTATTTGATTATTAGTTTTAAAACCGTGTTAGTATTTATCTGTATTTAAATTTTTTTCTTTTGTTTAATTCACTCAAAAATTTTGTTTGCAGAGACGAACGAACTCTCGAGTCCTTTAAGAGATATCGGAGAGGGAAGATTACTTAAAATTCCAGAAAATGCTGCAGACATGCCCAGTACCTTCAAATCCAGAGTACTAAGAAGAAAGGGAATACAAAAATAAAAGGGGTAAGTCAAAAATATATTGACATTTTAAGAACCATTGGTTCTAATATAGTTATCGATGACCTTTTAATAATTTGGATTAGAAAGAATATTTTACAAACTAAAATTTTATAAACAATATCTATTGTATATAATTTTGAGTTGACTCAGGGACATTTACTGAGTTCTTAAAAAAATATTCACTTTTATACAACAGTAGATTCGCTTTAAATTTGATTTTTAAAAAAAAATTTATATTATTTTGGAACTTTAATGTCAACTGCTGTACATTTTATGAACAATATTTATTGTTTATAATTTTGAGTTGACTCAGGGACATTTACTGAGTTCTTAAAAAAATGTTAACTTTTATCCAACAGTAGATTCGCTTTAAATTTGATATTATTAAAAAATTTGTATTTTGGAACTTTGATGTCAATTGCTGTACATTTAAAGAACAATACTTATTGTTTATAAATTTTGGTTGATTCAGGGACAGTTACTGAGTTCTCAAAAAAAAATGTATCTTTTATCTAACAGTAGATTTTCGTTAAATTAGATCATTTAAAAAAGTTTCTATTTTTTGGAACTTTAATGTCATCTGGTGTACATTTTATGTACAATATTAATTGTTTATAATTTTCAGTTGACTCAGGGACATTTACTGAGTTCTCAAAAAAATATTAACTTGTTTCCAACTGTCGATTCGCTTTAAATTTGATTTTTTAAAAAAATATCTATTTTTTCGAACTTTAATGTCTACTGCTGTACATATTACAAACCATATTTTTTGTTTATATTTTTTGGTTGACTCAGGGGCACTTACTGAGTTCTTAAAAAAATATTAACTTGTTACCAACTGTCGATTTGCTTAAAATTAGATGTTTTAAAATAATTTCTATTTTTACGAACTCTAATGTCATCTAATGTACATTTTATGAACAATATTTATTGTTTATAATTATGAGTTGACTCAGGGACATTTACTGAGTTCTTAAAATTTTTTTTAACTTTTATATAACAGTAGATTCGCTTTAAATTTGATTTAAAAAAAAAAATTCTATTTTTTCGAACTTTAATGTCATCTGCTGTACATTTTATGAAAAATATTTAGGGTCAGCCGGGTAAATCCGAACGCTAATTATTTCAGCTTAATTAAAATTTTAAAAAATAAGTTAGACATGAGAATTTTTACCTCAGATCCTCTTCAAGAGATTCTAAGTATTATCCCATTTTCCGTTTGTTAATTAGCAACAGCATAAACAAAGATAACGAGTATTACAAAAATGATTGAAAATCATATGGCAGACTTTCAGTACTTCGTCTCGTATTTGAAGAAAAGAAGCTAAAAATTCATTTTATTATTTATAATTGTTTGTTATGAATACTAGAACAGAAACTATTTTTGATTTTTGCCTTTTGTTAACTTTTATTAATAATATTAGACCGTTCGTATTTACCCCGGAAAATTGGAAAACCGGGGTAAATTCGAACGGTATTTTCAATAATTTTGTCTTATATCAGAGCCACACAAAATTGTTTTTATTTGATTACACTATAATTTTAACATTATAAAAGTACATAGAAAAAAGTTTTTCTTTCTATATGTATTCTCGTTAGTAATTAATAAGCAGAAACTTAATCTCCGTTCTCTCGAAGGAGTGTTTCACTTTTTTTGCCAAATGGTTTGTTGAAAAAAGTTTTTCAGGATCTTAATAAAATTTAGTATTCTGGGGTTTTTGGGGCCACTGATTACCAATTTGAAGTCAGTTTTTCAAAATTCAAAATGGCGAATCCAATATGGCGGACGAAAATTAAAACATTCATTGGATTCGCTCGAAAATCGTTACTCGGGGGTTTTCAGGGTTGCTGATTACGAATTTAAAGTCAGTTTCTCAAAATTTAAAAAATCACTTAAAAATTAAAAGAAGCGGATTAAAATTTCTAAAACTGGAGGAATTTTTATGAAATTTGTGTATCATATTGTACCCGACATTCTGAACGATGAAGCTCTGATGCCCAATTCGTCATCAGCGACCCCGAAAACCTCTAAGTAACGATTTTCGAGCAAATCCAATGAATTTTTAAATTTTCGTCCGCCATATTGGATCCGCCATTTTGAATTTTAAAAATCTGACTTCAAATTCGTATTCAGCGACCCTGAAAACCCCCAAGTGGCAAGATTCAAACAAATTTGATCATTTTTAAAAATAAGTTTTAGGAAAGTCTGCCATATTGAATCCGCCATTTTGAATTTAAAAAATTTGACTTTTATTTTTGTATTTACATTCAATCACTCCAAAATACTTTCTGTACTAAGTTTTGCAAAAATCCGTTATGATTTGATAAAGTTACTGAAGGTTTTAATTGTGTAATGCATTTTAATTTTTAACCTGTTTGATTTTTGTATTTATACATGATGCATTATTACGTAATAGGTTTATTATCGTATTTTTTTGAGTTTTTATATCAATTTAACAATTGCAATACTTTAAATTTATTTTCCCTAAGATTTTTCTGAAATACAGTGGCGTTCGTATTTACCCCGGTATTTTAGGAAAATTGCAAAGTATCAGGGTAAATACGAACGCTAAGTTTTCTGCGATTGTAATTTATCAAAAATTTTTGCTACCTCATAAAATTGTTCTATGGAAGTAAAGCAACAACTTCATGCACCAGAATACGTCTTTTAAAAGAAAAAACTTATGTTATTGTTAAAACTTACTCAAAGCGTTCGGATTTACCCCGGCTGACCCTATTGTTTTTAATTATGAGTTGACTCAGGGACATTTACTGAATTCTTTAAAAAAAATATTCACTTTTATCCAACAGTAGATTCGCTTTAAATTTGATTTTTTTTTTAAAAATATCTATTTTTTCGAACTTTAATGTCTACTGCTGTACATGTTACAAACAATACTTATTGTTTATAAATTTTGGATGACTCAGGGACATTTACTGAGTTGTCAAAAAAATATAAACTTTTTTCCAACAGTAGATTCGCTTTAAATTTGATATTATTAAATAATTTATGTTTTTTGGAACTTTAATGTCAACTGCTGTACATATTATAAACAATAATTATTGTTTATAATTTTTAGTTGACTCAGGGACATATACTGAGTTCTCAAAAAAATATAAACTTTTTTCCAACAGCAGATTCGCTTTAAATTTGATATTATTAAAAAATTTATGTTTTTTGGATCTTTAATGTCAACTGCTGTACATATTATGAACAATTCATACTGTTGATAATTTGTGGTTAACTCAGGGACATTTACTGAGTTGTCAAAAAAAATATAAACTTTTTTCCAACAGCAGATTCGCTTTAAATTTTGATATTATTAAAAAATTTATTTTTTGTGGATCTTTAATGTCAACTGTTGTACAGATTATGAACCATACTTATTGTTTTTAATTTTTATTGACTCACGGACATTTACTGAGTTGTGAAAAACAATATAAACTTTTTTCCAACAAAAACTCAAGTATATTTACTTAGTTCTTAAAAGAATTGTTAATCTTTTTGGATCAGTAGATTTGCTTTACTGGCTCAGGGACATTTACTGCGTTAGTTTTTAATTTAATCAATTTTTTTGGAACAATAGAATTCCTTTAAAATAGATTTTCTTGATAAATTTTTATTTAAAAAATTTTTAATTTCAACTGCTCTACATTTTATAAACAATACTTACTGTTAATAATTTTTTGCAGTCTCAGGGACATTTACTGCGTTAGTTTTTAATTTTGCTATTTTTTTTAACATTAGATTTCCTTTAAATTAGATTTTCTTGAAAAATTTTTATTTAAAAAATTTTTAATTTCAACTGCTGTACATTTTATATACATTACTTATTATTTATACTTTTTTCCTGGCTCAGAAACATTTACGAAGTTACAAAAAAAATATTAAAATTTTTTTTCCTACTGTAATACTTAACTTAACTTCCACTTTACTTCCCACTGTAATACTGTACTTCCATGTGGGTAAACTAAAACTGGAAAGAAATCATTGTGCAAATGGGAAGATGTTTTATAATTTGGCCTTTTGTCAAGAACTGCATACTATCTGCTATAAAGTTAAAGGATACAAAATACGTGCGTAAATTTAGCTTTTACTGCTTTGAAAATGTTGCATCTTAATTTATTTTTTTTGCTTAGGGACTTTTATGAAATCTTCCTACAGATACCTTGGGTTCCGCACTCCAAGGTTATGTGAGGTTGGTAAAGTAAAAGAAAATATATGTAAAATTAATAAATATAAAGAAATAAGATAATAAATTTAATAAACTGGCGACCTACTACTGCCATTTAAGGCTGCTTTTCTGCCTGAAAATAAGACTTTCTTTTTACTGTGAAGTAACGCCGCATAGTTGGGCCAAATTTGGTTAGAGTTGTATTTCGAATTAAATAAAATTCATGCCGATTTTAACTTGTAATTTGTTTAAATAATTTATTCGTAAAAAGTGATTTAAAAATATTTTTTAAATATAGAAATTATTATTAATAGAAAATAACTAGCTTTAACTTTAACTTCTTTTTCAAATAAAGTAATATATTTATAATAGTTATTAAAAAATAGTTTTTAAATAAAGAATTTATTGTTAATGAAGAAAGAATTTTAGACGTAGAAGTTAATTTTTACAATTAATATTTTTTTTGCAGACACATATTTTTCTTCTTTTTTTGGCATCGCGGAGAAGTTGGAAGTAAACAAGACTCAAGTGAAGACGCCGAAGAGTGATTGAAGGCATTAGAAATCTTTGACATCTTATAAAGAACTTAGATTTTTTTGTATTAGGTCATATTATTACTTAGCTAGGGATTTTGAAACTAAGAATGTAATTATATAGCTAGGAAATTAGTGAAGTATTTTTAAGAGAAAAAATTTTTATTCTTCATTCTTCAAGAGGATTCATCGTCATTCGGAGTCAACTTCAACATTGCGAGGTGAGTAAAAAAACAATACTTTATTATCCTCTATTCCATCCTACACTTAGAAAATATTTTATATTTAATTTTTAAAAATTCTAGTAACTTTATTCTTTACTTAAAAACATGAATTTAAGAAAGACATTAATTTAGAAAAAAATTATTTTCAAATGAGAAGTTATATTAAATAAACAAAGGTTTTTTAATAACATAAATTAGTATGCTTTGAAATTAAAAAAGAAAAATATTTCTTACTAATTTTAAAAATATATATTTTCATTCAAATTTCTAACTGTTTTTTAGTACTTTGATTTTCTTTGTAACTAACATTTTAATTTAACATTATTAGAAAATTTTTAAATTGTTTATTTTAATGTTTGCAAAAACTCAGAATTAGAACAATTTTAATCCCTTACTGCAAACAAAAAGAGTAGACGAAGATCCTTAGCATTGTTAAAGAATTTGTTTTGAAATTGTTTCGTTTTGAAGTTTATTAAAAATAACGAGAAATGCTTGTTTTATTATTAATGATTTCTTAATTAATATTAATAATTAATTAGCTAAACAATGTTATTAACGATCCAAAAATATTAAAATTATTTCAAAACAAATACTTGAACAAAAAATTCATAAAAATAATAATATTGAATTAAACATACGAAACTTTTTATAGGAATTAAAATAGTAGTACTAGAATTAAATATTCTTTAAAATAATAGTTAATAATAGTTAATAATAGTTTAATAATAGTTTAATTCATAATGTTAATCAGCAAAATTGCGGCCAATTGAATAAAAACTCTCTTCAAATTTTCATTATAAAATTAATATGGAAGCAGATAAAAACAAAAACAAATATATCGTTGGAAAGGTAATGAAACAAGCTTTTCAATGATGTAAATATCAAGTTTCTAAATTTATATGCCTAGGTTTGGTAGCCTTTTAAACAAAGCGAAAAGCGTCCTGCTGGCAGGACCGGGTTCCATCATTTTGTTCTATCATTATACATACATTTCTTTACATTTACTTTACTTCTAATTACAATTACAAATTTTAGATTTTTCTAAAATTGTCTGAGTACCTTTCTTGCAATGTAAAGAATTTAAAAATTACTTCTAAAAAGAAATTCTATGAAGAAAATGTTGTAATATTGAAAAATAGTACATTGTACAACTAGTGGCGAAAGTGTGATTTTTCGAGAGTGAAGTTTGCGGCTCGAGCGTAGCGAGAGCAGCAATCACTCTCGAAAAATCATTCTTTCACCACGAGTTGTGCACTACGTTTTCTCCAACACCTTGCAAGGAAAGGTTTCTTCGTGAGTTTCGTATAATTTTAATTTAACGTGTGCTTTTATGTTTAATATAATAAAAGACGAACGTTTTGTGTGGGAAAGAAGTTAAATACAAAATAAATCTCGGTCAAAGAAAAAAAAACTTTCGCCACGCCAAATTTTACTTTCGCCACGCTCTTCAGAGCAGTTGAGAAAATTTCTACTTTCGCCACACTTTTCTACCAAGAAAAGTACTTCTTTCAGAGCAAGTGTTGGAGAAACTTCTTTTATTAGTAAAACCTAAAATTTAATTTGTACAATAGCGAAAATTTAAAATTAGAAAAGACTTCATATACTAAATCAAATTTAGAGTTTGTATTTTCACATAGAAATTCTTATTCTTTCTTTTAATTCATTAAAGTCATATTTTAGTTTTCAAAATTGAAAAATTATTATAAATCGGAATCGGTAAAATTTTTTATATTTTAATTTAGTGGATGAAATTTCTTTGATAAATCAGTAGAATTTTCTAAAAGATCAATCAAAACTATTGATTCTTAGTGGAACTCTAGTGACAGTGAAATTCTACTGATTAATTTAAGAAACCTACTCTACCTTCTGTCCTTGTCTATCTTTTCTTTTCTATAAATTTGTTCTATTAATTTAAATAAATATTAAATATAACAATTGTCAAAATATTTTATAGAAAAATTTGTTAAAAATGTATAGGAGTTACTATGCATTTATCAATAACGAATGAAAAATTAAAGAATTAGATTCTTTAAAAAAGTCTTGGAAATTTCTTCTTAAATTTTAAATAATTTAAATATTAAATATAAAAATTTTAATAATTATATTATGTTATAATAATCGACATAATTTGTCCTCACCTGAAGTTAGCGTTAATTATAACAATGTTTTGTTTTATAGTTTAAATTGATTTGTTAAAAAATGGAAAGTTAATTTATAGCCTGTGTGTAAAAAAATGTGTAGAAAATTTTATTAAATGTGTAGTGTTTTAATTTGTAAGTTCTTTAAAAATTAAATTTCGAATAATATAAATCAAAAACTCTAAGAAAATTAATTGAATTTTGGAAGGCTTGCAATTAAAATTTTTATGTATTTCAATGTTTCAAGCAAATAAAGAATAATAATTAGTTAAATACAGGGACCAACACGGACACGAAAAACACGAAAATTCGTGTCGTGTCCCTGCCATGCCTTGACACGACACAAAGTACGCCTGGTAATTCGTGTCGTGTCTTGACACAACACAAATTTCGATTGGTAATTCGTGTCGTGTAGTGTCAAGTTACGACACCAAGTTCACTTGGTAGTTCGTGTTGTGTCTGGACACGACCCATATAAAATTTGTAATTCGAGGGGTGTCATATACGTTTTTAAGAACACGCATGAAATACTGTGTAGAATCTTGCAAGCGTTATTTGTGTCATGACTTGACACTACACGAACTACCAAGTGAACTTTGTGTCGTGCCTTGACCCGACACGAATTGCTAATCGAAATTTGTGTTGTGTCAGGACACGACACGAATTACTAAGTAAACTTTGTGTCGTGTTAAGGCATGACATGAAATTTTTTTTTAAAAGGTACTTGAATTCTCAATAATAATTTAAAAAAATAAAAAAATTGAAAATTTTGCCAACTTTTATTAAAATAAATTTTGAATTTTAATTTAAGTTGCTGTTAGAAATATTTGGCATTTTGTTTACGAATTGTTCAAATAATTAAATTAAAAAAAAGCCGTAAGAAAAATTATATTTTTATAGAAATTAAGAACTTTCAATAAAATTGAAAAAACAACAATGGAAAAGAAAATGTCACGTGCGCTTGCACGCGTGTAGTTTTGATTGTTTTATATAAAATTCACTTATTTTGTGAAATAATAAATTATATTCAACTACTCCTTTTCAAGGATGTAAGAAAACTGACGCAACGGAAAATTGACTCAGGTAGAAGGAGGAAACAGGTCGAAGGAAACTAAAGAGGGGAAAAGGAAAACCCCAAAGTCCTTATCTTACTTGTTTTCAAAAAAGAATTAACTTCTCTTCCTAATCGTTGATTATTAAAAGGTCGACGACTACAAATAATATTTAAAATATTTGCAAAATTTAGTTCCTTTCTATTCACATTTTAGGAAAATAAATTAAAACTGCTGAATATTATTTAAAAAAATACTTTTCATTTTTCGTAAAAATCTGAAGAATTTCTGGCCCAAAGGAAATTTAAGATACATTAAGAAAAAATTGGTTTTATTTTATTAAAATTTTTTTATTCATATATACAGTAACATTAAAAATTTTGTCTAACAATTTATTCAGTTGTAAATAAAAATCAAAAATAATTTTTGCATATTTTTCAAATAAAATAAAAACAATTATTTCTTAATGTATGGTATAAATTTCTTTTGGGTCAGAATTCTTGAAATTTTCACGAAAAATAAAACTATTTATTATAAATAATATTCAGCAGTTTTAATTATTTTCCTAAAATGTGAGTAGAAAGAAACTAAAATTTTCCAATTTTTAAAAATATTATTTGTAGTCGTCGACCTTTCCACAATTGACGATTAGAAAGAGAAATTAATCCTATTTTATAAACAAGAAAGGTAATGACTTTGGGGTTTTCCTTTTCCCCTCTTTTGTTTTCTTCGACCTGTTTTCTCTTTCTATAGAAAGAGTCTATACCTGAGTCAATTTTCCGTTGCGTTAGTTTTCTTACTTCCTTTAGAAGGAGGAGTTAGTTAAATACAATTAAATAATAAATTGTAAAATAATAATTTTACAAATGAAGTGAATTTTATTTAAAATTTTTGAAAATTCTATATTCAATATTTTAATTAATTTTACATTTAACACGAAGTGACCCAACGGAAATTCACTCAGGTAGAAGGAGAAAATTTTCGAAAGAAACAAAAGAGGGGAAAAGGAAAACCCCAAAGTCGTTACCTTTCATGTTTATAAAATAGAATTAATTTCTCTTTCTAATCGTCAATTGTTGAAAGGCCGACGACTACAAATAATATTTAAAGTAATTGGAAAATTTAATTTCTTTCAACTTACATTTTAGGAAATTAAATTAAAACTGATGAATATTATTTAGAAAAAACACTTTTTATTTTTCGCGAAAATTTCAAGCTGACCTAAAAGAAATTTATAACATACATAAGAAATAATTGTTTGTTAATTTTATTTGAAAAATTTGCAAAAATTATTTTTGATTTCTTTTTTATTTACAACTGAATAACTTGTTAGATAAAATTTTTAATGCTACTGTATACATAAATAAAATTTTCCAAATAGAATTAACAAACAATTATTTCTTAATGTACATTATAAATTTGTTTTGGGTCAGAATTCTTGAAATTTTCACGAAAAATGAAAAGTATTTTTTATCAATGATATTCAGCAGTTTTAATTTATTTTCCTAAAATGTAAGTTAAAAGAAACTAAATTTTCCAATTACTTTAAATATTATTTGTAGTAGTTGACCTTTCAACAATTGACGATTAGAAAGAAAAGTTAATCCTCTTTTGTAAACAAGATAACGACTTTAGGGTTTTCCTTTTCCCCTTTTTTGTTTCCTTCGAAAATTTTCTCTTTCTACCTGAGTGAATTTTCAGTTGCGTCAGTTTTCTTACCTCCTTTAACAAGACGTGTCGAAGACTTTTTCGACGTCTTTAATTCTTCATTCCATATGGAGCGGAGGAGGAATCATCGGGAATATAGGGGTGAGTTAATTAAATACACAAATATTTTCTTTTCTTTATTTCTTCTTTAAAACATTTTCTTCATCTTACAATATCTATTCTTTTAGAAATTCTTTTTCTTTCTTTTAATTCTTTAAAGTAATTTTTTATTTTTCAAAATAAAAAAATACTTTAAATTTAAACCTGTGAAAATTTCGCCAATTTTAATTCAGTGGACTATGTTTCTTAAATCAGTGAAATTCCACTTATTTATTTAAGAAACATAGTCCACTGAATTGAAATCGGCGAAATTTGAACAGGTTTAAATTTAAAGTATTTTTTTGTTTTTTCTATTTCTATCTTAGTAGCTAAAACGCACTTACTTATTCAGTGGAAACAGGAAAATAACCTCTTCCTCTGAATAGAAATCGGGAATTTTCACCGATTATTAATTGAAAGTGCAATATTTCTCTTTTTATTTTTCTTCTGTTTCTTTCTATCTATCTTTAAAATCTATCTCTTTTTTCTATCTTTGTAGTGAAAATGCACTTGACTTATTTAGTGGAAACAGGAAAATAACCTCTTCCACTAAATAGAAGTCGGAAATTTTCAAAGTGCAATATTCTCTTTTTATTTTTATTCTCTTTCTTTCTATTCTTTTTCTATCTATCTTTTTTCTATCTATCTTTTTTCTATCTTAGCATTTATTCTATCTTTCTTTCTATCCATCTATTCTTTCCATCTTATCAATACTCCCTCTCCTCTCCTAACTTGGTGGGATGGCTTGCAACACGGCTTCCTTTTTGGAAGAAAGTCGCCTCCAAAGTTTCCTCCCTCTCCTGACTTGGTGGGATGGCTTGCAACACGGCTTCCTTTTTGGAAGAAAGTCGCCTCCAAAGTCTCCTCCCTCTCCTTCTTTGGTGGGATGACTTGTAACACGGCTTCCTTTTTGGAAGAAAGTCTCCTCCAAAGATCCTCTTCCTTTAAGCATCCCAGGGGAGAGTGTGACGACTTTCTCTCCCCACCTGGGAAACGAAGTCGTCCTCGAGGAGATAGTTTCCGACTTCGATCTCCTCGAGTAGGGAAGTTGGAAATGACCGAGTCTTTCCACTTCCCACCAGAAGTCGAAGTCAAGGAGAGGAGACAACAACTCTCCTTGAGAAAGAAAAAGAGGGAGGGTGCACGTCAATTTTTTTTCGATTTTTTCAGCTCTAGAGGTCGTCATTCACAGTGACCTTCTTACCCGTTCGACTTCTTCTGGAATCTAGAAAGTCGCCATCCCCTTTCTGAGGACGACTTCTTTCTATCTTCCTACTCAAGGAGAGTGAAGTCGACAACTTCTCTCCCTGAGGACGACTTCATTTCCCAGGTGGGGAGAGAAAGTCGTCACACTCTCCCCTGGGACGCTTAAAGGGAGGATCTTTGGAGGAGACTTTCTTCCAAAAGGAAGCCGTGTTGCAAGTCATCCCACCAAAGCAGGAGAGGAGAGGGAGGAAACTTTGGAGGCGACTTTCTTCCAAAAAGGAAGCCGTGTTGCAAGCCATCCCACCAAGTTAGGAGAGGAGAGGGAGTATTGATAAGATGGAAAGAATAGATAGATAGAAAGAAAGATAGAATAAATGCTAAGATAGAAAAAAGATAGATAGAAAAAGAATAGAAAGAAAGAGAATAAAAAAAAGAGAATATTGCACTTTGAAAATTTCCGATTTCTATTTAGTGGAAGAGGTTATTTTCCTGTTTCCACTAAATAAGTCAAGTGCATTTTCACTACAAAGATAGAAAAAAGAGATAGATTTTAAAGATAGATAGAGAGAAAGAGAAGAAAAATAAAAAGAGAAATATTGCACTTTCAATTAATAATCGGTGAAAATTCCCGATTTCTATTCAGAGGAAGAGGTTATTTTCCTGTTTCCACTGAATAAGTAAGTGCGTTTTAGCTACTAAGATAGAAATAGAAAAAACAAAAAAATACTTTAAATTTAAACCTGTTCAAATTTCGCCGATTTCAATTCAGTGGACTATGTTTCTTAAATAAATAAGTGGAATTTCACTGATTTAAGAAACATAGTCCACTGAATTAAAATTGGCGAAATTTTCACAGGTTTAAATTTAAAGTATTTTTTTATTTTGAAAAATAAAAAATTACTTTAAAGAATTAAAAGAAAGAAAAAGAATTTCTAAAAGAATAGGCACTGTAAGAAGAAGAAAATGTTTTAAAGAAGAAATAAAGAAAAGAAAAGAAAATATTTGTGTATTTAATTAACTCACCCCTATATTCCCGATGATTCCTCCTCCGCTCCATATGGAATGAAGAATTAAAGACGTCGAAAAAGTCTTCGACACGTCTTGTTAAAGGAGGTAAGAAAACTGACGCAACTGAAAATTCACTCAGGTAGAAAGAGAAAATTTTCGAAGGAAACAAAAAAGGGGAAAAGGAAAACCCTAAAGTCGTTATCTTGTTTACAAAAGAGGATTAACTTTTCTTTCTAATCGTCAATTGTTGAAAGGTCAACTACTACAAATAATATTTAAAGTAATTGGAAAATTTAGTTTCTTTTAACTTACATTTTAGGAAAATAAATTAAAACTGCTGAATATCATTGATAAAAAATACTTTTCATTTTTCGTGAAAATTTCAAGAATTCTGACCCAAAAGAAATTTATAATGTACATTAAGAAATAATTGTTTATTAATTTTATTTGAAAAATTTGGAATAATTATTTTTGATTTTTATTGTTATTATTTTTATTTTCACGAAAAATGAAAAGTATTTTTTATCAATAATATTCAGCAGTTTTAATTTATTTTCCTAAAATGTAAGTTGAAAGAAACTAAATTTTCCAATTACTTTGAATATTATTTGAAGTAGTCGACCTTTCAACAATTGACGATTTGAAAGAAAAGTTAAACCTCTTTTGTAAACAAGATAACGACTTTAGGGTTTTCCTTTTCCCCTTTTTTGTTTCCTTCGAAAATTTTCTTTTCTAACTGAGTGAATTTTCCGTTGCGTCAGTTTTCG
Source organism: Leptopilina myrica (nomen nudum) (assembly GCA_032872475.1). NCBI lineage: Eukaryota > Metazoa > Arthropoda > Insecta > Hymenoptera > Figitidae > Leptopilina > Leptopilina myrica (nomen nudum). Next base: position 29,062,468 of record CM065465.1, on the reverse strand, counting down.
TACCTCCTTTAAAAGGAGTAGATAATTAAATATTAAATATAATTTATTATTTCACAAAATAAGTGAATTTTATAATATAAACCTAGAAGAACTATAAGAAAAAGTCGTGGACACTTCTTGTTAAATGTAAAATAATGTAAATATTAAATATAGAATTTTCAATAATTTTAGAAAAAATTCACTTCATTTGTAAAATTATTATTTCACAATTTATTAATTAATTGTATTTAACTAACTACTCCTTCTAAAGGTGGTAAGAAAACTGACTCAACGGAAAATTGACTCAGGTAGAAGGAGAAAACTGTCGAAGAAAACAAAAGAGGGGGAAAGGGAAACCCCAAAGTCCTTATCTTACTTGTTTACAAAAGAGAATTAATTTCTTTTTCTAATCGTTGATTATTAAAAGGTTGACGTCACAAAAAATATTAAAAATAAATGGAAAATTTTAGTTCCTTTCTACTCACATTTTAGGAAAATAAATTAAAACTGTGTTGGATAGTATTTATAAAAAATACTTTTCAATTTTCGTAAAAATTTCAAGAATTCAAAGAAATTTTCCTAAAATGTGAGTAGAAAGGAACTAAAATTTTCCAATTATTTTGAATATTATTTGTACTCGTTGACCTTTCAATAATTGACGATTAGAAAGAGAAATTAATTCTATTTTATAAACATGAAAGGTAACGACTTTGCGGTTTTCCTTTTCCCCTCTTTTGTTTTCTTCGACCCGTTTTCTCCTTCTACCTGAGTAAATTTTCCGTTGCGTCATTTTTCTCAACTCCTTTAGAAGGAGTAGATAATTAAATATAATATACTATTTCACAAAATGGCAAAAAAAAAGTATTTTTAATTTTCGGGTTTCTTATAATGTCAAGAATACTCTCCTAAAACATTATTGCAAAATTCGAAGAAAAACAAGTTATACATTTATATTCTTCGACATGTCAAAGTTGTTTAATTAATGTTTAATGAATACAGGAAAAAATAAGGGGAAAAATAATTAAAAATTTTTAAATTATAAACTAGTGAAATGGGGACTGCAAAAAAGAAAATTCGAACAGCCTGGCAGTGTGGAAACTTTTGTAGTATTCTAAAACAAAAACCTCAAGATATTCTTAATTTTTCTAGACGTTTCTGCAATTTGCAAAACAGTAAATACTAAAAGTGTTAAACTTTATGTTTTATTCCACTTAGAAAACGTTTTTAAATTGAGGACTCTAGACTGGAATACCACCTTAATATCCAACTATAATAGTCATTTTTACAGCTTACTTATGCACAGAAAGAGTGTACCTTATTTATATAACTGATTAGGGTCATTTGGGGTAAATTTAAACGGAATTAAATTTCACCAAAAACATTAGTTTTTTTGTTTAAAAAAACTTGGTAAAAAAAAGTTTTTAAGGTTGCTGAATATAAAATCGAATTTTTAAATTTCAAAATGGCAGATACAATAATTTATTAAATTATATAAATGTATAAAGTCAACTTTTGTTAAAGCATTAACATTTGTCTAAGAATCAACTTTATTATTTCTTTCAAAAAGAAATTTTCTTCGCAATAAATAAAACATATTAAATAACATTTTATTTAAACCAAATAAAATTTATTTGAAACAAATAAAAGGTCTATTTGGTTCTGAGACAAATATACTATTTTTCTCTGGATATTATATTAGTTCAGAAATAAATGATTTTTCTTTCTTTCTCTCTTTTGATGGACAGAAAAATTATTCTCTCTACCAAAAGAAAAATCTACCAAATTTTGTTTTAGAAAAAATTCTTTCTACTAAGAGAGGAAATTTTTTTTTCTGTAGACAGAGAGAAAAATTTCTCCTTAGAAAGAAACATTTCTAAAAGAAAAAGAATATTTCTATCTACCAAAAGAGAGACAGAGAGAGAAGTCACTTATTCTTCTTAGAAATTCTACTGGTTTATCGCAAGGGAGTAAAAAAACCTCTTTTTCTGTTTCAGGAATGAAAATAATAAAAGAAGACTCACGACAAGATGTAGAAAATGGAAAGGAATAAGGATTCATTACCGAATTAGAAGATTTTTATCAGCAAGTTACTTATGTGCAAGAATAAATAAAGATGATTTTGTTAGTTGCAACGCGCATGTTAAATATATTAATAAATTGTAATAATAATGACTAATTATAAGTAATAGTAAATTATAGTGTTAAGTTGAATAAAAACATTTTGTAATTATTGTAGGATACAACAAGCATTAACATATACTATATTGAAAAATAACAATTCAATATTTTTATTTCCCCAATTCCTATCCTTTGAATTAATTAATTTTTATATATTTTCCAAGCAATGAGTATTTTATTTTTAAAAAATGTTTGCATAAATAATTTAGGCCTCATTCTTAAAACTTGTCAAATACTCAGAAGCATGCTGTACTATTTAATAAATAATATATTTAAGAAGGAATCGAATAGACAGTCAAAACAAAAGTTAAAGTCCATTTTACTTTAATGGAAATTAACGCTACTTTAAATTGTTATCAATTTTCAAAAATAAAGTTTTTTACTTTTACCAAAATTAATTTTAATTTGATTTTTATTTGAAAAGCTACTTTACTTTAAGTTGTTTAAAAATATTAAAATTAAATTCTCAACACTACTGCGCAAAAAATAATTGTAGCGAGGGCGAGATCAGGTAAATCCCCAGTCAAAAAAGTCCTATAGAGTCATTCTATAGAATGACTCTATAGAGAATTCTATAGAGTATTCTATAGAATATTTTATAGAATTTGTAAAATGAAATATTTTTAGTGAATATCTACACAAATTCTGTAGATTTTGACTAGAAATATTTTATAGAATTGATGTAGAAATAAAAAAATACATTTTTACATACATTCTACAAAATTTCTATAGAATATTCTATAGAATTCGCTATAGAATGCTCTATAGAGTTATTCTATAGAATCATTCTATAGAACTTTTTTGACTGGGTCGAAAAAATCATTAAAAAGAATTCTTTGCTCGTGCCCTCAATAAAATACTTTCCGTACAGTATGAACAAAAAATTATGTTCGCAACATGGGCGCAAAGGTGATTTCGCCATCGTCGCAATCACCTATTTTGGGCCCTTGATACGAAAATAACTTTCAGTGTAATTAATTTTACTTTAAAAGCAAAAAAACAATTTTGGTTATTTAATTTTAAAATATAACTTTTTAAGTTTGAGAAACAATTTACTTTCAATTAAATTAAACTTTTTTCTGGGTGGAGGATAAAGAAAAATATATATTATTATTTTTGACTCACCCCTTTTCCTCGGTAGAAAAGTGCTGCCAGATGACGTATTTTGAATCCTCTTGAAGAATTAAAATTATATTTCACTTGTTAATTTCCTGTCTAATGTAATTACATTTTTGTTTTTTTTAATCCCTAGCTAAATAATATATATCACAAATTGTCACTTAACAACATTTGTACAATTTCAAACCGTAATAATCAGCGAAAAAAATCCTAACACAAAAAAGAGTTAATCACGCAAAAGAAGATTCCGCAGATTCCTGGTAAATGATGCTTCGATGTGTTTTGAAGTCTTCTTCTTCTTCTTTTCATCTTCCACTGAAGATTGATGAAAAAAAAATTCTGTAAAAACATTTAAGTCAATTAGATAAAAAAAATCGTTACAATAAATATCTACATTGACTATTTTTAATTAATTAATTAATTAACTTTTTATAATTAAAAATGCATGAATAAATAACTTTTTATTAAAATAAAATATCGATAATTAAGTCATCAATAAAAAAAATATGTAGAAATAATGTATTACTTTAAAAGAATCATCAAATAAAAAACTTGGAGAATCATTGAATAAAAATTATATTAGTTAAAACAACAAAATTTCAATGGTCATTACCAAAGAAAGTTTGAAAAATTTGGAACTTTTTTAAAAAGATCTAATTTAAAGGCAATTTACTGATCAAAATGGATTAACAAATTTTTTGGAAACTCAGTAGACATCTGCGATTCAGAAAAAAATTATAAACAATACGTGCTGCTTAAAATATGTACAGCAGTTGACATTAAAGTTTAAAAAATTTTGAATTTTTTTAAAAAGATGTAATTTAAAGGAAATTTACTGACCAAAAAGATTTACTAAATTTTTTCGAAACTCAGTAGACATCTGCGATTCAGAAAAAAATTGTAAACAGTATGTACTGCTTATAATATGTACAGAAGTTGACATTAAAGTTTGAAAAATTTGGAGCTTTTTTAAAAAGATCTATTTTAAAGCAAATCTACTGGTCAAAAAGGATTTCCAAATTTTTTGGAAACTTATTAGACGTCTGCGATTCAGAAAAAAATTATAGACAATACGTATTGTTTATAATATGTATAGCAGTTGACATTAAAGTTTAAAAAATTTTGAATTTTTTAAAAAAGATCTAATTTAAAGCAAATCTACTGATCAAACAGGATTACCAAATTTTTTGAAAACTCAGTAGACATCTGCGATTCAAAAAAAAAATTATAAACAATACGTATTGTTTATAATTTGTACAGCAGTTGATATTAAAGTTTGAAAAATTTGGAACTTTTTTAAAAAGATCTAATTTAAAGGCAATTTACTGATCAAAATGGATTAACAAATTTTTTGGAAACTCAGTAGACATCTGCGATTCAGAAAAAAAATATAAACAATATGTACTGCTTAAAATATGTACAGCAGTTGACATTAAAGTTTAAAAAATTTTGAATTTTTTTAAAAAGATGGAATTTAAAGGAAATTTACTGATCAAAAAGGATTACCAAATTTTTAGGAAACTCAGTAGACATCTGCGATTCAGAAAAAAATTGTAAACAGTATGTATTGCTTATAATATGTACAGCAGTTGACATTAGAGTTTGAAAAATTTGGAGCTTTTTTGAAAAGATCTATTTTAAAGCAAATCTACTGGTCAAAAAGGATTACCAAATTTTTTGGAAACTTAGTAGACATCTGCGATTCAGAAAAAAATTATAGACAATACGTATTGTTTATAATTTGTACAGCAGTTGACATCAAAGTTTGAAAAATTTTGATGTTTTTTAAAAAGATTTAATTTATAGCAAATCTACTGATCAAGAAAGGTTTACAATTTATTTGGAAACTCAGTAGACATCTGCGATTCAGAAAAAAATTATAAACTATACGTATTGTTTATAATATGTAAAGCAGTTGACATTAAAGTTTAAAAAATTTTGAATTTTTTTAAAAAGATCTAATTTAAAGCAAATCTACTGGTCAAGAAAGGTTTACAATTTTTTTTAAAACTCAGTAGACATCTGCGATTCAGAAAAAAATTGTTAACAATATGTACTGCTTATAATATATACAGCAGTTGACATTAAAGTTTGAAAAATTTGGAGCTTTTTTAAAAAGATCTAATTTAAAGGCAATTTACTGATCAAAATGGATTCACAATTTTTTTGGAAACTCAGTAAACATCTGCGATTCAGAAAAAAATTATAAACAGTATGTACTGCTTATAATATGTACAGCAGTTGACATTAAAGTTTGAAAAATTTGGAATTTTTTTAAAAAGATCTAATTTAAAGAAAATTTAATGATCAAAAAGGACTACCAAATTTTTTGGAAACGCTGTAAACGTCTGCGATTCAGAAAAAAATATAAACAATACGTATTGTTTATAATATATACAGCAGTTGATATTAAAGTTTTAAAAATTTGGAACTTTTTTGAAAAGATCTATTTTAAAGCAAATCTACTGGTCAAAAAGGATTACCAAATTTTTTGGAAACTCAGTAGACATCTGCGATTCAGAAAAAAATTGTAAACAGTATGTACTGCTTATAATATGTACAGCAGTTGACATTAAAGTTTGAAAAATTTGGAACTTTTTTCAAAAGATCTAATTTAAAGCAAATCTACTGATCAAAAAGGATTACTAAATTTTTTTAAAACTCAGTAGACATCTGCGATTCAGAAAAAAATTATAAACAATACGTATTGTTTATAATTTGTACAGCAGTTGACATTAAAGTTTGAAAAATTTGGAATTTTTTTAAAAAGATGTAATTTAAAGGAAATTTACTGATCAAAAAGGATTACCAAATTTTTTGGAAACTCAGTAGACATCTGCGAATAAGAAAAGTTATAAACAGTATGTCCTGCTTATGATATGTACAGCAGTTGACATTAAAGTTTGAAAAATTTGGAGCTTTTTAAAAAAAAACTAATTTAAAGCAAATCTACTGATCAAAAAGGATTTCCAAATTTTTTGGAAACTCATTAGACGTCTGCGATTTAGAAAAAAATTATAAACTATACGTATTGTTTATAATATTTATAGCAGTTGACATTAAAGTTTAAAAAATTTTGAATTTTTTTAAAAAGATCTAATTTAAAGGAAATTTACTGATCAAAAAGAATTAACAAATTTTTAGGATACTCAGTAGACATCTGCGATTCAGAAAAAAATTATAAACAATACGTATTGTTTATAATTTGTACAGCAGTTGACATTAAAGTTTAAAAAATTTTGAATTTTTTAAAAAAGATCTAATTTAAAGCAAATCTACTGATCAAGAAAGGTTTACAATTTTTTTTTAAAACTCAGTAGACATCTGCGATTTAGAAAAAAATTGTTAAAAGTATGTACTGCTTATAATATGTACAGCAGTTGACATTAAAGTTTGAAAAATTTGGAGCTTTTTTAAAAAGATCTAATTTAAAGCAAATCTACTGGTCAAAAAGGATTACCAAATTTTTTGGAAACTCATTAGACGTCTGCGATTCAGAAAAAAATTATAGACAATACGTATTGTTTATAATATGTATAGCAGTTGACATTAAAGTTTAAAAAATTTTGAATTTTTTAAAAAAGATCTAATTTAAAGCAAATCTACTGATCAAAAAGGATTACCAAATTTTTGAAATCTCAGTAGACATCTGCGATTCAGAAAAAAATTTTAAACAATACGTATTGTTTATAATTTGTACAGCAGTTGACATTAAAGTTTGCAAAATTTTGATGTTTTTTAAAAAGATTTAATTTAAAGCAAATCTACTGATCAAGAAAGGTTTTCAATTTTTTTTTACAACGCTGTAAACGTCTGCGATTCAGAAAAAAATATAAACAATACGTATTGTTTATAATATGTACAGCAGTTGACATTAAAGTTTGAAAAATTTGGAGCTTTTTTAAAAAGATCTATTTTAAAGCAAATCTACTGGTCAAAAAGGATTACCAAATTTTTTGGAAACTTAGTAGACATCTGCGATTCAGAAAAAAATTATAGACAATACGTATTGTTTATAATTTGTACAGCAGTTGACATCAAAGTTTGAAAAATTTTGATGTTTTTTAAAAAGATTTAATTTAAAGCAAATCTACTGATCAAGAAAGGTTTACAATTTTTTTGGAAACTCAGTAGACATCTGCGATTTAGAAAAAAATTATAAACTATACGTATTGTTTATAATATGTACAGCAGTTGACATTAAAGTTTAAAAAATTATGAATTTTTTAAAAAAGATCTAATTTAAATGAAATTTACTGACCAAAAAGAATTACTAAATTTTTTCGAAACTCAGTAGACATCTGCGATTAAGAAAAAAATTATAAACAGTATGTCCTGCTTATAATATGTACAGCAGTTGACATTAAAGTTTGAAAAATTTGGAGCTTTTTAAAAAAAACTAATTTAAAGCAAATCTACTGATCAAAAAGGATTTCCAAATTTTTTGGAAACTCATTAGACATCTGCGATTCAGAAAAAAATTATAAACAATACGTATTGTTTATAATTTGTACAGCAGTTGACATTAAAGTTTGAAAAATTTGGAGCTTTTTTAAAAAGATCTAATTTAAAGGCAATTTACTGATCAAAATGGATTAACAAATTTTTTGGAAACTCAGTAGACATCTGCGATTCAGAAAAAAATTATAAACAGTATGTGCTGCTTATAATATGTACAGCAGTTGACATTAAAGTTTGAAAAATTTGGAACTTTTTTAAAAAGATCTAATTTAAAAGAAATTTACTGATCAAAAAGGATTACCAAATTTTTTGGAAACTCAGTAGACATCTGCGATTCAGAAAAAAATAATAAACAATACGTGCTACAGTTGTCATAAAAGTTTTAAAAATTTGGAAATTTGTTAAAAATATCTAATTTAAATCAAATCTACTGATCAAAAAAGATTTATAATTTTTTCGAAAATTTAGTAGACATCTGCGATTAAGAATAAAATTATAATCACTACGTATTGCTCTCAAAATGTACAGCAGTTGACATTAAATTTTGAAAAATTTGGAACAGTAATTGACATTAAAGTTTATAACAATGAATTTTTTTAAAACAATCCAATTTAAACCAAATATACTGTTTAAAAAAAATTTACAATTTTTTTATATTTTTATATAATGTCCTTTTTTTACTGTAATTGATAAAACATGTTACTTTGAATATTATTTTTTAAATTAATTTTAGTTCTTAAGTATGAAATGAAGTTAGATAATAAATTTTATTTCATTAGAACATTTTTCTGGATGTAGGATTGTTGGAATGAAAATAATACCTATTAATTTTGTCACTCACCCCAGATCCTCGGTGATTGTACCTGCTGATAACATAGGTTCTGCATCTTGATTCTTCTTTGAAGCTTATTTAGTATATAGTTTCTAAAAATGTTAACTTTTTTTTAAATTTCCTATCTAAAATAGTTACATTTCTTTTTTAAATTTCCTATCTAGATAATTCAGAATACATATTTTATGTTAAGATTCGCAAATACAATTTTGTCCACGAAGATAAAACATTATTTCAATTTATACATTTGTTTTTAGCAATTTTATTGACGTGAAATATCCTATTGAAGTTGAAGGAAAAAAACAAATTATGTGATGATGTTTTCTGGGCGGCTCTCTTCAATGACTGCTGGAAAAAATAATACATTTCTTATGTCTTTGAATGAAATATATAAATTCTTAAAATTTCTATCTGTATGTTTATTTATTTTACGAAAAGTGTTTGTTTAATGAGAAAAAAGTTTAGTGTCTTTTAAAAAATATTTTACTAAAACTAATATCATTTTTACTAGATTCGTACCTCAAAAAAATGTTCTTGAATTGAAATTTGTATTTTTAACTTTTATAGCATATAATATAATAATTAACTCATCGAGTATAATAAAAATATTAAAAATAATTTCCTACAATTATTGTAATTTTAATTACTATTTTCAAATGCTTGTATTTTGCTAGTAACTGTTACTATAAATAATAATTAGAAATTGTTTATTAAAAGAATGTTATATTTTGTTGGTACTTACTTATTAAATCGAAATAATGACCGTAAATTGGAAGAACGTTTCTCTGGTAAGGTCATCGAGGAAAAGAACTGCGAAATTTGCAGCGATGACTACGACGCAATGACAAATTCTGAAAAGTAGAAGGGGGAAATTATTATATCCAAGAAAGAATTTAAATAATTAATTAAATTTCAATTTACTTTTATTACCTTTAAAAATAAGATAGACAAGGACAGAAAGAAAATCACTTATTAACAACGGTCAAGGGTCGTTGTCTTATGTTTACAATAGGGGATTAACTTTTCTCTTTTATTCCGAATAATTTGAATGTCGACTAAATGCTTTTAATTATTAAAAAACACAGTACGTTTTCATCTTTTTAATTTTTTTTTTTTTAAATAATGTTTTTTTAAACAATTAATTTTTTTGAAGCAATATATTTTTTCTCGAAAAGAATTATTTTTCTGTCTGAAACAATACGATTTTTACTAAAAGAATACATTTTTACAGAAAGAATATTTTTGAAACAATGTATTTTTTTGAACAATATATTTCTTTCGTAATAGAATTTTTTTTTAAAACAATATATACATTTTTACGAAAGAATACATTTTTTTTAAACAATTAAATAAACATTTTTCTAAATAATAAACTTTCTTCGGAACAATAAAACATTTCTTTTAAAAGAATAAAATTTTTGTAAAATACATTTTGTTTAAGACAATATATTTTTCTTTAATGATTATATTTTTTTTAAGAATATAAATGTTTTTCACTGGATTTCTTTAAATTAATATCTTTTACATTTTTTTCTATTTTTCTTCTTCTTCTTCTTCTTCTTTTTTCATTTTTTGAAACAAAATATTATAAATGACGGAAAACATGTACATAAATTTTGAAATTATCGTCAATTTCCAAATGAACGACTTTAAATACCTTTCCTTTAATTTTAATGTGTTCTAAAATACTTGGCAGACTTGTTATTCATAATATACAGCAAATGCCATGCACCAAGCATGTATGTGAATATTTTCATAGACGTAATAAGAGTAATTATCACGCTCGCTGTCACAAAGACACCCCAATCCGACATTAATGCCTTGAAAAGCATTCTGCACCACGCTCGCTTGTACGACGAGTTTGCATCTGTTAAAAAAAAAAGATGAAAAAAATAACGAAAGCAAAAAAAAATAAGGGGGAAAAAAATGGAAACCAGTTATTGTGAGGCATAAAATTTTTCTATTATTCTTCGGAATAAATGAAACTTCCACTTTTCTCTCTCTCTCTCTCTATATATATATATACATATATAGCCGTTATAGGTCATTTATTCACGCTCATTATCCCTTTTGAATTTTCTTTAACACATTTTTTTTGTGCACTGAATATTTTATGAAATTAGTTTTGAATACTCTTTAATTTTTTCACGTGGCTCGTTATACTCGCTGGGAAAATTATTTTTTTAACATTTTACTCTTTCACGTAGATATAAAATTTCGTTTTCAAAATATTGTAGTACTTGCAAAATTATATGGTGTGCGGGATTAAAAAAAATTGCCTGCATTATTTAAATATATATTTAAAGGGAAGTTGTAACAATTTTTTTTTTTTAAATAATTTTTCCTCCATTTTTTTTGTGGATAAAAAATTATATTAAAAAAGAAGTAATATTAATTTTAAAAATTAATTAAAAAAATATTTATGTTTATAAATAATAAATATTTATTATTTATAAACATAGATAATAAATAAATTAATTAATTAATAAATAAAAATACACTTTTTCGAATCAAATTTCTCGGTAAATTTTATTATTTTTATTATTAAGGAGATAAATATTATTACCTATCGTAATCTCGTTTTATAAGAGCTCTCAATACATCATTAATTATGTCTGTAATTAATTTTTCAACTTCCGTGGGATCATACGCCGTTAGAGACGATAATTTTTTATCCATTACATTTTTTATTATGAAATCAGCCACTTCCGGATTGAATCGATTATATGGTACTAAACGATAGCTGTTCTGATATCTTGGTATCTGTAAAATTTAATTACACCTCGAACTTTTTCCTTTCTTCTCCTCCAATGTTTTTAAAAGAATTTAAATTTTTTAATAAAATAAATTTTATTGCTTTTTGCAAAATTTACCTTTTACATTTATTTCAATAAGGTGGATATTAAGTTTTTTCTTTTAATCAAAATAAAAGTCACAACATTTATTATTGCTGAATAGATAAATAAATATGTAAATAAATAAATTAATAAATAAGTAAATAAATAAATGAACGAATAAATAACAAAATTATCGAATAACGAAATAAATAAGTAAATAAATTAATAAAAAAAGTAAATGAATAAATAATTAAAAATTAGTAGTAATAATAACATTAAGAATAAATAAAAAAATTCAAATGCAAAAATAAATACTATATACCAATAAAAAAATTGTAATGTTTTTAACATTACTTTAATTGTGATTAATAAATTATTAATAATAATTTAAAAATTATAACTATAACAATAATAAAACAATTTCAATAAAAACAAGAATTTGAATCGATAAACTGTTAAATGTTTTACAACACGTGAAATTAAAAAAAAATATGATGGTAAACACGTTTTATAGTAAAATATAAAATAACAAACTTTTTTTTTAATAACAATTCACCGAACTTTAAATTGAAATGGGATATTTTATTAATCAATCGGCTTATAAAAAGAAGAGTTATTTGGTTTCGAATAATCTGCTACTAAAAAATTGTAAAATGCATGAAAATTTATAATACATTTTGATGCACTTTAATGTACTTTATTTTGTAATGATTTGATTTATGTAATTTTATAATTAACTTTTTTAATTAATTATCAAATTTTTTAGTTCAAAGTTAAATGAAAAAAAACAATATTTTACAAAAAGAAAAAAACTTGAGGAATATAATTTTATTGAATTTAAATATTTTTATTACAAAAAATATTTCTTTGGTAAAGAAATATTTTTAAATAAATATTTTGCAAGAAATAATTGTTTAGAATAAATAATTTATATTGAAAGAAATGATTGTTTAGAATAGATAATTTATTTTCGAAAAAAAATAATTGTTTAGAATAAATAAAATTTTTGTGAATAATTTTTTTTTTCTTTGAGAAAACAAAGTTTTTTCAGGCAAAATTTGCTTTAAACTTTCAGTTCATCAATATTTTTCGCAATTAAAAGAAAACAAAATTAATATTTCTGTTAATGAAAATATTTTTTTTTTAAATCAAATTTACCCAAAGAATATTGCAGAAAATTTTACTACCACTTTTTTTTATAGATTGGCGCTCAATTTTACAGACGCGTCTTTATGTACAATTTTTTATGTACATGTACATTTATATTTTTATGGATTCTTTTTTATTAGACCATTCCGTCGAGATATTTAATAAATATACTTTTTTTTACAAGTATTTTAACAGTTACAAACAACTTTAACGGTAAATTTCACAAAAAAGAATTATTAGCTATCAAAAGATTAATTTTTCTTTTAAATCATTTAAAACTAAAAAAAAAATTTTGAAATTAAAATATTCTTTTCATTATTTGCCTTAGGCAAAGATTTTACTCTTTGCGGAAAAATTTGTTTGAAGGAAAACAACTAAGAAGTGAAGGAAATAGAAAATTTTGTACGAACACAATTTTTTATCTTCTAGGAGAAAATTAATTTTATAATATTGACAAATTGAAAATTACCCATGAGCCATCAGCGAGTTTTCGAAAAAAATTTCCTGTTGGAATGGTTAATCCTGAAACTGATTTTCGATTTAGCTGAAATGGAGAATTTGTAATTAGAAAATTTTTTTTTAATAGGAAAGGAGAAGATAATTTTTTAAAAAGGAAAATTTGAATATAAATGATTTTTTTCTTTGCGATTTTTACATCGGATCCATGGGAGCTTTGAGTGTTAGACAATCTGTCCAATGCAGATGATCCTCTCGGCGATTTTCCATGAACCTCGTCGCGATTTATGGCCTTTGAACTTGACATTTTTCTCGTTTAAAGGTTATTATTATTATTATTTTCTAAGCAATGAAACCATAAACGATCATGCAACCAAACGAAGAGGAAAAATAATTTAAAAAAAAAACAATCGAATAGCAAATTTTATTTTACTAAAGAAAATGCGGTACTAAAAAATACTTTTCAAATAAAAAATCATTTTTTTCCTTTACGTATAAAACACTTTTTTCTTTCAAGTATAAAACCATTTTTATTCTTTCAAAAAAGAAATTCTTATTCCCTCTTCCCTCCATTTGTAATGTTTCCTTCTTCTTTTATTACAACAAAAACTTTTCATCATCCTGAATCTTAAATCGTCCTACGAATTATATAAGTTTCTAAATATTACGTCAGAGTTGATGAAAATTAGTAACAACAAAAAAAAAGGAATTTTTTTTTAATTAGCTACATAAGTTTTGTTATTCATATTTAAAATAAAACTTTCGAGCATCTGCATATATATATATATATGTATATAATAAAGAGTGTAGAGGAGTTTGTAAATGTACTTTGTTTATAGACTGCGCGCTTTATTTATTTACGATCCAACGACTAGAAAAAGTTGTTTTCTGCTTAGTAAATCCTTCCATAAATTTATTAACTTTTTACCCAAACATAATATTTCAGTGTATAGAACTTTTCAAGCTTTTCTCTCTCTCTTATCGTATACATATATATATATATATATATATATTTCTTTCACAGAGAAAATTTATAATATATATATATAAATTTTCTCACTTGGTATTGTCATATTCAAAAACGTTTCTTCATATAAATTTTCTCCTCCAAAAACTTTTGTTTTATACGCGAAATATAAATGCCTTTTTATTTTTATGCTAATTATATGTATATAACGATACGGACTTTTCTCATTTAGAATAACTGAATTATTCATTAAAAATATATTCTTGATTATTATAGTTAATTTTTCTGATTGTTTATATTGTTGGAAATGTTGTAAATCTATTCGAATTAATAGCGTCTTTGTAAATGTACTCACATTAATAACACCCTTTTGAAAATTTATTCAAATTAATTAATTTCCTCCGCAGTATAAGGCGAAAATTGAGCGTAAAGCAATACAGAATTAGGACAGTGGGAGCGAGAGAGATATTGCGATTTTTCTCTGTCGCTCTCATTGCCAGCGCGCACGCGCACCGTAAGCGTTAGAGTAGGGCAATGAGAGCGACAGAGAAACCTGGTGACTTCTCTGTCGCTCTCATCGCCCCCACTCTCACTGCCAGCGTGCGCGCGCACTGTAGGGCAATGAGAACGAGAGAGACAATCCGAAACGTCTCTCTCACACTCATTATCCTTACTCCTACACAAAACGCCGTTTTTTCTTTTTTATTGCCTTCTCATATTTTTTTTCTTTTACATACTTTCTTACTGATCTTACTAAAACACAAAAATAGTAACTGACATCAAGCAATGATCTTTTTCCTTCCCTTCTTCATAAAAAAAATACCTGAAACCAAAATTCAATTGTTCTAACATTTTTTTGTCTAGAGCCACGATAGTAAATTTGCTCTTTAAAGATAATCTTAAATTGTATATTCGAATGCTTGTCAGCTTGTCAATTTTCAGATTTAGAAGGGGGGAAAAAATGTGAAGAAGGAAAATAGAAATGTTTTCGATAAATTTTTTTTTTCTCTCCTTTATACGATATAACTCCTCAAAAGTTTGGTTCGTCTCGTCTATCGCAGAGGCGAACCTTAAACCCAACTCTTGGATATTGGCTGTATGTATGTATATATATATATATGTTATATAAAGTTTCCAAGGATGAGAGTTTTATTAAGTTAGGGACAAGTTGGACGACCTGCAGGAGTTAAGCAAGGATAGCAACGGCTTCCGGAAAATCGTATTGGCTCGTTAGATTGTTTATTGCCTCGATTGCGAAATGTCTTTCCCTCCCCCCCCCCACCCACTTTCTCTCTATCTGTCTCTTTTTACGTTCTTCTATCTATTTCTGTAAAAAAAATAATTTTATTTTATTTGAATTAGAAAATTAAATTATTTTTAATGTAAAGACATTCAGAAAATTCGTTGCTAGTAACGGAATATTTTGTAATTGAAAAAATGTTTTTCGTCAATCTTTATGAATTAGTTTTTGTAGAAGAAAAAAAAAGAATAAAAAGAGATTCGAAACGAAAAGAATCGGAGAGGGAGGTAATGAGAGTGAGTGAGAAATTCTGGTATTTCTCTCTCTTTTCCATTGCCCCCCAACTGCAACGCAGAGCGCAGACGCGTGTAAGTGCCGGAGTGGGTACAATGAGAGCGAGTGAGAGAAACGGAAACTTCTCTCTCACACTCATTGCCCCCACTTTCTCTGCGTCTCTTACGCTCCGCCTTCTTTTCATTCTACAAGTTTTTATTTTTAGGAAAACATTTATAACTTTTTTGTTTTAATTCCCATTGTAATTATTTGTTCTAATTATTATAATTAACTTTATAATATTTTTTATAATGTTAGTTATAAAAAATATTATAAAGTTAATTATTTAATTAATAATATAATTTGGATTATAATTTTACTTTAAAGTTACTATTAAAATTTTTATAATTACAAGTATTATTATTACAATTAAAAAAATAATTACAGAAGAACAGGTCCCATTTTTATTGTAATAAATAGTTTTTATTTTCATTTTATTTATTACGACATTAATTTATGTTTTACTTTTTTAACGATCGTCGTTAATACAAAAAATGTATCTTTTATCTAAAATTTCACATTGATTCCGAAGTGATTTATTTCTTTTTACATTATTCACTCCATTTTTTCATTTTATATTCTTTTTTTTTATTTCATCAATCATTTTTTTTTTGCTTCAAAAAAAAGTGTTTCACGATATGTAAAATTATTTTATTTTATTAAAAAAAACTGAAAGAATATAAAATTGAATCTCATAAAAGTTTTCGCACACTGTCGTTTATGTGGACGAGACAAATTTTTACTGTAAAGTTTTGTGGACTAAAATAAAACTAGATCTCTCTCGGTATCATAAAAAAGAAAATTTTATGTCACCAGTAAGAACGAATATATACATATATAGTAATATGCAAGCTGTGCGAGTAAATGCGTGAAAGATATTTCCCAATAATTGAAGGTGGATTTTTGTATGAAAGCCAGAGAGAGAGAGAGAGAGAGAAAAGGAAAGGATTATACAGTCACGTAGA
The DNA here is from genome assembly GCA_032872475.1 of Leptopilina myrica (nomen nudum). Classification (NCBI taxonomy): domain Eukaryota; kingdom Metazoa; phylum Arthropoda; class Insecta; order Hymenoptera; family Figitidae; genus Leptopilina; species Leptopilina myrica (nomen nudum). Next base: position 29,045,952 of record CM065465.1, on the reverse strand, counting down.
AATAAATAAAAATTCTTTTATAGAATATTCGGGGGAAAAGAGTGGGAAACGATGCCAATTATTTTTTTGTCAAGAGTGGAAAAATACAAAAAAAAAGAAAAGTTTTATAGTAACCGACAGGCAAGAGTAGCTGTTTGCATTTAATATGAATGGGGAATGGTGTGTGATGCTTTTTTTCAAAAAAAAAATATTCCCTCTCTCTATATATGTTTTTTCATTTTTCAATAGTGTGAAAAGTATTTCGCCTATACCTGTACATTATATATAGTAAAGGTTGAAATCCAAGTTTTCTGAAGAAGAAGAAGAAGAAGTTTTTAGCAAAAAAAAAATAAAGAAAAGGGGAAAAAAGTTCATATACACAAGTCGGGAAAGCAGCTTTTATTGCATGTTCCATACAGATCTACCCTGGCCTTCTAACCTTTAGTTATAAAGGTTCGAGAGGAGGTCACACGGGTGCAAAACTCCTCAATAAAGCCGGCATTTGCGTATATAGTGCATTCCTCGTATAATTCAACTTTGGCTTTCTATGGTGAATGCGTACGTGTTGGACAGTTCCTTATAACACCCGGTTGTCGTAAAAAACAAAAAGTGCTTTCAGATGTTAGTAGTATTTTACTGCGGTTTCAAACTTTCGGTAAAGGGAGAGAAAAAAATACAAAAGAAAAATTGGACATTGATTGCCAAGTTCCTTCTCTCGCTGTGAAACTATTATATAGTTTGTAGTTAATGTTCTCGAATCATTTCCCGCCAGTCTCCTCCGATATATCGTCGTTCTCTCATCCCTTTTTTGGAATATAAGTTTCAAAGCAGGAGAATGATAATAAAAAGTTTGGTGGATTTTTGGAACTGCACGAATTGTGCAACAAAAGAATTTTTGGATCAAAACGATTTTTGCAACAAAAGAACTTTTTGATCTAAAGGGTTTTTGCATCAAAAAGATTATTGGATCAAACGATTTTTGCTAGAAAAGGATTTTTGGGTCCATACGATGGATTTTTGGATCAAAACAATATTTGCAACAAAAGGATTTTTGGGCCAAAACGATTTTTGCATCAAAAGAATTTTCGGATCAAAACGAATTTTGCATTCAGAAAGCTTTTTGGATCAAAACAATATTTGCATTCAGAAAAGTTTTTGGGTGAAAACGATTTTTGGATCAAAAGGATTTTTACATTCTAGTTATTGAAAATAAGTATAATAATATAATAATGCTAATGTTTGTTAAAACAATAATTACAATTAGAAATGAATAATTCCAGTTAGAGTTACAAACAACTAGTTTTCGAAATTAGTTGTTGCAAATAAACATTGCAGTTTTCGTTAAATTAATCATTGAATGGTTCGTTTAATTATTATTGACACACTTTGCTCTCGAATGCATAACAAAAGCCCTTTGATTATTGTACAAAATTGGTGTGTATAATATTTTAAATGGCAGTCTGGAACAATAATAGTTTTATTCGAAACTACCTGGAGTACAATTAAATTTATCGATTACTTGACCGAAGATATTATTTGGAGAAAATGATTTTACTCCTCTGATGTATTACACAAAAATTATCAAGAATAGTAATTCGTCTCTGTTGCTTTTTAGATGGAATTATTTCTGAGACAAGAATTGTTAATTATTAAATTATAGTAAATCATGATTTGTTACAATTCTTTGCTGCAAATAATTACTTGTTACAATTTTTAGCTAAAATTATTTGCAAATTGAAACAAATAAGTATTTGTTACAGTTCTTTAATACAAATAATTTTTGATATATCAAAAATTATTTGTAGCAAAGAATAAGGTGTATCAAAAATTAGTTGTATTAAAGGATTGAAACAAATAATTATTTGATACAACTAAATTTTTGATACAACTAATTTTTGATACACCTTATTCTTTGCTACAAATAATTATTTATTACATTTATTTTCTCCAAATAATTTTTGATGCTTTTAATTATTTGCTATAAATCATTTTTGTTACACCTAATCATTTGCTACAAATAATTTGTCATACACTTAATTCTATGCTACAAATAATTAATTGTTACAATTATTTGCTACAAATAATTTGTGATACACTTAATTCTTTGCTACAAATAATAATTATTTGTTACAATTCTTTGCTACAAATAATTATTTGTCACAATCATTTTCTAAAAATAATTTTTGCTACACATAATGATACAAATAATGTTTAATACACTTAATTCGTTGCTACAAATAATTAATTGTTACAATTATTTGCTACAAATAATTATCTGTTTCAATTCTTTTCTACAAATAAATATTTGTTACAATTATTTGCTACAAATAAATATGTGTTACAATTATTTACTATAAAAATAAAAACAATCACTTATTTAGTTACAAATAATTATGGGACATAATTAAATAACCAATTTAAAAAAATTCTACTTAAATATAATTGTTAACTCAAGTAATTAGATAAATTAACTAAATTAAAAAACTATTCACAAAAAATACTTTAAATCAAGAAGTAGATTTAAGCATACTATAAACAAAAATAAACAAACATAAACAAAAATACGTGAAAAATTTCTTTCTGATTTTATATTCTGCATATATATTTAGACGGCAAGCCGAGAGCTAATTAATTAATTAATTAAACTAATATTAAAAGTGGCGAATCGAATAAAATTTTTTCAAGTCCATAATATAATTTATGGTCAAGAAAAATATTCCCCAAGTTCCTCATATTCTGATTCTGTTTTCTTTTTCCTCAATTTATATATTCGATTTGTCTGTTCATTATCCTTTGCAATGACCTGGAAAAATTTTCCAGCCAAATTTACGCTGTCTTTTCTATATACACGAGATTTCTTCATTCAATGGACGATTTTATTTTTCTACTTCTCTTTCTATATAATAAATATTTAAAAGTGGAAAAAGAACCTTTAGAATAATAAAAAGTACTGGGAATTTTTCTTCACAAAGAACAATTAATTGACTGCTTTTTAAATAATTTTGTAATAACCACATAAAGCGTTATTTAAAAAATTTTTATAATGAATAAATTATATAATTTATATAGTAGTGAATTTGTTAAAAATTGACAGTATAGAGAATGAAAAGCTAAATTTTTAATTTTACTCAATTATAATTAGATATGTAATATTTTGATAGTATGTAGTAAAAATTGAATAAGCTAAAAAGTAGGTTTATTATTTATCGACATATTGTGGTCAGATGAATAATTTTTTTAATTAAATATTTTTCCCGTAAAAGCTACATATATATGTACTTTGTGGTTTTTTTGTGTTTTGTATTTTAACGAATTGTAAATTTGTATAAACACACTGTTATTCGTACACTTGTAAAAAAAATTATTTAAATACGTGTTCTCCTTTTATATCACAGTGAAAAGTTTTATTTTTTTGCTTTTTATTTACATTTCAAATATTTTAACGAGCGAAAAATACAAATGGATATGGAATATTTTTCTTTTGCCTGGTTAATTTTTGGTAAATCTTTGCTTTTTATTCTCTTGTAATATATTTAATTAGGTCAAAATAAAAGTTTTATTCTGCAAAAATAATTCTAACAATATGTGATAGAAACTTTTTTGCGGTTATCTTTATTTTTTATATATTATTTTATTATAATTATAATAATAATTATTATTATTATTATCACTATTATTTTTATTATTTATATTACTATCATTATATTATTATTTTACTTTTTATTTATTTTTATATTTTACTTTTTAATTAAAAAAAAAATATTCTATATATTGTTTAATATTTGTATTTCTTATTTTTCAATTCGTTCACTATGATTTTGTTTTGTATATAAAATATTTCCAATAATTAATATTGAAAGCGGATAATTCTCGTCTTTTTTTGGAAATTTACAAATAAATAAAATATGGAAATAAATAAAATGTACATGAATGAAAATAAAAACCTTTTCAAAATCATCAGCCATGCAAATTGATCGATTATATGATATATCAGGGAAAAAATCTGGGGCGTATAAAAATCAAGTTTCATTCAAGCTTAAAAGGTATAAGATATTTATAACATGTCTGATGCAAAAAGAATTTAAAATTTTCTTTTCAAAACCACAAAGAACAGCGAGAAAAGCTCGTTCATTCTAATTAAATTAAATTTTCTTTTTTCATTATTAAAAATTTTATAATCACCGATTATTATAATTAATAATTATTATTATAATTATAATTTTTGTAAATATTTATTACATTATATTTGTAATAATTAGCAATTATTATTTTTAATTAAAACAAGTATTATAATTACATGTAAAAAAATAAAATTTTACAATTTCCTTGAAATTAATATTTAAAAAACAATTAACGATTTTGATGAAGTCGGGAATTTTCTTTTCTATTCGATTTTTAGATAAGTGCATATATACATAGAATAGATATTTTATAATAGCATTTTAAATCGTTTCAACTTTATTTTTTAAATTAAAAGATATTTGCATACATTTCTCGTTTTTCTCATGCTTTCAATAAATTCTATCAATTTCTTTTAAAGGAAATGCGAATTGCTTTGGCATTCTATATATATGTATATATATATTTTAAAAAAAGGAGAAAAAAAATATACTCGAAATCTTCTGAAATTGCTGGGAAAAGTGCTCCCGCGAATTGAAGAGAGAAATTCAGATCAATTTCTCTCGTTGGAAATAAATAAATGCCTTCATGACAAGAATATAAAAGTTTGCAACATATTTAAAAAGATATATATTTAGTAGCAGAATTACTGTAGTATCATTACACTATCAATAGTATATAATACTAACCAAGAATTTTATCATCAAGTTTTTGAATAATTGAATTCTCTTAATAAGTTTTCAAAAATAATTTAGAAATAATTCCATTTTTCGAAAAATTCTTGGACATTCTACCCTTTCTTTGGTTTTTAAGTTTATAGAAAATAGAAATTCAATTATCAATCAAAATAAAACAAAAACTTTTCAAGTGATAACTTAATTAATAAATTTATTAGACTTACAGTTTCCAGTGTCTGCCATGCCCGTTCTGGTCTCAACACTCCCGTTACATTTATATAATAATAAAATTTTAAATAAAATTAAAAAAATTGTTAACTAAAATTTGTTTCGGTTTAAAAAAAATTATGACTTCTACTTATCGTAGTTAACACTGTCGAAAAAAACAAGTTTTAGCTTTAGCCTATTTTTAACAAATTCTAAATATTTTATAGATTCTGAAACCTCATAGTGAATTAGTAGATTTTTAAGCAATTTATGAATCAAGTGAGTCAAAAGATTTGTCATTAAATTAAAAAACATGTTGTGTTCCCTCACTACCAGTTTAACGAGTATATTGGGAATGTTCATAAACCTTGTGTGACTGCTCAATTCAAAGCCAACTAAGGATATACCAACGGATGATCATGAGCTTGGGTCACGGTTTAATTCCAAACCCCTCGTTCTAACCAATTGGCTCTTGTTACACCAATCGAATAAAAGCTAAAAGTAATCTAATTGCTTTAAGACAATACTCTTGACTCACTTTCTTCAAATAATGTACTTAAATTATTATCACAAAAAATATTACAATTTCTTTTAACAATCTACGAACATTGTTTACAGCCACAATAATTATTTTTGAAATATTAAAAGTAGTAAGCAATAATATTAAGGGGCAGGACCAATAAAATTTCAACTCAATAAAAATGTTATTGTTTATTTTCTTAGTAATAATAAGATTTTGAAATTTAATATATAGCTTTTTCTGAGAGGAACAAATTAAGTGTGTGGAAAGATGTAATATTGTTATTTTTCTTCTCCATTGTTTATTAATTGTTGTTATTGTCGAAACAAAAATATAAAACATACAAATATTAAATATTAATAAATGCAAATTTATATAGCATTGATTATTTTTTTGCTCCTCTACTTATTACAAAATTTTTGTTTAAAGATTAAGCATACAATAGAATCAACAGGAATAAGTTTCCATAAACTACAAATATTCCTGTCGGCTGAATGTAACCTTGTCAAGTACTTTTCAGGGTTTATCAATTCATCATCGTGTGTGAATTGAAAAATCCATCGTGATACATCTTCAGGGGGCATTTCTCTCAAAGTGATCTATGCAATTAAAAAACTCTATCCTAGAGATGACTTTTGACGGCATATGAAATAATTGACATGTTGTACAACAGATTACCATTAAAAGAAGAAACCCAATTGTAGCTCTCAACTAAGAAAGTTGAAAACAATACCAATCTGGTTTCTTTTGAAACGTCCACGCTTTGCAACAGTGCCAAGGTAAATTTAAATGCTTAGTATTCTAAAATAGGCGTTTGATAGTCACCTTGGGAGATTAGTCTTAACCCATCCATGTCCACTTTTTCCTTTTTTCGGAAATCATTCTTTTGACAAGGATATTTGTAGCTTATTATTTCTTAGTTTTTTGTTTAGCAGAAGTTTTAAACATTTGTATATTTTATAATATTGTCTGACAATTGTATTATATGTTTTGGTTTTTATAGGCCTTCAATTAATTTTCCAAATTGACAATTACTTATTTTTAGGCAATGTAAGAATGTAATTTTGTATATATGTAAATAATAAATTAGCTTATGGATATAAAATAATGAACTTAGGCATCGTAAGCAGCAACCTCAACAACCCGACTAAGTATTTTTGTGTTGTAAATTTATGTTGCAATGTAATGAATGTCACAAAGGGTTCAAAAAAAGATATGTTTAAAAAAGGGAATTAAGAATTTTTTAATATTATTACATACTACCTTTAATTTTACAAATTATAAAATAGTTTTTTTATCTAAAAACAAACAAATTCTAAACATTTTGTAGATTCTTAAACCTCATAGTGAATTAGTAGATTTTAAAGCAATTTATGAATCAAGTGAGTCAAAAGATTTGTCATTAAATTAAAAAACATGTTGTGTTCCCTCACTACCAGTTTAACGAGTATATTGGGAATGTTCATAAACTTTGTGTGACTGCTCAATTCAAAGCCAACTAAGGATATACCAACGGATGTTCATGAGCTTGGGTCAAGTTTAATTCCAAACCCCTCGTTCTAACCAATTGGCTCTTGTTACACCAATCGAATAAAAGCTAAAAGTAATCTAATTGCATTAAGACAATACTCTTGACTCACTTTCTTCAAATAATGTACTTAAATTATTATCACAAAAAATATTACAATTTCTTTTAAAAATCTACGAACATTGTTTACAGCCACAATAATTATTTTTGAAATATTAAAAGTAGTAAGCAATAATATTAAGGGGCAGGACCGAAAAAATTTCATCTTAATAAAAATTTTATTGTTCATTTTCTTAGTAGTAATAAGATTTTGAAATTTAATATATAGCTTTTTCTGAGAGGAACAAATTAAGTGTGTGGAAAGATTTAATATTGTTATTGTTCTTCTCCATTGTTTATTAATTTTTGTTATTGTCGAGACAAAAATATAAAACATACAAATATTAAATATTAATAAATGCAAATTTAGATCAAAATTTTCGTTTAAAAATTAAGCATAAAATAGAATCAACAGGAATAAGTTTCCATAAACTACAAATATTCCTGTCGGCTGAATGTAACCTTGTCAAGTACTTTTCAGGGTTTATCAATTCATCATCGTGTGTGAATTGAAAAATCCATCGTGATACATCTTCAGGGGGCATTTCTCTCAAAGTGATCTATGCAATTAAAAAACTCTATCCTAGAGATGACTTTTGACGGCATATGAAATAATTGACATGTTGTACAACAGATTACCATTAAAAGAAGAAACCCAATTGTAGCTCTCAACTAAGAAAGTTGAAAACAATACCAATCTGGTTTCTTTTGAAACGTCCACGCTTTGCAACAGTGCCAAGGTAAATTTAAATGCTTAGTATTCTAAAATAGGCGTTTGATAGTCACCTTGGGAGATTAGTCTTAACCCATCCATGTCCACTTTTTCCTTTTTTCGGAAATCATTCTTTTGACAAGGATATTTGTAGCTTATTATTTATTAGTTTTTTGTTTAGCAGAAGTTTTAAACATTTGTATATTTTATAATATTGTCTGACAAGTGTATTATATTTTGTCTTTTATATGGCTTCAATTAATTTTCTAAATTGGCAATTACTTATTTTTGGGCAATGTAAGAATGTAATTTTGTATATATGTAAATAATAAATTAGCTTATGGATATAAAATAATGAACTTAGGCATCGTAAGCAGCAACCTCAACAACCCGACTAAGTATTTTTGTGTTGTAAATTAGTGTTGCAATGTAATGAATGTCACAAAGGGTTTAAAAAAAAATTTTTAATAAAAGGGGGAATTAATAATTTTTTAATATTATTACATACTACCTTTAATTTTACAAATTATAAAATAGTTATTTATCTAAAAACAAACAAATTCTAAACATTTTGTAGATTCTTAAACCTCATAGTGAATTAGTAGATTTTAAAGCAATTTATGAATCAAGTGAGTCAAAAGATTTGTCATTAAATTAAAAAACATGTTGTGTTCCCTCACTACCAGTTTAACGAGTATATTGGGAATGTTCATAACCTTGTGTGACTGCTCAATTCAAAGCCAACTAAGGATATACCAACGGATGTTCATGAGCTTGGGTCAAGTTTAATTCCAAACCCCTCGTTCTAACCAATTGGCTCTTGTTATACCAATCGAATAAAAGCTAAAAGTAATCTAATTGCATTAAGACAATACTCTTGACTCACTTTCTTCAAATAATGTACTTAAATTATTATCACAAAAAATATTACAATTTCTTTTAAAAATCTACGAACATTGTTTACAGCCACAATAATTATTTTTGAAATATTAAAAGTAGTAAGCAATAATATTAAGGAGCAGGACCGATAAAATTTCAATTCAATAAAAATGTTATTGTTCATTTTCTTAGTAATAATAAGATTTTGAAATTTATTATATAGCTTTTTCTGAGAGGAACAAATTAAGTGTGTGGAAAGATTTAATGTTGTTATTGTTCTTCTCCATTGTTTATTAATTGTTGTTATTGTCGAAACAAAAATATAAAACATACAAATATTAAATATTAATAAATGCAAATTTATATAGCATTGATTATTTTTTTGCTCCTCTACTTATTACAAAATTTTTGTTTAAAGATTAAGCATACAATAGAATCAACAGGAATAAGTTTCCATAAACTACAAATATTCCTGTCGGCTGAATGTAACCTTGTCAAGTACTTTTCAGGGTTTATCAATTCATCATCGTGTGTGAATTGAAAAATCCATCGTGATACATCTTCAGGGGGCATTTCTCTCAAAGTGATCTATGCAATTAAAAAACTCTATCCTAGAGATGACTTTTGACGGCATATGAAATAATTGACATGTTGTACAACAGATTACCATTAAAAGAAGAAACCCAATTGTAGCTCTCAACTAAGATAGTTGAAAACAATACCAATCTGGTTTCTTTTGAAACGTCCACGCTTTGCAACAGTGCCAAGGTAAATTTAAATGCTTAGTATTCTAAAATAGGCGTTTGATAGTCACCTTGGGAGATTAGTCTTAACCCATCCATGTCCACTTTTTCCTTTTTTCGGAAATCATTCTTTTGACAAGGATATTTGTAGCTTATTATTTATTAGTTTTTTGTTTAGCAGAAGTTTTAAACATTTGTATATTTTATAATATTGTCTGACAAGTGTATTATATTTTGTCTTTTATATGGCTTCAATTAATTTTCTAAATTGGCAATTACTTATTTTTGGGCAATGTAAGAATGTAATTTTGTATATATGTAAATAATAAATTAGCTTATGGATATAAAATAATGAACTTAGGCATCGTAAGCAGCAACCTCAACAACCCGACTAAGTATTTTTGTGTTGTAAATTAGTGTTGCAATGTAATGAATGTCACAAAGGGTTTAAAAAAAAAATTTTAATAAAAGGGGGAATTAATAATTTTTTAATATTATTACATACTACCTTTAATTTTACAAATTATAAAATAGTTATTTATCTAAAAACAAACAAATTCTAAACATTTTGTAGATTCTTAAACCTCATAGTGAATTAGTAGATTTTAAAGCAATTTATGAATCAAGTGAGTCAAAAGATTTGTCATTAAATTAAAAAACATGTTGTGTTCCCTCACTACCAGTTTAACGAGTATATTGGGAATGTTCATAAACTTTGTGTGACTGCTCAATTCAAAGCCAACTAAGGATATACCAACGGATGTTCATGAGCTTGGGTCAAGTTTAATTCCAAACCCCTCGTTCTAACCAATTGGCTCTTGTTATACCAATCGAATAAAAGCTAAAAGTAATCTAATTGCATTAAGACAATACTCTTGACTCACTTTCTTCAAATAATGTACTTAAATTATTATCACAAAAAATATTACAATTTCTTTTAAAAATCTACGAACATTGTTTACAGCCACAATAATTATTTTTGAAATATTAAAAGTAGTAAGCAATAATATTAAGGAGCAGGACCGATAAAATTTCAATTCAATAAAAATGTTATTGTTCATTTTCTTAGTAATAATAAGATTTTGAAATTTATTATATAGCTTTTTCTGAGAGGAACAAATTAAGTGTGTGGAAAGATTTAATGTTGTTATTGTTCTTCTCCATTGTTTATTAATTGTTGTTATTGTCGAAACAAAAATATAAAACATACAAATATTAAATATTAATAAATGCAAATTTATATAGCATTGATTATTTTTTTGCTCCTCTACTTATTACAAAATTTTTGTTTAAAGATTAAGCATACAATAGAATCAACAGGAATAAGTTTCCATAAACTACAAATATTCCTGTCGGCTGAATGTAACCTTGTCAAGTACTTTTCAGGGTTTATCAATTCATCATCGTGTGTGAATTGAAAAATCCATCGTGATACATCTTCAGGGGGCATTTCTCTCAAAGTGATCTATGCAATTAAAAAACTCTATCCTAGAGATGACTTTTGACGGCATATGAAATAATTGACATGTTGTACAACAGATTACCATTAAAAGAAGAAACCCAATTGTAGCTCTCAACTAAGATAGTTGAAAACAATACCAATCTGGTTTCTTTTGAAACGTCCACGCTTTGCAACAGTGCCAAGGTAAATTTAAATGCTTAGTATTCTAAAATAGGCGTTTGATAGTCACCTTGGGAGATTAGTCTTAACCCATCCATGTCCACTTTTTCCTTTTTTCGGAAATCATTCTTTTGACAAGGATATTTGTAGCTTATTATTTATTAGTTTTTTGTTTAGCAGAAGTTTTAAACATTTGTATATTTTATAATATTATCTGACAAGTGTATTATATGTTTTGTTTTTTATAGGCCTTCAATTAATTTTCTAAATTGGCAATTACTTATTTTTAGGCAATGTATGTAATTTTGTATCCTCAAGAAGTTAAAGAATATATATGGAAATAATAAATTAGTTTATGGATATAAAATAATGAACTTAAGCTTCGTAATCATCAACCTCAACAAACCGTCTAAGTATTTTTGTGTTGTAAATTAGTGTTGCAATGTAATGAATGTCACAAAGGGTTAAAAAAGTTATGAGTAAATGGGAGATTTAACAATATTTTAATATTATTACATACTACTTTTAATATTACAAATTATAATTATAAAAAAATTGTTTTTTATTCAGACAGTTATTAGGATTTGTATAATTAAAAAAATTAAAATTGCTCCTTTGGAAATATTATTAAATTACTAATTATTTATAAATTCGTCAATTCTAATTGAGAAGATTTTCCTTTTTTTGTTTTAGATGAACAGTTTGAAGCTGGGATCAAAAGATCCATTTTCAAATTAACAATTACTTATTTTTAAGCATTGTAAGAATGAGATTCATCATATTAAAAAATGAGAAGAGTAAATAGGGATATAATAATAAATATTGTTGTCATTCAAATAAAACAAGAAAAAATAATTTGAAAATATAACAAATTTGGATAAATACTTATATACTAAAATTTACATAACACGTTACATTAATACTGATGAATAGCAACATTTCTTTATTATTTTAAGAAAGTTTTCAGTATTTTTTTTTAAATATTAAAGGGTAGAGTGTCCAGTTGTGAGCCAGTAACATAACAGTCCTTTCAAAATGTTCATAACTTGTTAATAATAATTTCTAAAAATTTTATTTTTTAAGCAATATTGATGAAAAAAATATATTTTAAATTGCATCTAAACAAATTGATTATTTTCTTGTTATTTAAAAGTTACGGACAAAACAAAAAGACTGTTACGTTACAAGCTTCGCGAGTTGACTACATATATATATATATATATATAAAAATTTAATATAATACATTTTTTAAATACACAAAAAATTTATATTCATGAACAATTTTTTTATTACAGATAAATAATAGTTGAATAATTTATAATTAATTAATACTCAATTTAGTTAATAAGACAAATAATTAAAGATTAAACTTATTTTTTTTTTAATTTTTAATAAAATGTAGCTGTCAATTTTTAATGCTTTATGTGTTTTTAGTACTGCAATTAATGTATTAAAATTTAATCATAAATTTACACCAGCATTTGGAGTTAAAGTCGAGTCTAATTATAAATAATTGTGTCGCAATTAGACCCTACGTTAGGATTTATAAAATGTAAATAACATCTATATGTTTAAGCTAAAAGTAGGGCTTAAATTTTGACTCGGTAATAAAACTTTTACAATTTGTTATGAAAATTACCGATTTTTCCTGGTAAAATTAAATTTTCTCTGCTATTTATCGGTTTCCCTGCACAATTGGTAGACACTTTGTTAAATGTATTATAGTATAAACTTAACCTCGACAAAGACTTCTTAAAAAAGAGTATTTTCATAAAATAAATTAATTTTTGTAGCCATCTGCAAATTTATTTATGGCTAAAACTAAAAATCAAGTATATTTAAATTTGTTTAAAAAAATAAACCGGGTAAAATTTAGACAAAGCCGGGAATTTTGTTAAAAGAACATAGACACCCTGCTTAAGATTTGTCTTTACATTGATCAAAACATCTTTAGAAGTTTTATCAAAAAGTAAAATAACGTAACATTTTACCATGTAAGCTTTAACCAGTAGCATAATGATAGTATCGTATCACAGGTGACTTACAATTCAAGACATCCTGCACTATCATTTTTTTCATAAAATATTAAGGCGATTTTAAAAAGGCACATTTTTGACGTTAGAAGTGATGAAAATTAAAATATTTAAAGTCTAACGCCCTTGATTTGTTTTCTATTCTTAATTTAGTTTTAATTAGTATTATGTTTTTTGTTCAGTACAAAATTGTACAAAAGGGTCTAGAGCCCGTTTATGATGAAAATAAAATCATAAAACATCTCCATTTTTAAAGTTTCTGAAGTTCCTTCTATTAAAAAATATTTAATGAATTGGATAAATAATTATGAATTGCATTATTTTGACGTTACAATCATAATCAAAGACTCCAAAAATACTGCTGAATTAAGTTTGATAGTAATTAATAACAATTATAATTTTTTCGATTTTTTTATATTGAAAATATTTGTATACTTACATCTTAGTCATACTATTTTTTGTGTAAAATTATGCTAAAATGTGACTAAATAACATTTAATACTTCATTATAGATAGTTTAAAAGCAGTTCATTAAAAGATATAAAATTTGGATATTTGCAATTTTTTGAATTTTTTTAAAATCATGTTTATACTTTCATCTTACAATTAATAGGACATTTTTTTGGTAAATCTGTTCTAGAATGTGACTAAATAGCATGTTATCCTCAATTATATAAAGTTTGAAAGCACTTTTTTTTAATGTAAAATTTTTGATTTTTAATTTTTTTGAAAAAGTTGAATATATCTGCCGTTCTAATAAATATTTTTTAAATCTGTAAATTTAAAAACCTTTCTTGGTTTAAGGTTAAACATTTTGCCAAATTTGGTTTCAAACGGTTGAGCCGTTTTTAAGTGACTCGTGAACAAAGATTCTGTGACATACATACATACGCACATACATATACACGAAATTTTATATTGTCATTTTTGGAATCTATCTATATCTATACCTATACCTATATCCATATATATAAAATGAGGCTTTTGTCTGTACATTGCTCAGCAATCTAAAATTCTCCATATAATTATTCCTTTTGAGCATCCAAGATTCCAAAAATTATATATAGTACATATAAGATGAGACTTTTCTCTGTACATTGCTCATAAATCTAAAATTGCCATATAATTATTCCTTTCCAGCATTCAAGATTCCAAAAATGATATATATAAGATGAGACATTTGTCTGTACATTGCTCAGAAATCTATAATTTTCCATATAATTATTCCTTTTGAGCATCCGAAATTCCAAAAATGCCAATAAAAAATTCCGTGTACGGAACATACGGACATACGTCCGTATGTCACAGAATCTTTGTTCGTGAATCACTTAAAAACAGCTGAACCGTTTGAAACCAAATTTGGCAGAATGTTTGACCTTAGGCCAAGAAAGGTTTTTAAATTTACAGATTTAAAAAATATTTAATAGAACGGAAGATATTCAATTTTTTCAAAAAATTCAAAAATCATAAATTTTCAAATTTTACATTTTAAAAAAATGCTTTCAAACTTTATATAATTGAGGATAACATGCTATTTAGTCACATTCTAGAACAGATTTACCAAAAAAAATGTCCTATAAGTAAATGTAAGATGAAAATATAAAAATGATTTTAAAAAAATTCAAAAAATCGCAAATATCCAAATTTTATATCTTTTAATGAACTGCTTTTAAACTATCTATAATGAAGTATTAAATGTTATTTAGTCACATTTTAGCATAATTTTACACAAAAAATAGTATGACTAAGATGAAGTATACAAATATTTTCAATATAAAAAAATCGAAAAAATTATAATTGTTATTAATTACTATCAAACTTAATTCAGCAGTATTTTTGGAGTCTTTGATTAAGATTGTAACGTCAAAATAATGCAATTCATAATTATTTATCCAATTCATTAAATATTTTTTAATAGAAGGAACTTCAGAAACTTTAAAAATGGAGATGTTTTATGATTTTATTTTCATCATAAACGGGCTTTAGACCCTTTTGTATAATTTTGTACTGAACAAAAAACATAATACTAATTAAAACTAAATTAAGAATAGAAAACAAATCAAGGGCGTTAGACTTTAAATATTATAATTTTTATCACTTCTAACGTCAAAAATGTGCCTTTTTAAAATCGCCTTAAATTTTTTAATAGATTTGATAATGATAAATATTTTATGAAAAAAATGATAGTGCAGGATGTCTTGAATTGTAAGTCACCTGTGATACGATACTATCATTATGCTACTGGTTAAAGCTTACATGGTAAAATGTTACGTTATTTTACTTTTTGATTTAACTTCTAAAGATGTTTTGATCAATGTAAAGACAAATCTTAAGCAGGGTGTTTATGTTCTTTTAACAAAATTCCCGGCTTTGTCCAAATTTTACCCGGTTAATTTTTTTAAACAAATTTAAATATACTTGATTTTTAGTTTTAGCCATAAATAAATTTGCAGATGGCTACAAAAATTAATTTATTTTATGAAAATACTCTTTTTTAAGAAGTCTTTGTCGAGGTTAAGTTTATACTATAATACATTTAACAAAGTGTCTACCAATTGTGCAGGGAAACCGATAAATAGCAGAGAAAATTTAATTTTACCAGGAAAAATCGGTAATTTTCATAACAAATTGTAAAAGTTTTATTACCGAGTCAAAATTTAAGCCCTACTTTTAGCTTAAACATATAGATTTTATTTAGATTTTAGAAATCCTAACGTAGGGTCTAATTGCGACACAATTATTTATAATTAGACTCGACTTTAACTCCAAATGCTGGTGTAAATTTATGATTAAATTTTAATACATTAATTGCAGTACTAAAAACACATAAAGCATTAAAAATTGACAAATACTGTTCCTAAATAACAAATTTGATAGAAAAAAATCTATCACCGATTCAAATGGTAATATTTTCCTAACGAAATAGTTAATGGTTACTAATTTTATTAGTTTTTCCTAGTAGATAAATAAAAGAATAAAAATTATTCATAAAATGATATTAAAATTGAAAGTACATTAAATTAAAATAATCCATAGATCACGCTTTTTTTAAATTTAATTTATAAATTTTTTAAATTAAAAATAATTCTTGATAAAATAAAAATAAAATAGAAATAAATGAAAAATTTGTATAATTCAAAATGAATCAAAATAGATACAATAAAACATTAGTTTAAATTAATTACATGAACATGACCAACTCAATTAATTAATAATAATATTAATTAATAATCAATTAATAATCAATTAATAATCAATTGATAATAATAATTAATTTACTTGACTTACAGTGTCCAGTCTCTGCCATATCCGATGTTTACTTAACACTCCCATTATTTAAAAAATAAAATTTTAAATAAAACGAAAAAAAAAATTTTACGCTAAAAATCGTTTAGATTTAAAAAAAATTATGACACGCACTATTTGTAGTTAACACTATAAAAAAAACACGTGTTACTCCTCTTCGAACATATCCAATTTGTGGTAACACAACTTTTCACTTGACCGGCTCGCCATATACTGAAAAATTCAAGAAAAAAATTTAATTTTGAAAATTGTTCCCCCTCTTTCTACACTTTACAGAGATCAACGAAAGACTAATGTTGTAATTTGATAAGTAAAAATTTTGGGTTTTTCCGAGGTTTCCTTAACATGGGGCGCCCCGCGGCGATCCAAGGTTCTCAAACTCAGTTTATTATTGTTTATATTTATAGAAAAACAAACGATAATAAACTTAGTATACAAACCTTTTGTCTCCTCGGGGTGTCCTGGGGTAGCATCTCGAAATTTCCCAATATTAATTAATATTTCAAAAATAGAAATAAAATTTTTGTGAATTTAAAAAAATGTAAAGAAAATTACTAAAAATAAAAACAATGAATTTATAATGACTTTATATAATATCTTGGAAAAATACTCATTTTTAAAATAATATTAAAATTTTCTAATAATTATTTATATTTTTTACGTGTAATGAAAGGGACAAAGCAGATGTCGTAGAGAGGGCAATGACGTCATATTTCTTGGAAATTTACTCTTTCTCTCAATCTTATGGAAAAAAAATGTTTCAAAAATTATTTCTATTTTTTCGCAGGAAATAAACAAAAAGGAGAATATGACGTT
The DNA here is from genome assembly GCA_032872475.1 of Leptopilina myrica (nomen nudum). Classification (NCBI taxonomy): domain Eukaryota; kingdom Metazoa; phylum Arthropoda; class Insecta; order Hymenoptera; family Figitidae; genus Leptopilina; species Leptopilina myrica (nomen nudum). Next base: position 29,028,713 of record CM065465.1, on the reverse strand, counting down.
CTTTAAAAGCGAAAAAAATGAAAACAACATTTATTACATGAACAATTAGCTTTCTCAATATAATTTATACTCATTGTCTAAATTTTTTAATTTAGCATAATTGTTTTAAAGTATTAGGACAAAAATTTTAAAAAATACAAAATTTCAATTTTTTGAAAAATAAAAAACACTATTAATTTTATAAATTTTGATAAAATATGTACTTTGTATACATGAATCTATTAGTTTTCATGAACACAATTCTGATAAGAATTAATGAAAATTTTAATAACCAAAAAAATTATTTCAAAAAATACAAAAATCAATTTAAAAAAAAATTAAAAAGTTGCTAAAATAGTTATTAGATTTTTTAAAATTCTTAATTCTTTTAACTACTTCACTTTACTACTTTTACTTTTTATTAATTTTATGATAGTTTTTGAAAATTTAAGTTATTTAAAAAGGAATTATTGTGAGAAATATATAATAATAAATAAAAATAAATAAATAAAATTAATAATAAATTAATTAATAAAATTCAATTATTCAATTTTTAATAAATTTCTTTAAAATAATTCAATTATTTTCATAAGCAGTAATAAAATTTTTCACAGGAATTCAATTATTTAAAATACAAAATTTCATGAAATTTTTCGAAAAATACCAATTATATAAAAATTTTTTTATTATTATTTATGAAAGTAACTGAATTATTGACACGAATTTTATTACATTTTTTTAAAATAATTTAATATTTTTGAGAAATTTGACTGCTTGTAAAAATAATTGAATTCTTCCGAAGGATTTTCTTAGGATTTTTGTAAATAATATTAACCTATTTTGAAAAATGTTTTGTTCACTGAGAAAACAATAAATTATCAAATCAAATAGAAAAATAATTTTAAATGTTTTTGTTAAATTGAAATTAGTTTGTAAGCTTAATTCCAATATATACAAAACATCTACTGCTTTGATTCAAAAATATTTTTTGTTTAATTAATTATGTTTAATTCAAACATATTTTCTGTTTTGATTTTAATGAAAAATATGTTTACAAATTTTATATTTGATTCAAACTTCAAAGTCGATTAAAAATAATTTAAAATCAACCACAACTTTTGTTTGAATTAAATATAATTTTGTAAATAAATTAAAAAGTGTGTTTCAATTAAACTTAAATATGTTTGACTGTATAGCAACAATCTTTTAAGTTTGATTTAAACAAAATATGTTTAAATCAAATAAATCCTTTTCTCAGTGTTTATAATATTCTTATCAGTTGTTCAATTTAAAAAGGTTTGAATTTGAATGTTTCGAAGAATTTTAATTCCTACAGAAAAATAATAATCATTAAATATTTATTCAAAAAAAAAGAAGTTATTTATGTTTTTGAATAATTTTACAATATTAATGAAATTTGTAAATAAATGTAATAGAACATTTTTTCTTGATTATCTAATAATTTTTCGAGTGAATCAGAATATTCTTTAGGGTCAGGGAAAAATAAAATTAAATATTTGTGACAACCCTGATAATGCTATCAATGCTAAGATTCGGTTAAAAATATTTAAAAATATAAAACTGTTTTAATATAGTAAAAAAAAAATTGGGACTGAAAGGAAAATTTTGTTACAATGTGAAATCAGAAGAAATAATAAATATTTATAAATTGAATGTTTTAGGGTGAATTTTTCTTAGTGACGAGCGAGAAGAGAGAGAGAGAGGAGAGCTGGCTCTCTCTCTCAAGAAATCCTTTGGGAGCTTATAGGTGTTGTAGGCTTGCTGGGGTACTTGTCACCCTTCCTGGCTAAAACGGGTTACCGCTACATTGTCGATACACGAAATGCGTGCATATGTATGTGCACCACTCACAGGGGACACATAGGGATGGCCTCATTTTATGCAAATCACACGAAAGCGTCCGTTAGGTGTCCACCGCGAAACGGAGATACAGCATTTACCCGCTCACGTTCCCTGCTCAATATATATAGAGAGAGACAGACATATGAATAAATATATATATATATATACATATATATGTATAAATATATACATATATATATATATTTGTATGTCTAGTCTATAGTAATGTCGTCAATGTAAATTCATGCTTGCTGAACCGCACCAGTGTGTTACTCCTCTGTGAATTCTGAGCTCTCATCCTTTTTGCGGATCACTTTTTTCTAGCTTTTTATTAAAATATTTCTCTGTAAACTCATCATTGAAAAAAAAATCGGAAAATATTTATATATAAATACATGAATAAAGCTTTGCTAGAGTAATTCTGTATAAATTTATGTTTCTATACAGTACTTTTGAATTTCATATTTTATCCTACGAATTAATATTAACGTGATGAGAAAAATTGGAATAGTATTTATAGGCTTACTGTATACACCTCAGAAAACAAATAGAAAAATAATTTTAAGTGTTTTTTTGTTTTTAACTGGAATTAGTTTGTAAGTTTAATTCTAATATACATTCGGGTCGCAAAGTTTCAGTACATTTTGACTGTTTACTTGTAAATGCTCGCTCCACTTCAAATTCAAACATTTTTCTGTAAAAATAGATGCAACAGCTATCAAACAAGGATCATTTTAAAGCTCAATAAATTTAGAGTCAAATAGGCAAAAAAAATAACCAATTTAACATTGTAAATTTGAAAATATAATTCTTTAAAGTTAGAGATTTTTTATGAAAATTGCGATTTCGTAATCTGGAGTTTAAACGAATGCCAATTAATGAAAAAATTTCTTTAAGATTTAAGAGTTTTACAATATAATGTACAAATTTCACTCTTTAATTCGAGACCAAAATCTTTTATAAGTATTCAGTATTTGCCTTAAATTCTGTAAAAATAATTACTCTTGCTTTCTAAAGTTTTCAAGGAATATAAATTACAAATTCGTCATTTCTGTTCACTTGTTTTATCAATTAACCAAATTTTTGAAAAATGTGCAGCTCTTTTTTATTGTAAAATTTAAAAAATTGCACCTTGAAATAAAATAAGTAATAATGCGAGTTAAAATTTGTAACATTATAAGAAGAGGGATAAATTTCATGTAAATAATTTAAATTTACTACAGTCAAGAGGTTCAATATTTTTCAAAAGTGTGGTTAATTGATAAAACAAATGAATAGAAACGACGAATGTGCAAAAAATCTTCGAAAAATTTAGAGCAAGAGCAATTATTTTTATACAATTTGAAAAAAATACTTCATATTTGTAAATGATTTTTTTCTAGAATTAAAGAATGGAATTTGTACTTGTTATTGTACAACTGTCAAGTCTTAAAAAATTTTTTTCTTCAATTGGCGTTCGCTTGAACTCCAGATTCCGAAATCACAATTTTCATAAAAAATCTCTAACTTTAAAGAATATAAATAATTTAAAATCAACCACAATTTATGTTTAAATTAAATATAATATTTCTTTAAATGAATCAAAAAAAAATGTTTTAATTAAACTTAAATATGTTTGACGTGTATAGCAAAGATATTTTACGTTTAATTTAAAAAAAATAGCTTTGAATCAAATAAATCGTTTTCTCAGTGTACTGGTCAGGGAAGAATGGAACAGAATTCAGAAAAATAACAAGAAAAGTAGAATTGTTCAAAAAAAAGTTAGCAATTTTTTTTATTAAAAATACTTTAAAAAATTAAATTTTGTAGCATAAGCAACATCTAATGTTTTGTATCATTTTTGCTTCCTTATGAACCAGGAAATTAAGAAAACGAATTCTAATACAAATGCTTCAATTTGTTTTCTATTTTTGACAATAATTTATTTTTAAATAACTTAATTAATTCGCTCAAGTATCACAAAATTATTACTATTTAGGAATTTAATGAATTAATTTTACCTAAATACTTCAAAATTAGTGAAATTTTCAAAAACGTTGGGTTTACAATTTTTATAAAGAGAAGAACTTCAAAAGGGGTTTTAATTTAAAGTTTTATAAAATTTCAACAATCAATAAATTTAATTAGAGATTTTAAAGAAATTTGAAGAATTTAAATTTTTGAAAAATTTTAATAATTCAAATACAGTGCATAATAAAGAAAAATTTTAGTTGAAAACACTAAAAAATTGAATTTTGAAGAAGTTAAAATAATTGGAGAAATTTCATTATTGCTAAAAGGACTAATTTTATCTCTTTGCAAAAATTTAACGTATATTTAAAAATTAAATAAAAATTCTAGTCAAAATTTCAATTATATCTTAAAAAAAAAAATTCTTTGAAATTAAATTATTTTTAAAAATAGTAAAATTTTCGAATAAATTCAATTATTTTCCAAACAATTTTAATAAAAATCTTCTCCGAAATTCCATTTTTTTACAAACAGTACAATTTTTTGCCGTAATAGAATTATTTTCAAATTAATTGAAATAAAATTCTTAGAAAGAATTCAATTAATAAATAATAAATTTCTTCGCAAAAATTCAATTAATTTCATAAATAATAAAAATTCTTCGCCAGAATTCAATTATATTCAAAAATAAAAAAAATCCTCCTAATAATTCAATTGTTTTCATAAATACTAACATTCTTCGAAACAATTAAATTATTTTTCTAAAAATTAGTCTTCCCGGGAATTTAATTATTTTCAAAATAATGAATAAAATTCTTGAAAATTCCATTATTTAAAAAAAATCCAATAAAATCGTTCGCAAAAATGCAATTATTTTCAAAAATAACAAATTTTTTTTACAAAAATTCAATTCTTTTTTAAACATTTCTAGGAAAATTTTTGCAATAATTTAATTATTTTCATAAATAATAAAATTCTTCTTAGAAATTCAATTATTTTGGAAAATTTCAATAAAATTTGTAGTAAATTTCCAATTATTTTCAAAAAAAATAAAATTCATCTCATGATTTCAATTATTTTTTATACATAATTGTAATTCCTCGAAAAAATATTTTTTTTAATCTGTGAAAGAATTCAATGATTTACAATAGTATTAGAATTTTTTACAGAAATTCAATTATTTTCAAATATTTTTAAATTGTTCGAAAAATTTCAATTATTTTAATTTTAAATAAAATTTTAATAAAATTTTGTTAATATAATTCAATTAATTCTCTAAAATTTTAATAAAATTCTTTAACAGAATTTAATTATTCAATAATTTCTCACAAAATTCTTCAATTCCATTAGTTCATAAATTTTTAATAAATTATATTAGAAATAATTAAATTATTTTTATGTAAATTTGAAACTATTTCACAAGAAGTTAAATTATATTTTATTATAATAACAAAATTCTTTTCGCAGGAATTCAATTATTTTCACGAATAATAAACATTGATTAAAACCATTTCCTTTTTTTATAAATAGTAAAGTCTTCGAAGGAATTCAATTATATTTAAAAACTTTTGTAAATTCTCGTTAAAATTTAAATTTTTTAAAAAAATTATAAAAAAAAAAAATTCTTCTCTGAAATTCAATTATTTTCAAAAATTCTTATTAAATTCTTGGAAAAATTTCAATTATTTTCAAAAATTTTTCTCAGTTCAAAAGAATTTATTCATTTATTTAAAAATTTGTAAACAGAATTCTTTGTGAGAATTTAATTTTTGAGAAACATTTAACTTTTAAATACATTATTTATTTTTGTATTTAAATAATTGAAATCTCCTACAGAATTTTCTAATAAAATTTTTTCTAATAATGAATTTAAGTGTGAATTTTTAGATAATAATAGAATATTAAAAACTTTATATCAAGAAAATTTGAATTTTTCATATATTTAACTAACAATTTGTAGAATTAATTTTTTTTTTAATGTTGAAATGAATTTTTTGTTTCGAGTTATTTGGAGTTTATTTCAAATCTAAATATTTCAACAAAAAATTCTCATTTGAAAGGTCAACATTTTTTTCAGAAAATAAATAAAAACTAAATTTGAAAACTATTTTTAAACTAAAATAATTGCTACCGCTTCTTTCACTTTTAATAATTTTTTTATACTTGTTATGTTATTCTTCAATAGAACTGTCAATGTAATACTGCCAAAAAATGTAAAATGAAAAAAAAATTTCAATTTTGAACATAAAATTCGCGAAAATTTGCCGAAAAGAAAACTAAAACGAAAATAAAAAAAAAGAAGAAAAAAAATCATTGTTAAAAATTGATTCTGTCGATTTCGATGCGTTTCAAAAAAAAATTACTATTCGTAAATTATTAAACCCGTAGAGAGAAAAATACACTCTCTCTCTCTCTCGCTTGATTGAATACAGAAATTTTTCTTCTTCCTTTTTTTTCAAAAAAAAAAAAAATTGATAGCTCAATTGAATGTGGAATATTTTTTTTCTCCTCTTTTTTTTCAAAATATACGTTTTCGAAATTAAAAACTGTCGATTAGTGTCTATGTGAAGATGCAAAAAGAAACTCACGCTTCTGTTGTAAAACTGGATGGAGGTAAAAAAAAAAAAGTACGTCGTTAACAGATAGAGTGAGTGAGAGGGAGGGAGGGAGGGTGATATCCATCGTCTCTCGTAAACGCGGAGAATGTTCTGTTCGAGCAAAACGATTATATTGCCTACTTTCGCAGAACTGTGTGAGAATGCATGTCGATCTTCACTATCTGTTTTTCCCCCTTCTCCATTTTACATTAACGTTATTTAAGAGAAAATAAAAAATAAAATCAAAAGTTCTTATTCTCAAAAACTACAAAATGGAGCAAGAAAGCGGAAAAAGAGGAAGACTGTTATTGCATCAGTAAATGAGAATTGCAAACACTCTCAAGAAACATTTTTTTACTGAATCAAAATAAAAATTTTATGAATAAACAAAATTTTCACTAAACAAAAAAATTTTTACTAAATTAAAAATTTTTTTACTGAATAAAAAAAATTGTAATTTATAAAAAACAAATGTAATTAATAAAAAACAATTGTAATTAATAAAAAACAATTGTAATGAATAAAAAAAATTGTAATTAACAAAAAACAATTATAATGCTTACAAAAAATGTTTACTCAACAACAAAAAAATGTATTAAAAAACATTTTGGAAAATAATATGTTTTAAATCATTTTTTTCTAGAAATAAACTCTTGAGAAAAATTTTATTATTTATAAAAAATGAGTAAAATTTTATTAAAATTTTGAAAAATAATATGGTTTAAATGATTTTTTTTTTAATTCTGAAAGTAATTAAATTTAATGAATTTAATGAATGTCTTTAAAAAAATTTTTAAACTCGAGTTTACTTCTAATTGTAACTAATAATTATATTACTATATTTTATTAAAATTATTAATAGACATAGAATTCTTTTAAATAATTTTATTAGAGTTTTCTTAAATTATTATATTTCTTTTCAAAAATTTCTTTAAAAATTTTGACAATAATGCTGATGTTTTTTCAATAATTTTATTTGAAAGTTTTTAAAATAATTGAAATTTACAAAGAATTTTATCAAAAATTTTAAGGATAATTGAATTTTTAAAAAAAAATTTTATCACAATTTAAAAAAATTTCAATCTGTTCTTTTTGAGAAATTTCATTAAAATTCTTCGATAATAATTGAACTCCTATAAAGAATTCTAGAATTTTACAAAATTTTATCGAGAAATACATTTTTAAAAAAATTTAATTCTTTAACAAAATTTTATAAAAATTGTACTATTAAAAATAATTAAATTGTTTACAAGATAATTTATTAAAATTTTAGAAAATAATTATTCTTCCAACCAATTTTACAATTTATGAAAATAATTGAATTTTTACGTAGAATTTTACTATTAAAATCTGTTCTTTTTGAGAAATTTTATTAAAATTCTTCGATAATAATTGAACTCCTGTAAAGAATTCTAGAATTTTACAAAATTTTATCGAGAAATACATTTAAAAAAAATTCAATTCTTTTACGAAATTTTATTAAAATTGTACTATTAAAAATAATTGAATTGTTTAAAAGATAATTTATTAAAATTTTAGAAAATAATTATTCTTCCAACCAATTTTACAATTTATGAAAATAATTGAATTTTTACGTAGAATTTTACTATTAAAAAATTAAATTCTTGCGATGCATTTTACAATTTACAAAAATAATTCCATTATTCCCAAGACTTAAATATACTTGAAATTTTAGAAAGTAATTGAATTCTTACGCGAAGAATATTTGTTCAAAATTGTTTTGAGAAAAATTGAGTCTCAGCAAAGAATTTTATTATTTTCAAAAATAATTGAATTTTCCCACTGAATTCATAAAAATTTTAGGAAATAATTCAAACTTTTCTTGATATTCAAATAAAATTCTTTAAAAATAATTGAATTTACGTGAAAAATTTTAAACTACTTATAAAAATAATTTAATTGTTTCGAAAAATGTCAATATGTATTTATAAAAAAATAATTTAAGTCTCAAAACAAATTTTTATTTTATATACAAAGTTTTTAAATAATTGAATTCTTTTGACGAATTTTAATTCAAATTTTAAGAATATTGATATTTTTCAATTTTTTTTTAATGAATAAAAAACAATTTTAATGCATAAAGAAAAATGTTTACTCAAAAAAAAAAAAAAATGTTTACTAAACAAAAAAAATTTTTTACTGAATAAAATTTATTTATTCAATAATATTTAATTCTCAATAACAAAAAAAATGTAACCAATTTTTTCAAATAGTTGAATTTTTTTAAAGAAATTTATTATTTTTGAAAATTATTGAATTCTTGGGAGGAATTTTTTATTAACTGTAGTGGAAAAAATGCTTTTAGTGAAGAAACTTTATTATTTGTGAACAAGATTCAATTCTTGCAAAAAATTAAATTAAAATTTTGAATGTAAAATTAATTAATTCATTGAAATAAATAATAATTTATTGAATAATTATATCGTCTTTTGCTTTTTTTAGAAATTTTTCAGAAGGAAAAAATAAAATTTTTTTGTTAAATATGTAAGAGGATTGCTTCCCTTGAATGTAAAATTATTCGAAATTTTAAGTGCAATTCGAAAAAACTTCGAATGAAAATATTACAATTAACAAATAATTAATCATATTATAAATTGATTATAAATGAATTATTATAAATTATACATATTATATATATTATAAATATTATAAATAATATACATATTAAATATCAATTGATTATAAATAAAAATAAAAAAAGAAAATAAAATAAAAAATAAAAAAATAGAATTATTATTTTTAAATTATACATATTATAAATATTACAAATAAATGAAAAATTTACCTTTTTAACCTTCTTTGTAGTCACAACAATTTTCACTTAAATATTTTCAATAAATAATTTTAACTTTGTTTTCACTTGTCGCTTGTGAAAATCAAATTTTACTGCCTAAGCGCGTTCGACCACGTGGAATAAATTACGACGTCAAAGCTGCGCGCGCACAAAAATTTTAAATTATTCATTCGCAATTGTTTCGTAGACAATAATAAAAGTGTATTCATAAGAAAGCAATATAATTTTACACTAAAAAAACTTTTTAACCATATTGTTTAGTATTTTTTTTTAATTAAAACTTAATAAAAATAAATCCAAAAATTATTTAGATTTAAATAGATTCAGCCAATGGCGACCTTCACTATGTTATTTACACGCAACCAATCACGACCATCACTATATCATTTTCAAAAACAATCACGACCATCACTTTTCTGAAATTAGTAAACAAAAACAATGAATTACTTAATTACATGAATCCAAAAATTATTCAAAAATTGAAATTGAGATTTAAAAATACAAAATTTTACAAAAATTTACCTAATATAAAAAAAATATTTCTCTAAAATTACTATAGTGGTAGAAAAAATAATTCCAACTACACTTTTATTTTATTTTCTCGTTTCTTTTTATTATTATTTTCTCTCTGTACGAACCTTATCACCCAGAGAATAATGACAAAACTTCTTTCAAATACACATCATATGCAAACAAAAAAGGAAAAATAAACAAAAAGAAACCAAAAAATTTTCTCAATTTTTTACAAAAATATTTCTAAAATTATACATATTTGTTTCTAATTAAAAATTATCCTAACACAATTATATTTAATATAAAATATATATATATTTTTTTTTCGAAATTTCAAAAATGAAAAATGGAGATTTTTTTAAACTCTTTTCTAATATTGACATATTTTTGATTTTTTTTATTATAAATACTTTTAGTTTAACAATTAAAATAGAAAACTTCTTCATCTTCTTTTAATAATATAATGGATATGAATTGTTTGTTAAATGATTTTACATTATTTTTTATTTGTTTTCAGTCTCTCCACTTTTTTAATTTGAAATGGTACATGAAAATTGATCTTACAATTAATATTTAATTAGAATTAGTATTTTTTCAGTTAATTAATTAATATTATAGTCAATTATATAATACACTATACAATTTTACACTCACATTCAGTTTTTGTTGTCTTTTCTTATTTTTTTTTCTTGTTGATGTTGATCGAAATTTATAATTTCGCGTTTTTGTAAAAGTGGGGGAGGGTTTTTTTTTATATATAAGAGATCGTTTATCTTACTAGAGTAGTCAGAATGAGAGTGAAGCTGATCGAAAATGTCCTTAAGATGAGCTTATTTCCTCCCCCGTGCTGCATTGCCGCTGGATGTTCACCTAAAGGCAAAAGCGAGAAAATATTGATCAAATTAAAATTCTTTTCACACGATAAAATTCAAATTTATCTTAAGAAATCAAATTTAAATTTGCCGTTAAATTTAAATTAACTTTTTTTTCTCAATTTCAAATTTGGACGTATCTATTTTGTATTAAAAAAAACTGGTTTTCTTTTTAATTTTCTATACTTTGAAGAAATAAAATTTTAAATTAACTTCTGCACTATACAAAAAAATCAAAGGAAATATTTCTTATTAATTAATTTAAAAATATATTTACTTCGAAAAATTAAATTTTAAATCGCTTTGAAAAAAATGAGAGAAAATATTTCTTATTAATTAATTTAAAAATGTATACATTCAAATTTTAAAATCCTTGAAAAATATAAATTTGATTTGAAAAAAAATTAGAGAAAATATTTTTATTTACTATAACGGAGAAATTAATTTACTATGTATATGAAACAAATTTTTATTTATTTCGAATTTTATTTTCCATATTTTTCTATTTTGAAATATTTTTAATATTTCTTCTTAGAGAAAATTTTAATTTACTTTGAAACAAATTTGATTGAAAACCTAAATTGAAAATTATCATTTATCATTTAATTTTCATATTTTTCTATTTTGGAATATTTTTAATATTTCTTCGTGGAGAAATTATTAATTTACTTTGAAAAAAATTTGATTGAAAACTTCAATTATAAATTATGATTTATTTTGGTTTTGAATAATTTTATTTGAAAGTTTTTAAAATAATTGAAATTTACAAAGAATTTTATCAAAACTTTGAGAATAATTGAATTTTTAAGAAAAATTTTTATCACCATTTAAAAAAAGTTCAATCTGTTCTTTTTGAGAAATTTTATTAAAATTCTTCGATAATAATTGAACTCCTATAAAGAATTCTAGAATTTTACAAAATTTTATCGAGAAATACATTTTAAAAAATGCAATTCTTTTACGAAATTTTATTAAAATTGTACTATTAAAAATAATTGAATTGTTTAAAAGATAATTTATTAAAATTTTTAAAAATAATTATTCTTCCAACCAATTTTACAATTTATGAAAATAATTGAATTTTTACGTAAAATTTTACTATTAAAAAAATTAAAATCTTGCGATGCATTTTAAAATTTACAAAAATAATTGCATTATTCCCATGGCTTAAATGTACTTGAAATTTTAGAAAGTAATTGAATTCTTACGCGAAGAATATTTGTTCAAAATTGTTTTGAGAAAAATTGAGTCTCTGCAAAGAATTTTATTATTTTCAAAAATAATTTAATTTTCCCACTGAATTCATAAAAATTTTAGGAAATAATTGAATCTTTTCTAGATATTTTAATAAAATTCTTTAAAAATAATTCAATTTACGTGAAAAATTTTAAACTACTTATAAAATAATTGAATTGTTTCGAAAAATGTCAATATGTATTTATAAAAAAATAGTTTAAGTCTAAAAAAAAAATTTTATTTTATATACAAAGTTTTTAAATAATTGAATTCTTTTGACGAATTTTAATTTAAATTTTAAGAATATTTATATTTTTCAAATAATACCTAAGATTCAATAATTGATTTTTTGCGAAGAATTTTAATATTTATGAAAATTATTCAATTTTTTTGAAAACAATTTTATTGCTTATGAAAATAATTGAATTATTGCAAAGACAATAATAAAAAAAATTGTAAATAATTCAACTCCTGTGATAAATTTTACTATTTATGAAAATAACTGAATTGATTCGAAGAATTTAATTAATATTTTAGAAAATAATTGAATGCTTTTCAGAAATTTTATTAAAGTTCTATGACAATAATTTAATTCCTTTGAAGAATTTTAAAATATTTTTATAAAATTGATTAAATCGTTGTCAAGAATTCATTTAGAAAGTAATTAAATCCTGTCGTTAAATTTTATTAAAATTAAAAAAAAAATTTTTTAAATAATTGAATTTTACTATTTATAAAAAGCAATTGAAGTTTTTCTAAGAATTTTATTATACACTTATAAAAAAATAATTGAATGCTCACAAAGAATTTTATCTCTAAATTTTTAAATAATTGAATTCTATAGATAATTATTTTTATTTCTTAAAATAATTCTATTATTTTTTTTTTGAAAATAATTGAATTCCTTTAAACAATTTTATTGCTTATGAAAATAATTGAATTATTGCGAAGACAATAATAAAAAAAATTGTAAATAATTCAACTCCTGTGAAGAGTTCTACTATTTAGAAAATCAACTGAATCGTTTTGAAGAATTTATTATAAAATTTTGGGGAAAAAAAATAATAATTTAACTTATGGAGACCCAATTGTATATCTATTATATTTTTTCTTTCTCTATATATTTTTTTAAATTTAAATATATTTATAAATTTTTTTACTATGCATTTTTTTTCTATAATATATATTTGTATGCATATATATAAAAGTCGAAAGTTCTTGAATGATGAGCGCTTCAATTTGATGCTTTTGAAACTGGAAGAGAGCTGCTAGCACCAAATTGAAAGATTCTCAAAAGAAAAAGGCTCTTCTTCACAAAGACCTTCTTTCTCTCTCTCTCTTTCTCTCCTTCTCTCAATATATATATATATATATACAGAGAGAAAAGTCGAAGGAAAAGTAAAGAGATGCGCTCAATGATTAGTTGTGAAATAAAATATTTAATTAAAGCTTTAGTTTTTGATGGAATAAATTTTTTTTTTCATTTAATTTTACCATGAGATTATATATTCAAATTATGTGATTTTCTTTTCTATAATGAACAACTTTTCTCTTTGAAGTTTCAAAACACACAAACACAAACATATACACGTCTCTCTCTCTCTCTATATATATATATATAGAAATATATGTAGTTTGCAAGTCTTTGAAAATCCTTACCGTTTAATACGTGTACAATGACACTTGCAGGTGCTGCTTTACTTGAGACACAAGTATAATTACCGCTGTCATTGAGAGAAGCACGCGTTATCAGCAACTTGCTTGTCGTTCCACCTTTGGCCTTCTCTGTCTCTAACGATACTCCCCCTCTGTTGAGAGAAAAAAAGAGAAAGAGATTTTATTTTTTTGCAAAATTCTTTTTATTGCTGTTGAGAAAAATTAATTGGATCAATAGTTATAATTATCGAAAAGTGTGCAAATTACGAGAAAGAGAGAAAGATAAATAAATTTATTAATTGAATTTGAAAAATAAAATTTACAAGATGGATTTATTTCAGTATTAATTTGTTGCTATTGTTTTGATTATATTTTCCCATTTTTTAATTGGTTTATTAAATTTATTTTTTCTCTTTTTTATTTATTTTCTTAATTATTTTCTTATTTATTAATTATTTAGTTTTTTAATTTTTTATTTATTTTTCATTCATTTATTTATTTATTTTTCCCTTTTCTCATTTATTTTTTATTTATTTTTCCCTTTTCTCAATCATTTTTAATTTATTTTTCTCTCTTCTCGTTTATTTTATATACTATTTTTCAATACTAATTGTTTATTATTATTATTATTATTATTATTATTATTTGACAATTTTTTCTCTCTTTATTATTTTTTTACAATTAGGGATGCATTTTTCATTTTCCAAAATGAATTTGTTATTATTTTTTATTATTATTGTTTTAAATTATTATTATTAATTATTTTTTAAATTATTTCAACGATACTTTTTTAGCACATTTCATGTAATTGGAAATTGAAAATTACAATTTAGATTCAATCGATAAATCCGTAAAATGGCAAAAAAGTAACTTTTTACTTTTATTTGTAGTAATTTTTTTAAAAATATTTTTAATTTTAAAATTATTGTACTAGCAATGATTGAACTTTTCAAAAAAATTTTTAAATAAAGTTTAAGAGCAATTAAATCCCTTCTAAGAATGTTATTTTATATGCAAATAATTGAATTCTTGAGAAGAATTTTATGAAAATTTTTGAAAATAATAATAATATTAATAATATTTCTTACGAATATTTTACAATTTAGAAAAATAGTTGAATTCTCGTAAAGAATTCGATTTAAAAAAATTTGAAAATAATTGATTTCTTCCTAAGAATTTTATTAAAATTTCTGAAAAGTAATTAATTTCTTACGAATCATTTTACAATTTACAAATTTACAAATTACAATTTATTCTTGCAAAAAATATTATCAAAAAATTTGAGAATAACTGAATTATTCCTAAGAATTTTATTATTTATGAAAATAATTAAATTCTTCTGAAGAATTATTATTATTAAACTATTATTAATTAATTATTATTAAAATTTTTGAAAAGTAATTAATTTCTTACAAATATTTTACAATTCACAAAAAATAATTAAAATTCTTGCAAAGAATCATATTAAAAAATTTGAGAATAATCGAATTCCTTCTATGACATTTATTATTTATGATGAAAACAATTAAATTCTTGCGAAGGAAGTAAATTGAATTTTTTGAAAAAAACGTTATGAAAATTCATTACATGTAATAAAATTAAAAAATATTAATTGAATAATTCTTGAGAAAAATTTTATTACAAATTTTTAAAATACTTGAATTTTTGAGAAGAATTTTAATATAATTTCACTGAAAAAAATTGCTTTTAGCAAAAAATTTTATTATTTATCAAAATAATTCAATTCTTGCCAAGAATTCAATTAAATATTTTAAAACAAATTCAATTTTTAAAATAATTTTGTTGTTCATGAAAATAATTTAATTCTTGCAAATAGAATTTAAAAAATTTTTTCTAAGTAAGTAAAAGCTTGTAATGAATTTTATAATTTAAATATATAATTGAATTCTTGGAAAGATAGTTATAAAAAAATTTCAGGAACATTTGAATTCCCTTTGCTAATTTTTATTATTTATTAAAGTACTTGAATTATTGCTAGGAATTTTTCTATTTATAAATGAATATAATTAAATTTTTTTAAAAAATATTAATAATTTTAAAAACCAATTCTTTCATGAAATCTTATTAAAATTGTATTAAACAACAATATTTAAAAATAAATTAAATTAAAAATAATTGAATTGTTTTTATCCATTTATTAAAATTTTAGAAAATAATTAAATTCTTTTGTAAAATTTTATAACAAATTAAGATAAAAAATTGTATTCTCTTGTAAAATTTTATTTAAAATAAAGAATTTTTGCAAAGACTTTACTTAAAAAAAATTTAATTTATTTTTTTTTAAATAAAAAAAAAGTAATTGATTGTAGTATTTGATTCAAGTATTTAATAAAATTTTAAAAAATAATAGAACTCTTTTGACATTTTGTTTAACAAATTAAGATAAATAATGGAACTTTTATGCGAAATTTAATTAAAAATATAATTGTATGTTTGCTAAAATTTGACTATTAAAAAACAATAATTGAATTTTTTTCGAAGAATTATTAAAATTCTTTTGAAATAATTGATTTCTTCCCAAAAGTTTTAATGAAATGTTTGAAAATATTAACAATAATAATTATAATATTATATACTTTGTGAATTTTTTTAATTTTGATTATATAAAAGAAAAAAGAAAAAATTTTGCAAATTATCTTTACGTAATTATTTATTATTCAGAAATTATATAATATAATAATAAATTTAAATGTATTATTATTATTATTATTATTATTATCATCTTTGTTAAGAGTTTCATAAAAATTTTATCCAGTTTATAATATTGTTAATTTGAATAAAGAAATAATAAAAAAAAAGAAAAATCCAATGGTAATTGAGTTTTGCTGGCGTTTGAAAATTTAACAATTGAAAATTCTATTTTCATTATAAATAATTATATTCTTGAAACAATACTACTGTGACGTGAAAGTTTTCAAGAAGGCTGATGAATTGAGTTTTTAAGTATAGTTGTATATATATCTATAGTTCGAGTGCATGTACTGGAAATGTTTTTTTTTGTATTTTTTTTCTTTCATTTCACTGCCAATCAGAACTTTCAACTACACTTCACATTTCGAAAGTTTGTTGGGAAACAAATCCCGCACAGAGGAGGAGAGAATAAGAGAAGAGTACAGAATCCAAAACTAAGTATAAATATTTGAATACAATTGCATCTTTTCAAAAAATGTATATAGAAAAAAAAATTTATAATTTTTCTTGATTTTTCTCTTTTATACTTTTCTTATTCTTCTTCTTCTTTTTCTTATGTTTTATTATTATTTTGCCGAGAAAAATTTTCCACGATGATTTTATGATAAAAAAGAGAGCAAAAGTTTTGTAAAACGAATAAAAAAAAATTGAAAATTGAAAATTAAATGGAAAAAGTGTAATTTTTTTCCAATCAATTGAAAAAGAAATTAACCAATTTATTAAATTATATCATTAGCTGAATTAGTGAATTATTGACTGAATATTAAATAAATGAATAAAATTGTTAAACCACTTCTGGGTCATTAGGTCGAGGTTTTTATAATAAAATTTCAATTATTAAATAAATAAATTTATCTAATAATTAAATTTTTTATTATTATTATTATTTGTATTATTGTTTGTATTTTAAAATTATTAATTCAATTCAATTCAATTCAATTATATTATATTAAAAAACTATTATTTTTATTACTTTTTTTTATTAAATATTAAGTCAATAATTAAATTAAATTAAATTTACTTAAAAAAAATAATTCTAAATAATTAAAGTAAGTCTTAATTAAGTGGAATGATTTTTTAAAAATAAATTGCACTCACCTGGGACTGTCGAAGTCTATAATGAATCCAGCGTGCCACCACGTTACGTTACTTGGTGCAATATCTTGTGCATTAACAATGCAAGTGAGACTGATTGTGCTGCCTTTTTTCACATAAACTTCCTCTGGACCCAGAATTTTTGCTTGAACGTCTAGAAAAAATGGTTTTATATTAAAAATCTTTCCCCAAGTTCATTGGTCATTAAATTTTCATTTTACCACTAATTCGGTTTAATTTACTTTTTTTTATTATAATTTTACTATTTTACTAATTAATTAAATTTAAAAAAAATTTACTTTCCTTAGAATTTTAATTAAAACATTTTTTTATTGTTGTTCATTTTTTATTTTTTGTTTTCTATTAATTTTTAATATTTTTATCTACTTTTTGTTTTTGTTTATTTTTACTCTTTTAATTAAAAATACTTATTTAACAAAATTTTACTCTTTTTTTTATCTTTCTATTGTTCTATTTTTTCTCTACTTTTTTCCGTTTATTTTTATTAATTTCTTTTTTATTTTTTTCCATTGTTATTAATATTGTCGTCTATGCTTTTTTATTTAATTTATGTGTTTTTCTTTTTCTCTAATTGTTTAATTATTTTTTCCTTCCCGTTTTATGTTTATTTTTTTCTAATTTTATCTTTTTTCTTTGTTTTTTTTATTACTTTATTATTTTTCTACTTTTTAATATTTATTTTTATCTCTTTCAGTCTTTTAACATTTTTTCTACTTTTCATTTATTTTTTATTTTTATATTCTATTTTATTGAACTTTGTAGATTTATATACACATTTTAATTGTATTTTTCTGTTTTCTAATTTCTTACAATTTTTAATTTCTATTTTTTATTTTTCTTGATAAATTTTTATAAATACTTTTTTCATCTTTTTACTTTGATCGTAAAACACGCTTTAGAGAAAAAAATATAATAATAAACCTTCTAAGAAAAAAAAATGTGAAAAAATTCAATATTTAACTCATTACGTAAGTAATTTAGTAATTATTTATTTCTTTTTCGATTGATTTATTATTTATTATTATTTTGACAACTAAATATTATTATTATTATTAATATATTATTTATGACTATTATGACAATTAAATATTTTTTGCTTTTTTTTATTAATTAAATTCAATTTAGTAAAATTATGGATGTAAATTTCTTAAATATTAATAGTATTCGATAAAATTTTATTAACAAAATTTTTTTTTCTTTTTTTCTTGAATATTTCTTACCTAAAATTTTGAGATAAATTGCTTTGTGTATTTTGGGCTCCGTGCTAAGTTGGCATTCATAAATGCCCTCATCCCTCGGCTGGACATTTTCTATTTGAAGATTCCAGATACTGGAATTTTCCTGCGCTGGCGTATAACTTATATTTGTAATGATTTTAAATCTCACATCACTGGTGTATGTAATGTACATCGACGTCAAAATTTGCAGATCTTTCTTTCTTATCCAAGAGACCTGAATTTGAAAACAAAAAAATAATTTTCATTTTAATCTCTATTTTCAATTTCAAATTTTAATTCTTCGAATTGAATTGAATTCCAATAAAAAAATTCAATTTTGAATTTGATTAAAAGATTTTATTTTATACAATTCTAATTTACGATTTTAATTAACAATTTTCATTGTAAATTACAATTTCTTAATTTTCAATTTTGACAACTGCAATTTTTATAATAATTACTATTTTTATTTCAATTCGAATTCAATTCAATTCGATTCGAATTTTAAATAAATTTCTCAATTTCCAATTTTTAATTGCTAATTTTAATTATTGTTATTATTTCAATTCGAAATTTTAATTCAATTCAATTCAATCAAATTCAATTCAAATTTTAAATTACAATTTCTCATTTTTCAATTTTAATTACAATTTTTTTCAATTCAATTCAATAGAATTCGATTCAAATTTTAACCAAGATTTTAACTTAGAATTACTTGATTTAAAATTTTAATTGCTTTTTTTATTTATTATTTTTATTTCACTTCAATTCAAATCGAATTCAATTTGAATTTTCAATTACGATTTCTTAACTTTTAACTTTAAATAGACATTTTTTTTATTAATTATTCTTAATCTTATTTCAATTCGAATTTTTATTTTTTAACTAAAATTTAAATTTATATAAAATTTTTTTTCCTAATTTCAACTTTTTATTTCAATTTTCTAATTTTTATATTGTAAATTAGAAATTTTAATTTTAATTGAAGGTAAAATTTTAATTTCACTCTTCTCGATTTAGTTTCGAATCGAAATATAGTACATTTCAATCTTATTCGTTGGTTTAGTCATTATCATGAATTTTCGATCCAAAGTTCAATTAATTAAGTTCTAATTAAATCAATTAGCATTATTATATTGACTATTAATGGATTTAGTCTAATTGTTAACAATTGTACATTTATCCTATTAAATTATTATAAACTAATACATATCACACACTATGTTGTTCTATATTTTTTATATAATTGATAATTGTTAATAAAGAAAACAAAAATTTTCAATTAAAAAAAAAATTTTTAAGTAAGGCAAAAAATAGAAAATAAATTATTTTTTATACCAAATTTTTTTATAATTGCAATTCTTTTTTTCGTAAATGCAAAAAATATCTCAGTATCTTAAAATAATTTTTTTTGCTAATTGTAATTTTTTTGTGGTACATCAAAATATTTTTTTTGTTTAAATATAAAAAAAAATTACAATTTTTTTCTACTGAAGTAAAATTTTAATTTTTTATTTACTGAAATAAAATGATAATTATCTATTTATTAAAATTAATAATTTGTGCTTACAGTTCGATTTCCTGGATCTTCGAAATTACATAAAAGAGTTGTTAGTTGGCCCACAATTGCTGTCACCTCATGAACGAGATTTTTCGCGATTGTAGTAAATTTCTCATCGTCTCCCTCGGTATTCTCCTCTTTACTTTCATCATAATCGTCAGGTATGCTTAGACCAGCTGGAATCAACTTTTCTTATGTTCATAATATTCCTTTCAATTTATAATGTAAAATTTATAAATGTAAAATTATTCACATGCACGGGAAATGAGAAAATCTCTTTTAAATATAATTATGTAAATTAATCCCATTAAAATATATATATATATATAAATATACATGTATACATAGGTACTAAAAAGAATATCTTGAGAGCCATTAAATAAAAAATACGTTCATTGAAATATTTAATACACGACTCCGCAATGGACGATAATTTTTAACAAAAAAAATTTTTATTTTTTCAATTTTGTACTTTTTTATTTAGAATTAAAAAAAAGGATTTGACTTTTTTTATTAAAATCTCAATTTTTCTTAAATTTTGAAATTTACTTAAAAATTGTATTAAAAAAATTTCAAAACTTATTTTTGCATTTTTTTTTCATTATTACTTTTTTTGTAATATTTTTGTAATAAAATGAGAAATAAATAAATTTGAAGAAATTATTTGATAAAATTAACAAACTAGGTAATTATTGTAATAATAATAATAAATTTAGTAATAATAAATAAAAGTAATAAACATTCTGAAAAATATAAAATAATTAAATAATAATAATAATAATAATAAATGACCTTTTTAAAAAAATTTCAATTTCTACTGTAAAGTAAAAAATTACAAAAAAAAATAAAATATAAAAATTGAATTTGCTTCGAAGACGTTGTCTGACTAAAATCAGTTTATACTACTAAATATCTACACAAAGTTTACAGTGAGAAATTCTCTCGGTCATTGAATAAAATTAGTGTATTTATTTTATTAGTTACGTATTTAATTTTCATAAAAAATTATTCTTTTTGTAAACATTATTTATTTACACAAATAAATACAAATATTTTTATAATTTTTTTAACAAATAAAGATCATCTTATTATTTTATATTATAATTTAATTAATTATTTTACAAAATTGCTAGTAAAATTTGAACTAAACTTTTAAAATTCGTTAAATTTTGTTATTATTAATAAATAAATTTATTATACCTACGTTTAAACATTATATTAGCAATTATTTTTCTTTAAAATTTAATCAATATTTTTTCATTAATAATAAACACATAGGCATAAAAAAATAAAACAATATTTTAAACAAAAATAAAAATATATTTATATTCAATTTCGGAAAGAAATAAAAAAATCTCAACTTTTAATTAATTTTTCAAAACTCTATATTAAATTAATTAATTTTGTAAAAAAAATTTTTAAAAAATGATATAAAAATAAAATATAAATTTTAAAAAAAGTTAGAATTCCAAATTGTACGAAACTAGTGGAAATATTTAAACAATTCAGAAAAAAAATCTCTCGATAAATTTTGTTTACAACATATTTAATTTATATGTAAATTAAAAAAAAATTTGTAAATAAAGTTAATGAAGTTAAATGAAAAAAAGTGGTGCAATTTTATATTACATAGGAAAGTATAATAGAAATATTTAAACAATATTCAGAAAAAAAGTTCGATTTACATTTTTAATTCATTTCCAAATTTAAAAAAAAAATTGTAATAAAAATTAATAATGTCAAATTAAAAAATGCTACAAAGTTTTATATTATTTAGCAGAAAATTATATTATTAGAAATATTTAAACAATTCAGAACAAAATGCAAAAAAAAAACTTTCAACAATTTTAATTAAGAATTTCCGCATTACTATGCAAATTGTGAAATAGGGAAAAAATAAAAATTTCTATATTAAAATCTATAAAATATTTAAAAAATAATAAAAGGAACTTTAATCCGTGGAAAATTATTTAACGGCAAGAAGAAAAAAAATTTTTTATATAAACGCGATTAAAAATTTAATAAAAAGGATTCTCATCGAAAAAGAATATACTTTTAGAGAGAAAGGGAGAGAGCGTGAGAGAGAAAAAAAAGAGAGAGAGAGATGAATATTTTCAGGAATGCTTCATAAATTATTTAAGGAATTTTTCTAGGTGGAAAGATCAAATATTTTTCCATGAACCTCTCCATCGTGAGTGAATACATAATAAAAAAGATCCCTTTCGTTTAAGATTTCTTCTAAAACTACTAAATTAAGTCTTTTCTCTCCCTCTTTCTCTCTTTCTCTCTTTCAACTAAAAAGTAATCCTTTTTAAACTTTATATATTTTATAGACAAACAATATTTCCCATAAACGTTTTTTATTATGAAAGTATTTTTTTTCTCTCTCTTCATTCAGTTCCAATTTCTTCAATTTAAAATGACAAAAAGGAATGAAAGAAGTGATGAAAAAAAAAACTTTAATATACCAGTGAACAAGATTTTTATTATTACTCTATATAGATTAATTTTGAAAGTTTCATTCGAATTAAATTGAAAACTGTTATTGAAAATAATTTGGAAAGTTTTATATTGAAATGATTCGGGGAAAACTTTTTTTTATATAGATGTATATATGTATATTCTAACAAGAAATTTATTGGTGAAATTTTTTTATTGAAAATTTAATTGAAAATTCTTTATATAGAGTATTAAAAAAAGTATTAATAAAGTTTAATTTGTATAAAAAATTGCTTTTTTCAACGCTTTAGTTGAATTGGAAACAATATAAAAAAAAAATTTTTTCATGAAAGAATATATTTAAATAATATTTTTTGTTTAATTTCTATTTTTAATCATCTATTTTTTAACTAAACGGTAAAAATGTAATTACACTTTAGTAAATGAATTAAAATTCATTCATTTGATTTCATTTCTAGTTTATTTTTTTAATACTATTTAATAAATTATTTTTACCAATTTTCTAGTCAAATTTTCGTTAAATTTTTCGATTATTAACAAATAAATTAATTATCCATTTAAATATTATTCCACTTATTGCAATTATTTATTTATTTATTTATAAATTTACTCAATATTTTTCGATTGATAATAAATAAATAAACATTAATTTTTATCAATCAATTATTCATAATAAATTAGGAAATATTTGTAGAGTTTAAATTACTAAAAATTAATTTTTACTTATTTTTTTTCGTAGGTTTATTATAAATATATATTCTAATAAAAAAATAAATTTAAATTTATTTGTATAGAAATTAGATATATTTTCTTCCATGTATAAATAAAATTCAATTTAAAATTAAAATAATATGAATGAAAAAAAATTAACAGCAAATATTATCATCTTTTTTAGTAATTATTTTTTAACGTTGCTTAAAATCGCAACATTTATAATCAACAGTTAACAGAAAGAAAAAATATTCTTTCTCCAAAATAATGTTCTTCAAAAATGTTTTGAAGATTTTTTCAAAATAGTTTTTTTAATAGTTTTTTTTATCAGAAAGTTAAGAAATAAAAATTTGTAAACAAAAATAAAATTGTTTTTCGAGTAAAAATTATTTTTTTCTTCTGATCATCGATTATAAACGTTGTGAATTTCACCAACGTATTTTTCATTTATTTAATTATTTATCATGTAAATAAAATCAGTGATGAGTAAACAATAATAATTAACAAGAACCGAGAGATAAATTTGTTATAATATTAATTACTGAAATAATTACTATAAAAATTATTAAAACAAGTAATAATTAAAAAATATATGTATCCATTTATAATTAATGTACAATAATAACTATAAATGATTGATCATTTGATTATAAATAATACCTTAATATGTTATATCTACTACAGTAAAAAAAAAATTATTCAACTCGAATAATCAATTAGTTGACAAGTATGAAATAAATATTTAATTATTATTTAATATTTATAATTTGCAAATAATTTTTATTTCAATCCAATAAATTGTTTTCGAAGCAATAAATTCTGTTTTTGAAGCAAATGGTATTTAATTAGAAAATTAATTGCCACAGAAATTTTTAATGTTTAAATAAACGAAAAATTTGTTCTGCTCTCGTAAATATTTTCCAAAAAATATCGTTAGATACTTTAACTAAGGGAATTCCAACCATTATGACGTCACAATTTTAAATCGAATGCTTTGAACAAATTATGGGACCTCCTAATGGTTAAAATGCCCTTGAAAAGTAATTTCTACAAACAATACTCAATTCAATAATTTATTGAGTTTGGAATTAATTTCCTGAATATTGCTAATAAATATTTTAGTTTATCGTTTATTTAGTTTAGTTTAAATAAATATTTAATTTCGTGTAGAAATTTTATTTAAACCAAATACCAATCAAATATTTTTTCAATCAAAAAAAATTTTATTCTAGCAAATAAATAATAAAATAAAATATGTTTAAATTAAGAAAATGTTCCATTTATACAATAAATAAATAGATATGAATAGTAAAATAAAAAAATTAAATCTGAAAGAAAAAAAAGAAAAAATTCGCAAAAAGTAGACGTGGAATAAAATTCATTTAACAATAAAATAATAAATTGAATAAAAATTTTTTTAAAAAAATAGTTTTTTTCCAATTTCCAGTCACATACCTGTAATGTCATTGTCGAATGATGAATCTGCGCGTAACAGGTAAGCAATTCCCAGTAATACGAGAGCCACACGGGGGAGTGATGCCATTTTACAAATGAATTCGATTCATCTTAATCCGCTTTGACTTTTACACCACGCACACACACTCACAAACTCACAAATAGCAAAAAAAGAAATAAACAGAAAGAAACTTGAAAAATCTTTAAGAATTCTTTTTTCTCGTATTTTTCAGCCACCACGAAGGCGTTCCTCGTTTCTCTTTTTTTGCACAAATGAGTTTAACAATAGTGGGCGAATTTTTTTTTTTTTTGAATTCAAGGGGAACGACACGACGGAGAGTTGGATTGGTAAAAAGGATTTGAGAGGGGGGAAAGGGTTACAAGACGATTTACAGCGTTATCGGTCACAATTAATATCTCGGCTAACGTCGAGCATCCTCCAGTAAGGAAGGTCCTTTATCTTTCGATCGTCGGGGGATTTGCCGGATATATCGAACGCCATTAGCCTCAAAATCGTGGGTCACGAAGATCCGATTTCTCTCCACCAAGAAAACCACTAAAATCCCATCCATAATCACATATATATGTATTAAGAGATATTATATAATGATACTTGAGAAGATTAGAAAATAAAAAAAAAAAAATTTTCTGCGACGAGAAAATTAATTTCTTGACTTTTTTTTGTCAATTTTTATTGATTTGATTTTTCTATTTCTCTTTTTTTTATTTTTAATTTTGAATTGTGAATTGAAATTATTGATTATTGTTTAAAATTAATTTTGAAATTAATAATTTAATATTATTAATTTTATATACCTAAGTATAATTAAAATTAAATTGAAGTATACTTATAAGTAAAATTTATTTACAATTATTAAGTCAAATTAATTTCAAATTAAAAATTTACAATTAAGAGTAAAGTTGACGAAAATCCCAACGTTTATAATCGACGATTTAAAATAAAAAATATTTTTCTAGTACTTTTTTGTTAATTTTGTATGAAAAAGAAACTGTTTTGGAATTTTTTTATCATTAAAGTGAAAAAACTGTCTGAATGCAACTCGATTTTCTAAATTTAATCCCAGTGTACAATAATTAAAAAATTGTTTCCTAATTTAATGTTGCAATAGTTTTAGTTTTTAGTTTACAATATTTTTTCGAAGTAAGTAAAAATAATTGTTTGAAATTTTTGAATGGAAAAAATATTTTTAATGTTGCAATTTAACAGTAATTTGAAAAAAATTTGTAAACAAAAACATTCTATTGTTTTTGTCAAGAAAAATTTGTTTGTCAGTCCTTGATCATAAACGTTGTGAACTTCAGCGACGTTTTACAACGTGAAGTTTACAATTTATATAGGTAATTACAATTTACAATTCATAATTAAATTACTAATGAAAATGCATAATTAAAGTACTATACGTAATTTATAATAAAATTACTAATCAAATTTATATTACGGTTGCTAATCAAATTCAAAATTAAGTTACTAATCAAACTTAAAATTAAATTACTAACCAAATTCATAATGAAATTACTAATTAAAATAATAATTAAATTACAATTATAAATAAATCATAAGGAATTGAATTAAAGTTGATAACTAAATGAACAATTTCCTTTTTTTGCCATTTTTCGTCGATTTGATATTTTAATTTCTCTTTTTACTTAGTTTAATTTTTACTTTTTTATTTTCTATTTAAAAGGGGAAATTTTTTCCTTTAATTTATTTTCTTGTGCAAAAAGTAGGCAAATCAGTTTTTATTTACAAGAAAAAGAAAATTAATTTCTATTTTTTTCTAATTTTTATTAATTTTATTTGTCTAATTCTCTCTTTTTAATTAAATTAATAATTTTTAATTAAATTTTTTATTTAAATTTACAGTCAAATTTATAGTTAAATTTACAGTCTAATTTTTAGTTAAATTTTCGGTCAAATTTGCAGTTAAATTTACAGTCAAATTGGAAGTTAAATTTACAGTCGAATTTACAATTTTTGCAAACAAATTTACAATTTGCAATTAACAATACAATTAGATTATAAATATAAATAATTGATAATGAACTAAACTAGATAAATAAATGTATTTTGCGCATAACTTTCTTCTATTCTATTTCTGTATCTTTTCTTAATTTGATTTTTAATTTCTCCTTTTTAATTAATTTAATAATTTTCATTTATTTTTCTTATTTTTTCTTTTGTAGAAAAAAAATGCTCCCTTCTTTAATTTATTTCCTTGTGAAAAAAGGAATTGTCTGTAGGTCAGTAATTTTTCATTTAATGAAAAGAAATTCTTCGGGGAAACTTGAATTTTAATTGAAATTAGTGTCTGATTTAGTAAAAGAGAGAATTAGAGCAATTTTCTTACATGGAAATTTAACTTAACAAAAAAAATTTCCCTCTCTTCTATATTTAATTCTTAAAATGAAAAATTTACTATTCATTGCATTTAATTAATTTATTTTCAATAAAATATATTTTACTAATTCTTCTTGTTATTGTTCGTTAATTAAAAATTTTGTACCTCAAACATAATTTTTAATTCTCTATAATTTTAATTACCATCTTTAAAAACACACTGGATATAAATAACAATTTTTTAATTATTCTAATTTTTTCCCAGCATAAAAAGAATTTCTATCTTTCTCTTCTACTATTTTTATTGAAAAATAATTTCTCCCTTTTTTTGAACTACTTTTAAAAACAATTTTAAAACAACACTTTAATTGTAAAATTCAATAAAGATAAATTGGTATTTGCGATACAATGAATTTAACAAAATTCCATTAAATTAATTGAATTTCTATTGTAACAAAATTCAGCGTAACAATTGAATTTTGATAAAATTCTATGTGTATACTTAAAAGTAATTAGATAAATTAAAATTTACTTTGTATTGAAAATATATACCGTAAAATTGCAAAGTAAAACTAACGTAAAATATTAAAGAGAAAGAAAAACAAAATCAACTAAAATGAATAATTAATTTGATTATTGTAAAAATTATTTTCCATTAAAAGAAAAGAGATTAAAGAAAATTTACAGATTTCTCCCTTTTTAACAATTTGGAAAATTTCGTTATAAAATATTAAAATTAAATATGAATTAAAAATTGTAAACTAATATTAATAATTTAAATTAATAATATGCCATTAATGAAAATGGCACTTTGGACAATTTTCGTCTAAAATATTAAATTACATATGAAATTAAACTATAATAATATTTTTAACTAATTAAACTAATAATAAACTAATAACAATTGAAATTAATAATATTTCAGTAAAATAAAAATAGCGTACCATTAAAATTATCATCTATCGTTATTTAAACATATTTCGAATTATTTTTAATTTCGACCGTATAATTTCGGAAAATTTCCCAATTTTCTCCTAATTTTTCTTTATAATTTAATTATCCAAAAAAAAGCTTCCAAACTAAAAAAAAATCACCATTTCTCTAAAAAATACTTCTAAATTGAATTTCACAATATCTCACGTTCTTTTTTTACCGAAAAAAAATTTCTTTTCAAACACAATTACATCGCTGATAAACTTAATGCAATAACAAACATAATTTCGAGATGAAATAAAACCGTATTTTATTTTGAATGAAAGCGCTCGCAGCTTCCCGGAGAACTGAGTTAAATTTTCGCATTGTATGAAAACTGTGTCTTGGAATTTTGCGTTTGCGCTTAAACTGCCGCCCCTATGTTCTCGCCCTCTAGATATTTCATTCACTATTTCATTCTCAATAGGCAAAACATTTCATTTATCAGCGGAGAAAATCAATTTTTCGATTCCTGATTTATTTTTTTGTGTTGAAATTTAAATTCTTTTTTGGAAATTTTTGAAATAGGAGGGAAATTACCTTTTTTTCGTTGGTTTTTTGAAAATTCCTACCCTTTTCTTTTGCGACGTCGATAATATAGAGAAGTCGAAATATTCCTTTATCAGTTGCACGATGGAATGTTGACTGGAGGTAATTCCTCATCTTTCTGATTATTGGAAAATTTTCTTATCGTTCGATTGGAGGTGGAGAATGTTTGAAAATTTCTGAAACAGAGAGCAGATGATTTCAGTATTTGATACTCGTTCTATATTTTCATTTATTTTAATTAATAACTAACTAACTAAACAATAATAATAAATAATAATACCTAAATAAATAAAAATACATTAATATTAATTATTTTAGTAATAAAAATATATTATTTTTGCTTTTATTATTTTCCACTTTCAACTACACAGAAAAGAAAAAAATTATTATTTTCCAATTCCGACTGCAGGAAAAGAAAAAAAATATTACTATTATTTTTTTGTTTTAAATTAATAAAAAAATGTTGATATTTTTGTGAACGGAACAAAATTTTATTTTTCTATTAATAAACAAATTTTTTTATTCAATTAATTAAGTGAATGAAAAAAATTTGTTCAAAGCAATATTTAAATTTTAGTTATTCAAATATACACTTTTTTGCTAAATCAGAAAAATTAATTTTTGATACAACTATAAGAAGAAAAACAATTGAGTCACAATTTAATATTAACAATAACAACTTAACAATTCAATTGACAATTTCCAAAAAAATAATAGCAATAAATAAAATAAAGCATAAACAATAATATTAAGTACCTGAACAATAATTATAGGTAACAATGGCATTAAAAACAATTACAATAAATAGAAAAAAAATATAAGTGCGAATAAATATTAATATTAATAATAATTTGTATTAAAAACAATAACAATAAATAGAAAAAACTATAAGTCCGAATAAATATTATTATTTTTAATGTAAATTTTGGAAAAAAGTAGAATTTAATTTTGAAAGTTAAGATGGAAATTTTTGGTTTATAATATTTTCATTGGAAAAAAATGGTTTCAAGTAATAAATGAATTATGGTTTATAATTAGTGATGTAATAAATTAATTGGCCGAGTGAAATATAATAAATTGAGAATAACAAGTAGTAAGAGTCGGCGTAATGTCGGGCACACGGCAGAGGAAAACGGGGGAGCGATAAAAGGGAGATCCACGACGATTTGGACCACAGTTGCATTCGCGTCGGGATCGAGGTCGGAATTTATACCGAATACTTCCGAAAATTTCATCCCCCTCAGATTAAGTTTCTGCGCAACAGTTATGTATTTGCTGATCTTACTCAACTTACTCCTTTGAACTTTGTCACGCGAACGCGTGCGGTGAGTAATTTCACTCATTTTTTTTTTTTGCTTCTATGTTTACTCTTTATTTTTAGTTTTACATATTTTTTTATTATTATTATTGTTATTAACTATTGGTTCCTTTTTATTATTTTTTGCTCTCAAGTGTGAAGAAAGAAAAAAATTATTTTCCCAATTTCGACTACAGAAAAAATCATTTTACACTTTCAACTACAGAAAAAATTATTTTACACTTTCAACTACAAAAAAAGAAAAAAATTATTACTTTACACTTTCAAGAACAAACAAAGAAAAAAATTGTTATTATTTAAAAAAAAAATGCAGAAAAAATTGTTAATGTTATTATTTTCCACTTTCGACAAAAAATAACAGAAAAAATTTATTTATATTATTTTCCGCTTTTCAATTGCAAAAAAGAAAAAAAAATTATTTATTATTATTTTCAACATTTAAGTACAAAAAAGCAGAAAAAATATTCCAATTATTATTATTATTCTTTGTTTTTTTAACTATTGAATATTTTTTGTATAGAAAAATAATTTCTTTCTTATATGTAAATCAATTCAATAGGAAAATTTATCGACAGAAAATTATAATAATTGTCGCAAAAACAGAAATTGAATATTTTTTTATAAAAATAAAATTTTTTATTGTTTCTCCTTTGGAGAAGAAAAAGAAATTGATGTATAGGAAAAATTTCTTTTATTGCAATAATTTTTTGGGTAATTAGTTTTTGAATAGAAGAATGAAAAATTTGTTCTAAAATTTGTTTGTTTTGTTTCATTTGTTTTTCTTTAAAGCAGTATTAGAATTCTTTTGTTTCGAAAGTATTTTCTTTGATTCGATGAAATTACATTGTCACAAAGAAATTCTAAATTTGTTTCAAAATAGTTTGATCGCACACTTCACGGATTCAAGTGAAATATTTCTTCGAAATGATAAAAGTTTTATTTCAATATACGAGTGAAAATTTTTATTTGGTAGTTAATTTTTCAATTTTTAACAAAAATTATCTATTGAATCGATATTTTTTATTTAAACTAAAATCATTAAATTGTTATTTTTAATTTTATTTAATTTTATTATTTATTTTTATTTACATTTAATTTGTTATTTTATTCTATTTTCCATTTTTTTATTTTCTATTTATTATAAATTCTTTTTAATTTTTTTCTTCTTCTTTTCTATTCTAGACAATTTTTTTTTAATACTTTTTCAGTTTTTTTCAATTCTTTTCTTCTCCTTTCAATTCTGTTTAATTTTTTTTCTATTCTCTTCTGTTTTTGTTTATTCTTTGCATTTTTGCAATTATTTTCTACTTTTTACAATCTTTTTTCTTTTCTACATTAACAAAAAATTTATTTGATTCAAATAAATATTTACTTGAAGCAAATAATTTTTATTTTAGTCAACTAAATTGTAATTGAATTGATAATTTCTGTATTTGAAGCGAATACAATTTAATTGATTCAAATTGAAAATTACTCGAAAATTAATTGAAAATAAGTTAATGAAATTAACTTAATTGCTAATATTCAAGTAATCTGTTACTTGAATCAAATAAATTTTCTTTTCAGTATATTTTTTTCAATTTTTTTGCACTCTTTATAATTCTTTTTTATTTTTTTTTTTGAATTCTTTAAAGCTCTTGTCAACTATTTTCAATTTTTTTCCCCTATTCAATTCCTCTCAAACTAAAAATTAAATAGAAATAAAAAAAATTTCCCCAAGATCAAAATATTCTTTCTTCAAATAAAAGTGAATTTAATTACCCAGATTATTAAATTCATTTACGTAATTAAACAAACGAATAATTAATTAAATGCAAAATTTTCTGATTTCGAAAAATCGCGTATTTGGCAAAAAAAAAAAGAAACAGAAAAATAAGAAATCGTGTTGAATATTTTTGTGTTTTCGTACAGAGATAACGCGCTGGCTCTAATATTAATTATTACAGTAATGCTGTAAATTTACTTATGCGGTATAATAAACTTTTGGGGGACTATGAAACTCTCGAGTTGCCATGATTACGTTGGAGATGGTGTGTGGTATTTAGTGTTATAGGGTTTAAACTTGTGTGGGCAAAATACATGTGCGATGTTCTGCGCCTTGTGCTTTGGACTGTGGATAGTCGGTTAAATGGTTTGAAAGCTAATAGACTTGAAAATTAAGGAATAATCTCGAGGACATGCAGGACGTGACATTTCTTTGGAAATCGGCCGGAACAAACAAAATTAATCTCCCCCTCTAGAATTCAAAAAAAGAAACACTTTTCTCTAATTACATTTTCAAATTGTGCAATTTTTCGTGGCGGTTAATCATTTAATTGTAATAATTCAAACAAATCATAAAATATTATTTTAAATAGTCATAAAAATAAAGAAACAAATGAAAATAAATAGATTACAATTATAATTTACAGCTTTTCCTTTAGATATAATTAAATAATTTTTCTGTACTTTTTTGTTTATGTAAATTTAGCATTGACAAAAATTACTTTTTAATTTTTACCTTTAATGGCTAATAGATTTATAAATTTGAATAATTGAAAATAATTTTTTGCACGCCTAGATTTTTTTTTCTTTAAAATCAAATCCTTTAAAATGAAGATTAGAATATATTACCTTTAGTTTGACGGCGTGTTTATATTTGTTGAACACTTGTATTTTACATTATTTGACATCATTGGCTTCTTGTCAAGGAGACAAGTTGAACTGAACAAATCGACAATATCACCCTCTTTTGTGGTACTCTACCAACTTTTACCAGAATTCCTTGCATGGTTTCCATACACTGAATATTCTCACGATAAATTACATGAATTCCTCTTTCAGCTTGAAGAACCTGAAAATAATATTTTTTATTATAAATTATGTCGAGGGAAAAAATCCATTTTTATGATAAATTTTAGTGACGATTTTTCTCTTTAATTTCGTTTTAAATTGTAATAAAAAAATTATAATAATAATAACAGTAATAAGAAAAATAATACCTAATAACAATAAAAAAACAATAATAATTCAAATAATAAATAAAATAACATTTAAAATAAAAATAAAATAAATTTAAATAATAATCAAATAATAATAAAAATAGTAATAATATAAAACGAGTTAACAATTAATCGTATTCACGAGATGAATTTTTTTAATTCAGACGTATTGAAAAAAATTAGAGGATAACTTAGTAAAACTTAAGGTTAAGAATGAAAAATATTAACTTTTTCATTTGCTTTATTTTGTGTTTTTTTTACTCGGAGCCGAATAATTGAAAATTAGAATTGAGAAATTATTAGTAACAGAGAAAATATTCTCGCTATTGTGTGTGAGTGACCGCAGTAATGTTTGAAAATTAGGAAAATGAGTGACAATGAAATAATCATCATTGGATTCAGATGGACTGGTTGGCAGTGGCATTTATTGAAACATCGTTAACACACGGGCAATAAACATGCCAAATTGCGAGATTGACTCATGATGATTTAGCTATGTTAAAATATTTGTCACTTTGGAAAATTTACCAAAGAATTTACTTGCATAGAACAAAAAAAAAGTCAATTTTAATATTTACAAAACAAAAATCTAAACATAGAATTTTTCTTTTTTGCAACTTTTACTATTTTTAGAGTGGATTTTTTTTCTACAACCAAAAAGTATCTTTTACGTATTTTTACTAAAAATTTACTTAATCGAAAATTTCTTTACTTCCGAAATAATAATAATTGAAACAAAAACCATAAAAAAAAACAAAAACTACAAAGAGTTTAAGTATAAAAAATTTAAATTAATTTAATTCAATTTCAAGTGTAAATAGAAAAAAATTTATTCGAATAAAATAAAAATAGATTATTTTTTTAATAATTGAAACAAAAATCAGCAAAAAGTACAAAGAGTTTAAATAGAAAAATTTTTAATTAATTAATTTAGTTTCAAGTGTAAATAGAAAAAAATTTATTTGAATTAAATAAAAATAGTATTTCGAATTAACAATTAAATGATAAGTTATCTGAATTAAACAGAATTTAATAAGTAAGAGAAAAAATTTCTATTTGACATAAATCAAATTTTTATAGGATGTAAATCATAGTTGATTGGATTCTGAGTTTTATTACATAAAATCAAATTTATATTTGTTGCAAAATTAATCTTCATTCACCTCACAAGGCAAATAGTTTACTCTATCGAGAAAAGTTATTATTAAATTAAATATTCTACTGAAGAAGAAAAAATTCTATACTATAAAAAAATCATTTCACTTAATCGAATTCTAACATCGTTTTCACAATCATTAGTATTTTATGGAGAAAAATGTATGTACATAAAGTATTATTGTGGAAAGATTAAGAATATTAGTATTATATTAATATTCTTAATCTTTCCACAATGACAAATTACCAAAAGAAAATTCTATTCTCCACTATATAAGATAAATTTCAACTCCAGAAATGACCTTGTATATTTTATTTTCTTTAATTTTACTTCATTTTTTTATTTTTTCCCATTTCAGGCAAAAGAAATTTTATTTATTATTACGAAAAAATTAATAATGCTTGAATATTTAATGAGAAATGAGGGAAAAGAGAAAAATAGTAATTCTTGCAAAGTTAATTGAAAAATTTATTAAAATGTTTGAGAAAATGATTGAAGTATTTTATTAAAATTTAATCATTTATTTTATTTATTAGAAAATTTAGAGTTTTATTAGTTTTTTTAAGTAATTCAATGCTTCCGATGGTCTTTACGTTCTGAACGTTCAAATAAAGTAATTTTATTAAATTAAAAAATAATAATTTAGTTCTTGAAAAATATTTTACAATTTACAAAAATAATTTAACTGTTATCAAGATAATATATTGAAATCTTAGAAAATAATTAAATTCTTTCGAACAATTTCTGTAAAATTATTTGGAAAATAGTTGAATTCCTACGAAGAATTTTACAATTTATTTTTAATAGAAATTCAATATTATTGAATTCCTTTCAGAAATTTTATGAGTTATGACAATAATTAAATTTTTGAGAATAATTTTTTTAATTTTCAAAAAATAATTGAATTCCACCGAAGACTTTTATTAAAATTTGTAAAATCAATTAAACTTTCGACAAGAATTTTATTATGTATGAAAAAAATGATTCACTGAGAAGAATATTATTTATAAAAATAATTCAATTGTCTCAATCGAAAATTTCATAAAAATTGTATTGAATAATTTGAACTCTTGACAATTATTTTATTATTTATAAAAAATTAATTAGAGTTCTTGTGAAGAATTTTTTTTTAGAATTGTTTGGGAAATAATTGAATTTCTACGAAGAATTTTACAGTTTATAAAAATAATTGAATTCTTTCGAAGAGTTTAGCAATTTACAAAAATAATTGAATTGTTTTTATTAAAATTTAATAAAATTTTGAAAATAATTCAATTTTTCCAAAGAATTTTATTAAACTTACACTGAAAAAAATTGCTATTAAGGAGAATTTTTTTAAATTTTCAAATACCAAAAACTTAATAAGAATTAGTAACTGAAAATTTTTCCTTCGGTAGGAATTTCTTTATAGAATAAGGGAAAAACATTTTTTAATTTTAAATTATAATTTTCTTAAAAATATTTAAAAACAAACAAAATTACAGAAATTTTTGTAAATTAAATAAAAATTACTGTTTCTAAACTACTACAAGAACAATTGCAATTAATATCTGGGTCTATAAAATTAATTTAATTCACAATTAAATTCCTTCGAAGAATAATTGAATTCTACCGTAGAATTTAACAATTGACAAAAATAATTGAATTGTTTCTAAAATAATTTATTAAAATTTTAGAAAATGAATCAATTCCTTCGAAGAATTTGTCTAAAATTGTTTCGAAAATAATTGAATTCCTACGAAGAATTTGACAATTTTTAAAAGTAATTGAATTCCTACCGGGAATTTTATAATTTATGACTATAATTGAATTCCTACGAAGAATTTTACAATTTTTAAAAGTAATTGAATTCCTTCCAGAAATTTTATAAGTTATGACAATAATTGAATTCTTGAGAAGAATTTTACAATTTTCAAAAATAACTGAATTCTGGCGACGAATTTTGTTAAAATTTAAAAAAATCAATCGAACTTCTGTCAAGAATTTTATTGTCTACGAAAAAAATTGATTTAATGAGAAGATTGCTATTTAATATAAAAGTAATTCAATTGTTCGCATCAAATCTTATTAAAATTGTATTCTACAAATAATTGAACTTTTGCGAACTATTTTATTATTTAGAAAAAATTATTTTAACTTTACTGTGAAGAATTTTATTATCTCAGTAAATAATCGAATTCTACCTGAGAATTTAATTGCAATTGTTTTGAAAATAATAAATTATTTCGAATTTAAAATTATTGGAATGGAAAATAATTGAAGTTGATAATGTATAGAAAGAAGTAAATAAAACTTCCAATTTGCCCAAAAATAATAATTTAAATACAGGATTTCTTGTGCTAACTCGAGTAAATTATAATAAATAATAATTAAAAATTAAGAGAAGAAGAAAAAATCCTCTGAAATGCAAAAAAACAATAATGTTTTTTGAATTTATGATTCGAAATGCATTTTCATTGTCTCGCTTGGGTTCGTTGATGTTAGAAAACAAGTGAATCGAAGGGAATTGAATAATTGTTGTTTGTTTGATTGAAAGAGTCGTGAAATATATATATATGTATGTATGGAAGGAGAAAATGAGAGAAATAGAGAGTGAAGGAGAGTGGAATCGTGAAATTGTGTGTCGTATATACTCACACGATTTTGTGTTGAGAATGGGCAGCAAACTGCAACAAAACAGGAGTCGAGACCCCGGGGTGTAACTTAATGAGCTTCCTGTGTTGGTTCCGTTTTCAACGGTAAAACCCCTTCTCGCCTCTACCACCACCACATCGAAAGTCGTACACCGCGACCGAAATCCCATGCACTCCATATTTGCACCGGTGCGCCTCGTAAATCCTTACAACTCTCGAGACGATGTTTACTGAGAATGAATTAAAATGTTTTCGAGCGAAAGTCTCTCGAATTCTTCTCTTCAAATTGTCCCTTAAAAAGATCTCTTTCTCTCTTTCTTTCGCTCCATTCTCTTAAAAGTGCAGGAAACTCACGTGATCCAGGTCATTCCATAAACCTACATTCTTCGCCAAGGACTCTCTTCTCTCTTCTTCCTCTCTGGGGAAAAAAAAACTATTTTTATTTTTATTTCATTTCTTTTGATTTGATGAAAAATTTTCCCAAAACACTTACCTAATTTCAATTTTTTTTTTCATAGCATTTTTGAAATTGGAGACGATTATGTAAATGTCGGTTTCGTTGGTGAAAATGGGGTCACATTGTTGGTGGTGTGTATACAAAAAAAAAAGAAAGAAAGGAAAAAAAGTACATTTATGAAGAGGCTTAGGGTGACGATAAGTTGGCGGGGAAAATCCTCATTGGCGAATGTGGTGAAAAGTATTTTGCGCATTCAGTGTTGAAGTGGGCAGTATGGCATTGTAACTCGTCGCTTGATCCCACAGTAATACACTCTGATGGATTCTTCATCGTTGAAGCAAGCTCTTATGGAATTAGAAGTTGAATAGAAGATGAAAACGTGCAGTTTCGCGATATCGCCTTACATTTCCGCTTTTGTCAAATTAACAGTTGCATCAGATTTTCATTTAATGCCTCGCTCTCCTCTTTCTCTGTAAAATAAAAATTCAATTTATAACAAAATATTTTAATTAAAAATCGTTGTATTCCGGTAATGTGATCGCAGTTTGAAACATTGTTTTCAATTTTTGTTGTTGTAATTTTCCTCTTTACATGTTTTTAATTTTTAAATTATTTATAATAAAAATTATTAAATTCTTGCAAAGAATATTCTCCAAAAAACTTGAAAATAATTAAATTTCTTTGGAGAATTTTATTTTTTTTTAATAAGTAAATTTTCGCCAAAAATTTTATTAAACTATTTGAAAATCTTACTTAATTAGTAAAATTTTATTAAAAATTAAGAATTATATTCAAAATAATTAAATTCCTGAAAAAAATGGTATTATTTATAAAAATAATTGAACTGTTTCCAAAAGTTTATTTAAATTGTATTGAAAACTAATTAAATTCCTTCGCAGAATTTGACAATTTGCAAAAATAATTGAATTCTTTTTTCAAAATAATTTTTTAAACCTTGGAAAATAATTACATTCTTCTGAAGAATTTAACCACTTACAAAATAATTAATGGAATTGTTTTCAAGATAAATTTATTAAAATAGGGGAAGATAATTGAATTCTTGCGAAATCTTTAATTAAAAATTTTAGAAACAATTGACTTTTTTCCAAGTATTTCATTGTATGTGAAAATAATTAAATTGCGAATTTCGAAAAGGACTCAACTCTGAAAATCGTAAGAATCATTTTCACTGTTTTTTGTTTTTATATAAAAATGACACTTACGGTTTTTAGAGTTGAGCCCTTTTCGAATTCCGCGATTCAATCGAATTCTCGCAAAGAATTTTATTGAAAACTTAAAAATACCTAATTTATTGGAGAAATTTAATTGAAAATTTATTAAAAATATTTAAATTCTTGAGAAGAATTTTATAATTTATAAAAACAATTGAAATCTTCCAAAAAAGTTTATTATTTATAACAATAATTGTTTTCTTTTCAAGAATTTAATAAAATTTTTTAAAATTTTTGAATTTTATTCTTGGGAAGACTTATTAAAATTTTTTTCAATAATAGAATTTCTATGAAGATTTTTGTTATATATGAAAAGAATTGAATTCTTTTGAAGACTTTTATTAAAATTTTGAAAAATAATTGAATTTCTATCGAGAATTTTATTATCTAGAAAAATAATTAAATTCCGTCAAAAAATTTTATAATTTTAAAAAGTAATAAAATTCTTGCCAAGAATTTTATTAAATTTTTCCAAATTCCTAATTAATTAGAAATGTCTTTGAAAATTTAAAATTATATTACAAATACTTTTTATAATTAATTAACTTTTTTTGGAAAATAATTGAATATAACAAAGAATTTTTTTACATTAAAATAATTGTCTCTTCTAATAATTAAAATTAAAATTTTTGTGTTTTATTAAAATTGTATTAAAATTTTAGAAAATAATTGAATTCTTGCCAAAAAATTTTATTGAAAATGAAAAGAGAAAATACTTGAATCCTTTTTTATAATTTTTGTTAAAATTGTATTGAAACTAATTGAAATTAGCAGAATTTTACTATTTATAAAAATAATTAAATTCCTTCAAAGAATGTAACTATTTATCAAAATAATTGTATTGACACGATTCTCAAAAAGGAAACATTAACACGATTTCTTTTTATTACAAATTCGATTCATGTAAATATTTGACAAAAGCCAGGAAGTCAATTATTCGATTCAAATAAATGTTTTCCACTTTAAAATTATATTACCAAAAAAAGCATTATTACAAAATTCTATTTTTCCTATTGTGAGAAAAAATTGAATTTACAAGAGAGAGAGATTCGATATTAATTATCTGAAATATTGTTGAGGGAGAGGGGGATTTTCCAAGAGCAAGAGAGCAATAGAGTGAGAGAGAGAGAGAGTCGCTCTATAAACTAGTTGTTTTCGTCGAATAAGTTTGCAAACTATCCTGATTCAACAACTACAGTCGATCCCTTAGTTCGAAGAATCTTCCTTGTGCATGAGGAATCTGTAGCTTCACAAGATTCAAGTTTATAGGGTATACCGGCTTTTGGGTCGAATCTCGACTCTTGGATAATCCACAAGTAATACAATAGATGCTGTTAATTCACAGGAAACTAACATATAGGGTTGCATTTTAGCATATAACGATCCGCTACGTTAAGTGACATTGGATGTAATTATAATACATGCGAAAGGATCATCTCACGAGATTATATATATATATATATTACAGGAAATTAATCCCTTATAGTTGTAATATTCAAAATTCGCCAATTTTTCCTTCAAGTTTCGAAATTTTCGATAAGTCAAACCAAATATTCATTTTTTCGATAAAATACAAATTTCCGGTTAAATTAGAATTAGAATTAAAATTTAGTAGTATTAGAATTATAATCGTTATTAATCAAATTATTATAATCAATATTTATTACTACTCCAATTATTAGAATTTTTGTTGAAATTATTATAAATATTCTTTTCAATAAATAAAATTAATAAAAAAAAAAAAATAAAAAATGAAGCAAAGAATTATTTACCGAAAATATATTTATTAAAATCAAAAAAATATTTGTTTACACGAAAACAATTTCTTTTGTAAACATTCGGCAAAAAGAGAGTAAAAAATAAAAGAAATAATACTCAATCTTTCAATAAAATAAAAAAAATATTTTATATTTTTAATAAGAAAAATTAACATTTGATTCGACTTTTGCTGAATTGAAATTAAAGGAAAAATTGGGTTCTCTTCGTTTTCTCCTTAAAATGACATTGATTTTTATAATTTCGGTATAAAAGAACACGATTCGAAATAAATTAAGTGGAATGACATTTGTATAGAAATATTATTGAATAAATTGCACAAGTCGCAATATATTCAATTCACTCTGAATTCGTTGCCACATATGGAATCTTATGTTAGAATTTTTCAAGTAGTAGTGGTTGGCAAACTCGGCAAAAATTTCCATATCGAGACAAAATTTTATTCTCCTTTTTCACAATTGAGAGCAATTGGTGGTTCTAAATTGATAATAGAAAAAGAATTATTATATAAAACAATTTATTTCAAATTAAATTTCCTTAATCGTTATTTGAAACACGGAAAGTAGACGATTTCTTTAATTTTGTAATTATAAAATATAAATATTAAATAATGAAATTTAAAATTTAAATCCATTGTTTTATTACTGTAAAGTAGAAATTCATAATTTATTTCAAAACTTGAATAATTTTTGTTAAATAAATATTTATTGTATTTTTTTCTAGGTAAATAAAAATTTGTAAGTATTTCAATAAAAAACTATTTTGAAAATTCATCATTTTTAATCATTTTAAATTTTTAATTCAATTTGAATTTAAAATAATTAAAATCCAGTAAATTTTTTTTTATTATTTATGGAAATAATTTAATAATTCAGGTACCTAAAATTTATTTGAAAACAATTAAATTCTTTCGAGAAGTTCCATTAAAAATTTTGTATAGAAAATAATTGAAAAAAAAAGATAAAGCGAATCACAAAAAAAATGATATTTAGAGAAACATTTCTTCTCTGAGTTATTTTTCGTTTCAAAATGAAGAAAAAAAAGGAGCAATCTCATTTCCGTTTTTCAATATAGATCTCTTGGAATTCGTACCTTAATCCTTTCTGATTTCAGTTTTAAGTGAAAAAGTCTGGTATTGACAAACTTGATGAAATGAACGGATAGGTGATACTCTTCTTTCTCCTCTCTTTTATTCTCTCTTTGCATTGTGAGGGAAGAAATCCCAGAGACTTAAACTGACCCGCTCGACATGAAGGATCCAGATTCACATTCTTTCCTTTCCTGCTTTCTGCTCCAGTATCCCAACCTCATCTTCTCACCCTTATCATCGTGCCTTTCTCTTTCTATCTCTCTCTATTTCTCTCTCTCTCTCTCTCCTCTCATTCCTTCTCTTCACATTCTGAAAACCCCTTACGCTTACTTATGTACTTACTTAAGCACTTGCTTGAAAGTTTCCTTTCTCCCCGGAGAGATTCCTCTTCACAACTTAAGCCTGACTTCTCCAAGAGAGGGAAAGAGTGAGCGAGAGAGAGAGAGAGAGAGAGAGAGAAGAACCTTTAGGCTTGAAGAATTTGAAAAATTTCCCTTCGAAATTTATATTAGACACGTCTTTCAATCTCTCATCTCTCGTTTTCAATTATTCACCAAACACAATTTGATTCTGCAAAAAGAAAATTATTTTTAAAATTTAAACTCATGTTTTTTATAATGTTTGTATTAAATTTCACTTTGAAATATCATCAAGAAAGAAATTAATATTGAAATTGATAAGACGAGACATTTCTTTATTTAAATTGGAGATGAAAGAAAATTTAACAATTTTATTATGTATGAAAATAATTCATATCCTTCAAAGCATTTTATTATTTATGAAAATAATATAATTCTAACGAAAAATTTTATTGAATATTTTGAAAATTCAAATTAAATTATTTTGAAGAATTACTTTAAACTTTTGGTTAATAATGCAATTTTTAAATATTTTTAAGTGAAAATTTTAACAGTAATTGAACTAAAGCTAATACTAATAACTAAATTTATTAAAATTTTGAAATAGGTATAATTGAATTCTTTCCAAAATTGTCTTAAATTTTTTTTAGATAATTATTTCGTTAAATTTTATTAAAATTGCGATAAATAAATAATAAATAAATTACAGATAAAAATAATTAAATTGTTTTCAAGAATTTATTAAAATTTAGAAAACAATTGAATTCTTTAGAAAATCTATATAAGTTGTTTATTAAATTTTTTAAATAATTATTTCCTGAAAATTCATTAAATTTTCGTTGAAAAAGAATTGAAATTTTATGAAGAATTTTACTAATTCTATAAATAATTGAATTCTTGCAAAGAATTTAACAAAATTTTAGAAAATTAAATTTTTTCATAGAATTTTATCAAAATTTTTTTAATAACTAAATTCTTTCGTAAAATTTTGTGAAAATTGTATTAAAAATAAGTAAATTTCTGCAAAAAATTTAAATATTTATAAAAATAATAATTGAAATCTTCCGAAGAATTTAACATTTTACAAAACTAATTTCATTGTTTCCGAGATAATTTTTAAAAAATTTAGAAAATAATTGCATTCTTCCGAAGAATAATTTACAAAAATACTGGAATTATTTTTATAATTTATTAAAAATGTTGAATTCATTGAAAGAA
Source organism: Leptopilina myrica (nomen nudum) (assembly GCA_032872475.1). Taxonomy (NCBI): domain Eukaryota; kingdom Metazoa; phylum Arthropoda; class Insecta; order Hymenoptera; family Figitidae; genus Leptopilina; species Leptopilina myrica (nomen nudum). Next base: position 28,985,900 of record CM065465.1, on the reverse strand, counting down.
TTTTATTAAAATATCAAAGAGAATTGAATTCTTTTAAAGAATGTATATTTTTTTTAATATAAAAACTTTTCTTAATAATTGAAATCGACAATTTTTTCTATTAAAATTTATCTTACCTTTAAGCTTGATTTCTTCAATTTTTTTATTTTAAATCTTTATTTCCCTTCGAAATTTTTTATTAGCCACGTCTTTCAAACTCTCGTCTCATTTTCACTTATTCCCCAAACACAATAATTGGATTCTGCAAAAAGAAAATAATTTTTTTTAAACTCATGTTTTCTGCACTGTTTGTATTAAATTACATTTTAAAATATTATCATGTTGTGAAATTAATAACACGGGACTTTTCTTCTTATTTTCAAATGGGAGGTAAAATAAAATATAATATAAAATTACAATGCGAGAAATTCAAAGTCGACATTAATATTGAAAATATTTTGATTATTATTTATTGATGTTGGCTAAAGGCTGAAAAAACAATACTCTCGTATTATTTTCATAATTTTCGGGCAAAAACTTTCGAGAGCAAAAAATATTATCTTTGTTGAAATTAATTCAATTAATTTTGTTAATTTAATTGAATCAATTAATTTAATTCATTTAATTACTTTAATTTATTTATTTTAATTAATTAAGTTAATTCATTTAATTTAGTTAATTCAATTAATTTATTTAAATAAGGAAATAAGTTAATTAAGAATTTTTCACAAACGAAAGGTATAAATTGTTAATTAAACGTGAATTAATTTAATTAAGCAGATGCATTAAAAGTGCTTTGTATATAGTTTCTGAGCAATGTATATATATATATATATATATGTATGTAATATTTGAAAAGGAGTTTGGGGGATATCATAAGGGCTGAAATATATCAACGTTTGCTCGTTTATATGGGGACCAACTGTCGAGTTTAATATTCACACGATTCAGAAGTTACCCACACACACACACACACCTTTTGAAAAAGATCTCACGGACCAACGCGTTTGCAGTTGGAGAAATCACTGTTTCAGCACAAGCTCAACTTATTTCCTTATATTATCCACACAATTGTACAATTGTACATTTCTGTTTCGCAAAAAATTGTCGTTGCACTTTTCTCTAAAAGAAAATCGTCCTATTTACTCCTCAAATTCTTTACCATTTTCATGCTGCTAAAAAGTGATTTTTTCTTTGAAACAAGAAATTTTTTTCGTCCCCATGTAAAAATAATTTCCAAAAAAAGGCCTTTGGTTTGGACTTGCGACTTAAAGACACAAAAATTTTATCATTCTTTTCAAAATTTCTGCTAGACGAGAATTCTATTTTTATAATCCATTCCATAAGTTTGTTGTAATATCCGGATTTTTTCAAAAAAAATATAATTATCAAAATGAATAATTAAAATTTTTCTTTCTCCAACTGCATTTTTTTTACAACAAGGGATGAATTTTTTAATTTTTACCTTTTCACCATTTTATAATCTAGTGGAGAAAAAAGATTCTTTTCAAAAATTTCCGCCATGGCGAAAGTTCTTTGCTTTACAATCCATTCCAGAAGTTTCTGCGTCATTTGTCCGGATTTTTTCTGAAAAAGGAAAAATATTTTCAATTAGTACTTATTAAATATTTGTTTTTCTTCTTTTATTATTTTTTTTTGCTTATTTCTGTTGTAAATGAAAAATTAATTAAAAATTATTTTCATTTTCAGGTCGTATGGCGTATGGCTTGCCCTATGGAATGGCCTTACATAAAATTATTATCTGCTCTCTGCTGCCTATCATTCTGTCTTTATTAATTGGCAAGTAATTTTTTCCTAAATTATTAATTGACAAGGAATTTTTATTCCCCGAAATTTAGAATTGATTTTATTATCCAAAATTGATAATTTATTATAATTATTCCCCAAAAATTAAGAATAGATCTCATTCCGTAAAAATTAATAATTCCCTAGTTTTTATATCCCAAAAAAGTGTACAATTTGTAATAAAAAAAAAATTGCGTATTAAATCCATAAAATTTTCGCGTAAAACGAAATACAAATTTAAAAGGAATTCTTGAAATTTCCAATAAAAAAATTGAAAATTAACGAAAGAAAATAATTTTCTTTAATTAAATATTTTATAATTTGTTCAATTAAACGAAAAAAGTATATTTTTAAAACTAAATTCTACATTTAGATACAATTTTAATATTTAATTTACGATTGGGGAAATATTTTTATTTGCGAAATGCAAGAGTTAAAAAGGAATAAAATGTTGAAAAATAAATGCGTTTCATATTTTCGTTTCAAGGTTACATATTAGTTCGACTCTGAATGTCGAGACCCCAGGGAAAATGGCTATCACGATTTATCAATTCGAGAGAAGCGAAAATATATTTTGAACAGGAGGTGAAAAAAGGAAGAAGAAGAAGAAAAAGAACGAATATGCAACTAAAAAGAAAACGCTTTCAACGATGTTTAATAAATGTTCTCTCTATTCTCTTTTTTTCCCTTTTTTCACACAAAGTTCATCATATTTAATCTGGATGCAAAAAGAAATTTCCACCAGAAGATTATTTAGTCAAAAACTTCAATCGACTAAATAGAAACAAATAATAAATTTTGTTATAACAATACCTAGTAAACAATTTTTTTTTAATTAAATATTTTGTTTTTAACAATAAAAATAAAAATACTTTTAATTACTATGGAAAAAATTTTTTTCCATCCAGATTTGAAAATTTGATACACGTGAAACAAAATTCTCCTTGTGGAAGAAAATTTTTATTATTCACTTCTCACGACGACAGGATATTAAATATTATTCAGAAATATAAAACTTTACTGTACAATATGATATAAAATATTCTCATCCCAGTTTTCTCAACTTTCATATATTTAAAAATTTTTTAAAGTTTAAAATTTTTCTGAATTTCAATTATTTCCCTTAAATTATTATTTTCTTCTTCTCATTCTTTTCTCTTCTGCCTTCTTGTAGGTTCTAAAGGTTCAGAAGTGCCGAGAATTGAATCTGAACCGGAATTTCAAATGCCTCTTGAAAATTACACAGTTCCACAAGGTCGGGAAGTTGTTTTTACCTGCGTCGTTAATCATCTTCAATCTTACAAGGTAATTATCTAATTACATGAATGTAAAAAAATTAAAAAAATATTTTAAAAACCGTATAGACGAAAAAATAAAATTAAAACTAAATGATCAAAATTGTAATTAGCTTTTAAATATGAAGAGAGTAAGAAAAAATAATAATTTTCTACTTTAATTAACGATTTTTGGTTTTTAATTTGAATTTTAGTGAAAATCGGATCAAAATTACTATATCAAATTAATTGATAATTGTTCTTTTAAATGAACCAGTTTTGCTTTTATTATTCGAATCGTATTATCGAGAATGACATTTATAATTAATATAATTATTTTCCACTGTTTCTCTTTTGAAATTAAAATACTGAAATTCCATTACAAATTTCGAATAATTTTCCACAAAAATTCAGTTTTAATTTTAATTGAGAAACATATTAACAATTTTCTACTTGGCAAAATATTGAATTGGAAAAATATTCCGATTTGAAAAATAATCGATTAGAAAAATATTAAATTAAAAAAAAAACAATCAATGAGAAAAATATTCAATTAGAATAATATTCCATTGGAAAAATAATAATCAAAGAGAGAGAATATTCAATTGGATAAATATTCAACTTTAATAATTAACAAAAAATTATACCAAATTAATAAAAAAAAATAATAATAATGTAATATTGAGATTAAAAGAAAAAAATTTGTGATTATTCAGTTATTTACTGGATTCATAAAATTCATTTGGAGAGAAATAAATATTTTTTATGTGCGCGATGAATTTTCAAACGGTAATACTTATTGTAAACTGGATCGGATTTGTATTTCATTTTCGATGATAATTATCGCATTTAGTAATCTAGTCTCTCTCTCTCTCTCCCTTTCTCTTTCTCTCTCAATAAATTGTAATGAATGTTAGTAATGGTCATTTTATATAGCAAATGTAAAGTGCACTGATAAACGGAATATTTCGCCAAAATTCGCTTTGCAAACATTCAACAATGATTTTCTCTTTCGATTTGGAAAAGCAATCGTTGAAAAGCCTGCAAAAGAGTTGAGTGTACTCAATTTATTCAGTCGCATTGTCATCCAAAATAAAAAAAAAAGTTAAATCCCCTTTTTTCCTCCTTTTCAATTTCTTTTTTGTTCTATTTGGAAAAGCGTTCAAAAAAATTGAAAACTGCAATTCAAAATTAAAAACTCCTTAAATATTTTTGTTTCTCCAGTTGAGTTTTTTCCAACTTTTGCTTGTGAAAATTTATTCAGTACGAAAATTCTCTATATTAATAATTTTATTCAAAATTATGATTTTTCGAAATAATATGGCAAATTTTTCCGTATAAAAATAGTTTTTATTTTTAGTTTTGAAAAAAAAGATGCGAATGAACACTTGAGTAACTCACTTACAAGAAGAAGTCTTCTCGTTATACAGGGATCGTTTTCTAGCTCGTCTTGAAATACTTCTTTAAAAGAAAGTCAAATGAAAAAAAAAAGAGAACAGAAATCAGCAAGTCTAGTTTGTTGATTGCAGGTAGAATACAGAAAAGTAGAAAAAAAGAACGTGGAAAGAAAAGAAAAATCAGAATATCAAATGACTTGAAACATCTCCGATTCATTGATTTTCGAATTTAATTCTTCTATTCAATATTAATTAACGTTGAATTAATTTTAAATGAACACAGAATTAATATTGAATTAATATATAAAATTAAGACTGAATTAATATTGAATTAACAGTAAATTAAAACCGAATTAATATTGAATTAATATTTAATTAATACCGAACTAATTAACATAAAAAAAAATTCTATCTTTTGATTCAAATTTAAGAAAATGTTATTGCTTTCAATTTTCGAGTGAAATTTTATGAAAAAGGAAAAAAAACGTACGTACGCTTTTTTTTTGTCATTGGAACGAAAGAAAGGAACTTTGAATTTGAAAAAGTCTTATTCACTCGTCTTACAATTGTAGAACAATTTCCCAATTTCAATTTAAAACGAATTCGACGCCATATTCAAAGTCTCTTGTTAAGGGGGGATTACCACTCGCCTCTTTTCCGTCAAGAAATCCGAATTTTAACCGCGCGATAACAAGCTGGAATTGAATCACTAAATTGATTGTTTCATTAGAAAACCAGTAATTTCTCGATTATTATCCAATTTAAAAACACCAATTCTGTTATAAGGCTTCAAACTAATTACGATTCTTGCTTTATTTTTTTTTCGACAAATCGTTTTCATTAATTTCTTTCTTTTCAATTTTCAATAATTATATTTTAATTGCGACTGATTATTTTTATTGCTTCGAAATTGTTGTAAATTTGTTAATTTTTTATTTAAACTGGTAAATTTGAAAAATTTTAAACTTTAATTTATAAATTAGTAAATTATTATTAAACTATAAATTGTTATTAATAAATTATTATTAAATAAAAATAGTAATTTATTATTGGTGGATTTCGAAATTGCTTTTTGTAAATTTGTAAATTTAAAATTTAAAATTGTGAATTTTTGTAAACAGTAGTTTTGGAAGTTACTGTTCTGTTTTTAAAAAGTTACAATCAAAACATTATTTTCAATTTTCTTTTTCGCGAATTATCCCTTTTTTGGGTACGAAAAGGGTGATATTGATCAGAGTAGAAAACTCACATAAATGTTTCAAGGGTAGTTTTCCTGTCGCTTCATCAAGATTATTTACAACTCAGACGTTAAATTTTTGCCACGGGACGATTCGAGACGTGCTTTTGTTCGAAATTTAAAAGCTTTTCTCGCCCTGTTAAACTAAACAGTGGTTGGCGTGTAAAATATGACGGATCACCGGGTATTAACAATTTTCTACTCACAAAAAACATTGAGTCTTTTTAAATATTTAAAATATCTTTCCATTTTCGAAACAATTAAAAAAAAAATGTTTAATAAAACTTTAATTATTTTTAAAATTTTACTAAATTCTTTGAAACAATTCAATTATTTTTATAACTAGTAAAATTCTTCACAAGAATTTATTTAATTCTAAGGAATTTTCAACCAATTTTAATAAATTCAATTTATTTTCCAAAATTGAAAATTTTAATAAATTCTTCGCAAGAATTCAATTATTTTTTTAAATTAGTAAAATTTTATTCAGGAATTAAATTCTTTTCAATGAAATTTTAATGAATTTTCAAGAAATAATTTTTTTTAAACTTTTTAAACAATTTTCGGACGAATTTAATTGTTTTCTAAATTTTAATAAATTCCTCAAAACAATTCAATTATTTGCAACACAATTTTAATAAAATTTCATAAAATAATTTCTTTAAAAAATTTTTAATACAATTTGCGTAAGAATTCAATTATTATTAATACAATTTTCATAAAATTTCACGAAAGAATTCAATTATTAAAAAAAATTTTGATAAAATTCCACAAAAGAATTTAATTTTGTAAAATTTTGTTAAATTCTTTGCAAGAATTCAATTATTTTTATAATTAGTAAAATTCTTCTTGCAAATTGAATTACTTTCAAAGCAATTTTCATAAATTTTCACGAAATTATTCAACAAAATTTTAAAACTATTTTTAAAAGAATTTAATTGTTTTCTAAATTTTAATTAATTCCTCAAAACAATTCAATTATTATAATAAATTTTTTTAAAGAATTCAATTATTTTCTGAAATTTTAATGAATTATATAAAAAAATTCAATTATTTTTGTAAATAGTAAAATTCTTAAAAGAAATAAAATTATTTTTATAAATAATAAAATTCTTCTGAGGGATTTTTTTTTCTAAAAATTTGAATAAAATTCAATAATTGAATGTTTAATTTAGATTATTAACAAAAATGATTATTTTCAAAAATTAAAAGTAATTTTTCATAAAATTTAACTATTTTCAAAATATTTATTTAAAATTATTAAAGAAATTCCATTGATTTTTTTAAAATCCAAAGAAATTCTTTTGAAGAATTTAATAATTATGATTTTCGAAATCTTCGCTAGAATTTGAATTTTTCTAGGACTGTAATAATAAAATTCTCCGAAGAAATTCAATTATTTTCAAATTGTTCAATAAAATTCTTTCCAAGAATTCAATGATTTTCAAAACATTAATTCTAATAATATTAATTTTCTTACATTTATCAGAGTTGCAACAAAAATTACATTTTCTTCTCCATTCCTTATTTATCGTAGTAAAATTCACTTTACGATGAATAATGAAAGGAAAATTATTCCAAACTCTTTTTTTCCTATAATTATAATGTTGAAATTTGAAATTAAATATAAGAAATTCTCATCAGGTCGCTTGGATAAAATCGGACTCGAGAGCAATTCTGGCTATTCATACTCACATGGTTGCACATAATCCACGTCTGTCAGTCACTCATAATGGATTTGACACGTGGAAGCTGCACGTGGCCAATGTCCAGGCGAATGATTCTGGCACGTATATGTGTCAAGTTAACACCGACCCTATGAGAAGTCAGGTCAGTAAAGCTCACTAACGTTAAACTGACAAGTAACATCATGAGGAACAATTGTTCAGGAAACTTTTGCCATCAGTTTACTTTTCAAGTGCCTGCAATAAAAAGAAAGTATGCGAATTAATAAAAAAATTCAAAATCATTATTTTAATATTTCTATTTACAAAATAATTAAAAATTTTACAATTTCTCATTCCTTCATTGAAATAAGAATAAAACGGGTAAAATTAATTTTCCCAATGAAACAACCTTAGAGCGATATTAAGAAAAAATATCAGAAATTTTCCAAATTATTCTTCAAGTTTTCTGAAAGTTTCCACAAAGTTTAAAGTGTTTATTCGAAACTCGGGGAGAATAATTTCCTACCGTTTTACTTCCCTTTTTTTCAACTTTTAAAGTAAGAATAATATTTTGAGGTCTTTGAATTAAAAGAGAAAAAAATGCGCGAAAGTTAAAAACTCGCCTTTTTTCCTTAAGAGAGAAATGCAAAGTTTTTTTAGTAATCAAATTTTTATTTTTTTCCCTTCTCGAACTTTATTTTTCAAACATTTAAAAAAAATCCACTATTATAAATTTTTAACTCGATTTTTAATTATTTAAAATTTTTTAATAGTTTAGACCTTTCTTCAATTTTTATTTTATATTCTATAAATATTTTTGTATTTAAATATAAATCGAGAATAAATAAAAGAAATAAAATTTTCACAATTTAAAAAAAGAAGACAAATATATTTTTATCATCGATAAATATATAATAAAAAAAAATTGTAAATAGAAAAAAGTAATAAAATGCTTCGCCGAGTTAAGGGAAATAAATAAAATGTTAACTTTTGTGGATTTTTAAAAAAATCAGTCACGATTCGTATATCAATTATGGCAAACATAGTTTTCCACTTGATTCGCAACGGCTTTTCGTCTTTATAGAATGGAGAAAGTTTTGCGGAAAACTTTGAAATAGACAGGTGGTCTTGGCCATCGTTGAAATCTTTTCTCATTAGAACTATAGAAAAATAACGTTTCTTTCTACTTTTATACAATTCCATCTTTCACGATGATAAAACTTTTTTCATGAGTCTATCAAATAATCTCATTTTTGTTCCTCCCTCAGACAACGAAATAATAATATCGAATTTTTTTGAATAAACAATTTCAAAAAAAAATAGTACCACAAAAATTATTGATATTTTCAAAATTAAGGTCTTTCTTCTCTTAATAATCAAAAATAGAGAAAGATGAAAGTCGAAATCAAATTAAAATCAAATACTGACGTGAATTTTTCTTATTTTCGCAGACTGGCTACATGAATGTTGTTATTCCACCGGATATAATGGATCTCGACGAGAATTCCGATCGTTTAACAACCGAGGAGAAAGGTGAGATTAGTCTCCGATGCAATGCCACTGGAACTCCTGAACCGGAAATCACTTGGCGCCGAGAGGATGGCAAGAACATTACTCTAAGAGACAAAAAAGAGCAACAAGGTATTAAAGCAAACCATTGAAATGATAATTCTTAAATAAATACAAGTCTCGTATTTCATTTCAAAATAAAAACAAGAAACAAACACTATCAATTAATTATTGTCTAATAAACAAGATTAAAGGGAATTTTCGCAAAATAAAATATAACTAATTTTTAAAAACGAAAAATATTACTCACCATTATAATTTTTCGCAAGTGTTCTTTTTTTCATGAAAAAAATGTGTTGCGAAAAAAATATTGAATAATGAAACGATCTTTGTTATATGAAATTTTCTTTCCAGAATGATGGATTGCTTACTTCCTGTTTAATACACTTTTCTCATCAAATCACTCAAGTTCTTAAATATTAAATTCCGCCGTCTTTCCCTTTTAAATGTTTTACATAGACAAATTTCCTGAAAAATATATACAATTTTTTAATATATTATGATAGAAATGGATCAACATTGTTTATTTACAGTTAATATTAATTTTGGTACGAATTTCAAATAAATTCATTATTAAAATTCAAATTTTACGACAATTCGTATAATTAGAAAATTAAAAATCCTAATAAACATTGTCTTTTTTTTGTAATTATTTCTTTTCAAATATTTTTAATTTTAAAATTGAAATGAAATGGAATTCTTTATTTTCAACTAACACGAAATTTTTAAATTCAATGAGAATCGTTGAATTCTATCAAAAAATTTGAAAATAATTTAATTCCTTGGAAAAAAATTATTATTTATGAAAACAATTAAAGTCTTATAAACAATTTTATTAAATTTTTTAAATTTGTTTAAACAGTTACTAAAGTTTTAAAAAAAAATTCAGTTTTTTAAAAATAATTTTTATTGAAAGTCAAAAATAATTCAGTTTTTTTTTAATAAGTTTAATTAAAAGTCAAAAATATATTAATTAAACAAAGAATTGAAAATAATTCTATTTCTGAATAGAATTTTAAAATTCAAATATTTCTAAAATTTTAATCATTAAATTCTTTGACATAATTCGAAATTATTAGAATTTTTTAAAAATAATTAAATCCTTTTGTGAAACTTTATTAAAATTGTACTAAAAAAGAATTATATTTCTGCCAAGGATTTTACTATTTATAAAAATAGTTGAATACTTGAGAAGAAATTTATTATCTAAGAAAATATTTAAATTTTTACGGAAAAGTTTGTTTAAAAATTAAAAAAAAAAGTATTAAGTTCAGAAAAAGTATTTTCGAAATTAATAAAAATAATTAAATTCTAGCGAAATTTTTTTATTATTTATGGAAATAATGGAATTTTTGTGGAGAATTTATTAGTTTTAGAAAATTTTTGTCTGCCAAAAATTTTATTAAAAATTTAATTCTTGCTAAGAATAATATAATATATAAAAAGTATTAAATTCTAACGAATGTTATCAAAAATTTATGCGAATAATTGAATTCTCGCGAGGATTTTAATTATAAATGTTAATAAATAATGCTTAGGGATGAAAAGTACAAATTACTAATTTCCCCTCAAAATCAAAAATGAAATGCGCGTTTCTCAATAATTAAATACTCAATTGCGATTATAACGTAATTATTATAATACAACCGAATTACATAAAGTTTGCATTGATAAAATTAAATCTATTCAATTTTGTAATAATTGAAATGATTTTGAAGTCGAATCTCTATTTTATTTGAAAGGATATACACACACACACACGTATTCAATTTTATTGTATATATGATGAATGAATGAAAATGAATGTGTAAAGGGCTATTAAATTGTATTATATCGGAGGAAAAGTGTTTGATGAAAAGATGATTAATTACGCGGTTTGAGACAATACTCGGCTAACTAATATTTTTTTAATGATTTTTCAGTCGTGAAAATACACAAGGGTAAGCAGCTGCACCTGACGGGTATTCTGAGACAAGAGATGGGGTCGTATCTGTGTATTGCATCGAATGGAATACCTCCCACGGTCAGCAAGAGGTATTACGTAAACGTTTTGTGTGAGTAAAAATTTCATTAAGTTTTACATTTCCCAGCTGGTCGTTTCGATATTATCATTTTCCATTCGGCAAAGGAATTTTATAGATCTAGAATTTTCTGCTACTTCGTATAAGAATGATCTTTTTTTCTATACTTCTTTTCATTCCCTTTTAGATTATAAATCTATTTAATATAAGTATTTTTTTTATCTTTTTTATTCGGTTCAACATTTTTTTTCTGACAATTGTTGCCATTCTATTTTTTTTATCTTTTTCCAAATAATTTTTTTTTTAGAATTAAATTTGAAATTTAATTTCATTAATAATTAGCGATTGTTTTCTTTGTGTTTGAATCGAGAAATTTGTAAACTTACCAAGTACAAAGGATTTCATAACTATCTTTGATAATGTTAGATGGAAATTTCTCTTCGCAATGGAGGCATCCTAATTAGATGTAATTAATCAGCCAATTGTTTCATCTCAGTCGAATGTCAATTTTGCGCTGTTTCTCCCAAATAATAATTGTCTGGAACAATAGAAAATAATATTAGTAATAATAAAAATAATAATAAGAATAAAAATAAAAATGCTACAATGAGAATGATAACAATAATAATTTAAACTAATTAGAATTTTTATAATTTAGCATAATTTGGTGAATTTTTATGCTTTGCAGTCAAACCGACAGTAACGATTGATAATCAATTAATAGCAGCGCCAATTAACAAAAAAGTATCTTTATTTTGTTCTGTGGAGTCATCGCCAAAATCACTAAATGTTTGGTACAAGGATGATGGTAAGTGAAAAAATTTTTCGTTTTTAAGAATAAACATCAATTTTTGAAATGATTACAGATTCAAAATTTAAAGAAATCATTTATTTAGTACACAATATTAAATACTATTACTTTTTGTAATAATTTAAGGAATTTTTTGTAATTAATTAAATTTCTACTATTTCAATTAATGCAATCGAAATGTAGATTCGTATTAATTTTTCTACGTTTATTATTAACAAAATAATTTTATTACTTCAGTCCAGAAAATATTACCGAATGAAAAATATGACGTACTGGAATCCCAAGTGAACGACTACACTTTTCAGTCGAATTTAACGATAAAAAATTTGAAGCTGAGTGATTTTGGAAGATATTCCTGCTTCTCGGAAAATGCTCATGGCAATGATCAAGTAACCATAAGACTTCAAGGTAAAAGGAAAAATTCTTTATTCTGTTTATCTGTTTTTTGACAATTCGAAATTTCGAGGTTTAAAGTTTTCGAGATCTTGAACATTTGAAGATTTGAATTTTCAAGATTTTCAACATTCGAGATATTGAATTCTCGATGTTTTAAATATTCGAGATATTGAATTTTCGAGATTTTGAAAATTCGAAGATCTGAGCTTTCAAGGTTTTGATCATTTAAAGATTTAATTTTTAATTTTGTATAATAGAAAATTAAATAAGAAATTTCAAAAAATAAGAGTTTTAGTTTCACATTTCACGTAAGAATACTAATTTTTTGTTTTCTTTGAAGAATGAAAAATAATATAAATTATTATCTGATTTTAAAGAATTACATCTGGAGAAAACAACGGCGGCGCCAATTCGATCAACTGAACTATCGGGAATTGGACATAAAAAATACAATCTTAATGAAAAAAATGGAAGAAAGTATAACAACATGAATTCTTTAGGTAGAGAAAAGTCGCAGAATTTCCTTGGGAAAGTTGAGAAGTCAAATAACAGCATTCAAGCACCAAGAACGAAATTGTCGAAAGCTGTTGCAACGAAAATTTCAAATCCCCCATCCCCACATCCCGCTCTTTCTCCAGCTTCAGCGCATTTTCCACCAGTTGATTTTGAAATGTATAATAATAACGCTGGATACTTCTGTTTAAATTGGCTCCGAATAATTGTCATTTTATTGACTCTATTAATTTCTTTTTAAGAAAAAAAAACGTTTTTTTCTTTTTAAATTTTTTCAAGTTCACAATTTTATTTCTTTTCTTTCTTTCTCTTTTTTTCTAAAAAAAGACAATTCTCTTTCAAAAATTTGTCGAATTCAAATTTAATTACTCGAAACATGAATTCAAAACTTAAATCCATGATAAATTAATAATTAATAATGAATTTGTAATACATTATAAAATTTTATTTTCAATTCCCGAGGAGGTAAAAATTGAACCTAAGGGACCCAAAGAAACATAATCAAAATTCTTCCTATTGTTACAACAGTAATTTTTAAAAAATCCTTCGAATTTTGTAATTTAATGTAAATATAGTAACGAAACGAATTTTCAGAGAGTCGATTTTTTTTTCATTGTTGAGTTGATAATTTTATTGTAAATAAAAATGTAGAAATTACGTTAATTTCCTATTTACAGTTGGATTTTTATTTCTCCAAATAAAGTTGCAATGTACCATATATAAAAAATAATTTCAGTAATTACTGGAAAAAACTAAATAATCAACTTGATCATTGTGTAAATAATAAAAAAATGTTTATATGACAATAATTTAATTGTACTGTAGAAATAATGTTGCATTTGAATAATAGATTTTAACAGACGTAGATTTTAATAATATAGAATTTTTAAATAATTTACGATCTCAATTTCATAAACAAGAGACTTAATTTTATAAAATGTTGCAATTTATCATTTAAGACTGATATAAATTTGTGTTCATTTTTTTTTAATACTGAAGGCGATGTATAAATTATAATTAGTTTATAGTAATTAAATTACAGTCTGAGTAAATAAAAAATAGTCATTACTTATTATCTTTATAATAAATTATTTATAATTAAACAATTGTACGATAATCTTGATTATATTGTGAGCAATTTATGACAATAAATGTTATTTACACGAAAAAATTTTCTTTTCTTTAAATTGTAATAGATTGACGAAAAAATTTGTATTTGTAATAAAATTTAGTATAGAACAAGAAAATTTACTTGTAAAAAAGATTTTGTTTTACATTTTGTAAATATTTGAATTATATTTGTTTTTAAATTTAAAAAAAAGTCCACTGATAATCCGAAAAATTTTGTCATATTTCAAGTTTATCGTCTTTATCGCACAGGAAATAGATGAGAAAAAGGAAGCGATAGAGACGCATATATTTATTAGTTATTCTAAAATTATTGTAGTTCTAGAATAAAGTTCGAATAGTGAAGTCATAAAAAATGCGGTGCGATTGTTTAATATTCTTTATAATCAATATTTCGTTAATTAACGCTTTGGGAATTATTTCCGGAAACTGGGAAAATTTCACTTGTTTTAAATTTGATTCAATAGAAAATTGTGTAGGGAAAATTTACACAAACACCACGTCATTGAAAATTGAAAATTCTCCATTAACACGAATCAAGGGGTAATAATTTATTTCTTATTAACATTTGTAACTATTTTTTATTTAATTTTAGTAAATATTTATAATCCTTTAAATCCTTTATCAGGTTAGTATTCTTTAATATCTGTTAATATATTTTCAAGGCAAGAATTCATGTACCATCGATCGCTACGTTCTCTATCAATAAATAATTGTGGAATTAGAAAAATAGATCGCAAGGCATTCTATGGATTATCGAAATTGGAAAAATTGGATCTCTCCGGAAATGAATTAATTTTACTGGAATTCAGTTATTTGAGTTTGGTGCCAAATCTTAAATATTTAGACGTCTCGTTCAATAAAATTGAGGCAATCGACGATCTCATTATTTACAATCTCAATAAATTGGAAACATTCTACTTTGACTACAATAAAATTTCAGCAATATCCAATCGAATGCTTCACAGATTAAATAGCGAATTAATGCCAAGAGTGAATCTCCGTCGTGTGAAATTCGGAAGAAATCCCCTCAATTGGGAGTGAGTTTAAAAATCCACTAAATATCAAAAATTGAAATAAAAATGTTAACCCTTTTTTCTTATTTTATAAAATAACGAAATTTAATTAGAATTTTTTTATTGAATATTAAATGTAATGAATTAATTTACGATCCAGATATAAAACGTTGTTGACGAGAAAATTTGACGATTTGAATATCAACTATCAAGACGATTGGGACAATTGGAATTGGTTGAGTAAAACATTGAGGGATTGTCAGGAGAATGAATCGAAATTGTCGATGGATCAAGTGATGAATTGTGCGATTAGAAAATTATTAAATTTTGCTGAGGAGAATTTTCATTTCTCAACTACGCCCTGCGTTCCTGAGGCCTCGAAATTAATAGAATGTTCTAAAGGTAACATACCTCAACACGAAGAAATCGATGGTATCCGATATGCTGTGGAAGGACTCGGCAGTATTCTCAGACCAATGGAATTTCCTCAAGCGCAATTCCACACGTAAGCTTTTTACCTCCTCGTTTTTTTAACACAATTCCTTCACAATTTCTTCCTTTTGAAAAACAAGGCAAAAAAAATCCTCTCCTCCATTTTTCCAAGCTAAAAACCAAAAAAAATGTTTAATACAAAAATTGATTGTCAATTACCAATTTCATTAATAATTTTTCTCAATCAAAGTTGTCAGAAGAATTTAATTTTCTTTTTCTTGATTTCCAGACAAATTTTTGCCTTTTTTCCTAAATTTCATAAACCAAGTATAAAAATATATTATTTTAATTTCTAATAAAATACTTACAGGAGTCCGGATTTCAAGTCGAAATTGGATTATCAGGTGATTCGTTACAATGGCGATAAAAGTGATTGGTCATGGTTTGAAGACATTATCAGTAAATGTTCAAAAGGTGCTTTCGTTGAAGAACAAGTTCTCGATTGTGAGGTCCAGGAATTATTGAATTTTGCGGCGAAAATTTTTGAAAATTCCGATCCTACTTTTAATTCATCAGCATTATGCAGCACACAAGTCGATAATTTACTTCAGTGCTCGAAAGTCAGCGATGTCATTGATGAAATAACAGTACGACGATCAATTCAAGGCTTTCAATTAATTTTACCGCAAATGGATAAATCCCTGGAAAAATTAGAATTGTAAATTTTACAATAAAAAATGGGAAAAAATAATCGAAATGAAAAAAAAATTACAAATAAACATTTTGACATTAATAGAAAAATTGAAAATTGTTACAATAAAAAATATTATTAATAAAAAAATATAATAAAAAAATAATAGTAAAAAAATAATACTAGTAATAAACAAACAAAATTATTATTATTAAATTA
Organism: Leptopilina myrica (nomen nudum); assembly: GCA_032872475.1. Classification (NCBI taxonomy): domain Eukaryota; kingdom Metazoa; phylum Arthropoda; class Insecta; order Hymenoptera; family Figitidae; genus Leptopilina; species Leptopilina myrica (nomen nudum). The sequence goes on along the minus strand of CM065465.1, from coordinate 28,969,744 downwards.
TTTTTCTTTTTAAAAGTTTAAAAATTTTTAAATTAATTTTCTGAAAATCATTGAATTCTTGTAAAGAATATTTATAAAAAAAAATTGAAAATATTTTAATTCATTTCAAAAGTTTTATCCACATTTTTTTAAATAATTGAATTCTTTTAAGAAAATGTAATTAAAATTGTATTGAAAATAATTTAATTATTGACAAGATTTTTATAAAAATTCTTTAAAATAATTGAATTGTTTTTAAGAATTTACTTCAATATTGTTAAAAATAGTGGAGATTTTTTTAAAATAATTATTCCTGAAAATTTGGAAAGTAATTGAATTTTATCAAGAATTCACTTATTTTCAATAATTGTAATAAAATTCATTGCAAAAAGTCAATTTATAAATAATAAAAATTTTGATAAAAAATTCAATTACTTTTATATAAATTAATGAAATTCTTATCAGGCTTTTACTTATTTTAATTATACAATTATATATAATAATCGTCGTGATTCCAGATTTCCGGATCTCTGTCCACACTTGAAGTTAGTTATGGTTATTCTTTTGTTTTTTATACGTTTGTTTTGAAAATTAATTTTTGTGGGTTAAGTATTAGCATTTTTTATATTTTTAAATGTCAAATTTTTCAATGTTTATGTTATTATTGTACAGTGCTGCCAGATTGAAAGAAATATAGTCAATATAGTAAAAACTTGAAGTTTGTTTTAAAATGTTGTGAAGGCTGTGTATATATCAAGTAATTATGAAAATATTTATAAACATTTAAATTAAATAATATAAATAAACCATTTTTTAAAGATAAATTATAATTTTTGTTCTTTACGTTTTTATGATTATAATAATAAATGTAATAATTATTAATTACTAAAGTAATTGTTACTGTTCCATTTATTATTTTGCAAATCAAAAAATATGTTATATTTTTAAATATAAACATTAAATTTTTAATTTCAGATTAACTACATAATTAACTATTCTTGTTTATTATTTTCAAAAATATTAATAACAGTTTTCGAAAGAATTTAATTATTTAAAAAAAAAATTTTTATAAAAATCAAATGACTAATTATTTCCAAATTTTTCAATAAAAACTTTGCAAGATTTTAGTCATTTTCAGTGCATTAATTTTTAAAATTAAAAACATTGAAAACTTTTACTTTCAAATTGCGAACAGATTCAAACACAGCAATATTAATTTATTTCTTTATAATTCTTTGTGAAATTTAATTTCATTTATCATATTCTAGAAAAAATTATAACCAAAATCTGAAGAAAGTTTTTTGATTAATTTAAAGATTTCTGAAGATAAATAAGAAAATTCTGAAGATTTGTCGTTTCAATCATCTGGCAGTACTGTTATAGTGTTTAATTCAATTTTTAGCTTTACAACTATCATTTACTCTAAAGGTAAATACTTTTCTATAATTTAATGTTAACATTATTTCAATATATTGAAAAAAGTTATTTGATATAATTTACATTCAATTGAATTTTATTTTTATAAATTTCTTAATGCAGAATATTTAGTTTTTTAACTTTTTAATAAATTTTTAACTTGCAAAACTCTAAATAATGTAATTGTTAAAAATATAATATTTATTTTTCATAATTTAAAATTATTAATTATTGTCATAATAATTTAAAATAATTACTATATTATTAAAGACTACAACATAAATTTAAATTATCAAAGTATATTTTATAAAATAGTAATTTAATACAAGTTTTATATTTATATTTTTTATTACATAAAAATATTGTCTAATGTCATGTTTATTTTATGAACTTTAAACATGTCTTAATTTTCATATGTTTTTAATTAATACGTGATTTATAGAATATTCAACAAATCAATGAAAATATATCGTCAATTTTTTCAATTAAAAATATATTACATCAAATATCTATTCCCAATATTTAAATAATGTTAACATTAAATTATGGACACATACCTGCCGAGTAAATAATAATTATAAAGTTAAAAATTCAATTAAACAACCAATATATAGAATTAAAATGTAGGGGCTATCATACGCCTAAAATTTATCTGAAATTTTTTTTTCTTTGTTTCTAAAAACGAATTTAGAATATTTTTTTTATGCTTCATTATAATATTATATTACATCTTGTAATTAAATAATTAATTCAAGTTATAGTTTGTATTAATACTATAGATATTTTGTTTTCCAAAGAAATTATAATTAAAAGTTGTTAACTTTATTCTTTTTCAATTAATTTAATTTTTTGCAGTTATGGTAGTTTCAAAAGATACGGAATTTTTTGTTTAAAAAAGCTAAATGAATAATTATTTTTTTAATTTTTGGAATAATTAAAATTTTCGTAATCAAAATTATTTTGAAAATAAAAGTATAAAATATGTAACAATTTTTGCGAGATTCAATTTTCTTCGTACAACATGAAAGTTTAACAGCAGTAATAGTATTTTAACAAAATTTATAGGATTCACTTAAAATTCGTTTCTAATACGTTAAATATGACATTAAAATTTAGAAATTCAAAATAGAACTTCCATTTGTCTGACTTTCTTCTAATTTATCGGACTGGATAAACTACAGATTTCACTTTATTAGCGAAATTTTTCACTGCTTCAATTAATACTTTAAAAAGTATATTTAAATTAAAATGGTTTTATATTGTTTAAAATAAGCAATGTAAAAGATAAAATTTGCTCAAAAAATAATTTTTCACCTCCTGCTGGTTACCGGCTGTGGCTATTTTTTTATTAATTGTGAATTAAATTAATTTTTATGACCCAGATACTAATTGGAATTGTTCTAGCATGGTGGCCACTAAAAACAGTCAAAAAATTTCCCTAACTTTTTCCCGACTTTCCCTGACCAATATTCTGGGTGTTTTTAACTTGGTTTCTAATGAACAATAATTTAAATAAGAAATATATCTCTCAAATTATTATTAATAACTACTATTCATTTCAAACAGTTGAGAAGGATGTTTTAAGGATTTTTAAATCAATTTGTAGAAGTAGATACAATTCTTTATTTTTAAAATTAAATCTTTAATCTTAAAGTAGCTGAGACTGCGGAAAAAACTTAAATTTTGAAAAGATGTTTTTTAGTCAATAAATCCGTTTAGATGCAAAAATATATAAATAGATCAATCTTGTATAGGCCAATTGTCCTCACCAACATTTAATAAAAAAGCTTCTAATATTTTAGCGTAAAATAAATGTTTTGCTCTTTTTTCAAAACTTTGATTTTGTAACATTTAACAATTATAAATTTAATAAACTAAAATTTATTTATAAATAAAAAACAAAATTATGGGTTTAATTGTCGTGGGCGGTTTCGTTTTTCGGCCGTGTACTTGCCTAATGACATAAATACACTGAAAAAAATTATTTGATTCAATTAATTCGAATTATTTGCAAAAATTTTATTTGGATCTAATTAATATTTATTTGCTTCAAATAACTTGAATTATTTGAATCACATTTGTTTAACTCAAATAAATCTTAATAGGATCAATTAAATAATTAATTGATTATAATAAACGAATTTATTTAATGCAAATAATTAGTTATTTGAAACAATATATTTATTTTACTCAATTAATTGGATATTTGATATAAATAAAAATTATTTTATATTTATATCTAACTATTTCCGTTAGAAAGATAATGCAATTTGACTGTTTTGGCTGTTTAATATTTAGCCCTAGTCTCCCTTATATAAATTTTTTTTCTTTTTATAATCTTTACAATTTCCCTGACTAATTAAAAAATTCCCTGACTTTTCCCTGACCAGTGGCCACCATAGACTAGCCATAGTTCAGGTCCAGTAATGTAAATTCTATTTAAATTGAGACCATTAAGTGAAAGTATTTGAATTTAAAAAAAATTAGAAGTTCGAAGTTCGAAGTTCTTAAATCTTTTTTGTAAACTTTAAAGTTTCAAAATAATATAAAATGAAAATTTAATTCTCTATAATTGTTAACTTTTTCCACTTTTAATTATTTCAAACTTTTTGTTAGGTAATAATAATTATTTCTTTAAACATTTTTTAAAATAAAATGGAGTTTAAATTGTTTAAAATAAGCAGTTTGACACAACATTCCCGCGCGCTTGCGCGCGGATAGTTTAGCTAGTTTTAAAATAATTGAATTGTTTCCAAGGATTTTTTCTAATTTTTTGTAAGAATAATAGAATTTTTTGAAGGAATTTTATTAAAAATTTTAAAAAATATGATTTTTTTAAAAAGAATTTAATTAAAATTGATAAAAATAATTGAATTTATATTAAAATTTTCGAAAATAATCGAATTTATGTAATTAATTATAAAACAATTTTAATTTTCTAAACTGAAAGAAGTGGAAAAGTCCAAATTTGGATCCCATTCATTTGTTTACCTTCTTTTCTTTTCCATTTTTTTCTTTTTTGGTTATTTTTGGAAAATCTTTGACAGTGATTAAAAAGTGACAAGAATTAGACAAAAAAAGATTTCAATGGATCATAAAAATACGACAAAGTACGTAAATTTTAAATATAAAAATTAATAAATTGTAAAATTAATTTTATTTTTAATTTGAAACAATATTTTTCAAAAACAGAAATTTTTGGTGCGTGTACGGAATTCTTTTGACGATTACAATTGCAACTTTAATTTACATTCAAAGAATTTCAGCAGATTTAAAGTCAAAATTAATAATTCGATTGGAAAATTTCAATGAATTTTAATGAACAATGAAAAGAGAGAAAAAGAAAGAATAATCGAAAAATATTTTATGAATTAATAATTTACCTTATAATCGTGAAGATTTAACGTCTTACAAATGAATCCTCTTCTCTGAATTGGAAATATTTTCTGCTTGATTGTCTCATGGTCCTGCAGTGCGCCACATACGAATTTTCTCAGTAAAAAGAAATGAAGTGAGTAGAGAGAAGGCAATAAAACCTTTACAACTTTTATTGTTCAACGTTTTCTCTGAAATTGAAAATCAAAATTAAATTTTATTTACTATTCAAAAAGAGAAAGAAAAAAAAGTAATAGAAAAATATTTGTAAATTGATGGAAAAAATAGAACTTGAATATTTAAATGTAAAATTTAAATTCAATTAAAAAACATAAAGTATTAAAATTTAGAAATATTTTTCCTAATTTGAAGAAAATTAATTTTACCTTTATCCTGGGGGAAAATTTTTCCACTTACTTTGTCAATTCTAAGGATTTCAAGTTTTTCTAATTTTTTATTCGCATATGAAATCAGAACAAATACGTTTTTTTTCAATATAAAATAAATCATTTCGATTTATTAAAATGAATGAATTAATACAACTTTGACAAATGTTTTTAATATTTAAACAATTTCATTACTAAGAACTAATACTTGCCACGTTTAACGTCTATTAGTTAATATAAATATTGAGTGACCTTCAAAAATTCATGGTTTTAAAGTTAATACATGTTTTCGTTTGTCAAAATTTTAAAGTCGCAGAAACATTTCACGTTTTACAGATATAAATTAAACACGCGCGGAAAAGTTAGGAACAAGACATCAATCAAAAAGTTTTTTAATTTCAAATTTGTAAAATTCGAGTGGAGATTTTTAAAAAATCCCTTAAAACACGCATTGAAAGTATGCGTAAATCTTTAAAAAAGGCAGACGATATAAAAAATACGGCATGAAACACGGAATTGTAAAAAAAGGTGTCAAAAATATAAGTGAAATTAGTTAAGAAAGACGTGTTTTCTGAATCAAAGTTTTTTAAACTCAGATAAAAAATACGTAAAAAAAGTTTTCTAAAAACGAACTTTTAAATTCAAGCTCAGCTTTTTCAATGTTTCTTTCAACGTAGTATGGTAATTTTTACCTTTTAAACGTTATCAAAACGCTTTGAAAAAAAAAAAAATTATCTAAATTTCGATTATCACAACTTACATTCTACGTTAATATATAAAATTACAACTATCATTCCTTAGCATCAAAACTTAAATTTAAAAAAATTACGATAAATAATATAAATAACATTTAGAAAGTAAAATAAAATAAATTTTCATCTTTTTCGAATTTTCTCGTCGATAAATTAAACTTTCCTACAAAAAAAAATGCCATAAAAAAATCCTCGTAATCAAGTAGTGATCTCTACGTTGTAAACGATTTTATAAAAAGAAAATAAAAATCAACGATACTAAGCATCCAGTGGAATTCCCTGCATCTGCCAGTTGGTTATTGCAGTTTCGTAGATTGCCGGATTTAATGGAATCCTGCACTGATTAATTGCCGGTTGATAATAATAATTCGTCATCTGTGGCGGTATTGAAATTGGCGCTGGAATTGAGACTGGAACACCTTTGAAAAAAAATTCTTACAGTCATAACACAAGAAAGAAAGTAACTGTAAAAAAAATTGCAAAAAATTAAAAGAAATTAATTATAAGTGAAATAGAATTAATAAGTTAAAAAAAGAATTAGTAGTAAATTAAAAAAGAATTAGTAGTAAATTAAAAAAGAATGAATAGTAAATTAGAGAAGGAATAATAGATTACAAAATAGAAAAATTGTAGTTTAAGAGTTACTAAGAAAAAAAACAAAATTTAAATATTTACATGTTGATGTACTCAATTTGTGATAAATCGCACGAGCTGCAACGTTAATCGCTTTCTGAACAGTAGGAAGTATATCGCCGAAATGTTGAAAGATTATTTGATTATCTTTAACGATTGTTATCTATAAAAATAGAGTTGCTTCCAGTATTTTCTAAAACAATATCTTCTTTTTTCGTAAATATATGAAAAATTGCGAAAAAAAAAATCTCACTAACCTTACAAAAGTATCCTAATGGTTCATAGGATTCAATGCATTCTAAATGGCAAAGACAATTCAATTTTTCCATTACAAATTTCTGTAAACTTTGCGCGTAATCGTGCTTCGGTAGATTTGCATTTTCAACAACATTATTCGATTTATTATTATTCACTCCTCCTTTTGTTCGACTTTTATGTGAACTTGATTTTTGACTTTCAGGACTCTTCGATCCAATTGTTTTGCAAGAGGCCTCAGCAATTCGTCTTTGTCTCTCAATGTCCTTGACACCGCCAATCGGTTTTGCCCATCGTATCTCCCATTCTTCACTCTCGGCTAATCCTCCAGGCTCTGAATATTAACAGAAAAAATATTAATTTCGAAAATAGAGATTAAAAATTAAAAAAAAATATAAATATACAGAAACAATAGAAATGAACTTAGAAAATATGAAAATAAAAATTTAAAAACAAGAAAAAGGTAATAAAAATGATAAAAATGGAATTTGAAAAGTTTATAAAAATAATAAAGTAAAATTAAAAATCGTTTTCAAAAGCATTTACTTATCAATGTTGCCATAACAAGTTCCGCCAATTCTCGATTCTCATAATGAACAAATGAGAAATGATTGAGCTTTTTTATTTTCAAGATTGGCACATTTGTCGCTTTTACAATCATGTCCTTCAATTTTTGTTGAGTCATCGACAATGGTAAATTTCTGATAAAAAGCGCTGTCACCTGTTCAAAAACGAAAAAAAAATTTGACATTTTAATAACATCGAATATTTTCTTTAATGATGAATAATTTTATTTTCAAAATAAATAAATCTTGAACTAAAAAAAGAAAGAAATACTAAGAGGTTAATATTAACGTTAATTATTAATATTAAGAGTTTACAACATTTAGATACAAAATTCGAAAAATATTTCAATAAACTACAAAATAATATGCAAAGTATTCGAAAAAAAATATAAAATACGTAAATACTCGAATAGAATAAAAAGTAATACGAAAATATTCGAATGAAATATAAAATAAAATGAAAATGTTCCAATAAAATGTAAAATAATGTAAAAAAATACTGCCTCTTGGAAAATACTTTCCGTGCTTTCCAAATAAAACAAATTTAATCCGCTGACGATCAGTTTACAAACTTACCAGACCTATTCGAAAATTATCTCTGCAAGAAAAATTATTTTAACTTGTTCACAGGACCGAAAGAAGATTAAATTACCATTTTGACTCAAATGTATATTATACACACATATTACGAATAAACTTTGAAATTTTGCTAATTCCAAACCTGAAATAACTAAAATAGAAGAGATAAACTATTTAAATAAATAAATCCCAAAGTTTCGAACAATCGAAAATAAAAGTCAATTTTTTCATTTCTGCTTTTTAATTTGTATTTCATAAAAAAATGTTACATAAAAAAAATTAATTACTGGATAAAACTGTTTAATTTACAATATTTTTCTTTCATTTAAGTAGAAAAAATTTAGATAACATTTTGACAGAAAAATAATTCCCTTCATTTTTATTTATATTTAACATTCAAAATTTTAGGGAAATATAAATAGAAAATTTAGGAAAAGAATATTATTAAAAATATTTATTAAACAGAAAAAAATTCGTTTATTTAAATATACCAAAGTTTTGGGGAAATATAAATAGAAAATTCAAGAAAAGAATAATTTTCGAAAATATTTCAATTTAAACAGAAAGACATTTGTTTATTTGAATATTCAAAATTTTAAGGAACTGTTAATAGAAAATACAGGAAAAAAACAATTTTTGGAAATATATAAACAAACAAAAATTTGTTAATTTGAAAGTTCAATATTGTCGGGAAATATAAATAGAAAATTCTAGAAAAGAATAATTTTTGAAAATATTTAAACAGAAAGACATTCGTTTATTTGAATATTTAAAATTTTAGGGAAATGTTAATGTAAAATTCGGGAATAGAAAAATTTTTTGAAAGTTTTTTAAACAAACAAAAACATCGTTAATTTGAAAGTTCAAAATTTTTGGGGAAATATAAATTGAAAATTCTAGAAAAGAACATTATTTTTGAAAATATTTAAAAAGAAAAAAATGTTTCGTTATATCGCTAGTTCAAAATTGTAAACAAATATAATTTAAAAAAAATTTTAAGATTCAAAAGAATGAATAAAATAACAAATATAATTTTTAAAAAGGCGAGAAAGAATAGAAAATTAACGAAAATTCAAAAAACGTTCAGATTAGAAAAGAATAAAGTAATAAACAGTTACAAAAATGACAATAAAAAATAGAAAATTCAGAAAATTTTAAGGTTAAGAAATAATTAACAACAAATAGTTACAAACATAACAATAAAAAAAATATAAATACAAATTTCATGAAAAGAATAACTTTTTAAAATATATAAACAGAAAAGGAAATTTTCGTTCAAAATTTAGAAAATATAAATTGAAAATTTACAAATATTTTATAGATTTTAACGTTAAAAAAGAATAAATTACAAGTACAATAACAAACAATTACAATAATAACAATATAGAAAAGAAAATTCTGGAAAATTCAAAAAATGTTAAGGTTGGAAACAAATAATACAAAATATAACAAATAGTTAGAAAAATAACATCACAGAAAAGAAAATTTAAGGTTAAAATATAAATAAATAAAAATAAATAATTACAAATAATGACAAATATAACAATAAAAAATATATAATAGAATATTTACAAACATTTCGTAGATTTTAACGTTAGAAAAGAATAAATTACAAGTAGATTAAGAAATAATTACAATAATAAAAATATAAAAAAGAAAATTCTGGAAAATTCAAACAATGTTAACATTAGAAACAAATAATATAAAATAACAAATAGAAAAATAACATTACATAGAAGAAAAGTTAAGGTTAAAATATAAAAAAAATAAAATAAATAATTACAAATATAACAAAATATATACAGAAAATTTACAAATTTAATAAATTTTAAGGTTAGAAAACAATAAATAACAAATAGTTATACAAAAATACAAAACAATATTTAAAAAAATCAAAAAATTTGAGGTTGAAAATGAATAAAACAGACTTACAAATAGTTAACAAAATTGGCAATAAAGAATGTAATAAATTTTAAGGTTAGAAAAAGAACAAATATAACAAAATACAAAAGAGAAGAAAATAACAATGAAAACAAAAAAAAAACCTCACCGTTTGCATAACATCTTCATCGATGGGATCACCAGGTTCAGGATCAGCCCAATCAACGGCAATATCATGATCCCAAAGAACAACTCTTCCGGGGATGAGCTTTCGACGAGCCATTGCCGCCGATCTATGATCTCTAAATTCAACGAAAATAAAGCCACGATTTTGAGTACGATCTTCAGAGCTGGGATAGACATAAATTTCAGTAATACCATCTAACATTTTACTAAGTTCCTCAAAAAATTCCGCCTTACTTTTATCCTTGGGAACGCCGCCGAAGAAGAGGCGACAATTATCAATAGACTTAACAACCCCAATACGATGTCCAGAACGAATTTCAGAATTATTTAATAATTGGCAAGCGCGTCGGGCAGTTTTTGAATCTTCAAATAAAGCAAAACCAAAACCACGATTTGTACCAGAAAAATCTAACATTAATCTTAATTCAAGCAATTTACCCACTTTTTGTAAAACAGGAACAATTTCATCTTCATAGCAGTCACGTGGTAGACGACCTAAAAAAACCTCACTGCCCTTCGAACGTTCAATTAAATTATTCGTCAATTCATTACAAGTGAGTCGTCTTTGGCCATTTTCTTGAATAATTTCATATTCCGATTGACCGATTAAATTAAGAAGCTTATATTGCGTCTGAATATCGGCTTGTAAATCAGGACTTTCCTGATACATCTTGCAATGATGTGGATGAAAAAAATCTTCCAAAATTGATAAAAAAAAAAGAATCTTCTCTGATGCTGAATTGCACAAATAAAATTATTCACTGCGAGAGAAAATTGCAAAAAACTAGAATATATTATTCAATCAGAACTTACAATGATGAAAATCGATTCTGAACACTTTTCCTCTTTTCTTCTCTCAAGCACAACTATAGCGTCTTTTTTGCGAGACCTCGTTTTTTAACGGAAACTAAAAAATTCTAACTGACGATGAAATAAATCAACCAATGAGATGCGAGTATCGTGAGAGGAGAGGGTTTCCCCTGAAGAACCTAACCTTTTCCGAGAAAATAAATATATATACACATACATAAAGGTAAACACACAACGACACTGCCAATTTATACTGAATAAAATAACAACTTTTTCCAAAACAGACAACAATTGAAGAAATTTACATTTATCACGACAATAAAAATTGATTATATAAAATTAATTTGATTTTCAGTTAAAAGAGAAAACTATTGAGGTTATAATAAACCGAGCACAAAGAGCAACAACCAATAAAAAGAAACACGCGTGCTGAAAAATAATTAATTTCAATTATTTCCCATTCTTTGCTACAAAATTAAATAATTGAAAAAATAAATTTTCAATTCGTACGTACTTTTCTTTGTTCACCGTCAAAACGATTTCTGCGAACTGCCGTCTCTCAAGACGAAATTAATTTCATTAATATAATTACTCATCGATATGTGTGTGTGTGTTCCGAAAAACAAAACACAACCGTCACGTGATTTCAGTTGGAGAAATTCAAATTTTTTTTTTTGAAATTTATTATTTTAATTTTCGTTAAATTTTGCCAATTTATTTCGTTTTTAAATTTGTAAACTAACATTTTTTAAAAATTAAAATTTAAACGAACGTAAATTGTGAAATTTATTTTGTTATAAAACATTTTAAACAAATTCATACAGAAAAAAGAAAATTGTTTTTGTATTATTTTTACTGATAATTATATTTTCGAATTATTAAATAGTAGGAAAATTAATCTATTATTAAATTAATTACTATTAATTAATAAATTTAAAATTGATCTTCAAATTTTTCATTGAAATGAAAAATATTTCAAACTAAATTATAGAAAAAGAAATAATTTTGTTATTAACAATGTCGTTAATAGTAAATATTGTTATTACAATATATTTATAATTTTCTTTTTAATTTTCTAAAAAAATGTTTCTTACAGAAGTTCGTTTGTGAAATTATTTTCAATATTTATCAATTATTGGGAAATAAAAATGTCTAAATAATAATTTTTTTAATAATAAATGCACTGATTGAAGACAATTTACAATATTTAACAAAAATTGTAAAAGAAAAAATTCCAAATAACATTTTTAAACAATAAAGCCACTAATTGAAGATAATTTACAATATTTGACAGAAATTGTGAAATCAAAAATTCTAAATTACTATTTTTAATAATAAAGTCACTGATAGTAAATGATAATTTACAATTGTGAAAAATAAAAAATTCTAAATACCATTTTTTTTAATAATAAAAACACTGATTAAAGATAATTTACAATATTTGACAAAAATTGCAAAATAAAAAATTATAAATGACAATTTTTTAATAATAAAGACATTGATTAACGATAATTTACAATATTAAACAATAATTAAGATATGAAAACTTCTAAATAACAATTTATAATAAAAAAAATACTGATTGAAGATAATTTAAGAAAAAAATACAAAACTAAACATTAGAATCTCTATTTTAAAGATAAATTCAATTCTTTTACAATATATTTTTGAAAGTAGAAGAATTACTAAAAATAATTCAAGAATATTATTTAAAAACGTTAATTTTACCGAATTTAGTCATTAAATTGGCAAAATCGAGAAAAATTTACAGAAATATATTTACAGTACGTCGTAATTTTAATACACAGTATTTACACAGTACAAAAAATATTTTTCATTTAGAAAAATAAGTTAGAGAAAATTAAAAAAATACTATTCTATAGTTAATAAATATTAGACACTATTCGAAATTAAAATCAAATTCAATCAAATCATGAAGAATAATTGAAAAGAATTATAAAATTTTACAAAATGTGAAAAATATTGCGCTTGAGAATACAAGAAAAAAAAAACATTCGTTTACATATATAAAATACAATGTTTTAGTAATTTTTTTTGGAGAAATAAATCTAATCAGCAGAATTGCAGTCTTTTAATGGAATATGATCGATATTTGGATTATAAATCTCCTTCAATGATTTTAACGACGAATCATCAAATAATTTGTTTAAAGTTTGATATTTTTCAATGAAATGCGCAATATTTTTGTCGGGTTTGGGAAAATTCGACGCCTTCTCCATGTCGTCAATAATTTTCGTTGAAAAATTTAAAAATTCCTCTTTTCCCTTCATGGCCTCGAGTTCCTTATCAAGAAGTATGCTTTGAACTTGAACCTGTAAACAAAACAGAAATTTTAACATAATATTCCTAATCAGTTTCGACGAAAATGAAAACAAATTAGCAAAATTCGTATAATAATTTAATAATTATTACGTTCTTGTGAATGATTACAAAATAATTATTACCGGAATTGAATAATTAAATTAAATAATATAGACAATTTAATAAAAATTAAATTAATTAAATTAATGACGAATTTAAAGAATTAAAATTAATTAAATAGAAATAAAAAAAAGAAATCTTACCCTTTTTAGCCTTTTTTGCAAATTTTCTAATTTTTCGTTTAAATTTTGACATTCCTCGTCCGAATATTGCACTGCTTGGCATTTATCCTCTTCCAGCAGAACATTGTCCGGAATTCTTATATATTTTTCAACAATTGTCTGAAAAAAAGGTAATAATTAATTATTATTATTCAAAACAAGTAAATTTGTTAAAAAAAATTTCTCTCAAAAACGTTTTTGAAATTAAAAAAAGATTGAAAACAATTTTCAACGCGTCAAAAATATTAAGTCTAAAATTCCAGTGTGTTATTAATTATAATGAGTGACAATACAAATCAAAAAAGTAATAATAGAGATAATAACAACAACAATAGTAGAAATAATAATAAAAATACCAAGAATAACAAAACAATGGAATTAGAATTTAAAAAGTAAATTTATAAAAGAAAAATTGAAAAACATGCAACTGAAATAAAAAATTCCCTCCTGAAATATCGTTGTTCAAGCTATGAGAGAAAATGAAAGCAAGAAGAAAGCAACAGGTGGATATCAACTTCCTAACCGTATTTTCAAGAAATCACTAGTTTTCCAAGTATTTATTGATGAAAATTAACATTTTACTAAATCTTCTATTAACATTTATGCTGTTTTCACTATTTTCCACAATATTTTCATAAAGATTCTAAAGAGAATTATTATTTTATTCGGAATTTGTAACGGTTAATTCGTTGGCAGCCACCTGTTGATTCTCAAGGGAGATTCGTATATATATATATATGAATAGCAGAAAATAGTTTTTCATTTCAAAAAAAGTACCTGAAGTTTTTCAAATTCCGGCTGTGCTTTCTTCATGTAGAGTTTTTTTAAATCATTAATATTTTTCTTTAAAATTGCATTATCCTCTTCGTTTAATTTGTATTTATCGGAAATTGAATTATATAAATCAAGGCACTTTGATTTAATATGGGCTTCAGTGGCTTTTCTAACTGAAACACATCGGAATAACGCTTTATTAAATTCTATTCCCCCGTTTCAAAAAAAAAAAACAAAAGAAACAAAGAATTTTTTACCAAAAATTTAAATTTCAACGAAAAACAAGGAAGAAATGTAATTTTTCATTGTCCAATTAAAAAAAGAAATGCTTTTTGTTTTGAAATACAAGATTAAGATCATGAAATGAAAATGAGTCTGGAAACAAAGAATTGTTTCTCACAGGAGAATGAAAGAACAAAGAGAGCATTACTTTCAAACTAGAATGAAGATTTCAGTTCACAAAAGCGGAAACTTGTTACTCAGTTAGCAAAAACCGAGGAGTTTCACTGTGCGTGACCCAAGGTCAAGAAAAAAAAAACCAGATCTTGGATGACAAGCGTGGGGAAGAATCTTTTTCTCACTTAAATTATTCTTTTATTATAAAAAAAAAAATGCTCGAGAAAGGAAAAGAGGTAGAAGTCGATTTCCAAGCTATCGGCGAAGATGAGAGAAAAAAAAAAGAACGGCCTGTTTGAGAGAAAGGAGAAAGCTACAAGAGAGATGAGAGAGCGTCAGCCTTTGTGATTCTTCTTCGTCCAGCAAAATGCGGTGAAAGTGTTCCAAATGCTGGACGAGTGTGACTCTAGTCATGATTAAATATCACATGAAACTAAAGTCCACTCGCCCAGCGTCTGAAACTTTTTTTCTTTTCTTTGTTTGTTAATCCAGCAGGTTGTTTTGTTTTCTCCCTTTCCGATGCTCCGGCCGCATTTAATTTTGTGAAATAAAATCTGAAAAGCATTCACAAAATAGCGGAAAAGTCAAAACGAAGGAAGGCGTCTTACGGATCGCATAAACGGTTCTCGAATGAAAGCCAAACAGCTGCATTTCGTATTCTTCACGCTTGCGCTTTTCAAGTTCCGCGGACGCCATCGTGCTTTTTGTTTATTCCTTAAAAAAAAGCACAATTTGTTAAAAAAGTTTAAATTCACGTAAACACTGATTTTTGTTGAATTGTATAAATGGGGGGGACCAAAGAAAAAAAAATGCCAAGAAAGACTGGAGAGGAGAGCCCGATTGACGTCCGTTGCAGTTCGTTGACAAATGAACATGGCTGCCAGCGTCCTTTGCCCTTCCGTAAACTCGAGCGTTGCCATCAGGTCGACGATTTTTGCAAGCAGCGCCCCTCGCGGCAAACATTTCAATGAAACCAGTAGCGTATATACAAAAAACAATTTTCCCTTTTATCTAATATTCGCATATTTTTTACATGAGACTCAAATTGTACAATAAAGGAGAATGTAAAATTAATTTTCCCCCGCTATTGATTTTTTCCCCTAATTTTAAGAGTTGGGTAATAATATTAAACACCCGTGTTTTATAATTCGAGATGGGAACAAAACACCCAGGCTGTGTGACTAGTTACTTCACTGAATGTAATTATTTTAATTTCATGTTTGTTTCACCCATAAGGAGATAATAGTTAATTAGAATTTTACTTCTAAAATTCATTTTTTTAATTATTTGCAAGGAAAACGTAGAAAAATTGCTTTAAACAATTAAGATTCAATGTTTCATTTGTTTAAATTGAAAGCAAAGTAGAAGAAGTTGAGGGAAGTTCCGTTAGAGGGCGAGGTGTCGATAAAAATGACAAATGGCGGACAATACACAGGAGTGTTTATGTCAAAATAAAATATTCCATTACTCACTGTATTAATCATAATTAATGTGTCATTCCTAATAATCAAGGCGATTGAATTTTCTTCAACTAGAACGAGATCTTTAGAATTTTTATTCTTGAATTGACGGATATAATTGGGTGGAAATTTAACCTATTTAAGTGAATATTATTACGTAAAGAAAAGAAATATATTGGGAAAAATATTTACCATTTGTTATTTGAAGGATCGAAAATAGTTGAAATCTGGTGTTATTGACATACGAGGCTACAGAATGTCTACGTCGATGTTGTCTAGTGCTAAATTACAAGATGACATGAATAGCATTCCACTTGCTGATGACGATCCTCAAGGTATGAGAATTTTCGATTTTTTGTTAATTTGAAATTATTAAATTTTCATCTTCATTTTCCCTCTCGCCAGTTTTTATTTGATAATTAATAACGTTCCTTTTGTTCTTAAATGTTAAAATTGTTAATGAGTTTTTAAATAAAATATTTTTAGGTTATGTTTTTTTTGCGTTAATTTTCTATTTAATTAATTCCGAAGCGTAATTAATTTAACGCTTTAACGTATTTATAATTATGAGTTAATTTTATAGTATTATTTAAAATTTCCAATATTTTTTTTTTAATTATTTGCTAGTTTTTATTAATTTATTAATTTCTATCGTTGTAATATTTGGAAAATAAAATTTTTAATGGTTTCTGGAAGTAATCGGATGTATTTCTTTTTCAGTAATTATTCCCGAGGAGGAAATTGAGAATTCAAATAGATCAAATGTCTTGAATCATGGTCGTAGTATGGATTCTATTCCATCGACATTTACAAATGGAAGCTGTAGTCCAAGTAGTGAGTTCTTTTTTATATTAAAAAATGGTTTTGAAATTTCCTTCGCAAATATTTTTGATGAAATTTATTATTTAAATCAAAATCATAACGTCTTTATTGAAATATATCATTTTTTTTAGGTTTAGATCCTGATATAAGTCCAGATGAACAGGAGGAGAAAACAAGACTAATATCACAAGTTCTCGAACTTCAGAATACATTAGACGGTGAATTTCTTTTTTTTAAATGAAAAATTATAGTTGGAAAAAAAATTGAAAAACTAATCATTAAACTTTCTTAGTAACTTTTACATTTATTCCAAAAAGTACATTTTTTGAATTAATTTCCCATCTTCGGATAATAATTATTTGGAAAATTCGAAAAACAATCGATTTTAATTATTGAAATAAATTACTTTTTTTCAATTTTAGATTTGTCACAAAGGGTGGACAGCGTAAAGGAGGAGAATTTAAAATTGAGAAGCGAAAATCAAGTACTTGGACAGTATATAGAAAATCTCATGTCGGCTTCTAGTGTTTTCCAATCAACAAGTCCTAAGACTAAAAAAAAGTAAGAGTCATTCCTCTTAACAAAGAAAGGAAATCTTTTATAGATAAAAAAAAATGGGATGAGAGCCGATGTTATTACCACGTGTGCATTCTATTCCATTTCAAAGTATGTGCAAGCTAGCATCTCAAAAATGGGACTTGATCAAAACGCAATTTCCTAAATAATGCCAAAGATGCTTTTGATATTTATTTTTAATTTTTTACATTATAGTATAATTTCAAACGCGATTGTTAATTATCGACTAAGAAGTAATTTATTTTTATTTTTTCTGTCCTTTTATTTATGCTGCGTGTACGAAAAAAACTTTCCTTCTTAACTGATGCTCGAGAACAAATTCAATTTCAAATTCGGAAAAATTAATTTTTTGCTTAAGTTTTTAATTCTTTCAAAGCTCTGGAAACCTTTTTTAATAGATAAATTAAATTTTAAGAAAAAATTTAAATTTGTTTCAAAATGATTAAATTTTTAATGGTGTTTTTAGTTTTTAACGGATTGACTCTTTATGGAAAATTCTAAATTTGAATGAGTAATTTAAGAAAATAATTTAAATATAAAACTATATTTTAAATTTCAATATCTAAAGCCTTAAAAATTACGATCATTAAAAGTATGTGTTCAATTTACCATTAGTGATAATGAAGAGAATGAAAATTGTTGTTCCACATTGAAAAATACGCTGAAAAACTGGATTCACCATTTAGCGGAAATCTAGACAAAAAAATGCTAAAATTTTTGAAACCATCGCGATTTTATAGACACAAGACTTTTTATTTCAGTTAATATTTTAACATATTTTACAATAATTTAATTTCAGAAATTTACAATGAACTGAATTTTTAAAAGTAAATAAAAAACGATTTTATTTATGTACGACTTTTAATTCAATTTTAATGATTAAAATAATGATTACAACAATAATAGTTAAAAATAATAATTAAAGTAATAATTCAAATTATAAATTTACTATTATTATATTTTCTAATAATAGTAAATTTATAACAATTTTTTTTCATTTTCTCAATGAACTTTTGTTGTTCAAAAAGAAAAATAAACGATTTTTATTCGCTGTAGCAAAAAAAATCTTATCTTACACTCTGAGAATTCCTTCCGAGAATGTTCATCGAGTTTTCAATTTGTTTTGTATGTTGATTAGCTTTGAGTGTGGCTATTGAATGCTTTGAAGTAGCTTATATAGATAACATTATCTTACGCAACAAAAAAAAATGATTTTAGTGTAAAAGTGACGAAAAAAAACAATGTTCACGAATTATTGATTTTTATGTTACAAGAATATAGTAATATAATTATTACAAATAAATTATATATTATAAATATATATTATAGAAATTAAAGAAGAAATATCTGTATAAAAAAAATATTTCGCTTTGCATTGTTTAAAAACACGAATTGTGAAATGTACAGAAAATTATTTACATAAACCATTAACAATGGATTTTAAATACATTTTAATAAGATATTTAACGATTTAAAAAAAAATTCATTCCAACTTTAGAGATTATGTAATTATCGACGAAAGAGTATTACAAGCTTGAAAATAAAAATTATATATATTAATTATATTCCTAAGCACAAGCAAAATGCACAATCTTTAAAATGTTCCATTGGTAAAATTGACACAGGGTCATAATAAACACTTTATAAAAAGGAAAATCGAAATTTTACTTTATTAAACTCCTCGCGAGAAAATTTCTTTATAATTATTATTAATTAATTATTAATAATAATAATCTTGGTATTCTTTCATTCATTCTGTCCGCAGTTTGAAGTTAGTTTTTGTAAATGCTTTTGTTTTTTTTTCTTTTTCAAAACACTTTGCTTGACAGATCAAAATTATAGTTCTTCGATTTGTCAATATCAAAATTTTTATTGTTTAAGAAGAAAGAAGGTTAAAAGATATTGTTTTTATAAAATAAATAAACGAACACTTTTTCAAAAAAATACAAAAAACGAAAAAAATTATATATATTATAATTAAAATAGAAAACAATTAATTTAATTTAGCCATTAGTTCCTGAAAAATCCGCTAATATAAGACAAGTGGCGCCAAAAATTGAGTCTAATTTTGGCGCCACTTGTCTCATATTAGCGGATTTTTACGGAACTAACGTATTTAATAAATAATAAAATAAATTAATTAAACAATTGTTTTTTAATGTTGTTAATAGACGTATAATGCTTATTAACTAATAAAAAGAGTAAACAATCCGATTTTTAAGTAAAAAAATACAAAGAAATAGAGAAAACAATTAATTTAATTTAGCCATTAGTTCATGAAACATCCGTTAATATAAGACAAGTGGCGCCAAAAATTGAGTCTAATTTTGGCGCCACTTGTCTCATATTAGCGGATTTTTACGGAACTAACGTATTTAATAAATAATAAAATAAATTAATTAAACAATTGTTTTTTAATGTTGTTAATAGACGTATAATGCTTATTAACTAATAAAAAGAGTAAACAATCCGATTTTTAAGTAAAAAAATACAAAGAAATAGAGAAAACAATTAATTTAATTTAGCCATTAGTTCATGAAACATCCGTTAATATAAGACAAGTGGCGCCAAAAATTGAGTCTAATTTTGGCGCCACTTGTCTCATATTAGCGGATTTTTATGGAACTAACCTATTTTATGAATAATAAAATAAATTTATTAAACAAATGTTTTTTAATGTTGTTTATAGATGTATGATGCTTTTAAACTAATAAAAAGAGTAAACAATCCGTTTTTTTATTAAAAAAATACAAAGAAATAGAGAAAACAATTAATTTAATATAGCCATTAGTTCATGAAAAATCCGCTAATATAAGAACAGGGGCGCCAAAAATAGAGTCAAATTTTGCCGCCACTTGTCTCATATTAGCGGATTTTTATGGAACTAACCAATTTTATAAATAATACAATAAATTGATTAAACAATTGTTTTTTAATGTTGTTTATAGATGTATGATGCTTTTAAACTAATAAAAAGAGTAAACAATCCGTTTTTTTATTAAAAAAATACAAAGAAATAGAGAAAACAATTAATTTAATTTAGCCATTAGTTCATGAAAAATCCGCTAATATAAGACAAGTGGCGCCAAAAATTGAGTCTAATTTTGGCGCCACTTGTCTCATATTAGCGGATTTTTATGGAACTAACCTATTTTATAAATAATAAAATAAATTGATTAAACAATTGTTTTTTAATGTTGTTTATAGACGTATAATGCTTATTAACTAATAAAAAGAGTAAACAATCCGTTTTTTATTAAAAAAATACAAATTAAAAGAGAAAACAATTAATTTAATTAAGCCATTAGTTCATGAAAAATCCGCTAATATGAGACAAGTGGCGCCAAAAATTGAGTCTAATTTTGGCGCCACTTGTCTCATATTAGCGGATTTTTATGGAACTAACCTATTTTATGAATAATAAAATAAATTTATTAAACAAATGTTTTTTAATGTTGTTTATAGACGTATGATGGTTATTAACTAATAAAAAGAGTAAACAATCCGTTTTTTTATTAAAAAAATACAAAGAAATAGAGAAAACAATTAATTTAATTTAGCCATTAGTTCATGAAACATCCGTTAATATAAGACAAGTGGCGCCAAAAATTGAGTCTAATTTTGGCGCCACTTGTCTCATATTAGCGGATTTTTATGGAACTAACCTATTTTATAAATAATATAATAAATTGATTAAACAATTGTTTTTTAATGTTGTTTATAGACGTATAATGCTTATTAACTAATAAAAAGAGTAAACAATCCGTTTTTTTATTAAAAAAATACAAAGAAAAAGAGAAAACAATTAATTTAATTTAGCCATTAGTTCATGAAACATCCGTTAATATAAGACAAGTGGCGCCAAAAATTGAGTCTAATTTTGGCGCCACTTGTCTCATATTAGCGGATTTTTGTGGAACTAACCTATTTTATAAATAATATAATAAATTGATTAAACAATTGTTTTTTAATGTTGTTTATAGACGTATAATGCTTATTAACTAATAAAAAGAGTAAACAATCCGTTTTTTATTAAAAAAATACAAATTAAAAGAGAAAACAATTAATTTAATTAAGCCATTAGTTCATGAAAAATCCGCTAATATGAGACAAGTGGCGCCAAAAATTGAGTCTAATTTTGGCGCCACTTGTCTCATATTAGCGGATTTTTATGGAACTAACCTATTTTATAAATAATAAAATAAATTGTTTAAACAATTGTTTTTTAATGTTGTTTATAGACGTATGATGCTTATTAACTAATAAAAAGAGTAAACAATCCGTTTTTTATTTAAAAAAATACAAATAACAAGAGAAAACAATAAATTTAATTAAGCCATTAGTTCATGAAAAATCCGCTAATATGAGACAAGTGGCGCCAAAAATTGAGTCTAATTTTGGCGCCACTTGTCTCATATCAGCGGATTTTTATGGAACTAACCTATTTAATAAATAATAAAATAAATTGTTTAAACAATTGTTTTTTAATGTTGTTTATAGACGTATAATGCTTATTAACTAATAAAAAGAGTAAACAATCCGATTTTTAAGTAAAAAAATACAAAGAAATAGAGAAAACAATTAATTTAATTAAGCCATTAGTTCATGAAACATCCGTTAATATAAGACAAGTGGCGCCAAAAATTGAGTCTAATTTTGGCGCCACTTGTCTCATATTAGCGGATTTTTACGGAACTAACGTATTTAATAAATAATAAAATAAATTAATTAAACAATTGTTTTTTAATGTTGTTAATAGACGTATAATGCTTATTAACTAATAAAAAGAGTAAACAATCCGATTTTTAAGTAAAAAAATACAAAGAAATAGAGAAAACAATTAATTTAATTTAGCCATTAGTTCATGAAACATCCGTTAATATAAGACAAGTGGCGCCAAAAATTGAGTCTAATTTTGGCGCCACTTGTCTCATATTAGCGGATTTTTATGGAACTAACCTATTTTATGAATAATAAAATAAATTTATTAAACAAATGTTTTTTAATGTTGTTTATAGATGTATGATGCTTTTAAACTAATAAAAAGAGTAAACAATCCGTTTTTTTATTAAAAAAATACAAAGAAATAGAGAAAACAATTAATTTAATATAGCCATTAGTTCATGAAAAATCCGCTAATATAAGACAAGTGGCGCCAAAAATTGAGTCTAATTTTGGCGCCACTTGTCTCATATTAGCGGATTTTTACGGAACTAACCTATTTTATAAATAATACAATAAATTGATTAAACAATTGTTTTTTAATGTTGTTTATAGATGTATGATGCTTTTAAACTAATAAAAAGAGTAAACAATCCGTTTTTTTATTAAAAAAATACAAAGAAATAGAGAAAACAATTAATTTAATTTAGCCATTAGTTCATGAAAAATCCGCTAATATAAGACAAGTGGCGCCAAAAATTGAGTCTAATTTTGGCGCCACTTGTCTCATATTAGCGGATTTTTATGGAACTAACCTATTTTATAAATAATAAAATAAATTGATTAAACAATTGTTTTTTAATGTTGTTTATAGACGTATAATGCTTATTAACTAATAAAAAGAGTAAACAATCCGTTTTTTATTAAAAAAATACAAATTAAAAGAGAAAACAATTAATTTAATTAAGCCATTAGTTCATGAAAAATCCGCTAATATGAGACAAGTGGCGCCAAAAATTGAGTCTAATTTTGGCGCCACTTGTCTCATATTAGCGGATTTTTATGGAACTAACCTATTTTATGAATAATAAAATAAATTTATTAAACAAATGTTTTTTAATGTTGTTTATAGACGTATGATGGTTATTAACTAATAAAAAGAGTAAACAATCCGTTTTTTTATTAAAAAAATACAAATAACAAGAGAAAACAATTAATTTAATTAAGCCATTAGTTTCTGAAAAATCCGCTAATATGAGACAAGTGGCGCCAAAAATTGAGTCTAATTTTGGCGCCACTTGTCTCATATTAGCGGATTTTTATGGAACTAACCTATTCTAGAAATAATAAAATAAATTGTTTAAACAATTGTTTTTTAATGTTGTTTATAGACGTATGATGCTTATTAACTAATAAAAAGAGTAAACAATGCGTTTTTTTATTTAAAAAATACAAATAAAAAGGGAAAACAATTAATTCAATTTAGCCATTAGTTCCTGAAAAATCCGTTAATACGAGACAAGTGGCGCCAAAAATTGAACACAATTTTGGCGCCACTTGTCTCATATTAGCGGATTTTTGTGGAACTAACCTATTCTAGAAATAATAAAATAAATTGTTTAAACAATTATTTTTTAATGTTGTTTATAGACGTATAATGCTTATTAACTAATAAAAAGAGTAAACAATCCGTTTTTTTATTAAAAAAATACAAATAACAAGAGAAAACAATTAATTTAATTAAGCCATTAGTTTCTGAAAAATCCGCTAATATGAGATAAGTGGCGCCAAAAATTGAGTCTAATTTTGGCGCCACTTGTCTCATATTAGCGGATTTTTACGGAACTAACCTATTTTATAAATAATATAATAAATTGATTAAACAATTGTTTTTTAATGTTGTTTATAGACGTATAATGCTTATTAACTAATAAAAAGAGTAAACAATCCGTTTTTTATTAAAAAAATACAAAGAAATAGAGAAAACAATTAATTTAATTTAGCCATTAGTTCATGAAACATCCGTTAATATAAGACACGTGGCGCCAAAAATTGAGTCTAATTTTGGTGCCACTTGTCTCATATTAGCGGATTTTTATGGAACTAACCTATTTTATAAATAATATAATAAATTGATTAAACAATTGTTTTTTAATGTTGTTTATAGACGTATGATGCTTATTAACTAATAAAAAGAGTAAACAATGCGTTTTTTTATTAAAAAAATACAAATAAAAAGGGAAAACAATTAATTCAATTTAGCCATTAGTTCCTGAAAAATCCGTTAATACGAGACAAGTGGCGCCAAAAATTGAACACAATTTTGGCGCCACTTGTCTCATATTAGCGGATTTTTGTGGAACTAACCTATTCTAGAAATAATAAAATAAATTGTTTAAACAATTATTTTTTAATGTTGTTTATAGACGTATAATGCTTATTAACTAATAAAAAGAGTAAACAATCCGTTTTTTTATTAAAAAAATACAAATAACAAGAGAAAACAATTAATTTAATTAAGCCATTAGTTTCTGAAAAATCCGCTAATATGAGACACGTGGCGCCAAAAATTGAGTCTAATTTTGGCGCCACTTGTCTCATATTAGCGGATTTTTATGGAACTAACCTATTCTAGAAATAATAAAATAAATTGTTTAAACAATTGTTTTTTAATGTTGTTTATAGACGTATGATGCTTATTAACTAATAAAAAGAGTAAACAATGCGTTTTTTTATTAAAAAAATACAAAGAAATAGAGAAAACAATTAATTTAATTTAGCCATTAGTTCATGAAACATCCGTTAATATAAGACACGTGGCGCCAAAAATTGAGTCTAATTTTGGTGCCACTTGTCACATATTAGCGGATTTTTATGGAACTAACCTATTTAATAAAAAATAAAATAAATTGATTAAACAATTGTTTTTTAATGTTGTTTATAGACGTATAATGCTTATTAACTAATAAAAAGAGTAAACAATCCGTTTTTTAAGTAAAAAAATACAAAGAAATAGAGAAAACAATTAATTTAATTTAGCCATTAGTTCATGAAAAATCCGCTAATATAAGACAAGTGGCGCCAAAAATTGAGTCTAATTTTTGCGCCACTTGTCTCATATTAGCGGATTTTTATTGAACTAACCTATTTTATAAATAATAAAATAAATTGATTAAACAATTGTTTTTTAATGTTGTTTATAGACGTATGATGGTTATTAACTAATAAAAAGAGTAAACAATGCGTTTTTTATTTAAAAAAATACAAATAAAAAGAGAAAACAATTAATTTAATTTAGCCTTTAGTTCCTGAAAAATCCGTTAATACGAGACAAGTGGCGCCAAAAATTGAGTCTAATTTTGGCGCCACTTGTCTCATATTAGCGGATTTTTATGGAACTAACCTATTTTGTAAATAATAAAATAAATTGTTTAAACAATTGTTTTTTAATGTTGTTTATAGATGTTCGATGCTTATTAACTAATTAAAAGAGTAAACAATCCGTTTTTTTATTAAAAAATACAAATAAAAAGAGAAAACAATTAATTTAATTTAGCCATTAGTTCCTGAAAAATCCGTTAATACGAGACAAGTGGCGCCAAAAATTGAACACAATTTTTTGTTGAAAACCAAGTCTAAATTTTGGCGCCACTTGTCTCATATTAGCGGATTTTTGTGGAACTAACCTATTCTAGAAATAATAAAATAAATTGTTTAAACAATTGTTTTTTAATGTTGTTTATAGACGTATGATGCTTATTAACTAATAAAAAGAGTAAACAATGCGTTTTTTTATTTAAAAAATACAAATAAAAAGGGAAAACAATTAATTCAATTTAGCCATTAGTTCCTGAAAAATCCGTTAATACGAGACAAGTGGCGCCAAAAATTGAACACAATTTTGGCGCCACTTGTCTCATATTAGCGGATTTTTGTGGAACTAACCTATTCTAGAAATAATAAAATAAATAGTTTAAACAATTATTTTTTAATGTTGTTTATAGACGTATAATGCTTATTAACTAATAAAAAGAGTAAACAATCCGTTTTTTTATTAAAAAAATACAAATAACAAGAGAAAACAATTAATTTAATTAAGCCATTAGTTTCTGAAAAATCCGCTAATATGAGATAAGTGGCGCCAAAAATTGAGTCTAATTTTGGCGCCACTTGTCTCATATTAGCGGATTTTTACGGAACTAACCTATTTTATAAATAATATAATAAATTGATTAAACAATTGTTTTTTAATGTTGTTTATAGACGTATAATGCTTATTAACTAATAAAAAGAGTAAACAATCCGTTTTTTATTAAAAAAATACAAATTAAAAGAGAAAACAATTAATTTAATTAAGCCATTAGTTCATGAAAAATCCGCTAATATGAGACAAGTGGCCCCAAAAATTGAGTCTAATTTTGGCGCCACTTGTCTCATATTAGCGGATTTTTATGGAACTAACCTATTTTATAAATAATACAATAAATTGATTAAACAATTGTTTTTTAATGTTGTTAATAGACGTATAATGCTTATTAACTAATAAAAAGAGTAAACAATCCGATTTTTAAGTAAAAAAATACAAAGAAATAGAGAAAACAATTAATTTAATTTAGCCATTAGTTCATGAAACATCCGTTAATATAAGACAAGTGGCGCCAAAAATTGAGTCTAATTTTGGCGCCACTTGTCTCATATTAGCGGATTTTTATGGAACTAACCTATTTTATGAATAATAAAATAAATTTATTAAACAAATGTTTTTTAATGTTGTTTATAGATGTATGATGCTTTTAAACTAATAAAAAGAGTAAACAATCCGTTTTTTTATTAAAAAAATACAAAGAAATAGAGAAAACAATTAATTTAATTTAGCCATTAGTTCATGAAACATCCGTTAATATAAGACACGTGGCGCCAAAAATTGAGTCTAATTTTGGCGCCACTTGTCTCATATTAGCGGATTTTTATGGAACTAACCTATTTTATAAATAATATAATAAATTGATTAAACAATTGTTTTTTAATGTTGTTTATAGACGTATAATGCTTATTAACTAATAAAAAGAGTAAACAATCCGTTTTTTAAGTAAAAAATACAAAGAAATAGAGAAAACAATTAATTTAATTTAGCCATTAGTTCATGAAAAATCCGCTAATATAAGACAAGTGGCGCCAAAAATTGAGTCTAATTTTGGCGCCACTTGTCTCATATTAGCGGATTTTTATGGAACTAACCTATTTTATAAATAATACAATAAATTGATTAAACAATTGTTTTTTAATGTTGTTTATAGATGTATGATGCTTTTAAACTAATAAAAAGAGTAAACAATCCGTTTTTTTATTAAAAAAATACAAAGAAATAGAGAAAACAATTAATTTAATTTAGCCATTAGTTCATAAAAAATCCGCTAATATAAGACAAGTGGCGCCAAAAATTGAGTCTAATTTTGGCGCCACTTGTCTCATATTAGCGGATTTTTATGGAACTAACCTATTTTATAAATAATACAATAAATTGATTAAACAATTGTTTTTTAATGTTGTTTATAGATGTATGATGCTTTTAAACTAATAAAAAGAGTAAACAATCCGTTTTTTTATTAAAAAAATACAAAGAAAAAGAGAAAACAATTAATTTAATTTAGCCATTAGTTCATGAAACATCCGTTAATATAAGACAAGTGGCGCCAAAAATTGAGTCTAATTTTGGCGCCACTTGTCTCATATTAGCGGATTTTTGTGGAACTAACCTATTTTATAAATAATATAATAAATTGATTAAACAATTGTTTTTTAATGTTGTTTATAGACGTATAATGCTTATTAACTAATAAAAAGAGTAAACAATCCGTTTTTTATTAAAAAAATACAAATTAAAAGAGAAAACAATTAATTTAATTAAGCCATTAGTTCATGAAAAATCCGCTAATATGAGACAAGTGGCGCCAAAAATTGAGTCTAATTTTGGCGCCACTTGTCTCATATTAGCGGATTTTTGTGGAACTAACCTATTTTATAAATAATATAATAAATTGATTAAACAATTGTTTTTTAATGTTGTTTATAGACGTATAATGCTTATTAACTAATAAAAAGAGTAAACAATCCGTTTTTTATTAAAAAAATACAAATTAAAAGAGAAAACAATTAATTTAATTAAGCCATTAGTTCATGAAAAATCCGCTAATATGAGACAAGTGGCGCCAAAAATTGAGTCTAATTTTGGCGCCACTTGTCTCATATTAGCGGATTTTTATGGAACTAACCTATTTTATAAATAATATAATAAATTGATTAAACAATTGTTTTTTAATGTTGTTTATAGACGTATAATGCTTATTAACTAATAAAAAGAGTAAACAATCCGTTTTTTTATTAAAAAAATACAAAGAAAAAGAGAAAACAATTAATTTAATTTAGCCATTAGTTCATGAAACATCCGTTAATATAAGACAAGTGGCGCCAAAAATTGAGTCTAATTTTGGCGCCACTTGTCTCATATTAGCGGATTTTTGTGGAACTAACCTATTTTATAAATAATATAATAAATTGATTAAACAATTGTTTTTTAATGTTGTTTATAGACGTATAATGCTTATTAACTAATAAAAAGAGTAAACAATCCGTTTTTTATTAAAAAAATACAAATTAAAAGAGAAAACAATTAATTTAATTAAGCCATTAGTTCATGAAAAATCCGCTAATATGAGACAAGTGGCGCCAAAAATTGAGTCTAATTTTGGCGCCACTTGTCTCATATTAGCGGATTTTTGTGGAACTAACCTATTTTATAAATAATATAATAAATTGATTAAACAATTGTTTTTTAATGTTGTTTATAGACGTATAATGCTTATTAACTAATAAAAAGAGTAAACAATCCGTTTTTTATTAAAAAAATACAAATTAAAAGAGAAAACAATTAATTTAATTAAGCCATTAGTTCATGAAAAATCCGCTAATATGAGACAAGTGGCGCCAAAAATTGAGTCTAATTTTGGCGCCACTTGTCTCATATTAGCGGATTTTTATGGAACTAACCTATTTTATAAATAATATAATAAATTGATTAAACAATTGTTTTTTAATGTTGTTTATAGACGTATAATGCTTATTAACTAATAAAAAGAGTAAACAATCCGTTTTTTAAGTAAAAAAATACAAAGAAATAGAGAAAACAATTAATTTAATTTAGCCATTAGTTCATGAAAAATCCGCTAATATAAGACAAGTGGCGCCAAAAATTGAGTCTAATTTTTTGTTAAAAACCAAGCCTAAATTTTGGCGCCACTTGTCTCGTATTAGCGGATTTTTTCTGAACTAACCTATTTAGTAAATATTACATTTAATACTTAAATAATTTTTTTTGTATTAGTTTTTACTGCTAGATGTAATTGTATTATTTTAACTATTGAAACAGAATGTGTATCCTATATGCTAGTTTCTTTATAATACATTATATTCATAATTAATGAACAAACAGGACAAGGTGAAATAAATAAAACTCCGACAATTTTTTTTTTGACTAAAATAAACATTTATTTTCATTGCTAATATAAAATTAGACATTGTGATAACACGAAACACGTATCGTACAATATTTCACACAGGATTATACTCTAGGGTTCCAGGTTCAAAGTTTGTTAAAAAAAAAGGATAAGAATTAAGAAAACAAAAAAGTCGATTAGTAAAAATTGCCTTGTTAAGAAAAAAAAGAAAAGGTTTCGAATTGTAGATTACGTGCAACATAACCAGCACTTAAAATTATCTAATAAAAAAAAAGAGTAACAATGGATAAATTCTCGACAATTGTTGATTAAAATACAGACTTTGATTGAAAATGTTACTCTTTAGATTTAAGAAAGCTATTAACATTCACTAAACATTTTACGTTCAGCTGATTAAAAAAAAAGAAAAAAAAACTTATAAATATCACAAATTATCATACAAAAATGTACATCACTTCCATTTCATCTAATTGAACTAAAAATTAGGTGACAATTTCTCCTTAAAGACTATAAAAATCTAATTACATAAATACAAGCTATTTACAATTTGATAAAGAATGTATATATGTTAATTGCCGATATTTGTTTGGTCGTTCAAAAAAATTCGTTAAACGATCAAAAAAAAAACTGAATTTCTCTTTTTTTTCTTTATTTACACATTGCGAGGCTCTGCCACATTTTGTTTCCCAGGGCGAGGTAACTAAATGGTTAACTACAACTTACAAAATATAGCCGTGATTCGCTATATTCAAGTTAGATCCATAAATTAGCTCGCTAATCATTTATTTTTACACGCAGCTGAATTTCACACCTAGAAATTAAAAAAAAAAAATTTATTGATATTTTCTGATGATTTAAAATGAAAATAAACATTCCAAATGTTTTTTTTTAAGTTCCGAACAGTCGATAGTTACCTTCAACTAGTCAGATTAATTTAAATTTAAATTTTTTGTACCGTCATCACTGGAGTAGCAGTTATGGCAGTGGAGTTTATGGTTGCGAACTCGAACGTCAGTTCCCATTAGGCCGTCCCCCAAGCGAACATGACAGACGCAACATTTGAAGCATTCCATATGGTAAAATAGCCGAAGACTTTCAATTATCATCGCTGCTCCTCGGCCTGAAAAAAGCGAATGTTTCTTTAAAAACCTATTTTATTTTAGTCACAGTTTACTCCAATTACGCCTTGAAAAGAATTTAATTTTCTATCATTAATTTTAATAAAATTTAATAGTTAACTTAATTATTAGAATTAATCAAAAAAATTCGATTTTATTAACAAAAAATTAGAGAATTTTTTTAGAAAGAATTCAATTATTATCAATATTTTAATAGAATTCCATAAAAAAACATTTTTTATTTTAATAAAGTTCAGGAAAGAATTTAATTATTCTCAAGAGTTTAATAAAATTCTTTGAATGAATTAAATTTTTTTTTTCATTTTAATAAAGTTCTGAGAAGAATTTTATTATTCTTCAGTTATTAATAAAATTCGATAATGAAATGTTTACTCTCAATTATTACAAAATACGAATAATTTAAAAACTCGAAAAAAATTATTTGCAAATTAAAATAATTTTTTCAAATTTTCAATTAAAATTATTTTAAAAAACTCCATTATTTTAAAAAGAACGGAACGAAATTTTTTAGAAAGATTTAAATAGGATTTTAAAAAAATTTAATAAAGATCTTTGCAAGAATTCAATTATTCTAATAAATAATAAAATTCTTTGAAAGAATTCAATTATTCTAATAAATAATAAAATTCTTCGAAAGAATTCAATTAATATAAATGATAAATTTCTTTAAAAGAATTCAATTATTTTCAATACAGTAATTTAAAAAAAAAATTAAAAAATGGAAAACATTTAAAAAGAAAAATTACATAAAAATTTAGGAAACAAAGAAGCGAATTATTTTTTCATTAATAATTGTTTTCTGTTGTTTAAAATGGAAGAATGGAAAAATTTTTCTTTACCTAATTCGTCTCCACAATGGGAGCACTTTTTCTTTCCAGAGACGCTCAACATCTTCTCCTGTGACTCGACACTACTGGGTGTTTGATTGGTTTTCTGCGGCTGCACTACATACTGTTTTTGGATAATTTCCTGACTTGGCTGCTCTAATCTAAAAGAAAATAATTAACATTAAAGTATTCTCAAAAATTTTAACTGAAATTTATTATTAAATAAATTTTTATTAGCAAATCCGACGAGAATTCAATTATTAAAATACACAAAAATAAGTAATTTATTGAATTGCTTTTTGAAATTAAATTCTCATAAATCGATTTTTATTTAAAATCTCTTTTTCTAAAACTTAACGCTATAATGCTTTTAATATTAAATTATTGTCTAAAATTAATTTTTAAATCAATTTCTATTAGAAAATTCTATTATCATTCAATTATTTAAATACAAAAATAAATAGTTTATTGTATGACTAACAAAACTAAACGCGCGCAAAATATTTCTATTCCAACAGTAACTTGAAATAAAATTCAAAATTTATTTCAATAAAAGAAGTATTTTAAAAAAATTTTAGTCTCATTTTTTCAAGAATATTTAATTATTTTTTAAAATTTTAACTAAAATTTTTGTTAAATCAATTCCGATCAGAATTTAACTATGAGAATTAAATTATTTAATTAGAATAATTTTTGTAAATTTATAAAATGATATAATTTCAAAACTATAATTATATTTAAAGACAATTTTTCAAGAGGGAAAAATTATATTTCTTTAAAATATAAAATTCTACAGAATTTCCAATTGTTTCAATTTGTTAAAATTTTTATTGTGAATTCAAGTACCTTTTTCTTTAAAAAAATTTAATTACTATTTTTTTAAAACCTAATTTTTTAAAAATTTCCAAATTAAATTTTTCAAATTTTAATAACTTTTGTAAAATAAAATTATTATTGTTCTTAACTTGCGTTAAATTTCAAAATACTTAAAAATTTGAACTGCAAGTCTTCCAAAATTCAATTAATTTTCTAGAATTTTTGAATACATAATATTATTCAAAATTTAATTTTTAAAGAAGCTAACAAATTAAAATACTACATATTTTTACAAGTTAACTTTCCGTCTAGAATGTTTTATTAAAAATTTGTTTAAATAATTGAATTCTTTTGGAAAATTGTATTAAAAATCATTGATTGAGGAAAACTTGAAAATAATAATTTTAATACTTATATATTAATAAAATATTAATACTTAATAATAATAATTTTTAAATAATATTTAAATAAATTAAATATAATAATAATTCTCTTAAATCCAAAAAGAAAGAATTATTTCCGAAACAAATTATCAATTAAAATTGAAATTGTCGTAAATAAATAAAATTGAAAACTTTAATTCAAGATCATTGTGACTAAATTGAAAAGAAAAGTTCCGAATTTACCTTCGTCTAGGTGGAATGGGCTTCTCCTGCGCCCTCGCTTGCACTCTCTGCGTAAGTGTTTGAATAATTGAATCTGGTAGAGGTTTGCTGTCCGACCTTGGCGGTGAAGTATTATATGGCACAGAAGTTCCTGTGACGTGTTGCTGTGGTTTTCGCACCGGTGATCGTTGATTTTTCTCATTAATTCTCCTCTGCTCCGCTTCCTATTCGGGGAAAAATGAATCACAAAGTTAGAAATAAATTCAAATTAACTAATATTATTTATTAGAATTTTTGTAATTTTAAATTTTTTCTAGAGTAATTAATTTTTTTGAAAACAAATATTGTATTTACTTGAATAAGCCAGTGTTGATAATTATATTCCTGGGCTGCGCGTGGAACATCGCTTTTTCTTCTCTGAACCCACTGATCGCCCTGAACGATTCGCGAACGAGGAACTGCGCTCAATGCATGCAGTGTTTGTCTCGTCATTTGCTGACCGCCATGATTTGCCAACATCGTTGCCGAAGCGCTGTGACGAATAGACGCATCGACTTGCTGTGGAATCGAATCCGCCGATGGAATTCTGCTGTTCCTGAGAGATAAAATTTTTATCACCATTAAATTATATTCGAATAAAACAAAAATTAAAGTCAATCAACAGGGTTGCCACAAATATTTAATTTTATTTTTCCCTGACTTTTCCCTGATTTACAGACAAAATTTTCACTTTTTCCCTGACTCTAAAGAATATTCTGATTCACTCTAAAAATTATGAGATAATCAAGAAAAAATGTTCTATTACATTTATTTACAAATTTCATTAATAATTGTAAAAGTATTCAAAAACATCAATAACTTCTTTTTTAAATAAATATTAAATCATTACTATTTTTCTGTAGGAATTAAAATTCTTCAAAACATTCAAATTCAAACCTTTTTAAATTAAACAACTTCATGTTTTGTAACAATTTAAATTAACATAACATTTTTTAGAATAGGTTAATTATTTACAAAAATCCTTCGCAAGAACTCAATTATTTTTACAAGCAGTAAAATTTCTCAAAAAAATTAAATAATTTAAAAACAGTGTAATAAAATTCGTGGCAATAATTCAATTACTTTCATAAATAATAATAAATAGATTATTCGTTAATTCATTTTTAAATCAATTTTTATTAGAAAATTCTAGAAAAATTCATATATTTAAA
Source organism: Leptopilina myrica (nomen nudum) (assembly GCA_032872475.1). Taxonomy (NCBI): domain Eukaryota; kingdom Metazoa; phylum Arthropoda; class Insecta; order Hymenoptera; family Figitidae; genus Leptopilina; species Leptopilina myrica (nomen nudum). The sequence continues at coordinate 28,935,521 of CM065465.1, read as the reverse complement.
TTAAAAAATAAATAATTTATTGAATAATAGAATGTTCTTTGTTAAAATTTAATTCTCATAAAGAATTTTATCAATAAATTTTTAAATATATGAATTTAATTTGATAAATTTTAATAAAATTTTTAAGAATACTTACATTTTTCGAGGAATTTGATTAAAATATATATTGTATAAAAAATCATTAAAATTCTGCGATGAGTTTTATTACTTATCAAAATAATTTAAATTTTCTTAAAATTTCCATAAAATAAGTGAATTTTGGAGAAGAATTTTTTTATTTCTAAAGTTACTTGGAATTTTAACAAGAATTTTTTTTTTAATTTTTGAACACAATTGGATTTCTGTGAAGAATTTTTTTACATTTTAAAAATAATTTAATACTTCCAACGAATTTTATTCAAATTTATAAAAATAACTGTATTTATGTGAAGAATTTTCTTATTTATATAAATTATTGAATTCTTACAAAGAATTTTATTCCAGTTTATAAAAATAATTGAATTTCGGTGAAGAATTTTTTAAATAATTTATATTTTTCGAAAAATTTTATGAAATTTTGTATTTTAAATAATTGAACTCCTGTCAAAATTTTATTACTTATGAAAATAATGAAATTATTTCGAATTAATTCATTAAAATTAAATTTCTACAAAATTTTGCCAAGAATTTTATTAAAATTTAAAAATATAATTGAATTTAGATGAAGAATTTTATTAATTTTGAAAATAATTTAATTCTTCCAACGAATTTTATTTAAGTTTATATAAATAATTGAATTCTTACAACGAATTTTATTCAAGTTTATAAAAGTAATTGAATTTCGGTGAAGAATTTTATTATTTATAAAAATATTTTTGTATAATTGATATTTTTCAAAAAATTTTATTACTACTTATGAAAATAATTGAATTATTTTGAAGAAATTAATTAAAAATTGAATAATTGAATTCTTGTGAAATTTTGTCAAGAATTTTATTAAAACTTTTAAAAATAATTTAATTTTAATGAAGTATTTTATTATTTATAAAAATAATTGTAATTTCGACGAGAATTGTTTTTAAATTTTTGAACAGAATTGAAATTTTGCGAAGAATTTTTGTAACTTTTGAAAATAATTGAATTTCTATAATCATTTGTAACTTTTCCAAAATCCAATTTTTTTTTAGTATTTTTAACTAAAATTCTTTTATCAATCTAGTATTTACGAAAATTGTAAAAATTATTCATAAAATAATTTATAAGTTATAATTTATGATAGATATTATTAATTTTATTTAATTATTATATATTTATTATTTATTATTAATTTTATGATAGTTTTTGAAAATTTAAGTTATTTAAAAAGAAATTATTGTCAGAAATAGAAAAAATTGAAGGTTTTGTATTGAAATTTGTGGCAATTTCATAGTTTACGAGGCAAAAAGAAAAAAAAATTTAGTTTTCTCATGAATTTTACAAATTTAATTTTTTCCAGTATTTTTTAGTAAAAATCCCTGACTTTTCCCTGACTTCCCTGACCAGTGTCAATCCTGAATTAAAAATTTATTGAAACAAACTTAAAAACAAAAAACAAAATTAAAAATTAAAAAACGAAATTAAAAGGAAATTAAAATAAAATGAAACGAAATTAAAATAAAATAAATCGAAATTAAATTCAAATGAAACGAAATTGAAATGAAATGAAACTAAGCGAAAGTGGATTAAAATAAAACAGAATGAAAGTAAAGAACTAAATTCAATTCTTTTCAATTGTCACACAAATTCGATTCAAAGGAAATAATTTTATCGATCAAATTCCAAAAAAACAGGGCAAAATACACAAATTAATTCAAAATCACCAGTAATTCCAAACAAAATATTTAGCAAAAGCAACAATCTTCAACCAACAACTGAAATCGGTTTAAATTCCGATATTCACTTTCGTTACGCAAGACATTTTGATTGTGAATAAAGCAAAAATGGGCTCGGCGGAAACCATAGTGTAAAGTTTCCCATTGTCAAGATTGATTTTTTTCTCTCTTTGTGTTCAATTGATATTGAACTAATAGCCTTTTAATCGAGTGCAATAAAGTGCGCATTTGTGTTTGCAAAAAAAAAATGCTAATCATTCCTATTCTTTTCTCGTTTTGTATTTTAAAAAAGCAAAAAGAAAAAAACAACTTTTACCTGATTGGAACGTCCCTGGGTCGTTGTTCAGCCATTCTTATGGGTTTCGCCGGAGGAATTGGAGGCGGGGGCGGTCTTCTTCTTTGCACCTCTTGCATTTGAAGATTCGGCATCGACGATCTGTAATTTAATGGAGTTTGAAGTTTGTACTGTTGGGCATTTCTCGCCGAGCCATTAGCAACATCCTGCAACGATTTCCATTGCTCCTGAAGCTGCTGTGCCAATTGCTGTTGTTTTTGCTCCTGATAAGCCAAATTATTTCGCTTCCGCTGAAGTTCCTCCTGCTCGAGTTGCAGCAGTTCCCTCTCAACGCGAAGCACGTCCTGAAAAATTAATTTTCATTTCTAATTTTTTCCTTATGATAATTATACAGAACTTTTCTCGCTGTAGTTTTTAGAAAATTCGATTTTAAAAAAGAAAAATGTGAAAATATGGAATGAAATTGAAATTATATAAATTGTTTCCGTCTTGATTAAATTTTGGAATTAAAGAATTTTTCTCACCCCTGTTGAAAACTCGTCATCACGATTATCGAACTCCATGGCATTGATTAATGTCTTATTTTGTTCGGGTTTGATTTTCAATACTTCATTTCTGACAATAATTTCCTCCTGTCGGCGATTTTCTGAAATTTTCTTCTCACTTTCGTCATTAATTTCAGTCTGAATTTTAAGTTTCTCTTGTGTCTGCAAACGAAGTTCCTTATCCATTCTTTCATCCTCTAAACGTTTCACTTCCGCCGCGCGAGCAACTTCTTGACGTACAATTTCCTCTTGTTGCTGTTGTTTTCTAACAACTTCCTCTTGTTTGCGAATATTTTCCTCATTCTTACGTAGCATTTCTTCCTGTCGTCGTTGCTCCTCCGCCTCTAGGGCGCGTTCACGTTCCAACTGCATTTTCTCCTCCTCCAATTCGCGTAATTTATGAGCCAATTTCTCTCCAATGTCACTGGAAAAATTGCGTAAAAATTTAAATAAAGAAATGAAAGAAAAAAAATAGTGAAGGAGAAGAATAGAAATAAAATAGAGAAATAATTACCTATTTAATTCACGACTATTTCCATAGCGCCATTGCTCTTCCTTTTCAAGGACTTCGATAATTTCGCGCTCCTTTTTTGTGATCTCATCTTCCTCGGAGGAAGTTACACTTGCTCCGAATGGCTCGCTACTCTGCCTACTGTGTTGCGATATATCGGGACTCACTGGCTGCTTGGTCCAATCTTCCACGTGGCCAAGTTCCACTCCCGAGTCGCGTTCATGACTCGAATCCTGCTCGTAATTGCTGTCAGTATCATAGGAACGTCGATGAAGTTGCTCGATACGTCTCTCTTCAGCCAGAATCGATGCAATGTCTGGCGGTTTCGTCAGCATCAATTCTCGCTCCAAATCGTCATCGTTCAACTGCAAGAAGGAAAATTATTCTTTAATAAATTTAACAATTGATTATACAGTAAAATAATCAGGAATAAGATTGAAGAAAATTCCAAAAATTCAAAAAAGGCGAGTAGAGAAATATTTTTGAATAAAATTGAAAGAATTGACAATAAAATGGAAGAAAATCAAAAAACAAGTCGAGTAGAGAAAAAATTTTGAATAAAATTGAAAGAATTGACAATAAAATGGAAGAAAATTGAAAAAAAGGAAGGAAAATTGAATAAAAGGCGAGCAAGGGAAAAAATCTGGAATAAAACCCCAAAAAAATGCGAATAGTAAAGAAAAAAAAGTCAGATAAAAAAAAATATCGTAACGTTATAAAAGCAATTCGTGTGTAAAGAAATTCTCTCTCTAAGTATGAAAATCCTTACTCCTCCAATTCCAAGGAAATCGGAGCGCCTGGTTCTGAGTTCCTTCTTTATTCTGCGAGTGGAATTTAATCTCTTCAAATTCTGAACGGGAGGATTTTCTTCATCGCTGAGTTCAACCGGTGGCGGTGGTGGTTTTTCTTTCGGTGGTTCAACACTTGTTGGCGGACCCATAGGAAAGGCAAGACCAGATACTATTTCTTCATCGCTCGTTAAACTCAATGGTAAAATCTGCGGGTAAAACGGAGAAAACACAGTTAAATTAAAATTTCTATTATTGTATAAAAATCGGTAAATTAAATTTTAATCAAGAAAATGCAGAAGTGTATTTAATAAAGAAAATGTTTTTAATGTTTGTAAAATTGTTTCTCTTTCACAATCTTTCGAATTTGGAATATTTTTACGACCCCTTGAAGTATGAATTCTTTTTCCAACCTTTAATTGTAATTTTTTTTTTTAATTCGATTATTTTTTATTTAATTTTCTTTTTTAATTATATATATATATATGAATTCCTCTCCAATCATAAATAAATATTCCTATCTTTAATCTTTCATTTCCGTGTACATAAAAAAAAAGATAAATACACACCTTAACTAAATATCAATCAATAGTCACGTTTCAAGTTCAAATTTTTTTTTGTTGAGTAAAATTAAACATACCAAACGAAATTAAATGTTTTGAAAATGAAAAATACAATTACGAAAAACTAAAGAAGGGAACTTTTCAATTTTTATTCGTAAATGAAGAGGGCTTATTTATTTCTTTAATTTCCTCTTTCTTTTTAATTTCAATTTTTTACTCCCTTTTTACATTTTAATTTATTTAATTTTGTTACTCTATTTTTATTTCTTTTTATACTTTAATTAAATTTACCTCCCCACCCCCGAATTTTTTTACTTTTTCAATTAATTTTTTATTCCCTTCTTATTTAATTTGTTTACTCCCTTTTTGTTTTCTTTCTTAGTTCCATTATTTTTAACTTTTTTTTTCTTTTTTCCTTATTTTTATTTTCAATCACTTATTTTCTTTATTTTAAAATTAACTTCTTTGGTTTAATTTTTTCACTCTAATTTTCTTTCTGTTCTATTAATTCTTACCGGAGTTGAGCCATGCGACATGGGACTAAACATCTCAACGGATGAATGAATTTCGACAAAATTTAAAGTTGATGGTCGCTCAATTTTTTCAGCAATCAGAGGAGTGGAAATAATTTCTTGTTCCTGTTGAATTGATTCAAATTGAATATCGCTCTTCTTCCTCTGGGAAACAATTTCCAATTGTGAATTATTATTGGATGCTGTTGTTGCTGCTGCCGGTGTTCCAGTAACTTCAAGTTGTTCCTCGCGATCGACTGGCTTGATCGCTTGGCAAATAATTTCTTCTTCCACTGCTTTCTCGATAACCGGTGGTTCCTGGGAGAGAAAAGCATAGACGGGACGTTATTGTGTATTCTCTTATATTATAGAAACCGTTTTGTTTCAAAAGGGGAAAAGAGTGCGTTACGAATTTTGCAACGCTACATTCTATGCAAATTCGTAACCAACAATCGAGGCTGAAGCAAACGTTTCTCAAATGAGACGGACTGGCAGATTTTGTTTTTTTAATAACGGAGTTTCTTGAAACTGATTTCGTATTCTAAAATAGAATAAAAAATTACAATGATATAATTTTTATTTACCTCTATTATTTTATTTTCTATTTTCTTTCTATTTCTATATTTGAAATAGAATTCTATTATTTATTTCTTTATTTTTTATTCATTTAGTTTTTATTTTCATAGTGCCAGTCGTTGCATTTGTGAAACGTTGTACTCCACTTTTATTTTCCATTGACAGTTTCCTTTTTTTTCTACAAAGAACAAAAAAATGTTAACTTAATTTTACAAATATATTTTAAGAAAACAAAAAAGGAAAAACACCTGCAAAAATAAAAATCTAGACAAATATTAAAAATAAAAATTTGCTTCTAAAATTTTATTGAATAAAAAGAAGAAAAATATTAAATAAAAAAAAAACAATTACAAATGGAATAAAAAATAAAAACATTGTTCATGGAGAAATAAATCTAACTCTATCGAATAAACGTAAAAATAAATATTTACATAAAATGTTACAGTAGAAGAAATAGAATAGTCAAAGTGCAATAAAAGCAAAATTATCGTCACAAAATAGAATTAAATAAATAGAAAACATGCAGTAATATTATTGGTAATTATTGGAAAAATAGAAGTGAAAGCGTCAGGGGAAAAAAAGGGAAAAGAATCAAGTGACTAAATTTTTAGTTACAGGAAGACTCAATAAATAATATAAGCAATAAATGACAATTTACAAAGTTTAGAGCATGAAAGAAAATAAAAAAAGAGAAAAAATTTTATTACCTCCATTTTTTTCTAAATAAAGCAATAATTATTTAATTTCTGTGATGCACGAATAAAAACAAGACTTTCATAACTAACGATCGTCGCAGTCTCGAAAGGTAAACGTATACTAATATTGAAAATGTTTTTTACACTCTTATGAAATCTTTCTGATAAGGAAACATTTCATTATCAAAACGTATTTTTAATATTTGTTTCTAAAAAAAAATAAATTAAAAGAAAATTTTATCTATTCATTAAGAAATAAATTGTAATGATTTTTAAAAATAGGACAATTTTTTAATGACACTTTACTGTGTAAAAATTGTACAATAGTCAAAAATATAAATTTTTTGAAATTATTTTGATTTATTTATTTTTGAGAAAATATTCAAAATTCTATACTAAATATTTAAATTCGGAAAATAAATAATTTTCTTTTTTTTGGCAAATAATAATAAACAATAGTGATGATGTAATTTTTTGAAAATCGTAATCAATTTGTCAAAGGTATTTTTAATTTTTTTTTATCATTCTAAAGTGTACTTTGTGACGTTGATTTAATGATAAGACTCTATTAAAGTTCTAACTGCGTGATTCAATTTTTCGACGGAATTGTGTAATCAAAAAGTGAATTTTAGAAAAGAAAATTAATTTTACTTGCAAATTAAAAAATCGTAAACACAGAAAAAATAAATATTGTTTTTTTTGTAATGTTTTGGGAAAAAATTAAAATTTTTTTTTGGAGAAAAGTGAAGCATCTGCATAAACAAGCAACGCCCGGGAGAAAAATAATTCTGATTTGCAAAAATCTTCTATTTCGGAGATTAGAGTTTAATTAAACTTACTTTAGGTTTAATTTTTATTTTTAAAAACTAGGATAAGAATTTAGTAAAAACAAAAATTTGGAAAATTTTTTTATGAACATTTAACTTTGTAGTTCCGAATTCAATTTTATTTTGAGAACAAAAATTGAAAAGAATAAATTAATTTTTCCTGATAAAAAAATAAAACTACTGTTTTTTATTTTTAATATATTAAGTAATTGAATCGAGTGAAAAAATTTCGTCATTACAGAAAATAATTCCAAAAGATAAGAGGTAAAGATAAAAAGCAAACAATGAGAGATTTACTCTCAACTGTCTCTCTCTCTTCTCTATGTGCAAATATATAATATGAGAGAATCGCGATAAAATTTTCTAGTTATATTTACAACTTAATGTTGGGCAATAAATTAAATTCAATTCTTTTATAGTCTCGTCGATAGAATGACATCATTGCAAATCGGATTGTCTTTCAAGCGGAGGCGTTTTAAGAACACAAGCCTTACCTCTTATAAAGAACCCAAGCTTTAGACAACTTATAAGAAGGTCCAGCGGGAGGAAGCAGATGACAAACTTCAATTTATTTTTTTCAAAAGCCTCTCTCTTTCTCTCTTCTTAGTACTCTCGAAATTTGTCAGATAAAAAACTATATTTTGTATTCAAATCAAAAAAATTACTGCGATTTGCAAATATTATTTTCAACTAAACGGAAGTAAAAGAAACAAAAATGTAAAAAAAATACGCAAGGAAATTTAATTATAAAAATTGAGACAAAAATTGTACTCAATTAGAAAATTGTCATTGAAAATGACAGGGACAAAAAAAATTTATTTAAAAACGAGATTTTATTGAAGAATTGAATTGAAAACGAGATTTTCTCAAAGAATTCAATTAAAAACGAAATTTTGTTAAAGAATTGAATTAAAAATGAGAATAAAAAAAATTCGATTAAAAATTGCATTTAATTGAAAAATGTAATTAAAAATGACGTTTAGATAGAGAATTTAAATCCCATTGGGAATTAATTACAAAGATTTCTACTAAAGACGACACTTTAAAAATTAAATTAAATCAAACAAATTCAATCAAAAATGACAATTAAAAAATTCAATTAAAAATCACATTTAACTAAAAAAATTCTATTGAAAATTACATTTAATTGAAAAATTCAACTAAAAATTGTATTCAATTGAAAACGAAATTTAACTGCAGAATTTAATTAAAAATTACATTAAGGTGAAATATTCAATCAAAAATTATGTTTAACTGAAAAATTAAAAAAAATGACATTTCACTGAAAAATTCAAATAAAATTTACATTTCACTGAAAAATTCCACTAAAAAATACATTCAATTAAAAACGACATTTATATACAAAATTTAATTAAAAATTACATTTAACTAAAATATTCAATAAAAATTTCGTTTAACTGAAAAATTTAATTAAAAATTGCATTTAACTGAAAAATTTAAATAAAAATTACATTTAACAAAAATATTCAAACAAAAATTAGGTTTAACTGAAAAATTTAAAAAAAATTACATTTTACTAAAAAATTCAATTTAAATTTACGTGTAACTGAAAAATTCAATTAAAAAAATTTATTCAATTAAAAACGACATTTAATTACAGAATTTAATTAAAAAACATTAATTAAAAATTACATTTAACTAAAATATTCAATTAAAAATTTCGTTTAACTGAAAAATGTAATAAAAAATTGCATTTAACTGAAAAATTCAAATAAAAATTACATTTAACTGAAATATTTAATTAAAATTTACTTTTAACTAAAAAATTTTATTAAAAATTACATTTAACAGAAAAATTCAATTAAAAATTACATTTAACTGAAATATTTAATTAAAATTTACTTTTAACTAAAAAATTTAATTAAAAATTACATTTAACAGAAAAATTCAATTAAAAATTACATTTAACTGAAAAATTCAACTAAAAATTGCATTCAATAATTAAAAACCACATTTAAATGCAGAATGTAATTAAAAAATTTATTTGAAAAATTCAATTATAAATTACGTTTAACTGAAAAATTTAAATAAAAATTATATTTAACTGAAATATTCATATAAAAATTAGGTTTAACTGAAAAATTAAAAAAAAATTACATTTAATTAAAAAAATTCAATTTAAATTTACATGTAACTGAAAAATTCAATTAAAAAAATACATTCAATTAAAAACGACATTTAATTACAGAATTTAATTAAAAATGACATTTAACTAAAATATTCAATTAAAAATTTCGTTTAATTGAAAAATTTAATTAAAAATTGCATTTAACTGAAAAATGTATATAAAAATTACATTTAACTGAAATATTTAATTAAAATTTACTTTTAACTGAAATATTCAATTAAAAATTACATGTATCTGAAAAAGCAAATAAAAAATGTCATTTAATCAAAAAAAATTCTTTTACGAATAAATAAGAAAATTCAATTCAATTTAATTTGAAAAATTAACTAAAAATTACTTTGAATTAGAGATTGTCAATTTAATTATAAATTACATTCAATTCTAAAAAATATAATTAAAAACTTTAGTGTAAATAATATTACGATAAAAATTCAATTCTCAATATCGAGAAATAAAAAATTGATCTCTTTCTCCGAGGAATGAAATAATTTTTTAAAATACAATTTTTGTTATAAATATACAAAAATTAATAATAAAAGATCAAAGCCGAACGGTATGAACTAATATTTAATAAACAATAAATAAAAAAAAATATTCCAAATATTTTTCACAAAATTTTTCCAATTCCTATTTTTCTTTCTTGTTTATTTTTAAACATTAATTCCGAGAAAGGAAAAAAAAATCTTCAAACGTGACTTAGTGTGAGAATAAGCAATAATAGTTAACAATCTACTGATTCTAAATAAGCTAGTAATACTGACTTCGTTAACTACTTTTATTTGCGGGTATTATTACGTGGGACTATAATGCACTCGTCGACTTTAATTTGCACTAAATAATTACCGGAACTGACAACGCTGTACTGAGCAATAGAAATTCATTAATAATCCACTGGCGTAGGACAAATTTTTCTCTATTTTTTTCTCAATTCTACAATAAAGTTATTTTTCCCCCTTTTAAAAATTACAAAAAAAAAATGCAAACTTTCTATAATTTCTAAATTAAGACACAATTTTTTGTTTTTTAAATAGCAATAAAAATTCACAAAAAATTAAATTCATGCCAATAAGTGTCGATCATTGTTCAAAGCTCAAAGAAGGAAAAATATTTTTGCAATTAAAAAAATTATTTTATTCAATTCATTTTCAATTAAATTGTACCTTCTTTTCCTTTTATATTTTATTTGAATTTTTCAATTTAATTAATATAAACAAAAAAAAATTAAAGCAGACTTAAACTGAAGATCAATTTCCATTTTCCAATAATTTTGCGAGCAATTTCGAAAATCGTTAATTCGTCAGGATTGAATTAAAAAAAAAATTTATTTTTTTTGAGCTGTGAACTGTTTGATCGACCGGAAAATGGTGAGTGATTAAAAAGTATAGGAAATGAGAGACTTGACTGCCCAATTAATCTTATATTTCGTGTTACATCGTATAGTTTTTTTTTTGCTCGAAAAAAAAAAATTCTTCACTCGACGAACAAGTATCCATTAACTCGTGCTGTACTGGCAAATTATTATTTCTTGTTGTTATTATTATTTTATTACAACTATTAATAATATTATTATTATTATTATTATTAATTTTTTTTATAAGATCAGTATACAACCCTCTTTTAATAAAACTAATCGTAAGAATAAGTCTTATGCTCAAAAAGATATTTTCCAAAAAGAAACGAAAAAAATTTAGCCCCTCTTTTCTCCTACAGAACTTATTATCACGTTAATTATTTCTTTTCTTATTAATTCTCTTCGTGATCGTCTTTAAAGCTCATACGTAGAAATAAATAAATTAGCATACAAGTTTTGCCCTCATCTAAAAAGGGCAATAATTAATTATTCTTTTTTTATCACAATCGTTACAATATTAGACTTCTCTTAGGACCAAAATTACAATCTTTGAGAATGTCAATTTAGGGCCCTTTTGATTTCTACTTTTATTTTATTTCTTTTTATTCTTTAAATTGCCAAGTACTATTTTAAGAAATTTTCTTTTTTTTAAAACTATTATCTCTACTCCCTTGGGGTTATTTATTTCTCTTACATTTCTCTATTTACATTTTTAGCTACAAGTTTCTAGATTAACGAGTGACAGGAATTATTTGTGACTTACTTTAATTTTTAAGTATTGAGAGTTGTTTCAATTTCGAATCGAATTTAATTTCTAGAACCGAAAAAATGCTTCAACACTAAAAGTAGATTAAATCATTTTTTGTAATTTCTAATTTTCAATTAGTGAAAATTTTCTAATTAGGAAAATCAAAAAAAGAAATTAAAATAAGAAATTAAAATAAAAAAATTAAAAACTAAAGTAAGAAATTTACTTGTGAAATTAAGTAAATTAAATAACGAATTAAAAAACTACTCAAGTAATTAAATAATTAAAATAACTAAGTAGCTGAATAATTAAATAAAATAGAAGTTAAATAATAAAATAAATTCCACATAGCTGAATAATGAAAAAAAAAATTCGCACTCAAATAATTAAATAATTACACAACGAATTAATTAATTAATTAAAATTTCATTTCATTATTAAAAATGAAATCAAAATTTAATTAATTTCATTGTTTTATAAATTCAATAGCCGCATTTATTACAATGTTTATCCGGAAAAAATCGATTAAAATTTTAATTACACCCAACGACCTTTTCTCCTCAAGAGAGATTATCATTAACAAATAATAATAAAAATACTTCTTTTTCTGTCAAAATGGCAGATATCATCTGGAAGGAAAGTTTGAACAATTACGCGATGATCTATTCGACTTTTGAAATGTAGGAAGTTTGTTCTATTCAGTCTTTACAATAGCGCATGTGCCATAACAAGTCTCTTCATTATTGTCTTTAAAAAAAAAAAAGAAAAAGAAAAAATAAAAGAATTTCAAATTCAATGCATTATTAAATTCACAATTTTAATGTGAGATCTACTGCATCTAAAATATTATTGTATTCACAAACTCGTTATAAATTCTTTTTTTTCTCTCTCTCTCTTTCTTGTAATTTACACACCACGTATACATATACAATTATGTGAAAAACCGGTTGAATAGCGCAGATGATGCTTGAAAATTATTCAACTTTTGAGATCATAAAATCGTTTGAAAATAGAAGACGATTCCAAAACACCATAAAAAAGATCTTTAAATATAAATATCCACCTAGATGTATAAATATTCTAATAAAATTTTAGCATAAAAAAATATTAGATCGTTGTATAATAGGGAGAAAAAATTTATTTTCTAATAAAATTTATCTCGCATAAATCAATTTCGAAAAAAAAATTCTTTAGGTCAATTTTTTTTAACAAATCGATTCGTCTTGTAAAAATTTAGCGCAATAAAAAAAATCGCTCTGCGGAATCATTACACTTAAGAGTTAGAAAATATTATCTAAGAAATTTTTTATTCATTACTTTATTTATTAGAACATATTTATTTATTGTTTTATTGTTACTTATAAAATAGTCAAAATCGATTGAAATAATCGTAAAATTTTTTAACACTTTCAAAATATTTTAATATAAAATTTTTTTTTATAGAAAATTAACAAAGATTGAAAAGTTTAGACTAATGTTTAAATTCAAAAATTGTTAAATTCAATATTAATTATTATTTAAAAATATTGAAAATATTTTTCGTACTTAAATGAAAATTTACGAAAAATTTAATTTTAGAAAAATTTTGCGTAAATGCAAGAATATTGCGTAAAATTTTGTAAAACTACTTAAAAATACTTAAAAATGTTTCAAAATATTTTACGAAACTATTTAAAAATTCTATTTAAAACTATTCAAAAATGTTTAAAAAATGTTATCAAAAATTTAGGATCACAAATTGTTTTTTAAAATTTTTTAATGTATAAAATATGTTTTTTTTTACAAAATTTGTAATATTAATATAATTTCAAAAATATAGAAATTGTAACAGTTACGAATAAATTTTGTAAATCAGTCTTCAAAATTTTTCAGCTTATTCCATTAAATTATTTTCGTAAGAAGTATTATTAATCTAAAAGAATTTAAAATCTCCAAGACGAAATTTGCAAAAATCAAATCACGAATTATAATTACAATTTCAAGAAACTTAGTTTTAAAATTATTTAATTTATTATAAAAAAAGTCAATTTAATTCTCTAATTATTGCTTTTTTATTTAATTCTAATTATATAATCGTTTCTTTTTTTTTCTTCGCAGTAATTAATTCACGAAAATAATTAATTAACTAAATCATTCAGTTTCATAATAATTAATTTCCTGACATAATTAATTTGCTGGGACAATTGATTCGTTAAAATAATTTATTACTGAGCTAAAAATTTAACTAATTCGCTAATATAATTAATTACTTCGCTTAAAAAAATTAGTACGTGAAAATAATTAATTTATTCCCTGAAATAAATAAATGTCGGAAATAATTAATTTGACAAAATAAATAATTAATTCGCTGAAACAATTAATTAGCTAAAGTAATAAATTAATTTACTAACATAATTTATTAATTAGTTGAAATTGAAATAATAATTAATCACCTTAAATATTGAATTCGACAAAAGAATTAATAACTTCGCTAGAATAATCAATTATTTTGCTAAAAATTAATTAATTCGCTAAAAAAATTATTTTTTCGTTACAAAAATTAATTGATTCACTAAAATAATTAATTGATTCGCTGACATAATTAATTATCAAAAAAAAGAATGAATTTACTAAAATAATTAATTAATTCGCTGAAATATTTAATTCAACAAAATAATTAATTTACTGAATTAAATAATTCGACGAAATAAGTAATTTGCTAAAATAATTAATTAATTCGCTTTAATTCCTGCGACGAAATAAATCCTCAGCTAAAACAATTAATTCGATTGAATATTTAATTATATTTTTCTAAAAATAATTCATAAATTTTCCTAATTTAATTTATTTTAATTCATTATAAAAATCTTGTGTCTCATTTTCCTTTTTTCCTCAAATTTCAAGTCACAAAAATTCCTGTCACTCATTCTATCTCCTAAAATCCTCCTCCCCCAACTATTTACAAAGATATTTTAGCAAAAAAAAAAAGATTAGCTAGGCTCATGTGAATTTTTTGGAAATTTGTTCTTTAATTTTTTTTTTTCAATTTTTTCTTAAAGAATTAATTTTCAGCTCATCATTCCTAACCTCAGTGTCTTTGCCGTTTTTAAAATACTCGATGATCGGAGTAATCGGAGGCGTCGCAGTTGTTTGTCCTTGAGGAATCACCACCACCTTTTCCCAAACATCCACCACCATAAGTCGTTTCTCCGCTGGTCTCGCGTCCATCACCTCATTCGATTTTAAATTAGGAAGAGGTGGAGAAGACGAAGGAATCGAGGAATCAATTTTTCCCAATGACGAAGATTTGGAATTATTCAAAGGAGTTATTATATTGGAAATTGGCACTGGAATTTCAGACGTTTTTGATAGATTGCGTAAATTTTTCGATGAATGAAGATGAAGTTTCGGTGAAGTGAGCGAGGAAATTAGTGAGGGTGATGTTAGGGGTGAGACGGGAGATAGGGGAGAAAAGGGAGAAGGATTTGACAATGGCGACGATGGGGTTGATAGTGACTTTCGAGGTAGGGGAGTTGGTATTTTTGATGTTCTCGGCGAAGTGCAAGGAGACTTTGATTCTTGATTGGGAGTTTGAAATTTTGGTAGAGTGGGAAATGTTGGGGTTGGCGGCGATGCCGGTGAGGAATCAGAACTGTCGACAAACTTCATTCCAAGGAAATCATTCGTGATGTCTAATTTGAAGGCTGGTTGAACGATAGTTTCGGATTTTGGTTTAAATCTCAGTATTTCGGGAGGAGTTCGCCGAGGTGGAACTTTGGGACTCTGGTAGACGATCGGACGAGGGGATGAGGAATTGGAATTTTCTTTAGCTAGCGGATTTTTAGACGACTGTTTCTGTTCACCAGAAGAAGTTTCAGCAGTACCCTGAATCAACAGTAGTGTAGGGGAATTTTTTTTTTTTAGAAAATCCTTCACCATTTTTTTTTCTCAGGCTTCGCACTCAATAGTTTTTAAAAACTCAACAAGAAAGAAAAGATTTAAAGATTTTAGTAAACGAGTACGAAGCCTAGAAAGTATAGACTACTTAAAACTCTTCAAAAGAATCTTTAAAAGGATTCGTGGAAAATTTCCTACCTTTATTCCTGTCACTGCTTCTCTCTGGCAAACGGATTCGTCTCTCTCAACGAACATCGTATCCTTCTCCTCTTCCTTTCTCGCCTCTGCTTCACGCTTTGGCTCAATGTCGACGACTTCCAAAATTTGCGGTTCTGGTTTCTCCTCAATCGCCTGCTGCCTCTCAACATTATGAAGAACCTCCTCGTCAACGGGCTCGTCGGCTTGACTCACCGAGCAACTGACATCGGCCGTGTGAATTCCCGAGTCCTCTCTATCGGTGTCGTTGAGAATTTCCACAGACGACGAAGAAGCTGGATAACGACGAGTATAGTCCAATTCCTCGAGACTCTGCACCCTCTCGAAAGTGTCAGGTCCACTCGAAGCGTCGGCGTCTAAAGAATCCAAACTCCTATGAAATGGAGCTCTAGGCGCTCGGTACTCGGAATCAGGCGACGAACTTCTCTCACTTGGGGTTGAATTATCGCCCCTATTGTCATTCTCACGAAAGCAGAGATTGTGCTTCACGTTCGAGTTTCTCTTATCGTCTGTGTTTCGTGTCGTGTCCAGTGCTTGGAGACGATCTTTGATCGATCGCGCCGATAGTTCGCCATTCATTGCAGGTGGCGTGGAAAATTCATCGCTCGTATATTTCTCGAAAGTTGAGAGTCTCTCGCTTAGTGGTCGAATTGATTCTAGATCGTCATTTATTTTCTCCCGTTCGGAGGCTTGTTTCTCTAGATGTGTGAGTCTTTCGCGAATCGAGTGCATGTCGCCTGAAAGCCTATTCAGTGCTTTACTATTGTTCTTTTCAAATGATTCGGATTCATTTTTTTGCTTCTCGAGATGTGAGAGACGTTCCTTGATGGTTTTATTGGGGAATTCGGAACTTAGACGATTATTTATTTTGTTGTCGGGACTTTTTAGTGCTGCCTTCTCGAATATTTCGCGTCTCTTGAGAATATCGACTTTCACGATTGGATTATTTGAATCGTCATTGAGATTTGTCTTCGATCCGTTTGTCAATGCTTTTGAATTCTCGAGTTTCACCTCGAGATTTGCGAGGGATCTTCGGGGAATATTTTGTGCGACTCTTGAGACATAGCCACGTATTGCGCCCTCGTAGGTGTATTCTTCTGGTTCTGGCGAACTGGCCGTTGCTGTTGCTGCCGAATCGTACTCGTGATTATTGTGAAAACCATTGCCAAATGTTTTCTTCAATGCTTCCGAGTCGTTGCCATTTTCTGCTGGTGCGTTATCGACGTCCGAGTGATTTTTCTCTATCTCACTGTCTCTGTCGCTCTGCGCAGAAAGTAAAAAAAAACTATTTATTTTCGCACCGAAAAAGAATGTTAAAAAACATTGAATTCAATTTAAATTTTATTTCTTTTCAATCATTAAAAAAAATAACTTTAGATAATTGAATAATTAAAAATTCAATTTAAATTGATTAAAACATTTAAGTTTTAGTGAGAAATAATTTTTCTTTCTACTCACCAGAACACTGTGCGTATCGTCGTGAGTGTCGCCACTGACGGAACTTTTTCCGCTGCTAGTACCAATTCCAAGATCGCTGAGATCGTTCGAATCCTCCTCGTGATACATTGTGAGACTCATGCTCAATTTTCGACCTCTGTTTCCTCTTTCCTCCATCATTTCCGAGAAGGTTTTACTTCGTCGTCGTTGTCGATCATGTTCTTCTAATTCCAGTTTTTTCACTTCCACCACGCGCTCAATTATATGTTCCTGACGCTTCCTTCGACTGCTCTTCCAGTTATCTAAATTCTAAAACAATCACAGAGAAAAAAAAATCCAATTAAATATACGCTAACAATATCAAAATTAATTGTTAAGAAATAAAATTCGAATTTCATGAGTATAAGTATAGAAAGTAAAACAAGAAGAGTAAAGTATTAAAAATAATAAAATAGTAGAGTACAAAAATAAATATTAAATAATTAAATGTAGAAAGTAAATTTTTTGGATTGAAAATAATTCAATTTTTATCACAGAATTTTATTACAATTGTATTGAAAAAATAATAATAACTGTCAAGATTTTTATTAGAAAAATCATTGAAAATCATGTTGCAAAGAATTTCTTTTAATTTTTTTCCAATTTATAATAATATTGAATTAGTTAATAAATGGATGCGTTTAAAAATTTTTAATTTCTCGGAAGAAGAGGAAATTCTATTTTCAAAGAGATTTTCTATTATTACAATTCCTCGAGAGATGTGAATGTTTTTGAGAAATGTTATTCTATACTTACTGACTGCCAATCTTCGGGATCTTCTCGCACTTCCTGTTTGATCTTCTTGACTTCTTGGACTTTCTGAAGTTGCTCTTGTGCTGTCCGATAAAGCGAACATGGTCCAACCTTCACAAACTGAAGGGGATTTGTCGCTTGTTTTGGTGGTGTTTTGAGCGTCGTTTTTAATTTTGGTGGCTCATGTGTGATCTAAAGCAAAAAAAAAAATCATCATCGAAATATTGACAAATTGATCGAAAAATCAAAAAAATATTATTTATTCAAATAAAAAAAAATTCCACCCTATAACTAAATTTAGTGGTTAAAAAATTTAATAATTAAATTACTTTTGACTAAAGTAACTAAATCTATCGATGATAATAATTTAAAAACCATTATCGTGAAAAAAGAAAATAAAATTCCACTTTTTACGAGGGGAAATGAAAAATTAAGTCAAGAGAAGAGTGGCTCAGAATGCAGTAAAAGCAAATCATGAGAGTTAACAAAATATTATTGCTTTTCAAAGCTTGAGACAGATTTTCGCTCTGGAATTTCGCAGATCAATATATAGACTAAATATATAAGGCACATAGCACTCTTTTGCTTTGCGTCTGCGTGTGACAGGAACCTTTTCGTCTCTCGGCTATTTTTTTTGCAGTTATTTTTAAAAACTCAACAGAAAAAAAATTATTTTTAAATTAATGAACTTTAAAAGACCAATGAGGACGAACAATAACAGTAAAAATCAGAAAAATCGTAAATACAGTAAAAATTAAACAAGATAAAAGTTTCCATCAATCTAATAAGGGAAATTTATTCCCTAATAAGGGGATAAATTATCGAGAAAAAAAATTGATTTGATTTAAACTCCATAAATGGATTATTTGAGTGAAAGATCAATGATATCATGAGAGACACATGAATTCTGTGGGAGATATTTTATAATACACACAATTTATATAAGCGAAGGTGAAATTTTTCCCGCGTTCAATTATATGTATATATAAGTAAAGGGGAAAAAAAAAAGAAAAGACAGACAGACGAGTGTTGATAGGGAAATCGCAAGTCAAGTTTTGACGATATCAAAAAGGAGAAAACGATCAGGGCGTGAGCCAATTATTCTCATTTGTATTATGGGTGCCGTACATATATATATACACACAAAAACAGGAAGCGGAACTCTGCACCATTAGGATAGACCTTCGGCGAATAATCTCCAAATACTCAAATCGAATATTTTTCCACATCAAAAAATTAGAATCGTTTCTATTTCCCTCTTTGGAACTTTAATTCCTTTTGACGTAAAACATAACCTCAAAATGTAAACAAGTTTTTTTTTGTGAAATATCTGCAGCTATTTAAATACCCGGGGTTTCCTAGTCAGTTTGAACTAGTTGAATTTTACGCAGAAAAGGTAAAAATACCAAAAATTATCTCAAAAAAAGGAAGAAATTTCCTTTTGACGTAAAACATAACCTCAAAATGTAAACAAAAAAAGTAGGAGTTTTTTCCAGAAATGACTGGCGTAACTGCGACTATTTAAACACCCTGGTTTCCCGTGTCAGTAGAACTTTACATAAAGAAAAGATAGAAATTAAAAAAATAACTCACCGTCCTGTCGTTTCGCCGCTCATTCGCGGCGTTTTGCGAGGCAGGCATCTTTATTCCTCTTCCTCGTCGATCCTCCTCTTCAGTGTAAAAAGTCTCCTCGCTCCATCCTACGCTTCGCTCCTGCAAAAGATAAACAGGAAGCCTTAATAAGGACAGACTCATTTTACTCTCTTCTTTCATTATGTATATATATATATAAATAAGATAAGAGAAAAGATCCTTTCATATAGACATATAGGGAAGTTGAAAGGTACATAGAGAGAGAGAGGGGGGAAGGGGTTTAAAAGTCAGCAAAAGATAAACGTCCTCCTCTCAATATGTATACGTTTATATATGTATTGGTACAAGTATTAGTTAGTACTTGGCATTAGTCATACTATACCTAACGTGCGTACATATTAAACCTTGTCTAGATTTCCATTACACTCCATACACTCATAAATTCAATTCTCCTTCATAAAATCAAACCTCCAGTTATCCTTTCTAGCGCAACAATATTCCTTATGTATTTTACGATCGCAAGGGAGTTATAATAAGTGATTAAAAAAACTATACTCTATGACGAATTTTTCCACAGTGAGAAAAACATTCCTGATGATCCGGAACTCGGGGAAAATTTTCAAATTTAACAATCAAAAATGTAAACAAAAGAAAAATTGCGGTTTAGAAACAATTGAGTTGTTTGTAAAAGGTATTCATTTTTCTATTATTAATTATATTTTATTGTTATAAATATAATTAAATATAAACCATGTAAGTGAATATCGCCTATAGCAACAAAATCATAGGTTATGTTTACAATTCGCGCACAAATCACAATTCATATATTTATCGTGTTTATCGATTCCTTTTTCGTTTTTGGAAAATAAAAAGCAATTTTTGTTGAACATTTTCGATGCAAAGAGTCCAAAAACAAAATTATAAAGTAGTTGTAAATTAAAATTAAAGTAAAGAAATATAGTAAAGTCGCACTCTAAACATAACCTACAAATTTTTGACATTTCTTGTTCTTCATCGCGGTGATTCAGCAGTAAAGTAACAATAATAGCAATTTGAATAATAAATTAACAATATTATTGTTTAATTAATAATAATAAATCGAATTGAATTCCCGAAAATACGAATAAATGGCGCACATAATTCACAAAACCGAGATTGCATATATTATATTGAAGAGCACCTTTTTGAACAAATTTTCGATAATTGAATTTTGAACTATGAGATTTATAAAATTTATGACGTTCAAAAGGAAAGGAGTGAAAAAAAAGAATTGACGGGATGAAATGGGACTAATGAATAATTTATTGTTTTAGAAAGCTGGCTTGCCTACTTGTGTGTGAAAAGTTTTACGAGATTTACGTTTTAGTGGTATACATCGACTTTCAATTGGCGCAATAGAAGATTCCTTACAAGGGGAACACTGACGGCAAATTTTCTTATCACGATATATATCGTTTAATGGCATCCCTTATCAAAGCGACACTTAAATGTCGTCACGTCCAAGACCCGTAGAGGCCAGGCCAACGAGTTTGTTCCTTGCTAATTTATTTATCTCTTTTCATATATATATAGAGAGAGAAAAACATTGTGTAGCGTGACTACATTAATTAGCGTTTGTGTCTATATAATATCAAGAGGCAACTTTTTCTCTACTTCTTTTATTTTTCTTTTTATGCAAAATATAAATCTATTAGAAATATTTTCTGCAATGAGAAATTTTATGACACTAACATTATGTTCCTTTATTTCACAGAAAAAATTTAATTTTAACATTACAGTAGAACCTCGGTTATCCGAGCCTCGATTATCCGAGATTCCGGATTATCCGAGGCACTAAACATGCTCAGATAATGCGGAATAACTCGGATAAAACGGATCGAGCGACTAAATTTGGAAAGTAAATTTTACAAAACCACTGTTTGTGATCATTCCATTTAAAATTTCGTCCATTTTTGTCATTTAATATTATTCTAACACTTTAAACACTTGAAAAATAATTTAAAATTTTGAAATTTTCATTGGTTCCGTGTTATCCGAGTTTTCGATTATCCGAGGTACCTCTTCCCCACATTACCTCGGATAATCGAGGTTCTACTGTAATTTTAAAATTTCAAACATTTTATAAATAGAAAAATAAATAGAAAAATAAATTAAAAATAGATCAATATAAATGAAAAAAAAATTAGAAAACAAAAAAGTAGAAAAATTATTTTATGGTTGAATAAATTATTTTATTATTTTACTTATTTTTTTGCATTTTCTTTGTTAGTATTATTATTTTTTTTATCACGAAAGGGAAATTTTCCAAACATTTAAAAGAAAAAGGAAAATTACTGGTTAAAATGGAACTTTATTTTAATTATTATTATGCAATTTGCAAACTTTCTTACTATACTTAAAAATAAATATTGTTTGCAGATGTTCGATGATGTAAAAAAATGCTTCTGAAGGAAAGAAATCTTGTTTGGAAAGGAAAAAGGGTTATTATTTGACTAACGGATTTGTCCAGGAAGCGATTCGATCGTAAAGTCAACAGAAGCTTTAGGCGAGAGAAAAGAAGATAAAGAGGGAGAGAGAGAAAGAGAGAAAGACGTATGATCACTAAACTGTACTAAACAAGTTCGTGAGCGCACGTAAACTGCGTAATATTCAGCACACATGACAAGTGGTTATTAGGCAGATTTAGTCACTTGTTCACTCTCGTGGGAAATGAAACGATATTCTCAAAAAAAAACAAAAAAAAAATTAATTCTCAATGCAATTTTATTTCTATTTCAATTTCAGTGTAATTTGAAATTAATTTCTGTTATTATTACTATTTTTATTATTATTATTATTATTATTATTATTATTATTATTATTATTATTATTATTATTAGTATTATTATTATTATTCTTCTTTTCCTTTTTTTCTTGTTTATCATCTTTATTAGTACATTATTATTATTTTTCTTTTACTATTTTTATTACATACAAAAAAAATTACACTTTTCATAAAATTTTTTACAATTCAGCAAATAATTAATAATTTCGATAATTTTTGATACTTTAAGTTTAAAATTAACACAGCGAAATTATGTCTCATGCATTTTTTCGCTTATTTTCTTTAACCAAACAAAAGTCGCAGATTTGTAAAATATTATAACCGCGCCCATGAATTTTTTTTTTTCATGAGGGGAGGAAAATTATTCTCGAAAATGAGACAGAGCGAAACAAAGGAATGATCTCTTGCGCAAAAAGCATCTTGTATATTGTGAAAAAAATACATATTGTATATAATATTTATAAGGAATGCAAATGTCATAATAATAATAATAATAATAATAACAAAGTTAAGTTATAAAAAAAAATAAATCAAGCGGATACGTATTTTCTCTTCAAATAAAAATGCAGTAAATGGCGAAATAATGTCGATCATAAATTTGTACATAGTTTTCTGAATATAATAAAACCTTTCAACAAATATTATATTACAATATAATATAAAGGTACATTATTTCTCGCGCCGCGGAAATTCGAGAATATTTTACATAATATTTGAGAAACAAAACAACAAGCAAATGAAATATTTCAAATTTTTTTTTCACAATTTTCGTGTATTTGTTTATTTTAATTAGAAAAAAAATTTTAAGTGTATTTCGATTAAATTTGTTAAATAAATGTAACTAATATTAATAGCTAATAACAAAAATGACGATAATAATAATAATAATAATAATAATAATAATAATAATAATAGTAACAATAATAATTCTCCATTTTAAACAGTAAATAATAATAATTTGGGGGGAGGAATTTGGAATTTGCAAATTTGTGCAGAACTTTTAAAAATAAAAATTGAATATCTAATAACAATTATTTTTTTAAAAAAGTAATTATAATTATTATTATTTTTATTATTATTATTATTATTAGTAATCTTATTTTTGTTGGTAATAATAACAGTAATTTTCGCTAAATTAAATTCAAATTTAAAGTTGAAATTTTTATATCAGAAAAAAAATTGTATTGATGCACAAATAAGGAAGAGTTTCCCTGACATTTTATTCCCTGCGGGTGGATGAAATTCCAATGAAATTGTTGCATTAAAACATTTATCATGACTGAAGGAAAAATTATTACGGTTTATATCCTATATATATATATAAATACAACTCTAAAATCGAAGAAAAGAAGCTGACAATTTACTAGGTCAATAATTGGTTTTCTTAATTTTTTTTCTCTTCTTTTATTTATTTATTTATTTTTTTTTCTTAATTTTATTTGCGATTTGTCAGGCATTGCCGATTTTAACGGCAATTTGGAACATTTTCACGGACTCGCGACACTATCCAATTATTTATGTTCAATGATTCTTGAAAACCAATTCCATATATCATTGTCAAGAGTTCAAGTGCGATAATAAAGTCAAAAATAAATTTTCTAACTGTGACAATACATAATAAATAATATTCTGTTTTTTTTGTCCCAGATTATTTTTGAGCAAAAAAAAAAAATTGTTTTTTATTCCACTTTTATAATGGAGATTCAGGCAAAATTCTTTGAACCGCAAAATTGATCGAACGATACGCTCTGAATGGAAAATATTTATATAGTCAATATAATAATATTTCTGTGAAAAATTCCTCCCTCTTGTATAAAATTATGGATAAATTATTTTGGCCGATATTATTATTTAATGGAAACAAATTGCTATCGACTTTGTTTACCGCTAGGCAAAATTCATAACATTTTTATTCGAAAACAAATAAAAAAGAAGTAATAATAAATAATAAATTAATAATTTAGATTTTGATTTTTAATTAATTATTTATTTTATTTATTATTTATTTTTATTGTATTCAAATTATTAATTAATTGAATGAATAAAATACTTATTTTAATTTTTTGTTTCAGGAGATGAATAAAATAGAGAATAGAGGGCACGTTCCTTATCAAGATAACCAGTGTAATAACACTAAAGAATTTTTTTTTCCACTATACCGAGAGAGCTTAAAAAGAATATCGAGTGTGAGAGAAAAAAATTTCTCACCAATCATAGAAGGGAGATTCGCCTAATTTGGAAGCAATAAAATAAAAATCGAGAAAAAAAGAGAGAGAATAAAAAAGAAGAAGAAGAGCAAAAACCAGTTCGAACAAAGTTCGCCTAATGACAAAATGACGCAACATTATTCCAAACTACTTTTCAAGTAAATGAGTAGTATCATAGTCATCATAAGTATATGATAAGTATAATTTTATTTCACTCTCCTCTCTCTCTTTCTCTAACATATATATTATAAAGAATTGGCACTTTTATCGCGCGGCAGCATTATAAATGTCTAGACTTGAATTACATATAAAATGCGAATGAGAATAGTGAAGTAGTAGAGGAAGAAAAAAAATTTATAATAATAATAAAAAGAAGAAGGAGAAGAAGAAGAAGAAAATATGGACCAATTTTGCGCCTCTCGGAGCAAATTCCCGCTATTCCTTCTGCTATTTCTTTTCTGAGTTTAAAATATCGAGTTTTATTTTTACATAATTTGGTTTTTCAAGGGGAAAAGTAAACAGAGGGATACAGTTAGCTATAAATAAAATATTGAATGATGAATTATAAATAATCAATATTAAATAATAATAAAACGATAGTAAAACATTTTCAAGGATAATAACTAAATTTTCAGTTCTACTGAACTTTAAAAATAAATTTTACTATAAAAAGTTACCACTAAATTTTACTATAAAAATTTTCTATTGCATTTTACTATCAAAATTTAATATTACAATTTACTATCAAAATTTACTATTAATTTACTATTAAATTTTGCTATCAAAGTTTACTATCAATTTTTATTATCAAAATTTGCTATTAAATTTTACTATCAAAATTTATAATTAAAATTAACTATTAAAATTAACTATTAAAATTAACTATTAAAATTTATAATTCAAATTTACTATTAAAATTTATAATTCAAATTTAGTTTTAAAATTTATAATGAAAAATCGTTACTATAATTATCAAATACAATTTACTATTCAAATTTAATGTTAAAAACTACTACAACAAATTACAATAAAAATGTCCGACAAGGATTTTTGAGCTCAATAACTAAATTTTCAGTACAATTCGAAAAATATAATTAAAAAGAGAAGAAAAGGAAAAATAAATAGAAAATAGTAAATTAATAAATAATAAATAAAAAATAAAATAGTAAACCGATAAATAAACTAGAAAATAGAACCAAATTAACTTCATTTTCCAGCGAATTATGAAAATATAGTTTAAACTGCGCCAGGAAAAAAAGTAAAATCAAAAGAGATATTCAAAAAAAAGTTTCTTCTTTTAATTGAATTATCGAAAATTATTCCCAATTAATTTTTTTCCATTTCGTTTGGAATTTAAAACGATTTTTTTTTGTTAATCTACAAAACTCTAAATGAGTTTGACGAGAAATTCTTGAATTTATTTGCCAGTCTAAGTAGATTATACATGAAATATATAATAAAAACGGAAAGCGATCAAGCAAATAATGCCGCGGCAATTACTTTATATGAGTGGAAAGTTAATAATTTCTTTTTTTTTTGTTTTTTTTTCTTAAAAACTCGAAAGAAAAACTTATTTTTCTCATGTGATTTAAATTTTTCCTATCCCCATAAATCATTATTTACGAGTTTATAGCAAAAGTACGTTTCTATTCATTAATCATATTTTTTTTACATTTATTTAAATATAAATTTCACCTCTCACGATTTCGACTATTTACTCTACTATAAATCAAAATTCATAACTTATTTGAATAATTCCATTTTCAAAGAGAATTGGAGGAGAAATTTCTCAATTTCCCATTTCCAATAAAAATAAAAGGAAAATGAATAATTAAATTGAATAATAAACAAAAAATAGAATAAAATAAACGAGTGAATAAATAAATAAGTAATTTAACAATTAAATAAGAATATAAAACAAATAATTGAACAAGTAAAAACGAAAATAAATAAATAACTAAACAAGTCAATAAAAAAAAAAAGAAATAAAAAAATAAATTAGTTTTTTTACAAATTAAAAAGTAAATAATTCAGCAAACAAATAGAAAAAATAGGAAGTTAATAAACAAAAAATTTTGTAATAAAGAAAGTAAGCAAATAAAAAAATAATTATGAAAATAAAAAAATAAATAAATAAGCTAACGAATAAAAAAAT
The DNA here is from genome assembly GCA_032872475.1 of Leptopilina myrica (nomen nudum). Lineage (NCBI taxonomy): Eukaryota > Metazoa > Arthropoda > Insecta > Hymenoptera > Figitidae > Leptopilina > Leptopilina myrica (nomen nudum). The sequence goes on along the minus strand of CM065465.1, from coordinate 28,909,011 downwards.
ATACGAATAAATTAGTAAATAAATAATTAAGTAAATGAATAAATAAGCAATTAAATAGGCAAAAAATAATATAAATAAAATTAAAAAATATAAAAGTAAATAAAGAAGTGAATAAATAGCAAAAATAAGAAGTTAATAAATAAAAACTAAATGAATAAAAGAATAAATAAAAAAGTAATTAACTAAAAAAGAAAATAATTAAGTAAATAAATAAGCTAACATAAAAAATAATACAAATTAATAAATAAATAAATTAGTAAATAAATAAATAGGTAAATAAATAAAAAAAAGTGAAATAAATAAAATAGTCGACGAATAAATTAGTAAACAAATAAATAAGAAACAAACTAAAAAATTCGACTAATAAATACAAAGTATTTTCTAAAAAAAAAATTGAAAAGAAATTGTTTTAAATTCAAAAAGAGAAAAATAATTAAATAATAAAAACGCTGAAAAGATTTCCAATGGGAGAAAAGTATATTTAAAAAAAAAAGTCTAAAGTATGTCGGAGTCCAAAATTGTAATAACGGATTGCAGTTAACAATTGTCTTCAATTACTTGATGATAAAGAACCAATTTTTTTTTCTCTCAATTCTAATTACACAAAAAGAATTACCTGCTCTCACATGAGTTACAATGTAGTTATTTCTTCAAAAAGTTTGGGTGATTATATGGAGAGAAGAAATTTCTGCTTGGACCTCCGAAGAAAAATAATCGATTTTGCTTGCACGTTTCTTCAACAAAAAATAAAAAACAAAAAAGAAAAAAGAAAAGAAAGAAAAAGCAAAAACCTAAAAACTTTCAAGAACGAATAAGGTATTTCAATAATTTTCTCTGTATAAGCAGCTTTCTTATTTTTTACTCAGCAAACTAATAAACAAAATATTAAGACATAGAAAAAAGATAAAAAATAAAAATAAAATAAAAAAATAGAATTAAAATAAAAAAAATAGAATTGAAATAAAAAATAACAAATAAATAAAATAAAAAAATATAATTAAAATACAAAATAACAAATAAATAAAATAAAAAAATATTATTAAAATAAAAAAAACAAATAAATAAAATAAAATAAAGAAATAGAAATTAGGTAAAAAATAAATAAAAATTAAGTAAAAAAATAGAGAAACAAAAATAAAAACCCAAAAATTGAAAAATATTTCCTTCCTTACAAAAAAAGAAAAAATTGCTAAACTAAAAGAAAAGAAAGTGTAAAATAAGCCAACTATTAATTAAAAAAAAAACGAATTGAATCGTAAAAATAAATGATCGTTGTACTAATTAAAGTAGCGATGATTGTAACCACAAAAATTTCCCACAAACATCTACTTTAAAGAATATTTTTCTTACGATGACGACAACGACTACGACGACGACAATGATGATGAGATTCACGGAAACATTTTTCGAAGAATAATAAAAGAATAAGTTATAAATCTCGGGATTGTTTGTCTGGGTCAATCTGTGAACAAGAGCTTGAGGGCAGGATTGGAAAAACGCGCCTTAATTCACCGCGAGTTTCTCGAACTGTTACCCTAACTGTAATCCGCGGTTAGAAGTAACGTTACCTTCATTATGGCGTTAATGAATAAATGCAACACCCAATCGCGACTTACGTATCGCGGTGGAAATATCCTTTAGCACGCGCTTTCAACGTTTTACTTTAAACGAAAAAAATATGGCAATTTTTTTTTTCTTTTTTTTTTGATAGAAAAACTATATAAATAATATAGAATATACAAGGGAAAAAAATTGATTCCAATAATATCGACTATTGTCAATTAAATATTTACTTGAATAAAATAAAATTTATATTTAAGTCAATTAAATGGTTCAATTAATTTTTTTCATTCGATCCAAAAAAATATTTTTGCGTCAAATACCGAAATTATTGATTCAAATAAAATTTAGACTGAAAATAAATATTTAAATGCAAATAACAATTGATTCAAGTAAATATTTTTTTAATTTTAGATAAGAACATGTGTTATTTGAATAAAAAAAAATTTTTTCAGTTTAGGATTTTTAATAAGATATAATTATACGCTCAGGAAAAAGATAAATTTAATTCAGACTGTAGACTTTTTATTTGTTGCAAATCAAATTCACTGAACTTTTTTCACACTGAAAAAAAATTTATTTGATTCAAATAACCGAGTAATTGACTATTAGCAATTAAATTTTAATTGATTCAAATAAATATTTAATTGATAATAGTTAATTAATCGATAATTTGAATCAAATAATTTTTTTTCAGTGTAATTAAAAAAAAAGTGGTCAACCGAAAAAATATAATAATACAATTTTTTATTTTTAACAAATAAAATTAAAATAAAATTTAAATAAACAAAATGAAAATAAACAAAGTAAAAATAAAATTAAAAATAAATAAAAAGAAAATGAACAAAGTAAAAACAAATTTAAAATAAATCAAATGAAAATAAACAATGTCAAAATTAATTTAAAATGAATAAAATTGAAGTAAACAAAGTAAAAATAAAATTAAAATGAATAAAATTAAAATGAACAAAGTAAACAAAATTAAAACGAATAAAATTAAAGTAAACAAAGTAAAAATAAAATTAAAATAAATAAATTGAAAAAATAAACAAAGTAAACAAAATGAAAACGAATAAAATAAAAATAAAGTAAAAAAATGAAATTAAATAAAATTAAAATATAAATTTTTAAATTAAATATCAGAAAAAGTGAATAATAATAATATCTGCGAGGATATTAAATATTAATAATTCCCCTTAAAGCACAATTGCGTTACATAATAAAACAATTTTTTGTGAAGATGAAAACGTAATCGACGCATGAGATTGTGGTTGCAAAATAAAATTCAATTCTCTTAGATATGTTTGACTGTTCCCCTCAAATTTATTAGCCATTATATATCGTAATTTTCGGTAAACTTGCGCTCAATTTGCCAGGGGTTCATTAAAGGTCATCGCGGAATTCCTTCTTTTTTTCCCCTTGTCCCGTCACTAATTGAATTATTATTATTGTTATTATTACACCCAACATAGAAATTTTTTTCGCAATCAAAACAACAATGATTTCTTGCTTCATTCGAAGGAATTCAAAATAACAGCAATTAAAAAGTAATAATATAAATAATAATAATTAATTTAATTATTTTTTCTTCAATTATTCAAGTTATTAATAATTTTTTTTTTAATTAATAAAAAAAATGATTTTTTGTTTCTTTCGAAGGAATTCAAAATAACAGCAATTAAAAAGTAATAATATAAATAATAATAATTAATTTAATTATTATTTCTTCAATGCTTCAAATTATTATTATTGATTATTTTTAATTAACCAAAAAAGATTTTTTTTGTTTATTTCGAAGGAATGTAAAATAACAACAATAAAGTAATAATATTTAATAATTAATTTAACAATTTTTTCTTCAATTATTCAAATCTTTATTAATTTTTTAAATTAATCAATAAAATGATTTTTCGTTTCTTTCAAAGGAATTCAAAATATCGATAATTAAAAAAGTAATAATGTAAATAATAATAATAATTAATTTAATTATTTTTTCTTCAATTATTCAAATTATTATTAATTTTTGTAATTAATCGAAAAAAACTGATTTTTTGTTTCTTTCGAAGGAATTCAAAATAAAAATTAGAAAAATAATAATATGAATAATAATTAATTTAATTTTTTTATGTTCAATTATAAATTAATTAGAAGTAAGTATCATTTGGTTTAAGTAATTATTTATTACATAATACACAAGTAATTGATTAATTGAATGAATTAAATTTTTTTTCAGTGTAAAAAATCCTATTTTACCTTATTGAAATAAATATTTTAATAATAAAAGAATTCATTCTACTTAATTAATGTTTTAATCATTATTGTTGCATATTAATTAATACTTTTAGTGTTAATTATTAATATTAAATATTAATATTAAGTGATACTATTTATAATTGTTAATATTAATTATTCCTATTATAATTAATTAATAATATTAATTAATACTGTTATAATTAATTATTAACATTAATTAAAACGAGTCAGGAACGTAAAAGTAAAAAACTAAAAAAAAATCCCTCCGATTTTTATAATCCACCGATCACATCTCGTTTGCGAGAGAAAAATTCCTCGCCATATAGCGCTGTATGTGCAACTTAAATTGGCGGGAAATTTGAATTCAATTTACAAATTTCTAGCGGATTTTTCAATTTTTCGAATGATAAATTATAATAAATTGCCATTTATTCTACGTGAAGTACTTTTTTCTACTACACTATCCTATTCAAGAGATAATAATATTTGAAGGAATGTTAAATGCTTCTGTTTTTACAGAGAAACACAATAATAATTATCCAGACACTCTGTATTATATATATATATATATATATATAGTGGACCGTGACAGGGAAGCTGGGGATTTGCTAGAGAATATTTAACAAGGGCCGTGTACGACCTTGACTGTTGGTTGATTAAATCGGAATGGGAGTATTGCGAAAGTTACCTGACAGTAGACTAACAGTACATGTGCGACGTACCATTAACGGTAGTCGTGTCTTATCTTCGAGTCGCCTCTCTCTCTCTCTCTCTCTCGCGTTTACGCTCTTAAAAATGAAAAACCGACATCGAGTGACTCTTAACACTCATCATGATAGACAGATAAAGGTTTCATTGCATAAATTTATTTCTCATCATTTTTTAACGGTTATATAAAGACTCTTTTTGCATACTGGAGGGGGGCCGAACAATTCTTTTTTATTATTTTTTACTTTTTAGACTTTTAAATTTATGTTAAAAATTTTTTTTTCGAAATTGTACTGAAAGTTTCTTTATTAAGGCTGCAAATCCTTGTCGTGACATTTTTATAGTAATTTCTAGTAGTTAATTTTAATATTCAATTTTATTGGTAAATTGTTCTTTGGAAAATGTAAGTAACAAGTTTTAAGATTAAAAAATAGTAAATTTTTGGAAGTAAAATTTTAAAATTAAAGTAGTAAAAAAATTATAAACTGTTGCAGTAAATTTTTAATGTAAAGTTTAATGGTAAATTTAAATTTTAAAGTTAAGTAGCAAAAAAAATTATAAACTGTTGCAGTAAATTTTTAAAGTGAAGTTTAATGGTAAATTTTAATTTTAAAATTAAGTAGTGAATAAAAATTATAAAGTTTTGTTGTAAATTTAAATAATAAAGTTAAATTTTAAAGATAAATAGTAAGTGAAAAATGATAGAATTTTGTAGTTTTAATACTAAATTTTACTAAAGTACATTTAAATTTTAAACTTACTTAGTAATTAACAAATTATAAACTTTTGTATAGTAAATTTTGATTTTAAATTGTAATGGTAAATTTTAATTAAAATTATTTACTTCAAAATTTTAATTGTAAACATTATTAGTAAATTTTCGTAGTAAATTGTATCAGTAAATTATGTAACTATTATTATGAATAGTAACTTGCAATATTCAGTTTTAAAATATAGTAAATTGAATAGTGAATTAAATAACAGTAAATCCGAAGAGTAAAATTTAATTAAAAAATTTACTAGTAGTTAAAATCGTTTACTTTAAATTTTAATTATAAACTTTAGTAGTAGATTTTAGTAGCAAATTGTAACAGTAAAATTTAATTTTAAATTTCAATATAGTAATTAAAAAATATAAACTTGTTTTTAGTAAATTTTAATCTTCAATTTTAGTATTAAATTTTAATAGTCAGTTTTAGTAGTAAATTTCAATAACCCATTTCAGTAGTAAAATATTAAGTCCCTCTAAATAGTAAATTCACCATTAGTAAATTAAAATAGTAAAATTTACTCCCCACTTTTCATCCTGAATTTTAATAATAAATTTTCATGGAAATTCCAATAAGAAAATTTAATAATTGAAAATTTTTACTGTAAATTATAGTACTAGAGTAAAATGTGGTAAAATGCGATTTTTTTTTACTTTTTTCCCATTTTATTCTTCACACAATAATGTATATTTAATTTAAAATTTAACTTTGGACTCAATTACATAATATAGTATATGTGAAAAGAAATCACTTTTTTCAAGGCAGAAAGGCAACTTGAAAATATTTAAAAAACCGCTACAAACTAAAATGTAATCTCGCGAAAATACCATCCACACGCCCTCACAAGTAAATTAAGGATGAGATATAATAAGGCGAATAAAAACAAAAAACAAAAATTGAGGAGAGAAAAAAATTCTTCAAACTGCGAACCGACCATTATTTCTTTCTTCAATTCGAGTTCTCTGAAGAGAAAAAAAAACAAGTTCTATTACATTAATCTTCAATCTCCTTAATTAATTAATTAATTAAATTCCAAAAATTAAATTAAACAAAAATTGCAAAAAGTCAATTAAACAAAAATTAAAAAAAAATTGGGAAAAAAGAAAAAAGTATTAAATTAATAAGCAAATAAAAAAAACAAAAATAAAATCAAAATTTAAAAAAAGAAATAATTATCAAACTTGGAAATTAGAAAATTGGCAATAAAATTACAATTTTCCCTAATGTGATAATTTTCCCTAATAAAAAAAAAACAAAGAAATTGGAAAAGTTGGAAAAAACTTTTGTTTGCAAAATAAGAGAACAGGATGTGCGTTAATTCCCATCGTTTATTTATCGAACAAATGCAAATGCAGTTTTAATAATATTTTTTTTTATTTTCTGTGTAAAACATCTCCTTCCGGCTGATAAAATTGACAAATAAAATTTATCCGCCAGGTTTTATATATACAATTATATTTGAGAGAAATAAACGATCGTGACTGACATATTGCGCAGGCAGAATTAGTGTGTGTATTCTCTCTTGTAAAAATAAACTCGAGGAATAAAATATGACCATGAATTTTGATTATCATTCGCGAATCATTGAAAGATTTAGAACCTTGAAACGAGAACAGAATTCGTGTCTGACAAATTTTCTCTTCTATTTTTTTCTTCTTTTCTTTGTTTTTTAAATTCTAATTACAATTTTGACATGACACCTTGGCATTCAAACATAGAGGGAATTTCTTCACATTCCCATTAGTCTGAGCGAAATGCTTTTGCTAAAATACATTATGTTTATTTAAAAATAAAAATAAAATTTACTATTTTTTCAGATGTTTTTTTTTTGACTTTTAGTTGTTAAAATTAATTACAATTTTTGTAATATTTTTTATAATATTTAACATAATAAATAGTAAGATAATAATTTATAATATTAATATTTTTATCAATTGATGAAAAAAGTTCTGTATAAATAAATTATTATTAGCTAATTATTAATATTAAAAATATTATTATTATTATTATTATAAACTTGTAATTTTTGTTTTGAACCGAATAATTATAAATTAATAATATAATAATTTATAACATTAATATTTGTATCAATTGATGAAAAAAGTTATGTATAAAATATAAATAAATTATTATTAAATAATTATTATTATTATAAATTTGTAATTTTTGTTTTGAACAGAATAATTATAAATTATTATTATAATTAATTATTTTTATTATAAATAATTATAAATTATTATTTTAATTATAAATTATTATTATTATTATTATTATTATGATTATTAAAGAAATAAATAAAAAAAAATTGTATCAATAAAATTAATTAATATTTTCTCCACACTGTAAAAAATTCAGAGAAATTCGAAAAATTTTACAAACATATGTTTTACTTTGTAAATAAAATAAAAGTTATTTTCCATTTTTTCCCCTAGGGAATAAACATAGAATGTATCTGTTTTCTAATCGGACACTTCTTGAAGATATACACATAGTTTAAATCCTTGTGAGATTATTACGAACTTTAAAACAGTACTCATTAAATTTACTATATGTTGCTCGTCTCTTCGGGCAAATATCGTGATCGTGAGGAACTCGTTCTCCTATCTTTTTTTTTTTTTTTTTTTTTTTACTTTTTTTTCCCTTCAATGTATATATACAGAAGCATTTCAAGTGTTGGCAGATTATTGATCCACCTTTTACCATAAGCGCATAGTTATGATAATTAATGAAAATAAATAAAATCAAAATTGTTGTTAATTTAACCGGTTCAAAAGGTAAAATAATCTTATTAAGGAAATACTGCAATATTTTTAATTAAATTAGTTGAGAGAAAAAAAAGAAGAATATTGCAATAATCGCTTCCCTTCGATTTCAAAGTTTAATTATAATTAAAATTCGTATTTATTTATTTTATAACCACTAAAGAGAGGGGAAAAAATTTATTTGATGTAAATAGCCGATTACTTGTCTGTTATCGAATAAAATATTTGTATAAATATTCGTATAAACATTTATAAAAATTTATATAAATATTTGTATAAATATTTATAAAAATTTATATAAATATTTATAAAAATTTATCCAAAATTAAAAATTTTAATAAAAATTTATAAATGTTTATAAATATTTATATAAATTTTAATTAAATAAATTTAATTTGTTTTCTACAATTTTATTAAATCCTTTAAAATATTTTTTTTAATAATAGAATTCTCCTCAGAAGTTGAATTATTTTCGAAACGTAATTTTAATGGAATTCAATACTAAAATTTTTAATTATAATTATTAACATGCAGACAAAATTATTTTAAAAAGTTGAAAATAATATTTTATTTTCCTGAGTAATTATTTATGTATTGGATAATTTATGTAAAAATAGAAAAAAATAATTGAATTTTGGCAAAAATTATAAATTATAATTGAAATTTTTTTAGAAATAAGCTAAAGTTTAAAAAAAGCAGACACGATTATTTTAAAAAGTTGAAAATAATTTTTTAATTTTCTCAGTAATCATTGAAGTATTAAATAATTTTATTTAAAAATTGAGAAAAATACTTTAATTTTGGAAAAATTATAATTGAAATTATAATTATTTTCAAAACAATTTCAATTGAATTTCTCGGAAGAATTCAAACATTTAAAAATATTTTCATAAACTTGAATTATTTCCTAAAATTTTAATAAATTCTTCGAAAAAATTCAAAAATATTTTTATAAATACTAAAATTCTTGCCAGGAATTAAATTATTTTTACTCCAATTAAAAATAAAATTGCAGAAAGAGTTTAATTATTTTCAAAAAATTTCCATAAAGTTCAATTTCAAGGAGAATTAAAAATATCTGTAAAAAATAATTTAATTCTCAAAATATTGAGAAAAAAAAATTCTATATGAAAATTTAATTACTTTCAATATAATTTTTAAATTTTTTTGTCAAAAAAAATTGAAGGAATTAAATAATTAAAAAAAAATTATAATACTCTTCTAAAGAATTCTATTATTTTGATAATAAAATTCTAATAAAATTCTTTACAGAAAATGAATTATTTTTTAGACAACTTCAATTGAATTTCTCTAAAGAATTAAATTATTTTCGAATAGTTCTATTAAATTTTTTAAAACAATTCAATTATTTTCTAAAAGTTTAAGAAATTCTTCGAGACAATTCAATTCTTTTTATAAATTGTTAAATTCTTTGCAGGAATTTAAATTATTTTCACTTTAATTAGAAATAAAATTGCAGGAGAGAATTTAATTTATTTCAAAAAAATTTTCATAAAGTTTCAGTTTCAAGAAGAATTACAGAAATTTCTGTAATTTCCTTCGAAATAATTTTTTTAATACATATTCAACAAAGAAATTGAAAGAATTGAATTATTTTCGAATATTTCGCTAAAATTCTTCAAAATAATTAAATTATTTTCTAAAATTTAAAGAAATTCTTCGAAACAATTAAATTATTCAAAGAAATAATATAAAACTCTTTTTGCATTTCAATTATTTTCAATACAATTTTCATTTTATTAGTTCATAAAATTTATAATTTTTTTTTCAAATTCTTCATAAAATTCAATTTCTTTTAAAACTTTCAATTAAAATTATAAAACTATATTATTTAAAAAAAATATAAACAAATTCTTCAAAAAAATTTTATTCAGATTTTTAAAAACATTTTAATAAAATTCTTCGCGAGAATTCAAACATTTTCATGATTAAAAAATTCTTCGAAGGACTTTCAATTATTTTCTTCAAATTTTTCGATACTATTTTTTGCAAGAATTCAATGATTTTCAGATTAATGGAAAAATCTTTAATTTTATCAATTTTACATTTTTAATTTTACCAATTTTCAATTTTTAATTTTATCAATTTACAATTTTTAGTTTTAACAATCTTTAATTTTTAATTTTATCCATTTTTAATTTTACCAATTCTCAATTTTTAATTTTATCAATTTACAATTTTTAATTTTAACAATCTTCAATTTTTAATTTTATCAATTTTCAATTTTTAATTTTAACAATCATTAATTTTTAATTTTATCAATTTTCAATTTTTAATTTTAATCAATCATCAATTTTTAATTTTATCAATTTACAATTTTTAATTTTAACAATCATCAATTTTTTATTCTATCAATTTACAATTTTTAATTTTAACAATCTTCAATTTTTAATTTTATCAATTTACAATTTTTAAATTTATCAATTTTCAATTTTTGTGGAAAAAATTGAAATTAACACTCAAATATTTAAATTTTAAAAAAATTATTCAACTTCTGAATAGTTTAATTTTAAAAAACGTGAAAATTCATTCTCTTCATCACCAAAAAAATATTTTACAAATTTTTTTGACGGTTAAATTCTCGTAAATAATTTTTTCTAAAAAACGTTTCGTTTAAATTTTCACTATATCTCTCAACCTGAGTGGTATAAATATTAAATTAAAAAAAAAATAACACCATGACGATAAATCAAAGAATTTTTTTTTTTATCTCTCGACCCTGAAAAGGACACGACAACATAAATGACGGAACTGATAGCAAAATACAACATAACAGAGAGCTTTGGCACTTCCGGAATATTTTCCATTGTCTTGCGGATGGTTTTCGCGTGCGGGTGTGACCATATTTGCTCTTGTATATATATATATAGTAGGCGCAGCAAAATGAATGCCATAAATTTTAAGAAACGAACCACACCACCAGCATCAGTGCAGTGTTCTGCGGTTCAAAAATCAAGAATATAATCGTTCGTCCATTTTCAATATGAAATAAACTATTTATAACTTCATGTGTGTGTCCCGATATAAAGTGCGGCAAAAATTTTATGGTACAATAAAGAGCGATATATTTCATATATTTTTTATTTTTATTTTTTTTGTATTCTTTTTTATAAGTTTGTGGATCGTTTCTTCAATATTTATTGAAAAGAGATTGAGGAGAGTGAGAGAGAGAGAGAGAAATAAATATATAGAGAAAGAAAGAGAGAGAAATAAGTGTTAGCCGTCAAAACTGTGTCATGGTGTTTTACGGTCATTGAGTATTCAATCGTATAAATATAGTAAAACTCGTGTGTATTTATGTGTGTGTTATTTGCTCTCATGCTCATCCACTCGATAGATCTCGATACTAAATTTAGATTATGTGCTTTCAACTCTCCAGGAAATATTTTAAGACAGATTCTCACTTAAAAATAGACGCGCAAGTTTATTTTTTCTTTTTTTTGATGTTTTCGTACCTTGTAATTTTTATTTCGTATCTTTTTATAATTTTGGCATATAATTTTTTTTTTCTAACTCTCACAAAAAATAAAAGAAGGCCTAAGTTCGTGTCGTAAAATTCCCATATAGAATTCTTCTTTTTATTAACATATTTTTTATTTCTACAAAGTATTAAAATTTTATTAAAAAGAAATTTTTTTCATTAATTACATTCCTGTGGAATAATTTATTGTTTCTGAAAATTATTCAAATTATATGAAGAATTTTATTACATTGTTTGAAGAATTTTTTTTTACTAAAAATTATTGTAAATAAATTAAATTCATTCGAAGAAATTTATTAAAATTTTGAAGAATAATTGCAATTTCTAAAATTTTTCTAAAAATCAATAATTATTTTCTAAATTTTTATTTAGAATTTTTAGAAATACAATTATAATTTTTAAAAAATAATAATTTTCAAGAGTAAAGAGATTACATTTTTTTAAAATACAAAATTTATTTTAATTAAATTTGACAAATTTTCCAGTTAATTGTAAATTTAATTTAATTTTTTTAAAAATTATTAACTTAAATTTAGCTATATCTAAAATAATTGCCAATTACAATTCTTTAAATTATTTTTTCAATTTTTAAGCAATTGTTGTAAATTTCAATTTTTTTCATTTTTGAAAAAATGATTCAATAAACTTTTTTTTTGTGATTTGTGATAAATAATAAATCACTATATTTTTAAAAAGAAATATTATTATAACGAAAATTGACATTTTTTCTAGAAATGGTTGGAAACAATTGAATTTTTTCGGAAAAATTGTATAAAATTTTAAGAATAATTTCATTTTCGAAGAATTCATTTAAAATTGTGCAAGAAATAATTGTAATTTAGCGAAGAATATTTAAAAAAAAATCTAATAACGAAAATCATTAAATTCTTGCAACAAATGTTTGTAACAATTTTTTACAATAATTGAATTACTCTAAAAAAATGTATTATTTTCGAAAAATAATTTAACTCCTGTACAGATTAATTATAATAAAGTTTTCATTAATTAATTTCTTCTGTAGAATTTTAATTTTTAATTTAATTTCCTATGAAAAATTGAATATTAAAATATTTTTTAAAGAATTTTTTTTACTAAAAATTATTGTAAATAAATCAAATTCTCTCGAAGAAGGATATTTAAGTTTTGAAGAATAATTAAATTTTCTAAAATTTTTGTAAAAATCAATTATTTCCCAAATTTTTATTTCAAATTCTTCAAAAAGTAGAATTATAATTTGAAAATAATAATTTCCAAGAGTAAAAAAATGCAATTTTTTTAAATACAAAATTTATTTTAATTTAATTTGACAAATTTTGCAGTTCATTGTAAATTTAGTTTAATTTTCTTTAAATTATTTACTTGAATTTACCTGAATTTCTAATTACAATTATCCTTCAACTGTTTTTTCAATTTTTAACTAATTGTTCTAAATTTCAATTATTTTTGTTTAAATTTTAAGAAAAATAATTCAACAAACACTATAATAACAATAATAATTTTTTTTTAAAATAATAAATCAGTAAATTTTTTTAAAAAGAAATATCTCAATATTATTATTAAAAAAACTAAAATTCTAAATTTTCGAAGATTTCATTTAAAAATTGTACTAGAAATAATTAAAATTCATCGAAAAATATTTTATTATTAGCAAAAATGATTTAATTCTTGCAATAAATTTTTGTAACAATTTTTTCAATATAATTGAATTACTCTGAAAAAATTTATTATTTTCGAAAAATAATTGAAACTGAACTCCTATAAAGAATTTTATACAAATTTTTTAACTAAAAATTATTGAATATATATTTTATTGAATTTTATCAAAAAGTACAATAGAATTTTTAAGAAAAATTGCCTTTTTCTAGGGCGATACATTTAAAAATTGTATCATTTATTTGAAACAGTTCCAATTTTTAATAATTTAAACTTAGGGAGAAAATAGAAAATATTTTTGGTTAAAATTACATTTACTTAAGAATATTTTTAATTGAAATACTTTAAGTTAACATATTTTTAATCCTGTTTTTAATTGAAATACTTTAAGTTAACATATTTTTAATCCTGTTTTTAATTGAAATACTTTTAGTTAAAAATTAAAATATTCTTATGGTTATAAAATATTTTTAATTGAAATATATTTACCTAAAAATATTACACAATTAAAATAGTTATTAAATATTTTAAATTTATTTATGTTTATTTACTCGGTAAATTCGAAAATTATTTTCTACTATATATATATATATTGTTAGCAGAATTTGATAATTCAAAAAGCAAACAAACAATTACTAAATGCAAATACAAATTTTTACTGTAATTCAAATTTAGAGTTCATAGAAAGTTAAAGTTTGAAAAAATCAAAAAAATATAAATATATAATTACATTATAGTAAAAAATTTATTCAATGAAAAAAAAATTAATAATATAAATAAAAGAATAAATACCATAAAATTGTATTCGAACCATACCAGAGTGAAGATTGCTAATGAACGCTCACCTGAAACAAACAAACCACTTGATTGAAATAATGTTCAGACTTCAAAAAAAAAAAAAAGAAAGAAAGAAAAAAAATTCTACTTTATATCACTTTCCATTTTGGCTTTAATTTCCCATTAAGTATAAAAGAGAGGGAGTGAGAGAGAGAGAAAAGAGAAAATAATGTGGCAAAAGCGTAGAAAACTGAGCATACGTGTTTACTTTTATCGACGAACATCGTTTCGTTGCTTATTAGGATCTCAAGGCTATGTATATGTATGCAAATGAAAATGTAAGCGCATAATATAAACGGTTGTATATATATATATATAGTAAGGGGTAGGTAAAATGTAAACGTGCAGAATGTTTGATAGCTCAAACGAATCGTCGTGGTTTGCTAAACATGTTCAGCGTCTCAGAAAATTGTGCGCTCATAAATGTCTAGCAGTGTCGTGATCATTTCAGAGCATCCGTTTCTTCATTAACCCCCCCCCCCCCTCTCTCTTTTTTTCTTGTTCATTACAATATGTATATATAGAAGGCGAGTGTAAGAAATAATTTTTTACTTTTTATTATTCTTTTCACTATAATTATTATTTTTATTATTTTTAGTTTTCTGTATTTTTAATTTACTATCTTTATTGTTTTTATTACTATTACAGTTATTACTACTACTATTCCTATTATTATTATTATTATTATTATTATTATTATTATTATTATTATTATTATTATTATTTTATTAATATTTTTCTTGCTTTTTTTATTCTTTTACTTTCAAATTTTTATTTTTTGATAAATTCATAATTAAAGTTTAAAAAATTCACTTATTATGTAAATATTTAATTATTGTTGATGTCTCTAATGTTCTGAATGTTCAAATGAACGAATCTTATTATTTTTTTTTAATGTTTGATTTTTGGTATAGAAGATATTAATTTTAAAAATAAAAAATAAATTATTTCCCAATTTTTATGTTAAATTTTTCATTAGAATTTTTCTTTTGTCATTTAAAGATAATAATATTCAAAAATATTGAAAAGGAAAAAATTTTCGTTCATTTACATTTGAACGTTCAAAACTTTAAGAGACATTTATTTTTGTTTATATTTTCAAAGATTTTAAATTTTAATATAACTTCTTGGATTTTAAATTTTAATTATAATATTAAAATTACGTATATTTATTAATAACCGCTGGAGTGAGAAAAAAAAATTTATTTTTTGAATTATTCTCGAATATACCATTTATATATATAAATATTTAGCAAATAATTTTCATTTGTTTTCTAAAATCTTAATAAATTGTTTGAAACAATTTTGTTCTTAAATAATATATAGAATTCTTATTCTCAGAAGTTGAATTTTTTTCGAAACATAATTTTAATAAAATATAATAATCAAAATTTGAATATTATAACTATTGATAAGCAGAGGCGATTATTTTAAAAAGTTGAAAATAATTTTTTAATTTTCTGAGTAATTATATTAAAAGTATTAAATAATTTTATTTTAAAATTGAAAACATTAATTGAATTTTGGAAGAATTTATAATTGAAATTTTTTAGAAATAGTTAAAGTTTAGAAATCTATAGTTTTATTATTTAAAAAAAAACGCTAAAATTTTATGCAAAAATCCAAATTATTTTAAACAAAATTTCACAAAAGAATAATTCAATTATTTTCTAAAATTTTAATTCATAAATTCAATTATTTTTATGCGAATAGTAAAATTCTTCAAAAAATTTAATTACTTTCAAAATTTTCAATTTAAATTATTAATATAAAAAATGGATTATTTATAAGTATTCAAAGTAATTTTTCACAACAATTTAATCAGGATTTTGTGAACTTTTAATAAAATTCTATTCAAGAATTCAATTCGTTTCATTAAGAAATAAGAAACAGAATTCGTCAAAGAAATACATTTATTTTTAATTTAATTCTAGTAAAATTTCACAAAAGAATAAAATTATTTTTTAAACAATAAATTACATTTAATTAAATTAAATTATTTTCAAATAATTCTGACAAAATTCTACGGAAAAACTGAATTTATTATTTTTTTTGAAATTGTTTACATTTATTTTTTAATTATTTTTTATTTACATCATCGCAGGAAATCAATTTTTTTAATAATATTTTATTTTATTTATTATTTATTTTTTAAAATATTTAACATAACTTTTCGATTAAATTAAATTATTAAAAAAATTTTTTTTTTAAATTCTTTCAAAACATTAAATTATTTTTCAAAATCAGTAACATTATTGTTTCTTAATTTATTTTGTACTTATTCATTTATAGTTAATTATTTTATTTTCTTCACATTTATTATTTTATTTACAAAATTTACTATTTTATTATATTTATAATTTTCGTTTTTTTCTGAAAAATAATACATAGCGAACGCGTTAATAATTTTTTTTTCTTTATTCATTAGTGAATATAGGATAATTATTAGATTAAAAATAAATAAGCCCGTCTGCAAGTTAAATAAATAAATAAATATAAAATAATAAGAATGCAAAAAGAAAATATATTTACTATTTTGTTTATTTATTTACAATTTTTAATTACAAAAAAATTGTTAATTGTAGGATTTTTTAAACAAATTCTTTTTTCTCTTTTCTTTTATTTATTTCTTATTTATTTATTTTTTATATATTCTTTTTTGTTTTTGAATTATTTTTTATTTATTTATTCTTTGTTGTTTTTTATTTATTTATTCTTTATTGTATTTTATTTATTCTTTTTTATTTATTATTTTTTTTCCTTTTTTCTGAATAAAAAATTGAAGATGGGGAGATGTATATATATATACCTATAAGACGTAAAATGCAAGGTACGAAAACTGCGAGAAGAGGCGCGTATATAAACGTGGAGTACGAAGCGATGGCTAGGTCACGGTCAGGGCGATGCCCTCATCTCTCCAAGGAAATACTACTACTACTACTACTACTACTATAATACTACTCGTCGTCTCCTCGTTGTCTTGACCCCTCTCCACACCCCTTTTTTACTCCATCCGTCCAACCAAAGTTCCTACCCACCACGAAGTCTTCTCTCAGCATGTACATTCAAAATATACATACACAATATCCTCTGACACGTAAACATTCAGCGCACCAGCGAAAACAATAAATCTTTTATTCACTAATTATTAAAAAAAGCCGAAAAAAAATTTATTAACTTCCCCCTTCGTATTATTGATCCCAGAATTTTCGCGAAAAAAAGAAAAAAGCAAAAATTATTTTATATTTTTTTTTAGAAACAAAATTGAACGTCAAAACATATTTTTGATAAAAAGGCAACTATTCTTTAAAATTCTATTGAACATTTTTTTTTTAAATTCAATTATGTTCAATAATTTTTAGTTAACAAATTTTTATAAACATTTTTAAAAAAATTTGTTAACTAAAAATTATTAAATATAATTGAATTTTTTCAAAAATAATAATTTTTGTCAGGGCAATTCAATTATATTGAGAAGAAAAAATGTTACCAAAATTTGTTGCATGAATTAAATTATTTTCGTTAAAAAAAAATTATCCTTCGCTGAATTTCAATTATTTTCAGTACAATTTTTGAAATGGATTCTTCGAAAATGCAATTATTTTATAAAATTTTTAACAACTTGTTTGAAAAAATTCATAATTATTTCCAAACAATTCTTAGAAAAAATTCATTTATTTTTATAAATAATAAAACTTTGTAGGATTTTAATTAATTTTTCTTTTACGTACAATTTTTTAAAGGAATTTCTCGAAAATGCAATTATCTTTATAACTTTAATGAAAATAGTTGCAAAAAAATTCAATTATTCATAAAAATTTTGATAAGGTTTTTATAATAATTCAATTTTAAGAAATAATCAATTATTCTATTAATTGTGTATTTTCATTACAATAATTGAATTCTCGTAGAAATTTAAAAAAAAATTGATTTCAAAATCGAATTGCAATGAAAATTTTTTATCATAATTGAAATTCTAGAAGCGTTATAGCAGGAATTTTAAGAAATAATATTGAACCTCAAAACATTTTTGAATTGAATTTGTTAAGAATTTTAATTTTTGTTATAATAATATTTTGATATTTCTTTAAAAAAAAATGATTGAAATTTAGAAGATTAAATTATTTTAATAATATTGTGTAACATTTTAAGCTAAATATATTTCAATTAAAAATATTTTATAACTATAAAAATATTTCAACTAAAAGTATATTTCAATTAAAAATATTCTTAAGTAAATGTAATTTTAACCAAAAATATTTTCTATTTTCTCCCTAAGTTTGAATTATTAAAAATTTGAACTATTTTAAATAAATGATACAATTTTTAAATGAATCCCCCTAGAAAAAGGCAATTTTTTTAAAAATTCTATTGAACTTTTTGATAAAATTCAATTATATATATTCAATAATTTTTAGTTAAAAACTTTTTATAAAATTCTTTATAGGAGTTCAATTTAAATTATTTTTCAAAAATAATAAATTTTTTCAGAGTAATTCAATTATATTGAAAAAATTGTTACAAAAATTTATTGCAAGAATTAAATCATTTTTGCTAATAATAAAATATTTTTCGCTGAATTCTAATTATTTCTAGTACAATTTTTAAACGAAATCTTCGAAAATTTAGAATTTTAGTTTTTTTAATAATAATATTGAGATATTTCTTTTTAAAAAAATTTACTGATTTATTATTTTTCAAAAAAAAATTATTATAGTGTTTGTTGAATTATTTTTCTTAAAATTTAAACAAAAATCATTGTAATTTAGAACAATTAGTTAAAAATTGAAAAAACAGTTGAAGGAATTGTAATTAGAAATTCAGGTAAATTCAAGTAAATAATTTAAAGAAAATTAAACTAAATTTACAATGCACTGCAAAATTTGTCAAATTAAATTAAAATAAATTTTGCATTTAAAAAAATTTCAATTTTTCACTCTTGGAAATTATTATTTATAAATTATAATTGTACTTTTTGAAAAATTTAAATTTCAAAAATAAATTTAAATAAATTTAATTTATTATTTTGGGAAATAATTTGTGAAATAATTGATTTTTACAAAAATTTTAGAAAATTCAATTACTTTTTAAAATTTTAATAAACTTCTTCGAAAGAATTTAATTTATTTGCAATAATTTTTAGTAACAAAAATTCTTTAAACAATATTTTTAATAAAATTCTTAGGAAATTAAATAAAAAATAAAAATTCTCCACATGAATTTAATTAATGAAAAATGTATTATAATTAATCTGTTCAGGAGTTCAATTATTTATCAAAAATTGTTAAATTTTTTAGAGTAATTCAATTATTGAAAAAAATTATTACAAAAATTTGTTGCAAGAATTCAATTATTTTCGTTGTCAATATAATTTCTTTGCTGAATTTCAATTATTTCTATTAGTACAATTTTAATTTTTAAAAGAATTCTTAAAAAAAATTATCGATTTATTATTTTTCTAAAAAAAATTATGTCTAGTAAATCATTTCTTAAAAAATGAAAAAAAAAATAATCGAAATTTAGAACAATTAGTTAAAAATGAAAACAAATTAAAAGAATTGTAATGAAAAATTATTTACAGTAACTAAATTGAAGTAAATAATTTCGAAAAAATTTAATATTTCAATGAATTTCTTCACAGGAGTTCAATTATTTTCAGAAATAATAAAATTTCCCAGTGAACTTGAATTAATTAGAAATTTCATCTAAAAAATTCGTTCAAGGAATTCAATTATTTTTGCAAAAAATAATATTAATTATGTTTAATACAATTTTGAATTGATTTCTCGAAAAATGCAATTACTCTTTAAACTTTTATTAAACTACAAGATTGACAAGATTCAATAATTTTTAATTATTTTTTAGTAAACTAATTTTATTAAATGTATTAAATAAAAAAAGTTAAATAAATAAATAAATAAAATTGTTAAAATTAGCCGATTCTTTTAATTTTTTATGATCCTCAAGTTTTGAACGTTCAAATGAACGAAATATTTTTGATTGAAGATATTTTAATAAATCACTAATCATAAACAAATTTAAAAACTAAAATTGTACGTTTACAAACTCAGTAATTAATTTTTTGGATAGTGATGCAAAATAATTACAAAAAAAAAATAATTTTTAGAAGAAATAAATAAATTTCGTTCATTTGAACGTTCAGAACTTTAGGATCTTAATTTTTTCTCACAATTAAAAAATTGCGTTAAAATTAGCAAAACGCATTTTTTTTTTAGAATCTGAATTGAAAATGATAACTGGAGAATAAGTATTATGTTTTTTGTTGTGCGTGTGTGTGTATATATAGAAGCAGTAAATTACAATCACGCCAATATAAATCGGTATAAGACTTATCTCGGAAGGATCGGTCGCTCTTATATTATTATCCTGCCATATGGTTTATGGTCCTTGCTCTCCTGTGTGCTACTATTCCTATCGAGTTACCATGAAATCGCCATGAACGATGGAGGACAAGGATAAAGGCGACAAATCTCGATTCTCGTCCAAAAAACATTTATGCATAAAATAGACGAGAAAAATTTATTTTTACCTACGACAGTGTCGCCTACGCAATTTTTTTTCTTCTCCCCACAATACAATAATATTTATTAATACTCTATATTCACACACACAGTTGACCGTGAAATATTAAAAAAATTTATTTTTCTACACAAGATACTTTCTTCTAATTTTAATTTCGTCAACTTTTGATTTTATTTACATTCTAATTTAAATTTTATAATATTAATATAATTTTCTAATTTCTTCTATAATCAACTTTGGATAAATTTTTTTTTGTTCCAATTTCATATCCTTGGAAAAAATTTGTATTGCTATAAATCATTCGATAAATAGTATTTTTGTATTTATTTTATTGAAAATAAATTTGACTCTCGATAAATTAAATTTCAAGGGACATGAAAAATTCAATATCGAAAGAAATTTCATTCGGTAAATAAAGAAACTTTCGATGGATAAATTGAATCTTTCCCGTTCCTTGAAATTTATTTTCAGTACCTAAAACAAATAAAAAAAATCGAAATTTTTTCCCACAGGGAAAAAAAAGAAATTTCATGACCATATTGTAAAAATGCACCTTTATAAGTATCAGTATATTATCAATTACTTGGAAAATTTTTTCCAAGAGTTCTTTTTTGCGCATTACACAGGAAATCTCTCGTTATAATCCCATTAGGTTAATCAAGAGGAGAGCATCATTAGGGGAATGATTTGCGTGCCTGTTTGTATATAAAGAGATTGGCAAAACAAAGTTTTATGACGAATATAAGTGCAGGGAGTCTCTATAACGAAATTTATAAGGATTATATGAGGGAATTATAAAATAGCACTCAACATAGTTAAAGCAAAACTTCCAAGAGTTGAAGCCCTATATAAACGCTAATTACATGCGCGCGCGTGAAAGTAGAGCACACGCCTAATCACTCTATTTCTTCATGTCCCCCGCGAGAATATAATACATTTTTCCTCCCCCACTTTCCTTTTTTTTTTGGAAAAAAAATTTCTTTTCGAAAATTTAAAACTTAAATCAACTAATTTAATTTAATTTATTTATTTAATAAATTAAATTAATTTCCCTTCCCTTTTCCCCCACAGGGAACTAAATTAATAGTAAGTAAAAATAAAAATTAATAAACAAATGAAAACTAGATAAAAAAAATAGTAAATAAAAAATAAAGAAACAGATAAAAACTGGTTAAAAGTAAATAAACAGTAAATAAACAAACAAGTAAATAAAGAAATAAAGAAACAAATAAGAACTGGACAAAATTAAATAAACAAAACAAATTTATTTACATAAACAAAAAAGTAAATAAATAAAAACTGGACAAAAGTAAATAAATAGTAAATAAACAAGAAAAGTAAATAAAGAAATAAATAAAAACTGGACAAAACTAAATAAACAGTAAATAAACAAAAAAAGTAAATAAAAAATAAAGAAACAAATAAGAACTAGACAAAAATTAAATAAACAAAACAAATTTATTTACATAAACAAAAAAGTAAATAAAAAATAAAGAAATAAATAAAAACTGGACAAAAGTAAATAAATAGTAAATAAACAAAAAAAGTAAATAAAAAAAGAAATAAAAACTGGACAAAACTAAATAAACAGTAAATTAACAAAAAAGTAAATAAAAAAAGAAATTAATAAATAAAGAGTTAGTAAATAAATAAACCTGCTAATAAATAAATTATTTATTTTGACAACAGAAAAAATAAAATAAATAATATTAAAATTAAATAAGATTAAAAAAAGATTCCAATACAATTTTTTCGTGAGAGATAAAAAAGGAAGTCGAATGAAAAAAAAACCAGAACTAAAAAACAACAACACTCCTGTATTGGCAAATATATGAATGATCCGAGCAAAAAATAGATCGACAATGATATGTTTGACAATATTTGCGATCGTTAGTGCGGTAGATCGATTTCTTTCGGGGTGTGTCACTTTACAGTGGAGTCTATGAATATTATTATATACAGAAGACAAGTATTATAATCATTATTGAATATCACGATCACAGTAATTCAATGTGTCGTGCTTTCATATATATATATATATACAAAATATAATATATTATAAATCCCTAGGGGCAAAAAAATGAAAAAAAAATTGTAAGAAAAAAATTGTCGAGGTATGTGAGAATTTGTCGATCCTAATATAGAGCGTTAACGTCGATGATTGGTCACTCTAACAGACACCTGTTTATTATAATATTACAAACACGAGTTAATTTACATATTCCGCAAAGTGGACTATTTATCGTTATAGTCAAATGTGTAATAAAAATTTAGTAACGAAATAAAAAATGTAAGATGAGAAAAAAATATTCTTTAAAAATAAAATAGTAGAGGGAAAATAAAACTGTAAAATATAGAGACGAAATAAAAAAAATCTTAGGACAAAATAAAAAAATGTATAAAGACAAAATAAAAAAATATATATAAAGACATAATAAAAAAAAACACAGATAAAATAAAAAAAATACACAGACAAAATAAAAAAATACATAGACAAAATAAAAAAAAAATACGAAGATAAAATAAAAAAATATTTAAAGACAAAAATAAAAAAAAACGAAGACAAAATAAAATGGAATAAAATAATAAAGTAGATACAAAAAATTTAAAAAAATATTATAAAAAGGTTTTTCCTAATAAGATTTTTCTTTTTTGCACTCTTTTGTATTTTATATTTTATAGAATTAATTTATTTCTCTTTTTTATTCATAAAAACTTTCTTTATTAACTTCTTTTTTCCTACACTTTTTTAACCAAAAGTAATGAATTAATTAATAATTACAAAAATTAAATTAAAATAAATGAAACGGACAAAATGACAAATAGAGAATAATTAAAAATAAAAATATGATAATTGAAAAGTTCAAACAAGTTAAAATTAAAAATTTCAAAACACAATTCTAATAAAATAGAAAACAATATAAAACAGACAAAATAAAAAATAATATAAAAACAGATAAAACGAAAAATAGAAAATAATATAAAAAATAAAAAAAATAGAAAACAAAATAAAACATACAAAATATATTTTTTTAATTTTTATATTTTCGACTCTTTTTTCCTCAAAAATAATAAATTAATAATTAGAAAATTAAATTAAAATAAATAAAGCAGACAAAATAAAAATTAGAAAACAATTAAAAATAAAAATGTGAAAATTAAAAAGTTTAAAAAAGTTAAAATTAAAAAATAAAAACCCCAATTCAAATTAAAGTAGAAAATAATATAAAAAAGATAAAATGAAAAATAGAAAATAATATAAAAACCAAAAAATAAAAAACAAAACAAAAATTTAAAAAAGATAGAAAACAATATAAAAATGTAAAAATAAAGAAGTAGGAAATAAGATAAAACAGGGAAAATAACAAATAGAAAATAGTTTAAAAAAGAAAAAAAAATTGAAAACAAAATAAAACAGACAAATTAAAAAATATAAAAAAAATTAAAAAATAGAAATTAATGAAAAAGACAAAATAAAAAAACCAAAAAATAGAAAACAATATGAAAATATAAAAATATAGAAGCAGAAAATAAAATAAATCAGACAAAATAAAAACTTGAAAATAACTTGAAAAAATCAAAAATCAAAAATAGAAGATAAAGCAAAAAGGACAAAATAAGAAGGAAATAAAAGCATTAAATTAGAAAAAAATCGCAAATTGTTGGGGCAAAAGTTGAATATTTCTCCCGCCTCTAAAATACATATTATATAAAAACATAAAAATCAAAATACATGAAGTCATATAGAGACTTAAAAATTACTTCTTATTTCGCCTATAATTAAGGCTGTTCAAAAATTTTTTTAATAGCCCGCGCAAACTAATAGCACACTTAAATTTTGTTTATGTTTTCAAGAATGCTCGTGTTCAATTAAAAAGGGGGGGTTTTTTTTATGGAGAAATTTTTTAAACAAAATGATTATACAGGAAAAAATGTTTGCATATAAAATTGCCATATGACTACTGTAATTATTGCAGAGGGAAAAATCGTTAAGTATGCATAGAAAAATTTAAATGTGCCTAAAATATCAGTAAGTACTTCCTCAATGAGAATGGCAAAAGTACATATAATTATTCGCAAAAGGTGCATTAATTTCTACCAACGAAGAAAGAAAATTTTCAATCGTATGAATTTTACCTCCCACTCCCACCCAAAAAAAATTATTATTACTTCAATTATCAATAAATATTAAAACATGTGAATTAAAAATTAAAATGAATTAAAATTTCAAATAAAATGATGAAGTAAAAAAATTATTATTTCGAATGAATCAATTTCTCATTTCAGTTAAATTCACTGTTTTCAATGGTAATTTTTTATTGTATTAATTTTTTATATACAATTTAAAATAAATTCTTAATGGAATTAAAAAAATTAATTTATTAATAATTAAATTTATTAAGTGTCAATTAACAACAAATTGTTTAAAATAATTATTGGTTCAAAATTAAAATACAATTTAATTTAAATAAAAATTATTTGCTTTAAAGTACATTTTTCATTTGATAATAAACAAAGTAATTTGTTATTTTCATAAATAAAAATAAAGAAGTTAACAAGTAATAGATAAATAAAAATAAGAATTAATCAATGCAAATAAACAAAAAAAAAACTAAAAAGCAATAAATAAAAATTAACCATTAAAAAGTGATAAATAAAAATAAACAAATAAACAAGTTAAAAAATTAACCAATAAACAAATAAAAAATAAGCAAATAAAAAAATAAACGAATAAATGAAAATAAATAAAATGAATAGCAATAAATTATGTTCCTTATATACTACGCCTAGAAATAACTCGTTTGTGAGAGAACTTTCATGCCATCTGGACGGCAACTTTCAGAGATATAATGGCGCGAAATTCAAATATGAAAAAATTCCAAATAGTAATAATTATTTATAATAATGTAATATTTATTTAGTATTTAAAAAAAACCTGCCAATGATTTTCAAATTGAGTCTTGAATAATTTTTGAAGCACTATATTATTTTTCGTCGCAAATATTATCAATTCGATTGCCAGTCATTAGTTCCACCTGCATGACACAGAGATCATATTGTGACAACTGCTTATTACAATAATTCAGAAAATGTTAATTTCCATCGATCAATTTGTCACTTTAGTGCTTGGCTAAAGTGATGGAATGAAAGGAGTCCTTTATTACCTTCACTCTCCCACTTTGCAATTTAATTTCAGAATATTCAACTTGCATAGACAATTTTGCATCACTCACTTGTCAAAAAAAAACCATAATGAACACAGAGTTTATTATTATTTTTTTTTCAACTATGATTATTATTGTAGAAGTAAAGTTATGCGCATGCAATGTGCTCCCCTATCTTGACACTTGAACAGATTAGCTTATCCTGGCTAATATGGAGACATGAAACGGCAGTCGTCACGGACGTTAACGCCATGACACCTTCACTACAACCATAAATTCACGTCCCTTAGCACCTTGCATGTCTTCCTGAAATTTATTGCTCTCTTAAAACTTCTTTTCCTTTCTTTTCTGGTTTTCTTTTTTTCCCTTTCTCTTCATCTTCGAATTAATCGATTCGAGTGTTAATTAATATTTTCAATTTTTAAATCCAAGAGGCATTAATTTATTTTCTTTTGATTAAAATCCTATTTCTTATTTTCTCAATTAATTATCTAATCGTAATAAAAAGAGTATTAATTAAATTATAAATAACACTATAACGGTAAAAAAAATGAATGAGGGAAAAAAAATTCAACATTCTGAAAAGAATTTTTTTTTTGCCAACCTAATTGAATTTCTACGAAGAATTTTATTTACTGATTTGAAAATAATTCGATTTTTATTAAAAATTTAAAGAAAATAAACGAATTGTCTCGAGAAAATTTATAAAAAATTTGAATTTCGCGCCATTATAACTCTGAAAGTTGCCGTCCAGATGGCATGAAAGTTCTCTCACAAGCGAGTTATTTCTGGGCGTAGTATATAAGGAACGGTCATTTATTGCTATTCATTTTATTCGCTTATTGTTATTAATTTTCTATTTTTTCTATTTTTATTTAATACATTTTATTTAATTGTTTATTTTTTTATTACTTTATATTTTTTCGTTTATTTTTATTGATTACTTGTTATTTTTTCGTCTATTTTTATTTATTGCTTTTTATGTTTTGTTATTTTTATTTATTTATTTATCTATTACCTTCTATTAACTTCTTCGTTTTCATTTATTTGTCACTGTCATTATTATTAAAATTCCACTCATTTGTTATTTAAAAAAAATATATTTTTCACTATTTAATGAAAGAAAAACAGTTTTGTTAATTAAATTCCGCCTATAAAATTGAATAGAAAAGTAAAATAATAAATGTCCATGATTCATGAAAATATGATAATGAACGTGATTCATGAAAAAAGAATAATGAACATAATTCATGAAAATAGAATAATGATTGTAATTTGTAAAAATAGAATGATTTTAATTGAGAAAAATAGAATAGTAAACAGAATTCATAAAAATAAAATAATGACCATAATTCATAACGAGTTAAATAATAATCATGATTTATAAAAGAAAAAACTTAAATCTGTATAAAGATCGATCAAGTTCATTAAAAAAATTGATATTGAATACTAATCGCATTCAATTGAAATTTAATTCCTAAGAAACTATTAAAGAACTAATATAATAATTAATTTTTTTATAATTTAATACTCAAATAATTATATTGAAAAAAAAATTTTCTTTGATCCAAAGAATCGACTTCTTGATAATTGCTAATTAAATATTTACTTGAATCAAATAATTTTTATTACAAATAATTATAATTATTAAATTGTTAATAATTATGTAATTATTCGATTCAAATAAATATTTAATTAATAATAGTCAAAGTAATTGGTTAATTGATAAAAATAAAATTTTTTTACAGTCTGTTTATGAATTAATAATGTAATTCTAAAATAATGAATTATTAATAATAAATAATGTAATTGTCAAATAATTATTAATAATAAATAAATATAATTCTCAAACAATTATAAATAATAAACAATCACCATTTTCTCGCACTGGTATATCACTACTTTTTCTTTTGTTATGTAAAAATAATTGTTACACTTTCAGGATATGCGCACAAAAAAAATTCCTCTCTAGAAAGAAAGTGCGAAGAATTATCTCTTTTGTGTATTTTTTTTCTCTCGTTTTTAAAAATATGTTTCAAACATTTGAAAAAAAAAGTTATTTTACACTAGGAAGAAATATGGAGGAACAAAACAATTTTCTACACACATATAAGAGATATAGGAAAATTACGAGTTCTTAAAAAAGTAATTATCTTTTAGCTTGTTAACAGTGGCACATACACTACACGCGCCAAGCAATAAAGGAAAAGTACTGGAATTATTAAGACAATTAGCTAACGATTTTCAATGTGTGAAGTGACACTTGGAATAAATTGCAAAATAATCTTTGAAAAAAGAAACAACTAAAGTGTATTTATGTGTAAAAACATTGATTATATTCCTTGATTTTTACGATTTTCTATAAACGTTTTATTTTTCCAACCAATTGCAAAAGAAACAAAAATTAAAAAAATCTTTTAAAGAATAAAATTTTTTTTTTGGTATAATGTTTGTTTTCTTATTTTTATTTTAATTATTCCTTTATATATGTATTATTGTATTTGTATTTTATTTATATTTTTACTTTTATTATTTATATTCATTATTTATTTTTATTATTTATTTTCATTATTTACATTTATAATTTATTTTTAATTATTTTTTCATCATTTGTTTTTATTATTTTTTGTTTATTATTTGTTTTAATTATTTATTTTCATTTTTGTTTTCATTATTTATTTTTATTTTTGTTTTCATTGTTTATTTTCATTTTTGATTTCATTATTTATTTTCATTGTCTATTTTCATTATTTATTTTCATTATTTATTTTTAACTATAATTAAGGGAAAAATTAAGAAACATAAAAATGTTAAACGACAAACAAAAATTACACTGAAAAAAAAATTTATGTCTCTTACATAAAATTTATTCGATTCAAGTAAACATTTTTTTGATAATAGAACAAGTAATCGATTATTTGAAACAAATAATTTTTGTCATCGGTGTGAAATTTGTTTTTTAATACCATCACTTTGTGTAAGCTTATAAACTATAATTTATATTTTCCTTCAACATTCCTGAAGCATTATGTCACCTAATCCATTTTTTCCCATCGATTATTATTTAACAACTTTTGCAACAAAGAAGAATAATAATTTGCCAATTAAAAAAGGATAAAAAAAAACAATAGAAGTGATTCAGTGAAAATTACATTATAGAGTATATATAGTTGAGAGGAGAATTTTTCTTTATCAAACTATAATCTTCGTTATTAATCAAAGTATGTGATTATTTTCTTGACAAAAAAAAACAGAATAGAAAAGTGGGCGTTTTAAATTAGTAGCGAGAAAATGTACATATACTTTTATTGTTTTCCTCCTTAAATATAATTTAGTGTGTATTTTAAGCTGTGAGTTGACGAAAAAACAGGGTTGAATGTACTACCGGTTACTACAGAGTACAGACACTTTTTATTTTTAATTACTGATATTGTCACAACAGGAAATTTGTACCATTAAGAAACCACTTTCACTCTCTGGTTTGCTTGCTTCATTTATACAAAGTTTATGTATGTACTTCTCCTATCAGTCATGTATGTAATGTGACATTAAGTTCATTATGCAATGAATCTCTCACTTTTTTTTTCTTACTGTTTATCTCTTTTATCTTTGTTTTTATTTTTTCAAATTTTTATCTTTCCGTTCTTTTTTTATTTTTTTCTTAATTTACTATGAAACAATAACTAAAAATAATGAATAATAGATAATAAATAAATAAATTCAAATTAAATAAAAATAAGTA
Organism: Leptopilina myrica (nomen nudum); assembly: GCA_032872475.1. Taxonomy (NCBI): domain Eukaryota; kingdom Metazoa; phylum Arthropoda; class Insecta; order Hymenoptera; family Figitidae; genus Leptopilina; species Leptopilina myrica (nomen nudum). The sequence goes on along the minus strand of CM065465.1, from coordinate 28,879,516 downwards.
AACATAAGTAAAAAATTAAACATAAATAAAAATAAATAAAAATAAATAAAAATAAATAAAAATAAATAAAAATAAATAAAAATAAATAAAAATAAATAAAGTGAACCGTTCCTTATATACTACGCCGAGAAATAACTCGCTTGTGAGAGAACTTTCATGCCATCTGGACGGCAACTTTCAGAGTTATAATGGCGCGAAATTCAAATTCAGCGAAAAAAGAAAGCAAACTCACTGACTATTTAGAGGGATTATTTTTAGTGCGAAGTTCAAAATTAGACATTACATTAAAAATATTAATTATTTTATTAAATTGATATTAAAAAAGAGTAAATAAAATTCAAAAAGTGAGGAAAAAATAAAATAGTAGAAAACTAAAAAAATTCGATGGCAAATAATAATGTATAGTAAAGCTAATAAAAGACTGTAAACTAAAGAAAATAAAAAAAATAAATAATGACCAAATAAAAAATAAGTCTTAGCCAGAAAAAAAATTTAAATTAAGAGTTAAAAAATTAAAATTGAAAAAAGTTTAATTATAAGAATTAAAGAACTGAAACGAAAAAAAATTTAAATTAAGAGCTAAACATTTTAAAACGAAAAATATTTAAATTAAGAGAGTAAAAAAATAAAGACGAAAAAAATTAAGTGTTAAAGAATAAAAACGAAAAATTAATTGAAACATTATGCAAAAGAGCAATAATAATAATAATAACAAAATGTCTAAGAGTAACATTGTAATAAACAGATAATCCGTTATGGGGGGAAAAAAATTACATCTGGGTTAATCGGCTTCTGCGGCTTTTTAAGATTGACATCGACGTTGATAATAAACAGGTGGGACCATATGTTCGACACGTATTAAACTTGAAATATAATCCACTCTCCTCTATATACATACATGCAAACATAAAATAAAGTTTACCTCCGCACATAAACTGCCAACTAAATCTGCATAAAGTGATTGGAAAATATGACGTAATTTACCCCGGTAATATCTGACGATCATCTTCCATAGCGAGGTCTTTATAATTACTCGCACTCGCTCGTGCAACAAAAAAAAAAAAGAAAAGGAAAAGGAAGAAGAAAAAAATAAGAAATAAGAATTTAAAAATAAAAACATATTAATTTTCAAAGCCACTGTGCTTACTAATTTGCAATTATTCTGATGGTTGATATTCTCGCGCAATTATCAGCAAATCAGTGCCTTGAGATGGACTTTCTCCTTTTACTGATTTATATTATTCTTATCATTCCGAAGACACTGTAATTATATGTGTACAAGTGTATGGAAACATTTAAATAAATATCAACCATTGAATATTTTTTTCTTTACTATTTTTTCTACTTTTTTCGATCTATTTTTCATTCATTTTTCTAATTAAATTCTCAAAATAAACAATTAAAAATTTTTTGTGTAATTGCAATGTTGTAAAATTTTTTTAACTATAGAAATATTTTTAACTAAAGGTATTATAAATGAAAATATTTTTAACCAAAAGTATTTTAACTTTTTAACTAAAAATATTTTTAACTAAAAGTATTTTAAACATAAATATTCTTAACTAAAACTATTTAAACTAAAATTTGTTTAACGAAAAGTACTTTAAATACAAATATACTTAACTAAAAGTATTTTCATCTCAAAATAATTTTAATCAAAAATATTTTAACTGAAAATATTTTTATCTAAAAGCATTTTAAATGAAACTATTTTTAATAAAAATTTTTTTTATTGGAAATATTTTTAACAAAAAGTATTTTAATTTTGACTTAAAATATTCTTAACTAAAAATATTTTAACTAAAAATATTCTAAATTAAACATAAGTTAACTAAAAATATTCTAAGCTTAAAATATTTTAACTAAAAGTATTTTGAGTAAAAATATTATTAACTAAAAGTATTTTAAACATAAATATTCTTAACTAAAACTATTCAAACTAAAATTTTTTTAAACTAAACGTATTTTAAATGGAAATTTACTTAACTAAAAGTATTTTCACCTCAAAATATTTTTAATCAAAAATATTATAACTGAGAATATTTTTATCTAAAAGTATTTTTAACTGGGAATATTTAACTAAAAATATTTTAACTAAAATATTCTTAACTCAAAATATGTTAACTAAAAATTTTCTAAGCTAAAAATATTAAAACTAAAAGTATTTTTTAAACTAATAGTATTTTAATTAAAAATATTCCCAACTAAAAATTTTCTAAGCTAAAAATATTTAAATTAAAAGTATTTTTTAAACTAATAGTATTTTAATTAAAAAAATTCCTAACTAAAAATATTCTAAGCTAAAAATATTGAAATTAAAAGTATATTCTAAGCTAAAAATATTGAAATTAAAAGTATTTCTTAAACTAATAGTATTTTAATTAAAAATATTCCTGACCAAAAGTATTTTAATTTAAAAATATTCTAAGCTAAAAATATTTTTAACTAAAAGTATTTTCACTAAAAATATTCCTAGCTAAAAGTATTAAATATCTCAAATATTTTATTTTCCCTCTATAAATTTGAATTGAATTTGAATTATGTAAGACTGAATTTTTTCTTATAAAATAGCAAATTTTGCCACTAATTAATAATTTACGCTAATTTTACAAATAGATAATAATTTCTACTAATTTGTATTTAAGTAAAATTAACTAACTCAAAATCGAAAAATATGTTACTAATTCATATTAATAAACTGTTTTATACCTATTCAAATTTAGAGACAAAAAAAATAATACACCAATTTACAATAAATAATTAAATAATACAAATAAAAATCAAACGCCTATAAAAATGCAACAACAAAATTATTACACAATTATTTTAATTTACAATAACTATTTTCCCTCCTCATTTTCATAAATATAAAGGGAAAAAAATAGAAAAAAAGTGCCATTCAACTGTGTGATATTTTTAGAATAACTTAATTAAAACACTATTGCACAATTATAACACAGAAAATAACTTTCGCGATTCAAATTAATCACTTCCTATGCCTCTGAGATAACTATTAATATATATTTACATAGCGATTGCAGTAGTTGGCAATTATGAATTTTCATAGCCAGTTTGACTATACATATATATTTTTCTTTTTTCTTTTTTTCCCTTTTTTTTCCTTTAATCGCGGTTATAATATTATGTCTATAAATACAATCTGGTCAAAGCGATGGAAAGTTTGATTAATAGACATGTTTTTCTTCTTTTTATAATTTATAAATATATATTATATTAAAATATATATCTCTTTTCCGGATGTTTTTTTTCTCTTCTTCAATATAAATTTTTATTTTTTTATTGTTCAATATAGACTGCAAGTTCATTTGATTTTAAATTGTGAAAAAGATGAATTATTATTTAATAAAGGAATCCTTTTACGAACACAAATCCGATCAGTGGAATAATCCATCTATATTTATGGATATTTTAATAGCAGTTGTTATATTGTATTTTCCTATGACGCACGCACGTGACTTTTAAATGTTTCTTTATATTCAATATAATAAATAATTCCTCGCTGATATATCCACATCCCAATTCAAAAGGAATTTAGATTAAATTTATAATAGTTGTTGTCATTAATATAATTTTTATTTATTTTTATTTTTATTATTTTTATTATTATCTTTAATATTTTTTTTATTTTTATTTTCATTTTCATTTCTATTATTATTTTTTTTTTATTTTTATTCTTACTTTTTTACTTTTATTTTTATTTTTACCATTAGAAGATTAAACTTTGTCATACCTTAAAGAATTTTTCATTTCGAATATCCATATAAAAAGTCCAAAAAAATTACCTGCAACAAAAAAGAGGAACAAATTATTTAACTAATTAGAAAAAATAATTATCAATAAAATAATTAAACAATAAATTCTTTTTCACCTTCAGTGTTTGCGAAAATTGCTACAAAAAAAAATAATTGAAGTTAAACAATATTTAGTTTAGAATTAATTTGTGTTAATCTAAAAAATATTATTGTAAATATAATGCAAATTAGAAGAAGTAAAAAAAATATTGTTTGTTCATTTGAACGTTCGAAACTTTAGGAATACATTATAATGTATATTATAAATAAATTATATTGTAAATAAAAAAACGAATAAAAATAATAAATTTAAATTTAAATAAATAAATAAACAAAATAAAAATATATTTATACACATATATAATAAATAATGCATGTAATTCTCTTGACAATAAAAATAATAATACAATATTAGCGATTCCAGAAATGAAAAAAGAATAATATGAAAGAAAAATTGTATAATAAATAATTTTGAAGATAAATCTGAATGTTGTTGGTAATATTTTAACTTTTATTGAATAATATTTATTTATTATTATAAATTAAGTTATTTTATCATAAATGTGTACATATCTATGTAAATGCGAAGAAAACTTTTAAATATATACATATCCGTATTACTTGCATTGATTTACGTAATTCTCAACCTACTCCTACGTGTGTCTTTGATTTTTATGTCAAATGTTATATTATGTAACGCTCGTTTGTGTAAGATAATATTCAAAAAATAAAATTTTCGAGAAAATTCATTAGGTAAATCACTGAATCATTTTTTTTCTTCCTCAGATATCGAATTATGTTGTATCCAAAAAAAAGGGAAATTTTCGAAAAGAAAGTTAAAAACCAAATTTTATATATATTAAAATTTATTCATTATTTATTTATTTATTATTTAAAAATTTGATTGTCATTAACATATTAAAATTTTTTTCCAAAAAAAAATCATTTTTAAGAATTCTTTCATTCAAATATTTGAAAATTCAATTATTTTAAATATTTTTATAACAATTTTTTAAAACTCAATTATTTTTAATAATTTTATTTAAATTATTCAAAATTCGATTATTTTCGATACTTTTAATTCTAAATTTCTCTGAAAATTCGAATACAAAAAATAATACAAACATTAAAATTTTTCAGAATTATTTTTAACATTTTTGAGAAAACAATTTAATTCTCTTTAAAACATTTTATCATATTTGATTTATTTTCAAAAGATTCTACAAATTTAATTTATTTTCAAAACATTTTACCAAAATTGAAATTGTTTTAAAAAATTTTTTTTACCAAATTTCAATAATTTTTTAAAAGATATTTTCAAATATAAATTATTTTCAAAAGATTCTACAAAATTTAAATTATTTAAAAAGATTTTATCAAATTTTAGTTATTTTCAAAAGATGTTACCAAAAATTCAATTATTTTTAACAAGAAAATTTTAATTATTTAAATTTATTTATTATTAATTACTTATTATTTAAAGTTTGAATTATCATTAAAATAAAACTGAAAAAAATTAAAAAGAGAAACTTGAATAGAAAATTAAAAACCAAATTGAAAATGGAAAATTAGAAAGAGAAAGGAAAAAAAATAATTTGAAAGAAAATTGAGAAGATAAACTAAAGAAGAAAAAAACAAACTTGAAAAAAATTCTCTAATCAATAATAATAAAAATAATCAAAAATAAAATAATTAAAATGAAAAAAAAAACAAATCGGGGTAATTAGAGGACGCACAACACCGAAAAATAATTCCTAATATCCCCCACAATAAAACAATTAATAATCAATCATCAAATTATGATTAATAGTTGGTGGGCACAAGTTAATTGAATTCTATAAATGAAATTCTTTCAAACGGGAAAAAATTCCACTTAATGTAATTTTAATAGTAAGTTCAAACCTTGAATTGAAAGGTGGTGGATTTTTGCTCTTCTTTTTTCTACAATTTTTTTTTTTTTTAAAGGACATTAAGTATATATGTAGTCGCACGTGCAATCATTAAAATACATACAGCTAATGTTTTTATATATATAAAGAGAGAGAGAAAACACGGGACAAACACGTTTACACGGCAGGGCACTCATTTCACATTACACATTCGTGTCGTGCTTGTGTGGAACTCTGACACGACAACGCAACATAAATCATAAACGGTACAGAAAAAAAATCAAAAATTCTTTCCTCACATTTATATATGCACGAATAATCCAGTCGAAAAAAAAATTCTTGATTAATACTGTTAACATTCAAAGAACAGCGAGTGACGAGGTCAATTTTCCTCGGGGCAAAAAAAGAAAATTTCGAAAATAAAACAGAATTAGCAGAAAAAATAATTAGTTAATTTTACTAATATTTTATCAGTAATTCGGTTTTTTAATAATTAATCAAATTTACTTATTATTTAAAAAAAAAAATTTATCAATTATTTTACTAACTAAAAAGTGTATTAAATTTATTGATAATTAATAAATAAACAAGTAATAAATAATAAATAGATAATACATTTAAATAATGAATTAAGAAATAATAAATAAATAATATATTTAAATAATTAATTAATAATAAATAATGATAAAAAATAAAAAATAATTCATAAAATTAATAATATTCTCAACGAGTCACCGATCGTTATAAACACCGACGCGTTCATCTCGCTTGCGAGCGAATTTTCATGCCCCCTGGACGGCAAAGTTCAGAGTTAAAGTGGCGCGAAATTCAAATTGCAACAAATCAAAAAAACACATTAATCAATAAAAATCACTTTGTGAAAGTCTGAATAATTTGATTTCTTAATTGGACGTATTACTTCATAACTCAATATGTAATAAATACATTTCCTGTCGATTAACATTGTCTGAATAATAAACTGGTTATTTTTCGACAGAATCGAATCAAATCAATATTATCCAGCATGGCAATAATGTATATATTTTACGTACGAAGTTTGTTGCTGATTTTTCACTAAAATAAAACTTGTCGAATGAATCTAATTAACAATTTTCATCTCGTCAAACCTGTTTGGCAATTTACCCCCCCCCACACTTTTTTTTCAAGAAAGAAAAAAAAACCCCTCTATAATAATTATAGCGAATTGAGATACACATTAATATCCATATTTTTCTATAAAACACGCGGTTGGAAAAGTATTCACATTTTATATGCTTTAATTTCTCATATAATTTGAAAGGAAGAAAAAATTATAAATTTTAATTGCTCAATATATAGGAGAATATTGTCTCGTTAATTAAAGACCTGAATTAGTTTTTTTTTCCTCTTCATTTGCGATACACGCATTTAATTTTCTCCGCTAGAGCTGAAAATTACTACAGTAGCAGAAAAAAAATAAAAAAAATAGTTTTCGTACCTTAATTTTATACAAATTGAGAAAGCAAATTTTCTTTTTATTTTGTTTCTATTTTGCTATTTATTTCAAACGGAAATAAATATTCGAAACTTGATTTACTTAAATTAATGTAATTAATTGTAGGCTTCGCAGTCGGTAATAATTAAAAAAATAGCGAGTAAAGAAATAAATAAAGAATAAAATACAAATAAATAAAATATTTTTAGGGAAAATAGCGTTTACCAATATCAGGATATTTTTATTTAAAATAATTTTAGTTATAAAATATTTTCAGTTAGAAAAATTTAGTTAGAAAATAAATTTAGTTAAAAATATTTTCAGATAATTTTTTAAAGTTATAAAGTATTTTCAGTTAAAATGTTTTTAGTTAAACATATTTTCAGTTAAAATACTTTTAGTTAAATGCATTTGTAATTAAAATACTTTTAGTTGACAAATTTTTAGTTAAAAATATTTCCAGTTAAAATACTTTTGGTTTTAAAATATTTTCATTTAAAATACTTTTAGTTAAAAATATTTTCAGTTAAAATAATTTTAGTTAAGTGTATTTGTATTTAAAATACTTTTAGTTAAATATAGTTTGCAATAAAAATTTGTTTGGTTATAACTATTTATAATTAAAATACTTTTACTTAAGAACATTTTTAGTTAAAAATATTTTTAGTTTAAATATGTTTAGCTAAAACTAATAAATAATAATAATAATAATACTTTTTAATATTATAATTTACTATCAAAATTTTACTAATAAATAATTACTTCTACTAATTTTTTAGTAAAATTTACTAATTCAAATGAAACTTTAACCCTTCTAAACGTCAATTATTTCCTTCAATTTTCAAATTAAACTTCATCACTAAATCAATTATTTTTCAAAATATTCCGACAGTTCTTCGAAAATTCAATTATTTAAATACAAGTATTCAATCTTTTCTAATAATTCAATCTGTCAATGTATTTTTGAAAATTTATTAAGATTTAATATTTTGCTAAAAATTACAATAAAGACATTTTTACAATTAATTTTTTTTTAAATATTTAAAAATAATTTTCGAAATTTAATATTTTTTTTATTTCCACACAACTGAAAAATTTCCAAATAATTGCGAATTTTACGGTAAAATTTTTAAGAAATCATTTAAATTTTATAAAATCTTTTAAAAATACTGGAATTTTTTTAAAAATGTAATGAAATCTTTGAAGAATTTTAATTATTAATATGAACATGATTTTCATGAAATTTCGAAGAGTTTTCAAAAATTTAAATTTACTTTATTTAAAAATAATTGTCTTAAAAAATTATTTCAAAACAATTCAAAAATCGCAGAATAATTAATTTTGGAAAAGTTTAATTAAAAGTTTAAAAAATAATTGTTTTCTCCAAAAATGTTAAAAATAATTCTGTAAAATTTTAATTGTTTTATTTTTTGTACCTGTATTTATATTTTTATTTTCGACATAAATCACTACTGGTTAAAAATATGAAAATTGAATTCAATTTTTAAAAATTAGAATGAAAAATTCCTAAGAAAATGACTATTTTCAAAAAATACTTTTAATTAAATTTTTAGAAGCTAATTTTCATTAAATTTTTTTCTATTTCACAAACTTGAAGATTTTTTCATTAAAATTTTTGAGGACGGAACTATTTTTAAATTTTGCAAATGAAAATTGTTCAAAAAGTCAGAAATGTGGAATTATTGCATTTATTACACAATTACCAGTGAGTATATTGACAAGGACTTTTGCAATAATTCACCAGGATTATCACTGATTCCGTGGGTGGTTTTGATAGAGAGGTTTGTATTACAGCATTGGGCAAGAATTCCAAGTGCCTTCGATATTTCACGCGGTTTCAAGGAAATCTATATATGTGCGTTTGTAATGATTCCGTTGTGGACTTTCACTTTGCATTACGTTTTACGTGTATTCTATATATAAAACACGAGTAAATAAAATTATCAATGAATTGGGTTGATTCCTACTCGACAACATCTTTAGTAGTTTTGCTTTTTTCTTTGTTTCCTTGCGTAATTCTCCTTCTTTCTTTCTTTCCATACTTTTGCTTCTTTCTTTCTTTATATACTTTTCTTTCTTTCTTTGTTATTGTTATGTTCAACCTTTTTTTTTTGTCACAACATTTGCAATACTTGTTTTCTTCTTTTTAGCTAATTTTTGGTTTTGGTGAAAGGGTTTTTTTTGGGATCCGTTTGTTGCAATTCACTGTGAAGAGGGAGAAATATGTTGCTGGACAATAATGATGGTGAACGGTACTAAAAATACGGGACAAAAGTCTAAATATAGTTGGAATGGAGATTGCACGGTGTAGCATCTTGATAGCATTGGAAAAGTTTGTTCCAACTTGGATGGTGGTTGGTAGCATAATGATAGCACCTTTTTGCTATTCGTTTCTCGTAGTTTATCAAGCTCCAGTTGCAGAATTATCCAGATTGAGGATATGCTACTGAATACAAGAAGAATTTACAAAAAAGCCTCAATTTTTAATGCTACAAACACTGATAAGGTGGTTCATGCTATATACGGAGGAGTATAAAATTTTCGAATCATTATACCAACAAAATGGTTGATAGTACATGCCAATAACAAAATCCAGATTATCCAGAGTGGGATGGATTTTTTGAACCATCATAGCAAAAAAATAATTCATGTTAAATTCGGATTATTCGGAGCATCGTAAAATTTTTGAGCCATCCTACCAAGAACATAGTTGATCCAAAATACCAGTAACAATATTTGGATTATTCGGAGTAGCATAAAAATTTCGAAACATCATACCAACGATTTAATTGATACTTAAATACTAATAACAATATTTGGATCATCTGGAGCAGTATAAAATTTGTATCATTCCAACAAGTTTGGTACCAAATACCATCAAAATTGGGTCAAAAGTTTATTGACTTACATCAATACGTCTGACCCAATGTTGACGGTATTTAGTATCAATCATATCCATCGAAATTAATACGGATCATCATAAATTTTTTCGAATCATCCTGCATGCCACCATCCTCCTTCTTTCTCCCCAGTCTGTTAAACTCCAGATGCAGCACTGTTTTTTTGTTTTGTTTTTCGACTCCCAAAAAGAAAAGGAAACAGTAAAATTTTATTTCTGAAAGGAAGAGTGTCGAGGTTATTGGACGTTTGATGTTTTGCGTATCAGCGTCAGAATGAAGGGACACGTGCTCGCCACATGGCTGACAATATATTTTTTTTCATCTTTTTTTAAAAAAAGAATAATCTTTTCTTCGCGAGAGAAGCCGGACATTGTACACGTGTTCCTTATATATACACTCACTCTCCCCGTATGATATTATTCTAACAAAGGTTTTTAAATACAGAAAAAAGAGAGAACCACTTCCTTGATGCATTATAATGCAGTTCACTGAACTCAATCGCAAAAGAAAGGATTACAAACGAACACCTTGTTGTTTTATTCCTCCTGAATTTTATCTCCTCTGTTCTGTTTTTTTTCTTTCCTCTATCCACAACAACCTTCTAGTCTACAAAACGATTAATAATTTTCCAAAAGTGCTTTTTCTATCTTCTCTTTCTTTTTCCTCTACTATCCACAATGTTGTGGTCTATAAAAATACGGAGCAACATAGCAGAAACTTATTCTCCTGGGGAAAATATGTCGAGTCTGAGGGAAATAATTCTTATCATTCTTCTTAAATTTTCGACGGGAACATTAAGTGATTCAGGAATCAACAACAACAAAACATAAATAAATAAAAGAAACAGAGGGGGGAATAGCAAGCATTGAGTTTGTGAATCTGGAAAGATAGTGATTACATTCAATCGAAAAGTAAAGATAAGAAGTGCAAAGTGTGATGTCTGTTATCTGAGTCATGCAGAATCCATTATAGTTTGTACAAGTTGATTTACATGTAAGGTGTCTCCAATAAGGCGTGTTTCAACTGACCAAGCGAGAATATATTCTTTTATCTTGATGGTGTATTCAATTCTGGTTATCAAATTTCAAAAGTGTCACGTGCAATGTACTTATTTTCTATCAATGAACTTTTTTCTTTTACTACCATTTTTAATGCTGCTTTTTCCTCTTCTTTTTCGGTTCCTTCTACTTTAGGTTCCTTTTTCTTTTGCCTTTTTCTGTTCCTTTCTGTTTCTTTCACTTGTTCTGTTTCTTTTCCTTTAGGTTCCTTTTTCTGTTCCTTTCTGTTTCTTTCACTTGTTCTGTTTCTTTTCCTTTAGGTTCCTTTTTCGTTTGCCTTTTTCTGTTCCTTTCTGTTTCTTTTACTTGTTCTGTTTCTTTTCCTTTAGGTTCCTTTTTCTTTTGCCTTTTTCTGTTCCTTTCTGTTTCTTTCACTTGTTCTGTTTCTTTTCCTTTAGGTTCCTTTTTCTTTTGCCTTTTTCTGTTCCTTTCTGTTTCTTTTCCTTTAGGTTCCTTTTTCTTTTGCCTTTTTCTGTTCCATTTTGTTTCTTTTCCTTTAGGTTAACTTCTCTGCTCCTTTAGGTTTCTTTTACTTTTGCCTTTTTCTGCTCATTTTTGTTTCTTTTTCGGTTCCTTTTTCCTCTTCTGTTCCTTTTGCCTTTTTCTGCTGCTTTTCGTTTCTTTTTCGGTTCCTTTTGCTTCTTCTGTTCCTGTTCCTTTTGACATTTTACTTTTCGACTTTTACCACTTTTTACACAGCTATCTAATTAAGATCACAAAATACTATCCTGTCGATCAATCACACTGCGGTTTGGAAAAAAATTTCTTTCTTCTCAACCCACTTACAGCGTAGGGAAATTCACTTCGAGATGTTCTAAGGAGTTTCTCTTATGGGACAAGTGCAAGTAAATTATTATTCAGTTTCAAGGAAAGTCGCATAGTGCGGTACTCAATTTTTTTCCCCTCTCTCTCTCTCTCTCTGAGAAATACATTCTATCTGAAAGTTTTCTCTCTTTTTTTTCAATTTTCGAAAAATTAACGTTTCCTTCAAAAGAAGAGAAGGAATATGGTGAGACTATTTTTGCAACGTTTGTTGATTTAGGTCTATTCAATTTCTAATGATTGTAAATTTCTCGCTAAAATGTAAATGTCTCATTAAGAATAGCAACTAATCCGTTGATGAGGAAACGGAAGGTGTAGTATAGACAACGCCCTTTTTGAAGAGAAAATTGAGTAAGCGAACGATAGTAATTTCACAAGACAGAAAGTAATTGTGCTCGCGTTAATTGTCCGCCTATACCAACACTTGTGGAAAGGGACTCACAAATACAAACATACAAACACATATTTACACGTGATTACATTCTTGATTTTATATAGACTTTTATTTGTGGTGCTCACCTTGCTTTTGTCGGCTCACCACACATAATAATGTTTCTCTCGCTATGTATACATGTAAAGTTTGTTTGTGCGTGTTTATAATATATAGATACTTTGTACGCGCTTATAAATCCAAGTGCATCGTATTTCATCTACACATTTACGTATGTATATAGTAGATTTGTGTGTGTTTTCACGTATTTATACGTATACACTTACGGATTCGTATGCACATTGAGTTGTATATTATTTATACACAATAAATTTCAATGTGTTGTTAGGAATACAATACACCAATGCAAAATATCGTTTCTAGACGCACAAACAGAGCGGAACTTTGCTGTCGGCCCTGTTTCGTATTGCAAACGCGCACGTCCTTCCCATCGTGTAACTCAAGATTCGTGTAATCCACTCCCATCCCAGATTTCAACACTGCAAAATTAATACATTTTTTCTTTCGCTGTATTTTTTTTTCTTCTTCTTTTTTTATTGCGCATTAAACTTTCACAATTTATTATTATCTTGTGATTGTATCGTTAGATATTTGTTATTAGATATGGAAACAAGTTGTGTTCTGCATATATGTACACCTTTTTCTTTCCTTGCCAAACGAAAAATTAATTTCCTTTTTCCCTGATTTATAGAAAAAAAATCTAATTTTTTCCTCATCCTACTCTCTTAATTTGAATCAATTAAAAATCACAATCTCTCTAAATTTAAATCAGTTAAAAATTTAACTAACTTTCAAGCAAAAAGTCAGTTAAAACCACGATTTTTAACTGATTCATCTAACAAATTTAAACCAAATTTTACGGATTCTCAGTAAAAAAAATTAATCTGGAAAATTAGCAAAACTTGACTAATTGAATCAATTAAAAAGAATTTACTGAAACATCAGTTATTTTCAACTAATTGGCACTACAAATATTTCTATTTGAATTAGTGACTAACTTTTTGCTTCTAAATCAGTTATTTTTAATAAATTTAAATTTATCGAGTATAGAAAATTTTGCGATTCATACTAAAATTGTAAAATTATTCAAAACCATCAATTAATACTTTTTTTTAAATAAAAATATTAAAATGAAAATATAAAATATAGAAAATATATAAAATATAAAAATATTTAAATACGAATCGTTTTGAAAATCAATAACTTACAAGAATATTAGTGAAAAATAGAAAAGAAAACTTCAAATAGAAAATTTTAATTTTAATTTTAATTAAAATTTTTAAAAACTCAAAAAAATAGAAATCTACTAAAAAAATTAATACTAATTAATGATGACCCCGTTTTTTATTTTTTATTGTAAAAATTTTGTACTTCTTAAAAATTATTTTTATCCTTTCAATTCAATTACTATTTTCTAGAATTTTTTTTTTTTTGACTAAAATACTACTTTTAAATAAATTATTATTAATAATTTTTAAAAAATTTTCAAATCCGTTTGTTTACAATATAAGTTTACCAAATGTTCATCGATTATTCAGAAATTGTACAATATTTGAAAATAAAAACTACGAATAATTTTTAAAACAATTCAATTAAACTTCTTAAAAAAATTAATTCCACTAAATTGTTAGTTAAATGTTTATAAAAAATTAAAATTTCAATTATTTTGATTTTAAAATTTAAACCTTTTTGAAATTCAATTATTTCTAAAAATTCAGGTTTTAATCATTTTAATAATCAATTAATTTCTGAAAATTAAACTGAAAGTCATTTTTAAAATTTATTTTTATTGGAAAATTCTAGGAAATTCAAATAAATTTATTAAATAATTGAATTTTTATGAAGAATTTTAGCAACAAATTTTTAAATAATTAAATTCTTTTTTATGACTTCTAATAAAATTTTTAAGGTAACGTTAGATTTTTCGAAAAATTCGATTAAAATTGTATAAAAAAAATAATTGAAATTCTGCAATGAGTTTTATTTTTAAATATAAATAATTTTATTATCCTAAGAAGAATTTTATTATTTTTATAAAAATAATTAAATAATTACGAAAAAATGTATAAATAATTTAATATCTAGAAGAATTAAATAATGGAATTTTCAATAAATAGATATTTTTTTCTAAATACTACAAGTTATGAAAATCATTAACTTTTTAAAAAGAATTTTGCCAAGAATTTCATAAATATTTTTGAAAAATATTAAATTTCAGAGAAGAAATTTATTATTTATAAAGATAATTAAAAATTTTTTGACATAATTTAATTTTTGCGAGCAACTTTATTATTTTTGAATATAATTTAATTCTTTAAAAGAATTTTATTATTTTTACAAAAAAAATTGAATCCCTGTGAAAATTTTACTAGTTCCGAAAATAATTGAATATCGGAGAAGATTTTTATTATTTACTTTAAGATACCTAATTGAAATAATTTTTAAGAACTCAGTTCTTATTAAGGATAGAATTATAAAAAATAACATTATTTACCATCAAAAATAAAAATACCCTCCCATTATTTTTTAGTTTCGTTTTTAAAAACGTTGTGAACTTCAGCCTCATAAATTTATTTATTTTGTTTTTAAATAAAAATTAAAACTTTTTAAAGTTTAACCAATTATATGAAATCTGTAGACGGTACTCTTTTAAAATTTATTTATTTTTGAAATATTTGAGGCAAATTTTATTTATAATCACACACAAGTCGCTCCTTTAAAAAGAAATCGCAGAGATATAATTTTTGAAAGTTATACCAGTCGCAATAATGTTTCTTTTTTTTCAAATACAAAATTGTAGTATATACACTAAATCAGTGTCGTATACGCACATTCATAAGTACTTTCTCAAAAGAAATTTCTATTCTCAACATTATAGATGGTTTTACACGAGCAATTATATATTTAAGAAAAAAGAAGAAGAAGAGGGAAAAAAAGCAGCAAACGGAATATATATATGGGAATTGTTTCAAATCCGATTTTATACTCTCACGGTTTTGTATTATATATATATATGTGAGGTCCAATTTTTTTTTCTTTTTTCAAAAGCAAGCAGTGGCCGGAAGAGGAGTGGAGAATCAGCGGAAGCATCCCGTTAGTCGCTCAAACACGTGATTCATTGTAGAATGGAGGATTCTTGAAAATTGAGTAAATAATATGAGTTGTGATTGTATGTATACGCACTTGTTATACTTTCGCCAAATTATATATTGAAAGAGAGAGACAGAAGTACACTCTCGTGGAAAAACAATAAAAGTTTGAAATTTGCCTTGGCAAAGATAAAGAAAAAGAAAAAAAAAATTCATGTCCTTTCTTTCATCTACTTCCTGGTGGTTTGGTGCACAATTCTTTGGAACTACTTCCGAGAAAATGATCCGACATTTTTTCTGATTCTAAAAGGAATGGTAAATTTTCAACCGCTTCCTATATTTGATAGAGAAGAGTATTTTTCGTTTTGTTTTACACTTCATCATATTAGATGAAATTTATGAAAAATAAAATAAATTTCCAGTAAGATTTAATCAGTTATGTTACTGAAAACATTTGAACAGTTTTTGATGCTAATTAATCTGGATTTTTGCAACAACAAAAAAAGAGAGAGAGAAAAAGAGAAACGTCCTTGCGGTATATTGTATATACGATCTTCCTGCATTTCGCCAATCTCAAATATCTTTCTGCGAGAGAAAGGCTATTGGTCCAGAAGTCAAATAACTGGTTTTTTAGATGCCAATCCACCCGCACAACGCATTGTTGCAGCTCTTCTCCTCTTGATTTATAATATGGCCCACTGTGCACTGTGCGGATGAAATTCATTCTTGCGTTTCAAGGTTCATATATATATATATATATATATATATATATACAATATATTATTTACGGTCCAGATCACCAATGAAGGAAATTGATATCAGTTGGGGTGGTTACAGACAATAGCCTTCCTTCTCCTCCATCGATTCGAATTCATTCCTCCAGGGAATATAACTATATACATTTGCCATAAATAATGCTATCATTCGCGGATATAATGCATTATAAAGAGAATTATATATCGCTAAAACTAATACACTAAAAAGTAATGCTATCATTCTAGCAAATAATAATTTACGATGTTAAGAAAGTATATCACAATATAACAGTATATATTATTAGCTGCAAAAAAATCATTTCTAAAAATAACAACCATATAATCCTTTGAAAAATTCGATTTTATTTTCAATTTTTAAATTAAATTATTCAACGCTTCAATAAATTTTCAAGAAAATAATAAATAAATCACTGATAACTTAAAGGTATCAAATAGTAACGAATTGATACCAAAAATGTGGATCAATTTTTGGCATCAATTTGATTCCCTTCAGTATGAATTTGATATTTTTAAGAAAACTGTGATAAGTACAGAAGAAAGAAAACCTTGCAAAATTTTATTTTTTTTCCATTTTTTTAACAAAATTATTCAATGGTTTAAATAAATTTAAATTTAAAACTTATTTTCATTAAATAAATTTCATGAAAATAATTAATAAATAAAAAAAGTACAGAACAATGATGCATTATTACAAGGTTGCCAAAAAGCAGAGTAGTTCGGGAATTCAGAGAAAAATCATGAAAATTAAAATTACTCAGGTAAAAGTCAGAGATTTTTATTGAAAGTAGAGGAAAAAATTTAATTTTTATGGTCCTCAACTATTGAACGTTCATAAAAAATAAAAACATTTAAAAACTAAAATTTTACATTTAGAAACTCATAGTAAAATTAATTTTTTTGACAGTGACGCAAAATAATTGCAATAAAAATTTAATTTTTAGAAGAAATGTATAAATTTCGTTCATTTTGAACATTCAGAACCTGAAGAACTTTAATATTTATAATTTACAAGAAAATTTCAATATTATAAATTATAAAATTATTACACTGGAAAAAAGTTATTGGTTTCAAGTAATCGAATATTTGACTATTATCTAATAAATATTTACATGGATTAAATAATTTTTATTTGAATCAAATATTTCAGTATTTGAAGCAATATATTATTTAATTGATTAAAATGAAAGTTATTTGATTCAAGTAAATATTTATTTAATAATAATCAAATAATCGGTTATTTGAATCAAAATAAATTTTTTTTTCTGTGTACTTATAAATTATTTAATGAATAATTTTACTTAAAAATTGCAAAATCAATTGAATTTCAAAAAGATTATAATGTTCATAAATAGATAAAGTTTGAAGCTATTTAATGATTTTTTTTAATTCTTCGCAATCATTCAATTATTTATAAAAATAATAAAATTTTCACAGAGATTCAATTATTTCTATAAAAATAATAAAATTCTTCTTTCAATTTGAAATATTAGAAATTTTCAAATGGTTCATAAATTTAAATAAGAAATTTTGTTTAGAGAACTTAAATTTTTGTGAAAAATATTAATAACTCCAATTCTTCTGAAATTAGTTAAATTTTTTTTCAAAATGTATTTTAATAATTTTTAAAAATAATGGAATTAAAAAAGAATTTTATAGCTAAAAAACTAAAAAAAAAATTGCATTTTTTAGGAGCTACAAATAATTGCAAAATTCTGCTATTTTCAAAACTAATAAAGTTGTTTGCGAAAATTCAATGATGTTGAGAAATTTTATTAAAATCATCATCAAAGTTTCAATTATCTTTATAAATAATAAAATTCATTTCTGAAATTTAATTACTTTCAACAATAATTTAAAAACTCTGGACAAAATTTCAATTCTTCTCAATTTAATTTTTCAAAACTGTTAATTATTCAATAAATTTATTTTTGTATTTTGGAAAATAATTGAATTTCGGAGAAGAATTTTTATTATTTATTTAACATAATTAAAATTTTTATGAGGATTTTTAACGAAGTTGAAGTCCACAACGTTGATCAATGAAAAAAAATTGTTTAATTTATTCCAAAATTATTTTTAATTAAATATTTACTAATATAACAATTAATTTCATAACATAAACATCTATCTATTTTTTCTTAATATTTTTATGGCAATATTGATGCTTTATTTTTTTTAAATTTATTCAGTGAATAATTTTTTTCGTTGATAAACGTTGTAACCTACAACGTCGTGATTTTTAACAATTCAATTATTTTTGATCAAACGTTTAAAAAATTCTGAAAATTTAATTACCATAAAAATTTATTTAATAAAATTCTCCGCACAAAAAATTATTATTTTTACAAGTAACAAAACTTTTAACGCTGAATTTCAAATATTTTTTGATCAATTTTCAATACAATGATAGAAAATTGCATTCATTCTTAGAGTTTTATTTTAAATTCACAAAAAGAATTCAATTATTATTAAAATTTTTGATAAAACTTGATAAAAATTCAATTTTAAGAAATATTTATTTTTTTAAATAAATTATTTATTTTCCTAGTTAAAAAATTGAATTCTCAAAAAATTTTCCACTAAAAAATTGGTAAAAATGAATTTTATTTTTAAATTTTAAATCATAATTACAATTGCCAATTGCAAAGCAACTTTGTGAATGTAAAGGACGTTCAATGAGAGTGTTAAATGAGTTAGTAAAGTTGCACCCACAGTATCATTCGATCTTCATAAATTATTATTCTATTTCCCTTCGAACTACTGGAATTTTTTTTCCTCAACGCCCTTCTTTTCAAAATGCACTCATCGAACCTATTAATTGTTCCAAAAAAAAGAACAAAAAAGAACCAATTAAGTCCACTTTTTTTTCTTAATTATAACCTATACTCAACTACTGTTTAACAATGAGAGTGAGTGACTTTCTAATCAAATATTATCATCTAAAATTCTAAATATAACGGAGCAAAACAGTTATATAAAAATAGATCGCCTCACAAAAATCTCTTGAATACTTTCCAAAGGAAAAAAAAATAGGAGAAGAAAATAAAATAAAAGATTTGATAATAAGAAAAAATTAGAGAAATAATATTTCTTATGTAAATAAATTAAAAAAATATTTCTTCTTCTTTTGTTTTAATCAGGGACCTGGTTTTAATGAAAAAATATTTCGTTTACTACCATTGCGAAGAATTTAAAACTTTTCTTGCCCTCTGTCGGAAGCGTCATAGTATTAAAAAAAAGCGCAAAAATTTAAATCTTTTTTCACAAAAATGCAAATAATAGTAATTATTATTACTTAACAATATTATTATCAAGTACCAATTTACTTAATAATAATAATACTATTGTTAATTAATAATAATTAGTATTATTTGCATTTTTGTGCAAAAAGATTTAAATTTTCGCGCTTTTTTTAGTACTATGACGCTTCCGACAGAGGGCGAGAAAAGTTAAATAATAGTAAGTATTATTACTTAGCAATATTATTATCAAGTACCAATTTACTCAATGATATTAATAATATTGTTAATTAATAATAATTAGTATTATTTGTATTATTATTATTATTATTATTATTATTATTATTATTATTGTGAAATAATTGCATAAATAATAAAACTAACAATAACAATGTGCCAAAAGCATTGATCTACTTTCCCCAGTGAAGAAAAAAAAATATAAGAAATAATAATAATAATAATAAATAAAAAATTAATAAAAATACTAAAATTAGTAAAATAATAAAAATAAATAATAAATAAAATTTGAAATATTTAGAAACAATTTCTGCGGAATAGCATTCACGTGATGGTACACTTTCCCAATGTATGCATGTTTATATTCGAGTTATACGCGAGTTTGCTTATGTTCAACTTTGCATTGTACATCACTAATGTCAGATCCTTCGAGGATGTTCTTTGGCCAAGTGCTAAGTACATTAGCATCGTGCCAAGTTAGCAGGAATTGCACTTTTGTGCAGGAATTCCTACGAGTTTATACTTCCCACTGCAGTAACGCGATTTTCTCTCTTCCGAGATAGAGATAGAAAAAAAAGTAAAAAATGAGAGTCTCCCAGAGAATATTTTCTCCACCACTGTGATTTCCTTTAAAAGCAACAACGAGACAAAGAAAAGGAGAGAGAGAGAGTTGTCGCACTTTTCATTCAATGATACATATATTTAAAAATAATCCTAGTAATAATTGTCATACCTCGGAAAATTATTCATAGAAAGTGTCCAAGACAAAAATTTACCTGCAACAGAAAAAAGGGGGAAAATTAATTATTTATTTGGAATAATAAGTTCAACGATAAAAAACAGAAATGAATGAATAAAAATTATTTACAAAATTTAAAAACTAATTAGATTATTAATTTAGTTTTTGTTGTTAAACTTGATTCTAATTTCAATTAGGCTTGCGAGTGCCATATAAGTTTCCTCGCCATCTGTCGGAGGCGTCATATAACTAAAATAGCGCGAAAGTAAATTTCTTTCATTCCAACGATCAAAACTTGAAGTAAATTTTTAAATTCCTACACTAAAATTAAAAAAAGTTTAGGTATTAAACATTTACTCTGTTTAGAATTAATTTATTTTATAAATAAACGTTTTTTTTAGATAATAATGTTATTATTATCGTTATTATTATCGCTTCCTCTGTTGGAAGAGTCATAGAATTACTATTTTTAATAATAAAAATAAAAAATAATATATTTTTCTTTGCCCTCAGTTGGAAGCGTCATAGTATTAAAAAACCTAAGGTTTTTTTAATACTATGACGCTTCCGACAGAGGGCGAAGAAAGATAAATACAATATATAAAAAATATTACCCTTTAAATAAATTTAAAACAATACTACCACCAATAACTAAAATAAACAAAATAATAAATTAAAAAATGAAGAAATCAATTAAAACAAAGATGATAAACTGCATAGAGACTGAAAATTTTTCTTTAAAAAAAAAATAAAAGACCACAAAAAACTAGCAGACAGTTGAGATTCATTTGCTATAAATATAAATACGCACTTTGAACTTTCAATAATCGTGCAAGAAATATTATGTACGTTTATACCTGTAACATTGTAGTGCTTCGTCATTTTCAATTTAAAAAGATACTTAAAGTGCTCAACGTTCACATCAAACACAAAATATTATTTACGCTCGCAAACATAATGAGAATAAAACATGATATACAATAATTTTGTTTGCACTCTATCATTTCATATATATATTTATAGTGTATTGATGTAATATTTGAAAAAGCCGGAAAAAGAAATACAAAAGAAAAAAGATTCCGCTGTGTATTTTTAGATATGAATTTAATCTTGTAGTTTTTTTTCTATAAAAACAAAAAGCTATTAAAATCTTGAGTGAAAAAAATATACTTTAAACAGAAATAAAATGTCCGCTTGTGTACGTTAAATGATTAAAAAAAAATAGAAAAAAATTCCGTTTACTACGATTACGATTCGGGTAACTTCCTTCGCCCTCTGTCGGAAGCGTCATTGTACTTAAAGAAGAGCGAAAAATCAAATTTTCCCCTATGAATATTTTTTTTAGACTAATTAACATTGAAAACAGATTTAGAATAGTACTGGTATTAAGAATATTAATCATTTTCATAAAATTTATTTATTTATTTTACTAAAAAGAATAATGTTAATCGATTATTAGTTTTAAAAGAAAAACAATGTTAGGAATATTAACTATTAGTCAAAAATTGAAGTTAACAAACATTTCGAGTCAGTCAACAGTAGTAAAATATTAATTAACCATTCAAATATTGATTCTAAAAGTGCACACAACAGAAAGAAAAAAAAATTTCTCCTGCAAACCGCAAACAAATGAAACGGAAAGGAAAAATAAAAGGCTGGACATGAAAATAAGTTGTGAGAGGAGCTTTAAAAGGCTTTTAAGGTTGGCATAGAGCGACACGGTAGCTGAGAAAGGTTATAAAATGAGTGTTTTTCACTCGACCAACAAAAGTTGCAGTAGTATATATAGTTGATAAACGACGATGTGTTTGTGTTGTAAGGGTTCGTTCACCTGCGAGTAGGTTTTACAACCACCGCAACCTTCGCGGCTTCTAAACCTAACTCTAACCCACCATGTAGCCCTGTCTCCCTCTCAACCACAAGCCACACTTATGCACTTACGTGTTAATGCCATAACAACCGTGAGCCTATATGGCTCGACAAAACAGCCTTGCAACCAGCCGTGGAGGACGCCACGCTTTTACTTCCAGACTCCATATTGCAATTTACTTTGTTTTCTCCTATATCTACACACTGTCAACACAAGATTTTTTCTCTTTGCTCTTTCTTATTTTTTCATTTCGCTATTTCTCTTTTTTGTATTTATTAAAATTGGTGGAGAAATCCATCTTGATATTCGTCTCGATATTAACTTCTTAGGGAAGAATGTGCACATAATAATGTTGTAAAAATTGTGCACTACATTAAATTTAGTTAAACTCAGATACTAAGCAAGAAAAATTTCGTCGCCATCTAGCGGAGGCGTCGTATAACTAAACAAACGTGAAAAATCATTTATTCTACTCCAAATGCAAATCTTCTTCTTAGGATCGGAAAAAAATGTTAAAATCGAAGTTTACTTCTTTCTCCACCTAGCGGAGGCGTCATGTAACTAAATTTGCGTGAAAATTGTAATGTCCTACAGTGGAAATTTCGTCTCTCTTAGAAAAATTAATATTGAAACTTGATTGCGAGCTACATAAGTTACCTGGCCATCTAGTGAAAGCGTCATATAACTAAACTTCTGCAAAAGTTGGAACTTTTTAGAAAAATTAATATTCAAAATCGACAACGAGTAATAGAAGTTACCCGGCTATTAAGTGAAGTCATCGTGTGAGTAAAGTATTGCAAAAATTGAAATTTCCTCGAGAAAGAAAAATTAAAAATCGACTACAAGCAACATGGGTTTCTTCGCCATCTAGTGAAGGCGTCATGTAACTAAACTACCGCAAAAATTCGAATTTCCTTTAAAATGAAAAATTGACTTCGAACTACTTTGGTTCCATTGCCATCTAGCGGAGGCGTCATTCAACTAAATTGTCCTACGAAAATTCAAATTTCCTAAGGTGGAATTTTGTCGTTTCTTTCAAAAATTAATATTGAAAACTAATTATAAATATCACACTTTATGTATTATATTACAAAAAAATTATATATAACGAAACATAAATAAATAATTTGTAGAAAAACAAACAAACAAACAAACAAAAAAATATAAAATATATAAATAAATAATGTAAAAAAAATTGTAAATAAATAATTTATTTACATTTTAAATTGTATTTTAAAGAAAACGAGAATTCTTTTCTTGCAAAATACAAATCGAGTGAAAAATTAATGAAAAAAAAATAACAAAACGGTTTTCCTTGCACGAAAAAAAAATCCCTTAATATAACCAAGGATTAAAATAGAAGGAAAAAACCACGAATTACACTTGAAAAGAATTCATCGATATAAACGATACAGGAAACATAAAATAAATTTCATCTCCCCTTAGATATTGGACACTTGAAACGGGCGGGAATTTAAAAATAGACATTTTTCTTTTCTTGCCTTTTTTTTATTTTATAGCCCAAAGTCAGAAAGGCAATAAGTTTGAAATTTTATGGAATTCTAAACACCATTTCTAACGAGAAAAGAAACGGAAAATAAATAAAAAAAAAATTGAAGAGAAAAGAAGACAAAAACCAAAATGGTCATTTTGAAAACTATTAACCATTTGACTGTAAAATTTAAAGACATAAATACAGTAAAATTTTTAAGAAAAAAAGTTAAACAGTTTCTATTCTAGATAATATTTCTTATAGGGAAGAACTATTCAATTTTTTTTTCGAGAGAGAGAGAGAGAGATGCGCTTTTTCGGTTTGAAAACTCTCGAACGAGAGAGAAATGTTTTTTTCATACTCAGTAAGGACAAAAACGAGTCTTTGTGGTCAGGCGAAAGGATAGGGCCCTTCAGTAATCGAGGGTCCGGAGAAGGCGAGGACGAATAAATGATGGCCAGGAACTGGATTTGAAACGGTCCAGACCCTCTTTCTCTCTGAAGAGAGAGAGAGATTCTCTCCAAACTTCAAAACGAGCCAAAGACCCTTTCCTTAAAAATTTTATTTCCATTACGAAATATTCGCTAAAAAAAAAGTCAGATCAAAATTAATTTTTTTTCCCAAAGTTGAACATCTTTTTCAATTTTAAAAAAATGTTCCCTCACTGAAACACATTTTTTCCCCTTCAAAAGTAATTTTTTATTATTAATTTTTATTTACTTTTCTCTAACTTTGAAAAATAATGCAGATAAAATGAAAAATCGACTGGATTTAAGGAATGCAGTTAAGACCCCACCGAAAAAAAAGAGTCAAGACTTTTTTTTGTTGATGACGAAAGATTCAAACTGATAAGCATACCACGAATTTTCCTTTTCCTCCCTTTTATCTTCCATGGATTTAAAACGCTCCCCGATAATACCGAACACACACACTGGAAGACAGGATTCTAATTTACATACTGAAGATTAAATCAATCTAAACGTATGTCTAGGAAAATAGAAAAAAAAACGCACACTTGACATTCCACATTGAATAATAATGAAACTGCATTGTCAAGATTAATAATAAATAGAGACCAAAAAAAAAAAAAAAATTCTATAATAAAACATACTAATTGAAAATAAACTCTCCCGGCAAGATTTGTGGTTTCCGTTTTGCGATTTTAAATACATACTCTTTTAATGGACTGTATAACACTCGAAGTATATAAAAGAACATCAACTGCCACTAAATGCAAGCGCATGTCTGTTTGTGTGTGTGAATATGACTTTGTAAAATCTCTAAAAGACACAAATAAAAATGCATTTCACGGGAAAGAAAAAACAAATCCTCCCAAGTTCAAGCTCTACACGTCTTGTGTGAAATGCATTATATTCATAAACTAAATTTTAACACGAATAAAAAAAATAACTTAAAGAGACAAAAACAAAATTTGAACGCAGGAAACAAATTTCAATAACAAAAATTCTTTAGCGAAATATATATTTTTTTTTCTTGGAAAACTTATATTCCTGATTATGTTATTAAGCACGTTTTTTAAATACCAATTTTTTCGGTTTTTCGGAGAAGAAATTTGTCGTGTGACAAGAAGAAATAAAAAATACAAAACAAAATAGATGAAGAAAGAGAAATATAAATAAAAATTGGAAATATTTTATGAACAAAACTTTTATTTCTTTTTTGCAGGAAAAATTAGAAAATTCACTCCTCTTTTCCCTAAAGTTTGAACTGTATTCTTTTCATTTTGTTTAGTATTTTTTATAAAATCAATGTTTTGTCAAAGTTCAAATGAACTAAATTTTTTTTTCTGCTTGAATATTTTTCTTATATTAATTTAATTCAATAGATTCGAATTAATTTAATTAAAGTAAAGTAATTTAATAAAATAAAAATTAATTCAGTTTAATATACTTAAATTTATTTTATTTTGTAAATAAATTTCACTAACTCTCTAAATTTGCAATAATAAAAATATTTACTAATTTGAATAGAATTTCTGCTTTTTATTTAGAAACATTTAACTGATAAATATTAATTTACAAGTAATATTAATATTTTATAAATAAAATTTCTTTCTTTAAATATTAATATTTTATTCGTAAAATTTACTAAATCGAAAGCTAAAAGAAGTTCACTAATTGAAATTAGTAGATATTTTTACTAAATCAAAATTTAAAGATCAATGAATTACTTTAATTTGATTAAATTAATGAATAATAATTTCTACTAATTTATTTGTAAAATTGAGTAATAAACTGACTTTTTGCCTTATGATTTAGTAAATTTTACTAATTAATACTAATATCTCCTAATTTATTAGCAAAATTTAATAATACATTTTTTTTAATTAATTCCTATTTAGAGATTGATAAAAATTGACATCGAAAAGTAATTTAATTTGAATTAGTAAAACTTTACTTAATTTAATAAATTAATTTGCCTTACTCTCTAAATTTTAAATAATAAAAATATTTATTAATTTGAATTGATTGAAATTTTGCTATTTAATTACAAAATTTTACTAATAAATAATAATTTTTAATCATTTATTAGTAAAATTAAACTAATCTAAAAGTCAAAACTCTGTCACTTATTTTAAATTAGTAAATATTTTTCCTAATTTCAGCTAATTTATTAGTAAAATTAAATACTGCAATTGCAATAAGGCAGTATATTCAAATATTTTCATTAATTAAAATTTAGAGACAGATAAAAATTGATTTAATAAAGTAATTTAATTTAATAAAAATTTTCTTTACTTAAAAAATTAATTTAATTTCTTAATTAGTACTAATAAAATTTACTAATTTGAAATAACTGTTTTTTTGCTTTCGGATTATAATTTGTTACTAATAGATGGTAACTTGTTATAATGATTTATTACTAAAGTTAACTTAAAATTGGTTTTTTGCTTTTTAATTAATAAATTCTACTAATAAATGTTAATTTTTATTATTTTATTAGCAAAATTTTATTTAAAATTAAAAATGTTGTAACTAATTCAAATTAATAAAGTTTTTTTACTTTTCCAATTTAGAGTTTAATGAATTAATTGAATTTTATTAAATTAAAATAAATAACAATTTCTACTAATTTATTACTAAAATCAACTAATAAACTGACTTTTTGCAACTTAATTTAGTTAATTTTACCAATAAAAAATAAAATAAAAATCCACTATTTAAATTTAGAAAACAAATTTTTTGTGACAAAATATAAATTCTTTTTTTCTCACAATAAAACTATTTCACCTGAAATTTTATTATTTACTACTTTGTAAAAAATACTCAACCTTTGTCTGGCGATTAACTATTTTTAGAAGTTAAATTAAATATAAACAAACTGAATTAACTTAAATGAAATTTATTCAATTTAAAATTACATTAAAGCAATTAAACTTAAAACGATTTCAATTCAATGAAAATAATTAAAAGCAACTGACTCTTATAGTCTGTTTATTAAATCATAATTGCAAACAACATAAATTTTTCCGCCATCTAGCGGAGGCGTCATGTGATTAAAATGACGCGAAATTCAAATTTTTTATTAGAAATTTTGTTTTTTATTTAATAAATTTATTTAATAAAATAAATTAATTAAATTAATAAATTTATTTAAACATTTTAATAAATATTTTTAAATAATTTTAATAAATAATTACGCATTTTGCGCTAAAAAATAATGTTAATGTTCGAATTTTTAGCGCGAATTTCAAAATTTTAAAAAACAAAAGAGTTAAATTTAGAATAAATTTTGTTTATAAGAACAGCATATTTTTTTTTCTTTCTGCACATAAGTATGTTTTCTTTATGTATGTACATATTTTCTTTTTTTCTGCTTTAATGCAGCAATATTTTTCCTTTACCTCCTTCTCCTATATATATATACACCAAACCACTATTTCTCTCAACGAGAAACCTAAATTACAGAACCGTGAATTTATCGAACATGGAAGAGAAATATTCAACAAATTTATCGAAGTCACGATGAAGAAGTTTTCTCTCTGAAAGCCATATAATGAAGAAGAGGCCTATCAGTGGCAAAACTTATGGATACATTTTAGACACGCATTCATGCATATTCGCGTTAGTTTAATGTTCATGGATAGAATGTTTTGATAACAAGTTGAAAAAAATTAGAGACAGAGAGCGAGAGAGAGAGAGAGAAATGGGGGTCTAGAGCAAAAAACACCAGAGGTGTTAAAGAAGAAATTAGTTGCTAGTTAGGTGAGATAAAGTTATCGTCATCAGGCGACTCGTAACATGACTTTCTTTGCACTTATATACATAAATACAATCCTCCAACGTTTCCCAAGAACATTATCAACTTCGAAAGTAAACTAAAAGATCAGGTGTTTTCCAAAAAAAAAAAAAAAGATTACAATCACTCCGAGGGGGTAGAATACACAGAGGAAAAAAAAGAGAGAGAGAGAAAGAAATCCAGAATCTCAAGGTCACTCCTGGACCCTGAATCCGCTTTCAGGTTTTTAAATCCTATGTATACCTGTTTCCATGAATGTGATTCTCGGGTATTTTTTACGGCTACATTTCCTTTTTGTGACGACCTAGCACAAATTCCCCCAAAGCAATTTCATTCTTTCCCAAAACCCGCCATTTATCGATGGACAATTATTAAAAAAAAGAATTTATTATAGAAAATAAAAAAAGGTCTTGTAAAGATTTGTCGAAAAAAATACACAACATATATTGAAATCAGGAAAAAAGAATTTGTTTTCCGTGATCTTTTTTTTTTTTTTTTTTAAGAGAGAGAGAAAGAATATTTTTTTTTTAGTGTAGAAAAGCAGCTATATTTACGATCAGGAGTCTAAGAAGAAATCCCTATTTGGAAAACACCCGGTAATCACGTCGTTTGAACATATAAGGCGTCGATGAGCATCGAAACAAGTTTGTGGATTCGTTTTGCCAGCAGAGGAAAATAAAACCAGGATAGATATAGATTGCCAATTTGCAAGTGTCACTGCGGCGAAATCCAATGACTAGAGGGGGGAAAAAGAACAAAAAAAAAAAGAATAATGAGCTAAGAACCAAGGATTTAAAACTTTTCCTCGGAAATCTTATTATTCTGGATTTCTAAATAGATTTATCAAAATCAGAATACTTGGGTAAATTAAAGGAAAGAAAACTGCAATGCTGACTGTGAAATAATTTCCCCGAGAAAGTCAATTGTCACAAGTCAACTTTCTATACGGAAAAATTATTCCACTTCCATCAGAGTTTTCTATTCCGTAGATGAATAAAAAGAAGTAAACCTAATGATTTTTGTCACTAAAAACCAAAATCAGCTTTTGACGGGATATTTAATGAACTTGAGGGATATTTAATCATCTGTTCGCAGTTTGAATAAAGAACAAACTTTCAAGAAGCAAAGAAGAAGAATAAGCTTTAGATCATCCTACAGCAGAAAGTGGAAAAATTTATCGTCATCAACGAGTTATAATTAGATCGTAAAGAAGAAAATCTCAGCCTTTGTTCGCTGCAGTTGAATTTAGCAATAACAATTTGTTCATTTAATTCTCAATTATTCTGCTCTGTTGTTGAAGAATCCTGGTGACCTTTAAAGTTTAACATAACCGTAAACTATGAGAAATGGCAATGTTAGCGTCCTTTCCCTCTTCCTCTTTTCCTCTCAAGGCTGTTCACTCACAGCAAAAGGATTATTTCGAGGACGTCGAAGAAGATGCGCGCGAGAAATGGATGAGCTGTTATAATCCGCTAAATGGCCGGCGAACAATTATATTCAAAGTGCCGACTATCAATCTCTTCCAACAATTTGAAAAGGGAACATCAACCATTTGCAAATGGGTGAAAAGCCAAGAAAAAAAATGCCAAAGAAACCTGAAACAGCATCAAAAATCTTTAAACAGCTAAAAAAACTTGAAAATCCTTAAGAAAAGCCCTAAGGAAACCATTAAACTCTCATTAAAATTTGAAAACCTATATTATAAAACTTTCATAAGACCTAGAAAAGCTTTAAAATCCCAAAGAAACCCTAAAGAAGCAAGAAATCTCTTATTAAAACTTGAAAATCTGTTATAAATCTTTAATAAGACCTAGAAAAGCTTCAAAATCCTAAAGAAGCAAGAAATCCGTAATATCAAAGATCGAAAACCTAATAGAGCTTCGTTAACTCCCGAAAAAGCCCAAAAAACCCCAAAGAAACCCCCCAAAAAACTTCAAAACAACCCAAAAGGATCAAAACAAAACATTAACATCCAAAAAAACATGCCCCAAATACAAAATAATTTTCAACTTTTCCCATGTTTTTTTTTCATCTTCTTAAAAAAGACTTTTTTCCCCTCGCAGAGACACGAGACAAATTACTTGACGATGAAATGAAAAAAGAAAAACAACAATAACAACAACAACAAGTCTTTGTGGCATGTGGAATGAAACGAGACCGTAATACTATTATAAATGAGTGTTTCAAAGAAGTGAGTAATAAGTTGTAAAACATGATTTAAAAGTTGCAGATCGAGAGAAAGAGGTCTCTACATACAGCACAACCTTGGAAAGAAGAGTATATATATATATACTTACTACTGGACACAAAACCCCCTCACGTGGGAATCAACAAATACAACTTTATAAATCATTTCTTCTCTTAATCTTCTCCAGATCACTTCTCACGAAGTAGCAGCATTAGCCGTTTTATTACATTCGCTGATGCTTTTCCTCTGTTCGATCGGTTCGACATCTTTCAACTCACGTTCCTTAAAGCGCATCAGCACAAGAGAGAAGAGACTTATTTTTTAATTCTTCGATATGTATTGCAAAACCATTTCCTGCATTACTAATTATTTCGCTTTTCTTTCAATTTTTCCCCTTATTTCTTTTCGCAGAAATACAATCTAAAGAAGACTTTTTCATTTTTTATGAGCACAGAAACAGTACAGGCTAGTAAGAATAAAAGTAAAAGTGGAGAATACTAAAAATAAAAGTGTACAGAATACTAAAAACAAAAGTAAAAGTACAGAATACCGAACACAGAAATAAGGGTACAGAACAGTATGACAAAATTTTGATTCATGGTTGAAAATTAAGCTAATATAAACATTTTAGTGAGATCAACAATGATGGTGAACGAGTTCAGAGATGTACAGAATACGAGCAACAAACTTGATTTAGTTACAAGGCAGATTCTACGGAGTAACATCTTGATAGTATCACGAAAGTTTTGCTCCTGCTTGGACGGAACCTAGCATAATGATTAGCATAATAATATCTTATTACTATCCGTTTCTCTGAGTGTGTTAAGAAGCTCCAGGTGCAAAATTACACGGATTGAGAATATGCTTTAGGGAGTTGCGAGAATATTATCGATGAGTAGCAATCTTTAGTGCTACAAAGTACGGACAATAATGTAGAATGTATCATAGTTAAGAGGCAGATTGTATTCGAGTATCAATTCGAATTGTGGCATAATATCAATCAGGATTGTAGCTTAATTTTAATACAGATTGTAGCATGACATCAATCTGAATTGTAGCATGACATCAATCTGGAGTGTAGCATGATATCAATCCGAATTGTAGCATAATGTCAATCAGGATTCTAGCTTAATTTCCATACAGATTGTAGCATAATATCAAAAATTAAGTACGAATAGGGACAGTATAGTTCATAGTATTTTGTACCACAATAGATACCAGCAGTACCAGAAGAATATTTTTGGGAATACAATACTAATGATGCTGGTCGACGTTTCTAGTGCTACAAAATATGGACAACAATCTAGATCTAATCACAACGCAGATTCTACGGAGTAATATCTTGATGTAGCAACACAAAAGTTTGTTCCAACTAGGATGGTGCTTGATAGCATGAAGATAACATCGTTTACTACCCATTTCTGGAAGTGTATCAAGTTTCAAATGCGGAATAACATGGACTGGAAAATATTCTAGTGGGTACAACAATGATTCCAAAAAATAAGTACGAATTTGGATAACATAGTTCACACTATTTACGGACAACATGGTTCATACAATTAATGACAATGTTTTGTAACATCGATTGGGGTACCAATTCGCCACAACTTTTTTGAAGTTCAGATGATTGGGGATAGTAACAGAACGAATACTTTCGATAGCAAAATTCGACGCGATATTGTTTCTGAAAATAACGTCTATCCTTGTTTATCGAGAGTGTTTAATTGAAGAGAGTAAAGTTGTCGGGATGTTAATTGATGAGCACTTGTGTATCTATACGATACTCTCACTTTTCCCCTAACAAGACCGAATCACGTCAAATGGTATAATTATACCCGAAGAATTACACAGTCTCTTTCTCTCTCTCTCTCTCTCTCGCTCTTTTTCTCTACACTCTTAAACATATCGTGAGAATCAAATGTGCTATGCCCATCCAACAAATCGATCTTTCGATCAATGAAATACCTTCCTTTTTCTCGAATCGTGAAGAGCAAATCTCGTTTCTTCGCTCATCAACTCAAGTCTCTTTGACATGTGAAATCCTTTATATAAAATGTTTAACCTACGCGAGAACATAATAGACAATTTACTGCATTTATTAGCGAAAGCCAAATTATCTACACGCTACACGAGCAAAATGAAGAGGAAAAAAAAAAATTCTCCTCTTTCAAAATCAGAACAGGAAGGCAAGAGAGGAGAATTTTCCTCTAAATGACTATGTAAAATAGAAGGAAGATCGTAACGCAACGATCTTCGTTCTGAAACGCACGAGAGCATAAAATAAGTCGTAAAGAAAGGAGAGTTGTCTCGAGAGTAATACAGTGCAAGTCTTCTTCTTCTTCTTCTGCTTCTTCGTCTTTCTTTTCTTTTCGTTTTTCCTTCTGTATCTCTCCTCTCTTGGCAGAGCAATCCACCTGCAGCTCGATTAATCCCCTGCTGCCAGGTGGTGTGCATGATTCTCTTTTACTAATTCCCGCTCGCGCTCTAATCAATAAATGTATTTAAAAAAAAAAAAAAAAAAAAATAGCCGTATCTGCCGATTCAAGTTGAAAAAAGACGAAGAAGATCATTCTCTACAATGAGAATTGAAATTTAACGCTCGCCCGCTAAATACCAGCTACTCGAGTTATAAATACTACACCGTCATGACCTATCAAGATCGCTCTCATATTTTATTCATTAAATTTGAGTGTTTTTTTTTGAAATACCTTTTAATTCTTTGATATTTCAAAATCAAAAAATAAAATCTTTTACTTCTTTTATTCTACAAAATAACACTATCAAAAGAAATTTTAATTGCAATTTTTCAAAAAACTAATTTTTTTTTGTTAGAATTTCTACAATTATTTAAAAATTCAACAATTTTTGGTAAACAAATATTTAAAAACATATTGTTCCTGTTTATTTTAATTGAAATTTTTGTAATTTAAAATAATTGTAATTTCCATATGAAAAACCTTTTGAACTCTAATTATTACTAAAAATTACAATTGCAATTTTTCTAAACAGTAAATTAATTTTGATCATTTTTTAATAAAATTATTTGAAACAAATAATTTTAAAAGAAAACAATATATAAAATTTTTTTTGTTTATATTTAAAAACATGTAAATCTTTCCTTGGTTTTGAAATTTCAAATAATTTCAATGCAAAACCTTTTGAAATTTAATAATGCGTCTTAAAAAAAATTAGAACTGCAATTTTCTCCAGTTCATTAAATATTTTCTAAAATTTAAACCGAAATTCTTTTTCAAATCAATTCTTATCGAAAAATAGCTGGAGAATCCAATTATTTAAAAACAAATATTTTATTAATTTTTTTAAAAATTTAATTCTTATCAAAAGTTTTTGTAAAATTGAATTATTTTTTTTCAAATTTGAAGTTACAATTTTTTTTTCAAAAAATAGAATATTATTAAAAAATAATGTTCTAATGGGAGAAAATAAAATTTTGCGAAATATAAAATTTATTTCAATGAAATTTGCAAAAATTCCCTATTTTTCAATTTTGTTTTCAAATTATTCTTGAGAATTCGACTTTTTTCAAAAAATTGTAATTTAAATTTTTTAAAAAAACCTCGAAATTTTTCTAAATTTTTCTTTAATTTTATTAATTTTGGTTTAAATTCAATTCTCACAATCAGCAAAAAAGTTCTACGAGAATTCGATTATTTAACTAAAAAAAGTAAGGAAGAAAATAATTAATTGTTACTAAAAAAGTACAAACTGTAATTCCACTGATGCATTTTTTTTTAATTTCAGAAAAAAAATTCGAAGACTTCAAGATTTCTAATATTTTACTATTTTTTTTAATAGTTTGGATAAAATAATAATAATTTATTAATAAATTAATAAAAATGAGTACAAATAAAAATATATGAATAAAAATAAAAATGTTAATAACAAAAAAGAAGTAATAAAAATAAATAAAACCGATTAAAAATAAATGCAAATAAATATCCTAATAAAAAAATATATAAATTAATAAAACAACAAAAATCTTAAGTGACTAGAGACTTATTATAATTTTAAAAAGTCGAGCATTGAGATCAAATAAATAGACGGAAATGATTTCAAGACGAAGAGAAGAAAATAAAACAGAGAGAGAGAGAGAAATTAAAAATATTTAAAAGATTACATTTATAGATATGAAAGAAATAAGAAAAATTATCTCCCGAGCATTAAATGAGGGGTGAATAATAATTAAGCTGACTGAGAGAAATTATAAGGACGTGTGTTATTTTGCTCTCCAGACCGCAGATATATATATGTGGACTTTTATAAATCCTATCAGTGCGATAATATTATTTTTAACCCTGGTTAGTACGATTAGCGTCATTAATAATTTTTATTAGTCATTAGGAAGCGGCGAAAGATCAGTAAACAGGTTTTGACTGATTTACTATATATCTTCTTTGGAATAGTTTTCTATCTAACAGGATGACGAAGGTATTTTTTTCATCTTTCCCCCTTATTGACAATAATTACCAAAAAGATTTGAAAAAAAAAATAATTAAACCCGTAAACACCGTTTTATTATTTTCCCTTCCAGAGAGAAAAATTTTGACTTTTGATATTTTTTCTACCCTGCAGTCGAACCTGTTGAAGTGAAATTCGATTTTTGAACTCGCAAAAAGAAATGTTCTATTCAAACCAAATTAAATTTTCAGTGAATTTTCTTTTTATTGTTAAGGTTATAAAGAAAATATTTTTCCTGGGGAAAAATTTATTGGGAGTAAAAAAATATTTTTTATACTAAATTTATTTTTATTGTTTTTCATTTATTTCTAATATATTAATTTTTTTCTAAATTTATTTCTAATTTACTTTCTCAATTGTAAACTTGGTTAAAAGTTCCAAATCGACAGGTTTTACTGTAGGACAAAATTCGATAGCCCTCTCTTCAAAGTTTACGTGAATAAAATTAATTTTTGTATTCCTTTCCAAAATTGGAGTTTTTCAATAGTAATAATAATAATAATAATAATAATAATAATAATAATAATAATAATAATAGTAATAATAAAATAATAATAATAATAAAAATAATTAAAATAATAGTAATAATAATAATAAAATAAGTTTAATTGTATCACGTAGCAGAAAAATAATTTATAATGTTTGAATGCTAATTGCACTTGGAATAAAATTTATTTCCCAAATAAAAATTAAAGGAGAAGTTTGAAAATATTTCTAACTCCATCAAGTGTAAACGACCCTGTAACGAAAAATAAACTCAAGAGATTTCATAATAATTCGCGATTAGATGAAATAATGTATTTATTGCGAGAGAGTTCGAGACCAAAGTGTAGTATATACGTGCAATAATCAACACGTTCATTACTACTTATGATGAATTACCGTCCTTGAGGTTCATTGCAGGCGGTTTAAAATGCCTACCATCGATATGCGGTTTCTTTTTCCTGTTTCGCTTTTTTCCTTCTTTCCTCTCTCTTTCTCTCTTTTCATTTATTTCTTCTCTTTTTATTCATTCACAGTTTTATTTTTCCCTTTTTTACTTTTCTTCCTTTCATTTTTTTCTCTTTTTTAGTTTTTTCCTTTTCCCTATTTCTTCCTTTTTTACTTTTCTTCGTTCATTTATTTCTCTTTTTTATTTTTTTCCCTTTCCGTACTTTTCCCTTTTTTCTATTTTTCCCCCTTTTTTTATTTTTCTTCTTTTTTTAATTTTTCTTTTTTATTTTCTTCCCTTTCCGTACTGTTCCCTTTTTCTATTTTTCCCCCTTTTTTAATTTTTCTTTTTTATTTTCTTTCCTTTCCTACTTTTCCTTTTTTTCTATTTTTCCCCCTTTTCTATTTTTTCCCTTTTTTACTTTTCTTCTTTTTTTAATTTCTCGTTTTTATTTTCTTGCCTTTCCTACTTTTCCTTTTTTTCTATTTTCCCCCTTTTTTATTTTTTCCCTTTTATACTTTTCTTCTTTTTTTAATTTCTCGTTTTTATTTTTTCCCCTTTCCTACTTTTTCCTTTTTTATTTTCCCCCTTTTTTTTAACTTTTTCTCCTTTTTACTTTTTTCTCCTTTTCTTATTTTTTCCTTATTTACTTTTTCTCTTTTTTTAATTACTCATTTTTACTTTATTTAATTTCTCTTTTTTACTTTTTTTAATTTCTCTTTTTTACTTTTTTCCTTCATTTTATTTTTCTATGTTCAGTAAAAGGCAGAAAAAATTTTTTAAAAAACTCAAAAGTGTGAGAAAATATTCGTTATAATCGCGTAAAAATAGTCGCCACCGTAAATATTTATTAATATTATTATTTATTTTCTCGCACGATATAAAATAATTTGTAAAATATTTATAAAGAGGAAAATATCTCCCGTATATACCTATATAATATGCTATATGTGATGCATATAAGCGTTGAAGATTATTTTATAATCCAAGATTCACCGACTCAAATTATTTACGTATGCAAGCGATACGTTTTTTACACACACACACACACACATAAATACAAAGAGGGGGAAGCAAAAAAAAATAAAAAAATAAAAAAAAATTCATCTTACATCGTTGGGGCTTTCTCGCGTGTGCTATAAGTATCAAAGCAAGAGGAGAGGAGAGGCGAACGATGAGAGAGAAAATATGGGGTACAAGTAGGATTATGGAAATTCGTTGCCATTTTGACCTTTTACAGTTTTTCAAAGTCTCCGTTCGAAGGTGAAAGGACTTTAAATATGAGAGAGGAATTAGAATTTATAATTGAAATATTTCTTTTCAGTAATTATCTCTGTCTCTCTTTTTCACCTTTTTTCTCTGTCTTTTCCCTCTCTCTTTCTCTCTTTCTCTCTTTTCCTCTCTTTCTATGGGAATGGAAACTATCTTAGAGCGATTAGATTAAAATTAATTTGTCACGCTTCACCATTAAAGTCAATGATCCAATAGATAAATTCTTTCGCTTTTTGGAAGTTACTGGAATTCCTCGTTGAAAATTTTAATTAAAAAAAAGTTCTTCGAGAGATAAAATTAATTTTTATCACTGAAATATTTATTACATTATTTTTTACAGAGAAAATAAAAATTTATTTGACTCTAATAGCCGATTAGTTGTCTATCAAATGAATTTTTACACTTAACTCAAAGAATTTTTAATCTTTGAATCATTGAAACAATGATATTTTAACTGATAATTTGTGTATTTGAAGCAAAAATACTATTTAATTGGTTCAAATAAAAAATTATTCGATTTAAAAAATAACAAATAAATTATTAGCTTTAAAAAAAATGACAAATTATCTTTTACTATTAATAATATTATTATCATTATTATTAATATTACTATAATCTGTTATTATATTATTATTTCTATTTTTTTCTATTTTTATAAATAATTATTCAATAGATAATCATTAGAAATTGTTTTTAATTACTCAATATTTAATAAACATTTAAGTAATAATAAATATTGAATAATTCATATTAATATTAATAATAATAATAATAATAATAATAATAAAAATAATAATTAAAAATACTTCCTCTATATAAGGAAGTAATAACTAATAATAATTAATAATATTAACTAATTAAAAAAATGTTAATAATTATTTTATGTTTTGTCCCTAAAATGAGGCAACTTTAATTAATTTTAATTACACCGAGAATAAGAAAAAAAAATAATTTTAAAGTAACGTCACGTCTCTATAATGAAAATTATTTAATCACTGTTTATAAACTGATTACATTTCTTATCTGAACAATTAAAACGTATTTTTTAACTTCCTCTATATTTGGAAAAAAGAATAAAAATTCATTATCTTTATAATAGCAATAAATATTCTGCGCGGAAAAACTGTTGATAAAATTAATTTAAAAATTTCTTTCTCTCTCTCGATTGAAAATCTTGAGTCAATATTTAAAATTCAAAATTGATTTCTACACTTGAAAGACGTTTTTATTTAAGATTTATAAAAGAAAAATTGGTCCAATGTTTAACGAAGATTTAGGACAATATTTTAGTTGAAAAGTTTATTCAATATTAAGCAAAAATCTAGTCAAATATTTGTCCAATATTCGGCAAATTTTTTTTTCATTATTATTGAGCGACAAAAATTATTGTTCAATATTTAGCAAAATTTTTTTATCAAATGTTTAGCTAGAAAAAAAATTTGTTTAATATTTAGCGAAATTTTTTTTCAATATTCTAAAAACTAAAATTCTTTTAATGTTTCGCCAAATTTTAAGGTCATTATTTTTATTAATAATTTTCAACAAAAATTTTTATTATTAATTATCAAAAAAAAAAAAAATTCTTATTAAATTCCTCACGTTTGTAAACATATTTTCAATTTTTTTCCTCCAGCATATGAATTCTCTCTCGAGTTGGTTGCATGTAAACACATTGTGAGGATGATGATAGTTTTGCAAAAAGGGTGGTACAAAAAGAAGAGAGGGATTTTAATACAGGGATAGAAGAAGAAGAAGGAGGAGGAGAATAAGGAAAAAAAAAGAAAAGGAAGAAGAAGAAGAAGAAAAAAAAAGAAGAGTTCAGGGGTCCAGGCCACGTTGGAGGACGAGTTCAAGGACAACCTCGATTCCCAACTGCTGCCGTTGATTCAACGTCAAGAAATCGAGAGAAATCACCACGATCGCTTGCTCCTGATAAGGACCAATGCCCAATGTATACATGCCCATTGCCCTATGCTCGCAACCTTGCCGCAAAATGCATATAAAAGTGTCCAGCAGCACCTTCCTTGACCTCTAACCTTCTCGGAAAGACGCTATTCGCTTATTCGAGAAACGAAATTCTGTATTTCAAATCATTTGCTTTTCCTCAAACTGTACAATTTCTCTGTACTTAAAATGAATCATTTTTTTTTTGTTTTTTTTTTAAATTTTAATGCGTTTCAATAGTTCTAGTTTTTTTTTATCCTAAAAAAAAGTTTCAAATTTCCTCCAAGAAGAATAATTTTTTACTCAAAAAGAATCGAACTTTCCAACAAGAAGTAAATTTATTTTTTTACTAAATTTTTGTCTCAATTTTATCTTCAAAAAGTTTCAGTTTTCTTCGAGACTCAAAAATTTGTGGTTTTCCTAAAGGAGAATAATTTTAACTCAAAAAGACTCCAACTTTCCAACAAGAAGTAAATTTTTTTGGACAAATTTTTGCCTCAATTTTATCCTCAAAAAATGTATCTCCAAGAAGAAGAATTTTTATTAAAAAAGAATCAAACTTTCTAACAAAAAATAATTTTTTTTGTTAATAAATTTTTTCCTCAATTTTATCTTCAAAAAGTTGCCGTTTTCTTTAAAGAAGAATAATTTTAACTCCAAAAGAATCAAACATTTCAACAAGAAGTAAATTTTTCTTATTAAATTCTTATCTCAATTTTATCCTCAAAAAGTTTCAGTTTCCCTCAAGACTCAAAAAGTTGTGGTTGATTTTTCAAAGAAGAATATTTTTTACTCAAAAAGAATCAAACTTTCCAACAAAAAATAAATTTTCTTTTGCCTAATTTCTGTCTTTATTTTATCCTCAAAAAAATTTTCCCCAAGAAGAATACGTTTTACTAAAAAGAATCAAATTTTACAAAAAGAAGTTATTATTTTTTTTTTTGCTAAATTCGTTCCTTAATTTTTTCCTCAAAAAGTTGCAATTTTCCTCAAAGAAGAATAATTTTCACTCAAAAAGAATCAAACTTTCTAACAAAAAATAATTATTTTTGATAAATTTCTGTCTTAATTTCATTTTAAATTAGTTTTTCACCAAGAAGAATAATATTTACTCAAAAAGAATCAAACTTTCTAACAAAAAATAAATTTTCTTTTGCCTAATTTCTGTCTTTATTTTATCCTCAAAAAATTTTTCCCCAAGAAGAATACGTTTTACTAAAAAGAATCAAATTTTACAAAAAGATTCAAACTTTTCAATAAAAAGTAAATTTTTATTCGACAAATTTAGTCCGAATTTTATCCTCAAAAAATTGCAGATTTTCTCAAGTCTCAAAAAGATTCAAACCATTTAATAAAAAATAAATTTTTCTTTGACAAATTTTTGTCCCTAATTCTATCGCAAAAAAGTTTAGGAATTTATTTATTTCCCTTAGCGATTTTTAGGGATATTTAGAGATAAAAAAATTATTGATAAAATTTGTCCAAAAAAAAAATTTGTACCTTTCGTTTAAAAATTCAAATCTTTTTGAGTCTTAAGAAAAAGATGTTTCACTCAAAAAAAAATTGAATCCTTCCAACAAAAATTACCGCATTTTCCTCTCTAAAAATAAAGAATTTTTCTCTTTCTTCACAGCTGATAATTATCACACCACGAAAAATTTCTTTACCTCTAAAAGCAAAGATAAACAAAAAAAAAGTATCAAAAAACTTAAACCGAAGGACAAAGTTTTAACGATCCGCCAAATTTTTCTCCGGTATTAATTTTTCGTGAGATTAAATTGGCTGATTGTGAGATTCTCTTGGAGAGTATATTTACCATGGGGAGTTAAAGTGAAAAGAGAGAGAGAGGGAGAGAATAACGTTTATTTACTTGTTTGCTCATTGCCGGCGTGTCATTTATATGAAAACTATTTTATTGCGTTCACTGCATACCGGACGCACCGGTTATCTATTCTCGTTAAGGGGAGAATATATTTTTTATCGATCAAAATCTTCTTTGTGATTGTTATTTACATGCTCGATCGTTCACTCGCGAGCAAACTCGTTGAGAACGCGCGCGCAAAACTCTTATTCTTTTTCGCGACACGCCTCCTTTTTTTTCATCTCTATTTTTTGATTAAAAAATAATTTTACAGATTAAAATAATTTATCTCACTGTAGAAAAATGTTGCTAAATTAATTCTTCATTGTTCGAAATTGCGAATGAATAAAAATTTATTTATTTTATTTTTCTTTCAAAATTTTAATTTTTTAATCGCAGTTTTACTAATGATGTCAAGTTGAGTAAAAAAAGGAATTAAAAGTAAAATTAAAATTTCTTTTACCTGAATTTTTTCGTTTCCCCTTTGTATTAGTTGACAATAAAAAAGCTCACCTGTAACAGACAAAAAACACGGTTAGTTAGTAATCACATTTTAAAAAATAAATTTACAGAAAATAATTATTACATTAAAAAAAATTTTTTTCTTTCAAAAGCTTCGAATTTTCGAAATAAAAATATTTGCTAATAATATTTCTTATTAAATACCAATTGATTTTACCCATAATTTATTATTTTCAAAAAGAATATTTAAATTCAGTAAAATAATTCATTATAACAATTAAATGAATTTTCAATTTACATTCTTTAATATTACGAACATTTTAGACCGAAAAAAATTTGAAATGTGTAAGATATTGAAAATTCACAATATCACAATATTTAATAATTAAAATATTTCGAAAAATTAAACTAAAACATTTTAAAAGAATTGAATTAAATGTTTCAAAATTAAAATAAATGAAATTTGCAATATTTAAAAATCAGAATTATCAATTCGACAAAATTTTTTAACTTTAAAACTTTCGAAATAATTGAATTGAAAATTAAAAAAATAAAATAATAAAAATTAACAATACTTGAAATTTTTACATTTTCAAAAATTAAAATACTATCAATAAACAATATTTGAAAATTGAAATAATTAAAATTGCACTATAAATTAAATTTTCAGCATTCGAGAATTGAAACACTAGTAATAAACAATATTTTAAAATTGAAATTATTGAAATTTACAATGTTTGCAATTTTCAACATACAAAATTTTCCAAATTTCAAATTCGAAATTAAATTTTCAAATTTAATAAAAAAAATTTGAATTAAATATTAGAAAATTATAATAACTGAAATTTGAAATATTTAAAAAATTATTTTCAACTTTTCACTATATATTTAAAAATCGAAAACATTTAATTAGAAAAAAATTGCCTCCATTTAAAAATTCAAAATTTATAAAGTAAAAATCATATTTTTCTTTATTCAAAAGCTTTTATATCAAAAATATAATTTTTCCATCATACGAAAGACAGGAAATGAGTAATTGCATTTTTTTTTTAAGCAAAATATGGAAAACAACGAGAAACTGCTGCAGCTGGCTGAAAGAGGATGACCAATTGGTAATCGTTGGCCATTTTCGTAATTTTTTTTTCTCTCCCCACTTTTTTTTTGTTTTTTTTTTCAAATTTATTTTTCTTTCTTTTTCCATCGTGTTCGCAAGTGGACAAGCCTTTTAAAGGTGTTCTCCAGAGGAAACGAGGCACTTACTTTCAATCCCAACCACCGCGTCCAGCATTTACAATTTATGGAGATCATTTGCATTCTAAACTCATCCCTGGACTCGCTCGCTATATTCTGCACTATTACACCTCTTTTTTTTCTCTCTCCTCTCCCCAGTTCTTCTTCCTTTTTTTCTCTCTCTCTCTCTCTCTCGATGAAAATGAAATCTAGTCTCGATTGTGTAAATAAAAAAAAAATTTTCTTCTTGTATGTAAAAAAATTATTTTCCATTGGACAATTGTTTTCTTTTGTACAAAAAAAAATGTTTGACTTACAAAAAAATTCTTCGATAGTAAAAGAAAATTTATTGCTTTACGAAAATTTACGTTTCTATAAAAGAAAACTTTAACTTCCTTTTCTACAAAAAAAAAGTTGTGTCTAAAATAATTCTGCCTTTTAATAAAAAAAGATATTTTTAATTTATAAATAAAATAAACAACATTTTTCTTTTCTATAAAGCAAAAATTTTATCTTAAAGAAAATAATAATTTTCCGTTTGCATAAAAAAAGTATTTTTAATTAAAAATAAAATGAAAACAATTTTTCTCTTCTATAAAAAAAAAAGTTGTCTTAAAAAAATTTTCGTTGCTAATAAAAGAACATTTTTCGACTTAAAACAATTATTTCGATTCTATAAAAGAAAAATTTGTGTCTAAAATAAATTTTCATTCCTACAGAAAAAATTTGTGTCTAAAATAAATCTCCCTTTCTGTAAAAAAAATTTTTTCCTAACAAAAAATTCCCTTTTCTATTAAATAAAAAACTTTGCTTAAAAAAAATCTTTCTTTCTATAAAAAAAAAGTTGTCTTAAAAAAATTTTCGTTGCTAATAAAAGAAAATTTTTCAACTTAAAACAATTACTTCGATTCCATAAAAGAAAAATGTGTGTCTAAAATAAATTTTCTTTTCTACAGAAAAAATTTGTTTCTAAAATAAATCTCCCTTTCTGTGAAAAAAAATATTTGCCTAACAAAAAATTCCCTTTTCTATTAAAGAATAATTTTTTCTTAAAAAAAATCTTTCTTTCTATAAAAAAAATATTTGTCTAACAAAAAAAATTCTCTTTAAAAAAAAAAAATGTCCCTAAACGAAGAAAAAAAAATTAAAGGAAAAGGCAAAAAAATACTAAAAAAAATTCAGAAAGGATAAATTTCAAACTTCTTCTTTTTGTATATTTTAAATACCGCGCGCCTCTTTTTATCCACGAAGATTATCAGAAACTGCGGTATTTTATCGTTTAGAATTCCCCCCTTCGTACCCCGAAAAAAAACCACTTTCATCTCACAAATATATGGTGTATGGCTTTTGATATACCTGCGCGCCTTTGCCTCAAGGAACCTATAAGATATAATCGTAGGTAACAATCAGTGATTCAACCTTGTTTGAAAAATTACTGACTTCATTCGCAGGGGCAGAAACAGAGAGAGAGAAAAAAAAAAGAAGAAAAATAAAAAAAAACTGCCATCAAATCGAGAATTTCTAGATACTTTTAATAACTTTATAACGCATATATTTATATATTGGTATGTTATGACAGTAACGGTAATTACAATCTTTGCAATCTATTTTTCAATCTACTTCCAACGTTACGTATTACACTATATTTTGATTCAATGCCGTGAGAACTGAATTATGTATCTTATATGTTGGCACTCGGGAATGTTACCTGATCAGAAATTTCTTTATTAGTTGTAGTATTAAATTTTATTTTATAACTTTTTTGCATTAACATTACGTGCAGTAATAATGAAGAAGTGTGTATTTTATTAACTTTGTCATTTATATTTTTAGTCTGCACGTTCTATATTTTTACTTTACGTTTTATGTTTAACTGTATATTTTTAATATTACTGTTTTTTTTTTTGGTTTTATTTATTTTATATTTTAATTTTTAACATTATAATATAATTTATTTTGAACAAATTTTTTTTAATTTTCTTCGAACACACTTGAATTTATTTTTGTAACAGTAAAATATAAAATGAAAAATCTATTACATTTTTTTGAGAATAATTAAATTTCTTTATAGCATTTTATTAACAGTAAAATATAAAATAAAAATCTATTACACTTTTATTTGAGAATAATTAAATGTCTGTATAGCATTTTATTAAATTCTGTTTTGAAAATAATTAAATTCCTAAAAGAATTTTATTATTTATGAAAATAATTGAATTCTTGTGAACGTATTTATTATAATTTTCAAAACAGAATTGAATTTCTAAGAAAAAATTAACTATTTTTAAAAATAATCGATTTTTTGCGATAAGTATTGTTAGTTATCAAAGTAATTAAATTTTATTAAAATGTCTCAAATTAATTGAATTTTCGGGAATAATTTTGTTATTCGTCTTTAATAATTGAATTCCTTCGAAGAATTATTTATGTAAATAATTGAATTTTTAGAAAGATTTTTTTTTAAACCTAAAAGAAGAATTGAATTATTT
This sequence comes from Leptopilina myrica (nomen nudum), assembly GCA_032872475.1. Taxonomy (NCBI): domain Eukaryota; kingdom Metazoa; phylum Arthropoda; class Insecta; order Hymenoptera; family Figitidae; genus Leptopilina; species Leptopilina myrica (nomen nudum). The sequence goes on along the minus strand of CM065465.1, from coordinate 28,834,531 downwards.
AAAAAAAATGTTATTACAATTAATTTCTTTTGTACAATTTCCTTAAAATATTTGGAAATAATTTAATTTCTGTGCAAAATTCAAAATTTTTATAAATAATCGAATTTTATTAAAATATTTGAAAATAATTGAATTCTTCTAAAAAAAATTTTAAAAACTCATTTGTAATCTTTAGAAATAATTGAATTTCTGTGCAAAATTCTAAAAATTTGTTAAATAATTGATTTTTTAGAGAAATTGAAATTAATTTTTTTGAGAATAATTACATTTTTTCATCAATTCCTGTAAAATTATATAAAAACAATTGCAAAGAATTTTATTAAAATGATTTAAAATAATTGACTAATTTTATTTAAAATTTGAATATTGGAAAATAATCGAATTCCTGTAAAAAATTATAATATTTTCGTAAATAATAGATTTTTTTTACTTAAAATAATTAAAAACCTCCAAAGAATTATTATAAATTTTTTAGAAATAATTGAATTCCTGAGTAGAATTTTATTATATATGAAAATTTTTGAATTACTGCCCAAAAATTTTTATTAAAATATTTAAAAAGAATATTATTTCTGTGAAAATTTTTGGTATTTTCGAGAAATTATTGTATTCTTCCGAAGAATTTGATAAACATTATTTTAAATAATTAATTTAACTGAAATATAATAAATATTACAAAAATTTTATTTTAAATAATTGAAATTTTGTGGTAAACTTTATTAATGTAGATAATTGAATTATTTTGAAAAATTTTCTTAGAATTTTTTGCAATAATTGAATTTCCAAGCGAAAATTTACTACATTTAAAAATAATCCAATTTTTCTAATGAATATCGTTATTTATGAAAATATTTTAATTCTTTCGAAAGATTAGTGTCAAAAATTGAGTTTTTGAGAAGAATTTTATTAAAATCTAAAAAATAATTAAGTTCTTTTGTACAATTTTATTAGAATATTGAAAAATAAATGAATTGTGAAATATTTCAATAGTTTTCTAAATAATTGAATTTTATTAAAGAAAAATAATTGAATTCTTCTAAAGAATTAAAAAAAAAACATTTTTTTAATAAGTGATTTTTTAATGGAATAGAACTTCAGTTTTTAAGAATAATTACAATGTTTTAACTTTTAAATAAATAATTTTTTCGAAATATAAATATTATGAAAATGTTATTTGAAATATTTGAATGTTTGTGGTGAATTTTATTTGTGAAAATAATAGAATTTTATCAAAAAATTTTTTAAATAATTAATTTTTTCGAAAATTTTTTGCAAATTCTATTTTTAATTAATTGAATCCTTGCGTGAAAATAATCGAATTTTATCGCAATTTTTACATTCTCATAAAAATGAGATGCTTTTGGATTTGTTTTTTTCAAATAATTGAATTCTTTTAATTTTCTTATACGAAAATGTACTCACAAAAAAAAAGAATAAAAATTTTCCAGAGAACAAAAATAGATCAAAAATATATGAAATAAAAGTTTTTAATCGTTTTCTAATTATAATGCGCAACGCAACACATACCGAAAAATTTCTTCTAATATTTCTTCACCAGTGCAATTTGAAAATTATCATCATTATCAACATAACTTTTGCTTGAAACCAACAATTCTTCACATAATCCAAAAATCTTTTCAGCGCAATCACGCGAATATGCGCGCAGTGGAGAGCAATCTTTCTCTCTTCTTCCGAGAAGAATAGCTCAATTTTCTTTCATCCAAGAAGAAGAGAAATCGGAAGCCACCCTACTATGTGTATACGCATTTATACGCCAAAGGGGAATACCTTGGCGTGGCCGAGGGCAATAAAGCACAGTTGCGTATTTCGTTTGCAATATAGATTTGCAAAACGCAGCTCCTCACAATTCTTTTTATTTTTATTTTATTTTACCAACGTCAGAAATATAAAACATCTTGTATCCTAATGTTCGCGTCGCATCCATATTTTGCAAAAAAAAAAATTTATTTTGTCTTCTTTAACTATATTAAATTTTTTTCTTTATTTTTTATTCTTTTCCTGACGTTTCCCTGGTTTTTAGACAAAATTTCGACTCATTCACTGATCCTAAAAAATATTCTGATTCACTCTAAAAATTATTAAATACTACAAAAAGAGTTCTATCATGTCAATTATTTCAATTTAAAATTTAAATATTATATTTAACTAAAATTCTTCTTTGAATTAATTACTCTTAATAAGTTTCGAGTAAATTCTAATTTAACAATTTTGAAATCGATTTGTTTGGAATTCAATTTTACACAAAAAATTTCGATTATATAGAAATTCGTCATTTAAATCTTATATTAGAAAATAAAAACTTGAAATAATTTCAAAATTTAAGATCCTAAAAATTTCGAACGTTTAAATGAACGAAACTTATTTATTTCCTCTTCAAATTAAATTTTTATTACAATAATTTTGCGACACTGTGAAGAATTAATTAATTATAAAGTTTTTTAATGAAAATTTAGGTTTTAAAACAATTTTTGCAATCACTATATTATAGGGGTATTTTTAATAAAATATATTTCGTTCATTTAACGTTAAATATATTTTAATCATCAAAGTTTTCAAATAAACTTTTTTAACAAAAATTAATTATAAAAAACTTGCTACTCAAAAGTATGAAATTTCCGATTTTAATTTGAAACCTTTTCAAAATTTGATTATTTCTAAAATTCCATTTAGTACTCAATTGTTTTAGAAAATTTTTAACTAAAATTAATTAATTGAATTCTGGAGAAATTTTTTTTTTCATAAAAGTAATTGAATGGTTGCTAAGAATTTCACAGATCTTTTTAAATAATTGAAATTTTTGAGAAAAATTATATTTGTTCTAAAAATAATTGAATCCTTGCGAAGAATTTTATAAAACAATTTATAAAGTAATTATTGAATTCCTAAAAAAAAATTGGAAAACTTTTTTACTTATCAAAATAATTAAAATTCTGACAAGAAGTTTAAAAAACTTTTGAATGTAATTAAATTTTCCAAAAGAATTTTATTATTTTGAAAAATAAATGAATTCGTTACAAAGAATGCTAAAAATGATGTAAATATTTAAATGTTTGCGTAGAATTTTAAAAACATTTTTTTTCAAATAATTGAATTCTTTAGAAAAATTTTATTAAAACTGTAGACATTGAAAATCGTTGAATTGAGGAAAAATTTTTGGAAATAATTAAAATCTTGCTACGAGTTCAATTAAAATTTTTGAAAACTATTAAATATTTCCATAAAAATTTTATTTCTTTTGAAAATATTTGAATTTTTTGTAACTTCTTTAAACATTTAATTCTTGCAGTTCTTCTCAAATCCACTATTTAAAAAAAATTAATTAAATCCACGTTACAAAAATTTATTTTCTGAAGAATTGAAATTTTGCACAGATTTTTATTACAATTTTTTGAAATACTTGAAAATGATAAAATAAATTTTATCATTTTCCCAAAGTAAATTTACATAAATTTTAGTAAATTTTCGAAATAAATTGCAGAATTACAAAACTTATGCCTATAGTGAAATTTTTAATAAAATTTTTGTTTTACTAACAGACTTTTACCAAAAGTTATATTCACATAGAAAGAGATATGCAAAAAATCATCAGAATGTCAATAAAATAAATTTTTAAAAATCAAAGCATCTTTCTGTCAAATCGACATGTGATAGGAGGCAGTATAAAATTCACACAGAAAAAAAAGGAATTCAAAGAAGTAGAAATCGATTTTCTAAGTAACCGGTTGTGAGAGAAAAGAATCCAGTACTTTCGAGGGGGGGAAATTTATCGGATATATGTATAAAAGAAAAAAAAGATTTTAAAAAGAATTTCAACTCTTTTTTTTCAATTTAATGTCAAGTGCTTTAGAAGAAAAGTTCAAACCTACAGCCAAAGATTTTTAGGTTAAGTTGCTAATTTTTCGAAAACCCATTTTGAATTTTTCTTTTCCTAAATACTACAACTCTTCCAAAATTTAATTATTTATTTTCAAATTATAATTTTAAATTAATACATTTATTTCTTCAAATAAAATAAAATTTAAAAGATCCTAAACTTCTGAACGTTCAAATGAACGAAATTTATTTGTTTCCTCTTCAAATTAAATTTTTATTCCAATAATTTTGCGTCACTTTCCAACAAAATTAATTACTAAGTTTCTAAAACATAAAATTTCAGTAGGTATTTAAATTTTTTTATAATTAGTAATTTAATAAAAAAATATTTCGTTCATTTGACGGACAAAACGAGAAGGATCATAATTTTAAATTAATTTTTGAAAAATACTTTTTTTTCAATTATATACATAATATAGTAGAAAAATAATTTTCAGAAGCGAAGTAACAATCTCTTTTTTTTCCCCGCAATATTGTTTCGTTCCAAGCGAAAGAATTCCGAAAATTAAATCTACTTTTTAACGTCAGACACACAATACAAACAGAAACTAATGTCTTACGTTCTCATTTTTATTTTCCGCCAAATGAATAGAGATTTTCTCACGAATCGAAAAAAATATTTCAAACTAATCAGTTTGCGATAAATTTAATACAATAGTTATAGTTTCGAGTTTATAGACAAAAGGAGTATGTTGCAAAATGAAGAGAGTGATGTAAGTATAGAAAAGTTTTTAGTACACACTGTGCGCGCACCTAAAACAATATAAATGAATAGCAAACTTCTTAATTTAATAGAAATTTTTCTCATGAGCCTCTCATATTTTCATTTCTCTCTCTCTCTTCCTATACAGCGGATGATTTTGTACTCGGTAAACATAAATAGTCAATTGCGTAACGTTGATTAATAATGTATTTTACGATTACGAGTACATCGCTTGACGTGTGAACCTGCACTATTCCAGTAATGTTTACAATTTATTCTTTAGAATAAAATAAAGAATTTCGTTATGATATTCCATTTATTTGCCATTCATTGACTTCTGATGTCTGCGGTAATACATCAACAACCGGTTTTTCTCCTTGAGGGAGTTCTCAGATATGCAGGATAATTTATTTCAGTCATAAATTTATTTCAATCCAATGATTATTATTTTTTGTTTTTCTAGATATATATATATGTATAATATTAAATACAACAATGGTGGGAGCTAATAAATTTATCATCAATCACTTTATGTTTTGTTTAGGATATTTAGCAGAGTTGTTTTCTTCAATTACTGTCAGAAAGCTTTTTCAATCTTTTTTTAGTGCGGATTAAAGTGGCGCGAAATTCAAATTAAAATAAACAAAACTTCGATTATGATATTTTAGCATGATAAATACTATTTTCTTAATCACAGACATCGCATTTGATAATTAATTTTAGGAGAGTAGAAAAAAATAGCTTTGAAAGCAAAAATAGAAAAATGATAGAAAAAATAGTAACAAAATAGTAACAACATAACTATCGAAAAATTAAACTTAACGACCAAACAAAACTCGTATTAAGCACATAACAAAAATTCCATTTCCTATTTTTCATTTTCCCCACTTTTTCTAATTTTAATTAAAATTATGTACTTCTTTCTTATCCTGCTAATAAATTGAATTCCAAAAGCGAATTTTATTATTCATGAAAGAATTAAAATATTTATAAAAATAATTTTAATGCTCGCGAAGAATTTTAGAAAAATCTTTAAATAATTAATTTTTTCGACTACTTTTTTTTGGCAAAATCTAATTTAAATAATTGAATTCATGCGAGAAATTTGTATTACCGATAAGATTCTTACAAAAATTGTTTAAATAATTAATTCTGTTTGGAAATTTTATGAAATAAGTTTTAATTAAATTTTCTAACAACAATTAAATGTCTCTGTAAAGTATTTTATTTATTTTTTTTTTGAAAATAATTAAAATTTTAAAAAGCATTTTATTATTTTTGAAAATCATTGAATTCTCATCATTTCAATTTCTCATTATTAAAATTGTAAAAAATAATTGAATTTCGCAAAGAATTTTATTAAAATACTTCAAAATAATTGAATTTTCGGGAACAATTTTGCTATTTATCTCTAATAATTAATAATTGAATTCTCTTGAATTATTTACATAAATAATTATTTATGTAAATAATTGAATTCTTGGGAAGAATTTTGTCAAAATCTAAAAGAATAATTAAATAATTTCAAACAATTTAATTAAAATTGTATTTAAAATAATTGATTTCTTTTGCACAATTTTATTTGAATAATTAATAATAATTAAAGTCCTGTAAAAATTCTAATATTTTTGCCTTTTTGGAAATTATTGAATTCTTCCAAAGAATTTAAAAAAACGTTTTTTTTAAATAATTCACTTTTTTGATAAGATGAAATAATATTTTTAAAAAAAGTAGAATTTAATTTATAAAAAATTTCATCATATTTGATGACAAATTATTAAATTCTTGAAAAAAGGATTTTATAAAAATTTATGAAAATAATTGAAGTTTGTCAAATAATTTTTCTCTCTCGTGAAAATGATTTAAAAATTTTCAAGAATTTTATTACGATTTTCAAAAACAATTGAATTTCTCAGAAGAAATTTGTTGTTAGGAAAAATAATTGAATTTTTTCAAGGAATTTACAAGAAAAATTTTTTAAATAACATTTTTTCAAGAAAATGAAACTAAACTTTTAAGAATAATTACATTTTTTTAAGCAATTCCTGCAAAATTGTTTGGAAAATAATTGAAATCCTTTAAAGAATTTTATTATTTATGAAAATAATTAAATTGCTATGAATTTTATTTAAATTTTTAAAAATAATTAAATTCTTCTGATGAATTTTATTATTTATAAAAATAATTGAATTACTGCGAAAAGTTTTATTAAAATGTTTAAAAAGATTTGAATTTCTGTGAAAAATTGTTGTTCTTTGTGAAAATAACTACTTAATGCTTGGTAAGAATTTTTATAAATATTGTTTGAAATAATTAATTTTTTCAGAAATTAATAAATATTATGAGAATTATATTTTAACATTTTAAGTAATTGAATTTTGATGGAAAGCTTTATTTGTAAACGCAATTGAATTTTTCGATTAATTAATTTAAAATATTTTTATAAATAATTGTGAATTCTTCGATGAATTTTATTACTAATGAAAATAATTTAATTCTTGCTTAGAATTGTATAAATTTTTTTAAAATTTAATTTCTATGAAAAAATATTATTATTAGTAAAAGTATTTGAATAATTGTGAAGAATTCTATAAAAATTTTATTAAATAATTGATTTTTTCAAAAATGCTACTCTCAATTAATTGAATTCCGCAGTGAAAAATTTTATTATTTATGAAAATAATTGAATTTCGAATGAAATTTATCAATTTCGTTTTAATAAATTAATTCTTTTGCGAAATTTCATGAAAATACTAAATATATTGAAAATTTGAAAATAATTGAATTATGAATTTAGAATATTTTTCGAAAATTATTGAAAGAGAACAGCTTCTGGAATAGAATAGAATATTTTTGAGAAAAGTTTCTTGATTTCTAATGTTTACTAATTTAAAATAGAGGAAATTCTATAAAAACAAATGAAATTAGGAGTTTTTCGTAACTGAAATCTGACAAAAGTACCCAAATAGATGAAGCTGAAGTCCACAACGTTTTTAAAAACGAAGAATCGAAAAAGAATTTTCTAAAAATTAAATTCATCTCTAATTTTCATGTGCCATAATTTTTAAGAAATTAATTGTCACTAAGGATACAATTATTTAAAAAGAACATGATTTAGAATCAAAAATAAAAATACCGTATCATTATTTTTTTGTTTTCGTTTTTAAAAACGTTTTGTACTTTAGCCTCATCCAAATAGTAAAAAAAAAGCGTAAAAAAAAGTAGTAAATAGTAGATTTTAGTAGATAAGCACGAAAGCATTTGAAGATATCTTTAGTCACGAGCCGAATCATCACTAGAACTAAACTTTCAAAACAAAACTTCCAATCCTAAAAAAAAACAAAAAAAATCCTAAAAAGAATACAATCCTTTTCACCAACGAATCATCTTTGCTATGGCGTTTAGGAATGAAGTTGTGTAAAAAAGAAGCAAAAAAAAAAATTCTAGTCCCTGGAACGCGCATAATGTGACAATTATACTTCCCGTCTGGCGCCAAGAGCTCAACAGCGGAGCGAAGGACATGTATGATAGGGAATAATAAGCTGACTCGGAATTGCGCAAACTTGCGGATGGAATAGCGGTCGTGCAAGCGGACAAGAAGTGAATATGTCCTTACGAAAGCGCGTCGCGTCGGTGTCAACGGGGGAGCATTGCTTGTTGCTTATGTCTGTTCCTCATCCACGCGGTCAAACACAACAAAATCTCCAGTGCGTGTGCGTTTACGTTTTACTCTCATGTGTTCCTCGTGGGAAAATGCGTGGTCAGTCGCGCAAAAAAAGGCAACAAAAAAAAACAGAAAAAAATACAGCAACTACAACGCGATAATAAGCGGCCAACATTGTCGACATTTCTGCATTTTAATTTTCATCATTTATTTGCTCCCGTACCGTGCATTCAATATTCGATATTCATGCGAAGCTTAATTCTTCATGGCATAATCTTGAACTGTTTCTTAAACCCAACTGATGATGTACATAACCAAATGATGATTAATCCCGACGAACATAACAAAATGATTGATAATCCGGATGAACATGATGTACTTAAACAAATGATGATTAATCCGGATGAACATGATGTACTTAACCAAATGATGATTAATCCGGATGAACATGATGTACTTAACCAAATGATGATTAATCCCGATAAACATAACTAAATGATTGATAATCCACGAAGAACATAACTAAATGATTGATACTTCGGATGATCATAAAGATATACATAACCAAATGATGATTAATCCTGATGGACATAACAAAATGATTGATAATCCAGATGAACATGATGTACTTAACCAAACGATGATTAATCCGGATGAACATAAACAAATGATTGACAATACGGATGAACCTAACGATGTACATAATCAAATGATGATTAATCCGGATGAACATAACAAAATGATTGATAATCCGGATGAACATGATGTACTTAACCAAATGATGCTTAATTCGGTTGAACATAATCAAATTAAATAATCCATCCAAACATAATGATCTAAATAACCAAATGATCCGAATGAACACAAACCAAGTGATTGCCAATTCAAATAAACATAGTCCAGGTAAGGACATAACCAAATGACAGTCAATCCTGATGAACACAACCAAGACCAAAAGTCTCCAGACGGTAAGAAATCTCACTCTCATAAACTAGATGGAAATGGAAAAGTCCCCGCTGCGAGTCTCGTCTCTAAGACCAGAACAAACATAAATTTAAATAGAAAACCAATTTGTTTTTACCGCCATTCTCAAAAACATGTCATCCGATTGGGTCGAACAGCAACCACCACTTTAATGACTCTAGACTTCCACACAATTTACCTGCTTTTTTTTTTGCTTTAAATCTGGAATTCCTTTTTTCCCCACCTCCCTCTCTCTCTTTCTCTCTATTTTCAAGAAAAATGTGCGGTGCAAGTAAATTGCATGCTTGAAACGGGTTCGAAAGGAGATTGATGTCAGGTCGATCTCTTGTGAAATACCTATTTACAGCTCTTTCTCTCTTGCCTATAGAAAAGGAGATAAACTGTGAAATTTTGTAATCGCGAATCCACCTAAAAATCAACCATACACGATTGTAAACAAACAAAGAATTATTAATTGTTTCTTTCGATGCAAGCAAACATAACGCGAGGAATCCGATCTGACATCGATCGGATTCCTTGGGATGCGACCGCAATGTATATCTCCTTTCTAGGATAGTAATACCCAAGGATTTCTCAACGTCACAATAAAAACCGAATGCAATAAATAGCATTTATACCACACCACAAAACGGGATTTAGCAACGGTATTATTTAGGATTATTAAATTTTAATTTTCAACTACTTTTACCATTTTTTTCTTCTATTATTGTCATTATTGAAACGTATTCTGCCTTTCAATCGGGAAATTTCCCAATCAAAACCGCTTTTTGTAATAAAAGTTTTGAAAAGTTTGCGGCACAACGAAATAAACAAAAATCGTACTTTTTTTAGGCCTAATACAATTGCCATGTGTGGCTTTTCTAATCGTTGGAATCAATTTTTCAAAGAGACTCCAAGTCTTTGAAATTGATTCGTTAATCAATGGAGTCGTTAAGCGTAAATTGATTCCCTTCACGTGCTTCAATTTCCACAATATGAAAAATTTATAAACTGTATAGTGTATACTAAAAATACTTTACAGTGTCGTTGGTAATGATCGTTAATATTTCACAATACCAATTAAGATTACGGTTGTATAAATCGAGATCAGAGTGGTTACAAGTAGAAGAAGAAGAAGAAGAAGAAAAAGGAGAAAAAAGTTTAAATTAAGTTACATAAACTCTGACCCCTTTCAAAGAGAAAAACAGTTTGACGTAATTTTCTCCGTCTGAACAAGAACATTAACTTCAATTCTTTGATAATAGCTCTTGGGGTCCATGGAGGGAATTCTCGTCTTCTTTTTAGTAACACAAAACAAGAGAGGATCTTCTTGGCGCGCATAAAGTTGCTTAAGATACATGTACGGGTAAAACAAACAGTAGCCAAGTGGACAAGAGCGCGTAACCTGCATTTTGTAACAACGCGGTAGCATTCAAGCAAGGAATGTCATCTTGTTCAACGTCCAGTTTCCAAGGTCCAGTTCTTCAACGAGAATATCTACTCTTTCCTTAAATCAAGATTCTCAGAAAGTCTGCTGCTTTGGAAACCGTTAGGATAATATGGCACCCGAGCCGCACAACTTTGCAAAACAAGTAGACTTTTTCGACAAAAAAAAAAAAAAAAAGAAAAAACTAGATAGTATCGTCAAGACAGTAACTTAATGCAAATTACGTATAATATTGTTTTCTAAATCTGATTCTGATTCTTAACCGAAATGAAGATCCTAAAGTTCTGAACGTTCAAATGAACGAAATTTATTTATTTCTTCCAAAAATTTAATTTTTATTGCAGTTATTTTGCCTCAGTATTCAAAAAATTCATTACTGAGTTTGTAAACGTAAAATTTTAGCTTAAAAAATTTTTTTTTATTAGTAATTTATTAAAATATTTTCAATAAAAAAGATTTTGTTCATTTGAAGGTCCAAAACTTGAAGATCGTCCGAAATGAGAACAGTATCGGCAGACATCCTACTCGATAATTAATTTTAAAAAAGTAGCTCTTAAATTAAAAATAGTAGTAAAAAAGTAGCTATCAAAAAAATTAATCTAGACATTAGAAAATAATTTTAGACACTTGACAAAAGTTACATTCTATATTTTATAATATTTTCCCCTCTTTTTCCTAATTTTCATCAAAAATGTTTACTTTCTATCTTATCCTACTAATAAATTGATTTCCAAAAACAAATTTTATTATTCATGAAAAAATTCAAATATTTATAAAAATAATTTAATACTCGCGAAGAATTTTAGAAAAATGTTTAAATAAACATCATTTCTTTCGACAACTTTTTTGTCAAATTCTAATTTAAATAATTGAATTCCTGCGAAAAATTTGTATTACTCATAAAAATAATTGACTTCTTACAAAGATTTATATAAAAAATTTTTTTTAACAAATTTAAAGTCTGTTTGGAAATTTCAGGAAAATAAAAATTTCAGAAAATCAATTGCATTTAAAATAATTGATCTCTGTCGAACAATTTTCTTTAAATATTTAAAAATAAATTTAATTCTTGTAAAAAAATCTAATTTTTTTTATTGTAAATAATTGAATTGTTCCAAAGAATATTATAAAAGAAATTTTTTTTATAATATCTCATTTTTTCGAGAAATTGAAATTAAATTTTTAAGAATAATCATTTTTTTAACAATTCCTGTTGTAAAGTTGTATTAAAAATAAAAAAAATCCTACGATGAATTTTATTATTTATTAAAATAATTGAATTGCTAAGAAGAATTTTATTATTTATGAAAATAATTAAATTATAGCGAAGAAAAAAAAGAACTTTATAAATACTGTTTTAAATAATTAATTTTTTCGAAAAATATAATAAACATTATGAAAATTATATTTTAAATAATTAAATTCTCGTGGAAACCTTTACTTGTAAAAGGAATTGAATTTTTTGATTCATTAATTTAAAAATAGTATTAAAAATAATTGGAATTTTTGCGATGAATTTTATTATTTATGAAAATAATAAAATAGTTGCTAAAAATTTGGTTAAAATTTTCAAAAATAATTGGATTCCTGAGAACAATTTTTTTTAGTTATGAAAATAATTGATTTGTTAAGAATTTTATAAAATTTTATTAAAGTAATTGAATTCTTCTGATGAATTTTATTATTTATGAAAATAATTGAATTACAGCGAAAATTTTTATTAAAATGTTGAAGAATAATTGGATAAAAAAAATTACTGTTTTTCATTGTGAAAATAATTATTTAATTCTTTAAGATTTTAATAAAATTCTCCCTAAAAATAAAATTATTTACATAAATATTTTATTTTAAATATTTTTTATAATTCGAAAGAATTTAATTAGATAAATAACAAAATCATTCATTCAATTTTTTTTCGATAATTCAATTATTTTTATAAATAAAAAGAATTCTTCTCAGGAATTAATTTGGTTTTTGAAATTTTTTATGGAAATTCTTAGCAATTATTCAATTATTTCCATTAGGAATAAAATTCATGAAAGAATTTCATTTACTTTTAATACCATTTCAAAATTAATTATTTGAACAATTCAATTATTTTTACTAATCAAGTTTTTCACAAGAATTAATAATTATTTAAAACATTATTTTTATATTTATTATATTTCAAAAAAATTAGTTATTTAAATCAATGTTTATAAAATTCTTTATGAAGAATTCAATTATTTTCAAATATAACAATTTTTTGCACAGAAATTCAATTATTTTTAAACATTTTAATAAATTATTTTACAATAATTCAATTATTTTCATAAATGAAAAATTTTTTCTCTGGAATTCAATGATTTTTTATACTACTTTTAAATTAATGAATTGAAAAATTTAATTTTTTTTATAAATAAAGCTTTGCACAAAAAATCAATTATTTAAAATTAAAATATAATTTCCATAATGTTTATTATTTTTCGAAAAAAATAATTATTTTAAACAATAATTATAAAATTCTTATGAAGAATTGAATAATTGAAAAAAAATTTAAGTAAAATCGTATTTAAAATAATTGAACTGCTGTGAAAAATTCAATTATTTTTGCAAAAAGTTGATTTCTTACATAGCATTAAAAAAAAATTTGTATTAATACTATTAATTGATTTTTTCAAATACTTGAAAACTTGAAATTAAAATATTAAGAAAAAATACATTTTTTCCAAAATTCCCATTTCAACTATTTTTAATACAATTTTATTAAAAACAATTGAAATACTGCGATGAATATTGTTCTATTTATAAAAATAATAGAATAATTGCTTAGAGTTTTTAAAAATTCCCCAAAATAATTGAATTATTGCGAAAAATTTTTGGTAAATTCTTTTTTAAATTTAATTATGAAAAGAATGTTTTTATTACTGAAAATAATTGAATTCTTATGGAAAACTTTAATTATTAAAAAGAATTAAATTTTTACAAAAATTAAATTCTTGCTTAGAATTATCTAAAAAATTTGTTTCTAAAATTAAGCTTCCATGAAAGATCTTTTTATTAGTGAAAGTAATTGAATTATTCTGAATTATTTCCCAATTTTGAAAGAATCTAAAATTGACGAAAATATCAAAAGAATAGAGATTTATGTAACGACTCGAAAAAAATACTTTTTCAACGCCAAATCTCAACGTGCAAAGTCTTTACATTTTTACATCTCAATGTCCAAATAAAAATAAGTTATCCTTGCATATCTCCTAGGTGCTTATGTGCGGTTTTCGATACGCACACTGCCACTGAATGGCTCGCCACGAGACGAGGGCTCGTCAAAGATGAATGTGACGAGAGAAAAAGAATAAATTGGCGTCGCCTCAATGAAGAAGAACAAAGTAAAGAGCCTCGAGGATTGGATTTTTGCGATGGTCAAGAGAGAAAGAAACGCGCAATTTATTCATTTCATGTTTTCGCCGCATACAAATACTATAAAGAAGAAAAAGAAGAACCCTATATGCACCAAAAAAATTTTTTCCCCTCCCAGGCATTGTTCCTACATTCCCTCAACTCTTCCTTTCTTCTTCAGAGAGACTCAAAATAAAAATCAATGACTCAGTCCCAATCTTTCTGAGTGCTCTTGACTCAATGGACTTTTGTCGCCAACAAAACTATCTCTCAGAGAAAGAAAGGGTACCTACATTTTCATTTAAATTCTTTTGTTGCTGCCGAATCATTAATGTGAAGAACTATTGCATTTTTTTTGCAACTGCATTCAAAATGCAACACATCTGAAAAAAACAGGGTTGCCACAAATATATTTAATTTTATTCTTCCCTGACTTTTCCCTGATTTCCAGACAAAATTCTCACTTTCTCCCTGACCATAAAAAATATTCTGATTCACTCTAAAAATTATTGGATACTCAAAAAAATGTTTTATGAAATTTATTTACAAATTTCATTAATTGTAAAATTATTCAAAAACATAAATAACTAAATTTTTAAATAAGTATTTTATTATTACATTTACACGGGAATTAAAATTCTTCAGAACATTCCAATTCAAACCTTTTTGAAACTCAACAATTTATAAGAATATTATTACAAAACATAAAGAAGCCGATCTACGACTCGGAGTGATCAAATTTTTCAGAAAAAATTTAGTTATTTACAAAAATCTTAATAAGATTCTTCGCAAGAATTCAATTATTTTCAAAAGTAGTAAATTTTCTCAAAAAAATGCAATTATTTGACAAAATTGTAATAAAATTCGTTGCAATAATTCAATTATTTTCACCGAAAAAAAAGTATTTTCAAATTTAGAGAATTCCTCTTCTTTTGCAGCATTTTTTCCTCTTATATACGGGCACTAAAGTTTTCTTTTCTAATTGAGAGGATTTTCCTTTATTATATTTGTTATTAAATGTCACTTTTTAGACAGGTTAAAGTTGCATTCAGAAAAACAAAAAGCAACTTAAAAATCTTCTTTTTAGTATATATTTGTTTGATTTTTAGAGGAATAATTTCAATCAAAGAAGAAATATTAAAATTAATCTTTTAGTTAAAAAACTGTCAAATATAAACAAAAATTCCTCTTTTTTACAGATGAATATTCGTATATTGAAAATAAAATGTGAAAATAATTGTTGAGTGGAATTTTCTTCTCACTCTGAGATTTTATTTTTTTCGGTGTTCATAAACAATAAATCGATTATTCGGTAATTTCATTTTTTAATCAATTTATATTAGAAAATTCTAGAAAAATTCAATTACTTAAATTAAAAATAAATAATTTATTGAATAATTGAATGTTTGTTAAAATTGAATTCTCATAAAGAATTTTATCAACAAATTTTTAAATAATTAAATTTCTTTGACAAATTTTAATAAAATTTTTATGAATAATTCCATTTTTCGAGGAATTTGATTAAAATATTATATCAAAAATTAATTAAAATCCTGCGATGAGTTTTATTATTCATGAAAATAATTTTCAAAAATTTTCAAAAATGTTATTGAAATTTTTCCAAAATAATTGAATTTTGGTGAAGAATTTTATTATTTATAAAAATAATTCAATTCTTGTAAAGAACATTCTTAATTTTTTTTTAATAATTGATTCATGCGACGAATTTTATAAAAAACTTTATAAATAATTCATATTTTTCAAAAAATATGTATATTAAATAATTAAACACACGTGAAAATTTTATTATTTATGAAAATAATTTAATTATTTTATGGGCATTTGAACCATTATGACGTCACAATACGTTCAGAGCATTTGTTTAAAAAGTGTGACGTCATAATGGTTCAAATTCCCTTAAAGAAATTTATTGAAAATTTTATAAATTATTAATTTTCTGTGAAATTTTAACCAGAAGTTTATTCAAGTTTTTAAATATATTTTTTAATTTTTAAGAAGAATTGTAATATTTATAACAATAAATGAAATTTTTACGAGAATTTAAAAATTTTTTTAAAAATAATTCAACATTGATGAATTTTATCATTTATAAAGATAATGGAAATTTGGATAAAAATTTTTGAAAACAATTGAATTTCTGCGAAGAATTTTATTACTTTAAAAAATAATTTTATTCTTCCAACGAATTTTATTAATGTTTTTAAAGATAATTGAATTTGAATTTAAAAAAAAATTTTTGAACATAATTGAATTTTGGAAAAGAATTTTTTTATTTTTCAATATATATAATTGAAATGGCCAGAATTTTTTTAAAAAATTTTTAAATATAATTAAATTTCTGTAATTATTTGTAACTTTTCCAAAATTAAATTTTTTTTAGTATTTTTAATTAAAATTTTTTTATCAATCTAGTATTTATGAAAATTGTAAAAATTATTCATTACATAATTTATAAGTCATAATTTTATGATAGTTCTTTAAAAATTAAGTTATTTAAAAAGAAATTAGTGTCTGAAATAGAAAAAATTCAAGGTTTTGTTTTAAAATTCGTGGTTATTTTTATAGTTTACGAGGCAAACAAAAAAACATCAAAATTTAGAGTTTTTTCATGAATTTTTGAAATTTGATTTTTTCCAGTACTTTTACTAAAAATCCCTGACTTTTCCCTGACCAATTTTACTTTCCCTGAATTCCCTGACTTCCCTGATCTGTGGCAGCCCTGAAATATTTAGAAATCGTAGTTTAATTTTTTGGATAAGTTTTGGAAAAACTTTGGATCAGCTTTAGATAAGTTTTAGAAAAGGCTTTAGATACGTTTTGAAAAAGCTTTAGATACGTTTTGGAAAAGCTTTGGATCAGCTTTAGATAAGTTTTAGAAAAGCTTTGGATCAGCTTTAGATAAGTTTTGGAAAATCTTTGGATCAGCTTTAGATAAGTTTTAGAAAAGGCTTCAGATACGTTTTGGAAAAGCTTTAGATACGTTTTGGAAAAGCTTTGGATCAGCTTTAGATAAGTTTTGAAAAAGCTTTGGATCAGCTTTAGATAAGTTTTGGAAAAGCTTTGAATCAGCTTTAGATACGTTTTAGAAAAGGCTTTAGATAAGTTTTGGAAAAGCTTTGGATCAGCTTCAGATAAGTTTTGGAGAAGCTTTGGATCAGCTTTAGATAAGTTTTGGAAAAGCTTTGGAACAGCTTTAGATAAGTTTTAGAAAAGGCTTTAGATAAGTTTTGGAAAAGCTTTGGATCAGCTTCAGATAATTTTTGGAGAAGCTTTGGATCAGCTTTAGATAAGTTTTGGAAAAGCTTTAGATAAGTTTAGGATAAGTAGCGAATTATTTGGATCAAGTTTTCTTTTGCTCTCGTCTGCAGTGTTGAAAGGTCATCCATCATTGTTAGCTCTCTTGGAGATTGATCTTCGAGTTAAGACGTTATGTAAGTTGGCAGTGGACGACATATAAATCGTGGTTGGTTGGTTAGTTGGTGGTGTGTGTGTGTGTGTGTGGAGGCTAAAGCCATTCGCTTTTGCTCTGGTATAGTTATAGGCGACGCTATAAGGAAGTTCTGCTGAGCAAGCAGCATCTAAATCGAGAGAAGAGTTTTACTGTCCTGCGTACGGTATATAACCTCCATTGATCGCAAATCGATTTGCCAGCTAACGATCACATAACTTCCATTTTCAATTTCACATATACTAAATCATACACTCCATTATATATTCATCTAACGATTTCGATTCCTTTTTCAATTTTCCCCCATGCGTATAATTTTAATAAAAATTCACTTCCAATTTTCAAATGTATGTAATAAATGAGGGGAAAATCTTGAAAATTGGATGCAAATAATGAACAAATGGACCTTTTACAGTCTCGACGAATCAATTCCTAAGTACAGTGGTCACTTTATCTTATACTTGTGAGAGAACTTTTCTCCCACTTGCAGACTTTGTATGCTTAATACTTCAAAAAGAAAAAAAGTATCCAAAAAAAGGGGATGTCAAAGTATGATCCCAAAGTTTTGAACGTTCAAATGGAGGTATTTTAATGAATTACTGATGATAACAAAATCTAAAAACTAAAATTTTACATTTACAAACTCAGTAATTAATTTTTTTGTTAGTGACACAAAATAATTGCAATAAAATTTTAATTTTTAGAAGAAATAAATAAATAAACTGTTCAAATCTGTTTTCAAATCTATTAAATTCCTATAAAGAACACTCTTTAAAATTGAATTAGTAAAAATCTAAAAATTTTTACTATTTTCAATTAGTGACTGCGACTTTTTGCCTTTGAACGAGTAAATTTTTACTAATAAATAGTAATTTCTACTAATTTATTAGTAATATTTACTAATTCAAAAGCAAAAAGTCAGAAATTAATTGAAATTTAGTAAAAAATTTTACGAATTCAAATTTAGAGGGAAGAAAATCGAAATTTTTAAAAATAAATTGAATTGTTACAAAAAATTCCATTAAAATTGCTCTAAATACTTGAATTTTAGAAACATTCGTATTATTTTCCAATGTAATTAATTTCATGGAAAAATGTCATTGGTTATAAAAATAATCAAATTTTTGCAAAAGATTTTTATTAAAACTTTTAAAAATAATTGAACTTCTAAAAAGAATTTCATTAATATTTTTAAAAATTTATTGAATTGCATTTTCTTTAAAATTGCATTAAATTTTATGAAAATTTTTGAAAATAATAAATTGAAATCATATTACTATTTTTCTTAATAAATATTCGGTTTTTTTTAATTTTCTAAAAATTCTAGTTTAAATAATTGAATTGCGTTTTAAACTTTATTAATTTGGAAAGTTATTCAATTTTTGTCTAGAATTTTATTAAAAATTACTTTTGTATAATTATTAAATCATTTGAATAATTGTTTGTTGTTTTAAATAATTGCCGTTTTCGAGGAATTTATTTTAAATTCTATTAATTATAATTGAATTATTTTAAAAAATGTAATTCAAATTGTATTTAAAATAATTATTATCTTTCGAACAATTTTATTAAAACATTGAAACATAATTGAACTCTTGTAATAAAATTCAATTATTTTTGTAAATAATTGAATTCCTCCACAGAATTTTCAAAGAATATATTTTTAAATACTTGATTTTTTCGAGAAATTGGAATTAAATTTTTAAGAATAATTACATTTTTAGAGCAATTTCTATAAAATTTTATTTAAAATAATTAAAATCCTGTGATAACTATTGTTATTCATGAAAATAATTGAACAATTATTGCTAATAATTTTATTTAAATTTTTCAAAATAATTTAATTCCTATGAGAAAAATTTTATTATTTATGAAAATAATTGAATTCTTTTAAAGAATTTAAAAAAAAATCTTTTTGAATAATTGAAATCTGTTCGGAAAATTTTTATATATCTATAAAAAAAAGTAAGTGTTTTTTTGCGAAAATTTTATTTAAAAAAAAAAACTTCTTAAACAATTGATTTTTTCGAAAAGTTTTATGAAAATGTTATTATTCATAAAAATAGTTGATTACTTGCAAATTTATTTTAAATTCTACTAAAAAAATAATTTAATTTTAGTGAAGAATGTTATTATTAAATTGTTTCTAAAAAGTCAAGAATTTCAATATACACCGTCCGCTTTTATTGCACTTGTGAGAGAACTTTCATACCATCTAGACGGGAACTTTTCGAACCAAAATGGCGCGAAATTCAAATTCGGTAAAACAATCACATCCACATATTTTCGTCTACAACCACGAATATTGGTAAATCTTATAAAAATTACCAAAATTCTTCAAACTATCAAAGGAAAAATCCAAGACAATTAAAGAAACACTCAAGCAATACTGAAAACTCCACCAAACAAACAAAATAAATAAAAGATAATCAAACAATTCTCTAAAAATCATAAATCTTCGCAAATTTCAACCTCAAATTTTACAATTCTCAGTAAAAGTTTGTTTAATTCGTTCCACACATTAAAAATGCAAATTCAATATATTCCCAAAGGGAGAGGAAGCGCATATATATATACACACTGGGAGGACGTTACGCCCCATAACCGTAAAAATTAAAAAGCGGTTATACCCAAATGCGTACCTATATATACATATAAAAAGAAACATCTTTTTAATGAGAAGGAGCGGTACTTTGAATTATAGTTATCCTCTGATTTAAGAAGTAGGTACGAATCTTTGTTGGCCGTTACTTTTGTTTCTCTCACAACAAAAACGAATTAGACTAAAGCTGCGCTCTCTGAGCAAAAGTGACTACATACAGAAGTTTACGCTCGAAAGACATAATGGAAACGACGTAATAATAATTCATGAGAAATCGTCCGCAAAAGCGATTGTTTTCTCTCTTTCTCTCTCTCTCATCAGAAAAATATTTTCCAGCGATAAGCGGTAAAAATGAAGAATTTTTTTTACGCCTCATTAAAATAAAAAAGAAACTATTCTTCTCTATTTTACATTTTTATTATAATAAAGACGTAAAAATTGGAGAAGTTTTCTGCATAATGAACTTCAGTGGAAATAAGTCAGCATTTCTATATTGAGAGAAAAAAAAAGAAAAGAGAGAGAGAGAGAGAGGGAGAGAATTCAGAGAAAAGTTGTTTTACCGAATAAGTTTAGAGTTAATTAACATATTCGCCTGTTGCGTATATTTTACTTTATGTTACATAAAGTATTTAACGCAGTAATACGTTTAAATGTTTTTTTTTTCTTCGGTCACATTTAAATATAATATAAATTCGCCGCAGTGGGATTTAAAAAAAATGATAAATAATGTTGCACACGAATTTGTTTGTGGTTGGTCTGATTACATTCGGTATGCCGAATCCGCAATTGGACATCACGCAATACCGAAAGCGAACATCGTTTTGTCGAACACGTAACATGGTCACGCCGAAGTCTATTAAAGGTAACGACCCCGTTCAGGAAAAGTTGTTTTCTTCGCAGTGCGAGAACCAAATTTGGCGCACACGGTGTGCGCCCTTAAATATGAATAATTACAACAACCATTTTCCAAATAAAAGTGAAAAAATAAAACAAAAATTTGTTTTTCCTATAAGGAAATTAGGAAAACGGAAAATTCGGCTAAATCGAAAATTTAACTGCGATTAAATTTACAACCACGAAGAGATGTTTTTTTTTAAAGGGGAAACAAATTTTTACTTAAATAAATTCTATCGATTCGTAAAAAATAACATTATAATAAACAGTTATTCTCATGATTCAGTGAACTGGAAAATCTTTCATTAAAAAAAAAAAATAAATAAGAGAGTCAGTAAAGCAGAAATTTTACCTACTGTATTTTAGATCAGACTTTGCTTAAATGGAAAATTATATTTCATTTTTCCTCGCGGGAAAAACATAAATTAAAAATATGTTATAATTAAAAGATTAGAACAAAACAAACACAATGTTTCTGTTCTGCATTTGATAATTAATTAAAAATTTTTTACTAAAATTCCAATTTGATTACCTACTTTAATAAATTTAATAAATTTTTTACTTTTACTCTTTAATTTTTAAAAAGCATCAAAACGTAGATATATTGAAAAATTAAATACGATGACAACAATTGTTTACTTCATTCATAAATAAGTCAAAATTTTATATTTATTTCCTTCACTTTTTCTCAATTTCCATCAAAAATATTCACATTTTTTCTTAACTTGATAATTTCAATTCTAAATTTTTGAAACAATTTTAAAATAAAATTCTTCAAAAATACAATTATATTGTAAATATATTTTCAATAATAAAAAAATTCTTAAAAAAAACAAACTTTATTGCTACTAAATCGGACAAAATTTTCAACTAATTGTAAATATTTAATTACTTTACATTCTTTTTAAGAATTTAACTACATAAAAAAATTTAATATTACTATTTATCAAAAAACTCATTTTATATTATTAAAAACTTCTACGATATTTCAATTATCTAAAAGCAAAAATAAACAATGTATTGAATAATTAATTAATTATTATTAAAATTGAATTCTTATTAAAAATATTCCAAATTTCAAATTGTTTAATGTTAATAATTAGATTTTTAGAGAAATTTAGTTAAAACTAGACTGAAATTTAAAATCTTATCCAAAAATTTTTTACAAAATTTTTACAAAATAATTGCGGCATTTTTCAAAAAAGAATTTAATAATTTGTGATTTGAACAATTTAATTTCTGTGAAAATTTCGATAGCCATAAAAATAAATGTATGCTTGCGAAGAATTTTATAATTTTTTTTCCAATAATTGAAATATAGCAAGAACTTTTATTATAAGATAGAAAATTAAATTTTTACAAATTTTATCAAAATTTTTTGAAATAATTGAATTCTTTCGGGTAAATTCATTAAAAAACTTTTTGTTGTGATTAATATTAATTCAAGAATTTTTTAATAAAATAGAAAATATTGAAAATAATTGAATTCCTACAAATTTTATCAAAATTATTTGAAATAATTGAATTCTTTCGGGTAAATTCATTAAAAATTTTTTTTGTGATTAATATTAATTCAAGAATTTTTTAATAAAATAGAAAATATTGAAAATAATTGAATTCCTACAAATTTTATCAAAATTATTTGAAATAATTGAATTCTTTCGGGTAAATTCATTAAAAAATTTTTTGTTGTGATTAATATTAATTCAAGAACTTTTGAAAAAATAGAAAATATTGGAAATAATTAAATTTTTACAAATTTTATCAAAATTATTAAAAATAATTGAATCCCCTCGGGTAATTGAATATTTAAATAAAATAAATTGAATAAATAATAAATAATATTTAATTCGAGAACTTTTATTAAAATAGAAA
Organism: Leptopilina myrica (nomen nudum); assembly: GCA_032872475.1. Lineage (NCBI taxonomy): Eukaryota > Metazoa > Arthropoda > Insecta > Hymenoptera > Figitidae > Leptopilina > Leptopilina myrica (nomen nudum). Next base: position 28,811,642 of record CM065465.1, on the reverse strand, counting down.
ATATTGAAAATAGTTGAATTCTTATTTAAACAAATTTTGATAAAATTGTTAACAATAAATTAATTCTGTCGGAGAATTAACTAATATTTTTAAGTAATTCAATTATTTAAAAGATTTTTATTTGTATTATATAGAAAATACTGGAAATAATTGAAACTTTATTTAAACAAATTTTATCCAAATTATTGAAAATAATTATTCTCTCGGAGAGATGCAATAAAATTTCTTTTTAGTAATTAAATTTAATCGACAAATTTATTGTAAAAAAGATACTATATTGAAAATATTTTAATTCCTGCAAAAAAATTCTGTGATTTGTAAAAAAAATTGAATTCCTGCAAAAAAATTCTGTGATTTGTAAAAATAATTGAATTCCTGTAAAAAATTTTTTTGTGTTTTGTAAAAATAATTTTATTCCCGCAAAAAAATTCTGTGATTTGTAAAAATAATTGAATCCCTGCAAAAGAAAATTCTGTGATTTTTTAAAATATTCTAATTTTTGCTAAGAATTTTAATAGAAATTTTTGAACCTCATTTAATTCTAAATTAGAATTTTATTAAAAAAATTTAATTGTTTCCATGAATTTTTATAAAAATTTTTCTGCATTATATTTACGTAAAAGAAATTAATTTTGAATCAACATAAAAGATAAAACTGCCTTTGTTAACAAAGTAAATGACTTGTTTTTTTTTTGTTTTTTTTTTTATAAAGTCAATAGCAAAGTCATGTTTCATTTTCTAAAGAGGCTCCGCTTCGCGTCTTATCGACATCGCAAAATATTCTCTCTTCTTTCAATATATACGGAAGTCGCCTGCGGGTGAGATACTTAATTTTCAAAAGGGACAGACCATTGTCACGTTTGTCAATTTTCAAACACACTTTGATAAGGAAGTCTTTCAAATAATGCGCTGACGTTAAATTTCCACCTTATTATTTTCCCTCCATCTAGATTGTATATAGTAGAAAAAAAAACAACAACAACAACAACGTTCCGTTACATAGTCGCAAAAAAAATTATAAACACCCATCAAGATAAGACACGTTGAAAAATCTAAACGTATTTTCAATTATAATTATATGTTAAAATTGTAGCATTATTAAAATACCAAACGAGAAGAATGTCAACTTTTTTTTTTTGAAATGTATAATTTTATTGTTTATTCAATACTGACTTAGAATTTAATTAGGTATCATCCTGTCACTATATGGGAAATAATGATAGTGTCAACTGCGAGAGAAGTATTGTCTTTCTTATATTCCGTTTGTTACTTTGTAAGATGTACATTTATCGTGGATAGCAATTAAAGAGGGATTTTTAAAGAGAATTAAAAAAAAAAAAAACAAGTTGAAGATTGCTCACTCTTAGCTCGCGCAAGAATAATCGCCTTTCTAAGGATCATGATACGTGGAAAGAAGAAACCAAAGTCTCGCAGAAATAATCTCTATATGGGTGGAAACGTTTCATCATTTGAAAATTATCTCTCCTTAGATAGAGACAGATAGAGAGAGAAAAAGAGAGAGTTGGTGGATTTTTTGTGTGCGAATTGTATATATATATATAAATACCTACATATACATGGAATTCATAATATGTCTCGGATAGTGTTTGTTTCCACAGTATTTTATTTGGTAGTCACGATTGTCTTTTATCTCCATTCAGTAGCGATTGTTACTCTTTTAAGTTGTGTAATAATTCTCAACTTACAATGTATCTTGATTGTAAATTTTCCCTCCTATAATTTTATTTATTTAACAATCACAGCAATCAGGGTATAGTTAATTTCGAATGTTGAATTTAAAAATCTGACAATGTAACCGAGAATTATTATTATTAATGCTTCTCTTATTTCTTTCAATTTGAATTTGGCGCCACTGTAGTTCTAAAAGTCGCCGTCCAGACGGCATGAAAACTCTCTCGTAAACGAGATGCAGGCTTCGCAGTGTTTTTTAAAAACTAATATTTACAACTATTTTCACGATTTTTGCTTACTATATTTATATTTCTTTTAAATTTGTTACACTAAAAGCAACTTTTTTCTTGCTTTTTGAAAATTTCGTACTAATTTAAAATTTAAATCCACTAATAGTTCATGGATTTTAAAATTAGTTTATGAATTATTATCATTATGACTATTATGTATTTATTACTTCTATTATTTTTATACTATTTACTTATACATTTTTTTTAATACTTTACAGACTTCGTAGGTACTTGATGATTAATTTTTTAAAAAACTTGCAAAAATTAGCTTTAAGACTAAAAAAAGTATTTAAAAATATAGCTATCGAAAAATTAAAATTTAAATCAATATTTATTAGAAACTTCTACGAGAATTCAATTATTTTAATATAAAAATAATAAACAATTGAATCAATACTCGAAAACAAAATAATAAATCTAATAATAATAATAATAATAATAATAATAATAATAAAATTGGAAATATCCTAAAATTGAGTTTTATCGAAATTTTTTGTTTAAATAATTAAATTTTTCAAAGAAATTTAATAAAATTTTCGAGAATAATCTAATAATAATAATAATAATAATAATAATAATCGAAAATTTCTTAAAATTGAATTATTATAAAAACCTTTATCGAAATTTTTTTTTTTATAAATAATTAAATTTTTCAAAGAAAATTAATAAAATTTTCATGAATAATTACACTTTTCGAAGAATTTACTTCAAATTGTAATAAAATAATTGAAATAAATTAAATTGAATTATAATTGAATTTTATTATTTTTGCAAATAATTGATAAAAATTAAATCTTTTGAAAATACAAAATCAATTATTTCAAAAAATATTTATGTTGCTCACGATCGAGGAATTTAAGTAAACAAAAATACTTATAATTAATGAATTCTTCGAAAAGTATTAAAAGTAATTGATTTTTGCCGAAAAAATTGTATAACTTATAAAATAATAATTGAATTCGTGCAAAACAAAATTTAAATTAAAGTTTTGTCTAATAATTAAATTCATTTGAAGAATTTCATTATTATTTTTGGAAAATAAATTAAATTTTTTCAAGAAATTCTTTCAAAAATGTATTTAAAAATAATTATTCAATTCTAAATTAGTAAAATATGTTAAATTTTAAAAAAAATAATTCAATCTATTCAAAGAGTTTTAATAATTTTTTTTTAGAAAAATTGTATTTTTTAAGGAGTTTATTTAAAATGTTGGTAATTAAAAATAATTAAAATCCTGCGACAATAATTTTATTATTCATGAAAATAATTGAAATCTTGCAACGAATTTTATGGAAAAAAATGTCTAAGTAATTAAATTCCTATGAAGAATTCTATTATTTATAATAAATATACTTAAATTCTTGCGTAGAATTTTATAAAAATATTTTCAAATAATATTGAACTTATGAGAAGACAATTATAAATCATTTTTTAAATATAGCGAAATTTCTGAAAATTTTTTTAAAATTCGCTGAATTGTTTCTCAGAATTTTATTTAAATTTGTAAGATTAATTTTTTATTTATTATTCATTAGCAAATTTAAAGCTGTGAAAATTCCCAAAAATAAGAAAAAGTATATTTTAGTGTCGCAAATCTAAAAAAAAAAAATAGAACTAGTATCAAATTGTAAAAAAAGTAATAAAAAGTAACTTTAGCAATTCATCTCGTTTGTGAGCGAGTTTTCATGCCATCTGGACGGCTATTTTTCAAATCAAAATGGCGCGAAATTTAAATTCAATCCAACAAAAAAAAAAAATTCCCACTCTTGGTATTTTATATCTCGCAATTTTAGGTCAATATTGACCCAATCTTCTTATAATAGTGGTCCAAAAGTACTTCCCCTCCCCTTAATTTACTCGATAACTGCGCATCAAAAATATTGAATTACATTTTAAATTACGATAAAATTTCAATTTTTTCGTCAAATTTCTTTTTTTTTCTTACATCAAAGTTATAATATACGCAAGGGAAATGAAAAAAAAAATTGAGAATAAAGTTCTCGTTTCTCGTGTGTGTGAAGCGATTGAAGGTTGATTGTTGTCGAAATTGGAGGATCATAAAGAGGTCACTAATGATCGTCAAGGTCCTCGATAAGAGTGTGCAATTTAACGAGAGAGGCATTTCGCTATAAGAGCCGACGAAACAAAACTTGTGAAGATTCCCTCTCACACACACATTGCATATATATATTGAAGATGCGTCGCTCCTCGAAGGACTGTTGAAAAAGATTTTTGCAGCATCCAAAGGCATTCCCATGCAGGAATGTTGGGCTGCGCTTCTCGTCGAAATAAACAGAGACAGAGAGAATGAGGGAGTAAAAAAGAGAAAGAGAGAAAATTGAATCACCAGGAATGAAACATTTTTACTAGACACATGTAAAAAAAAAAAAAATTCACACATAGCGTAACTAGTGTCAAAACATTATTCCAACGAAAAATTTACGCTCATATATGCGTGTTTTTGAGAAAAATCAGAAATATCCAGTCGACCTTCACGTGCGATATCAGGAATGCGGTATTTTACGATTGTTTTCGTGTGATTGAAAAAAAATATATTCTCAAATTAATTTACCCTACGCGCGAATATAAATAAAAAAATACGTTAAAATAGAAAATATTGACAGAAAAAAATCTGCTTTTTAAAACAAAATTTGTAAAAGAAAAAAAATGGTAAAAAAAATATAAGTTCCACTATTTCCAAAGTGAATTGTATCAATGTGAATGTAGAAAGCAATCACCAAGTGCAAAAATATTTCATTTCATTAAAAAAAAACTGTTTTCTCAAAATTTGAATTTCGCGCCATTGTGATTCGATAAACTTCCGTCCAGGTGGCATAAAAGCTCTCTCATAAACGAGATGAATTGCTGAGAGTACAAGTAAAACCTTCTATAAATAAAATTGTATTAAAAAATTGAAATAATAATAATAATTAAAATAATAATAATAATAATAATTAAAATAAAAGTAAGTAAATAAAAATTCACTTATTTTTATTATTATTATTATTATTATTTTAATTATTATTTTTATTTTTATTATTGTTTCCTCTTCTTTTATTTCACAGTGACTAAATTTTACGTAAACATAAACATATTAATCATTTTTTCGCCCTGACAAAAAAAAACAAATCCCGTAACAAACAACAAACCACAAGAATTTATTTTTCCGAACGAGATTTTCTTTCCATCGAAAATATCTCTGTCACGTGCTATTGAAGGGAAGCAAAAAAATAGTGAATAATAAAAAATTATCGACCACGTACCATTTTCTACAGTTGCTGATTTTGTGGTCATTTTCCATTCCTCCACAATGACTGCTTCCCGCTATTTCATTTTCTCTCACAATTTTTTTTTTTCATTAATAAACAATATTCCACCTTAAAATTCATAATAATTTTCTAAAAATCATATTTTTATGGATTCTATTTCACTTTTGGTTATTACTTTTATTAACTATGACTAATAATAATTATTATTATTACTTTTATTTTGTTAAAATATCATTTTACGAGGCTTTTAAAATTAATTTTAAAAAATATTTACAAAACGGCCGTAAAATTGCTATAATAATAATAATAATAATAATAATAATAATAATAATAATAATAATAATAAATTAAAAAATAATAAGATAGAAACAATAATTGAAAATAAATAATAATAACATTAGTAACAATATTTGTTCTATTTGTACTAATAATATAAATAAAACGAATTCGTTCCATCTGTCGGAAGCGTCACTCAACTAAAATAATGGCACGAAATTCAAATTCAACAAAATAAAATAAAACAGCCAAGTGCAAGAATACCTAATAATTAACAAAAAAAAATGTTTTTCAAGTAAATCCTATTTTTTACCAACTGGTAATTTTTACATTTATTATTAGAATTAAAGAAACTTGAATATGAAATAGAATATAACAATTTCTGATATAAAAAAAAAATTGTTCGAGCGAATATCGATGAATTTTCATCTTTCCATCTGGCGGACGCGTCACTGAATTAAAATACCAGCGCGAAATTTAAATCAAACAAAACTAAATAGGAACCATTAAGTGTAAAAATACCTAATATTTAAAATCAGCGATTACATTATCATTTATTAAATAATCTAAACGAAATTTATTCCAGCAGAAATTTCGGAGCAACCACTTAAAATTTCGTGCACCGAATGTGATAAGATAACGAAATAATGGCAAAAATTCGCAAATATTTAAATGCGATACATATAGGAAAGAGCAGAGAGCAAGTTTTCAAGTCTATATGGAAGTAATTTCCTGAAATGGCTCTTTGATCTGAGTGGAATGTATGCATTCCTGAGAAATGGAAGTAGCGATGGATTTCAAGAACGCTCTGTGTGTGCGCACTCTCGACGATATAATTACAGTGTCTAACGATAATAATTAAGACGGAAAGATGATAGTCACCTTGGAGGAGAAAAGAGAATTGCGTTTCTACATATATACCGGTCGTGAAATAGAAATCTACCGTCTCTACCTTCTATATACACTATGTACTCTCGGTGAGCGGAAATCCTCGGATGTTGAATAGAACTCGAACACAACAAAAGTAGGCATGGTCACTGTATTTTCGTTTCAAAAAAAAAAAAAAAAAAATGAAAAAAAAAATTGAAAAGAGAGAGAGAGAAAGAAATCCCCAGGGGTAATGTCATACGTATCCATGATGACGGGATATTTGATACAAAAATCGGAGAGAGGGAAAAATATATTTCCTTTCAAATTCTATACGCTTGAAACGAAAAAATATGAGCGAAAGAAAACGAAGAAGTTTATTTTTTTGCAATAAGGAAAATTTTATTCTACAAAAATTTTACTGCTTTTGCGTTAATAAATAAATATAAACAATAAATAAATATGAAAAATAAATAAATACGAAGAAATAAATTAATAAAAGAGAAATAAAAAGAAATAATAAATACAAAAAGAAAAGAGGAATAAAAAGAAATAATAAATAAAAAAAAGAAAAGAGGAATAAAAAGAAATAATTAAATAGAAGAGAAATAAATAAAGAAAATAAGAGCAATAGAAGAAAGAAACAAAAAAAGGAAATAAATATAAAGAGAAATAGAAAGCGTCAGTAGCCTGGTGGTTAAAGCATTAACCTGTAAGTCCGTAGGTCGTAGGTTCGATTCCCCGGGTGAGTCAGATTTTTATTTATTTCGTATGTTTGCGTTTAATCTACGTCTTTCTGTATTGAATTTGTATAATTAAAAAATGGAAAAATAAACAAGTATAAAAATAAATACAAAAATAAATAAATGTAAATTAATATAAAAATAAAAAAATGAGGTAAAAATGTAAGGAAGTATAGAAATAAATACGAAAGAAAATAAATATAAAAATAAAAACGGTAAAAAATATAAGTAAGAATAAATACAAACGTAAATAAATACGAAAAATAAATGAATATAAAAATAAAAAAATGTAAATACAATTAAGCATAAAAATAAATATAAAAAATACATAAACACCTATAAAAATAAAAAACCGAAGAAAATAATAAGGTATAAAAATAAATAAATTTCCAAATTTATCCATATGCAAACGAAACATAAACATTCCGCGAGAGAGTGCAATTGGATGTAAAACACAAGCACACACACAAGTTTTAGAATACGAAATAAAAATCAAAAACAATGAATTTAACTTAAGAAGAAACATGATGGAAAATATTTATCGGTCCCAAAGTCTTATTTATTTAACGGCTCTATTAAAATATTACCGGATAGTGAAAGTTTCCTTTTAGGAATAAAAAGAAGAAGAAAAAAACAATGAAACGATTTTTAGCAAATATCGAGAAAAACACACATGCAGACTCGAAACTGTCGGCAAATATCTTACGTAACACTTTGAAATATGCACGACAATGAAACAAAAGTCGTCGTGTGACAGAATACCCATCGTCCTTGTACTTTTTTTTCTCTCCCTGAATTCAGCGAGCGTGCTGCTTTCCAGAGACCTCAATTTTTTTAAATCAATCTTCACTAAATTATTGTTTTTCGAAAAACAAAGAGAAAATTTTGTATAGTTAAATTCGTTAATTTTTTAATTAAATAAAATTTGTTAATTCAAATATAAATTTGAATTTCCCGCCACTTTGATTCAAAAAGTCGCCGTTCAGATGGCATGAAAACTCGCTCATAAACGAGGTGAATTCCCCCTGGGTAAAAGTTAATCAAAAACCTACTGCTTTTAAATTCAATTAAAATAAATTAAATTCGTTCAAATTAAAAAAATTAAATTGACATTCGAAAAATTAAATTAAACTTAAGAAAATTAAATCAAAATTAAATAAATTAAATCGCATATTAAAAAAATTTATATTAATTAAATTATTAAAATTACAAAAATCGGAATTTAATTCAAAATACAAATATAAAAATATTCACAGAAAAATAGTTTTGCTCGGAACAGCGACAAGTTTCTCTAAAATAGCGAAAGTCCCAACTGAAACAGCTAATTTAGTAAAATTTGTAACTGTTGCAGGTAAATATCTTTTTTTCGTGTTGTGACTTGAAAAATGGTTTTTTTTTACATAAATTTATATTTATTTAAATAAATATTTAAGCATGTGAGGAGAATCTAGAAAAGGATTTTTTTGAGAGCAAATTAAAAAGCAACTATTTGGAAAAAAATACCAACAAAAAAAAATGCAAAAATTACAATCCTCATTAATAATTAAAATTTTTTAATAAGTTCTATATTAATCCGAGAAGAAAATGAGAAAGCAAAAACCAAGGTCATGAAATATATTTTTTCTCTCTTTTTTTTTTAATTATTAAACAAAAACCTCTCACCTCGACGGGCAACCTTATAAGTACCGGACCTTGGACAATCGGGACATGCTTAACTACGATATTCTCGATAAGATCAATTGATAGATTGTAAAGCTCAATCAAATTTCATATCCGGATAGTTAAACGATTATTCCAACTACCATTTGTATGAATCAACATTGTTGTCGCATGAAACAATCGATTATAAACAGAAATAAAAGACATCAAGAAAGAGAGAGAGAGAGAGAGAGAGAGTACAATGATCCCCTTTTATTTCTAGGAGAAATAAAGCAATTATATTTTTCACCGTGTAGCCCGACTACTTTATATGAATCTCTTCTATACTGAAAATTAATTACTAATCCCGTATATATACACACATATATATATCAATCATCTACGATATTATCAACTATTAAGATTCCTAATCGACTAATTACACTTTTATCCTTCTCTTTTTTATCTGATCTACATTTTTCAATATGAAATAAACACAGTGTGTCTATTTGTAGCTCAAAACAATCATTTAGTTTTCTTTGTAGTGGAAAATAATCTTTTATTAATGGATTTTTAGAAGAAGAAAAAACAATACTGTAATTTTAAATTAATAAGGAAAAAATTAATTATTTTCCAGAGAGATAATTTTCGAAATAGTGTCTTTTTTTATTAAGAAGTAATTTTAAAAGTAAAAAAAAGTATTTAAATACTAAGTACCGTTAATTGAAAAATAATAACAAGAATTACTGGAAACAGAAGTCAAAATACAATTTAAAAAAAAATTCTAAATTCTAAAAAATAATTAACCACTTTAAAAGAAAACCAAATTAATTGTGAATGCATAAACAAATAATTCCAATAATTTGAGATTAATTTAAAAATAATTTAAAAATTCGAATTTAAAAGTTAAACAAAAGTTTGAATTCGTTTCAAATTAATTTTTAAAAATCCACACAAATTTAAAACTAGTTTAATAAAATATTAATATATTTATTAACATATAATATATATTAATATAGTATATTTATCAATTTAAAAAAAAATGATTCAATTAATTTTAAATTAGTTTTTAAATAATTCTGCAATTTTCACTTTTTTTTCATAAACAAACAAACAAAAAAGGAGAGGAAAACATTTTTATTTTCCACAAAGAACTAAAAATATAATGATTGCGTGAGATAATAAACGTGCATCATGACCTAAATTTGTTTAAGAACGAAGCGTGGCTTCATCAACGTGTTTTCGCTAAAAGCGTGCCAGTGACATTTAATTTCCATTAATTTGAATAAGTAATTAGAACAAGTCAGATTGCAGTTGTGCCACGACATTTTTGCCACTTCCGTTAAATAATCATGAAAATTCAACATTCACTTTCAACACTTCCATTGTACGCATGTATATTTGCCACACAAATATTTCTTTTTTATTTTCTTTTTCAAAGAAAAAGTTCAATCAAAGAAAGAAATAAAAATAGAGAGTAAAGGAAGAAATATAAATAAAGTAAAAATAATAAAAAAAAGAATTAAAAATAAAAAAAAAAGAATTAAATGATAATCAGAAAAAATAATTTCAATAAAATAATAATAATAATAAAATAATTGAAAAGTAATAAAAAAGGAATAATAATGCAAAATAAATAATAATATTAAAAAAGGAATAATAATCAAAAATAAATAATAATAATAATGATAATAAACCTAGTACATACTAATAATATTAGTAACAATATTTTTACTAATAATATAAATAAAAAGAATCTGTTCCATCTGTCGGAAGCGTCACTGAACTAAAATAATGGCGCGAAATTCAAATTCAACAAAATAAAATAAAACAGCCAAGTGCAAGAATACCTAATAAGCAAATTTTTTTATTCAAATCACTGAATTTAAATACTGGAGGGAAATTCAAATTCAATAAAACGAAATAAATTGTCAAAGGTAAAAATATCTAATATTTAAACTTAAAATTTTTTCTTCCATAATTATTATTCTTCCCAACTATTAATTATTATTACATTAATTATTGAAATTACGCAAATAAGAAATTATTATTAAATTTTGGAGTGAAAAAAATTTTCTGAAAGAATTTTGGTGTCTTTTCCCCTCTCCATCTGGCGGACGCGTCACTGAATTAAAATCCTGGCGCGAAATTCAATTTCAAGAAAGTCCAATACACTATTAAGTGTTAAAATTCTTTACTCTGCGTGTAAATTTACATATATAAATTCAAAATTTGTCTTTCTTGGATAGTATTCTTTCCTACTTTTATTTTAAATTACGCAAATAAGAAATTATTATTACATTTTTGAGTGAAAAAAACATTATGAGCCGATTATGGAAAGAACAGACAATTTATGAGCGAATTTCCAAGGGATTTACGTTCTCCATCTGGCGGACGCGTCACTGAACTAAAATAACGGCGCGAAATTCAAATTCAAGGAAAACTGAAAATCTCCCAAATTACAAATAAAAAATTTAAAACAGCTAATTACTTAAATAATAATAGTAATAAACTAATAATAATAACAAAGCTATTGTTCAAAATTCGCGAATAAAATTTCTTTTCCCAGCAATCAAAATTACAAGCAGAAAACAAAATTATATTCATCATTAGAATTACATAAATAACAGAATATTATATCAAGTTCCGCCAATTGAAAGAAATTATTCGAAAAAGAATGATTCAACAAAAGATTGAAATCGACCACATTCGAAAGTCTCCTGCGCACTATATATATATATATACATTTATTACAAGCGAAAAAAAACAACTTTTTCGACTTAACGGAAGAAGATTTCATTGATACTGTCTTATTTTACGAAAGCGAAACTAATTAGAAGTTAATGGTCGATTTAATGAATAGCTGAACGATTACAGCACACACAAACACACACTCGATTTATATATATAAACACTATAAACAAATCCAAAACCCAGCTGTGTTCTCTTTCTCGCGTATTTTATATGTATACATGTTCGCGTGCCTCAAGTAGCAGTTTACGATTCGGTAAGTGACTTAATTTATATTGAGAGGGGCCACGCATCCTTTATACCAAAAGATCGTCAAATTTGATGAAGGTTAATTAGGTTAATCCGATGGTCAATTTATTTCAAACATGACCATATTATACGATTATTATAATTATCCATATATATATATTTGAGAGCTTAATCACTCTCTCTCTAAAAAAAAAAAGAGGAGAAGAAGAACCATCGAGAGATGTATGTGTTTCACCAATTATCCGATTCAATTTAAAGAAGCGGTAAAAAATTTATCATTCAATTAAATTCGAGACTATAACGGATATTTCATTTTTCAATGACTTATTTATCATTGCTTCTGGGATAAATATTATACGAACCAAAAATAAAAAAAACAGTTCATTAAAAATAGAAAATTACAACCTTTACAATCATGATTGAAAAATCTGTTTTCCTCTTTATTGTGCGCACTCATTAAATGACTCATTAAAAACTAAACTCGACTAAAATAGTGTCAAGCCAGTTGAAAAATTTTATTTTTTACATTCACGTTTTTTTTTCTGAAAGAATCCAAAATAAATAGGATTTTTTTTTAAATTGTCGTGTTTCGTTGTTTTGGAGAAAAGCAAAAAGGATTTTTTTCTTCTTTAACGCTTTCTGGAGAGCTATCGAATTAATCTTAAAGATAATTTAACTAAAAAAAATTCATGGAAGAATCTTGAAACAATTTGAGAGAAACAGATATTTCTACATGATTAAAGCTGAAGGTCATGCAATGAAAGTTCTTGATTCTCCCTCATTCTTTGGTACCTACCGGATAATTAAGCCAGCTATTTTATCCACGCGATAATCTCTCGACGGTCTGTCGGGTCAAGTCTTAAAGAATTAAAGCTGTGAACTTCTTTTTGCTTTTTAACCCCAACTTTAACCTTCCGCAGGCATGAGAACAAACTTATCCAAACCAAAAGAATACACTGAATATACTGACCTGAAACACAAAAAGGAAAAATATTAATTAATATTAATTATTATTATTTATTATCAATTATTAATATTATTTCTCTTATTTCTATTATTACTATTATTAATATTTTTTTTTTAATTTAGGAAAAAATTACCATCGTACTGTTAACTACAAATTAATTAATTAATTTTTTTACCCTCCTTAAAAATGTTTTCATTACAAAATTATTCTCTAGATAATTGGAAATCAATTCAATTTCCTAATGCTGACACCGAATTATTTTTCCAATACTGAAATGAATTTCTTTCTCTTATTTTGAAATAAAATTTTTTTTCTTTGAACCCACCTTTTTTTCCTTTAATTTTTTTTTTCTTTAAAGACATTTTATCTCTCTAACTCAATTTACTGTTTTTTTACTTTCAAGTCAAATTATTTTTTACAATTTGAAAGTAATTTTAATTTTCTAATTTTGAAAAGCATTTTTCTAATTTCGAGAGAAAATTATTATGACAATGGTATAAAAACGTTATTTTTTGGGAGATTTAATGGCAAACGGAGTAGAGAGTAAAAATTATCGAGTTTGAAATTTTGAAATTCAGTCAATATTGGAGGAAAATTAAAGGAAGAAAGTATAATTAGGAAATACTTTTACTTCAATGGAAAAGAAAAACTAGATAATTTAAGTTTTAGACTCAATTTAGAGATGAAAAAAATGTTATAAAAAAAAATCGTTAAGTGTTAGCAATAATTGCAAAAACTGAAGTAAATTTTCTATTTTACACTCAAATTGAGTTCGAAAACCGTAAAAGTTTCTAATTTCTATTTATTTTCCCCTAAAATTTAATTTAAAAACAGTAAAATTTACTAATATCCAAAATTTAATTTTAAAACAGTAAAATTTTTATTTTACACTGAAATTTAGTTCGAAAACAGTAAATTTTCCAATTTACACTAAAATTTAATTCAAAAATAGTAAAATTTAACAATTTGCACTCAAAGTCAGTTTAAAAAAAGTATAATTTCTAATAAAGATCAAAATTTTGTTCAAAAACAGTAAATTTATCATTTTCCACTAAAATTAAAAAGTAAAACGTAAAAATTTACTTATTTCCCTCTTCCACTAAAATTTAATTAAGAAATTGTAAAATTTATGAATTTCCTCTAAAATTTAGTTCGAAAAACAGTAAAATTTACTGATTTTCATTTTTCACTAAAATTTAATTTGAAAACAGTAAAATTTCTAATTAAGATCAAAATTTAGTTAAAAAACCAGTAAATTTATCATTTTTCACTAAAATTAAGTTGTAAAACGTAAAAATTTACTGATTTCCATATTCCACTAAAATTAAATTTAAAAAATGTAAAATTTACCAATTTTCACTCAAATTTAATTCGAAGAAAGATAAATTTCTAATTAAGATCAAAATTTAGTTTGAAAACAGCACAAGAAAAACAAAGTATAAATTGTAACCTAATTTTGGGGTAAATAAATAATAAATTAATAATAATTATAATAATAATAATAATAATTAATAATAATAATTAATAATAATAATTAATAATTATTAATTAAATAATAAATTTATTTATTTATTTAATTTTAATTTAATTTCTATTTTCCACTAAATATTTATTCTAAAATAGTAAAATTTTACCAATTTCCACTCAAATTTAGTTTGAAAAAAATATAATTTACTATTAAAATTAAAATTTAGTTAGAAAACAGTCCAAATTTACCAAATTTTTAATAAAATTTAGTTCAAAAACAGTAAAATTTACTAATTTCCATCTTTCACTAAAATTTAATTTAAAAACTGTAAAATTTACCAATTTTCATTAAATTTTAGTTCGAAAACAGTAAAACTTACAAATTTCAATTTTCCACTAAAATTTAATTTGAAAACAATCAAAAATATACTGATTTCTATTTTCCACTAAAATTTATTTTGAAAACAGTTAAATTCCATTTTCCACTTAAATTTACTAATTTTCAGAAAAATTTATTAAATTTCAAAAAAGTACTTGAAATTAGTCAAAGTAATTTAAAAAATCATTTTGTAAATTGAAACCAAAAGAATTGAATTTGAATTTTTTTTTTTAAATTCAACTCGAATTCTACGTATACATATAGACTATATATAGTTTTATTCAGCGATAATGTCTTCCGTGAAACAAGGAAACGTGCGATTGAGGCGAGGTGTGGTTCAACTGCAGCAATGCAATCACGACTTTTGCTCAAGGTAAACGTCATTTTGTGTTTGAAGCTGCAGAAGAACTATTCCGACGCACCAGGATTTATATATTTCACGAGGAAAGCTCGTAAAAGGATTTGTAAAACTCCTTAAAACAATATTTTCCCCATATTTTCCAATCTTTCACTCTCTCAAAAAAAAAAAAAATCTGCAATTTACAATAAAAAACAAAATCAAAAAATGATTTATACTACTGTTTACCTTATTTTCCAATTCTTCTAGAAAAGAAATCTATAATTTGCAATAAAGTTAAAAAAAAGTATTCTATTTTTTGAACGTGCAATTTTCAATAAAACAAAAAAAAAAATATTTACACCATTTGTTCCCTATTTTTATTCTTTCTTCAAAATTGCAAACAA
This sequence comes from Leptopilina myrica (nomen nudum), assembly GCA_032872475.1. Taxonomy (NCBI): domain Eukaryota; kingdom Metazoa; phylum Arthropoda; class Insecta; order Hymenoptera; family Figitidae; genus Leptopilina; species Leptopilina myrica (nomen nudum). Next base: position 28,796,310 of record CM065465.1, on the reverse strand, counting down.
AAATGATTTATACAACTTTTTTCTTTAACAAAAAGCGTTTTTCCTGTTCATAATAAATAAAATGCAGAAATGGCTAATTAATAAATAAAATAGAAAAAATTTATTTTCTTCCTCTCCGAAAAATGAATAAACGATTTTTTTTTCGATTATAACAGATAAATAAATAAAATACAGAAATTGCTAATAAATAAATCACCAAAAAAATATTAAATAAATAAAAATAGAAAACAAGGAAAATTTTTAAAAAATCGAGAACAAAACAAGTATGAATAAAAATATTAACAGCTAAAATACCAAAAAAAAGTAGTTGAAAATAAATTCTTTAGGGAAAAATGTATTTATTTATAAATACTCAAATCGTACTTATGGGAATATATATGGTATTTAGAATATTATTGCAGAAATAAACGACTTGGGACACAATGGATGAAAATGCATATCGCACTGATTACCATATACAATATGCATCACTCGTTAATATTCTCGTGAAGATGCGGTTTCAGTTTGAGAATCTAACTCGACATAAGTCACACATATTTATGCTAATACACGATTTATCTCGAGAAAAGTGATTTAAAACACGTCCTCTTCGCGCACCTGCTTTATACTATATATAAAGGATCATTACTACAGACAACGATTGAAGCACACGATATTAACGATGGGAAACAAGAATTGTTCAGATTCAACACATGAGATCAAAAGATCGAGGGAAATTTCACCCAATCTACATGATTTATTTTATTTTCATAAATTCCGTGTGTGGAAAATTCAATTTTTGGAAAAAAAAATGGTAAATTCATACAAGTATTTAAATAATAAAAATAAAAATTATAATTTAAATAAAAATAATACTAATACTAATAATAATAATAATAATAATAATAATAATATTTGTAATAATATTATATTATAATATTATTATTATATATTAATTAGCAAATGTTCGGAACTTGATATTCCATTTATTCTACTGCAAATTATAAAATCTTTTATTTAAAAATTTTAATTTTTGAATATCAATACATAATCAAAATGTGAAAAATTTACTTATTAAATAAATATTTAATTATTATTGTTTATATTTTTCAGAAAATATTTTATAAAACTCCTCGCAGGAATTTAATTATTTACAATAATAACATTTTACGGAAGATTTCAAATATTTTCATAAATAGTAAACTTCTTCGCAGAAATTAAATTATTTTCAATACAATTTTAATAAAATTTTACGAAAGAACTCAATTATTTTTTAAAAATTGCATAAATTCATTGAAACAATTAAACTAAATATTAAAGTCATTGCAAACATTCAATTCTCTTGAAAATAATTCTAATCGAGATTTAAATCTCTCAAAAAATAATTATTTCTAAGATTGTCAGTAAAATTTATTTTAAAAATTCAATTATTTTCCGAATTCCAAAGAGAATTCTTGTTAAATATTAAATTAGTTTCTTTAAAAATTAAAAAATAACACTATTTGTTAATAAAAATTATATATTATGTCAATTTTTTCATCAAAATTTAACATGTAAGAATTAGAAAAATTATTTCCAATTATTTTAATCAAATTTTTCGAAAAAATTAATTTATTTTCTAATCTTCTAGTAAATTGTTGAAAACTTTTCAATTATTTTTAAAAATAGTAAAATTCTTTGTAAGAATTAAATTCTTTTGCAAAATAATAAAAATTTTCACAGGAATTCAATCATATTCAAAACAATTTTAATAGATTTCAACAATAAAGTATTTGACAAATTTTTTAACAGAAGCGATAATTATAAACCGTCGAAAGAAATGCTTCAAAAAATTCAAATAATTTCAATATTATTAATTTAAATTATTAAAGAAAATAGATTTATTAAGAAAAGAAAAAAAAATTTAATTTATCCGAAAATTTAGTTCGAAAACAGTCAAATTTACTTATTTTTACTAAAATTTAATTCCAAAACACTGAAATTTAATTAGAAAATAGTAAAATCTACTTATTTCTATTCTTCACCTGAATTTAATTTGAAAATAGTAAAATTTTAACAATTTCTACTGAAATGTTTTAATCCGAAACAGTAAAATTGATTAATTTTCACTAAAATTTAGTTCAACAACAGTACAATTGGTTAATTTTCACTAAAATTTAGTTCGATAATAGGAAAATTTACTAATTTCTGTTTTCCACTTAAATTTATTTCGAAAATATTAAAATTTACCAATTTCTATTAAAATTTAAAACGAAAATAGTAAAATTTACAAATCTCCACTACAATTTAGTTTAAAAACAGTAAAATTTACTGAAAAATCATTTTTAAGGGAATGCAATTATTTTTAATATAATTGTAGTGAAATTTCACAAATAAGACAATTATTTTTAAAATTATTAATTAAATTGAATTGAATTATTATCATAGAAATTCATTTACTTTTAATAGTATTTTAATAAAATTTATCAACAGAATACATTTACTTTGTTTAAAATATTTAATAAAAAGTTTCGATTTGAATGCAATTATTTTGAATATTTTTAAAAAATTCTTTCAAAACATTAAATTATTTTCAAAAATTATGTTAAAATTTTTTAAAACAATTTAATTATTGAATTTTGATGATATTTTATTTTCATATTTTTATGACATTAATTAGGTATAAAATTTTGAAAAAAATGAAGAGAACAATATTATTACTAATTTCCATTTTCCACTAAAATTTAATTCAAAAATAGTACAATTTACCAATTTCTACAAAAATTTAAAACGAAAATAGTAAAATTTACAAATTTTCAATAAAATTTAGTTCAAGAACAGTAAAATTTATTAATTTTCACTAAAATTGAGTTCGAAAATAGTAAAATTTACTAATTTCCATTTTTCACTTAAATTTAATTCGAAAACAGTAAAATTGACTAATTTCCATTTTCCACTAAAATTTATTTAAAAAAAACAGTAAATAATTTAGCACTTTCCACTAAAATTAAGTTTGAAAATACTGGAAATATACCAACAAAAAAAAAATGAATAAAAGTTTTCGATTAAATACAATGATTTTGAAAAATAAAAAAAAAATTCTTTCAAAACATTCAATTATTTAAAAAAATTATTACAATTATTTACTTTCTTTTATAAAATTTCTGCCAAATGTTTTCAAATGAAGAGAAATAAAAATATCCATTTTCCAAACAAGAATAATGTTAATTAAAAATTTGTTTGATTTACAATTAGTCATGACGAAATGTCAAGTTTGGTATAATTTTTTTTTTTTTTTTTTTTTGACTCAAGTAGCCGTAGAGCACTTGGACCAGAAAACACTTGGCAGCACACAATCGATCGCATATTCCATCGGTCGTTCTCCCTGTAAATATAGATCGGAGGTGTCAGGTAGTCGGCTCATTTGAGAGTATCCCTTTTTGGCGATTCTCCACGTGATCTAACGCACAAACACACTCTCTTATGCACTGACACATTTCGTGCGTGGCCCGCAAACTCACGTAATTAAAAAAAAAAATTTCTAGAAATAATTAATATCTAACCATTTTTGTATATTTTAATTATCAATTTCAATTTCATTTGCACCGCTGTGAGAGAAAGTATAAAATACATTAATATAAATGAGAAAAAGATGTTTCTAAAAAAAACAATGAACAATGAATGAAAAATAATTAAACATAATGATAGAAATATTAATATAATTATAGAAATAATATCACAGAAATAGAAAAAAATAGATAAAAGTAGAAAAAAATAGAAAAAATAAAAATAGAAAAAAGTAGAAAAAATAGAAATAATAGAAAAAATACAGAGATAATAGTGATCGTATAATTATAGAAATCAAATTAGTATAATAATACAGAATTACACTTAATTAAATCCGTTTTCTAGTCGAACGTCCCTTTTTTAATATTCAACACATTTTGAAAATTAATTCCAAGACATTTGAAAATGCGGAAGCTGTAATTCTCCTCTTCTCTAATTTTCTAACAACTTATATCCTTTCTTTCAAAAAATTTAATTCTCCAGAAAAAAAATATACGACTACTGACAAATTCGAAATTAATGGAATAAAAGTTTTAACGCCTACGAAATTTTACCAAAAAACGATCCCACAAAATCATGATTTATTATACTATGGATTCTCCTCATTTAAAAAAGTAGAACATGTAAACAAAACCACCTGCATTCGGAGAGTTGGAAAAAAAAATTACACTCATAGAAGAAGAAAAAAAAAAAAAAAAAAAAGAGGTGAATGAGATATATTATCGCAAGTTGACGCCGGTTTTAAAGGGAAATTTACATAATAAACACAAAACCCAGAAATTTATACTGTATACATTTACTATGTAGGTGCCACACTTCGGCTTTCTTCGACCTTGGCTTCTAAGTCTGACTTTATGTAAATCTCTTTTTACTATACGCTTTACTACTGAGTTGTTTTTGTTTTTATTTTACGATTTTTTTTTCGCTTTTGTCTTTCTCTAATTAAGCTTGGTAGGGAAAATGCGCACACCTGTCGTTCTACATCTTCTGGGCATTCATTCTTTATACTGGAGAACGTTTCAACGATGCGAGAACTAAACTTAAAGTAGAGTCAGTGTCTCTCTTTCTGTTTTATGAGCAAAACAGCTGACGGTGGTTTTATTTTTATATATAAATGATGATTTTCTTTTTTTTTTTTTTTTTTTTTTGAAACAAGAAACGAGAAACAAAAGTCTATTATTTTTAAGTCGAAATAATTAGGAACGCTTTCTCCTTGAAAGATAAAATTTAAAAAAAAATAGAGGAAAATTGTGTCAAAACTCAAAACTAATATTTGGTATTTAAGTCTTTTTTTATCTTAATTTTGATTTTTTACGATGAATTCAGGGTTGCCACGCTTTTACTCATTTCAAAGTCTGCAATTTCTGCGATTTTTCCAGGTTAAAGAACAAAATTTAATTTAAATTAAAAATTAAAGTATTAAATAATATTAAATTATTGAAATATTAACAATTAATTTTCAGGTTTCCAATAGTTTACATTTATATTTTCCTTCACGGTGTCTACTATTTTGTTTTAACAAATTTAATTAATTACTTTAATTATTTTCGTTTTTTTCCGGCCTTGTAATAATTCCCCCTCCCCCCCTTTTTTTGCTCAACTACTTGAAATTAATTTGATTTCAAACATAATTAAATCTACGAACGGATTCAAAAATGTTATTAGTTTTTTTTAAGAATAATTAAATTCTTTAGATAAGTTTCTTTAAATTTTTTTGAATATAATGTTTTTTTCATTAAAAAAAATATATTATTACAAACAAACTTTGTTTGTTTTAAAAATTTTAATTAAAAATTTGGAAAATAATTGAATTAAACAAAGAATTTTTAAATTTTTTAAAAATAATCTTGTCTGTTTATAATTAAAATTGAAAACTTGATTTTTCAATCATTGAATTTTTACAAACAATTTTACTATTTATATAAATGTAATTGAATCTTTTCAAAGAATGCGATTATTTATGAAAACTATTCAATTCTTGTGAAGAATTTTATTGAAATTTTTGACAATAATAAGCAGTAGTAATTAATTATTTACTTAATAAGTAATAAAAATTTGCTTTGTTCAAATAATAAATAAATATCATTTAATTCAACAATTCAGAAATTTAGAATTATAAAAATTTAAAAGAAGTCCAATAATTACAATTATTAAATAATAATAATAATAATAATATAATACTACAATTTTAAACATTATAAAGGATTTTGTTTTAAAAATAAAATTATAATTACAGTCACTAAGTTTCCTTTCATTATCTTCGAAAAATTTTAATAAAATTCTTTAAAAAAAATTTAATACTGTGGAAATTTTAATTATTTTCAACAATTTTTATCATTTCAATGATTTTTAACATCTATTTCAATATAAAAATACTATTTTAATAGAATTTCCAAAAAGAATTGAGTTCAATTTAATAATACTATTAATAAAATTTGAATTGAATTAAAACCATTAAAATATTTTTTAAATAAAATTCCACAAGAATTCAATTATTTACAAATTTTTTATAAATTTCTTCAAAATTAATTTTTAAAAATAGTAAATTTCTCTTTAAGAATTCAATTATTTTTAAATGTAATAAAATCCTTCGCAGAAAATCAATTACATTAAAAATTTTGAAATTCTTGTCAAAATTTCGATGCTCTTTATAAAAATAGTACAATTATTTTTCTAAAATTCAATTATTTTGAAAAAGTTTAATAACACTTAGCAAAAATTCCAGAAGAATTACATTTTTTATTAAATAACAAATTTTATCAAATTCTAAGCAAACATCTAATTATTCTCATAAATAATTTCAATTTTTCACATAAATTCAATTTTTTTTCGAAGATTTCAATTAATATTTTCTGCACTAATTCAATTATTTTCATAAATAAAAAATTCTTCTCAGAAGTTCAATTATTTTTGGAAAATTATAATAAAATTCTTAGCGCAGTTATTATTTAATTAATTTTAAAATTCATGTTTAATAGAATTTCTCAAAAAATGTCAATTCGTCAAATTCAATGATTTTTAAAATTTGTTTGTTGACATTCTTTATGAGAATTTAATTTTAAAAAACATTCAATTTTTTTAATCAATTACTTTATTTTTATGAATTTAAATAAATAGAATTCCCATCGAATTTACTAATAAATATTGATTTCATTTTTATTGAAAAAGTTTAATTAAATTAATTTAATTAATTTAATTATTAATTCTTTTAACTCTCAGTTCTGTAGAATTAAATTTTTTTTGAAAAAGTTCAATTGAATTCAATTAATTGAATTATTTAGAATTAATTAATTGAATTTAACGTCGATGAAGTTTGCAACGTGTTTATGATCAACGATTGAAAGAAAAAAATTATTTTTCTACCAAGAAAATAACACTTTTTGTTCACAAATTTTTTTGTTATCAATCATTATTAAAAAACTTAATCGTACTTACAAAAATTTATAAAAATTTGCTTCAAAAAATCATTTTCTTCCGAAATCGTTGACTATAAACGTTGTGAACTTCACCAACGTTGAATTTAATAGAGTGGCCACAAGTTTCAGTTTATCAAATTCCCTGATATTTCCCTGACAATTTACTGACATTAAAATTACTTTCCCTGACAAAATTCTTTTTTAAGGAAAATATGAATGTTTATGGAAAATGGGTAAAATTTATGAATTTGAATAACTTCTAAAAATTACAATTATAACCCTTCCTGAATTAAATTATTTTTTACAATTTTCAACTAAACTTCATCTCTGAATCAATTAATTTAAATAATTTCCTAAAAGTTATTCTAGAATTCCATTATTTAAATACAAAAATTAAATTTTTTATAATAATTGTAATTATATAAATATAATAGTTTTTCAATTTTGTATAATTTCCAAAAAATTAAAATTTGGTTAAATCTTTTAAAAATAATTGAACTGGATTATATTCTCCAAAATGTTAAAAAGAATTCTAAAATGTTATTATTTTTGTATGTATGTGTTTGAATTTTTGGAATTATGTAATTGAAAATACTGAAGACATTGAATTATAAAAAATTAGAAGCTAATTTTCATTAATTTTTATTTTTAAATTTACCTTTAAAGATTTTTCATTAAAATTTTTGATATTTCAATTATTTTCAAAATTTGCAATTTAAATTCTTCAAAAATTGATTTTTAGAAATTGTAAATTAAATACTTAAAATGTTTGGAAGAAAAGTCGAAAAAATTCTCAATTTTCTTAATTTCCTTGACAAAACTTTTTTTCCTGACATTTCCCTGACTTTACTGACAAAAAAATTTTTTCCTGACATTTCCCTGACTTTACTGACAAAAATTTTGTTTCACTGACATTTCCCTGACTTTACTGACATGTGGCCACCCTGATTTAATAAATTTGTTGAATTGAATTATTGATTATATTTTATTTAATTGAATTAATTTAATTTAATTATTTTTGAATTTTTTTAACTTTTTCTTTTCTAATGTTATAATATTCGAATTGAAGAATAATCCGAATAGTCGAATTTTCGTAAAATTGAATTTTAAACGAGGGAACATTGAGCGCATTAAATAAAAAACCCCTCGTTTTCTATACAGGTAAAAATGTAAACATACTGAGAAAATATTTTATCAATTTTTTTCACCTGTCGCGCACTATATCTGTAGTGAAAGGATCCAATCGTTTCCGATTCGGAAAGATAGGAGATCGTTTGTTTCAAGGACGTGCTTTAATGAAACACTGGACCATCTCACTGTCAAGGACTATCGCATCTGGCATTTCTCTCTCTCTCTCTCTTTATCTCTCTTGAGGTAATATATATATATATATACAAATCCCAATCGAGAAGTCTCGAAGTGAGAGTAGTGGAAAAAGCAAAAGTGAGTTGGGTGTCCTTTGTCCTTGGAAGATGGAGCGGAACGCGCGACCGTCTATATCAACGACAATAATTATAACGGAGTCACATAAACATACTTGGAATCGAGTGGGCATCAACCTTGGATCTATCTCATGCTGTCCTCAATTGTCTCACAATAATAAATATCGCTCTTTTTTTTCTTTCTTCTTTGCAGAAATCAGACACACAAAGGATCAAAGGATATTGTCCCTGAAATTAGCGTCTCGATGCTAAGCGTCGGAAAATTTTTTTTACTAAATTCAACTCGTTTAGGCGCTAGGGACTTGAAAATTGAAACCTTTCCTAAAGTTGTTGTTTTTTACACCTGAACTCTTCGAAAAAATTGTTATATTCTTTTTTGATTTCGACGCTAATACATCACCGACTTGAGGATTATGGAAAATACCCAAAGAAGCGGAAAAGAGAGAAAAAGAGAAAAAGGTTTTTAAAACTCTTCCAAAACAAATAAAGGTTCCACTTGGAATCGTATAAAAATAGAAAAGAAACAAAAATACGAATTAACATTTAATTAAAAGAAGTAAACAAAAATCGTTTACATTGGAGCTTTTCTATAACTTAACAGGAACATAAAAATTACATTCTTTTTTCCGCCGGTATTTGTTTCCGTGAATCTAAAACAATAATGTACGCTGAAAAATAGAGGAAGGCGAAAAAAAGATGACTGTAAATCAACTAATTATTATTAAAACGTCAACAACCGTTTTGTTATGGCGAATATTTATTTTCCCTATAAGCGCATCTTATATATAGCCCCAACTTTTATAGAAATATACAACACATTTATTTTTATATATATATATAAGCAACGGTAGCATGTTGATTCCGTTACTATGGCGTTTCTGCTGCATCGAAGTGTAGCAACATCCGTGGATTTTCATTGCGAGAAAAGGAAATGCGCAACTATGTTTCATAGAGAAAGAGAGGAGACTATAGAAAATTGCTCAGGGGAGAAATAAACACGCTACTTTTCCACACACAGACACAAACACTAACACTAACAAATAGTGTATTAGTTTGGTACAAGAACAACACCACAACGTCCTAAATTAGAAAACAACTTTTTTTTCTCCATCTCTCTTATTTTTCTTTTGCATTTTATCTTTCGCATCCTCTATAAAATCAAGATTCTAACGTGTTTCATTTTTCAGATGTATGGCGAAAATGGAAATTTTCTTGAGAGTACTCCCACACAATAAATTTTCAATGCTTTTTGTTTAGGTGATTTTAAATTTAAAATCATTTTTTGTTGGAATATTATGCTTTCGAGTATTTCAGGCAATTTTTCCCGTTTTTTTTTCTTTTTGATTTAATGAAAAGAGAGAATAATTAATTCGGTAATTTATATATTTTAAGCAAATATATAATTTTATTGGATGAAATAAAAAATTTCACATAAATCAACATTTATTTGATAACAGAAAAATAATATTAATAAAATAATTCACAGAAATTTCAGTAATTTCAAAAATTTATCAAAATTGAAGAAATTTCGATATAATGATGATCTTAAAGTTTTGAACGTTCAAATGAACGAAATATTTTCTATTTAAGGCATTTTAATAAATTACTAATCATAAAAAAATTTAAAAACTAAAATTTTACATTTACAATAACTCAGTAATTAATTTTTCTGTTAGTGACCACAAAATAATTGCAATAAAAATTTAATTTTTAGTGAAATATTTAATAATTCAATATTTAAAAAAAATTGTAATAAAAATTCTTTGCAAAATTTAAATTGTTTCCAAAAACTTTTCTCAATTCAATCAAAATTTCTCTAAAGCGATTCAATTATTTTTTGAATGCAAATTTTAATGTATCTTCTCTAAAAATGAAATTATTTTTAAAAAATGTATTAAGATAAAATTTTTTTTAATTCTGTAAGTAATTGAATTCTTGTAAAATTTGTATTATTTATGAAAATAATTAGATGTTCGCTTAGAATTTGATAAAAATTGTTATTTAATAAAAAATTTAGTTCTTCTGGAAATTTTGCTAAAAGTGTTAGTAAACTTTTTCAAACTAATTGAATTTTAGAAAAAATAATTAAACTATTTTTATAAAGAACATCGAAATTTTGACAAAATTTTAAATATAATTGTATTAATGCGAAGAAATTTATAACATTTAAAAATAATTGAATCTTAAAAGAGAATATTTAATATTTTTAAAAAATAATTGTATTAGAAGAAATTTATAAAAAAATTTGCAAATAATTGAATTCTTGTGGTATTTATTTAAAAAATATTTTAATGTTTTTAATTCAATTCAAATTTTATTAATAGTATTATTATACTGAAATTAATTAATTTAATAGTTAAATATTAATTAATATTAATTAATTATTTTTGGAAATTCTATGAAAATAGTATAATTATATTGAAATAGATGTTAACAATCATTGAAATGAGAAAAATTTTTGAAAATAATTGAAATTTCCACAATATTGAATTTTTTTAAAAAGAATTTTATTTAAATTTTTCGAAGATAATCAAGGAAAACTAGTAACCGGAATTATGATTTTATTTTTAAAACATAAGATCAAATAATATTAGAAATTAAAATAATATTTTGCCAGGAATTTATTTAACTTTGCAGAAGTAGAAAAAAATTCAAGGTTTTATCAAAACCAAAAGTTTAACAAAATTATCGAGAGATGACTGTATTTTGATGTTCCTAAAGTGTCGAACGTTCAAATGAACGACAATATTTTTTTTACTCCTTGTAATTTGTATTTCTTACCAAAAAAAAATAATTTTTTAGATTAAAACAAACTTAATTCTAAACTAAATATTGTTTAATTTTAATTATTTTTTTTTGTATAAAGAGATTTTCAAAAAAACTTAAGGTGAAAAAAATTTTTCCTCATTTGAAAGTTCGAAGCTTTAGCCACATGGCTTTTTTGTTTCGTTAAATAAATAAAATAAATTTTTTTTAAATTCTTTTTTTAAAAGAGCAATTTTTCTTGTTTCTCTAGTGAGAGAGATAACAGAAATTTTTTTTTAAAGCAAAGCAACTTTCCTTCTAAAAACCACCAACATAAATTCACGTAGAAAACAAGTCGAACCACATAATGGAATATTATATATACATTTTTACTCATAAAAAAAAAAATATTAAAGAATTACCTATTATATATTACTCGGGAAATAAGAATAAAATAATTTTTACTATTCACTCGTTAGCAAAATTTCACCGCAGTTTAGACAAAATTTTTCCGCATTTTTCGAAGAGAAATTTTCCCTTTTTTTTGTAAATTTTAATACACTTAAAATAAATTTTACCTTTCCCGAAAATATAAATTTTTGTAAATCAATACTAATTTTTACTATTCATATAAACAAAAGTAAAGTGAATTTTATTAAAAATGAATTTTTACCATTTTCGACCCTAATTTTACTAAAAAATTAATAATATTTTTTAATACTATTAATATTTTACTAAATACTTAATAACACCTATTAATACTAAACAGTAAAAATTAAATCTCTAATTCTCTACATTCGCAAGCATTTAAAAGTCAAATACGTGCGACCCATGTATAATTTTCCAGTAAACAAGACAAGTATAATTTTCATCATCACTGTAAATAAAACGAATGATGATAAATCGAAAACAAAGAATGGATCATTAACGGTTAACTATTTCTGTCACATTGAAGTGACAAACGGTACTTAATACAATAAATATCAAAAAAAGCTATATTAAAATTTTTTGATCACCGCACACAGCAATAATAGTGCGCAACCCACAACTTCTCTTGAATTATCATATTTATAACGACCGCATATGCGCTCTTTTGCGCTTACGATAATATATATGTGTCGAGACTTTATAACACCATCACTATTACTATAATACGGATTAGAGTTGCAAATATCTATGTTAAATCTTTCGTAATCTCGTTCGATTCACTTGACGCGAATATCTATTTCTCTCTCTCTCTCTCTCCTTCTTCCTCAATTACTCTCTTAGCCTCTCTTTTCCCCTTTTACCTCGAGTGGTTAATTAAAGAAATCCGAGTGCAGGTGTAGCGCGTAGGTCACTTCGGAATAATTAACAGTTATATCAAATTTCAATTGCATTGCGTGCGCGTTCCATCCGTGATAACATTTCGATTTTCTTTCTTTTTTTATTACATTGGCATTTAATAATATTGATCTTTCAAAATGGGAAAATTATAATTTATAATCAATACAAGTCTCTTTATAATCGATGTATTTGTGGAATGTAAAATGTAATCGTACGGATTCAAAATTTGCACTTTTCCTTTTTGTAAAAAGCCTGTTTCTTTTTAATCAAAAAAAAAATTGTTGTTCCACATGATGCAAATTTTTTTTTAAGGAAAACTTTGTCACTACTCACACTTTTCCCATAGGATCATCAATTATATACTCGAACATACCTGGAACAGAAAGAAAAGAACCATCATTAGTGCTATAGGTTATAGGTATTGTCTCTGTAATAAAAACAAAAGTAAGACATCTGTCTGTAAATTAAAACTAATATCATTTTTCGACAATCGCAGGGGCTATTAGACAGTCTTTAGACTTTTCCAAATGGCGAAAAAAGGGTGGGAACGTTCCGGCGGGGCGATTTAGTCAATGAAAGACAGGAAACACATCGTCTTGATGGAGTCCCTGGTGCATTAAAAGAGAAAAACAAGTAGGTCGAGCGTTCATTCGCTTTGAAGCTTGCCAACCGTTTCCTTTGTTGTTACAGATGCATTGTATTTCCTCTATCGTCAAGTTTCGCCTCATATATCCAATATATCCTCTATCATACACGCCTTTTAAGAATTTATTTCCGTCACTTTTTGCCCACTCTCCTTAAAGAACAATAAATGTTCTTTTCCAATCCGTTTAATTTTCGCTCAAAATCACTCCTAATCATCAACTATTTCTCCCAATTTTTTGATACCAGTATTTTATCTTGCAAAATACGTTCAAAACTTCAGGGTCCCCTATTGGAAATAATTTAAGAAAATCATCAAAACATTCCATCAGGAATTCTCTTCTTTCACTAAAGAACGCATGAATTTTTAATTGACTTGACGTTTTTTCCTTCCCTCTCTATGTTGATTTTTTTTTTTTTTTTAGACACAAAACCTGTTTTTGGAGAGTTTTAAACAGCACAGTGGCAACAACAGGTTCCGAGGAAAAGGAGAAGTGAGCCCTTTTTGTCTTATTTTCTTATAACCAATGGAGAGCCAGACTCTCGGCATATGTTGAAAATTACATAAGAAGCATGACATCAACCTGTATATATGAACACCTGTGAGTTTTACTTATTGCACCCCTCCCCCCTCCAACCTCATAAATATGAGTCAAATAAAATGCAAAATAGTAAATTCATTTGCTATATATCTCATATATCTTTGTACTGCGGTGTATAACTTACGCAATAAAACTTGTAAGTTCACACCTATGACACAAGTTTCACTTCAATATTATATACGTATATATATATATATGTGCAAAAAGGGAAAAATTGATTATCAGTTTACAAAAAAATACAACATATAATTTATTTCCAACTGTCTAATTTACTTTGAAATGATATAATGATGTTTCAAATAGAACATAATTCAAAACCGATATTTATATAATTGCGCTCGATAATTATCCAATCGGAGATATAATGGATTTAACTGGTAACATTAATACTGCACAGTTGCAAGGAAAATTTAATTTTCTCTACCTCTGATTTCCAGACTTTTTAAAGACTTTTATACCATAACGCTAAAGAATATTCTTTATACTGATTTAGAATAGTCGATATTAAAACAGTACTTTAAAGAAAACATTCGCGCCGGTATTTATTTTGGGTTCTACTCATTGTCAGCTGTCCGATGAGTAAACACATTTTTATTAGTCTTTAAAAAAGCCCACCTCTCTTGTTTACTTTCGCATATTACGTAACGTATTAAAGAGACCTTTGAAAACGCTAAACGGATGATGTACTATCTACTACTGTAACACATGAAAAGACAAATGTCCAACAGCGAGGTCAGACACTCTCGCTTTGTGTTTGTGCAATTTATTTTCATGTTTCGCATTTGAAAATTTAAAAAAAAAACAATTCTCAAGAGAAGAATTTGCAACTCTAGTGACAATTATTTAACAAATAGAAGCAATCGTGTAGTAATCAACCATAAGACTGTTAAACCAAAAGTCAATTCTAATACCAAAATAATGTGGAACAAATTGTAGTGACATACTTTTTGTCATCCAATCAACGTTCCATTAAATGACAAACTATGAAAGAATTGTAACATTTTGCCTAAAAATTCCCAAACTGTCGACTATTTCCGAATAAAATTTTCCTCCTTCTGTAAAAATACTGTGAGCTAATTATAAACATCAAAAGAGTTATAATGATACTATTTCTAGACGAGCGGAATAACAGATCAACACTGAACTTGAAAGACATCTCTCTCTGTCTCTCTTTTTCCCTTTCTGTTAACAAGACTTTGTGTAAATCATTTCATCTGCTGATGCCCGACGACCGGAAAAGACTACAGTGTAAACTCCCTGAAAAAGCAAAAGAAGACACAGGAAATTGGCTACAAAACTTGAAATTATTATTTCTTCAAAAAATCTTTCAAACAATACTGCAGCTTCTTCACTTCCCGACACTGTAAATTTCTTCCTCTATAAACAATATTTTTTATAGAAATATATATAGATACACTTGTACCTGGAATTATTTTTTGCCATTTATGTAGGAAAAAAAGAATGCTAGTACCAGTCAAAACTAAATTCCTCATTCTGATCCCTTTACTTTATATTCGTCGCTCGAAAGATTTATTCTCCTATATTGTTACTCGTTACTGCCTTATTTTATTACTCGTTACTTGCTACAACATGGTCCATTAACTTGTGCCTTTACTGTTTCTCCTAAACGATCGCGAATTCACGACGTCCTTCACTAATAATTCACTAATCGTCTCAATGTGATTTCCCCTTTAGTTTTTCTTTCTATTATTTTAAACCAATATTTATCAAAAACAGAAAAGAAAATGTTAATAAGTAATTCTTTTCTAGGCAAAATTTAGCCTGTTGAATAAAACAAAAGAGATTCTGAAAGCAGAACCTAATTCAAAAATCCAAACTCTATGGGAAGTGTATCAATTAATATTAATTGTATAACAAAATTAAAAGAGTAAATAAAGTCTGTCAAGAATTACGTTTATAAAAATTCTTCTATACTTGAAAAATGAGTGAAACCTTGAACTAATCAGGCTACAGTTTTGCATTGACCACAAACGGTTCTCGTTTGTAACACAGTATACACGTATATTACAGACATAACAAGTGCAACGCGAGAGGCAAGTGTGGGCCCACAAACTAGCAAACTTTTTTTTTTTTATTCCCATTCCCTCAGTACTATTACTTTTCAACCACACGGTTAAGTTATTATGACGTGCCGGATGGACTCTGCTCTCACCACGAGTACCGCTAGGCGCTAGGATTATTATGTAACTTCCGTCTATAACTACTTTGCTGCAAAACCGCGAATCTCATGTAACAGAAGGAGAGGACCCACTTGTCGGCAAAATAAAAGCCGAAAAAGAGGGGAAAAAAATAACACCAACCTGAAGAATTTAGAGTTAATAACATCAACCTAAGGAATTTAGAGTTAATCATCTTGTACAGTGAAAAGTATTTATTCGAGATTTTTTTGGCATAATTCGACAAAAAAAAATACAATGCAACAAGGAATGTTGAAGAACAAAATGGCAGGTGCATCAAAACTCGTGCCAACGGTATCGCGTGTACGTTTTTGCATCTTGACGATGAGGTTAATGACACTGTGACCTTTGATCTTTTCATCATTTTAATATCTATGGTTCTATTTTTAAAACAGAAAGTAGAAAAACAAACGCGTGGAGAATATAGAAACTTATTTACCCGACTATTGTAATTCCGTTTGTGTAAACACTGAAAAGACTGCTTACTTTTTCTTCAGCAAACCCATAATTTCTGTACAGATCATAAATATTTGCCTACCGATATGGAAAATTCGCTACTTAATTAACCAAATTCGGATAATTAATAAGAAAAAGAAGCAAAAGAAAAAGAGCCAGAACAAGAAGAAAAAGAATCAAACGAAGAAGAAAAAGACCAAAACCCCAAAAAAAGTAAAAATAAGAACCAAGAATCGATGTTTTCACAGGGGCAAAAAAATCTCCAAACAGTGCAAATATGTATATGAAAATAAGTGAAGAGCTCCCGAGAGAATCTCTTCTTCGAAACAGGTATAACGTGCTCACCAGTCTAAGCAGGTCAGTTCGAAATAAGCACAAAGCCAACCAACAGCTGCCAAAAAAGAATCCAATATCTCAGTGCATCTCTTTGTTGTACTTGAGAGGAGGCAACTTTGTCAAATTTTACAAATTCACACAAATTCCCCAGGGGTAATTGAGTGTCATCCACTACTTCACAAGAAAACTTAAAATTTTATTTCAATTCGTCAGGTGTAAAAGAAACCCGCAGAGAAGAAACAACCAAAAAAAAAAGAATAACAAAACTAAAATAAAGCAACCATAAAAGTAGAATAATTTTGTTATTCCCTCCAATTTTAGAACACAATTATTAAACCTCTTAATTCCCTCCAAAAATGGTTAGTAAAAGTGAGTCAAAAGTAGGCTGAGAGTAAAAATTATTTTTTTCCTACCATACGAAAAGTATGTTACAAAAAAAAAATATCTAGCTTCTTAACGGATGTGATTTAACACAGAAAAAGGAGAGAATTTAGAAGCGTGGGTGATACATTCCGTCATCACACTTACTCTCAAGAATGCTGCACAACTTCCCGCGCATAACTTAAAAAAAAAAAATTAAATACATTTTTATTTTTGCGAAATCTTAAACCTGAATTCGAAACCAACTAAAGAAGAAAAAAAAACAAAAAGACGAAAGGAATTTAAATTCTAAATACCTGAAAGTTAAAAATTTTCCACAGTTTTATACTACCCATTTCGAAAAATCGAAAAGTACAACAGTATATACTTCTCGTGTAATTTTCTCTATGGAGATAAAATTTTTGATGCTCTTTTCTAAACAGGAAAAAAAATCGAAAAGAGGGCATTTTTTCTTTTTATCGTTTTAAATGTTTTATCCTCTACTGTTGTTACATATACAACACACGTTCACTCTGTGGCATAACTGCAATTATGGTTCATCGCGTTGTTATACGGTCATTATTATTTTCACTCTATGGAATTTGCATTCCAACCATTATAGAACAATAACGGAGAAATATACTTTTAATATGTGTACTATTTCGATTTACCTAATGCCTTCTACATGCGATATGGATTTACCTAATGCTCCCGTGAATATGCGACAAAAGTCAGTTTTCCTTATTCGAGACGCACGCAATGATTTCTAAAATCGAAAATTTCTACAATCCCTAAAGAAGTGAATTATTTCTATTATGATTAGAGATTTTCAGTTGATTTCGATTTTCAACCATCTTTTAAAGACGTAATAGATGACGAAGAAGAAGAAGAAGAAAAAAGATACAATTATAAAAAAGCAATACAACAGAGATGTAAAGTAAGAACTCTTGACCCATTTTGTAACATCAATAGCTATTTTTTGTTTTATTTGCTTTTCAACTATTGAAAATGGAATACCCACACGTATTGAGTAACGATTTGAAAATGTAAATTTCTGAATGGACAAAACGTTGTCTTCAACTGTCTAATATACATAAGAATTAGTTCTTAAGAATCGCTTATTATCGAACAAAACATTAGTGAAAACAACTCTGAAAAAAGCACCACACTGCCGTGATTTTCTCACTAGACTATTAATTTACCAACAATAAATAACAAATAATCTCTGTTTAACAGTAAAAAAAAAACCGAAAAACAAGTCTTTCCGGATATTGCGCAAAGCAAATGTTTAGTTTTCAAAAGAGAACAAAAAAATGAGAGTAGGTACATATGTATATTTTTGCGTATTATTATTTGTGAGAGAGGAATGACAACTCTTGTTAAGACCCATTGTCACCGGACATCCTGTGTGTAGTCTTGCTTGTTGTGCGTGAAGAACAGACCTTTTATGAAAGTTGAGCACATGTTATCTGACGAGGGGCGCATCTCAAAAAAAGAAAAAAAGAAGAACAAGAAGAAGCAGAAGATGATGATGATGATGATGAAGAAACTCGATATCCGGAACGAACGTGAATCTATAATCAGCCTGGGAGATGAGCAAATGTAAGTTTCAAAAATAGATACGACAATTATAATAAAATATTGCAGTGGAAAGAAAAATAAATGCGCTTGTGGTTCTTGTTTTCGGTCATAATTTCCACTGTAAGAAAAAAGTCGAAGGAAAAATTAGAAAATAATGCTATATTAATTACAAGAGACTAGGCGGTATAACAATGTGTGATTTTCATTTCTCTGAGAATTGTGCCATAGTTGCAGTCAATTTAAAATTGGCGTGGCATTAATTGTTGTCAAAGAGGTTAGAAAGAGTGTAATTTACGCCAAACGAGTGAAAATAGCGCGAGCTTGAAAAAGACACGCGTTAGAGAATTGTAAAAAAAGTCGGTTTCAACAATAATTTCCCGCAAGATTTTCTACTTGAAGCATTTCTCCGAAACATCAAATTGAGACGAAAATGTTTCGCAACACTTTTGATTCGTTTTTGGTCTCAATTTGTTATCCCAAAGAAAAGCTTATTGTGCGGCTAAAATCAATAATAAAGACGTGAAATTTAAAAGCGTTTGTAGCTAAAAAAGTTGATGCAATTCTAAAATCGTAATAAAAATTCAACTACTTCAAAGGACTGTTATGCCAAAGTTCCGTGAATTTAGCATCTGCACGTTCAGCATAAAAAAACGACCAATTTCAATGTTTCTTTTCACTCCAACCCGCATTAGTTTCAATATCAGTAAAATCCAATTTGCAAAATTGAATCAGCAAATAAAGTAGCAATTTGGAACAATTTAAAAATCGACAAACCATGACCAGTTTTCTAAACCAGAATGCAAAACTACTTGCTCTCCATCAAGTTTCAACAGCTATTTAGAATTTATTGCAAAGCAATGCTTAAAAGTTACATTTTTCGAGCTAGAAACAATATATATGATTCAAATACGGATTCCACACAAAAGAGATGGTTGAGGAAAAGCAAAGAAACAAAAAAAGTTCCCTTTTACGCGAGGCGAAAAGATCAACTACTGTGTGTGTGTGTGTGTGGCGAGCGCTAATGAAAGAAGTTTCTGACATTGAATAAACAAAAGCGGTGAAAAATAATGACGCACGTCTTTTACGAACGACGTTCCCATTAGTACAGCAGCGCATCCCACGTTTTCTCGCCCTTGCGCGATATCTAGTCACAGGTGCAACCAGGTGCGGCCTTTGAGTTTCTCAAGTTTGTATTAGTGTGTGCATAGATAGGAAGCATACCGGTTCATTTTACCTATAGAGAAAGTCCAGTAGTTGCCTTTCGACACTAAGAAATCAAGAAATCTCTCCAAAAAGAAGAAAAAGATTTAAATCTTTTTGAAACATCCAACTTTTATACAATTCTGACACTTGAATAGAGGATATTTTTTTAATGATGCCACGAATCTATAATTAGTCAATCAAATGAAAATCAATCAAATCACGAAAGAAATTTTTCTTCTTTTATCAAAACAATTAAAGAAAATTCACTTTCTTCTTGTAGAATTGGAAAGCGATACATAAATTATCGTAATTTTTGAGTCAATTATATATCCATGGCAACAATTCAAATTTTCATTTCGACATTTTGATGCAATAGAGGTTTATAATGCGGCTAAAAGAAAACAAGGTATATACTCTCCACAAGGAGCATGAAAAAACTGTATTTCTGGTATAATTGCATATTTCAAAATATGATGTAATCTACTGCCATTTCATTGGAATAGCAAATGTTAAAGAAGATAATCGACTTCACTTTCACAAATAGGTCTCTCTTCCGTTTGTAACACCCCTGGGTGTCTCAAGCGGAAGAAGAAATTTCCGCCAACCAGGCAACACAACAACAACAACAACAAGGGAACGAAAAATTAGAGCATAACCCAAATTTTTAATTGCAATTATAATCTCAGGTTTTGTACTTATCTGCTAAAACATACCATTTACTAATTTTTTTTTAAATATTTGGGTACTTTTTTAATTTTACCCAGTGGAAGCCTACAATTTCTGGTTTCTTTTTAAAATTCCCACTACTTTGAATTTCTCAATGCAAGAAATCAAAATATTATCAAAAATATTAATCAATTTCTTATGAACCTAAATTTTTGAACGTTCATATAAACAAAATTCATCTATTTCTTCTTCAACACAAATTTTCATTGCAATAATTTTATCTAACAATAAAGAAAAATTAAATAATCCTCAAGTTTTGAACATTTAAAGGAACGAACAATTTTTTATTAAAGATGTTTTAATAAATTCCTAATTATAAAAGAAGTTTAAAACTGAAATTTTACAAGATCCTAAAACTCTGAACGTTCAAATGAACGAAATTGATTTATTTCTTCGAAAAATTAAATTTTTATTGTAATTATTTTTCTTCACTATCCAAAAAATCAATTATTGAGTTTGTAAAGGTAAAATTGCAGTTTAAAAATTTTTTTATGATTAGTAATTTATTAAAATATCAACAATAAAAATTATTTCGTTCATTTGAACGTTCAAAACTTTGAGATAATAATTTTACGTTATTTCGAAACTTAGTATACTTAATTTCTTTGGATAGTGACGCAAAATAATTGACATAAAAATTCAAATTTTTAGAAGAAATAAATAAATTTCGTTCATTTAAACGTTCAGAACAATTAGAATCGCAATTTCTTTAAAACTATTCAATTATTTTCATAAAATATTCAAAACTCAATTATTATCAATATCTAGTATTTTTTTAAAATAAAATTTCAGAAAATACTTCAACTATTTTTTGAAAAATTGGTAAAATTTATCTAAAATTCAATTATTTTAATAAAAAAATAATATTTCCACATGAATTAAATTAATTTAGACTAGAATTTTCAAAAACATTTCGAAGAAATTGATTGCAAGAATTCAATTTTTTTTCATAAATAATAAAATTCCTCGCAGGATTTCAATGATTTTTAATACAATTTGACAGAAATGATTGAAAAATATAATTATATTCTTAAAAATTGAATTCTAAACACTCAAAAAAATAAACTATTTAAAAAATTTGTTTTCAAAATTCTTTCAAAGAATTCAATTATTTTCAAATATTTTAATAAAATCGTTCAAAAGAAATTAATTATTTAAAATACAATTTTAATGATATTTTTTTGGAACAATTCAGTTATTTTTTTAGATTTTAATAAAATTTTTCTCAAAAATTCAATTATTTAGGTACATAAACAAATAATTATTCGAAAAAATTTATTTTTAAAATTTAAAAAAACAAAATTATGTTCGAAAATACAATTATTTTGAGGCAAATTTCGAATCTTTAGCAATCTTTGCAAAATTCAATTATTTTCATAAATAATTCATCACAAGAATTTAATTATTTTCAATAAATAATCTAATGCATTTTAGGAAAGCAATTGTTATATGAAAATTTAAATAAATTTCTTAGTAATTAATAATTATTTAATTTTTTCTATAAATAACAAAATTCATCACAAAAATTGAATTATTTTAAAAAATTCTAATAAAACCGTTAGTAACAATTCAATTATTTCCAAACAAAATCTAATGAAATTCCACACAGATATTTAATTATTGTCAATAAATTTTAATATAATTCTTAGTCACTTATTCTATTTTTTTCGATAAATAAAAAATATTCATTACAAAAATTCAATTATTGGTATAATTAAATTTTTTTAAAAAACTTTTCCCAATGTTGCATGATTTTCAATATTTATGTTTATAAAACTTCCAAACAGAATTCAATTATTAAATTTCGTTAAAATCTACTTAAGAATTCAATTCTCTTTTCATGAATAAGAAAAATTTCTCAGGAATTCAATTGTTTAAATTACAGTTTGCGTAAAAATTAGTCGAAAGGAATGAATCATTTAAAAATTTCCCTAAAATTCTTCGCAAGAATTAAATTATTTTTATAAATATTAAAATTCTTTCATAAATAATAAACTTCGTCGAACTAATTTATTTTATCAGCAGAATAAGAAAGAAATAAATATTTTTGAGTTAAAATTAGAAAAAAGTCAGGAAAATAAAATATTGTTAACACAAATGTACTAAATTTCAAACTTTTATTTTAAATTTCAGTATTTTTTTCCCTCCAAAATTGAACTTTGTGGCATTTTTTCACTAAATTGGGAAATAAATTTTCCTTCGTGTATTTTCTTGAAATTATCAAGAGCAAAGTTTGTAATCTTCTAAATTCTTCACTAATTTAAATTACTCTTCTTTTTAGTTTTTTTTTACTGTCGTTTTCTAATTCAGATTTAAGAGATGAAACGAGTGTAAATAAGATGAAGAAGCAGCAATAAGATGCAATTTTAGAAACTGATAGGCGATAAAAATTGAAACATGAGACAGATATTTAATTAGTAGCACTTGTTGTTGGAAGTATCGAAAGATTCTCAACGAGATTATAAATAAATAAAATAGCGTTTTCGTATTTGGAACGCTCGAATTGACTTTCTAAATTTGTATCTAAAGAAGCGTCACTTTCACCCCGCGATTGATAAAAGATGCATCGCTTTAAATACACATATTCACCAGGAGAAAACATTTCAGTGTCACGAAGTTCGCCAAGATCAACTTAAAATCGCTTTCGATCGCAGCCCTTGTCTATATAAACACCACACCGCAGTAAAACAGTTATCGATCCACCAATAATTCTTCGCCAAAAAAGGAAAGCGAATTCTTTCTTTTTCACTAAATGGATCACAAGACGAAAATCCAGTATAACTTATTCAGTATATTCTAATTATGTAATTTTAATTATTGTATTCTAATCTCTGTAACATTAAGTAATAAATGATTATTTTATACTAGTTGCTGCTACTTTACAAACATTGTCGTAATTTGCCTACGAATCAAATTATAATTTTTAAATTGTTCTCCTTATTGCTTTTCGAAATTTCCATCTGGCAAAATCATCAGAATTGCAGAACCCAAGAATACTGTGAATGAAATGAATGAAAAAATAAAAGAAATAAAGAAGTATTAATAGAAAGCACTCACTCCTTTATGACATTTGATGGATAACAAAAATATGTGACAAGTTAGAAATGACTTGATATACCGGAAATAAATATAATGCAATGAAGGAGAGCGCACAAATGACGGACATGAAATAATGTGACTAGGTATCACATTTATTGCACCCGACATTGCTGCAGCCGGATTTCCCGACCTGATTGGTAATGCTGGATGAGAGTTGGCCAAGTGAGGAGTCGAGTTACTGCAAATAAGCCTGTTATCTCGTCTAGGCAACCTCCAACTAACATTCAATTTGCATTCCAATACTCGATTCACCGTGGGGCAGATTATTAGTAAATGCGCTTGGCACATTCATTTAGTACACTTGCATTCAAATATATATAAACGCTTCAGGAAGAAAAGAAAAGAAAAAAAAAGACAAATTGAAAACACAACGATGAATTGTGAACCTATTTTATCTCCTGTCATTCCTTTGTCTCCTCTGGCGCAAGACGCAAAAATAATAGCAATACAACAAACAAACAAACAAAAACAACTAGGAAAATAGTTCCCCACTGCTTAAATTTTTCATCTGGAACAAGAAAATCGAAAAATAAACACAAAATTAAACTGGAGCATCATCTACTAAAGAGAAAAAAATCACGTTCACTCCTCCAAATTCGCTGGCACATTTCGAGCTGTTCCAAACTTTTCTCACACACATGTTTCACAAGTAAAAAAGAAAGATACGAACTTAGAACCAATTTTGGCCCAAATTTTAATTACCAATTTAGTACCAATTTTCTCCCAAATTGTAATTACCAATTACCAATCTTGGTTCTAAATCCTAATTTGGTTCCATTTTAACACCGAAATCAACTCTAAATTAAAACATTTCTTTTACAGTACCCCTGCATTCTAAATCCTAATTTGGTTCCATTTTAACACCGAAATCAACTCTAAATTAAAACATTTCTTTTACAGTACCCCTGCATTCTAAATCCTAATTTGGTTCCATTTTAACACCGAAATTAACTCTAAATTAAAACATTTCTTTTACAGTACCCCTACAGTTGACATGAAACAATTTTTTGTAATGTTAAAGGAAATAAATTCTATTCTATTCTATTCAGTACCCCAACAGATATCAAATTAAAACAAAACAACGAATCAAACAAATTTTGAAGCAACGGATTCATTTTTTCCTCTATCCCACTCTGAACCTCCCAAAAGACACGTCATAACAAAACACTAAAATATTTTTATTCCTCCTTTTTCAAAAATAACAAAATAAAAACCGGGACGTTTAAAAGTATATATACCTTTCCGAGGTGAAAACACCATTACGTTGGTCATATAATAATTTATTTCCAAACAACAATTGCACCAGTTTAGAAATATTTCTCCATAATCAAAAAGAAGTAACCGCACAGCACACACTCTTGAAAACAGTAAAAATAATAAATACCTAGGTACGTCTCTCTCTCTAGGAAAATATTCATTTAAACACATATATGTAACATTTTCAATGGTCATTAAATTACCATAACGAGCACAATTACAGTTAAAATATTTTCAAAATTACTAACAGTAAAATATTCCTTTTCAATATCCAGAGGTGTACCTACACACATAACTGTGAAAATATATATCAATTCCAATAATCTAGATCTCTCATCAAAAAAAAAGAAAAAAAATGCGGGAAACAAGTATTTTTTGGTAGTGTTAAATTCAATGTTATATTATAAATTTTTTTTCATTGAGATTTCAATTTTTTCACACGCATAAATAATGAAGATGTAAGAGAAAATTGTGATTTTTATCGTTAAAGTTGATATAACTTTTTATTTTTTGAATTAGTAAAAGTTGAAAGTTTTAATCAAGAGATAATTTTTAGAAAAGAGGTCTTGGGAGAGAATATAAATTTGTCAGCTGTTCATTAACGGACACAATTAAATCTGAATAGTTAACTAATTGGATAGTAAATTGTAGCCAAAATGGTGACTGTTTAGAAGATGCAAAGATTATAATTGCAATTGAAATTAAAAATTAAATTACGATTATAGTTGTAATTAAAAATATAATTCAAATTACGATTATAATTGTTACTCAAAAATCAATTCAAATTACGATTATAATTGTAAATCAAAATACAATTTAAATTACGATTAGAATTATAATTCAAAATACAATTTAAATTACGATTAGAATTGTAATTCAAAATACAATTTAAATTACGATTACAATTGTAATTCAAAATACAATTTAAATTAAAATTACAATTTAAATTACAATTTCAATAAAGTAAAATTTGAGTTACAATTAAAATTTCAAAAATAATTACAATTACAATCAAACTAAAAACTTCAAGCTTCGCACTCTTCTACTTTTTACTACTTTTTTTAAATTTACTATTTGGATACTATTTTTAAATTTGTGACACTAAAAAATAATTTTTCCTTTTAAATTCGCACTAGTTAAATTTAAATCTTCTAATAGTTGAAATTTAAAAAAAATTATTCTCAAAAATTTAAATAAAATTCTTTAAAAGAATTTGAACATTTTCAAAAATTTATTTAAAAATACTTCAATTAATTTTATCACCGAAATTCAATTATTTGAATAAATTTTTATTGAATTCTCCAAAAGATTAGAAATTATTTTTCACTATCTTGATAGAATTTGTTTGCGAAAATTCAATTATTTTGCAATTCCTCGAAAAAATCCAATCATCATCAAAATTTAATAGAAAATTATACCAAAAAAGAAATCAATTATTTTTCACTGAAATTCAATTATTAAAAAATTTGTATGAAATACGTTGCAAGAATTCAATTATTTTTGTAAATAATATAATTCTTTGCCGGATTTCAATTATTTTTAAGACAATGTTTAATAAATTTCTCGTAAAATGCAAAATTATTCTTGAAAATTTTATTAAAATTCTTCAAAAAAATTCAATTAATTAAGAAATAATTATTTTATCAATTATTTCTGGCATTTAAACAATTAAATTCAATTAATTTCATAAATAATTAAATTATTCGCAGGATTTCAATTATTTTAAAAATTATTTTTATATTTTTCAATTATTTTAAACTATTTCCTAAAAATTAAGAGTATATATTTAATAAATTTATCTAAATTCTACGAAAGAATTCAATCATTTTCGAAAATGATGATAAAATTCTTTATAAAAATTCAATTTTAAGAAATAATCAATTTTTTTATTAATTTTTTTTTTTTGTTCTAAAGTAATTGAATTTTCCTATAATTTTCTAAGAAGAATTTATTTAAAAATGTATTTTAATTAACATGCTAAATAAAAATTAAATGATTGAAGCATTATTGCAAATTAAAATAAATATTTAAATATTTATTCATTCATCAATTATATTTTTCAAATTATGAACAAAATTACTTAGAAACTATGAAAAAATTAGTCTTTTGAAGAATTGTTATTAAAATTTTTTCCAAATAGTTAAATTATTGTAAATATATATTTAAAAAATTGAAATAAATTTCCAGTTAATGAAAATTTTTGTCAACATTAATTGAAATCAATTTTCTATTACAAAGAAATTTTCTTTCATACTTCTAAAAATTATTTTTAAATATAATCATAATTTTTTAAGAATTTGCAACTAAAAAATTTAGAAAATATTTAAATTTTACAAATATTTGGAATTGAAATAATTATCAGGACAAGGAAGAAATGAATTTTTTTTCATGGAAATCAGGAAAAAGTCAAGAAAATAAAGAATCAATATTTACGTCGGTGAAGTTCGCAACGTTTATGATCAACGATTGAGAGAAAAAAATTATTTTCCTACTAAAAAAAATTACATTTTTTGTTCACAAATATTTTTTTTTATAAATCATTATTAAAAAGAAATCAATCGTATTATTTTCTTTACAAAAATTTATACAAATTTCCTTTAAAAAATATTTTTTTTTCTAAAAATGGTTGACTATAAACATTGTGAACTTCACCAACGTCAATTTTTTGTAATTATTGTGAATCAACTAAAGCGAGTTTTTTAATCGTGAAATTTAATTTTTTTATTACTTTTTTTAGTCTTAAAGATACTTTTTTAAAAAATTAATTATCAAGTGTGAATTTTGTTATTGTAATTAGAATTGCAAATACAATTTTAATTAAGAATTACAATTATAAAATTGCAAATACAATTATAATTAGGAATTACAATTACAATTAGAATTGCAACTACAATTATGATCAGAATTACAATTTAAATTGCAATTGCAATTATAATTACAGTTATAACTTTAATTTTAATTGGAATTACAATTACAATTACAATTACAATTACAATTACAATTACAATTACAATTCGAAATTAAAAATCATTTTTTGATAAAATATTTTTTAATACACATCATTCGAATTGTGTGTTGAGAATGTTGTTGCGTTACATTGAAAAAAAGAAGGAATAAAAGCGGAAAAAAACGGTACCTCAAATGTTTTGGATGCATCTTTTTGGTGTGCAAAATGCACCTCACACATTCATTCGTAATACGCGGGCCACGCACGTTTGTATGCATACCTCTCGTATCACGAGTTTTACGATCAACGTACGGTACATAACCTCTCGGGTCCCCCAAAAAGTCGAAGATGTCACTGAGGTTAATGTTCCCTCGCTTGAAAAAGAAAGAAAGAAAGAAAGAAAGAAAGAAAAAAATAATAAAGAAACAACCTCCGCAAATTGTCATCTCAATTGTATCCAATTTTTGAAACCCGTTATTTTCTCTCCTCCTCTGTCACGCAACAAACGTTAAAACGTCATATCGTATTTTTTTCCCATTTATGAAACCAAACAAAAAAAAAATTCACCCTCAAAACTTTTCTTTTCGATTTATGCCAAAAAATTCCTTTAAACAGAAAAATGTTTGTATTATTGTTTCAATTTCCTTATTTTACACCATTTTTCAACTTCGACAATAGAATTTAGAATTTAAACACTTGTTTCTCTAAAGGAATTTAAAATCATAATAATTGAATTTTGACATTTAAAATCAAGAGTGAATATTGGAAAAAAAAACACACACACAAACAAGATTTTAACACAACCGTAAATATCACTGGGTAACAATTCTCCAATAATTTATATACCTTGTATAATCGGGATTAAAAAAAAAACCACAAATTTATACGAATTAGAAATTTTTTTGCTAAATCTTGATTACAGGACATTGTCGGGGTTCGTGAAATGTTGAAACTATAAATATAACTTTGCAATTGTCTGCGCCGCGTGGCTAATCTTTAATCAATAGATATATCCAAAACAGAAATGCGGAAGACAAAGCTTTTCATGTTTCGTAAATTGTTTCAAAAACAATACACATTAATTCTTATCTTAAAGTTCAATTAATTTTAAACCCCAATTGACAAGAGACCTTTCTATTTCCCCCCCGCGTCAATTTCTATATTTATCAAACAGAACAGAAAAAAGAAATAAATTATTTCTTCGCACTAGAAATATATCTGTAGAAAAATATTATCTCCTTGAAAATCTAGAGAAACGTTATCAAAAAAAACTTCTCGCAGAGTCTCATGCATCTGACATGATCTCGTCTAAATCACTTTCTATGACCAAAAGATTTTTTTTCGGTGTTTAAAATTTTTTTTTTTTTTTGTTAAGACAACCGGTTTTGTCAGGCTCTCGTTTCGCGTTCGAAAATCGATGAAGAATGAAATTGAGCATCTCCGCGAATAAGTGAGTGTGTGTGGCTACACAAAAGGCAACCTTGCCAAGTTCATTGAACCGGTAAAATTACTCATGTATGATAATATCTGTCTTTTAATCTTTCAAGATCAGCATCCTTTCAGAATTCAGCTTTGGCTTGGCAAGAGAGAGAGAGAGAGAAAGAAAAAAAAGTTAATGACAAAATGATGCGACTAATTTCGCACATCAAAGTAAGATGGAGAAAAAAAAGAATGATAAATTATTGCAAAAAACCTCAAAATTTTGCCAAGAGTGTAATATTTTTGTGTCTGTGGAAAAAAATATTTTGAATGAATTATATTTTGTTTCTCACTCAATTTTTACAGTAGATAAGTAAAAGTAAATATGTCAATACAAAAATTCTTGACAATAGAAAATTATTCAGATGGAGAAGAAAACAGCTTCCTAATTGTCTAATAATAAAATGATATTTACTCTTAATTGAACATTTTTTTTTATTAAATTTATCGGAATTATAAAAATCAAATTACAAATTCCAGACAAAAAAAGAATTGCTGACTTGACAGGAAAAAGACTCGTGTAGTTTTTAAAAGGAAAAAAAATGTATCCGATCAGCTAAAAAATTCTATTCACTAATAAACATTTTTTATTTGTAACGAAAAAGTATTTAAAAAAAAAATTGAATGAAAAAAAAAAATGAAACGAATTTACAATTGATCCGAAAGAAAATTATTTTTTGATTAAAGAAACCAAAAAAGAAAATTAACAACTTTCACGATGAGTAAAAAAACGATGATTTTAATTCAAATGCGCAAATACGAAAACAAAATCTTTTCTATTTTCTTTCACAAAAAAAAAATTAGAATTTTTTCTAGAAAGTTTAAAATTCTTTTGAGATAAGAGAAAATAAAAAAAAATGATGAAACTATTGATTACCGTCGCTTGCGGTGATGTAGCATATAATTGAAACAAATGCAGTCTTCAATAGACATTGATCGTGATCATATATTTGTATTTATGCACTTGAAACCGAGCCTTATTTCTCGGAGCAAAGAGAGAGAAAAAAATTTAAATAATAGACTAATTGGATAATATCCACGACCAAAAAGGAATTTGTACCCATTTAAAGCAAAATCGGTTAAAAACACTGAAATTAACACTCGATAATAAATTTGTTTTAAATTGTTTCAATAATTAATTGTACGACAGA
This sequence comes from Leptopilina myrica (nomen nudum), assembly GCA_032872475.1. Lineage (NCBI taxonomy): Eukaryota > Metazoa > Arthropoda > Insecta > Hymenoptera > Figitidae > Leptopilina > Leptopilina myrica (nomen nudum). The sequence goes on along the minus strand of CM065465.1, from coordinate 28,765,819 downwards.
GTGAATAAAATAGAAAATTTCATTGCTGCAAGCTATTTGTAATTAAGGACAGTCGAGAAATTTAAAATTCTAAAGATGTTTACTTTTTCTTTTTCCTTTAAGTAACAGCTAATCGTTAATTTATGAAAAGCTTTTTAGAGAGAAAAACGACATCTGGTTATACCAGTCGAGACATTTTTTTTCCAGAAATCCATTAATTGCCCGCAATGAGCCCACTTAATAAGATAATAATAGCAATTTTCGGTTTTAGAAATAACGTTTTTCCATTTTAGGATACGCGTCTAGAAAAAAAAATTGAGGTTAAGTTACCTTAATTGGCCATTGTCATGATCGCCTCCGCCGGAAGATACTCGCAAATTAGAGATTTAATCAAATTTCTGTCTTTAAAAAAAATTCTGTTAATGAAGTTGTAAGCTTTCTATAAAACGGATAACGTTTCCTACGAGAACAGCCTGGAAGTATAATCTGAGCAAAATGAACTTTCACGGCTTCACCGGTTCACAACTTTTCATTCTAAAACATCTAAAAACAATGCTATCTCTAACCTCAAAAAAAAAAAAAAACACTTGCTAAAAATCAAAAAGAAAAAAAACAGGCGGGAAAAAACACTTCCGAACAAGAATTTTTTGACTAAATGTAAAAATTCCCGAGCTGAATTATGATTCAAAAAATGTTATTTCTTACCTTTTTAATGTTAATTCCTTGTTGGTTATCCGTGGTTAAATCCAAAGGGTGGAAATCCAAATTGAAGAGAGCTTTTTTTCTCAACAGGAGTCGTTTGCGAAGGGAGCGTCACTATAAAAAAAATCCCGGAAAACAAGAGTTCGCACTTGCCTATTAAACGTTATTGAATTCAATCAAATTATCGTCACTCCTGTTATAGGCTACAAATTTAATTAAGTAAATTTACCGGAATCACTTTTTATATATATATATATATGTATTTAATTAATAATAATAAATTTGAATAAATTCGAAATCAACTAAAGAAACAACACCCAAACTGATCGACTTGCCGTAAGGAACTGAGGAACGAGCGAAACGAACATTTCCGACTGCTGCGCTCGGCGGCGCTTCGGGCAAGTTCGACAATGCTCGGTGAACCGAGTCTTCCACCTCGAAGCAAAGTTATCATGGTGGGGCGCTACGCAACAAGGTGAATCTACGTGATTACGAATGGAATGGGGGGAAAAAAAAGAAGAATGACCCGGAGTCAACATTATCACTAATCACAATTGAATTTTCATATCTAATTGCAAAAGATATTCTATGATTTCTATTCGTGGGGGAGGAGGAAAAGGACCGGAAGCTTGTGGCGGCGTCGCGTCGATGGTTGGACTGATCTTAATCGATTATTTATCGATATTGATAGTTTCACTCACGATATTCACTGATTTAACATTAAAATCAAACTTTCTTATTGTTGTAAGTATGTTTTTTGTTTACTTTTTCACAGTATTTGTTTTCCAATTGTTGTACACGAAAATTCCTCCCACCCCCTGTTATTTTTTTGCGCGGGAAAAAATTACCACCCCTGCGCCCTCCGGTGGTGAAAAAACACATTAACCGTAAAATGTAAATATAACTTTGTTGACAATTTAAAAGTACACAAATATTTATTGTAAATAACGATAAAGAATACTGTTTAATAATTCTGTGAACGTGTTTGCAACTTGTTTGAGCATAATGATCATAATATCGCTAAATCATAATTTTCGCTAAATACTCAAAATGTAAGTATACAAATTTTCAGCCTAGAATTGCATTCTTGACGAAATTGTTTTTTATTATTTTAATGCAAAATGTATTCACAAACCTTTCTATTTTCTTATTTCATATAAGTTCTTAATTATTTTCGTATTCTTTTTCCACAAGGTTACTTTGTCACATGATTTTTTCAATGATTATTTACAGTTAGACAAATTTTAGGTTATGGTAATTAACTTTTTTTTCACGCAGAACGGCAGGAACTTAAAATAGTGGACATGGGTGCGCGTAAATGGGTGTAAAACGTTTAAATCGTTTAAATGAAAGTTTTTTAAGAAAAAATTTTAAACCTATGTGTGACCTTAAATAAAAGTTTCTCTTAAAAATGTAAAGTGGTCACTACAAGCTCTCTGTGAATATAATTATTTCCTATTTAGTCCCAAGTTAATTCATGTTATTATTTTGTCACATATTTAATTTTTGTTATTTTTTTACTATCCTGTTCGGGTTTTGTTGCGTAATTTCTGACATCTTTTCAGTCTCTGTTAATAACAATAATCGTTATAAGTTTTAATATTTAACACAAGGTCTTCGACTGTGGCTTTATATGGTTGGAGAGAGAGAGAGAGAGAGAGAAAAAAACAAGAAACGACAATAAGCAGGTATAACTTTAGGACGTTGGATTTTATTGCCGTGACTTATTAATCGCCATCGGTTAACAGATAATAAAGGAAGCTGAGAGTCCAGTTCTAGTAAAAGTGTCAACGAACTAGGATGAGAGGAAGATATTGTCGCAATTTTTTTAGTACTACTTTTATGAATTAATAATATAAATATTTCTATTATTTTTATTAATAATGTAAATAATGTAAATAATATTTGCATTATTTCTATTATTTTTTTTTTTTAGAAATAATATTTATATTAATATTTGTGACGCTTTCCCAAGAAATGTAAGATGCAGAAGCAAAAGAATCAATCGAATTATAGGTTATGTTTTAGTTAAATTTGTCTTGATTAAATGTTTCTTTTTCGTTATTTCAATTTAAAACCAGTTTTTATTGAATATTTTGGATGTAATGAAAAACTTTGATGTCGATAATTTGTAATATTAATCAATTTTCTTTCTGTATTTTTACTTAATTAAAATTATAAACATAACCTAAAAATGTTTGCGTCTTAAGTCGCTTTTTCGCGATTGAGTCACATTTTTACTGTTTAGAATTATAATTCATATAAATGCTTAATAATATTACAATTATTTACAATGATAAGTAATTTTTCTGCAATTTTTAATAATTCTTTAAGGATTATTATTGTTTATTTAGGTTTTAATTTATAATTTTTTTACAATTCAATAACCTTCAATTGCATTTATTTTCCTAAATGCGTGAAAAATTGTTGAACAAATATTAAATTTACACCGTTATTATTACAAATTACATTTTTTTTACTCATATTCACAATTATTTCACTAAAATTTACAATTATTTGATTAAAATTTGCATTTAAATTACTAAAATGTATAATTAGGTTTTAAAAATTGACAATTAAATTACCAAAATTTACAATAAAATAAAAATTGTCAATAATTATATAATTAACGTTAAAAAAATATAAAGTTTTTATTAAAAAGAACAATTTTTCGATTTTTGAATAAGTATGTTTTTTTTCCAATGCGAAAGTTTGCCCTTCTACATTTTGTTATTTTTTTCAGCTGGATTGAGAAACACGCGGAATTAGCGTATGCATGCCGATAATGATCTCGAAGCTTCTTCTAATCCCGGGAGCATCTTAACCTTGGATGTGCTTCGGTTCCTAGGTGGCATTTCATCTTGTACATCGACCAAGGGTTGTCTGCACTATTATTAGAGGAACCAGAGGAAACTATAGGCCAGGTTTTCTCACTCCGATGTTTGGCATCTTCAATTTGAGAAGCATCTTTCCAACCTGGAGGTCAAGTTGCTGATTGTCAGGAATTCTGATTAGGTACTATAAACTTTTTTCTCCCCTACTCAAAAAAAAAAAAAAAAAAAATTACATCCATACTTACGAAATGATAAATTATTTTCATTTATTGAATTTTGTTTATTTCGCTCATTCAGTTTTATTAAATTTCATTTACTTTGATTTGATTTCAATTCTTTTTTTTTTTATTCTACTTAGTTAATGAAATTTAAAACCAATTGAAAATTGTTAATATTTAATTTTTTAGGTAATTGTATAAATTGAGAGAAACGAAAAGCAGTGTGGGAATTTTTTCTTCGAGGAAATCTAATTAGTGTTTGCGGGAAGTTAAAGAAATGAATGGGAGGAAATTAAAATTGAAATAAGATATATGATGTATCAATCAGATATGGTCCTTGGGACTGAATGGCAATTACACGTTCAAGTAGCCAAAGTCATTTACCCTCTTTTAATTAACTAGCATTTCACTTGCATTAATTATTCGTATATAGTACATAAACCCTATAGGTTGTATGTGTATATAGGAATGATAGAGGAAGGTATATAACATTAAATTCTAGAGTCGTGTATCATTCGACAGATTAATGATTTTACTTTCGTTTTGCGCACGTATATATAAGAAAATATATAGAACTTGTGACTCCCGTTGTTACTTTGTAAAATGGAAAAGTAATGAATTCCACTTTCATGCGACCACAGGGTCCTATCGAAGTCAAGCACACGCTCTTATTCATCAGGGTGAAAACAAAACAATTCATTCGTGATATATTCACTTCACGAAACTCACAGCGAGTCATTCTTGTTTTCTCAAAAGAATAGCATTTCCGTTTTTCGTTTCTTTTCATTATTAGTGAAATATACTGTCACTAATTTTTTGAATATTGGTGTATTCTTGTCTAGACTTCGAGTTCGATCTTTTTCTTCTTCAATTTTGGAATTGGGAAAAGATTCCAAATTTAGAAAATGAATATTTAATTAGAGAATGAAAAATAAAGAAAAGAATAAAATTATTTTTTAATTGCTATACAATTCGACGTTTTCAAAAGTTCAAACAAAATTTGCATAAATCTCGCAGGGGTCAAAGTTGGTCCTTGTTTGTTTCTCTCTCTCTCCCATTTCTTCTCTTAAATTATAAAAATATCTTAAAAGAAATATTTTATTTAAATTAAATTCTTTAAATTCTAAGGATTTATGTTGAACTAAAATATCTTATAATTCAAAAATTTCCTTTTCCAGCACGAAGTTTCCTTTTTTCCACGCGAAATTTTCTCTAAAAGATATTCTTTTTTCAATACAAAATCCCCTTTCTTACCAAAAATATTACACATGCACAAGGTTGACACAAGTCAGAAAATTCAGGAAAAGTAGAATTAAACAGGAAAATTAGAAATTTTTAGTAAAAGAACTGGAAAAAATTTAATTTTTAAAATTCATTAGAAAACTAAAATTTACTGTCATTTTTTTACCTTATAAACTATGTAATTAATAAAATTCTTAAAAATATATTTAATTAATTATTTAAAATAATGGATTAATAAAAGAATTTTAGTAATAAACATTGAAAATAATTTAATTTCGAAAAAGTTACAATAAAATTGCAATAATTCAATTATGTTAAAAAATTTTTGGAAAATTCTCGTCAAATTTCAATTATCCTTATAAATAATAACATTCTTCTTTAAACTTCAATTATTTAAAGCAATTCATCAATTGTTTATAAATTGTTTATAAATTTCTTTGCAACAGTTCAATTATTATTTAAATAATAAAACAGTTCTCAATAATTTAATGATTTTCATAAATAATAAGACTCATTGCAGGATTTTAATTCTTTATAATAAATCGTTAACAAAATTCAATCATTTAAAAATTTGTTTGAAAAAATGATATACGAGAATTAAATTTTATGAAATATTCACTTATTCAATAGATTATTTATTTTTGTATTTAAGTAAATTTAAAAAAGAAATTGATTCAAAAACGAATTTTTGTTAAAATTTAAGGTTATAATTAATATTAAATAATTCTTTTGAGAATTTTTTTTTAAACCAGTAGATTTTGAAATTATTTGAATTTTAACGAAGAACTTCATTATTTGTGAAATATAATTCAATTTATGCAACAAATTTTTCAAAACTTTTTGAAAGTAATGATGTTTTTCGAGGAATTTATTAAAAATCGTATTAATAATAATTTAAACCTTCGAAACAATTTTATTATTAATCAAAATAATTGAATTTGGTTCCATTTTTTTAAATAATTGAATTTATGTGAAAAAAATTTTTTATTTATGAAATAAAAAATTCTTGCAACGAATTTCATGACATTTTTTTAAAATAATTTAAATCCTATGAAGAATTTTATTATTTGTAAACAATAATTGAAATTCTTGCAAAAATTTTCCAATACTTTAAAATAATTATAATTTTTGAGACATTCATTTAAAATTGGATAATAAATAATTGAAATACTGTGGAAAATTTTATTATTAATGAAAATAAATTAATTCTGACAACGAATTTTATTATATTTTTTCGAATAATTGAATTTATGTGAAAATATGATTATTTTTAAAAATAATTGAATTTTTATGAAAGGATTTATTAAGTTGTTAATTTCAAAATGTTTGGATTTGAAATTTTTCAAAATCTTAGTGGAACAATATTAATGATTAAGTATTTATTTAGAAAAGAAGTCATTGGTGTTTTCGAATAATTTTGCAATCACAAAAATTTGTAAATAAATGTAATAGAATTTTTTTTGAGTACCTAATAATTTTTAATGTGAATCAGAATATTCTTTAGGATCAAGGAGAAAATCAAAATTTTTGTTTGTAAATCAGAGGAGAAACAAAATTAAATTTTTGTCAGCGACCCTGCTGAAAGACCAAACTGTGATTCCTGAAATATTAAATTGTAAAAAGTAAGCGAAAAAAAATTCGATTTGGCTCAATAGAATATATGAAATACGAGTACATACCTTTTTTTTCCATTTGAAACTTGATGACACGTTCAATTCAATTTGTGAGGGAAAAGTAACGGTTATGCCGCGCGCATCGAATATTCAAAGAGATATAAACTTATATATACATTCTCGAATAAATCGAAAAGAAAATCATATACAAAAACAAACATGTAGAAATTTGTAAACATTTTTTTTTCCACAAGCTCGATTTCCGATTCCAAAAACTTTCTAAGCGAAAAGAAAATTATTGCGATCGATATGTGTGTTGTGTTTTATATGTATATCCAAAAAAGAAAGTCAAATGAAAGTGATGTAAGTTTCGCGCATACAATTGTCATTTGACATTCCTTTTTGTATAACATTTTATACAAAAGCCAAACACACAAGAAAGTTCATTTAGAAAATTAGCACGTGAGTTTAATAAAATTTATAACCCTATTGTGTAAATGATTTTTTTTTTATCACCGTTCTTACAAATGGAAAAAATTTCCAGTTTCACTTTTAATTAATTGTCTAATCACTGTTCTGAATTTTTTTTTTTTATTTGACATACGGGTATTTATCGTTTAATTTAATTGCAAGTAAATTTTGTATATACTAAACAAGAACCTATATATATATTGCCACACTTTGATGGTGACAGAAAATAAATGTTTGGTCTGGATAAATCGTTAACAGAAACCAGATCCTTGTTAAATTACGTCGACGTTTTAAAATATATGAATGGGGCCTCGTCGCGGTTATTGCGAGAAAGAAGAGTGCTACTGATTTAATTAAATGTTCTCGATGGGATAAGCCAATTTATTTATTCAAGTCGTATTAAACACCTTTGAATAATAATTAATAAAAGTTGGAATTCTTTTCAAATTTGCTTTTATGTATTTAATAATGTGTGTATACCTTTAATAAAGTATACTTTTATGAAGTATACTTTCGAGTATATTTTAAACTTTTAAAGTAACTTTAAAGTATAGTTTAATAAAGAGTATAAACTTTATTAACTGTATTTATACTTTATTAGAGCAATATTTATAATTCAATTTCAATTTTTTTGTTTCTGTTTTTGTTCGCAGAATAATGGAGCATGGGGAAATATTTATAATTCAATTTCAGTTTATTAATTTTATTTTTTTTTTTTTGTTCGACAAATAATGGAGCATTTAGAGCGATATTTATAATTCAATTTCAGTTTATTTTGTTTTCTTTTTTGTTTGTTAGCAAAATATATTTAATGGAGCTTTGAAAAATGCTCTTGCACAACATTGAGGGAGTTTAGATTTTCTTCACAAGTTGTATATATACGTAGGTGCAATAACGATTTTAATCAAACAGTAATTACAGGTACAATAATGTCGTTCTTGGATATTCCATTTGAGCCTATCGATAAAACTCGCATTATAATGAGGATTTTATGTGACTTGCAATATTTTCTATTTAATTTTTAATTGAAAAAAAGTCTCATTCAACTTTTTGATTAGAGGTGAAATGTCAAAAAAAAACAACAACAACAACAATCAGCATTGTGTTGAAATTTAACTTTTTGTCGATTCAATATTCAATAGATTTACTTTTTTACTGTTAATATTATATTTTAGTATTACTTTTTTACTATTTTGTAATATTTTTCAATATATTAATATTTTGTGATATTTTTTTCTATTTTCTAAAAATATTTTTAATACTAGTATTTATTGTTATAATTCTTCAATATTGTGAACTAAAATTCTTTCTTTTTTTCGCAGAAAATTTCGGGACTGGAGTGTTTCATGGTGTGACCCAATTCCAGACGGAAATTTAAAAATTTCAGACACTTGTGACATTTATGTGTGGAATTTCTATTCGAATCGTGCGCCAATTCATTATTTTCATCACGTGAGTGACTTTAAATGTAACTTTTGCCAAATCGCACACCCAACTCTCGATCCTATAGAATTAACATTCCTTATACACTGTATACTATTATAATAGTGTATAAATATATATAAAGTCGTGATTTGATATTCCTCCATATTTGATTTTAGAGTTTGCAGGAAAAATTCCATTATTTATTGTTCAGGATGTTTATATTGGGATATAGAGTTTATATATACTAAATAGAGGAGAAGATAAGATTTATCGTTCGTTTCATTATATTATAAACGAAAAGTGCGTCCCAAAAAATTGTATTTGCATATTTTACATCCAGATCAAGTTGTTTGCACGTTTTGCCCGCATTTGCATAATACATATGTTTTTCTCAATATAAGAATATATAAAGGCCCACACATTTGTATAACCAATATTGTAATTTATATATATACGATTTCATTTGAACAACTATTTGTGATACTATAAAGAAAGCCGACGTGTAATATCATTTGAAAGTTCAAATGCTATGAATTAGCGTAGAAAACTATTATGGATATACAGGTGTGTTTGTGTGTCTGTGGAAATTATGCAATTTTACACATTTTTTTCCTCCTTTGAATTTTTGAAAAGGGAAATTAAACTGTAATTTTTCATTCAGTATGAAAAAATTTCTCTTAACTTAATTCGCAAAATATTTCCTATTTTAATTCTGTAAAAATTTACTATTTTTATTTAATTTTAATTTTCTTTTCAAACAAAGATCGCAAACGATTAAAAAAATTTTTTTTTCCAAAAGGAGAATAAATTTTTGCATAACAATTTTTTCTCGAAATTTTGATAATTAAAATAAAATAATAAATAAAAATGACGTAAATTTTTAGAAAATAAAATTTGGAAATAAATGCTTTTAGTCGATGCTGCATTAAATTTTTGTTTTTACTCGTCTGTTTATTTTTCTAAGCAAAACGAAAAGAAAGAGGGGAAAAAAATTGTCTGAAAAACATTTATCAGACATCGTGGGCGAAAAGTTGGTTTTTATATTTTTTTGCTCCTTTTTTTTAAATTTTATTTTGCGTGCGCGGTGTGTTTTCCATAAACTTTTTTTAAATTCTATTAAGTGTGCAAGTGTGTGGGTGTAAAACCCTTCATTTTGCGATATCGTTGCAATGTGCATTTTGTGCGTGTAATAACATTTGGTGGGCAAAGATATGTGATTCGATTACTCATCTCGCGGTGTATAGGTCTCGCAAAATAGAACGGTTAGTCAGACGTCACCATTACTATCCCTTATAATATGCTCATTCGTAGATTAAAAATAGTGCACATTCATGTCGAAAATAGTCACCAGCAAAAATAATTCGTCAATTTATTGCTTTTATAATAATTTAATTTGTAAAAAAATATATGTAGGAAAAGCAAAAAGTGGATTTTTTAATTTTAATTACGATTTTTAATTTTATTCACAAAATTTTTAATCTTAATTAAAATTTTTATACTATATTCATTAATTTTCAAATAGATTTCTCTTTTTCTTATTTTTATTAAATTTTCATTGAATTTATCATTATTTTACTAATTTTTATACAATTTTTGCTTTTCTTAATTTCATTTAATTTCAATTTTACATTAAATTCTTTTATATTTATTTTTAGTTAACTTACAACGTTTTTATTGGTTTCATTATTTACTTAAAATAAACAGGAAAAATTGTATGTATAAAGAAATAATTAAAAAAATAGTATTAAAAAGTAAAAAACAAGAACAAACTAATAATAGTTTGTAAATTAATAATTAATGTAAAATATATTTTAATTAAATTAATACAAACGTTGCAGAAAAAGTGAAATTGGTCTAGAAAAAATTGTATAACTACAAATAATAAAGAAATAACAATAAATTGAATAAAAATTAGAAAAAGGAACAATAAGCTAAAGTATAATTTTGAACAAACTAAAAAAAATATCAAAAAGAATATTTATTTTTCATATTTTTTAAATTAATTACCTAAATAATTAAATTCATTTACCGAAATACCTAAATTTAATTCAATTTTTGCATTCCTGAAATATTGAATTTTTTTTCTAATTTTTATTTGAACGTTTGTTCTTTTTTCTCTTTTTTTTGTGTTAAATTGCGAATTTTGACTTTTGACATTGTGTTTGTGTATTATTGCAGGATTTTATGTGAGAAAGTTTTTATTTAATTGAAAAGAGGGGTATTTATATTCTTTTTGATATGAGAGGCATATTTATGTTCTCGCGAATAACTTCCATATGACAGTTTAAGACATGACGTCCGTGCATAAAAGAAGGTCATCTCTCCATAAAGTATCAGTTTTTGCATACATTTTACTTGACAATTGCAATATAAAAAGCATTTTAATTTTCTTTTATCCGCACCAGGAAGCGCGATACTTTTTAAATTGAAAACGTTTATTATTATAACCTGAAAGTAATATTCAATTATTTTTATATTTGCACGTCTTATTTCGTACTTTGTTTATTATATGAAGGAAAATTCTTTATTACCAATGGGAGAATTTCGCGTGAACAGATATCACGCGTGAAATCTGATATTTTTTTTCTGAATCTTTTTACTGGAAAAAGTTTTTTTTATATTTAATTTCTTTATTGTTTATTTATTTTTAATGAATAAAAATTTACATTTTTGTTCATTTTTTTATGCAGAATGTAAATAATAACTATTATTTAATTTTAATGGATTAAGTAAATAATTGTTTATTTAGTAAATAAAAGTAAATAATATTTATTATTTACGTTTGAAGAAAATAAATAGTATTTTATTAATTATTTACGTTTAGAGAAAAGAAATAGTATTTTATTTATTATTTATTAATTTATGAAATCTGTTTTAGGATTATATCTACAAACTGACTCTTTTTTGGTGCCAATTGAGTGGGAGGATTTAAAATTTATTCGATCGAGAAAAGTAGCAGATAGGAAACTTTTTACTCATCGTACAGCATACGTAAGTAGAATTATTAAAGAAAAGGTTCGAAAATTACTTTTCTAAATAATTTGAAATACATTTGGGCTGGAAATATTGATTCACGTAGTAGGCCTCCCTTAAATGGTTAAATTTCGAGAAAATCTCCAAGAGCAGAGTGGCGCAGTGGAAGCGTGCTGGGCCCATAACCCAGAGGTCCGTGGATCGAAACCACGCTCTGCTAACTATTTTTTTTCTTCATTCATTCTTTTTTCAATAATTTTAGAATTGATATATTTTTATTATCAATATAATAATTTTGTTTCTAATTCATATCTATAATTTTTAATTATTTATCTATTTTGTTTCTATACTGAAACTAATTTTTTTTATTCATTGCATAGTATCGAGTAAATATTTACTTTAGTCAAATAATTTTTTATTCAATTTATTGTCAACTAAATATTTACTTGAGTTAAGTAATTTTTTATTTGATTGATTATTAAATAAATATCTACTCAAATCAAATAAATATTATTCTTGAGTCAAATAATGTTTTATTCAGTTTTATTATCAAGTAAAGATTTACTTGAGTGAAGTAATTTTTTTATTTGATTAATTGTCAAATAAAAATCTAATCATAATAAATCAATATTTTCTTGAGTCAAATATTTTTTTATTCAGTTTATTGTCAAATAAATATTTACTTGAGTCATGTAATTTTTTATTCAATCGATTATCGAATAAATATTTACTTGATTCAAATAATTTTTTATTTAATTTATTGTCAAATAAATATTTGAGTCAAACAATTTTTTAGTCAACTTATAATCAAATAAGTATTTACTTGAGTTGAGTAATTTTGAACTTAATTTACTATTATTGAATAAATATTTACTCAAATCAAGTAAAATTTATTTACTTGACTCAAATAATTGTTTAATTAAGTTATTAAATAAATTAAATATTTACTTAATTTAAATCAATTTAATAATAAATTGTCAAATAAATATTTACTTGAGTCAAATAATTTTTATTTGAATCACATAAGTTGTATTTGAATAAATAATTCTAGTATTGGAAGCAAATGTAATTTAATTGACTTAAATAAAAATTATTCTGTATAAAAAAATATTTTTAGTTAACATAGAAATGTTAATAATTTGAATCAAATAAATTCATTTCAGTGTATTATTTTATTGAAATCAATTTCGATTAAGTGTCTGATAAGTAGAATAAATTTTTTTTTTGGTTCAAAGAATAGAAAAATGGATCATTATGAAAATAAATTTTTCGTTGATAAGAAAACAGTTTGTGAAAATTTTCCAAATTATTTTTCTTTTCCAAAATATTTTTTTCCTATACAATTTTCATATAATGAAACAATTTTTTTCTTGTTCTAGCAATTCAACTCCATTGATTCGTTTCTTCAACTGCAGTGCAATAAATTAAGCCCAAGAAGAAAAAAATTGAAAGGAAAAGGTAATGTGAACCCTTTAATTTTCACGTCCAGATCGATGAATGGAGATAATGTTCAAGAAAGACAGAATGAGGTAAATGGTATAAACAATGGCATCCGGGAGTTGCCATTCCTCTGTCATTGTCCTCCGATGAATCTCTCGAGGGCGGGAATCTTGAACTCGACAACAAAAACGAGTTCAGAGGTTCATCAGAGTTCATGGGCATAAATTCAGTGGGTGTCGCGCTTTTAAACTGGAAGGTGGAATATACCTTTTGTAATACCATATTTATTTTTTTTTTTTCGTATATGAAATCGTTCAACACAAAAAATATCCCCCTCTGCCTTTTCAAGGAAATAAAGAGAGAAAAAATTCCGATATAATTAAATGTCCGAAACGAGTCATTTGGATACTTGATTTAAACTCTTGTGGTTTTTCTCCAACAACTGACATGACCACCATAAAAATTTTTACGAACGCGCATTGCGTGCCGGACATCACTCCTCAAAAAAAAAAAATAAAAGAAAAGAGAGAGAGAAAAAATTATACCAACGTCGTTATTATTTTACGCTTTACGCGCGACTTTATTTTTCAAGTAAATCTCTCTTAAAAAAATTTTTATCTCCTTCTCCTTCAATTAATTAACACGATCAATTTTGTAATTATTTCATGGTGGTCATAAAGTTTCCAAATTTATTTCAATTTTAAATTCTTTAACAATGAAGTGAATATTCATTTTTGTTTTCGACTCGCGAAAAGAAAGATTGTGCTCACGCTTTCTAATTTTTGTTGAAAAAAAGATTTTTTTTTCTTTCTCTTTTGGAAGAACGTTAACTGTACAAAAGGTATATGTATATATATCCCCCTCGTGAAATTTCGACCTGGACTACCTTCCTGGCTCTATTATTAAATTGCCGGCTCTTCAGAGCAAAAATATTTTTCAAAGCATAGCCCGTTTTTTTTTATGGAGCATATATAAGTACCTGTTCTACTTTGAAAAATAAGAAAAAAATATCGCCGCGAATTCGAGGCTCTCAAAAATTGACCTAGAAAATTTCGCCCTGTTCTGAAATTTTTACGTTGAAAAATAAATGAAATGTAAAAAAACGTATGCCGTTTAAAGTTTTAGGTCAAAAAGATTTATATTACTATCGCTTTTTGAATAGACGTCAAAGGAGAAAATCGATAAATATTAAATTATTAATTAATAATTGCGCTTAATGTGAAATGTAATTTGTTTTCTTGCAAAAAGAAACAAAAAATTATCTCAATTTTGTATTTCAAAAAATTATATTCTCCGGTGAAAAAGGGAAAAGAAATTCTTTTTTTTTTGTCATCAGGATTTTATAAATCATTTTTTTGTGATTTAAATTCATGTCGTATAAAAAGGATTGAGAGCACGCGTAACCCCGGGTCGCTATTATTCAATGTTTGCATGTCGGATAAAAGATAAATGACAGGGTGGCCAGACCAGATCGGGCCAGACACACAAGGCACACTCGAGAAGAGCTCTCCGCTGCTGAGATTCACAACAGTGAATCCGAATCATTCGGGCGCGTGGCACAAAGTGACCTTGTGCCCCTCACTTTAATATAAAATCACCATCAATCATATTATCATATATATTCTCATTTTATATTCTTAATGAAAAAAAAAGAATTTAATTTCACAAAAATTCTAATCCTGAAATATGTTGAAATTCTTAAATTCTTTTTTTTTTTAAATCACTAATGAGTTATTTGTGTGGTGATGATGATGATTAAAATTCAATTTAATCAAATAAACGGTAAAAAAATACCAAATCGAATTATGAAATATAGTGACAATTTTTTAGTAAAAGTATTTGATTCGGATTTTTCGATAAAAAGAAACTTTACACACTCCCAAGAAAAGAAAAAAAGGAGAGTTAGGAATAAATAAAGACTAAAAAATAAATTTTAGGTTATGTTTTTAATTTTTGTGTCCATTGATAGAAAGAGAATCAATTACTATTAGAAATTATTTTCTTTAAAGTCTTTATTACTTCCGAAATATTCGATAAAAAATGGTTTCGAATTTAAATAAACAAAAATAAAGTTTTAATCAAGATAAATCTAAGACGAACATAACCTATTCGTTTGCTTCTTTTTTAGGAGCGCGTAAGAAAAATACATATTTAAAATACCTTTTCAATTCGGTATATATATATATTTGTCAAAGTAGCAGAAAGTATTGCAAACCACAGACAATTTTTTGGGAAAAAATCAACTTTTCCCGTCTTTTAATAAAATTACAACAATATAGTCATGATTCCCTTTTTTAATTGTCGAATTTAAAACAATTTGATTAATAAGTAACTAATTACAGAATTAAAATTATATTTCTAATCTTTTTTTTTTGTTTTTTCATTGTTGTATTTTGAATCTTGCCGCCAGAAAGTGGCAATGGTGGCAGCACTGATTAAAAAAAACAAAATGGCCGACGTTTCAGAGATTCCATCACAGTCGTGCTTGTAATAGGTTAAAAAACGCTTTCAAAAGTGCTTATTTCCAATTTCCAACCCGTATTTTTTACTGCGAATTCGAATCAAAATAAGTATCAGTAAATGTAATTTACATTATTTTCTTTATTAACGCGATTAAATTGAGATGATTGAGTTCAAAGACAATGCAGTATTGATTGGGATCTTTTTTTATTGGTAATTGTGACGTCACAAGAGAAATAGTAAGTGTGGCAACACTGGTTTAGTGGAAAACAAAATGGCCGACGCTTCAGCGTTATTGCGTCACTGCTGCGCGTTGAAAAGTGTTTCTTTTAGTTTGCAATCCGTAGTTTTTACTAAATACGAGTCAAATTTAGTATCAGTGTGAACTAATTTATTAATATGTATAGAAATTGGGAGTAAATTTGAAAAAATTTTTCGGCAAAATACGAGATGCGATGATGGAGACAAAGGGAACAGGCGAAAATGCACTTTTTGTTGCAATCGTTCCGTTTATTTCGTAAATCATCGATAGAAATGGTAAATTTGTTGTTTGTAAATGTCGACTAACTTTATATTTATAATATTTTTGCGTTTAGATCGTTTTTTTTTGTTGAAAAAATAAAAAAGGGTGGAAAGTAGTTTTTAGGTTATGTTCAGCATGAGTAACATTGACGGGAAAATTTTGACGATTGTACCAAAAACCTTGGGAATTTTTCCTTATAAACGCGATTTTTAATGAAAAACGTAGTTTTTTGAATATTTCACATTTACATTGCACTTATTTTACATAATTTTCGGAAATAATCGATATGATAAAAAAAGATAGGTTTACATTGCTCCGAAAGTTGGTTTTTTAGTCGATTGAAGAAATAAACACGCGGGCGGTTGAATATTTTGGACGATTTATTTAATAAACGGATCAAATAATTGCAATTATTTGCTATTCTTCGATGAAAAAATAATTTTTTTTGCAGAAGGAAAATTTTGTTTTTCGTTTTTATAATATTAAATTTATCGTTTTTTTTGTTACAGATGCTACGTTTGGAGAAATATGCGCCGAAGAAGTTATTTTACTGATGAATAAGTTTTCGGGGATTTTACTGAAGAAATTTATTCTACTTTCAATACGTTTTTGAGGATTCTACTAAGAAATTTTTTCTACTTTCAATACGTTTTTGAAAATTTTACTACGAGATTTATTACTTTCGAAAAATTTTCCAAAATTCCACTCAGAAGTTTATTCTACATCCAAGAGAAATTCGAGAATTCTTTTGAGATTTTTCTTCACCTTATTTACTATTACGAGGTAAAATAAAATCATTTTGTATTTTAAAATAACTTTAATGTTGATAATTCAATATTAATTATTCAATAGTAATAATTATTAATAATAATGCATATTCTACTATTTTTACTATTTCTAAAATTGAATTAGTGAAATTTTCG
Organism: Leptopilina myrica (nomen nudum); assembly: GCA_032872475.1. Classification (NCBI taxonomy): domain Eukaryota; kingdom Metazoa; phylum Arthropoda; class Insecta; order Hymenoptera; family Figitidae; genus Leptopilina; species Leptopilina myrica (nomen nudum). The sequence continues at coordinate 28,749,016 of CM065465.1, read as the reverse complement.
TGTAATTATTATTTTTTACTGTTATTTTTAGTTTTTTTTCTATTTTTGAAGCTTTTTTTTAATTAATATTTTCCTTCAATTTGCAATTTTTCAATTTCTTTTTTTGTTTCTTTCGTAATTATTTTATTTTTAATTTCCTGTAGTTTTGAACGTTCAAATGAAGGATTTTTTTTACTTTTAGCTTTGTATTTTTCTATCAAAAAAATTTATTTTGTACTTTGAAGAAAATTCACTTCATTCTAAGTAAATATTAAATTTATAAAAAAGTTAGACATTTTTTTTATATATCGAATTAGAAAATAAATTTTGTTTATTGGATCGTTCGAAAATTTTAGGAAAATAATTCTGACCATAAAATCTTAAAAACTATCATTAGAAGAAAAATGATAGAAAATCAGTTGAAAATACGATCACATTTTTGATAAATAAACGACTGAAGAAAAGAAGATTGTCTTAGCAAATTTTTATAAATTTTAAGTTCAGAAGCAATAAATTTATTTTACAAATTGAGAAATTAGTACGAAGTTAGATTTATTTTACAAAATAAATTAGTACAAAGTTAAATTTATTTTACAAATTTAGAAATTCCTACAAAGTTATATTTATTTTACAAATTTAGAAATTAGTAAAAAATTAATTAATTTTCACTAATTCAATTTTAAAGAAGAAAGTAAGTTTATAAGAAACAAAGATTACCTAATTATTATTTTTTTAAAAATTTAATTACCTAGTTTTATTAATTTACGCATATTTTTTTTATTTTAACGATTAAAAGAAGAAAAAAAATTTTCTTGGCAAAAAAAACAAAATGTTTTGTTTACAAATTTTTTTAAAAATTTAATTACCTAGTTTTATTAATTTACGCATTTTTTTTATTTTAACGATTAAAAGAAGAAAAATAAATTTCTTGGCAAAAAAAAACAAAATGTTTTGTTTACAAATTTTTTTTTTTTGAAATTATGATCAAAGAATGCGAAACATTTTTTTATACAGAAATTTATGAAAATTTAAATAGAAAAATATTTTTTATTCTAAATCGTTGATTAGAAGTTGTGGATTTTACGAATGTTTTTATTTTAACGCGAAATTAAATAAAATTCAGATTATTAGTTAAAAGGAAAGTTCAAACAGTTTTTGAAAATTATTTGGACTAGTTTCAAATCATTTTTCAAATAGTGAAATATTCAAATATTGTTTTAAATATTACGTTGGTGAAGTTTACAACGTTTATAGTCAACGATTTCTGAAGAAAAATATTTTTTAAGCAAATTTTTATAAATTTTAGTAAAGAAAATAATACGTTTAATTTTTTTTAATAATGTTTCACAAACAAACTATTTAGGAACAAAAAATTTCTATTCTTTTTCGTAAGAAAATAATTTTTTTTCTTTCAATCGTTGATCGTAAACGTTGAGAACTTCACCAACGTTAAATATTCAAGTATTATTTAAAACAATTTTAAATCGTTTTTGTTCTTTATTTTGTAATAATTATTATTTTAAAATAATAATATTTTTTACTATTTTACAATAATTAAAATAATTAGTGAAATTTTATTAAAGAATTAAATTAATAATTTCAAAATAATAATTATTAAAATTAGTAACAGGTCATGATGGTAATTAGCGAAACTCCATCATTAAATTGAATTAATAATCTTAAAATAATAATCATTAAAGTAATTATTATTTGTAAGAAAATTGTCATCAATGAATGTTTACAGATTTTCGTTCATCATCAAAATTTGTGTATATTTTTACATAAGATACACATTATAGTGTTACTATTGTTCTTGAAGAAATAATTATATAACCAATCCTTGGGATACTTGATGAGCTGATTTTCGAAGTAAATGGACCAAAACGGTTTATTTTGATGGAGGCCGAGACCTAGAAAATGCGATTCGAGATAGATTTAGAGGTTGCAGAACTCTCATACATACATATATAAACGAAGCTTTTATATGGAACAAAGGACGTTCCTGTTTCCAAACACATGAGAGAACCAATAACACACAATATATATATATATACATACATACAGACGTTTATTTCTCTCTCTTTCTTTCTTTGGGTGTGTGATGGGGGATTTTATTGGCTTTAAAGGTTCGCTGTCCGCGATGCTATTTCGGCCTTGTGCTCTATCGCTACCTTCGTCATTTAGATTGCGAGAGAGAGACTTCTCGTTCCTTCGGGCCAACATTCGTTACATGTTTGAGAGCGATGTCAGCCACAAATTGAACATCGCTGTGTCCATCATCGCATTCCTCGGCGCTTATCCCTTTCGTTACTTGTTCACAAGGCATACCACTCAAAATAACAACTAACACTATATTCATCTTCAAATTTATAACTTTGCGTTAGAAAAATTTTCGTTTCTTTCTTTTCTCATGCTTTTTTCATTTTTCTATTCCCTTCGAGAGAAAGAGAGTTTTCGTTGATTTCTTATTCTTATATCTCTTGGAGAAATGTTTCCTTTCTGCAATATTTACTCTTTTTTTTGGCAAAGATCGTTAAAATTCTTTTAAATTGTATATAGTAATTCTTTTAAGTAGTTCATTCACCTAAATATGATGAAATGAATTACATTTCTGGCAGATGTCAGAGGACGTATATTGATTGATTTTTTGAACTTGTAAAATGAAAGTCTATTTTTGAAAGGAACGGCATTTGATCTCTATCACATCTTTTACTATATAAATCATATTTGTATACAAGAAAACTCCATTTATAATCTATCGTCTTTTTAATTTCTGTATTATTAATTCTGAAATTTTGTCTTTGAAATTTAATTTATGAAAGAAAATTTTCGATTTTCGAATTCTTTAGGGAATTTGAATTGAAATTTGAAAAATTAAATTTTCATTTTTCGAATATTTCGTGAATTAAAATAGAAATTGAAGATAAAAATATAATTTCATTTTTGATGCATTTTGAATGAACTTTCCTCGTTTTGAATATTTTAATTCTTAAACAAATTTCTGTTGAAATAATTAAATGTCATCAGGTTTCGAATTAAAAATGTTTTACAATTTCAAATTAAACATTTTTTACAATTTCAATTGATAAAGAAGTTAAATTACATTTCTTATTTTTGAAAAAAATTCTTAAACATTTGATAAATTTTAGTCTTCAAATTTTAAATATTTAAATTCAGAAACTCTAAACATTTAGGTTTTTAAAAATTAGAATTCAAAAATTTTCCCGATAATTAAATTCACAAAAGTTATTATTTGAAAAATTGTCATGAAAAATTGCCAAACATTTGTAAATTTTAACAAATTTTATTGAAATAAATTTTATATTTTGGAGAATTTTTTTACAATCTTTCAAAAATAATTGTATTTCTAAAAGAAAATTAAACTATAAACTTTCTTTTTTTTTCTTCAAACAGTTTAATTTTCAAAGAACTTTCTCAAAATTATTAAAAATAATTGTTTTAGAAAACAATTTTGAATAAACATTCTAGAAAATAATCGAATTTTCGAAGAAATATTGTAGAAGGTTTTAGATGCAATTAAATTTCAAAAGTTCTGAAATTGAAATTTAAAAAAAAATTGAATTTCAAATAATTTGAGCAAAAGAATTCTGAACAGTTTACTTCTTTCAAAATTGTTTGATTCTATTACACTATTTATTTATTCATAATTTTTTTGGAATTTTCAAACATATATTCGATTGAAAAATTTTCTAATATTCCAAATTTCATAAAATTATGAATTAAAAACAATTGAATTTTACTTTTAAGTGAATCTTTTTCGATTAATTGATTTTTTTCAAAATTTAAAAAAAAATCATTAACTTAGAGGAGAATTTCAATTTAAAATTCTAGAAAAAAATTAAATAATACTGGTTATCGTTATGCTTATAACAATTGAATTCTATAGAAATAATTTTGGAAATAATTCAAGTTAAAAATGTTTTAATTTAACTTTGTTGAAAATTCCAATTAAAATTATCGTAATTAGAATAAAATTTTTTGTTAAAATTTTCAATTGATTAGGAAAATTATTATTGAAAAATAAAAAATTTATTGATTAAAAAAATAGTTGATAATTGAAAAAAATGATGGAAATTTTGAATAATTTTAGTTTTAAAGTTTTTAATAATTGAATTCAGGAATTTGTTAGAAAAAAATTAAGTTTTTGACAAATTTTAATAAAATTTTGTCAAAGATAATTTAATTTCTAAAAGTTATTTATTGAAAGATTAACAACCAGTTGTTAATTTTATTAAAATAGTATATTTTAATAATAATAATATATTTTTTATATTCTTTAAAAATAATTTGGAAATTAGGGAAAAGTCAGGATGATAAAAGGAATAACGACTTTTTCTCGTATTTTGAATCGACTAAAAAGATTTTTCTTTTGCGTCTTAAATCCAATCCGAGGCCGGTCATAATTTTCTTTTTATATTTATAGAAGAAAAATTAGCATCGTTTTTGTGATGAAATAAAATTCAAGTGTAGGGAAAAAGGGTTATAAACGTTGCTCTAAATTATATAGTGCAATATAACGGTTGTTAAAAGTGGACTAAAATAGAGTGAGAGAGAGAGAAAAAGAGAGGAGAGTTGGGTGAAGGGAGTGCGTAAACTTTATAAGGACGCAAAACGTGCTCGACGTCTTGTTTAGGTTTTTTTTAATTAAATTAAATTCGAGGCTAATGAAGTTATTTTTTTTCTCTTTTGGCTTATTAACATTCCATCGTCTCACTTTATAGATCCTTCTTTATTATCAGTTTGTGACCTTCAGCCGTCAAGTCCTTGATTACAGCTTCATTTTATTCTCTCGCAATTTGTCGAGAAAGGATTCCTCGAGTGATTTTATTTTTTCAATCTCTTCCAAGTGTCACAGAATAGTCACAAATTAAGATAAAAATACTAGTATAGAAAAATTTGTCACAAATATTTGTTACAAATATTATTATAAGTACTTATTTATTTCAATTCGTTACTGAATTTTCAATCGAATTCTTCAATTCTCAATTTTCGAAATTTTTTGTTGAATAAACATTAATGAATTATGAATATAATTAATTTTGTTATTAGATTTAAAAATATTTTTTTACTCGTGAGGATTTTCAAATTTCAAGGGATAATAGTCTCTGGTTGAAAAATGTGATTTTAGAAGAATGGGGTTCAAGGTCGTGAGGTATGAAAAAAGTACATAAATAAAAAAAAGGAGAGAGAGAGAAAGAGAGAATAATGGAGCTCTCGAGGGGAAATTAACCAATAGAGGGTTTTGTGAGAGTGATGACTTCTCGTAATAAAGACATAATCGCGAAAGACTCACGGTTTTGTGTTCACATGCTCGCATCTCTCCAACTCCATTTATTCTTGAACCCGTAAATTTCTGAGAAACATAAATTTATTACCAATATACCGCAATTATCGGGCAATTTCGCTTGAGAACCGCGCCGAACGAGATATAATCCCACTATATACATATCCACTTTGACAGAATACTTATTGTGAATCTTCAAAAGAAAAAAAAGACTTCTTCCAAAAAAATATTCCACTGCAAAAAAATTAAATTAAAGAGTTTCGTATTAAGTAAAATTTAGATTAGAAAACAAATTTAGAAACATTTTTCGAAACTAGTCCTTTTTTTTGCGGATTAGAAAGAAAATAGTGATTGTATTACTAGATTCATTTGAATCAATAAAAATTGATTCATATAATAATAGTAAAATGTTAAAGGAACGGATTTGTGGTTTTTGGAATCGAAGACGTTTCCCGAGACCACAACATTTTACTTCCTGTTTGCAAGGTTATAATTTTCATGCTGATCTATTTTTGATATCAATTGACATCTTATAATAACCATCAGGAAACTGTTTTTTGATCTTATAACGGTTTTAATTTATATTTCCTTTATTTAACCTGTTTTGCAGAGAGAGAGAAAAAAAAATTCATGCTCATTTATAGTATATTTTATTTAAATTATGTTTATTTTAAAATAATGGTTATGGTTTCTAAAAATAACTTTTAATTTAATATTATTTATTTATTGAAATTATGAAATTGAGATTGTTTATTTATTAAAATTTTTAATCTGATATTAATTATTTATTTAGTCAAATTTTTAATCTCAGAATTATTTATTTATTTCAAGTATTGCAAGTACTTAATTATTGAATTAAGTTGAAAAATAAAATTGAGGATAAAAATAAAGAGAAAGAATTGATAGTATTTTTGTTGAAATAATTTTTTATTGTCGGAAATTATTTCTTATTATAAAGAATTATATTTTATATAAACGGAAAGATAAATACGAGACATTGCTCTTTGTGCATAAAATTCTGCAATTTACTGAAAGCCACACTACTTGGAATCATTTCGTCGTGAATTTAAATTAATGTCAATAAAACCATCAAGTGTAATTAAATGTTACAATGTTAGTTCACATACGATGTGAAACTTGAAAAATGGTTTCAAAAATAATGATAATTTATTCGCTGTGAATTTAAAAACTTTATTATTTGGTGATTATTTTTATTTTCCGGTCAATAAAGTTCGTTAATATCATTAACATTATCATTATTATTGATTTGAATTGTTATTATTAATTTTAATTATTATTATTAATTTTAATTATTATTATTAATTATAATCATTATTTTTATTGTTAATCAAAATGCAAATTTTGATTTGAAATAAATAATTTTTCTCAACTAATTCGTTTGCTTTTTTGCAGATGTTTGTGAATAATACCGAAAAATTTATTCTACTTGCAATGGATTTGCGAGGAGCCTGCCGAAAGAATTATTTTACGAAGACAATTTCGAAATTTTATTGAGACATGTGTGAGAAACTTATTCTTCCTGTGATAGAATTTTGAGTCCTGCGAGATCTTTCTTCGTAAGGTAAATTATAGAATAATTTTTGCAATTAATTTATCACTAAACATTAAATTTATTCCGTTATCGTAACATATTTTGCATAATAAACATTGAATAGAATTCAAACCATATAAAAATGCAAAAAAATATATAAAAATAAATAAATAAATTTGTGAATATATAAAAAAAACCGGAAATTATATACAACGCAAACGAAAAAAATTTGCAAGTAAAATTTGATAAATTTTGATAAAATACCAGAAGTAATTTGAAATGCAACTACGATGAAGGTTAATTGTAAATTTTTGCATTAATTTTCTAATTAGTAGTGAGACTAATGAATCTTAGTATATGCAATGCATTCAATTCATTAAATCGTTGATTAATCATTGATTAAGTATTCCCTTTAGTGGAATGTTGAAAGGTGATTAAAAATTCATAATTTCAAAGGTACAATGCTTTTCTTGAATAATTGCAAATAAGTGAAACATTTAAAAATCTAAATTCAATACATTTTTAATTATCAATATTTTATAATATATTATTATTATTATTATTATTATTATTATTATTATTATTATTAATATTATTACTATTACTATTTATATTATATTATAGAATATTAAAAAATGTCCCGATTTTTTCGAAATTGTTGTAAATAGATTTTTGGAGAAATGCTTTTGAAAATTCGTGGAAATTTAGTGTTTTTGATTAATCCAAAGAGTGAAATGAAGGAATTTGCTTTTATGATAAGTGTCAGGGGAATTATACGTAAGAACAAGTGAATGTAATGATATTCTTCGTAAATTTAGCGGGACGACGTGTAAATTTCAGTGAAAATTCAAACATTTTGTGAGATGAATACCCCAAAAAGCTTACTTTGGAAACTGTCCACGTGTGTGTATATAAGTGTTGTTGTCACGCTCCGTCAAAATCAGAGAGAAAATCCCCCAAACGCAACGCCTTTCGACATTTGACATATGTACTGACTCACACACCTGCTTGGCAAATATTTGCCACGCGAACGTGTATAATGTCTATACGTTTTCCTGTGCTCGTTTTATATTATAGCAAATTGCAATTATATCGATTAATATTATCGTATTTGCGTCCGAAAAAAAGTAATTCTTCTGATTAAAAATCTGGTTCGGTTTCCTTTAAATGTCAAAGTGCGACACAATTATTCCTAGTTCCTGTTTCTGCATAAATCTAAAAATTGGTTTTTTTTTCTTTATTATTATTTTTCGCAATTTTTTCCTCATGTTTTTATTTTTTACTTTTGTATTTTTTCATTTTCTACTTTTTCTTTTTTTTACGTTCTCATTTTTTTTTCTAGAAGAAAGTGATACTTTTTACACTGAAAAATACTTTTTTCTTTTCTCTAAATTTGCTCTACTTTAAATTCGCTAATAGTTGAAGTAAAAAAATTATTCTACAAAATTTTAATATAATTCTTCGAAAGAATTTAATTAATTAAAATTTTTTTTGAAATTCTAGTAAAATTTTTCTCAAAAATTCAATTTATTGAAAATAATAGAAATCTTCACATGAATTCCATTATTTTCTATATTTTCTACTTTAAATAAAACTTTATCGAAATAATTCATTTATTTGAAAAAATTTTGATTGAATTCTTTAAATGAAATAAATTATTTTTCATCGCTTTGATAAAATTCGATTATTTTTAATTCAATTGTAATTAAATTTCTCGAAAGCAACTAATCGTCTTCGAAATTTTTAATAAAAAGTTATTTTTAAGAAGTTCAATTTTCACGAACAATAATTTTTTTTACAAAAATTAAATTATTCGACAATTTGTTATAAAATTCGTTGTAAGAATTCAATTATTTTTATAAATAATAATTTTTTTCGTAGGATTTCAATTATTTTAAAAATATATGTGAAGAAATACCTCGAGAAGTGCAATTATTCATTAAACTTTTATTAAAAATTTTCAAAAGCATTTAATTAATTTGGAAAATTGTAATATAATGTTTCGCATGAATTCACTTATTTTCTATACAATTTTAATAGAACTTCTCGACTATATTTAATTATTAAAAAAAAAACAATTCATAAAATTCTCCTTAACAGGACAATAATTTAGTAATTTCAATAAAATATGTTTATAATAATTCAATTAATTTCCATAAATTGTAATTAACTTTCACGAAAAAGTTATCGAATTTTATTTACAAAAATTGTTTTAAAAAAAATGTTTTAATAAGTTTTTTCATAATGCAATAATTTTATTTAGAAATAGAATTCAATAATTACATTATTTTTACAAATAATACATTTTTTACAATGATTCAATTATTTTATAAAATAATAATACTTATCGCAGAATTTCAATTATTTTTAAATTTTTAATACAATTTTAATTGATTTTTTACGACAAATTTAATTATTCTTAAAAATTGTGGTAGAAAGAATTTAATTTTTCAATAATAATGTATTCATTTTTGTTTTTAAATAATTAAATCCTCGTAGAATTTTTTAATAAAAATTAATTTAAATTTTGGAGAATAATTGAAATTTAGTATCGATATAATATAAAATTTTTTAAATAATTAAATTTCAATAGATTTTTTTAATTCAAATTTTTAAAAATTTGACAAATATTCATGAAATAAAATTCTATAATTGTTAAACTGTAATATTAAAATATTTATTTCCAAAATTTATTCATTTACTTGTTTCTAAAAAATTATGAAACCATTCAATCACTTTATTTAAAAATTGAGAAAAAATTATAATTCTAATTTTTGTAAATAGTTAAATTCAAAAATGGGTATTCATTGAAATTATTCAGTTTTAATTCCTAAGGAAAAATAAAATAGAACATTTTTAATAATAATTCAACAATTACAATTACAATTAACAATTCATGTTTTGAATAATTTAATTTAGAAACCGTGCCAAAAAATTAGTTTTGATGTTATGAAAAATTGTAATTAAAATTTTGTTTTAATATTTACATCTTCGTAAATAATTTGAAAATAGATTAAATTAATTGAAAGATAAAGTTTTAATCAATTATTTGAAAATTTTGTCAAAAATTGAATAAAGTTTTATATTTTAAGAAATTAAAAAGGAAAAAATAATATTTAAAAGTAAAAAAATTTATTTTTTAAAATTGTTTCTAAATATAATCGTTTTTTGAAGAATTCTAAGTAAAAATTTTAGAAAATAGAATTTTTTAAAAATATTTAGAATTCAAGTTATTATCAGGATTTATATTTATTATTATCAGGATAAGACAAAAAAATTAATATTTTTGATGAAAACAAAAAAAAATGTTAGGGAGACTCTAGGTTTTTCTATTTGTTTTTATTTGTCTAGAAAAAATTGTGTTGAATTCCCTTTTTAAATTTTGTATATATGCTTCTTACGAATATATATTTTTTGATTCATAAAAGCAAATCGTTTATAGTTCTCTTTGTGGAATTTCTAAATTCAAATAAAATACCGCGCCCCAATTAATATCTTAATTGCCCGTTTAGCTGGCTTTTTTCCAACATTCTGACAGATCCAAGATAATTATCATCAGTCAAAATGAAATGAGTAGAAAGCATTGGTCGGCGTCATGTTTCGTTATGCGAATTCATCCGCAAAAACGTGACAGGACGATGTCATCGGTATGCACGCGTGGACATGATGTAACCGTGACGTTAAAAGTCGACCCGGATATTTCGCCTTTTTCAATATCCTTCTTCCTTACATTTTGTAATGCCTCTCTTGTAGAAAACTTTATTTACTTTCATTTTTTTTTTAATGTTAACTATATTCGTATTCATTCCCTGTTTACGTTTTTTTCTTACATTTTCTTTTTAAAGTTTATGGATGATGGTTGACAATAGTTTGTAATGTATGTGATTTTTTTTTAAATGTAGTTTTTATAGTTTCAGATAGAGAAATTTTGGCGCCGGGAGTTTGAAAATCTCGGAAAGTTTATTCAATGCGTGAATTTTATTCTTTAAGTTGCAATGTCGTTATTTTTGGCAAAGTCACTAAAGCGTTCGAATACCGAGACACTATGTCGTCCAATTGCATAATTTACGAAAGGAGAAGGGAAAGACAATAGAAACTCATCCGTGTGAATGTGTTTTTGTCATTCCTTACAATTGTTAATTGACCTTAGAGAAAAGCAAATTCCTTTGTTGTTTAATTGAAAAATGTTTGAAATTACATGAACTGATAAATTAGGGAAATAATCGTAAATAGAAATTGAAGTAATTTTGATTTTTTTTCTAATATGCTTGTATATGAAAATGTTGCGTGCGAAGAGAAATTTTCATTTATATGTCTATAAATAGAATCAGTAATAAGTTACGTTTGAAGAATATTTCCATTGGTTATATCATTCGAGAAGAGCATTTCTCTTACATTATTCACTCGGCACGATTAGCAATGACTCTAATTAGTTATCGCCGCTGTCGCGAAACATTAAAGTTCCTCTGTCCCATATTATTTTCTACTTCTAAGCTTTCATAAGTGTCATCCTCGTTATCGTTTTCTGGCACTCAAAATCGTTGATGTTGTTCCAATTACCATCCGCATAGTTTACCACATCGATCTCTTTTTTTTTCTTTCTTTCTAAAAGGCAATCTTGTCCGAAAGTCCGTTTATCGCCATCCTTTCAAATTCAGTGCTACATTCTAATAGAGAATAATTCTCTCTTATAATAATAATAATATTCAGTGGGATATTATTCCAATACAAGTAAAATTGGACAGAAATCATCATCTATTAATAAACGTAGTTCTTCTTCGACTACTTAGTATCTAAAAAGTAAAAGGGCAATTAAAAAGAAAACATAAATCGAATAATAATTAGAAAATTTACATCATGTTGATTGTGTTGAAAAATATTCTCTCATTAAAATATTTTAAAGACTCACTCATTAGACATTGACTTGGGTGAAGTTGCAAATGTCGTAATTACGCTATTTGAAAAATTAAATGCCACTCTGATTAGTTGATTGGTGTCTTGCAATCAGACTCATCATCAGTTGAAATGGCGTTATTATTTGTTGTGGAGAAAAAGTGTAATACCAGGTGGTCAATAATAATTTCAACACTTGATGTAACCATTGAGTAATGAACATTTTCTTCCTTTTTTTCACGGTAAATCGTAATCTTTGTATATGAATATACCTTTACATTTTACCGCCCGTAAAAATTCGTTTCGGAGTATAAAATTCTTTTTTCGAAACAAAAATAATGATATACAAAAGTTATTCTCTCACAATCAGTAAAAAAAGAAAATGAACTTAATAAATTGTTTAGATTATGTTGTGTAATAGATTAATTGACTTTAAATGTTTTTTTCAGATTGAACAGCAGCTTTTGAATATTTTTGTGGGAATATCGAGTTATGTGTTGTTTGAACGATAAGAAAGCGTTGACATCGTTCTCCTTTCACTCTTCTAATCAATTGCCCTCGACTTGTTTGAGAGTCGATATCGACTTTCCAGGGACATTTTGAGAGGGCATCGCCTTGCACGGATTCTCTTCTAAGGCGTTCCACAGACCTTTGCTCCTCGAAGTCTATTGTACTTGCCTATTGCATTTACTTAAGTTGCCTCGTTAAAGCAGGGAAATTTATTACATAGTCGAGAATTGTAACTTCAAATGGAGAGGTACGTTGACTCAGTCAAAGTTGTCGCGAAAATAAATATTCAGAAAGCAGAAAGTCATTAGAGCCGACGATGCTGAAAGATTTTAACTTTAATGAAAAAATCAGGTTTGCGACGCAGGTCAGGGGAAATCAGGAAAAAGACAAGAATTTTTATTAAAATAAGTAGGAAATATAAAATTTGGATAACATTCTTCACAAATATTCGATGATTTTAATATACATTAAAATTTATTTAAGAGATTCTATTATTTTCAAAAATTTGAAAAAATTCTCGTCAAGATTTCAATTAATATCCATAAAAAAAATTCTTCGACAAAATTTAATTATTTGCAAAAATTTTATTAAAATTCTTGTTGAAAATTTCAATTGTTTTCAAAAATTTTTTTTTTACTTCAATGATTTTCTTAAATAAAATTTTCTAAATGAATTCAAATATTTAAAAAAAAAATTTGGAATAAATTCTACGCAAACATTCAATTATTTTCATAGCTAATAAAATTTTTTATAAACATTCAATTCTTTAAAATATAGTTTGCATAAATTTTTCCGAAAAAATCAATTATTGCAAAAATTATATTAATAAATTCATAACTAATATTTTTCACAAGATTTCAATTATTTTTAATACAATTTTAATTGAGTTTCTCGAAAAACCTAATTATTCAAATATTTTTTTAAATTTAATTCTTCTCAATAATTCTCTTATTTTCATAAATATTAAAATTTCTTCTCAGGGGTTCAATTATTTTCAAAAGTAATAATATTCTTTGCAAAAATTCAAATAAGTTAGATTTTTTTTAATTTTCGTCAAAATTTCAGTTTCCTTTATAAATAATAAAATTATTATTCAATTATTCAATATTTCCATAGACAATAAAACTCAACGCCGAATTTCAATCATTTTTTTAATAAATTCTTCTCAATAATTCTTTTATTTTCATAGATATTCAAATTCTTCTCAGGGATTCAATTATTTTCAAAAGTAATAATATTCTTTGCCAAAATTCAAATGAGTTAGATTTTTTTAAATTTTCGTCAAAATTTCAGTTACCTTTTATAAATAATAAAATTATTATTCAATTATTCAATATTTCCATAGACAATAAAACTCAACGCCGAATTTCAATCATTTTTTTAATAAATTCTTCTCAATCATTCTTTTATTTTCGTAGATATTAAAATTCTTCTCAGGGATTCAATTATTTTCAAAAGTAATAATATTCTTTGCCAAAATTCAAATAAGTTAATTTTCGTCAAAATTTCAGTTAACTTTATAAATAATAAAATTCTTTACAAAAATTTAATTATTTTTACAAATTTTAATAAAATCCTTGGCAAAATTTCAATTACTTTCAAAAATTTTTCTTTATTTAATAATTTTTAATATTTACTATTTAATCAAAATTTTTTAGAGAATTCAATCCTTTCGAAAAAAAATTCTACGCGTACGTTAAAATATTTTTATAACAAATTCTTTTTAGGAATTCAATTATTTCCATAGACAATAAAACTCAACGCCGAATTTCAATCATTTTTAATATAATAATCGAATTTCTACGAGAAATGAAATTATTCTTAAAAATTTTATTAAAATTTGTCGAAAGAATTCAATTATTTAAAAATTTGTTGATTTAATTCTTTAAGAAAAACTCAATTTTAAGAAACTTTCAATTGCTCAATAAATTGTTTATTTTTATATTTAAATAATTAAATTCTTGTTAAGTTGTGTAATAAAAATTGATTTAAAATGAATTCAAGCGTTAAATTTAATTTTAGATAATAAATTAATGATAAAAGTATTTTTTCGTTAATGTTCTGAAATACTTAAATTTTGATAATGTTATAAATTAAAATCTTTGAAAATTTGAATTTGTCATACTTTTAACTAAGAATTGTGTTAAATTAATTCTTTTAGAAAAGTTTAATTGAGTGTTTTTTTTAAATTATTTGAAGTTCCTATTTTCTAATATAAATATTTAATTGAAGAATTTGCGAATAATAAAAATTTGTTAAAATTGCGTTATAATGTATTTAAAAATTGTCAAAAAACTTTTTCAAAAATTATTTAAAATAATTGATTTATAGTATAATTCTAGCGAAAAGGTTTTGTAAATAATTGAATTTCTTTAGAAGGTACAGTAGCAGTTTTTAAAATGGTTAAATTTGATAAAGTTTCAAATAAATTTTTTTTTACTATTTTAATCGAGATAGAAGTTTAACATTTAATTTTGTAATTGAAAAAAATGATTGAACATTTCATAAATTTTTGTTTTGAAGTTTTTAATATTTGAATTCAAAAGCTTTAAAAAATTGGGGGTTTTTTTAAATATTGATTATTTTTAGAGTGAATCAGAATATTCTTTAGGGTCAGGGAAAATGTCAAAATTTTGTCTGGGAATCAGGGAAAAAGAAAATTAAAATTTTGTGGCAGCCCTGAAAAAGGAACTATTAGTGATTGTGAAAATTTGTCTGGAGATAAATTTATAGAAAACTCCACGGCTGAAACTTTGGAATTGTTTTTTTTTTTTTTTTTGTAGACAGCTCGAAATTCCTCTTAATAATCTGAAATATACCCAAAAGAACAAGAAGCAGTAAAGTAAAGAATAATTTACAAGTGAGGCAAATTAGATTTAATATTCATGCATTTAGTGAAAATAGTTGAACATATCATCATCACCCCGCAACTCTCCCTCACTCTCATATGCTTAACCAAAATGCACCCCAATTTGAAATTAGCATTAGCTTTTCCGAAAATTGAGATATCAAATTTCGAAGATGTTTCAAACTCAAATAGATAAAGTATCAAGAATTAATGCCCTCCATTCTGACAGAATAATTAATTAGGCAGCATCTGCCAATTTTTTCTTTAAACTGTAACTCAATGAATACTGAGTACATTCCGGGCACAAGGCCAGAACAATTTTTAGCGAGGGGGTCGAGGGAGCTTATTTGCGGAAGCAGAGAACGATAAATTACTTTCAGAGGACTTTCCAAATTCCTTTCTTCCAGAAAATAATTTTCAAAAGATTTATTATCAAACTTTTTTCAATTATCAAAAAAAGTGATTATCAAACTTTTTTTCGATTATCAAAAAAAAAAGTGATTGTCAATTTTTTTCTATTATCAAAAAAGTGATTGTAAATTTTTTTTTCTGTTATCAAAACAAGTGATTGTCATTTTTGTTTTCAATTATCAAAAAAGTGATTTTCGATTTGAATAGGGGGGAAAGGAAAAAAAATGTTGGTTTCTTTTTCTTTTGAAGGAAAGGGACTAAAAGCGATAGTTTCTATTGTAAGCAAATCTTGAGATTTATCTTGTGGCAGGAGAATTAGAAAAAAAAAAAGATTGGTATTAGGTCAAGCAGTTATCGTGTTGTATGAATCGAAACGGAAAGGAAGGTTCGATTGTTGATGGAATTTTTTCATTATTTGTTTTTATGGCTTATTGAGATCGAGTGAAAGCATTTACCATATGGATGCCCTTAGGTTCTCGGGAGAGTCAATAGCGTGAGACTCTAGGTGCCATTCGCCTGATTATTTGGAGACAAACACAATCGCTGGTATAAACATCTAACGATCAGTATTTTCGCAATTTTACCGTACAAAATTTCATTTTCTTACTGCGAATGAAAATCGAAGTAATTTTTTGATTGTACTTTGTATATATTTTTCTTTCAGTTTAGTCAATTTTCTGTCCTTTTGTTCTTATTCGTCAATGTCAGGCCAAAAACGTTATTTAAACATCAGTAAAGTGTGTGTCCTCGTTGATTAAATGACATTATGCATCACTCGGCTATTCTAATTTGTCGTAATTTGTTGAAAACTGATGGTCACAGTTGGATTATTTTCGTGCTTGTTTTCTTTTTCATACAGCGGATCGGTATTTGGCCGTTTTCTTAACATCTGTGTTTTAAGCAAAAGGTCAAAACAAAATTCAAACTAAAAGTTTTGGAGCTATTTTTCTTTCTCTTATTATGTTTGAAAATAATTTTTCGATTCTAAATTTTACAATGTTTATGAAAAAAAAATGGATGAAAAAATTTCGATATTCATGAACTTGCTTGTTTCAAAATTATATGTTTATGTTATGATTGAAGTGTTTTTTAAGACAATATTTTGCAGCCCAAAGAGTAAAATACCGTGAATTGATAAATTATTTTCAATAGCAAAATAAATGAAAAATGAATTTTATGTAAAAATAAATATTTAATTTTTATTTATAAATACATGTAACTTAAATTTAAATCAAGTATAATTAATAATTACGTTTAGAAATTTATTGAAATTAAATTTATTCAAGTTAAATTAATATATTTTTTTAAATTTATTACGGCAATAATCATAGTTTTTTTATTTAATTATTATTTCTTGTAATTATTCACTTAGTTGACATTTATTTTTAAATACATTTTTTGTGTTTTTTGGAAATAATTTTTCCACCGATTGATTGTTGAGGAATATAAATTTTCACGATTTGATGAGTTTTATGTGAAAAGAAATTTTTCTGTTTGGCTGAATTTTTTCCTCGGTAGTTGAAAATTATAAATAGTCACGTTACAACTTTTCGTAGAAATGAAAGTGTTTTCCTGTTATTCCTATCATTGTATAAAATCAGTTTTGTGTGTTTAGTTTTATTTGTTCTCTAGTTACAATAATTTGCAACTTTCCTGTTAATGTTTCCTTTTTCTTGGAGTTTGGAAATTTTTTTCTGTTTATTTAACGTTCACTTTCGAGATTCCCGATGAAAAATTTGAAAAGAGAAAAATTGATAAATGAAAATAAAATATTAAAATACTGTAATTAAATTAAATGGTATTTAAATAATAGAAGACAATTAAATAATTTCAAAGTTCTAAAATGAAAATAAATACTATTAAAATAATAAAATAATAATTAGGAAAAAGAATTTAATATCCGATTTTTAGTAACATTTTTTATTTTTTGGATAATTTGGATTATTTCATTTTTTTAATAAAAATTTATTTACTTAATCATTTTTTTAGTTATTTATTTTTTAGATTACTTATTGAATTTTTATTTTGTTACAGAATTACGTATTTGAAGTGATTCTCTGTCGATCGTAAAGGAATGTCAAAATTTGCCTATCAATCAAAATATTATTCCGACTTGGAAAGTTTAACTTCAGGAACGGTGAGTTTTATCTTTTTCTAAAATGTTATTTATTAGTTGCAATAATTTACAACTCTTGTTAATTTTGTTTTGTAGTTTTTAAAATATTATTTTCGTAATTCTTACAATTACTTGTAATAAAAGTTGAATAACTAATTGTGACTTATTTCCTTTTATGTTACAGAAATACTTTGCAATTTCGATCATAAAGAAGTGTCAAAATCTGTCTGTCAATCAAAATAATATTCAGGATTCGAAAGTTACTTCAGAATTGGTAATTTTTATATTTTTCTAAAATGCCCTTTACAACGTTTATCATCAACGATTGAAAGAAAATATTTTTTTTTCGAAAATACGAAAATACTAAAATTTACAATTTAAAGTTTACAATATTTTTTTCAAATTCTTGATCTAAAAATTAAAAAACGGTTTGTTAAAAAAACACAATAGCAAAAAATTTCTTATTGGAAATAAATCGTTGATTATAAACGTTTACTATATTTGGAAAATTTTTTATTGATGAAATAATTGTAATTCCATTGTAAATTTTGTCTTTCTATATTCTTGCCATTTTTAAGAATTTATTTTCGAATATCCTACGATAGTTTAGAAAAAAAAATTGAATAACTAATTATAATTTTTTTTCCTTCACGTGTATTACAGAAATAGATTGCAGTGATTGAGTTTCGGTCGTAAAGAAGTGTCAAAATAAATTCCTGCCTATCAATCAATGTTTAACTTCACTGAATTCGAAAGCAGTATCTTCAGTATCGGTGAGTTTTATCTTTTCCTAAAGTGATATTTATTTATAGTATTTATAAACGAATAGTGGTTATAAAGAATTGGAATTTAGATCTATTCCGCTATACTTGAGGAGATAAATGTTTTGCAAATTTTACTGAAACTCGTGCGGAAAAGTGAGTTTGAACTTTAAAATAATTGCGTAAATCTAGAATTCAAATTTCATTCACTGTAATGAATCTACTACTCATGTGTGTTCGCTGTGAGTATAAGTGATGGAAAAATTAACTAAAGATAGTATCATATGGATATAGAATAACTGCGAGAATTTAATCGTGAGCATTGAGCAATAGTCTCTCGGAAGGGCGCAATACTATCTCGTATAAATTGAGCATAATTTGCATAATTAGAAATATTTTCTGAGATCCTTTTACTTTTTTTTTACACAATTAGATTAGAATCTAATTCATTTTTATGATACACAACATTATTGGAAGTTTTTTTTTTTAAAAAAAGGGTAATTTATTCATTGAAAAGTAGCACTTGTGGATTCAATTATTTTTCTAAAAATAGTATTTTCACGAATTAAAGAAGCAGGTTTCGGACTTGTTTACTAAAATCTAGTTTTTACTATTTTTTACGATTTGCTACTATTTGGATACATTTTCTAAAAAAAGTGCCTCTAAACCCTACTTTTTTTGAGATTTTGCTCAATTATAAATCAGCTAATAGTTGAAATAAAAAATTGATTGTAAAAATTCTAATTAAATTCTTAAAAAATAATACAAATTTTTTTTTATAAAATTCCTTGGAAGAATTGAATTATTTTCAAAAAATTATTCTCAAGAATTCAGTTATTTACAGAAATAATAGAATTCTTTGCTGGAACTCAATGATTTTCAATAATTTGTATTTTAATAAAAGTTCTCGAATTAAATCAATGATTTAAACAAATTTTTATTAAAGTCTGCGAAGAAAATCAATTTTTCTTTTATTTTTAATAATTTTGATTAAATTTGTTCATAAGAATTCGATTATTTTCAATACGATTCTAATTCAATTCCTGGAAAGAATTCAATTATTTTCGCAAATAATAAATTTTTCCATAGAAATTAAATTATTTTCAAGAATTTTAACAATAAAAATTATTCAACAAATTAAATTATTTCCACAAATACATTTTTCCATAAAAATTTAAATAAACTTTATTTCGACAAATAATAAATTTTTCCAAAGAAATTCAATTATTTTTAAAGAATTTTAATAAAAAATTATTTGATTAATTATAGAAAATTATTATTATTTATTTATTATTATTATTAAATAATTATTCCAAAAAATTCAATTATTGTCACAATTAATACATTTTTCTATAGAAATTCAATTATTTTGTAAAATATGTTTTAATGAATTGCTTTAAAAATTGCAATTATTCTTGAAACTTTGAGTAAAATTGTTCAAAATAAATCAATTATTTTGGAATTTTTAATAAGATTTTATGCAAAAATTAAATTATTTTCAATACAATTTTAAATAAAACTTTTCGAAAGTATTTAATTATTGAAAACAAAAACTCATAAAATTCTCCGAAATAGATTATTTTTAGAATAATTTTGATAAAATTGGTTTATAATAATTAAATTATTTTTAATACAATTTAAATTAAATTCCTCGATAGAATTAAATTATTTTCCAAAATTTTAATACAAAATTAAATTATATTTATAAATAATAAAATTTTTCTTAAAAATTTAATAATATTTAGCTATTGATTTCAATTATTATCAAAAATTTTAATAAAATTTTTTCATAAGGATTCAATTAAATTTTTAAATAGATAATAATTTAATTTTAGGAACGTTATGGCATAAATTTTGTTTATAAATAATTGAATTTCAAGACTTTTAAATTAAAGTCTTTGAAAATTTGAATTGTTAAACTTAGAAAATATTTAAACATTTGTTTTTAAAATTTATTTATTGTTTTAAAAAAAATGATATTAAATAATTTTATATTAAAATTTAAAAAAATAGTAAAATTTTGGAAGAAGTACAATTTATATTTGTATTTATATTTGTAAAAGTAGTTAAAATTCAAAATTCAAACATATTGAATATTAATAATAATTTAATTTAATATTAATAATAATAATATTATTATATACCATTCTCTTTGTTTTCTCTCTATTTTGTCTTTTCGTTGCTATTTCGATATTCGAGAGAATTTTTTTTCTTTCATATTATACATGGGAGAAACAAAGGTTTCGAGAGAAACTGACTTTAGGTTAATTTTGTTAGTTAAGAGTAGATGTATGGTTTTGTTGAGATCGATTGGCAATCAAGTTTAACCAATTATTGCACATTCCGGGAACATTGTTGCGGAGGTTCCCTTAAGTGACTTGCCCAACATAATTGAACCATTATCCGCAGTGTCAGGTGAAATGTCGATATAAATACATGTATTTTATGATCAGTAGTCGCAAATGGCGTAACTTTGATAATTATAACTCGAGGTTCATTGCGCTCAGCTGCAAATATTGTTCTCTATGTCTATTGAACTGTTTCACTGAATTGGTGACTTTGAAATTGCCTAATGACACCTAATATAAACATAAAACAATTTTGCAACGTTTAAAAGGTTTTTACCACTTTTTACAATTTTTTTCTCACACTTTTTAAACTCTTTGTTCTATTTTCCCCCTTTTTCTTTTTCTTTGTTTTTGTTTATTTTATTTTTTAACTTCTTTTTAACATTGTTTTTTTTCTTTTTTTTTGAGTAAAGAAATGGAGAAAAAATTGTAAGAGCTTAAATGAATTGGTATAAAATTGATAAGCAATTTATTTTGTTTAGAAACTTGATTTTTTGGTAAATTTTATTTTTTGAATTTATTTCATTATTTTTGAAATGTTGTCAGTATAGTGAAACATGAAGATTTGTTAATGGGGGAACTATGAGGCGAAATTAATTTTAGGCTTTTGCAGGTGTAAAAGTAAAATATGTGCAGATTATAAATTACAAAAGTCGACTTTCAAAATATATAGTAAATACTCTCATAAATATTGGTAGACAGTGAACGATCACCAATTAATTAGACTTTCCAATAATTTTGAAATTCACACGTGTAGCTAAACATCATTAGTCAATTGATTAGCAAATTACGTAAAAGGAATGCAATTCGACATTTAAATGGGTTTTTTTTTAATTTTTTGACAAAGAAAAAGGTTTACTTACGCAGTTAACTTGGCACACTATTTCATTTTTATTGACTCTAATCGCAACCGACATCTATCACTGACATCGAATACAATGGTGCGAAAAATTCGTGCTTTCCAAACAATCTAGGAAAATTATTTCTTCTAATAAATTTTCTCTATATCCTTTCTCGCTCTCTCTCTCTCTCTCTCTACACAACAAGAGAAAAAAATCGTCTTTCTCTTTATTCTTGAAGAAATTAAATAGAATTTTAAAAAGAATTTGTAAACGATTCTTCATCATTTTTTCGATTCTATTGTCGATATTAGATAGTTTACATTTTTTGTTACTAATTAAATTTTGCAGGTGGAGTTTTTTTGTGTTTTAGAATTTTTTCAAATATTTTAAATCCTTCGGATTTTAATTAATAAACAGATTTTGACTCCTAAAGTTATGTGTCAATTTTGAATAATGGACATTTGAAAATATTAAATTTTGCTTTAATATATAGTATATACTAAGTGGAGGCTATTAAGCAATCCGACACTTCTATGTGGCACATACTGGCATTTAATAATGAGCCAATCATTAAGAGTATTTTACGGTTCGGCAATAATTATGGCATACATTTTGGCATTTACCTTACTAGGCCTATCACGTTCGATCATGTGCCATGTTACACAAAACCACTCCTTTCCTTTATTGGACAAACGATATTGATCTTAAATCAAGTCCAGAAAATTTAAATTGAATTTATAGAAAACTACAACTCCTACAATTATATAATTCATTTTTACTTACTTTGCACTTGCCTATATGTTTACAATTACACATAAAATCATGATACACTTCAATCAACAGCAAATTTTAATTTCCAACTGCAGGATACATAAATGTTGCTAACATTCTGTTGTTATCATATGACACAAAAATTAAAAAAAAATATTACGGAAAATAAGAAAATTACAATGTAATAACTAAATATAGAAAGGGTAGCCACCAAACTTAGAAAAACTATTCATATAACTATAAAAATTCATTCCACAAAAATTTTAAAAGATTTAAATTATATTTGAAAAATGCAATTGATAAGCAATGAGATTCATAGACGATACCACATAGTTTTATTTAGGTTGTTAAATCCATCTGGTCACATGCTTGCTTAGAATAATTAGGACCATTTAGGTGTTCATCCATCTGGTCAATTGCTTTTTTAGAATAATTAAGACCATTTAGGTTGTTAAATCTATCTGGTCGTTTGCTTGCTTAGAATAATTAAGACCATTTAGGTTGTTAAATCCATCTGGTCACATGCTTGCTTATAGTAGTTAAGACCATTTAGGTTGTTAAATCTATCTGGTCAATTGCTTTTTTAGAATTATTAAGACCATTTAGGTTGTTAAATCTATCTGGTCGTTTGCTTGCTTAGAATAATTAATAACATTTAGATTGTTAAATCAATCTGGTCAATTGCTTTTTTAGAATAATTAAGACCATTTAGGTTGTTAAATCTATCTGGTCGTTTGCTTGCTTAGAATAATTAAGACCATTTAGGTTGTGAAATCCATCTGGTCGCATGCTTGCATATTGTAGTTAAGATCATTTAGGTTGTTAAATCCATCTGGTCAATTGCTTTTTTAGAATTATTAAGACCATTTAGGTTGTTAAATCCATCTGGTCGCATGCTTGCTTATTGTAGTTAAGATCATTTAGGTTGTTAAATCCATATGGTCAATTGCTTGCTTAGAATAATTAAGACCATTTAGGTTGTTAAATCCATCTGGTCGTTTGCTTACTTAGAATAATTAAGACCATTTAGGTGTTAATCCATCTGGTCAATTGCTTACTTAGAATAATAAAGACCATTTAGGTTGTTAAATCTATCTGGTCGTTTGCTTGCTTAGAATAATTAAGACCATTTAGGTTGTTAAATCCATCTGGTCGTTTGCTTGCTTAGAATAATTAAGACCATTTAGGTTGTTAAATCTATCTTGTCACATGCTTACTTATAGTAATTAAGACCATTTAGGTTGTTAAATCCATCTGGTCACATGCTTGCTTATAATAATTAAGACCATTTAGGTTGTTAAATCCATCTGGTCGTTTGCTTGCTTAGAATAATTAGGACCATTTGGGTGTTAATCCATCTGGTCAATTGCTTTTTTAGAATAATTAAGACCATTTAGGTTGTTAAATCTATCTGGTCGTTTGCTTGCTTAGAATAATTAAGACCATTTAGGTTGTTAAATCCATCTGGTCACATGCTTGCTTATAATAATTAAGACCATTTAGGTTGTTAAATCCATCTGGTCGTTTGCTTGCTTAGAATAATTAAGACCATTTAGGTTGTTAAATCTATCTGGTCGTTTGCTTGCTTAGAATAATTAGGACCATTTAGGTGTTAATCCATCTGGTCAATTGCTTTTTTAGAATAATTAAGACCATTTAGGTTGTTAAATCTATCTGGTCAATTGCTTGCTTAGAATAATTAGGACCATTTAGGTTGTTAAATCTATCTGGTCGTTTGCTTACTTAGAATAATAAAGACCATTTAGGTTGTTAAATCTATCTGGTCGTTTGCTTGCTTAGAATAATTAAGACCATTTAGGTGTTAATCCATCTGGTCAATTGCTTTTTTAGAATAATTAAGACCATTTAGGTTGTTAAATCTATCTGGTCGTTTGCTTGCTTAGAATAATTAAGACCATTTAGGTTGTTAAATCCATCTGGTCAATTGCT
Source organism: Leptopilina myrica (nomen nudum) (assembly GCA_032872475.1). Classification (NCBI taxonomy): domain Eukaryota; kingdom Metazoa; phylum Arthropoda; class Insecta; order Hymenoptera; family Figitidae; genus Leptopilina; species Leptopilina myrica (nomen nudum). The sequence goes on along the minus strand of CM065465.1, from coordinate 28,724,730 downwards.
TTTTTAGAATAATTAAGACCATTTAGGTTGTTAAATCTATCTGGTCGTTTGCTTGCTTAGAATAATTAAGACCATTTAGGTGTTAATCCATCTGGTCAATTGCTTTTTTAGAATAATTAAGACCATTTAGGTTGTTAAATCTATCTGGTCGTTTGCTTGCTTAGAATAATTAAGACCATTTAGGTTGTGAAATCCATCTGGTCGCATGCTTGCTTATTGTAGTTAAGATCATTTAGGTTGTTAAATCCATCTGGTCAATTGCTTTTTAAGAATAATTAAGACCATTTAGGTTGTGAAATCCATCTGGTCGCATGCTTGCTTATTGTAGTTAAGATCATTTAGGTTGTTAAATCCATCTGGTTAATTGCTTGCTTAGAATAATTAAGACCATTTAGGTTGTTAAATCCATCTGGTCGTTTGCTTACTTAGAATAATTAAGACCATTTAGGTGTTAATCCATCTGGTCAATTGCTTGCTTAGAATAATTAGGACCATTTAGGTTGTTAAATCTATCTGGTCGTTTGCTTACATAGAATAATAAAGACCATTTAGGTTGTTAAATCTATCTGGTCGTTTGCTTGCTTAGAATAATTAAGACCATTTAGGTTGTTAAATCCATCTGGTCGTTTGCTTACTTAGAATAATTAAGACCATTTAGGTTGTTAAATCCATCTGGTCGTTTGCTTGCTTAGAATAATTAAGACCATTTAGGTTGTTAAATCTATCTGGTCGTTTGCTTGCTTAGAATAATTAAGACCATTTAGGTGTTAATCCATCTGGTCAATTGCTTTTTTAGAATAATAAAGACCATTTAGGTTGTTAAATCTATCTGGTCGTTTGCTTGCTTAGAATAATTAAGACCATTTAGGTGTTAATCCATCTGGTCAATTGCTTTTTTAGAATAATTAAGACCATTTAGGTTGTTAAATCTATCTGGTCAATTGCTTGCTTAGAATAATTAGGACCATTTAGGTTGTTAAATCTATCTGGTCGTTTGCTTGCTTAGAATAATTAAGACCATTTAGGTTGTTAAATCTATCTGGTCGTTTGCTTACTTAGAATAATAAAGACCATTTAGGTTGTTAAATCTATCTGGTCGTTTGCTTGCTTAGAATAATTAAGACCATTTAGATTGTTAAATCTATCTGGTCAATTGCTTTTTTAGAATAATTAAGACCATTTGGTTGTTAAATCTATCTGGTCGTTTGCTTTTTTAGAATAATTAAGACCATTTAGGTTGTTAAATCTATCTGGTCGTTTGCTTGCTTAGAATAATTAAGACCATTTAGGTTGTTAAATCTATCTGGTCGTTTGCTTGCTTAGAATAATTAAGACCATTTAGATTGTTAAATCTATCTGGTCAATTGCTTTTTTAGAATAATTAAGACCATTTGGTTGTTAAATCTATCTGGTCGTTTGCTTGCTTAGAATAATGAAGACCATTTAGATTGTTAAATCTATCTGGTCAATTGCTTTTTTAGAATAATTAAGACCATTTAGGTTGTTAAATCCATCTGGTCAATTGCTTTTTTAGAATAATTAAGACCATTTAGGTTGTTAAATCTATCTGGTCGTTTGCTTGCTTAGAATAATTAAGACCATTTAGATTGTTAAATCTATCTGGTCAATTGCTTTTTTAGAATAATTAAGACCATTTAGGTTGTTAAATCCATCTGGTCGTTTGCTTGCTTAGAATAATTAAGACCATTTAGGTTGTTAAATCTATCTGGTCGTTTGCTTGCTTAGAATAATTAAGACCATTTAGGTTGTTAAATCTATCTGGTCAATTGCTTTTTTAGAATAATTAAGACCATTTAGGTTGTTAAATCCATCTGGTCACATGCTTGCTTATAGTAGTTAAGACCATTTAGGTTGTTAAATCTATCTTGTCACATGCTTACTTATAGTAATTAAGACCATTTAGGTTGTTAAATCCATCTGGTTAATTGCTTTCTTAGATTAATTAAGACCATTTTATTTGTTAAAAGTATTTGGATGTTCTTGTTTTATTTTGTATTTATTCATTAGTAATATATTCGTTTTTTAGACGTTTTCTATGTTAATCTATAATATTAAATGCATTTATATTGTTTTTAACATTATTTGAAAAATATGTTTTCTTACATTTGTAAGTTGAATGGCTACCCTACTGTATGTTACTTTAATTTTCTATGCGTCTGATATGAGGAAGCTTATTAATAAAATTAAACTTATCATAAGCAGTAGTAGAAACTGTTTAAACGTCAAATATTTTATTTGGAACGTAAATTAATATTTTGTTTTGGATTTAATAGGATAACAAATATAACAATCGAAGAAGTGTATTGATCCGTTGAAAGTAATTTGTTTATTTGATAATGAGGGACAAATTTTTTTTTCGTGTGAGACGTAGCAAACAAATTCCCTTTCTGAGATAACCTTGCATAATGTGAATTGCATGTGAAATTATTGCCGACCAGGTCAACCTGCATAATACCTTGACATTTGGGATTCCAGGGTGAAAGTATTCCTCCCATACTCCTCTCTTATATTCATTGTGCGAACTGCGCGTAACAAATTGTTTTTCTGCATTTGCTTATATGCGTTTCGTGCAAATTACACTGAACTCTGATCTGCAAAACTATCTTTTAATCAGGAAAAAAAAATTTATATTCAATATGTAATTTTTCTTTTCTCTTTCTATTAATCTCTTTGGTTAAAATTATTTTTTTCCTCTCTTATCGACTATTTCCTCAATCAATTTAAATATCTTGAAAATTGTTCTCACTTGACTTTCTGATATGATTTTTTTTAATTGTCTAGCTATAATACTTTGTTTTTATATGAAAACGGGTGTTTAACAAACCGTAATATTGATTATAATTATCGGATTAGAAAAAAGAAGGATTGAAAAAGCAAAATAACAATTAGTCGGTATTGTAGATGAAAAATTGATGATAGAGAAGTAAAAGTGGAATTGCTTATGTGTGCAAGAGAGGGCAATTAATTAATTAATTAATATTAAATCACGCGGCACGTCTAAATGGGCAGTACGCGTGTGAGTTGTGGAAAATGCGGAAGACACAAGAAGTGTAGTAAATGATCTAATTTTGTTAATTATACTTAGAATATGTACTTTCTCTAAAGGAACGACTTTCTCTGAAACTATAGACTAAATGTCCATTTTTCATGCTTCATAACCACATTATCATTGTCCCTTGTTTTCGTTTTTAGGGATTTTATAAAATTTTAATTTTTAATTTCATGTAATGAAGTAAAAAAATACTGTTATAAAATTTATAATTACAGGATAAAATAAAAAAAATGTAAAAACAAAAGTGAAATAATTTGGAATTTAGTGTCTCATTATGGGGATATTTAAAAAAAGGGCACAAAGGATGTTACCATAATAAACAGATGGGTAATAAATTAACATGTGCGTGATCAGGGTTCTTATGTTGTTCCTCCATTAAGAAAAACTATCAAAGAAAATAAAAATTCTACTACTATAACGATTGGTGACGTTAAATATTAGTAACAACTTAAACATTCTTGTTAAATAAACTAGTTGTAGATTGTGTTATGATACTTTTATTTGTTGTCATGGGGCGTTTTAATTTCTTAAAAAGTATTATTATCTTCTCATTATAAATACAACCTCTGCGTGCTTGTTGCACTCCTCTTAACTATAATTAATGCACATTTAACCTCTGACATTATTTCACATTATGCATATTTTCATCAATTTTTATTCCTTATTTTAATTATTCACTTCTGAATTTTTTTTCCTATCTGTAAACATTTTTTTACAAATGTTTTTACAAATTTTTTTACAAATCTCTTTACAAATTTTTTTTTACAAAAATCCATTACAATAATTCCTTACGCCAAAATTTGCTTGGAAAATTTATCTCTTTTTTTTGCGCTCGCATAATTGTTTTTCGTGACAAGAAGAAAAAGTATTAACCTACATGAAACATATAGTTTTAACCTGTGATAATTAAAAAATTTATTTAGAAAAAAAATCTATAGGGAAAAAATTTCAACTCTCAAGGGTAAAATAAAATTTTAATAATTTCAGCCTTGAAATAAGAGTGTGTGGAAATTCTCCGTTTAACATTCCGGGTTGATTTTTTTTCCATCACCTCTTCAAGTCGTGCACGATATAATTATAAGCGGACTTTGTTTTTTTTTTGTGAATTGTTATATATATTTACGAGAGGAATTATTGTTCAGTGGATGGCAGTTTAGCGATTCGTTGAATTCGAGAATGTGACTAAATTGACTAAAGTTTCAGTGATACGAAAAATTATTCAGTAAATAATTATAATCGTATATATTAAATATTTTTATTGTGGAAAATAAAATTTTAAATAATTATTTTAATCTGCAAAATAAAATTTTAATATACAAAATAATATTATTAACTATTAATTAACTAATGAATTATTAATTAATTAATAATTTATTATTATTATTATTAACAATAATAAACTACATATGTGCCGGTAATCCGTTCGCAGTTAGTTGTTGTTTGCTTTTTTGTTTCCCAACTTTTTTAATAATTTTTTTTTTTTTTTTTTAAATTAAAATTTCTTCTTTCTCGATTTTTATCTAATTTTCATGAAAAAGACCTGTTTACTTCATTCTCATCCTGCTAATAAATTAAATTCTTGCGACAAATTTTATTATTCATAAAAGAATTTAAATATTTATAAAAAATTTAATTCTTGCGAAGCATTTTGTAAAAATATTCAAACATTAGATTTCCCTCGACTAATTTCATGCAAATGTATTTTACTAATTTTTATGCAAAATTTAATTCTTAAGAAGAATTTGACTGTTTTTAAACCTTTCATTTCCTTCGACTAATTATATGCAAATTTATTTTACTAATTTTTATTCAATATTTAATTCTTGCGATGAATTTTACTATTTTTAAAAATAATCGAATTTATAATTTTAATTATTTTTTTACTGATCTCTTTGAGTGAAATTTTATGAAAAAATTTGACATGATAACATTTTTATAAACAAACTACCATTTTTTAATTTTTAAAAAATAAAAAATAATATTTTACAAGAATTTTTTAAAAAATTTTAGAGAATGATTAAATTCTTAAAATAGATTTTACAGACAGTTTTCTAGATAATTGATTTTTTGGGATAAAATCACTTTTAGACTTATTTTTAAGAGAATTGAATGTTTGCAAAGACATCACTAAATAATTGAATTGTTTCGATAGATTTATGAAAATTTCAGAGAATAATTGAATTCTTTCGTGAAATTTTATTAAAATTTTATTGAAAACAATTTAATTTTTGCAAACAAATTTTACTATATTTATGAAAATAATACAATTCTTTCGAACAATTTTATTGAAATGTTTGAAAGAAATTAATTTTTTAGCTAAAAATTTTAATAATTTTGAGGCTAATTAAATAATGGCTAAGACTTTTATTACAATTTTTACAAATAATTGAATTGTAGTAAAAAAAATTATAATATTTTAGAAAATAATTGAATAATTGAAAAGTGATAAGACTTTTATTGAAACTTTCACAAATAATTGAATTCTTGGGAAGAATTTTATAATTTATCGAATAAAAATTATCGATAAATTATAATAAAATTTATCGTACTAAATTATTGTGAATAATTGTAATAAACTATTAAAAAAAAATTGAATATATATGAACAATTTCATTATTTTCGAAAAAATTGAGTTCTTGATGAGAATTTAATAAATATTCCTTCAAAGAGTTCATGTTTTCGAAATATAATAAATATTATAAAATTCTTCTTTTAAATAAGTGAATTCTCGTGGATAATTTTATTTGTGAAAATAATTTATCTTTTCGATTAAGTATTTAATGAAAAATAATTGAAATTCTTCGATGATTTTAATTATTTATGAAGTGAAATTTTATCGAATTTTTTTTTATAATAGAATTTTTATGATAAATGTTATTCACGGCAAAAGTATGTGAATTATTGCGAGAAAATTGTATAAAAATTTTGTAAATTAATTGGTTTTTCCGCAATTTTTCTGAAAATGCTATTTTCTAAATTAATTGAATTCTAGTGGGAAATTTATTATTTATGCAAATAATTGAATTTTTGAAATTAAATCACTTTTAGAATTATTTTTAAGAGAATTAAATGTTTGCAAATACATGTTACTAAATATTTCATTTTTTAATTGTTCTAATGGATTTATGCAAATTTCAGAAACTAATTGAATTCTTTCGTGAAATTTCATCAAAATTTTAAAATTTTCGAAAATATAGACCATAATAAATTAAGTGTTTTCTTAATAAGTGAATTTTACAGATTTTGATTATGAATTTATCCGAAATTTGAAAATGAAAAATTTTTTTAATTTGCATTATAAATAATAATAATAAAATGCAGCGATGATAAAAAAAATATCGTTTAGCAGTCGCGGGCAAAAGAGATTGAAAACTAAATGATCAATTAGTTTTTTCTCACTTAGCTCTAATATAGAGCAAAACTAATAAGTTTTGAAAAGAAATATAATTTATATTTCCCGATCACTTCTTTCTTTTCTCCCCCTAATGATGGTAATTTACCAGTTTAAAGTGTTTACACTTGACAAGTCACAATTTCTGCATTGATATCTGACACGATATTTCATTTCTAATAATAATTATGATACAAGTAATGATATGTTAATATTAGCAATAATTCCTATCATGACCCAGAAAGATCGTTTTCGATTAATTGACATTCTTTTTCTCCTCGAATATAGAAACAGTTAATGTCAAAATGATTTTTTTTCGTGTAAGAAAGAAAGAAAGAAAGAAAGAAAGAAAGAAAAAACCTGTCAGGAGAGGAAAATATGAAGGAAAAAAAGGACAGATTGTCAATTAGAAAATAGTATAATCTTGATTTTATTCATGAATGCATTTCACGAAATGAGTACATCTTGACTCTTTGACATGAAACAAAATGTATATTTAAAATATGTTTATATTGGAATATATATATATATATAGATGAGAGTGTGGAATGTCGATTTCTATATAAAATACAGTATCCGTCGTCATTCTTCTTTTGACATATGGTATGGTGTGTGGACTATTTAATTTCCCTGTATGAGAGATATGCACTTGGTGGCCGTGTCTCGTTTCATGTGCGACATATTGATTATGCCAATTAACGGTAACTATCTCTTGTGTGTATGTGTTGTGCCAGCAGACAGGAACTGCAAACTCTAGGTAAATCCGATGGAAGGAATCGACATTGGCACGTGGCAAAGCGCACATATTCCTACTGCCCGCAGACAATTTACTCCACTAGACTGGAAATAGTTTCCTGATTTCGAACCAGATTAAATTTTCTTCTATTTTTGGCTGTGGTGAAAGAAAATCATAATTTCTATTTTGCGGATATGCTGCTATTGAATTTTTTTTTTTTTGCTCTTAATTAAGATTGTAATTTTATTACAAATTAATATCGATAGTGGCTAATTATGAATTATCTTTTTACTTCGTATTGCGGGAAAATATTTTTACATTATATATATGTAGTGGCAAATTTTACGTGTGCTAGCGTGCGGAACGTTAAATTCAAATTATTATAATGCAAAGTAAAAAATTTTTTATTTTCAATTTTCAATTTTTTTAAAATTAATTCATAATCAAAATTTGAAAAATGCTCTTAAGTAAATATTTAATTACTTATTATTGTTTATATTTTCCAATGTTTTAAAATAACTGTTCGAAAGAATTCAATTATTTACATAAATGTGACGCGCTACCAAGAAAGGTACCTATAAGAAGCAAACAAATTATAGGTTATGTTCGTGTTAGATTTGTCTTGATTAAAAGATTATTATTAATTAATTAAATTTGAAAGCAATTTTCATTGAATATTTTTAAGTATAATGAAGACTTAAAGATCAATAATTTTTAATTATTACTATAATTGATTCTCTTTTTGTATTTCCACTCGAAAAATTAAAATCATAACCTCAAATTTTTTGCTTCTTAGGTACCTTTCATCGGAGAGTGAAATAAATAGTAAAATACTTTGAAGAAATTAAATTATTTTCAATATAATTTTAGTCAACTTTCACGAAAGAATTCAATTGTTCTCTAAAATTTTCATAAAGGCATTTAAACAAATTGAAATATTTAGTAACATGTCTTTGCAAACATTCAATTCTCTTAAAAATGATTCTAAAAGTGATTTAATCTCAGAAATTCAATTATTTGCGTAAATAATAAATTTTCCACTGGAATTCAATTAATTTAGAAAATAGCATTTTCAGAAAAATTGCGGAAAAACCAATTAATTTACAAAATTTTTATACAATTTTCTCGCAATAATTCACATACTTTTGCTGAGAATAACATTTATCATAAAAATTCTATTTAAAAATTAAAATCTGATAAAATTTCATTTCATAAATAATTAAAATCATCGAAGAATTTCAATTATTTTTTATTAAATACTTAATCCAAAAAATCAATTATTTTCACAAATAAAATTTTCCACGAGAGTTCAATTATTTAAAAGAAGAATTTTATAATATTTATTATATTTTGAAAACATGAACTCTTTAAATGAATATTTATTAAATTCTCATGAAGAACTCAATTTTTTCGAAAATAATGAAATTTTTCATATATATTCAATTCTTTTTTTAATATTTTATTACAATTATTCACAATAATTCAGTTATTTCGATGAATTATAAAATTCTTCCCAAGAATTCAATTATTTCTGAAAGTTTTAATAAAAGTCTAAACCATTATTCAATTATTTTCTAAAATATTAGAAGTTTTTACAGAAATTCAATTATTTGTGAAAATTGTAATAGAAGTCTTAGCCATTATTTAATTAGATTCAAAATTATTAAAAATTTTAGCTAAAAAATCAATTTATTTCAAACATTTCAATAAAATTGTTCGAAAGAATTGTATTATTTTCATAAATATAGTAAAATTTTTTGCAAAAATTAAATTGTTTTCAATACAATTTTAATAAACTTTCACGAAAGAATTCAATTATTCTCTGAAATTTGCATAAATCCACCGAAAGAATTCAATTATTTAGTACAGTCTTTGCAAACATTTAATTCTCTTAAAAATAAGTCTAAAAGTGATTTTATCTCAAAAATTCAATTATCTAGAAAACTGTCTGTAAAATCTATTTTAAAAATTTAATTATTCTCTAAAATTTTAAAGAAAATTCTTGTAAAATATTAATTTTTATTTTTTAAAAATTAAAAAATGGTACAGTTTGTTTATAAAAATTTTATCATGTCAAATGTTTTCATAAAATTTCACTCAAAGAGACCAGTAAAATAATAATTAAAATTATAAATTCAATTATTTTTTAAAATATTAAAATTCATCGCATAAATTAAATATTGAATAAAAATTTGTAAAATAAATTTGCACAAAATTAGTCGAAGGAAATGAAATGTTTAAAAACAGTAAAATTCTTCTCAAGAATTAAATTTGTGCATAAAAATTAGTAAAATAAATTTGCATAAAATTAGTCGAGGGAAATCTAATGTTTGAAAATTTTTATAAAATACTTCGCAAGAATTAAATTTTTTTTTAAATATTTAAATTCTTTCATGAACAATAAAATTTGTCGCAAAAATTTAATTTATTAGCAGGATGAGAAGGAAGTAAACATGTCTTTTTCATAAAAATTAAATAAAAATCGAGAAAGAAAAAAATTTTTTTTTTTTTTTTTTAATAAACTTCAACAAAAAAAGTATTTAATTATTGTTTTTAACAGAAGCGATTAATTGAAATACTTGAAAGGAATTCTTCATAAAATTCAATTATTTTTAAAATTTTCAATTAAAATTATTAATGAAATTAGATTATTTAAAAATATTCAAAGAAATTCTTTAAAATAAATTTAATCAGGATTTTGAAAATTTTGAATAAAATTTTTCGCAAGAATTCAATTTCTTTTATTAATAATAAAATTCTTCAAAGGAATGCAATTATTTGGAATTTAATTGTAGTAAAATTTCTCGAAAGAATACAATTATTTTTGAAAATATTAATTAAATTCAATTATTTTCAAAAATTCTGATAAAATTTTGCGGAAAAATTGAATTATTTGTTTAAATATAATAAAATTCATCGCAGAAATTCAATTATTTTTAATAGTATTTTAATGAAGTTTCTCAACAGAGTACATTTTTTTTGATAATATTTAATAAATGTTTTCGATTGAATACAATTACTTTGAAAATTTAAAAGAAAAAATTCTTCCACAACATTAAATTATTTTCAAAAATTATAGTGAAACATTGTTGGTTAAGCATTTCTGGTAACTTTTACTACTTTTGGAGTAATTTTTTTTATGTTCCACTATTTATGTTTAATTTATTTACTTTATTCCACTGTTTGAATCAAACATAATTATCTTTATTATACAGTCAACTAAAAATTATCTTTGAATTAACCCCTTAACTGTGGTGACGAAGATTTGACGGCCAAAATCTTCGTTATCCGAAGTTAAGAGGTTAAACATAATAATTTTGATTCAATACAAAATAAATTAATAAATTTGATTCAATTAAAATTATGTTTAATTTAAATATAAAATATATAATTATTAATGCAAACCTATTTTTTTGGTTAACTACTTATTTTTGAATTTAAAAAAAAATTTCCCCAGCGTCGTAGTAAATTTTACTAATTTTTTACAGAAAGGTTCTTTAAACGTATAGTAAAATTTACTTCGAACGTTGGAAAATTTACCAGAAATTTTTCTACTATAAAAGATAGGTAAAAGTTACTTTATATTTTTTTTCTCAGTGAATGGTTGAAAATTTCGAAGTAGAATTAGTGGATGACTTTTCTCTAATTCAGATTTGTTGACAAAACTAAACATCGAAAAAGTTGCACATTCCGACAAGTTCTACTGTGTTATATGATATACAAAAAGAAAGAATTAAAATTCCGGTACAGAGAGTGTATTAAATACGGAAACTAATTGTAAAACCAAAGCACATGATGTGCATTAAAGAGCAGTAGTAATATTTATACAAACGTATTAAAACTTCCACTTCAGTAAATCAGACTCTTATCGTACAGAACTATATCCTTTAGGAAAATTTACAGTCGAGTGAATTTTATTCGAATCATCCTCTCAAAGAGTTACTCTCTCTCTTCTTTTTTCTTCTTTTTTATTTCTTTTTTTTTTATTTCTTTCTTTTACCATCTTTCTTTTATTCTCTCATCTAAATGCGGTGTCTCTATATCATAAAAGCATTTTATTCACTCAATAAATTGTCCTAAGCGTCATAATCCAAACATATATTACCCAGAAGGCACAATTTTCAATAGAAGTCTGTATTGTATGTATATATATATATGTACTTGAAGGTGTCTTTAGGATGTGTTAAGGACATTTTACTGTCTTTGTCTTTATATGACGATTATTTAACATTGCGGTTTGCAGATGCGTGATGCGCATTCCAAACTCTCAATGAAATTTATATATTGGTACAAAAACTTACACTTACACACATTCATAAATAAATATAAATATAAATATATATATATGAATGCATTGGTATTGTAACGGGTTAAAGCCGCGTCTGCGAGTTTCTGTTTTCGCTGTGGCATTAAATAATGGTTGTCTCTGTGAGCTCTAATCCGTATATATAAGATCCAAAGAACGGATAGCGAAACTAGTTTTCTCAAATCAACGTCGCTCTTATATGCTTCCCCTCCACCTCCATCCCCCAACCCTTCTTTTTCCTTGTCTCACGAAATCTGACATACGATCGAAATCCAAGTGTTATGGAACATTCTGTGTGTGGTTGTATATATATATATATATAGGTATGTGTATAACACTGTCCTTTGATTATTGTCAATAGAATACGGTTTTACTTCTGGAATGCTCTCGCGAATCTTTTCAATCTTTTTAGATCTTAACTCCCGTTCTATGTGCCATGGCAATTCTACAATGGTTGATCTCTTATAAACTTATTGTATTTTCTATATATATATATATATATATATATATACTTATAGTTGTGTTTATTTTTATACATCACTCGTTTGCACTCATTGTTGTTAAAAAAGTGATTTATATTTTTTACAATACTGATTCTAATTGTTAGAATACTTTTGGAAGAGTTTAGTGATTATTAATTATACCCCACACTGATTGTGAGAAAAAAAAATTTTCAATAAAAAATAATCAGGGTTGCCACAGATCAGGGAAAGTAAAATTGGTCAGCGAAGTCAGGAAAAAGTAAGGGATTTTTAGTAAAAGTACTGGAAAAATCAAATTTCAAAAATTTATGAAAAAACTCTAAATTTTGATGTTTTTTTTGTTTGCCCTGTAAACTATAAAAATAACCACGAATTTTAAAACAAAACCTTGAATTTTTTCTCTTTCAGACACGAATTTCTTTTTAAATAACTTAATTTTTAAAGAACTATCATAAAATTATGACTTATAAATTATGTAATGAATAATTTTTACAATTTTCATAAATACTAGATTGTTAAAAAAATTTTTACTAAAAATACTAAAAAAATTTAATTTTGGAAGTTACAAATAATTACAGAAATTCAATTATTTTTAAAAGTAATAAAATTCTTCGCAGAAATTCAATTGCGTTCAAAAATTTTTGTCAAAATTTCAATAATTATCTTTATAAATAATGAAATTCATCAATGTTCAATTATTAAAAAAAATTTTTTTTAATTCTCGTCAAAATTTCAATTATTGTTATGAATAATACAATTCTTCTTTAAAATTAAAAAATATATTTAAAAACTTGAATAAACTTCTTGTTAAAATTTCACAGAAATTTAATAATTTATGAAATTTTCAAAAAATTTCTTTAAAATAATTAAATTATTTTCATAAATGCTAAAATTTTCACGTGTATTCAATTATTTAATATATAGATTTTTTTGAAAAATATCAATTATTTAAAAAGATTTTTATAAAATTCGTCGCATGAATCAATTATTTAAAAAAAAATTAACAATGTTCTTTACAAGAATTGAATTATTTTTATAAATAATAAAATTCTTCGCCGAAAATCAATTATTTTAGAAAAATTTCAATAACATTTTTGGAAATTTTTAAAAATTATTTTCATGAATAATAAAACTCATCGCAGGATTTTAATTAATTTTGGATACAATATTTTAATCAAATTCCTCGAAAAATGTAATTATTCTTAAAAATTTTATTAAAATTTTGTCAAAAGAATTCAGTTATTTAAAAATTTGTTGATAAAATTCTGTATGAGAATTCAATTTTAACAAACATTCAATTATTCAATAAATTATTCATTTCTAATTTAAGTAATTGAATTTTTCTAGAATTTTCTAATAAAAATTGATTAAAAAATGAAATTACCGAATAATCGATTTATTGTTTATGAAAATAATTGAATTATTGCAACGAATTTTATTACAATTTTTTCAAATAATTGAATTTTTTTGAGAAAATTTACTACTTTTAAAAATAATTGAATTCTTGCGAAGGATTTTATTAGAATTTTTGTAAATAATTAAATTTTTGTTGAAAAATTTCATGGTTTTTTAAATTATAACAAAATATGAAGAAGGTGAACACTCCGAGTACCACACAGACTTAAAATTTTTGTTTCGAAATTTTAATAAAATACTTAGTATCTATTCAATTGTTGTAATTATTGTCATAAATAATGAAATTCATCGAAAGAATTTAATTATATTGAAAAGTAACAAAATTATTACCGAAAATTCAATTATTTTGAGACATTTTAATAAAATTCATTGCAAAATTCAATTATTTTTATTAATAACAATATTCATCACAAAAGTTCAATTATTTTTAAAAGTTAGAAATTTCGACTTGCAAATGCATTATTGAAAAAAATTCGAATAAAAAGTTTGAATGAATTTAGTTATTTCTATACCTAAATAATAATATAAAATACTACAACAGACATTTAATAAAATTACTGTCAAAAAGTAGTTATCCTTAAAAAAAATTTCACATTTAAATGATTTTAATTTATTGTCTACTATTTTCATAAAATTTTCAAACTGAATTTAATTACTTAAACAATGTTTTGTAAAAATCTTCGTAAGAATTCAATTCTTTTCATGAATATTAAAAATGTTTCAGGAATTCAATTATTTAAATTAGAATTTGCATAAAATGAGTCAAAAGAAATCTATTATTTAAATTTTTTGTAAAAGTTCTTCGCAAGAATTAAATTATTTTTATAAATATTTATATTGTTTAATGAATAAGAAAATTCGTTGCAGGAATTTAATTTACTATCGCAGGATAAGAAAAAGTTAAGAATTTTTCATGAAAATTATAGGAAAAAGTCAGATAAATATAATATAGAATGGGATTTTTTGCAGTTTTGTAAGGTGTCTAAATTGATTTTTTTTGTCGTCAAGTTTAATTTTTTGATAGCTGTTTTTTTTTACTACTTTTTAATACATTCTTATGAAAAATATGAGAAAATCTTGTTTTAATTCAAAAGTAACCTTTTTTTAAATTAATTATCGAGTGCGAAGTCTGTTATACGAAAAAACCGATTTTTTTAAATTTAAAGAATAAATAAAATAGCTATAACGAGACATTTCTTACATTCACCATCATGAAGTGTCTTTTTATCAGAAATTTTTCAAATTTCTGAAATGCTTTCCTTCAATCTGACTTGGTTAGAGAATTTCATTATTCAACTATGGTAACATTATTCTTGGACTTGGCACACACAAACACTCCATAATAGTGAATCATTGCGTGGTAATAGCATTGTCAGATAGTATCGATTCTTGAGCTTCAGGAATCGAGGAATCTTAGGCGCGACCTTTTTAAGGACGAAGTGAATGTAACTCCTCTATATACCTATATAGATTCATGAACACGTGATTTTCATACTTAATTACAACTTTGCCTTTAACCTTTGCCTTAATTATAATAAATCAATGCTAATTAAACAATTAACGTTTTAATTACACTTTCTATTTTACATATAGACACAGACACACTCTCCCAATTAAATCTTAAATGATGGCCAATTTTTTAAACATTTCTTTAATAAATTTAGGATAATTTTTTTACTTTTAAATTTATTTTGAAGGAAGAACAGAGTTGCTACAGATAATTAATAATAATTAATAGTAATAATAATAATAATAATAATAATAATAATATTTATTGTTATAATTTGTTTTCTGTTACATTTAGAAAAAAATTTTATAAATAAAATAAACTAATAATTTAATAATACTAATACACTCGGGTCACAAAGTTTCAGTACATTTGGACTTTTACTTGTAAATGCTCGCTTTACTTCAAATTCAAATATTTCTGTAAAAATAGGTGCTACAGATATCAAACTAGGATCATTTTAAAGCTCAATAAATTTAGAGTCAAATAGGCAAAAAAATAACCAATTTAATATTGTAAATTTGAAAATATAATTCTTTAAAGTTAGAGATTTTTTATGAAAATTGCGATTTCGTAATCTGGAGTTTAAGCGAACGCCAATTAATGAAAAAATTTCTTTAAGATTTGACAGTTTTACAATATAATGTACAAATTTCACTCTTTAATTCGAGACCAAAATCTTTTATAAGTATTCAGTATTTGCCTTAAATTCTGTAAAAATAATTACTCTTGCTTTCTAAAGTTTTCAAGGAATATAAATTGCAAATTCGTCATTTCTGTTCACTTGTTTTATCAATTAACCAAATTTTTGAAAAATGTGCATCTCTTTTTTATTGTAAAATTTAAAAAATTGCACCTTGAAATAAAATAAGTAATAATGCGAGTTAAAATTTGCAACATTATAAGAAGAGGGATAAATTTCATGTAAATAATTTAAATTTACTACAGTCAAGAGGTTCAATATTTTTCAAAAGTGTGGTTAATTGATAAAACAAATGAATAGAAACGACGAATTTGCAATTTATATTCTTCGAAAAATTTAGAGCAAGAGCAATTATTTTTATACAATTTGAAAAAAATACTTCATATTTGTAAATGATTTTTGTCTAGAATTAAAGAATGGAATTTGTACTTGTTATTGTACAACTGTCAAGTCTTAAAAAATTTTTTTCTTCAATTGGCGTTCGCTTGAACTCCAGATTCCGAATTCGCAATTTTCATAAAAAATCTCTAACTTTAAAGAATTATATTTTCAAATTTACAATATTAAATTGGTTATTTTTTTGCCTATTTGACTCTAAATTTATTAAGCTTTAAAATGATCCTTGTTTGATAGCTGTTGCATCTATTTTTACAGAAATATTTGAATTGGAAGTGGAGCGAGCATTTACAAGTAAACAGTCAAAATGTACTGAAACTTTGCGACCCGAGTGTAAATAAAATAGTAAATAAACAAATTAATTGAATATTATCAATTAAATATTTACTTGAACAGAGTTGACACAGGTCGGAGAAGTCAGGGAAAATTCAGAGAAAGTAAAATTGGTCAGAGAAATCAGGGAAAAATCAGGGATTTTTAATAAAAGTACTGGAAAAAATTGAATTTTAAAAATTCAATAATTAATAATAAATAATAAATCAAATAATAATAATAATAATAATAATAAATAATAATAATAAATAAAAATAATTATAACTATCATAAATTATGACTTATATTTATTATGTTCAAAAATTTAAAAACAATTCTCTTCAAAATTACAATTATTTTTATAAATAATAAAATACTTCATTAAAATTCAATTATTTTTAAAAGTTTTAATAAAATTCTTGACAAAATTCCACAAGAATTCAATTATTCAATTTTTAATAAATGTCTTCAAAATAATTCAATTATTTTCATTAGTAGTAATGAAATTTTTCACAGGAATTCAATTATTTAAAATACAAAATTTAATAAAATTTGTCGAAAAATATCAATTATATAAAAATATTTTTATAAACAATAAAATTCTTCACCGAAATTCAATTACTTTTATAAACTTGAATAAAATTCGTTGTAAGAATTCAATTATTTATATAAACTTGAATAAAATTCATTGAAAGAATTAAATTATTTTTAAAATTAATAAATTTCTTCGCAAAATCTAATTATTCTAAAAAATTAAAAAAAATATATTTTCATAATTTCAATTGTATTTATAAATAAAAAAATTCTACATCTAAATTCAATTATATTTAAAAATTTTAATAAAATTCTTGGAAAAATTTTGTAGATATTCAATTTTAATGAATTAATTCAAAATAATTCCATTATTTTCATAAGTAATAAAATTTTCACAGGAGTTCAATTACTTAAAATACAAAATTTCATAAAATTTTTCGAAAAATATAAATTATTTAAAAAATTCTTCACCGAAATTTAATTATTATTATAAACTGGAATGAAATTCTTTGTAAGAATTCAATTTATTTATTTAAATAATAAAATTCTTCACATAAATACACTTATTTTTATAAATTAGAAGAATTAAATTATTTTTAAAATGTAATAAAATTCTTCGCAGAAATCCAATTGTGTTTGAAAATTAAAAAAAAAATTCTTGTTAAAATTCTAAGTAACTTTATAAATAATAAAATTCTTCTCCAAAATTCCATTATTTTATGGAAATTTTAAGAAAATCTAAATTATTTTCATAAGTAATAAAACTCATCGCAGAATTTTAATGATTTTTTATACAATATATATTTTAATCAAATTCCTCGAAAAATGTAATTATTCTTAAAAATTTTATTAAAATTTGTCAAATTAAATTCATATATTTAAAAATTTATTAACAAAATTCTTTATGAGAATTAAATTTTAACAAAGAACATTCTATTATTCAATAAATTATTTATTTTTTGATTTAATCAAATTTATTATGTATTGAATCAAAATTATTAAGTTAAATTCAAAGATAATTTTTTGGTTGACTGTATAACAAAGATAATTAATTACAGTTCGATTTAAATATATATATTGTTTTCTCAGTGAATATTAATCGGTTATTTGAATAAAATAAATTTTATTTGTGTAATTTTTTGTTGCTATTTGAAAATAACAGTTAAAATTTGTATATATATATATAAAGAGGTCGCGAATTGGAAACAATAATTTTATTGGAGAAAACAAGTTTTTGCAATTTTATTTCATGTAAATAATACGTATATATTATTGGAATATATATCGGACTAGAATGAATGAATATGATTTTGTTGTTGTCATTGTCTGATGCACAATAAACCACAAACTGTAGTGACTTTGCTGTACTAGATATATAGCGTTTGCTTGATCTCTTTTCATCGTCGACCCTGTCTCGAGGACATAATATGTGGGCAAGTAACGCCTTGTAAAATGTCAAACTCACTTTAGAGATTCGCGGCATGTAAACAGACAACTAAAAAATTTTCACCTCAGGGACGCCTTGTTTGTTTAAACATTTTCTTTTTTTTCATGTCAAAAAAGATAAATGATAAGGGTGATAGTAAAAATAAATGTAATTATTATAATTACTTGTAAAATAATTTAAATAATAATAATAATAATTATTATTATTATTATTATTATATAAATTATTTAATTTAATTGAATTTATTTTTATTATAAAAGAAATGTAACTATTATAATTATATATATTGTGATAATAAATTTTTTTTATTATTATTACAATATATAAAATTATAACAGTAATTTTATATTTTATTCTGAAAAAAATTTAATTTGATTTAAATAACCACTTGTCTATTATCGAATAATAAATATTTACCTGAATCTAACAATTTTTAGGTCCATTAAATTATTTCAATCAATTAAATGGTATTTGCTATCAAATACTGAAATTTATTATTGATTACAAAAAAAAAAATTTAATTGACTTAAATAAAATTTATTTACTTCAAGTAACTATTTATTTTACAATAGACAAGAAAAATTTGAATTGTTTGAATAAATGAAAAAATAATTTGAATCAAGTTATTTATTCGTCTAAATTTAAATAATTATTTTTAATTCTAGTTTTACTGAGTTAAAAAATTAATTAAAATTAAATATTAGTTTGTGGAAAATTTCTAACGTTTCGGCTTTCAGTAGAGAAAATAAATTTTCAATACATTTTTCATGATTGTTGAATAGAAAAAAAAAATGATGTTTATTCAAGCATCGCTTAATTGAACGTTGATCTAACGGCTTTTGTGTTGATCGCTCTTCTTTATTGCGACAACAAAGACGTCTGGTTCACCTACTTTTTACACTAATTATGTTATCCTCATTCACAAATATAATTCAGACAAGAATATTTATCAACACTTTCGTAAAACTCGTCCTTTATCGTTTATACTTTTGTTATTTTTGATTCAATGATTAAGAAAAATATTTTTTTTTATTTCGTCAACATAGAGACTTTCGAAATAAGGGAGAGAAGTAAATTTAATTTTAAAGTAAAATTTGAAGAAGAAAATAATTTTTTTTCTTTTGAGAAATGTTTTCTTAACTTTACGACTATTGCTTTTAGAGTTAACAAATTTTTTTTAATGATTATTAAATATTTTATTATTTTTATTAATATTTTTGTAATTTTTCCTTAAAAAATAAAAATAATTAATAATAATAATAATTATATTAATTGTTATAATTATTATATTAATAATTAATATGCAACTATTTTTCTAAATAAAAAATATTTCAATTTTAATGTATAGAGATGCAGAGAGGAGAATTTGATTGCTTGTTATAGAGAATATATAATTATTGTAGTTATTTAATCTCTATGTATAGAATGCTTTTAGCGACTTAACTATCAGGTTTTCACACTCTAAGCTGATTTGCATATTAATTTTAATAGAATATTGATTTACGTTTTTTTTTCTAATATATAATAATCTCAAATTATTGAATAATTAAAGCTTCGAAGTTTAATATTGAAATTAGTTTATAATCTTAAACGGTAATTTTGTTAGCCACATTAATTATTCATATTTATTATGGTCAAAGTGCTATTACTAATCGTCAATAATTAACTAAACACTTAATTACCTCATCAAATAGCAAAATGTATATAATTAAATGCAGATCATTTTGTTAACTGTCAATTAAAACTTTAAAAGTGAAAGTATTTTGTTGTACAAAATGTATATTATTTCATCGTCGCGATCAGTGCGGGGATTTATTTGCAAAATTCTTTTTTAAAAAAAAAACCCCGAAAATTGTCAAGACTAAAAAAATATTTATTCTATTAATTGTGATATATGATTCATTCTAATATATTATTTGTATTTTTATTATTATTTTTACTATTATTAATTCATTAATTGCTGAGTTAGTAGTTAGTAAAAGAATTAGGCAAATTATATTTGATTTTGTAGTTAATGTAGGAAAAAAAATTTGGCAGATTAACTTTCTGTAGAAATTAGTTATTTTTCAAAGTTAGACGATCATTCTTTGAGAATATAGGATAAAATTTGTGAATGTCGTTATTTGTTTTCTTTTATGGGATGACGACATTAAAATGAAGATACTTTAGAGATGAAACGACAAACGGCAACATCGTTATTTATCCTTATCTGAATCCCTTCGAATGGGACGTCAAACCGCTAGCCACATCAAGCTCTTTGAAGGCTTCTTCATTTTTTATTTTATACCAAACTAACGACCACGCTTTCCGCTATATATTGACGTTCAGTGGACGCAAATGCAGGTGTAGTGTGCTGAATCAGTCGAGTCTAATTTTGTCATCTTGTCATGCAATTATAAAATGCTATTTAAACGTCTTGACATCCTATATCGAAATTCTTATCAATTTGGACCGAATATATATATACAACTTTTTCTTCTAAATATTTATACTTCATATTATACGTAAAATATATTTATTATAATATGTAGGCCACACCTGTTTGAAAAAATTGT
The DNA here is from genome assembly GCA_032872475.1 of Leptopilina myrica (nomen nudum). Taxonomy (NCBI): domain Eukaryota; kingdom Metazoa; phylum Arthropoda; class Insecta; order Hymenoptera; family Figitidae; genus Leptopilina; species Leptopilina myrica (nomen nudum). The sequence goes on along the minus strand of CM065465.1, from coordinate 28,703,872 downwards.
TTACACCTTTTTTTGCATCTTTCTCGAGCGTATTTCTTGAAATTTAAATCATTAAAGATTTATTTTTTATTATTCAGAAAATAATAATTCCAAGGCGAATAGTTAGCTTATTGATACTATTGTAAAATCAAACATTGTTTAAATTAATGGAAAATAAATTTGCGTTCAAAAGTGTTTGGAAATTACAGAGTTGCTTCGGTTTGGGACTAAGTCTTAAAAAATTCTGATGATTAGAATATTTTATTTCAACTTATAAGTAGTATTTAACACCATTCGCCATTTAGAAAACAATCAAAAAATTTTTTTACAAATTTATTTCTACCAATTTTTAATAATTCTGTCATCGGCAAATCACCTTATTTTTAGATTCCGTTTTTGGATTGCCTGGAAATTTTGGAAAAGTCAGGGAATTTTGATCAAAATCCTGGAAAATTGTTGTTTTCTAATTGTATTTATTATCGAAACCTAAGTTTACTTTAATATTTCAACATTCAATTTTAAAAGAGTTGCGTTTACAATTTTCATAATTAAAGGAACTTTACACTGTTAAAATTTAAGAAATTTAAAAAATTTAAAAGATTTAAAAATTAATAAAAAATGTTCCCCTTTCAAGTTTGCTACGCTTTTGCTCTTTTCAAATTCCCTGACTTTACCAGGTTTTCGGTTTTCCAGACTAAAAAATGGAATCATTCCCGGTTTCTAAAACAACATTTATCATTAATAAGAAACTTGTACGAAAACATCAATAACTTGATTCTTAATTGAATCATTAATTATTATTTTTTCATATAGAAATTAAGATTTTCAAAAATTAAATTATTTTTTTCTTCTTTTATTATTTATTACTCAAAGAATTAAATTATTTTTAAAAATTTCAATGAAATTCTATGTGACAATTTAATTTTGTTACAAAATAATTTTAATAAATTCTTCTTAAAAATTTAGTTAATTTCAAAAATTTCAAACTTCTATTATTTTCAATGTCTACTATTTCAATAAAATTTCACAGAAAACAATTCAATATTTGAAAAAGAAACTTTAATAAAATTAGTTTCAAGAATTCAATTATTTTCCAAGGATAACGTAATTCTTTGCAAAAATCCAATTATTTACAAAAATTGAAAAAATTCCTGTCAAAATTTTAATTATCTTTAAAAATAATAAAAAAATTTCTTCAAAATTCAATTATTTTAAAAAATTGTAATAAAATTCTTGTCAGAATTTCAATTATTTTTAATATTCAAAATTTACATCAAATTTTTCGAAAAATGTAATTATGAAAAAAAAAATTTTATTAAAATTTTTTAAAAGCATTGAATTACCTATTATTTTCATCATTAAATGAAGATTTTTATTTGAAATTTTGTAAAATTTCTATTTTAAATAAACTTGATTAGAAATTTTAAGAAACATAGATTAAAAAACAATATTTTAATATCTAAAATTGTTCTGAAATTTGTTAAATTTTTTATCATACACTGAATTTATTTTTTAAAATAATGAATGTATAGAATAATTTTACTTAAAAACACTAAAACTAATTGAATTTCTGCAATAATTAGGTATTACTGCATAAATTCAATTATTTTTAAATGTAGTATAAGGTTCCTATCAAAAATTCAATTATTTCTTTTTTTATTATTTATTCTTCAAAGAATTACTTTATTTTTCAAAATTTTCATGAAATTCTTTTGTAACAATTCAAGTTTTTACAAATTAATTTTAATAAAATTCTTTTCAGAAACTCAAACTATATTAAAAAAATTTACCAAAATTGTAATAAACTTACAATTATTTTTATAAATAATACAATTTTTTTCCGAAATTCAATAATTTAGAAAATTTTTCATAACATCTTGGTTGTATTTCAATTATTTTTAATATATTTTATGAAATTCGTTTTATCAAATTTCTCGAAAAATGTAATTATTTAATATTAAATATGAACGCAGATCATATTTAATATTTAAATTCCGAATGATAAATTCACTCCCTTTAGTTGAAATATATTTAAAAATTTTAAAAGCATTTAATTATTATTTACAAAATTGTTGATAAAGTTCAATTATTTAATAAAATGTTTATTTTTAGAGTTAAATAAATGAATTCTCGTAGAATTTTTTAATAAATATATATTTTTGAATATGATATTCAATTATAATTCAAAACTTAAACTGAAATGTATTTTTAAATCAATATATTTATTAGAAGATTCTATAAGAAATCAATTATTTAACTACAAAAATAAACAATTTATTAAATAATAATTAAATGTTTCTTAAAATTGAATTTTCACAAAGAATTTTATCAAAATTTCATTATTTTGTTTTTTATTATAATTTATAACACATAACTAATGTTATTAATTATTATTATCATTATTATTTATTTTCAAGAGACAAATTAAAAAATAAAATTTTAACAATCATTTCATCTTTCAAAAAATTTGATGAAAATTTTGTATATTAAAAATAATAGAAATTCTGACAAAAATTTTATTAAAATTTTTGAAAATAATTGAATTTTGGAGAAAAATTTTATCATTTATAAAGACAACAAAATAAATTTAAATTAAAAATTTTTTATGTTGACAAGAATTTCTTTTTTTATTATTTATTCTTCAAAGAATTACATTATTTTTCAAAATTTTTATGAAATTCTTTTGTAACAATTCAAGTTTTTTCAAAATAATTTTAATAAAATTCTTTGTAGAATATCAAACTATGTTAAAAAATTTACAAAAATTTTAAGAAACTTTCAATTATTTTTGTAAATAATACAATTTTTCTCCGTAATTAAAGTATTTGGAAAAATGTTAAAATTAAAAAAAAAGTAAATGTTGAAAACAATTGAATTTTGACAAATTATTTTGAAAGAAAGGAAAAAAATTTTAATGTTTGAAAATAATTTAATTCCTTGAAGAATGAATGAAAAAAATTTAATTTTTGAAAATTCTAATTTTGATATGAAAAAATAGTAATTAAATATTTATTTTCAAATTAAGTTATTTATGTTTTCGAAGAAGTTTCTAATTAATGATAAATGTTTTAGAAAACTGGGAATAATTCCATTTTTTAACCTGGATAACCTGGAAAAGTCGGGGGATTTTGAAAAGAGCAAAAGCTTGGCAACTCTTTAGCCAAATCAAAAGCAGAAAATATTTAATATAAAGTATTGCAGTACAGAGGGAAAATCATTCGAAGAAATGAAGACCAACTTTTCAGGAGGTAAACAATCGTATAGCAGGAAAAAAGGGGGAAAAAATTGCGATTCACAGCTAACGGGTTGAAAAGTAGCGAGTGAGTTTTTGTCTTTTTGCGACACTGAGCTGGTAATTGGACGCTGAAGAAAGAAACGATTGGCGCGTCATTGTGTGCTGTATAAATACAGTAATTACAAGACTAGCTTCGAGTTGCAGTAACTAGGAAGGTTAGAAAACAACAGAAAACAAACGAACGAACGAACGCGCCAGGTCTTAAGGATAGCGATATAATAATTGATAAACAATGTGGAATGCAGGCTCCACATTCGTGGTCAGGTTGCTTCCTGGTCGCGTGGGCGACACCATATAGTCTATATATATATATATATGTATGTTTGTGTACGTATATGTTTTCTTCAGATCACGATACGATATAACTCACACACATTTATTTATATATCTATATGTTTATACCGAAACAAATTCCACATAGGGATAATTCTAAACTTTCTACAGCTATTTATTTTATTATTGTTTTCAATCTCCTTTGCATAATATGACAGTGGTCAAACACCCGCTAAACTGAACTCATAAATACCAACTTGAATTACATAAAAAAAAAAAAAAAAAAAATTTTTTCGCTTCAAATGTATCCTAGACGAGATAAGACAAGGCGCGTTTGATTTTATTTGTTTTCGAAGCATCAAGAAAAATGGAAAATTTTAGATGAAAGTTTCGATTGAAAGTTAGTAATTTTATTATGCACTGTTTTTTAAAGGAGCTTTTTTTCTCTGTTAAAAAATTTCTAACTGCTGTAAATAATTACAATTATAGTAAAAAAAAGGGGGCAGGGTTGCCACGCAACCGGAAAAAACTGAAAATCCTGGAAATGTTAGGGAGTTTTATAAAAATTTAAAAAACCTTGAAAAGTCAGGGAATTTTGATCGAAATCCTGAAAAACTGCTGTTTTTCAATTGTATTCGGGTCAGAATTAGTGAAATTTTCACAGAAAATAAAGAGTATTTTTTTTAAATCGAAATGTTGAAAAAACATTTCTATTTGGCCTTAAGAATGTGTTCATCAAAAAACAGAAAAGAAAATTATTTTTTATAAAAGTTATTGCAAAATTAATAGTTTTGCAACTTTTTAAACAAAATAAAATTTCTCCTAAATGAATGAACTGATTTAAATGAACCAAGCAGGAATATCAAGGGGATAAAATATACTTTCGTTTAGAATTAGAAAATTTTTAAAAAGTTTATTTTTTAATAATTATTAAAAATAATGTTTTAATTCTGAAAATCATCAAAATCGCATCTCCGTTCAATATAATTTTCATTATAACTTTTAAAATAATTGTCGCTCCAAAATTTTCTCAACGGATTTTGATTTCTTATAGTTTTAAGTGTATGTTAATATTTTTTTCAAATTTTTCAAATGGCGTAGAACATTAAAAAAAATTAATTGTTTATAAAATTTTTATTAAATAATTATTAAAAAATAAACCATTCCATATTTATTCTTGAAATCTAATTTTACTTCAATATTCAATTCAATTGTTTTCAAAAGTAATAAAATTCTTCGCAAAAATTCAAGTATGTTTGAAAATTTACAAAAATTCTTGTCAAAAAAAAAAAATTTTAATTTAAATTTATTGTCTTTATAAATGATAAAATTTTTCTCCAAAATTCAATTATTTTCAAAAATTTTAATAAAATTCTAGTCAGAATTTCTATTATTTTTAATATACAAAATTTTCATCAAATTTTTTGAAAAATAACATGATTGTTAAATTTTTTTTTTTAATTTGTCTCTTAAAAATAAATAATAATGATAATAATAATTAATAACATTAGTTATGTGTTATAATAAAAAACAAAATAATGAAATTTTGATAAAATTCTTTATGAAAATTCAATTTTAAGAAACATTTAATTATTATTTAATAAATTGTTTATTTTTGTAGTTAAATAATTAATTTCTTATAGAATTTTCTAATAAATATACTGATTTAAAAATAAATTTCAGTTTAAATTTTGAATTATAATTGAATATCATATTCAAAAATATTTATTTATTAAAAAATTCTACGAGAATTCATTTATTTAACTCTAAAAATAAACATTTTATTAAATAATTGAACTTTATCAACAATTTTGTAAATAATAATTAAATGCTTTTAAAATTTTTTAATATATTTCAACTAAAGGGAGTGAATTTATCATTCGGAATTTAAATATTAAATATGATCTGCGTTCATATTTAATATTAAATAATTGCATTTTTTGAGAAATTTGATAAAACGAATTTCATAAAATATATTAAAAATAATTGAAATATATAACCAAGATGTTATGAAAAATTTTCTAAATTATTGAATTTCGGAAAAAAATTGTATTATTTATAAAAATAATTGTTAGTTTATTACAATTTTGGTAAATTTTTTAATATAGTTTGAGTTTCTGCAAAGAATTTTATTAAAATTAATTTGTAAAAACTTGAATTGTTACAAAAGAATTTCATGAAAATTTTGAAAAATAAAGTAATTCTTTGAAGAATAAATAATAAAAAAAGAAATAATTGAATTTTTGCAGTAATACATAATTGTTGCACAAATTCAATTAGTTTTAGTGTTTTTAAGTAAAATTCTTCTATTACATTCATTATTTTAAAAAATAAATTCAGTGTATGATAAAAAATTTAACAAATTTCAGAACAATTTTAGATATTAAAATACATTTTTTTTTAATCTAGGTTTCTTCAAATTTCTAATCAACTTCATTTAAAATTGAAATTTTACAAAATTTCAAATGAAAATCTTCATTTAATGATGAAAATAATAGGTAATTCAATGCTTTTAAAAAATTTTAATATAATTTTTTTTTAATAATTACAATTTCGAGAAATTTGATGTAAATTTTGAATATTAAAAATAATTGAAATTCTGACAAGAATTTTATTACAATTTTTTTAAATAATTTAATTTTGAAGAAAAATTTTTTATTATTTTTTAAGATAATTTAAATTTTGACAGGAATTTTTGCAATTTTTGTAAATAATTGGATTTTTGCGAAGAATTACGTTATCCTTGGAAAATAATTGAATTCTTGAAACTAATTTTATTAAAGTTTCTTTTTCAATAATATTGAATTGTTTTCTCTGAAATTTTATTGAAATAGTAGACATTGAAAATAATAGAAGTTTGAAATTTTGGAAATTAACTAAATTTCTACGAAGAATTTATTAAAATTATTTTGTAACAAAATTGAATTGTCACATAGAATTTCATTAAAATTTTTAAAAATAATTTAATTCTTTGAGTAATAATTATAAATAATGAAAGATAAAAACAATAATTGAATTTTTGAAAATCTTAATTTCTATATGAAAAAATAATAATTAATGATTCAATTAAAAATCAAGTTATTGATGTTTTCGTATAAGTTTCTTATTATTAATAAATGTTGTTTTAGAAACCGGGAATGATTCCATTTTTTAATCTGGAAAACCGAAAACCTGGAAAAGTCAGGGAATTTGAAAAGAGCAAAAGCGTAGCAACTTTGAAAGGGGAAAATTTTTTTATTAATTTTTAAATCTTTAAAATTTTTTTAATTTCTTAAATTTTAACGGTGTTAATTTACGACGGCTTTTATGCGAATTTATTTTATTAAATTCAGAATGAAAATTAGAAATTGAGTCACTTGAAAGGTCGCAGAATGTAACTGTTTCAATATTGATTGTGGAAAAAGCTTAATGGACAAAATTGTTATGTTTGCGTTTATCTATCTATATATATATTTTTTTTTTTTTGAAAAAAAGAATAATATAACTTGTAGCTATACAGATGTAGAAAAAGTAAAAAATTGAAACGAAGGGAAATATAATTTGTTGGGAATAAAATCTTTGAGATGTAAAATGCTGACGTTAATGCTAGTTTACCGTCACATGGGTGAAATATTCCTGGTAACTTGACCGATAATTTACAGTGCGCACACAAAATGCTCCGAGCTGTCATTTTAAGTCACGTATATGTTTGTGTTTACGTGTGAGTGTTGTACATAAGGGAAGTCGTCTCTCGTTGAACTTCGCAATAGGTGTTGCAAAGGTTGTAAATTACATATACTCTACATTGACGTTACTCTCTCCCTTATACACACTGTGAAATTCATTTACAAAAGACTCCGTGACTTTGCATAATTTTACAATATCTCATACAGTTCAATTTCTCCTTGGAAAGAATCATTTTTTTTTACAATTTTTGAGTATTCGTACGATTATCGTTAAAGAAGGTTGGTTTTTTCTGTAAAAGTTATTTTTTTCCAATTTCTTGGTGGTTTGAGTTTTTGTTTTTATTATTGAGGATTGTTTGAATATCGATTTAATTTAGTCTTTTGTTAGGAGAATTATTTTTTACCACGTTGTAGATCGCTGGAAGGTTGATAAAATAATTATTATTGCCCTAGGGTAATAATGAACACTTTTTTGTCTTGCTCACAGGTTAATAAAGTATTAATTATTGCCCTAGGGCAATAATGAACAAAAGAACACTTTTTGTCTGGCTCATAGATAAAAAAAGTATTCGTTATTACACTAGGGCAGTAATGGTCAATGCTCATTATTACCCTAGGGCAATAATCAACACTTTATTGGCCTTACTAAAGGTTTTTGTTTCTTTATTTTAAATAGTAAATTTAATTTTTGAGATTCTAATCTTTTTTCTTTTCTTTCTAGATCAAACACGGAGGCTAATAAACACGACGGCTGTAAGTGTTATTTTGTTAACTTTTTTTCATTTATGTTGTAATTTTAATTTTCTAAATTTTTCCAATTTATTTATTTTAGGTCGAACGAGGAAGGAATCAGGATTAAAAATTAAAAATGCCAATTAAGCAGTTTCGGATGTCGAAGGAAGTGCTGGAACCTGGAAAATACAAAAGTTGACGACGAAGAAAATGGTGAGTTTTTATATTTTCTTTCTTTGCTTTATTTTACTTTACATTATTTACCGCTGATTTGAGGTCGTAAAAAATTGTCGAATAATAAGTAAAATAATGAGTAAAGTAATAAATAAAACAATTAATAAAATAATAATAAATAAACTAAATAATTCAAATTAAAGGAGTTAAAAATAAGAGTAAAAAACATATTTAGTAGCTATTTGTATTCAGTGATTCAAATTAGAAAGAATACTTGAGGATTTTCGAAGAAAGAATTATTAAATTCGACTCTGTACGAGAAGCAAATAATGAGTGGTTCATGCAGTAGATAAACTCGATTTTGGTCAGGCAGCTCGAAGAGAAATCCCCTTCCTCTGAATAATATTGGATTAGCATGATCATGGAAGCAGTGGGGTTATTCAATGTCGTGATCTTAGGATCACAGTCGCGATTATAGTGATCTAGCTGAGTAGATCGGTTGACCAAGATCACCCTTTGCCTTCTGTGCGATTTATTTTCGTCGTTCTCCACGTACTGTTACTCGATACTTTAATAATACGTGCTCCGAAAACGAAATTAAAATTTGCTTCTTCAATTTTTTTAACAATTTCAATTTCTAAACGTGATTGACGTTTAGAAATTTTGTTGACCCACAAATTTATTTTATAATTTATAGTATTTGAAAAATGTTTTATTACTTTACAAAATTAAAAAAAATTCGTTTTTTATAATATTACAAAAAAAAATTAGATAACTTTATTTTTGCTCAATAAATTAGTAACAATTATGATTTTAGCCCGACTATTTAAATTTTTCTGTCCGCCATATTGGATCCGCCATTTTGGATTTCGTAAAACTGACGTAAAACAGTCAGGGCTCTAACTAAGTTCGTAAACATTCGTAAATTTTGCTTGAAGTTTCCAAAAAATTAATTAAGTTCAAATTTTCTTTAAAACTCTCGTCAAAATTTCAATTATCTTTATAAAGAATACAATTTTCAAAAATTGTAATATACATGTTTTGACAACATTTTAATTATTTTCAGAAATTTTTCTCAATTGAATGATTTTAAACACCTACTATCTACTATCTACTATCTACAATTTTAATAAAACATTACAAAAGAATTCAATTTTTTAAAAAAATAATAATGACTCTTTAGTAAAACTAAATTATATACAAACATTTTTTTTTAAACTTGGTCAAAAAATTTAATTTACTACCTTTATAAATAACAAAATTATTCACAAAACTTCAATTCATTCTAATAATTATATATTGAAATTCTTAGAAAATTTTAATTATTTGAAACAAATATTTTAATAAAAAATAAACAAAATATTTTAATAAAATTCTACCTAAAACATTAATTATTTTCTTACAAAATAATACAAATTTTACAGAAATTCAATTATTTACGGATTATTTGTATATAAATTTTCCCACAAGAATTCTATTATTTTCATAAATAATAAAAATTCAACGGGATTTCAATTATTTTTAATTAATAAAATTCTTTGGTAAAATTAAATTATTTTCAAACCTTTTTTTTCTTAAAATTCTAATTATTATCTTTATAAATAACAAAATTTTTCGCCAAAATTCAATTATTTCTAATAATTATATTGAAATTTTTAACAAAAATTATATTATTTTTATAAATAACAATATTCATCACAAGAATTCAATTATTTCAAAAATTTCTTAAAAATCCTTTAAGATTTTAATTATTAGCTTTATAAGTAGGAAAATATTTTTTTTTCAAAATTCAATTTTTTCCAAAAAATATATTTGAATTCTTAGAAAATTTCAATTATTCAAAAAAAATTTCCCAAAAAAGATTTTCAATATCTAATATTTTAATACCTTATGGCATCCAGCTCCTCAATTATTTTCATGAATTCAATTATTTAATATTAAAAAATTCTACATTTCTACATTTTTATAAGATTCATTTATTCTCGAAAATAATAAAATTCTTTTCAGGAATTCATTTATTTTCGTGAATAAAAACAATGATGGCATAATTTCAATTATTTTTAATACAATTTCAATCGAATTTCTCGTAAATTATTATTTTTTAAAAGAATTTTACTAAAATTTGTCAACAAAATTTAATTATTTGAAAATTATTTATAATACAATTTCAATCAAATTTCTCGTAAATTATTATTTTTTTTGTAAAGAACTTTACTAAAATTTGTCAACAAAATTTAATTATTTAAAAATTATTTTTAATACAATTTCAATCGAATTGCTCGTAAATTATTATTTTTTAAAAGAATTTTACTAAAATTTGTCAACAAAATTTAATTATTTAAAAATTATTCTTTTTAATACAATTTCAATCGAAATTTTCGTAAATTATTATTTTTTTGTAAAGAATTTTACTAAAATTTGTCAACAAAATTTAATTATTTGAAAATTATTCTTTTTAATACAATTTCAATCGAATTGCTCGTAAACTATTATTTTTTTTAAAAAGAATTTTACAAAAATTCGTCAACAAAATTTAATTATTTGAAAATTATTTTGAAAAAAATTCCTTTCGAGAATTTAATTTTAAGAATCATTCAGTTATTTAATAATTTATTTATTTTTGTATTTAAATAGTTAAAATCTAGTACAAATTTCTTTTTAAAAAAATTATTTAAAAATGTATGTCACAAAAAATGAACAAAAAACATTTTAAAAAAAAGTTTTTAATTTAGATTTATAAACATTTTAGATTTATAATTTTTAAAGTAGGTTGGTCTGCAATTTTTCATGTTTTGTCCGTGAAGTCCATTTTTTAAAATTCTTTACACTGGTTCGAGCCCTGAAAACAATTAAATTCGGGCTGTAAAGGTCACGAAAAAATATTTCATTTAATTTAACGTTTTAAGTTGGAAGTAAATTAGAAGCAAAAAATATAGAAATTAATTAAGTTCTGAAAATAAGTTTGGTCTTGATTTAAATATATAATTAAGGAAGTATAATAATAATAATAATAATAATAATAATAATAATAATAATAATAATAAAGTTAATAAATTGGTTAAAATTAAATGCATATCTGCACTTTCTTGTTTCCATCGTCATTATTTATTTGTAAAATAATTTCTTTGAAAAGTAACTTAATTATTTTCTTCTTCAGCTTGATTTCTCAACGTTGAAACTCAATGTCTTCTTGAAAACGAAATTCTAAACCTTTACATTATCTAGGCAGTTGATCGAATAACGTAATTAAAATATGATTAATGCGGTTGGTTATAAATTGGAATACACTTGTATGAAGACAGAAAGAGAGTCTTTTACTTTTTACTGCTATTATTTAAAAGAGCAAAAAACTTTTTTTTATTCTCAAGATAAAAAAAAAATGACTAATTGAAACGTAAAGGCGTGTGGAAAACTGGATGAAGTGCGGGAATAATAATCCTTGAACGTCCTTTGGGTGCAAAATGAGCAGACAGGTTTCAGGGTGGAATTTGAATTTAACTGATTATCTTATAGAGTTTACATAAGGTCTATAGACACACAACTTACATAACGAGGTCTAATCCAATGCAACAGCGCGCTGCATGGGATCACCATGCTCGTTCCCGTTGCACAGCAGCTCAGTCAGTATATATACTACATTAGAGATCATAGATGTAGTTTTCTCGTTAGTCCCGCGATCGATAGGGGATTTCACTAGAATTCTCGCAAGTGCACATCAGTTTTCTCTCATAAAGAAAAGAAAGGAAAAAAAAAATGTTTACAAAAAAAAAATTCCGCTACTATTGCTCACGACGCACTTGCCTCTTGAAGTTGATGATGCCAATATATGTGGGCACACATGTGCTCTCTCTCTCTCTCTCTCTATTTTTCTCTCTTCGACGAGAGCAAAGATGCTGCCCCGCCCAAACGCCCCCATATTATTTCCTCGTTAGCTGCCCATGGTGCAATGCACTAATGAAAAACAAAATGCGAGTTTTCTCCGAGAAAATTATGTGTCTGGTGTATTATAGTACGCACCTCCCGTGAGATGCATGAATTACTGCACGTTTCTTTCAATGTAATTCTATATTCGAGTAGATTTTCTTTATAATGGAACTTGTGTCGGGAAAATTATACTTGGGGAAAGGATTTCATTGAAAATAAGCAAATTTTATTTTAAGCGATGACCTATAACATTTTTTTGTATTTATTTTGGAATTTATTGATTAATTTGCTTAATCAGCAAAAAAAAAATCAATCAAACAAATTTTAGTAGTAAACTAATTGTTTTTTTGAATTTTTTATTAGAAACATATTATATTTAATTCATTATTGGAATTTTATAAGAAAAGTCTGAATTTTTGTGTCCCATTTTGTTTGCCTCATAAACTATGAAATTACCACGTATTTTAATTTAAAAAAAAAACGTTAAATTTTTTTCTAGTTCCCACAATAATTTATTTTTCAAAAAATTTATTTTTTGTTGAATTATCGTAAAATTATTGCTTATATGTGTAAATTATTTAATGAATAATTTTTTGTTTATTTATTAAATTCATTGAATTCTAAAAGAGATGCTTTTTTAATTTTCATATCAACTTTGGTTTATATGAGATAAAATTTTTGTTCAAATTTTATGTAAACAGTTAATTATTTTGAAAAATAATAAAAACTTCACAGGAATTCCAACTATTTTCAAAGTAATGAAATTCTTTAGTATAAAATTAAATTATATTCAAAAATTTTTTTAAGATATCGTCAAAACTTCAATTTATTATTACTATATTTTTGAATAAGAAACCTTTTCACCGAAATTCAATTATTTCCAAATATATTTAAATTAAATACTTGACAAAATTTCAATTATTTAAAAAACTTTCCTCATTTCCATGATTTTCAATATGTGGTATTTTTTAAATAAAATTTTCGAAAAGAATTCAATTATTTTCAAAATTGATTAAAATTCTGAAGTAAAATCAAATTATATTCAAAATTTTTTTAATAAATCGTCAAAATTTCAATTACTATTTTTATAAATAAGAAAAATTTTCACCGAAATTAAATTATTTCCAAAATATTTATATTTAAATTCTTTGTAAAAATTATTAGTATTTTCATAAATAACAATGTTCATCAAAAGGCAAGAATTTAATTATTTTCAATAGTTATAAAATTCGATGGTATAAATTAATTATTTAAAAGAAAATTTTTAAATCCTCGGCCAAAATTTCAATTATTATTTTAGAAATTAACAAAACTTCTCGCCTAAATTCAATTATTTTCATAAATAAAATGCTATTCAATACAAAAATTCAATTATTTAAAAAAAGTTATAAAGTTCGTTGGTAAAAATCAATCATTTAAAAAAAATAATTTTAAACCCCTCGTAAAAATTCCAATTATTATAATATTATCTTCATAAATAACAAAATTTCCCGACAAAATTCAATTGTTTTTAAATATATATATATATTTAAATTCTTGACAAAATTTACAATTATTTAAAAAAAAATTTATCTTAATACTATAGCAAAAATCTTTGTCAAAATTCAATTATTTTCAATAATTATATATTTAAATTCTTTAAAAAATGTAATAATTGTCGTAAATAACAATATTCATTATGATAATTTAATTATTTTCAAAAGAACTAAAATTTTCTGGTAAAATTAAAATATTTGGAAAATTTTCAAAAATCATCGTCAACATTTAAATTATTGTCTTTATAATATAGCAACAGTTTTCTACAGAATACAATTTTTTCAAAAAATTTTATTAAAATTCTTGGTCAAATTTCTATTGTCATAAAAAAGGTTCTCAATTTAATAATTTTCTATAGTAGAATTTCCCAAACGAATTAAATTATTTAAAAAAAAATTGAATAAAGTTCTACGTGAACATTGCATTAGTTTCATAAATAATAGAAATTTCACGTGAATTCACTTATTATCGAAATAATAAAAGTTTTTAGTAAAGTTCAATTATTTTCAAAATTTTTTTAAAAAGTTCTCATCAAAATTTAAATTACTACCTATCTTCATAAATAACAAAATTTTTCGCACAAAATACAATTATTTCCAAACATTATATTAAAATTCTTGTCAAAATTTTAATTATTTATAAAAAAAAATTTCTCAATTCAATGGTTTTCAATGTTTACGCTATTTTCACGAAATTTCCTAAACGAATTTAATTATTTATAAATTTGTTTGATAAAATTTCAATCAAATGTTCAATTATTAAAAATTTTTTTATAAGTAGTAAAATTTGTACACCAATTAAATTATTTAAAATCAAACAGAACTTGCATAAATTTAAAAAATTTATTATTTCAAACTTTTCTATTAGATTCTTCATAGTAATTTAATTATTTTCATAAATATTAAAATGTTTTTCAAAAATTAAATTTTTTTCATAAGTAAAAAGACTCATTGCAGAGATTCAATTATTTTTAATACAACTGTAATCAAATTTTTCGAAAATGTAATTGTTTTTCAGAATTTTACTAATTTATCAAAATAATTCAATTATTTAAAAATTTGTTGAACATTTTTTTTAAAGAATTTAATTTAAAAAACATTAAACTTTTTTAATAAAATATTTATTTTTGTATTTAAATAATTAAATTCTCATAGAATTTTTTTATAAAATTACTTTACTTTAAAATGATTTTCAATTAGAATTTTAGATAATAATTTAACATTCAAAGTATTATTATTGAAAGAATTTTGAAAAATAATTGAATATTGTAAAGGTTTTAAATTCAAATATTTGAAAATTTTATTTTTTTAAAGTTTTAACTAACAATTCTGCGAGATTAATTTTTTTTAAAGTTTAATTAAATTTTTTTGGAAACTATTCGTTGTTTTTATTTTCTTATATATATATATATTTAATTGGAGAATTTTTGAATAATCGTAAATTTTTGTAAAATCGAATTGTAAACAAATAGATTTGAAAATTCTGAAAAACCTTAAAAAATTGTTTAAAAAAATTAATGTAAAGAGGAATTTTAGTATTTTTAATACAATAATTTTGTCACTCGGTCAACTTTAATTATTATCAAAAAGGTTTGAATTCAAATGTTTTCAAGATTTTAATTTCATTGGAAATTTTATTGTCTTCGGAAAAATATTAATGCTTCAATATTTATTCAAAAAAGAAATTACCGATGATTTCGAATAATCTTACATTTAAAGAAATTCGAAAATTAATGTAATAGAAGTTTTTTTTAGTACCTAAGAATTTTTAGAGTGAATCGCAGAATATTCTTCAGCGACAGGAAAAAAATCAAAATTGTGTCCTGAAAATAAGGGAATAGTCAGGGAAAATCAAAATTTGATCTAGAAATTAAATTTAAGTGTAAAAACTGGTAAAATTGACTTTTTTTGTTTATTTTTTCCTTATTTTCATTTAGAATTTTATATTTACAATTTAACAATAATTATTATTGCTGTTAATATACTTGGTCTGTAAAAGCATATAGTCGTTGGCTATTAAGACCTTTTGAAAAGTAAGAGTGCATAAAGAAAGTCCGCATTATGTTTCTGCTTGTCATAACTTTAATAATTACGAGCTGGACATATTATAATGGCAGAAAAAAACGGAGTTCGCCCAAGAAATTCATTGAAAAGAAACTGCGTGGCCCCTAAATTACCATTATCATGGAAAACGATATTAAACTTAATAACAAACTTCAGTCACGTTTCACTGACTTGAAACATTCGCAGAAATAAACTTTACCTGCGGGAGCCTAAATGTTGCTCCTTGCTTATACAATATATTTATAGATTACTGATAAATTACAATTATTGTTTACCTTTTTTTTCTATTTTTCCAAGAAAAGAAAATTTTAGATTATTGTGAGTGTTTTAGGTTCATTATAATGGTAAAACAAACAATTTTAAAATGAATATTAAAATAAATATCAATATAAAATTATAAATATTAAAAAAAATATCAAAATGAAAATTATAATAAATATCAAAATAAAAATGGGAACAAATATCAGAAGAGAATACTAATGGTGATTGTTGGAAGAAATATAAATGAAAATAAAATATTTTTTCCAGTTTTTATATAATCTCACTTTTGTTATAATTTAGAAAATAATTTAGAAAATTACTCGCGTTTAAATTAATATTCAGTTATTCATCCTTGTTAAGTAAAATTGTTTATTAATTTTCCAAGAAGTATTTTAGACGTTTTAGTCCTGTAAAATTGGAAATTTATTTTCTGTTGTGATTTATTGATGTTTAAGTTATACTTTCTATTTGGGATAAAGTGCATGGAAAATGCGAATAAAGTGACTTTTACTATTCCGCATTATATACGTATACACTAAACTTTTACAACATATTAGAAAAATCTCTAAAACTGCGTCTGGAATTCCTGCGCATTTCTGTCACAACTTTTACTATTTCCGGAATTAATTTTATAAACAACGACCGAAAGTAAATTTTACCTTATTTTCCACTAATATTTTAGTTTTTATTTTTATTTAGATATTTATTTTCTTTTTCATTCATTTTATACAATTAAAAATAAATATAATTTTACACTCCATGCGCAGGAGCGGAATGATCCTTATAAACGTTTTTTTAAAAATAAATATAAAGAATGTAATAAATATTTTAAAAAATTGTATGAAAGAAAATAAACGATGATAAATAATAGAAACAATAAATAAAGTAATAATAAAAAAATAAATAATAAAATAATAATAATAAAATAAATAACAGTAAAATTAACGAAACAAATATTGAGAAATAAAAAGTCGAATGACGAATTACGCGTTGATTGTTTTATAATATACAATGTATATTGTCGATGGGATTTAACACGATCGATATGTCTCAATATTCTGATATTGATCGCGAATAAAATCGATCTTTTTTCCCCTGCATAACAATTCGTCAAATGGTGAAGGAAATCACCTTCCTTTTATTATTATTATTATTATTATTTCATATATAAAGAAACAATTCTTATGTAACAGTGTGTAAAGAAATAATGTGTATGATAAATATAATTATATCGAGATATACTCGACACTCCGTTACGGCTAATGCGTAACTGATAAAATCGTTTTACCTTTGCTGGTAATTTAAATTTCATCGGACATTCGTATATGTAATTGCACTGGCGTCGAGACTCCTCTTTTAAATTTCTTTTTGTAACTATAAAAAAGAAAATAATAAATAAATAATAATTAAGAAAAAACTAATCACAATGTAGAGAAAAAGCAATACAAAAAATTAATATTTAATAAAAAAATAACATTCACAATATAGAAAGTCGGGATTCCTGTTGTAATTTTAATGGTAACTATAAAAAACAAATAAATAAATAATAATTAGAAAAAAGTAAATTGCGACATAGAAACAAAAATAAATATTAATAAAGAAAAAATTATTCACAATAAAGAAACAAAATAAAAATATCAATAAAAAAATTAATTAGAATATCGAAAAAATGAAGAAAATAAATAAATAAATAATAACTAAGAAAAAATTAAAAGTTGAAAAAGCAAAGTAAAATGTAAAAAAGACAATAAAGAAATGATAAAGAAGAAAGTAAAAATAATAACTAAGTAAATAATACTAAATAATTTGTATTTTGTTTAATGTTTAAGCGATTGTACAGAAAAAAAATTTTATCATTACTTTATATTGCACGTCTCTCGAATCTAAATTAGTTGATTAACATAATTATTTTTAGCAAAATAAATTAATTCCCGTTGATGGCGATTTTTTGTTTTGAAAAATGGAAAATAAATCCGAAGGACATACACTGCGTACATATAGAATATACTCGATAAATTTAACTTCGAAGGCGCACAATTAGTTTCTAGCTGATATTGTCTCAGATAATGATCATAATTAGATTTGTATCAATTAGTTACTTGGGATCTATTAAGCAGCACATTTGAATGGAGCTCTCATGCTTAGAATAATTGACTCTTTAGAATAATTGACATTAAATTAATTTTCTAATTGAAAATATTCATTTCAATGTCCGTCGAGCAATATTTTCGAAATTAAAATATTTCAAGTTAACTATGTTTAATTCTATGTTTTTTATCGAGTTCCGCCTGGAGTTGTAAATTATTGTGTAATCTGGAGTTTGTGATCTAAAGGTGAAAAAAATTTCTTGAGGAAATTAAGTTTTTTTTTTGCTAGAGTTTAGTTAAGTTAATAAGAAAAATAATCTTCAGGTATTTTTTTTTAATGTAGAGAACGTAACGTCCCCTGTGCTTGTTTTTGACGCATGCGCGCTGATTGGTTCACAGCGGCGTAAGCGTACTTGCCATTGGTGACGGTTGTGCGCATGCGCCTCTAGAGAAAGAGGAGAGGGGACTTTAGGTACACTCTGTCTCTTTCTATCGGTATGACGCTTTCGCTTTTTTCATCCAGACTCACATAATTTTTTGTTAATGAAGTCCAATTCCAAATATTCGATCCGGTCTTCTGTCAAATCCCTTTCTGAAAAATAAAACTAAGCCGTAAAAAAATGGGTTTGATTAGAAATATTTTAGTCATTAGGTAATAGACAATGCAAGATAGAAACGCCAATGTATTTATCGAAGTGTCTTGTTGTGTGTTGAAAACACATTTGCGGTAGTGCCTTCAATATAAAAGAGGAGGAGGAGGAAAAAAATTGTATGGTGTTTGCAAGATAAGCTTCCATTGGAATTTTTTTTCTTTCTGTTTTCTAATGCGCGCGGTGAAAAAGTTGCGCAAGATTATGTATTTAGATATCTCTCTAGTTAGTAGATATAGAAATACCTGTAATAATCGATTGAGTCGACAATGGAGAAAGTTTTTGGGGCAAAAGAAACCCTCGGAGAACAAGATCATTTTCTTGTGCTCGCTCATTGACGTATATAGTGTAACAACTCTCTGCTTTTATTCTAAATGGACGATTAATGATTCGCCGTAGATTGCTTTAACACTATCATTTCACTTTCGAACTATACTTGTGGGTGTTGTCTGATTCGTGACGCAATAGCGACAACAACAACAACAACAACCCTAACTACTTATCCGGCGACCCTTGAAAAATGGAATTACAGCATAGATTGTAATCTGTATATTAATATGGTTATATAATCGGATCTAATTCACCTTTTGCAATGGTTACGTTTGCGATTATTTTTTCAATGCGGAGATATTTTAGTTTTGATTATTGAATTCGGATGGTAATGGGTATTAACGTAGATGATATTTATCAAGTCATCTTCAAATGATTAATGATTGATGTGACCTAAAGAATAAGCCACTGTAGTTTTTGATTTGTGATCTAATTTAAATTTTCTTCTTTGTTTCTAGACTTCATGGGGATTTTAAGGATTCGAACAAACGCCAGGTGCTGCTGACGTTGGGACTAATTTTTATTGGTGCAAAAGACTGCAGGAGGGAATCAACTCTGAAGGAGGAGAAAGGTTGTGACATGGAAAGAAGAGGGGACGTTAGAGAACCATCTGTCTTCTTCTACAAAGTTGATGCGCAAAAAGATTCATCACCACGCATGCGTTATTAGACGTAAGGAAAGAAGAGGGGACGATAGAATCTTCAGTAACACCTATAAGCCACTGTTTCAAGTAACGAATTCACTTCTTTCTCCATTCATTCAAACCATTTTGGATTGCTGCCACTGGTTGATAAACGAGGGTTTTGCATAAACGTACAAAGAAAAATAATTTTTTTTTTGCCAAAAGGCCAATTTTCCCGCTAAAGGAAAATTAATTAAGAGCATTAAAATTAAATGCGATATTACGTGGTCTTTAAATACTTTTGAGACGTATTGCGTTCCTATAGATCGTTAATTGCATTAAGTATGACTCGGCAAATGTAATTATCGCTTATTCGCGTTTTACGAGCACATCCGGATTCCTAAACGCTATACTTTTTCCCCTTGTTTTTTTTTGTATCGAACTAATTTTTTATACAAATGATACGAAATATTCGATACTTTGTTTTTTCTCGTTGGATTTTAAATTTGAAACTTTCTGCACTGGATAACATTATTAGAAATTGTAATAATTCTTTATTTATATCTTCTTAACGCGGGAGTTATTTCTTTTTTTACTTTTAAATCAAGATTTGAGAAAATATATTATTTATTTATACAGAAAACTGTGTTTGAAGATAAATAAGAAGAAGAAAAAAAAATATTTTACAGTGTTGAGGAAGTCGTTAACCCAGAACGAAGTGGCGCGAATTACGATCGGTGTAAATAATACATGGGGAGAGGCATCGAACATAAATTTACGAGAAAATAATCAAAATTGTGATTTCTATACGGTTCGTAAAATCATATTGTGTCGATCGAAGGAGAGTATTCATGGAGAAAGAAAAATGATGGTCGGGAGAAAAAAATAGGGGAATTAAATTGTGAGTTGATTATTGGCAGCATCCAAGTGTGGGTAACAGAATTCTTTTTTTTTTTGTAAAATGGAAATCGTAAATTCTTTAATATATTGGAGTATCGTAAATTTTACTGGAAAATGTTATTGATAATTCAGAGATGGAATGCGGTAGTTGGATAAAGAGTTTGATTCCTGAGGGAGGTAGAGAATGAGTTAATATTTTTTAATTTGAAACTTTATTTGTTTGATCGGAATTTTATTTTGGGGGTTTTTTTTGTAGTTAAATGACAAAGGTAGTAGTGAGGACAAAATAAAAATTAATAATTAAAAAAAGGACAAATTAAACTGGAATATATTAACGGTAACTTATTGTTTTTAAATATTTATTTTTATTACTAATAAAGTGATTTTTAGGGGAACTAATAAATAATAATAAAAATATCTTCTAAATGTTATGAATAATATTAATAATTTTCTTTTTTTTTTGCAGATTCGTGATCCAGAAGTGTGAGAGATTCTTAATTAAGAATATCCTGTCATCTTTGTCTACAACTTTAGGAATGTTTATAAAAAGTAAGATTTTAGTGTTTATTTTTCTACTTTTAAAAATTGGAATCGAAATTTTAGACTTTTTTTTATTATCTACTTGCTTTTGTTTTGTATCGATTTTTTCTGTTTTGTTTAATTTTGTTTTTTAGTTTCTTGATTATTTTTCAGCGGGCCAATTCGACAATCCAAAGGACAAGAAACGATGTGGAGAAGAAAAGTGGTCCCTGCACACTGCCGTTGTTTTTGTTTTTAAAAAATTTTTTTTTGTCTGTAATTATAATTTTTTTTAACGGTTCCGTGTGGCCCCCGATCTGACGCAGAAGTGCAATGAAGAGTCAGGGATCTTCGGGGGTGACCCAGAAGAGACGATGTGGTTGTATATTACAGCCACGCAACGTGGGAATTAACCGATCAATTCGATCGCAACAAACAATAAGTCAATGGTTAATTTCTTTTTTATTTCTTGTTATTTTCTTGTTTAATTTTTACTATACACATCCTTCCCTGTTTCATGTGGTTTTCTTAAATTAAGTTTTATCATTTTCTTTCGATGTTAATTAATAATTAAATTTATTGTTTTTTAATATTAATTAAATTTATTACTTTTTAAAATTGTTTTTATCGTATTTTTTCAAATTAATTACATTTATTTCGGTTCAATATTAATTAAACTCCTTAATAATACGATATTTATCGAATTTGTTAATTTCTTGATGTTAAGTGAATTTATTTGTTTTGGAAAATTAAATTTTGGAAATATAAATTTGATTCGTTTGTTTTAAGTAAAATATATTTTAGTTAGAAGAATGTTTAGTGAAGATTTTTGAAAACAGGGAAGGAATCCTAACAACATAGTGACAGCATTGACACAAATATATTTTCTGGTGCATTTTATACAGCAATGAAAATTAGTATTTATGTCAATGTTTATTGTTATATTATTATTTTTTCTATGTTTTATATTTTATATGATGCACAAGTTTTGAACGTTCAAATGAAAGGAAATATTTTCATAAATTGCTGATTGAAGAATATAAAATATTAATAGCGTAAATTTAACAATTAGAAACAATAATTTTTTTTATAGTGACGCAAAATTATTGTAATATAATCCTAATTTAATTAATGAATTAATTTTAATTTAAGTAAATAAATTTCGTTCATTTGAACGTTCAGAACTTACAAAAAAATTGTTTTTTCAATTTGTCTCATAATTCAAAGTAAATTTTTTCTCATTTGAAAAATAATAATTGAAAGTAATTTTACACTTTATAAAACTTGTTCGTAACGTTTTTATTTTATTTTCATCACTTTCTTCTTTATTAATTTCTAATTTTTTTATAGTTTAATTGAGTGTAGCTAATTTATTGAATTGTTATTATTAATTTAAATTTTTATAATTATGATTTCGTCTTTTTGTAAAGTTAACTTTGGGGACGAATTAAAACTTTTTGATAATTTAACTTTGGAGGTAAATTACAATTTTTTGATACACAAACTTTGGGGGAATTTCCAAAATTTTGAATTTAATTTTGAGGAACTTTGGAAAATTTTGGAAATTAAATGGAAATTTAATTTTGGGAACAAATTCAAAATTATAGAAATTTAACTTTATAAGGGCAAATTAAATTTTTTTTGCTAATTTAACTTTGGGAGCAAATTCGAAATTTTGGAAATCTAATTTTGAGGGAAAATTAGAAATTTACGGAAATTTAACTTCAGGGACACAATAAATTTTTTTACTAAATTTAACATTTAAAAGAAATTTAAATTTTTTATAAATTTAACTTTGGGGATAAGTTCAAAATTTTGTAAATTTTAGTTTGGAGGTGAATTCAAAATTTTGTTTGCAAAATTTACTTTTTTGAGACAAATTGAAATTTTTCTTGTTTTGTATTATGTATTTCGTATATTTTTTATGAATGTGAAATTGAAGGGCTTTGGCCTCAATTTTGAGCTCGGGTGTCGGATGCGTCCCGGGACGTAGGGGCCTAAAGGCCCACGTAGGAGATTCCAAATGCCCGAAAATTGCATATGGTTTCTTCTTATCCCTAGGAGTAGGTCTTTTTTTGCACCTGGGCGGCGTGACTGAAATGCGTCGAGTGTTTGATTCAATTGAAATTTTAGGTTTGAATTTTTATAGACCGTTGCGTAAAAACCGGGTAGGTAGGATTAGCTTTTTTTTTGATTGAACGGTGACAATTTTTTTTTCTCGTTTTAAATTTGGATTTAGGTAGGGAAATCGGTTTTTTTTCGGAATGTTTGAAATCGCGAGCAGACGAAGACGTAATAAACGAACTGACTGTTTGTGGAACATAATCATCGGAGTGATATTACAAAGAATGGTATCACAAAAAATGGTACCACAAAGAGTGGTATTAAAAAAATGGTACCATAAAGAGTGGTATCACAAAAAATGGTATCACAAAGAGTGGTATCAAAAACGGTATCAAAAAAGTGGTAGCACAAGGAATAGTACCACAAAGAGTGGTAGCACAAGGAATGGTACCACAAAGAGTGGTAGCACAAGGAGTGACATTAAAGTCACTGGAGTACCACTACAATTTATTAAGTATAAAATACTTTTTTGAAAATTTATTTCCTTGTCACTATGTTGTTTACAAATTTTATTTTTCAGATGTTTTATTTTTGTTCCTTATTTATTAACTTCTTGTTATTGTATAATAACATTTTACAATTATACAATAACTTCCTGCTAATATTAGTAATTTATTAAAAAATTAAATTTCTCTACTTTAATGAATAATTCCTACAAATAAATAATTTTTTTTTAAATTAAAAATACTACATATTTACGAAAATATTGATTGAAATTGAACTAATACTATTTCTATTGAATAAAAATAAAAAATTTTATTTAAATTGAGGAAGGTTAAAAAATAATAGTATTGTTTCAATTGGCAATCGAAGATAGGCATTTTTTCTTAAGGGAAGACCAATCAATTAATTGAAATTAATTAACGATTCGAATAGATTGTTTGTCGTGATCTTCTTAAAATGATTCCCCTCTCTGTTTCTCTCTTTTCTGCACAAGTGAAAATAGCGGTCCATTTTTTTTTTTTTAGATTGTATGGTACTTTAGAAAGGTATACCTAACACGTTCGCGCATTAGCGTTAACGACAGCAGGATCTGTAACTGATACCGTCACGGCCATTGTAGACAAACTACCTTGCGCTTATAATTAATTATAATTGAACCAAGTCGTGCATTGTTTAACATCTTCTTATTAATGTTTCGAACATCAGACCTAATTCGCACCAACTTTCACGATAATATCGCGATGAGCACAATTTGGAGGAAAAAAAACACACACACATACACACACTGAAATATATATATCTGGGGGGAATAAATTTTATAAATACAAGTTTCACTCGTTATATTATAATTAAAATTCGAGCGATGAATTACCATTATCTCATTAAGACACAATATTCGACAAGGTAAATTGAGTTAAATTTTAATGACTAAATTATACGTGAAGAGAGTAAAACGGGATTATAAAATGTGTTAAACATACCGCATTATGAAGGATTTTTTTTTGTTTTTTAATTTTTTGTAGCGAGTTTTGATATTATAGCATCGAAAGATGTATATATTAATTTTGATTGTTCTTGTAAAAATTAATTTAAATTTTGTTAAAAGGGTAAAAATTAAATTGAAATTTAGTATTAACGAATTGTAATGAAGTATATATTTGATTGCTTTATTTATTTTTTAATTTAACTGAACTTTAAATAATGGGATATTTTTTTTTATTTGTGACACTAAAAATTCCTTTCTTTAATTCCACTAATAACCCAATAACGCTAATAGTGAAAAAAATTATTCTCGAAAATTGTTTCATAAAGTGAAAATTCTTGGAAATAATTCAAAACGTTTTAATAAAACTCTTCGATAGAATTCAATTATTTTCAAAAAATTTTAGCACAATTTTTCGCAAAAATTCAATTATTTCAGAAAAATTAGAATTCTTCGTTGAAGTTCAAATATTTTGAAAAATGTTTAGTGGAAAATTATTATTAAAAATTTAATTATTTTCAAGAATAGTAAAATTTCTCTCTGAAATTCAATTATCACAAAATTCTCATAAAATTAATTTTATAAATTAAATTATTTTTATAAACAATAAAATTCTTTGCAGAATTTCAGTTATTAATTTTAGTTCCAATGAATTTCTCGAAAAATACAATTATTCCTGAAATTTATATTAAAATTCTTTCTACAGAATGCAATTATTATCAACAATTTAAATAAAATTCTTCGAAATAATTAAATGATTTTTGAAAATTGTAATAAAATTTTTAGTAAATAGTAAATTTTTTTAAAATTTTATAAATAATAAAATTCTTCACAGGAATTAAATTATTCAAAAAATGGGTATAAAATTAATATTAAGGATTAAATTTTTTTTATAAATAATAAAATTCTTTGCCGAATTTTAGTTATTAATAAAAATTTCAATTAATTTCTCGAAAAATACAATTCTTTTTGAATATTATATTGAATTTCTTCTAAAGAATTCAATTATTATTCTTATTATTAACATTTTTTTAAAAATTCTTCGAAAAAGTTAAATTATTTTCCAAAATTGTAATAAATTTTTTAGTAAAAATTCAATTATCTTTACAAATACAATTCTTCGCAGGGATTCAACTTTTTTCAATAATTTAAAAAAAAATTTTTTTTAAATTAAAGTTCTTAAAATAATTTAATTACTTAAAAAAAATTGTATTCAATTCTCCGAGAGATTTCAATTGTTTTCAATAATAATTTTAATAAATTTTATTTTTAAAGAATTCAATTATTTATAATACAATTGTAATTTAATATCTCCTAAGAATCCAATCATTTTCAAAATTTTTAATAAAAATTATTTAAAAGAATTTAATTATTTTTACAAATAACATTTTTCTCAGAATTTCAATTTGTTATCAGTACAATTTTAAAGGAATTTCTCGAAAATATATTCAATTATTTCAAAAAATTTTATTTAAATTCTTTGAGAGAATTGAATGATTTTCCAAACTTTTGATAAAATTCTGTATAAAAATTTATTTTTAACAAAATAATTATTTTATTATTTATTTATATTTGTAATATAATAATTGAATTCTTATTGACATTTCTAATGACAATTGATTAAAAAAGGAATTTAAATTTAAATTGTAGACATTAATTGTTTAGGAAAAGAGTGAAAATCTTAATTTTTGAATTAATTTAATTTCAATAGATTTTTAATTTCAAATCTTAAAAAATTTTAATCTTTCCAAATCTGACATTATTTACATATTTATTTAAAAAATTAAAAAATTACTTTTCATTTTCATAAAAAACAAATAAAATATTGAATAATTTTATTTTTAAAATTGTGAAAAAATAATTGAGTTTTGAGAAAATTATAATTCTTTTTTTTGTAAATATTTAAATTTTATTTGAATTTTTGTAAATTTTATTTTTTATTTGAAATTATTCCAAATTTGTTGCAGAATAATTGAATTATTTTTAAAAATTGTAATAAAATTTTTAGTAAAAATTCAATATTATCTTCACAAATAATAAATTTATTCACAGGAATTAAATTATTCAACAAATTCTTATAAAATTAATATTATAATTGTATTTTTTGTAAATATTTAAATTTTATTTAAATTTATTTAAATTTTATTTTTTTATTTAAGGGAATTTGAACCATTATGACGTCACATATTTAAAACACATGCTTTGCAAAAATTGTGACGTCATAATCTTTCAAATGCCCTTAAAACTATTCAAAATTTGTTGCAGAATTATAATTCAAATTTTTTTCATTGTTAAATTCTCGGAAATATTTGTAAAAAATTTAACATTTACATTTCGAATTAATTTGAAACTTTGACAAATTTAATTAAAATAAATTTAATACTTATTTTAGTGAGTTGCATTTTTTTTACTTTTAAAAATTATTTTTAAACATAATTGCATTTTTGAAGAATTTTAACTAAAAATTTAGAAAATAATTGAAGTTTAGATAAATTTGTAATTAAAATTATTAGCAGGTTAGGAAAAAAATGCTGAATACTTTTTTTGGAAATGAAGAAATTATAGAATTAATAAAAAAAAAATAAAAAATTGAATTTGGAAATAAATATTTAGATTTTTTTGTTTTTTTTTGAATCAATAAAAACCAATTTTTTTATTGGTAGTTAAATTACATTTTTTTTAAAGTCACTTTTTACTGTTGTTTTTTTTTAGTCGTAAAGCTAATTTTTGCTTCTTTCTAAAAATTAATTAAAAAACTCTCCCGCGAGAGTTAAATATTTGAATTTCTGTTTAACATTGAAAATCAACAGAATATAATTTAAAAAAAAAATTTCATTTAGCGGGAAATAAAATTTGTATTCTTATCTTTAAAAATATGTGTAAAAACTAAAAATACAAATAGGACAAATAGTATTATTTTTTTTGTTTTCTTTTCTAAACCGACAAGATTTATCGAAGAAAATACTAGAATGTTTACAAGAAACAAGAATTGTGTATAGGAAATTGTATTTCTTTATACATAGTTCTGTCGTGCGAAGCACCTCAGTTATATATACGTATATATATATATATGTGTATGCTGTTAGATGGATTAGATAGTAAGGCGTGACGGCAGCGAAAGGACGACCTTCACTATATTCACTTTAAAAAAGTTTTTCTGCAAAAGAAAAATAGGAAAAAAAAACTGGAGAGGAAAAAAAAACCTTTTGCATACTTATTTATGTTGTTACACTTTGCATGTTCCTCTATATACACACACATATAAAAGGTTAGAAATTCATAAATTATTCATAAATAATTTATCCGACAGTTTGGAATTTTTTTTGCAATCATAACTTCGCACAGTTTTACACAAATTTCATAACAATTAGTGTGTTGGGGCTCTGGTTTATATGTAGAATTTCTTGAAAATTCCTATACTTATACATATTATGCTAATTAATACAAAACTCTAAACAAATCAATTAAATGTGGTAATTAAAAAAGAGTGGAGTGGAAAAAAAATGCTATAAGTTCATTTGGAATGGAAATGTTTGTTACTTTTGCGCGAAAGGGCGTTAGTTAATTTACATCTTGGCTGAGAGATATATAGGCAATTCTTATATAATTTATAATAAATTTTTAGCTCGTTTGAAGATAAATTTTTTCTGTTTTTTATTATTATTGGAAATAGTTTAATGACGTTTAGATAAATCTTTTCCTGATATTTTTCCTTTTTTATTATTATTCATATTTAGTTTAGTGTTTAGGTAAAATTTTCCTACTTTTTCCCTTTTTTTTTAATTTTTATTTATTCTTATTTATTTTTATTTATTTTTCTCATTCATTACATTCTCAACAGGAAGTAATTTTTATTTTCTTTATTTTTGTTTATTTTCGTATATTTATTATTTTTCTTATTTATTTCATATTTATTTTTTTATTCGTTTTATTCGTTCTATTTATTTTTTATTTATTTTTATTTACTTGTTTTATTTATTTTTTTTATTTACTTGTTTTGTTTTTTTTTCTTGCTATTTTTTTCGAGTTTAGTAATTGAATAATATTTTTAGGAATTAATATGCGTGATTTAAAAAAAAGTGAAACAGAAACAGAATGTGAAGTCGGTTTTAATAGAGTGCAAAAGAGTTTGCAAAATCGTTTCTAATCTTCTCTATCGCACGCATGATTAACTAAGTGCAGACGAGTTGAATATTCCATGACTAATTGCTCAACCGCGGAAACAAACAGACTTGTCTGTCCATTTACTGCAGGAAACGAGATAAAAGAGTTCATATAACCGCAGAAACATCCTTGAGAGATCCTTTGACAGTTTTTTTTCTTCCTTTTTTTTCTCTCTCTCTCCTTTTTTTCAACATTTTTTTTTCATCGTCATGCCGCCGCCTAATGTTTCTAATGATTAGAAACTAGAAAGTACACGACAATTATCAAGAAAAAATATATACATAAACTATCGCTCATTTATCATTTGAATTTGTTTCGTGTCAATTAAAATTTAACTGATTTATCATTTTATTCATTCAGCACTTGTCTAATATTCCTGAAAGTACTTCACTAATTATTATATATAAATAAATAATACAAATCAATGATGGAATTAAATTATGCAAATGAATAAAATGAATAAAATAAATAAAATAAATAAAGTAAAATAAATAAATAATAGAAATAAATGTTGCAAATAAATAATTTTTTTTAATTAATTATAGTTATGCAGTGACAAAAAAAATTTATTTCATTACAGTAATCGATTACTTGTCTATTATTAAGAGTAAATATTTTTAAATAACATAATTTTTATTAAAATAGTAGTTGCTTCAAATTCTAAATTTACTGGAATTTGATAATTTTTATTCAAATCAAATTAAATTGTATTTGCTCTAAATAAAGAATTGAAATTTTATACAATTTCTATTAGAAACCGTAAAGAGTTTAGATTTTTGTAAAATTTCCATAACTCAAACTCTTCTGTAATTAGTCACATTTTTTTTGTAATATATTTAATTAATTATCGAAAAAGAATTTTAATTTAAAAAAAAACACGAAAAATGGAATTCCGGAGAAGTTCTCGTTCAAATTTCAATTTATTGATTTTAAAAATAATAAAACTTATTTCGAAAATTCAAGTATTTTTAAAAATTTAAATTAAATTCTTGGCAAAATTTTAATGACTTTTAAAAAATTTTCCAAAACAATTCATAATTAGAAAAAAATTAATTAAATTTTAGGCAAATATTTAATTATTTTCATAAATAATAAAAAATTTACAGAAATTCTATTATTATTTTTTGTATAAAAACACAAGAATGCAATTTTTTTCATAGAAATGAAACTCTTTAGTAAAATTCAATTATTTACAATTTTTCTATAAATTTCTCCACAAAAATTCAATTATTTTATAAAGCAATTAAATTCTTTAGTAAAATTCAATTATTTTCGAAATTTTTTTTTAAATTCTTGTCAAGATTGTAATTATCATCTTTATGAATAACAAAATTCTTCCTTTTGAAATTATAAAAAAAAAATTATAAATTTATAAAAAAATTGAATAAAATTCTTGAAAAATTGCAATTATTTTCATAAATGATAAAATTCATCGCAGAATTCCAATTAATTTTAATACAATTTAAATATTTAAATATTTTAATATTAAATTTTTCGAAAAATATAATTATTCTTGAAATTTTTTTAAATTTGTCAAAGGTATTTAATTATATAAGTACAAATTTGTTGATGAAATTCTTTATAAAAATTTAATTTTAATTAACATTAAATAATTCAATAAATTATTTATTTTTGTATTAAAATAATTAAATTGTAAAATTTTCTGATAAAAATTGATTAAAATATAATTTTTATTAAAAATTCCAGATTGCAATTAAATATTGAAAGCATTACAGCGTGGATTTTTATAATTAATTGAGTTTTTAAAAGGTTTACAAATTAAAATATTTACTTTGTTTTTTTTATACTTTTAATTAAGAATCCTGTAGAAATAATTTTTTCGAAAAAGTTTAATTGATTTTTTTCTATTGAAATTATTTGATGTTTTTATTATTTCTATTAAGTTTTTGTTATTAATTCAAGAATTTGTAATTAATTGAAATTTTTGGTATTGATTTAAAGAGGAATTTTAGTTTAAAATTTTAGAAAATAATAAATAATTATATTGAAATAATAAAAATAATTTGGAACAAGTTACAATAGCAATATTTTTATATTATAAATTATAAAATAATGATAATGTTCTTAACAATTTTTTAAATTGAAAAAGGTTTAAATTTGAAATTTTTAATTTCTTTAGAAAAATAAAAATGTTTAAATATTTATTTTTAGTAAAATTACTGGTTTTATAATTTTTATACTGAATCAGAAATTCAGAATACGCTTTAGTGATGAAAAAATAAAAAAGTAAATGTTTAGAAATTAGGGAAAATTCAGGAAAAAAAATAAAATTTTTATGCAAACCCGGAAATACAATATTGATTTGATTTAAGTAAAAAAATTTTGATTCAAGTAAACATTTTTTTTTGATAATAGAGAAATAATCGGTTACTTGATCTAAATAATGTTTTTTTCCAGTGTATTATAATAATAATTTTTTGATTTTAATATTTTTTTATTTTTATATTCACTTATTTATTTGTTTTATTTTAAGATATAATTCTGACAAATTAGATAATAATTTTGGTGTAGGTTTAAATTTAAAAGCCAAGGTCGACAAACCTTTCGGGCTAATGGTGAGATTTTCGGGAATGTGCAAATAAATAGACAAGATGATGAGAGGTATTTTGAGAAATAGGTATTTTCAATGAGGAATCCAGCACGTAAAGTATAAAAGACGGCAGTAGTCGAGACAGCAGACCTGCTGACAAGTCGGAGGTGGCCAAGAAAACCGCTAATGAGTTTCAAGCCTTGAGTCTGGATTAAACTCTTCCTTTCGTTTCAATTTTACATTTTTCTATTTTGTCAACAACAACTACAAAAATTCCTCTAAATGCTTTTTTTTTGTTAAAAAAAATTAAATTATTCGCAATTTAGACTTTAATTGAAATTTGTGAGGAATGGGGAAGAAAATGTTGTTTCGGATAGGTATTTTTAAAGTGAATAAAATTTTTTTTTCTACTATTTAATTTTCTTTAATTTTTAATTTTTTTATATTTTTTAATTTTCTTTAACTTTTTAATTTTTTTTCTATTTTTTCATTAAAGTTTTTCTGCTAATTTTTCTATTATTTTTTTTCTACTTTGTAGTTTTTATTATTTTTTAATTTTCCTTAATTTTTTTTTCTATTTTTTCATCAAAAATTTTTCTGCATTTTTTTTATCTTTCAACAATTTTGTTTATAACGATTTTTCTGATTTTTTTATATTTACTTTTTTTCTGAATGTTTTTCATATAAAGTTTATTAAAAGAAAATTGAGAGAACAAAAAAACATTTTGGCTCATTGAACACAATAGTTGAGTAGGTAATTTTGTTTCTGAATAATAAATCAAAAGGCTGATTAACATGAAAAATTGAATCTATTTAATCGTTTGATTAGTAGATAGGTAATTCGCATGCCAAGCGTTTCTTGAAATGTATTTATGAATGATTCACCTGGCAGGTGATTACTAATTGTGATATCATCTTTCTGCATGCGCTTGATAATGTTCTGACATTATTAAAACGGAAACAAATCTATTAATTGCATAGGAGAATTTTATCTTTTTTCTATATTCGTTAAAAAAATTGCAAAAATTAATTAAATTTTAAATTAGTTTAATTACTCATTGAAATTGATTTCAAATTTATTAATTGAATTTTAAATGAATTTAAATATTATCGAAATTAATTTAAATATCAGCGAAATTAATTAATAAACAAATCTATTAATTGCACAGAAGAATTTAATTTCTTTACATTCGTTAAATTAATTTTTAATTTATTGATTTAATTTTAAATTTAAATAATATCAAAATTAATTTAAATATTATATCGAAAATAATTAAAATATTATCAAAAATAATTTAGTTACTATAAAAATAAATTTAAGTATAACGAAAATTAATTTAACTTTCAATAAAATTAATGTGACTTTTAATAAAAGAATAATTTAGTTAATTAAACTGCAGTGATTCGGAACAAAAAATTAATTAAATAAATTTTAAGTTAGTAAAATTATTATTAAAATCAAAAAAAAAAATTTCCAAGTGTTCGGAGTCAGAAAAAAAGTTAATAAAAAATTTATTTTTATTCATTTTTAAATATTTTTTTCCGATAATTTTTTAAGAAAAAGTTAATTTAGAATTAATAAAGTAAATTTCTATTTAATTGTAAATTAATTTTTTTCTGAAATCAGGGCATTTCTTTGTAAACATTTTTTTAAACAAAACTGCAGAAAAATCCATTTTTTTTAACAATTTTGCAGCAACTTTTTTTTTTGAAGAAATTTTCGTTGTTGAAATATTAAGATCCGTTAATGGTGAATATATAATTTCTCAATAAGTATATAAATAATTTGCAGCATAATATTTTATTACAGTTAACTGTAGAATTAATAGGGGGATATTCATTAAAAATTGAAACTGGGGTAATT
Source organism: Leptopilina myrica (nomen nudum) (assembly GCA_032872475.1). Classification (NCBI taxonomy): domain Eukaryota; kingdom Metazoa; phylum Arthropoda; class Insecta; order Hymenoptera; family Figitidae; genus Leptopilina; species Leptopilina myrica (nomen nudum). The sequence continues at coordinate 28,670,733 of CM065465.1, read as the reverse complement.
ACTATTTGTTTCCTTCTACAATTTCAGTGTGTACTTCCTTAAAAGAGAAACAATACGTTATCTCTTTGGAGTGGAAGGTACAAGTTTTAAGGCCTCTATATGTAATTTGTAAAGGTATTAAAAGCGTTCGCAAATGAACTGAAAGAAAATTTTTTAACTTGATCCAAAAAAGGGGAACTATAGTCGAACGGTAAAATCATAAAAATTTTTTTTTTTTTACAAAAAAAAGAGAGAGAGAAAAAAAATTCATTCACCGTTAACGAAGATTTGCACTCCTAATGTCTTTTGAATTGAAATTCCTTGTACCACCTCTATTCGAAGCAAGTTTCCATACATTTAAAAGTTTAAAACTGTTGAGTGTATATTATTTGTTCTATAATTGCAGTTTAAATTTATATTATTTGAAAAAAGGAGATAATAAAATCTGGAAAAATTATGATTTTTTGTTAATAAATTAGTAATTTTAATGTAAAAGAAAATTTATCGCATAATTTTGTTTTTCTATTTTCGAATAATTTTATAATTATTTAGTGTTATTTTAAATTATTAAAATTTTGTTTTAATGAATTATTAAATTATTATTAATAAAGAATTTTTTAATTATTTTAACTAACTAACTAATTTTAACTAAAATTGAAATTGAAATTCATTATTATTAGAAACTTCTAAGAGAATACAATTATTCATATCAAACAAATAATTATTTTTTTTTTAATTTAAATATTTCTTAAAATTTAATTCTTATAAAGAATTATATACGAATTTGTTTAAATTCAATTAAAATTATACTGCAAATAATTGATTTCTTCTAAACAGTTAATAATAATTGAATTTTATCAATAAATTTTGTTAAACTAATTGGAAAAAATTAAATTTTATTTGAATTGTACAAACTGCTTAAAAATAATGAACTTTCATTAAGAAATTGCATTGAATTTTTTTTAATAAAAATAATTGAATTTTCGCAACCAATGTTATTGAAATTATTTTTTAATAATTAAATTTGTTTGACGAATTTTAATAAAATTATTTTCATTTTACGAAGAATTTATTTTAAATGGATTTAAAAATAATAAAATTCCTAAAAAAAAGGTTATTAATTATGAAAATAATTGAATTTTTGCAACCAATTTTATTAACATTATTTAAATAATTGATTTAAAGATAATTGAATTCCTGAGAAGAATTTTATTATTTATGAAAATAATTGAATTTTTGCAACCAATTTTATTAACATTTTTTAAATAATTGAATTAAAGATAATTGAATTTCTGAGAAGAATTTTATTTTTTATGAAAATAATTGAATTTTTGCAAACAATTTTATAAAAATTTTTAAAAATAATTGTACTTTTTCGACGAATATTATTAAAGTTTTAAAAAATAAGTAAATTCTTCTCAACAGTTAATAATAATTTTTAAAAATAATTGAATTTTATCAACAAATTTTGTTAAACTACTTAGAAATAACTGAATTCTACTAAGAAATTTTATTTAAAATGTTTAAACTTCTTGGAAATAATTAAATTCCATCAAGAAATTATATTCAAATTTTTTTGGAATAACTAAATAGTTAAGAAAAATTTCATTCATATTTAAAAAAATTTTTTTAAATAATCGAATTCTTTTGTTGAATTTTAATAAAATTATTTGCATTTTTCGAAGAATTTTTTTAATATTGAATTAAAAGTAATAGAATTTTTGAGGATAATTTTATTATTTATGAAAATAATTGAATTTTTGCAAACAATTTTATTACAATTTTTTACAATAATTAAATTAAAAGTAATTGAATCCCTAAGAGGAATTTTCTTATTTATGAAAATAATTAAATTCAAATTTTTTTGAATAACTGTAATGTTAAGAAAAATGTCATTAATGTTTTAAATTTTTTTTTAATATTTGAATTCTTTTGAGGAATTTCAATAAAATTATTTGCATGTTTGAAAGAATTTTTTTAAAATTGAATTAAAAGTAATAGAATTTTTGAGGAGAATTTTATTATTTATGAAAATAATTGAATTTTTGCAACGAATTAAATTTTTTTTTAAATTTATTAAATTCTTTTGACAAAAATTAATATTTTTTTAAATAATTGTATTAAAAGTAATTGAATCCCTGAGGAGAATTTTATTATTTCAGAAAATAATTGAATTTTTGACAAGAATTTTATTAAAATTTTTTATTTTATAGAATTCTTTCGACGAATTTTAATAACATTTTTTTAAATAATTGAATTAAAAATAATTGAATCCCTGAGGAGAATTTTATTATTTATGAAAATAGTTGAATTTTTGCCAAGAATTTTATTCAAATTTTTTTAAAATAGTTAATTTTGTACGGAGAACTTTATTAATTTTTTTTAAATATAAAAATATTTTATATTAATTTATAGTAATAAATAATTGTAAACGATAATTTTGTTTAATTTTGTTTCAATTTGACGATAGTTATAAACGACGCTAGTTAAAAGAAGAGATGATAGTGAAAATCGATGGCAGTTCGAAGGATGGTATTTTTAATCAATGTTCAAATTATTTTTGTCGTTTTTGTCAATATATAATTACAAACGGATGTAGATTAGAGTCGAAGTTATTAATCAATCGTCAGATAAATAATTAAATATATATGTACATTTAATGATAAATATTTGATAAGTATAATATATATTAGTTGAAAAAAATGAAAAATATATAAACGAAAAATTTACTGCTATATTACTGCGCTCTTCATTTTTTGTTTGTTTGCTTCTTTTTTCAACGAACGGAAGCAAGAAATGAAATTCTGCATTTCTGCTGTTTGGTATTTACTTTAGAATGTAAAGAAAAATAATAAAAAAAAAAAAAGAACGTGCGCTAATCTTCAGGTACGAAACGATCGAGTTGTATGCATTTACCACATAGCTTAATTATAAATAGAAACGGCGCGACAGTGAGAATCGTAAATTGTCGGTTTGAAATGTAATGGCCACTTTATATGTCATGCCAGAGATCTTCGTCGATCGGTAAACAATTCTCGACGTTCAGTCAAAATATTACTTCTATTAATCACCCCGGCTTCCACAACTTTCAACTCTTGCAGCCACGAAAAGCCAAAACATACAAAATGTGGTTAAGTTTTGTAAATTCAAACGCGATGCAAGGATGGAAAAATTTATTATCCTCTGATTTGTAGTTTTCAGGTTCTTTACTTTTTTTTTGGTCGATTTAAATCGTCTTCGCACCTAATTAACGGATTTTTCGCTGGATATGTTTTATTCAGTGGGAAATTACATTTTTAGGTTTAATTTATTTATTAATTTATCATCTAGTTAATTTATTTGACAATAAATTAATTTGTTGTTCATTAATCACTTAATTTATTAAATAAATAATTTTTTGTCAATTAATTACTTAATTTATAAATTAATTAATTTTTTGTCAATTAATTACTTAATTTATAAATTAATTAATTTTTTGTCAATTAATTACTTAATTTATAAATAAATAAATTTTTTGTCAATTAATTACTTAAATTATCAAGTAATGTATTTATTTGACAATTAATTAGGTTTGGGAAAATTAATTAGAAAAATTAGGGAATTCAAATGAATTTTTTTTGTGACAACCCTTTCTCTATGGAACATAATTATGTGATACGTTCGACTAATGACTGTTTAATTAAGGAGAAAATTGATTAGCTTAGAGTCAAAGGACGAACTATTTGGATGAGGGTTTCGAATAGAGGTGTATTCGGAAAGCTTAATCTCCAATAAGTCAACAGAATGTGGTGCATTAAAAGGCTCTGTTTTGCTCTTCTATAATAGACGTACCACGACTATTTGGCGCGTCGACGACTCGGAACGGAACCCACTAAGTCTTTCGTTACTCTTCCCTATGTTGGAATATACATAATAGACGTCGGAGAATTAGCTGAAAAATTTTATGCCAGACTGGAATTTTCACTATCTCTACTTAACATTTTTTACTATCTTTTACAAATTTGTACTTTCAAATCAGAATTGGAATTATATTCTTTTGCAAGAAAAATTGGAATTTATTCTTGCAAACAAAAATTCAAATTTATTGTTTATAATCAAAAATCGAATTGTTTCTTGCAATCCAAAATTGGAATTGATTCATTCAAATGCAAATTTTCAAACTAACTATTTTGTTATGTGCAACAATATTAGGGTTGTAAAGTTTCATGAAACTTTGGTAAATGAAATTTTTTCATGAAAGTTTTAATGCTTCGTGAAACATTTCAAAGTTTTGAATATTGTGGCGGTAATATTCAAATTGATTTTTAAAAAATTTTATTTTTAATAAATTTTATGTTACAAAGATACTAAATTGAATTTTAATATTGATGCTTTAAAACTTTAATATTCTTTAACTTAAATAATTAAAAAAATTATAACAAAATAAAATAATTCAATTATTTTTATAAACAGTAAAATTCGCCCCAGAAATTCAATTATTTTCAAAACAATTTTTATTAAATTTCAGGTAAAAATTCAATTTTTTAATGTAATTTATTTTACAAAATTGTAATAAATAGAATTGATTTTTTTTCAAAGATTCTACTAGTTATAAACATAATTACATTTTTTGAAGGATTTATTAAAATTTTAGAAAATGATAAATTTAATTTTTTTGACAAAATTTATAACGAATGAAGAAACAAATTGAATTCTTTCGAAAATACGTAATTTATTGAATATAATTTAATTTTTGCAAATATTTTACTATTTGTAATTATAATTGAATTGCTTCGTAGGATTTATTAAAATTTAAAAAAATTGTTTTCGTTTGTGAAAGTTTATTAAAATTTTGCTTATAAATAATTAAATTTTTGCAATGATTTTACTATTTATAAATAATTAAATTCTTCCGCAGAATTTTATTCTATTCTTAAAAGAATTTAAATATTCAAAAAATAATTTAATTCTTGTGAAGAATTTTACCCAAATTTCTAGATAATTGATTTCTTTCGACAAATTTTATGCAAATTTCAATTTAAATAATTTAATTTCTTTTAGAAATTTTTTATAATTCATGAGAAGAATTTAATTATTACGAAGATTTTTACAAAAAATATTTGAAGTAATTAATTGTTTTAAGCATTTTTTGTAAAAACCGATTTTGTTTGAAATTGTGTGAAAATAGTAGATATTGAAAAACATTGAACTGCGAAAAGTTATTAAAAATAATTAAATTTTTCTAAAATTTTTATTAAAATCTTTAAAAATAATTGAATTCCTGCGAACTATTTTATTAAAATTTTTAAAACAATTGAATTTACAACAAGAAATTTATAAGTTTTAATAATAATTGAATTCTTGTTATGAATTTTGCTGTTGATTAAAATAATTAGATTTTGCAAAGAATTTTATTAATTGGACTCAAAATAATTGAATTTTATTTGATGAAAATTGTATTTTAAAAAATTAAATTACAGTAAAAATATTATTACTTACGAAAATAATTGAATATAGTTGCTAAGAATTTTATTCAAGCTTTCAAAAATAATTGAATTCCTGAGAAGAATTTTTTTTTTATAAAAAATAATTGAAATTGAAAAATTAACAAAATTTATTGTATATAATTGAATTTTTGCATAGAGTTTACTATTTATAATTGTAACTGAATTATTTCGAGGGATTTATTAAAATTTTAGAAAATAATTTAATTCTTTTGACAAACTTTATAAGTAAGTTTAAAAAAAAAAAATTTACGAAATTTTTTAAACATAATTGCAAAGTTTGGAATTTTTTGCAAAGATTTTATTATTTAAAAAAATGAATTGTTTCAAACTATTTATTAACATTTTAGAAAATAATTGTATTCGTTTGAAAAAAATTTAGTTCTAAAAAAACAAAAGACGATCTTATTTATTCGTTTGCAATTTTATCTTTTTCCAGTAACTCGAGTCGATTTTCGCCTGCATTTTGTCAGAAAAATCTACAGAATTTCTATAATATTGAAGGTTACTCATTTTTCTTTTTTTTAAATTAATCCTTGGAGTTTTGCGCATTATAACATCGAAATTTAATGTTTCAAAAACATTGAGAACATTCTTCAATTTGCAATTGTTTAAAAGAATTGTTAATAACAATTATAAATTTTCATTTTTTAGCAATCGCTTTATTTATTCCTTAAAGTATAGACTTTAAGCTTTAATTTTAAAAAAATTCACTTAATTATCTTTATTTGTTTCAAAGTAATAATAAAATTCAATTATCTAAAACATTTGTTGATAAAATTCTTTAAATGATTTTAATTATTTTCCAACTTTTCGATTAAAACTGCAAGAATTTAAACATTTTTAGTGTATTAATTTAAAAATTAAAAACATTGAAGAAGATTGTAACACTGCTTCATCTCGTTTATGAGTGAGTTTTCATGCCATCTGGGTGGAAACTTCCAGAGTTACAATGGCGCGAAATTCAAATTACAATTATGTAATATACGATTCTAAAAGTTTTTGTATTCAATTTTTCGATCTAAAATTCAAATAGTATTAATACTATTTGAATAACAATAATAACAATAATTGAATAACAATTAATACTATTTGAACAATCAATTGATTGTTTTAAACCAAAATTCAAACTGATTTTTTGAAAACCAAAATTGGAATGAATTGTCTTAAGTGAAAATTGCAATTGACTCTTTCAAACAAGAAGTAAATTTTTTTGAAACGCAGCAATGCAAAACAAGAAGGGGAAAAAAAATATGTGGCAAATTTCTAGCAGATGGAGAATGAAACGTTAGATCGGGGGAAGAAAAAAAGAAGTGGAGTACTCGCGTGAGTTGTAAATGCGGTTAAGGATTGAAGTTAATATCAAAAGAGACAACATAAGGACCAGGTTACCCTTCTGACAATCTTCCTGGTAGACCATATTCTGAGAAAGTTTCGTTGTTGTGTGTGTGTGTGCGGTAAGAATAACCGTTACTGTGGTGTAGTGGCGCCCACGACAGAAAACTATTGCGACCCTTTTCCATTAGAGGCCGCCGCGAGACAGATAGCGGAATTTGTTTTTTTTTGCCTTCTTTTTTTCGTTTTTTTTATTCCCTCTCTTTCTCTCTGTCCATGATCGAATTCGCGCTCGTTTCTGTTTGAAGGTAAAGTTTAATCGCCGGGAGATCCGCCACGAGCATGTTAGGCGCAGTGTGCACACTAAGACCCGGGTGGTTCCCGACCAAGAACACCGCAAACCAATTTGCATAGCTTCCTTCGACCTCTCTTCTTTCGTGCTCACAGAAAACACAGAGAACACCCAACGACCCCCAATGATTATCCCGTAAAAGCCGAAGGCTGCAAAAACCTTCGCTTCTTAGACGTCAACGTCACGAACCACACGCCACCCATATACTTTTGTTCCATTCGACATTTCTTTGTTCTATCGCACCTCTTTTTTTTTTGTTTGGTGAAGACGATAAAATTTATTTTGATTTGAAATTTGGTAGAATTTTTTATTGGGTATAAATTTAGCTGCTTCGAGAGAGAGAAAGAGAGGAAGTATATTGTTATAGAAGAGTTTGGAATGTGTTTTGTTGAAAGAAAATAAGGATGCACTTTTTTTTTTCTTTTGTAACTGTATTCTCATGGGAGTTGGACAATGAGAGAAAGAGAAAACTAAATGTCAACAACTTCTGGATCATTAGAAGAATTCAGAGAATAGAAAGGTCAAATCGTATGTGAGGGAAAAATGCGCGAAAATAGGTTTAGTTGGTTGAGAGAATTTTCGAGTTTATTTCCTTTATAGTAATGGTCTATAACTGTTTTTGAATTATTTGTGCAATTCTCTAGTATTAAAATTGTTATCATTATTATTTTCATCATCATAGAGAAAAAAGGAGCGAATTTCCTATTCTCCTTTGTGTGAATTTGGATAAAAATTTACTTACCGACGGTGGTAAGATTGCTTCAGGTAATTAACAAGTCGAAAATGTGTCGATTTCGAAAGAGGAATACCAGAGGCTTGTAGTTTGGATCTTTAGTTAGCGAATTCCGGAAAGAGAAACGAAAAAATGACTTGCTGTTTTAGGGAAATTTTGCCGAAAAAAACGAGTCTTTGGTCGGTAATTCAGAAATCTAGACTGAAATTTTCTGTTAATTCGAAATAGCTAATAGTTGTGGTACGTAGACTAGACCTAAAATAAACGATTTAGGCAAAAATTTTGTTTACATCGCTTCTAGTTTTCGGAAAAGTTAGCCTACAAAAGGAAGAAATTGTCGATAATTCAGAAATCTGTCAATAAATTCGTGAAAAAATTCCTAAATAATAGGAAAGATAATTAATTTTAAAGTGTTTGCTCTTTAATTTGACATTGTTCGCTGTTTATTTGGTGGAGAAAGTTGAAATTCATTGTTTTCTGGGGGAAAAAAAATATGAGAACAAGAAGCATTTAGTATTGTTGAGTTGAATGTTACATTATAACGGTCTACTTGATTTGAAGTGTATTTGTGAGTGTGTGAGAAGAGTAAAAGATACGACAGTCTGCCGAACTAATTGGCCGCGTGGCTGATGAAGAGATGCACGCCTCGTGGCGAACCGGGGTGCGGATGATAGAATTCGACGCGGATTCCACCGCGACGGAAATAGAGGAGGCCACGCATTTCATGTCGCATGCCGCGATTTCTATCCCAACTCCGCCTGTACATTTTTAGGGCTGTGCACTTATGTCCACTCGCATTCTTCTCAAATCATAAACATTTCAAAAATACCCCTTCTTCTCCCTCTCTCTCTCTCTTTCATCTCAAAATACAAAAAAAAAATTGGGAATAATTACTCTTTTTTTTTAAACTCGTAAGTTTTGCTGTGCTTGACTTCACTGGAAATTTTTTAAAGATTTTCTAATATTTTTCTTCGTAATTATTCATGAAATTGTCTAGCTTTAGATTTGCAGTTAGTAAGGAAAAAAAATTAAGGAACTTAGATTGAAGATTTTTTTTGTTTGAGCCTCAATTTTCTTGACAAATTTTATTTTTCAATGTTTTTAATTTTAAAATTAATGCCCTAAGAAAAAAAAAATTTTCCAAAGAATGTTATGTTAAAGTTATTGAAAATAATTTAATTCTGAAAAAAGAATTTTGTTTGAAAAAATTTTAAATAATTGAATTTTTTCGTGAAATGTTCTTAAAATTGTTTCCAAATAAGAGAATTTCTGCGATGAATTTTACTGTTTCTAAAAATAATTGAATTTATCAAAAGAATGTTTTTAAAAAATTTATGAAAATAATTTAATTCTTATGAGGAATTTTATTAAAAATTATTATGCAAATTACAAAATTTCAAAAAATTTTATAAAATTTTCCAAAAAAATTCAATTATTTTCATAAATAATAACAGTCTTAGGAAGAATTCAATTATTTTTATAAATGATAAAATCATTGCAAAAATTCAATTATTTAATAGCAAAATTTCAATAAAATTTCACAAACGAATACAATTATTTTCTACAATTTTAAAAAAATCTTTTGAAACAATTCGTTTTTCATAAAGAATAAAATCTTTGCAAAAAATTGCAAACTGTGCAATTATGTTTAATAAATTTCGTATAATTTTTATTAATTTCTTTATTAAAATTTTTCAAAGAATAAAATTATTTTCTAAAATTTTAATAAACCTTACGACACGATTCAATTACAATTATAAATAGTAAAATCTATGCACAATTCAATTATATTTAAAATATTTTGTTAATTTTTCATTTTGAATTATTTTTGAAAATTTGAATAAAATTCTTAGCATCTATATTCAATTAGTTTCCAAAGTTATAATATTTTTACTGTAATTTAATTTTTGATAATACAATTTTCATAAATTAAGGGCATTTGAACCATTATGACGTCACAATACGTTCAGAGCATTTTCCTGTTGTAAATTCAATTGTTTTAAAAAATTTTAATAAAACCGTTCGCTGGAATTCAATTACTTTCTTATATAATAAAATGCTTTTTAGGAATTTAATTATTCTGAAAGATTTTAATGGAATTTTCAGTAAAATTTAATTATTTTTAATAACTTTTCGCAATTCAATGATTTTTAAATTCTAATATTTTCCTAAAATTTCCAAACAAAATCGGTTTTTACAAAAAATGCTTAAAACAATTAATTACTTAAAATATTTTTTGTAAAAATCTTCGTAATAATTAAATTCTTCTCATGAATTATAAAAAATTTCTAAAAGAAATTAAATTATTTAAATTGAAATTTGCATAAAATTTGTCGAAAGAAATCAATTATCTAGAAATTCGGGTAAAATCCTTCACAAGAATTAAATTATTTTTTGAATATTTAAATTCTTTTAAGAATAGAATTAAATTCTTTGGAAGAATTCAATTATTTATAAATAGTAAAATCATTGCAAAAATGTAATTTTTTATTAGCAAAATTTTAATAAACTTTCACAAACGAAAACAATTTTTAAAAATTTTAATAAATCCTACGAAGCAATTCAATTATATAATTACAAATAGTAAAATCTTTGCAAAAATTAAATTATATTCAATAAATTACGTTTTTTCGAAAGAATTCAATTTGTTTCTTCATTCGTTATAAAATTTGTCAAAAGAATTCAATTATCATTTTCTAAAATTTTAATAAATCATTTAAAAAATTTAATTATATTTATAACAAGTAGAATCTTTGAAAAAAATCAATTCTATTTATTACAATTTTATAAAATAAATTTCATTAAAAAATTCTTTAAAAAATTGAATTTTTTCCTGAAATTTAAGAAAAATTGTTTTGAAAATAATTGAATTTCTGGGGCGAATTTTACTGTTTATAAAAATAATTAAATTTTTTTTTTGTTATAATTCTTTCAATTATTTAAGTTAAAGAATATTAATTTTTTAAAGCATCAATATTAAAATTCAATTTAGTATCTTTGTAACATGAAATTTATTAAAAATAAAATTTTTTAAAAATCAATTTGAATATTACCGTTACAATATTCAAAACTTTGAAATTCAATTATTAAAATATTTGTTGATAAAATTCTTTATGAGAATTTAATTATGTAAAACATTCATTCATTCAATAAATTATTTACTTTTTGTAGAATTGAATATTAAAATATTTCGTTGCCTAAATTTTTAAATATTAAATTTAAAAAAAATTGAATTAAGTTTTTTTCTAATAATTAAAGTTTTTATTTTCTAAATATTTAATTGAAGAAATTTGGAATAATCAAAATTTTGTAAAATTGAATTGTTTTTGCTGTTTAAGAACCTTTGCAAAAATTATTTAAAATAAATAAATAATTGATCATTGAATTCTTGCAAATAGTACTTTATTTTATTTTATTTAAATAATTAAAATTCTAAAGTTATTGCAAATTTAATTTTCTATGGAAAAATAATGATTAAATTTTAATTAGAAATCAAGGAAAAACATAATTTTTTGTGACAACCCTGAATAATATTTATATTTACTATTTAGTCTACTTCTTCTCGTTAACGAGAGAGTTTTCATGCCATCTGGACGGCAACTGTCAGAGTTAAAAAGGCGGTAAATTCAAATTAAAAGAAAACAAAATCTTTTGAAAATGATTTCTATTCTATAATTGGCCAAAATTCGAAAAAATAAATATATTAAAAATAATTTTTTTTTTTTCAAAAACAACCCAGTTTTGAAATTACAAATAGAAGAGGTTAAAAAATATTTCTAAATTTATCTCCGCACGTGAAATGGTGAATTTTGAGTAAATTTTGTAATGGTTTCCAGAAGGATTTAGACATTAGACAATCTGTCAGACTTATCTAGTGGCATAGTGGGTATTAGTTCCTGTCGCGCTTCAAGACAGGATGTAACGTTCGTGTAAACGCGATATTTCAACGATCGCGAGAGGCGCGCTCGAAATTGCATAACACTCATTGCTCTCTCGCGACACGATGACTCTCGTAATGGCGCCGTGTGTCTCCATAATGTGTCACGTGCCTCTCCCAAGAAATTCGCCGCACTTTTCTCACGGAATCCGTTAAATTGGCCTCGAAATAGTACACCAAACGAGACGTGTGTTTTATACAGCGAATAGTTTTGCGAGCTTTTCAACAAAACACATTGGAATAAGCGCAAGTGTACAAACTAACTTTCACTCATTTTAGACTATTTCCACTATATACATTATATATAATAAAGAATGACGGCTGTGTAGTACAACCAACAACCCTTCAAGATTATCTGGTCATTCATTCGAAAAATGAATACAAAGTCCGCAAAGCAGAATACTGCTTCAGCATAATATGATTTTCTTGAGGCAATTTCACATATATATATACAGATACCTATATTTACACGCATCGTCCCGTTGAGGGATAAACGGAACATTATTAATAAAGCAAATCCGAAAGAAGATTGAAGAGGGATTTCAAAAGATATTTTTAAGTAGAAAAAATATTTTTGTGAATTTTGGCAAAAAATTAAATGTTTAATGTTTATAGTTAATAATAAATAATTATTTATTTATTTAATATAAATAAATTATTATTTATTGTTATTAACTAAACATTATTAATAATAAATAATTATTTATTTATTCAATATAAATAAATTATAATTATAATAAAATATTAAATTAATTATTAAATTATTAAATTATAATTATAATTATAATAATAAACATCAAACATTTATTTTTTGCCAAATTTCACACAAATATTTTTTATATACTACAGTGCCGGCCAAAATTGTCAGTCCACCCATTTTTAAAAGAGTAATAAAATTTGTTTAAAATAAAATTTATGAAAATTGAAATTTTTTTTGGTTTATGTTTTGAAAGACGATAAAATTTTAAAAAGAATATGACCTCACAGAAGTCAGTTGACAAATATTTTTTCAAGATATTCTTAAAAAATCGCCATTTTCAATGTTTTACAAAAATTTGAATAACTTTTAAAATAATAAACGCTTTTTAATAATCTTAGGCTTATTTTAAAGGTCATTTTCTACGGAATAAGAATTACTTATAGTCATTAACCTGCAATTTTTTTCTTCAAATAAGCATGACGTCAAAATTGGACAAAAAAATTGAAAAAATTTGAAATCATTTTTTGTACTAAAAACTATTCTAAAACATATATAAAACATGATATGATGTAGATTTTTCAAGAAAATTTAATAAAAAAATTTATTTAAATTTTACAAATTCTTTTTCTTTTAATAATATTATTTCAAATTTTTCAAATTTTTTTGTCCAACTTTGACGTCATGCTTATTCCAAGAAAAAAATTGCAGGTTACTGACTATAAGTAATTCTTATTTCATAGAAAATGACCTTTAAAATAAGCCTAAGATTATTAAAAAGAGTTCATTATTTTAGAAGTTATTCAAATTTTTGTAAAACATTGAAAATGACGATTTTTAGGAATATCTTGAAAAAATATTTGTCAAATGACTTCTGTAAGGTCTTATTCTTTTCAAAATTTTATCATCTTTCAAAATATAAACCGAATGAAATTTTAGTTTTCATAAAATTAATGTTAAAAAATTTTTTTCATTCCTTTAAAAATGGGTGGACTGACAATTTCGGACGGTACTGTAATTTGGCAAAAATTAAATGTTTAGTAAATAATAATAAATAATAAAAAAAAATAATAAATAATAGTAAATAATAATAAACAAAACACATTTTATAAAATTTATGAAACATAATTGCACAGTTTGCAATTTTTTGCAAAGATTTTATTATTTAAAAAAATTAATTGTTTCAAAAGATTTTTTTAAAATTTTAGAAAATTGTATTCGTTTGTGAAATTTTATTGAAATTTTGCTAATAAATAATTGAATTTTTGCAACGATTTTACCATTTATAAAAATAATTGAATTTTTGCAACGATTTTACCATTTATAAAAATAATTGAATTTTTGCAACGATTTTACCATTTATAAAAATAATTGAATTTTTGCAACGATTTTACCATTTATAAAAATAATTGAATTCTTCCTATGACTGCTATTATTTATGAGAATAATGGATTTTTACATTCTCATCATATGAGAAAGTATTAGTTTTGGTCGAAAATTGACTTTCGCTAATTTCATGAAATCTCGACGTTTTGGGGTCCCCTGAGTCCGAAAAACATGGTCTAAAAAAAGTGTCTGTCCGTATGTCTGTCTTCGTGTCTGTCTGTAGACACAATGGTGTCCCTACGATAACTCTTGAAAAACTTATTGCATCAACTTGCAACTTTGCATGCACAAAGTTAATGTTAAAATACAGATCGAGTTCGTTAGTCAGCCATTTTCGTCGAAAACTATGCAAACTACAGTAGTTTCAAAATTTTGAAAATTCAATTTTTTCAAGTTTCATTATTTTTAACTCTATATTACTTTAGATTAGAAAAATACAAACAACTTTTCTTTTCAACATTTTTTCACAGAAACTTAATTTTCTTTAAGTTTTTGGGTCAGGCCAGCTCAACTGAGTTAAAAAAATTTATTTTATTTTCTAAAATGTTATAACTAAAATATATTCATGAAAGTTTTAACATTTTAGAAAATCAATGAAATTTTTTTAACACAGTTGGGCTGGTCTGACCCTTTCTTACATTTCAATTTTTGGTCTTATCTTGTTGTCAATTTTTTCAAAATCTCTAAGTGAATTTCTTGTTTATGCTCAAAATAACATATTATAACAATATTTGTTAATATATTTAATAAATTATGTATAAAATAATATATTATAATATTCTATAAAATTTAAAAATTTTTTACAAAAATAAATTTTGTCCTTTCTGAAGGACGGTTGCCGTACTGCCGACAAGACGCCGTAATGTGCAAAGGCGCGTCCTGCCGGAAGGCCCTTCCGAAAGTTTAGGCGCTTGGACGTTCTTTTAAAAAAATCATGCAGAAAATTTATCTAATTGTTCATTTTTAAGTCTTCAGTAAATTTAAAGTTTTTTTTATAAGAATTATACTATCACATCCACTCTATCCGGATTTACATGTTTTCAATCATTCATTTGATATTATTTACAATAATCACATATATAGGGTGAACGAGACATAATAGCTAAGGGACGTAATGAATAATTGTAATTTATTTAAAAATCGTAAATTGAAATGATTTCGCTCCAAAGACAATTTGATGTACTGCAAGTTTCTACAGAGTTTGATTATTTATTATTCAATCACTGTTGTAAGAAATATAGTAGAAAAACTGTATTTCACATATGAAAGTAACTTTTCAAAATTTTCATTTTTTCGTTCTAATTTTTTTAAAATAACTTTAAAAAATAAACAAAAATCGCTATTTAAGCTTGAAACATTTTTTGAGGGTCAATTTGAGATTTTTGATTCACACTTACTGTATTGATGAAAATTACAAATTATTTCCCAAGTACCCCTACACTGAAAAAACCTAGTCTCAAAATGAGTATCATACGCTACTCATTTTGAGTTGCAACAAAAATGAGACTCTTAGGTGGCGCCACGTTCTATGGCGTTTAACATAGTCTCATTTTGAGATGCAACAAAAATGAGACTGGGTTTTTTGTGTGTAGAGCGGGTTGGCTAATGCAACACGCTATGCATAAATGCAACCTACGATACCGACAAAGTGTACGTTCATTGTAGAAAAAAAGTAAGAGTAATATAGGGACGTTCGCTTTTTTTAAAGAAAGTTGAGATACCAGAGTAACTTTTCTAGGAGATAAACATTTATTTAAAACAAAAATGTCCAAGTAAATCAACAAAGAGTGAAAAGTTAGCCATTACGCTCCGGTCACACTACACAAAAAAATTAATACTAATACTTTAAGAATATTTAAGCTGCTTCTGCAATCATGTTTCTGCTAGAAGAGAGTTAGTATAATTAAAAATAACTTCACAATTTCCATCATCAAGACCAAAAACATACATTTAAATCCACTTAATCTTGCAATCATCAGAAAACAAAAACATGTGATGAGAATGTAATCCTTAAGGTCGTAGTAACTTTAAGAAAAAAAAATATTTTATGAAACATATAAAAGGAAACAAGAACACAAATAATGCACAACAACCGCAGACCACTGCGAGCGAAGCGAGTCATTTGCGCGCGAAGCGCGCAACAACACACGGAGCGCGAAGCGCGACGTGCGAAATAATCGCCGGAGCGCGAAGCGCGACGATCAATATTCGCGCGCCCCGAGGCGCGCTGAAACTTGCGAGCGCAGCGAGCCCCCGCGCGAAGCGCGGATGAGAATGTGTCCGCGCTTGCGCGGACAGATTTTTTTGTGATAAATTATATAAAATTTATTGAACTTTTGTAATTTGCATGATAATTTTTAATAAAATTCCTCATAAGAATTAAAATATTTTCATAAATTTTTCAAAAACATTCTTTTGATAAATTCAATTATTTTTAGAAACAGTAAAATTCATCGCAGAAATTCCCTTATTTGGAAACCATTTTAAGAACATTTCATGATAAAATTCAATTATTTAAAATTTTTTCAAATAAAACTCTTTTTTAAGAATTAAATTATTTTTAATAATTTTAATATAACATTCTTTGGAAAAATTTTATTTTCTTATGGTATTAATTTGAAAACTATAAACATTAAAAAATAAAATTTGTTAAGAAAATTGAGACTCAAACAAAAAATAATCTTCAATCTAAGTTCCTTATATTGCTTTTTCCTTGCTAACTATGAATCTAAACCTATACAATTTTGTAAATTTTCATTCACTTCTTTAAAAATACAAACATCATTCATAAAAATAATAGAATTTTAAACACTTTTTTTTAAACAAAATATGAATTGGAATCTACAGTTTTAACTATTAATATTACTATAAATATAATAATCATATTCACTACTTCTGACATAGGGAATTTGGGCGAAAAACTGAGGAATTTTTATTAAAAGTACTAAAATTTTTAATTTCTAGGAAAATTCTAAATTTTTGTATCTCGTTGACTCATAAAGAATAAAATTACCGCGAATTTTTATACAAAGCCTTCAATTTCTCCAATTTTGAACAAAAATTTCTTATTTTAATTTTCAAATAACTTAAATCATGAACAATTATCATAAAATAAATTATTTAATGAATTACTTAAATATTTCCAAATTAATTTAATTTAAAAATAGTTGCGTTAACAATTATTTTCGTAAATAAATTAACGACAATCGGTTGCAATTTTTAATTTTAGAAAATTTCAATGTTAAATAAATTTAATTAGCAATTTTAATGAACTTGGATTTTTCGAAAAATTTTAATAATTCAAAATCTTCTAAAATTAATTAAATTTTTCAATGTACATTAAATTAATTATTAAAAATAATGGTTTTATAGAAGAATTTTAATTAAAAAGATGAAAGAAATTGAATTTTAAAGACGTTACAAATTATGGTAAAAATAAAAATTATTTTTGTTTTGAAAAATTTTTTGATTTTATCTAATAAAAGTTTTGGCAAAATTTCTATTATGTTACACATTTTTTATTATATTCTTGTCAAAATTTAAATTATATCTTCAAAAGTAATTAACTTTCTTCTCCGAAATTCAATTATTTACGCCAAATTTATTAAAATTTTTGGTAACATTTTAAATATGATGGAAATTTTTTTTATTTCCTCGTCTAAGTTACAATAATCTTTGAAATTAATAAAATTCTTCTCTAAAAATCTATTATTTTCAAAAATTTTAATAAAAGTCATGGCAAAATTTTAATTATTTTCGAAAATTTTTCTCAATTTTCATTAATTTTTTAATATCTGCTTAATTAATAAAACTTGACAAAAAAAAATCAAATATTTTTTAAAAATTTTACTAAAATTCTACACTAACATTTAATTATTTTCATATATAATACAAATTTAACAGGAATTAAATTATTTACAAATTGTTTATAAATTTCTTCGCAATAATTTAATTATATTTTCAGTAACAATAAAAATTTTTTTTGAAAATGCAATTATTTTTAAAAATACAATACAATTATTCGCTAAAATTCAATTGTATATTCTAAAATTCAAAAAAATTCTCATCAAAATTACTATAATCTTTAAAAATATGTAATAAAATTCCATTTTAAAAAATTCAATTATTTTTGAAAACTTCAAAAATATAAATTCTTGAGAAAATTTAACATATTTTTAAAAATGTTCCTTAATTCGAAGATTTTTTATATCTACTATTAGAGATTTTTAAAAGAATTCAATATTTTCAATAAAATTTACTAAAATTCTACGTTAACATTTATTTATTTTGAAAAGTAATAGAAATTTCTCAGGAATTCAATCATTTACAAATTTTTTTATCAAATTCCTTGAAAAATGGAATCATTTTTCAAATTTTTATTAAAATTATTAAAATTAGTTTAACAAAATTTATTTATTTAAAATCATTGAAAAATTTGTTAATGAAATTCTTGATAAGAATCAATTTTTAAGAAGCATTTAATTATTTAATAAATAAATACCCTTGTATTTAAATAATTAGATTCTCGTAGAATTTTTTAATAAAAATTGATTTGAAAATAAACTTTAGTTTAAATTTTAGACATTAATAGAATATCAAAATACTTTTTTTTAGAAATTATATAGTAACAACATTTTTATAATATAAAATAATAATTTTAACACTCCATCCACTTTTTTTTATCTATATGTTTTATTACAATATTTTCTAAGTTAATTAATTTCAAAAAAATTTGACTTTAAAATTTTTTTTTTATATCTTAATTTAAATAGGAAAATAATAATAATTAAATATTTTAAACATTTTCAAATTAAATTATTGTTTTCGAATCATTTTTGCAATTAATGAAATTTTCCTTTATTTTCTAAAAATTCAAAAATTCTTCATTTAATTTTCAATTAAATTTTCTAATCGACAGGTACAATTTGCAAACATTTTTTTCCTTTATTTAAAAAAAAACAATTTTTGAATTTTATGAAAACAATGAAAATTATGAAACAAAATTGATGCAAATTATTTCCTTACAGAAATTTTCTACAAAAATATTAAGAAACGAATATATCTAATATTCGTCTTTCTAAAAAAATAGGATAGATAATAATAATATAATAATAATAATAATAATAATAATAATAATAATAATAATAATAATTAAAAAAATTATGAATATATAATTACTATTTCTTTGTAAACAGTTAAAAGTTACATTATAATTATTCAAGGAAAGTAGAAAATGTTTTTTGAATTTAAAAATTAAAATTAAATTATTCTAATTATTAGGGAAAGTTGTCACAGTAGTAATAGACCTCACTTGGTCAGACACAAAAGCAAAGACTGCGGAAAGTAAATTTAAGTAAATTGCATATACATCAAATTATGTAGAATTTATATTTTTCTATTTTTTATTTATTTT
This sequence comes from Leptopilina myrica (nomen nudum), assembly GCA_032872475.1. Taxonomy (NCBI): domain Eukaryota; kingdom Metazoa; phylum Arthropoda; class Insecta; order Hymenoptera; family Figitidae; genus Leptopilina; species Leptopilina myrica (nomen nudum). The sequence continues at coordinate 28,651,418 of CM065465.1, read as the reverse complement.
ATTTTTATTTCTCTTGTATTTCTTTTTGTTTTTGAATGTATCTCTTCATGACACGTTAAATCTATTATCCAATTATATTTGTGTTCATGGCACTTTTGTTTTGACGCGACTCAAAATTATTTGTCCGGACACTGAAACAATTTCTCTAAAGTGCCATTTATCCCATTATTATAATGGAATTTATAATCAACGAATAATTTATATACATATATAAAATACCGGTTTTAAAATTGAATATTCCTTCAATTTTTTTAATGCAAAATTTCTGTACACAAAATTCAAAAGAGAAAGTGAAATTTTTATTCTTGTTGATATGTAACAGAAATTATGTCGCGTTGAATTTTAAATTGTTTTTGCTAATTAGTAATATCACGGGGACGATTTCGTAACTCTTTTCTTTTTTTTTCTTAATTTTAATTACGAATTATGAACGTGTAATGTGTCTTGATTTTTGTACGAATTTGGAGAATTTATTTATTCTAGAAGGCACGTATTGCGAGTTACATATTGTAATTTTATATGTTTGAAATTGTCTTTTACTGCGCGCTAGGGGACAATTTCAGAAAAATTTAGGAAAGTTTTTTTTTTATTTCATTTCTAGAAAGTTTAGACGACTTTTGCATAAGTAAATTTTCGTTATTGTTCTTGGATTCTTGCGGATTTTATGATAATTTTATAAGAAGTTATGATTTACTTCCATATCGATTTAGGCGGTTAATTTATTTTAACAATTTTTTTTATGTTTTCTGAGAAAAGTTTTTGTATTTTTGTTGTGGACAAGAAATTTTTTATTTTAATGTGGAAAAATAATTGTATGGTTGTATAAAATTGTCGATAAAAAAAGGTTGAGGACTTTTTATTGGATTTTAAACGTCGTATTAGAACTGAATTATAAAGCAATAAACGTGACAATAATGATAGTTGTGAAAATTATGATAATTTTTGTAGAGTACATAATGGTGAATATTATAACAATGTAATGTTTCTAATAATAATTATTATAGTACTTTAATTATTATTCTTTATATGTTTAGTACTATAATCATAATTATCTATTATTTTTGTTACTATAGATTATAAATTTACTTCCAAATTTTTTATTATTATAAAATAAAATAATTATTGCAAAATAATAATGAAAGAATAAATTTGTATTTTAAGGCGAAGATTTTTTTTTTCAGTGCACTACTTTTATTAATATTATTTCTAGTATTTTTATTATTATATTTTTATTAATTAAAATATGTAATAATAGAAGTAAATAAAAATAATTGAAATTAATTAAAGTATGTATTTGATTTCTTTTTATTATTCGAAAATATTTCTTTTTTTTACACATTTTTCTCAATACCGGGATCTAAATAGTCTGGAAGAAATTAATTTTTTCTTTCTGAACAAAACGTTAATCGATGTAGAATTAAACTTGAATTAAGTTGTTTTTATACTTATAAAGAGCATCATTTCTGAGTAAAAATTAAAAGTAAATTAAACTCCTTTAGTGCTCGTAAGTTTTAACCTAAAAGGAAGTCAATTTTGTAGGTCTCTCAAAGTGACATCCACATTCCACTAGATTCTTTTATGAGAAAGTGTTGATTAACCAGTTCTTGTAGGAAATTCTTTTCTCTGCACATTTTTGTAAATATATGTGTCGCAAGTCCCATATTTATTTATTTATTAAAAATTATTCCCTTGCATTTTTTTATTTTAATAAGGGAAGAATTTAATTACTTAATTTTCCTTTCTTTGGGAAAATTTTTATTTTTTCAACAGGAGAAATGTTAAAAGAGTTTTTTTTTGACATTTTTAATGTTAGGATAGGTCACAGTTTTTGGTTTTTTTTTATTTGCATATTAATTCAGGAAAATGACAAATCTTGTAACATAAGGAAGACACTTTTTGCTATTAACGTCATATTACTAAGATTGATAATATTTTTTTTAAGAGTTCATTATGTGATGCGAGTCACTCCTAATAATGTTGATGTTCGTTCAATTTTCTGCCTTTATTGCAAGTGCGGTAGCAATTACTTTTATAATCTAGAAGTTTCACCGAGATTTTAGATTTTATGCGGAAAACTTTTAATGAAATTTTGTGATGTAATTTTTTTTGCCTCATTGATCAAAATTATTTTCGTAAATAATTAAATAATATAGTTATTTAATCATTTGTTTCCTACGATTTGCGTACTTGGAGATAAATAAAAAAATAATCGTATTTATTTTAAGGAATTAAAATAAATTTTAGTACCGCATTAAATATAAAAGTAAAATTTAATAAATAATTAATTATTTATTAGTAATTAGTACATTACATTTGCTAATTTGTTACTTAAAAATTTAATATGGGAACGATTTTTCATCTATTTTTATAAATAGTATAATTATTTAATTAATTTTTCTAAAGTACATTTTTTTGATTTACTACTAAATACCAGCTTTATTGTTTGTAATTATTATAAATTATAATTTATAGTTTTCAATTTTCCTCCCTGTAATGATGAAAAAGAAAAAAACATTAGAAATTGTTGCTTATTTTTTCTAAGCAAAATTATGTGAATACTAGACATTTCAAATTGACATAATATATTTTTTTTTTTACAATACTTACATGTATGTATTTGCTAAACATATGATACAATAATTTATAAACAAAATTGTTGTATACAAAGTATAGAGATTTGTATATCCTTTCTAGAAAGACCTCCTTTTCTGCGACTATTATCAGCACACAACCTATCATTTAAAAGAAAATATTACGTTTAACCTTCAGTATGAGAATTCTATGAGAAAGCTTTTTTCTATACTTGAAGAAAAATGTGTTGAGGAAAACTGATTTGAAAGGCAAATAGTTTTATGGAAATGAAAAGCGGTTAATTATTATAAGTGTAACAGTGTTTTTTTGTTGTTGTTGATTGAAAAAAAATTGCTAATGTATCTACAAATGTTGATAATTTCAATTGATAACGATTTTTTCTGTAGGAATATTAATAATTTATTGTCGATTTTATAACTGTTTTGGATCACGAGAATATTTTCCTAATGTTCCTAATTATTTGTCGAACTAAACAATATGGGAATTAATTTTTTGTTAATGCTGCAAATCTGTGGAATTCTTTTCCTTGTTCCAAAACTAGAGCAAATAAGTCAAACATCAAATTGTCAGTCAAATTAAGTGAAAATATTTTTAATATTTAATTGCTGTTAATATAAATCTTATGGGACAAAATAAAGGAATTCTCGCTCTTAAAAAAAGGAAAAACTGAATTCACCCTTAAATGTAAAGGTGTAAAATTATAATTGAGAGAGAGAGAGGGAGAAAAAGAGCGACTGCGGAATTAGTCTAGAATTTTTTGTTTCAAACTATTCGCGAAGCAGACTTACATCCGCAGGCGCAAATGTAGTGCAGGTAAATACCGTTGCCTTTTCGTATGGCACTTATCCTACCAAGTCCCACACATAAACCCGATCCTTGGAGAGCACGTGTAATTTCAGAATAATATCATGAGCACGAGAAATTATTGTTCTTTTCTTTTGCCCCTCGTCGTGACTTCCTTTTTAACTGCACCACGCACAATGGCTTCTATTTTCATTCTAGATACGTAAGTTGAAGGAAAAATTTATTTCGATTCGTCAAAGTTCTTTTCTTGTCTTACGAATCGTTGAAATAATATTTTTCCTATAATTAATGTTGAGGGTAGAATCTTTTTTGCTTTATTTTTGACAATTTTTAATATTTTTATTCAAATTCATCCCTTTGGCTTTATTTTCGAATTTTACTTGGTTCCCTGTTTTATTGATTTTGAATTTCCCGCCTTTAGGACTCTGAAAGTTCCCGTCCAGATGGCATGAAAGTTCTCTCACAAACGAGATGAATTCCACGAGATATAATAGTGTAATAATTATTAACTACTACAGTAAATATTACTGTTCAATTAATTATTTTGTAAATTAAAACCTTTTATTTTCCCAAATATAAACATCAATTGCTGAATAATTTCAGATTCAAAATTTTAAAAATTAACTCAGTAAGAACATAATTAATTTTTTTCGTAAGAATAAAATTATTTAAACAAAATTTTTAATAAAAAATAATTGAATTATTTTTAGAAACAGCAAAAGAAGTTATTTTCAAAACAATTTTAATAAAACTTAATGAAAAAATTCAATTGTTTAAAATAAATTTTAATAAAAGTTATTTTATAAAATTGTATTAAAATTAATTAAATTTTTGCAAAGATTCTACTATTTATAAATAAAATTGAATTTTTTCGAAGAATTTATTATAATTTAAAAAAAAAATTGAATTCTTTTGACAAATTTTATAATGAATGAAGAGAAAAATTGAATTGTTTCAATGAAAGGAATTTATGAAATATAATAGAATTTTTGCAAAGAGTTTACTATAAAAATAGTAATTGAATTGCTTCAAAAGATTTATTAAAAATTTTTTTAAATAATTGATTTCTTTTGACAAATTTTATGACGAAATTAAGACAAATTTTACAAAATTTATTAAATATAAATCATAAAAATTAATATAATTTTTTGCAAAGATTTTATTATTTAAAAACAATGAATTGTTTTAAAGAATTTATTAAAATTTTAGAAAATTATTGAATTCTTAGGACAAAATTTATAAAGAAATTACGAAAAATTAAGTTCTTTGGTGAAATTGAAAAATTAACAATATTTATTGAATATAATAGAATTTTTTCATAGATTTTCCTTTTTATAATTGTAATTAAATTATTTTGAAGAAATTATTAATATTTTAGAAAACCATATTAATGAAGTTTCATGAAAAAATTCAATTATTTAAAAAAATCTTTAATGAAAGATAATTATATTTTTTTTATTTTTTTATTTTTTGCAAAGATTTTACTTGCTGTGAATATAATTGAATTTTTTCAAAGAATTTATTAACATTTTAGAAAATAATAATGGAATTCTTTTGACAAATTTTATAAGGAATGAAGAAAAAAATTGAATTCTTTCGAAAAAAAACGTAATTTATTGAATATAATTGAATTTGTGCTAAAATTTTACTCTAAAAAAAGTAACTGAATTGCTTTAAAAGACTTATTTAAAAAATTTTTTAAAATAATTAAATTCTTTTGACAAATTTTACAAAATTTATTAAATATATAATTTAATATAATTTTTTGCAAAGATTTTATTATTTTTAAAAAAATTAATTTTTTCAAAGGGTTTATTAAAATTTTAGAAAATAATTTAATTTTTTAGACAAACCTTATAAAGAAATTGAGAAAAAAATAATTCTTCCGAAGATTTTGTTATACTTATGATAAGAATTGAATTTTTTGTGAAAAATGTTATTAAAAATTTTTTAAATTATGTAATTTGCATAATAATTTTTAATAAAATTTTTGATAAGAATTAAGTTGTTTTCACAAATTTTAATAACACATTCTTTTGAAAAATTCAATTATTTTTATAAAAAGTAAAATTTGTCGCAGGAATTCGATTATTTTAAAACCATTTTAAGAACACTTTGCAAAAAAAATTTAATTATTTAAGAACTTTTAAATGAAATTGTTCTTAAGAATTAAATTATTTTCATTTAGTTTAATACATCATTCTTTGTAGAAATTTGATTTTTCTTTACAAATAATAATATTTTTGTGAGAATTCAATTATTTGCAATAAAAATTTAATTATAAAATTTTAAAAAATTAAAAATTAATATTTAAATTATTAATTTTAAATTTAATATTAATTAAATTTTCTCGAAAGAATTCAATGATTTAAAAAATTTGTTAAGAAAATTCTTCAAATGCGATTTTAATTATTTTCCAATTTTTTTATCGAAACTTAACAAGAATTTAGAATTTTTTAGTGCATTAATTTTAAAATTGAAAACATTGAATAGAAATTTTTTTTTAAGAAAGTTGAGAAGCAAACAAAAATTAAATGTCAAACTATGTAAATAGATTCAAACACAACAGTATTAATTTATTTCTTTAAAAGTTTTCTGTGAAATTTAATTTAATTTATTATAGTTTAGAATAAATTATAATCAAAATCTGAATAAATTTTTTTCGCTAGTTTAGAAATTTATGAATATGAATAAAAGTTTGGGGATTTGTGTTTTTAATAATCTGTCAGCACTGGGTGAAAATGAAATGAATTTTTTTTCTTGCATCAAGAAAAATCTTTTTCTCCTATTATTAAAATTTAGATTTACGTATATTTTGAGTTTGTTAATTTTTTTTTACCCACTGAAGTTAGCGGCGAAGATATAAGATGGAAATTAATGTTTAAAATTTTAAATACTGTTTTCTCTATAAATATAATGTTTGAATCTTAAGTCATGTGCTAAATACTGCGATAATTTCTTATCGTCATAAACAGAAATGGCTTTTTTTCTCTTTTATATAGTTGCACAGTTCGCAAAACTTGAATGGTCCACTTGAGAATCTCTCAACGGACAAATAATTCTCTTGAACGTTATTTCCAATAAGTGTCTGTTGGCTACATTTTAATTAGTGTATTTCTCAATCGTCTCGACGAGATGCTCACATAATTTCTAAATTTAAATTCTCCTCCTGTATTTTAGGCGTAGATTATTAATTTTTTTTTGGTCATCAATTCTTTAACCAATTGTTTCGAATTTTTTCTTTACATCAAGTATAGATTATTAATTTTTTTTGGTCATCAATTCTTTAACCAATTGTTTCGAATTTTTTCTTTACAACCAGTAGATTTTTTTTTTTTGTTTTCTGTCAATTTTCTCTTTATGGGTATTTTTTATTTCTTTATTTAGAAATTAATTATTTAATATCAATGCCTGCAGTCTAGTGTCAAATTTTAATTTTTTGGCTATTTTTTGAACATGTCAGTCGCTTTTTTTTAAATATTTAGGTATTTATTTCTTTATTTAAATATTTGTTAACAAAATCAGCAGTCTAGTTCCCATTTATTTTTTATTAATTTAATTATTTGTTAATATTGTCTGTAATATACAGTCGCGCAGCGTTTTGAATTTCTGGCGTTTTTTCGAAGTTTTCTTTTTTCCCCCTTTTGCAAAATGTCATTATGCGATGGTATTGGAAAAAAATGCGCTTAATAGTTATATGTATTCGGTGTGATGGTCGAATGGGATGTAAATAGTTATAAGTATATAGTGAGAGAATGCGCCAGAGCAGAGAGTTAATGACCGAAAGAGCGTCGACCGCGAGACAAGCGTTTTTTATTTACTTCAGAAAAGGAGAAAATTATTCAGTTTACCCTGACAAGTGTCTCTTCACTTGTAGTTCATCCCCCCTGGAGGGAAAAAGGGGGACAAAAAATTGGAAAAAATTCAAAAAGTCCAAATAGCTTTTAAGTCACACCATTCACGTGTAAATAATCATATACATTCTATATATGGACAATTACACATTTCACTTCCAGGATGTTCAATTAAAATTGATACATAGTACGGTTAATTATCTACATAGTTGTTTTTAAATGTCCAGTTATTCTCAAAAATTAAAGTTATTTATAGTTTTGCCTATTAGCTGATTGATGTTTAAATAAAATTCACTTCCCTGTCTTCTGACAGGAGAAAAAAATTTATTTCAAGTTATTGAAATTAAAACGGGAATTTTTCTTAATGAGTTAATTGATATGTGAATGATTTTTTTTATTTTAAACTATTTTTTCTTTTGTATTCGAAAAAAAAGAAATTGAATGTTTTTATTTTAAATTAATTTTATTAGAAATTTTAAACAACATAAATTTTTGAAAAACTTTGATAATTCTAGTTCTTGTAAAAATTGGTTAAATTTTTTGTAATATGTTTAATTAATTATTATGAATTTGTAGAATAATTTCAGTTAAAAACACTTTAAAAAAATTGAATTTTGGAGAAATTACGAATGATTGCAAAAATTTAATTATTTGCGAAAGTAATAAAAATTTTTCGTAGATATCCAATTAAGTTGAACAATTTTTTTAAATTCTGGTAAAAATTGCAATTTTCTTTAAAAAAATAATCCAATTTTAGGAAAAATAATTTCAACTGCTGTACATTATTTTTATTAATTTTTATTGTTTATATTTTTTTCTTACTCAGGAATATGTCCTGAGTAGTAATAAAATATTTCCCTCGTTTTCTACGCCCCTAAATTTTTCACAAATTAGACATTTCTGTTTAAAATTTTAAATCCAGTTTTTCGAAAAATAATTCCAACTGCTATACATCATTTTTATTAATTTTTATTGTTGGTATTTTTTTCCTTACTCCTGAGTAATAATAAAATATTCCAGTCGTTTTCTACCTTCCTAAATTTTTCTCAAATTAGACATTTCTGTTTAAATCAAATTTTTCTAAAAATAGTTTCAACTGCTGTAGGTACATTTCATTGAAATGATAATAATTGTGACGAAGTTATAAAACATGAAGAAATTAATCGATATATTTATGTTTTTATAATTATATATTTATAACTTGTTAAATTTCAAAAAGATTTGAATTTAAAATTTTCGAAAATCTTAATTTTTGTGGAAAAATAATGATTAAATATTTATTTCATTTATTTAATAAAGAATTTATTGATGTTTTTGAATAATTTTACTTTTGAAGAAATTCGTAAATAAATGTACCTACACAAAATTTTTTTAGTATTTAATTTTTTTATGGCGAATCAAAATATTTCTTAGGAAAAATCAAAATTTTGTCTCGAAATCAGGGAAAAGAATGAATTTTTGTGGCAAACCTGTTTTTTCTATATATATTTAAATATTTAGTTTCCCGCATGTTGAAAAAAACTGGGAATTATTTTCTATTCTTGAATATTTTTTATTTCTTTTCAAAAAAAGTGGAATGAAAAAAATATAATTATGAATTTTGTCGTGAGATTGCATTTCTAGTTTCCTTTTCTCGTCTAAAATAAGAAATGATAGTAATCTGTGTTTATAGACTTCGATATACATTTTCTCAGGGATATAAATGGGAACAGTTACAGCTTGTTAACGCCATTTCAATAAATACAAGACTAAGGACCTTGCACATTTTGATAACGGCCGAATGTCATTTAGACTCTGTTTTCTCTTGCAACTATAAGAGATCTCTTTTGCACTTATGACCGCAGGCAAAAATATATAATATCTCGTGTGTGTGTGTGTGTGCGTATATATGCATATAATGTGGAAATTCTCTATTATCACCTGTTGACAGACAGGTTGAGTTGCTTTTCATGACCATCATCAACACGTTGTAAATCTTGATGACAGTGATTTTGTCCCCTTTTTAACTCACTCTGAGATCACCTTAAAATTTATGCTTCAAAGATTTACCCTTCGGCAAAATTGATGTTTAACAAGGCACAACGCAGAATATGTGCGAATTTTCCATTTTTCTTTCGCACATTTTATATAGACGAAACATCCCATCCTCGAGCAATTTTCAGTCGTAAATGTTTCTTTAGAAATTTTAATATATCTGCATATAATAATCTTTTAAAGAAGTTGTATAATATTTAATGACTTCCTTCATTTTTTTTAGTGTTCTAATTTATGGATTTGTATTTAAAATTCTCTTTTTTTTCTCTTATTCATTTTTCCGGAAGTTTTTCTTTTTGGTCATGTTTCTGTTTTTAAAGTCGAGTTTTTGTTTCTCTCATTTCTTTGGTTCTGATCTTAAATTTCATTTTTTATTGGTTTCTTTTTATTAGTTTTGATCCATAGTGTTGACAGATTGGAAAGTTTTTCTTTCAAATTTAAAGACAGTTAAATAAATCTGCGATATTTAAAGAATTTGAAGAAATTATTGTAAAAACTTGACGATTTTTTGAAAATTTTGAATGGATAATCAAATAAAATGAAATAATGAAAATATTTATAAAAAATTTAAATCATGTAGACAAACTATTTTAAAAAAATAAATTACAAGTTTCGTTCTTTACATTCTTATAGTTATAATAATAAATGTAAAAATTATTAATTGCTACAGTAAATATTACTTTTCCATTTATTATTTTGCAAATTAGAAAATTTTATATTTCAAATATAAACATGAATGATTAAATAATTTTATATTCAAAATATAAAAAATTAATTCATTAAGAACATAATTAACAATTCTTTTTCGCAAGAATTACATTTTTAAAAAAAAATTAATAAAAAAATAATTCAATTCTTTTTATAAAAAGTAGAATTCACAGCAGGAAATCAATTATTTGCTAAACAATTTTAATAAAATTTAATGAAAAATTCAATTATTTAAAAGTTTTTTAATGAAAGTTATTTCATAAAATTGTATTAGAATTAATTGATTTTTTGCAAAGATTTTACTATAAAAAAAGTATTTGAATTGTTTTAAAGAATTTATTAAAATTTTAGAAAATAATTTAATTCCTTTGACAAATTTTATAAAGAATTTAAAAAAAATTTTACGAAATTTGTTAAATATATAATTGCAATGTTTAAAATTTGTTGCAAAGCTTTTATTATTAGAAAAAATAATTATTTTAAAGGATTTATTAAAATTTTTAAAAATAATTGAATTCTTTGGACAAAATTTATAAAAAAAATTAATAAAAATTGAATTTATTCTTGAAATTAAAAAATTTATAAAATTTATTGAATATAATTAAATTTTTCCACAGATTTTACTATTTGTAATTATAATTATATTGTTTCGTAGGATTTATTAAAAATTTAGAAAATAATTGTATTCGTTTGTGAAGTTTTTTTTTTAATTTTGCTTATAAATAATTGAATTTTTGCAATGATTTTACTATTTATAAAACTAATTCAAGTCTTCCGAAGAAGTTTATTAATCATGAAAAAATTTAAATATTAAAAAAAATAATTTAATTCTTACGAAGAATTTTACTCAAATTTCTAAATAATTGATTTCTTTTGACTAATTTTATGCAAATTTTAATTTAAATAATTGAATTCGTGGAAGAAATTTTTTATAATTCATGAAAAAAATTGAATTCTTACAAAGATTTTTACAAAAAATGTTTTAAATAATATAATTAATTATTTAAAAATTTTTTTGTAAAAACCGATTTTGTTTGTAATTTTTATGAAAATAGTACGATATTGAAAAGTATTGAATTGACAAAAGTCATCAAAAATAGTAAAATTTTACTAAAAATTCCATAAAAATCTTTCAAAATAATTAAATTCCTAAAAAGCATTTTATTATATAAGAAAGTAATTGAATTCCAGCGAATGGTTTTATTAGAATTTTTTAAAATAATTGAATTTTTAATAAGAAATTTTAAACTTTTAAAAATAATTTTATTCTTGCTATGAATTTTTATGTTTATGAAAATAATTGGATTTTGCAAAGAATTTTATTAAAGTAACTCAAAATAATTGAATTTTATTTTATAAAAATTGTACTTTAAAAAATTAAATTACAGTAAAATTATTATCACTTAGGAAAATAATTGTATATAGTTGCTTAGAACGTTATTCAAATTTTAAAAAATAATTGAATTCCTGAGAAGAATTTTATTATTTTTATAAATAATTGAAATTGAAAAATTAACCAAATTTATTGAATATAATTGAATTTTTGCAAAGATTTTACTATAACAAAAGTGATTGAATTATTTCGAAAGATTTGTTACAAATTTAGATAAGAATTTTATTCTTTTAACAAATTTTATAAAGAAATTAAGAAAAATTTTACAAAGTTTATTAAATATAATTGTTGTTACCCACAAATTAAAATGAAAATCAAAAAATAAAAGGAATAAAAATTATTCATGTTGACAGAGTTTTATATTGTTCGTTAATATTATAACTAAAAATTTATAAAATTGTTTGGTTGCGTATTTAAAATTTTATTTTTCGTTATGTTATGTGGATCGATTTTTTTACAAATAATAATATTTTTGTGAGAATTCAATTATTTCAAAAAATTCTTGATAAAAGTCTTCAAATGCAATTTTAATTATTTTCGAATTTTTTATCAAAACTTAACAAGAATTTAGAATTTTCAGTGCAATAATTTTAAAATTAAAAACATTGAAAAAGAAAATTCATTAAGAAAGTTGAGAAGGAAACAAAAACTAATCTTTAAACTGCGAACAGTTTCAAACACAACAGTATTAATTTATGTCTTTAAAACTTTTTTGGGAAATTTAATTTAATTTATTATAATTTAGGAAAAATTATAACCAAAATCTGGAGACATTTTTTTTGATAGTTTAAAGATTTCTGAAGATAAATAAAAAATCTGCGACCAGATAAAAATCTGGTCGCACTGTTTTGATCTTGATTTTCAGTTTTGTGGTGTAAAAAGATGTCGATAATTTAGCAAGAGATGAAAAAAAAAATTTAGTACAGTTACTCTCATTGAATGTGGCATATATTAATATAATCCTCTTTTATAGGTCTAGTGTAATTTTCATCGATGTAAAAAATAATATTCTAGTTTTTCAATGAAATATTTGCAATGAAAGTTAATATTATGAGGATATTGATGTCAGTTTTGTTGACATGCCTGTTATAAAGTGACTTTTATGTTCAGCAGCGAAGTGTCAAGTGACACATCATAATGTTCCGTAACCATAACCGTGAGTCCGACACAGTAAACTATACAACCATGTCTTCTTCAGTGGTATCGACTCTATTTTCATTTTCCATTCTATTTTACAATTTTTTTTTTCTCTATTTAATTTATTCCTACAAACATGAGAATTAAATTTTTATTTGGAAAAAGAAAAAATGGGTGAGGAAACAGAATTTAGAAAACATTTTAGATACTTTTAGGTACTTAAATTTTTTTTGCAATTGTTGAATTAAAATTAATAAGGATCCTCACGCCAATGGGTGAAATATTGCTTTTAGAAAATATGTACCGGAAGTAATTGTATTTTAATTCTTGAAGAAATTGTAATATTTAATTTTCTAGAAATGATGAGAGATTATATTTTCTTTTCTTTATATATATATATTTAAATAAATATAGTTAAGTGACAAGTCCTGTTTTATATTGAGTGAGGAGAACAAGCCATCATTATACAATTCTCCTTCAAAGTGGGAGTCAATGGCGATCTATGGCTTATTTTGTTGGATCGAGATCGAGAATATATAGTCTTTAGCGGGCATAACCCGTTATCTTTTGTAGAGGGTGGTCGCTTACAATTTTTCTTTAAGTTTCAATATGGCATCTTGCCCTAGAGACCACTTCACATTTCTTGCTTTGCTTTCCGGAAATTTCTTCATCTCGTTAGGGTCTCTTATGTCTTCTTCTCTCCTCTCAAACGTCAGGAATTCTCAATGAGGCATATACTCTTTATATAGAGAAACTATATAGATATCGTTTGGGAAAAATGCTACGAAAAGAAAATTTCCTCTGTAATCAGTAATCTGTTTATTATTATACTGATGATGGTATTCAACAAAATTAATTTTACTTATAATTTGTAATTAATGAATAAAATTATTTATTGAATTTATTTGTAATTTGAATTTCGCGCCAATTTATTGCTGGGAGTTCCCGTCCAGATGGCATGAAAGTTCTCTCGCAAACGAAGTGAACTAAACTGTGAACTGTAATCGATGACTTGTCGGTATTAAAAAAAAAGTAAAGAAAAAATATTTAATAACTAAAAAGTGAACAATAAATAATAATAAATAAGAGGAATAATACTATAAATAAAGGTAACAAGTAAAAATAAATATTTGATTGATAATTTTTTGGAAAATTATTAACTCAATATATATTTAAATTTAATATTTTTGGAAAATTATTAAGTAAATATTTAATTTTATTATTGTTATTGCACAAGCATAAAAGTAACATTATTATAAATATCATATTATTTATTATTATTGTGTTTTTCTTATTATTTGCAGTAAATGTAAAATAAATTCACGACTCGAGATGAAGATGGTTGTATAAAATAAATGTGCACGTTTTACATATTTCGTGCTGAGCGAAAGTGATTGTCAAATCGTAATGTAAATGGTTCATAGTATAGATCGTCGCTTAGTTTTATCTTACAATTGATCAATCTTTCTCGAATCGATTGGCAATCTCTTCCTGCGATTTGCCAATGACACAATGCCAGTAAATCTGAATTCCACGCCTTCACTTCTTCCGTTTTATACTTCAATCCATAAATCAAATTTATTATTGCAAAATATTTGCGAATTTTCTCCTATTATATCTATTTCCTATAAATAGTTGTTCATATTTTTTTCTCATAGTATAGAGTGCAAAATATTTTTTTTAACAAATAGTTCTTTTGTGTACTTTTCCTGGCAAAGTGAAAATTGGGAAAGGAGCTTCACTTCGGAATTTAAAAAATTTTTCTTGAGTGGTTTTTGAAATTAAAATTAACGAAATAAATTATATTCTCTTCGAGGGGGGTTTTTTAGTGGAGTACTTGTTTTCATTGTTTACTCACTTTTTTGTTTATAGTTATTAAATATTTATTGATTAAATATATATTGTTAAATATTTATTAATTGAATTTTTATTGATTGCATATTTAGTAACTGAATTTTTATTGATTGAATATTTAGTAACTGAATTTTTATTAATTAAATATTTTGTAAATATAAATTTTTATTAATTAAATATTTAGTAAATATTTTCTTCTTTAATAATTCAATACTTATTGCTTGATTATTGATTGTTATCGAATATTTAAATTAATATCTTTTATTAAATTCGTTAACTTATTTATTTTTTGCAAATGCATCCAAAATAGGAATGTTTTTATAGAAAATTATTATTATTGCATTTCTAAATGCAAATTTTAGTTATTGACAATGTTTGAACAGTTTTAAAATTTTTGTGCACAACTGAAATTAAAATGGTGAATAGTTTTTTTTTGTTGTTTGATTAGAGAAAATTATATACCATTTTCCTTAATTCCACACTAAGAATAGAGTAGTTCAACTGGAAATAATTGTGAACCATTCGCCAGTTTATGACTTCAATAATTTTTATTGTTTCCACTCGGTATAATTAAACAGAGACAAAAATCCAATTTTCGTTGCATATTTTTTCCTAAATTATAATAAATTTACCCGAATATGTATTAAGGAAAAAGTAAACATACAGTTAAGTAATTTACAAATTATTAGTTTAGCTTTAGATAATAAATATTTGACAAAATTTGAGTTGTTTTTAGTTTCTTTAGTTTACTAAGTATTATTATTAGTTTAGGTTAGAAATATTCATATAGTCAATTTTAATTGTTGTTCAATAATCAAGAAAAGCAATGAGGGGGAGAAAAATTGTATTGAAAAATGTTTGCAACTTTTTTTGATTATTACTTTTTTCTTATTCATTGGTAATTGGTTGTTAAAGTCAATCCATTAAGTTTAATTGTTCGACGTTGAGCAAACTAGAGTCCTGACTATAAGCCACACTTTCAACAAGTCATTAATCCACGTCAACATGATTTATTCAACAATTTCGTCAGGCGAACAAATGTCGAATAGTTTAGGTCTCTCATCATTAGCCGGAGTCAACTACTTGTAGATGAACTTTGTGAAAGACATATTAATTATACCATTGCGGAATGAGCGAATTGGTAATTAAGATTTAGAGAGAAATTTTTTCATGGGGAAATTTATGGTTTACAATATACAATATATACTTGCAGCTTCCTTTTATTTTGTTCTTTCCTTTTGTATTTTTGCTATTTGCAGTTAGTTTTTTGATGAAGGAAAAATTGTTTGAAACTATTCATTTAAATTCTATTAAAAAAATTATTTAAAATTTATTTTTCGAAATTATTTGAAACTATTTTTTCGAAACTATTTAAAACTAATTTAACTATTTGTTCGAAATTATTTTAAACTATTTATTTAAAAATATTTGAAACTAAATTTTCAAATTCTATTTAAAACACTACTTTTAAAATTGTTTTTTCGAAATTATTTGAAACTATTTTTTCGAAACTATTTAAAACTATTTAAACAACTTTTTGTTTGAAATTATTTGAAACTATTTATTCAAAAGTATTTGAAACTATTTTTTCAAAACAATTTGATACTATTCATTTATTTAAAAGTGTTTGAAACTATTTATTCTAAACTATTTATTAGTGAAATTATTTAAACGATTTTTTATTTAGCAGAATTTTTATTTGACAAAATTCTAATGAAGCCGAATTTTTATAGTTCAAAATTGAAGAAAAAATTCATTTTTGTGAATTTTTAGTTTGCGAATAGTAAATTTGTGTGAAAAACTCACATAGCGTCGAATGATCATTCGTGAGAATTCGCAAAGCGACGAGAGGCGGATGCGTTAAAACGGCGAATAGTCGAAACATTTTGGCGCGAATTTCAAAACACAAATCGAAAAATATTAATTAATCTCTGATTTAATTAAATAATTTAATTCTTAAGAACAATTTCATTTAAAAATTCTTAAATAATTAAATTTTTTGGCAAAGTGTTCTTAAAATGGATTTGAAAATAATTGAATTCCTGCGATAAATTTTACTGTTTATAAAAATAATTGAATTTTTCAAAACAATGTTTTATTAAAATTGTTAAAAATAACTTAATTCTTATCAATAATTTTATTGGAAATTATTTTGCAAGTTAAAAATTTTTCAAAATTTTTATAAAATTCTTCACAAAAAAAATCAATTATTTTCATAAATAATAATAGTCTTTGGAAGAATTCAATTACTTTTATAAATAGTAAAATCAATGCAAAAATTTTTTTAAAAACTTCACAAACGAATACAATTATTTTCTAAAATTTTAATAAATCCTTTAAAATAATTCTTTTTTTTTAATAATAAAATCTTTGCAAAAAAGTTCTAAACATTGCAATTATATTTAATAAATTTTGTAAAACGTTTTTAAAATTCTTTACAAAATTTTTTAGAGGAATTAAATTATATTCTAAAGTTTTAATAAATTCTTCGAAATAATTCAGTTACAATTAAAAATAGTAAAATCAA
The DNA here is from genome assembly GCA_032872475.1 of Leptopilina myrica (nomen nudum). Lineage (NCBI taxonomy): Eukaryota > Metazoa > Arthropoda > Insecta > Hymenoptera > Figitidae > Leptopilina > Leptopilina myrica (nomen nudum). The sequence continues at coordinate 28,634,515 of CM065465.1, read as the reverse complement.
TGCAAACATTCAATCATATTCAATAAATTTTGTAAATTTTTCATCATTTTTTTATCAATTTTGTCATAAGACTTCCATTAATTTCTAAAATTTTAATAAATTCTTTGAAACAATTCATTTTCTAATACAAATTTATAAAATAACATTCATTAAAAATGTTTATAATAAAATCTTTGTAAAACATTGTAAAAATTGCATTTATATTAATTATTAAATAAATTTCTTAAAATTTTTCTTAATTTCTTTATAAAAATTGACAATAGAATTAAATCATTTTCTAAAATTTTAATTAATTCTTCGTAACAATTCAATTAGTTTTTTTATAGTACAAATTTTTGCAAAAATTTAATTTTATTTAACAAATTACGTTTTTTTTAGGAATTGAATTTTTTCTTCATTCGTTATAAAATTTGTCGAAAGAATTCAATTATTATTTTTTAAAATTATAATAAATCTTTCGAAATAATTTAATTACTTTTTTATAATAAAATCATTTCAAAAATTCAATTATATTCAATAAATTACGTTTTTTTAAAGAATTTAATTTTTTTTTTGCTTTATTCCTTATAAAATTTGTAAGAAGAATTCAATAATTTTTTTTTAATTTTAATAAATTCTATTACAATATTATAACTAGTAAAATCTTTGCAAAAAATCAATTATATTTAATATAATTTTATAAAATAACTTTTATTAAAACATTATTTAAATATTTGAATTTTTTCATGAGAGTTTATTAAAATGGATTTGAAAATAATTGAATTCCTGCCAGAAATTATACTGTTTATAAAAATAATTGAATTATTTTTTTATTACAATTTTTTAAATAATTTAATTTTTGCGAAAAAGAATTGTTAATTATATTATTATAATGAGTTAATTTTTTAAAATTTTGAATATGAAATTATTTAATAATTGATGCTTATATTTGGAAATGTAAAATTTTTTAATTTGCAAAATAATAATTGGCGGTACAGTAACATCTTTCTTTAGTGATTAATAATTATTATATTTATTATTATAATCATATTAATGTAAAGAACGCATCTTAATATTTATTTTTAAAAAATTGTTTGTCTATATTATTTAAATTTTTTATAAATATTTTCATTATTACTTGATATATACAGAGCCTTTGTAAAATTTTCAAAAAATCTCCAAGTTTTAACAATATTTTTTCAAATTCTTTAAATATCGCAGATTAATTCAGTTTTCTTCAGATTTGATGAAAAATCTTCCAATCTGACAAGGCTGATTATTACTACTCTCGAAATAATTAAATATTAATAAAATAATTAATCAAATAAATAATTAAATATTAATAAAATAATTAATCAAATAAATAATTAAATAAATAATTAAATAATTAATCAAGCAAGTAATTAAATAATTAATTAAATAATGAATACTAATTACTAATGTTTGAGAAAAAATTCACACTTTTCTTGTCTCCTTGCAACTTTTGTTACATGGAGACACGAAAAGTATGAATTTCTTTTTTTGCTCAAAAGAAGAACTATTGCGTGTTTATTTTGTACTTTCCTGGGCTTTTGGCATTTAATCGTGTTTATTTTATCTTGGGAGTAAAGTATTATAACCTTTTTCCTGAATTCGCTTTTACATAATAGAAAAGTTTTATATATGTAATAGGAACGGTCAGTCTCTCTCTCACCCGACTCTATATTTCTAAAAAGAGAGGGTTAAAACATTTTCAAAGTTTACACACACAGTTTTGCTTGCATTTAATGCACAAATACATTTTGATTTCAATGGGAAATTCAGTGCAAAGTTTAATTAACGTTCTCAAACGAATTTTTCGCAACCTTTTTCTACAAATCCTTCTCCTAATACTCGACGCTCGCAAGAGAAAGGTAATATCTAATATAGTTGATTTTATCGCACGATTCCTGTTATCTAATCCCTTGATCAAGATTTGCAGCGAGTTTTCAGTAGCAAAACTAACGATGTTAATCATTAATTGTCAAGAACATATATTAAATTAACACGCATATGGACAATATTTTATTGTGCTATAATATATAAATCAGTTGAATTTTTTTTATATTTACAATCTTTGTCGGGTTGACAAGTCAACGAATGTCGAATATATAAAGTTTTTTTTAATACAAAAATTCTGTGAAGGATTTCTTGCTATATAAGTGTAGTTAATTATTTTTATTGAATGTCAAGAGTGAGGACAAGAGGAAATTGGCGCAATTTTCTATAAGGAAATTGAGAATATCTGGAACAATTTGTATATATATATATATTGCGGAATAATGGAAGAAACACGTGTGATCGATATCAATATATATGCCTATATCTCTTTGAAATAAAAAGGAATCGTGCCGGTTCGGGGCAAAATCGTTTTGCAAAGAGGTCTGACTGTATGCCTCTTCCCACGATTAGGCGATAAAAAATTTCGGTTTTCGGTCACGCGAGCAAAACTTGTTTTCCATTATATGGCGTGTCTCTCGCCTTTGAGAGAGAAAGAGAGACATATATACAATGTGTATGTAATGATGATGATGGTTAAAGACAAAAACCTAGTTGGCAATATTCTAAAGTAAAAGTAAATCCTTGAACTTGATCTTCGACGTCGTTGTCTTCTTCTTCTTCTTCTTCTTCTTCTTCATTCAAACGGGAAATCTCACCCTGAATATTTTTACTCTAGTTTTCATCAATTCGTGTGTATGGCAATTAGCATCCTATTATCCTCAATTCGCATTTTTTTTCTGCGAAAAAAAATTCTTTTCTATAGGAAAAAATTGCTGGCGTTCTCGTTTATGAGAGAGTTTTCATGCCATCTGGACGGTAAGTGCGAGAGTTACAATGGCGGGAAATTCAAATTCAATGAAAATGTAAAAGGAGAAAAATTGAAAAAGGGAAGAGACGCGAAAAAGGGTATATAATAAAAATAATAATTATAATTATATATTATAATTGTCGTGATTCCGGATCTCTGTCCACACTTGAAGTTAGCAAATTATCTGTATTCATTTGTTTTTTTTTTTTTTTGAAAATTTATTTTTGTGGGTAATTGAAGATCCTAAACTTTTGAACGTTCAAATGAACGAAATTTATTTATTTATTGTAAAAAATAAATTATTCTTGCCATTATTTTACTTCACTATCCAAAAAATTAATTTTTGAATTTGTGAACGTCAAATTTTAGTTTTTAAATTATTTTATGATTAGTAATTTATTAAGATATTTTCAATAAAACATATTTCGTTCATTTGAACGTTCAAAACTTGGGGATCAAGGTTATTGTCATTTTTTTTTAATGTCAAAAAGAACAAAAAAAGCTCGTTTTATTTACTTCACAAAATTGACAAAAATTCCATTCCATATTTTTTATTTTCCTGACTTTTTCCTAATTTTCATCAAAAATATTTACTTTTTTCTTATCCTGCTAATAAATTGAATTTATGATACGAATTTTATTATTCATGAAACAATTTAAAATAATTTAATTCTCGCGAAGAATTTAAAAAAAAATATTTGAAAATAATTGAATTTTTTAGAAGAATTTTATTATTTACAAAAATAATATATTTCTTTAGGCAAATTTTGTTATTTATGAAAGTATAATTGAATTTTCGTGAAACATTTTATTATTTATTAAAATAACTAAATTCTTGCGAAGAATTTTTAAAAAAATTTGGAAAATAATTGAAATTTTCTGAAGAATTTAATAAATTTTAAGAAAAATTGACTTTTTTTGAAGAATTTCATAATTCATTAAAATAGTTAAATTTTTTGGAATATTTTTCTATTTTCATAAAAATAATTGAATTCTTGCGAAGAATTTTTTTTTTAATTTTGATAATAGTTGAATTCCTGGGAATAAATTTTACAAAAATTTGGAAAATAATTGAATTTTTCTGAAAAATTTTATAAATTTTGAGAAAGATTGAATTTTTTGAAGAATTACATTTTTTCTAAGGATTTTGTAATTTATGAAAATAATTGAATTCTGTCGAGAAATTTTATTAATAATTGTTAAAAAAAATATAATTTAATTACTTTCGAAGAATTTTATTATTTATAAAAATAATTTAATTCTTTCAAAGAATTTTATTTAGGTAAATGATTAAATTCTTGCGGCGAATTTTATTAAAATTGATGAAAATAATTGAATTTTTTCCTAGAATTTTATCATAAATTTTTTTGAATAATTGAATTCTGTTTGGTTATTTTATAAAAATAGTAGATATTGAAAATCTTTAAAGTCTGAAAAGTTTTTAAAGATAATTAAATTTTACAATGAATTCTAAAAAAATTTGGCAATAATTGAATGTCGGTGGAAAATTTTATTAAATTTGTTTGAAAATAATTGGATTTTCCAAAGAAAACATTTTATTATTTATGAAAATAATTAAATTCTTGCGAAGAATTTTTAAAACTTTTTAAAATAATGGAATTTCCAAGAAGAAATTTATTACTTTTAATAATAATTGAGTTGTTATGATGAATATTGTTATTTATGAAAATAATTGAATTTCGAAAAGAATTTTATTAAAATACCTCAAAATAATTGAATTTTCGGGAGTAATTTTTTTATTTATCGACATTTTATTCAATTTTTGAAAATAATTCAATTATTGCGGAAAAGTTTATTAAAATGTTTAAAAAGAATTGAATTTCTGTTGAAAATTTTATTACCTTTGAAAGGAATTGAAATCTTCATAAGAATTTTATGAACATTGTTTTAAATAATGAATTTTTAAATGTTATGAAAATTTTATTAGTTTAAATAATGGAATTCTTGTCAAAAACTTTATTTGTGAAAGTAACTCAATTTTACGATTATGAAAATAATTAAAATCATGTTTAGAATTTAATCAAAAATTTTTTTTTGAAAAAATGGGAAATGGAAAAAATAAATTGCATAAAATTTTGTTAAATAAAATTAATTTTTTTTAATATTAGCGAATTAAAAGTAGTGGAAATTCTCAAAAAAAAATATTGTTTATATTCTTTGGTTAGAAAGTTAAATACTTTTTTTTACCTTCTCTATTCTTATTAGAATAATGAAAATTTTCGTAATGAAGTTTTTTGTTAATTTAGGTATCAGATAACAATTTTTGTAGAATTCAATTTTCCTCGTAGAAGAAAGTTTAATAATTTTCAATTTTTAAAATCTGATGCCAAATTTGAAATCAGTATCGAAATTTGTTAAAGTTTTTTTTTATATAATTGAAAGTTTAAAAATATATATATTTTGAAAATTTAATTCTAATTAGTTTTTCAGTTATGTGTCATAATAAGTATTTATTTGAAAATTACTTAAATTAAAATGACTTGAAATTGTTTACAATAAACATTGTAGCACAACATTCCCGATAATTTGGCTAGTAGTAATAATAGTAATTAATATAAAAATAGGAAGAATGAGAGTAGAATAGTGAAAATAGGAGTAGGAAGAATTTTTTTTGGGATTTTCGTGATATACAGGGGCATTATGGTGACTTAGCCTTGACGCTAGATTACAACGTGTGGGTGGTGCAGCAAATGCGACTGCTACAAACAGCGGTGTAAATAAAGTAGAACTATTGCTATCGATCGTTAACTTTGGTTGTTAACAGCATGTACACTGTCTACAGTGAACGCTTCAAGGACGTCTTTAATGTCAAAGTTTCAAACATCCCCGAGTTTAATATCCCCCAAGAGATAACAGCCGCAACTTAATGTAACATATAGGCAACGCTTTTTTTTTTGTTTGAAAAAAGAAAAAAAATTCCACTTCAGAAAGTGTACATATATATATATGTGCAACAAACATGTTTAACGTGCCAATAGCCGGTTCATTTGCGTCAAATTGCCTCTACTTTCGTCTTCAGGGTCACAACTTTTTTTTTCTCCTCCCATTTTTTTTTACCTCCTTATTAGCTGCTTTTATAGCTAACCATACCTCCTTTTTTTGTCTTTCTTTCTCCTATTCTTTTCTGCGCGCAATAGTTTTCTATATTGCTTTTAATTCACTTGAAGCAAGTGCAGTGCTGCCAGGTGATTATAAAAAGACAAATCTTCAAACTTTTCTTATTTTCCTTCGGAAATCTTTAAATTAGTCAAAAAAAATTTCTTCAGATTTTGGTTATAATTTTTTCTAAACTATAATAAATGAAATTCAATTTCACAGAAAACTTTTAAAGAAATAAATTAATACTGTTGTGTTTGAATCTATTCACATAGTTTGACATTTAATTTTTGTTTGCTTCTCAACTTTCTTCAAAAATTTTTATTCTCAATGTTTTAAATTTTAAAATTAATGCACTAAAAAATTCTATATTCTGGTTGAGTTTTGATAAAAAAAAAAAAATTGGAAAATAATTAAAATCGCATTTGAAGAATTTCATCAACAAATTTATTAAATCATTGAATTCATTCGAGAAAATTTAATTAAAATTATATTGCAAATAATTGAATTTTCACAAAAATATTATTATTTGTAAAGAAAAATCAAATTTTTACAAAGAATGATGTATTAAACTAATTGAAAATAGTTTAATTCTTAACAACAATTTTATTGAAAAATTCTTAAATAATTAAATTCTTTTGCGAAGTGTTCTTAAAATATGCTATAAAAATAAAATCAAATTCTTGCGATGAATTTTCTTATTTATAAAAATAATTGAATTTTTCAAAAGATTAGTTTCTTGTCTCTCAACATTCTTAATAAGTTTTCTTTTTCAATGTTTTTAATTTTAAAATTAACGAACTAAGAATGACTAAATTCTTGCAAAGTTTTGATGAAAAAATGTGAAATTAATTAAAATCGCATTTGAAGAATTTTATCAACAAATTTTTTAAATAATTGAATTCTTTATTCTAGAAAATCTAATTACAGTTGTATTGCAAATAATTGAATTCTAACAAGAAATATTTTTTTTTGTAAAGAAAAATGGAATTTTTCCAAAGAATGTTGTATTGAAATTATTGAAACTAATTTAATTTATAAAAATAATTGAATTTTTCAAAAGAATGTTATATTAAAATTTCTAAAATAACTTAATTCTTATCAAGAATTTTATTAGAAAATATTTTACAAATTACAAAATTTCCAGAATTTTCTAAAAATTCTTCATAAAAATTCAAATATTTTCATTAATAAAAACAGTCTACCGGAGAATCCAATTATTTATAAAATTAGTAAAATCATTTCAAAAACTCAATTATTTATAATCAAAATTTCAATCAAATTTCAAATACGAATATAATTATTTTTTAAAATTTTAATAAATCCTTTGAAACAATTTATTTTTTTTAATAATAAAATCTTTGCAAAAAATTGCAAACATTGCAATAATATTTAATAAATTTCATAAAATTTTTAAAATTTCTTTATAAAATTTGTCAAAAGAATTCAATTATTTTCTAAAATGTTAATAAATCCTTCGAAATAATTCAAATACAATTATAAATAGTATAATCTATGCAAAAATTCAATTATATTCAATAAATTTCGTTAATTTTACAATTTAAATTGTTTTTTATAAATAATAAAATTCTTTTCAGGTATTCAATTATTTTTGAAAATTTAAAAAAAATTCTAAGCAACTATATTCAATTATTTTCCAAAGTAATATTATTTTTACTGTAATTTAATTTTTTATTTATTTTAACATTTGAATTAATTTGAGTTATTTTAATAAAATTCTTTGCAAAATTGAATTAGTGTTATAAACAGCAAAATTCATAACAAGAATTAAATTTTTTTTTAAAGTTATAAATTTATTGTTGGAAATTCAATTATTTAAAAAAATTCTAATAAAATTGTTCGCAGGAGTTCCAATATTGTCGTATAAAATAAAATTCTTTTCTGGAATTGAGTTATTTTCAAAAATTTGAATAGAATTTTTAGGAAAATTTAATTATTTTTAATAACTTTTCGCAATCCAATAATTTTTACCAAAAAAATGTTTTAAATAATTAATTAAATAAAAACATTTTTCGTAGAAATCTTCGAAAGAATTCAATACTCTTCATAAATTTTAAAAAATTTCTCAAATGAATTCAATTATTTAAATTAAAATTGGCATACAATTACTCGAAAGAAATCAATTGTTTACACATTTGGGTAAAATTCTTTGCAAGAATTATTATTATCTAAAATTTTAATATATTTTTCTAAAAAATTCAATTATATTTATAAATAATCTTTGCAAAAAATCAATAAATTTAAAACAATTTTATAAGATAATTTTCATTAAACAATATTCTAAATAATTGATTTTGTTCATGAATTTTTATTAAAATAGTTTTGAAAGTAATTAAATTCCTACAATAAATTTTATTGTTTATAAAAATAATTGAATAATTTTTTTAATAAAATTTGTTTAAATAATTTAATTATTACGAAAAATAATTGTTAATTATGCAGTTAATGAATATTGTTTTAAATTTTGAAACTGAAATTATTGAGTAATTGATGTTTATATTTGGAAATAAAAAATTTTTTAATTTGAAAAATAATATATTAATAATATATTAATTAATAAAATAATATATATCTTCTCGATTTATTAATACAGTTCATTCACTTTATAAAATCTTAGTCTAATTGCTTGTACTGTTAACTTTACGCCTCTTCTAATTTTTCTTTATGTAAATGCTGATTAGGCTGATTAGAATTTTTATCTTATTTTATGAGATTAATAAATTAAAAGTATTCTTTTTTTTTGTCGGGCAGCATCTTTTGTTTTACTTTTAGTTTTCAGTTTTTGATTCAGAATTAGATATTATTTAGTACGATTTGTTGGATTTAATATTGCTGGCTTTATAATAGATTAGTTTCTCGTATTTTTACATTATTGGCGCGTGAAGTGTTATATTTTATATCAATTTTTTTTTATTGTTGCAAATTTACAATGTTCACTATGTTATTATTTATGATCACTTTTAACCGTAATCTTAATAATTTAAGATAAATTTTTTCGCCTGACGTTTATCTCAGAAACCGCGCATATTTATGTTAATTTAATAAACAAATTTATGAATGAATAAGTGAAACATGACAAGTACTTTCAATTCTAAAATCTGTAATATTACTATATTTTCGCAGAATAGATTCTGTACGGGGAAAAAAATTTATAAAAATATTTTCTTATTTTTATATATAAGAGTTGACTGAAATTTTTTTTTCATGATTTTTTATTTTTTTGACAATATTAAAAATTTCGACGTAATCACTAAAACTTGTGAAAGTAATTGAGATTTTTTAATCTCTAATAACTAAAAGTAAAACTGTTTAAGAAGCAATTAGAAATTACATTACTACAAACTATGTATAAATACAAGTTTATTGGTTAAGCAAACAGTAACTTCTAATTGCTTTTCACCCTAAAAAATGATCGTTTAGAGCCACTTGAATCTCTCATAAAACGTAAATGGTTATTGCTCTGAAACTTTATAGTTGTTTAATATATTTAAATTCAATTTTTTACTTGTTTTCTTTTCATATAAAACTTTAATTATTATTTTGAACATTAATATTCGAAATTATATGAAAAATATTCTGCTAGAAAAAAAATAACTTTATTTTACTATGCTTGAGAATTTGCACTACTTTAAATTCACTGTTATGGAATAAAAAAAATTGGAAACAAAAATTATTTCCTAAAATTTTAATAAAAATCATCGGAATAATTTAATAAACTTTAATAAAATGGCAAACGATTCAACCATTTTCAAAAAAAATTTCCAAATTCAATTATTTTCAATATTAACAATTTTAATAAAAGAAAACATTTCGAAAGAATTTGTGACGCGATCTGAAGAAAGGGACCTTAGAAGCAAGAAATTATTTAAACATTTTTGTTGTAAATTTCTTAGCAAACATTCAATTATGCTTGTAAAGAATAAAATTTTCACTGGAATTTAATTATTTGAAATACAAATATTATAACATTATTCAAAAAAATCAATTATTTAAAAAGATCTATAAAATTCTTCACAAGAAATCAATTATTTTCATTACTAATAAAACTTATGGAAGAATTTCAATTATTTTTATTACTATTTTAAAGTAATTAATAGAAAAATTCAATTCAATTCACCACAAGAATTCAATTATTGAAAATAAAAATTTTATATTATATTTATATTCCGAAAAATGAATTATTTAAAAACAATATTTAAAAAATTCTTTTGAAGAATTCAATTATTGAGAAAATTATTAGAATTATTCACAGAAATTGAGTTATTTAAAATATAATTTTAATTAAATTCTTCACGGGAATTCAATCAATTTAGTAAATATTAAAATTCTCCTTAGAAATTTAATTATTTTCATAAATAATAAAACTTATCGAAGAATTTCAATTATTTTTATTACTATTTTAAATTAATTAATAGAAAAATTCAATTAGTTTCGTAAATAAATCTAGCACAAGAATTGAATTATTTAAAATAAAATTTCTATAATATTTATTATATTTCGAAAAAATGAATTATTTCAAAAAATAACAATAATTTAATTATTTTAAGGCATTTTAAAAAAATTCTTTGTAAAATTCAAGTGTGATAAAATTCATCGCCCGATTTCAATTATTTTTAATAAAATTTTTAATTAATTTCCTGAAAAATGCAAATATTAAAAAAAAAATTTTTTAATTCTTTAAAAAGTTTGATTTATTTTAATAAGTTATAAAATTCTAAGGAAAAATCCTATGATTTTAACAAAGTTTTAGTTTGTTAATCGAATTTAATTTTTAAAAAAAATTTTTTTGATAATCTCTTTAGTAGAATTTAATTATTTTCAATACATTCCAAATTAAATTCTTCAAACGAATATTTATTTTTTCAAAACAATTGAATTTATATTTTTACAAACATTTATTTTATTATTTTTATTTTTTATATACAGTAAATTTTTCACAAGAATTAAGTTATTTAATTAAATTAATTTAATTTCAATTATTTTTAATAAAATTTTTAATTCATTGCCTGAAAAATGCAAATATTAAAAAAAAATTTTTATTCTTGAAAAAATTTGATTTATTTTAATAAGTTATAAAATTCTACTGAAAAATCCAATGATTTTAACAAAGTTTTAGTTTGTTAATCGAATTTACTTTTTTTGAAAAATTTTTTTGATAATCTCTTTAGTAGAATTTAATTATTTTCAATACATTCCAAATTAAATTCTTCAAACGAATATTTATTTTTTTAAAACAATTGAATTCGTATTTTTACAAACATTTTTTTTATTATTTTTATTTTTTATATACAGTAAATTTTTCACAAGAATTAAGGTATTTAATTAAGTTAATTTAATTTCAATTCTTTTTAATACAATTTTGAATAAATATTTCGAAGAATGCAATTATTCTTAAAAAATTTTATTAAAATCCTTCGAATGAATTCAAGTCTGAATTTAATTATTTTTAAACATTTTAATAAAATTTTGTTACAAAATTTTCATTTTATGAAAGAAATTAATTTTTGTATTAATTATTTTTTTTTATTTATGTAATTTAATGTTGAATTTTGTAATAAGAATTGTTTTAAAAATTAATTTCAATAAAAATTTTAGATAATAATTGAATATTAAAAGCAATGTAGATTTTTAAATATTAAAATATTAAATATTATTAATTAATATTATTAAATATTAAAATAATGTAAATATTTTTAAATTGAAATCTTTGAAAATTTTAATTGTTGCAAAACTTTAATAATATTTAAATATTTGGTTGAAAAATTCATTAATTTATTTTTTAAATTATTATATGTTTTGAATAATTTTGTTTTAAGAATTGAAAAAATGATTGAATTTTTAATAAATTGCAATTAAAATTTTTTTAGGCAGTTAAATTCTGGTAAATAAATGTTATTAAACTATACCTCCAATTAATTGTAAATTTTGACAAATGGAATTGAAATTAATTTAATATTTTTACTTTTGATAAAATAGGTGTAAATGTTTTTTGGATTTTTACTTTTGATTAGGATAAAAAAATCAAAAATTTGATTATATATAATCAAATTTTTTTTTATTTTTCTGAATCAACTAAAAGTTTGTTAGTTTTTTTGGCATCAAATTTTAATTTTTTTTTTGTTCTTAAAGTTGCTGTTGGATATTTTTTTAAATTAATTATCGAGTACAAAGCAACTCGATAATTAATTTTATAAAAGTAAAAAAAAAATATGAGGAACTGATTTTATAAAATTAGTTTCATTTATTCTAATGTTCCATTTCTTTGAAAGACAGAATTCCGTATAAGCAAAGGAGAAGAACTAATTTTATGAAATTATTTATCTTCGTTTATTTTAATGGAGAATTAATTTTGAATGAAAAGAGAAGAGAAGAAATGAATAGAATAGCATAGTTTTGATTCCTTTGAAAAATAAAAGATTTATGAGCTCTCTGTTTATTGTTTGCAGGATTATATCGTTTGAATATACATATATATATATATATATATATACCAGTAAATGATTAAAGCTCTTGTTTCGACTCTAATGTATTCGCATAAAAATTTTTGCGAAGCGGTACCGATATATCTTAAAGAACTCTTCTTCAATTCTCGCAACAGCTTCTTTTTTCTGTCGGCAAAATAACGGTTCGAACAATCATCGCAGAATACACCGTCCCAACACATCTTTCTCTCTTTCTATATATATATATATAAATGTGTATATATACATATTGCAAAGTACTCTTTACAAGATATATTTTTCTTTCTTTTAATTTCAACACGTTTCAAGTAAATCAAATTATACATGCGCCTTTACTTTCCCTTCACTGTAATTTCTGCACAATATCTAATTTTCCAAAATTATTATAATTTCCAGTCTTCTTTGAATTATTCTTTTTTTCATACAATGTTGTATGCGTACGGCATCCGGTTTTACTTCACGTTTAAATACGATCTTAAGTTAAAGGGGGGAAAAAACAGAATGAAGCTAAATAAAAAGTGATAAATTATTTATAAAGTATAAACATAATTTATGAATTGTATAATAAATTATTATCAATATTGTAAATCATTTATATGCCCCGTGTATTATTGTACGTAATGCGTGGTGATTACTGTTGGATAATGCGGTTTCGAAAATAAATCGTGTTACATTTTTACGAGTAATTATATGTATAGATAATAAATTAATTAGATATCGTGAAATTAGATTCGAGTTTTGAATCGTTTGGAGATTATATACAGTGAAAGGTGAGAGGAAATTAAGAGCTAAAATTTTACAATTTCGATGAGGTGTTTCTCTTTTTTTTTTTTTTTTTTTTTTTTTTTGGTTTAGAGAACTTTATTTTTCTATTTATTGTTCTTGTATGCGGAATTAGTGATTCGTTGAGTGAATTAATTTAAATTAGATTAATTCAATTTGATTTAAGCAATTAGGTCTAATTAAGAGTTGAGATAATTGAATATAAATTTGTGGCGTTGTAAAGTGTTGTAATTTATACTAATTGAATATTTTTAATTTAGACAGTTGAGAAATTTAGTCAATGACGAATTTAAACAATAGAGAAAATTAGTTATAAGAGAAAAGTTAGTCATTAACGAATATGGTTCATTAATTTTTGTACTGGCTATATTCTTTATTAGTAAGTAAAAAAATTAGTCAATAATAAAAATAGTTAATAGTAAATTTAGTCAAAAAAAAAAAACAGTGATGACATTTGACATTTAAATAATATAAACAAAAAATTTTTAAAAAATAAATTACAAGTTTCGTTCTTTACATTCTCATGATTTATAATAATAAATGTAATAATTATTAATCACTACATTAAATGTTACTGTATCAATTATTATTTTGCAAATTAAAAAATTTTTTATCTTAAAATGTAAACATCAATTATAAAATAATTTCAGAATCAAAATTTTAAAAATTAACTCATTAACTACATAATTAATACTTCTTTATCGCAAGAATTAAATTATTTAAACAAAATTTAAATGAAAAAAAAATTCAACTATTTTTATAAACAATAAAATTCACCTCAGAAATTCAATTATTTTCAAAACCATTTTAATAAAGTTTCATGAAAAATTCAATTATTTAAAAAGATTTTTAATGAAAGTTATTTCATAAAATTGGATTAGAATTAATTGATTTTTTGCAAAGATTTTACTATAAAAAAAGTATTTGAATTGTTTCGAAGAATTTATTAAAATTTTAGAAAATAATTTAATGCCTTTGGTAAATTTTATAAAAAAATTAAGAAAAATTTTACGAAATTTGTTAAATATATAATTGCAATGTTTAAAATTTGTTGCAAAGCTTTTATTATTAGAAAAAATAATTATTTTAAAGGATTTATAAAAATTTTTAAAAATAATTGAATTCTTTGGACAAAATTGATAAAAAAGTTAATAAAAATTGAATTCATTCTTTAAATTAAAAAGTTTACAAAATTTATTGAATATAATTGAATTTTTTCACAGATTTACTAATTGTAATTATAATTGATTTGTTTCGTAGGATTTATTAAAATTTTAGAAAATAATTGTATTCGTTTAAAATTTTTTTTTTAATTTTGCTTATAAATAATTGAATTTATGCAATGATTTTACTATTTATAAAAATAATTCAAGTCTTCTGAAGAAGTTTATTAATCATGAAAGATTCAAAAAATAATTTAATTCTTGCTAAGAATTTTACTCAAATTTCTAAATAATTGATTTCTTTCGACTAATTTGATGCAAATTTAAATTTAAATAATTGAATTCGTGTGAGAATTTTTTATAATTCATTAAAAAAATTGAATTCTTACGAAGATTTTTAAAGAAAATGTTTCAAATAATATAATTAATTATTTAAAACATTTTTTGTAAAAAGCGTTTTTGTTTGGAATTTTCATGAAAATAGTACAATATTGAAAAGTATTGAATTGACAAAAGTCATCAAAAATAATTTAATTTTACTAAAAATTCTATTAAAATCTTTGAAAATAATTAGATTCCTAAAAAGCATTTTATTATATCAGAAAGTAATTGAATTCCAGCGAACGATTTTATTAAAATTTTTTAAAATAATTGAATTTCCAATAAGAAATTTAAAACTTTTAAAAATAATTGAATTCTTATTATGAATTTTGCTGTTTATTCAAAAAATTGTATTTTGCAAAGAATTCTGTTAAAATACTTTAAAATAATTGAATTTTATTTTATGAAAATTGTATTTTGAAAAATTTAATTACAGTAAAAATATTATTACTTAGGAAAATAATTGAATATAGTTGCTTAGAATTTTATTCAAAGTTTCAAAAATAATTGAATTTCTGAGAAGAATTTTATTGTTTATAAATTAAAATTTTAATTGAAAAATAAACAAAATTTATTGAATTTAATTGAATTTCTACATGGATTTTATTATTTTAATTGTAATTGAATTATTTCGAAGCATGTATTAAAATTTTAGAAAATAATTTAATTCTTTTGACAAATTTTATAAAGAAGTTAAAAAAATTTATGAGAATAATTGAATTTTTGTGAAGAATTTTATAAAAATTTTTGAAATTATGGAATTTGCACAACAATTTTTAATAAAATCCTAAATAAGAATTAAGTTATTTTCAAAAGTATTAATAAAACGTTCTTTTGAAAAATTCAATTATTTTTATAAACAGTAAAATTTGTAGCAGGAATTTTTATTATTTAAAAACCATTTTAAGAACTTTTCTCAAAAACTTCAGTTATTTAAAAATTTTTGAATTAATTTCTCGTTAAGAATTAAATTATTTTCAATAATTTTAAATATTTTAATACAACATTCTATTGAAAAATCTGATTTTTTTACAAATAATATGTCTTGTGAGAATTTAATTATTTGCAATATAATTTTAATTAAATTGTCTTGAAAGAATTAAATTGTTTAAAAAAATTGTTGACAAAATTCTTCAAGTGATTTTAATTATTTTTAAATTTTTTGATTAAAACTTTGCATGAATTTAGAATTTTTTGGCGCATTAATTATAAAATTAAAAACATTGAAAATGAAAATTTATTAAGAAAGTTAAGAAGCAAACGAAAACTAATTTTCAAAGTGCGAACAGATTCAAACACTACAATATTAATTTATATCTTTAAAACTATTTGTGAAATTTAATTTAATTTATTATAGTTTAGAAAAAATTATAACCAAAATCTGAAGAAATTTTTTTGGCTAGTTTAAAGATTTCTGAAGACAAATAAGAAAATTCACTCCCTTTAATTAATGAATAAGAAAAGTTTGATGATTTATGTTTTTAATTCTCTGGTAGCACTGAAAAAAAAATTTAGTTAATATAAAAATTGTCAATAATAAGAATAGTCAATAATAAAATTAGTCAATATAGTGAAATTAGTCGGTGGTTTTTGTTCAGTGGTAATTTTTTTTCTTTTGTATTGCATTTTTTATTATATTTATAAATATTATGTTTTCATCGCGCACGCATATTTCTATATTGTATGCGCGCAGAGTCGTCATCATTTGCGTTTAATAATCACAAAAATAAGAGGCGCGTTACGCTTGTTGAGTCTCATCATCTCTCTTTTTCGCTTTATTTCCTGATTCCTTATTGAAAATCTGTATTATCGTTGTTATTGTTGTTCCGAAAGAAATTGCATTTGTGAGCAGAGAGCGGCCTTTTGCAACAATTTTCTACACAAAGCGTCAGTTAAATAACAAAAGTCGTAAAATGTGAGACCCGGCACCTTGAAGATCCCGGATGTGACTCTCGTTAGTAATGATCTTTATTGTCCAATAAAGTTCTGGAATTTCTAGAGTATATACTAGATTTTGAAAATATGTCATAAAATGTTGCGGAGAAAAGTACGATGAATTAGAAAAAAAAAGGAGAGAAAGAAGAATTCTTAATTATTGGTAAATTCTTTTGTCTAGGACAATTTTTTTCAACTTAAATTTAATAGAAATTTAGGAATTTTTTTAAAAATGAATTTTAAAGTTTTCTTAATTTTTTTTGAAGAATGAAGGCAATAGGGAAAATATGATTGTCAAGTTTAATTTTTCTTTAGCTATTGTTTACTTTTTTAGTTTAAAAGCTACTTTTTTGAAATGAATTATCGAGTGCAATGTCTCTTATCCACAATCATGTAATAATTATTACATTGCCGACTGCATTATTAGTGGCTGTTATAAATTTTATAAGCTTTACTATTAAATGTTCTCGTTTTCCTACTCTTTTGTTGCTCTCATTTATTTGCAAGAATTAACGAGGTAGCTTGATTCATTGTTTCTTGAACAGGAAACATACGAGAAAGTATTTTTCTTTCTTTCTTGAATTTATTTTTTTTTATTGTTTCATGTTATCGACACGCTCGTATAAAGAATTCACAGATTGTCCTGCCACTTTCGCTCATATTATTGCGCACCAAAAAAAGAATACACATTATACCTGTTCTGTTGTCTTTAAATTTAACTCTTTTATGATTCAAGAGACGTCTTGTTTTAATTTTTAAGACTTTCTTTCTTGCTTTTTTTCGATCTCTTTTTATTTAATAAAAAAAGGAAGATTAATTTTTCTGTTTATTAATAAAAAAAGAAAGATTAATTTTTCTCTTTTTCAGGCTTCGTACTACATTATGAGTTTAAAAAAAGTAGGAAAAAGTAGCCTCGCTGACAAAAAAAAAGAATTATAAAAGAATTTCATTAAAAACTTTTTAAAAAATCGAATTTTTAAAGTATTTTAATTTAATAATTAATAAATAATTAAATTTTATAAGGAGTCACATTTTAATGTATTCAAGTTTCTTATTGTGAACATCAATAATTAAAATTTTTATTAGTTAATTTAAAAAAAAATACACATTTCAGATTTTTTAATAAAATTGAATTTTCTAAATAAGTCAATAGATGAAAACGAAAACATTCGGACAAAGTAACAAATTTTATTTACTCCAATGTTTCGAAATCAAATTGATTTCCTCTTCAGGGAAGAATTTTCTGTTTTTTTTTAATATTTTTGAAAAATAAGATTTTTCAATTCTGTTATTTCAAGATAATTGAATTTTTATAAACAAATAATTAAAATTTTTTGATGTAATTAAAATTTCTTTACATTCTATTAAAAATAATTTATTTCTTTTAAAGAATTTTATTTAAATTTTTCTAAATAATCAAGGAAAGTTAGTCACCGTATAATTATAATTTTATTTTAAAAAATTTATTCGCAATAAGTTCAATTATTTTCTTAAATAGTAAAACTTCGATAAAATTAAATTACTTTCAGGAATTTCATTAAAATTTATTGTAAAAGTTCAATTTTTTCTATAAATAACAAAAATTTATCTATATTCACCACAGGGATTCAATTATTTTCAAAAAATTTTCTTCACTTAATAATTTGTATGTCTACTATTTCAATAAAATTTCCAAAAAGTATTCAATTATTTAAAAACAATTTTGACAAAATTCTATACGAATATTCAATTATTTTCTAAGAGAATGAAAATTTTATAGGAATTAAATTATTAAAAATACAGTTTATCTAATTTTTTTTTAAAACCAATTATTTGAAACTTTTTTTTTATAAAATCATCTCATTAATTCAATATATTTCATAAATTATAAAACTCATTACAGAAATGGAATAACGTTTAATACAATTTCGTTAATTCGTCGAAAAATGCAATTATTTTTGAAAATTTGATTAAATTTTGTCTAAAGAATTAAATTATTTTTATAAATAAATAGCAAAATATTATTTTTGAAAAATATTCTTCATAAGATTTCAATTGTTTTCATAAATTTCCATAAAAAAAAATCAATTCAATTATTTTCAAAACTAATAAAATTCTCCGCAGAAATTCAATTATGTTTAAATTTTTTTATTGAAATTATCCGAAATTTCAATTGTCAATTATCTTTATAAATAATTAAATTGTTCTCTACAATTGAAATATTGAATTATTTTCAAAAATTTTAATAAAATTCTACGCAATCATTTAATTTTTGTCATAAATACGTAATAACATTCTATGGAAGGATTCAATTATACTTTTATAAATAGTAAAATTCTTTTCAGATATTCAATTAGTGTCAATAAATTTTAATGAAATTGAATTTATCAAATTTTCAATTATAATTATGAATAGACAAGATTTTTTTGAAAATTTGAAAAAATTCTTTGTTTATAATTCAATTTTTAGTAAATTTTGTTTCATTGAAATAAAATTCTTCTCCTTGCAAATTAATTATAATGGTTTCAAATTAATTTTCTTTTTTTTCAGTAAAATTGATTTGATTCTAACAAATTTTGTTCGGTTTCAAATTTTCAATGTATATATTTTTTCTTTTAAATAAACTTATCCTTGTTTCACATAAATTTTATTTCTTTCAAAAAAATTTTTCTTGTTTCAAATAAAATGGTATTTGTTTCAAATAAATTTGAATTGATTTGATTCAAATAAAATTGACTTCAATTTAATAAATTTTGTTTTGTTTAAAAGTTTAAATAACATTTTTTGATTTTAAATAACATTTTCCTTGTTTCTAACTTTCTATAATAAATTTTTCTTTTTAGAATAAATTTTACTTGTTTCAAATTAATTTTTTGGTTTCAATTAAAATTGCATTCGTCTTAAGATAATTTTAATTAATCCACATAAATTTTATTTACTTTTTGTAAATTTTGTTTAATTGAAATAAACTTTTCCTTGTTTTATATACATTTTACTTAAATTTAAAGTTTAAACACAATTTATAATCAGTCACTATTAATAGAGTAAATGTCGGTAAAATGATTTCCCATTATCTTATTGGCGGTCGTTTTTCATTAAAGATTTTAGTTTTTAACACTGTTTTTAAATAGAAATGTGAAAACTAACAATCTAAATTTGACTATTTGTTCAGAAAAATAGCTTTTAGTAGCAGTAGGCTAAAAAAAGTAGCCAAAAAGTAGCCTCGTATTAAAAAAGTAACAAATAGTAGCTTTTAGTAGAAGAGTGCGAAGCCTGCTTTTTATTAATAAAAAATTAATTTTTCTCTATTTATTGATAAAAAAAGAAAGATTAATTTTTCTCTGCTTATTGATAAAAAAAGAAAGATTAATTTTTCTTGTTTTATTCAAAAAAAATTTGTCTTATTATTAACATGCATAATGGTTTCGTAAAGCTTTCTCTCTTAATAATGTTATTTTGCTGTGGTCTTCCGGCATTTGGTACAATGCCAAGCAATAATTTCCACCCGCAAGAAGTGCTTGTATGAGGGTGCTGACACGATTTCAACAAAAAATTAAAATACGAGCATCTTATTATGTTCGTAGATTATAAAGTGACGAATGATTTTTGAAAGAAAATTTTTGCGAATGATGATTTTTATAGGTTCTTCTTGACAATGTTAATAGTATTGGAAAATTTATTTTATTAGGTTTGTGAGAAAATTATTATTTCGTCTTTCCTTGATTTATAATTTTTTACTTTTTTTCTGGATTTGGACAATAATTTATTGGCTTCGTAGTTCGTACTCATCTAAAACCTATCTATTTACTTATTTTTTACGATTTAACTATTTTGGTTATTTTTTTTGGATTTGTGAGTTGATGAGGCTGAAGTCCACAATGTTTTTAAAAACGAAAACAAAAAAATAATGGGATGGTACTTTTATTTTTATTGTAAATAATGTTATTTTTTGATAATTGAATCCTTAGTGACAACTGATTTCTTAAAAATTAAGGCACATGAAAATTAGAGATGAGTTTTATTTGAAAAAATATTTTTTTTAATTTTTCATTTTTAAAAACGTTGCGGACTTCAACTTCGTGTGAGTTGTAACCTTGTGACACTAAAAGATTTTCTATGTTTGAAAATTTACACTCTATGGGAAAGTTGTAGTAAAAATTTGTCGACTTGGCGATCACTTGTTTGTAAAATTGTGGGAGGATAATTTTTCGAATTGTGTGAGTTTGTTTGTGCATTAGGAACTATTTGTAGTTTTCAGATTATTGCAAAATTGTTTGGATTATGCCTCGCGGTGACACCCACGCCCTGTGTAACTGCCATGGAGAAAGGATTTGGTCGCTCATAATGCTTCATGAAAACGGGCTAGATAATCCCATTACTATGTAGATATTGTGCGGCAAGTTCCGACATTAATGTGAATTCCTCACGACGAAATTCCGATTTCACAAGAGACAAAACACTGCAATCCTCGACTATTATCGTGCCTCCATATTTAGAGAAAAAAAAGAGGAGAAAAAATTCAGGCGATAGTGACTCGATTGAATATCAACAAATATTCGTGGAAAAATAGTGAAATCATTGATATTTGTTTATGAGAAATTTTTTTTTTTACCTTTAAAAATTGTTTTTGGGTTTAAATTTAGTTTTGTTAATTTTTGCATTTGGATTTATTTTATTTGGTTCGAATAAAATTCTATTTAGTTCAGGTGAGAATTTTATTTAATTCAAATAAACTTTTCCTTGTTTCGAATAATTTTTTTTGTTTCGAGTAATTTTTCATGTTTCGAAATAAACTTGTATTTGTTTCAAATAGTAAATAAATTTTAATTGGTTCAAATCAAATTTTATTATTTTCAAATAAATTTTATTTGGTTTTCACAGGAATTCAATGATTTTCAAATATTTTAATAAAATTGTTCGAAAAAAATGAATTAGGGTAGAAGTACCGGTTGTAGCATTTTTTATAAAATTTCCGTTTAATTCTTTACTATAATTAATATTTCTTATTATAATAATAAAGTACTAAACCCAGAGAAAAATATTATTTAAACCAAATATATTTTATTTTACTTAAATAAACGAATATTTGTCTCAGAACCAACTAGACATTTTGTTTGTTTTAAATAAAATTTTTGTTTGACATAAATAAAACATAATATATTTGAGTCAAATAACATTTTATTTAAATAAAAAAAAAATTTATTTGAAACAAATAAAAAGTCTAGTTGGTTCTGAGACAAATATACCATTTCTCTGAGTGTACAATATTTTAATTAAATTTTTTTGAATTGAATTTTTTTCTATTATTCTTTTATAGATTTCAATAAAATTCTCCTCAGGAATTCAAATATTTTCCTAAATAAATTAAATAATTTTTTGAAAGAATTCAATTATATTGATAAATACAAAAAATTATTCCCGAAAATTCTGTTATTTTCAGGCATTTTAATAAAATTCTTTGGAAAATTCAATTATTTTCATTCATTTTACACAAGAATTGAATTATTTTTAAATTGTTTTAATAGCAGTCTTCCCAGGAATTTAATTATTTTCATAAATAATTTTTCAAGAAAATTAAATTATGTCGATGAATAACAAATTTATTCGCAAAAAATTTAATTATTTGAGGCATTTTAATAAAATTTTTTTGCCAAATTCAATTATTTTCATGAACAAGAATATTTATCACAAGAATTTAATTTTTTTAAATACAATTTTACAGAAATATCCAGAGAAATGTTTTAATTCTTAAAAATTTCATGTCAATTCAATTATTTTTAAAAAGTTTTTAGAAATTCAAGTATTTTCGATATCTACTATTTTAATGAAAAATTTCCAAAAGAATTAAATTATTTAAATTTTAAATATCATATCTTAAAAAAATTGCTTCAAATCAAATTTTATTATTTTCAAATAAATTATCTTTGATTCTTATAAATTTTCCTTCTTAAAAATAAATTTTTTTTGTTTCAAAATTACTTTTACTTGTTTTAAATTCATTTTCTTTGTTTCAATTAAATAAACTTTACTTGTTTCAAATAGAATTTTTCTTTTTAAAATAAATTTTTGTTGTTTTAAATAAATTTTTTGGTTTTAAATAAAATTGAATTTGTTTTAAATAAATTTTAAATAGTTCATCAAATAAATTTTACTTACTTTTAGTAAATTTGATTTCATTGAAATAAAATTCTTCTTGCAAATTAATTATAATGGTTTCAAATTAATTTTCTTTTTTTTCAGTAAAATTGATTTGATTCTAACAAATTTTGTTCGGTTTAAATATATATATTTTTTCTTTTAAATAAACTTATCCTTGTTTCACATAAATTTTATTTATTTCAAAAAAATTTTTCTTGTTTCAAATAAAATGGTATTTGTTTCAAATAAATTTGAATTGATTTGATTCAAATAAAATTGACTTCAATTTAATAAATTTTGTTTTGTTTAAATAACATTTTTTGGTTTTAAATAACATTTTCCTTGTTTTTTAATAAATTTTTCTTGACTCAAATAATTTTTCTTTTTAGAATAAATTTTACTTGTTTCAAATTAATTTTTTGGTTTCAATTAAAATTGCATTTGTCTTAAGATAATTTTAATTAATCCACATAAATTTTATTTACTTTTGGTAAATTTTGTTTAATTGAAATAAACTTTTTCTTGTTTTATATACATTTTACTTGTTTAAAAAAAATTGTATTTGCTTCAAGTAAAATTTTTTTGTATGAAAAAGAATTGTATTTAAATATTTATTTGTATTTGAATCAATTTTAAATCAATTTTCTGTGGTTTTAATAAATTCTGATTAGTTAAAATAAATTTTAATTTGTTCAACAAATGCATTCCTTAATTCAAAAAAATGTTACTTGTTTATATAAAATTTTACTCGTTTTAAATTAATTTTTCTTTCTTTTAAATAAAATTTAATTTGTTTTACATAAAGTTCACTTGTTTCAAATAAAATTTTACTTTCTTAAAATAAATTTTACTGGTTTCAAGTTAATTTTTTTTTGCATGAAAAAAATTGTATTTGATTCACATAAATTTTAGTTTGGTTCAAATAAAGTTTTCCTTCTTTCGAATAAATTTTACTTGTTTTAAATAAATTTTTTGTGCTTCTAATGAATTTTTTGTTGTTTTAATAAATTTTTTGTGGTTCAAATAAATTTTATTGCATTAAATAAAATGGTATTTGTTTAAAATTAATTTTCTTTCATTCATTTTTACATATTTATTTTTTATTCTAAAAAGTTTAATTTTAACAGCAATTAAAAATTTTTCCTTTAAAATAAATTTCAATTGCGTCAAATAAATGTTAATTGGTTTAAATAAATTTTTATTTAGAAAATCTACTACAAGAAAAACAAAAGACTAATAAACTAGAGAGAGAGAGAGAAAAAACGAAGAATTTAAAAAAGTTAATTTTGAAAAAAAAACAATTCTCCTCAGTATTTGCATTGAACAAAAATTGTTGCAACAAGAGAATGGAAATAAAGGCGCGATACATAATTTGATTTCGTAAGGTCAATTTTCCATTATTTTTTTTTCAACTAATTTTCAATTAGTATGGAAAAAATATTCTACATATATGTAGAAGAATATTTTTGCTCTCTTTCTCTCTCCTGAAAGTGTGTGGTTGTCACTTTATTTTGTCGTGCATATAAGGGACAAAAAAGGAAAGAAAATAATAATAAAATAAAAAATAAAAAAAAAGAATCAAGTCACGATCGTGGAAAATGTATGTGTATATAAATACAATGAAAAGTGTTACACGCAATTGGCTCATTAGATCCCTTATTGCCCATATATATATATATATATATGTATATGTATGTATCCTTTCAAACCCCGTGGCTATGTTATTTCGCTCCTGGAACTTAATTTATCGCATCATCCTGAAAGCCGGTATTATATTGAGATAAAATATATAAATACGACATCTATAAAGTGACTCGGCAATCACTAACTTCGCAACTACTAACAAATTGACAACTTATGGAGTTTCTATATCGATATATTTATTTTATTCCACTTGGGCGATTTTTAATTATTTTTATTTTGAGGCGATAAGCGATAAAAAAAATACGGTGTTTGCTTTTCTTTTGCGAAAAATTAGTTCTGACTGATAAATATTATTCGTGATAATAAATAAATGTTAAATAAATAAATAAATAAATAATAAAAAAATGAATAATAAAAAATATAAGATTTTAATAATTTATAAATAAATAATAACTAAATGTTTGGAAATAAATAATTCTTCATAAAAATTAATTGTATAGATAATTTATTAAATTAGTTATGAAAATTTTTGAGGGCAACTATTAAAATTATTAAAAAGTCTCTTCCTATCCAGAAAGTGACCTTTTTGCACAAAATAGTGATTATTATTTAATAAAATAAAAATTTTTTAGGCAATAAGTCTCAAGACCATTTTCTTTCTTGAAGATAAACATTTTTTATTTTACAGAAATTATTTATAAACCGTTTTTGAGTACTAAAATTCTTCGGAATAAAGAGGATTTCTAAATGTTTTCTTATAAAATATTTATTTTCATAAATAATTAACAATTTTATTTAACCTAAAAAAAATTGAACTGTTTCGAAGGACTTCTAAATATTTTAGAAAATAATTGAATTCTTCATAAAATTCTCATATAACTTTGTTAAAAATAATTAAATGCAGTAAATATTTGACAACTAGAAGAAATAATTGAATTGTTACCTTAAATAATTGAATTTATTAAAATTTTAGTAAAAAAGAGTTGAACTATTTCGCAAAATTCTATTGAAAATAATTAAATTTTTACATAGACTTTTCTATTTAAAAAAATAATTGAATTCGTAGAAATTAGTAAAATTTTAGAAAATAATTGAATTCTTTAATGAAATATTATTAAAACATCGTTCAAAATATAATGTAGATTAAATTTGTTCAAAATAATTTAATTTAACGAAAAATTTTAATATTTTACAAAATTATTGAAACATTTTGTAAAATTTATTGAAATTTTAGACAATAATTGAATTCTTTGTGAATTTTTATTGAAAATAATTACATTTTTTGCAGAGATTTTTCTAGTTAAAAAATAATTGGATCGTTTAGCTAAATTAATTAAAATTTCAAAAAATAATTGCATCTTTTTATGAAATTCTAGTGAAACTTTTTTAAAAGTAATTGAAAATTGCAAAAAATTTTACTATTTACAAAAATAATTGAATTATTTCGTAGAATTTATTGCAATTTAAAAAAATAATTTAATTCATCATGAAATTTTATTATAACTTTGTTGAAAATAAATGAATTTTAAAAAAATGTTACAATTAAAATAAATAATTGAATTGGTTCGTGGAATTTATTAAAATTTTAAAAAATAATTGTATTTCTATAAAACATATTATTATAATTCTAATTAAAAAAATGTATTTGAAACATTGAATTGTTTCAAAGGGTTAATTAAAATTTTAGAAAATAATTTAATTCTTCAAGAAATTTTATTAAATCTTTCTTGAAAATAATTGAATTTTAGCAGAAATTTTTCTATTAAAAAAAATAATTGAATTGTTACGTAGATCAAAATATAAGATAATATTTATTTATTAAAATTTTTAAAAATAACAGAATTCTTTCATAAAATTATAATAAAATTTTGTTAAAAATAATTGAATTTTTCAAAAATTTTACAATTGAATGAAATAATTGAATTGTTTCGTAATATTTATTAGAGTTTATTAAAATTTTAGAAAGTAATTTAACACTGTCATGAAATTATAATAAAACTTTGTTAAAAGTAATTAAATTTGACAAAAATCTTAGTATTTAAAAACTTAAATTGAATTTTTTTGTAGAATTTTAAAAAATTTTAGAATTTAAAAAATAATTAAATTGTTTCATAGAATGTACAAACATTTTAGAAAATAATTGAGTTATTTTATGAAATTTTATTACAATTTTGTTAAAAATAATTGAATTTTACAAAAATTTTAGAATTTAAAAAAATAATTAAATTTTTTTGTTTAATTTATTAAATTTTTAGAAAAAAAAATTGAATTATTTTACGGAATTTTAATAAATTTTTGTTTTAACTTTTGAATTTTTGCAAAAAATTTTATTTTTTGAATGAAATATTTAAATTGTTTGCATAAAATTTATTACAATTTTAAAAAATAATTGAATTCGTATATGAATATATTTTTGAGTATAAAACCTTTTGGGAATAAAGCTCCTCTTTACAAACGTGTTCTTATAAAATATTTATTTTCATAATTAAGAAACAATTTGTCTTTGAAAAAATTAAAATGATTATAATAATAAGTTTTGTACTTTATAATATTTTCGAAGTAAAAGTGTTGAATATTTACAGGTGTTTTACTTTTCAATTTTTAATTCAATGTAAGAAAGCAATTTTATAAATTTATATAAATTATTATTATCATTATTATTATTATTATAATTATTATTATTGTTCCACTTATTATTGTTATTATAATTCTTATTTATAATTCTTATATTTTCTATTATTAATAACATTACTATTATTTTTTATTATTATTCACATGATTTTTATCATAATTTATTTATTTCAATTATTTTTTTTTTATTATTATACTTATATTTATTATTCACTGAGTAAACGTGAATTAATGGAATGTTGATAAATAAATCTTTTGATCTTCACATGGTGAAATTTTCGCCATTAATTGTCCAAACACTTTTTCCCTCGAAATTTAACTGAAAGAATAGAAAATAGAAAATTAATTGTCTCCAGTTATTAATTTTTTAACAGAAAATATAGATTAAAAATTCTAATTATATAGTAAAAAATAAATATATTTTTTAATTATAATAATTTTTTTTACCTCTATTAAGTCTCTCCCTAAATTTAGGAGTTGTAAAAGTGTACAATAACGGATTAACTGCGCTGTTAACTGGTAAAATAAAAACGACAACCCAAGAATGCAAATCGGCTTGAAGGAGAGAAAAAAAACAAGAGAAGAATAATGAATAATAAAATACGATAATATAATATACTAAGAATGCATTAATATTATTGTATACGTTTTAAAAAAATATATAATGTGTACACATAATTTTTTTACACACACATATTTATTTTTATTTTTTTTAATATTAATATAATACGATTATTTATAATCTGTAAGTTTATCGTGCTCTAGATATATACAAAGTATCGATGACTTTTTTTTTAAAAATATATTATAAATTGCATCGGGAAAAGAATTTACAGAGAAAAAGGAAAAAAAAATAATTGCATGTTCGGCAATCGAAAAATATTTTTCGATACAATGTATAAAGGCGATAAATAAACTACTGCCGCGTGTGTATTGATATATCAATTAATTGAGATGAAAATAAATTATAGCCTTACGTGGTATTGGATACTTCATTAAAGCGAGAACTTTGAGAATAATTATCGGCGCCCAACACGCAGCATCCGTCAGTACAATCAAAAAAAATCTCAATGCGAATTCGGAATCGCCAACTGATAATGGAGTGGCGTGACGCGTTCGCCAAATACTCGCGAACATTCCCGTGTAGACGTAGCCAATTGTAAATAGTCTGTGTTTAATTTTAATAATCAAAAAATTAATTATAATAATTTAATAATAATAATAATAATTTTCAATAAAAAACGACACGTTTGGCCTGAATTTGTCTTTTTTCATTGTAAATTAAATTATTCTCGAACGTAAAAATTCTTCAAATAAATAATAATGGTAGAATGGGGTAAAAAATGGCAATGAACATTTTTTACTTTTTACGACAAACAATCGAAAGTTTCGAATTCTTTTTTTAATTTTTCTGAAAGTAGTGTTAAAACGGTTTAATAGTTTTGGTATAAAAAAACTCAAATGTCTTTTTTACTCCAATCTACTCTAATAATAAAATAATAAAAACAAATAAAGAAGAACTAATAATTCTTAATTATTTTAATTAATTAAAATTATTATTATTATTATTTTTAATTTTTATATTAATTACCAATTAGTAATTAATTAGGTCAATATTAAGAAAGTTGAATTATTAAATGTCAAGTCATAATTGAAAAAGTCGAACAAAAAATTTTTTTTAAAATTATTTTCTTACCCAATGAAATTTAGGCCCAAGAAAATAAATGCGGAATATTCCCAGCCAATGAGAAAAGGATCGTCTATATGTAGAGGGAAACACATTCCGTTAACACCGTAAAATCTGGTACTGCTTCGCCAATGAATTACTATATCAATAAAAAAAATTTATTAAAAAATGAAAAATTTGCAAAGAAAAATTAATTTTTTATTAATTTATTTTGAAAAATACATTTTTTGAAAAATACTTTCTTATTTGTTGTTATGGTAAATTTTAGTAATAAATTAGTAGAAATTACTGTACTTATTAGTAAAATTTAGAAAATAAAAAGAAAGAAGTCATTTCATTAGTCGATTTTGCTAATAAATTTTAGTAGAAATTACTATTTATATTTAGGAAATATTTACTAATTCCAAAGCAAAAAATTATTCAATAATTCAAATTTGTAAATATTTTTGCTAATTCAAATTTAAAGAGTATAAAACAAAAAATTTATTTACTTAATAAATAAATATTACATGTAGAATAAAAATTTTATTTTCGAGAAAAAAAAATTATGTTTTTGTTTTATAATTGTAGTTAACAATTTCAACAGAATTGAATTAAACACAATTTTTAAAAACTTTTTCAAATAATTGTGTCTGGTAATTTCAAAAAATTTTCGGTTTATAAAAATAATTGAATTGTTTTAGAAGATTTATTAAAATTTTTGGAAGTAATTGAATTTTGACAAGAAGTTTGCTATTTAAGAAAATAATTGAATTGTTTTAGAGAATTTATTAAAATTTTAGTAAATAATTGAATTCTGAAAAAATTTTGATAGTTGAAAAAATAATTGGATTGTTTTGGAAAATTTTTAAAAATTTTAGAAAGTAATTTAATTCTGAAAAAAATTTTACTAGTTAAAAAAATAATTGAATTGTATCAGAGAATTTATAAACATTTTAGAAAATAATTGAATTGTTCATGAAATTTTATTAAAACTTTATTTAAAATAATTCAATTTTGCAATAAATTTTGCTAGTTAAAAAAATAATTGAATTTTTTCGGAGAATTTATTTATATTGTAGAAAGCAATCGAATTTTGCAAAAATTTTACTAGTTAAAAAAATAATTGAATTGTTTCAGAGAATTTATAAACATTTTAGAAAATAATTGAATTCTGAAAAAATTTTGATAGTTGAAAAAATAATTGGATTGTTTTGGAAAATTTATTAAAATTTTAGAAAGTAATTGAATTCTGAAAAAAAATTTGCTAGTTAAAAAAATAATTGAATTGTATCAGAGAATTTATAAACATTTTAGAAAATAATTGAATTGTTCATGAAATTTTATTAAAACTTTATTTAAAATAATTGAATTTTGCAATAAATTTTGCTAGTTAAAAAAAATTGCATTTTTTCGGAGATTTTATTTATATTGTAGAAAGCAATCGAATTTTGCAAAAAATGTTCTATTTAAGAAAATAATTGAATTGTTTCGGAAAATTTATTAAAATATGAGAAAATAATTAAATTTGCTATAAAATTTTGCAAGAAAATTTAGTATTTGAAGAAATACTTGAATTGCTTTCTAAAATTTATTAAAATTTAAGAAATAATTAAATTTTGCAAAAAAATTTGCTATTAAAAAAAATAATTGAATTTTGCCAAAAAGTTTGTTATTTAAAAAAATAATTGAATTTTCTCGTTGAAGTTATTAAAATTTTAGAAAAAAAATTGAATTATTTTATGAAATTTCATTAAATTTTCGGTTTAACTTTTGAATTTTGCAAGAAAATTTAGTATTTGAAGAAATACTTGAATTGCTATGTAGAATTTATTAAAATTTAAGAAAGTAATTGAATTCTTTTCTGAAATTTTGTTAAAAATAATTGAATTTTGCAAAAAAAATTTTACTATTACAGAATAATTGAATTGTTTTGTGAAATTTAGAAAAATTGTAGATAATAATTGAATTTTTGCGGAAATTTTTCTGTTAAAAAATAATAATTGATTTGTTTCGTAGAATTTATTAAAATCTTAGAAAATAATTGAATTCTTTCATGAATTTTTGTTAAAATTTAAAAATAATTGAATTTTGCAAAAAAATTTACTATTAAAACAATAATTGAATTAATTAATTAAATAGTCTTTAACGTCCGAGATACTTAATTGAATTCTTGCGAAGAACTATCTTAAAATTTATAAAAATATATAATTAATAATTAACTACGTTCTTAATAAATAAGTGAATTTTTTTTTTAAGTTTGGTTATTAAATTACTCAAAAATTTATACTTGAAAATAAAAAATTTTCCTAATTCGCATAATAATGATAATAATGAATTAAATTTCACCTTGTAATATTTGTTAGTTAGAAAAAATAAACTAAGAAATAATAAAAATCGATGATTACCTGGAATAAGAGCGAGAGTTATGCCCGTAATCCAAACAATTATCATTGAGGATGAAGCAGCTTTCGGAGTCAATGCTCGATGACTTTTTAAGGGAGCTGCAATTAGCATAAATCTCTCCACCGACATGAATGACAAAATCAGTACAGATACCTTGACAAAAAAAAGAAGCAATACAAAAACTTACATAGAATAAAAAATAAAAAATTATCTCCTTCCGAGTATGTATGGATTCTGACTCGTAAAGTTATAAACATTCCTTTGAATCAATTGCATACACCATTTCGAGACTATTATTATAATTATTATTTCGACAGTTTCTCACTTCTTTTTCTCATATAAAGAATTCTCGTAAATATACATACAATATACAATGAAATATTAACAAATACCTTCTAAATAGTTGAAAAGTAAAATTTACATTCTAGCGTTATAATCTCGTTTTGTTTCTAATGTTCGACTATATGCAAATTTATTGGCTAATAAAATATTTTATACGCATATATGTATGTGAACACGAGTCTTTGAAAATATAGTTATTGAAATAATACTATGTATCCTAGTTGTCTAAATTCTTTTGTAATTATTTTATATTATCCTTGGAGTGAGAGAAAGAAAACATAGAGACTTTTAGGCAAAAAAAAAGAAGAAATAAAATAACTCTTAAAATGGGTATTTAGCTTTGAAGGTGAAATTACGACTAAAATGGGGTTAGTAAAAATTGGATGTAATTATATAGTTTGTTCAAGTGACAAAAATCAAGGCTAATAAGCAAATTTAATTGAGCAAAAAAATTGCGGTCAATAATTAAAAAAATTAATTTTAAACGTGGAAAAAATAGAAAATAAATCTCAATTAATTAGAAATTTTAAGTAATCTTTTTAATATTTTTTTATTTAGTTTTTTATGAATTTTTTCAATTAGATTTTTTATTTGGATAATTTAATTTTGAATTAATTAGTAATTAATTAATTAATTTAATTTCTAACATTTGGTTCGGGAAAAAATAGAATAGAAATTTTTAAAATCTAATTGACATTGCCTGTCAATCCATTTTTAAATTAGTTTTTAGCGAATACTTTTTCAACTATTTTTTAATTATCAATAGTTACATCAGAATAACTAATTTTAATCATAAAAATAAAAAACTAATTTTATTAATAAAAATAGAAAAATAACTTTGCTAATAAAAATAAAAAACTAATTTTGCTAATAAAAATAGAAAAGTAAATTTAATAATAGAAATAAAAAAATAATTTTGCTAATAACAAGAGAAAAGTATTTTACTAATAAAAACAGAATAGTAATTTTACTAATGAAAAGAGGAAACTAATTTTACTAATAAACATAAAAAAACAATGTTACTAATAAAAATAGAAAAGTAATTTTAATAATAAAAATAGAAAAACAATGTTACCAATAAAAATAGAAAAGTAATTTTAATAATAAAAATAAAAAAAAACTAATTTTACTAATAGAAACAGAAAAGTAATTTTAATACAAATGAAAATAGAAAACTAATTTTACTAATAGAAACAGAAAAACAATTTTAATAATTGAAATAAAATAGAATAAATAATAAAATTAAACAGATAATTTTAATAAAAATAATGAATAATTTAATAATAATTAATGAATTAAATTAATAATTTTGATAATAATAAAGTGATAGCAAGAGCACTTCACGAAAAATTATACTAAGCAATGGGGGTTTTTTTATTGTTTAACAAATATATTTTTACCTCCGAAGATGTCATTGCGACAATTCCGATAAAAGTGCAAGACCACGAGGACATCCAGGAACTTGCCTCTAAATGATAATTGTCACGAAATCGAATATCCTCCAGAGCAATTATAAGAAGATAAATCCCCATCAGCATATCTGATACTGAAAAAAAATTATTATAGTAATTAATTGAAAAGAAATTTTACTCTTACTCTAAATGAATTATTTTGATTGTAATTTATTTTCATGACTGATTTTCATTACTGTAATTCGATAAATTTATTTTGTTTCTGATCTAATTATTTAGAAGAATTTTTTTTAACATTAATTAAAAATTCGAATTTTTTCTGTCAAATTGAAAAATTACCTGCAAGATGTCTGATGACAATGCTTAGGACACGATTTTCATCCTTCGCTGTCAATCTTCCCCAAAGAACGAGAGCATTTCCCAAACACGTGACACAAGAAATTCCCCAAACTGCGGCTCTTAATACTGGCTTTCCTAATAAATGTGATAGAGATGAAACGCCTAGAAAAAATGTTTATATTAAATAATTAGATTTTTATTTTTACATTCAGCAATAATTTTAGGAACAATTTTCAAAAAGAAATTTTAGGGATAAAAATTGAAAAAAAAAATTTTAAGAAAGAAATTGAAAAAGAAGTTTAGAGGAAATTTTAGGAATAATTTTAGAAAAGAAAAATTAAAAAAGATTAAGGAAAATTTTTAAAAAGACTTTTTGGAAAGCAAATTGAGCAATTTTAGGAAAAATCATAGAAAAGAAATTTTGGGAAATAAAAATTGAAGTATAATTTTAGAAAAGGAAAATTAAAGAATAATTTAAAGAAAAATTTGGAAAAGAAATTTTAGGAAAGAAAAATTCAAGAATAAGTTTAAAGAAAAATTGATAAACAATTTTAAGAAAAAATTTAGAACAAAAATTTCAGGAACAATTTTAGGAAAGAAAAGTGGAAGAATAATTTTAAGAAAAAAAAATTAAGGAAAATTTTAGAAAATATATTTTAGGAATAATTTCAGGCAAAAAAAATCAAACAATTTTAGGGAAAATTTTATGGAAGAAATTTTAGGGAATGAAAATTGAAGTATAATTTTAGAAAAGGAAAATTAATAAATATTTTGGAAAAAATTTTGTAAGAGACTTTGTAGGAAATAAAAATTAAAAAAGTTTAGAGAAAAGTTAAGTAAAGAAATTTTAGAAATAATTTAAGGAAAGAAAATTTCAAGAGTACTACGTTTAGAGAAAATTTTAAGAATAATTTTACAAATGGAAAATTAAAGAATAATTTTAGGTAAATTTAAAAAAAAATAAATTCTAAGAGAGAAAAATTCACAAATTACATAAGTTTAGAGAAAATTTTAGGACTAATTTTTGGAAATAAAAGTTAAAGGATAATTTTTAGAAAAAATTTTAGGAAATAAAAATTGAAGAATAAGTTTAGGGAAAATTTTGAAACAGACATTTTAGGAAAGAACAATTGATGATCACTTAAAAAAAAATTTTAGAAAAAAAGTTTAGGAAGAAAAATTCAAGAATAAATTTCGAGAAAAATTGATGAACAATTTTAAAGAAATTTTTAGAAATTGAATGGAAGGAATAAAAAATTAAAAAATGATTTTAGGGAAAATTTTAGAAAAAAAGGTAGGAAAGAAAATTGAGTAATAATTTTGATAAATAAAATCTGATGAATAATTTTATGAAAAATTATAATTAAAATGAAACATTCGAATTTTTAATTAAGTTAAAATTAACAAAAATTGTAATTGTGTTGAGTAAAAAAAATTACCATCGCTTATTGGGCGGCACTTTTTCACTTTTGGAGCGAACATGGAACAGTATTGAAATCTTTTGAAGTAGCTGAAAAATTAGAGTAGAAATATTATTTCTTCTATAAATAATTAGTAGTAATAATATTAATTTTTTAAAAATATATTATTTTTTAAAAATAATAAATAATTAAAAAGAAATAAAATTTGGAATTAAATTTAGAGTCACTTGAACTTACATGAAACTCAAATTTGGAAAAAGATTAAAAAAGTTTTTCTCGAAACTATTCAAGTCAATGTCTTCGATTCCTCTGCAAAATTGGCGAAAAAATTGATTAATTTCTAATTTTTTTTTTTTAATTTTCCAATAATTATTATAGAATACTTACAGTGATCTTAAATCTTTTAGAGTATCGAATGCAGTCACAGGAACATTCTCAATAGAATTATAGCCGATTGATCTAATTAATAAATTGTTTTGGGAAATATATAAATTAAATTTCAAAATATTTAATTAATGAACTCATTCATTCATTTGGAACTAAATTAATTCATTCATTTCTTAATTTGTAAATAAATAAATTAATTAACTAATTTAAAATTTATTAATTAATTAGTTTGGAAATTAATTAATTAATTAATTATACCTATAGTTTGACCTCTAGTTAAATTAATTAGTCGAATTTTCGATATATAATCAACTATTTGAAATTTTGAATTCAAATGAATTCGTTTTTTTCTACTACATATGGATACTTATTTATTCATTTTTCCATTAAATTTTTTTTATCATTAAAAAAAAATTGGAAAGTTTACTTTTGATTGTATTTGGATTTCCAAACAATGGAAACATAATATGCGGAAATACGTGACAAGCAGATGAAAATAGTTTGTATATATATGATTTTGAGATAATCTTGTGGGAGATTTTGTAATTAGTTAGGAACGTGCTTATTATCGATGTTTCCGTATTTTCTTTTTTTTTTCTTTCTTTAAACATGTTTTATTAATGAGGTAAATAAAATAACCGGAATATAAACGAATTTAAAATTTATTTTATTACGTTTTTAAATATTATAAAAAAAGAAATTTTTTTATGTAAAAAAATACTTACAATTTTTGAATACTGATGAGAGGTTGAAAAAGTGTTGATTCAATTTTTGTTAATTTGTTGTATGACAAATTTCTAGAATTATTGGAATTTAGACAAATTATTCTGGATTATTCAATTTTTTCTTTTGAAATTTTATCGAAAAATTATATTTATTAAAATATTTATTATTAAAAATTTGTTAGTAGAAATTTCTTTATTAATACCTAAATATTAGTTTTTTCATTTGATTCAATTTTATGTGAAATAATTTCTAAATTGCAAATTGAAAAATTCATAAAATTTTTGTATTGAAAAATTAAAAATTCATAAAATTTTTGTATTGATAAATTAAAAATACATAAAATTTTTATTTCAATAAAAGTGGATTAAATCTTCAAATTAATAAAAATAAATTAAAAACTTACAACTCGGTGAGATTCTCAAAATGCTGAAAAGCATTTTTATGAATACTTTTTATTCTATTTCCTTCTAAGCTTCTAAAAATAAAATTATATTAATTTTTCTTTTAATTAATTATATTAATTTATTTATTTATACTTTTTTAATTAAATTTTTATCTAAAAGTTTTTTTTTACCTTCTTATTTATGTTTTAATATCAAAAATTTATTATTTTTTTGTCCTACTTTTATCAAAAAATTATTTTTAAATTATGAGTTATAAAGATTGTAAATTTTTTTAACTTACAAGGTTTTTAATTTTGGTAATCCTGCGAATAGTGTTTCTGTAATTTCCTCTAAATTATTTTCATCCAAGTACCTGTGATAGAAATTTTTTTTCATTAAATTAGTTAAATTAAATTAATTAAATAATTACTAAATATTTCAATAATTAAATAACTAAATTAAATAATTAATAGTTAAATGATTACTAACAATCAAATAATTAATTAATTAAATAACAGAATGTGAAGATTAATTATTTTTTCTTTACTTACAATTGATCGAGTACTGGCAAATATGGAAGAGACAATTTTTGAACA
The DNA here is from genome assembly GCA_032872475.1 of Leptopilina myrica (nomen nudum). Classification (NCBI taxonomy): domain Eukaryota; kingdom Metazoa; phylum Arthropoda; class Insecta; order Hymenoptera; family Figitidae; genus Leptopilina; species Leptopilina myrica (nomen nudum). Next base: position 28,597,778 of record CM065465.1, on the reverse strand, counting down.
GTTATAGAATTGTTATTCAAGTTTCTGAAAAAATTATCATAATAAATTTTTCACAAAATTAAATGGATATTTAACATTTTTAATTGTCAGTTTAGAAAAAAATTGTAACATGGCGATTAAATTTTGTTAGAAAATGTAAATTTCACACCACAAAACGGCAGAATTCACTTTGGTTGATTACATTTAGATTTCAAATTTTCTCTTGATCGATTTATAGAATTAAAATCGCCTACGATATCCACTTTTCTTCGCCGGAAACATTTCCTTCTAATTTATTTTTTTTAAATAAATTGTTACATTTTTATAAATATATTTTTTTTTTAATTTAGTGAATGTTTATAATTAAAATGCAAAAAGAGTTTTTTTTGTTAGTTCATTAATTTATTTTTGAATTTATTTATTTTTTAATCCAGCTATTTTTGAATTCAGTCACTTAAAAATTTTTTTATTTAAAAATTAAAAAAAATTTTTCCGTGTGAATTAAATATTTTTTTTTACTTACAACCACCCAAGTGAAGTACTGTTTTCAAAATCAGAGAAATTCGCCACTGAAATTCTATTTTCGTTGATAAATAATCTTTGCAGAGAAACTAAACCTTCAAAGTGTCCTTTATGAATCTCACGAATATAATTTTTAGTTAAAATTCTGAAAGAAAAAAATGATTAAAAATACAGTGGTACCTGTAATTAATAATTATTTTCTAAATAGATGCTAATGTACCGTAAATTTGAAACTTACAAATTTTCTAATTGATTCTGCTTTCTAAATGTTCCTATTTCTAAATTAAAAATTGTATTATTCTTCAGCAATCTGAAAAAAATTATTATAATAATAAATTTATATATTAAAAATTTATAATTTATTTGAATAATATTTTATGCTCCTAAAGTTCTGAACGTTTAAATTAACGAATCTTTTTATAAATTTTTTTGATGTTTGAAAATGTTAGAAAATATTAATTTACAATCTAAAAAATTATTTTTTCAATATTTATGTTAATTTTTTTTTAAATTGTCGTTTAAAGATAATAATATTGAAAAGGAAAAAATTTCGTTTATTTGAACGTTCAAAACTTTAGAGACTAATATTTTTTGAAAACTCACAGTTTTTGTAGTTTTGTATAATTGACAAAAACATTCGCTGATAAATGAGTCAAAAAATTATTATTCATCACTCTGTAGAAAAAATGTAATTAATGAATAAAAATTTTTTTTATTTTGACTTAAAAGTAAAATTTACATATTGTTAATTTATAATAATGCTTATTAATAAATAAGATTAGAGATTAAAATTTATTAATTTAAATAAAATTGACATACATTGCTGTAACATTGACTGAAAAATTTGGAGGTATTTCTTCTTGCTCGTGGCATGTTACGAGGCATTGTTTAAATTTACATCGCGGTGGAGCTTTAACTGATTCTACAAAAAATTTTATTTGAAAAATTATTAAATACTTTTCTTAATTGAATCTACTAATTTAATTAATAATAACTAATAACTCATTAATTATTGTTAATAAATTTTATTTATTTATTAAAAACTAATTAGTTATTAATAAAAATAATTAATTAATTATTATTAATAAAATGTATTTACGTATTAGAAACTAATTAAGTATTAATATAATTAATTAGTTAATTATAAATTAAATTAATTAATTAGTTATTATTAATTAAATTAATAGATTCAAAATTGTAAAATAATTTTCAAAATAAAAATAGTAAATATTCTAAAAAAAGAGAAAGTAAGAATTAATTTTTAAAAGACTTGCCACATGTCGGTGGAGGTGTTTGTGGCTTTAAATAATCTTTGTATATATTGTCCCAATCTCCATTTAAATCGACTGCAAAATTAAGTTTTAATTTAAATTAGAAAACTTAACTATATTTATAAATAGGCGTAAAATTTTTGTTCTTATCTTTATTTCGCGAAAAACAAGTTAATGTTATAAATACTATTATAAATAATAAAATGGAAATAAATAAAATAAATATAATTAATTTTTTATTCGAACTAAACATAAAAATTTATTGCAATAGAAATTTCTTTAGGTGAATATAAATAAAAAATAAAAATTATTTTCGTGAATATATTTTAATATTAATTAACTATGAACTAAATCAATTAATCATTTAATTTACTCCCTTCAATTATTAACTAAATCATTGAAGAAAATTGTTCTTTTTTAAGATTATTTTTTAATTTACTGTAATAATTAATTGCGATTTGGTTTTGAATAATTTTTAAGTCTTTTTTTTGTTAGAAAGAGTTTTTAATTTCAAAAAAAAAATTATAATAATTACTTACAACATTCTGTTTCGGATTCATCGTCACCGAGTGGACAGTCAAATTTTTTGTTGCACCAATGTCGTTGAAGAATGCATTTTGTACTATTTGCGCAAGGAAATGATCCAACTGAACATTTATCTATAAATTTTTGTAATTTTGTGAAAAAAAAAAACAAAAATTTCTTTTTTTAATACAATTTTGTCTCAAAAAAAAAACATTATTTGTTTGTTTTTTTAATTGCGGGAAAAAGAGAAGAAAATGTTTATGAAATTCTTTTTTATTTTATAAGTAATTTCATTCACGTTTTTATTTATTTTAAATTAAGTAAATAAATATAAAAAAATTTATTTATAAAAATTTTTCTTATGATTACTAAAATTTTTAACAACTAATTTTAACGTAATGGTTATTTTAATCAATAGTGGAATAAGAATAATATTTTGAATTTTTTATTCATTAGTAAAATTAATAATTAATGATACTAATAATAATAATAAAAAAATGTAATAAAAATAACAATAATAATTAAAATAATAATAATAATAATAATAATAATAATAATAATAATAATAATAATAATAATAATAATAATAATAATAATAATAATAATAGTAATTGAAAACCATAAAAAAATTTTACTAACAATAATAGAAAAATTAATTAAGACTATAAAATAGAATTTTAATTAAATAATGTTAATAAATAAATAATAAAATATTCACTAGACAATAACATAATTAATACTTCAAGAGAAAATTTTTATTTATACGAAATAAAATTTATTTGAACGAATGAAAAATTTAATTGGCTCTGAGTTATCTTTTTTTGGCTGCATCAATATAATTATAATAATAATTAATATAATTATGTTCTTGATAAAAAGAAATTTTTTCCAAAATAGAATTAATGAACCCTGCGTTTTTTTATTGTTTACATTATATAATTTAATTTGAAAATTCAATAAAAAACATGAAATAAAAAAATTATTTTAGAATTATCATAAAACTTTTGGTCTCTAAATTATAATATAAAAAAAATATTTTTTAAGACAAATTTATTTTTGATAAATTGAATTTTCGAAATTTTGTTGACTGATACACGTGAAAGCTTTCGCGTAAAGCGATTCAAAAATTGCAATTTAGCTCCATTTGTTAGACATTGTGTTATTATATGAGTGACATTTGCTCTTGAAATCGTAATTTCTTCATATATGAAGTCAAATGATCTTGATTATTCTTGATTATTTGACGAAGTCTAATTCGATGATACGCATTTAAAAAAAAACGTTATGGGGAAATGGCATCATTTCTATTCTATAATATTATTATTATCAATTAAATTTTTACACATTTCTTTTATTTTTTTTCTCCCTTGGTTATTAGAAGCAAAAAAAATATATGGGTAGAAATGTTAAAAAGTATATTTAGAAATTTGATTACTTTTTCAGAGGGTTGGATAGGGGCAAGTTTTATTATTTTTTTTTCCTTCTTTTGAAAAATATTCTTAAAAAATTCTCGTGGGTTTCAAATTAATTTGTTTTTCTCTCGCTGATGATATTTTTTTACGATGTATAGTTATATCTATTATTTTTAAGTCACACGTGGACTTTTTGTCGAGTCTTTCAATTGGACGAAAAAATATGAAGAAAATTATTTAAATTTTTCTCCGTTTTGGCTCAATTTGTCAATTGATAAAAAAAATTGTAATTTTTTTTTAGTTTGAAATTTAATTTTTTATTAATTTATTAATATTATTATAGTTATGATTACAATGCTATTTTAATAATTTATAATATTTCCGATTGGTAATTTTTTTTTGGCAGTTGTATCCACATAATTTTCAATTGAAAATTATTTTTTTAATTATGAATTATTTTTTACAATTGCAAATTATATTCTTAAAATTGAAACTTATTTTCTTATAACTGTAAATTATATTTTTTGAATTGTAAATTATTTTTTACAATTGCAAATTATATTCTTACAACTATAAATTTTTTTAAGTTGTAAATTATTTTTTAAGTTATAAATTATTTTTTACAATTGCAAATTATATTCTTACAACTGTAAATTTTTATAAAATGTAAATTATTTTTTACAATTGCAAATCATATTGTTACAACTATAAATTGTATTTTTCAATTTATGACTTATTTTCTTACAACTGAAAATTATAAATTATTTTTTAAAACTTTTTTTGAACGTTACAACTGTAAATTATATTTTAAATCGTGAATTATGTTTCTCAAGTTTTAATTATTTTGTTACATTTGTAATTAAAAATTTGTTAATTAAATCTATTAAATAAATAAATAATAAACTTACCTTGATTGAAGTAATACAATAGTCCGGAGAGTAAAGAAACAATTAAAATTAGAGTAATACCAACGATAATAATATGTTTGTATCTCATTTTTTAAATCAAATTTTTCGAAAAAGAAAAAAAAATTTAGAAGTTTTAAATTATTTGTTGTCGTTGATAAATTAAAGCGATTCACGTGATGTTCTGCTTTCAACTGGTTGCTTTGAAAATTTCTTCCTAAAGCTCGAAACCACGCACAGGCGCTTTATCGTTCTATCTTTCAAATACTTTTCTCAACAATAGTGAAAAAAAATCAAAAAAAGAAATTTAAAAACCTATCTTTTGAAATTCTCTGTTAAAATAAATTTAGTTTTTCACCTAAAGACGAAAGTTTTTTTTGTAAATCTCTGAAAAATAATTTTTGTATTCAAATTTAATGAAGTTTCTGGATTTTTTTCGGGAAGGGTTTTTGTAAAATAGAACAAGACTTCTGAATGATATTTGAAAAGAAATTTTATGCCAAAAATAGGAAATTAATATTTAATTTCTTTCTCTCTCTTTTTTTGCATTTTTTTATTTTAATATATTATTTTATTTTATCTATTTCAATTTTTATTAATTTTTTACTTTTATTTATTTTTATTTCTACTAATTTTTTCAATTTTTTAATTTCTTTATATATTTAATTTATGGAATCTTATGAAAATTCTCTGTTCAAATAATCAAATAAGAAGTCATCGCAAATTTTTTTTTTTTTGATGAAGGTGATAAAAGAAAATTTATTGTTTTTTTTATTCAAGAAAGATACATAGTACAGATATTATCAGATCATATAATCTAGTTTAACTAATAAATAAAGGATTCTCGTGTATCGCCACTTATATCTTTCAAATGAGGGAATAATAATATTTTTATATAATATAGTATTCGCAGTAAACCTCAATACTCAATTTGGTAAAAAAATTTTTAAAATCTATCAGTCATTAATGGTCAATTTGTTAAAAAAAAGTTTCCTTCGAGCCAAAAATATCTTTAGAATTCTATTATTATTAGGGAATGTTATTTAACTTAAAAAAAATAAATTCCTTTGACAAAGAAACAAATTTACATTGATTGAAAGACATCAGAAATTTGTGATGTCGGTTTTATTCAATAACTAACAAAATTGTAAAATTATTATTATTATCATCATTATTATTATTATTATTATTATTATGATTATTACGATTATTATTATTATTATTATTATTATAATTGATTTATATGATTCATTTGTTCCATTTTTATGATTCACGTTTTGACAATTTATTCTATATTCAAAAATTTTATTTTTCTTTTTCGTCTAAACTTTTCAATTCAAAATTTAGAACTATTAGAAAAAAGGAAAGAATTCTAAAAATATTTTGCCTCATATTTGAATATAGTCCTAAATTTTTCTTCAATGAATAAATTGACTGATATATTTTTGACATTTTTTTTACATACACAATTTTTTTTAGTGCCTTATAAATATTAAATTTTTTATATTTTTTTTCGTTTTTTGTTTTTTTTTACTTTTTAGGACAATTTTTCTAAACTATTGATTAAAATGAATTTTCGTATATTTTTTTTACAATTTTTATTGTTTAATATACAAAAATTATTAAAATCAATTTTTTTTTTTTTGCAAATTTCTTAATAACATTCAAAGTATAATTTACACTATATCATTAATCACAAAAAACAGACATACCAAGGTCCTTAAAATTTGGGGATTAGTGTGAAATAGTAGTCACTTGATTCGAGAAAACAAATCGACTTTCTTAGATTAATAACGTACAAGTGGTTCGTCAAAATTTTTTCGTTGTCACTGCTTTAAAAAAAATTTAGTCTCTATATAAACTAAAAAAAAAAATTGAAAAAAAAAATTCTTTCGAATCATTGGTACGTTTTTGGATCAAATATCAAATATGATTTATTGTTATAGACGATCCACTGAATCGAGTAATATATAATTTTTATAGTAGACATTATTCTTCTTTTTTAGTAAGCTAACAAAATTCTAGCACTTTTAATAATTAAACAATATAATAATAATTTTAATAATAATAATAATAATAATAATAATTTTAATATTAATAATGAAAATAATAATCATAATAATAACAGATAAATATTGGCTCTTTGACACTTTCTATGTCGTCATTTGAACTGAAAAATTGTACTAACAAAAAGAGAAACAATTGCCTAGAAAATACTGCGATTAGCACTTTTTTTTGTTATTTTTATTTTTTAATATTCGCCTCGATTTCAATAATTAGAAACAAAAATATATTGTTATTTAAAAAAATAAATTAAAAAAACCCTCTGTATTTTTATTACAAAATCTAAAAGCATATAATTTCTCAAGAAAATAATCTGAGGAGAAAAGTCAAATTTTAAAGAAACTCTAAATCGAGAAATTGACAATTAATTTATTTCCCCTGATTTATAGCTTCGACAATAAAAATTTTCGACTTTTATCCCAATTTTTTTTTACTTCTTAAATTTCATAATCACTTTCGAAAGTAAACTTTCCTTGTTCATCAACAAAAAAAATATATATTTTATACAAAAGAAAAGTCAAAATTTTCATTTAAAATATAAACAGAAAAATGATTGAATTTCAATTACTGAATGAAAAAGAAAAGGAGAATTTTAATTTCTTGCGTAGTTAATTTTTTCTTTTAAATTATAATTTTCTTTTTGGAAGAAAATGTTTTGTTAGTGACATTTTTCTCCTTGGAACGACTTTTATCTTTTGAAAATAAAAGCACTTGTTTTACTGATTGTAATTGTATAAATCAAAAATACTATTGTTTTCAATTTTAAAATAATTTTAACTTCGGGTGTGGGGGGAGTTTAACATTGTTATTGATTAAATTGACCTATGAGATAGAAGCCTACTTTGAAATTTTGCTGATCTCTTTTTTTTAATGGAGATTTAGCAATTCTAATGCGAATATATGAGTTTATAGTTGCAAGCATAAGAGTGCTTTTTAAATGGACATTCCTATCGAAAAAATGATTAATTACAGAAATATCTCAGCGAAAAGACATCACTGCAATCGTTCAAGTAGTCCTAACACCGCGAAAGCAAAAAAAAAATATATCATTTTTAGCAAATTAACGCTAAGTTAAATTATATACAAAAAATCGAAGTTTTATGAGAGAAAAAAAAATTATTTCATCTAAAGACACTTGTCCTTATGATAACAAATGTACAAATTTGACAAGTCATCTTTAGAATGAAATTGACGAATACATACATATAGAACTATTTTCGAAGGTTCGCAAAAAACCTTTAAATATTTTTTTCGTATAATTTTTTTTTTGTTTTTAATTTTTTTTTTATCTCCTATTACCTTCATTTAAACCTCTATACCACTTCTTTTTTTATGTCTCTAAATTTCCTTCACGAAATGTGTATATTGCAAATTGAATGCAAAAAAAAACCACATTTTTTGGGTGGGGGCGGAGAATTAAAAATTATATATAAAAGTCTGATAGATGCAGGCGATTTTCTTTTTGTTCTTGGATGCAATTTGAACATCCAAATAAATTGTCAATATATATATTTTTACGGGAATTTATGAACTCTCATCCGCTTTAAGTAAATTCGCTGTTGACTTATCTTTTTTTTCCCGGCTGACAGTTAATATTTTGAAATAATTAACTATTAACTATAATTGTCAGGGAAAAAAAAATTGAGTTGTTTTGTGTTGTGAACTTACACAGTGGGCAGTGGATGATTGTGCGAGAAGTCTTTACGTTCCAAACAGCCGAGCAGAGCGTATGACGTTCGTCGTGAGGTAGATTTACTCTGCGGTCAAGTGCACACAAATCCTTCCTGTGCAACGGCAGACCCACCTGCAGGTCCCTCCTGTTATAAATTAATATAAATAATTTAGAATCGAAATTAGTTTCTCAACTACAGGTTATTTTTTCGCTTTTGGAATTATCATTTTGACTAACATCTTTCGTAGACGTTAAATTTTGTTTGTATTCGTCTAAACTGAAGCCAGAATTGCTGTCGTCACCGCAATTCACTACCAACGATCCATCTTCACCCTGCGGGGGACAAAAGTTAATTATTTAGTGCAAAGAAAATAATTGATATATTTTTTTAATCGATTCAAAATTTATGAAAACATTAAAATATCGACTTTAACCAACAAAAAAGTCGCTTTAGTCGATTAAAAATAGAAAAAAGTCGTTTATTTAATTTAGTTTTGTCACAAAAATTCAAATAATCAAAACTTATATAATTTTGCTAAATAAATATTTAAATACTTCTTATCTCTTTATTCACATGAAATAAAATTTGAAAAATTTCATCTTGTGAAATTGAATAATTTCTAAAAATTAAAACTATAACCCTTCCGAGAATTCAATTATTTTGCTACAATTCTTAACTAAACTTCATCCCCAAAATCAATTATCCACAAGATTCTTAATCATATTTTGCATTTTCTTTGAAAATAGAATTATTTAAATTTTAAAAATCCAAGTTTTATTTATAATAATTAAGGCAGAATATTTTCAAAAATTTTAATAAAAACATTCGTAAAATAAACTTTTTAAAAAAATTTCTAAATAATTTTTTGAAATATAAAAAGTTTTACAATTAAATGCAATTAAAAAATGTCGAGAAAATTGAAATCTGGTAAAATTTTTTCAAAACTAATTCAAATTAAATAAGATCTTTTAAAAATAATTTAAAATTTTACAAACACTTTTAAAGATACCTAATTGAGTTTTTTAAGAATATAAAAAAAAATTAATCAATTTTTCAAGAATTTTAATTGTAAATAAATTATTTCTGAAAAATTTTAAAATGTAATTTTTTAAAAAATTTAATTTACTTTATTCAAAGGTAATTGAGTCTTAAAAAATTATAATAAAACAATTCTAAGAATTCGTTTTTTTTTCATAAATATTGTAATGTAATTTTTGCGAAAATAATTGAAGAATTATTGTGACAAAAATTTTTTTTTTTTAAGAATTTTAATTGCAAATTTTGAATATTTGATTATTTTCACCAAAATGTTAAAAATAATAAGTTTTGAAAAATTTAACTTTTATTATTTTGTGTATGAATTTGAATTTTCGGAAATATTGAAAATAATTGAATTTTAAAAAATTGGAACGCAATGATTGAGAGAATTACTTTTTTCAAAACTATTTTAATACTATTTTGAAAACAGATTTTTCATTAGTTTTTATTTTTATTGAATTTACACTTGAAAATTATTCATTAAAATTTTTGAGAATTTAATATTATTTACAAAATTTTCATTTCAAATTCTTGAAAACATTTTATAGATTAAATAAAATTAAATTTAACAGAATTTTAATTATTTAAAATCTTTTAAATTATAATATTTTAATTATTTAATTAGAAAACATATTTAAAAATAAATTTTCAAAGATTTGTTTATAGTTATACTTTTCAGTTTTCACGTTATAAATATAGAAATAAGTTGAATTTTGTCGGAAAATTTGGTAGAAAAGTCGAAAAAGTGGTATTATCCGTGGCTTGCATTAATGAAATTTAAATACCTGTGTAATTTGTTGTTCGGCTTCGAGTGTTTTTCTTTTTTTGCTAACTGTATCGACATTTTGATCGGATAATCGTTTTCTGTTGAGGATATTTTGACTCCTGGGCGAGATTCCCCCAATACTTCCGTTTCTTTGCAGACTTCCAGAAACCTGCTGAAAAAAATGTTTACTTGCAATTAAACTTTTCAAAGAATTTTCCTCTATCATTATTTATTTTTGGAAAGTTTTTGAAATTTTTTCCTTCAATTCTTTTCATAAAAAAAACTTTAAGTTTAAAATTGAAAATTTGTAGTAAGTTAAAATGGAGAAGTTAATATAAAAAATGTTAGGTTTGAATGAAAAAAATAAGTTTTTAGTTTGCAGAATTTGAAGGCATACCTTCTTTTCCTTTTTCAGCAACGCTGTGGGAATATATGCATTTAAATCCTTCCTTTTCACGTGTTTTGCCTCAATGAACATTCCCTCTTTGAAAGAATTATTCTGATTAGCTTGTCGATAAACTGTTAACAAAAAGAACACACAAACACATTAGAACACTTCAAACAAAAACACATTCAAAACAAAAAAAATATATAATTTAAAAACTTCACTTACTGGTATCGACAAAATTTCGAATATCGTACGTGAGATCGACATTCAAATTTTCACTTCTCGCAAAGCTCAAGCCAATGAACCACATTGAGCACTGTTTCTCAGGATCTGGCTCAAGTGGTGGATACGCCTCGGGATTAATGTGTGCTAACGTGATTGCCGGATATCTTTCTAGTTGACCAATTAAATGACGAATTCTCGATTCAACAAGACCACACCATTCCAATTGATCGGCGGCTTGCAAACTGCTTGCAAGTAAAATAACATAGTGCTTGTATTTAGTGAAGAAATTTGGCGGTTCAAAGAGTTTATCCCATGTTGCTTTGCCCATTATTATTTCCTCCGTCACTGACAAACCATTCTCAAAGGCGTCTTGCATTATCGTTCGCGTTGACAATGAAACATTGAATGTGGAATTTTGCTGTGGATACGCGGGCGTTATTATTGGCATTAAGTGAAATCTATCACCCACATTCACACGCGGATCCCAAACTGGAAAGCCTAAATTAACATTATCGGGCTGCTTCAAGAGAACTGGCTGCGGCCATTGCCATTGGGAAAAGACGAGGAAGAATTTTTCTATTAAAGTCGCTGCCACTGCATTTGGATAGAGTTGGCATGTGCGAGCGACCAACATTGCCCAGGAAACGCCTCCGAGATATCCTAATACGTTACTGTAAATTCCATGTTCTGAAAAATTAATATTCAATTTAATATTTTTTTTATAATTTTATAATCTAATAATTAATTTCAAATTTAACAATTTAAAAATTTAGAATTTAATAATTTAAAATGTAATATTCTTAAATAGAGAATTTTTTTAAACTACATTTTCGAATCGTATTTCTAAGTAATAATAATTCATACTTTTTGCCCATAATTTAATAGCTCGTAATGCCAAGCGGAAATTTTCTATATTAGGTACTAAACGAAGTATCTCGTCCGTAACTCGACATCCATTAAGACTTCTCACGCATTTTGGGTCGAGATTTCTAAGGAGAGTATCGTCTCTGAGATCCTGTTGAGAAACAGAAATTTAGTTTCCAGTTTGGTAATTTTTGTAGAATTTTAAATTATTTATCTGGATATCGCAAATTTTTTTTTAAGATATTTGCCACACTTACCATAGTGTCGGGAATTTCCTTTTGATCCAGTTTAGCGAACAGCATATCAATTTCAATTCCATCGAAATTCATTTTGATAACTGGTACAAAAGCTTCTTCAACGGCCTGGCGATTGAAATTAACAGAAAAATTAGAATCTCCAGTAGTTTAAAAAATAGAAATGGAAAATAAAATTGACTAAAGAAGAAAAATAAATTGTAGAATAGAGAAAAATAGAAGAAAAAGACACGAAACGAAATTAAGTAAAAATTAATGATTTTTAAGAAAGAAAAAATTCGATATTTGCGTAGAAATAAAACTCACTCTTAATTCTGTCACTTCCGATTGACTTTTTAACAAATCAAAGAACGAAGTGAAATAATTGTTTCTATTAATATGTCGAGGTACCACACAAAGTGCATCAATATCGGCTCCTTTGTGATGAACGCCTAACCTGTAGGATCCAAATGTATAAATTTTTCCTCCAACTTGCTCTGCGCAATTTACGGGCATATTGCGAGCGATGCTAACATCTTTAATCCACTGTTTAACTAGAGCATTTAATTTACTGTAAATATAAAATACAAACGTTAGAATTATATTTTCTAAATCATATATTCTTAAAAAATTTAATCGAGCTTCTAATCGATGAAAATACTTTACCTTAAAATTTCCATTCTGTGATTTAATTCTTCTTCGGATTCAAAAACATTGTAAGGTTTCAGAGCCTCCTTCAGCTCATTTGTTCGTGTAATATCGCTAGGTTTTGGTTCTGCCACACTAATTGCAGAAGTCATGCCTAAAGTGCGTAAATTTTGAGCATTTGACGAATTTTGAGTGGTCGCACTCGAGGCGGTTGAATTAGTACTTTGTGAAGTCCACATCGTGACAATCTAAGTGTAAAAACTGTAAAGAAAGATTTAAAAAATTTAATTATTACACCCTTCGAAGATAAATATTTGGAAAAAAAAATAATTGACAAATGTTGCTCCAGCGAAATTGCCAGTCACATCTGAAAACTAAAATGAAAATTAGCCGGGAGTTTATTTTCCTTGAGAAGGTTTCTTTTTTAAATTTAAAACTTGTTCATAATAATTGAAAATTTCATATTTCTCAAAAAATTGTTTTGTTTAATTCTTTTTTACTTGTAAAAGTCTACATTTACTATATTCTTTTTTCATCACCTAAAATAGAGGCAAATTTGTAAATAAGCAAATTAAAGAGTAATGAGTATTTTTTCAATTAAAATAATTATATACACAGGGAGAAGACATATTTTTTTAACAATACGTACGCTCCACTGACAAGGTACGATAACAGTTATCCAACAAAGAATGAAACGTCAGAAACAATCTTGCTGAAAAGCGAAACGAATGTAATCCACAGTAAAATCATATCTTTGAATTGTAATATCATTTTGGGAAAAAAATCTACCTATACAAGAAATGCTTCCAAACGAAAGAAAATAAACAAAACATTTAGTGATACGAAAATGAAGTCGCAACAAGTTCCTTGTTATTAAAATTAAGAATAATAAAAAAACCGAGGAAAGAATTCGAATCAAAACACAAAAACATAAATTAACAAAATTATTAAAATAACATACCTTTCTAACTTAGTCAAAGGAGCATTGACACATCAATGCAAATATACTGCTTACGTAGTCAGGTTATAAAAGTAAAGGTTCACTTTTTCCTAACAAAACATTGAATTCTGTGACAAAATAACACTGTTAACTATTCTATTCATATCGTTCGTTAAACATGTTCGTTCAGCACTTTATAATATCACGAAAATTTGAAAAAGAACTCGAAATTTTTATGAGGAAGCGCAAAGTGTTTTAAAGGACGTATACACACACGATCGTGAAAATTGTCCTCACAAAACAAACTTTTTTAAAAGCAAGCTCCAATAATGAAAATTTCCCTTCAATTTCTAGATTATATGCACAAATTATATATTCAACAATTCTTCTGCAGCATGAAAAACACACAAACTAGCTAAATAATTTATTCACAAAATAATTTAAAACATGAAAATCTACACTGCAACCGCTCTACAACAAACATCTCCAATCTGCCTCACCGTAAACACTGAATTGCTTAGAAGGGAAGCGTCGATAAATAACCTTGAGTAGATGGCACTGAGTCATTGCCCCACTTTAAGGCTTAGTCACACCCCCCACCAAATGACAAGCGCCCTGATTGGTTGAAATTCAAAAAGTCATTAGGTCTTGGCGAATGAAAGTTGAATATTCCCAGGCTAGTGGACAATGTCAATTGTTGGATGTGTGGCTCCACCCTAAGGGTGGCTTTCACAATTCACCCTTTGTTTGGAAATCTTTTAAGAAGAAGGCTAATTAGTTGATATAATTATGGTAATCTGTTATTGCGATCTGTTTAATTAGCGATGGCTTAACTTATTTTGTGTTATTTATAATTTATTCTTTTTATACTTTATGCTTTTTAACTGTTTATACTTTATGCTTTTTAGCTGTTTATACTTGAAACTTTTTACACTTCATGCTTTATACTTTTATTTTTTATATTTTCCACTTAAATAGTAGTAATAATTAATAATTTCGTTAATTTATTATTATTAAAAGATTATATTCTTGATAATAGAGTTTTCGGGGTCTTTAGTAATAATTCAAAGTAACTGGGAAAAAATCCGATAAGATGTCTCTGAAGTGTTTGAAAATAAATATATATATAGTTTGCCCGTCTAGGTGAATTTTTTATAGTCTCAGATCCAAACATTTCTGCTCATTGTTTCTTTTCTGCTTGTCAAAAATTTCTTTCCTTATAATTCAAATTTTAGTAATGTCTACGTGGATATTTTTTATTCAAGAGATTTAAAAACAAAATGATCTCTTGTTTTTTGTCTGTTTTATTCAACACTTTCTTCCTATTGTTCGTTATTAAATGTAAGTCATTCATTCTATAGATTTTAATTCAGGTCAAATAAGAACAAAAAAAAGAATGCATTGCCCACACTTGAATCGTTATTTTGCTTTCAACAATTTTCGTTTTCTTTAACTAAACACTTTGTTGTTTATTTCAGCGAGTTGAAAATCTCGATTGTCATGATTGATTTTTGTCAGAAAAAATTGATTTTGTTTTGGAGCGGAAGATTTAATTTTCAATTTCGGAATAGAAATTCATAAATTTTCATTGTTATTGTAAATTGTAAATTGTAAATTTGTAATTTGTATTTTTATAATTTGTGGAAAAGATGATTTAATTTGGTAAATGTTTTTTTGTTTCAGATGTTAAATCAGTTGAACCGCAAGCAAGTCAAGAGGGATCGTTACATTCTTTTAAAAATTATGTAGACGTTGCGATGTTTCATTATTCCGTTCCAAAAGAAGTACTCAGGGCAACTTGGCAATTTGCTGCATTTATGGACGGCAAGGAATGTCCCTCGAGACAAGTTCATATGTAAGTGTGAATATTCAGTTTTTAGAGGTTTTTAATATTTGAAAAATTAAATAATTGAGGGATTTGGTTTTTCATTTAGATATTTACAATGGGGTAGTTATCCAGTTATTTCGGAGAGAAATGCAACTTTTCCACCTCACGTAGTTCCTGATAGAAATCACACATATTCAATGTCTACCTGGACGACTTTTGAACCGAAAGTCGTCACTGTTATACCTGTTTACAGTCCCTTACCTGGCGATTGGTTTGTAGGTGCATACTTGTCTCATTGGGACGAAAAAGTACAGCAACAGGTAAATATTTTGTCAAACTCTAATCAATATTTGGAAATAGTTTTAAAACACAATCTTTCTTTTATTGGGAAATAATTAAAAAATCACTGCCTTTGATTATTGAAAAAGAATCTTCTTCTTTAGTAATAATAATTTTGCTAATCATTTGAAATAATAACCACCTTCTTTAGAAATAATAATTCTGTTAATTATTATTTCAAACAATAATTAAAGGAATCAAAAATTTAATTCATTAAGAACTAAAGAAAAAGAAAAAGTTAGAATCTTATTTTGTTAATTTTGACTTTAATTCTAAATCTTATGAACGAGGAAAACGGATTAGAATTTAGAGGTAATTAAGGGTACCTGTATTTGTAATACTTAAAAACTCATTAAAATGGGCGGATCACTAAACTAAAGTTTTCACTCATTGAAAAGAATAAAGGAGACTTGTTTGTTACTTTGGGAAATTCCACAGACGTTAATCCCTTTGGCACCCAGGATATTAAAGTTTGTGAATAATAATAATTCGTCAACTTTGGAAAAAAGAGAAAATCCGAGACTGTTAATTATTTTCTTTCAATAAATTTTAGGGTCTTGGCCATAAATGTCGATACAGCATTGGCTCGGTGGCACTTTGGAATCAAATGGGAGATATACAAAATATTCCTCTGGGTTATCAAAAAACGATGAAGACCAGCGAAGCAATTTCTTACTATAAGTACGACAATTATGATAATTATTAGTTATAATTTATAATAAAATAATAATAATTAATTATTGAATTTTTTATAATAGAATAATTTTTCCAAACATTCTAATTTCTACCATAGGATGATAATAATAATTATCATAATATTTTTAATTTCTACAATAGATTAGTATTAATTATAAGTAAACTATAAATTTTTATATTTCATCTTTAATAGATTTTTAAATTCAATTTTTTTTTGTTTAGTAAATTTTGATTATGTTTTTTATACGTTTCAGGATTTTCATTCCGTCTGGAACTTGGCACTTTCAAGTGCAAATATGGGGCTGTAATTTCATACGAAAAAGTGATACTGATCTGCGAATTCCTTGTATTCTGGGTTTAGCTTTGGAAGCACGAGTTCTACCTGTTTTTAATCACACTCATTTGAGTTCAATAGGAAATTTAACGAATTCTGATACTTATACTTTTACAGAATTATCGCCCTATGAAAATAGTTATTATTATTTGCTAGTCATTTCAAATACAACAATAACTTTCAATGTTGAAGTTATAACCAGTGGTATGTATCTTGTTAGCTTTTATGTTTTAATATTATCTTTATGATTTTCTCATTATCTTCATGATTTTTTCATTATTATTTTATCATTATTTTATTATTTCTTATAATTTTTTATTACATTTTATTGCTTTTTTGATATTATCTTTTATTTGCTTTCTTTTGCTTTTTACTATTTTTTATTATTATTCCGTACAAGTATATTTTTCGAAACAAATTAATTACTAAATATGTTATTTTCTTATCTTTATATTTACTTAACTGTTCACTTAGTGAATTTATTTTTCATTTTTTTTTCTATTTCTGACAATAATTTATTTCAAATGACCGATATTCTTGAAGAACTATTATAAAATTCATAATTATAAATTATTAAAGAATGATTTCACGGAAATATTTCAAAATCAATTGAATTTTTAAAGTGGTGCGTTTACAATTTTCATAAATAGATGAACTTCAGAAGGTTTTTAATTTGAAATTTTAGAAAATTACAATTTTGAATGAATTTAATTACAGAAATTTTAAAGAACTTAGATTTTTTAAAAATTTTAATAATTTAAATTCTTTTGGAATTAGTTAAATTTTTTAATATACATTTAATTAATTAACAAAAATAGCGAATTTAAAGGAAAACATTATTTAAAATTTACTAAAAAATAATTGAATTTTGGGGAAGTTACAAATAATTGTAGAAATTCTATTGTTTTTAAAAGTAATAAAATTTCTTCGCAAAAATTCAATTAAGGTTTAAAAAATAAAAGAAATTTTTGTCAAATTTTCAATTTAAAATTCAATTATTTAAAAAATTTTTAATAAAATTCTACGAAAATATTTTATTATTTTCATAAATAATAAAAATTCCACAGAATATAAATTATTTATCAATTTGTTTATAAATTTCTTCACAATGATTCAAATATTTTCATAAATAATAAAAATCATTGTACAATTTCAATTATTTCTAGAAGAATTTTAATCGAGTTTTTCGAGAAAAGTAATTATTCTTAAAACTTTGACAAAAAAAAGTTGACCAAAAGAATTAAATTATTTTCAAAAGTATAATAAAATTCTTGCAAAATTGCAATTATCTCTATAAATAATAAAATTCGTCTTCAAAATTCAATTATTTTCATGAATAATCAAAATTACACAGAAATTCAATTATATATAAACTTTTTTTACAATAATTCAATGATTTTCATAAATAATAAAATTATTTTTAAGAATTAAATTTTAGGAATAATTGCAAAATTTTAATTACTTTTAATTTAATACAGTTTTAATCGAATTCCTCAAAAAATGTAATTATTTTAAAAAAATTTGATTAAAATATGTCAAAAGAATTCAATTATTTAAAAATTTGTTGATATAATTCATATTAAAAATGTAAAGTTTTAATTATTTAGAAATATAATTGTTGCTATAATTTAAAAACTTGTAAACTTTCATAATTTAAAATTGTAATGTTTTCAAAATCGAAAATAATTAAAGAAATTATTTTTAGATTGTCCGGTGAAAGTAATAGACAAATCCATCGTGAAGACTCTATTGAGTGCATCATATTTGCCGAAAGAATCATTGACAGAATTATATGTGGATAATTTTAATAAGAATAGAACACATTCTTTTGATGGGGACGAGCAAAAAAATCTTCTGCAACCAACAGCATTGACTTTACACAAAGACGAGGGTATTGAACCGGAAGACTCATGCATCCCAAGATTTCAGCTTGCTAGAGTTAAACATCCGCAAACTTTTTCTAATGTCTATTTATTACAGGTAGGAATTCCTACCAAGCTCAATTAAATACTATTACAAAATTAATTTAAATTATTTCAAAAATAATAATTTAAGTTATTAAAAAACAAAATTAATTTAAATTGTTTAATTAAAATAAATTTTAATTATTAAAAGACAAAATTAATTTAAATTAATAAAGGGCAAAATTAATTAAAATTATTAAGTTTGAAAGTAAATTAAAATTTTTTATTTAGAAAATAATTGAAATTATTAAAGGACAAAATAAATTATAAAATAATAATTGTCAAAAACTTATTTTCAAGGGACAAGAGTGGCTAACGTCGTGGATCATTTTAACAGACGATTATCCAGTAATAACGCAATTCGACATATTACCGAATGTCGACATTGGGGGTATTTTAGTAATTAACATTCATTTGGAAGTGGAAAAGGTATATATAATAAAAAGTTTAGTATTTTAGCTAATTAACCTTATTGACTATGAATGGAAAAATTTTGCAGTTGGTGACGGAACAATCAATAGAGGTAATAATATGCATTCGACAAGGGAGAAAACCAGCGAGAGTAAAGGGAAAGATTACCTGCGACGAGAAGAAATTAATGCTAAACTTATCCTCCTATGGAAAGCATAATGACTCTATAATGATTCCATATCCAATGCCAGACACCTGGTACATTGCTTTACAAGCAAAATGTTCTTTTAATGGGTATGTGATTTATTAACAAAAATATTTTTTGCTGTATATTTTTCTAAACCGTGGAAAAATTCATTGTTTTACAGTACAGATTTTTAAAATATTGAATTTTAAATATCAGAGTTGACACAGGTCAGGGAAGTAAGGGGATTCAGGGAAAAGTCAAGGAAAGTAAAATTGGTCAGAGAAGTCAGGGAAAAGTCAGGAATTTTTACTAAAAGTACTGGAAAAAATTGAATTTTTAAAATTCATGAGAAAACTGAATTTGTTTTCTTTTTGCCTCGTAAGCTGTGAAATTACCACAAATTTTAATACAAAACCTTCAATTTTTTCTATTTCTGACAATAATTTCTTTTTAAATAACTTAAATTTTCAAAAACTATCATAAAATTAATAATTAATAATAAATAATAATTAAATAAAATTAATAATAACTATCATAAATTATGACTTATAAATTATTTTATGAATAATTTTTACAATTTTCATAAATACTAGATTGATAGAAGAATTTTAGTTAAAAATACTAAAAAAAAAAAATAATTAGATTTTGGAAAAGTTACAAATAATTACAGAAATTCAATTATTTTCAAAAGTTACAAAAATTCATCACAGAATTTCAGTTATGTTCAAAAATTTAAAACCAATTTTCGTCAAAATAACAATTATTTTTATAAATAATAAAATACTTCATTAAAATTCAATTATTTTTAAAAGTTTTAATAAAATTCTTGACAAAATTCCACAAGAATTCAATTATTCAATTTTTAATCAATTTCTTCAAAATAATTCAATTATTTTCATAAGTAGTAATAAAATTTTTCACAGGAATTCAATTATTTAAAATAAAAACTTTAATAAAATTTTTCGAATAATGTCAATTATACAAAAATATTTTTATAAATAATAAAATTCTTCACCGAAATTCAATTGCTTTTATAAACTTGAATAAAATTCGTTGTAATATTTCAATTATTTTCAAAATTAATAAAATTCTTCGCACAATTCAATTGTTCTCAAAAATAAAAAATAAAATATTTTCGAAATTTCAATTATATTTATAAATAATAAAATTCTTCTCCAAAATTCAATTATTTTATGGAAATTTTAAGAAAATTTAAATTATTTTCATAAGTAATAAAACTCATCGCAGAATTTTAATGTTTTTTTTTACAATATATATTTTAATCAAATTTCTCGAAAAATGTAATTATTCTTAAAAATTTTATTAAAATTTGTCAAATTAAATTCATATATTTAAAAATTTATTGATTAAATTCTTTATGAGAATTAAATTTTTACAAAGAACATTCTATTATTCAATAAATTATTTATTTTTTAATTTAAATTATTGAATTTTTCTAGAATTTTCTAATAAAAATTGATTTAAAAATGAATTAACGGATAATCTTTTTGTTATTATTTATGAAAGAAATTGAATTATTGCCATGAATTTTATTACATTTTTTAAAAATAATTTAATTTTTTTGAGAAATTTTACTGATTGTAAAAATAATTGAATTCTTGCGAAGGATTTTTTAAAAGATTTTTGTAAATAATTAACCTATTCTGAAAAAAATAAGTTGGTCAATTTAAAAAGGTTTGAATTTGAATGTTTTGAAGAATTTTAATTCCTACAGGAAAATAATAATGATTAAATATTTATTTAAAAATGAAGTTATTGATGTTTTTGAATAATTTTACAATTCATGGAATTTGTAAATAAATGTAATAGAACATTTTTTCTTGATTATCTAATAATTTTTAGAGTGAATCAGAATATTCTTTAGGGTCAGGAAAAAAGTGAAAATTTTGTCTGGAAATCAGGGAAAAATAAAATTAAATATTTGTGACAACCCTGAATATGCTTCTTTTATTTTTTAAATTAAATTTAAAAAATGCTTTCTTAATTTTTTTAATTAAATGTAAAATATTCTTTTTCATTTGTTAAATTAAATTAAAAAAATGCTTTCTTAATTTTTTAGATTAAATATAAAATATTCTTTTTTCATTTGTTACATTAAATTTACAAAATGCTTTCTTAATTTTTTAAATTAAATGTAAAATAATCTTTTCTCATTTTTAATTTAAATTTTAAATTTTCCTTGTTAATACAGCCACCCAGTCAGATGCGAAATGGAAGAAATTCTAGTTTGCTTAAATGTAAAAACCACTCAATGTGTTCCTGTTGATAATCATCCTTGTGGTGAGCATGGCGTTTGTCAAGAGACTTATAAAGATCTTTTAGCTTATGCTTCATGCAGTTGTTTTGGAGGTGAGTTTATTTTTTTTTACTGATTATTGTTTTCCTTTCTTGTTTAAGTAGAAAATTTATAATTATTGTTTTCTGTTATTTTAAAGTGGAAAATTTGTTTCATAGAGAAATTTTTGTTTCAGGATATAAAGGATGGGGATGTACCGATGCATCGGATGTTAGTTTCGAATCCTCCGTTCTATTGATGACTTTATTGCTTACTCTAAGTAATGCTTTCTTCCTGCCAGCTATTGTTTTAGCGATAAAACGAAAATTGTACACAGAGGGCCTGGTTTACTTGTTCACCATGATGTTCTCCACGTTCTATCATGCCTGCGATCAACAATTTTTAACTTACTGCATTGCCAAATACGAGGTCATATTTAATTTTACCATTTTTTAGCATAAAGATTCTATTTAATTTAATTTTATTCTATTTTATTTGACAAATACTTTTGTTTACTTCAGTATTTTATTTATTTAAAAATATATACGGGTTAGAAACCCATTCGTACGGAGTACTTATTTAAGGGAATTAAACAAAAGTTTATTTTACCATTTTCTAGTATTTTTCTATTTTTCTTAAGTTCAGAATTATTTTAGAATTGAATTTGAAAAAAATTTTGAAAAAATCAATTATTCAACAAAATTTTTATACAATTCTTTACAATAATTCAATAACTTTAATTAATTCATATTTTTCATGGAAATTCAATTATTTTTAAATATAATAAATTTATTTTTGAAAATTCAGTTATTTGAAAAATTCTAATAACATCGTTCGCAAGAATTTAATCATTTTAATAAATAATAAAATTCTTTTTTGTGAATTCGATTATGTTTAAAAAAAATTGAATAAAATACCACACAGACATTCAATTATTGTCAAACATTTTAATAGAACTCTTTGTAAATTTCAATTATTTTTAAAAACTTTTCGCAATTAAATGTTTTTCAATTTCTACTACTTTCATATAATTTAGAAACAGAATTAAATTATTTTAAAAAAAATTGTGAAAATCTTCGTAAGAATTTAATTCTTTTTTGATGATTAAATAGTAATAATACACATTTCTCACAGGGATTCAATTATTTAAATTAGAATTTGCGTAAAATTAGAATCGAAAGAAATGAATTATATAAAAAATTTGATAAATTCTTGGCAAGTATTAAATTATTTTTTGTATATTACAATTTTTCCATGATTAATAAAATTTGTTGTAGGAATTAAATTTATTAGCAGGTTAACAAAAAAGTAAATATTATTTATGAAAATCAGAAAAAAAGTCGGAATATTAAATATAGAATGGACTGTTTCAAGTTTGAAAGCTACTTTTTGTTTTTTGTTTTTAAAATTATTTATCGAGTGCGAAGTGTATTTTTTTGTATTTTTGTATTCAATTGCTTTAAATTTAAACTGTTGCTTTTTATAGGTATTGCAGTTCAGTGACTTTTTCTCGAGCATACTATCATTTTGGGTGACGCTTGTTTCCATGGCACAATTACCAACTCGATTTCTATCCGTCTGTCACATGTTTGGAGCTTTAATAATCGCCTTCACTGTAGAATCGAATAGAACTGGTCTCATTAGCATATTAATTCCACTCGGAATTGGAGTTTTATTACCGGTAAATTTAATTTCTCCTTTCATTTGAATTAGAAATTATTTATTTCAACAGAAAATTAAAAATAACAATTTTACTTAATTTCAGACGTGGTCGTACATTTATGGCTGCATCAAGTCGAGGAAATGCAAAAGACCAAGAAGCACGTGGAAATTCGTCGTTGGTTTGCTCTTGGCTTGCATTGGAGTTTTTCTGTTCTCTTTGGTTGAGACTAAAGAAAATTACAGCGTGAGTGATATTTTATTATTTATTAATTCTTTTTATTTTATTATTTATTTATTTCTTATAATTATTATTATTACTAGCCAAATTATCCGCGCGCAAGCGCGCGGGAATGTTGTGCTCCACTATTTATTGTAAACAATTTCAAGTTACTTAAGTAATTTTTAAAGAATTACTTATTATGACACATAACTGAAAAACTAATTAGAATTAAATTTTCAAAATATATTATATTTTTAAACTTTAAAGTATATAAAAAAACTTTAACAAATTTCGATACTAATTTCAAATTTGGCATCAGATTTTCAAAATTAAAAATAATTAAACTTTCTTACGAGGAAAATTAAATTTCACAAAAATTGTTATCTGATACTTAAATTAAAAAAACTTCATTACGAAAATTTTAATTATTCTAAAGAATATAGAGAAGGTAAAAAAAATTATTAGCTATATATAGGTATTTAACTTTCCGAACAAAGAATATAAACAATATTTTTTTAGAAAATTTCCTCTACTTTTAATTTGCTAATATTGAAAAAAATCAATTTTATTTAACAAAATTTTATGCAATTTATTTTTCCCAATAATTCAATTACTTTTAATAATTATAAAATTTTTCATGTAATTTCCATTTAAAAAAAAAAAATTTGATTAAATTCTGAGCATGAATTTAATTATTTTCATAATCATAAAATTCAGTTACTTTCACAAATAAAGTTTTTGACAAGAATTCAATTATTTAAACTAATAAAAATTTCATAACATTTAAAAATTCATTATTTAATTCATTATTGTTCATAAAATTCTTATGAAGATTTCAATTTCTTTCAAAAGTAATAAACTTTTCAACAGAAATTCAATTCTTTTTAAATATTTTAATAAACTTTTCCGCAATAATTCAATTATTTTCAAAAATTTAATAAAATTATTCGAAAGCAATTAATTGTTTCAAATATAATTTTAATGATATATTTTTTTAATAATAAATTAATTATTTTAAAAATTAAATTATTTTGAGGTATTTCAATAAAATTCTTTTCAAAATTCACTTATTTTCATAAATAACAATATTCATCACAATAATTCAATTATTATCAAAAGTAATAAATTTCTTCTTGGAAATTCCATTATTTAAAAAAATTCTAATAAATCGTTAGCAAGAATTCAATTATTTTCATAAATAAAAAAAAAAAATTTAATAATTGGATTTTCCAAAAAATTTAATAAAATTTCCCACCGACATTCAATTATTGCCAAATTTTTTAAATAGAATTCTTTGTAAAATTTAATTATCTTTGAAAACTTTTCACATTTCAATGATTTTCAATATCTACTATTTTTATAAAATAACCAAACAGAATTCAATTATTTAAAAGAAATTATGAAATAATTCTAGGAAAAAATTCAATTATTTTCATCAATTTTAATAAAATTCGCCGCAAGAATGTAATCATTTACCTAATTAATAAAATTCTTTAAAAGAATTAAATTATTTTTATAAATAATAAAATTCTTCGAAAGTAATTAAATTATTTTGTCAACAATTATTAATAAAATTTCTTGAAAGAATTCAATTATTTTACAAATTAAAAAAAAATTCTTCGCAAGAATTCTAGTATTTTGTAAAAATAGAAAAATATTCGAAAAAAATTTAACTACTTTCATAAATTATGAAATTCTTAAAAAAAAGGCAATTTTTCTGAAAATTTATAAAATTCTTCAGGAAATTTCCAATTATTTTCAGAATTTTTTATAAAATTCTTCGCAAGAATTTAATTATTTTAATAAATAATAAAATATTTCAAGAAAATTAAATTATTTTCATAAATAACCAAATTTGCCTAAAGAAATCAATTATTTTTATAAATAATAACATTTTCTATTGAAAATTCAATTATTTTCAAATATTTTTATAAATTCTTCGCAAGAATGAAATTATTTAAAATTCTTTCATGAATAATAAAATTCGTAGCATAAATTCAATTTATTATCAGGATAAGAAAAAAGTAAATATTTTTGATGAAAACTTGGAAAAAGTCAGGAATATAAAAAATTTGTAATGGAATTTTTGTCAATTTTGTGAAGTGAATAAAACGATTTTTTTGGTTTCTTTTTGACATTAAAAAAATTACAATAACCCACAAAAATGAATTTTCAAAACAAAAACAAATGAATACAGATAATTTGCTAACGGAAAGGAAACTTATGATTATTATAATGTATTTAAATTATTATTATTATTATTATTATTATTATTATTATTATTATTATTATTATTATTATTTATTGTTATTATTATTTATTTTTATTATTTTTATGTTTGTTTATTTATTTGTCCTCAATTGTTTATTTATTTAAAAAAATGTTTTCAGTACGTTCACAGTGCGTGGCACATGTTGATAGCACTTTCGCTTCTCTTCCTCCTGCCACCGGCTCGAAAAGAAGTTTATCCTTCCAATAGTTCTGATTCAGTAAGCAGTTCCGACAGTGAGCTTCTTGATCATCAGATTTCGCAAAATATTCCAAGTTTTTCCGTTTTGTCGAGTCATGAAAATTTAGTGACTTCCTTAAGGTAAAAACATTCCAAGTATATACATTATATATTTATATATACATGAAAAAAAAGAAGACAAATGTTACAATTGTCTACATACCAAAAAAAAAATCTGTCTTACCTTTTAAAGGAAATGTTGTGCCAACAGCGTTTATTGTTTTAGAGATGCACAGAAATGTCTCAAAAATATTTTATTTATTATAAATACTTAACAGTTCCTAAGACGATATACCAAATGTTACATCTATTAATTACAATAGAGAAAAAAACACATCACAATTATTGCAAAAATAGAAAGAGAGAGAGAAAAAAAACAATTCTAAAAAAGCGAATTTAAGAAAAAAAATTATTAATTATTAAAAGAATTTCATTATTACTAGAAGAAAAAAACAATATTTATTAATAGGTCGATAGTTTCTTGCATTTATGTTCATTTTTCCATTTTAATAATAATGGAATTCTTTTAATTTAATTTTTAACAAAAGATGATCGATATTCCGTCATGTGAGATTTTAGAGAAATCTTTAAAATGTCTAAAAAAAATACATTTTTTGAAAATGTATTTAACAAAAAAAATGAAAGTTTTCGTGTACGCAAAAAATATATTAAAACAGAGTTAGTGGAATTATTTTTCAAGAAGAGAAATATGGGTATAAAAAAAGAAAGCACAAGAAAATAAATAAAATATTTTTTTAGGAAATCGAAGAAATTATAATTCAGAATTAATCAAATGATTAATATTGTGAAAAATATTGATAAAATTATAACTCAGTAATGTTTTGAAGGTTTAGAAAATGACATTTCAAACAAAAAAGTTACGAGTTATTGAAAATATAACAGGGTGATCGCAAAGTGAGAAAAGAAAATATTTAAGAAAACTGTTTTTTAATATAATTTTTTAATTTTTAAATTCTTTTTTTTTGGAAAAATTAAATTAGACTAATGTTTGATATTTAGTTTAATTTACTCGATTTACGATGTTTATTTTTAATAATGTAAATAGATTTTTGTCTTTAATTTTTCTTTTTAAATGTATTCAATTTTAAAATCATTGACATCTTGCAAAGAATTTAATCAAAAAATTTGAAAATCTTTCATTTCTTCAAAGAATTTTATTATTTATAAAACTATTAAATTCATGTTTCTTTCCATTTTTTTAAATAATGGATTTTCTGTAATAATTTTAATCTAAAATTCTGAAAGTGATTGAATTTTACAATAGTTTATTCAATAATTTATTCATTCCTTCAGAAAATTTTATTATATTCGAGTTTCTTTGTATTTTTTTAAACAATGTAATTTTTGTAATAATTTTAATTTAAAATTCTTAGTGATTGAATTTTACATAATTTCTTCTTTGTTTTTAAAATAATCCTTTTTTAAATAATTGAAATAAATAATTTTACTATCAAAATTATTGATAGGAAATTAAATTATTTTAAAGAATTTTATTAAGAGTTTTTGTAAATAATTGGATGTTTTTGAAGAATTTCTTACATTTTTTATGAATGTAGTTTTTTTTGAATAATTTTATTGAACCTTTGAAAATAATTGAATAAAACAATAATTTTTCAACTTTTTAAAATAATCGTGCCATTTAATAATTAATCAAAAATTTACTTATTGAATTTGATTAAAATTGTATTTAAAATAATTAAAGTCCTGGGAAGAATTTTCGATTCAATTTTACTATAAAAATTTTAAATATAATATAATTTAAATAATATTATCATTAAGAATGAATAACCGAAATTTGCTATCGCCCTGAAATGAAGAAATATTCTTGAAAAAAATAATTATTTTCTTCATCCTCTGAAAATGAACAAATCAACTCATAACAATAAATAATAGAAAAGTAGTAGATTATTTTTAAAAACTCACAGTTGCAATAATACTCAGAATAAAATTATGTGATATAATAGCATTTCTGCAATATTATTATTTTATTTAATATATTGTAGAATTGCTCAGGAGAAAAATGACATGTACATATAGACTTATAAAAAAATAATCTCCTCTGCATTTATATTTAGGTATAAAGTACATAATATTATTATTATATTATAATTATAATTATAAAAAAAATGAAATCGGTGCTTTCCAGAATTAGCGATAATTTACCTGTTACAGTTGTTATTTATAAGTTAATTACAATTAATTACAACTTATCAGTTTTGATTGACAATGAATTTATAAAATGAAAGTCTTTTCCTCATATTTCCAAAACGAGGACCAACACAAAAAAAAGAAAGAAAGTAAAGCGAAATATTTACAATAGCTTAATACTACTAATTAGAAGGCTTTATTTTTTTAAAAAAAACTACCAAATTAGTTTAGAAAGAGAGACAAAAAAATAATTGAAGACACTTGAATAATAATGAGATTGTTAATGATAAACTCAAGTTGTATCTTCGATTGATGTGTGTTCTAATACCTCCTAAACTAGAAAATTATATACGTATTTAAAACAAATGTAGTTTAAAAAGAGAAAAAAAAGAAGACGAAAAAAAGTCTGTACTTAGATTAACTTTACTTAAATATTAAGCATCATCGATTTTAAGGTAGTTCATCTTACTTTCTTTTAATTTTGATAGAAATATTTTTTAAACACATTTGAGAAAAATCAAAAGTTCTTTCTTTTTTTCAACTTGAAGATTGTAATTTTTTTTCTTGACATAGATGAACTACATTAAAAAAAACGCCATCGTTTTGAAATAATTATCAATAGATATGAAAATGAATTTTTTGTGACATTCTCGCAAGAATAATAATCTTTTTGTCTCGACTAGGAGAGAATAATATTTATGTGAAATAGAAATACAAAAAAAAAAAAAAAGAAATAGTATTTGCTGAAAAGTATTCTACATGTAACTTGACATATATATATCTCGTAGAGATTTATAGAAAATCTAAAATTTAGAATTTAAATATTACATTAAAAAAAGAGAAGTTGGAAAAAACTATAGATGTAGAATATTTTTATGCTTTACTTTAAAATTGTTAAGTATTTTTACTTAATAGTTTATGTTGAAAAAAAACTTTACTCCTAAAAACTTTGTTCTAAAAGTTTACTTTTTACTATAAAAAGGAAAGTTTAATCGACTTTTTTAAACTGATTTTTACGATTTCTATACGATTGATTGTCAGTTTTGTTCCGTTTTTTATTTTGAGATACGGGAAAAATTTGTTTTAGAATTTTTTTCTCAATAGAAAACAGAATGAGCAAAAATTAATTTCGAAACGATTTTAAACAAAAATAACGCAAAATAATTATTTTAATTTTTTGAAATTAAAAGGGGAGAAAAATGATTTCGAATGAAATTGTCAAGAAATTTGAAGAAAGAGAAATGGAATATTAAATAGAACAAAACTGAATTTCAATTGAAGAATCATTGACAAGAGAAATAATAGAGATACCTAGTTTTACGAATAGATTTATATTTTTAATTTTAAGGAATTAAAATTATTAAAAAATTATTTTTAAGATTTAAATTATTGAAAATTATTTTTAAGATTTAAATTATTGAAAATTATTTTTAAGATTTAAATTATTGAAAATTATTTTTAAGATTCAAATTATTGAAAATTATTTTTAATAATGTTTAAATTTATTCGAATGTTATAATAGCATGGAAATTGTAATTTTAACACTTGTTTACGTAATTAATTTACAAATTGTTGTTAAAAGTTTTACGACATTTTAACAGATATATACTTAAATTGTAGTTTGCTAGTTTTTCTGCAAAAAGAAACCACTTTTATTTATTTAAGAATTCTTTTGTGGTATGTTTTACATTTTATAAAAAGTTTCTTCTTTAACACATTATTGTGTTTACATGTAAAAATACGGGTCTACAATGTACCAGGAAAGAAAAATATAGAAATGATTGAATTTTCTTATAAAAAGAACAAAAAAAAACGAAATATATATATTCGTAGAGTAATAATTTTTCGGATCTTTTAATTTTGATTCTCATCCTGATTATTTAGTGAGGAAATAATGCTTATTATTTCCTTGTATATTTTCAAAATATCCCTGTAAATTTAAGAGAGATTTTTAGAAAAACAGGAAACTTGGAAAAGTTTTTTAAATTTATTTCTTGAATTCATTTTTGAAATTCTTTTTTAAATTGATTTTTGAATTAATTTGATTGGATTTTTAATTCTTTTAAATTACCATTGAATGTCACAGTCGCCGAGCCAATCGGATGTGTTTATCATTTTTGAATATTGTCTCTTCAAGTGTGTAATATTTATATTTTGATTTAATTCTTCCAAATCTTTGTTCTCGTAAAGTGTAGAATAGCAATTTTTTATTTCTCTGTTAAATATTTTCCATACCTATTTTACAAATATTTTAATATTCATAAATTTGTTAGTAAAATAATTAGTTTATTATTATAAAATAAAACGTGAAATAAAATAATTTCTTTACATTTAATAAAAATAGTTTTACAATTTTTCAAATATAGGAAAAATATTTTATTTAAATTGACTTTGTTTTGAACACATTTTCATTTTGTTTTATTATTTTGCAATTTTTAATGAACTATTTAATTTGCAGGAAAGATACCTCCATCCATTTTTCATTGAGTAAAATTTCGAGATCTGGCCTCTGTTGGAATTTTTGAAGAGAATAGAGTGCCTCGATTCCCTCGTCGATATTTTGAACTTCCTCGAACATATCATTGATCATGTTTTTCAACATATTTTCCAGTTCAATGACTTCGTGTCTGAATTTCGTCATAAATTGGAACCAGGAAATATTTGTGATGTCGAGTGCAAAATTACAAGGTTCTCTGATTTTGCTGAGAATAATGGCAAATGAATTTTGCAGTTCCTCATGGTACATGTCGTAGATTTTTCCTTTTGTGCCGCCGAACATTATTGGACCTCCAACTCTGTAAGGTATTCATTTTCGTCATTTTTTGCGATTCTATTTTTTAAAATTATTTTTTTTTACTTTTTTAATTCTATTATTTATTACTTTTTGAAAATCAATTTTTTTACATATTTTGGAATTTTATTTGTGTATTTTTTTTACTCTTTCGAATTCTGTTTTTCTTTTTTCTACTGTTTAGAATTCTATTTTTTCTCAATTGGTTTAATTCTAATTCTGTGATTTTTAATATGATTTAATTTTAAGAGTTTTCATATTTTATTGTTTATCTATTTTCGTTTTCACCAAATTAATTGTAATTGGATTTTTTTTTGGGAAAATACGAAATGAAGAAGGAAATTTACTTGCTGAAGACAACAGAGGCATTGCAGATTTCGATGACGTCGTTGCATCTATTGAGGAAAGAATCGACGTTTTTGAAAATATTTTCCTTATCTACCTTCCAATTTTCGACTTGATCGCTGCATTCTGAGAGAATCTGGAGATTTTTAAATTAACAACAGTCAGGAGGAGGATTTTCGCAAGAAAACTAATTTGACAAGAAAAATACAGAGAGGGATGAAGAGAGAAAACTGGAAAATAGAGAAAAATTTACCTGATCATAGATTTGTGAATAGCGATTGCAGCAGAAAATGCAGGTTTCTATCATTGATTTTGTTTCAATAGCCTTGTCTTGGAATATATTTTCCAGAACAACGTAATCTTTCAAAAAATTCACTATTCGAATACTTAACGCCTGATACAGAACTTCAATGTTTTCCCTTCAAGGCAGAAATTATTACTCATTATTTAATTAATAATACGTGTTACTTAATTCTTTAGAAAAAAATGAAAATTGTAAATTATTTAAATTCAGATTGAATTTGAAAAATTAAGACAAAAGTGTCAAAAAAATATGAAATTCATACGTTTTACTGTAAAATGGAGATACACTTTTTATGAATATTAGTAAGAGTATAATTTTTGAAACGTGAACTTCTATATCGGCGGGTTTTTGAATTTCATTGCAAGCCTCTAGGAGAATATTTAAATAAGTTATATTCGTTGAAGCTTCTTCTATTCTTAATTTAATTTCCTCCAATAATTGTTTAAACTGCTTTATACTCGTTGATCGTAAATTTTCCAGTTTGCTAATAATCGTGGTCACATTTTTATTCAACATTTGTTGCAAAAGACAATTGAGATTATCATCTAGAAAGAATCACGAGGGAAAATCAAAACTTTGTTTAATATTTAATTAGGATTGGTAAAAAAATAAGGATTGAATAAATAATCGAATGGAAAAATAATTGACACTTTAAAGTAAATAGTAACAAAAAAATTGATGAACACTAATAGAAAAATAATAGTAGAATAAATAATTGATACTTTAAAATAAATAGTAACAAAAAATTTAATGAACACTAGTAAAAAAAATAATTGACACTAGGGAATAAGTAGTAAAATAATTAAATAATATAATAAACTGTAAAGAAATCTACACTTGTGACGCCAGTAATCAAATTCGTCTGTTATATCATTCAATTCTTTGCGAATAAGTGGCAATGAAATTAAGGCCTCTCGAATTTGTTTGATCCAAGTTCGGGCAATTTTTTCTAATCTATCATTCAATTTCTCCTCGTCATCACCATCATTATCATTTTTTTCCACTTTTTCCTTTCCATTTTCATTATTATGTGGTATCGAATATTCGTCTAATTTTGTTTTTTCAATTTCCAGGCCCTCGCTGGGAACGTAGAGAATCGTGAGACCCATTGGTTTGTAAACATGATCAGTGAGGCAAATAATGAAGTCGTGCAATGACGAGAACACTTCGTCCTTCGTAACTAATGTCAATATAATAGGAAACGACGGAATATATACCGAAAAAGATAAGACATTTTGTTTTTTTAATTATTTTTTTTTAAACCGTGAAAATATCCAGGTAAAAAACTGTCAGATTGTTTTTTGTTATCGTACCTATTGGTGATTAGAGGATTACTTGCAAAATAATTAATTTTCTAATAGATTATTGATTATAAGATTTTGCAATAATTTTCCAATAGATTAATAATTAATAATTATGAATAATGAGAAAATAATTGGAATACTTTTGATTTGATACGTTTTTACTATTGATTGATAAGATTTTTTTTTCTTTTAGAAAAGGAGTTAAAAGGAATTATAGGGAATTGAAAAGAATCAAAAGAAAGTGGAAATAATTTTTAAAAAATTATAAGAGTTAAAAGAAATTAAAAAGAATTGAAAGGAATTAAAAGAAATTAAAAAGAGTTAAAAGGAGTTAAACGGAATTAAAAGGAATTAAAAAGAATTGAAAGCAGTGAAAAGGAATTTGATCGAATCTGATGAAATTTGATTGAATAGAGAAAAGGATACTGAAGGGCCATTCATTGCTGTTAAATGCCGCAGGTGCATAAATGTTGTCCATGAATTTCAGTAAAGTATTTTCTGTGCTCTCGTTGATTGTGCCAAAAATGATGCTTGACTGAAAATTATCAACTGTGTAAACTTGCCAGGGAGAGCGTAAAAAATACGTGAGACCATCGCTTGTTTCCGTGGGAAAATCTAAACACGCTTTTAATTCACTTTTGAAAAAGAAGATCGTCAGAATGGTATTTTTTGGTTCTTGAAAATATTCTCGAATTACAAGACAACATTCTTCGTTCCAATGGTAGTCGGATAGAGAAGGTAAAATTGTTAAATCTTGCACGTATTTTACCTAAAAAGAAAAGAAGTTATTTTTCGAAAATTATTTTATTGCCTTTTGTATTTATATTTTTGTATATTTATATTTTTTTGTATTCATATTTTATTTTGTATCTAAATTTTTTGTATTTCTGTTTGTTTATATTTTAATTTAACTTTTAAGAAGTTCTACATTTCAATTGTTTAATTTTTATTATCGAAAAGTTAATTTTCGTCTTTGATTGTGAAAGTTTTTATTGTATTTTTAATTAACGTCCGTAAGGTTTTGAACGTTCAAATGAAAGAAATTAATTTTCTATTGAAATATTTTCAAAAGTTATCAAAATAAAATTTTTAAACGAAATAAATTCAACATTCATAGAAAGAAATTAATTTTCGAAATTAACAAAAAGAATATTTTCTAAAAGAAATTAAACTTTAACGCATAAACAAATTGTCGTTCTTTTAAACGTTCGAAACTTTAGGAAACATAAAAAATTAGTTTAATCTTTTAAATTTAATTCTTATTTTTGAACTTTTCGGTAATGAAATTATTATTTTTATTAAAATTATTATTTTCAATCGCAGATTTAAAAATCCACTAAAACCGTTAATTTGAATAAATTCTTTTTGGGAAACTTGCACTTATTTAGAATTTTTTTTGAATTTTAGTTCAAAAAGTTTCGAACGCATGAGAACTTTCACTGACCAATGTATTCAAATCCTCATCGGTAAATACGGGCTTTTCCGGTTCAAGAGGTTCCTTATCTTCTGACTCGGGAGTTTCTATTACAACAAAATTAATTTTAGAGGTACGAAATTAATCACTTTAAGAATTTCTTTTCTGTTTACATTTAAATCAGAATTCAAAGTTGAAGGTTATTTTCTATTCTTCATTAATTGTTGAGGTCTTTATAGACTTTAATTAAAATTTAATTATCTATTTATAAAGAGGTAAAAAAAATTAATTTGTCAATTTTCTCTTTTTTGTGAATTACAAAAATTGTTTTGAAGACAAACAAACCTTGTCTTCCAAATTCTTCTTCGTCAGTGTCCATGTCGAGATATTCAGTTTGTGGCTCTGGTGCAGATTTTTCCATTTTTCTAGACCTTTCTGGTCTTTGATTCTCTCTCTTGTCACTCATAGTTAAAAATAACAATAATAAAATAGTAATAAAGTAGCTGAAAAAGATTGGTGGTAATAAAAAATACTCTACAAAATTTTTTACAAAATTTTATGTAAAATAATAAAATTTATTAAAACTTTTAAAGAAAAATTGTTTATAAATTCTAAAATTATTTTTCTAAAAGTTTGAAGAAAGTTCTTTTCAAATTTCTAATATTTTTTATTAAGAGCGCGTTATTTTGCTAAGAAGTTGATTCAAAACTTTGTTAAATCGATAAAATTGTTGCCATAGAATCGCTTTGAAATTAAATATTTTGATATTTGAATAAAAAATTCAAAGAAAATTATTACTAAAAAAATGTTCGAAAGTTTATAAAATGTAATGTTTCGTAAAATTAAATTAAGATTAAATTTAAACAAAATAAAAAATTTTTTAAATAAAAAAGTGTTTTAAACGAAATTAAAATTAAACTTACAAGTTTTTTTAAGGACAATTAAAAATAAGAATTTGGTCAAAGAAAATAAGAATTAAAATTAAAAACAAATTTTTCAATAAACATTTTTGAAAGGAAAATTAAAATTAATAATAAAAGTTTCGTTACAAAAAACAAAATTTGAATTGAAAAATGAATTTTTCAATAAACATTTTTGAAAGGAAAATTAAAATTAATAATAAAAGTTTTGTTACAAAAAAAATTGAAATAAAAAATGAATTTCTCAATAAACATTTTTGAATGAAAAATTAAAATTAAAAATAAAAGTTTCGTTACAAAAAAAAATTGAAATAAAAAATTAATTTCTAATTGAAAAATCAAACATCTTTAAATAAGTGCTACTAAAATTTAATTGAAATTTAAAAAATAAAAACATTGAGTGCAAACGCATATAATATCTTGTTTCTATATTTCTTCATTGAGAAGCATCTAATGTGGAATTTTATTATTCCCCTCTCACTCTCTCAATGCGCATATTATTCTTTTATTTACATCGCTCCGTCATAGATAATTTTTTATCTCATGCAGACCATTTACTACTTAAGGTTATATTTTACTGGTAACCTACATGGGAAAATTATTTATCATTTTCAGTATTTCCTTCTTTCTTTGAAAGTATTTTAAAGCTATTATTCTTTTGTTTTTGAACATATAAACATTAATTATAAATAAAATAAATTAATTTCTAAATATCAAGTCAATTACATTAAATAATAATTTTCAGATTATTACAACTATTAAGATGAAACAACAAACATTCGTTGGACCTATAATTCATACAAATAAAAATGAAGATTTAATTATACTCGAGGAAGCTGCAGTAATTGTTCAAGATGGAATTGTAAGTAATAATTGTTGTAAATTATTTTCAATTTTTTAAATTAATTATTTTTGTAATTGTAATTTTATTATTTTAAGTAATTTTAAATGTGAAAATAATTAAATTTTAATTAATTTTTTTAATTCAGAATAAATAAGTTTTAAATCATTTTGTAATTGAAAATAATTAAATTTTCAATCATTTTAAAATTGAAAAATACTTAAATATTAAATTATGTTAAATAAAGAAAAATGTTTTAAATAATAATTAAGTTAATCTTATATTTTAGGACTTTGATTTAATTAAGTATAGATAAATATTCAATTTAACTGTGAATAATTTTGTTGATAGATTATCAGCATTCTTCCGAATCCAAAAGTCGAAGATTTATCGATTGAACCAATTATACGCTTGAGTCAAGGACAATTTTTAATTCCTGGTTTCGTCGATTGTCATTTTCATGCAGTTCAATTACCAAATATTGGTTTGGGCTACGATTCACCGCTTTTGGAATGGCTGGAAAAATATACATTTCCATTGGAGAGAAAATTTTCCAATGATGAATTTGCTGATCGAGTAATGGACGCAGTAGTGGTAATTATTTTTTGTTTGTAGAAAAATTTAATAATTGATTATAAAAATTAATTCAATTCGTTAATTAAATGGTTAATTTAGTTTCTTACTGTTGTTATTGTGAAATTTTTATTATTTTATTTAAATTATTATTTATTATTGTGAAGATAAAATTTTGTTTGATTTAAAAAATTCTAGAAACGAACTCTGGCTATGGGAACGACAACAATTTGTTATTTTGCGTCTCTCTATAGAGAAGCTTCTTTAATTCTCGCACAAAAAGTTGGAAAATATGGTCAACGGGCGTTTATTGGAAAATTAAATATGAATTTACCGAGAAATGATGGTTATTATGAATCAACTGATGATTCTATCAGCGATACTGTTAAATTTATTTCGGATGTGGAAAAATTGAAAGTAAGTATTTTTATTTTCTTATGAAAATATTAGAATTCGGTAAAAGTAAAATAATAAAATTACTTTTTATTTTAGAATCCGCTGGTGAAACCAATATTAACTCCTAGATTTGCATTGAGCTGTGATATGAATCTCATGAAAAAATTGGGAAAATTAGCTGTCGAAATGGATCTTCCTGTACAGGTATAATTTACAAATTTCTAATGTTGCTTTTTTAAATCCTCAATTCTATTTTTCCTTTCAGCTATTATTATCATAAATAATTATAAAATTTAAAAATTTCCATTTATTATTATTTTATTATTATTTATTTTTTAAAATATTAATTTATTATACTTTTGAAAATAATTTATTATTATATTCTTTTAATTTGTATTGAAAAAAAATTTTTTCACTACCTTTTCAATATATTTAATATAATTTTTGCTGCAATATTGTGTTACTTTTTTCAGACACATATTTCTGAAAATGCAGACGAAGTAAAAGCAGTCAGTCAAGTTTTTAATGAATATTTATCGTATGCAAAAGTTTACGATGCTGCCGGTCTTCTCACAAGCAAGGTATAAACTTTAATTGATAATTTTCATTCACAAAACTGTCACAATTAATGCAGGAATAAATTGAAAGTTAGTAATTTTTAATTTTGAAAGAAAATTTAAATAAAATACAATTATTTTTTTAGAAATTGAGAATTAGAATTAAAAAACAAATGCCATCTAATTAATTTTTTTTTGTTTTGCTAAAATTGAAAAATTGAATTTATAAATTAAAAAATTAAATATCTCTTAAAGATTAAAATATTCATGAAAATTAATTGAAATATTAATAAAGTTAAAAATTTTTAAACAAAATAAAAATTCAAATTTTAAATACAAAAGAAACTGAAGTAAATTTTTTTGCAGACAATTTTGGCGCATGGAGTTTATTTAACGGACAATGAGCTCAATATTATAAAAGAACGGGAGTCTTCCGTTATTCATTGTCCTTCGTCGAATGCTTGTTTGAAAAGTGGTATTTGTGATGTCCGGAGATTAAAAGCAAAGGGTATTAAAATTGGACTCGGGACAGGTAACAAATTTTTACATTGGATTGCTTTCAAAATTTGCAAATATTTATTTTGAATTCAAAATTTATTTTTATTCTCTTTTAAAAAAAGAAAATATTTTAATTTTTTTAATTTTTTATTTGGAAGAAAATATTCCGCTCGTACTTTTTTCTTTTCTGTTTCGTTTTATTTTCGAAATACAAAGAAAATTGAAAAATGTTGATAAAGAATAATATATTTAAAAAGTAAATAAATTAATTAACGAATGAATAAATAAAAAAAGGAATATGAAAAAAGTAGAGAAATAGATCATTAAAAAATAGAAAAAATAATAAATGAAGAATCAAAAAATAGAAAAAATAATAAATGAAGAATTAAAAAATGGGAAAAAATAATAAAGAAGTAGGAAAAAATAGAGAAATAAATTTAACGAGACGATTTTTTAATTTATTCTTACTTAAAATAAAGAATCACGGATGTAAAAATTCCAAACAGTAAATTTTAATATTAAAAATGAGTTTTTTGTTATTAAAATTTGTAAATAAAAAATTCTTAGATGTTGGCGGAGGACAGAGTCCATCGATATTAGATTCAATGAAAGCTGCACTCACAGCAACAAATAATCTTTCATTTATAAAAACAAATTATCACTCTCTTGATTACAAGGACGTATTTTATTTAGCTACACTTGGCGGTGCAACTTGTGAGTATTGTACAGAAATTTTTGAAAAATTCCAAAAGAAAAAAACAAAATTCGCCTTTATAGAGAAACATTTTATCAACAGGTCTCCAATTGGATGATAAAATTGGAAATTTCGAAGCTGGAAAACAATTCGATGCACTTTTAATCGATCTAAACAGTGCAGATAGTCCTTTAGATAATTTAATTAATTGTACACTACTTGAGAAACTCCAGCGATTTATTTACTCTGGTGACGATCGAAATATAGTCCAAGTATATGTCAACGGTCGTCGAGTAAAATAAATTCAAGAAAATGATGTTTTTTATTTGCATGAAAATGTTGAGGTTTAAATTAAATTTTTTTGGATAATTTTTTTTGTTTTTTGTTCTTGTGGGTTTTTTTTATTACTTTATTAAAGTTTTTTAATTCTTATTTTTTTACTTATTTACGTTTTTTTTACTTATCTATATTTTTTACTTATTTACGTTCTTTACTTATCTATATTTTTCACTTATTTGCATTTCTTACTTATCTATAGTATATTTTATATTATAAAATTATATCTGTAGTATTATATCTATAAGAAATTAAATTTTATTCGTAATTTGCGCTTTCAAAATTTGAACTAAATTTGATGGGGAATTATTTAAGATTTGAATATTCGCGCCAAATTTAAATAGACGCGCATGAGCGGAAGTGCTTACCACGTGGCCCATAGAAAAAAATTTGATGGAATTGAATTGTTTTAGATTTAAATATTCGCGTCAAATTTAAATAAACTATGCGCATAAGCGGAAGTACTTAATATAATAATTATTGAATAATAATATTATAATAATAATTATTATTGAAAAAGTATAGATGGAAAGGACAAAAAAAATTTGATGGGAAATTGTTTCAGATTTGAATACTCGCGCCAAATTTAAATAAACTATGCGCATGAGCGGAAGTGTTTACCACGTGGGGCGTAGACCATAAACTATAGAAAAAGTACATAGATAGAAAGAAGAACAGAGAAAAAAAACCTCTGCGAGAATAACCGGAAGTCATATTAGTCAAATCAACCTCTAAAATGAAGTCTGACAGATCACAGATACGACAATAACATTCCCTGACTGTTCTGCGGCTTGAATGTACAGTTTTTATTTAATTTGTTTCCAAAGTCAATAATTTCAATTAATAATGAAATAATATTCATACTTTCTTCTAGCGTGTCAAGGACTTGTATCAGTGTTTAGTGAAATTTCACCGAAAACTCCATCAATTCAAATCGAACAAAGTAAACAAATAATTGAAATAACCTTATAAGGTACACGTGGAAGAACTTTTTTTCGGCTTTTTACTTAAAAATAGATGTGGGAGTAGTATTCTGTGATAAGTTGTTGAAGTTGTGATAGAAATAAGATAGTGTGCCATAAGAATTGTGATTTAAATTTTAATAAATTTAGTTCAATTATAGTTGAGGTGTTATTAAAATAGTGGAAAGAAGAGGAGAAAAAAATTTTTAAAATGAAGAGAAGGGATTGTTTTTTAGTGAATTTAATTTGTTTATTCATTTGCTCAGCTGGGGCGTCTTTTTTGGCAACTCCTCCACAGAGTGCTTTAGTGGTGGCCTTTGAAGATACCTACGATCTGTCATTGCTGGCAAATACTCTGTCCGATCAGGGAATTGATACGACTTTAATTGTCCCTTCGACGGGGAATATTGACGAAAATTTGGTCGAAGTCGAAGTGCTGAAAATTTTTTACGAAGAAGAATTTAAGCCAGAGGCAAATGCGCTCAAAGCCTGCGAACAACTTCTTAGTGACAAAAAAATTTTGAAACGAGTTCGTGAACTTCAACCCACTTTCACGATTTTTCCATCGATCAGGTGAATATTTTTTCCTTCACTTAATTACTATTATTATTAAATTGCTGTTTTAATTATTTACTATTTTATTTTCTTGTTTTTATTCCTTTTCCATTTTTCTATTTTTTATTCGCTTTTCTATTTTTTATTTACTGAAGTTCTATTTTTTTCCATTTACGATTCTATTTTTCATTTATGATTCTATTTTTTATTTACGATTCTAATTTTTTATTTACGATTCTAATTTTTTGTTACAGTTTCAACATTATTTTCTACCTAGATGTAAAATATAATTTTTCTATTTCAGACACGATGCGTGCTTAATTCCCTGGGTGAAATCGATAAAATCGATCCCAGTTCTTTGGACTCTTGGCTCAAATGAAGAACTTTACACATTTTTGCAAACAGGCTCGGCAATTCCGATAAACAATGAAGGATTTATGATCACAATGATATCAACTGTGAAGGATAAATTATTCATTTATTCAATTCGCAATAATTACATCTATCCTGCTATGAAATTAGTCTCGAAATATCTTCCCAACACTGATGTGACACCGGAAAATCTTTATCAAGACGTCGAATTAATTTTATGGGGAAATGACGTTGTCTTCAATACGAATTTTGCGCCCTTAACAGAGTTAGTAGTAGAGGTGAGAGAAATTATAATTGCAAAAACTTTTATTGTAATTCGCAATATTGAAAAGTAGTTAAGATTAAAAGTCATTTAATTATTTGGTTTATATTCAATTGTCATACAATGGAATTAAATTTCAGGTTGGATGTTTTCATTGTCGAGGTGTTCAAGCGTTGCCTGACGATTTGCAAAAAGAATTAGTTGAATTGCGATCGGGAACAATTGTTTCCTTATTGGACGAAAGTCACTCGAACCTTATGATTGAATTGGCGAAAAAATTACCACAAGGAAGACAAGGACAGGCTCTTGTTTGGAGGCAGAAAAATATGACCTTGGAGACGAAACCAGAAAATCTTTTTGTTCATGAAAAAGTTGATCGTCAAGATCTTATAGGTAATTATAATATTAATTTAATTTGAAAGCGAAGAATTTTGTTTTAATTTATGAACAAATTTGATAATATTTGAAGGATTTACTTACAAATTTTTAAAAATGAATTCTGTCGATAAATTTCATTGAAAATTATTAAAATAATTAAATTCTTGTAAAGAGTTTTATTAAAATTTTGTTAACAAGAATTGAATTATTTCAAGAAATAGAATTGAAAATAATTGAATTTTTCTTAATAATTAAAAAATTTTAATGATTTAATGAAAAAAAAATCACGCAAAGAATTTTATTAAATTTTTTGAAAATATTTATAAAATTCAGATTAATTTAATTGACGTTGTATTAAAAATAAATGAAAATTATTTTCTTTCGAAAAATTTAATTAATATTGTTTAAAAATTATAAATTTCTTGTCAAAAATTTTATCGTAAATTTTTAAAATTAAAATTTTCTAAAACTTCTTATAAAAATTTTTAAAAATATAACTGAATTTCAACGAAAACTTTTAAAAAATTGTTTGAATAAATTCAATTAATTTAAAGAATTTCTTTGAATTTTTTTTTTTAAATAATGAAGTTTTTTTTTAATAATTTTAATTAAAAATTTTGTAAGAAATTCAACATTTTGAAAATTTTCTTTCAAGTGTTTAAAATAATTTGACGATAAAAAATTGTGCTTAATAATTTTATTAAAAATTATTTAATGAAACTGAAGCTACCAACGTAGATTCAACGAAAAATGTAAAAAAAAACTTTTTTTTTAAAGTTTAGAATACAAATTCTTTTTAAAATGCATTCTGAACATTCAAAAATATTTCTTTAAATTTTCTAGTTTAATCAACGTTGGTAGCTTCAGCTTCATATTATTTATAGTAAATTAAATTCTTTTGATCCATTTTATTAGTTTTCATAAATAATACAAGTTTTGTTATGCGAAGAAATTTTTTATTTATAAAAATAATTGTATTTTTTTTTTAGAAATTATATAAAAATTTGTTTTGAAAATAATTGAATAGTTCAGAAGAATTTTATTAAAATTTTTGAAAAAAAATTCTTGCGAAGAATCTTACAATTTATAAAAATAATTAAATTATTCTAAAAAATTGTAACATAATTTTTAAAAATAATTAAATTATTCTAAAAAATTGTAACATAATTTTTAAAAATAATTGAATGCTTTGAAAAAACTATTTAAAATATTTCAAAATAATTGTATTCAATCGAAAATTTGTATGAATTATTTTTAAAAATAATTGTATTATGTTTAGAAATTTTATTAAAATACTATTAAAAATAATTGAATTTCTGCGATAAATTTTAC
Organism: Leptopilina myrica (nomen nudum); assembly: GCA_032872475.1. Classification (NCBI taxonomy): domain Eukaryota; kingdom Metazoa; phylum Arthropoda; class Insecta; order Hymenoptera; family Figitidae; genus Leptopilina; species Leptopilina myrica (nomen nudum). Next base: position 28,554,876 of record CM065465.1, on the reverse strand, counting down.
TATTTAAAGAAATAATTCAGTTTTTTCCGGAAAATTTTATTAAAATTTTTGAAATTAATTGAATTTAATTAATATTTTTAAAAATAACTGTATTTTTCTTTCGAAACATTTCAAATTTAAATTTTATAAAGTTGCATTTCTTTGAAGTATTTTGTTATTAATGAAAATAATTGAAATTGAAAAAAAAATTTGGTTAAAAATTCGCAAAATCCTGATCAAATTCGTTTGAAGAATTTCTTTGAATTTTTTTACATAATCTATATTCTTTAATAATTTTAATTAAAAATTTTGAAAACAATTGAATTTTATGAAGAATTTCGTTCATGTTTTCAAAGTAATATCTTCTGTTAAAAATTGTAATTAAATTCTTTATTGCTGAAGTTTATTAAAAATGTTTTGAAAATAATTGAATTTTAGTAAAAAAATTTATTATTTGTAGAAATAATTTAATTCTTCAGAAGAATTTTACTATTTTTAAAAAGAATTGAATTGTTTCCAAGAATTTATGAAAAGTTTGAAAACTGAATGAATTTTTTCGAAAAATTTTATTAAAAATAGGAAAAAAGTTGTCTGAGTGGTTTATTTTTTAAAAATTGACATAATAAAATTTTTATAAGTAAATTTTGTCATTTTTTAATTTTTAAAGAAAATAATTTAATATTTTAAAAGAGTTTTCTTAAAAGCTTAGAAAATAATTGAATTTTTAAAATAAATTTTTGCAAATAATCTTAGAAATATTTGGATTTTTGAGATTTAATCACATTTAAAATTATTTTTAAGAGAATTTAATGTTTGCAAAGACTTTACTGAATAATTAAATTGTTTCAATGGATAATTGCAAATTTCAGAAAATGATTGAATTCTTCAGTAGAATGTTATTATTGTAATTAATTAAATTCCTGCGAAGAGTTATTTAAACATTTTTGATAATGTAAACAATAATAATTAAATTTTTACTTGTAAATTTTTCAAATTTTGATTACAAATTGATCGAAAAATTGAAATTAGAAAATAACAAATTTTGTAATTTGCATTATAATAAATTAAATATCACACGTTCTTCGCGTAACTTTTGATGGGAATACATTTTAATATATATTATAATAATCGTAAGTTTACTTTGCGTTAGCAAATTATCTGTATTCATTTGTTTTTTTTTTGAAAATTCATTTTTGTGGGTTATTGTCATTTTTTTAATGTCAAAAAGAAACCAAAAAACTCCTTTTATTCACTTGACAAAATTGACAAAAATTCCATTCCATATTTTTTATTTTCCTGACTTTTTCCTAATTTTCATCAAAAATATTTACTTTTTTCTTATCCTGATAATAAATTGAATAATGCTACGAATTTTATTATTCATGAAAGAATTTAAAATAATTTAATTCTTGCGAAGAATTTTAAAAAAAATTTGAAAATAATTGAATTTTCAATGAAAAATGTTATTATTTATAAAAATAATTCAATTTTTCAGAAGAATTTTATTATTTACAAAAATAATTGATTTCTTTAGGCAAATTTTGTTATTTATGAAAATAATTGAATTTTCTTGAAATATTTTTTTATTTATTAAAATAATTAAATTCTTGCGAAGAATTTTTAAAAAATTTTTGAAAAGAATTGAAATCTTCTGAAGAATTTTATAAATTTTAAGAAAAATTGACTTTTTTAAAGAATTTCATAATTTATGAAAATAGTTAAATTTTTTGGAATATATTTCTATTTTTGTAAAAATATTTGAATTCTTGCGAGGAATTTTTTTTTTAATTTGGAAAATAATTGAATTTTTGGAAAGAATTTTTAAAACAATTTGGAAAGTCAATTTTAGGAAAAATTGACTTTTAATTATTTATGAAAATAGTTCAATTTTTTGGATTATTTTTCTATTTTTATAAAAATAATTGAATTCTTGTGAAGAATTTTTTTAAAGTTTGGAAAATAATTAAATTCTTGGGAAGAATTTAAAAAAAAATTTGGAAAATAATTGAATTTTTCTGAAAAATTTTATAAATTTTGAGCAAAATTGAATTTTTTGAAGAATTACATTTTTTCTAAGGATTTTGTAGTTTATGAAAATAATTGAATTCTTTCGAGAAATTTTATTAATAATTGTTGAAAAAATAATTGAATTCTTTCGAGAAATTTTATTAATAATTGTTGAAAAAATCATTTAATTATTTTCGAAGAATTTTATTATTTATAAAAATAATTTAATTCTTCAAATAATTTTATTAAAATTGATGAAAATAATTGAATGTTTTCCTAGAATTTTATCATAAATTTTTTTGAATAATTGAATTCTGCTTGGTCATTTTATAAAAATAGTAAATATTGAAAATCATTGAAATGTGAAAAGTTTGTAAAGATAATTAAATTTTACAAAGAATTGTATTAAAAAATTTGGCAATAATTGAATGTTGGTGGGAAATTGTATTAAATTTTTTTTAAAATAATTGGATTTTCCAAAAAAACATTGTATTATTTATGACAATAATTGAATTCTTGCGAATGATTTATTAGAATTTTTTAAAATAATGGAATTTCCAAGAAGAAATTTATTACTTTTAATAATAATTGAATTATTGTGATGAATATTGTTATTTATGAAAATGGTTGAATTTTGAAAAGAATTTTATTGAAATACCTCAAAATAATTGAATTTTCGGGATTTATGTTTTTATTTATCGACTTAATTATGTCGATAAATAAAAAAATTGTTTAAGAAATTTATTTATTATTTTAAAAAAAATTTTATCAAAATTATATTTAAAACAATTAATTTCTTTCGAATAATTTTATTAAATTTTTTAAAATAATTGAATTATTGCGGAAAAGTTTATTAAAATGTTTAAAAAGAATTGAATTTCTGTTGAAAATTGTATTACTCTTGAAATAAATTGAAATCTTCATAAGAATTTTATGAACATTGTTTTAAATAATGAATTTTTAAATGTTATGAAAATTTTATTACTTTAAATAATTGAATTTTTGTAAAAAACTTTATTTGTGAAAGTAACTGAATATTTTGAAATTTTAATTCTAATTAGTTTTTCAGTTATGTGTCATAATAAGTATTTCTTAAAAAATTACTTAAATTAAAATGACTTGAAATTGTTTACAATAAATATTGTAGCAGAACATTCCCGCGCACTTGCGCGCGGATAATTTGGCTAGTAATAATTAATTGTTAATATGAATATTATTTTTTCACAGGCTACCCGCGAACGAGAGTTTTATTGTGTCACTGTGAAGAAACGGAACTTTTGGAGGCAGCGTTTCATGGAACGCCGGTGATATGTTTTCCGAGGAATTTTGCAGAGAAAAAAAATGCCTTGAACGGTTTGAAATTGGGATTTATCTACTCGACAGAGGGCGATTATTCAATTGATCGCATTCAAGGGGCAGTGAATGAAATTCACAATTCAGCGATGTTTCGTGAAAATGCAAGAAAAGTTTCACTCGCCTTGAGGGACAGGCCAACACCTGCAATGGACAGACTTGTTTTCTGGCTCAAATATATTGGACGCATTAGAACCGAGGCAGATAATTTTCTTCTGCCCGTTAAGAATATTCATACTTACGGTGAAGTATGGCAATTTTTCTACGGCACTGCCGTTGGCACAATGCTCAGCGTTTTCATAACGATGCTTTATTTTGCCACACGTTTCGCCGCGAACAACGAACGTCAACACAAATCTAGAGGCAAATATAAGAGGTAATTTTTATACTTTCATTTTTTTTTTACTTTGAAATTAAACATTTTTTTTATGCATTCAAATAAAATATTTTAATTTTAAATAAAATGTCCCTGAAGTTAGCGTCGAAAATTGCTTTTTAGAGACAAATGTTAATATTTTTTCAGTTTTATTCACTCTGGGAGTTAAAAATTTTTCCCGAATATTTTTTTTTCTAACTTTGAACAAATTTTACTCTTTTTGATTTTGTGAAAAAACTTTTCTCGACGCTGAACTCGGGGAATTTTCATAAGGAAGGAGGGAAAAATTTACAAATTTAGTTTTTGCAAATATTTACAATTTAACTTGTCTGAATATTCATTTAGAAGGCTCCGAATTTTCTGAAGGTTGAAATAAACGAAATTTAGTTTTATTTTAAACATTTTTTTGAAAATTACTAATTGCGATAAAAATTGAAACAGTGAATTAAATATTTTGAAACTATAATTGATTCTGGTGCGTGACGCAATTTAATGAAAATAAATTTTCTTTACTTCAACGTTCAGAACTATAGGAATATCCATTATAAAAATCATTTTCTTTTGTTTCTTTAAATATTAGAAACATTAAGAATATTAATAATAATAATAATAATAATAATAATAATAATAATAATAATAATAATAATAGTTGATAATTAAGGAATAATCTACGAAAGTTTATGCAAAATTTTTGCAATTTCTTTGTTTGAAAAATTTAGAAATATTTCAATTTTGCAAATGATAATTGTGCAATAATTTAGTTCTAAAAATCAGTTTTTAGTTTCATTAAAATGAAATGTTTTAATATTATAAATATTTTAATGTATTTTTATAGAAAATTATTTCTATAAGAGAATATAATTTTATTAGTTGAATAATTTACTTCGTTTTTGAAAAAATCGAATTTAACTTTAAATTTTTACAAGTTTCTATTTTATAGTTCTGTAAGAAAATATTTCTCTAATAAATAAATTATTAGACGTTTAAAAATATTAGCACAACAAGTTAAATAAAATCAATATTAGAAATTGAAAAGAAAACCATAAAAAATAAAGCACAAGTGTGGAAAATACAAGAAAACAATGAAAAACAAGAAAACTATGAAATTAATAAAGAAATAGTGTAAATTAATTTAATAGTTAATTAATGTTTGAATTTAAAATACATATTTTTTTGCATAAACATTCGTGACACGTAAACAACGAAATGTAAAAAAATAAATTATAACAACGAACGTTACAAAGTGATGAAATCATAATAATTATAGTAAATAAGAAAAGAAATTGAGCGATTGTGATCAAATTTTTTTATATCTTGTATTTATAAATACACATATAAGATACAAGTCATGCATATATAAATTATTATAAACTACCGTATCCTAAGGCTAATCGAGTGATGCGATTTCAAACAGTTACTAGAAAAAGTAACGTTAGAAAAGTTGCGATTACGATATAAATATACAAGGTAATTACCAAGAATTTTACATTTACAAAATTTTCCATCTGTAAATGTAAATTAAGCGAAAAAAGAAAAAGAAAATTCGCATATAAAGATGTTTTTCTTTTTCGCATGATTTTATAATAGGGAATGTCTGTGTGTGTGTGTTTGTGTTTTCTCACAAATTATATAGTTTTGTGTAAATTACTTGATAATTATCCTGTATGAATATACACATATATATATTTATATATATATATATTTATATTTATATAAATTATCTCAAACAAAATAAATTACAATCTTTCAATACTGCGCTTTGTATATCGTTGTTGTACAGCAAGAATTGACTTGCTTTATTTATTACTTTTTTTTGTTTCATATTTTACTCTCTAAATTTTTTCGATGGTACTAACCTATCGAATTTTTTCCATTTTTTTTTTATTTTATTTTTTGCCCGACGGATATTGAAATTATGAATTGTGCATGTCGAAGAAAATTAAATTTTCATTTCGATAAAATATAAAAATGTGAGTCGAAAAATTGGATTTTCGATGGAAAAAGAGAATGAGAATTGAAATTTTAATCTATGACATATGTTTATAATTTTTTTTCTTATGTAGTATTTTTTTTTTTTTTTTGAAAAACACCAGAGAGATAGAGAGAATGGGCAAAATTAGTGGACGGAATCCTTGGCTCAACAATATTTCGAATGAAAGTGCCTTGGATTTCGTATTATCAGTACTATGTACGTTTAATATGTATATGGGAATTATTATATTTTCGTTCATTTCAATTCGTTTGCGATAGTCTCTCGACTTGGTGTTTTTTTATTGAATTTCGAAGAAAAGTATTTTTATTCATTACTATTAATTATTAATACCGAATTCATTCTTCTTCTTCTTTTTTTTATATTTTATTTATGTAAAGTTTTTTCGAGTTTCTAAGCATTTTTCCTTTTTTTATTTCTAAAATACTTATATTTTGATAATTATTAATTATTAAATATTAATTATTATTTATTAATTATTAAATATTAATAAATTATTAAATATAAATTATTCAATTATTAAATATTAATTTTAATTTGATAATTCTTCATTTTAAGCAAATAGTATTTTTATAATTGTTCTTTTATCTGAAGACGTCAATTTTCTACAAATGGACAGCAATGAATAAAATATTTCACTTTTTTTAATACCAAAGTATTAAAGATTTTAAAATATTTTTACTTTATAAAAGTGAAATATAGGAGTTATTACTTTCAAAAATTCTAAAAGTTCAAATTAAGGAATGTTTTTACTCATTCTTTTTTGCAATTCTTTGAAAAATTAGTGACTGCAAAAAAAATGGAAGAATTGAAGTTCAAATACTTTGAAAGTCAACAATATTTGCTAACATTAGGGAATATAATTCGAATAAAATTTGAATTCGAGAAATAAATAAATTTTACTCCTTTGAACATTTAGAACTTTTCGAAAATTACACTGGAAAATCGCACTAAAAAAATACCTCTACAAATGTTAGAATCTTAAAAAATTTGCAAGTATTTATTTGCCTTTTATTAGAAAATTTTATAAAATATTTTTTAATTTTAATATAAATTTAAAAAAATAAATATTTTTTGTCATAAAAACCATATTCACAAATTTTTTTTTTTTTATTTAAACTAATCGATTTTTTCTTTTTAAAAAAGAATTATAAAAAAATAAATGAAAAGTCGAGTTTTTTTTCCTTTCGGAAAGTAATTAAATTTTTGAAATTTAAAAAAACAAAGACTATCGCAAATAATAAAACAATGGAAAATTTATTAAAAATACTAAATAAATAAAAATTGTGTTTGAAAATTTGAGAGTGAAAAAGAAACTTGTTTCTTTTTTTTTCTCATCAAATTGAATTGAACGAGAAATAATGTTTTCCGCATATTTTTATATACATATACAGCGGTAAGGATAAGTATTAAGTACGTTAGAAAATAAAAAATCGTGTATGTACATTCATTGGCATACGAGAAAAATTTTCTCGGTCGGCCCGAAGGCGTCGTTGGGTTGTCAATTTAAATCACTATATATACTCATTAGAGAGCACGGGCGCTTCTTTTTTATTAGATAATCAGTGAGCGCCATTTTTGTTTTCTCTTTTCTTTTAAGCCGAGTGCCGAGAGCTTTTTAACGACAAGATGAGAAAAAAAAAGGAAAGAAACGATGTTTACAATAATTTTTAATATTATAAACACGTTTACATTTACTCGTTGGCATTCACGCTCTTGGGAAATTATAAATTATAAATATCTTTTTTTAAAAGTAGCCTCTCTTGGCGCTTACGCACTGGAAGCGCGAATTTGCGTACGTCGTGCGTCAAACATTTTCGGGCGGCTTTTTTTCTTTTTTTTTTCTCTCGCGAAATCTTGAATTAAACTTCTTCTCTAGATATAGAAAATGTGGCCAAGGGGAAGAAGGAGTAAATTCACGAGATTTTAAGACTTCCTTTTTTTTTGTAGATTTTGTTACAAGAAGGCTTTATTAATAGAATTTGAATTGAGTAAGAAGTATTAAAATTTTAAAAAAAGTTTTTTTTAATATTACCATAAAAGTGAAATCACTAAAATAGAAAATTTAATTATCTGTATCTTTATTGTTACTATTTTTATTAATTGTTAAAAATATTTTCAAAAGCGGAAAGTTCGTTTTACTTTTTGAAAAACAATCTTTCAAGATGTCTTAAAAATTGGAATGTATTCTCCCCCTTTCTTCCCCTTGGATTATTCATAGATTTTAATTAAATAATTACTTCTGATTTTGACTGATTCGAATGATAAGGAATGAAATTTATCTATCAGTTTTTATATATAATATATGTATATAAAAAAAAGAAGTAAGGGTTAGAAATGTTTCTTATTTCATTTTTTCGATAATGTTTAAAAATGAAACAAAAACCGAATGGTTTTTTAAAAATCTTTTTCTAAGTAATCAATTGCCTTCTGATTTAACTTCTGATTTTTATTCCCCTTTTGTGTTTATTTTAATTGCAAACGTGTTCCTCCCGATTTTCTCGACAAAGCTCGCACTTTACGTCACAGCACCAGACGAATTTGCAATTGCATTTTTCAGTTACATCTCGCACTCGGGTTTGATATCCTCGACCACAGCAAAGCAAACGACATCCATCTAATCCAAGTGATGTTCGATTGCATATTCTTCCCCTCGTGCCCGGAATTCCCAAACTGTAAAATAGAAATTGCGAGGATTTAATTAATTGCCCTTGGGCGGGAGATAATTTATCACTAATGTTTATTATAACATTTACAATTAATAATGTATAATTTATTTTCTGTAATCTATAATAATTATAAATTCAGATGAATAATTTGAATAGTTTATAATTATTGCTTGTAAATTCAAGTGGATAATTTAAATAATTTATAATTATTACCTATAATAATGATAAAATCAAGTGAATGATTTAAATAATTTATAATTACTGACTATGATAATTATAAATTAAAATAAACATTTAAGATAATTTATTATTACTATAATACTTATAAATTATTGTTATTATGGAAATTAAATAATAATAATAATTCGTTTCCATCAAATAGTTAAGGAAAATAAATTGAAAAACTTGTTTAATTCTAATAACTGAAATTAAAAACTGAAATTTTTCAAAATATTGGAAATATTTAGTTTTTGAAATTCAAATATTAAAGTTCAATTTATTTTTATTCAATTATTTGACAAAAAATGTTTTTATAAATCAAAATTATTTATTTTTAATAATTGAATTTAAAAGTTTGAAATTTCACTAATAAAATGAATAATTATGTTATAAAATCAATATTAGAATTCAACAATTTTTTATTCAATTATTTACTCAAATTTCAAAAATTTTATCAATTTTGAGTCAAATTGTTTTTGTGATTCTAAAAAAAACTGGATGTAAAACTTGCAAATTTAAGAAAAAAATTGAATAGTTAAAGATTTTTGTAATTTAAATATTAGAATTAATTTTTTTGATTCAATTATTCAATTTATTATGTAAAAAAATTAAAAATTTGTAATATTTTAATTGAAAAATTGAAAATTTCAGAAATTTATAATTTTGATTTAAATTTATTTAATTCTAAAAAGTTGAATTTAAAAATTGAAAATTTTGAAAACGAACTGAATAATTGAATATCTTTTTAGTCAATTATTAGAGTTTAATTTCTTTTGAGTTTACAATTTGAAGTCAATTTTAATTTTAAAAAAATTATTATTTGTTAAAATTAAGAAATAATCAAAATTTTTTACTCAAATTAACTTAATTAATTTAATTTTTAATATTTGAGTTGAAAAATTGAAAATTTCAGAAATAAATTAAATAATTGAAAATTTTTTTTATTTAAATATTAAAATTTAAATTTTGACTCAATTATTTGCAAAAATTAAAAAATGTCCTCAATTTAGAGTCGAATTTATTTAAATTTAAAAATTGAAAAATTTTATGTCCATAAAGTTTCAAACGTTTAATAAACGATGGTTTTTTTTATTTTTAATTTATATTTTTTATTATAACAATTATTTTGTTTATTAGGAAAATTGATATTTTAGCTAAATAGATATTTACGTTTATATTATTTTTCATCTTAGTGTAGTACTTTTTTGAAAATTATTAAAATAAAAAATAATTTTCGTTTATCTGAACGTTTAAAACACAATTTTTCTAAGGATATGAAATTTCTTTTTTATTCTATAAAAAATAAATCAAAAGATTTACGACGCAACGTTTTAATTCGTGTTTTTTGCTCTGATTTGATACCCTTAGAAAAACTATGAACTTTTTAGGGTATTAATTAAACATTTTTTAATTTTAATATTAGAATAGAATTAAACATTTTTCGATTTAAATATTGTAATTGAAATCAAATTGTAATTGTAATCAATCTTTTAATTCTTATTGGAAATGAATATTTTTCAACGTAACTATTTGGAAAAAAAATTAAAAACTGTTTTGAATTTTGACTCAAAATTGAATATTAAAAATGTCGAAGAGAAAAACAAATCGAAATATTGCCCAAAAATAGTCGTACGTGGTATTTCGTTCGCAATAGTCAGGACTATCTTCTAAGTAGACCAAGTCAGTTTTGTTTGGCCGCTTTAAATCTGGTCTTGCCGGCCTCAATCTCGCTGGTTTTTTGCCACCCCTTTGAGCAAGACGCACAAGAGCTGCGCCCTCGTGCAGTGCTGCCAATGCCATTCCCGCCGCCCTAAAAGCCGGTAATTTTCGCCAGCAAACACGAACACTACAAGAACCGGACATGCCTGTAAGCAAAAAAAAATTGTTAGATTATAATCTCAACTATCGCATTTTATTTTAAAACAAAAAGCCATTAAATTAATTAAATCATTTTCCTGTTCTCATTTTAAAGAAACAGTTTTTTTTTTCGTATTTTTTGTTTTGTTTTTTTTTTGTTTCTCTTGCAATTTACCGTGACACTTGCAGACACGTTGCATCCTTGAGCGAATCGCTCGCCTTCCAGCTTCACTATTATGTCTTCTCATGAGTAATCCTGCTAATCCAGCTGGGCCTTGAACTACACCGTCTTTTACTGGTTCTTCCCCTCCATCTGACCACTCGCGAGAGAATTTTTCTCCAAAGTGAATATCCTGAAAACAGTTTTCTGTCAGTTTTATATGCCTTCTACACTATGTTCCATAAGAACGCAACAATATTCTAATGAGAAAAATATTTTTTTTATTTCTATTAATTAATGGAAAAATAAATATAATAACTGATATCTATTTTTTTCATTAATTAGTAGAAATAATATTTATCAATTATAATAGCAATTTTTGGTAAATATTTATTTTTGGAAAATATTTACTAGTTTAATTTTAATTATTTAATTATTAATTTAATATTTTTTCCTGTTTTATCATTTATATCGATTGTTTAGTTTTTAGTGTATAATTTATTTAGTATTTAGTATATAATTAGTACCATTTTATTTTTAAGTAAACAAATTATTTTCTTTTAATCAGAAACTGTCGTTAAAACGAATATTTTTTTTTTGTAGTTGAAAAGCAATTCTTTTTCTACTTCGCCGGTTACTAATTTCCTGAAAACAAGAACCGGGCACCTTTCGTCCGGAAATTTCCCAGTACCGAGTCAATAAAAGAAAACGGTTCTTGGCCAGTAACAGAACAATTTTTTTTGTCCGAATTTTTCGATTTCAAGACAATAAGGAAGGAGGAAATACGAGAAGTAAAGGGGTAAGTCAAAAAAATACCAATTATGTAGAGAATTCTCTTTTTATTTATTAAACTAAAAAACAAATGTTTTAAAAAATTTTTATATCATTTTTTAACTGCAGTTTTATTTTAAAGAGTAGAATTATTTTAAATATATTGAAAATATATTTGAATTTTTCGGGAATTGTAAAATAAAATATTATAATAAGAATATTATAGTATTAATAATGATAAAATATTTTAAAATCCAAGAATTTTTTTCTTAACATCATGTGACGACACGTGATCTCTTGTGTATAATTTTTTAAACAAATAAATTTTTAAGAAATTAAAAAATTTTTTTAATGAAAAAAATTGAAAAATATTTAACGAAATTTGATAACAATTTTTAATTAATAATAATTAATTTTAAGTATAATTAATAATTAATAAAATAATAACATTTATGCCTCTCTCTTGTTTTTAGACAAATTAAAAATTAAAGATAGTAAAGTAAATTAAAAAAAAAAATAATTAAAATTTAAAAATTGTTTTCAATATTAATTGCAAACTTTTCATATAATTCATAATTAAGGAGAGGGAAGTTAATTAATTATTGGAAATAAAAACAATTTTCTAACAATGTTCAAGGTCGTTTGTTACCTTGAAGAATGTTAAAAAAATTTGTTTTGTCTTAAAAAAAAATTTTCTTAATAATTAAAATTTTATAATAAATAAAATTCATTATCAAAAAGTTAAAAAATTTTGTAAAACAAATTATTATTATGACGTAATTATTAAAATAATTACGCGAAGAAAAAATTAGTGAATTTGAAAATTTTATTAAATAGTAAATAACTAAGGAAAATAATAATAAATAATTAAATATTAAATATTAATAAATAAAAATATGAATCATTAGAAATTTTAAAATAATTTGTTTCCATATAAAAATTATTTTCTTTTGATTAGTCTTTGAATTTTTTTTCTATTAAGACTGTTGTGGAAAATTAAAGAAAATTTTGAAAATTATTTCAAAATTATTTATTTTAATAATAAATATTAGTAAATAAAATATATTAGAAATTTGAGAAAATTTTTTTATAAATTTTTTCTATTTAAAAATTATTTTCTATTGATTAGTCTTAATTTTTTTTTCTCTATAACATTGTTGTGGAAAATTAATGAAAATTTGGAAAATTATTTATTTGTATGTTTTGTCGACTTTTAGTTATGCAAACCTGAAAAGAAAAGTTAATTTCTTTTTGTAAACAAAGTTTACGACCTTGGGCATTGTCAAACAATTTACGTTAAAATTCTTTTGTTTGACTAGAAATTACAATTTCTAATTGAAAAGAAATCGAAAATATTTGACAAGAAATATGATTTTCTAAGAAGTCCTTATAAATAAAATAGGAAAGAATTTACATTGTTTAAAAATAATTATTAATTAACTAATAAAATTTAAGTGAGAATACAGGCAACAGCTTTTATTATAGCTCCGTGATTTTATCAATTTATCTAGTGTTATCGTGAGTTTTTTATATTATAAATTATATTGAAAAATTTGTTGAAAGCCCCTTTTTTCGTGTGTGCAATTGTTTTGAAGATTGGATTACAAACTTGGATGCAGTGATGGTTTAAGGAAAATTTTATTTTCTTATATTGAGTGTGTGATTCATTATCAAAACTTTATTTGGCTGAAAACGTGCTTCTTGTATTAGTGTGTGTCACAATATAATTTTGGCCTTCACTAACTATTATATGTTTTCAAATTTCTCTCACACTTTTACAGTAAACTTTGTATTTTATTATGAATCATGGCTTCTAACAAGAATGAGCTGTCTCTTAATATACCTCCCGTCTCAACTGATATTTGTGCACATGGAAAATGTCGCAAACCACTCGGTGATTGTGTATCTATTAAATGCAACGGATGCCATGCACTATTTCATGAAGACTGTGCAAATAAATTAAGGAAGAATGCTGATGGCAGTTTTTCTAAGTGTTGTGGTTCTAGACCGAATACTCCTCTAGATGATCAAAGGACAGTAAATGTAGGTTTAATCGAACTTAAAAATATGTTTGATCAAGTTATACGACATCAATTGGACTCTGCTATTCAGGATCTTAAAGCTGATATGAAGAATAACTTTGAAAAGGTTGAGGAATCTGTTGAAAATCTTTCACTCAAAGTGGACAGTATGACAAACAAAGTTACAGTTTTAGAAACACGGATTGATAATATTGAAGATCGTATGACTACTTTTGAGACTCAATGTAATAGTCTTGTCACTCAAAATGTCACAAATTCAGCATCAAGTAACATTGATCTCTGCATGGAAGAAATCTCTGCTCGAGAAGCACGTAAGAATAATTTAATCTTATTTAATTTTCCTGAATTTAATCCAACTCAAGATTCCAATAATTATAATTCGGATGTTGATAAGATTAAAGCATTTTTAAGGATTGTTGATAAGGATTTAAACTTGGATGGGATTATTTTTATTCGTTTGGGAATTAAATCACAAGTTCATAATCGCCCTGTGAAAATAATATTTCCATTGGCAACTCTTGCATCTCAGGTTTTCAAAATATTTGTGAAAAATCATATGGAGATTCAATGTCAATCATTGGTACCCAAGCTCATGCTCTCTCTGGATCGTACACCCATGCAACAACAACAATACAAGAAAGTCAAAAAATTGATGGAGGAACGTATAGCGAGAGGGGAGAAGCATCTACGTCTAGTATACAGAAACGGCACTCCGACTATAACTTCTACAACCAAGACAACTTGAAGGTGTATTATCAAAATGTAAGAGGTATTAATACAAAATTAAATACCTTAATAAAATCTTCAGATATTTACATGTTTGATATACTAGTTTTTACAGAGACTTGGCTTAAATCAAATTTGCTTTCATCAGAGTTTTTTGACATTAATCTGTTTAACGTATATAGAAATGATCGTGAGAATAGACCAGGTGGTGGAGTCTTGGTTGCAGTTTCTACTAAATTATTAAGTTCTGTTTTAGATTTCAACCAATTCCCACCATCATTAAAACTTATTAATATTGTCGGAACAAAAATCTATTTAGGGGATCTTTTCATTGTTTTGATAGCTGTTTATATCCCACCTGCTATAACTGCTAATCTTTTAGAGGAATTTTTACATTTCTTAATATGTTTACATGAAATGCAATCTAATAAAATTATTATCATTGGTGATTTTAATATTCCTAACTTTAGAAAATCTTGCGAAGATTACACTGTTATTGATAATAAAATTACTTTATTAAATTTCTTTATTGAATCATTGAATCTTAAACAAATAAATTATGTGCAGAACTCGTTAAACAGACTTTTGGATTTAGTATTTGTCAATTATAATGCATCAATTGAAAAATGTTTAACACCTATTTTTTGTGAAGACAAATATCATCCATCACTTGTTGTCTCATGTTCTTTAAAATCTTCTTCTAAAAGCAAAAATTTTATTAGTAATTTAAAGTTTGACAGATTTAATTGGAAACTTTGTAATTGGAATGCTCTTTTTGTTCAATTGTACGACATGGATTGGTCAATTATGAATGAATGCACTGATGTTAATAATGCTTGTGATATTTTTTATGAAATTCTTTTCTCCTCGATCTCTGAAAATACTCCAAAATTTCATAATCGTAATTCTGTTAATTATCCAATATGGTATACATCTGACATTATTAAGAACATTCGATTAAAAGATAAATATAGAAAAAAATATATTGAATCTGGTAATGATTACTTTAATAAAATGTATAAAAATTTTAGATCTAACATTAAGACAAGTATTGATATAGCGTTCAAAGAATATAATAGGTTTGTTGAAAATAATTTAATTAAAATGCCATCAACATTTTGGAATTATATACATCGATTAAAATGTGAATCAAGAATTCCAGGTATAATGAAATTGGAGGGAATAATTTATAATAAACCAACTACTATAGTTAATATTTTTGCGAAATATTTTGATAGTGTGTATGATAAAGTATCCTGTACATCTACAGTATCTCCAGATACAGATAATTTACAGTTGTTAGGAGACTTCTTGAGAATTGATGAGAGTATGGTTAAAAAGGCAATGGCTAAAATTTCTCTCAAAACTACATCTGGACTTGACCTAATTCCTGCCTTTGCAATACGTAAACTTTCTCAACCTTTGATTGAACCATTGTTGATAATTTTTAATAAATCTCTTAATAATGGGATTTTTCCTAATATTTGGAAAAGCACAAAAGTGTGTCCTGTTTATAAGAGTGGAAGTAAATTCGAGATAACAAATTACCGTCCAATATCTATAATTAATAATTTTTCCAAAGTCTTTGAGAAATGCATTTATGACTTTGTTCTTGATAAAGTTTCTGCTAATTTGTCAATATATCAACATGGCTTTATTTCAAAAAGATCAACCTCTACAAATTTGTTGGTGTTCACCCAGGATTTATTTAATTTATTGAATGATTACCAACAGGTTGATGTAATTTATACAGATCTATCAAAAGCTTTTGATAAAGTTAATCATACTTTGTTGCTACATAAGCTTCTAACTTTTGATGTATCTGATAAATTATTAAAACTAATAAAATCATATTTATTGAATAGACCTAATCAAGTGCAGTACAATGGATATGTTTCAGAACCATTCTTCCCGGCTTCTGGTGTTCCTCAAGGATCAAATTTGGGTCCTCTTTTGTTTTCAATTTATATGAATGATGTATCAATATGTATTTAGCTTGCCCTTACCTTCTTTATGCAGATGATGTTAAATTATATATGCCTATTTTTAATTTAAATTCTTGCTTATCTCTTCAAGATAACTTAAACATTTTTGATGAATGGTGTTGTAATAATAAATTTAATTCAAATGCTAGTAAGTGTAAGGTTTTATCTTTTACTAGAAGTTCAATTTTAGAATACCACTATAAAATTAATGATACTGTGCTTGAGAGGGTTTATAAAATAAAGGATCTTGGAGTTACATTTTTACCAAATTTATCTTTTAAGGATCATATTAGTGAAATTGTTAATAGTGCTACTAAGACTTTGTGATTCTTAATTAGATCATGTAGACAATTCAAGAATAAATCCACCTTAGTTGTACTCTTTAAAACATTGGTTCTAACAAAGTTTGATTATTCCAATATTATATGGTTTTCTGGTTTTCAGAAATATATTGATGCAATTAATCAATGCCATAAACAGTTTCTAAAATTTCTAGCTTGGAGAGAAGATAAAGTATATCCTCCTAGAGGAATTGACTTTAAAATATTACAGAATAGGTTTGAAGTTTGGTCAGTTGAAGACAGACAAAAATTCTCTAATATTATATTTATTTTTAAACTTCTAAAAGGTCTGATTGACTGTCCATTTATATTACAATTGCTACCATTTAATGTTCCACAATATACTGTACGTAATTATGCTCCTTTTTATCTGCCATCAGTTCTCAATAATCAGTCACCAATATACAGAATGTGTTCTCTTGTAAACAATCTTTACTTTCAAATGGAAGATGATAATGTTGATTTATTTTTTATGTCACTTAATGAATTTATAAATGCAGCTCGGAGTTATGTTAGTCAGAATAGTTTGTCAGATTAGTTGCCTATAGTCTACTATAATTTTTATAAACCATTTTTGTAGCCCTATAATTGGTTTATACTGTTGGGCTTTGTTTTTTTCAAATAAATAAATAAATAAATAATTTGTAAAAATATTCTGTAATTTCCAAGAAAAATTTAATTCTTTTGTATTATTTCATAAATTTTTAATTTAAATATATTTTTTTAAATTTCAATATTTGATCGACTGTTAAATTATTCGGAATTAAAATCTCGTATTGTAACAAGGTAATTAATTAATTTTTTTTATTGTTGGAAATTTTGTTTCGAACTTCCTTTGTTCATGAAGAAATTAAAATTTTTAATTTATTAGAAACGAAATAAAAAATTCATTTTAAATAAATAACTAAATATTATTTGTAGTAATTACATCAAATACTACTGTAATAATTAAAATGTAAAACTTCAAAAATTATTTATTTATTTAGAAACATGACGGCAAAATTAATTTAAAAATTTAATATTTTAATTTAAAAATATTAACAAAATTATTATTTAAAAATTATTAACAAAAAAATTGATAAAAAATTTTGTGTTTATAAAGAATATTTTATGTAAAAATTGGTAATTCTCTATTGAGTATAATTTTACATTTTTTCACTTTGAGAATCTAGTGGAAAAGTACAGAAAATTTTGTTAAATAATTTATTTGAATATTTTGTGAAATTTAAATAACGAAAAATAAGGGAGAGAAAAGTTAATCCCCTATTGTAAACAAGGGATATAACGACTCTCGGCATTGTTACGAGAACTTGTTATCATTTCGTCCTTGTCCATTTCTCCTTCAACGACAATAAAAGTAGTTTTGCGAAATTCAAATCGAGCCCCTTTTTCCCTTTCTTCCTTCTCTTTGCGGATAGTTTTCGGCTTCTACCTGAGAGAGAAATTTTCATAGAGTCACAGTTTATTGACCTCCTCCGAAGGGGTAGTTAGTTAAAAATGTAATTTAATTTCTTGAATTAAATAAATTTTTTATTAAATAGTTTTAATATTTAAAAAACAATTAAGTGCCTCTTTGAAT
Source organism: Leptopilina myrica (nomen nudum) (assembly GCA_032872475.1). NCBI lineage: Eukaryota > Metazoa > Arthropoda > Insecta > Hymenoptera > Figitidae > Leptopilina > Leptopilina myrica (nomen nudum). The sequence continues at coordinate 28,536,822 of CM065465.1, read as the reverse complement.
TAATATTAAATTTATAAACTTTTTTTTCAAATTAATTCATCGATAAGAAAACGCAAGAATTTTCCGGAGTACACCACGTTTATCGAGAGATGAAGAATTGATTTTTCCAGCTCGTCCTTGAATTAATTAATTCATAACATAATTAAATTAATTAACAAGTAAGTAACAAAATATAATTTTTTTAATATCGAATTTCTAATATTGTTTAAATTTTAGTAATAAATATAAATTAAAAATTAGTGGCATAATTGAAATAATTTGAAATTAAATCCAATTGAGAAATTAAAAATAATATTTATTACATTTACAAATAATAATTTCTTTTAACTAATTTAATTTTTATTTACTGATTCTCTAATTTTTTTATTCGATGATTCTTTTTAAGAAATACATTATTTCTACATATCTTTTTATTTTATTTATGACTTAATTATCGATGTTTCATTCTAATAAAAAAATTATTTTTTATGCATTTTAAATGATCAAATTTTTTTTAATTGACTAATTAAAAATAATCTGAATGTGGAAATTTATTGTAACGATTTTTTTTATCTAATTGACTTAATTTTTTTTATACAGAAATTTTTTTTTTTCAACAATCTTCAGTGAAAGAGGAAAGGACGAAGGAGACTCCAAAATACATGGAAGCGTAATTTACCGAATTCGGCGGAATTTTATTTCGTGATTATCTCTTTTTTGTATTAGGATTTTTTTCGCCGATTATTACGATTTAAAATTGTACAGTTTTTGTTAAGTGATAATTTGTTATATTATTTAGCTAGGGATTAAAAAAAACAAAAATGCAATTACGTTAGATAGGAAATTAGCAAGTGAAATATAATTTTAATTTTTCAAGAGGATTCTCAAAATACGTCATCTGGCAGCACTTTTTTTACCGAAGAAAAGGGGTGAGTCAAAAAGTAATAATATATATTTTTCTTTTATCCTACACCCAGATAAAAAGTTTCATTCAATTGTAAATATATTGTTTCTCAAACTTTGAAAATTATTTTTAACATTAAATAACTGAAATTGTTTTTTTTCTTTGTAAGTTAAACACTGGAAAAAAATGTATTTAATTCAAATACCGACTTTTTGTCTTTTATTAAATAAATATTTATTTTAATTAAATAATTTTTATTTCAATTCCAATAAAGTTTATTTGATCAAAATGAATAATTATTTCGTAATAGACAATCGGTTATTTCAATCAAATAAATTTTTTTCCAGTGTAAAACGTACTTCAAGTAGTTTTACTAAATTAAAAAAAAAGAATTTATTAGTTTAATATTTTTCAAGAATTAATTAATAATTAAACATTCTTTTTGCACATTGAGTTTTGAGTAAAATATACCATTTTAAAATTGTTATAAATAGTCTAAATTTGAATTAAATGAACATCTGGGTGTAGGTTTCAGTTTAAATATTAGTCTGTAATAATTGTGCACCAATTACTGCGACTTTGTAAAAAAATATTTTTATCTAAATTATCAAAATCTAAGAAAAACTGATCAAAATAATTTCAACTTAGTAGCTATTGATTATTTTAAAGAAAACTTTATTTTAAACAATGATATCAAAGAAAAATTTATGTCTTAAGGCGGTGTCAAAGTCGATTGGATTTTTGCATTGAGCTGTAATGGGAAAATCGCATCGACTTTGACACCGCCTTAAGTCTCGGAGCACATATCTCTTTTTTAAAGTTATTTAATTGTCATTAATATTAATTTTTCTTTTATAATTATATTACTATTAATATAAATTAATTAAATTAAATTTTTTTTTCTGGATTATTGCAGTAATTGGTACACTACCTCTTTAGTGGAAGTAAAAGATCTGTTTTATTATTTTCAATTTAAAATCTCTCTTTTTTCTCATGAATATCAATCAGAATATTTTCGTCTCTGTTCACTTAAGTGCAAGATGTTTTATATAAACAAATATTTTTTTAAGTTACTGAAGAATCCGATATATAGTTCAAACAAAAATTAATCCAATTTTGCTTATTATGAATTTTGAGTCAAATAAAATTTTTTTGTGTTAAAGAAACAAAAAGTGAATTAAATACTCTTATTTCGAATTGTAAATAGAAAAAAAAAATTTTGATAGACGTAAAAAATTTATATTTCAAAATTATTGACAATTTTAAACATTTTGAAGTAGAGTTTTGAAGAAAAATGAAGTTAGAATTCTCAGTGAAATTCCACTGATTTATATTTAGAGAGTATTAGTAAAACCTAAAATTTAATTTGTACAATAGCGAAAATTTAGTCAATAAATGAGATTGGAGAAACTTTATATACTAATTGTAAATCAAATTTAGAATTTGTCTTTTCTCATAGAAATTCTTATTCTTTCTTTTAATTCTTTAAAATCATAATTTAATTTTTAAAATTAAAAAATTATTTTAAATCTGAATGGGTGAAAATTTTCTCCATTTCAATTCAGTGAATGAGATTTTTTTGATAAATGAGTAGAATTTTCTAGAGGATTAATAAAATTAATAAATATAATAATTGTCAAAATATTTTAAAGAAAAAAATTGTTAAAAATTTATAGGACTTACTCTGCTTTTATTAATTACGAATGAAAAATAAAAAAATTTGTTTTTTCAAAAACGTCGTTTTTTAAAGAAAAAGGTACTTGAATTCCCAATAATAATTTTAACAAATTGAATCAATTGGAAATTATGTAAAAATTTATATTTTAAAGAATTTTTTTTCCTTTTAAAAAAATGTTTATAAATATGATTATATTTTTAAAATTAGATCATTTTATGAATTTACAAAAATTATTCTATTTAAATAATTTCATTCTCGTGGTTAAAATAATTAAATTTAATGAAAAACTGTATGAAGAATTATATTTTTCTAACACACGCACCGAAAGTACATCATTTCTCACCTATAAAGAGCACTGAAAAAACCTAGTCTCAAAATGAGTATCATACGCTACTCATTTTGAGTTGCAACAAAAATGAGACTCTTAGGTGGCGCCACGTTTTATGGCGTTTAACATAGTCTCATTTTGAGATGCAACAAAAATGAGACTGGGTTTTTTGTGTGAGGGTGAAAAGAGTACGTCTTTCCCGGAGACAGGGAGAGAATGTTACTTTCCCTCCATGTGACGTCATAACGGGGAGGGAAAGTAATACTTTCCCTCCCCGCTGTGATGTCACGGGGAGAGAAAGTAATATTTTCTTCCTGCTGCTATGATAATTTCTAATTTTTGTTAATAAATGCAAAATATAAAAAGAGCTATATATTTTTTAAGATTAAATATGTATCATATTGTTATTTTTTAATTAATAATGGATTTTAAATAAATATTACAACAAAAAATTCCGTTAAATAATTGCATATTTGTACTTTCGTTTACACAGAAAAAAATTGGACTCATTTTTGTTGCAACCCAAAATGAGTCCATGTTAAATGACATAGAACGTGGCGCCATCTGCCCTACTCATTTTTGTTGCAGCTCATAATGAGTCAATTTTCCGACTCATTTTGAGTTCAGTTTTTTTCTGTGTACGTGTGTTAGAAAAAATAGTATATGCACCACGGAAGGAAAATAATTTTCGCCGCGTGTGTTTGCAGTTCTCGCCTTTGGCTCGTACGGTCGCTATGTCTCGAACTACAAACTTCACCCTCGAGAAAATCACTATTTTCCTTCCTAGTTGAACAATATACTATTTTTGAGAAATTAAAAATTTTCATTAAAATTGTAGAAGCAAGTTTTGAAAGCAACAATTTAAAAGAAAATTTTTTAATATTTTATATAGAAATTCACTTATTATGTGAAAAAATAAATTATATTTAACTAACTACTCCTTTTAAAGAAGGCAAGAAAACTGACTCAGGTAGAAGGAGACCACAGGCCGAAGAAAACAAAAGAGGGGAAAAGGAAAACCCCAAAGTCATCTTTCTTGGTTATAAAAGAGGATTAATTTCTCTTTCTGATCGTCAATTACTGAAAGGTCGACGACTACAAATTATATTCAAAATAATTGGAAGATTTTAGTTCCTTTCTACTTACATTTTAGGAAAATAAATTAAAATTGCTGAATATTTTTTATAAAAAATACTTTTCCTTTTTCGTGAAAATTTCAAGAATTCTGACCCAAAAGAAATTTATAACATACATTAAGAAATAATTGTTTCTATTTTATTTAAAAAGCAAAAAATAAATATTTCCAAATTTTTTAAATAAAATAAAAACAATTATTTCTTAATGTATATTATAAATTTGTTTTGGGTCAGAATTCTTGAAATTTTCACGAAAAATAAAACTATTTATTATTATAAATAATATTCATCAGTTTTAATTTGTTTTCCTAAAATGTAAGTAGAATGAAACTAAATTTTCCAATTATTTTGAATATTATTTGTAGTCGTCGACCTTTCAGTAATCAACGATTAATAAGAAGTTAATTCTCTTTTGTAAACAAGTTAGATAAGGACTTTGGGGTTTTCCTTTTCCCCTCTTTTGTTTTCTTAAACAGTTTTCTCCTTCTACCTGAGTCAATTTTCCGTTGAGTCAGTTTTCTTACCTCCTTTAGAAGGAGTAGTTAGTTAAATATAATTAATTAATTATATTTAATATTTTAATTAATTTTACATTTAACAAGAAGTGACCCAACGGAAATTCACTCAGGTAGTAGGAGAACATTTTCGAAGGAAACAAAAGAGGGGAAAAGGAAAACTCCACAGTAATCTTACTTGTTTACAAAAGATGATTAACTTTTCTTTCTAATCGTCAATTGTTAAAAGGCCGACGACTGAAAATAATATTTAAAGTCATTGGAAAATTTAATTTCTTTCAACTTACATTGAAGGAAATTAAATTTAAACTGGTGAATATTATTTATAAAAAATACTTTTTATTTTTCGCAAAAATTTCAAGCTGACCTAAAAGAAATTTATAACATACATAAGAAATAATTGTTTGTTAATTTTATTTGAAAAATTTGCAAAAATTATTTTTAATTTCTTTTTTATTTACAACTGAATAACTTGTTAGATAAAATTTTTAATGCTACTGTATACATAAATAAAATTTTCCAAATAGAATTAACAAAAAAATAAAAGTATTTTTTGTAAATAATATTCAGCAGTTTTAATTTATTTTCCTAAAATGTAAGTTAAAAGAAATTAAATTTTCCAATGACTTTAAATATTATTTTCAGTCGTCGGCTTTTCAACAATTGACAATTAGAAAGAAAAGTTAATCCTCTTTTGTAAACAAGTAAGATCACTTTGGGGTTTTCCTTTTCCCCTCTTTTGTTTCCTTCGAAAATTTTCTCTTTTCTACCTGAGTCAATTTTCCGTTGTCTCAGTTTTCTTACCTCTTCTAACAAGAAGTGTCGAAGACTTTTTCGACGTCTTTAATTCTTCATTCCATATGGAGCGGAGGAGGAATCACCGGGAATATAGGGGTGAGTTAATTAAATACACAAATATTTTCTTTTCTTTTCTTTATTTCTTCTTTAAAACATTTTCTTTTTGTTACAATGTCTATTCTTTTATAAATTCTTTTTCTTCCAATTCTTTAATGTAATTTTTTAGTTTTCAAAATTAAAAAATTACTTTAAATCTAAATCTGTGAAAATTTTGATGATTTCAAATCAGTGGACTATGTTTCTTAAATAAATCAGTAGAATTTTTTAGAGGATCAATAAAAAACTATTAATTCTCAGTGGAATTCTAGTGAGTGTGAAATTCCACTGGTTTATTTAAGAAATATAGTCCACTGAATTGAAATCGGCAAAATTTTTACAGATTTAGATTTAATTCTTCTTTTAATTTTTCTTTGTTTTTTTATTTCTATCTTTGTAGCAAAAACGCACTTGTCTTATTTAGTGGAAATAGGACAATAACCTCTTCCACTGAATAAGAAATCGGAAATCCTTACCGATTATTAATTCAAAGTGCAATATTTCTCTTTAAATTTTTGTTCTCTTTCTTTCCATTTTTCTTTCTACTAATCTCTTTCTTCTATCTTTGTAGTGAAAATGCACTTGACTTATTTAGTGGAAACAGGAAAATAACCTCTTCCACTAAATAGAAATAAGAAATTTTCAAAGTGCAATATTCTTTTTTTATTTTTGTTCTCTTTCTTTCTATCCTTTTTCTATCTTTATTTCTATTTTAGCATTTATTCTATCTTTCTTTCTATCTATCTATTCTTTCTATCATATCAATACTCCTTTTCCCTCTCCTTACTTTGGTGGGATGACTTGTAACACGGCTTCCTTTTTGGAAGAAAGTCGCCTCCAAAGTTTCCTCTCTCTCCTAACTTGGTGGGATGACTTGTAACACGCCTTCCTTTTGGAAGAAAGTCGCCTCCAAAGTTTCCTCCCTCTCCTCTCCTGCTTTGGTGGGATGACTTGTAACACGGCTTCCTTTTTGGAAGAAAGTCTCCTCCAAAGATCCTCTCCCTTTAAGCATCCCAGGGGAGAGTGTGACGACTTTCTCTCCCCACCTGGGAAACGAAGTCGTCCTCAAGGAGAGAAGTTGTCGACTTCACTCTCCTTGAGTAGGAAGATAGAAAGAAGTCGTCCTCAGAAAGGGGATGGCGACTTTCTAGATTCCAGAAGAAGTCGAACGGGTAAGAAGGTCACTGTGATTGACGACCTCTAGAGCTGAAAAAATCGAAAAAAAATTGACGTGCACCCCCCTTCTTTTTCTTTCTCAAGGAGAGTTGTTGTCTCCTCTCCTTGACTTCGACTTCTGGTGGGAAGTGGAAAGACTCGGTCATTTCCAACTTCCCTACTCGAGGAGATCGAAGTCGGAAACTATCTCCTCGAGGACGACTTCGTTTCCCAGGTGGGGAGAGAAAGTCGTCACACTCTCCCCTGGGATGCTTAAAGGGAGAGGATCTTTGGAGGAGACTTTCTTCCAAAAGGAAGGCGTGTTACAAGTCATCCCACCAAAGAAGGAGAGGGAGGAAACTTTGGAGGCGACTTTCTTCCAAAAGGAAGACGTGTTACAAGTCATCCCACCAAGTCAGGAGAGGGAGGAAACTTTGGAGGCGACTTTCTTCCAAAAAGGAAGCCGTGTTGCAAGCCATCCCACCAAGTTAGGAGAGGAGAGGGATAGATAGAAAGAAAGATAGAATAAATGCTAAGATAGAAAAAAGATAGATAGAAAAAGAATAGAAAGAAAGAGAATAAAAATAAAAAGAGAATATTGCACTTTGAAAATTTCCGATTTCTATTTAGTGGAAGAGGTTATTTTCCTGTTTCCACTAAATAAGTCAAGTGCATTTTCACTACAAAGATAGAAGAAAGAGATAGATTTTAAAGATAGATAGAAAGAAAGAGAAGAAAAATAAAAAGAGAAATATTGCACTTTCAATTAATAATCGGTAAAAATTGCCGATTTCTATTCAGAGAAAGAGGTTATTTTCCTGTTTCCACTGAATAAGTAAGTGCGTTTTAGCTACTAAGATAGAAATAGAAAAAACAAAAAAATACTTTAAATTTAAACCTGTGCAAATTTCGCCGATTTCAATTCAGTGGACTATGTTTCTTAAATAAATAAGTGGAATTTCACTGATTTAAGAAACATAGTCCACTGAATTGAAATTGGCGAAATTTTCACAGGTTTAAATTTAAAGTATTTTTTTATTTTGAAAAATAAAAAATTACTTTAAAGAATTAAAAGAAAGAAAAAGAATTTCTAAAAGAATAGACACTGTAAGAAGAAGAAAATGTTTTAAAGAAGAAATAAAGAAAAGAAAAGAAAATATTTGTGTATTTAATTTACTCACCCCTATATTCCCTCCTCCGCTTCATATGGAATAAAGAATTGAAGACGTCGAAAAAGTCTTAGACATTTCTTGTTAAAGGAGGTAAGAAAACTGAGGCAACGGAAAATTGACTCAGGTAGAAAAGAGAAAATTTTCGAAGGAAACAAAAGAGGGGAAAAGGAAAACCCCAAAGTGATCTTTCTTGTTTATAAAAGATGATTAACTTTTCTTTCTAATCGTCAATTGTTGAAAGGCCGACGACTACAAATAATATTAAAAGTAATTGGAAAATTTAATTTTTTCAACTTACATTTTAGGAAAATAAATTAAAACTGCTGAATATTATTTACAAAAAATACTTTTATTTTTTTGTTAATTCTATTTGGAAAATTTTATTTATGTATACAGTAGCATTAAAAATTTTATCTAACAAGTTATTCAGTTGTAAATAAAAAAGAAATTAAAAATAATTTTTGCAAATTTTTCAAATAAAATTAACAAACAATTATTTCTTATGTATGTTATAAATTTCTTTTAAGTCAGCTTGAAATTTTCGCGAAAAATAAAAAGTATTTTTTATAAATAATATTCAGCAGTTTTAATTTAATTTCCTAAAATGTAAGTTGAAAGAAATTAAATTTTCCAATTACTTTAAATATTATTTGTAGTCGTCGGCCTTTCAACAATTGACGATAAGAAAGAAAAGTTAATAATCTCTTATAAACAACAAAGGTAACGACTTTGAAGTTTTCCTTTTCCCCTCTTTTGTTTCCTTCGAAAATTTTCTCTTTTCTACCTGAAGTGAATTTCCGTTGGGTCACTTCTTGTTAAATGTAAAATTAATAAAAATATTAAATATAGAATTTTCAACAATTTTATATAAAATTAATTAATTATATTTAACTAACTACTCCTTCTAAAGGAGGTAAGAAAACTGACTCAACGGAAAATTGACTCAGGTAGAAGGAGAAAACTGTTTAAGAAAACAAAAGAGGGGAAAAGGAAAACCCCAAAGTCCTTATCTAACTTGTTTACAAAAGAGAATTAACTTCTTTCTAATCGTTGATTACTGAAAGGTCGACGACTACAAATAATATTCAAAATAATTGGAAGATTTTAGTTCCTTTCTACTTACATTTTAGGTAAATAAATTAAAACTGATGAATATTATTTATAATAAATAGTTTTATTTTTCGTGAAAATTTCAAGAATTCTGACCCAAAAGAAATTTATAACATACATTAAGAAATAATTGTTTTTATTTTATTTAAAAAGCAAAAAAATAAATATTTCCAAATTTTTTAAATAAAATAGACACAATTATTTCTTAATGTATGTTATAAATTTCTTTTGGGTCAGAATTCTTGAAATTTTCACGAAAAAGGAAAAGTATTTTTTATAAAAAATATTCAGCAATTTTAATTTATTTTCCTAAAATGTAAGTAGAAAGGAACTAAAATCTTCCAATTATTTTGAATATTATTTGTAGTCGTCGACCTTTCAGTAATTGACGATCAGAAAGAGAAATTAATCCTCTTTTATAACCAAGAAAGATAACGACTTTGGGGTTTTCCTTTTCCCCTCTTTTGTTTTCTTCGACCTGTGGTCTCCTTCTACCTGAGTCAGTTTTCTTGCCTTCTTTAAAAGGAGAAGTTAGTTAAATATAATTTATTATTTCACATAATAAGTGAATTTTATATAAAATATTAAAAAATTTTCTTTTAAATTGTTGCTTTCAAAACTTGCTTCTACAATTTTAATGAAAATTTTTAATTTCTCAAAAATAGTATATTGTTCAACTAGGAAGGAAAATAGTGATTTTCTCGAGGGTGAAGTTTGTAGTTCGAGACATAGCGACCGTTTAAGCCAAAGGCGAGAACTGCAAACACACGAGGCGAAAATTATTTTCCTTCCGTGGTGCATATACTATTTTTTCTAACACACGTACACATAAAAAAACTGAACTCAAAATGAGTCGGAAAAGTGACTCATTATGAGCTGCAACAAAAATGAGTAGGGCAGATGGCGCCACGTCTATGTCATTTAACATGGACTCATTTTGAGTTGCAACAAAAATGAGTCCAAGTTTTTTCTGTGTAAACGAAAGTACAAATATTGCAATTATTTAAAGGAATTTTTTGTTGTAATATTTATTTAAAATCCATTATATATTAAAAAATAACAATATGATACATATTTAATCTTAAAAAATATATAGCTCTTTTTATATTTTGCATTTATTAACAAAAATTAGAAATTATCATAGCAGCAGGAAGAAAATATTACTTTCTCTCCCCGTGACATCACAGCGGGGAGGGAAAGTATTACTTTCCCTCCCCGTTATGACGTCACATGGAGAGAAAGTAACATTCTCTCCCTGTCTCCGGTAAAGACGTACTCTTTTCACCCTCTTTATAGGTGAGAAATGATGTACTTTCGGTGCGTGTGTTAGAAAAATATAATTTTTTATACGGTTTTTCATTAAATTTAATTATTTTAACCATGAGAATGAAATTATTTAAATAGAATAATTTTTGTAAATTCATAAAATGATCTAATTTTAGAAATATAATCATATTTATAAACATTTTTTAAAAAGGAAAAAAAATTCTTTAAAATATAAATTTTTACATAATTATTATAATTATTATTATAATTTAAATATAATAATTATTTAAATTTTTTTGATCAATATTTAAATTATTTAAAATTTAACAAGAAATGTCCACGACTTTTTCGAAGAAACAAATTTTTTATTTTTCATTCGTCATTTATAAAAGCAGAGTAAGTCCTATAAATGCGAAAGATTTAAATTTGAAGTTTTAAAAAATTTGGAATTTTAATACAAAAACTGACAATCTTAGTGACAATGTTGGACTCGAAAAATTTGAAATAACAATTTTTTAAAATTAGATATATTTTTTAATTCTAAAGTTATGAACCGTTGAATGTATTTTTTCGTCCAGTTAATTTTTCTGTTAAAATAATTTGAAAATTAGGAAAAAATAAATGAAAAAACAAAAGGAATATTTTGTGGCAACCATAGAAAGAAAATACTAATAAAGAAAATATTTAAATTGGAATGCAATTTAGTAAAAAAAATTGGCAATATTTTAAATAAGATAAGAAAAATGAGTTCGCATTCTGTTAAATTTAGAGAAAAGACACAATTTTTTTGTTACAGGAGAGAAAGAGAGGAAGGAAGAAAACATATTGGAGAAAATGCAGAAATATAGAAGAAAGAACAGTGACTTAATTTTTTACTTTCAAATCAGCTATTTTCAATAAATTTAAATAAAGTAAATTAATTAAATTTAAGGAGTCATTTTATTAATTAGATTAATATATACGAATAAAAAAATGAATATTGAATTATTAGAATATTCTTTTGTACGCTTATTATAATGTAATTCTAAATTTTTAAAGAGTTGTCAAAATATTTTTAAATTTATATAGTTTTGAAAAGTTAAATTAATCTACAATTAATCTACAATCTATTAATTTACAACTGAAATTTGTATTACTCTAGGATAAGAATTTGAATAAAAAAGCGAAAATAATTTACAACTTGAAATTTCTGAAATTTAATTACTTTTGAATGAACAAATAAACATTAATATTATATTCATTTGTAAGATAATGAAAAAGATATTATAATTAATAATAAAATTTTATACTCGAAATATAGTTTGTAAGAATTGCTTTTGAAAATAAAAAATTAAACCAAGGAAAATAATTTGTTAATTTTTTTCTCACTCACCCCAAATCCTCGGCGAATAGAAGTTTCTGCTGAAGTTGACTGGATGTTGATGTCTCTTGTAGAATTTTAGTTACTTAATTTTACTTAAAACTAAAAGACTTAATTTGCTAATTTCCTAGCTAATATAATTGCATTTTTAAAAAATTTTAAATCCCTATCTAACTAATTTACAAAATAAAATTCACGAAAATTACACATTTGTAAATTTAACTCGTAGTAGAAACTATTTTTTACAAAAAATTAAGCTAATAACAATTAATTACAAACTAAGGTTTCGAAAAATACTGGTTTTGTGTCCGTTCCCAACTCTCAATGGCGAAGAAGAAAGAAGAAAAATAAATCTGCAAACAAATTTCGAATTAATTAGAAAAAACAAAAAATACTAATTATTTATTATCTTTTAAATAAATTACTTCTAACTAGAAATTATAACGTTACTTTAATACTCAAAGAAAATTTTTTTTTAAATTTAATAAATGAAGAAAATTCAAAAATTAATATTAATTCACAATTAAGATGAATTGAAATAATTTTTAAAAATTCACAGTACACTAAATGGCACAAAAAATAAAAACAAATATTCAATTAAATATAGAACTAATACAAGCTAATAAATATTTAACAATAATATGAATAAATATACAAAATAATTAATTAAAATAAATGAATAATAAGTCAACTTGTTGTTATAAATAATAATAAATATTATGAATAAAATGTTTTAATAAATTACAATAAAATAAAATGTAATAAATATTAAATAACAATTTAAATAAATTTAAATAATTTTTAATAAAATGTAAGTAAACTAAATAACAAAATAAATATTTAAAATTCATTGGGTCTGTATAGAAAAATAAAAAATATTGCTCATAATATAAACAGCAGTTGACATTAAAGTTTGAAAAATTTGGAATTTTTTGAAAAAGATCTAATTTAAAGCAAATCTACAGATCAAAAAGAGTTTACTTTTTTTTGAAAACTCAGTAGACAACTGCGATTCAGAAAAAAATTATAAACAATACGTATTGCTTATAATATGTACAGCAGTTGACATTAAAGTTTCAAAAATTTGGAATTTTTTTAAGAAGATCTAATTTAATGCAAATGTACTAATTAAAAAGGGTTCACAATTTTTTTGAAAGATCAGTAGACATCTGCAATTCAGAAAAAAATTATAAACAATACGTATTGCTTATAATATGTACAGCAGTTGACATTAAAGTTTGAAAAATTTGGGATTTTTTTAAAAAGATCTAATTTAAAGCAAATCTACTGATCAAAAAGAATTACCAAATTTTTTTGAAACTCAGAAGATGTCTGCGAATCAGAAAAAAATTATAAACAATACGTATTGCTTATAATATGTACAGCAGTTGACATTAAAGTTTGAAAAATTTGGGATTTTTTATTAAATATCTAATTTAAAGCTAATCTACTGATCAAAAAGAGTTCACAATTTTTTTGAAAACTCAGTAGACATCTGCGAATCAGAAAAAAATTATAAACAATACCTATTGCTTATAATATGTACAGCAGTTGACATTAAAGTTTGAAAAATTTGGAATTTTTTGAAAAAGATCTAATTTAAAGCAAATCTACAGATCAAAAAGAGTTTACTTTTTTTTGAAAACTCAGTAGACAACTGCGATTCAGAAAAAAATTGTAAACAATACGTATTGCTTATAATATGTACAGCAGTTGACATTAAAGTTTGAAACATTTGGAATTTTTTGAAAAAGATCAAATTTAATGCAAATCTACTGATCTAAAAGAATTACCAAATTTTTTTTGAAACTCTGTAGACATCTGCGAATCAGAAAAAAATTATAAACAATACCTATTGCTTATAATATGTACAGCAGTTGACATTAAAGTTTTAAAAATATGGAATTTTTTTTAAAAAGATCTAATTTAAAGCAAATCTACTGATCAAAAAGAATTACCAAATTTTTTTGTTAAACTCTGTAGACATCTGCGAATCAGAAAAAAATTATAAACAATAGCTATTGCTTATAATATGTACAGCAGTTGACATTAAAGTTTGAAAAATTTGGAATTTTTTTAAAAAGATCTAATTTAAAGCAAATCTACTGATCAACAAGAATTACCAAATTTTTTTGAAACTCAGAAGATATCTGCGAATAAGAAAAAAATTATAAACAATACGTATTGCTTATAATATGTACAGCAGTTGACATTAAAGTTTTAAAAATATGGAATTTTTTTGAAAAAGATCTAATTTAAAGCAAAACTACTAAGCAAAAACGGTTTACAATTTTTTTGTTAAACTCTGTAGACATCTGCGAATCAGAAAAAAATTATAAACAATATAAAACAATACTATATTTATATATGAAGCAGCAGTACATTGACATGTTTTAAAACATGTTTTTTAGAAATCTTTTCTAATTTAAAGCAAATCTACTGATCAAAAAGAGTTTACAAATTTTTTTGAAACTCAGTAGACATCTGCGAATAAGAAAAAAATTATAAACAATACGTATTGCTTATAATATGTACAGCAGTTGACATTAAAGTTTGAAAAATTCAGAATTTTTATAAAAAGATCTAATTTAAAGAAAATCTACTAATCAAAAAGAATTACCGACTTTTTTGGAAACTCAGTAGACATCTGCGACGAAGAACAAAATTATAAACAGTACGTACTGCTTATAGTATATACAGCAGTTGACATTAAAGTTTGAAAAATTTGGAATTTTTTGAAAAAGATCAAATTTAATGCAAATCTACTGATCTAAAAGAATTACAAAATTTTTTTGAAACTCTGTAAACATCTGCGAATCAGAAAAAAATTATAAACAATACGTATTGCTTATAATATGTACAGCAATTGACATTAAAGTTTGAAAAATTTGGAATTTTTTGAAAAAGATCTAATTTAAAGCAAATCTACAGATCAAAAAGAGTTTAAAATTTTTTTGTTAAACTCTGTAGACATCTGCGAATCAGAAAAAAATTATAAACAATACCTATTGCTTATAATATGTACAGCAGTTGACATTAAAGTTTGAAAAATTTGGAATTTTTTTAAAAAGATCTAATTTAAAGCAAATCTACTGATCTAAAAGAATTACCAAATTTTTTTTGAAACTCTGTAGACATCTGCGAATCAGAAAAAAATTATAAACAATACCTATTGCTTATAATATGTACAGCAGTTGACATTAAAGTTTGAAAAATTTGGAATTTTTTTAAAAAGATCTAATTTAAAGCAAATCTACTGATCAAAAAGAATTACCAAATTTTTTTGAAACTCAGAAGATGTCTGCGAATCAGAAAAAAATTATAAACAATACGTATTGCTTATAATATGTACAGCAGTTGACATTAAAGTTTGAAAAATTTGGGATTTTTTATTAAATATCTAATTTAAAGCTAATCTACTGATCAAAAAGAGTTCACAATTTTTTTGAAAACTCAGTAGACATCTGCGAATCAGAAAAAAATTATAAACAATACCTATTGCTTATAATATGTACAGCAGTTGACATTAAAGTTTGAAAAATTTGGAATTTTTTGAAAAAGATCTAATTTAAAGCAAAGCTACTAAGCAAAAACAGTTTACAATTTTTTTGTTAAACTCTGTAGACATCTGCGAATCAGAAAAAAATTATAAACAATACCTATTGCTTATAATATGTACAGCAGTTGACATTAAAGTTTTAAAAATATGGAATTTTTTTTAAAAAGATCTAATTTAAAGCAAATCTACTGATCAAAAAGAATTACCAAATTTTTTTGTTAAACTCTGTAGACATCTGCGAATCAGAAAAAAATTATAAACAATAGCTATTGCTTATAATATGTACAGCAGTTGACATTAAAGTTTAAAAAATTTGGAATTTTTTTAAAAAGATCTAATTTAAAGCAAATCTACTGATCAACAAGAATTACCAAATTTTTTTGAAACTCAGAAGATATCTGCGAATAAGAAAAAAATTATAAACAATACGTATTGCTTATAATATGTACAGCAGTTGACATTAAAGTTTTAAAAATATGGAATTTTTTTGAAAAAGATCTAATTTAAAGCAAAACTACTAAGCAAAAACGGTTTACAATTTTTTTGTTAAACTCTGTAGACATCTGCGAATCAGAAAAAAATTATAAACAATAGCTATTGCTTATAATATGTACAGCAGTTGACATTAAAGTTTGAAAAATTTGGAATTTTTTTAAAAAGATCTAATTTAAAGCAAATCTACTGATCAACAAGAATTACCAAATTTTTTTGAAACTCAGAAGATATCTGCGAATAAGAAAAAAATTATAAACAATACGTATTGCTTATAATATGTACAGCAGTTGACATTAAAGTTTGAAAAATTTGGAATTTTTTTAAAAAGATCTAATTTAAAGCAAATCTACTGATCAAAAAGAATTACCAAATTTTTTTGAAACTCAGAAGACATCTGCGAATCAGAAAAAAATTGTAAACAATACGTATTGCTTATAATATGTACAGCAGTTGACATTAAAGTTTGAAAAATTTGGAATTTTTTTAAAAAGATCTAATTTAAAGCAAATCTACTGATCAAAAAGAATTACCAAATTTTTTTGAAACTCAGAAGATATCTGCGAATAAGAAAAAAATTATAAACAATACGTATTGCTTATAATATGTACAGCAGTTGACATTAAAGTTTGAAAAATTTGGGATTTTTTTAAAAAGATCTAATTTAAAGCAAATCTACTGATCAAAAAGAATTACCAAATTTTTTTGAAACTCAGAAGATGTCTGCGAATCAGAAAAAAATTATAAACAATACGTATTGCTTATAATATGTACAGCAGTTGACATTAAAGTTTGAAAAATTTGGGATTTTTTATTAAATATCTAATTTAAAGCTAATCTACTGATCAAAAAGAGTTCACAATTTTTTTGAAAACTCAGTAGACATCTGCGAATCAGAAAAAAATTATAAACAATACCTATTGCTTATAATATGTACAGCAGTTGACATTAAAGTTTGAAAAATTTGGAATTTTTTGAAAAAGATCTAATTTAAAGCAAAGCTACTACGCAAAAACAGTTTACAATTTTTTTGTTAAACTCTGTAGACATCTGCGAATCAGAAAAAAATTATAAACAATACCTATTGCTTATAATATGTACAGCAGTTGACATTAAAGTTTTAAAACTATGGAATTTTTTTTAAAAAGATCTAATTTAAAGCAAATCTACTGATCAAAAAGAATTACCAAATTTTTTTGTTAAACTCTGTAGACATCTGCGAATCAGAAAAAAATTATAAACAATAGCTATTGCTTATAATATGTACAGCAGTTGACATTAAAGTTTGAAAAATTTGGGATTTTTTATTAAATATCTAATTTAAAGCTAATCTACTGATCAAAAAGAGTTCACAATTTTTTTGAAAACTCAGTAGACATTTGCGAATCAGAAAAAAATTATAAACAATACCTATTGCTTATAATATGTACAGCAGTTGACATTAAAGTTTGAAAAATTTGGAATTTTTTGAAAAAGATCTAATTTAAAGCAAAGCTACTAAGCAAAAACGGTTTACAATTTTTTTGTTAAACTCTGTAGACATCTGCGAATCAGAAAAAAATTATAAACAATAGCTATTGCTTATAATATGTACAGCAGTTGACATTAAAGTTTTAAAAATATGGAATTTTTTTTAAAAAGATCTAATTTAAAGCAAATCTACTGATCAACAAGAATTACCAAATTTTTTTGTTAAACTCTGTAGACATCTGCGAATCAGAAAAAAATTATAAACAATAGCTATTGCTTATAATATGTACAGCAGTTGACATTAAAGTTTGAAAAATTTGGGATTTTTTATTAAATATCTAATTTAAAGCTAATCTACTGATCAAAAAGAGTTCATAATTTTTTTGAAAACTCAGTAGACATTTGCGAATCAGAAAAAAATTATAAACAATACCTATTGCTTATAATATGTACAGCAGTTGACATTAAAGTTTGAAAAATTTGGAATTTTTTGAAAATGATCTAATTTAAAGCAAAGCTACTAAGCAAAAACAGTTTACAATTTTTTTGTTAAACTCTGTAGACATCTGCGAATCAGAAAAAAATTATAAACAATACCTATTGCTTATAATATGTACAGCAGTTGACATTAAAGTTTGAAAAATTTGGGATTTTTTATTAAATATCTAATTTAAAGCTAATCTACTGATCAAAAAGAGTTCACAATTTTTTTGAAAACTCAGTAGACATTTGCGAATCAGAAAAAAATTATAAACAATACCTATTGCTTATAATATGTACAGCAGTTGACATTAAAGTTTTAAAAATATGGAATTTTTTTGAAAAAGATCTAATTTAAAGCAAAACTACTAAGCAAAAACGGTTTACAATTTTTTTGTTAAACTCTGTAGACATCTGCGAATCAGAAAAAAATTATAAACAATAGCTATTGCTTATAATATGTACAGCAGTTGACATTAAAGTTTTAAAAATATGGAATTTTTTTTAAAAAGATCTAATTTAAAGCAAATCTACTGATCAAAAAGAATTACCAAATTTTTTGTTAAACTCTGTAGACATCTGCGAATCAGAAAAAAATTATAAACAATAGCTATTGCTTATAATATGTACAGCAGTTGACATTAAAGTTTGAAAAATTTGGGATTTTTTATTAAATATCTAATTTAAAGCTAATCTACAGATCAAAAAGAGTTTACTTTTTTTTGAAAACTCAGTAGACAACTGCGATTCAGAAAAAAATTGTAAACAATACGTATTGCTTATAATATGTACAGCAATTGACATTAAAGTTTGAAACATTTGGAATTTTTTGAAATGATCTAATTTAAAGCAAAGCTACTAAGCAAAAACGGTTTACAATTTTTTTGTTAAACTCTGTAGACATCTGCGAATCAGAAAAAAATTATAAACAATACCTATTGCTTATAATATGTACAGCAGTTGACATTAAAGTTTTAAAAATATGGGATTTTTTTAAAAAGATCTAATTTAAAGCAAATCTACTGATCAAAAAGAATTACCAAATTTTTTTGAAACTCAGAAGATGTCTGCGAATCAGAAAAAAATTATAAACAATACGTATTGCTTATAATATGTACAGCAGTTGACATTAAAATTTGAAAAATTTGGGATTTTTTTTTAAATATCTAATTTAAAGCTAATCTACTGATCAAAAAGAGTTCACAATTTTTTTGAAAACTCAGTAGACATCTGCGAATCAGAAAAAAATTATAAACAATACATATTGCTTATAATATGTACAGCAGTTGTCATTAAAGTTTGTAAAATTTGGAATTTTTTGAAAAAGATCTAATTTAAAGCAAAGCTACTAAGCAAAAACAGTTTACAATTTTTTTGTTAAACTCTGTAGACATCTGCGAATCAGAAAAAAATTATAAACAATAGCTATTGCTTATAATATGTACAGCAGTTGACATTAAAGTTTTAAAAATATGGAATTTTTTTTAAAAAGATCTAATTTAAAGCAAATCTACTGATCAAAAAGAATTACCAAATTTTTTTGTTAAACTCTGTAGACATCTGCGAATCAGAAAAAAATTATAAACAATAGCTATTGCTTATAATATGTACAGCAGTTGACATTAAAGTTTGAAAAATTTGGGATTTTTTATTAAATATCTAATTTAAAGCTAATCTACTGATCAAAAAGAGTTCACAATTTTTTTGAAAACTCAGTAGACATTTGCGAATCAGAAAAAAATTATAAACAATACCTATTGCTTATAATATGTACAGCAGTTGACATTAAAGTTTGAAAAATTTGGAATTTTTTGAAAATGATCTAATTTAAAGCAAAGCTACTAAGCAAAAACAGTTTACAATTTTTTTGTTAAACTCTGTAGACATCTGCGAATCAGAAAAAAATTATAAACAATACCTATTGCTTATAATATGTACAGCAGTTGACATTAAAGTTTTAAAAATATGGAATTTTTTTTAAAAAGATCTAATTTAAAGCAAATCTACTGATCAAAAAGAATTACCAAATTTTTTTGAAACTCAGAAGATGTCTGCGAATCAGAAAAAAATTATAAACAATACGTATTGCTTATAATATGTACAGCAGTTGACATTAAAATTTGAAAAATTTGGGATTTTTTTTAAAATATCTAATTTAAAGCTAATCTACTGATCAAAAAGAGTTCACAATTTTTTTGAAAACTCAGTAGACATCTGCGAATCAGAAAACAATTATAAACAATACATATTGCTTATAATATGTACAGCAGTTGTCATTAAAGTTTGTAAAATTTGAAATTTTTTGAAAAAGATCTAATTTAAAGCAAATCTACAGATCAAAAAGAGTTTACTATTTTTTTGAAAACTCAGTAGACAATTGCGATTCAAAAAAAAATTATAAACAATACCTATTGCTTATAATATGTACAGCAGTTGACATTAATGTTTGAAAAATTTGGAATTTTTTTAAAAAGATCTAATTTAAAGCAAATCTACTGATCAAAAAGAATTACCAAATTTTTTTGAAACTCAGAAGATGTCTGCGAATCAGAAAAAAATTATAAACAATACGTATTGCTTATAATATGTACAGCAGTTGACATTAAAATTTGAAAAATTTGGGATTTTTTTTTAAATATCTAATTTAAAGCTAATCTACTGATCAAAAAGAGTTCACAATTTTTTTGAAAACTCAGTAGACATCTGCGAATCAGAAAAAAATTATAAACAATACGTATTGCTTATAATATGTACAGCAGTTGACATTAAAGTTTGAAAAATTTGGAATTTTTTTAAAAAGATCTAATTTAAAGCAAATCTACTGATCAAAAAGAATTACCAAATTTTTTTGAAACTCAGAAGATATCTGCGAATAAGAAAAAAATTATAAACAATACGTATTGCTTATAATATGTACAGCAGTTGACATTAAAGTTTGAAAAATTTGGGATTTTTTTAAAAAGATCTAATTTAAAGCAAATCTACTGATCAAAAAGAATTACCAAATTTATTTGAAACTCAGAAGATGTCTGCGAATCAGAAAAAAATTATAAACAATACGTATTGCTTATAATATGTACAGCAGTTGACATTAAAGTTTTAAAAATATGGAATTTTTTGAAAAAGATCTAATTTAAAGCAAAACTACTAAGCAAAAACGGTTTACAATTTTTTTGTTAAACTCTGTAGACATCTGCGAATCAGAAAAAAATTATAAACAATACCTATTGCTTATAATATGTACAGCAGTTGACATTAAAGTTTGAAAAATTTGGAATTTTTTTAAAAAGATCTAATTTAAAGCAAATCTACTGATCAAAAAGAATTACCAAATTTTTTTGAAACTCAGAAGATGTCTGCGAATCAGAAAAAAATTATAAGCAATAGGCATTGCTTATAATATGTACAGCAGTTGACAATTAAATTTTCAAAAATTTGGAATTTTTTTAAAAAGATTTAATTTAAAGCAAATCTACTGATCAAAAAGGGTTTACCATTTTTTTGAAAACTCAGTAGACATCTGCGATTCAGAAAAAAATTATAAACAATAGGCATTGCTTATAATATGTACAGCAGTTTACATTAAAGTTTGAAAAATTTTGTACTTTTTAAAAAGATCTCATTTAAAGCAAATCTACTGATCAAAAAGGATTTTTAATTTTGGAAACTAAGTATAAATCTTTGAGTTAGCAAAAAATTGTAAACACTAAGTATTGTTTGTAAACTGTACAGAAATTGACATTTAATTTAAAAAAATTGAAATTTTTTATAAAGGTATAATAATTTATTAACAATATTTCTAACAATAGGAATGATAATTATTTTGTTACAAGTAGAAGTTATTAAAACGAGAAATTTAAATTTATAATAAATTCTATTTGACCTTTAACAATTTCCCTTACAATGCCCAAAGGTTGTTATCGTTCATGTTTACAGTACGGTATTAATTGTTCTCTGTTTATTTCCGAGTTATTGAAAAGTCATTGACCGAAAATTGAAAATAATTTTTTATAATTTCGATTAATTTCAACTGAAATTTTATATTGAAAAAATCGAGATTAATAAAAAGGGAGGAAAATTATGCATGAAAAATTAGTAAAAATACTAATAGTTTTTTTTTAATTTTATACTATGTTTTTGATTTTTAATTTTATACTATGTTTTTGATTTTTAATTTATTTATTACTACGAGAAAGGTTATGAGATATAATTTATATTCAATAATTGAATAAATTTAAAAGTTAAATATTTACTAAATTTTAATTACTTACAAGAAATTAACATTACGGAAAAATCACGTGAGGAAAAAATTTTCCCGTGACACCACGTGTGCAATTATAAAATCACATGTGGTGTCATGAAATTTTTTTTTGTTATAAATATTTTCAAAGAAAAAATTTCTGCTAAAAAATGTTTTGTTATTGAAACAGAAAGTTAATTAAAATATAGCAAAAAAAATATGTAAAATAATTTTTAAAAATTCTACTTAAAATAGAAAGATTTAAAAATTTTTAATCTATCTTAAAACAAGAAAGATTTTTTGAATAAAATAATACATTTTTGTTAGTTTAGAAAGTAGTAATAATGATATTTTTTTGACTTACCCCTTTTTCATGTTGTAATTTTCTCTTCTTAATCGTCTCAGAAGCACTCGAAAAAAACATTTAACATCACGTTTGTTGTCTTAAAAACAACCTATCTACTTTTTTTCCCTATTTTTCTATCTAAAATCTAATCTCAATTTTGTAAATAAATAAATTTAAAGAATTGGCAAGAAGGTCACATTATTTTCAGCACAAGAAAAATAATAGTAACGCTTTGTAAATAACGTCCTAATCTAATGAGAGTTAAGCTCGTAATGAGCGCAATTTTCGAAGATTTCCGGACAAGTTCGCATCGTGCTTCGCTTCCCGTCGAATTCCATTTCTCTTCCGATTTCTCCCGAAAGATATCTGCACAACCATTTTAGTCAAATCGATTCTAATTCCAAAATGGCGTACATTTTTATAATTATTTCCTCTCGTTCGAAATTCGATTTTAAAAACCGTGTTTATGAAGAAATTGTGATTTTTCGTGTTGTATCGTCTCCGTTACGTTTCCTCTGCTTAAAAAAAAATAAATAAATTTTAATCCAAGAAGAAAAAGCAAATTTATACAAAAATAAATTTAAATTTAAATAAATTGCAAATTAAAAAAATTCTTTTAATTTGAAGAAAAAAATTTGGAATTTAAACAAAAATATACTTTTAAATTGAATAGATAAATTTTTAATTTAAACAAAAAAATATTTTCAATGTAAACAAAAAAAATTGTTAATTTAAATAAAAATACATTTTTTATTTAAATAAATAAATTCCAATCGAGGAAGAAAACAAATATTTTACAATCATTTTAATTTTTAAATGAGTCTAAATAAACTTTCTCAATTAAATTTTCACATTAAAAAAAAATATGTGCATCTGTCCAGATAATTTTAATATCGAATAAATTTTTTTTTCTTTTTTAGAATTTACAATATTTATATTATCGTGTCAAGTGCACTGAATAATGAGTTTAATCTCCCCGATCAAAACTAATTGAAATTTAATGGTTACATTTTCAATGAAATCAGCTTGTCCCGATTCACATTTGCATTTTTTTTTAATGCTCAAACTCTGCGGCGATAAGAGATAAGTTTATTAGCAAAGTATCCGTTTCGAGTTAATTAAAAGCAAAGTCGCATGTTTATTTATGAGAATAAATTTTCTTCCTCTCATTTTTTTCCACTTTTTCATTTTTTTATTTCTTTTCTATTATAGAAATATAATTTAATTTTCACAGTTTAGTTCCGGAGAAATTTTTTTTTTACTCTATATTCTAATAGTTCTCGTCATTTAGAATTTGAATCAATTCTAATTATTTATTATCAATCAATTATTTCCGATTTGTTCTTTTCTTACAATTAGAAATTTCAGTTTTTAATTTATCGAGAATTTTTTTTTGATTATCATTTACAAACATTTCTTTCGAATTTTATTTATAACAAAAAATAAAATAAGTAAAAAAGTTCTCTGACATTAAAAATTAGTATTTATTTAAAAAAATAACAAAAGAATAAACTGGAAAATTAAATAATGCTGAGAAAACAAAAATCTGTCGCTCTGGAAATTTTTTTTGAGGAAAAACCGGAAAAACTAATGAGAGAAACATTCTTTGAGAATTTTTGACGCGACAATATTTGTCGGGTTAGATAGAAAATAAGTGTCGAAGGACATTTGCATCAGCAAATTCCTTTTTAAATGTGAAAGGTAAAATGGCTTTTCCTGCAGAGAAATAATCTCTCGCCGTTGATCCTAATTCCTTCTGAGAGTTAACAAGTACTATATTATTCTACACATTCAATATAATACTGAAGCATGAAAAAACTCGAGTGCTTATTGAAAAATATTTTTCTTTTTTTTTTGTGGGGAAAAAAGGAGGAAGTGAGGTGTAAACATTGTTACTTGAGATCACGTCTCCTTTTGTGTACATAGAAAATAAAAATATGACAGTTCTAAAAGGACCACAACTATACAACACCGGTGGATCCTCTCGTTTTATAAATCGTAAACGACAAAATCCCTTGCGGATACAAAACTATAAGTTTGACTATGCTTACAGTCGACACACATTTATTTACGTCTCAATCCTTTATCTAAACACGAGCGTGGGTTTTTAAAGGACGTCCACTGGAAAAATTCTTCACTTTAACGTCAAGTTGTTTCACAACATTTTTCTAATGCGACAAAAATCTAGTTTACATTTTTCTTATTGAAATAAATTTCTATTTTTTACAGATTTCTTGTAAATATCAAATTGGGACAAAAAACGAAGCAAAAATGTTGATTCGCAACATTTGAAATTAATTTCAAATTTAATTTCGTTATTGAAATAAATTTCTATTCTTTTTTACAGTTTTACTGTAAATATCAAATTGGGACAAAAAACAAATCAAAAATGTTGATTCGCAACACTTTTGATTTTTTTTTAGTCTTAATTTGTTATTTGCAGAAAAATTGTGGAACAAAAAATACAAGGTAAGAAAAATGTAATATAAATTGATTCTAAATCAATTATAAATAATAAAATGTTTCGAAGGAATTCAATTATTTTTATGAAATTCAATTAATTTAAAAAAATGTGGTAAAGTTATTTGAAACAATTCAATTATTTTTATAAATTGTAAAATTGATGTCAAGAATTTATTTATTTTTGTAAGTAAAAAAATCTTCTAAGAAATTGAATTATTTTTGTAAATAAAAAAATTCTTTTCAAAAATTCAATTAGTTTGAATAGAATTTTCATAAAAATTATCGAAAAATAAAATTATTTTCTAATAATTCGATAAATTTCAAGAATTTAAATATCAGTTCAATTTTGTTAAAAAATTATTATTTTAAACATTTTTAATAAAATTCCAATAAAAAATTCAATTATTTTAAAAACTTGAGATAAAATTCTTCGAAATGATTCAATTACTTTTATGAATTGTAAAATCCTCAGCAAGAATTAAATTATTTTCATAGTTAAGAAAATTCTTTAAACGAATTCAAATATTTTCATAAATAATACAATTATGTTTCGGAGGAATTCAATTATTTTTAATACAATTTTAATAAAAATTCTCGAAAAAATAAAATTGTTTTTAAAAATATGATTATTTTTAATAATTTTAATATATAAATTCTATTATTTCTGACAATTTTGATAAAATTCTATTTAAAAAATCATTATTTTCAAAATTTTTAATAAAATTACTATGAAAAATTTAATTATTTTTAAAAATTCAGATAAAATTCTTTGAAAAAATTTCTAATATTTTTATGATTTATAAAATCATCTTCAAGAATTCAATTACTTCTATAAATTGTAAAATTCTTGGCAAATTTCAATTATTTCAATAAATTGTAAATTTCTTGGCAAAATTCAATTATTTTCATAAATAATAAGATTCTTGTAGGAAATTGAATTATTTTCGACAATTTTTATGAAATTCTGCTTGAAAATCATTATCCTCCAAATTAAAAAAAAATCCTTCAAAAAATTTAGAATTTCAGATATAATTTTTCGAAACAATTCAATTATTTTTAAGAATTTCAAAATTCAAGAATTTAATTATTTTTATAAATACAAAATTTAAAAAAAAATATTTAATTATTTTCAATATAATTTTAATAAAATTTCTGGAACTAATAGAATTTTGTACAAAATATTATTTAAATTTAGTTATTTTCAAGATTTTTAATAAAAATTCAATATTTTTCAACAATTCTGAAAAAAAAATTTTTGATGTACAATTTAATTATATTTATAAATTATAAAATTCTTGGCAAGGAATCAATTAATTTTGCAAATAATAAAATTATTATGAGAAATTCAATTCCTTTCAATACAATTTTAATAAATTTTCTAGGAAAATAATCCCATTATAATCAAGATAATTGTTATAAAATTTCTCTAACAGGTTCAGGTCTTTTTAAATGTCAATTAATTTCAATTATTTTCAATTAAAATTATTTTTTATAATTACATTATTATCAAGAAATTCAATGAAATAATTTAAAAATTGTAATTATTTACAAAAACTAATAAAATTGTTTAAACGAATTTAATTTTCTATGAATAATTTTAATATAATTTAATTGAAAAATTATAATGTACAATTAATAATAAACACGATTATTTTCAAAACTGAAAAGAAAATCTTTATAAAATTCAATTACTTTTCTAAATTTGTAGCAAACATTTAAAAAATCTTCATGTTTTACAAGAAAATTGAAATAAATTCTTCAAAACAATTCAAATTATATTAAAGAATTTTAAATTTTAATTGAAACCTTGCCAAGAATTCAATTATTTTCAAATTTCTTGATTAATACTTTGCAAGAATTGAATGATTTTCTGGAAATTATATTAAAAATCGAAAACGTTTTAAAAAGGAAAATTCTTTCAAAAAGTTAGCAAACAAATTGCCTTTTATTCAAACTGGAAAATTAAAAAAAAAGAATCTCGAATTTATTTCCTTGACGAAATGAATAAACAAATTTTATTCGTTTTTCCAAAATTATCACTTCAATAAAAAAGCAAACGGGAAATTTTAATTTCGACTGATTTCGAATAATCGGAGAACGAAAGGAAAAAATTTTCCTGTAGGGAAAAAGAAAATTAAAAATGGGGAAATAAAATGTCGACTGATTTCGAATAATTGGTGAACGAATAGAAAAATTTTCCAATAGGGAAAAAGAAAATTAAAAAAGGGTAAATAAAATTTTAACTGCTTTCGAAAAAGAACGAAAGTGAAAATTTTCCAGTAGGGAAAAGAAAATTAAAAAAAAGAGAAGAAAATTTCGACTGATTTTAAATAATTGGAGAACGAAAGCAAAAATTTTCCAGTAGGGAAAAAGAATATTAAAAAAAAAGGAAAGAAAATTTCGACTGTTGTTGAAATAATTGGAGAATGAAAGGGGAAAATTTCGAGGAATGAAAAAGAAAATTTTTCACTAATAAACAAGAAAATACGATCCAAATAAAGAAAATACAAGGAAAATACTATGAAGAAGCAAAAAAAAATTTGAAATTTTGCAGAAGAAAAATTGTTTTCCTCCCAAACTCGTTAAGAGTGGGGAAAAGTGGAAAAAAAGAAGAAGAAGAGGAAAATTAATAAACTGTGTTCAGGATTTGAGAAATCTTGAGGGTTGTTTCTAGGTTTTATGTTGATGAAACGTGTTTCATAGGCAAAGTAGCATGGGTTCGGTGAATAAGAGGGGTTGTCGCAAGTTAACAAGCTTAGTGTCCCCTTAATCCCCTTGTAAGCTTGCAATGTCTACAAGGGGTCACCTGTTCACGCAAAATGCATCCGTTTACGTGCTTCGTCTTGTCGTAACTGAAATACCTGCGGTCGACCCCTTCTGTGTGTTACAGAATAAAGAAAATGTTCCACTACCAGTCATCGCCCCTACAAATGCAATATGACATTGCTGTTTCCATTTCTTTTCTCTCTTATTTTTGTTTCATTTTCCTTTTTTTTTTGTTTAGCAAGAAAAATCACATCTCTCCTACAATGCGCACCCCGAGTAATCCTAAAAATTCATTACAGAGTTAAAAATTTCACAGTAATTCCAATTTCACACTATTTTCCACTTGAAACCCTTTTCTTCTTTTCTATTTTTGTTTCTATTCCCAAAATTCTGAACTTTCAAATGAATGAAATATTTTTTTCACATAATTTTCGTAAAATCAGTCATTGAAATAAAAATCGAAGGCAAAGAGGAATCTTCCAATATTTCTGAATTATTTTTCGGGACGTGATAAAAAAATTATAACAAATTATTAAAAATTAATCAAATAAAATTTTTAAGTAAAAACGAAATAAAAAAGACGAATAAAATAGAGATATTTTTTAGACACAAATTTTATCTTAGGAGACAAAATAATTTTATTTTAAAAATTAATAGAGAAACAAAATAAATAAACGAAATATTTTTCAATATCATTTTACAAATTAGGATAGAATAAAAATAAAATAACATAGTAAATTAAAAATATTCAAAATAAATAAAATAAAATTTGAAACAGAAAAATTAATAAGTGAAATTAATAGAAGTAAGAAAAAGTAAATATAAAATGTATAAACAAAATATTATTTCAATACAAAAATCAAGAAATAAAAAAAAATATTTTTTACAATATAATTTTTGTAGTTTACAATAAATAAATAAATTGCAAAATAAATCAATAACAAACATGACGTTAGTAAAATTAGGAACTTTTTTAATTAACGATTTAGAAAATGAAAAATCTTCTTCTATTTAAATTCTTTGCAAACAAATATTTTTTACAATATTTCTTGATAAACAGGTTGAAAAAAAATGTTGGCAAAAAATATTGTTATTTTTTTGAACAAAGAAGTATTTTCTTCTTCCAATCGTGAATCATAAATATTGTCAACTTTAGAAGCAAATTTTATTGAAAATGAAAATCAAAAATGAATGATTTTTTAACATTTAGAAAATATTTTTTAATACGTGAGGAATAAATTACAGTTTAAATAAATTATTATAAATAATTTAAGTCAATAAAGTAATAAATAATTAAAATAAATAAAGTAATAAATAATTAAAATAAATTGAAAAATAAATCATTACTATACATTAAATAGTAAAAAATTATGTAAATTAAGTAATAAATAAATTTATGATACACTAACATTTGAACTAAATAAAGAAATAAATGTCATTCATTTGAACGTTCAGTACTTTTGGAGTAGAAATAAACTTAAAAAATTTCTATTAAATTCGCATCAACTTAATGAAAAAATTACAATTTTTGTTTACATTTTCAAATTTTATTTTCACTGAAAAAAAATTCTCTCTATTAAAAAAAATTGTTTTTTTTCTAATGGAAGAAAAAATTGTCTTTTCTTTCTAAAAAAAAAAATTTGTTTTCTTCCATTAGAAAGAAAAAAGAAAGAGAAATTCCAAAAGAAATTTTTAACTCGTATTTATAATTCTGTTCTCGAAATTTTTTCGAATTGGAAAAAAAATTCCCCTCTGACAAAAATACAGAGAAACTATTTGTGATTAATTTTTTTGGAAAATTTCGTATCAAAATATTTCGACATTTCGGCCAAAAAATGACAGCTGTGTTTTCGTTTATAATTATTTTTTTTCTCATTAGGAAAATAAAATAAAAAAAGGATTGCTTTTCATTTCAACTGTAAGGGAAGATGAAAGGGTTGAAATTTAATACACTTACTTCGCTGCAGCCACCCCACTGCCAATGATTGGGATGTCTCGCTCTCACCCGGTTATCACAAGAACAATCTGTAAGAGCTCCTCGTGAACAAGCTCTCGTCACACTATAAGCGATTCCCGCTGCTGATATCGCATAAATAAATGCAGCCTCTCGACTATCTGTGGAAAAAAAATATTTCTATCAATATATTCCAAAAAGAAAGAAAGAAATTAATTTTTTTTACTACTCCTGGCGAAATATATTTTGTCTAGAATTCTGAATTTTTTATCTATTTAAGTATCAAGTATTCAGGATTTATTTTTATTCATTTTCATTCATTTTTATTTATTTTTATTCATTTTTATTTATTTTTACGGATATACTTTTATTTATCAAAAATATTGTACAATTTATTATTCTAAGAATATTTAAAATTCTATTTTTCAATTAAATGGAACCAAAAATTGAAATGTTACCAAACTTTCGAACGTTCAAATGAAAAATATTTTTTTACTTCTCTAAATTTGAATTTTTGAAAATAAAAATTATTTCTTGTATTAAAATAATTAATTCTTAACAAAATACACGAATAATATCAATTTTTTTCCTCTTACGGAAAGTAATTTTTCTCCAAAAAAAAACTTTCGTTACACTTTTAAGAAAATTAATTTAAAAATTCCTTTCACATTTTTTTCATTTTTCGAATTTCTTTACCAATATTTTTAATATTTTCATTTCTTCAATTCCTCTATAAATTTTCAATCCGCATTTATTAAAAATAAAACTAATAGTACTATTAAAAAAGAGTGTTGGAAAGTAATATTATTATTAACAGTTAAAAAAGAGTAAAAAAAATATTATTAATAGCAAAAACAGAGTTTAAAAATAATATCATTATTGGCAGTAGTAAAAACAGTGTAAAAAATATTATTGATAGAAAGAAAGTGTTGAAGAAAGGAAATTATCATTAATAGTAGAAAAGAGTTTAAAAAAATATTGTTGACAGTAAAAAAAGAGTGCAAAAATATTATTATTATTGACAATAAAACCAGTGTAAAAAAATATTATTGATAGAAAAAAAGCGTTGAAAAATTATATCAGTAAAAAAAAGTATTATTTACAGTAAAAAAAAGAAGGGAAAAAATATTATTACTAACAGCAAATGAAAAATTGTAAAATATTATTATTAATAATAAAAAAAAGAGTGAAAAAAATAATTATTATCATTAATAGAAGAAAAGAATTAAAAAAACAATACCATCACTAAAAGGTAAGTACAATTTACTACTATTCAAAAAGATCCAGTAAAAAAAATCCCTCATTAGGATAATTAAATAAACTACTTAAAATTGACAACAAAAAAATAATTCTTCCCAGAAAGAAAGAAAGAAGAAGATTTTCATCTCTCGCATTCCCATTGTGTTGAAAAATGTCAGTCTCTATTATTTTTGTTTTCATAATGAAAAATGAAATAAAGTGAAAGTTTTTAAAATTGCCTTCAAAGAACTGCAATTTTTGATGGTATATTATAAAGAGAAGAATATAAAGAAGAATGAAGCAGGAGAATAAGGAGAAGAAAAATAAGAAAATAAAGCGCAAAATTACTAGTTTGTGACGGACTCACTGATTAGCATGACACCGCCAAAAATGTTTTCGGGATTTTCAGGATTAATGGTACAGTTCCACCTTGCTGATCTAAACTGATGTTGGCATTCTTCTATCGCTAATCTCGCACCTGCACTGATTGCCTAAAACAATTTTATGAAAATTAAATTCACACATTTCAAAAATACTTCGATCATTTTTTTGTTGTTACACTAATAAACATTTATTATTGTGCTTTAAAATAATGAAATAATAATAATAAAATATATGTGAAAAAGTAAAAAAATTAATGAAATAAATAATAAATTATTAAAAAGAAAATAAAACTAATAACTAAAAAGTATTAAAAATCTTTAAAACAATTCTTATTTTTAAAATTAATGAAAAAATATTTTAAACATTACTATAAAATTAATAAAATTAATTAAAAAGATTAAAAAATAATAAAAAATGAATTAAAAAATAAATCCTTTTTAATAATAATAATAATAATAATAATAATAATAATAATAATAATCTATTTTTAAAAATATTAAAAAATGATTTAAACAATAATGAAACGTGATTTATAAAAATTAAAAAAGTATAAATAAATATTTAAAAAGAATTTAAAAAAATAATGAAAAAAGAATTAAAAATAATACAGAGAAGGGTTAGAAAAAAAAAGTATTAAAAATTTTAAAAATGTAGAAAATAATAAAGAAAAAAATGTATTAAATAAGAAATATTTTTCAGTGAAAATATCACTGTTGAGAGAGTAGGGCCGACGAAGCGAGTTTCTGAAGATTTAAAATAATGCGATAAACTCAATTAAGAATATTAAGGATTAATGTTCAATTTCAAGATGAACGATTACATGTCTTCTGCAGATATTGCATAAAGCATCTGCACGAGGCGCGTTTCAATCTTCCAAATAATATCTTCTACGTGTATCAAAATTAATGCGATCGTTATGTAAACTTTTATAAATAAAATGATAAAAATTTCGAAAAAAAAAGAAAAAATTTAATACTCAAAGAAAAATAAAACTTTAGTAAATTTAATTTAATAATAACAATTTCTATTAATAAGTAAAATTAAAGTGAAAAATAAAATAAATAATTTTATTATAATAAGGGAAAAATACAAAATAATAATTATAAAAACGATACAATTTCGACAAAAAAGAAAACTTTAATACTTCAAGAAAAAAACTTGTGTAAATTAAATTAAAAAATAAAAAAAATAATTCTATTATAATAAGAAAAAAATAAAAAATAATAATTATAACACTAAAAAAATTGTTTTAATTGATTGAGTACTTGATTTAATTTTTAATTTTCGATTCACTACTTGTCTATTATGAAAAAAATATTATTTTACTTGAACCAAATAATTTTTATTTAATGATAAATGATTAATTCATACAACTAATTAATTTCTGGCTTTTAACAAATTTCAATAATCTATAAATACTTAGTTAATTAATATTAAAAAAATTATTTCAATCATAAATCAATCAAATTCGTTAATCATAAATAAATTACTTAAAATGCAGAAATTATTAGTTTATTTACAATTTAATTGACTGTATACAATAAAAATTATTTGATTCAAGTAAATATTTATTTGATAATAGACAAGAAATCGGTTGTTTAAATCAAATAAATTTTTTTTCAATAAATAATAAAGGTAAAAAAATAAAAAATTAAGAAATGTTAATAATAGTTTAAAATACTAAATTAAATTAATTAAACGTAGAAAAAACTAAATCTTTGTAGATTTAGTTTTTAGATTTTATTAAATCAAAGATAAATTAAAGATAAATGAAAGATAAATTAAAAGTAAGTTAAAAATAAGTTAAAAATAAATTTAAAATAAATTAATAATAAATTTAAAAAAAGATAAAAATAAATTAAAAATAAATTACAAATAAATTAACAATAAAGTAAAAATAAATTGAAAATAATTAAAAAATAAGTTAAAAATAAATCTGCAAAAAAATTTAACAATAAATAAAAAAAATAAATTAAAAACAAAAAATAATGAATTAAAAATAAGTAAAAAACTAATTCAAAAATGAATTTAAAAAATTGAATGAAAATTATCCCCGGACTGCGATGCTTTTCTTCTTTTTGAGAATCACATAAATATAGAATATAATATTCTAATGAACCGAGCGTGAAACATTTTTTAAATTAAAAGAGTGTTGAGGAGAAAAAAAAATCTCATAAATATACATATTTTTTTCTTCTATATATGTATGCCGGTCTGCACTTCACGCGTCGGCAATAGTCAAAGGAATCAACTTTTTGGCTCAAGTTTGTCTAGACCAAAGATTCTCACTAGATTTGTGCATTAAGAAATGTAAACGCACTTTCCAAAAATTCTCGAGAAAAAAAAATTCTACACTCACACCCGAATATATATATATAAAAAAATCATTCAAATGTTCAATTTTTTTCTATCAATTTTTTTTAATGTTGTTTTTTTTAATTGAAAAAAATTATTAAACTAATATTATATTGCAATTGAAATTATCAAGTTTAAATTGAAATGATTACATTTCAGCTAAAATTAATTGCACTCTCAATTATTAAATTTTAACTACAAATTAATTACAATCAAAATTATTAAATTTCCACTACAATTTTTAAATTTTAATTAAAATTAAATGCAATTAAAAATTTTAAGTTTCAATTAAAAATTAATTGCAATTAAATCTATTACATTTCAAGAAAAAATTCTAAATGTCAATTCCAACAAAATGCAATTTTTAATTAAAAAATTATTGAACTAATATTATTTTGCAAATAAAATTATTAAGTTTCAATTAAAATTAAATACTATCATTAAATTAATTAACTAAAATCATTTACAATCAAAACTATTAAATTTCCACTAAAATTTGTAGATTTCAATTAAAATTAACTGCAATTAAAATTTTTAAGTTTCAATTAAACTTAATTGCAATCAAATCTTTTAAATTTCAAGTAAAATTTTTATTTTTAATTAAACTTGAATGCAATTAAAATCATTAAATTTCAACTAAATTAATTGCAATCAAAATTTATTTTATTCTAACTAAAATTTTAATTCCAACTGAAATTTTAAATTCTAACTAAAATTTTAAATTCCAACTGAAATTTTAAATTCTAACTAAAATTTTAAATTCCAACTGAAATTTAAAATTCTAACTAAAATTTTAAATTCCAACTAAAATTTTTAATTCTAACTAAAATTTTAAATTCCAACTAAAATTTTAAATTCTAATTAAAATTAAATGAAATTAAAATCAATTGCAATTAAGATAATTAAATTTCAATTAAAAGTAATTCAATTCCAATTCTAACAATTGTAAACTTTAAATTAATTTTTCTTTCATTTTTTCAATTAACCCAACGAGCGTAAGACTAAAATTTTTAAACGCCGAGCGCTGGACGTAATTAATTTTCTTATTTAAATAATTAAAAAATACTGAAAAAATTTGAACCTTTACATCATCATAAAATAATTGACAAAAAAATCAAAATTACACTTAAGTGGATTCCACCCATAGCCTTAAAAAGTCTCGCAGAATGAAAAAAAGTGAAATTAAAAAATTCTTTATAAATAATCGAAGGAGATTAATAAAAAAATATATTAAAAAAAACTGGAGGAGAATCTTAATTAAATTAATGATTGAAATCACCTGCAGGGAAGGTGGCGATCGTAAACATATCGCCTGCTGTTTTGGAGTAAGATGTAAGTTTCTGCAATTTTTTTCCGCACTGGCCGGACCAATTACTCCTGCTCCAATCTGTCCCTCTCCTCCATTTTCGTGCGATGTACTTGTTCTTGGCTCGATGCCCAAAAACCTGTAATTCAAAAGCGGTGTTCAAATTAATAACTCAATTTTTCAATTTTTTTTTCTTCATTATTATAAAATAGAATTATAAATGTAACAATAATTACTCATTAATAATTTTGTTAATAAGAATAAAATATAATTAATAAATGTCAATTTATTATCAAAAAATCAATATTAATTTATTATCAAAAAATCAATATTAATTTATTTGCAAAAAAATCAATATTAATTTATTTTTAAAAAAAATTAATTTATTTAAAAACAAAATAATACTAGGAAATAAAATCAATCGATTACTTTAAGGACAAATAACATTTTTACTATGTCTCTAAAGTTTTGAACATTCAAATAAACGAAAATTTCTCCTTCTTATTATTTTTCAATATTATTATCTGTAAATAACAATTTAAAAAAATTTTTAATAAATATTGAGAAAATAATTTATTTTCTAATTTGTAAATTAATATTTCCTACCAAAATTCAAACATAAAAAAAGTAACAACAAAATTCGTTCATTTGCGAACGTTTAGAACTATAGGGTCTTTTTTTATTGTCATAATTTTGTTGAAATAATAAATTCCTGCTATATTTCTAAATAAATATAATTGTTTTTATATTATTTACACTATTTTTGTATTTATTGAAAATATTATTAATATTAATTACAAAATAAAATATAATATTATAATTATATACTATAGGTATTATAATTATATATTATAATATTAATAATAAATTAGGCATTTCTATTAATTATAGTTCTACAATAATATTGTTATTAATACCAAAGTAAAACAATAAAAAATATTAGTTAATTATTTTAAGGTAAAATAATATTATTGTTATATCAATATCAATAGTAGTATTATGCTTTTAGTAATGGGATCCAAATTATCGACAATGAATCAAAACAATTAAATAGCAAAATTAATAAAAATCTAATTAAAAATAAAATATATTTTCTTATAAATATTGGGTATGTTTTTATTTTCCTCACTATTTTTATTATTACGATCAATATTATTATTATTAATTTTTATCATCATAAAAAATTATTAATGATTCTTAGAAACAAATTTTTCTCATCATTATTTTTTTTAATTTATAAAAACATTAAAAATTAATTATATAGTGCCGATAAGTTTTCATAGAGTAAATTTAAATAATTTTATTTTATCTAAATGTCAAATTTAAAAAAATGAAAAATAATTAAATACAAAATTCCTTGGTTAATTTATTTTCATTCTAATTTATTTATTTATTCAAGTATCAAGTATTTAGGCTTTATTTATTATTTTTATTTCTCTTATTATTTTGATTTTAATTTTTTTTCATTGATTTACTTTTATTGATGAAAATTTGTATTTCTTTTTCAACAATTTATTGAATTAAAATAATTGGAGGATTTAAAAAAAAACAAATTTAAATAAATTGAAAAAAAAAATTAAATAGAAAATTTGTTGGTTGAAAGTAAAATATATTTTTACTTTGGAAATAATTTTTTTGTGCCATAAATATAAATATATACACATCTTCTCTGAAGTGGAGATTTCGACACTTGTATACTTGCATTGGCAAATCAAACTGATGCTTATATATTTCGATAGAGAGGGAACTAAATTCATATTCTGCTTCTTCTATTGTTAAAAATTTGTATTTACGATGAGGCTTAGCCCTTTGCCAAATACAAGCTTTGTATCTTCGCAGAGAGAGAAATTCTGAGACTGGACCGTAGAAACGATCCTGCAATATTGAAATATTTCGAAGCCATTTCGAAAATCCCAATGCTCTTCGATTGCATTTCTACTCAATCGACAAGTTATTTTTATTTCGTTGCTTTTTTTATTGTACTTATTTCATTATAATTTCTTCATTATTATTATAATAATTATTATTTTATAATTAATATTATTACTATTTTTGTTATTATTACTTTCATTATTTTTATTGGTATTATTTTTATTATTATTATTTTACTCTCAAATATTACACACAGAACGTTATTGTTATTATTATTATTATTATCATTATTATTATTATTATTATTATTATTATTGTGCAAAGAACAAAATTTATTATTTTCAAACATGAATTTTTGAATAAATTCACATTCGAACTTTAAACAAAATTTAATTATTAAATGATTTACTAATGAATTATTCTTGTTTATCAATTTCAAAAAATTTAATAAAATTCTTCGCAAGAGTTGATTTATTTTCATAAATAATAATTATTTTCAGTAAAATTTTACAAAAGAATTCAATTTCTCTTCTTAATTAGTTATAAAGTTTTACAAAAGAATTCAATAATTTTCTACAACTTTAAGAAATCCTTCAAAACAATTTAAGGGCATTTGAACCACTATGACGTCACAATGTGTAAAAGCATGAGTTTTAAAATTGTGACGTCATCATGGTTCAAATGCCCTTAATTGTATTTACAAATGGTAAAAAAGTAAAAATCTTTACAAAAATCCAATTATTCTCTAAACTTTTATTAAATCCATTCAAAACAATTCAATGATTTTTTAAATAGTAAAATTTTTACAAAAATTTAATTATTTTGAAAGAAAATTTTTCAAAACAATTCAAATTTTCTTCTTAATTTCTTATAAAATCTTTGCAAAAAGATTTATTTATTAATTAATTATTATTATTAACAATTAATTAATTAACAATTATATGTTCATTAAAATTTAACGAAGGAATTCAATTTTTTTCTTTGAATTCGTTATAAAATATTTGTAAAGAAATAAAACTCGATTCAATTATTTTCAAAAATTTTGAATTAATCCTCCGAAAGAATTCAAAAATTGTAAAATTCTTTGCAAAATTGGTATTAAAAAAAATAAATTTACGAAAGAATTGAATTTTTTTCTGAATACGATAAAAAAAATTTTAATAGAATTCAATTATTTTATATAAAGTTTTAATAAATTCACCGATAAAAGAAATTCTATTACACTTATAAATGGTAAAATTCTATTGTTTTCAAATACAATTCTAATAAAATTTCATGAAATTTCGTGAATTCAATTATTTTCTTAATTCAGCATAAAAGTTTTCAAAAGCATTAAATTGTTTTTTCTAAAATATTAATAAAATTTAATAATGAAATGTTTATAAATGTTTACTGATTCAATTATATTAACAAACACGATTATTTAAAAAATTTGAAAGAAATTTGAAAAAATCAATTTAAAAAAAAATTTTATTTTAAATTATTTGAAAAAAACTTAATTATTAAAAAAAAATTCAAGAACATTTTTTAAAAAGAATGAAATTAGAATTTTCAAAAAATTTCAACAAAAATTCTTCGTTACAATTTAATTGTTTTCCTAAATAATAAAATTTATCGGAAGGAAATTCACGGAAAAACTTTTTTCAAGAGTCATTACTAAATTTATTCAAGAACTCAGGATATGGGAAAAATTTAGAACTTGTTTAAGAAAAGTTCAATCTTCATTAAAGAATTTTCAGGTGTTTTTCTAATGGCTTGGAAATTATTGTTCTTGACGCTGCGACTGAGTTGTTCAGTCACTGCGCGCTGAAAAAGTCTCGAACTATTTAAGAAAGAAGACGTAGCGTAACCAATAGGTATACAGCGCCACTTGGCTTTAAACGCTTTAAAACGATCTAAAACTAAAGTATCGTAACGCGTCCCTGCAGCCGAGTGGCATAAGGCGGAGCGATCTTGAGTCTCGAGGTCTCAAGTTCGACTACTCAGGCGGGCAAATTTTTTTCGCTAATTTTAAATTTTTCTATTCTTAAACCAGTTCAGGACTTTTTCAAAAAAATTCAATAAGTAGTCCAGAAATGTACTACAGTTATCCCCGAACAGCTTAAAATAATGTTTCAATCTATGGTTTTGTAGCATTTCTTGTTTTATTTCCATATCCTGAGTTCTTGAATAAGTTTAGTAATGACTCTTGAAAAAAGTTTTTCCGTGTTCTATTATCAAATTTTTTGATGAAATTCTTTGCAACAATTCGATGATTTTCAATACGTTAATTTTAAAATTAAAAATATTTGAGAATAAAAATTATAAAAAAGTTGAAAAAAAACAAAAAAGGTAAACAACAACTGTAAATTTAAACTGCGAAGATATTACAGGAGTACAACGATTATTATTGTTATTATTGTTTTTCTATTTTTTTATTATTATTATATTATTATTATATATTGAGTATTATTACATATTTACATTGTTTATAATATTAATATTAACTATTTTCCTTTTTTCAGTCATTATATATTGTTTTCAATTTTGCTTATTTTTGAATCTCGCGCCAACAATAGTTTCAAAAACTGCCGCCTAGACGGCATGAAAATCCTCTCACAAGCGGAATAAAGAAGAGAAGAAATAATACAAAAATCGTTTCCTTTTAGTTATGAAATTAACAAAAATAAATTAAAATATTCAATAAATTGTAAATATTAAGAGAAAACTTCCCCCAACTGAGTGTTAAGCTCAAAAATCGTCTATTTTTCAACATATATATATATTTTTTCTTAATTAGAAATTTTTTTTTTTTAATACGGTAATATAATAGGAATTATTTTCCCTTGATACGATCTCGAAAGAAATTTGAAGCTTCAAATCGATCGAGGAGAGAAGCGCACAGGAGACTATATATGACGAGGGTGACACAAAACCAAGAAAAGAAGAAAAAAAAAAAAAAAAAAAGGGGGTAAGTCGAGCCTGTGTGCAGACTTTCTGCTGTGTGTCCTCTCTTGGGAAAGGTAAGAGAGAGGTATATATATATTATAGGGGCGAAGGAGAGGGGGTGGTGGTGGGGGTTGAGGATTAAAAAATATAACCCACAGGGGGAGGGGGGTATAGTGCAAAATACGACAATAGCTAAAAGCAACAGGAAAAAAAATCCATATTCAGATTCGATGGCTAAGATGAATGTCGTCTATTCAGAAAAATTGTCCGTGTGCCGCCCATTATTATCATCGTTATTGCGCAACCAATGATTATTATTTGAGGGGTATCGCATTGCCGTCATAACCACGTCAGAGGGAGCATTGTCCACGTGACAGCGATAAGGCCCATTTGCCAGTGAAGTATTCACTAACCGCATAATGGGATAAAATTCGAAAAGCCCAACAATGGTCCTCGACGTACTGCCTTCAACCCCCCGAGAAGGGTAATTATAACCCCGCCAATTTTTTTTTTTTTTTTTTTTTTTGTGGGAAACGTATTAATTACACATTGTTATAATGAATATTCATTAAGCTCCTTATTCCACGAATTTGACTCGTGAGTTTGAAAAAAAATTTTCATATTTTACCGCAATTTTTTTTTTATTCTTGAATTGAAGGTAAAGGTGTGTTCACCGCTCTCTGCATTTTGATTAGCACAAACGTTTACTATTTTAAATATTGATGAGACGAGCTTTTGCTTTCGAATTAGTAAATTTATATAGTAAATAATATAGTAAAATATTCTATGTAATAAATAGTAAAATTAATTTACTACATAAAAAATTTATTTTTATTATAGTATATTTTACTATATTATTTATTTATTTATTAATTTTCATAATGGTCAAAATTAATTCAAGAGCAAAA
The DNA here is from genome assembly GCA_032872475.1 of Leptopilina myrica (nomen nudum). Classification (NCBI taxonomy): domain Eukaryota; kingdom Metazoa; phylum Arthropoda; class Insecta; order Hymenoptera; family Figitidae; genus Leptopilina; species Leptopilina myrica (nomen nudum). Next base: position 28,496,563 of record CM065465.1, on the reverse strand, counting down.
TGTCAACCACTGATTCAAATTAGGAAACATTTTTACTAACTAAAAAGCAGAGAGCAAATACTTTTTTCTCAACAAAAAAATGTAAAGATAAAATTCAAAATTCTTCAAAATGAAAACAAAATTTTGTAACCAATTGAATATTCTTGTCGAACTTGCATTATTTATAAAAATAATTAAATGTTTGACTAGAATTTTATTAAATTTTTTTTTAAATAATTGACTTCTGTTATATAAAATTTTATTAAAATAGTGAATATTGAAAATCTTTGAATTCCGGCAAAAATTTTGAAAATAATTGAACTTCTGCAATAAGAAAAATAATTGAATTCTTGCAACAAATTTTTTAGAACAAAATCTTTTAAAGAATTGAATTCCTGTGAAGAATTTTATATTTGAAAATCACTGATTCAGGGGAAAAATATTATTTTTGAAAATAATTAATTGTCAATGAGAAATATCATTTAAAAACTTCGAAAATAATTAAAATCTAATAACGAATTGAAAAAAAGAAAAATTTTAAATAATTGTAATGCTTGGAAGAAATTTATTTTTTACAAAAATAATTGAATTGTTTTGAAGAACATTTTATTAAAACTTTCTGAAAAAATAGAATTTTTCATAACTATTTGTTTTTAATTCTCTGAATATATTTGAATTCTTTGGAGAAACTTTATTGTAAAAGTAAAAATAATTGAAATAATACAAAAAAATTTATAAAAAAAAATTTGTAACTAACAAATAATAAAATTTCTGCGAAATTTTTATGAAAGTTATGCTTAAATTTAATAAAATTCTTTTTGAAAATGTTACTGAAATATTAGATATTAAAAATAATTAAAACGAGGGAAAATTTTTTAATATAATTGAATTTTTGCCAAGAACTATAATATACTTTTTTGAAAATTATTGAATTTTTGCAATAACTTATAATTTCTGAAAAATTTATTTTTATTAAAATAATTGAAAAAAAAGAAAATTTATTTAAATTTTTGAAAAAAAGACTTTTGAACAACATTTTTTATTATTTATAAAGATAGTTTCAATTTCGCCCAGAATTTAAAAAATATTTTTGGAATATAGTTTAATTATTTTGCAAAGAATTTTATTACTTTTAAAAATTATTAAATTTCTACAAAAAATATGTAATTATAATGTAAAATTAAAATTTTTTTTCTTAAGAAGAATTTTATTGGAAACAATTAAATTGTTTAGGAAAAATTTATTAAAATTGAAATTTCATTAACTAAATTTTGTAAAAAACTTTTTCAAAACATAGTTAAATAATATAATTTTTAATAACATTTTACTAAATTTTTTATTAATTTGTGAAAATAATTGAATTTTTGCAACAATTGATAACGTCTCGAAAATTCAATTTTTATTAGTTTATTTAATTAAAAGTCTTCAATAAATCCATTATTCTTAATGACAAATTATAAACAAACTAAAAAACTTGACAATTTAAAAAGAATTCAAATTATTTAAACTTTGATTTTTTTTTTTTATCAACAAAAATAATTTATTTCCTAAAAAGAATTTTATTATTTATGAAAATAATTGACATATTGTGGTGAAAGTTATGCCAATTTTTTGTAAATAATTAAATTCTTTGGGAAAACTTTATTAAAATAGTAGATATATTGAAAATCATTGAATTTGGGTAAATTTTTAGAAAATAATTGAAATTTTCACAAGAAATTTATTAAAATTTTCGAAAAAAAATAATTTCAAAACAAAATTTTATTATTCATAAAGAGAGTTTAAGTCACGCTCAACAGTTTTAAATATTTTCGAATATAATTTAATTATAGCGAAGAATTTTATTACTTTTAAAAATTATTGAATTTCTACAATAAATTTGTAATTAGTTTAATCTAAAATTCAATTGTTTTAGTGTTTTCCACTAAAATTCTTCTATAAATGAATTATTTTTAAATAATTAATAAAATATTCCTGTATATTGAAAAATTTGACTAATTTCAGAAGAATTTGATTTATTAAAATTTTTCAAAAGTCAACGTTATTTAAAATTTAGGAGCAATAATTTTATGATTAAATTTTTTAATTAATTTTAATTTTAATTAAAATTTTTTTCAACATGTAACTTTCGTGATTTCAAATTTTCCAAGATTAAAGTTATGAAAAAAGAAATTATTGTCAGAAATGGAAAAAATTGAAGGTTTGTATTAGAATTCGTGGTAATTTCATATATAGTTTAAGAGGCAAGCAAAAAAAGGGCCCAAAAACTCAGAATTTTCTTAAGAATTCTAAAAATTTAGTAAAGGGCCCAAAAATTCCGAATGTTCTTAAGAATTCTAAAAATTTAGTATTTTTCAGTATTTTAAATATAAATCTCTAACTTTTTTCTAATTAATTCTATTTTATTGCATTTATTATTAATTTTTTTAAATTTATTTATAATTTGTTATTATTCATTTTTTTATTTATTTTTTATTTATTATTATTATTATTATAATTATTATTATTATCCTTGAGGATGAAATGATAATTTTTCTTTTTTTCTCCTTACGATAAATTGTTTAAGTGTTTAAAGAAAGCTCTCTGTCACTATATAACAGGTTTATTAAAAGTTTGCACATATGTTTATTTGTGTTTGTGTATCTGTGTGTATGGGAAAATGAAGAAGTTGAGTAGATCATTTAAAGACTGTAATATATAACTGTAGACTAATAAGATAAAGGTAAGGATCGCCACTATACTCTCATTCTCAGGAGAAGCAAACTGTTGCAGATTATCACTGAGTGCTGAGTGGATTCTTTGGAATTGCATTTAATTGCTTTGCCATGCATATAAGCATGGTCTCTCTCCATCGGTCCAATAGAACTCAAATGTCTTCGTTATATACCCCCCTCACTACCACCACCTTCCTTTTTTTTCCACATTATCTTATTTCAGAATCGACTCTCTTTTAATGCTCATGCCTTGTTTTCAACCTTTCCAATCCTTTAATTCGCCAAATACTTCAAATTATACAAATTTAAAACAGAGAGAGAAAGAGAGGAAAAAAAATAAATAAAAGAAAGAAAACTCGATTCCAATTAAGAATTCGACATTTTTTCCCCCCCTCTCCTCCCTTTTTTGATCGTAAAATTTAATCATAGAATTCACTTTATTTGAATCGTAAAATTTTAAAAGTGGATAATAATATTGAGAAAAGTATTTTTTAATGATAAAAAAAAAATTTTTTTATGAAGTGGACGAAGAATCAATTAGATTTGTTTTGATTATAAAAGGAATTTTTGGCTGAAATTATTGTCGAATTGAGCTAATTGGAGATTTTTTTAGTCGAACTCTATAAAGAGATTTGTAAAATTAAAAAATTATGGACGAATTTTGTTTAAATCGTTATAAATTTCAACTAATTCGCAATCAGTTAGTTGTTTAGAATTCAAACGATTGGTGAATTTTTTAAAAGTCCCATCTAATTTATTTGGAAATAACCAAAAATTTAGTTGAATGAAAATATCTAAAGATGCGATTGCAATATATTTATGTTATAAAACATTTTAATGAGGAATAAATGCTACTAAATAAAAATAAATGGTAATAAATAAAAATAAATGGCAAAAAAGAATGAGAATTAATTATAGTAAGTAACAATTAATGACAATAAATTGATAATAAAATGCTGAAAATGACGAGAAATATAATATTGAATGCTAATAAATTATGACAAATGACAAGAATATTGTTTAGTGACAATTATCACTATGATTGATGATGCAAACAATAAATGATGATAGAACAGAACAAATCATTTTATACAAACAGACAAAATAATACAAAAAGACAAAATAGGAAAGGAAAAAATAATGCAAAAGCAAAAATGCAGAAGCAAAAAATATGGATGCAAATAAAAGAAAGAAAAAATAGAAAAAGAAGGTAGTACGAAAACAAACATGATAGAAAAATGAAATGTTCCGAAAACAAATGATTCGCGAATGCGTATGAAAATTAGTTAGTACACACACATTGAGAATAATGTAAAGAAAGAAATTTTGAGTGTTTAAAATTTATACGATGTTAGGATTTATTTGTATAGGTTTGTTGTTTTTTTTATTTAAAAAAATTTTTTTTTTGTTTTGTTTCTTGAGGGTTTAAAATATGTATTATGGATATAACGAAGCATAGTTGTTTTTACATGATTGAATGGAAAGCATCAGGGTTGCGGCATTGCACATCGTTGGTCGGTGTACTCTACTTGATATCCCAGGGGCAATATGCCTCTGCACTTTTAGAGTTTTCCTAAATAAATCTACATATAACGTTCACGATATACGCATATCAACATGGGTTTAAATCGTAAACAAGAACAATGGCTTTACCCCGGAGGATATTTCGCATACCCTAATTAAGAATGGCCTTGTTTTTTAGCAAACTTGCAAAAAATTTATTTGCATCATCATCGTCATTTATTGTTGTCATCATGTATAGCATAATTTTTGTTCGTCGTCAACTTTATTATTATAACATCATCTTCATCATCATTATATCATCATTATCATTATCATCATCACCATTATTAACATCATTATGATCATAATTATTATTATCCTCATTATTATTACCTTACACGAAGAAAAAGAGATTGTTACATCTACTACCGGATTGTTAATATTGAACTACCAAATCTGATTTGTTGTTAAAACAGTTTTTTGGTTCTCCTAACAACTTGAAATTGTTGTGATAACAATTCATTTATTTGAGAGAACAATCCGCTAGTAGATGTAACAATCTCTTTTACTCCGCGTAATTATTATCATCTTAATTATTACCATCATCTTTAGCATCTTTATTATCATTATCATCATCATCATCATTATCATCATAATCATTATTATTAATATTATTATTATAATAATCATCATTATTACCATCTTCTTCATCTTCATCATCATCATCATCATCATCATTGTTATCATTATCATAATTATTATCAACATCATTTTTATTACTTTCATAAACAACTCATTGTCATTTATAACCATAACCAACATCGTTAAGATGATCCTAAATTTTTCTTAAATTCTAACAGGGTTGCTACATATCAGGGAATTGTCAGGGAAATTAAATTTGATCAGACAAATCAGGAAAAATGCAGCGATTTCTAGCAAAAGTACTGAAAATAATTAAATTATCAAAACTCATAAGAAAATTTAAATATTTTTTTGTTTGCCTCTTAAATTATATATGAAATTACTGCACGAATTCTAATACAAAACCTTCAATTTTTTCAATTCCTGACAATAATATTTCTTTTTGAACAATTTCGATCTTAAAAAATCTTAAATCTTGAAAAATTTGAAATCACGAAAATAACATTTTGAAAAAATTTTCATTTAAAATTAAAATTAATTAAAAAATTTAATCATAAAATTATTGCTCCTAAATTTTAAATAACGTTGACTTTTGAAAAATTTTAATAAATCAAATTCTTCTGAAATTAGTCAAATTTTTCAATATACACGAATATTTAATTAATTATTTAAAAATAATTCATTTATAGAAGAATTTTAGTGGAAAACACTAAAACAATTGAATTTTAGATTAGACTAATTACAAATTTATTGTAGAAATTCAATAATTTTTAAAAGTAATAAAATTCTTCGCTATAATTAAATTATATTCGAAAATATTTAAAACTGTTGAGCGTGACTTAAATTTTCTTAATGAATAATAAAATTTTGTTTCGAAATTAATTTTTTTCGAAAATTTTAATAAATTTCTTGTCAAAATTTCAATTATTTTCTAAAAATTTACCCGAATTCAATGATTTTCAATATCTACTATTCTAATAAAGTTTTCCAAAAGAATTCAATTATTTACAAAAAATTAGCATAACTTTTACCGCAATATGTCAATTATTTTCATAAATAATAAAATTCTTTTTAAGAAATAAATTATTTTTGTTGATAATAAAAAAACAACCCAAAAGTTTAAATAATTTGAATTCTTTTTAAACTCTAGTCAAGTTTTTTGGTTTGTTCATAATTTGTTATTAAAAATAATGGATTTATTAAAGACTTTTAGTTAAATAAACAAAAAAAAAAAATTCGTGACGTTATCAATTGTTGCAAAAATTCAATTATTTTCACATTAAAAAAAATTTAATAAAATGTTATTAAAAATTATATTATTTAAATAAGTTTTGACAAATTCCCAGGAATACAATTATTGTCAAAAATGTTTGTAAAAATCTTCGAAACAATTCAATTATTTTTGTAAAAAATAAATTTTTTCCAAGCAATTCAATTATTTAAGAAATTTTAATAAAATTCTTTCCAAGAATTCAATTAATTTCAAAAATAAACATTTTAACAGTAATTTAATTATTAAAATTTTTTTTTGTCAGATCAATCAGATAAATCTTTGTCAGATTTAAATTATTTTCAATTTTTTTAATGAAATTTCTCGATAAAAATTAAATATTTTCAAAAATAATATTTATCTCCGAAATTCAATACATTAAAATGTTTTTAAATAAATTTCGTTGCAAGAATTAAATTATTTTCACAAATAAGAAAAACTTATTGCAGAATTTCAATTAATTTTTATAAAATTAAAAAAAAAATGATATAAAATTGCAGAATTTCAATTAATTTTTATAAAATTTAAAAAAAAAATGATATAAAATTGCATTTATATTCTTTAACTTTTTTTAAATTCACCGAAAGAATTTAATTACTTAAAAAAATGTTCATAAAATTCTTCTTAAAAATTTAATGATTGAATAAATTATTTTCTTTCGTATTTAAATAATTGAATTCTTTAACTTTATAGTATAAAAAAACATTTTTGCTTCCTGAATATGATGCTGAGTCTCTTTTTTTTTGTTTTAAAAAACAAAAAATATAGCTGACTCGTTTTTAACGAAGTCTCTCAATATTTAGTTTTTGTTTTAAAATATAGTCTAATATTCTGCTTAGAAAGTAACGAATACTATTTTTAACAATGTTAATAAAATTCCTATTAAATAATATCATTTTCATTACAAACAAATAATGGAACAAAAATTATTTTTAAATAGCTCCGTCTCCTTTTTTTTTGCTTTTTGTTAAATCTCCGAAATTAGAGAAAATAGAGTGAAATGCTTTTCAAAACTTTACAGTAAACATTCAATATATATATATATATAGTGAATTGACTTTTGTACAAAAGGATACGTTGATCCTCAATTTTGTGCAAGATATACTCTGAACTGAATGAAAATTGAGGATTGAAAGAAAAAAAAAAAGATGCGATTCACTCGAATAAGGAGGCAAGAAAGAAATTGAGTGGAATAAGTGGAGGAAACTGTTTTCTTTTGAACTCCCTTTTTTTTACAATATATATATACTTTTATTAATTCCAGTGCTTTTTCCCTCTTATTATTTGAGAATAGAGAAAGAAAAACTTATTCATTTCTTGTTGATTCTAAAATAAACTCTTCAAGAAATTTTTTTAAACCATCTTCAAAATTATTTCTAACATTTTTTTAAAGAAGGCTATTAAAATCAAAAAAATAATATTTCTCTAAATTAATAATGATCGGTAATAGAACGTATTAAATTTTTGGTTGTTAAATGAATTTAATATTTGGTAATAAAATGAAAAAGTTTCGTTATCTTAATTTTTTTTATAAAACTTTTGGTAATAAATTTAATTAAATTTTCGGTTAATGACAATACGAATATTTTCTTTACAATTAGTGTAAATGTTTGTTAATCGAATCAAATAAATATTTGGTATAACGAGTTAAATTTTTTTGTACAAATACGAATCAAATTTTTGGTAATAAATTGATTAAATTAAATTAAATTTTAATTAACAAAATACTAATATTTTCGTTAAGTAACTGCTTCTTAATTGGGCCAAAGAAATTTTTGGTAATAGAACGAATTAAAGTTTTCGTATAAAAGAAGGAATTATTATTATTATTTTTTTTTTGGTTAATATACTCGAGGTGTAAAATGTTTTGAAGGTTTATATTAGAAAGAAAGGAAAAGGATTTCATCAAGTATAAGGAGTGGTTTCATGTGTTATATTGTAAACAAAATACTATACTCATACGTTTTATGTAAATACAGATGCGTATGCCAAATTTATTTGGCACGCGTTTTGTAAATAGAGCAAAAATTGCATACCTCTTTACACACATATATTGCCTCTTGCGTTGAAATCATTTGACACGAGGTGTCGAGAGAATTCGTTAAAAATCAATCCTCTAACATTTCAGTTTCGGTCCCTTAAGGGTAAATTCTTTCTTTTTTCACTAAAACATCAGCAAAAAATATTTTTTTAAACCACAAAATTATCGAATTTAATAAAATTTTATTTAAAAAAAAATACCTCAATTAATAAAATTGTATTTAAAAAAAAATACTGAATCAGTGCTGCCAGATGATTAAAAACACAAATCTCCAAGCATTTCTTATTTATCTTCAGAAATCTTTAAACTATAGTCAAAAAAATTTCTTCAAATTTTGGTTATAATTTTTTAAGTAAAGTAAAGTTTTAAGTTTTTTTTAAGTTTTTTAAGTTTTTAAGTAAAGTAAATGAAATTAAATTTCGAAAATATTTTTAAAGACATTGCAAAACAATTTTTTTTTATCCTAATTCGTTATGAAATCTTTGCAAAAATTTAAATATTTCCAAAAGAATTCAATTATTTTCTAAAATTTTAATAAATCGTTTCAGACAATTTAAATTCTAATTATAAATAGTAAAATTCTTATAAAAAATTCAATTATATTCCATATACGATATAAAATTTTAATATAATTTAACGAATAAATTCTTCAAAACAATTAAATTTTATTTTTTTAAATAATAAAATCTTTGTAAAAATTTAATTATTTTCTAAAATTCTAATAAATCCTTCAAAACAATTCAATTTTATTTATAAACAGTAAAATTCTTTCTTAAAATTCCACGAAAGAATTTAATTTTCAAAAAAAAATATAATAATATTTTACGGTAACATTCAATTATTTTCTTAAACTTTAATAAACCCTTGGAAATAATTTAATTATTTTTTAAAATAATAAAATCTTTGCAAAAATTCAATTGTTCTCTAAAATTTTAATAAATCCTGCAAAGCAAGTGAATTATTATTTTTTAAACAGTAAATTTTTTGCATTTAATTATTTTAAAGAATGTTTCTTAAAAGTATTCAATTTTTTCTTAATTCGTTACAAAATATTTCCAAAAAGTAAACTATTTTAAAAAGAATTTAACGAAGAAATTCATTTTTTTTCTTAATTCGTTTTAATTCGTTATAAAATATTTTCAAACAAATAAAGCATAATTTCAAAAAATGTTATAAAATTCTTCACAAAAATTCAATTATTTTTATAAATAATAAGAGTTTTCGGATGAATTTAATTATTTATAAGCAAAATTTTAACAAAATATTTTGATTGAAAACTATTTTTTTTAAATCTTCACAAACGAATAAATTTTGTTAATTTTTCAATTTCAAGAAAGAATTCAATTTTTCTTAATTTCTTTATAAATTTTGTCCAAAGAATTCAATTATTTTCTAAAACCTTAATAAATCCTTTGAAACCACTCATTTTTTTTTAAAATAATAAAATGTTTGCAAAAAATTTCAAACATTGCAATTATATTGAATAAATTTCGTCAAATTTTTCCTAATTTCTTTGTCAAATTTGTCAAAAGAATTAAAATATATCCTAAAATTTTCATAAATCTTTCGAAACAATTCAATTACTTTTTTTATATAGTAAAAGCTTTACAAAAATTCAATTATATTCAATAAATTACGTGAATTGTTATTTTCTGAAATTTTAATAATTTCTTTGAAAAAAGTCATTTATATTTATAACTAGTAATATTTTGTCGAAAATTCAATTAATTTTAAATTACAATTTTACAAAATAACTTTCATTAGACAATTTTTTTCATGAAATTTTATTAAAATGGTTTTGAAAATAATTGAAATTCCTGCTCGGAAAAAATTGTATTTAAAAAAAATAACTAATTTAATAGAATTTTATTTAAAAAATGACTAAAAGTAGTGTTTAATAATTTATATGTGCTTTGCTTCATTTCGTTTGTGAGAGAATTTTCATGCCATCTAGGCGGGAATTTAGTGAACTGTATTGGCGCGAAATTCAAAAAAAGGAAAAAATTCACACAATGAAAATTGCTACAAAAATTTAATTTTCTTTTCTCTTGAATTTGGGACAAAATTTTGTCTTTTTTCCCGATCCTAAAGAATATTCTCCGATTCCAAAAAAAAATTATTAAATACTAAAAAAAAATTGTTTTATTTTTTTCTTTTATTATTATTTTTTTATTTACGAATTTCTTTATAAGTCGATGCGAAAAACTATTATTTTAAGTGAAAAGTTTGAATTTTAAACGAAAAGTTTTAATTCTAAGCAAAAAGTTTTAATTCTAGGCGAAAATTTTTATTTCCAGGAGAACAAATTTCTTCCACACGGGAGTTAATAAAAAAAAGTGGTTTGTTTTTTAGTAAAGTATATAATATAAGACATGATTTAGTCTTATGTGCGAAAATGGATGAAGAACGTTTAGAGCTAATCTAGACACAAAATAAACGATTGGGCGCCTAAAGGCAAAGTCGATGATGACGCTATATATATATATATGAATTGTATGAGTTAAAAACAGAAAAATACAACGCTAAGCGAACTTCGTTTTGCTTCTATGAAATCATGCACAGATGTGCAAGAAAGTATAGGAATATGTCAGAATTTATACTACATCAGAAAAATTGTCTACAATAATAAAAAGATTGTGAAGAATGCCAGTAATGCAAATGCTCTCCGGGATATTTTCTTATTAAATTTTCTACGCTCTCTGGTTTTCAAAGAGAAAAATGTACGTTATCAGAGAGAAAAATGTGCAAAAACTCGTGTAAAAAAAAATAAAAATATTTCGTTACAAATGCATTCTGTTAAATTGTTTATTTCTACCTTTTTTACTTTTTAATTCTTAATGTTCCAACTTTTCTTCCCTTTTTACTTTTTAATATTAAATGCACTAATTATTCTTATTTTTTACTTTTTAATTTCAAATATTCTAAATTTTCTTACTTTTTACTTTTCTAACTTTTTTTTTTTGACCTCGAAAAATAAAATTTCAAAAACATACGTTCACAATAATTTAAATTCCAACTATTAAAATACAGTTCCTGAATTCTTAAAACCAGTAAAATTTTTAGTTGTTCAAGGTAAATTTTTTTCCCGTGAAGTAATAACATCTTAAAAAATGTTAGCAATTTTCTATTTGACATTTTTTTTGAATTTTTTTATGCGACATTCATTTATTAATTTCTAAATTATAAATGAAGGAAAAATAACTTGAAAATTGATAAATATAAACAAGTAGAAAATCGAGAGAATAAATAATGGTAAAAATTAAATAAAGTTAAAAAATAATGTTAAAAAAAGTTTAGCCTTAAAATTTAGAAGGGCAAATTTATATATTATGTTATTTACAAATAAAAAAAAGGAGGAGGAAGAAGAATAAAAACGAGGGAATTAAAAATTGCGGAGAGAATACCCGCGGGCGGTGTTATCAGAGTGTGTTTTATACCAGCATCCGCAAGAAGTGTACGATCCCATTGGTTAGTGTAGGCCCCGCCTTTAGCTAAACTAACCCCTTTCGCTAATTACCGCATATGTAGCCACGAACCTTGTTTCTATAGTACGTTTATTATATCCGAGTTACATATTTAAAAAATAAATTTTTTCTCAATAAAAAAAAAAAATTCACTCCTGATTTTTAATTTTTCAAAACGTTGGAAATTATTTCATACTTAATTATTATTTATTGCCCATAATCGGAATTATTTTTTCAAATTCACATTCGTGATAAAATTTAGGCACTTCGTGACAAAAATTAATAATTATTATTAAACAATAATTATAATTTAATTATAATTAGAATTATTTTTATTTTTATAAATTATTATTACTAAAATTCTAAATTTTTTCACCCGAGGTAAATAAGCAGCAAAGAATGCCATTTTTAGGCCTCGGATCGAGTTTAACGAGCCGAAAAAGTCGATTAAAAATAGAAAAAAAGTCGTTTATTTAATTCAGTGTTGTCACAAAAATTTTTATTTCGTATCTCCCTGATTCTGACTTCAATTTAAAACTTCCTGAAAAATCTAATTTCTAAAAAATACAACTACAACTTTTCCAAAATACAATTTTTTTCTATCATTCTACATAATATTATATCTGTTATTAATTTTTAAAAACTTTCCAAAAGATCTTCGAGAAATTTAATTATTTCAAAACTGTCCATTTTTTATTTTCAACAAATTACAATAGAATTTTTTCAAAAAATTTTAATCCAGAAATTCTTAAGATTAATTTTTTTACAAAGTATTTCTAAATTTATGAAAGACAATTATTTTAACAAATAAAAACAATCAAAATATATATTTAAAAGAATTATTAAATTTTTCAAGAATTTTAATTATTAAATGATTTCTCAGAAATTTTAATAAGTCTAAAAAAGAAAATTTTTTAAATTCCATGCAAATAAAATATATGTCACAAACGTGAAATTTCATAAAATATTTGAAAAATAATTAAGTTATAAAAAAAAATTCACAAATTTTTGAAAAATTTAAATTTTAAATGATTTTACCGATATTTTAATAAGTCTTAACAATTTTTTTTAATTTTAATTTACTTTGCTTGATGTGAAGAAATTTTCTTTTTTAGATTTATTAAAGTTTTGGAGAAATCATTTAATTTAAAAAAATTTAAAATAAAATACAAAACCGAAAATATTAAAAATAATTGAATTTTAAAGAAATAGGAATTTAAAAAATTCTGAGAATTAGATTATTATTAGAAAAAAATGTTAATATTGTTTTTAAAACCTAATTTTTATTATTTTTCAGTGAAATTCAATTTTTAAATCAATTTTCATAAGACAATTCTACGATAAATTCAATTATTTAAATACAAAAATAAATGAATTGTGAACAATTAAATATTTCTTAAAATTGAATTCTCAAAGATTTTTAACGACAATTCTTTTAAATAACTGAATTCTTTCGGCGAATTTTAATAAAATTTTTAATAATATAATTACATTTTTCGAGGATTAAAATTTAAAATATTGAATTGAATTCTTTTGGAAAATTTTATTAAAATATTAAAAATAATTTAATTGACAAACATTTTTAGAAAATAATTGAAACTTTGCCAAGAATTCAATTAAAATTTTCCTAATAATTAAATTTCGGAGAACAATTAAATTATTTCTAAAAATAATTAAAATTTTGCCATGAATTTTTTCAAATTCAGTTATTACTTTAAATTCACTCTACATTTAATGCTTTCAATATTTAATTATCTTAAATTTTAACTAAACTTTTGGCTTAAAACAATGTTTAATAGAAAATTCTACTAGAATTCAATTATTTAAAATTTAAATACAAAAATAAATTAAAATTAAATGCTCATAAAGAATTTTTCCAACAAATTTTTAATTAATTGAATTCTTTGGCGCAAATGAATAAAATTTTTAAGAATAATTACACTTTTCGAGGGAATTCGTTAAAAAATGTAATGGAAAATAATTGACCTGCAGTGAAATTTTTATTATTTTATGAAAATAATTAAATGTTTGTGTAAAAATTTATTAAATTTTTTTCTAAATAATTGAATTTTTTTAGAATATTTTTATTAAACAGTAGATATTGAAAATCATTTAATTAAAGAAAATTTTGTTGTAAATAATTAAAATTTTTCCAAGCATTTCATTAAAATTTTTCTAAATAATTAAATTTCTTAGACAAATTTAATTTGCATCTAAAGATAATTAAAATTTCGACAATAATTTTTCAAAATTTAATTATTTCTAAAAATTCACCTTATACAATGCTTTTCATATTTAATTATTATCTAAAATTAATTACAAAATTAATTGTGTAATAGAAAATTCTATTAGAATTTAATTATCTTGATTTAAGGGCATTTGAACCTTTATGACGTCACAGCATTAAAATATATGGTTTGCATCAATTGTGACGTCATAATGGTTCAAATACCCTTAAATACAATAATTAATTAAAATTGAATGCTCATAAAGAATTTTACCAACAAATTTCTAAATAATTAAATTCTTTTGACGAACATTAATGAAATTTTTTTGAATAATTACACTTTTCGAGGAATTACGACAAGAATTTTTAAAAACTTTTAAACATTACTGAATTTGTGCGAAGAATTTTATTATACTTTTGAAAATAATTAAATTTTTTTAATCATTTTAATATTGAATAAATTAATTATTTGTAAATTAATTCAACTTTTTTTTTGTAATATAATTCAACTATTTTTTTGTAAATGAATTCAACTATTTTTTTGTAAATTAATTCCAATTAATTATTTGTAAATTAATTACCAATTTTTTGTAAATTAATTTAACCAATTATCTGTAAATTAATTTAACTAATTATTTGAAAATGAATTCAATTAATTATTTGTAAATTAATTCGATTAATTAATTAAATTAATTTATTTTTAAATCAATAATATTATTTTAAAACTTATTTTTGTAAAAACAATTTATAATGTAGAGCTTCAATAAAAAAAAACTTCCGCTTCACGGATTTACCCCCGTTGTTCCAAAATTACCACCATAATTCAGTAGGGGTAATTTTGGAACAACGATTTCTATAAATAAATTCAGAATCTCTTTTTTTTCAAGAAAATGTTTTCCCATCAACTCAATGAGAATTTTTTTATTTCATCCAAATTAGGAAATATAAATCTGGAATATAAAAATACTTCACCATTCGATCAAATTAACGATTAAAAATATTTTAAGGCCAACGATCACACACTCTGACGCATCAAGGTAAATAAAAATACTTTTTTACATAAATATATCTATATACAAAACCAGAAGCAGTGTGTGCCTCCTGAAAATGTCGGTAAACTATGTAAGAGAGAGAGAGAGAGAGAAATCTATAATTAGAACCTGTCTTACCCATCTTCTCTGAAACAATTAATTAAAATTCTCCAATAATTAGAGGCGGGTTTAGACAGGCATCAAGAATGTTTATCAGTTTATAAAATAAAGAGGAAAAATGGAGGGGGAACAAAAAGTTGTAAAAAAAATAGAGAAAGAGAGAAAGAGAGAGAAAGAGAGAGATAAAGAGTATAAGGGGTTGGCTGATAGTGAGAGCGCTGTTCGACTTAGAATGCATTCCAGCGGTTATCAGACGATATGGGGGTAGAGGGAATATAGCCGGTGGCAAACAAGCTCTTCTCCATGATGTCGTGTTTCGTTATGAATATGATGGGAACGAAATAATACAATATGGATCTCGACAAAACCCCCTCATCAACTTGCTATGCTTCATATGGGTAATTCTCCACCAGTCAAAACAGATGAACTGTGTGTATATATTCTTTCCCAATATTATATATATATATATTCATACATACAATACTCATATGTAATTCAATTTTAAATTCCAATTTCTGAATAATCGATACATATTAATAAATTCAAAATATTTCAAGTGATTATTTCTTTCTTTTCTTTTCGGTGCGGGCACCAAATTTTTTTACTCCCCAAATTTGAATTTCATATAGTGATCCTCAAGTTTCGAACGTTCAAATGAACCAAAATTTATTTTCTATTTAAATAATTTTAAAAAACTTGCATGTAAAAAAGAAAAAGAATTAAAATTAAGTATTTTCTTAGTTAAGGGAATTCTGTGACGTCATAATATTTCAAATGCCCTTAAGACTTTAATCTTTTTACATCAGCGAAGTTCACAACGTTTATTATCAACGATTGCTAGAAAAAAAATATTTTTCTTGATAAAAAAAAACAATAAAATATTTTGTTCAAAAATTTTTCTATTTCAAATTATTGATGAAATAATTCACAAAAGTATTTTTGTGCAAAAATTTGAATATAAAATATTTTTTTTTTTAAATCGTTGATTATAAACGTTATGTACTTCACCAATATTATCTTATTAATAAACAAAATAATTTTCTTTAATAAAAAAAATAAATTAAAAGAATAGCAAAAATTCGCTGCTCATTTGAACGTTAAAAACTTTAGGTCCGTTTTTAATAAAAATTTTTACTATAATTAGAATTAGTGACTGACTATTTGCTTTGGAATTAGTAAATTTTACTTAAAAATTAGTAGAAATAGCTAAAAATTTACTAATTCAAAAGCAAAAAGTCAGTCACTAATTCAAATTAGTAAACATTTGTACTAATTCAAATTTAAAGAGTATTACGAATAGTTTTGAACCTAAATGTACCAAATAAAATAAAAATTTGTTTACCAAAAAAACATTAATAATAATAAAAAAATTTGTTTACCAAAAAAACAATAATAATAATAATAATAAAAATAATAATCATAATAATAATTATTATAATAAATAAAAACTGGATTGCCTCAAAATTTTCTTTTTCCATGATTTCCAGACGTTATTTGGACTTTTTCCTTGACCATAATAAAGAATATTTTGCGATACACTCTAAAAATTATTTAAAAAACTCAAAAAAATGTTTCTATTACATTTATTAAAAATAAATTTTTCCAAAACATCAATAACTTCTATTTTAAATAAACAGCTATTAAATAAAAATTATTTTCCTAAAGGAATTAGAATTTTTCGCAACGTTAAAATTTAAACTTTCTTGAAATTTAACGATTACAGAACAAAAAAACGAATTAAAAAAAAATTCCAGACCGTAAAATCAAAGAAAAACAGTCCAAATAGTACAGAAAAAAACAAAAATAAAAATTTTCAAAAGTCATAAAAATAAAAAATAAATAAAAAACGTTTAAAATAAATAACGAAACGCATGTGAAAAAGCCACGTTTTTACTTTTTGCACTATACAATCGAAATTTAAAATGTAAATATTGAAATCGCTGGATTTTAATTATTTATCATAAATAATAAAATTCTCCACAAAAATTCAATTATTTTCACAAATAACAAAATTCTTCACAAAACTTCTATTATGTTTATAAATAAAATAAATAAAAAAATGTCAAGAAAAATTTCAATTATTCTATGAGGAAATTCTTGAAACAATTATTTCAAGAAATAAAATTATTTTCAATAAAATTTTTATATAATGCGTAACAAAAATTAAATTACTTTTTTTTAAATATAATTCCAATTAAATTACTCGATTAATCTAATTATTTTCAGAAATTTCAGTTTTATTATTAATTTTTAAAAATTCAAAAATTTCTAACAAAAATTCTTCTTTAAATAAATTAGTTTTAAACATTTTTGAAAAAGATTTTTGAGAATTTTTAAATCCATTCGTTTACAATATTCAATTTTACCAAAAATTTCAATTGTTCCGAAGTTTTTAAAATAAAAAAAGAAATACCTATTTAAAAAAAACGTGAAATAATTTTGGAAAAAATTCAATTACACTTCTTCAAAAATAATTATTCTTTTAAATTTTAATTTAATTAATAATTTTTTTAATTAATTTTTATAAGAAAATTCTACGAGAATTCAATTATTGAAATACAAAAATTGAATTCTCATAAAGAATTTTATGGATAATTTTTGAAAAATAATTGTATTTTACGATCAATTTGATCAAAAATGTATTAAAAATGCTTAAAAATTTGAGATAAATTTAATTAATAATAATAATAACAATAATAATTAAATCATTGTATAAATTCTATTATATTTTGAAAAATAATTCGAATATTGTCAAGAATTCTATTAAAATATTTGAAAATAATTGAATTTTAGAGAAAAATTTTCTTATACTTTTAAAAAAAATTCAAATTTTCCCAATAAGAATTTTATTAAAAAAATGTAAAAAGTAATTAAATTACGTTGAAGAATTTTATTATTAGTAAATGTTATTGAAATTTTGAGACGAATCTTTTAGGTAAGTTTTCTTAAATAATTCAAATCTTTTATAAAATTTTATTAAAATATAGTAAAGTTTGAAAATCATTAAATTGAAAATAATTTTTTTAAATAGTTGTAATTTTGCCAAGAATTTCAATGAAATTTTTGAAAAGAATTGAATTTTCAAGAATTGCATTATTAATGAAAATAATTAAATAATTGAAAGGAAATTAATACAAAACTTGTAAATAATTGAATTATTGCGAAGAAATTTACAGAAAATTTCTAATTAATTTAATTCCTGTAAAATTTGTATTATTTATGAAAAAAATCAAAAGTTTGCGTAAAACTGTATTAAATTTTATTCCAATACTTAAATTCTTTGGGAAAATTGTATTAAAATAGATTTCGAAAATCATTAAATTTAAACAAAATTTTTTTAAAATAATTTAATTCCAAAGGAAAATTTTATCACTCAGATCAATAATTAAATTTTAAACAAGAATTTAAAAAAAAAACTTTAATAACATAAATTTTTAAATTAAATAAATATTAAAAATTTTTGTTCACAATTATTTGCAATGTCGAATATAATATTTACTAAATTATTATTTACAAATTTATTTTTCTTTTGTTTTTCACGTACTTACTTGGCGATAGTAGGAAGCGACGATTTTCCGGTTTCGAATAAATTACGCATTAAAATTCCATTAGAAAATAATAATTCTGGTATAAAACATTGCAGAAGAATAATTGGAAAATACACTATTATTAATTTTTAATTGTTAACTACACGAATTTTTAGCACTTAATTACAGTTTTAATAGCGAAATTTAGATAATGGCGAATTTTTTCTTCTTTGCCACGTGGTCCGTTCTCGATAGTAGTAGAAGCGACACTAGCGCTCTGCGGGAAAAGTGTTGCAACTCAGGCGGGAGAACGAAAATCATGAACTATATAATTTTATAGATTTTTTTTAATACAAAAAAGAAACTTTAAATAAAAATTCAAATTAGAAAAGAATTTCCTAGAAATTTCAGACACTGAGAAATAATTATAAATTATTCTTTTTCTGTACGCCACGTGCTCCGTTCGTAACAGAACTACAAGCGACACCAGCGCTCTGCGGAAAAAGTCTTGCAACTCAGGTGAGAGGATCAAACTCGAAACTTGAATCAATTATTTTTATAGATTTTCGTCGAATATTTACAATTGTAATTTAATAATAATTCGATTTTGAAACACGAAGTGAGTAATTTTCTTTTATCCAAATACTAGTTTAAATTTTTTAACTAAAATACTATTTCAGCAAAATACTAGAATGTGTGGTTCATGATTTGATTTTGGTTCTCTCACCTGAGTTGCAACACTTTTCCCGCAGAGCGCTAGTGTCGACACAGGACCACGTGGCAAATAAAAAATAAATTCTTCATTATCTACATTTTTTTGATCAAAATTGTAATTATGAGTAGAAAACGGTTCAAAAAGTATACCTACTAATTTCCTGAAACCATCGACAAAAAGAAGAGTAACAAATTAATTTTCCATTTTTTAAACATACCATACGGAGAAAACTATATATAACAATTTCTCCATAAGGAAAAAGAAGGCAGAAGCACACAAAACATTTGCATAAAAACTATTTTCCCTATCAGCTTCTAATGAAACAAGAAAAGCATATTCTCCACGTACAATTTTTTCCGATCATCCTCAATTTTCGATATCGCAAAAGATTCGGCGGATTGTATTTTCGGATATATAAGAAAAACTATAGTTCCTATATAGTTGAATGGCTCTTGTTATATATGTATATATAGCTATGATGTTGGTATTACTTTTATTTTTCCTCCCGAAGGAACTAATAAGCTCGCCAACTCTTTTCCTTTTCTTATTTTTGCACTTTTCTTTCCTTCTTCTGAAAATTCATCGGTACGACAGAAAACGAAATGGTCGGGAGGAGGAGGAGGAGGAAAAGTGAGGATCCGTTCCGACTACAACGATAAGAAAAAGCGGAAGAAGAAGCCAGAAACCAATCTCAGAAATGAATATGGCCCTGCAAAATTCAAGGCATAATCCGCCGTACTCTGAATGCCCTGGCGATATTGTCTGTTTGTTGTTGTGTGTTTGCTTCAGCTTCATGTTTACGCTTTTTTTCCCCCTTATCATCACTCTTACTCGCATGTCTCTCCTCCGTTTTGCGGAGGAGATTTGCCACAATATAATGATACAAGTGCGAGGCAAATTCCTGTAACTATATATTAGTAAAGAAGGAAATAATCCTTTGATTTCTAAATAAAAAAGGCACATTTGAAAGAGTTAAAAGAAATTTTCATTTTTAAATTAGATCCTAAATGATTTCGTCCGTATGAAGGCGAGGCAAAGTTGATTTTTAATTTTGGAACCAAATGCTTAATCAAAATTTTGTTATCTGAATCAAAACCGAAATAGATTGTATAACATTCGAGACGGAAATCAAAACGAACTTGATTTTTGAACCAACAAGTAGATTTTCATATTTGAATCAAGAAACAACGATTTTTGATTTTGGAACCAGTTTTAGCAGAACAGAAACGACCCTTACTTTTTGGATCAAACTGTAAACAGTTTTCAAAAATTAAACCAACTTTTGATTTCGGAAGCAAAATTAAAGATTTCGTATAATGCTCAAGAAGAAACGAAACTGATTTTTGAACAAAAATTTAAACAAACTATTCTATTGAGTCTGAAACTACATTTAATTTTAGAATCACGACCTAAACAGAATGTAATGTCAGAATCAAAAGTAAAAATCGAATTTGGTTTCAAAATCAAAACTAAAGACTTCGTTACTAAACAGATTTCGTTCTGAGGCGAAACTAAAAGCACAATTAATTTTCGAATTAAAACCTAAGTAGATTTTAACCATTGAATCAAAAACCATAATCGAATTCTAACCCCGGAATCAAATACAAAAATCAAGCAAAAAAAGTCGATTTTTGATTTTGGAACAAAACTGCTAAAAAAAAATTTGATAGCTGAATTAAAACCAAAATAGATTGTAACATTCAAAACAGAATTGAAAACAAACTTGATTTTTGAACCAAAAAGTAGGGACTTCGATATTTGAATCAAGAAACAACAACGATTTTTAATTTTGGAACCAATGATAGCAGATCTTGATCTAAATTAGAACATAAACGACCTTTTTTTTATCAAGACCCAAACAGGTTTAAAAATCAGAACCCAAAAATCACAGCCAACTTATGATATTCGCATAAAAACTGAAAATTTCGTATCATAATATTCAAGAAGAAACAAGACTGATCTTCAATTTTTGAACCAAAATTTAAACAGATTGTTGGGATGAAACAAAGTTGATTTTTCATTTACTGAAACTTAAATATCTGAGTCGAAACTAAAAGCGCATTTTTTGGAATCAACACCTAATCACATTTTAATATTCGAATCAAAATCCAACACCGAATTTTTGGAATCATACCCAAAGATTTCGTTGTGTACGAATTAAGTAAAAATGTCGAGACTTGTTTTTGGAACAAAACTATGCTTATTGAGATTTAAATAACTGAATTGAAACCCAAATAGATTTTATATACGAGCCAAAAATCATAACCGAATTTCGACTACGGAATCAGACCCAAAAAATACGTTGATCGAATCAAACAAAAAAGTTGATTTTTGATTTTGGAACCACAACACGAATACAGATTTTGATATCTGAATCAAAACCCAAATATTTTGTAAAATATTGGAATTAAAAATCAAAACTGACTGAATTTAAAAAAAATAAGATTTGACTACACAATCTAAAAGCTGTAAAAATTGGATCCAAAACACAATGTTCCTATTATCCAAACGAAATACGAATAAGCATATCTTTTCTCTATATAATAATGTATCGAATAAATTTTTTTTTTATACACAGCCAACCATTTTTTGCATATATGAAAACATATATACACCCAATGAATGTTTATTCATTCGGAATAATGTGTACCAATAAAAAGTTAAAATAACGGTTCAGGAACAATGAGCGCTTTTTTTTGCGGTTCGAAGAGAGGGGAGAGGAAAAAAAAGTTTGTGTATTGCCTTCATCGCCCTGCCTGTTGATTAACTAAAGTCAACACTCGTTCTATACCATTGAAGAACTATATATATTCAATCGCCGGCATATTGCTGTATTTATGAACCTAGCATATCGATTCTCAGTTTACTCGATTTGTCCCGCAAATCGTATATATATATATACACACAATGGACATATTTACTCGACGACAAAACAAACAATTTGGTCAAACGACTATTTGAAAAATTACTCTATAACTATTACACGGGGTTGCCACAAAAAAAATTAGTTTTCTTTGTTCCCCCTCATTTCCACAGACAAAATTTTAGACTTCTCTTGAACCTAAAGAATATTCTGCGGAAAATTCTTCGAAACTATGGAAACTATCATTTTTAAAACATTTTAAACATATTTATTCATTATTTTTTCCATAGGAATTAAGTTTTTTAAAAATTGCGAATTCACACTGTTTCCATAACTTGTGAAATTCACAAAATTTAATAACTCATGGAAAGAACTTCCTTAAAATTATTTCAATTCAATTATTATTTTCTACAATTTTTAAATGAAATACTTTTTTAAATCAATTATCTATTTATTAATTTTCAGTAATTTTCGAAAAAGTTCTTTGAGAATTTTTATATCCATTTGTTTACAATTCAATTTTACAAAAAAATTTAATTATTTGGAAATTCTTTCATTAAATATATGTTAGAAAATAAAAACAACGCAAAAAATTTAAAAAAAAACTTGAATTAAATTTTTCTAAAAACTTTATTGTACAAAATTGTTAGTTAAATATATGAAAAATTTAGATTTTTTACGATTTTAATTTGAAATCTTTTCAAAATTCAATAATTTCTTAAAAGAATTTCAATATTTATGAAAATAAGTGAATCACTGAAAAATTTCATTTTCTCTTAAAATAATCGAATTAATTTATAAAGAAAAATAATTAAATTTCTATGACATTTTTATTATTTATGAAAATAATTAAATATTCGCGTAGAATTTTATTAACAATTAAATTCTTTCATAACATTTGATTAAAATTTTCGAAGTTAATTGATTTTTAGAGAAGAATTTTATTATTCATAAAGATATAGTTAACATTGTTAAAAATATTTAAACCAAAATTAATTTCATTGATGAGTTTTATTATTTAAGACAATAATTGAATTTCTAAAAAGAATTTTATTTTTTTATTATTTATAAAAGTATAATTGAATGCCTTTAAAAAATTTTTAATCATTTGAATAATAGAATTATTGAAAAGAAATTTTTTTAAAAAATTTGTAGACAATATAATATACCCTTGAAATTTATATTTTTTTTAAATAATGTCTACGTTTCGGTAGAAATTTATTAAATTTTTTGAAAATATTTGAATTTCGTAGAAAAATGTTATTATTTATAGAGGTCACGGAAATTAAAAAAAAATGTTGAACATAAAAATAAAAAAATAAAAAAATAATTTAATTCTTTCATAAAATTTTATTAAAATGGTAGATAATGAAAATCTTTGAATTTAGAAAAATGTTTTTAAATAATTGAAATAATGTCTAGAAGTTTAGTAAATTTTTTTTAAATAATTGAATTTCTACAAAGAATTTTATTCCTTTTGAAAATAATTGAATTTCTGCAATAAATTTTATAACTTCTTCAAAATTCCATTTTTTTTAGCATTTTTAACTAAAATTCTTCTTAGGATTAGTTAATTAATTCCTTTTTAATAATTAATTATATTTCAAAAAAACATGACCAGTTTCAGAAGAATTTGAATTATTAAAATTTTTCAAAAATCTACAATTTTTAAAATTTCTATTTAAATTCATTCAAAATTGAAATTTTCTTAAATTTCCAATTAAAACCGTTTGAAGTTTATCTATTCATGGAAATTGTAAACGTACCTCTTTAAAAATCTGATTAATTTTGAAATGGTTAATTAAAATTATTCATTAAATAATTCCTATGTAATAATTTTGTATTAGTTCTTTTGAAGAATTAAATTATTCATTAAATAATTTCTAAGTAATAATTTCGTAATAGTTCTTTTGAAGAATTAAATTATTCAAAGTGAAATTTGAAGAATTAAAATATTCATTAAATAATTTCTATAAGTAATAATTTTGTAGTAGTTCTTTTGAAGAATTAAATTATTCAAAATGAAATTTGAAGAATTAATTTATTTACAAATAAATTTGAAGAATTAATTTATTTACAAATAAATTTGAAGAATTAAGTTATTTAAAAAGAAATTTGAATAATTAATTATTCAAAAAGAAATTATTGTCAGAAATAGAAAAAATTGAAGCTTTTGTGTTAGAATTCGTCATAATTTTCAAGTTTATGATTCCAACAAAAAAGACCCAAAGATTTAGAACTTTTTCATAAATTCTAGAAATTAAATCTTTTCCAAAAGATTTAATAAAAATCCCTGATGATTTCCTGAATTTCCAGACCCGAATCAATCCTTAATTAAAAATATACGATTTCAATAATATCCTGCACTTCATTTCGAAAAAAAAATCCATTGCTATTTCTTCATTTTTTTAATTTCAATTCTTCAATCTCGATTTTCAATTCTCCAATTTCAAAAATAGGATCTATCTTTTCAACTGCGTAGTGCAGTTAATAATTTTTTGAAATTGTAATAGTAAAGTACAAAAAAAAAAAATTCTCGCTTCTTCTTGAAGGATAATATGAAAAGAATGGGGCGTATCACACACAGTAACTGGGGTGAGGGTCCTCCAGTTTCCGTTCACTCTCTCTTCATCGACATGTACCATACGAAAAGCCTGCGGGATACAGAAAAGAACCGAAGAGTGCACAACCACCAGTCAGGAGAGGATCACCGGGTGAAGTGGAGAGGCAGTAGCAGCAGCAGCAGCAGCAAAAAAAAAAAAAAAAAAAAAAAATGGCGAAACTCGTTAACGAGCTTTCGAGGTTTTTTTCAAGCAAGGGTTATTTCACGTCTGAAGGACACTCGAGCCGTGAATCCAAGCACATGCATATGCACGCTTCTACTCGTCCAGCAAGAGGTCCGCCACCGGTTTCCTGGTTGCTCCTACTGCTGGTTCTCCAGTACTGGAGTACTCCACGCTCTCGAGTGCTCCACCCTCTATGGTCCTCTTCGAACTCCAACCCTCATCGAGAATTTCCACCAATCACACGCAATTTTAATGCATTCCTTCTGTGATACACTTTCTATTTATATACGCAGGAATTTTTTTCTTTGTTTTCAATTTGAATTTTTTTTTTCTCCATTTAATTCTATTTTCTAGTCATCTCTTAATGACTTTTGGCATTTGGAAAAATTCCTGGAAGAGAAGGTGGCAGGTGGTCACTAATACTAGCGCGAGCAGGTGGAGACAACTGTTGAAAGGCACCACCCACTAAAATGCTTTAATGGGTCTCTCGATTCTAGTTTTTGTTTCCGACTTTTTCGGTGTTGAAACAAAACTTTTTTTACACGTATAGGTATTACTTTTTCCAACAAGGAAATGTAGCTTCTGAATTTTGGAATAACGAAGAAAAAATATAAATTATTTTCATGCCATTTTATACCGCAAACATTCATTTAAAAAGAGGAACCCAAATCTTATCTTCGTGGGAATAAGAAAAAAAGTCGATTTTTAAACAAAACAGCTAATAAAAAATTTAATAGCTGAATCAAAACCGAAATAAATTGTATAACATTCGAAACAGAAATCGAAACAAATTTGATTTTTGAACCAAAACAAAACAGATCTTGAATATAAGCAGAACAGAAACGACTTTTTTTTGGATCAAAAACCCAAATACATTTCAAAACCTGAATAAAAACGAACCTATGAATATCGCATAAAAACTGAACATTACGAATTATAACACTGAAGAAGAAACAAAAGTGATTTTTGATTTTTGAACCAAAATTTAAACAGATTCTGTTGACTTGACACTGGAACCATCTTTAATTTTTGAATTAGATTCTAATATTGAAATAAAAAGTAAAAACCGAATCTAGTTTCAAAATCAAAACCAAACACATCGTTGTTTGGATCAAGAAAACACAGAGTCGACTTTTGATTTTAAAAACCAAGCAAAGTATAAAAATTTTTGTTTATTGAAACAATGATTTTTAATTTTGGAACCAGTTCGTTAGCAGATCTTGAATATGAATTAAATAAAAAACCATCTTACTATTTTTAACTAAGAACCGAGCAGATTTCAAAGCAGGGCCCAAAAATCAAAACAAACTTATGATTTCAGAATCAAAATTAAAGATTTCATATAATCCTTAAGAAGAAACAAAACTGATTTTTCACTTTGGAACCAAAATTTAAACCGATGATTCTGTTGAGTCGAAACTGAAACCACATTTAATTTTGAAATCACGACCTGAACAGAATGTATAATATTAGAATCAAAAGTAAAAATCAAATTTGGTTCTAAAATCATAACCGCAAAGAGTTCGTTGTTCGGATTTTTGATTTTGGAACCGAACCGTTAATAAAAATTCTATTATCTGAATGAAAACCGAAATAGATTGTATAACATTCGAAATAGAACTCAAAAGGAACTTCATTTTTGTACCCAAAAGTACGGGATTTTGATATTTGAATCAAATTAAAAAACAACGATATTTTATTTTTCAACAAGTGTTACGAGATCAAGATCCAAACAGATTTCAAAATTCGAATCAAAACAAACTTATTATTTCGGCATAAAAACTGAAGATTTCGTATTATAATACTCAAGAAGAAACAAAATTGATTTTCGATTTTTAAACCAAAATTTAAACAGATTATGTTGTGTCGAAACTGGAACGACATCTTTAATTTTAGAATCAAGACTTATAAACAAGTTTTAATAACAGAAATCAAAAGCCAAAAGCGAATTTTTGATCAGAACCCAAATAGACTTTAATATTCGAGTCAAAAACACAATACCGAATTTTCGGAATTAAATCCAAAGATCACGCTTTTCGAATCAGGCTGAAAAGTCGATTTTTGGTTTTGTAAACAAACAACGCAGACAGATTTTGATATCTGAATCGAGACCCAATTAGTTTGCAACATTCGAATCAAAAATCAAAACGGACCCACTTTTTGAACCAAAAAGTAAAATTTGATTATAGATCAATCTAACATTTCAGACCGAACATCCAAAAGAAGCGGATTTTCCGCAACGATAAAATTTGCCATAGTTTACAGATACTTACAAATAGCTATATTGAATTCTCAATTACCCATTAGTAGTTACATGCTCACACTTGTTTAACTCAGCAAATAGAAAACTATACTCAATCTAGAATTGCATAAAGTACAGGCAAATGTGATTGGAAACTGAAGTCTATAACCGACATATATATGTCCTAATGGATATTATGCGAGAGCATTAAGTGAAAACTCTCAGAAACCAGAAAACGATTGCGCAACTCATATATTTAATGAAGGGAAACTTCTCAACAAGAAGTAATACACTTTTGACGCATATATATATATATATACATATGATCCTATACACAGTCAAGATAAACACTCCATGCATCATCCAATTTCGCAAAACTTGTATAGCAGCAGGAAGAAAAAAATTTATCTCAATTTTTTTGAAGAACTCTACAAAATTATTTATATACTTGACGAATTTTGAAGAAGTTTGTATATACCCGGTTATTTTTTTCTCGGTTCTAAAAGTTTCGAACATTTGTTTAATAAAACTTGAGAATGAGTGAAGAACAGTGGAGGGAGTGTATTAATTAAAATAACGCCATTCTAATGCCATAATTTCAATACAATTAGTTAGGCTAACCGTGCTAATGCAATTAGTTAGGGTTGCTACCTCAATACAATAACGTAGGCCAATACTTAAGAACCAACTTCCATCAGCTATATACTTGTTCCCTATATAGCCCCGCAGGCAATAAAAAGCCAATTTCAAATATTACTCAACATTAAATAAGGGATTGCGAGTACAACGCAAAAATTAACAACAAAAGATAAAAATCTTCTCGATTGATGGTAGATTTTTGATTATGTTTTGGACTTTTTGGTTAACTTTTTAACGTATTGGTTAACAATACACAAGACTCTTTTGTACAGCAACAAATAGCTCTTCAGTTTACCAATAAAAACTATCTACAAAAAAGAAATTTTTTTTTTCGTTTGGTTCCAAATTATCATGATCCCATACCGAAGAACAATTTTTCTACGGATGTCAGATTGAAACGAAAAGTCATCGCAATGCAACAATTGTTTCATCGCACCAATTTTACGTCTTTTGTCTCAATCTTCCATATCCTTATAGGAAAACTGTCGGGCGAAATCGAACCAAAAACAAAAATTCTGTTTCAATCCGTAAAATTAACAACAATGGTTATTTTTCCAGCATCCTAAAATCATAGTCTACCGCATAGTTATATATGATTTTAAAAAATCTACATTTTTTGCACCTTTTTCTTCCATCTTTAAACCATACACACCGTATGATAAAAAAAGGCAGAATTCAACACACGAGTGCCAAAAGTTTCGATCCGTCTTAACTTTGCTCTCCCCCATTTTGGTATATGAGTCATGGGGAAAGGATAAAGGAGATAGAAAACGAGCGGAAATCACCTGACCATAAAAAAAAGGAACCCCACGTGCGTGTAAAACAGCGTATAGCAGTAAACTCGCGGCCCTACATATATATACATACATATACACGAGAGTCGTAATGGCCCAGGGCACAGCAACGGCATAACACGCATTCAAACCATAAAGGATCGTTGGTTACTCGCTCCTGCGTTATGCCCTCTCAGAGTACCTACTAACTTGTTCGTTAATATTAAAGGTCTATAGGGGATTTCGTGGTTGCTAGCTAGCACGTCCCACAAACCCAATGCCATTGACTACATCACTAACGACATTGTCTTTGTCCCTAACTTTTCATTTTCAAAGTCATCGAAAAAAGATTTTATTTTTAAAAAGTGGATTACTGTTGTTGTTGTTGTTGTTCTTTTTTTTCTTGTTTTGATCAAGAGGTCGAGAGAGAAATCAAGCAAGTTGCGATTCAGAATTTTCAAGACAGAGCGCGAGATCAAGACCTTTCACTTGAAGGGGGAAAAAAAAAGTTCAACATACATATGCGGACAGTTATCTTAGTTTCACTGATATTTACACGTTAAATGGTAACATTCACGTTCCTATCTATGATGATATTTTAATCTCTTAAAGGTAACATGTTGAATCGTATGTGCGCATAACATTTGGAGAAATTTATAATGCTCGAGAATATTTACTGTTCCCGTTTTGTTACGTGTAAACACCAGCAGATGATGCATCAACTTTCCCCGCATATTATTCACGTTTTAAAAGTGTTAATTACCCTCGTACTCTGGACTTCGGAAAAAGACCCTTTTCTCTAGCCCTTTGTTCTTTTTGATCGAATAATATGGGGTTTGAATAAAATTTTTGAATCGGGAAATGTTAAATTGTCTAATCAAATCTTGCTTTTCGGTTCCAAAATCAGGTTTGTTTTGAGTTCGGTTTCGAATGTTATACAATCTATTTGGGTTCTGATTCAGATAATAGAATTTTTATTAACGGTTCGGTTCCAAAATCAAAAATCGACTTTGTTTAATTCTAACAACGAAGTCTTTGCGGTTATGATTTTAGAACCAAATTTGATTCTTACTTTTCATTCTAATATTACATTCTGTTTAGGTCGTGATTTCAAAATTAAATGTGGTTTCAGTTACGACTCAACAGAATCATGTGTTTAAATTTTGGTTCCAAAGTGAAAAATCAGTTTTGTTTCTTCTTAAGGATTATATGAAATCTTTAATTTTGATTCTGAAATCATAAGTTTGTTTTGATTTTTGGGCCCTGCTTTGAAATCAGCTCGGTTCTTAGTAAAAAAAATTAAGATGGTTTTTTATTTAATTCATATTCAAGATCTGCTAATGAACTGGATCCAAAATCAAAAATCGTTCTTGTTTCATTTTGATGCAAACATAAAACATCTACTGTTTGGTTCAAAAATCAAGTTTGTTTTCTATCTGTCTAAAATGATCCGATTTGGGTTCGAAAACCAGAAGTCGTTGTTGTTTCTTCATTTAAATATCAAAATCTGCTTTTTGGTTCATAAATCAAGATTTTTTTAATTTCTGTTTCGAATGTTGCAATCTATTTGGGTTCGAAAACCAAAAGTCGTCGTTGTTTCTTAATTTAAATATCAAAATCTACTGCTTGAAAAAGGATAACAAAGCAAACAAAACTGATTTTTGATTTTGGAACCAAAATTTAAGTAGATGATTAAAAAATCAAGTTTGTTTAGATTTCTAGGTTTCGAATGTTGTACAATCTATTTAAGATCGAACTCGAAATTATTGTAGGTTAGGTGATTTTTATTTGGAATCTACTTTACATGAGAAAACAGCCTTTTAATAAAACAAAGTTCCTTAGCATTTGTGTTGTACATAAAAGAAATTTTCAATCACGAAAAAAATTTTCAAACAAAACGTAACCATCAAACCTAACCTATAATTTATGTTCCCTCTCAAGGAAGCAGAGCGTCACAAATGTGGAAATTAGTATAACACTTTTACGTTCAATTAAATTTTCAAGATTCCCTTTTTTTTAAGGTTCGTTTCTTTTTCTTTTTTCTTTCTCCATCTAATTATATACTTGTTTCCGGGTATTTTTTGCGGTTGAAAGCACCCTCTGGTGTACATAGTTATGGGAAAGAGTCGACAACCCCATATATAGGCCCGGTATCAATTAGTCGCGGGTTAAAGCCTGGTCTAATCTCCATCATAAATAACTCAGTGCAGATGCGTGTATATTGGCGCGTTTTCGGGGAAGCAGTCCCCCTAAATTATTTCGAAGCGATTGTAATTCGTGGTCCCCACTATTCATGTGCGTGTGTCTGAACCTCTCTCTCTCTCTCTTTCTCTCTTCTTCTTCTTCCACCTCCTCCTTCATCACATAACATTTATTTCCCCCCAGGTTTTCCTCTTTCTTTTTCATTCACATATGTTACGTGTGCCCTGCTTTATTTGCCTCAAACATTAACCAAATACGTCTCTACCTTTAAGATATATATGTGTGCTCATGTGCGTGTGGAATATGTGAATTGCGTTTTAAAGGCAAAGGTGACTTTTTCTTCTTTTTTTTATTTCTTGTTGTGATTTTGGGAATGTGTTTTATAATCCGCTACTTTTCTGGTTGGTACAACTAAATTTTTTTGTCTGTAGATACAGATATACTTTTTCTGTATAAGTGCAACTAAATTTTGTCTGTAGGTACAACTAAATTTTTTCAACAGGCACAATTAAATTTTCTCTCTTGGTAAAACTATAAATTTTTTTCTGTATGGTATATACAAATATAGTTTTTCTGTAAATAGAAGCATATTTTTTCTGTAGGTTCAAATATATACTCTTCTGTATGGCTACAAATATACTTTTTCTGTATGGGTACAAATATATACTTTTTTCTGTATGGGTACAAATATATATACTTTTTTCTGTATGGGTTACAAATATATTTTGCTGTTACATTAACTTTACGAGAGTGCTGTACTAACATGTATATTTTTAAAACCTGGACTAAAAATACTGGTAAGTATTGTATTAACAATATATGTTCGTGAGCGTAATAATGGATGCACCTAACACCTTTAATAGGTAAAATAAACCAGGTGGAACAACCGGTCCTCAAGGGGACGGAAACAGCATCAACTCTCACACGAGAGAAGAGCATTTATTGCGGATTTCAAGTTCTGCAACATCGGTAATTATAATACTTATTCAGTCTATTCTCTTATTTCCCGTTTTTCTTTCAAATCTTTTCCAAAATCCTTTTATAGGCTAAACCTCTGGTTCAGAATTTTGAAGATGGCAAAAAAAATTTGTTTTCGAGTTTGGTTGCAACTGTTCTTCCGCAGAGCGCTAGTGTCGCCTATGCTACTGCCAACATAACAATTTTCTGCCCTTTGCCATCGAAATATTAAACAGCATTTGAACCTAAACATTTCAAGCTGGATTTTATATCCAAAAAAATATTTTTTATTACAAATTTTGATATTGAAAAATTTGTAATATAGTTGACTGTTTTGGGAAGGAGTCGAAGAAAAGTTTGAATTTTCGAAAGAAAGTGGAAACAAAATATGCGTGCATTGAAGGTAGAGTCGAAAAAAGTGGGAATAGGAATAATATCCGAGGCATGGACAAACCAAAGTGCCAGTAGGTGGTAATGAATTTAAAATGAATGTGTGGTCAAAGGGAGAGAAAAAGAAGAAAATCGTTTTGCGACGCCTAGTGTGCCTGTTGTACATAATTCAGAGCATGTATTACTGCGGGTAGATGTGTATAAACCCCTCTCGCGCGTACAACATATGAATGTGAAACATGGGGGTGATCCCGTGAAATAAGATTGCATCTGTGCCGTGATTCTTTTGCTTATAGAGGGTGCTGGTGTATGTATCTCATTTTCATTCATACGAAAGCAGACGAGTTCTCAACTCACTCTCTCTCTCTCTCTCTCTTTCTTTCTCATTCTCACAAAAAACTATTGCCAATAATACTTCCCAAAACTCTCCATCTCTTTTTCTCCTATTTTCTCTCTCCTACACTCTTTCTCTTTTATTTTCTCTCTTTCTCTATATTTTCTCTCTTTCTCTATATTTTCTCTCTCTCTTACTTTCTTTTTCTCTCGATTTCGCTCTCTCTTTCTCGCTCTCGATTCTGTTGTATACTTAAAGTATACAAAAAGTCCCGCAAATAAAAGGACACGGCAATTTATGACTAGCGAGGAGATATATCAGGAGGGTTGAAGGGAGGAGAGCGGGGGAGAGAAAAAAGCCCAGTGCGAGAGAGAGAGGGAAGTATATACAAAAAGAAATGATGCTAGATTTTTGTAAATAAGGGGTCGTAAAACGAGAAAGCCTATTTTGGATGTTATTAACAAATTTTATTGCCGTAAGACAAAGGAGGAGTGAATGGAAAATAGTATACTATATGTTTTCTGGGGGGAAGATGGTTTTTTTTTATTTTCCCTTTTATAGAGACATGGATACTTTTAAAATTTCATTCTTTGTCTAATCCTTCAATGCGACATCTAAAATTAATCTATATTCTAAATCTAATTTTGACGATTCAAAATATTTGATAAATTGAATTTCCAATTGTCAAAAATTGTATTTAGAACCAACAAAACTTAATTTAAATAAAATGGAAAATTAAAAAAAAAATTCTTCTAAATTTCAATTTAATTAAATATTAGATTCAAAATTTTCATTTTATTTAAATTAACTTTTATTGCTTGAAAATACAGTTTTTGACGATTCAAAATTTTGGTTAATTCAATTTCCAATTGTCAAAAATTGTATTTTTAACAAAAAAAAATTAATTTAAATAAAATAGAAAATTAAAAAAAAAATTCTTCTAAATTTCAATTTAATTAAATTTTATTCGATTCAAAATTTTTATTTTATTTAAATTAACTTTTATTGTTTAAAAATACTGTTTTTGACGATTCATAATTTTGGATAAATTGAATTTCAAATTGTCAAAAATTGTATTTTTAACCAAAAAAAAAATTAATTTAAATAACATTGAAAATTTAAAAAAAATTCTTCTAAATTTTAATTTAATTAAATTTTATTCGATTCAAAATTTTCATTTTATTTAAATTAACTTTTATTGTTTAAAAATACTGTTTTTGACGATTCATAATTTTGGATAAATTCAATTTCCAATTGTCAAAAATTGTATTTTTAACCAAAAAAAATTAATTTAAATAAAATGGAAAATTTTAAAAAAAATTCTTCTAAACTTCAATTGAATTAAATTTTATTCGATACAAAAAATTTTCATTTAAATTTTTATTAATTAAATAATATTGAAAATTAAAAAAAAAATTCTTCTAAATTTTAATTTAATTAAATTTTTTTCGATTCAAAATTTTCATTTTATTTAAATTAACTTTTATTGCTTAAAAATACAGTTTTTGACGATTCAAAATTTTGGATAAATTCAATTTCCAATTGTCAAAAATTGTATTTTTAACCAAAAAAAAAATTAATTTAAATAAAATGGAAAATTAAAAAAAAATTCTTCTAAATTTCAATTTAATTAAATTTTATTCGATTTAAAATTTTTATTTTATTTAAATTAACTTTTATTGTTTAAAAATACTGTTTTTGACGATTTAAAATTTTTGATAAATTGAATTTTGAATCGTCAAAAATTGTATTTTGAACCAAAAAAACTTAATTTAAATAAAATGGAAAATTTAAAAAGAAATTCTTCTAAATTTCAATTTAATAAAATTTTATCTAACCATATTTTGAGCAGACAAAATTTTGGATAAATTGAATTTTGAATCGTCTAAAAATTGTATTTTAAACAAAAAAAATTTAATTTGAATAAAATGGAAAATTTAAAAAGAAATTCTTCAAAATTTCAATTTAATAAAATTTTATGTGATTTAAATTTCAATCAATCGAAATTTTCCATCTTATTTAAATAAATTAATGAAGATTTTTATCTATTTAAAATTTAAAAATTCATTTTTTACAAATTTTAAAAATATTATTCTTTCAAATACTATTCTATTAAATTTCAATTTAACCAATTATTCCTTTTAATAATTAAATTTTACTTAAAATGTGTAATTGTATAGATTTCAATACAAATATATATATTTACTTACGAAATAAACTCGACAGGAAAAATATGTGTTGTTTTTACTCACCTGAAACAAAAAAGAAAATACATAACATTAGAATAATTATCTAAAACATTGAAGATAAACACAAATTTAATAATTATTATTTTGAATTATTAAAATTAATTAACTTATAACTAAAACGCCATGATTATTCTTACAGTGGAAACAATTTATTTGATAAAAATAATTCTTATATTCAAGCCAATTAAATGGAATTTATTGCTTCAAATATAGAAATTATTGATTTAAATGCCATTTTATCGACTTCAGTAAAAATTATTCAATTCAAGTAAAAATATTTAACTAACAATAATCAAGTAATTTACAAGCTTTAACAACTGAACTTTCAGTAAAATTTGCAAAAAAAATGTTTAAATTAATTTTAGCGTAAAAATAAAAAAAGTGTCTTATTTTATCATAAAAAATTTTATTAAATTAACTAAATTAAATATAGTGTTCATTACTTTTATAAACAAACTATACATTTTTTTTAGTATAAAAACCAAATGGAATCGAATTACAATAAAAATTCCCCATTTAAAAAATTTCTTCTTTTCCTATATAATTTATCCTCTCTCTAAATTTGAATTAGTAAAAATGTTTACAAATTCAAATTAGTAACTTACTTTTTGCTTTTGCGAAGCCGTAAATTTTAGTAATAAATCCGTTAAAAAAATTACTATTTGGTACCAAAAATTAAGAAAAAAATTTAAGATTTAGGGTAAAAAAAAGTAATTTGGGAATTACATTAAAACTAATAAACCAGTTCAGGAAATGCAATTTCAAAATTGTTAAAAACTTGCAAAATTTATTAATTTCAATAACAGAAAAAAAAGAAAAAAACAAAAATTGATAACTGAATATTTTGCCAAATTCGCAAAGTTTCCTTTTTTGCCCCAGCTGGTGGGGCAAAAAAGAACAGTTGCAGTACTTTTGTAAAACTCACAAAACTTATTCCTTTTTGTGGTTTGTAAAAATAAAATTTCCTCCTAAATTTTTTAAGCTGAATAACTAACTTTAAGTACAAACAAAAATTGAAAAATTGATGATTTTTTTGTGTAAAGAGTAAAAAAGTGTCCTTTTTACCCCACTTTATCCTCTAATTAAGTTAATAATAATAATATTAATAATAATAATAATAATAATAATAATACAATAAATTAGGCAAATATAATGATAAATTTACGTAACAAGATGTTGGTAAAATAGATAATACACAATATACAAAGAGAATGCACGTGAAGAAAAGAAAAAGAAACATCTGAGGGGTAAGTTGCTGTGTTTTTTTCTGAATAGAGGGAGGAGAATCGCGACAGCTCAAAGGGGTTAGGGGACGCGTTCAATGTTCGTCGAGTGATCTATGGCCAAAGATAAACCACGCGTTCAACAAGTGTGTTTCGGAGATAGACACAAAACGATGGTCTTTTTAAGACGCACTTTCTATATATATATACACTACTATATATCTACTACTATAATATTTACATTTACATAAAAAAAAATAAATAAATAAATAATACAACTAATTAAAATGCGCATAAAAATTTCCCAAAGAATATATAATACATAAAATACACACTCACATATATATATGTACATTTATTTCTTTGCATATAAACAACTCGTGAGTTAATGTACAACACTGAAAACTAACAAATGCACACGCAAAGAAACATAAAAGTGTCGTCAAAGAAATTTTTCTCACTGCGCGTAAATAAATAATTTCATATACATTGGAAAAATTAAAATAAAAAAAAAAATTTATTTAACCGACTTTCTGCGCGTGTATATATGAATTAAATTATAATAATAAGCGTGCAGATGTCGCGCATTTATATTGCAATTCAAAAAACAATTTTACGATCTTTGATGTAATCAGATGTACAATGTAAAAGATCAGAGTGGAAATATTTGCTGATATTTCCAATATTAATCAATATTAATGCAGAAAAGAAAATGTTAATATGCTTTAGAGGATTTATTTTGTAGAACTATCGAGAAACTTGTGTTTATTCACACAAGTATAAAAAAATATAAAAAAAATTCGCTATAAAAAAATAAATGCGAATTTAATTAGAAATCTCACGCAGTTTGTTTCAAAATTGGGACGCAATTTGAATAATTTTTAATTTTTAAGTTATACTCGATACAATATTCATTCGTTTGAATAATTCTCTCCAAATCTTAATTAGTCCAAATTCCAAAATCAATCAGTGCTACCAGATGATTTCAAACTTTTCTTATTTATCTTCAAAAATCTTGAAACTAGCCAAAAACATTTATCAGATTTTTATTAAAATTTTTTCTAAAGTAGATTAAATGAAATTAAATTTTACAAACAGTTTAAAAGACATAAATTAATATTGATGTGTTTGAATCTGTTCGCAAATTGGAACATTAGTTTTTGTTTGCTTCTCAACTTTCTTGATAAATTTTCTTCTTCAATGTTATTAATTTTAAAATAAACACACTAAAAAATTTCTAAATTCTTGCAAAGTTTTGATAAAAAATTTTTAAACTAATTAAAATTATTTGAGGAATTTTACCAACAAATTTTTTAACTAATTATTGAATTCTTTCGAGAAAATTAAATTAAAATTTTATCGTAAATAATTGAATTTTCACAAGAAATATTATTATTTCTAAAGAAAATCAAATTTTTACAAAAAAAAGTTATATTGAAATAATTAAAAATTATATAATTCTTAAAAAGAATTTTATTTAAAAAATTTTTAAATAATTAAATCTTTTCGTGAAATGTTCAAAAAATAGTTTTCAAATAATCAAATTCCCCCTATAAATATTCTACTGTTTAAAAAAATAATTGACTTTTTTAAAAGAATGCTTTATTAAAATTTTTGAAAGTAACTTAATTCTTGTTAAGAATTTTATTGACAATTATTATGCAAATTACAAAACTTCAAAAAATTTAAAAGAATTCTCACAAAAATTCAATTATTTTTATAAATAATAACAGTCTTTGGAAGAACTCCATTATTTTTATAAATAGTAAAATCAATGCAAAACAATTTAATTTTGTTTCTAACTCGTTATGAAATCTTTGCAAAAATTAAAATATTTACAAAAGAATTGAATTATTTTCTAAAATTTTAATAAATCGTTTCAGACAATTTAATTTTATTTATAAATAGTAAAACTTTTATAAAAAATTCAATTATTTTTGTCTTTAAAATACGATATACAATTTTAATAAAATATGACGAATAAATTCTTGAAAAAATTGAATTATTTTCCAAAATTTTTATAAATCCTTCGAAACAATTCAATTTTATTTATTTTAAATAATAAAATCTTTGGAACAATTGAATTATTGTCTAAAATTTTAATAAATCGTTTCAGACAATTTAATTTTATTTATAAATAGTAAAACTTTTATAAAAAATTCAATTATTTTTGTCTTTAAAATACGATATACAATTTTAATAAAATATGACGAATAAATTCTTCAAATCAATGAAATTTTATTTTTTGAAATAATAAAATCTCTGCAATAATTCAATTATTTTCTAAAATTTTTATAAATCCTTCGAAACAATTAAATTTTATTTAAAAAACAGTAAAATTCTTTATTACAATTCCATGAAAGAATTCAATTTTTGAAAAATTTATAATAATATTTTTCGATAAAACTCAATTATTTTCTTAAATTTTAATAAATCCTTCGAAATAGTAAATAATAAAATCTTTGCAAAAATTAAATTGTTCTTTAAAATTTTAATAAATCCTGCAAAGCAAGTGAATTATTATTTTTTAAACAGTACATTTTTTGCATTTAATTATTTTAAAGAAAGTTTCTCAAAAGAATTCATTTTTTTCTTAATTCGTTATAAAACTTTTACAAAAAAGTCAATTATTTTAAAAAGAATTTAACCAAGGAATTCAATTTTTTTCTTAATTCGTTTTAATTCGTTATAAAATATTTTCAAAGAAATAAAGCATATTTTCAAAAAATGTTATAAAATTCTTCACAACATTTGAATTATTTTCATAAATAATAACAGTTTTCCGAAGAATTCAATTATTCATAAGCAAAATTTTAATAAAATTTCACATACGAATACAATTTAATTATTTTCTGAAATTTTAATAAATCCTTTGAAACAATTCATTTTTGTTAAATAATAAAATCTTTGCAAAAAATTGCAAACATTGAAATTATATTTAATAAATTTCCTAAAATGATTATTAATTTCTTTATAAAATTTGTCAAAAGAATTAAATTATTTTTAAAAATTTTCATAAATCCTTCAAAACAATTCAATTAATTTTTTTATTGTAAAATCTTTTCAAAAATTAAATTATATTCAATAAATTACGATTTTTTTTAAAGAATTCAATTTTCTTCTTCATTTTTTATAAAATTTGTCGAAAGAATTCATTTTTTATTTTCCAAAATTTTAATAAATTCTTCGAAAAAATTCAATTACATATATTTATAACTTGTAAAATATTTGCAAAAATTTATTTAATTTTAAAAGACAATTTTTTTAAAAATAACTTTCATTAAAAATTTGTTTAAACAATTGAATTTCTTTATGAAATCGTATTAAAATGATTGTGAAAATAATTGAATTTCTGCGGTGATTTTTACTGTTCATAAAAATAATTGAATTATTTTTTATTAAAATGTTTTAGAAGAATTTGAATTCTTGTGAAATCTTTACTTATTATAATAAACTGTTTGTGAAATGTCTATAAACTGTTTATAAATTTTTTTTGACAAATTTTTTTATTAATTGTTTATAAATTGTTAACAAATTTTTTTTACTAATTATTCACTTAACAAATTATCAACTTAACAGAGTATTAGATCATAAAAAATAAGAGCAAAGTTTGAATATATATATATATATTACGGAATTTCTATTTAAACAACTTTCTTATTTGAAAGAAATATGATTTAATCGAATTCTAAATTAGCGGAAGTCTCGCCTTTTAATTTAAATCAATGCACGTAATTACCAACCGACCGATCATAAAATATATCAATTTATTGATTGATTGCTCAATTTTTAAATTCACTCTCAACTTTTCTGCCACAGTTGCTTTTTTTTAATCTATATATATATATATATATATATAAACCTATGTCCAGAATATTTATATTTAATTATAATTTTTGCAATGTTAAAATTAAATTAATAAAAATTTAATCATGACACTGATAACGCTAAAATTAAATTAATAAACAAAAATTAATCATAATATATTGTAACGCTAAAATTAAATCAATAAAAATATTTAATTATAATGCTGAAACCCTATAATTAAATTAGTAAAAAAATTAAATCATAATGTTGCAACTTTAAAATTAAATTAGTAAAAAAATTAAATCACAATGTTGCAACGCTAAAATTAAATTAGTAAAAAAAAATTAAATCACAATGTTGCAACGTTAAAATTAAATCGTAATATTGTAACGTTAAAATCAAATTAATAAAAAATGAAAATTTTAATAAGTAGACAAAAGAATACTTTTTTCGTTTCCCTTTTTTTAAAACCACTCAGACTTTAAAGTATATATATACATATATATATAATATTCAGGCTTAACTATAAAAACACTAAATTACAAATTATAATTATAAAATACAAAATGTACTAAAATTAAAATTGTACAAAGAAAAATTAAAAGTACAATATAAGAAATAGCAAAAAAAAAGCATATAAATATTGCGAAAGTGAAGACGTCGCGGATGAAGCGCTACTAAATTGAAGATGCCGGAAGAAATTTATTGGCGGTAGTGGTAACCTTACATAAAGGAAAACATTTACGACGGTAATTATTCAGACTGTGGTGAATCATTTCCCGCGCGTTCTTATACTTGCGGGATGCGGATCCCCCTCAATTTTGTTCGCGGTCCGACTGATAGACAAAAAGAGATAAAGAGAGAAAAAAAAGCAAAAGAGAGAGAGAGAGGGGGGAGGGTGATTTCGTCCTGCGGCAGGATTTGGCGCAATGGCACGCACACTAATAATACTTTTGAGAAGAGAGAGAAAGATACCGCTCAGTACTTATTCTCTTATTTTTACATTGTGTCCCTTTTTTCCCTCCACCCTCGATAAAAAAAAAAAAAAAAAAAAAAATTGACGAGTGAGAGAGAAAACAGTAGTTTTCTCTTTTCTTTTTCTCTCCCGTTCTCCATCTCAAAGAGCAACACTACTGTATATATATATAGATATATTATATTCCTTCCATCGCTTCACTCGCTCGAAAAATCACCGACAAAGATGAGATGCTCTCGACGGACTTTCGAAGCCTATATAGTTGTAGTAGTAGAAGAAACTCCTTCGCGAATGTTTTCCTCGCTTTTAAAATGTATATAAATATATATTTTCTAGATATAAAAGTGTGGGGGGATATTTGCTCAAAAATTCCTTAAAATATCAACTTTATTCGGAATTTACCGCGCAATCCTTAAACTTTTGCCTATATCGTGTCCCTAAAGTTTGCAACTTTCATATATGAACGTGGATTTTTTTTTACTTTTTGAATTTGCATTTTAATAAAAAAAAAAAATTGCACGAATCTGATAACATCGGATATAGAAAATTATTATTTGTGTCAAAGTAGTTTTGCAACTGAAAAATAATTATTTTGGGTAAAAAATGAAAAATGTTTACTAATTTGAATTAGTGACTGCTTTTTTT
This sequence comes from Leptopilina myrica (nomen nudum), assembly GCA_032872475.1. Lineage (NCBI taxonomy): Eukaryota > Metazoa > Arthropoda > Insecta > Hymenoptera > Figitidae > Leptopilina > Leptopilina myrica (nomen nudum). The sequence goes on along the minus strand of CM065465.1, from coordinate 28,455,244 downwards.
CTTTTTGCATTTTATTAAAAAATAAAATAATAAACTACTAATTTACAAATAAATTACTAACGTACTAATAAATTACCAATTTACTAATGAATTACTAATTTACTAATAAATTACTATAGTTTACTGATAAATTACTATAGCCTACTAATAAATTACTATAGTTAACCAATAAATTCTATACTGAAAGGAAATGTATATTAAATTTTGTAAAATTATTTTGCAATTTGGCAAAGAAGTGCAAAAAACCGAAATTTTGATATAAAAAATACTAAACATTAAAAAAATTTATGTGAAATTTAGTAAAACTATATTAAAATTGAATACAAATTCTTCAAATTTGATATAATTATACTGTACTAATTCTCTAGTAAAATCTATTAATCCAAAAGCAAAAAAGTCAGTCACTAATTCAGATTAGTAATAACATTTTCACTAATTCGAATTAAGAGAGCGATCAAAACATTGAATAAAATAGAGAAAATTAAAAAAAAATTCTTAAAGTACAAAATTCAATAATTTCATACTATACATTATTTAACAGATATTAAAATAATTTTTGTATTTCCCTAAGGTTCAACTAATTTTTAAATTCAATTATTAAAAACATAAATAATTTTATTACAAGTACAAAAATATTTCAATACTTTTCTTAATTTTTTCCTTTTTTTCACATTTTTCTCCTTTTTTCTCTTTTTCTCATGTTTTTCCGAAATATAAATTTAAAAATTTCAATTCAAAACATTAAAGCCTTTTGAGCTTTAATAATTTCTAAAAATTACAACTAAAATCGTTGGAAAATAATTCAATTACTTTACAAAATAATTTTTAAATAAACTTCATTTCTAATACGACCAATTTTTAATAATAATTTGTGAAATAACAAAAAGATAAATAATAATAATAATAAAAATATTATTCTGAATGATCTTCGACAGTTAAATTATTTAAAAACAGAAATACAATTTTTAGTAACAACTACATCTGTTCATGTTTTATTTGAAAATTTATTAATTTTAAAAAATTACAAACAAATCTTAAAAGTAATTTTTATTAAAATATTTTTCCAATAATTTTTGAAAAATAAAAGATTTTCAATTATATAATATTGAAAAATTTCCTAACGATGGAAATTTCTTTAAATTTTGTTTAAAAAAAATGAAATTTTTATTAAAATTAAATTTAAGATGAATAAAAAAATTATTTATTTAATTTAAAAAACAACAGGGAACTAAGTATCTTAAATTGATTAATTCCTATTTCTTCTTTTTTTTTGGGCAAAATAAAATTTAAAAAATTTCATTTTTAAACCTTCTGAAATGTAATAATTTCCAAAAAATACAACCAAAATTCCTCCAAAATTCAATTATATTCCAAAATTTTTAATGAAACTTCATCCCTGAATCGATTATTAGTTTTAACATTTATCAGAATATTCTACGAGAATTTTAAAAATTAATTTTTGAAAAATTATTTTTACCATAATTTTTGGAAAATAAAAGTCTTAGAATTATATTAAATCGAAAAATTTCCAAAAACTCAAATTTCATAAAATTTTGTTTTAAAAAAAATGAAACTTAATAAATGTTTGTGAAAATAAGTGAATCTTTTCGAGAAATTATATTAAAATTAATTTTTTTAATAATTGAATTATTTAGCTCTTAAATAAATTAATTAATTTCTGTTAAGAATTTTATTCTCTTGATAAAATTAAATTGAATTCTTATAAAAAATGTTATCGAAACTTATGAAGTAATCATTGAATTAATTGCGAGTTCTCGAAATGTGCATTCTTGAATACTTAAAGTATTTTACATAAAAATAAATTTAACAAAAAATTAAATGATTTTTTCGAAGAGTGTACGAAAGAAAAAAAAACGAAAAAATGAAGAAAAGAGTAAAAAACAGAAGAATGAGAGAGAAGAGGGAGAAAGGAGAGATTAAATAGAGAAAACAGAGAAAAGAGAAAAAAGGTAAAAAAAGAGAGAGAAAAGGGTAAAAAAGTAAAGAGAGAGAGAGAGAGAGAGAGAGAAGAAAGAAAAAAGAAGAAGAGTAAAAAAATAAGAAAGTGACAGAGAAAAGGGAGAAAAGAAGAGGAAAAGTGAAGAAAGGAAGAAAAGAGAGAAAAGAGGAAAGAAGAAGAAAAGAGTGAAAAAAGAAGAGAAAAAAAGAAGAAGAAAGACAAAAAAAATATAAATTTTAATTTATTAAAATTAAATTTTTAAATTTTAATAAAATTTAACGAACAAACACAGTAAATTATAGTTTCCAAAATGGTGATAAATTCTTGTTGACAATCAAAATTTTATTTTTTTTAAATAATCAAATTTTTGGAAAAATTGAATTATTTTCTAAAATTTTTATAAATCCTTCGAAACAATTCAATTTTATTTATTTTAAATAATAAAATCTTTGGATAAATTGAATTATTTTCAAAAAATTTTTTAAATCCTTCGAAACAATTCAATTTTTTTTAAATAATAAAGCTTTGCAAAAATTAAATTATTTTCTGTGAATTTAATAAATCCTTCTAAACAATAGAATTATCGTTTTAAATAGTAAAATCTTTTCAAAAATTTAATTATTGTCTGAAAATTTTAATAAATCATTCAGAACAATTCAATTTTCTTTCAAATAGTAATTTTTTTGCAATTATTTTAAGGCAAATTAAAAAAATCTTTGCGCAAAAAGTCAATTATTTTCAAAAGAATTTAACGAAGAAGAAGAAGAAGAAGAAGAAGAAGAAGAAGAAGAAGAAGAAGAAGAAGAAGAGAAGAAAAAGAAAAAAAGAAGAAAAGCGAAGAAAGAAAGAAAAGAGAGAAAAAAGGGAGAAAAAAGGAAAGAAGAAGAAAAGTGCGAAAAAGAAGAGAAGAAGAAAGACAAAAAAAATAGAGAGAGAGAGTAAAAAAGGGAGAAAAGAGATAAAAAAAAGATAAAAAAGGTAAGAAAAAGATGAAGAAGAAGAAGAAGAAAAATTCGATGGGGAAGCACCCAAGTGGCAATGCCCTCTCGCAATATAAACCTATGGTGAAGCTAAAGACCCAGGGAAGGACGAATACGATCTTCCGCCATGTTGCCAGTTCACTGTATGTATATATACATATATACATGTACCTTTGGCTTTGGTATCCATTAGACATTAGAAGCTTATGGGAATATTAAAAGTGGAAATCGTAAGCTAGTCTCTCTCTCTCTCTCTCTCCTTCGCTCCTAACGAAATCCCTCCGTTTTATATATTCGATACTCGCCATTACTCGGAGAGTATGTCTACGAGACATTCACCGTCGTCATAAATTCTATTTTATATTGTATTTTACTGCCATCACCTTACAGTTAACTACCGTTTTCTTATAATAAAATGCATTCCATACCTTTAAATTCGCTTTCACAGTCAATACAAAATAGTTGGAAAAAAAAAATTTAATTTAAAAAAAAAGCCAAACGATTGTTGTTAAAATCAGGCCTCTGGTTAAATGTATAATTCGGGTGATGGTTGTTTTTTTTTTTTTTTTTTTAAAGAGAGGGATGTTGGAAAACATTTTTTAAATACACAAGGGCTTTTGAAATGGTGCCCTATTGTTCTATTTTTGGGTTTAGATTGTTTGATATTGTGATAACAATAGAAGTCGAACTGTATACATGTGTGATGGGGAAAATGTGTATTTTTAACTTTTGTTTTATATAGGAAATTGAAAATAACGAAATTGATTTTCAATATAATTGCTGATTGAAAGGTAATTAGTGGAAAAGTCGGGAAATAAAGTAGGTGCGCTTTTAAAATCTGGAATTTTTTGTTCTATTTTGACCGGAGAATTTACTGTATCAAATAGATCTCTCTAAATATGATTTAGTGAAAATTTTATTTTACGCAAAGAAAAAAAGTATTCAATTTTGTATAACAGTTTTCTAAAAATTCGGGACAAAGTGCGTCCAAGTGAAATTTTGATATAAAAAAAAAATAAACATTAAAAAAAAGTTATGTGAAATTTAGTACAATATTATATCAAATATCAAAAATAATAATTAAATTATAATATAACTTTACTAAATTTCACTTGATTTTATTTTAAAATTTAGTACTTTTTCTATCAAAATTTATTATTTTGCAAATTCAAAAATTTTATTTTTCCAAATATAAACATCAATTATTACTGAATAGTTTTAAATTCAAAATTTTAAAGGTTAACTCATTAGCTACATAATTAACAAATTCTTTTTCGCAATAATTAAATTATTTCAAAAAATTCTAACAAAAACATTAATTTAGGTATTTTTATAAACAGTAAAATTTATCGCAGGAATTCAATGATTATCAAAATCATTTTAGTAAAACTATGAAAAAAATTCAATTATTAAAAAAAATTTAATGAAAGCTATTTTATAAAATTGTCTTAAAATTAATTAAATTTTAGCAAAATTTTTACTAATTAGAAATATAATTGAATTTAAAAAAAAAAATTTATTGAAATTTTAGAAAATAAAAATTAAATTTTTTTCACATTTTTATAACGAATGAAGAAAAAAATTGAACTCTTTCAAAACAAAAATCGTAAGTTATTGAATATAATTGAATTTTTGCAAAAATTCTACTACAAAAAAAGTAACTGAATTGTTTTGAAAGATTTATAAAAATTTTAGACAATAATTGAATTCTTTTGACAAATTTTATAAAAGAAAGTAATACAAATTTTTCGAAATTTATTAAATATAATTGTAATGCTTCCATTTTTTTGCAAAGATTTTATTATTTAAAAAAAATGAGTGGTTTCAAGGGATTTATTAAAATTTTAGAAAATAATTGATTTCTTTGGTAAAATTTATAAACAAAAGAAGAAAAATTTAATTCTTTGAAAAATTGGGTAAATGAAAAATAGAATTGAAAAATTAACAAAATTTATTGAATATAATTGAATTTTTGCATAGATTCGAAGGATTAAAATTACTATTAAAATATTAAAAAACAATAAAAGTGTACACGAATATGAAATTTTATTAAAATTTTGCTTATAAATAATTAAATTCTTATGAAAACTGTCAATATTTATGAAAATAATTGAATTTTTCTAAAGAAGTTTATAAAAATTTTTGAAATTTTATTTCATTTTTTTGAAAATATTTTATAAGGAATTAAAACGAATAAAGAAAAAATTGAATTCCTTCGCTAAATTCTTTGGAGATAATTGACTTTTTGCAAAAAATTATAACAAATTAAAAAAAAATTCAAGTCTTTTGAGAAATTTTCATTAAAATAAATTTTTTCAAAAAATTCACTATTTAAATTATAATTAAAGTGTTTTGAAAGATTTATTAAAATTTTAGAAAATAATTGAACTTTTGCAAAGATTTTATTATTTTAAAGAATAATTTAATTTTAACAATAAATTTTACTATTTTAAATAAAATTGAATTGTTTTGAAGGATTTATAAACATTTATTGTAAAATAATTGATTTTTTGCAGGGAATTTTATTATTGAAAAAAATAAAGTTCAATTGTTTCGAAGAATTTATTCGTTGAATTTTATTAAAATTAAGCATAAAAATAATTGAATTCTTTTGAAAAAATTAAAATTTTTGCAAAGATTTTGTAACGAATTAAGAATAAAATTAAATTTTTTGCAATGATTTTACTATTTATAAAAATAATCAAATTCTTTCCAACACTGTTATTATTTATGAAAATAATTCAATTTTTCTGAAGAATTTTATCAGTCTTTGAAATTTTGTAATTTGCCTATAATATTTTTTAATAAAATTCTTGATGAAGAATTCAGTTATTTTCAAAGATTTTAACAAAAAATTATTTTTATAAACAGTTTAATTCATCACAGGAATTCAATTATTTAAAAACTTTTTAAATAATATTCTTCTTACGAATTAAATTATTTTCAATAATTTTAATATAACATTCTTTGTAAAAATTTGATTTTTCTTTACAAATAATAATATTTCTTGGGAGAATTCAATTATTTGCAATACAATTTTAATTAAATTTTCTCGAAAGAATTCAAATTATTTAAAAAATTAGTTGATAAAATTCTTCATAAATGATTTTAATTATATTCAAATTTTCTGATCAGAACTTTGCAAGAATTTTGGAAATTTTTAGTTCATTAATTTTAAAATTAAAAACATTGAAAAAGAAAATTTATCAAGAATGTTGAGAAGCAAACAAAAACCAATCTTCCAACTGCGAACAGATTCAAATACAAGAATATTAATTATGTCTTTAAAACTGTTTGTGAAATTTAATCTACTATATTAGTAAAATTTAAAAAATTTACTGATTTGAAAAAGATGTTTCATTGTAATTTTAAATTATCTGATTTTCTTAAACGTTATTAAATGAATTTGTATTAATTTTTTATTAATAAAATGTTAATGTTTTAAAAGTTAACGAACTTGTTGAGTATATAGATATGAGTAGACGGAAAAAATCCTTCAACTGGAACAACGATAACTTTCGCTAAAATAACGAAAGTATTCGTTGCAACAACTAAAAAATTCGCTTATGTAGAGTAAAATTTGTACAGTTATTTCAGGTAAAGTTTTTTTTTCCTGTATAGGCCTGATGGAATTGAAAATTTTTATTTTCGTAAAAATTGTTGTTCCCTCTTTCTGCGCCTTTTTTTTATTCTCCTTTTCCCTCTTTTTTTTCGTCCATAAGAGACTAACGCATAAAGTGTCCCGTAATATATTATATGGTCATGTGATCTTGTACTATCATAAAAAAAAACGTATTTGAGGGTCCCGCGTTATTATCCGCATACGCCTGATGTATAAAAGCTCCTTCCCTTCTCCGAACATATTGCTCTGTTTGTAGGAAGATTTTTCGGACTCGACAGAATATATATATATACGTCTATACATTTATACATTTATACACGCGGTTTAATCGTTAAAACCTGCTGACGTAAAATGAAACTCGACGAATTGCCAATTTAAAATTGTTTCTCTCTCTCTCTCTCTGTCTCTCTTTTTCTCTCCTTGAATAGCACACACAAATCGCCTCTTTTATTATACCATTTCAGCTCCCGTGGGAGGATTTCAAATACTCTCGCGAATGATTCCTAAAGCCGTATATAAATGAAAAAGAAGATGAAGATGATGAAGAAGAAGAAGAGGAGGATGAGAAAATGTAAAATTACATTTAATTAAGGGCTACTGTATCATTCGATATTGATAACCGAGAGAGGAATAAGCAATTGCGAGATATTAAATGTAAGATAAGTTGCAATCTCCAATTTTATACGCTTTGTCATTTCTTCTTTTTTGCTTCTTCTTCTTCTTCTTCATGTTCTTCTCTTTTTTTTAATGAAAGAAGAAAAAGAATCTGCGAAATATGTTAATAAAATTATCAAGGAAACATTTTCATCACGTCATGAGAAATTATATTTTTCTTGAAGGATTTGTGCAATCATCCAGGATGCAGTTCTTTTCCTTTTACATGCGCATAAAAAGAAAAAGTATTCAGAGTATAAAAAAGCGAACTTTTTTATGATTTTAAAATTCTACCGCTCGACAATTGTTTCGAATTCAATGCCGAATGCTTTTTTTTTATTTCTTTATTATTTTAATTTTTTTTTTCATCTACCTAATTTTCAAATTACATTTATTATATTTTAATTTTAAATATTTTATTCTATCATTATGCAAAGCAAAAAAAAAATTTTACCATCAAATATGAATTTTTGAAAAATTTCACAGATTCAAACATTTAAAAAAAATTATTAACTAATTATTTATGTTTATTAATTTTTAAAGTTTTAATAAAATATTTTACTAGAATTCAATTTAAAATTATATCATAAATAATAACATTCGTCGTATAAAAATTCAATTATTAAAAAAAAATTTTTTAATAAATTTTTTTCTAAAATTCAATTAATTTTAATCAAAATGTTTTGCAAGAATTCAATTAATTTTAAACAAATTTTTGTTGTTGCAAAAATGAAATTAATTTTAATAAATTTCACTAACAAATACAATTTTTTTTCTAAAATTTTTATGAATCTTTCGAAACAATTGAATTATTTTTTTAAATACTAAATCTTTGCAAAAATTCAAATATTCTCTAAAATTTTAATTAATCCTTCAAAACAAGTCAATTATCATTTTTTTAATAGTAAATTTTTGGCAAAAATTTAATTATTTTAAAGAAAATTTCTTAAAAGAATTCAATTTTTTTTCTTAATTCGTTTTAATTCGTTACAAAATTTTTTTTAAAGAAATGAAACTTGATTCAATTTTTTTGCAAAGATTTTAATAATAAATCCTTCGTAACAATTAAATTATTTTTTTAAATACTAAAATCTTTGCAAAAATTTAATTATAAAAAAGAAAAATTTACATAAGAAATACATTTCATTCTTAATTCGTTATAAAATCTTTGCAAAAATTTAAATATTTACAAAAGAATTCAATTATTTTTAAAAAATTTAATTTTTCGATTCAGACAATTTTATTTTATTTATAAATATAGTAAAATTCTTACAAAAATTAAATTCTTCTGTAATACACAATTTGAATAAAATTTAACGAACAAATACAGTAAATTAGTTTCTAAAATATTGATAAATTCTTCTAAACAATAAAAATTTTATTTTTTTTAGATAATAAAATCTTTAGAAAACTCGAATTATTTTCTAAAATTTTTATAAATCTTTCGAAACAATTGAATTTTATGTATAAATAGTAAAATTCTTTGTAAAGATTCCATAAAAGAATTCAATTTTAATAAAATTTCTAACAATATTTTTTCGAAAAAATTTAATTGTTTTTTAAAATTAAAATTTTAATAAATATTTCGAAACAACTCAATTTTATTTATAAAAAGTACAATTTTTTTCTTAAAGTTTCACAAAAGAATTCTGTTATTCAAACATTTTAAATAATATTATATATTTTCGAAAAAATTAAGTTATTGTCTGAAAATTTAATAAATCCTTCGAAACAATTAAATTATTGTCAATTATTTTCAAAAGAATTTAACGAAATGAATTCAATTTTTTTTGTCTATTCGTTTTAATTCGTTACAAAAAAATGTTTAAAGAAATGAAACTCAATTCAATTATTTGCAAAAATTTAATTATATAAAAAATAATTCCAGAAAAAAATTCAATTTTTTTATTTTGTTGAAAAATTTTTTACTCTCTTAAAAATTCTTACTGAATTTTAATAAAATTCTACAGTTAAATGTTTAATTTCCATTTTTAAAAAAACACGATTATTTTAAAAACTTCAAAGAAATTGTTTATAAAATTCAATTAACTCCAAATATTTAAATAAAATTTTTAAAAAAATTTTATTATTTAAAAAAAATATAATAAAATTCTTCAAAATGAGAATTTAATTAGAATTTTTATACTTTTTACAAAATTCTTCGCCATAATTCAATTATTTTCTTGAATAATAAATTCTTTTGCGAGAAATCAATTATTTTCCTCTGCAAAATAATTCTTTAAGAGAATTTCAATTATTTTCCGAAATAATAAATTTTTTCGCGAGAAATCAATTATTTTCCTCTATAAAAAAATTCTTCAAGAGAATTTAATTTTTTTTCCTAAATAATAACTTTCTTCGAGAGAATTCAATTATTTTTCTCTATAAAAAAATTCTCCACAAGAATTAGATTATTTTCCTAAATAATAAAATTCTTCAAAGAAATTCTACTATTATCAAATTTTTGCTTTAAAATTCCATGATTTCCAATACATCAATTTTTATAAATGGAAAAAAATTTAAGAAGAAAAATTATTCAAAAAAGTTAAAAATAAAAAAACGAACAACAACTAACTTCAAACTACAAACAGATTAGCAAAAAATACAACAATTATTAATATATATTATTATTATTATATTAAAACTACAAAATAGAATAATTTCTTTCCGGAAATATATATACATTTCGTATATACTGATGACTGAAATACATAAACCGTGTGAATAAACAGGTTGAGATAAAAGAGTTTAAAAAAAAGATAAAAGGATGATACATTGTTTGATCAGCAAAAAAAAAAAAAAAAGAAAAAAAAGAAAAAGAAAAAAAAGTTTCTCTTCCGGCCATTCGCCGAAAAGAAGGGTTACAACACATTTATACACACTCATATCTATATGTAAAAGCCGTGTATTGAACTGTCGACAAAATTTCATTTAAAATTTCCGAGAGAGGTTACAACATTAATTTGATTCATTAAATCACCGTTCAACTAATTCAATTCTTAATGATGTGGAACTAATGCGATAAGTTGGTGAATAATTGACGCTAATCATGGCATTAATTCAGGAATTTTTTTTTCCTTTCTTTTAAGAAACGTGTTTGTATTTTCAATATTTCAATTTCAGGATTTTAAATTTGGAAAAAACGAGATTTAATTCGACACCTTTTGCAAAAGATTATTAACGAGATTATTGAATGTAATTTTAAAACATTCGGAAATAAATTTTACATTTAGCAAAAAAAAAAATATATTTTGCGCCATCAAAGAAATTATTCTTATTTATTTTTATTAGATTATTAATTTTTTTGGTGATGAAACAAAATTATTCTTATTTAATTATTTATTTTTTGCGGTTAAAAAATGATTTCTATTTTAATTATTAATTTGTTGTGCGGTAATAAAATTATTCCTATTTAATTATCGATTTGTTGCGGTAAAAAAATTATTCTTACTTAATTTTTTTTTTATTATTAAATTATTATTTTTTCGTGGTAAAAATAATTATTTTTAATTCATATTTTTTATAATTGAAATAATCATTTTTCTCGGTAATAAAACCTATTATTAATGATCTTTTTTATTACAGTCAACTCTCGATACTTAAACTTTCGGTAAATTAATTTTTTTCAATAAATTGAATTTATTTCCTGGTTTCAAAGATTTAAAAAAAAATTTAATTCTTCAAAACATCCGATATATAAAATTCTGGATAGTTTGAATTTTTCCTGTGTTTGAATTTTCACTTGACAATCAATTTATTAAAAAATCAACTGTATTTAATTATTAATTTTTTCTATTAACAAAATTATCCACGAATGTTTTAAAAATTTGACTAAAAATAATAATAATAAAAAAAATTAAGATTAACAATAATAAAAAAATATTCAAATTCAACATGTGTTAAGATTTAATATTTTAGAAGAAATAAAAAAGTTAAGAATAACAATAATAAAAAAATATTTAAATTTAGTATTTTTTTCTTTAAATCAAAATTTATCTTTCTTCCAAAAATTCTATTTTTATTTCTTAAAAAAATTTTTTACTTATTCAACTTTTTTCGTTTCGCTTTTAGAAAAAAAAAGAAGAAGAAGAAGAAGAGAAAAAGAATTTACAAAACGGCAATTTAATGACAAATAGTAACTCTCGTAAGCAACAAATTGTTCCAGTTTCATTCTTTAACATGTAAAAAAAAGAGAGAAAAGAGAAAAAAAAATTCCCAACAAAAAGTTTCAATGTCGCTTCAACGTGCGATTCATGCTTGATAGCGCATTTTAGGTTTACGAGGCACTTAAAAATCCTTTCTATACTAAAACCTCGTCAATTCGCAAAAAGGAATTGAAAGAAAAAGAAAAAAAAACGCCTGTGTCTGATCGAATATGTTTCTCAATAGACACAGACGGATAAATAGCAATGCCTAAGGGTCGTTTTTACTACCCTCTCTCGATTCAAGTTCAGAATTTTTATGTTTAAAAATAAATTTTATATAATAAAAGACAATAATATCTTTTTTTTATATGTATAATATAAACGGACGAGGGACGATATATTTTATACAAAAGAACATTTTCATTCAATGGCCCATCGATCGTTATAAATTTAATTCAAAAATATATAGATTAAAAGCATTAAAATTCAAATGTGCGCGAGAGAAGAAAAAAGGGATTCGTTTTTATGATGAAACGGAAATTCTCAATTTTTCAACTTCCATTCTTTTTTTGAATGAATTTTTAATTTCTTTTCATTAAAAAATGAAAACTGAAATTAAAAAATAGAAATTAAAAGAAGAAAAAAAGAATCGTTATTTATTTGAATTTCTGAAACTTTAGACTGGAAAAAAATTTATTTGATTCAAATAATCGACTATTTGACTATTATTAAATAAATATTTACTCGAATCAAATAATAATTATTTAAGTAAATAAATAAAAATAAATCGAAAGAAATCAAAATTAATAAAAATGACTAAAAATAAATCAAAATGAATCAAAATTAATAAAAATGAATAAAAATAAATAAAAACAATTAAAAATATATACAAATAAATTAAAATAAATATAATTTAATTAAAACAAATAAAAATAACTAAAACAAAATTATAAAAATGTTATTCAATTGAAATAAATAATTCAAAACTTCCATAAATAAATAACGTACCTACGTAAAATTTAGGTACACAATTTTTTTTTATTCATAAATGCATTTCTCCTTTTGTAAATAAAATAGCAATTAAGTAGTGTTCGTTATTTTTAAATTTACTATTTACATACTAAAATAAATAAATACATATTTCATTTGGAATAAAATAGAATATTCACTTTACTGTCAATTTAATGATTATAAATATTATAAAGTGTGTCAACTGGAATAAATCTGTATAAGAAAATTTTTCTTTTTTTTTGGCAAATAACAAACTTTCACAGGGCAAATATGCACCAAATGAATGGCAGGAAATTACTTTTCGTTTAAAGATTATTAATCTTCAAAGTATCTGCTTGCACTATAATAAAAATGCAATAAATATTTTGAAAAGCCATAATATATATATTGATTTCAAGTCCGGATTTTATAGAAAGGATTAAACTGTCTTTAATCTCGTGATGCTTTTATGTTAAATTTAATCACTTTCAAAAGACATTTTCTTTTTTATTTTATTTTAATTATTTTTTGACTTTAGTTATTTCATTTACTTTATATTGAACAATTTTAATAGTTTTTGTAAATACTTACATTATTTAAAAAAAAATTGTTCTTTATTTTTTATTTTTCAATAATAATGTAGATTCTTGAATAATTTTAATTGTAAGTTTTGAAAAAAAATTGAATTAAACAAAGAATTTTTTCCAAACTGTTATTTAAAATAATCATTTCTGCTAATAAATATAATTGAATATTTGATTATTCAAGTTAATTAAAATTTTTCGAAAATAATTCAATTTTCTAGAAAAATATTATTAAAATTGAAAAAACTTGAATTCTTTCATGAAAAATTGAAAAAATTATTGAATTTTTACAATGAATTTTACTATTTATAAATAAAATTAAATTGTTTCGAAGCATTCATTAAAATTATAGAAAATACTTGAAATCTTTTACAATATTTTTTAACAAATTATGAAAAAAAAAATTCAATTCTTTTGTTAAATTTTTTTGAAAATAATTAAATTTTTGCAAAGTTTTTATAACGAATTGAGAAAAAAATGCAATTCTTTCGTTAAATTCTATTGGAAATAATTAAATTTTTGCAAAAATTTTCCAACAGATTAAAAAAAATTGAATTCTTTAGTAAAACTAATTATTGAATGTTATTAAATTTTTTGAAAATAATTGAATTCGTTTGATAAATTTCATAAGTAAAAATAGAACATTTTTTCTTGAAATATATTATAGAAAATAATTTATTTTTTATATGAATTTTACTATTTATAAATATAATTGAATTATTACAAGAATTTATTAAAATTTTAAAAAATAATTGAATTTTTTCGAAAAATGTTAGTAAATTTTTTAAAAATTAATATTCTTTCCTAGAATTTAAAAAATAATTGATTTTTTGCAAAGATTTTATTATTTAAATAAAAAAATTGAATTGTTCCGAAGGATTTATTAAAATTTTAGAAAATAATAACTTTCTTTAAAAAAGAATTCATTTATTTTTATAAATGAAATATTTATTTATTTATTTTTTATATTTTTTGTAACAATTTAATTATTGTTAACAGTGTTTTAATAAAATTTTATAAAATAATCGAATTCTTTCTTAAATTTTTATTAAAACACTGTTAACAATAATTCAATTTTTACAAAAAAATTTTACTATTTATAAAATAATTGAATTCTTCCAAAGAAAGTTATTATTTTTACTAAAACAATTGAATTCTTGCGAGGAATGATATTAACATTTTTTTTAAATATATAAGTGAATTTTTTAAATTTTGACTATAAAACTAATCAAAAATTTGATTATTTGAATAAAATTATATATTTTTCCCATGGGCGCGAACCATAAACCAAAGATCGTCAAGTCTGACACTTAACGCCCGCGACTACTTCACATCCCGAAATAACAATTTCTCTCTAAATTATTCTATTTAATAAATTATGTAAAAATATATAATTCATTTATCATACAAGTAATAATACGATAATATATTTATTACATAATTATTTTCAATACTTAATATTAATATTATTAATATGAGACGCGCTCCGAAGAAAGGTACCTAAGAAGCAAACGAATTATAGGTTAGAGTCATGTTAGATTTCTCTTGATTAAAAGTTTATTTTTAATTATTTGAAATTAAAACCAATTTCTATTCAATATTTTGGATATAATGAAGACTTGAAGATCAATAATTTTTAATTAATAATTGATTTTCTTTCTGTATTTTTACTTGAAAAATTAAAAACATAACCTCAAATTTTTTGCTTCTTAGGTACCTTTCTTCGGAGCGTGACACATATATTAATTAAATAATATTAAATTTTAAGTAATTAATTAATTAATTAATTAATATATTTAAAAATGTGATAATTTTTAATTTTTTAACCCTCCTGCGCATATATTTCAATCAAAAAAATTTTTTTTTTATTGTTTTAAGCATTCTAAAAGTAATGTTTATTGTGAAATAAATAATATAAAGTGTCCTAAATAATTTAATAACATTTGTTTATCCCTAAGAAATAATTTGCAACTTGATAGATCACTTAATGTTAATTTAAACAAAAGTTATTAACAAAAATAGTTGGACGAATATATTCGGCTTTATGCGCAGGAGGGTTAATAGTATTTAATTATTTAATATTGAAAGACCATTTTATAATGTCCCTACAACTATAATCAGTGCAATTTTTCTCTCCATTACCAAACAAGAGAAAACAAATATTTCTTCAATATACACGAAGAGAGCTTGAAAAATTTCAATTTTCAAGCTCTATTCGTGCATAAATGGGAAAAAAAATATTATTAACTATAGAAGATTGGAATGGTCTTAACTAGATGGAATGTGAGTTACACCTGTTGTTGTGTTAAAATAGCCGCGTAAACATTTATGCGCAGAAAATGAGTCACTATTTTAAAGTGACTTTTCACACCTATATATATAATCGAAATGGTCATATATACACATAAATGCAAAATGCGACTAAGAGGACGAATAAGTTGCCTTTTAAAACATGGAAAAGAACATTTAAAAAAAAAAAACAATGAAAAAGTAACGAAAAAAAAGGATGAAAAAAAAATGGCCGTAACCAAGGCACATCAGAAGGCGTGCTTTTTGCCGCAGGTTTAATAAAGGCACCTTTATTAAGCGCGAACCGACCGCCAGGACGCATTATAGTTGCACGCGCGCCGACTTTACGAGGGAGATTAAAAATCGCATTAACGCCTTTCTCTTTTGCACGCTCTCTCCATTGCCTCTCATTGACTCTTTCTTTCTCTCTCTCTCTCTCTCTCTCTCTCTCTATCTCCTTCTCTTTCTATCTTTTTCTCTCTTGATTCCATCGTCTTTAGTTGACTTTTGTCTTTCTCTTTTTCTCTTTCTCGCCAATCGGGTTGATCGCACCGCGCCGGGAGAACGGATCCGAAGAAGGATTTCAGGGACTCTCGAGGATGCGATTTTTGTCGAGATCTTTGTACATCTTGAACAGGTGCGTGTGTTATGTTTATGGTGCCCTGGGTTCCATCGCTAGTCGCGTCGATATTCCAACATATTGAGAGAAATTATTTTCACCGTTCACCTCTGTTAATTGTATTTATTTCCAAGTTAAAATCATTTCTTTACCGATTTTCCAGCGAAACAAGTAAGAAAGTGGCGCTCATTTGGCACAGCGCATGACGGGCCGATATTGCGCGCATGCGCCATATGGTTTAGTCATGCGCACCACGAGCGAATGTTATGCGCATGCGCCAGACGTTTTTGTCATGCGCGTCACTCAACCAGAAGGAAAACATAACCTCCAATCTTCCATGTTTACTCACAGCATCTAATCTCTGACAAAATTACTTTCGGTTTTTGCCAAATCGTTTTACTAACAATATATAGAAATTACCCGAAATTCTGTGATTTTTCAGATGCAGAAAACAATAATTTTTTTAAGAAGAAACATAACAGAAGAATTAATCATTTAACTGAAATATTTGTATAACGATTAAAAAAAAGGTTCGGCTGATTTTGGTGTTAAAATGAAAAAAAAAAATTCACAAAGAATGAAAAATAACTGTAAAATACTTTGTATAACAAAATATATTCCTGATATTTTCATCAACGAGAAAGGGAAAAGTTGTAAGTAATGAAAAAGAAACATGCTGCTTTATTGAAGCGTGTATTAATTGTCAGATACTGTTCAGGTTGTAATACTACTCTTTTCTATGGATGTAATGGAGTTATACGGATTGTATTATAAATCTCCGCTATATGTTAAATTGCATATAGTTAATAAATTATCATTTATCTCAAATAGTCTATTTTTCTCGCAGTAAATATAAACGTGCGGTGAACATTAAAATATATATTACAAGAGATTTTGAAATAGTGGAATAGACTGATAGGCATTTACCTATAAAATGATATACCTATTTAATGCACGGTTGCCATAAAAGTTCACATTAAACGCAAAAAGTATAAAATTACTCCTATATTCGTATTATTATTAATAATAAAATTGACGCGCCCCAAAGAAAGCATATAACCTAAAGAAGCAAACCACTTTTTGGGTTATGTTTTTATTTTCTTACCTTAACAAATTTAATTAAGTGATATCACTCTCTGTTTAATTCTATAAAAGTTTTTCTTTTTATTAATTATTTTACTTTGGCCATTATTTTTAACATTAAGTGTTAAATTCCGGGGGGTTGGAAAAATAATCTTGCGCGTATAAAACAATTTTAGTATAGAAAAAATAATTTTCTGTTAATGGCAAAAAGGTGATTAATTAATAGTAGCAAATTTTACGAGAAAATTAATTACAGATGAAAGATAGCATATTTTACTCCAATCATCATGGCACAATTAAACGATTAAGTAACTTTTAAGTGAGTAATAAATTCACTATAACCAACTTTAACAATCTAACCAACAAATTACCGCAATTAATAACCATCCAAGTTAAATAACATAAAAATAAATCACATCGAGTTAAAACAAAATTTATTTTCTTCCCTCTTATGGCGTTTGATACAAAACTGAATTGTCTTTTGCTTTCCAATAGAGGATTAAATTATAGGAGAATTAGATCTGAACTCATTTTTAATCGGAAAAATCATTGGGAAGTAAATCATTAATACCATATTAATAACAATAATAACATTAATACCCTTAACACTAGTAAAACCATCAATGGCATTAAAATCATTAACAACATTAATACTATTAATATCATTAATAGTGATCATCAATAGTTGCCACTATATTTTTATTGTTACACACTACTGAATAAAAAATACGAATTTGGTTGAAGATCATGTACAGGAAATGCTGTGGATTGTTTAGACGACTTTTCAAGTGAGCAAAGGTATATAGAGTGTTTTGTTTTGCATCAAGGTACCGATATGATAACATAATACAAGAACAGAAAAAGAAAACGTATATCTAATGCGGATGCAACACTATACTGCACAGAGAAGAGAAATTATTATTTTAATGGCGAAAAAGGAGTCGCAAATTGAGATGCAAAACATTTTTAAGGCGCAGTAAATATATGCTGAATGTACGCAATAAAAATTTGTTTTAAAATTTTTCTTTTCAATATATCAAAGGACAATAATTTCAAAAAGTATTGAACGAAAAAAAAAACTCATTAACAACAAAGCAAACAAATAAAACAAACATTATAAGAATTAAAAATTCGACAAAGAATCAGTTGCATCAAAATTAAGTTGTACATCCAACAATCTAATCAAAACTATTCCAATTTTTTGTCATCTTATATGATACTGCAAAAAATGTGGATCAAGTAAAAACCATTCCCATTTTTCGGCACTTTGATATACCAAAAAATGTGTATCTAATCAAAAGTATTTCAATATTCTGGCATCAATTAGACCCACTTTTGTACCAAATTGATACTTTGAAGAAGACAGTGAATAAATATTTGGGATATCTTATTTTTGGTTCACTTTAATAAATTTTTCGCGTTCACGAAACTAATTTGACCATTTTGATGGAAATTTCTAGTTGAAACAATCAAATCTTTGGCACAGCATAATGCACTCATTTATTATTGTAAAATAAACCCATTTCTGTGCAACCAAAAAAAATTTGATTGTTTCCAGCAAACTTTTCTCTGGAGTATTAATAAAAACAGAAAACAAATCATAATTTTTAAGATGCAGCAAACTCTCTACATTAAAATTAGTAGTATTTTTACTAATTCAATCCGTACATTGATTATTATCATTAATACTTCAGTTACTTCTTGCTAAATTACTGATTCAGTACACAGAAAAATGTTTGGGTCAATATCTAAGCCTTATGGTGCATCAGTTATTATCCCTATCTAAAAATTTTACTATTCGATTCACTTCGCATTTTTTAATTCCTATTGTTTTTATATGAAGTGAAGTTAATTATTGGACAAATTTTTCGAAAGATACAACATGTGCGTACCTTATTCCGTATGGGTATACATAATTAGCCGAAGAATAAACAACATAATCTTTAAGGTAATAACTAATAATCTTTAAACTATAAACTAATAATCTTTAAACTAATAATCTGTAAACCAATAACTAATAATCTGTAAACTAATAACTAACAATCTTTAAACTAATAACCGATTTAAAGAATGTTTGAAAAAAAGAGAACGCAAAATAACATCAAAAGAAGGCAACAAAGTAGCATCAAATAGAAGACAACAGACTAACATCAAATTAAGGATGACAGAAGCAACATCAAATTAAAGACCAAGAAAGCAACATCAAATTAAAGACCAAAAGAGCAACAACAAATTAAAGACAAAAGAAGCAACACAAAAAGAAAGACAATAACAAAGTAACAATAAAAGAAACACAAAGAAGCAACACAAAAAAAGAAGACGGCAAAACAGCACTAAATTAAAACACAAAAAATACATCAAAAAAAGCACTAAATTAAAACACAAAAAAACGAAGATTGTTGTCATCAAAAAGAAGACAACAAAGTAACATTAAATAAAACACAAAAAGCAAAGAAAAAAGCGTAGTAAGCAAATGACTGAATAAATTATAAAACCACACACGCAAGCATTGTATATACCACATATACACGAATTAAAATCAAAAAAACCCAAGAAAGGATAAATCTTCCATAAGATATATATATATATTAAAGCAAAAAAATAGACGAAATGGGAAGAACGTGTTGCTTCTTATGTATCGAGGTAAGGAATAAAACAAAGAGACATTTATCTGGAAATACCTAGAGAGATGTGCGAGAGAGATAAGAGTCTCAACGCCTTTCTATATAAACATACACACCGCGTATTTGTATATATAAAATGTTGTATTTGCACAAAAAAAACCCATACCCACCTGGGATGTTAAAATATAATATAATACACACACAAGAATCGAGAAATATTGCGAGAGCACCCGGTATATCTGTGGCATTCATTTGCAATTAGCTTGCTGCGTGGTTTCAGGGTTGGTGAGGACAAAATAAGACGATACAGAAGGGAAAAGAAGGTATAGTGGTATACCATAGCATAGGTCGGTTAACCGCCTTGAGGATTATACGTATACATACATACAAACATCCACACATATATAGTGGTGGGGGCGATTAATCGCCCAGGGAACCAGTTTGTCAGAAATAAAATCTTCTCAAACGATCGTTTGACTGTTGCTGCTATCAACGGACTCCTATCTTTATCTACAACAAATCTACTTGACTCTGTTTTAAAAGCGTGACCGGGACATGGCCCCTCCCACATCACCATCACTATCATCCCTTATCAGATTGCACACGCAAAAAAAAAAGAGAAAAAGAAAGAAAGAAGAGAGAAAAAAAGAAACAAAAGGAAGGAAAAGACAAGAAACGTCATTCACATCTCTTCTCCTTTCACTATTTAAACGATTTTGACGTGCACCTTTTCTCCTGCATATATACTACGGGACACACCCCTCTCTCTTTCTCTCTCTCTCTCTCTCTTACTCACTCTCTCGTGTGGCTATTTTTGCCATTCTCCGTGCATTGAAAAAAAAATCGACATCAAAGGAAGCTGCCATTAGGCGTGTCTAAAGACAACTTTTTGATTCAGATGTACAATTATCAGAGTGTAACTAATTTCTTTTTTTGAGCAAGCGATAATTTTTGGGAAACAATGGTTTTTTTAGCACACCCACGATGTTTTCTCTCTCTCTCTCTCTCTCTTTCCCGCGCTTTTTCTACGTCTATAAATTAATGAATAAAAGAGTATTAATCTAAAATAGCTAAAATTTCTTTGCAGGTTTCGCACTCATCTACTAAAACCAACTATTTACTGCTTTTGTTAATTTATGCTGCTATTTGGGTATCTTTTTTAGGTTTCAACCACTAAAAACTGCTACACTGAACAAAACATTTATTTAATTAAAATAACCAATTATTGGACTATTATCAAATAATAATTTACTTGAATTAAATAATGTTTATTTGAATCAGTTTAATAGTATTTGCTTCAAGTATACTGAAATATTTGTTTCAAATATATACTCAAATATTTGCTTCAAATACTGAATTTTTTGATTCAAATACAATTTATTTGGTTCAAATACTATTTATTTAGTTTAAATACTATTTATTTGGTTCAAATAAAAATTACTTGATTCAAATAAAAATTATTTGATTCGAGTAAATATTTATTTGATAATAGTCAAATAATCGGTTATTTGAATGAAATAACTTTTTTTTCAGTGTACTTCTGTTTTTTTAGACTTTCCACTATACTTTATAAATTCGCCAATAACTAGACAGCAAAAAACAATTCTCAAAAATTATAATCAAATTCTTTAAAACGATTCAATTATTTTCCAAAAATATTCGAAATTCAAATATTTTCAATGACTACACTGAAAAAAAAATTTATTTGGTTCAAATAACCCATTATTTGACTATTATCAAATAAATATTTACTAGAATCAAATAATTTTTATTTGAATCAATTAAATAATATTTGCTTCAAATACAATTTATTTGATTCAAATAAAAATTATTTAATTCAAATAAAAATTATTTGATTCAAGTAAATATTTATTTGATAATAGTCAAATAATGGGTTATTTGAATCAAATAAATTTTTTTTTCAGTGTACAGTATTTTCATAAAATTTCCCAAAAGAATTCAATTATTAAAATAAAAATTGAGAAAATTCACCAAAAATTCAATTATTATCATAAATAATAAAATTTCCAGAAAAAATCAATTAATTTAGAATATTCAAAATTTTAAAAAATCTCGAAAAAATCAATTATTTAACAAAATTTTTATACAATTCTTCACAATAGTTCAAATACTTTCACCAAAATAACAACATTCCTAATGAAAGTTTAGTTTTAAAAAAAATTAATTAAATTCTAAGCACAAATTCAATTATTTTTATAAATAATTAAACTCATGGAAGAATTTTGATTATTTTTTAATAACATTTTAAATTAATTAGTCGAAAAACTGAATTATTTTTGCAAATTAAGTTTTTCTCAATAATTCAATTATTTAAACTAAAATTTTCACAATATCAATAATATTTCGAAAAAAAATAATTATTTACAACAATGTTTATAAAATTTTTATGAAGAATTCAATTATTTTCAAAATAAACACAATTTTTTACAGAAATTAAATTCTTTTTAAACATTAAAAAAAAAATTTCTGCTATAATTTAATTATTTCCATAAATAATAAAATTCTTCTCAGGAATTCAATTATTTTCATAAATAATAAAATTCATTCAGGGATTTCAATTATTTTTAATTCAATTTTATAGAAATTGCTCGAGAAATGTAATTATTCCTAAGCATTTTATTTCAATTCATCGAAAAATTAATTATTTAAAATTTTTTTTCTTGAAAATTCTTTGGAAGGATTTAAGTTATTTATAACTATATTAGAATTTTTCTCATGAATTCAACTATTATAAAAATATTTGAATAAAATTGTTAGAAAGAGAGCATAATACAATTTTAATTAAATCCTTTGGAAATAATTCAATTATTCTTGTTGATTTTAATAAAGTTTTTTGCAAAATTCAATTTTTTTCAAAGCCAACATTAATTCATCACATGAATTCAATTAGTTTGAAACATTTTAATAAATTTTTTCTCAAGAATTCAAACATTTTTGAAAAGTTTAAACTAATTCCAAGCAACTATTCAATTATTTTCATAAATAATAAAATTCAACGCTGGATTTCAATTATTTGTAATTCGATTTTATAAAAACTGCTCGAGAAATGTAATTATTCTTAAAAAATTAATTTCAATTCCTGGAAAAAATTCAATATTTAAAAAATACTTTTTTGAAAACCCTATGAAAGAATTAAATTATTTACCAAACAAATTAGAATTGTTCTCAGAAACTAAATGATTTTCAGATATTTGAATACAATTGGTTAAAAGAAATCAACTATTTTGAATTGAAATTTTAATTAAATATTTCTGAAATAATCCAATTATTCTTTTAAATTTTAATAAAATTCTTTCGAAGAATTTAATAATTTACATATATAATTTTGGGAAAGAATTTAATTCTTTTGTGGCATTTTAATCAAATTCTTTACGAAATTTAATTATTTTCCTAAATATTAAAATATTTTTAAAGAATTTAATTATTTTCATAAATAATAAAATATTTTTTAAGAATTTAATTATTTTCAAAAATATCCAATAAAATCCTACACAAAAATTCAATTATTATCGACAATTTTAATTCAATTCTTTGCAAAATTCAATTATTTTTAAAATTAATAAATTTCGGCTTGGAAATACAATTATTTTTAAAAAATGTTAATAAAAATCGTTAGCAAGAATTCAATTATTTTCATAAATAATAAAATATTTTCTAAGAACTTAATTAGTTTCAAAAAAATTGAATAAAATGCTTTTCACAACTCATTGATTTTTAATATATCTTCTATTTTCACAAAATTTCCAAACAGAATTCAATTAATTCAAAAATGTTTTGTAAAAATCTTCGTAAGAATTCTATTATGTTTATAAATAATAATTTCTCAGGAATTCAATTTTTTAAATTAGAGAATTTGCATAAGATTAGTCGAAAGAAATCAATTATTTAAAAATTTTTTAATAAAGTTCTTAGCAAAAATTAATTTATTTTTATAAATATTAAAATTGTTTCATGAATAATAAAATTCTTTGTAGCAATTAAATGTATTAGCAGGATATGAAAGATGTAAATATATTTTTGATGAAAATTAAAAAAAAGTCATGAAAATAAAAATTATTTGAAAGAACAAAAAAATTATTTATTCAAAAAATTATTTGAAAGAACTAAAAATGATTTATTATTTATTCTCTTTTCCTGCCTTCAAAAAAAAAAAAAAATTCTCAACCAAATAAATAAACAAATTTGTACAGCAATTAAAACTACATTATTCAGTGTACATCAATTTTGATTTATTTCCCTAAAAGAGGTAAAATCCCAAGATAAAACACGTGTAATACGTTAAGGAGAAGAAAAGACGACGAGACCCATAAGATAAGAAGTAATATAGATTTGTGAGAAAGGAAAATACTAAACCGGAATGATAGTAAATGCGCAGACCAACATGTTGAAGGTAGAAAAAAACGAATATTTGTGATATTAAAAGCCTCTTTAGAAAAGAAGCACTCATTTCCGTCTGTTTGTAGAGCTTTCCGATGAATTATTTGAAAGTAGATCTTCTACCTGCTCTGTTCAAAAAAGGAAATGCTCATTTCTTATTAACAAAGAAACATAAGTGAACATTGCTTTCTAAAAAAAAATCACATCAAAGTGATTTAAAAAAAAAATCAAATACATTTCCGAAAAAAGTCAAAGAACTAAAATAAAATAAAAGTAACTAAAAATCTAGTAAAAAAAAAATTTTTGTTCAATTAAATTCTTCTTCTTCAAATTAAATTAAATGAATTGTACAAAAAAAATTTAATTTGTTGTTAAATTCAAATCATTGGAAAATTTCTACTTCAAAATAAATTTCTGACTAAAATTTGAATAATGGCATAAAATTTTTGAAATTAAATTAAAATATTTAAATTGAATGAACAAAATAAAAAATAGTAAAAATGAAAATAATTTTTTTTTTAAATTAAATTAAAATATTTAAATAGAAAGAACAAAATAAAAAATACTAAAAATTTTATTACAAACCAGTAGTAGAAATTTCTCAACAATATTTTGTATCTATTAGTGACCGAATTCACACATTTCAAGTTTCAAACAGCGCACGCAATTTACCTGCCACTGAATAAACGAAACAACAATATTCGAAAAGTATAAAATAAATTGTTTTCTGAACGTGTGAATTTTGCAACATTTAACGGTACACGTTTATTTATTTAACTATATATATATTATTATATATAATAAACTTTGTGAGAAAACTTGTCATAATAATAAAACCAACAGGAATATAAGAAAGAAAGAAATAAAGATAAAAGAGAGAGAGGGGGGGAGAAAGACAAAAATATTCAATAGCAAAAATACAAGCTTTTTAAAAACTACATATAATGGTGAAAAGGAGTGTTTACCGAGCCAACAAAAGTTGAAATCGTGCGTATTATAAAGGTATAATAACAAGAGGAAGGCGTCGAAAAGAGATCTGAAGACGATTTAGTACCATAATCCAAAGGCCAATTTTATTGCCGAAAAGTCAAAGGGTTTTTCAGTTTCTTGATAAAACAAACACTTCAATATATACATACATACAAAAACATATGTAAACGGGGAAATTCAATAATTAGAGTTTACTCTTTATTTCCAAACAAAATAAATATTTTACTGAAATAACCCCTGAATTTTGGAAAATAATTCCAATGCTAAATCCGCAATTTAAACATTACTAACTGTAAGGCATTTTTTCAGCTGTCGAGGTTTTCCGTAAAATTTTTTTCAACTACAACTTTTTGATATTTTGAATAATTTAAATTTTACTACAAAATTTAATAACTTAAATTTTACTACAAAATTTAATAACTTAAATTTAACTACAAAATTTAATAACTTAAATTTTACTACAAAATTTAATAACTTAAATTTTACTACAAAATTTAATAACTTAAATTTAACTACAAAATTTAATAACTTAAATTTTACTACAAAATTTAATAACTTAAATTTTAATACAAAATTTAATAACTTAAATTTTAATACAAAATTTATTCTCTTAATCTGAATTAGTAGTTTTCTACTAATGAAATAGTGCGGATTCGTTTACCAATTCAATTAGTAACTGTTTTTACTAATTTTTAGTAGTTTTTTACTAATTATTAGTAGAAAATTTACTAATTTGAAATAGTAAAAAAAACTACCAAAAATTAGTAAGAAATGTTACTAACTCAAATTGGTAAACGAATCCGCACTAATTCAGATTTAGAGAGTAATAACTAAAATTTTACTACAAAATTTAATAAGTTAAATTTAACTACAAAATTTAATAAGTTAAATTTAACTACAAAATTTAATAACATAAATTTTACTAAATTTAATGACTTAAATTTTACAAAATTTAATAACATAAATTTTACTAAATTTAATGACTTAAATTTTACTAAAAACATAGTTTAAAACCAGATTTTACAGTCATTCGCTAATGCAAATTAATTCTAAATTTTTACAAACAAAAATAAGTCAGAATCTTTACTGATTCAAATAAGTAAAAATTTTTACTAAAACAAAAAAGTTACAAGTTTTACTAGTAAAAATTAACAAAAAATTCATAAACTAAACATGACTAAAAATCTTGGCTAGTTATTATAATAAAATAAACAATTGTAACTAATATAAATTAGTAAAATTTCATAAAAAATTCACATTAGTAAAACTTTTTATTGATTCAAATTAGTATAAACTTCTACCAATTCAAAATAGTAAGATTTTTTTACTAATGCAAATTAAGCATTTTTAATAATAAAAAACTAAAAATTACTAAAAACAATCAGTAAAATTTTTAAAAATTCACATTAATAAGAATTTTAACAGATTCAAATATAGTAGAAATTTTTACTGATTCAAATTAGTAAGAATTTTTACTAATACGCATTAAAAATTTTTTCTAATAAAAACATTAACTAGAAATCTTGACTAGTTCTTATAAATAAGTAAGAATATTAACTAATAGAAATTAAAAATTTTTACTAATAAAAAAAACAAAAAAATACCAAAAATCTTTAGTAATACAAATTAGTAACATTTTTTAAAAATTCACAATCAGTAAGAATTTTTACTAATATAGAAATTAGTAAAAAAAATGTTAAAATTTACATTATTAATATTTTCTAGTAATCCACATTAGTAATCATTTTTACTGATTCGAATTAGTATGGATTTTTACTAATACAAATTAGTATGAATTTTTACTAATACAAATTAGCATAAATTTCCATTAATTCAAATTAGCATAAATTTCCATTAATTCAAATCAGTAAGGATTCTTACTAATACGAATTAAAAATTTTTTCAAATAAAAAAAATAACTAAAAAGAACTAAAAATGTTGATTTGTTAATATAAAGCAGTAGGAATTTTTTCTAATTTAAATGAGTAGATTTTTTAAAAATTTACATTAGTTAAAATTTACTTTTTATTTAAATTAATTAAAATTGTTACTTATTAAATTAGTAGGGATTTTTACTAAAACAAATAAAGTGAGCATTTTTACTCATTGAAATTAGAAAGAATTTCTACAAATTTGCGTTAGTAAGAAACTTTACTTTTAAGTTCGAAAAAATTTGTATCATTTTTTTAGATTTTACATTTTAAACAAAATTCATTCTAAACTTTTTTTAAATTGAATATTCATTCTAAAAATTCTAAATTTTTAGTATTTTAATATTTTTAATAACTCTTATAATTCTATTTAAAAAGTTAGTAATTATAACTTTTCTTTTTTTTAATTAACGGAAATTAGTAATAATTTTCACTAGTACAATTTAGTAAGAATTTCTGCTAACACAAATTACTAAAAAAATTTATCAATTTAAA
This sequence comes from Leptopilina myrica (nomen nudum), assembly GCA_032872475.1. Classification (NCBI taxonomy): domain Eukaryota; kingdom Metazoa; phylum Arthropoda; class Insecta; order Hymenoptera; family Figitidae; genus Leptopilina; species Leptopilina myrica (nomen nudum). The sequence continues at coordinate 28,427,880 of CM065465.1, read as the reverse complement.
TTAAAGAATTAGTAAATATTTACTAATAAAAAATTAACTAGAAATAAAAAAATATATTGACTTAGTCGCTAATTTAAATTAGGTAAGAATATTTTAAAAAACATATTAGAAACATTTTTTAATAATTTTCATTAGTTAGTAATTAGAATTTTTACTTATTCAAATTAGTAAATAGATTTTAACTAACACAACTTATGAAAAAAATTTGCAAATACGAAAATTACTATAAGAATGTTTGCCAATACAAATTAGTAAGAATATTTACTAATGTAAATTAAGAATTTTTACTAATGCAAACTAAGAATTTTTACTAATACAAACTAAGAATTTATACTACACTGAAAAAAAAATTATTTAATTCAAATAACCGATTATTTGACTATTATCAAATAAATATTTACTTGAATCAAATAATTTTTATTTGAATTAATTAAATAGGCAGTATTTGCTTCAAATACTGAAATATTTAATTCAAATACAATTTATTTGATTCAAGTAAATATTTATTTGATAATAGTCAAATAATCGGTTATTTCAATCAAATAAATTTTTTTTTCAGTGTAAAACAATCAACAATGTTTACTATTACAAATTGAAAATTTTTACTAATATAAAAATAAAGTAAGAATGACAAAAAATTTTGACTCACTCGCTGATTTAAATTATAAGTAAGAATTTTTACTCAAACAAAAAGTAAAATTTTTACTAAAACATATTAGTAAAAGTTTAAAAATTCACACTAATAATAATTTTTACTGATTTAAGTTGGTAAAAAATCTTACTAACACAAAGTAGCAAGAATTTTTAGTAACACTAATTAGTAAAATATTTAAGTAATTCACATTATTACACGGAGAGAGAATATATATTAAATTTTGTAAAAATATTTTCAAATTGAGGAAAAAGTGCAACAAAGCGAAATTTTGATATTGAAAATACTAAACTTTAAAAATAGTTTTGTGAAATTTATTAATGTTATATGAGAATTTAATTAATATTCTTGATATTTGATATAATTATACTAAATTTCACATAAGTTTTTTTAAAGTTTAGTATTTTTCATATTAAAATTTTGCTTTGTCGCACTCTTTCCCCAATTTGAAAATATTTTTACAAAATTTAGTATATATTCTCTCTCCGTGTAAGAATTTTTACTGATTCAAATTAGTAAGAAATTTTACTAATATAAATTAGGAAAACATTTTACTAATACAATTTAGTAAAAGAATTTACTAACACAATTTACTAAAACAAATTACAAAGAAATTTTACCAAAACAATTTAGTAAAAATTTTACTAAAACAATTTAGTAAAACATTTTACAGATTCAAATTACATGAAAGATTTTTTTTTTTAACTGACTAATTAATTTAGTATAAACGAATCGTTGACGTTGAATTAGTTAAATGTGACCACAATCCAAAATTAGAGAGCAGATTATTACCTAATTAATTAATTTAATTATACAGATTATTTTTTTCTATTAACATAAACTCTGCTCATAAATCAATTATTTAAATTACTTCCTAGTTTATTAGTACCAGCGATGTAAATAATTACTACAACTACTAATATTATCATCAGCCAAAGAATTCATTATATACAATCCATTAAAATTTGTCACTATAAATCGTTTTTCTTTCGAGCGACATTCATTAGCAAATTATATGATTTGCTCTAATTAGTAACATGTAACAAGTGACTAGTTACCTGAATGTTACTAGGTAGTAGGCAGGTAACATATTTTCAAGAGAGAGAGAGAGAGAGAGACATATAGAAATGAGTAGATCAGCAGACAGACACCATTCGTTTAAACCGGTTTTTCAGTTTCAGAGGGTCTCAAAACGTGAAGATGTGATGAAAACGGGGGCACGGGGGTCGAATTTTATATATATATATATATATATATATATATATATATATATAAACGTATGTATATACAAGAAAATAATTCTCTCGCGTGTAATGAGAATGTAAAATTATAGAACCCCTGTGGCTCGACATGATGATGATAATTTTTCGATATCTACATCACTTTAGAATTCTCGACACAAGAAACTTTTTGTATATACATATAAAGGAAAAAAAATCTTCTCTCAACGGGATTTCTTCAATTAGTACCTACACACGTTTTTCTTCAAATTGAAATCTTTCTACTATTTCCACCAACTACTTTATCTTTCATTTTTTTTTGTTCCCCTTTTTTTTCACCTCCTATTTCTAAATCGTTTTCGCATATTTCGATTATCAAAATGAAATGACAGAAAAAAAGAGAAACGAATAAAAAAAAAGAAAAACACAGACGAATAAAAAAAAAGAAAAACAGGAAAATATATTTCACAAACATATATGTATAAGAACATTTTGCGCGTCAAGAACGATATTCGTTTGTATCTTTTCTCTTATCTGCTTTGAGAAAATTACTTTTTGGAGCACAAGACCCTCTTTACTATAACACTGACCCACCCCAATTTACAACCGTCTGGGTTTGCACCGGGGGCGATTTAGATAGAAATCCCATTTGAAAATAAAAAAAGAAAAAAAAATACAACACATTTCCCGCACTACAAAAGAGGACAGAGAAAGCTGGGTCAGAATCGGGGATGGTGATCGAAGAAAGCCCAAATCACCGAAAATTTTCAGGAAACCGATCACTAAAAAAAAAGAGAAGAAAAGAAAAGAAAAAAAAGGAAAAAAGAAACTGTATATTGCTGTAAACAGTTATTTAGCAGGTCTTAGCATATATATATATATATATACATGTATTCCAATAAGACCAAATCTAAAAATATATAGAGAATCTAAAGTAAAATAAAATTCGATTTCAACTAATTTTTGTGAAGAGTAAAAAAATTTTGGTTGCTTACTCCAATTTTTTAAATTGTTCCTATTTTTAAGTACAAAAAATTTTAATCCTTACGTAACACTAATTTTTAAGTACTTAAAAAATTTATTTTTTAAACAGTACTAATTTTTAAGAATTAAAAAAATTATTTTTTATGCAATACTAATTTGGAAGTACTACAAAATTTAATTTTGATACAATACTAATTTTTAAGAACTACAAAAATTAATTTTTATGCAATACTAATTTTTTTAGTACTCAAAACTTAATTTCTATGCAGTGCTAATTTTTAAATACTAAAAAAATTTTATTTTGTAACATTACTAAGTTTTAAGTACTAAAAAATTTAATTTTTATACAGTACTAATTTAAAAAAAAATCAATCCAGTAAATTTTCTTTTAGAATAGAATAGATACCGATGAAAATTGCTAATCCGAAGTTTTTTGATCGCTGATTATATAAAGCACCAGCCACATATTAAAAATTCAAAATGTCGGATCCAATATGGCGGAAAGAATATTGAAAAACTAACCTATAATTTCCATAGAAATAAATAAATTAACTTAAAAATTGATAATTACAGGTGTTTTAAGTCGCTAATTACGAACCTCTAGTCAGTTTTTGAAAAATCAAGATGGCGGATCCAATATGGAGGTCGAAATTTTTATTTCTCACATTATTTTAATATATAAAATAAAAAAAAAATTCGACCTTCATTAGATTGATTTTTTACTTTTTAAATATTAAAATTAAATGACTTTTTCTTGCATAATATTATTTTTATAAAAAAATATACAAATAAATAAAATTTATGAATTTTAATAATTTAAAAAAATTACAACATATGAAAAAATATTTTTAACTAATTTTTAAAAGAAATTATTATTATTTTTACATTATTCAAAATTGAAAAATTCCTAAACAATTAAAATTTGGTAACATTTTTTAAAAATAATTAAATTTTTCAAAAATATAAATAAAAATCAAATTTAAAAATATTTGTAATTTTTCAAAAATAATTGAATTTCTTAAAAGAATTTTTGTATAATTTCAGAAAAATAATAAATTTTTCATGAAACTTAATTAAAAAATTTTAAACACGATTTTGTTCCCCAAAATGATGGAAATATTTCTAAAATGATATTTCTTGTATTTTGAATTTCAATTTCCACAAAAAATTTAATTGAAAATACTGAAAATATTGAATTTCAAGAAATTCGAAGCTAATTTTTATTTTGAAATTTACATTTTAAGTTTTTTAACTAATTTTCATTAATTTTTCTTTTTTAATTTTACATCTTAAGTTTTTTAATTAATTTTCATTTTTAAATTTACATTTCAAGTTTTTTTATTAAAATTTTTCGATATTATTCAATTATTCCCAAATAAATTTTACAAAATTTCATTTATTCGAAAATTAAAGCTGTTTTTTATTATCGATATGTTAGACAAAAAATTTAATTATATTAAAAAATACTTCAAAAATAAATTTTTTAAGGATTTGTTTAGTTATTTTTTGCACTGTAAAAATTTAAATACTTAGCAATTTTATATTAAAAGTAATGTGATATTTTGTTGCAATATTTGGACGAAAAGTCTAAAAAGTTGCAAATTTTTAAAAATAAATAAAAAAATGGTTTCAATTTTCTTAATTTTTTTGTAAAAAAATTTTTTTCCTATATCATTTCCTTGACTCCACTGACAAAAATTTTGTTTTCCTGACAGTTCCCTGATGTTACTGGCATTTCGCCACTTGATAGATAATAAAATATATTATTAAAAATAATATTAATAATAATAATTATTATATTAATAAATAATGTTTTGTTTAAATTTAACAAAATTCGATTGAAAATTGCTAATCGGGATTTTTTGGAGGCGCTCATTACGAATCTAAGTGAGGTTTTCAAAATCCAAAATGGCGGATCCAATATGGCGGTCGAATTTTTCAACAATTAACCTAATTTCCATAGTATTTAATGAATTCGCTTGAAAATTGCTACTCGGGGGTTTTAGGGGGGGCGCTGATTACGAACCTCTAGTCAGATTTTCAAAATTCAAAATGGCGTATTCAATATGGAGGTCCAATTTTTTTTTTAAAGTCATAAAATCATTTTTCTATTATTATAAATTCTTTCAAATATTGAGAGAAAAACCACCGACCAGTATATGCATCAAATTGACAACCATCATAGTTGCGCAATAAAATTTCAAAAAAAAAAAAAATAAATAAATAAATTACAGTAAATGAAATACAAAGAAGATTACAATTAGCATTAAAGACTTACCACCAGTTAGCCGAGACGCCTTTCCGGCCGACAAGAAGCAGGAGGACGAGAGTTGTAATTATCGCTTGACGCATCTTCCGACTTGAAACAATCGGCTTCCTTTTCTCTTCTCTCCTACTCCTACTCTCCCTCCTCTTCTTTCGCTTTTTTTCTTCTTAACCCTTTTTCGATTCTCTTTGGAGCGCCGTTAGCAAGGAAATCACTCCGAAAGAGAAAAAGTCACACTCCTAACCTCGCATTATCGAAATTCGGTCTTCTCGAGGCATCATCCTCATTTATTATTATGTGATTGAAGGTCGATCCAATTTCCGTTCTTGAATCTGTAACAGAAAAAAAAGGGGAGAAATTTTTTTTTATTCTCTTTTTTCATTATACTTCCATGAGTGTTATACATTAACTCCCCCCACACACACACCTTTTTTCTGCGTCGTTTATCATTCTCTTTCAATTTAAGAGATTTTAATCTCGATAATGACTCAAATTATTCTCGATTACAATCAAGACTATTAATTTCTTTCAACAATTTTGTTTCTCACCAATGTAAATACACCCTCGAGTCGACTAAATTCGGTTCATTAATGTTATATGTTACAAAATTTGAGCATATGCGCGCGGATTATTATAATTTTCCTTCAGTTAATAATATATAGTTTTAATTAAATTTTTGTAAGTAATTTTCCAAAACTTTGACAATTATCAAGTAGCCAATGTGGATAAAATATCAAATTACTGAAATAGTTATTTAAATGACAATAATTACTAAATACTAAATCAAAATTTTATTATTTATAAATAATAAATCATAACTAATAAAAATTTTTTTTGCTCTTAAATTAGTAAATTTTATTATAGTAACTTCCACTAATCCATTAGTAAACATTTTCATACTAATTCGAATTTAGAGAGTATTAATATTATTATTATAAGATCCTAAAGTTCTGATCGTTCAAATGAACAAAATTTAATAATTTCCTCTAAAAGTTAAATTTTTATTGCAATTATTTTGCGTCACTATCAAAAAAATTAATTACTGCGAGTTTCTAAACGTAAAATTTCAGTTTAAAAAATTTTTTATGATTAGTAATTTTTAAAAATATCTTCCATTAAAATATTTCGTTCACTTGTACGTTCAAAACTTGAGGATCATATTATTATACCAAATTATAATTATTAATAATTAATATTAAGTAATTTAATCTCAACAATATTTTCGCCAATGAATCGCTACTTTAATATATATATATACTTTTAAAAACTCGCGACAAATTTTCCATCAAATCTCTAATTTAAATTTTACAATAAAACTCATTAAACAATAAAATTGAATAAATTAATAATCCACTGAAAGTTTCACGATTTCTCTCAACTTTTGCGGATAATAATTCAATAATATATTGAGGCAGAGAGTATATACGCAAGGAGGATATTAAAAGATTGAAAGCAAATAAAAAAATCGTGAAACAAAAAATGTAGGATATGTAGATTGATACTAAACGAAAAGAAAAATTCCAATTTTCTAATTTTAATTCTAAAATCGGCCAACAATTCGAAAAAAATGCGTTAAATAATAATTATTAAAACATAATCATATATATTTCATATGAGATATGAGTAAATAAATTTATGAAAAATAATAATAAAAAATTTTACAATAATAAAAAATATTACAGAAAAAAATATTTGTAAATAAATTTACAATACGGAAAAAATATTTTATACTTAGAGCAGCGATAATTTTCTCTAGAATAGCAAAAGTTTTAACTGAATATAACCAAAAATTTCGCTATTATGCTGAAATTTATAGTTTTTCCAAGTAAAATATTTTTTTCCATCCATTAAACGTTTACAAAGTAATAATAAAAAATTTTACAATGATAGAAAACTCTTTCGAAGTATAAAATAGTCAAAAGAAATACATGACTAACAAAAGAAATTTAGGATAAAATTTCCCAATGGTCGAAAAATAATAATTATAATAATATTAGTAAGAATATAATTATAATTAAATTATATTATAAACATATTATATTTTAATATTATTAATTTTCTGTTTTTAATTTTTAATTATTATTATAATTATAAATTTGATCTAATTAAGAATAGTTTCAATAATAACAACATAAATAATAATAATAATAATAATAATAATAAAAACGCCGATAAATTTAATTTTTTTCCTTTGTTAGACCGTTTATATTGTTAATAAATAATACCTCTAATAAATAAAGTATAGAGAGCAATTAATAAATATCGAAATAACGTGAATAATATATATATGCCTTGTATATTGAATTGTTATTTATTACATTAAACTTTCTTGATATAAAAAAAATATATATATATACGTCTATATTCTTTGCATGAAAATACAATAATTTATGTACTCTAATTTAAATAGTGTGTTTCATCAGAAAGAATCAAATCGAATCGCAATTAAAGAGGTAAAAATAGTGACATATTTACGAGCGGCAATAAACTCTTGTTTGGAGCAGAACTCATTAAAAAATTGAAGAATCTCAACACGCTCGTAAATACTAAATTTTTTTTTAGAATTAAATTATGAATCAAATTCAATATATGCTTTTCTTTTAATATATATATATATATATATATATATATATATATATATATATATATATATATATAAAAAAATATATTAAACATTATTTTTTTAAAATTGATTTCTTTATTTCTTTTCTTCTTTTTTATAAATCCCGTTTGTTTCGGTAATAATTCAATAAAAAAAGAAAGTGTGATTTTTTCCTATGACTTTCAAAAATAAATGATGAATGTAGAACAATTATATTTTCTTGTCAATTATTAAAAACAATGATATTGTATTTATTATTTTTTGTATTAGTATTTTTATCATTATTATTAATATTATTTTTATTATTATTATTATTATTATTATTATGTTTAGTACTTTTATTTTTATTACTATATTTATAATTACGCAATTATTTCTTGTCCCTATTTAAATGACTCAAAATTTAATTATAATTTGATTTATTGTATGGAAACTCAAACCTTGTATTGTCAGAAAATAATTAATGGTCCACTTATCCAATTATTATGTTAATTAATTGCTTCTTTTAATTACAGAAAATTGAATTGTGCATAATTATACATTGACCCTTTTAGAAAAAAAAATTCCATTCGAAATTTCCGTAAATAGATGAATAATTTACTTTTTGAATTTAAAAAAACTTTTTCTGTAAATTTGAACGTAAAAAATTAAACAAATAATTTTGCACGAATAGAAGAAAAAATTTCTATAAGCCTGCGAGAAATTAAATAATTTTTTAAATTTATTTCTGACATCAATCATTTTGATTTAATCAATCCTCTCCCGTTAAAAATTTCTAAATTGCAATTTCCAATTGCAAAAACTAATAATCGACAAATATTTTAAAAATAAAAATATATAATAAAATTCCATCTCGACAAAGACGATGAGATCAGAATGAGGGAAGGAAATAAAAGCCTAAGGCAAATATATACATATATATATATAAAAGCTGTTATTTGTAATTAGCGAATCACTGCGATAAAAAGTGGCAGTAATTAAAGAAAGAGGTATGATTATTATTCGCGAGATCAATGTGCGGAAAAACGGAGTGTCTACTTATAAGTAAAATAACAACGAGAAAGTTCATACTCTAATACTACTAGGACACATTTAAAGACTAAAAAACACACACTAGCCGCACATATATAACCATTCAATTATTTAATTATACAATAAATTATTAATAAAGTTGAATATTTAAAAAATATGTAAAAAAAATGAGGAAAAAAAAATTTTTTAACTAACGGTACATTAAATCTATATTATTATCCTATCAAAAATTAACCTATAATTAATGCAAATATAATGCACATTTATTCAGGATATATTGTTCAGAAGCGCATAAATTATTACAGATATCTAAATATAAATTTATTCATTTTGATTAAATAAACTTGGGGGAAAAAAATTATTTTCCGATTAAAATGTGAAAATATTTTTAATCTCTGCATTTTAATTTTATATTAAAAATAACTAATTGCGGGGGAAAAATTGTTTACGAATAATATTTAGGTTTTAAAATTGGCGATGAAAATAAGTGTTCGGTATTTATTCGTAAAATTAATAATTGGTTATTTCTAACTTTTAATTATTTATAGCATTTAATTATTTGTAACATTTAATTTTTTGTAACATTTAATTATTTATAACATTTAATTATTTATAACACTTAATTATTTATAACATTTCATTATTTATAACTTTTAATGATTCATAACTAATTATCAGCTAAACATAACTGACTGTTAATTAAACCAATCTGATTATTAATTAAACATAACTAATTATTAATAAAAATTAAATTTTAGTAGAAAAATTTACAACTTTTGTAAAAAGGCAACAAATTTTTAAGAAAAGAAAAAACAATTCAAAGTGAATAAATAAACAAGTAAATAATTTTAGTTGAAAAGTAAACAATTGTTAGGAGAAATATAAATGATTTTCAAGTAGGAAAATAAACTGTTATTAATAAAAAAGAATAATTTTTAGTAGAGAAAACAATTTTTTAGTAAAAAATAAAATAACTATTGTATCAGTCAAAAATAATTGTTAGTAGAAAATAAAATAAGCGATGAGAAATAAACAATAACTATAAATATAATTCTAAGTAGAAAAGTAAATAATTTTTAGTTGAAAAAAAAAATTTTTTATTTGTTTAATAGAAAAAGACTAATTATATCATTAAATAAAATTTACAAATAAAATTTGTACAAGAATAAATAAAGAATTTTTAGTTAAAAATCAATCGAAAAAACAGTGAAATTTGACCAAAAAAATTTAGTTCTCAAATTTAACTTATTTTAACGTCACTGAAAACTGAATTTAATTAATAATTAGTTATTTTAAAATAATCGATTATTGGAACTATTACTATTTGAATCATTAATTAATACTTTCCTGATATATGGTACACTTTAATCTATTTTCATTTTTAAACTAATTTTATTACAAATTTTATTTAAATATATGCAACTATAATCATTTAAATATATATTTAAGTTAATTTCAATTTAATTATAAATAAATCGGAACTAAAATTCAACAATAAATGTTGTTATAAAAAGTAAAATTATAAAAAAAACAAAAAATGTTCTGAAAGTCTATATAAATATAAATATAATATTAAAAATGATAGAAATTTAACAACAACTATAAACAAAAAAAAATTATTTAAAATTTTCGAAAAACTGAAAACCAGTCAAAAATAAATATTAATAAATAGAAAATTGCTTTTTTGTAAAATTATTCGTGACTGTTGTTCGCAGGTAATTTTTATTAAATGTATTGTAACTATAAAAAAATTATAATTTACAGTAATTAAAATTTTGACACGCAAATATATATTTTACCGTCACGCTTTTGAATTGAATGCGATTCCCGAAAAGAAAAAGGAGTAATTTCTTATACGAGTTCCTCTTCTAATTAAATAAAAGGATTTGATGGTGCTAATTTGCCTTTAAGTCCGCAGAAGGCTAATTAATTATGTCTACACACTGAGGCCCACATCAATTTCTCCATAGTATATATTTAAAAAAATAAAATAAAAAAAACTTGAATCGACACACAGTAAACACAGAAAAAAAAATTTCCGAGAATAGAACATCTCGACAAAAGGGTTCCACACACACACACACACACAAACATTTTTTTTCTACCTTTACAGAATCAATGATTTGAATTACATTAAAAATTCAACTTTAAGTGAAATTTCTTGTAATGCAAAACAGCAGACATGCCATTTACGAGAAAAAGATCCGCCAATATAAAAACAAGGTTTGGGTAAAAGAAGACTATAAGAAAAAGAACAAGATGAAGATGAAGCAGAAGAAGAATGAGAAGAAGAAGAAGAAGAAACAAGAACAACAACAACCAAGGAAGAAAGGCAGTTAATCCTTTTTCTAACAAACATACAAACATACATATATATATATATACCTTAAAAAAAAGTGTGGCTCCGAAGAAAGAGAAGTCCCTTTTTCTCGTCTTTTGTTCCAAAGATCCGCAAGGACGAGGTTTCGATCTCTCCCGACTTCAAAATATAAAAGAGTCAAAGGGAGAGAGAAAGAGCTATTAACAACTTCTCGACTGTCGGAATCCGGACAAGAGAAGTCACCGGTTGTATCACGTCAACTTGAGATGAACGAACCCGCACTTTTATCAAAAACAAAAAAAAAACCAAAAAAAAAAAACACAAAAAAAAATAAAACTCTTGCAACTATTCTTCCTTTAATTGCAACTATTCAAAAACTTTTTCCTTTTCGAACAAATAAACAATTTTTCAATCTTCCTTTGCCGGGAAAAAAAAACAAAACGGTAAACACGTTTTTTTTTCAATGTAATTGAGGGAGTATATTTTTATAATAGAAAAATGAGGGTAATAAATAGAGAGAGTGAGAGAGAAAGAGAGTGACAGAGAGAAATGTTGAGAAAAATAGAGAGACAGAGAGAGAGAGAGATAAAAAAATGAGAGCGTTCAACTTCCGCACAAGAGACGTTCGCCGATCGGCGCTCACGTTGAAACTGTGGTCGGTTGTCACGAGGAAAAGGGCAACGGTGCTTTCTGAGGCGGGGCTTAAATGCAAAACGAGCCTTCTCATTGGTCATCATAAGGGTAGGTCTGGAAGTCTAATTAGACATTTCGGCACCCCCTGCGCGCATCGACGATATATTGTGAGCGAGATTGTATACTATATACAATACACATATTAAGATACTCCCTCGCAAGCCTAATAACACTTTAATATACATGTGAAGAGGACGACCCTTCCCCTCTAATTTGCCTATGGGAAACGAAAAACCTACTACAACAACAACAAAAAAAAACAAATTCTTTTCAGTATTTTGCTCGTGAAAAAAAAACGAAAAAAAAACACACAAATACAAGTGCCTAAATTAATTACAATATATCGTGTAAAAAAAAATTGGTAAAAAAGAAACAAAATCAACGAATTTAACATTTTTCAAACTCCCTTACAAAGAATAAGGAATATTTTTATTATTCACACACGTAAAAAAAACTCCAACTCGAACAATGACTATACTTTCGTTGAAATAGCGAAAGTATTTTTTTTTTCGCTGAAATAGCGAAAGAATTTTATTTTTTCCCTAAAATAGCGAAAGTATTCTTTAAAATAGCAAAATTATTCGTTACCATAATTAAAATTTTTTGCTAATAATATAGTGAATTTTATATAGTTATTGCTCCAGTAGAAGATTTTTTTCAAGCACAAAAAGAATAAAAAAAACTCAGTCAAAATAAAAGTAATGTACAAAAATTTACCAGAATAATTCTCGGATAAAATTTATAGAACATTATATAAATTACACGATTCTGGTAAATATTGAATAAAATTAATTAGTTTAATACTATTAAATTATTAATTTATTTATTAATCAATAAGATTGATATAAATTAATATAGTAATAACGCACTAATTAGAAATATATTATTATTAATATACCATAAGTTCTCTAAATTGATCTACTAACTTTGTCCTTGAGACTGTTACATTTTTCTGTTTTGAATTTCGCGCCAATTCAGTTCTTTAAATTGCCGCCTAGAGGGCATAAAAATTCTCTCACAAACAGAATGAAGCGAGTACTTAAATCAAGAGGAAATGTATAAATTTCTACTGAATTAATTCACTAGAATTTACGTCAATAAAAATTAAGAATTATTTATTAAGAGCTAATAAAATAGGATGTCTACTATATTTTTATTCAACAAAATTCCCGGTTTTTCCCGCGGTTATGTTATAATTTTTTCCCGATTTTTTCTCATCAAATTTAAATTTTATTTCGAACATGAATAAATCTTTAAATTTGATGAAAATATATGTTTTTCAGGGTTGCCACAAATATTTAATTTTATTTTTTCCTGACTTTTCCCTGACTTTTCCCTGATTTCCAGACAAAATTTTCACTTTTTCCCTAAGCCTAAAGAATATTCTGATTCACTCTAAAACTTATGAGATAATCAAGAAAAAATGTTCTATTACATTTATTTACAAATTTCCTTAATTGTAAAATTATTCAAAAACATTAACAACTTCTTTTTTAAATAAATATTTAATCATTATTTTTTTCTGTAGGAATTAAAACTCTTCAAAACATTGAAATTCGATCTTTTTTAAATTGAACAACTTCATGTTTTGTAACCATTTAAATTAACATAACATTTTTTAGAATAGGTTAATTATTTACAAAAACAAACAAAAATCCTTCACAAGAACTCAATTACTTTTACAAACAGTAAAATTTGTCAAAAAAATTAAATTATTTTTAAAAAATGTAATAAAATTCGTGGCAATAATTCAATTACTTTCATAAATAATAATAAATCGATTATCCGTTAATTCATTTTTAAATAAATTTTTATTAGAAAATTCTAGAAAAATTCAATTATTTAAATTAAAAAATAAATAATTTATTGAATAATAGAATGGTTTTTGATAAATTTAATTCTCATAAAGAATTTTATTAATACATTTTTTAATAAATAATAATAATATTAATTTTAATTTATTTTTTTTTATTTATTTTATTTTGAATAATGATAATAAATAATAAAAATAATTACATTTTTCGAGAAATTCGATTAAAATATATATTGTATAAAAAAAATCAAAAATTTTAAAATCATTAAAATTCTGCGATGAGTTTTATTATTTATGAAAATAATTTAAATTTTCTTAAAATTTCCATAAAATAATTGAATTTTGAAGAATAATTTTATTATTTTTAAAATTACTTGAAATTTTAACAAGAATTTTTTTTTTAATTTTCAAACTCACTTGGATTTCTGCGAAGAATTTTATTACATTTTAAAAATAATTTAATTCTTCCAACGAATTTTATTCAAATTTATAAAAATAATTGTATTTATGTGAAGAATTTTATTATTTATATAAATAATTGAATTCTGACAAAGAATTTTATTCCAGTTTATAAAAATAATTGAATTTCGGTGAAGAATTTTTTAAATAATTTATATTTTTCGAAAAATTTTATGAAATTTTGTATTTTAAATCATTGAATTCATGTGAGAATTTTATTACTTATGAAAATAATGGAATTATTTTGAAGAAATTTATTAAAAATTAAATAATTGAATTCTTGGAAATTTCGTTAAGAATTTTATGAAAACTTTTTAAAATAATTGAATTTTAATGAAGTATTTTATTATTTATAAAAATAATTGTAATTTTGACGAGAATTGTTTTTAAATTTTTCAACATAAATTGAAATTCTGCGAAGAATTTTTGAAACTTTTGAAAATAATTGAATTTTTGTAATCATTTGTAAATTTTACAAAATCTAATTTTTTTTATTTTTTTTAACTAAAATTTATTTATCAATCTAGTATTTATGAAAATTGTAAAAATTATTCATAAAATAATTTATAAGTCATAATTTATTATAGTTATTATTAATTTTATGATAGTTTTTGAAAATTTAAGTTATTTAAAAAGAAATTATTGTCAGAAATAGAAAAAATTGAATAGTTTTTTATTAAATTAAACAATATTTAGTTAATAATTAATTTATTTTAATTAAAAATAAATAATTTTTTTGCAAATAAAATACAAATTAGAAAAAGTGAAAAAATATTGTTGTTCATTTGAACGTTTGAAACTTTAGGAACATTGAATTCTTCCAAACAATACTATTTTATATTAAAAATATTAAAATAATTTAATTCATTTGTAATGATTTTTTTTAATTTTTGAAAATAATAAAGCAGTAATAATTAATTATTTACTTAAGTAGTTATAAACATTTAATTTTGCTTAAGAAATAAATAAATATAATTTATATGCGAACATTCAGAAATTTGAAATTATAAAAATTTAAGGGAAGTTTACTAATTATAATTATGTACCTATATTGAACAGAAATAGAATAATATAATTTTGATAGGCCAAAAATTCATTTAAAACTGTAAAAGGGACATTTAATTTGAAAAATAAAATTATAATAATTACAGTCACCAACTTCACTTGATTATTAAAAAAAATTAAATAGAATTCTTTAAAAGAATTTAATTATTTTTCAAAAAATGTAAAGAAATTTCAATTATTTCTTTATAAAAATTCAATTATCTTGAAACAATATATGATTGAAGAATTACAACAATCTTATTTTTCAGATTTGAAAAACAAATTTGCGAAAGTTCAATTTTATTAAATAATTTTAGAAATGTATGTTTTTTAAATTAACTAATAAAAATTGTAATTATTAATCTTCACCGTTTGAAATATGAATACATTAGAAAACGACTTTTTATAAAATTCAATTATTAATCAGTTATTAAATTAAAATATACTTTAAAAATTTTATTTGTTAAAAAGTTTCTAATGAAATTCTTTAACAAATTTAATTACATATTTTCAGTGGAATTGTACAATATTTCTATTAACTCCATAATTTTTTAAAATATATTTACATAATATATACGTTTGAATAGGTGACTGATTTTTTTACTATAAAATTAATTATTTTTAACTAATTAAAATTTGGAAAACAGTATATGAAAATTGAAATAAAAAGTGATTTTTTAAAAACAAATTAAAATAATAAAACTTTTTTTACTTTCGATGAAAAATATTTCCGGTTTGGTATAAAATTCCCGGTTATTTCCCGGTACCAATTTTTACTATTTTTGGAGTAAAATTTTCTACGATAAAAGTATATTTTTATCAAAATTAATAAAATATTTACTTCGAAAGTACGAAAATAGTAAAAGTGGACATAAATGAGCAGAAGCTCAGGTTTACTTTGTAAATATACGTAAAATTTGCTCTATTTTTGCCGTATTAAGAAAAAAAATAATAAACTCTAAGGGAAAAATAAAATTTACTCTCAAAATAGTAAAATAATGGGGGAAAAAATTTTCTAAAACTTTAGGTTTCACTTTGTAAATAATAAAAATTACTCCTTTTTCTTTCCGACAAAAAAATAAATATTTTGAAATTTCTGCGGCAATCTTTATTATTTTAAAAAGTAAAAAATGCTAATTTTTATTAATATAACATTTACTCTGAAACTAATAAAAAGAAGTACTATTTCCGAAAGTAAATATCGCTAATTTTTATTAATAAAATTTACTCTGAAACTAGTAAAAAATTTGCCACAAAAATTATATCTTTATTTTTTTGCTTTAAAATAATTTTGTTTTTCAAAAAACCGCGTAGAATTTTTACATTTGTTGAGCAATTTAAAATAATGTTTTAGTAAAAAACATTTTATTTTTCATTTTTATGGAAATCGCTCGACGGAAATAGTACAGAATTTCGCAACAAAAAAAAATGTGAAATATATTTTAGTTAAAATTTTGAATAATTTTTTACGAAATTCTGTACTGAATTTTGCGTACTGAATTTCTATAGAATCGTTTCACGTCAATTTATATACTTTGGGAATGTGTATGTTAGGGCTAATTTTTAAGATGCTAAAATTTACTTCGACAATATAGTATTTTAATTTAAAAATATCAAAAAAAGAATTCAATAAAATTCCCTGATTTTTTTTGCGATTAAAAAAATTCCCTCACTTCCCTGTTAGGGAACAATATTATACGATTCGGTTATCTAAAAACACTACTTTTCTTTTTTTTTAATAGCAAGTATTGTAAACTCACCGCGTCATAACTGCAATACGAGATTCCTTATTGTAAGTCCACAGGTAAAAATATTCCAATATTGCAATGTACTATTTATTTTCAGGTGCAAAATTTCCGCCTAGACGATATACTTCTGAAAATTAAAAAACAAAATAAATTTTAATGATAGTGGATAATAAATAAAAATTAATAATAATAATAATAAATAAAAATTAATAATAATAATAAATGAAAATTAATAATAATAATGAATAAAAATTAATAATAATATAAATAATATAAATAACACATAAAATAATCAATAAGAAATCCCTGATAATAAAAGAATATTAAAAACATATTTAGAACAATTTAATTAATTAATTTCAAAGAATATTAAAAAAAGAAGAGAAAAAAAAATTCTTATAACTCTAATCGAGAAATATTAATTGTTCAACGAAACAAATTATCGTGAAAATAACCTTTAAACGAGCTCGATGCGAACAAAATAAAAAATTCAAATTATCAACAGAAATTTCAATGAATCTATTAATAGAAAAACTAATTTTTTGAAAATTTGATCATCTCAATGATTAATAATCTTACTATTTTTATTCTTCACCGCCGAGGAAAACAATTCGAAAACTTATTATATTTTCAATAGAAAATTTCTCAAGTTAAATTTGGGATAAACATCAAAAATTAAAAGACAGTTTATAGAACATCACAGGAACTTGAATAGATTTACAAATTCTTATTTGATTGAATGTAATTGAATTTTAAAATAAATTCAATTTCATTCTATTTTATTTGAGACTTGACAATATTTTATTCGACAACTAATAGGGAGACAGGGAGAAAAATAATAGCGTCGTAATTTAGCAAAAAAAAAAAAAAACAATTCTCACTAAATGACAATGATCAATTTTCAATTATTTTTCTCTCCATTTTTTACTTTATTTAAAAGTATATACTTTTTCATTTAAATTAATAAATAAATCAAAAAAATTCCCCTAATAATAACAATAAATCTCTTACTTTTAAATTACATTTTTTTTCCAAAAGAAATAACACCTTTAAAATTTAAATTTTTGTCAAAATTGTCGACTATTTTTTTCTTTTTTTTATGTAAATTAAAACTGAAAGTAAATTGTGACAATGATGTCAAAGGTTAAAGTCTGCGTGTACGGATTCTTAAACCAGTTATTAACCACGTCTTTTTAATTTATTATCATTGTCCCGAAGGAGATTTTAACAATGAATTATATCGGTCTCCAGTCATTTCTTTTTTATTTATAAAAATATCTCGAGTTCATCTTCTTTCTTTTGCAAAAGAAAAAAATTAATTTTATATTTACTCTCTTTTACCACCAATAATGAAATCTACACATCCTGTGTATATAGTAAAAATACAAATAAATTTTTTAGTTTCTTTAAAGGCCAAGTGCTTATTTTAATTGTTTTAGAATCGATTTCCTTCTATTTTCTTTAATAATAGAGGAAATAAATGAAAAAATATTTTACAAGACAAAATGGAACGCTATAAATAATTCATAAACAGGTTTGATATATTAAGAGGGATGCGAAAAAAATTTGTGACAATTATTTAAAGAAATCTAAGAGGAATATGTCGAGCTTTATGAAGTTTATATATTTATAAAGGATAGTCAGTTAAATATTTATTTGCCTTCACGCTATTTTAAAATTGAAATTTTCTAAAATAAAACTGTTATATAAAAATAAATTTTTTATTTATTTGTAGAAATATTTCGAATTTTAAAATTAATGCTTTTTTTAATTTAATGTTTGTGAGTTTAAATATATACGAACTACAAATTAATTCGACAAAATTATAAATTTTGTCAATTCGACAAAGTTTATACAAATTTTACTATTTACCAAAATAATTAAATTGTTAGAAAGAATTTGAATAATAATTTATACAATAATTTTTACAACGAATTTCATTAATTATCAAAATAATAGACCTACAAAAATATAATTATTTTTATAAAAATAATTGAATTTTTTCCAAAGAATTTTATAAAAATTAATTTAAATAAGTAATTTAATTCAATCGAGAAAATTTTATTGAACTTTGATTCAAGATCAACAAATTTTTTTGAATATGAGTTAAAAAGAAATTGAATTTTTTAGAAGAATTTTATAATCCGCACGAAAATAATTCAATTCCTGCTACGAATTTTATTAAAATTTTTAAAACTAAAATCCATTTCGAGAAATTTTATCAAAATTGTATTGAAAATTATTAGGTTCCTGCAAAACACTTTATTTTTATGAAAATAATTTAAAAAATAATAAAATTTTAAAAATACAAATTCAATTGTTTCCGAAAAAATTTAAATTCCTTTTAGAAATTTAATTAAAACAATATTGGAAATAAATGAATTCTTTTAAAAGAATTTCTTCAAAATGTTTTAAAATTCACTAAGAATTGCCGTAAATTAATTGTACTCTTTTAAGAATTTTTTAAAATTTTAATTCTTTCAAGGAATTTGATTTAAATTCTTCAAAATAATTGAATTTCAACACAATTTTTTTTAAATTGTTTGAAAAATAATTGAATTTCTCCGAAGAATTTTATTATTTATAAAAAAAATCGAAATTTTTCAAAAAAAACTTAAATATTTTCCAGGAATTTCGTTAGAATTGAACTGACAATAATTGAATTCTTATATAAAGATTTGTATCAAAATTTTTTGAAAATAATTAAATTCTTTTAAGGAATTGTAAAAACATTTTTGTTTTAAAATAATTTAATTTTATCAAACAATTTCATTGTAATTGTATTTTAAAAAAATTGAATTTCCTCAAAGAATTTTATAACTTATGAAAAAAATTCAATTCTTGCGAAGAAATTTAAAAAATGTTTTAATGAATTAAATACTTTTAAGCAAATTATTAAGAATTTATTAAAAGTGAAAAATAATTTATTAAACAAGTTTTACAAAAAAAGATTAAAAATAATTCAATTCTATAAAAAAAATTTATCAAAATTGAATTGAACAATAATTGAATTCATCCGAAGAATTTTATTATTCATGAATATAATTAAATTCTTGAGTATAATAAAGTTTTTTTTTAAATAATTTGTTTCGAAGAAACTTAAAATTCTTAATCGAAAAATCTTATTAGAATTATGTCAAAAATTATTGAATTTAATTAAAGAATTTTTAAAAATAATTAAATTATTTAAAATAATTTGAAAATAATGTTCAATAATAATTTAATCCTTTCAAAATTACATTTAAATTTTATTATAGAAATAGTGAAATTTCTCCAAAGAATTTTTATATTTATCAAAAGAATTGAATTATTGAAAAATTAAATTTTTTGAAAACAATTTTTTTCGAAAAAAGAATGATTAAAATTCTCTACTCGAATTTCTTTAAAATTGCGTAGAAAATTGTATTCATATAGAGAACTTTATGAAATTTTTTTAAAATAATTGAATTCGTCTAAAAACTTTTAAAAAAATATGTTTCAATTGTAATTGAATTTTTTCGAAGAATTTAATTTAAATTGTATTTTGGAAATAATAAGATTTAATTTATTTTTTCTTTTTTTATTGTTTCAAATTTGATTTCAATCTCTGTTACTAATTATTTATTTTAATAATCAAAATAAAATAATTAAAAATAATAAAATTAAATAATAATAATAAATAATTATATATTGTTTATTATAAATTACTTATAAATTATTATTTATAAATTGCTTATGAATCATTAATTATAAATTACTTATAATAAATTATAAATAAATAATTAAATAATAATAAAATTAAAAACACAAAAAATTGAATCTTTGAAAAAATAATTTCAATTTCCAAAACTTTCTTAAAATTCTCCGACCAATGATTTTAAAGATAATAAGGTCGCAAAAAGGAAAAAAATGTTTTTTGAGAGAATTCAAAATAAGGATAACAGTAGAAAGAAAGAAAGAAAGAAAGAAAGAAAGAAAGAGAGGTAGAGAGAGAGAGAGAGAGAAATCCGGTAATTTTTTTGTACCTTTGAGGAAAAGCACATAATATACAAACAGTGCTTGTATTTACTTTATTCGATATTTTTTGTCGTTTATTTTTGAGGTTTAAAACTTGAAAAGAAAGGTACAAAACCAATATATATCTATATGAAGAAATATACGCGAAGACGACACTCTCGTGGGTATTATGCACATTTGTACTTCGTACCCTTTAGTTTTTCACCAAGTTTACAGATAAAGTCGCATGATGACTCTTTTGCCTTCATCTTATGCTTTCAACTGTTTACAAGGTAAATATATGCCCTACAGCTAAAGTCTTCACATACTTGACATTCCTAAAATAATGTCTACAACATGCGATTCTCTCTCTCTCTCCTTCTCTCTCCTTCTCTCTGATACACAAGTGAAAACGAAAATTTTCTACATAGGAAAAATCTCCTTTTGAAATTGTAAAATTCATTTTCATTTTCTGTCATTTGCTCAGTTTATTTTATATTTTTCTTTTCTTTTCTACCTTTTTAATGGGATTTCTTTTATCTGAACAAATAATTTTTTTAGGTGTGGTCTTTATTCAAAGATTAGTCATCTAAGGTGATATAGAGTTATTAACGAAAGGGGAAAAACTAATAAAATGTACGAACCACTTCTAATCTACAGATATATTTTTTGGATAGTAATTTATTAGATGATGATACAATGTCTACTATTTCTTTTAAGTTAAAGTTTTTTTTTAATGGAGCGGGAAAAATTGCCCTGCTTTTTTTTTTCTTATTTTTTCGCTTTGATAAATAGAAAAATATTTATTTCAATTTTGGTATTAATTTGAAAAAATTAATCAAAATTGATTAAATAGAAAAAAATTTAATATCTAATCTAATTTATTAGGAAAAAATTAGAAAATAAATTAAATAAATACAGAATTCGCAATCTATATAGTTAGAATTTTAAAAAATTAGCAAAAAGTTTCACAAAATTACAGAAATTTTATTCTTTATTTTCCAGTCTTTTTTCTGATTTCTATAAAAAAATATCCATTTTATTTATTCTGGTAATAACTTCAGTTCTAAATTATTGTAAAATTCAATCATATTCCAAATTTTTAGTTTGAATTTTTCAGAAATACAATTACGTTTAGAATTAATTTTTAAAAGTTAAAAAAAACAATTCTTTAAAATGTAAAATTTATTTCAAATAAATTTGACAAAATTTTCAATTAATTTTCCAATTAAATTTCGTTTCACTTTTGAAAATTGTTTACGAGAATTTAACTAAAAAAATTGAATTACAATTCTTATACAGACAAATTTTCGTTAGTTTCTAAATTAAATTATTCAAAACCATAATATATTTTTAAAATATACAAATTTAAATACATATTCTATTTTTTCACACGAATTAAAATTTTCAATAATTTCAATTTAAAACCATTTTGAAATTTAACTATTTCGAAAATAATTACAGTGGAAATTCTTCCAAAATTGAATTACTTTAAATTTTTAGAATCAAATTATTCAGTACTTAATAATAATATTTAGGAAATTAATAAATTAATTAATTTTAAAAATAAACATTTAAATATTATTTCGTTTTACAACAATTATAATTTTTAAAGATTTTATTTTAAGAATTTAATTAATTTTCATTTAATTATTTCTAGCAAAATCATGCAAATAACACTTCTAAATTCTAATATTAAATTGTACTTTAAATATTTAATCGCAATTCATTTTTAAGTCGATTCTTATTAGAAGGATTTACTAAAATTGAATTATTTTAATGCAAAAAAAAATAATTAATAGAACGAAAATAGTTCAATTATTAAACAAAATTAAATAATTTTGAAAATATAGTAAAATTAAAAATAATAAATTAAATTTTAATAACATTTTTAAGAATAATTATATATTTATTCTCAAGTAATTTATTTCAACATGAATTAAAAATAATATAAATTTTAAAAACAATTTTATTATTAATTTAAATAATTGAATTCTTGCAACAAATTACATAAGAATTTTATTTTCAAGAATTTAACTCATTGCTTAAATTTTACTGTTTGTAAAAATAATTAATTACTTAGAAACAAATTTCATCGAAATTTAATAATTTTGATGAAATTTGTTTGTAAGTATTCAATTATTTAATAATAAATAATTGTTTCCGAGAACTCAATATCAATTTTGATGAAATAATTAAATTATATCGAGAAGTTTAATTAAAATGGAAAATATTGAAAATAATTGAATCTTTGCTAGAAATGTTATTATTTCTAAAAATAATTTAATTTCTGCTAGAAATTTCATTATTTTTGAAAATAATTGAATTTTTGCTAGAAATTTATAATTTCCGAAAATAATTGAATTTCTGCGAATAACATTATTAAAATTTTTGCAAAAAAATAAATTTTTTTAAAGAATTATTTTTATTTATGAGAAAAATAATTTTATTTTAATTATTACCTGATTTAAAGGAGTATAAATTTTGAAGAAATAAAGTAAAATTAGCTTTTTTGAGTGGTAAATTTAAAAGAAAGAAAATTGTTATAAAAAATAATAAATGAGAACAAAATCTGCAAATGAATGTATTTACGGTCTTTTATTTATCAATTTACAAAAATAAACGCAACAAATAAAAAATAAATAGAAAAATACAATGAAATTATAAATTTACAACTTTTTAAATAATTAATTTTTTTGTAAATAAACAAATAAAAGTAAATACATTTTTTCGTCTATTAAAGCCAAAGAGTAGAAAAATGAACAAAATCCGAAAAGAAAACCAAAAATAAAATATTTTTAATCGATTCTAAATTTGATCTCATTTCAAATTTATAAAATTTTCAATTGCTTCTACAGTTTCTCTTTAAATAATTGAAAATCCAATTATCTAATTGAGCGATAGATTTTAAAATTCATTTAAAATTGCATCAAGCCCAAATCAGAGCAATGGAAATCTCAATTTATCCAAATTTAAATTCTTTCAAAATATTTTATTAAATACTATTAAATATTTTAAAATACAAGTATTAAATTTAATATTTATATTTAGTTCAGTCAGTACATATTATAATTAAAGGAAAAAATTAATAACCAACGAAATTTAAACTATACAAGACTTGAAAAATCGGAAAATTAAAATTAATGCCTCGATTGCAGAAGTGGCACAAGTAAAAAAATTACCAAAACCAAAGAGGAGTTTAAAAAAAAAACTTGGAATAATTAAAATAGTCGATCACGTTCTCTAAATTTTTATTTTCCATTTGTAATCTCAACAGAGATAATTTCTCTGACCAGTATAATTTAGGGCCAGCCTAACACAATTTCCTCAAATCTAAAACGACACATGGGAAAAGTTCTAACAGTTAATTACCTATTACGCATCTACAATAATTTTTATTTTTTTCTGTATTCATTACTTTTACTTATATATCGACTAGTAACAATATCAATGATTTCTTGAAATACCGCGTTTGGTAAAATTTTCTTTTTTCTTCGATTGTAAATACTGCGTGTTTAAATATTTCTTTTTCTTTTTTTTTTGTGCTATTTTGAGAAATAATAATGAAATATTGTGCACAGAGAAAGGGCGGATAATAGGAAATATGATGTGATTTGAAAATTAAGCCCAGACACGAAGAGTGGTGTCCCAACTTCCAGTGGACAATGCGGTCCCATCGGGAGAAACACGAAGACAAGAGACTCGATTCTCGTGTCCGTATAGAAGAGCAACACGTTGACATTTCAATGTGTCCCAAACGTTCACGGTATAATCATTGTAGCCAGCGAACAATAGACGCCCGCTGACACTGAGATCAACGGCGTTTGCTCCAAAAATAATGCTCTCCTTTGCGTAAACTGCGACTTCCTTATCGGCCCGAAGATCGAAGAGGCGGCAGGTCGCGTCGTCCGAACCTGTCGCCACTGCGTCGCCGCTCGGATGGAAGCGCACCTGCAATTACGATCAATTAGAATTCATGGAAAATATTCTATTTATAATAAAATAATGTCAATTTAATTAAATAATAAATTGTTACTAAAATAATTGTTTACTAAAATGTTAATAGTGTAATAACATAATAATTACAGGGTTGCCACAAATATTTAATTTTATTTTTTCCTAACTTTTCCCTGATTTTCAGACAAAATTATCACTTTTTCCCTGATCCTAAAGAATATTCTGATTCACTCTAAAAATTATTAATCAAGAAAAAATGTTTTATTACATTTATTTACAAATTTCATTAATTGTAAAATTATTCAAAAACATCAATAACTTCTTTTTTGAATGAATATTTATTCTGTTATTCATTACTATTTTCCTGTAGGAATTAAAATTCTTCAAAACATTCAAATTCAAAACTTTTTAAATTGAACAACTTATAAGAATATTATTACAAAACATAAAGAAGGCTTCATAATTCAAAACATAAAGATCGTCTTCTTCATGTTTTGTAACAATTTAAATTACCATAACATTTTTCAGAATAGGTTAATTATTTACAAAAAACCTAAAAAAATTCCTTTGTAAGAATTCAATTATTTTTACAAACAGTAAAAGTTCTCAAAAAAATTAAATTATTTTTAAAAAATGTAATAAAATTCGTGGCAATAATTCAATTACTTTCATAAATAATAATAATAAAACAATTATCTATGTTAATTCATTTTTAAATCAATTTTTATTAGAAAATTCTAAAAAAAATTCAATAATTTATATTAAAAAATAAATTATTTATTACATAATAGAATGTTTTTTGTTAAAATTGAATTGTCATAAAGAATTTTATTAATAAATTTTCAAATATATGAATTTAATTTGACAAATTTTAATAAAATTTTTAAGAATAATTACATTTTTCGAGGAATTTGATTAAAATATATATTGTGTGAAAAATCATTAAAATTCTGCGATGAGTTTTATTACTTATGAAAATAATTTAAATTTTCTTACAATTTCCATAAAATAATTGAATTTTGAAGAATAATTTTATTATTTTTAAAGTTACTTGAAATTTTAACAAGAATTTTTTTTTAATTTTCAAACTCACTTGGATTTCTGAGAAGAATTTTATATTACATTTTAAAAATAATTTAATTCTTCCAACTAATTTTATTAATTATGAAAATAATGGAATTATTTTGATTTTATTATAATTTAATGAATTTTATTCAAGTTTATATAAATAATTGAATTTTTACAAACAATTTTATTCCAGTTTATAAAAATAATTGAATTTCGGTGAAGAATTTTTTAAATAATTGAATTCCTGTGAAAATTTTATTGATTATGAAAATAATGGAATTATTTTGAATTAATTCATTAAAATTGAATTCCTACAAAATTTTGCCAATAATTTTATTATAATTTTTAAATATAATTGAATTTAGATGAAGAATTTTTTTATTTATAAATATAATTGAAATTGTCAAAATATATATTTTTTTTAATTTTTGAGAATAATTGAATTTTTGCGAAGAATTTTATTAATTTTGAAAATAATTTAATTCTTCCAATGAATTTTATTCAAGTTTATATAAATAATTGAATTCTTACAACGAATTTTATTCAAGTTTATAAAAGTAATTGAAATTTCGGTGAAGAATTTTATTATTTATAAAAATATTTTCATATAATTGATATTTTTCGAAAAATTTTATTAAATTTTGTATTTTAAATAATTGAATTCCTGTGAAAAATTTTATTACTACTTATGAAAATAATTGAATTATTTTGAAGAATTTTATTAAAACTTTTAAAAATAATTGAATTTTAATGAAGTATTTTATTATTTATAAAAATAATTGTTATTTTGACGAGAATTGGTTTTAAATTTTTGAACATAATTGAAATTCTGCGGAGAATTTTTGTAACTTTTGAAAATAATTGAATTTCTATAATTATTTGTAACTTTTCCAAAATCTATTTTTTTTTTAGTATTTTTAACTAAAATTCTTCTATCAATCTAGTATTTATGAAAATTGTAAAAATTATTCATAAAATAATTTATAAGTCATAATTTATGATAGTTATTATTAATTTTATATAATTATTATTTATTATTATTATTTATTATTAATTATTAATTTTATGATAGTTTTTGAAAATTTAAGTTATTTAAAAAGAAATTATTGTCAGAAATAGAAAAAATTGAAGATTTTGTATTAAAATTTGTGATAATTTCATAGTTTACGAGGCAAAAATAAAAAAAATTCATTTTTCTCATGAATTTTAAAAATTCAATTTTTTCCAGTACTTTTAGTAAAAATTCCTGACTTTTCCCTGACCAATTTTACTTTCCCTGAATTCCCTGACTTCCCTGACCTGTGGAACCTTGTATTATTTTACTAAAATATTAATACTTTAATAAAATAATAATTTGTTTAGTAAAATAATAAATTTCTCTAATTAAAATCAGCTTTTTTAAAACTATTACGTTAATCAATTTTTTAATTTCTCCTTTAAGAATTTTAAACCAATATTGTAGATAGAAATTTTTCATTAGACGAAAATTGATACCGAATTGACATCGGACTGATGTCCCTCGAAACTTTGAACGCATTGTCCACTCCGCATATCCCAGATGAAGACCATTTTGTCGCAACTTCCCGACACAAATGTATTGCCCGTTTCGCTGGGTGATAAATCAATGGACATCACGCTGTCCGAATGTCCGTGAAAATTTTGCAAAAGCTGTCCACTCTCAACGTCCCAAAGAGCACAAGTACTATCGCCACTTCCCGTCAATACTTGCTGATCGCTGTTTGGAAATGCACAACAAGACATATACGACGTATGAGTTCCAACTGTTTTCTTTCGCGCCGACACATCGTCCTCGAGACTCAAGGGATAAACCGTCACTTTGTTGTCCAGGCCCCTAAAAATAGAGGCGAAAATAAATAATTGAATTTCAAAGTTACACAAAAGAAAGTTTTCAGTTTCTTATTTTAGTAAGTAATAATCCTAAACATCTGAAATTGATTTCTATAAAGTATTT
Source organism: Leptopilina myrica (nomen nudum) (assembly GCA_032872475.1). Taxonomy (NCBI): domain Eukaryota; kingdom Metazoa; phylum Arthropoda; class Insecta; order Hymenoptera; family Figitidae; genus Leptopilina; species Leptopilina myrica (nomen nudum). The sequence continues at coordinate 28,400,075 of CM065465.1, read as the reverse complement.
TTATAGACATAATTTTTAGTTGGTATGAGAAAAAAATTAGTTGAAGTTTCTAAATATAAGATTCATGTTTTTAATTTTTAATTGCAAATCGCTCCTAAAATAGAGGCGAAAATACATAACTTAATTTCAAAGTTAAATAGAAGTTTTCAATTTCTTTTGTTTTCACAATAAAAAAATCCCTAAAAATTTTGTACGTTGAAATGAACGAAATTTTATTTTTTTGTAATTTTAAATAGTTTCAAAAAATTACGTTTTTGGGAACAATGTAAATTTAGTATTTGTTTTACTTAAAAATTAATTTGTTAAAAAAACTAAACTTAAAAAGAAATATTAATTGACAGAAGCAATAAAAATATTGTTGTGCATTTGAAAGTTTGAAACTTTAGAAACATGTAGAATTATTATTTGTTTTTTATTATTTAGATGAGAAATATTTACCCGCAAGCCACTAGCATTCCACTGGGAGCATAAGCGCAAGCTATGACCCAAGTTGTCTGCATTGTAACTGCATGCTCTTTATTAGTGGTAAAAGCATCCCATATGATCATTTTGCCATCCTGAAATAGTAGAAAGAAAAAATTATTCACATAAACTGATTTATTTTTGGTCAATTTCTAAATTCAGAATAATTCACACACCTTTATACCTTTTTTTTACTATTAAAAAAATAATTTAATGCACACTTACTTTAGTAAAAAAAAAATGTCCGAATTTTCTTCTACATATTTGTGCGTATTAGCAAAAACAAAATCACATGCTCTTAATGAAAGCAACACTGCTAAAAAAATTTTTCAATCAAAACGCAAGAATTAGGGAGAATGCAAAAAAAAAGACTGCATCATTTTTTTACGCATTTTACGTCTCTTTATTACACTTATTTTATGCTAATTTAATTAATTAGTTCCTTTTAATTTGTATTGAAATATAAAATATATTTTATTATATTGAATTCTAAAATATATTTTTTTATATCAAAATATAAACAAAATATTTTTTTACATTAAAATATAAACAAAATATTTTTTTACATTAAAATATAAAAAATAAATAAAATTCGGTGCTTGTATCCTTTTTTAAATAGAAAAAAACGAATTCGAAATATTTAATTTGATATTAAAAAAAAAGTTTTGACGAAATATAAATATTAATGTAACCACTTCTGCAATTTTCAATTTTCAACATTAGTTATGATTAACGATTAATAAAAATTTCTCTTTTCAAATTCTCAATGAGAAAATTACGCAAATTATTTTTCATACAAAAATATACAAAATTGAAAATAGAAAAAAGCCTTTTTTATTCTACTCTGGCAGTTTATTAATTTTTTTTATTCCTTTACCAATTGTTCTAGTCCATTTTCAAAAAAATTTTCCATTTTTTATACAAAAATATACAAAAAAATCAATAGAAAACATTTCTTTATTCTTCTCCGTCAGTTTTTCAATTTTTGTCTACTTTATTTACCAATATCTCAAGACAATTTTTTAAAAAATATTGACTGTAAATTTAAAACGTAATTTACGTAAAAATATCGATAGTTAAGTAGCGCAAAAGAAAATTTTTGAAAAAATCCAGAAAGTTCAAACGAACGAAATTCATTTATTTCTTTCCTAAATTAAAATTTTCTTTAAATAATATTTCGTAACGTTTTCAAAAAAGAATTTATTAACTTTCAAGTGTTTAAATTTAATTTATTTATTGCGATCGATAATTTATACAAGAATTTAATTTAAAAAATACTTCATTCATTTATACTTTCAGAATTTTCCAAAAAAATGAAACAAATCACATAGCAAAAGTTTAGTAACACAAAAAAAGTGAGAAACTATTTTTTAAGAATGCTTTTCTAAAAATTAGGCAAATTTGCAAAAAAAAAAAATGTTTAAAAACAATCAAGGAAGCAATTCAGGCAGAAAAAAAATAATTTGCAGGCATTTTTCTTTCTAAAAGCGGTGGGGAAATAAAGAAAGCAAGTCAAGCAGAAAAAATTGCGAATGCTTTCTAACAGAAAAAATTTGTTCATTCCAACAGTTTTTATGGCGAAAAAATTATTAAAATTCGTATCAAGTACCTGCGATGAAGAGACAATGTGTCTCTTATCTGGTGACCAATCAGAGCAAAGTACCTTCGCCTGATGACCCTTTAATACTCTCCTAGGTTTCACATTAATACAGTTTATAGCCTCAAGTCTGTCAGCAACAGTTGCGACTATAATAATAATTTTTTTTTTCTCAACAAACAATTTTTTTTTGTTATTTACTTTTTCATTATTACAAAAAAGTATTTTTTTCAATAATAAAATTTTCATTCACATCAATTTTCAAAAGTATTAAATAATTATTAGATATTAATTCTATAAAATAGAAATTAATCCGTAAATTAATTAATTAATTAACAAAATGGTAAATTATTTGCAAAACTTAATTTTATATCAATAGTGAAACATAAATCGATTGAAATTCGGATAAATTGAATTAAAGTTTAAAAAGCACTGAATAGATTTTAAAATTAAATTTTTATAAATAAATTTGGAATTGTAAAAATAAACTTAAATCTCTTCGGTAAAAGTATAAACAGTGAAAAAAATGTACTCACGAGTAACGTCGTTCAACTTCTGCCTCTCATCCTCGAGGCGGATTTTCAATGTCTCCGCCTCCTTCACGAGCTTCTCAATATGCTCCAATTCCGTTGCTGAATCCATGCTTTTCATTGATAATGCTTTTCTCGAAAATTTCTATGTCCCTTTAAATTTAGATCATTTCCGCCAACTTTTATTGATTCATTTCTCACTAACAATTTCTTGGAATTAACTCCGTCTCCATTATACATTCAGCATCTCTGTAAATAGAAATATTTTCAACGTTAAAATCAATGACAATATAAAGTTCATTTTATCAAATTAAGAAACATTTTTGCAAAGCTTGGTAATCAAAATATAGTTTTTTTTCTTAAAGAAAACCTGTAAAAATATCAGATTAGGTTAGGTTTTCAATTTGTCAATAAAACGCGTGTATAAAAAAGAACACACACCTTTGGCAAATTTTTGGATTTTCAACCTTTGATAATTTAAGGTCGAAAAAATATTTTTCAGATAGTCGATAATTGATGATAAAAAGCTCCATCACCGAATTGATGTAGTTGAACTTGATCTGAGTATATTAGTCATTCTGAGTCGAGACACCTCTGATTCCTTCTTTTGCTTTAACACGCACGGGAATACAAACACAATGAACACTCAACTGACTTTCATGCTTCCATTATTTGTTTTCTAAAGAAATTATTCTTTTCCACGGTTGTTTTTCTCACAGTTACACACGTTAAATTGTATTTAACAACATTTTCGAAAGAATAAACTTATTCTCTACAGACGTCTTCTCAATACAAGTCCGCCATTTTGATAGAGGTTCAGGGCTTCAGAGTTGGGTTACTTTCCGTACAAAGCAGGGAGGGGAGCTTAAGTTAAACTAAAACTAAAGCCGAAATGTTGCACTCCAGTTATTAATATTTTTCGAAATTTCTTTTATGTATCGTTTGGTGGTTGTTTGGTGGTCCTTTTTAATTATTAGTGGTCATCCTAATAATTAATAATAACATTTTAAACAATGAATATGCAGGTGATTTGACTCACGTTCAAATGGCGCCAAATTTTAAATTAAGAAAAACTTATTACAAATTTAAATTAAACAAACGCTATTTATGATATGATTTACTAATTAAAAATATTCATTAATTTTTCTTTTCCTTTTCATTTAGAGGAGGAAGGAATCATCCACCTTGGGTTAGAAATATGTTTTTTTATTAGATTTTTTTTTTAATTCTAAAAAATTTCCAATTGAAAAGAATTAAATATTTGAGTGCTAACTTCACGGTACGTCATCTGTGGTCGTCGCCTGCAAGTGAAAAAATTTAAAAAACGGATATTCTAACCTTAAAATCACAACGGTTCGAAAATCTTTGCAACTGTCACTCTCGAAGACCTTGGTGTGTCAAAACTTTGGTTTCTTTCATTTATTTTGACTGTGAATTAAAAAGGTTATTATAATTTTATCATTCTTCTCGAATACGACTAATTTGCGTTTCTATAGCAATAGCAAGTGTTTGTTAAAAGTCCCATAAAATAACACAAACAGAAAAGTTTACTTTAAACTCGAAACATAACCTCACTTTTTTGCCTTTAACTTTTAAATATATTTTAAACATTTTTGATTAAAAACTGAAGAAATAAAATTATTTTTAATGTCTCAATTACTTTTTTGTTTATTTATATTTAATTTCTTAAGATCTATTTACATACTTTTAAATTTGTGACTATTGTGTAGAAGACGACAAAAACAGATGGTTTACTGGAAAAATAGTTCTTATGGCAGCTTTTGTGATTAGTTTTCTAAATTTAAGAACTTATTCCAATCAAATCGTTATAAAGTGAAATAATTCGTTTTCAGATGGAGCCAATGACATTAGGTTCTCCTGTGGGAAGTCCTGCACAATCACCAATTACACCTGGTGCTCAATCCGCTTATTTACCTGGGTTTCTCCTCGGCGACAATAATATGGTACAAAAGTGATAAAACACTTTTTCTGCTCTATTTTTCATTATTAACTCTTTTAGTTATCGTTTGATTGCTAAAGGGAATCTTTTTTTCTTTATAATAAAAAGCAATTATTTCTTTAATTCTAATAATTTTAATTCCTCTACACAGTTCATTAATAATAATTCCTTTTCTTTCTATTTCAGCACAGCAGAGTAGGTGTAGCAAGTCCGGATACATCACGATTTGTACCCTCGCCCGGAATTCACTCGCCATCCTCGAGTTTAAATTACGGCTCGCCTGACTATCGGACAAATCGACAAAAAGCAATGTTTGGAACGCCAGCGAGTCCCTCAAATGTCCCTCAAATTAATTCGGAAAATCAAGTTGGCGGACCACCGACACGCGGTCTCTTCGATTCATTAGAAACATCTCAATTAATCTCTTCCCACACGTCGTCACTAAATCAAAGTCACATGAAAAATCAGTCACGAATTATCTCGGGAAATATGAATACAACATTAATTGATTCACCGACAAGTCCAGTGAATAATAATAGCGAATCATCGCAAGGCCTCCTTCAATGGGTCACTGTCTTTGGCTTTCCTCCAAGTGCACTTAACGCCGTTCTCGCTCATATTTCCAGTCGTGTGCGTATCATTGACAAACATCAAGCGCCACATCCGCAGAGCAATTGGATTCACTTGAAATGCACCTCGGAACAAGAGACGCAACGTGCTCTATCTTGCAATGGAAATATTGTCTCCGGATCACTTATGATTGGCGTGATACCATGCACTGACGAGGGTGTCATTTTGGGCGCGGACAAAGAGAATCGCTTTAAATTAAATAACAGTATGCGATTATTCACGTCGCCTGTGAAAGCCGGTCAGGGCTTGGCGAATACTCCAATGAAAACACCAGTGAGAATTCAAAATGCACGACCTTTAGTCACTGGTTACAATCAGAGTTTGAGTCCTCAATCTGTGAGACAACCGGAAAATATACCACACAAAACAACTGGTTTAGTCTCAAAAGCCATGGAATATGTATTTGGATGGTAAAAACGAGATTTTAGGTATTTCATTATAATTTGACTCCCTTTTTTCAAACAAAAGGCTTTTTTTTAATTGAAAATCTATTTCATCACGAGGAAAGCGAAAGAAAAATTAAATCATTTGGAACTCTAAATCAAGAGAATAAAATTTACAATTATTTTCTTTTTTTTCGAAGAAAGAAGAAGACGAAAGTTTTCATTTAGCACAATTTTTGTGAGTAATTTAACTCAATTTAATTTAAAAACATTAAATTTACAAATACGGTTTTTTAATTCGATAGTTCAGCTTTAATTTTTATTTATTATTTCTTGAAAATTATCCATTACTACTTGATTACTTGTTGACTCAAGTTTTTCACTAATGAAACTTCAAAAAATACCATAAAAGAAAGTTTCGAACCGACGAAAGATTATTTTTTCAAATAATTTTCCACCAACTAATTAATCTAAATTTACTATTTCCGGAGAAGGGAAAATAAAATGACTAAAATTAACTAATTTTTCTCTATGAAAGAAAGAAAAAAATAAAAATTTATTCACATAAAAAAATTTGTAGTAAATAAAAATCCTAATTATCGTATTTTGCAAATAAAAACCAAGACTTTCAGTGTATTAAAATTTAAATATTTAAAATATTATTTAGATTAAAATATAAATTAAATTTAATACGGCATTTAAAATATTTAAATTCAAATATCGAAAAGATAAACAATAAAATTAAAATTAATAAATTATCTAAAAGTTAAAAATTAACAAAATATTTAAAATACTCAAATTAAAAAAAAAATGTTATACCAAAAAAAGCATTATTCCAATTTATTTTTATTAAATTTGAAAATTCGCTAGAGTAAAAAAATTGTGTTAAACGAAAATTCCCACGACAGATAAATGTACATTTATAAATTACATTTTCTCGAGTGATGAATTCACAAGAGTTCCCTTTGAACCAAATTTTTCGATTAAATAAAACAATTATATTAAATAATTCAAAAAGAATTCAATAATTTAATTCAAAAAGGGTAAAAAAAAGTTTGTACTAGAATTAGTGTAATATTATTTCCAATTTTTTTTTTTGTACCAAAAACTTGACTTCTTTTTTGTAAATAATAATCGAATTATAGCAAATTTTTTTCTTGTTAAATTTTAACGATAATTTGTTATGTTAAAATAGTGTTGAAAATAAAAGAAAAAAACATTTTTAAGTTAATTTTATTCAATCGAAACAAAATTATTTTGCGGGAAATACTACTTTATGTATTAAAAACAAAAAATTACTATATTTTTTTTAAGTTTAACTGTGAAGAGAAATGAAGAAAAATGTTTTTTTTATTATTTTTTTAAGTGAATATTTTTGTAATTGAAATTTTATGGAAAGAGAAAATAATAAAATTATGTACAAAAGAACCTGAAGTGTAAAAATTTACTCCTCCTTTTTAAGTTTCGATTTTCAATATTAAATTGTGAAGAAAAGTTTCTTTTTTACTTTTTGTATTTGAAATTTTATGAAAAGAGAAAAAGGAAAATTATGTCGAGAAAATTTTGTTTATTTTACTTGGTAACAGTACTAAAAAAAAAATGAACATTTAATCAATTAGAATTGCAATTAATCACAATTTTTTGTTTTTATAATATATATATTTAATATAAATATACATATATATGCTTTTCTTTCTACGTTCTACGCAAATTTGAGTCTTGATTTGAAAAAGTCTTTGTAAATTATTGAAATAATGAAGCATATATTTATATATATTTATATAGAGTTGTGTTTGTATATATGTACTCGAAGATATTAAAGTTTCTTTCTTAATAATTATAAATTGCGTGTTAAACAATGCAAAAACGTCAATATTTTATAGTACATTTCTAAAATTAATAATCTAATAATTCTAATTAACTATAAAATAAATATATTTCTAGTAAATTTGCATTGCTTTGTGTTTTTTCTTTTTTTTTCTATACTTATTTTGGGCTCTCTATGCTCGCATTACCCAAATCAGTCATTTTAGGATATTTAATTTTCTTTTTGTCCAATTCGTCCTGCGCCCATAAAATAAGTTTTAACAAATTATTCAGTCTCGGACTTGTTAATTCTCTGTGTTCGGTTTTTAATATAGCCGCATTCAATTCGCTTGCGATCTACAAAAATTTATAAATGGGAAATTAAATTTATTTAATTTAATTACATTTAAACTATAATATGTAGTGTAAAAAATTTAATATAGTGCAAAAAATTTATAATCTATAAAAAAAATTGTTTGTAGAAGTAAATTTTTTAAAAACAGGGTATTTTTTGTCCTAATTTAATTTTCTTTAAAAAGAAGGGCAAATAATTAATTTAATTTAAAAAAGAAATAAAACGTAAAAGTACCTTTTGTCTGTGAGTTGGATGTAATAAATCACTGAAGGGACTCTTGTGTGGTTCGTCGAAAGCCAATAGAGCCAAAGTTCTTTCCAATTCGCTTAAAATATTATCATCAGATTCACCAGCTTCACTCAATTGTTCTTGGGCAAATTGCAAAGCCTCCTCGATTCGACCGGTGCGAATCAATTCAATGAGATGCAATTGCTGTAGATGAAAATAGAGATATCTATCATTGTCCAACAATTCTGGATGCAACTGATTGACAAGATCTGTGGCCTCTTGAATTCTACCATTTTGAATTGCATCTCGAATTCGAATTCTATCGTCCATCGAATTCAATTCAACAGTGGGTCCAACTCCAGATTCCTGCTGGAATTTTTCCGCTGCTTCCTTGAAACCCTCTGTATATTCAAAAAAAAAAGAAAAATCTTTCTTAAAGCGTTACGAATTGTATACTAATAAATCCTCAAAACAAAGAATGGTAAAAATATTCCCTATAGTCATCATTGAAATTTGAGGTTATAATTTTCTTCCCATTGTTGACAATCTCTATTCCATTTTAGAAAATTTATAAACAGACGATAACTCACCAGTAACTAAATAATTCATTATTAAATTATTCATTGATGTTCTTTGAATATGTGAACCCTCCTCGAGTTTAGCGATCCATTCGTCTTTAGAAACACCGTCCTGTTTCTCGGAGAAACTCATTTTTACGACAAAAATTCACTAATAGTCATGAAATTATCTATATAAAAGGGGAAATTAATTTTACTCGTATTGAAATTAAATGGAAACGATTAATAACAATTGTATGAGAATGTGAAAAACTTGTTATTGAAATGTATTGTTTATTTGTCAAAGCATTATCTGAGATAATTGACAGATTGTATAGTAATGGTGAGGAAAAAATACACAAGCGAAATTTTCTCAACTCTAGTAGAAATAGTATAAGTTTATTTACAATAAATAACTATAACTGTGATACTGCTGATAAATATTTACCATTCACGCAGTCAATCCGATATTACTTTTCTAAAAACAACGTCTGATGTATTTTTTTTTTCTTATACGTATTTATTATTTTAATTTCCAATTTGACAGGTTAAAGTCACATTATCGACAGTCGGTATAGTAGTTGCGATCGCACTGCCATGTTGTTGGAAATTGTAAACAATTTGACATTTATTCAACAATGGCTGTCGAAACAGGACGTGTTTTTGTTTACGGAGGAAAAGGAGCCCTTGGATCATCTTGTGTGTCTCTGTTTAAATCAAAGAAATGGGTAAGTTCCTTTTTATTTCTAAAAATTAACATTTCCTTCCTTTACGTGATAATTTTAGGTGCAATTTTTTAATATACGTTCATTTCATTTGCATCCAACCACTTGTTGGAATGCTGTAAGGAGACAATGTTTAAATATAATCAATATATCCTTTCTAATTTTACAAGGTTAACACTGATTAGAAAGTAGACTTGTCTTTAAATAGCAATCGGTATTTAAAAACTAATTTACAGTCACAATTAAAATTATTTTAATAACAATTAAAATATAGTTATATTATTTGCGATTTGCCGGTTGAAAGGTTAAGAGGTTATCTTTTCTGTAAAGAATTTATCGGCAAGAATTTGACATACAATTTCTTTTGGAATTCATCTTTCTGTAAATATGAAATCCAAGAAAAGAAAAATTTTAATTGAAAACTATGTAGAACCTTAACCTCATTATTACTGTTATAAAAACAATCTCTACATTCCATAATTTTTTTATCTTTATTAAGATTTAAACGATTTTAAACGACTTGTAATCTAAGATTTACTTTTTAATTTAAATTATTCTAATCATGGAATTCAGTAGTTTTTGTAAATGATTAAAATAATCTCAATTGTTAGTAACGAAAAATTGACCTTTAACTGATTTACTTTTTAATTATTACAATTTTAATGGTTTATCATAGTAAATTAAATGGATTTAAGCTCATCACAGTAAAGTATATTAATTGATTAATTTTTTTTATTTGTCGAGATACATCGTACCAGTAAAAATAAAAGAATTTTTTGGACAATCTTTAAAATTTAATGTTTACTTTAATTTATATTTTTATAAAAATTAATTTTTTTCAGTGGGTGGGTTCAATCGATATAAATGCAAATGACGAGGCCGATGATAATGTGCTTGTGAAGCTGGGACAATCATGGAAGGAGCAGGTGATAAATATTTTGCAAATTGTCAATTTTTATATTTTCAAAATTAATCGATTATATTTTCATCAATTATTATAATCAAAGTTTCTTGAAGTTTTTAAAATAAATGAATTTTTAAATTTAAATTCGAAATTTTTGTCTATTCAAATATTTTTTAGAAGGGAAAACAAAGAAAATGAATAAAATAAAGGAAATTAATACAGAGAAGAAAAATAGTTGGAAATCAAAAATTTACTCAGTTAAGAATAAATTTTTAAATTAATTTTTCTGTTATAAGACAAATACAAATTGAAAGAAAGAAGAAAATTGTTCATTCGAACGTTCAAAACATTAGGAAAATATAATTAATTGTTTAAAAGAATGGAATTTTAACTTAATTTAAGAAAGAATAATTTTAATAGAATTTTTTTTTTTAGAAAAAACCTGAGATAATTTTTTTTCTTTCAGCAAGAGGATATTTTAAATCAGGTGACAAAGTCTTTGAATGGAAATAAAGTCGATGGAATAATTTGCGTCGCCGGTGGTTGGGCCGGTGGGAATGCGGCGAATAAAGATTTCATTAAAAATTGCGATTTAATGTGGAATCAAAGTGTCTGGAGTTCTTGCATTGCGGCGAATATTGCCTCTCAACATTTGAAGGAAGGTGGATTTTTATCGTTAACAGGCGCTAAAGCCGCTTTAGAAGGAACACCAGGTAATAGAAAAAATAATTTTTCGTTATTCGGAAATTTTTGTCGTCTTTAGTAATTTTTTTCATTTTTAGTCATTTTTCTCATCTTTCGTAATTCTTCATCATTGGAAAATAATTTACTAATTTTGCTCATCTTTAGTCATTCTTGTCATCTTTTCGAAATTAGAAATTTATTTGAAAAAAAAGAAGTTATTTGTTTTTGAAAAACTGCGAAAGAGAAAATAAATATTATGATCTTTAGAATAATTTTAATTTTCTATATTTGTCAGTTTTAAATCATGAATTTTTTTTTTTTAGGAATGATTGGCTATGGAATGGCTAAAGCGGCAGTTCATCAGCTCACGAAATCATTAGCGACCGATGGGAGTGGATTACCTTCAGGAAGTCTCGTCGCTTCTATTTTACCGGTTACTTTAGACACTCCGATGAACAGAAAATGGATGCCAAAAGCCGACACAACAACCTGGACTCCTCTGGAATTTATTGCCAAGTTAGTAATTTTTATATTCAATTATTTGAATATTTCATATTACATATTTACTATATTTATTTGTAAATTTATTTACCATATTCATAAAGAAAACATAAATCGTGAAAGTAAATTAAATAATAAATTCAATTTAATTTATACGCAGAGAAATAATTAGCTTTTTATGATTAAAGTTAATTTTTCTCCTAATTTATACTCATTAATTATTTAATTCCCACCTGGATTGAAATTATGATAATTAAGAATTATTCATTATTTCTTTCTCGTGTGCAGCATGTTTTGGGAATGGTCACAAAATGAGAAACGACCATCTAATGGCAGTCTCTTGCAATTGGTAACGAAGGACAATAAAACTGAAGTGATTCCAGCCTAAGAGAATATAATTATGAAAAAAGTTCGATCTCAACGATTACATCGAAATCGTGAGAATAAGAAACAAATGTTTTTTTTTCATAAAGGGATCAAAATAATTAATAATTAAATTGTTAAAAAAAACTTCCATCTAGTTAAAGAAATAATTCTGCTTTATTTTTAATTTTAAAAAATATGTGTTCTTCATAATTTTCATGTTTAATTATAGATAACATCATTGTTATTGCAGTATTATTATAAATTTTATTGTTAATTTACAGTGATTCTTTTTTTTCAACACGATCAAAAATAAATCAAAACGAATCTCTTTCTCTGTGCATTTGATTCGAATTTTATGTCTTCAAATAGAAATAAAAATAAATGTTAATATATTTAAACGGCATTTGGAAAAATTGTTTTCAATTAGTGTAAGAAAATTCATTTTTATTTTTTGCAAATATTTAAAAAACAAAATAGTAAATATTGGACCAAAGCATTTTAGTTCAAAAGAGGAGATTTGTTCCCCTCGAGATTTAATTAATTGAATCAGTTAATTTATTTTGATTATATTTTTTATGTTTTATAAACATGTTTTTTAATTTTTTTTCTATGTTCTTTAGTATATTTTTTTCAGTTTGTTTCGTGCAAAATTGTTTTGTAGGAAAAGAAGAAAGTAGATCAGTAAAAATGTGATAATTTTTCTTTCTATTAATTTTGCACTTGGCATTAATTTATATAATTTGTGTAATAAATTGAGTGTTTATGCAAAATAATTGACGACTAGAGCCAAAAGTATTTCAGGTGGACCAATCTTCATATATCTTAACTGTAAGACAGGTTGATGGACTTGAAAACTTTCTTGTTTGATCCCCACCATATTTATAAGAACAACTGGATCTTCTTGATGTGACAACAACCTTGGTTTGAGAGAATCCTATAGATCAGTCTTTAAAGTACTATCGAGAGGCGAAGATTTTTTATTACTACACTCATAAATCTACACGTAAGTTAATTTTTAATTCCCCGCCCACTAATTGTTAATATCCACCAATTATAATTTTATTTTCCTTAAACTTTTTTTTTCCTTTTCTCAAATATTATCGTTTGTTTGTTGTTCCTTAATTATGCATTAATTTTATTTTTTAATTTATTATTTTTTCAATCTTTATTCTCCACATTTATTATTAATTATTACTATTTAATGTATTTTTAAAAATTTAATTAATTATCACTTTCATATTTATAGTTCATTTTTTTAATTTTAATTTCTATTGTAATTTCAATTTCTATTTTATTTTATCTTTTTATTTATTTTTTCTTTTTATTTATACTTTTTTTGTATTTAATTTTATTTGTCAGTGTTCTATTTATAATTACTGATTATTTATTTTTATTATTATTGAATTAATATCTTATTTATTATTATTATTATTATTATTATTATTATTGTTAAACTATTATTTATTCATAATAAATTATTAATAGTTGCTTCTTTTGAATCACTTTGTTTTGTTTTTAATTTAATCGTTTTTCCAGATGAGGAAAAACAGTTTCGTAAAAACGTCGATTTAGATTTAGTTGAAGCACATAAAATAAAAGGCATAATCAGAACAAGTGAACTTTGTACCATATTGAACAATGCTGATCTTATCGTTTGTGTAATGTTCCGAATTGCTCCTTTCAAGCAACACTATTTTCTATTTGTTGAGAATCAATTATTAATATTATACTAAATTTTGTTTTATTTTTTTTTCTGGTAATGAAAAAAAGCCTCTAATCCTATGCTCTTGAAATTACGATTCGTTAACAACTAATTGCTATTTCAATGGAAGTATATAATATTCATTTTGCAAATAACTCCCTTCCGCTTCTTTTATAGCTCAACCATTAATAATAATAGATCGAAATTCTAATTGCAAAATCGAGACAAACAAAATAAGTGAAGTATAAAAAAATTGAAAAAAAGCAAGATTAAAAAAAAATTTTTTTTCTTATTAATTGTATTTTAAATTATTGGAGAATTAAATATTACTTAATCTAATAATTATATAAATAGTAGAAATATTTATTGTACAAATTAACAAAACTTAATTAAAAATAAATTTAAAATAGTTTGTTTATGAAAAAAGAATGTTTCTCTCTTGTTTTTCCGCAAAAGGAATCTAATTTAATTATTTTCTACTAAAAGATGTTTTGAAATTGTGTAAATTAAAATATAAACATATCGTTTCTAAACAACTAATTAATAAACATATTTTATTTAAAAAAAAAACAAACTTACAAAACAAAAAAAATGATTCATTTGAGAAAAATAAATTTCGAAAGCATTCGATTGAAGTAAATAATTTTGCAATAAAAAAATTTTCTAAGCAATAAATTGTGACAACTATTGAGAAAATTTTTGATGTACTTTGCACCCACTGAGGTCAACTAAGTATTGACCCTAAATAAATCGGCTAAAATAAATTAGTCTCATTCATGGCAAAAACTAAATATACTTTATTTTTAGACATTTTTTTTCCTTTGAATATTTTATATTTCTTCCTCAAAAGAAAAAAAAACGAAATCAACAAAAAAATGACCCCTTTTTTAAAATCAACAGTTTTTGCAATTTTAAGCAAAAAAAAAATAAATAAAAACTCGAAAAAAATACGAGATAGTAAAAAAAAATCCAAATATCGACCCAGTTCTAAATTTTTGAATCGAATTCTTTTATCCAATTCTTACAAACATATTGTATGCTAATAAAACTAAATTACTGTTTTCATTAAACTTCAATGCGGAAGCACGTGTCGATTTATAGAAAAAAGGAAGGATTGTTTTTCTATAGATGCATAATTTTATTTTTTTGAATTTGATGGAGAGTATAAGAGAAGTAGTCATTTAAAATTGTTACCCGATTATAATTATTGCGTAAAACCCTTTATATGATAAAATATGCTTTGATAACCGAATTTATATTTCGAGGTAAATAAATCTGTTATTCTGTGTAGTGATATATATGTATATTTGTTGTAAACCAATCTATTTGACCACTGATTCAGATTTTTTTTACAGATTGCGTAACAATTTTGTTTCATATTCTACCCTATCAGAAGTTATCGTGCAGTCGTCTTCAATTATTGTTGGAAGTGGGAACGAAAATTTTGATTCGTGTCAAATAGAACTTTGTACATACACACGGACAAAAAAAAAGAAAGATGAATTCGATTATTAAAACAATTTCCCCCAAGGTATGTAATTGTTTATCAAAAAATTTTCTACTTTTCCTATTTAGAGAAAAAAAAATCCAAGCGAATTATTTTAATTTTTGAAACTTACTATTTTCAGTTAAAATTTACTATCGTTTTTTTTTTTTTGGTAAATTTGATAAATTTCTTTATCTAATTTCTCTGATTTATTTGCCAGTCACTGTATTTTAAAATTTAATTTTAAAAATTAAAATTACAAATTTGATAAAATCCAGAAGCGAAATTAAAAATGTTGTTATCATTTGTTCGAGACAGATTGTATTTTTTTAATAAATGTCGTTTTTAATTGCCATTCAAACACATTATTATTGGCTTTTAGATAACTAATTTATTCATAGCGAAAAAAAATTCCAAGAAAGGAAATATATCATTTTATCGTCTTCAAAAGCCATAATTAATAGTCGATTTTTTTTAGTTTCTATTTATACACATATGTTTTAGTGTACAAACAATTTAAATGTGAAATGAGTATTGGAGTGAATGCAAACCACTCCCTCTTTCAATAAATTAAACTATATGTCTAAAAAGTAGAACAAAAAAAAAGAACCGAATTCAGAATTTAAAGAGAAAGTTTTCTAAATTAAAATAGAAAATGATTCCCTCTAGAAAAAATGCAAATAAAAATATTGTCGCAAATTTTAGTTTTTATTCTTCAAAAATAACATTTTTTGGAGTAATTTGTAAAATTATCCGCAAACTGATAGCAATTTGATAGCATTTTGAAATAAACGAGAGAAAATAATGATTTCGAAACGCGATGTATTTTACGTAAATAATTAAAAATTGAATTTTTGTTTTAAAGACATTATCGTACTGTATATGTTTTCTTGTTCTGTCAATGATAATTAATTGCTTTTTGCAGATATTGAGGAAATTAATGCAAGGTTCACAGATGCATTTAACAGCATCGTTAAGTCAGTGTCCTGGACCTTTGACCCAATTCACCGACGATGAAATTATGATGAGGGATTCGGGTAAGAGTGCAAAAAAAAATTTAATTATTTGGTCTAAATAATCATTCGATTCTAATCTATTTAATATTTTTCATCTAACAACTGTTTTGAAAGTTGTAAATAATAACTATTTTGCTTATTTATTGTTATTCCTATTATTATTATTATGTTTTAAAATGTTTATTATCATTAGATTTTTTTAATGTCCATAAATATTTTTCTTATTATTATTTTGTTTTATTTTTACTATTACAATTTATATCATAAACTTATAAATATAAGTAATTCATACCATTTTGATTATTTTTTATAGAAAATATAGAAATAATTTTCTTCATTTATTTAAATTTACGGGATAAATTATTATACGTAGAATAGAAAAAAATGTATATTTATTTATCATAGAAAATTTCTTGCAGTTGCAAAATTGAGTAAAGAACAAATTGAACCGCTCGTGAAGAAAATGGAGAAAGAGGGAAAACTTGATGATAAATTAGTGAAAACGATATTTGAAAATGGGGTAAAAAGAAATTCAATAAAATAGCGTTGTACATTTAAAAATTAAAAAAGAAAAGATTGTTTATTGTGATTTTGAATTTACAGTTAATGGGAATGCAAGTGCCAGCTGAATATGGAGGCACTGAAAGTTCATTTATGTCGACAATTTTGGCTGTCGAGGAATTGGCGAAAGTCGATGGAGCTGTTGCGGCATTTGTTGATATTCACAATACTCTAGTCAATTCATTAGTTATAAAAGTGGCTTCACACGAACAGAAACTCAAATATTTAACGAGATTAGCACAAACTGACGTAAGTCACAAAAAATGAATATATTCTTTTCTATTCTTACGAAAAAGTTGTTCCTTTTCCTAGAAAGAAAAATTAACTTAAAATTATATTTAAAAAAGTAATTAATTTTTGTTTTGAGAACAATTTTTTGAATAGTAAATTAAATACGAACAATTTTATGAATACCGGGTAATTTTTTATAATAATAATTTTACCTAGGGAAAAAATTAACTGAATATTTTTTGTTTTAAGAACAATTTTTTTAGTATTTATTTAAATAGGAAACAACTTTTTTTTTGAATAATGAATTTTAAAGAAGAATACTTTTTTTGAATAATTATTTTAAAAGAAGAATACTTTTTTGAATAATTATTTTTTAAATAGTAACAATTTTTTGAATAGTGTCATAGCCTTTTAAATAATAAGAATAGCCTTTTAGAGAAAAATGATTTTCCAATTTAAATAAAATAAGATTTAAAAATTTTCAGGTTGGTAGTTTTTGTTTAACAGAACCTGGTTCGGGATCAGATGCATTTTCTCTAAAGACTGTCGCGAAGAAAGATGGAAAGAATTACGTAATAAATGGATCGAAAATGTGGATATCAAATTCTGATATCGCTGGAATTTTTGTTGTTTTTGCCAACGCTAATCCATCTGATGTAAGTTTTTCTCCTTTTTTTCTAAAAAAAAAATTTGTTTATTTTGTAATCGTAAAAAAAGGCTCTAGATTAATTCAGATTGAAGTAATTTATTTACTGACGGAAAAAGGAAATTCAATTTTTAAAATAAATTTTTTTCACCAGGGATACAGAGGAATCACCGCATTTATAATGGACAGTAATTCACCAGGTATTACTGTTGCCAAACCTGAAGATAAATTGGGAATAAAAGCATCTGGAACTTGTATGATTCACTTTGAAAACGTCAGGGTAAGGAGATTTTTTTACATTCAGAGAATAATTGCGTATTACTTTGAGACAAAATTATATTTTTTAATTTTTGTTTTTCATTTCAGTTTTTAGTTCAATTTTTAATTCAATTTTTAATTCAATTTTAATTTTAGTTCATAATTCAATCTAAATTTTAGTTTTTTATTCAATTTAAATTTTAGTTTGTAGTTTAATTTTAGTTTTTAATTTAATTTGAATTTGAATTTTTAATTTCAGTATTAAATGCAATTTTAATATTAGCTTGTAATTCAATTTTAAATTTAGGCCCTAATTTGATTAAAATTTTTGGATTTAATTTAAAAAAATAATTTACCAAAAAAATTCTTAATTTTACGATTTATTGGACTGTTTCCTTTTCTTTTTGCAGGTTCCAGAAGAAAATATATTAGGAGAATTCGGCAAGGGCTACAAATATGCGGCGGGATTTTTAAATGAGGGGCGAATTGGAATTGGAGCGCAAATGATCGGAATTGCTCAAGGTTGTTTGGACGCAACGATTCCTTACACTCTGGAGCGAAAACAATTTGGAAACGAAATCTTTTCATTCCAATCGATGCAACATCAAATTGCTCAGGTCGCCACCGAATTAGAATGCGCAAGATTATTAGTTTATAATGCTGCAAGAATGGTTGATGCCAACCAAGATGTTATGAAAGAAGCAGCGATGGCAAAATTATATGCATCAGGTATTTTTCCAAACATTTACTCTTGAATTATTTTCAAAATATCTAAAAGTTTTTTTTTTAATTTTTCTTTGTAATTTCTACGTAAATTTAATGCTATAAATTTTTTTTCAATTCTTTTCTCTCTCTTGTCTAAATTGTCAAATTTTCTGTTGATAACTTTTTTCCAATTTTTATTCCTCCAAACAAATTTCTTTTTAAAATTATTTTTCAATATTCAAAAAGCTTAATTTAATATTTAATTAATTTAATTTAATATTTAATTTATTTTATTTCATTTTATTAATTTAATATTTAATTTATTTTAAATTTAATAGTCAAAAATCAAACATCTTTTCTTTAGGAGAGATTCTTTGTTTCTTACTTTTTTATTATCGCCTTCCAGAAATTGCATTAACAGTGACAGCGAAATGTATAGACTTTATGGGTGGAGTTGGATATACAACGGATTTCCCCCAGGAAAAATTCTTTAGAGATTGTAAAATTGGAACAATCTATGAGGGCACAAGTAACATGCAATTGTCAACCATTGCAAAATGTATTCGTAAGCAATATTCCTAAATTTCCAATTACAAATTATTCTCTGCGCAATAATTAAAGATCTTCTCGATGAGGAGATTTTTTTTATCGGGCACATTATCAGCCATCAAAACAAAAGTATTATTTAAAAAAAAACATTCCTAGACTTGGTGATAATAAAATTATCGCCAGAAAGAAAGAAAAATATCGATGATAAAATATTTTTTCAATAAAATTTTTAATTAGTCTTAACAAATTTTTAATGACAAAAATTAATAATTATTAATTAAAATAAATAAATAAATAATAATAATAATAATAAAGACAATTTATTAAAAACAATGTTTCTTTTTATCAGAATTTCAAAAAAGTGCTAAAAAAGAAAAAGTAGTTAATTTTGGAAATTTTAAACTTTTATTTTATGAAATTAAAAACTTAAATTTTTGTCTACTGTTAAAAAGTTAAAATATTGTGTTAAATTAAATAAAAAAAACCTAATACACTTGGGAAATTTTGTACTTTTATTTTATTAGATTAAAATTTTGTTCTATCATTAAAATTCATTGTTTATTCAGGTGGATAGAAATTAATTTAATTTCCGTATAGTATAAAGTGAATATTAATTTACTATACAAAACAGTTCTATTGATTTAATAAAAATTTTAATTCGTCAGCAAGATAACACTATATTTGAATATTTAATTTGAATTACAAATATCAAAAACTAACGCAACTATTTCATATGGAGAATAAAAATTTTAAATAAATTTCTTTTAATAAAAGAATAAATATTCGTCATAAAAAATTATTAATTTCAGATTGAATTTAATCTGAAATTTTGTATGTAAAATAAATTTATCGATATGCTACTTTATAAGAAAACGAGTAACTAATAATAATTTTTTACATTTTAATTCTAATGTAAATTATATTTTTCTTGATGTGAAAAAAATTTACATTTCTTTTTAATTTCTCTGAATGAGTGTAATGTAAATTGGTTTTAGGAAGAATTACCTCTTTAACTTTAGTTCCTATTTTCGTTATTTCCCGTTGATTCTGTAGGTTTTAAGTCAGAGGTTTCTTCTGGTGCTAAAGGTTGATCAACTGGTTTTTTTTCTGGTTCATTAGTATGTGATTCTGGTTGCGTTGATGTAACTTCGGTATTTTTCGGTGGTTCATTAGTTGGTAATTTTGGTGCATCAGTTGGAACGACAGATGGTGTCGTTACATCAGGTTTTACCGTAGTTGAAGTATTCTTTTCCGAATCTGAAAAATATGGAATAAAACTTATTGAAACTTATTTTACAAAATGAGGTAAAAATTGAAAAATTTACACATTTAAAATGATTTAAACAACTTTTGAATAATCAAATAGCGAAAAATAGAAAATTTCAATACCTGGAGATAGGAAGAAGTTGGCCAATGAAGTAAGAAATGATTCATAATCGGCTTCATCTTGATCATCAAAAAAATCAAGAACGTCATCAAAGTAGTCAGATTCCTCATCCTCCGCTTTGTCAGAATTGAAATCAGTTGGTAAAGCTTTACCTCCAAAAATCAATAATGCAGAGATACAAAGAAAAATGGTAAATTTCATGGTTTCTTTTTGATTTTCTCAGAACAGGAGGAAAAAAATAGTCGATGTTTACGAATAAAGAACTATTTCGCGTATGATCCGGAAATTATTTCATTTACTCTTTTTAAATATTATCACTGTTTACTTTTAGTGTCAATAAATTCAAGGCAAAAAACTTTTTTTTATTTATTCTTAATATTTACTTAAGTTTTGAATATATAAGAAATTAAGAAATAATGTAAATTTTTGATTCTGATACGAAAAATTAATGTTTTCTGCTGTTTTTCGAGTGGAATTACAGAGTCATACCCGCACACTTGCGATTAAATAAAAAATTAAACATATCTGTGTCCTAATTAGTTTAGAGCTGTAGTATTTGTACAAAAATTCAAGGATTTGAATAAAATATAATTTCATGGAATATTTTTTTTTTTTGATAAACTATACTGACAATGAGAAAAAATACTCACAATTCTATACGCATTTAAAATGAATCATAAAATTATCTTTTCTTTTGTCTACATATTTTACAATCGCGAACATTTTAAGTACACCTGTACAATAAATTAGTCATCAGTAAAAATTTATTAACAATTCATTTTATACGAAAATAAATATTTTTCTTCTATTTAGAAAAAAAATTCTTCTTTCGATTTCCCTGTTTGGAAATTTTTTTTAAATATTTCTTTCTTTATAACGACTTTCTACTTTTACAAATAATTAAATGTGAACGAGCCGATTTATTTGAGCATAAAAAGAGCAACAATTAACTTTAAGACGATTTCAGATACGAAAAAATATAAATTTTATTCGGATTTAATTGTTTTTCATTCTGCTTAAATTCTAACAGAATATAATAATAATAATAATAATAATAATAATAATAATAATAATAATATAATAATAGTAATAATAATAATATAATAATAATAAATTTAATAATTGTTAATTGGCCAACCATCGTGATAAGTAAATATTTTGTAACGCAGAATATAAAAATTAATAAAAATTACGATGGTTCTCTAGAATACAACAGAGTATGTACAATATTAGTTTATGTACAAAATTGAAGGATAATTAAATTCTAATTTCTATATCCAGCAACGTTTAACAATAAAATTTTCGAAATAATTTTCTTTTTTCAATCCAGCTGCTTTTTTTTACTTTAAGCTTAATCTATTCATCGACGTATTTTCAGTCTTGTATTCCAAAATAAATACTATTTTTTTGTTTAACAACGCCAATCATCACATTTTTTTCATTTTGCCTGAATAGACGAAGAGATGTTTTACATTTGCAGAATTTTTCTTTGTAATTTTCAAAAAGCGCAGAATTAAAACAACTTTCTCCATTCTTTTACATTTTGCAGACTGATTAAAAAAATGAGTTTTTTCTTATTTTATTTATGCCTAAATGCTTAAAATTTTCTATTTTTTATTAGTTTTAATTATGAAATTATAGTATATATATATAAGTATGTATATAAATATCTACATTGAAGAGTGATGAAATTATATATTTACACGTTTATCAATTAAATTAATTGTGGCTACATTTTCTTTGTTAGTAAATTGTAATGGCAAAGGCAAATATTAACGTAGAAGTTTAATTTCATGAATATTTGAATTGGAAGCAAGAAAATTAATAAGCTAAGGAAAATTTAAATTTCGGGAAATATTCAAATTTGAATATTTATTTATCGAAAACAAGAAAATTGAGTATTGTCTAGTAAATTATTTGGAAACGAAATTTTTACCTTAAGAAATAAATTGATTTAATTAATTTGATAAATTTTAGTGATTGTCGAGAGTGTGTCTGATTTTTTTTTCTTTCCGTGTTTTTATAATCATATAGTTTATTGTTTTTCGCCCAAGTTCATCATTTTTTTTATATAGAAAACAAACACAATCACTCTGTTATAAAATAGGCACATGTTTTTCTCTTCTTTAGGTAATTAATGGAATTTTTCATCGAAACATTAAATTGTTCATATGAATGAAATAGAAAAAAATGTTTCAAGAACATAATTTGGCAAATATGGAAATATAACTTTAGATTTTAAAGACTAAATAATAAATAATTGACATTAAGCTTGTCATCTTTTACTGTAAAAAATTAATTTATGCTCAGACATGC
Source organism: Leptopilina myrica (nomen nudum) (assembly GCA_032872475.1). Lineage (NCBI taxonomy): Eukaryota > Metazoa > Arthropoda > Insecta > Hymenoptera > Figitidae > Leptopilina > Leptopilina myrica (nomen nudum). Next base: position 28,377,530 of record CM065465.1, on the reverse strand, counting down.
TCTAATCAACCTAATATTATAATTAGCACCATATTCCAATAATTTAATAAAAATTATGGAAAACAAATTCTTTTTTTTATAAAAAAAAGGGGAATATCACTGAATATACTCTAGTTAAAAGAAAAATAGTCTGGCGTTAATTTAAAACTTCAGTTGAACAAATTACTTTCATTTAATTTCTAGAATTCGATGCCTAATGAAATGCATAAGAAAGAAATTTTCGTGATATATTGCAACAATTTTGAGTTCATGTAGTCAATAAAAGAAAAATTCTATGTACAAATCTTGTTTTTTACAAATTCTAAAAAATTGTTCATGTCAAGAAATTGAATTTTTTGAAATGAACAACATTTTACTTTTAAAAGTTTGCCATTTTCTTTTTCTTGAGCAAAATTGAAAAACTAAAAAGAAAATCTTAATGATGTTTGTCATCACTTTCGTTGACAAGTCCATGAATTTTTCGTTTTTGTTTTAAATTAAAAAATATTTCTACATACTTACAGCGTTTGAAATATGCCTACATTTTTTCATTTTTTTTCCGGTATATTACACTTTTTTCGAGCACCAAAAAAATGTTGCAAACTTGCAATAATTGCATTCTTGCAAAAGAGAGAGAATAAGGGAATAGAAAGAAAAATTGTTTGTGTCTGTATTAATTAGAATGATTGAGAATTTAAGTAGTTGAGCCAGATTAATCAATCGGGCATGTCTATGGAGACTATAGGCACTACGGGCTTTGTTAGGTCGATTTTCTTGATGTGTTTTTCACTTTTCTCTGAAACCATTGGCTCGGACGGCGGTTGATCATGATCGTTTCGTGATTGATAAGAAATATTGCCATATTCTTGAAGCAATGGACATAGGCCCAAAAGAAAGTGGCAAAAATCTTTTCTTATTCCAAACCACCCTGAAATTTTGAATTCAAATATTGATATAATTAATTCTAATATTAATAAAAAAAAAATTAATTAAATTATATTACTCACATTTATTTCCTCCTTTTGCTCCAAAAGACATACAAATTAGTGTCATGTATGAAAATATCAATGGCGTTGCTACTGTTGTGTAATGCAATGAAATATCACCATCGAGTTTATTCGCCAGTAGAACCTAAATTTAAAAATAGAATAGAAATTAGTAGAAATAAAATAGAATACAAATGAAATAAATAAAAATAATAAAATAATAATAAAAAATACGAATTACTTACTTGAAAGACTAAAATGGGCACTACGAGAAAAGTGTACGCAATAGCAGAATTTAACGATGTACGTCTTTGACGTGCGTTAATTTGTGGTGTTCTTAATAAAACGGCAGCAAATACAATAGCATATAAAACAGCAACTAGCGATAAACACAATAAAGCCCAAAGGGGCACGAACACAACCTCCCAGCTCCAAGTAATAAAATTATCCAGTCTCAATGCCAGGAAAATAAATTGTAGTACATTGACTGCACAAAAAAGTTCGAGCTCAAAAGATCGATCATGTTTCACAGCCCAAATACATACCTGCAAAATTAATTTTTTTTAAATTCTCTACGGAATATTTAAATAAACAGGAAGTTGAATTAGAAACAAATATAATTAGAAACAAATATAATTATAAATAAATATAATTATAAATAAAAAGAAATAGACAAAAAGACAAAAAATAATAGAGAATATAAATAAAAATAAAGAATTATAAATATAAAGAAGTACAAATAAATGTAATTAAACTACAAATAAATATTAATTAATATAAATAAATAAAGAATAAAGAAAAAAAGTGAAAAGTATAAAGAATCAATTTTTATAAAAATTAAAATACTCACAGCTATAGATACAATGGAGATGAAAATCAATGGTATGAAAACAAGTATCCACAAGTGTCTTTCCGATTCTAATTTGTCGCACACTAATAATTCGAACATTAATAAAATTAAATGCAATGCGAGAGTAATCAACATTGCTTTATAATGTACATAGGCATCTCCCTCTAATCTCGCGTGCGGATGTCTCCACCAAACATAACTTCCAACTGTTGCTCCTAAAATTACCATACTTTTCCAAAACCATATTGGACTGAAAACTGACCAATAACTCCATTCTATGTAGCCATCAAGTCGCAAAGCAAACAATAATGTAAATATCATTAGACACGTATGTACTAAAAATTTGCTGCAAAAAAAAAAACACAATAAAAACTGTCAGTCAAAATAAAGACAAGATTTATAATATAACAATCGCAAATAAATGAGAAAACCATTCATAAAATTTCGAATAATTAATCATTCCTTTCATCAATAAATTCTCATTTACATAATTAGTTTACATAATTAAATACCTTTATTAGTTTATACAATTATTATTCATTATTATTTTACATGGTTTTATACTGTATAATAGTAACAAATTTACTTTCCTAAAAAAAATTTTCCACAAACAAATTTTTTATATAACCTAAAAATTGCAAAGTAAAAATAGAACATTCTTTTTTTAGTAGAAAAAATATTTATTAAAATAAGACACTATAAATTAAACAGAAAAAAAACAACCGATCCTGAATTAAAGAGATTGTAAAGAAATCTCACAGGTTCTATTTATAAATTTTCCTTAACAAAAGAATGTTATTTCAAGAATGGTATTTCTCATGCTCGCAGTTCGTCGCCGATTATTAATAAACAATATCAATGTCATTGTTGTGATAAAATAATACCAAAATTTTAATTCGATACCTTGGATTAAAATCTTGAAAGAGTGTTTGAAGATTCATGTTAATTAAGGTCAGATGAATAATTTTTCTTTTTTCACACCCCAAAGAGGTGGTAAACTTTTTTTTTCTCTCACTTTTATTTCATTGAAAGCGTCACGCTAGCGTTTATTTTTCACACAACTCATTGTGGAAAATCACAATCCACAATTTATTCTTTAACAATTAAAAAAAAAACAGTTATTTTTTCACCATCGTTTGCAAAAAAATGCAAGTGTACATTGTACAATCACAGTGAAGTTATCTCCATTTCACAGTTTTCGATATTTTTAAATCGAATCTATCGATGTTTTGAACTCGTCACTAGGAAAATAGATGTAAATTCTTAAAATTATTGTAAAATATTGAAATCTTGATAAAATGGATACATACATAAGGTAGATAATTAGTCGGGAAGGAAAGAATATTATTACATTAATTCATTACTTATTTTTCCATGGATAATTATTTCCCGCTTGTTAAAACTTCGATTTTTCTTCTACGCCTGCGCAATGATTGTTCGCAGCTAATTTCAGTGTGTAACACACTCACATTTGCTCCACATTTGCTCATTATAGTAAATTTACGAATATGTGGGTGTAGTAGTGAAATTAAAAGTTATAAACATATAAAACAATGAATATTAAAACAAAAATACATTTGAAAACAGTTAGAGGTGTATAATTAAGAGTTACACGATGTGAATTAATTAACCGATCTGCAAGTGCTTTTACATTATCTTTAAAAAATCTTACTTTAGTTTCTTCTATTTTCAATAACAATTTCTATTTATCAATATATCTGATAAAATATTTTCATTTGAAAATTGAAAATAATTAAATTCTTTAAAGAATTTAAAGAGTTTACATGCTAAATATAATGATTGTACTTTATTTTTCACACAGTTTCTATTTCAATTTATCGATGAGTGTCAAATTCTGTTTATTAATCATCAAAAATAATTTAGAGAGAGAGAGAGATTCAGATAATTTCTTATCGCAGTACATATTTCCAATGACTTATGTTTATAATTACTTGTTAGTGGAGTGACTTAAAAAATCACTGTTTATCTATTTCGTATATTTCAAAATATATAGTTAAAGACTCTAAGAATGATATGAATATGTAATATAGGTTATGTTTTGATATTTTTATTGTTTGGAATGAAATTTGGAAAAATTTTGGTATTTTATTCTTGTAACGAGATTTAATAGTCGGTTTATTTAAATTTGCTTCTTTACGATGAAAGTTTGTTTCAATTTATGTTTAGAAAGTATGTAATATTAAATTTAATATTAACGCGAATTAACTAAAATTGGGGATGAAAATCTAAAGGTTGTATATAGTAATGTCGATGATTTTCAATTTAGTTGATTTTTAATAATTTTTCTAATTTCACTGTCAATTTAAAAGTGCCATCATAATAATGTGACATTAATAAATTTCATGACTTTGCGTTTTATCTACATGCGAAAAACAATAAATGACTAGCAAATGTTTTTTTTTCAAGGATTTAAAGAACTACTTTTCTCGATTATTATTCCATTGTTTTCATTTCAATTCATTCGGTATTATTTTCATTCTTTAGAAATATTTTTTATTTATTTATTATTTATACTTTTCTCTTGTCTTTTTTAATTTATATTATTTTCTATCGATTTATATATTTATTTTCTGCTATTAATTTAAATTTATTTTAAAATTGTCATTGAGCTTCTGAATTGACAGGGAAATCTTTGATTTCAGGTATAAATGTGGATGATCAAGATTAATTTAGTTAACTAGAATAAAATAATCCATCATGGAGGAGACATTTTACAATTCAACGCCTCCATTATTTTCTAAAATTGCTCCAGCTTACTGGAATTATTCGGATCATGTTATGCTGGACGACATCAAGGTGGACAGCAACTTTATTTGGTTGCTATGTTCATTGGTGTCGGCAATATCCTGGGTTATTTATATAACTTATTATAATAGTCGAGTTATCGGTTATATCATAACGAGATTATTGAACCGATTTGTGATAAGAGATGGCTACGTTAAAGTTGGTAAGTTAAAAATCAAATTTTCTCTTTAAAAAAAAAGTTTATTTTTTATCAAAAATATTTGTTGTGATATAAAACTGTAATTTAATGTATGCATTTTTTCTAGGATCATTTACGTTATGCGCATTAAGTGGAAAAATAATGTTTAGAGATATAGCTTACACTACGACTGATTATAGTTTAAGAATTCAGGATGGATGGTTAATTTTTCGATGGTGGAGAAGCTACATTCCAAAAGATATTTCCGAAGGTAATTTTCGTCGTTTTTCTTCTTTTCTTTTTTGTAAAATTAAAAAAATGTTCTAACTATTAATATTTGTTTTTAGATCTATCGCACTCTGACACACGTTTATCCGTCTTATTAAATGGCTTTGAACTTCACGTTTACAATCGCTGTCAAATGTATGCACAATTAGAAAAAGCTTTCGGCCTAACGCCGCAAATGTTTCAAGACATTGAAATACATAATGTAAATATTGATGATCGCGACGCAGAGTCAATAAGCAATGCCGCGAATGAAACGCGACAACAAATTAATGCAATGGACGTTTCAAGGCACGTTGATAATATAAGAAAACAAGAGGCCCACGTGATCGCCCGAACTTGGCGGGATCTTATTCCGGTTATTAAATTAGATATTTGCACTGTAAGTCAATTGTCCCTTTTTCGATTTTATATATTTATATATTTTGTTTCAAGGGTCAAATATTGAAAATAATGAAATTGTATTTTTTTTTCAGGGACGATTAGTATTTGGTAATCGATTAGTACCCACGACACTTTCAATAACTGTTGAAGAGGCGCATTTTGTCTATTCGACAAAACCAGCAGCGTCGCGTCACGATCACTTTATGCATTTCACAAAATGCAAAGCGGAAAATTTCAAAGTTATCCTAGCACCAAGTCCCAAATACACTGGAATGTTAGACGATCCCCCAAGATACATGGGAGAGGGTTTTGTGGTTTTAAGTTCCAATAATATAGAATTCTATTACTATATGGATGAGCCGGGATTTGTTCCCGATCATCCCGAGATGATAAGATTGGCAAACGGCGACATGGTCGAGGCAATGCCGCCAATTTGGGGCATTGACATTAAGTGCGGTGAGAATTTTCGAATCCTAATTAGATAAATTTCGCTAAAATTTATAAATTTATAAACACAAAATTTACAGTAGAGAAATAAAGTCAGGTAAATAATTGAGAAACTATTTCAGGTAAAGGAACGGACTTCAGTTACGGTCCATGGGCCGATCGGCAGAGGGAACATTTATTTAAATTCTTCTATCCAAATGATTATCAACATTTGAAGGTAACAAAACCGCCCGTCCCGGGTGAAAAGCGGCAGGTGCAATCGTTTGACATTCGTCTCTCGACATTAAATGAGGCGACGATCGATATATTATTTAGTAAAAATCGCGAGACAAATGCAGTGCACGTGAACGTTGGCGCCGGTTCTTATTTGGAAATAACAATGCCATGGATTGTTCTGCAAGATGGTTTCACGACAAAAATCACTGGACAATTATTACATCTCGAGGCAACGACCAGTCTCCAATATCGCAGTTTAGTTGAAAGTGAAACATTGGAATTCAGTGTCAAGTGTCATTATCCAATTAAATGGAACGATCATCAAGAGTGGTCTCTAAATTTAACCGGTTGTAAAGCAACTGCAAATCTAGTCTACTCGCACAAAGAATTTTTTCAGGTATTTTCCATTAATTTAAATTAATAATCGTTGTATTTTGAATACAATACTGTTCGTAGTTACTTGGATATAATATAATCAGTCAGCCGTTAGTTTTTGTTTGCTTCTTTCTTTGAACATTTTTAAAAATTTTCATTTTTATATTTTTTCAATCTTAAATTTAAAAAAAATACATAATTAATTAAAATACATAATCCAATTCTTATAAAACATTTTATTATAATTTTTTGAAAATAATTGAATTCTAGAGAAAAATTTATTAAAATTTTTGAAAATAACTCTATTTTCTTGTTTTGAAAAATTTCTTTGTATTTTTTTAAAGTAATGGAATTTTTTCAATATTTTAATTGAAAATTATGAAAGTAATTCAATTTTACGAAGAATTTTTTTCAAGATTTCAAAACAGTCATGTTTGTTAATAATTGTAATTGAAAATTTGTTAAATTAAATTTATTAAAATTAAAAAAAAAATAATTTATTTTATTAAAGAAATTTTATTCTAATTTTAAAAGTACTAAATTCTTTTGTAGAATTTTATTTAAGCTTTCAAAAACAGCGCATTTTAATACCTAATAATTTTAATTGAAAAGTTTTAAAGTCATTGAATTTCGCTAAAAGTTTCTCTTAAGTCTTCAAAATATTCGTATTTTCTAATAATTGTAATCTAAAATTTGATTCTTGAATTTTATTAACATTTTTTGGAAATATTTGAATTCTTCCCAGGATTTTATTATAATTTACAAAAATAATTGAATTTTCATACAGAAGTTAATTAAATTTTTAGGTAATAACTAACTTGTCTGTCAGAATTTTATAAATATTTTTGAAAATAATTAAATTCTTTAAAACAATTTTTTATTGAAATCGTATTAAAAATAATTGAATTTTTATAAGAAATGTTATCAAAACCTTTGAAAAAAAATTAAAGCTTTCAAAAATAATTAATTTCTTTTGAAAATAACACAGTTTTGTAATAATTTTCATTGAAAATTTGGAAAAGAAGTAAAATTTACAAATTTTTAGTCAAACTTTTAAAATAATCGATTTTGTTAACAATTAGAATTGAAAATTGGGAATTGTTTGGTAGAATTTTATAAATATGTTCCAAAATAATTAAATTCTTTAGAGGAATTTTTTTTGTTAAAATTGTTTTCAAAATAATTGAATTTTGATAACAAATTTTATCAAAAACTTTGAAGAATTAATATTTAGGGAATAGTAACACAAAATAATTAATTATATTAATTTGTTAGCTTCCTTAAAAATTAAATTTTGAATAAAAGTATTACTCAAAAATTATAGAAAATTAATTGAATTTTAGAAGACTTGCAGTTCAAATTTTTAAGTATTTCGAAATTTTAAGCAAATGAAGAACAATAACTAGTTGAATACTTATTTTACAAAAGTTATTAAAATTTGAAAATTTTTCTGAAAAATAGTAATTAAAATCTTTTAAAGAAAAAAGTACTTGGATTCACAATAATAATTTTAACAAACTGAAACAATTGGAAATTCTGTAAAGTTTTATATTTTAAAGAATTTTATTTTTCCCTCTTTAAAAATTGTCTTTAAATATAATTATATTTTTGAAATTAAATCATTTTATGAATTCACAAAAATTATTCTATTTAAATAATTCAATTCTCGTAGTTAAACTCTGATGGGAATTGATTTAACAAAAATTTCAGTTAACATTTTAAAAAATAATTAAATATTTAAACCGCTTTAATAGGAATTTTAGAACTTAATAAAATTTTAAAAGGTTTTAAAATTTAATTCCATGAAAATTTAAGGGAAGTAAAAGTTTAAAAATAAATTTTTATTTTTAAAAATTATTAAAAAAATTATTTTTCTTTAAAAAATATTAAAGTTTTGTCAATAATTATATTCAAAAATTCTATAAAAAAAAAGAATTTTGGATGAATTACAGTTGCAAATTTTAGAAATAATTATATTTCATGAGGGTTTTCATTGAAATTATTTGAAATTTTAATTCCTCGGGAAAAATAAATATGAATAAGTTTTTAAATTTTTGTTTAACAAAAAGTATTAATGTTTTGAAAAATTTTATTCACAAATTTCGTAAAATTGTTTCTTGAAAAATGAAACTAAAATTTTTTAAAAATACTTTTATTTCCGAAAATAATTTTTAAAAAATTGAAAGAATTGAAAATTTTGCCAACTTTTATTGAAATACATTTTGAATTTTAATTCAAGTTGCTGTTAGAAACATTTTGACATTTAGTATACAAATTGTTTAAATAATTATATTTTATGAAGAATCGTAAGAAAAATTATATTTTTTAAGAAATTAAGAATTTTGATTAAATTTGTGAAAGCAAATTTTTAAAGTAAAAATAGAAAAGAAAATTTCAGTTTTGCTAGTTAGTTAATAAGTGAATTTTCTAAAATTTTGAATCTAAAATTAACCTTCGGAAAACACATCTCTTTTTTAGAGAGTTTTTCAATGCTCAATCAATTTTGAACTATTCATCTGATGAACCTAAGGATTTTTTAAAAATACAGTTTAAACTATCTAAAGTAAGTCTGTATACTTTAAAATCCTTATTAAAAATAATAAACAATAGCTATTTTTTTGTAAAAAAATGTGGGGTTTGAATGACCCCATGTGTTCTTCGAAAGTTAACCAAAAATTGAAGTTGATGTTTGAAAGTAGAAAATTTTTTAATTTGCATAATAATAATAAATTGAACACCACGTTTTGGGTGTAACATTTACTAGTTATTAAGAATTGTAACCCATATTTAAAAAAATTTATTATTCTTTCTACAGTTTTATAATTTAACATTATATTTTCCTTTTTCAGGATATGATTAACGATTGGGCGAGTAAAGCGAGACCAGATATTCTGCATTTTGTGCCATACACATGGAAAATAAGTTTGATCATGAAAGAATTTGAGGTGATAACAATAAGCAATGAATACAATTGGATCGATTGCTCGTCACAAAATCAGGAGAACGCGCACATTGCATTTTGTGGTGAATTCTTCGACATGTCCTTTGATTTACCATTCACGGATTATTTACCAGTGACGATACCATTACGTTTTTGGTTACAAGGTGAAAGTGTTGATCTTGCCTTCTACTTGCCAGAAGTGAATACAAATCGTGTAGTTCTATTGGCGTTGAATAAGAATGCAAAAATTCTCACACGCGATGGCACATGTAAACCAATGTCCGAATTGAAACGTGGTAAAAAATGGCGAAACGTTTGTCAAAGTGGATTAGGCTGGGTGGATTGTTGGTCAGTGCCAATAGCCGCAGTGAGTATTAATTACATTTATCATCCGTGTCCACCGTTGGGACCAACGCCACAAGCAAATATCACGACACCTGAGAAAGAGGAAATACTCCTCTCACCAATGCGAATTCCCCGCTGTCGAAAATCGCCCGGACTTCATTGGACGCAGGACGGTAGTCAAAAATTCGATCCACAAACATTAACACCCGATAAAGTGAGTTTAGATCTGGAAATTGGTCCCTCGGTTCTCATTTTGAATGGAGCTCTAATACGACATTTTGTTCATCTCAAGGAAAATATATTCGGTGATTATCAATCATTCACAGATATGCAACAGACTCGAAGTACCTCGACTACGGTATCGGGCGATAAAAATAAGGACAAAGACGCTCAAAATAGTAGCGTTGAGGCGTCAGTTGAGGAGGAAGAAGCGCGCGTAAAGGCCTTTGATCCACGTGATTATCGACCACTTGAAGTCACTGTTGGCATCACGATACATGACATTCAAGCGCATTTAGTGAAAAATTGCAACGACAATGATCCGCCGTGTCCTATTATTCTATTGGAACGTTTTGGATTTGAAATGAAAAAAGGCTATAAGGAAACGCAACTTCAATTATTACTGTCGCCGGCAATAATGCTACTCACTGACAATGTGACGAGACCCAGCAAGGAGAGGCATTTAAATCAAGGACACTTGATGTTGAGCGCATTACAGGTGAGAGGACACGCAATGTTTAGCAGCGAGGGTCGCACATTAGATCAGGAAACATTGGAATACGCATGGATGATTGAGGTACAATTGGGAAAATTGAGTGGAAAAATTACCTCACCACAATTACATCATTTAATCACATCACTCGAAACATTTCTCCTAATGGCAAAGAATTCTGAAAATAGTCTACGACCACCTGACCTTCCTCATCATTGTCATCACGGTCTTCCACCTCTTCAGTGTCCTGATAGTAATCCCGACAATCATTATCGGTAAGAATTCATTTTCTCTCATTAGAATCTATTCTTTTTCTATTTTTCTATGTTCTTCATTTATCTTTTTCCATTTTAATCAATGAAATAATTTTAATTTCAATCAAAAAGAAATTTATCCTGTATTAATCTTTTTCTACGCTTTTTCATTACTAAAATTTATCTTTGTTGTTTAAATGACAAAAAATTAATCTGTTTCAAATTTTTTTGTCTTAATCTTTTATTCCCTTGACTTTTTTCCATTTTCAATTCATAGATAAAAGAATTGTATTATTCAGAAAATAGTGAATATTTTCGGAAATTAATGACGAAATTGATTGATGACGTTTTTTTTATTTCGACAGTTGTCCGAGTTCGGAGGATATTAAGTACAGAATGACGAGAGTGTCAATAGACGCTTTGGATCTTTATCTTCAGGAATCGGGAACAGCGACACAATTTTGGATTTCGCCGATTCGTGTCTCAACGTGTAATTTACACGGGCAGCAGGTGAAATCCGGAGTGACTGGTGTTTTACCAACAGTATTAATTCGTCAATTTGTTTCGGCTTGTGGACACTTTGCCAATACGAGTAATACAAACACAACTGGTAGTGGAAGATCGCATAATAACGCCAGCAGTAGAATGTCAGGTGAGCAAAACAATTGTATTTTTTAAAAGAATTTTTATTCGAATATTTAAAAGTAATTACATTCTTTCTAGAAATTTCGTAAAATTTTTTAAAATAATAAAAAGTAATTGCATTCTTTCAAGAAAAGTTTATAAAATTTTTTTAAATTAATTTAATTGTTTGAGAGAATTTTACTAAAAAATTTTGAAAAATAATGAAACTCATTTAATAAATTTTTTTAAAATAAGATAAAAAATAATAATTGAATTCTTATAAAGAATTTTATTCAAATTTTTAAAAATAGTTAAATTATTTAAAGAAACGTTATTAAAATTGTATTAAAAATTAAATTAATTAATTCTTCCAAGAAAAGTAATTAAAATTTAATTAAAACTAATTGAACGCCTTTGAAGATTTATATTATTTATAAAAATAATTGAATTCTTATGAACAAATTTGTCTAAATTTTTGAAAACAATTAAATTCTTTGAAAAAAATTTAATAAAACTGTTAACAAAAAATTGAAGTTCTGAGAAATTTATTGTTTATGAAAATAATTGAATTTTTGAACAAATTTTATGAAAATTGTTTTAAAAATAATTAAATTCTTTGAAAAAAGTTCATTTACATTGCTTGAAAAGTAATTAAATTCCTACGAAGAATATTGTATGATTTATAACAAGAATGGAATTCTTTCAAAGAAATTTATAAAATTTTTTAAATAATTGAAATTTATTTAAATTTCTAAATATAATCGAATTGATTTTAAGAATTTATTAAAATTATATTGGAAATAATTTAATTTTTATAAAAATTTTTAAAAATAACTTAATTCTTTCTAAAACTTTCCTTAAAATTGTATTATTTAAAAGAATTGGATTAGAATTTTTTTAAATAATTGAATGTTACAAGAAAATTTCTTTAAAGTTTTTAAAATAATTGTAGTTTTTAATAATTGACATTTAAAATTTGGTTATATTGAAATTTTTTTTAAATATTTGAATTATTCCCAGAATTTTATTGTAATGTTCGAAAATAATAAAATTGTCATAAAGAATTTAATTAAATTTTTTTTGGAAATAATTGAAATCTTTAGAAAAATTTTATAAATGTTTTTAAAAAAAAGTAAATTTTTCGGAAGTATTTTTTATTTTAATTGTATTCAAAATAATTTGAATTTTTATAACAAATGTCAACATTGAATAAATTCTATTAAAACTGTATTTAAAATAATTCAATTCTTATAAAGAATTTTATCCAAATTTTTGAAAGTATTTAAATTATTTAAAGAAATTTTATTAATTTAAAAATAATTTAATTTCTGTCAATTGTTTTATTAGTTATGAAAATAATTTACATCTTTCGATAAATTTCTTTCAATTTTTGAACATAATAGAGAACTGTTTCGAAAAACTTTATTATTTTCGAAAAAAATCGAATTATTTCGAAAAATATTATTAAAATTTTTGAAAATAATAAATAGGAATAATTAAATAGTTCATTATAGGTAGTTTATAAATAAATCTTTTCTAAATTTGAATCTGAAATTATTCAGAAATTAAGGTGGATGTTTGAAATGTAAAATTTTCTTAATCTGTACAAGAATAATAAATTAGTTGCTAAACATTTCTTTATTCATTTTTATTTTTTTTTAAATATTGTTAAAAAATGTGGGGAAAATTTATATGAATTTTAATTTTCCTTAAGGAGACGGATCCGATATTTGGCTCGAAGTCGGATCAGTGTCATTGGGTCCGGTGGTTATTGAAGCTGCAATTTCGCTTCCAACTCCCGAGCATAATCTTCATTTGGTGCAAAATAAATATCTAAAAACACACGACGAATCCACAAAGCGCCTCTGGTTCCTCTGGCCCCAGGATGTTGGAACAAAACCAACAAAATGCGGCTGTATTGGCGGTTGCGTTTTCTTCGGTAACAATAAAAATGGACCCAAATTCTTCAAACCGAGTTATCACGATCTTCACGATGGAATCAATATTGCTGCCTATCGGTGAGTAGAAAAACTTCAAAAAAAAGTAGTAGTAGAAAAAAAAATTTTGTTGACTGAAAATGACAAAATAAAAATTTATGTCGTCTTAGTTTTAGTTATTTATTATTATTATTAAAATATTTGATTTTTAATTTAAGTATATTTTGTTTAAAAAAAATGTCTGATTTTAGAATTTACGAGGCGGGAAAGGATAGAGGTTTTGGTCAGTCAATTTTACACGAAGGGCAATTAGTTTTTCATACTCCACCCTACAGTTTACAGGATGTGACACTTCAGGATGTTTTTCACACTTCTTCAAATTTAAAAGTTCCCGGCCAAGAAGTTTTGCAGGGCTCGAAAATTTGTGTCGAAAGATCAAGATCCGTTATTGATCACAATAAAGATCAAAATGACGAGAGTGCAAGTATGAAATTGAGCGCAACTTCCGCAAGTCCTCTCACTGGAAGTTGTGATCGAAAATCACTAGGTCGTCGATTTTCCTACACTTCCAATAGGTTAGAGCAATTTTTTCCTTTTCAAACTATTTCTTTGAAATTTTTTTATTATATTTCACTTATATTTGCATTTTACTTGTCTCTCCTGTATTTTCTTTGGTACTTTTTGGTATTTTTTTAGTTCTCATGTTTTTTGTCATTTTTTGGTACTTTTTGATATTTTAAAATATTTTTTCGTATTTTCTGATATTTTTTCTATTTTTTTTCTAATTTTTGATATCCGTTTGGTATTTTTTTGGTAAAATAATAATATTTTGAAGTTGTGTAAGAAAGAATACAAATTTTCCAGGGGATCGAACGTACGGGACGTTCCTTACTCTCGTCTAGTGGACGCAAGTCCCATTAGTCAGCTGCCGCAAAAATTGGATTCGGACTCGATTCTGAATACTGAACGCAGTAAATCGATTCTCAATGTTCCGGAAATTGAGGCAGCGCCAAAGAGCAGTGTCTCGGATTCGAAATTAGCTGTCGATTATTTTAGTGTCCAAGAAAGTGAGAATCTCCAACAGGCGAGTAGTCCACAATCGTGGAAAATCATCACTACTGAACCAAGTCCAATATCAACACAATTTAAGGGGACGGAAAGTGTCAATGTATCCGATTCACATCATTCACTATCAGCCAAATCCGATTCGGACGAAAGACTGAAGCAAGAAGTAAGTTATATTGAATTTTTATATTTATTTTTGATTTTTCTACTATATTCGTTTAGAATTAATTTAAAAAACAATATCAGAGGTGTAATTGTTTAAGGAATCAGGAAAAAGTCAGAGAATTTTATCAGAAGTATTCTAGAATTCATAAGAAAGTTGTTAATTTTGATGTCCATCAGCTTTTAAAAACATTGAAAAGATTTAATTTAATTTTAAATTCATTCTATTTCTAACTCAATACTTGAACATCACACATTTCAAATTAATTTTATTTAAAATAATTTAATTCTTGAAAAGGTATCGAAAGATTAACTACATATGTATTATAATAAAAATCTTCGCAGGAATTCAATTCATAATCGAATTTTAATTAAATTTCTTGGAAGAATTTAATAATTTTCAAAAAATTGAATAACAATCTTTGAAGCAATTAAATTATTATGGAAAATTTTACTATTTTATTATTAATTCTTGAAAAGTATACAATTATTTTCATAAATAATAAAAGTTTTCGAACAAATTGAATTTTTCAAAAAAAAAGTTTATTTAATTATTAATTCTTGACAAATATTCCATTATTTTAATAAATAATAAATTTTTTCGCAGAAAGTTAATTATTTTGAATATGATTTTAATAAAATTTCTTTATAAAATTCAATTATTTTTAAAAAAAATTTGATACAATTCTTTATAAGAATTTAATTATTTTCAATATAATATTAACAAAAATCATTGAAAAAATTAAAATTTCATTCGAATGAATGCAATTATTTTGAAAACATAAATGTTATTTCGCTACAAAATTCAATTATTTTCATAAATAAAACATTTTGTTCAAAAAATTAAATTATTTTCCATGTAATTTAAATGAACTTTCTTTTGAAAATTATTTTCAATACAATTTTAATTTAATTTCTAAAAAATTATTAAAATTTATTGAAACAGAGATAAGTTTTAATTAAAAATCCTGGAAAATAATTGAATTGATTTCTTGAAAATACTTTTAAAGAAGTTACACTATCAATTCAATTATTTTCATAAATAATAAAAATTTTTTTTTGAAATTTAATTATTTTGATAAGTAACAAAATTTCTTCTAAAGAAGTCAATTATTTTTAATTGAGTTCCTGAAAAATGTAGTTATTCTTAAAATTTTTAATATAAATTCGTTGATAGAATTAAATTTAAAAAAGAATTTCAGTTAAAATTTTCAACAATAATTAAATTTTAAAAGTATTATACAGAAGATTTTTGTAAATAATTAATACAATTCTTTATAAGAATTTAATTATTTTCAACAAAATCATTTTTTTAAATCATTTTCAATAAAATATTAACAACAATTTTTGAAAGAAATAAAAATTCATTTACAAGGATCCAATTATTTTCATAAATAATAAAATTCTTTTTTGGAATTTAACTATTTTAATAAAGTTAATTCAATTATTCAATTAATTATTTATTTTTGTATTTAAATAATTAAATTGTCATAGAATTTTCTGATAAAAATTGATTTAAAAACGAATTTTAGTTAAAATTTTTAAATAATAATTAAATGTTAAAAGTATTATAACCGAAATTTGTAGAAATAGTTGAATTTTAAAAGGGCTTCAAAGTAAAATTTTTGAAAATCTGAATTTGATATATTTTTATCTAACAAATTCTGTGAAGTTAAATTTTTTCAAAAAGTTGAAATTTTTGAAAACCTTAATTTTTATGGAAAAATAATAACGATGAAAAATAAAGTTATTGATGTTAAGGTGTTGTTCTTTGATTGTTTTTAGTATTGTGTGCAAGCTTAATTTTTGAATTATAAAGAGACACCTATATCTATTTTCGGTACTAATGTGTGAAAGGCTATATTTCCGGTTTCCGCCTTCTTTACACTGTCCGTCTTTGCTCGTTCTCGTGCTCGTTATTTTGTTCTCAAATTCTACCTTTTGTATAAAAAGACTGTATAAATAAATACAACAATAATACTAACATTACGTTTCACTTTATTAAATCAAGGGTTTCAACAGGTTATGGGCCCAGAATTCGCGCGGTTTAATAAAGTGTGGTGAAATTAAAAGTGTGTTTCGCAGTGGAAGCGTGGCTCGCCATTTTTTCTTTTTGTCTACGGACTTGAACAGACAAAATGAATAATTCCGTTCTGTCGGCGCGAATCGAACTTTTGACTAAAGATAATTTTGATTCGTGGAAATTACAAATCGAAGCCCTTTTAGTGATGAATGATACCTGGGAGTATGTTAGTGGGGAACGTGTAAAACCTGAAATTGTTGGTGAAGACGCTGCAGCTCGAGCAGCATCGGAAGCGGAGACAAAAGCATGGGACGTAGCAGATCGGAAAGCGCGTTCTGCTTTGATTCTCGCTATAAGTCCACCTGAATTGCAACAAATAAAGGGATGTGCTACATCGCACGAGATATGGACGAAGTTGCAAAGTATTTTCCAATCGAAGGGACCGGCCAGACGCGCAACGCTTCTAAAACAATTAATGCTGCACAAAATGGATGAAAATGGCGACGTTCGTGAGCACATTCGGAAATTTTCGGAAACAGTCGACAAATTGGACGAAATGGGAATCAAAATTAACGAAGATCTTTTAGCCTGTATGTTGCTGTATAGTTTGCCCTCTTCGTACGAAAATTTCCGTTGTGCAATTGAGACTAGAGATGAATTACCTAATCCCGAAACGTTAAAAATTAAAATCATTGAAGAGAACGATGCACGAAGATCCAAGGTTAGGTTTGATGGAAGCCAAAATGCCATGTTCGCAAAAAGTACTGGAAATGCTGGAAAATCGAACTGGAAGAAAGGGAAACAGCAGCGAAGTGAGAAAGCAGTGAATAGTAGTGAAAAGAAACATTTTCCGTATAAGTGTCATAGATGTCATAAGGTAGGACATAAAGCAGTCGACTGTATTGTTGTGTTAAATCGAGAAACGAAAGAAAAAACTAGTGTTGCAGAAGAGACATGTTGGCTGATAACTCCTCAGCAGGAAAATGCTTTAAGTGTGGAACAAAAGAATCGATGGTGTTTGGATTCTGGATGCACCTCGCATATGTCATGTAATGAAAATTTATTCGTAGATAGAAATAATTGTGCCACGGGAAAATTGAGTTTAGCTAGTAATGCTTCAACTGTTGTGACTGGGAAAGGAACCGTGAAGTTATCTGTGTCTGATGGTAAAAGTGAAAAAACTATCAAGCTTCAGGATACACTATTTGTCCCTGACCTACGAATGGATTTGATGTCGGTCGGTAAAATTACCGACAGAGGGTTTGACGTTGTTTTTAGGAAAAACAACGCTGTTGTTCTCGACAAGGATAAAGAAGTTAAGATGATTGCAGATAGAGTCAATGGTCTATATTTTGTTCGTGAAACTGAAGAAGTAACGAGTGTTCTAAGTGAGGATAAAGTGTCACCGAAAATTGAACTATGGCACAGAAGAATGTGTCATTTAAATGAATCGTCTCTTAAAAGTGTCGTGCGAGAAAATAAAGCCCTCGGAATCAAGTTTAATACGAAAGAAGAATTACCTGTTTGTGAGCCGTGTTTGAAAGGAAAATTTTGTCAAACTCCTTTTCCAAAAGGACAAATGTCGCGAAGCAAGGAATTACTCGAAATAGTGCATACCGATTTGTGTGGTCCTTTAAAAACACAATCTCTTGGCGGTGCTAAATACTTTATGACATTTATTGACGATTTTTCTCGGTGGTGTCATGTCAGTTTTTTGAAAAATAAAAGTGACGCGTTAGATGCTTTTAAAGCTTTTAAATCTTGTGCTGAAAATCAGCTGAATAAGAGAATTAAAATCGTTCAATCGGACAATGGCACGGAATATGTGTCAAACGAGTTTGAAAAATTTCTTGTGGACAATGGAATCAAACGACGACTCACAGTACCCTACACTCCTCAACAAAACGGGGTGTCCGAGAGGAAGAACAGGACTCTTGTTGAGACAGCACGCTGTATGATGGCCGAGTCAAATCTGCCATCGTCTTTCTGGGGAGAGACAATATCAACAGCGAATTATGTACGAAATCGATCTCCTTCTCGTAGTTTAGATGGAAAGTCTCCTTTCGAAATCTGGACGGGAAAAATACCTGATTTATCGCATCTCCGAATTTTTGGATGCAAAGTATATATTTTGGATAAAAGTCAAGGAAAAACAAAAATGGATTATCCGGGAAAACAAGGTGTATTCGTCGGGTATTCTGAAACTACTAAAGGATACAGGATTTGGATACCTGAAAAAAGAAAAATTGAAGTTTCCAGAGACGTTCGCTTCATCAACGAATTTCTACCGAATGATGAACATAAATCGTCGAAATCACCCCTCGAAAGTACGACAAATACGAGTGAAAATGTAAATGGACAAAAGTGGATTGAATTCGAGTACTTATCTACTAATCCAATTCGAGAGGAAGTGCCAGTGGAAATACCAGTACAAGTACCAGAGGATTTCCATGAAGATGACAGCGAAGTTGATGATTTCGATTATTTATCAGCTGATGAAGAACCTTTTTTAGGATTTGAACAAGTTCCGGAGCAGAATCCAGAGAGAAAAATGTCAGGAAGACCACGGATTGAAAGGACTGGTAATCGAGGTAGACCGAGGAAAGTATACAGAGTGACTCGTGAACGAAGAAGACCTGAAGACTTACCTGATTACGCTAATGTTGCTGAAGTCGCAGTCCAGGATGCCTTATCCGGGGCGGAAGCTCGTGAATGGAAGTTGTCAATCATGGATGAATTCAAATCGCTAATTAAAATGAGAACGTGGGACATCACTGACCGTCCTGAGAATGGAAATATCATCGGTTCGAGAATAGTTTTAACTAATAAATATGGAGAGAATGGAATTCTTCTTAAACGGAAAGCTCGTTTGGTAGCTAAGGGCTACAGTCAACGTCCAGGAGTGGATTTTAAAGAAACGTTTGCGCCAGTGGCAAGGATTAGCTCAATTCGACTTTTGATGGCGCTAGCAGTCGAACATGATCTCGTTGTTCATCAGCTTGATGTTACGACGGCCTTTTTAAACGGAGACCTAGAGGAGAACATTTTTATGGAAATTCCCGAATTATTTCCTGAATTGCTCGAAGAAATTTTTGTAAAAGGAAAATCGACAAATCCAAGTGACGACGAAAAAGAAGCCTTGAGAATGCTAAATGAAATAAAAAAGGGAAAGAAAGTGTGTCTTTTAAAAAAGGCAATGTATGGATTGAAGCAGGCGGGCAGACAGTGGCATAAGAAATTACATCGAGTTTTACAGAGTCTTGGATTCAAATCGACAAGTGCGGATCCATGTGTCTACAGATCTACAAGAGGAAAAGATTGCATGATTGTGGTGACGTATGTAGACGACATGCTTCTTGCTTCGAGTTGTTTAAAATGGTTGGCAGAATTGAAACTAATGTTGAACAAACATTTTGATGTAAAAGATCTTGGGAAAGTGAAACAGTGTTTAGGCATGGAATTTTCACAAAAGGACAATGTCATCGAAATTTCGCAGAAAAATTTTATTGAGGAAATTTTAAGAAAATACGAAATGCAAGAGTCGAAACCCGTGACAACGCCGATTAACTTAGGAGAAAAACTTTCGAAATCAGAGGACTGTTCTCGTGAAGTGTTGAGTGATTATCCATTTAGAGAGCTCATTGGAGCATTACTTTATTTATCAGTGTGCACAAGACCAGATATATGTTTTACGGTTAATTGGCTTAGTCAATTCAATAATTGTTACGAAAAGTGTCATTGGATAGCACTAAAGCGAGTGCTGAGATACCTTCGTGGAACATCGGATCTTGGACTTAAATTTCAGAAAACTAAAAGTCCACTCAGAGGCTACGTAGATGCTGATTGGGCGAATTGTGTCGTTGACAGGAAATCATACACCGGATTTGTATTTATTCTCGGAAACGCAGCGATTACATGGGAGGCTAGGAAGCAGAGAACGGTCGCCTTGTCAAGCACCGAGGCTGAATACATGGGACTTTCTGAAGCATCGAAGGAGGCCATGTACCTAAAAAGATTTCTTTCGGAGCTGAAACTTCAAGAACCAAAAGATATTAAAATTTTGAACGATAACCAAGGAGCACAAAAACTCGCTCACAGTAATGTTTTTCATAATCGTACAAAACACATAGATGTGAGACATCATTTTGTGAGAGAGGCAATTGAAAGCGGAGTAATAGTCCTGGAGTACCTTCAGTCATCAGAAATGATAGCAGATGTGCTTACAAAGGGATTGTCAACGAGTAATCACAGAAGATGTGTTGCGGAGTTTGGACTACAAAAAGTGATTGTTAATTTGTAAAGTTTTTTTTTTGGTTGTAAATTTAAGCTTGAGGGAGAGTGTTGTTCTTTGATTGTTTTTAGTATTGTGTGCAAGCTTAATTTTTAAATTATAAAGAGACACCTATATCTATTTTCGGTACTAATGTGTGAAAGGCTATATTTCCGGTTTCCGCCTTCTATACACTGTCCGTCTTTGCTCGTTCTCGTGCTCGTTATTTTGTTCTCAAATTCTACCTTTTGTATAAAAAGACTGTATAAATAAATACAACAATAAACTAACATTACGTTTCACTTTATTAAATCAAGGGTTTCAACATAAGGTGTTAAAAAAATTAGAAAATAAATGTAATAGAAAATTTGTTTAAGTATCTAATTATTTTTAGAGTGAATTAAAATAATGAAATCAGGGAAAAATAAAATCCTTTTGTGACAACTGAATATTTAATTAAAATATGGATTTCTTTCAAGGTTCAGCGAACGGTGTCAATGTCGTCAGAGAATCATTCGGAGGCGTTTTACTCGGCCGACGAAGACACGAGCCACGGTCTTGGCGGAAGTCGAACGCCAAGTTTACGTCAATCTATCATCGGCTCGGGTCCAATATTAACCCGCAACGACAGTATGAAAAAGAAATTCTCCTCCGATCTGTCAATAGTCGAGAGTTCAGCGAATGTGAATTTCGTGACAAGTGAAAAGGCCCACACTCTAGAGAGAGCAAAACCACAATCGCTGAATGCTCGAAAAAGTCCCCGAGTTCCTGGCAATCTGACCCTACACCGAGACGTCGAATCACACGAAAACGGCCTTCTTCACGATTCATCCGACAGTCATTCGGTCTCATCGACAAGTTTCATATCCGCCGTTTCCTCCCAAGAGGACATGACTCTAGTGAATTTACACATGCAAGTGAACAAACCAATTGTCGACTCTCCACTATTGATGTCGAGTTACGTGAGTCACTTGACCCAAGTTCGTTGCTCCAACTGGAGTCAATCGTCACTTCCAAGCGGTGATGGCGACGCCTTCACAACACCATTATTCCAACCCACTGAGGACGGAAGATTAGTCTACGTCGGCGGTCGCTACGTTCCAAAATACGAAACACTCACCGAGGGTTTCACAACACTGAAGATGATCACCCGCACCGACGGTTCACCAAAAGCCTGCTCATCGAATAAAACACCGACCCATCCCTACGTTTGGGACAGTGCGACACTGATAAATTCCGAGGGCGAGGACGATAATGCCACTCACGACGAGGAAGAACTCCTGGCAATGCAACACGAAACAGGCTCAAGAACAACGGTAATAGTGAAATTAAAAGGCGATCTCGACATTATGATCAGTCCCATGGTTCTCGAATCGCTTCAACGCTTCATCGACGCGATCACTCCAACCCTTGCCACTCTTCATCCACTCACGATCATCAATCACGTGCACAATGAATGCATCACAAAAGTCGAGGACGCAAATATTTTGAAACAAGATCAAACCCTCTCGTACTGGAGTCAAGTTCAAACCAGTTCGAAACGATCGACAGCCGAGAGGAACGTGAAGAGTGACAATGGAAAAATTGCCCTACAAACTAGCGTCTATGAGGAAAGTATAACAACACAAATCCAAGGCAGTATAACTCTACCGAAAATTAATATCACCCTGCTCCAGGCGTCGGTGGTTGAGGAGATAATTTCCTTCTCGGCACTCGATAATATTCGCGATCTCACCTGTGTCTCATTGTTTGCCATTTGTTTCGATGAAGTCACGGCGAGATTCTATCTCGGTAAACAGGCGCGCGAAGTTGTGCAGACATTTCATAAACCGGCCGTTTTGCCGAATCAGAAGAAAGTGAATAAAATAACGAAGGCATTTTTGCCGGGTCATAGAACGGCGGCTGTTGTTGCCGATATTGGTGGCGGTGAAACTGTTTATATTGAAACATCGGAGAAACAACAGGAGGAAATAATCGTGACACTAAATATTGGAAAGGTGCATTCACAATTGCGTCGATTGAGAAATGAATCGTCAATTTTGAAGGATGCTGTTATTACTGCTATACCTGGACAACATTCGAAGGTTTTATTCACTTGTACGAGAATTTCGTCGCCTTTGCGATGTGTCGATTATTATCTTCAGCAACCGACAGAGGAGAAGGAGAAACCGGGAGTGAGTATTTTAAAACATATTTATTTTTCTATTAAGAAAAATTTATTTCTCTAAACTAGGAAAATAAATTTATTTCTCTAATTTAAGAAAAATTTATTTCTCTAATAGGAAAAATGTATTTCTCCAAATTGGGAAAATAAATTTATTTCTCTATTAAGAAAAATTTATTTCTCTATTTTAAGAAAAATTTATTTTTCTAAATTAAGAAAATAGATTTATTTCTTTAAATTTATTGGGGTTTGCTAATTTAATTTTAGAGAAGTTACAAATTATTGCAAAAATTAAATTATGTAAAAAATTTTCTTTAAATTCTAGTAAAAATTTAAATTATCTATATAAAAATAAATTATTTCTCCGAATTTTAATTATTTTCAATTCAATTTTAATTGTATTTCTCGAAATTTTCCATTATTTTCCAAAAATTTCCTTGATGATTCCTAATTACTATCAGATTAAGAAAATTTTCCATCATAATTAAATTATTTTAAAATATTCTACGCAAAAATTTAATAATTTTCTTAGTTAATAAAAATTTCACAGGAATTTTCAAAAAATGTTTATAAATTTCTGCACAACAATTCAATTTTTTGAATAAATAATAAAATGCATCGCAGAATATCAATTCTTTTTAATGCAATTATAACCAAATTACTCAAAAAATGTAATTATTCTTTAAAATTATATTCGCCTAAAGAATTCAATTATTTTCAAATTTGTTGATAATATTCTATGGAAACATTCAATTATTTTCATAAATAATAAAAATTTCATAGGAATTCAATTATTTTCAAATTTTTTTAAATCAATTTCTTCGCAATAATTCAATTATTTTCATAAAGAATAAAACTCTCATTGCAGAATTTCAATTATCTTTAATACAATTTCATTCGAATTTCTCGAAAAATGTCATTATTATAACAAATTTTATAAAAATTTGTCGAAAGAATTGAATTATTTGCAAAAATTTTGATAAAGTTTTTTTATAAGAATTAAATTTTAAAAAACATTTAATTATTTAGTAACTTCTTTATTTTTGTATAATTAATTAATTGAATTGTTGTAGAATTTTCTATTAACAATTGATTTAAAATTAAATATTTGTTAAAATTCTATATAATAATTGAATATTAAAAGCATTATAGCATGAATAAATAAATTTAAAATAAAATATTTTATTATATTTAAAATAAAACATTTTTTTGAGTATCTTATCATTTTTATAGTGAATTGCAAAAAATTCTTTGGGGTCAGAAGAAAAGTCAAAATTTTGTCTGGAAATTAGGAGAAAATCAGGAGAAATCAAAATTAAATTTTTGTGGCAATCCTGTTTATTAATCTACTAAAATACTAATATTTAATTTAAATTTGAAATTAATTTTTTAAAGGCCACCGAGGAGTTTACTCTGGGAAGTGGAGAAGACAGACTTGGATTTATAATGTTTGAATGTGGATTCGAAGGCATTAAATTGAAAGTGGCGAAAAGATCGCAATTCGAGAAAGGCGAAAACGGAAGCGATGAGAAGAAAATCGAAACCGAAATATTGTACAACGACAGTGTTAAGAGTCAAGACGAAATGGAAAATTCTGCCCGTTTGTATTCTTTACCTAATTTTTAATTCATTAGAATGAAAAATACAATTCAAAATCCATTGACTTTTTATTAAATCTATTTATCGAAAATTTATTTACATAGATTTCAATTATTAAATCAATTTCGCAATTGAGATCTATTGTAATCTTTATAAACAGATTTCAATAGGCTTCAATCTTAAAAACAAATTTTACAATTGAAATTTTTATTGTAATCTTTATAAATAAATTAATTCATGATTGACACTATAAATAAGGTTTAAATTTTGCATTTTTTCATTGAATGTCGAAATTCAATAGGTTATAAATTTATATTTATTTAAGATTTAAATTTAATTGAATTTGTTTTTTTATATTTTTTTGAAGCTCTAAATGCGGAGATGAATGACACGGACACGGGCCAACCGACAACGCCAAATACAGCGCAAGCGAATAATAGTGCAACGAGCAATAATCTCGTGGCAAAAACAACAAATGGAAATACCGTTTCTTGTGTGATTGAATTGAGAACAGTGTGGTTTAATTTTGCAGCACCTCCACGAACGCCAATTACGAGGAAAATTGATTTTACACGATTAGATTGGAATTTACTTAGTACAGCTTCGCCAGCAATAAATGCATGGATGAATCCAAGCAATAGATTTGCAATACAAATTATTAACATGTTTCGTTCAATGTACAGAAGATCAACAGCGGTTGTTGCTTGTCTAATGGCAGAAGCTTTAGATATTCAAGGCATTCACATGCCGGCAAAGGTATAATGAAAATGAGAAGACGAATTTTTTTTTTTAAAGTGCTTTTTGAGATTAAATTTTTAGAGCAAATATTTTATTACACAAATAATTCAATATATATCGATAAATAATAGTAAATAACATAATAAAATATAGAAAAATAAAGATTATTTATTATACATATTACATATTTTTTTTATTTAATTTAATTATTTTACTTTTCATTTTCAGAGTCGATATGGAAGACTCACGCCACTTGCCAAAACTCTTCAGGAGGATCCGTCTTGTCAATTATGTAGTGTTTTACAAAGTTATGTGATACTCACCGATATTTCCATGATTGAGGAAAATCTGCGAGAAGTCGATTTACCACTATTGTCTACCCTTCGTCAGGTAAAAAATGATAAAAAATATTTCCTATCTTTTTGAAATTTAATGAATATTTTATATTTTTTTAATTAATTAGTTAAAGTACACACAATTTCTGTTTTTTTAAATTGCCAATACTTTAATATCGCAAATACTAGAAATCAAAAAAATATTCTCAAAAATTATATTCAAATTCTTTAAAACGATTAAATTATTTTCAAAAAATATTCGAAATTAAAATATTTTCAATATTAATTTCAATAAATTATTTTCATAAAATTTAGCAAAAGAATTGAATTTAAAAAAAAAGTAATAAAATTCATTTAAAATTCAATTATTTTCATAAATAATAAATTTTCCACAGGAATTCAATTAATTTAGAACATCATTTTCAAAAAAAATTTCGAAAACATTAATTACATTGTAAAATTTTAAGACAATTCTTCATAATAATTTAATAACTATTACTAATAATCACCTTTTTTTATGGAAATACAATTATTTAAAAAAATTATTAATAACATTTTAAGCAAGAATTTAATTATTTTCATTAATAATAAAACTCATCGAAGAATTTTAATTATTTCTAATACTATTTACAATTAATTAATCGACAAAATTTTAATACTATTTACAATTAATTAATCGACAAGATTAAAAAAATTCTTTGAAAGAATTCAATTATTTTCAAAAATGACAAAATTTTTCAGAGAAATTCAATTCTTTTTAAACATTTTAATAAATTTTTTCGCAAAAAATTAAATTATTTTCATAAATAATAAAATTCTTCTCAGGAATTCAATTATTTTTAAAAATTTTAAGAAAATTCCTAGCAACAATTCAATTATTTTCATAAATAAAAGAATTTATTGCAGGATTTAAAATATTTTTTACTCAATTTTACAGTAATTGATCAAAAAATGTAATTATTCTTAAAAATTTAATTACAATTAATCGAAAAAATCAATTATTTAAAAAATGTATTTTTTCCAATTTTTCAAAAGAATTAAATTATATATAAAAATATTAAAATTATTCAAAAGAAATCAATTATTTTTAATGCAAAATTTAAATTAAATTTTTTTGAAATAATTCCAATATTCTTTTTGATTTTAATAAAATTCTTCCCAAGAATTTAATTATTGACATAATTGATTCTTCGAATGAATTTAATTCTTTTAAAGAAATAACAAAATTATTCCCGAAAATTCAATTATTTTGAGGCATTTTAATAAATTTTGCAAAATCTAATTATTTTCATAAATAACAATATTTATCACAAGAATTCAATTATTTTTTAAAGTAGTAAATTTTTTCTTAGAAATTCAATTCTTGAAAAAAAATCTAATAAAATAATTCTCAAGAATGATTTATTATTAAAAATATTAATTAAGATTATTAAGATAATTAAAAATTACTCTCAAGATTGTTTATTGACTTCTTAGTTAAATTAAATTATTTTTAAGAATTTTTCGCAATTCAATGATTTTTAATATTTACTATTTTCATAAAATTTGCAAACAGAATTAAATTATTTAAAAATTTTGAAAAAAATCTTTGTAAAAATTCAATTTTTTCATGAATAGTAAGAGATTCTTAGGAAATCAATTATTTTCAAATTTTTTAGAAATTTCTGCGCAATAATTAAATTTCTCTTATAAATACTTAAATTCTTTCATAAATAATAAAATTGGTTGCATGAATTCAATTTATTAGAAGGATAAGAAAGAAGAAAATATTTTTTTATGAAAATTAGAGAAATAAAATATAATAACTACTCTTTTTTAGTTTTGAAAGGTACTTTTTTAAAATTAATTATCGAGTGCGAAGTCTGACAATTGCATAATTTTGATATTTCAGGGCGTAATTGTTCTAAGCCGACAATGGAAGAACGTACTTTACACACCATTGTTATTGGAGCATAATTACAAAACAAAACACGTTAAACCCCTTAATGTCACTTTTGCCGTTTCCGATCCTGACGAGGTAATATACTTTTTTTTTATTCTATCAATTTATTTTAATTCACAAATTTTTCATTTTAGAAAATATCTTTTTTCCACTTATGAATTATTATTTCTTATATTTTCTTTTCGTTAAAATCGTTTTTTGTTATTTTCTATTTAAAAAAAAGAAATACGTAGTATTTGAACCTTTTTTTATTAGAAAATAAATGCTTTTAATTTTGCTAAAATTTTTATTGTTTCCAAATAATTCACAACAAAATGGTTAAAAATTGTCTCTTAGGACTACAACGAGCAATATTTAAGCGAGACGGATGAGGAGGAAAATCTAAATTATAAAAGGAGTATGGACATTTATGACAAATTTTTATTCAAAATGTACAAAAATCGTAGCTTAAAGAAATATTTTTCTTGTCCTCAAATACGTCATTGTGTCCGCTTCTCTATTTTGGGTTCTTTGATAAAAATTAGTCCTTAACAGTCACGTAGATTCATGTTTTTTAGAATTTTTTCTTTCATTTCTTCAATAAAATTATTTGTTTAAAAAGTGTGAATACGTTTCTAAAAAAAATTCATGTGCTTTTGACATTTCATTATTATTGAATAACACACTTGAATATTTTATCTAATTTCAAATATTTTTCGCTACAGATTCTAATTCGAATAGAAATGAAAAGAAAACTAGATGTTTTGGAAAATATTTGAAATTCTCTTTTAGTTACCTATTGATTGCTTGAGGTGTAGAAATTAGTTTCATGAACGCAAAATAGTAGCTTTTGCTTTTGCTTTTTTACACAGGAAAATATACTCACGGACGGTGATGAAGGTAGTGCAGGAGACGTTGACGATCAAGAAGTCACCGACGAATGTGCTATGCTGATTCATAGTGACAACTTGCACAAGCAAAGCCACGTTAAAAGTGGACTCGATAAAACCTCAGGTATATGTTTTTTTATCTATTTTAATCCAAGCTGCTTTTTCTCTCTTTCTCAAAGAAAAGAAAATCAGAACAATCAAAATTTCACCACTTTTTCTTTCACTAATTCGGGGAAAAAAAAAATTTCTTTTCTGTGCACCAAATCCCATTTTCTTCACCCTCGCATATATTTATTGTTTGGAAACTAGAAAAATAGCATTGCTTGATTCTCATTGATAATGGAATTTTGTTTACTAACTCTAGTTACTAATCTTTACTAATTGGCCTTACTAACGTTTCTAATTAATTATATAAACTTAGCTTTCTTTTAAAAAATTAATTTAAAAGGGAAATTAAATTAATTAAATGAATTGAATTAATTAAATGAATTGAAATAATTAAATAGATTCTTTATTTAAATTTAATTAATTAAAAAGATGTTTTAAATACTGGATAAAATGTGGAGTTTGGAGTAAACTGAATAAATCGAAGAGCAATTAAATAGCGCTTCTGTAGTTGAATTTAATTTTGGCTGAAGATCATTGCTGCTTTCTAATTGTCTAATTAACAAAAATAGCTTCTTTTCTTGTACTTCGTAACGAACAAAAAAAAAAACTTGCCTTGCTATATGGGATAACTAGGTGTTTGTGGTGATGGTTTGACGGTTCCGGTAAGCTCTCCTCGCGGGAGAGATACCAGTCCTTTATCGACACCGGTACCAGGCCCGGATTCACTAACCTCTCCCTCTCCACCAGTAGCTCTTTCGAAAAAAGGAAGATCACTGCAGCCCACACAAGTGCCTGTTAGTACTCGTGCCAGTATTGTCTTTCCATTGCTTGCAAGTGGAGGATTATTTAATCAACCAAAAGAACCTAACATCAGTGAGTAATGCGCTTTTCATTGTGTGTGTGTGTGTTTTTTCTCTAAT
Organism: Leptopilina myrica (nomen nudum); assembly: GCA_032872475.1. NCBI lineage: Eukaryota > Metazoa > Arthropoda > Insecta > Hymenoptera > Figitidae > Leptopilina > Leptopilina myrica (nomen nudum). The sequence goes on along the minus strand of CM065465.1, from coordinate 28,348,056 downwards.
GAAAATAATTAATAAAAAAAAATGAACAAACAATCTAACAGATAATTAACTAATTAACAAGAATGAAACTCTTTTGTTCAATTAGATTGGAGATAAAATTATTGGTTTCTCTTTCTTAGGCTATGGCACGTTACGAGAAGAGAAGACGCCGCAAATTTACGTTTCACATTCACATCAACTTGGGTCGAATCCAAGTATTTATTCGGGCGGTGGAGGACATGGAAGTCAGCACAGTACTGGAAGTTTGGACCAAATTACATCGCCGACTGGTTATCATTCGCGAGGACCGGTTAACGCTGGTGAAGACTTGTACAGTTGGATGGCGAAACAACAAGAATTTATTAAAGAAAATGATAAGACTCACTTGAAAGGAAATTGGGTAAGTTAACGCTTTTTTTCCACCCCAAAAAAACGATACTGTAATTATTTTTCTCTCTCAGGTCTTTCGGACCGAGCAAAAAAATATCAAGGTAGAATTTATTTCTATTTCGTCACTAAAATTAGTATCTATTTGAAAATCGTATTTTCATTTTCCATATTTTAATTTTTTTCTATTTTCATTTAGTTATATCTTCGTTTTTTTCTCTTTTCATTTTGTTATATTTTCGGTTTTTTCTCTTTTCATTTTGTTATATTTTCGGTTTTTTCTCTTTTCATTTTGTTATATTTTCGGTTTTTTCTCTTTTCATTTACTTATATTTTCGTCTTTTTATAAGTTTCACTTTTTATTATTTTTCCATTTTTCAAAATTGCTTCGATTGTATTTTTGTAATGAAATTAATTTCAATTTAACTGTTAAGTTAGTTAATTTTTCTTTGTGCAAAATTTCAGGACTCAAAAATCAACACAATGACAACTGACGACACTGAAGATTCAGACGTTCAAAGCCGGCCATTTCTGTACCCAATGAAAGACTCTCTAAGACTGTTAGATGCTCATTTAATTTTTGAACCCCTTTTATCATCACTGTCCGTGATGCCGCAACAAATGCTGTCAGCAATCGGCTCCAGTAATTTGAATAATGTTTCGTCGTTGGATTCACTGGGTTCGAATTTGTCCCTCGTCGGTAGCATGGAGACAATGAGAATCGATATTATTGTCAGTGAATTCGGTAAAATTACCGACAAAAAGAAAGGTGAGGAAGGGAATTTAATTTAATTTTTTAATTTTTAGAGAGAAATATTTTCAAAGAAAGGGGAAATATTCTGAAATAAAATTACTTTTAATATTTTTATTTTAACTGATTTTATAGTTACTACATTTGAAGAATTCATAAGAAAATTCTGGATTTTTATTGTCTTTTTTGTTTGTCTCGTAAACTATGAAATTATCACGAATTCTAATACGAAACCTTCAAACTTTTCTATAATTCAGAAAATAATTTTATTTTAAAGAACTTAATTCTTGAAAAACTATCACAAAATTATTGCTTATAAATTATTTAATGAATGATTTTACTTAACTATTTCAATTTTGATTAAATTTTAAAACAGTTTGCGTGAATTCATATTATTTAAATGCAAAATTAAATAATTTATTGAATAATTGAATATTTTTTACAGTTAAATTCTTATAAGAAACATTATCAAAATTTTTTAAAATAATTGAATGCTTTTGAAGAATCTTGATACAATTTTCAAGAATAAATGAATTTTTCAAAGAAATATATATTTTAGGAAAATAATTCAATTCATGCGATGAATAATTTTATTCTTTAAAAAATTTTAATTAAAATTGTATTAAAAAAAAATTAAATTCTAATAAAGAAATTACATTAACAATTTTAAAAATAATTGAATTCCTTTGAAGAATTTTAATAAAATTTTTAAGAAAAATTTTATTTTGAATACCTAGGTAGAATTTTATGGATTTTCTCTAAAAATCCAATTATTTTTATAGGAATTTTATTAAAATTCGTCTATAAAATTCAAGTATTAAAAAATTTAATGATAAAATTCTTTAAAAGAATTAAATTTTGAGAAAAATTGAATTATTCAACAAAGTATTTATTTTGATATTAAAATAATTGAATTCTCCTAGCATTTTCTATTAAAAATGTATTTAAAAGAAAGTAATTACAGATAAAATTTCAGATAATAATTAAATTTTAAAAGCATTATAGCATGAATTAGAAATAAAGAAATGAAATAGAAATATTTGAAATTCGAAAAGGTATTAAATTAAAATCTTTAAAAATTTATACATTTAACTAACAATTCTGTAGAATTAATTTTGTTGGAAAAATTTAATTGAATTTTTTAAAAATTATTTTTAGTTTTTATTTTCTAATATGTATTTAATTATTTCGAAATTTTCAAAAAACTTTTTCAATAATAATGAGAAATAATTGTTTTAAAGAAGAATTTTGGTTAAAAATTCTAGAAAATAATAATTGAATTTAAATGATGGAAATAATTTCGAATAAATTTCAGTAACAATATTATTCTAACAAATTTGAATTTTAATCTTTGAAAAAAATTGAATCTTAGAAAAATTTTAATTCCTATGGCAAAATAATGACGGTTAAATATTTATTTAAAAAAGAAATTATTGATGTTTTCGAATAATTTTACAATTGAAGAAATTCGTAAATAAATATAATAGAAAAGTTTTTTATGTATCTCATAATTTTTAGAGTAAATCGCAGAATATTTTTTAGAGTCAGGGAAGAAGTCAAAATTTTGTCTGGAAATCAGGGAAAATAAAAATTAAATTGTTGTTAAAAATCTAGAAATTAAAAATATTCTGAACTAATATTATTTTTAATGTAATCATTTTTATTCTAACTATTTTTTTATTTTACAATATTTTCAATACAATTTTTTTTCAATCACACAGGAAGCAAATATCCGACAAAAAAAGGTGGAACCAAGTTTCATTTGGACATTCCGCCGGAAACTCCGGCCTTTTTGTGCGAGAAAATTGGTATCGATGTAGATATTAAAAAAATGGCCGACATGGCCGTTGATGATATGATACAGAAGCAGAATATTTTATATATTTCACGTGGTCAATTAAAAAAGCACACAAGTACGGTTGTTAATTTTAGTTTAAATATTCGATATATTAGTCAGCAGGTGAATATGCC